>OZ038379.1:118917205-121524705 GCA_964036045.1 Eutreptiella sp. 'Long Island Sound 2002'
CGTGCCCCTCGTGAGTGCTCCTCCCAGGCTGCCACGCCGTCTCAAGTACGCCCGCCATACAGTCCACCTGACGACCTCGCCGTCACATCCCTCTATGCACACATCACCACTTCGTCGCCGCTCCCGGGGCCTGCAGGCTGTCCCCGCAACCCCGTGTAACACTCCCAGGGGGCGCCGCAACGCGTGCACCGTAGCGCCGGCAACGATGTCGCCCGCCCCCAGACAACTCCGTGCACCCCCGGTGTATCCCGAGCAACCACTCCCAATACTGCCGTAGCCAGGCCGCCAGTAGAGACCCCGGTGCCATGGGAATACCCTACAGGGGTTTGGGCCTTATTACCCTGGTTGGGACGACCCATGACGGCTCACTGTTGTATGCGGCGACCCGGGGCATGCGGGTGAAGCATCCCTGTCCAACCCTCATGCACGGGGGCAGTACGGCTCACCATCAGGCCGGCACGACCTGTCACATCGCGTTGGCTGTCATACGCCGCCTGCCAGCACCGCAAAATCAGGCCATGAGGGCACTGCTTCTCAGGCGCTACCCCCTCCGCTGCGTCCAGCGTAGGGACGGTAGCAGGTGCACCCACAATTCCTAACCCCATCAATCTGCATCACCCCCGGCCCCCACCACGCCGTCACCATTTCCTCCGTGATGCCACAACCAGAGTATCCGCGAGTCGCCCTCCAGAGCCGCCCACCATAGCAGCAGGGGCAGGGCTGCCGACGGCGCACCAGGGCACCGTACCCCTTCCACTCGGACGCTCTTCAGGTCTGCCTTGATTGTCTTCCAGGCACTTGAGGACATCTGTCCAGAGTGCCGCAGTGCCCACGTCGCCTTAGGCCACCCCCTATCGGCACGCTCCTTACATGTCCCGCATATTGGGACGGAGGCACATTGATGAACCCAAACTGACGCTGTCTCTCCGCACCCGTGGCATCGCTGCGGAAGCACAGACCGCGACGGAACGCAGCTACTATCACAACACTGCGACCACAGGTCCTGCCATACATCGCAGCACGCGTCCTGGAGTCCGAGCAAAGCACCCGCCAGCGTGCGTGCCGTGGCACAACTGAGGAGGCTGCGCCTCGCTTCCTCCCACGTGGACACCGGGCGGAGTATCGGTCGCCCGTCGGGCATCACCGGCAGGCCCGCAATCAGCCGGGGCCACCGCGCAACTTTGGGGCTGTGTGTGCCATGCGCCAGGAGCTCCCAACCGTAGTCCCGTAAGACCTCCCCGATGACATCAACCCCGTCTTGCCCCGGGCCCCTGGCGGATGCTAGAACCAAGCGTTGTCCTCCCGCCCGAGCCTCAATGACCGCCGCGAGGCCCAGGGTGTCAAGGGTGTGACGGGCATCGGCAGCCACGTGGTCGTCCCCCTCTGGCAGAGAGAACAGGGCCTCCGTGACGTGGCCTTGCGCGTCGTCGCCCTGTACCCGTGCCAGCTGCTTGGAGCTCACTAACACTGCCATGGACCGCCGCTCCGTGACCGCTGGTATGGCTCGTCGCAGCTGCCGGTCATACAGCCACAACGTACCCACGTCAAGTACGACAGCCAGCGCCAGGATTGGGAGACTGCACAGAGGTTGCTGAAGGACCGGCAGCACCTCGCGAGGCCAGCCCATGACGTTCCCCACAGCTGGATGGTTGGCGTAAACCTGGAGCCAAAGATCACTCTGGCCGTCAGGGCTTCTCACCATGGTACCACGCACCAGGACCCACGATTGCGCCGACACCACGCGGGACCACTCCCTGAATGCCGTGATGTCCCGTGCCACCCAGGAACCGATCCACTGGCTGAAGGCCTGCGCCACCGCCGCCATCCAGTGAGGGAACAAGGACATGGCCTCTGCGTGCGCGATGCACGACCGTGGCACCAGCAGTGCGTGCAGCGGTGCCCTCTGAAAGGTTGCCCGCAGGTCGCCGGGGGGGCCGGCAAACGGGTTCAACGGCGGACGCCGTTGGATCCTCCCTGCCGGCGGGCAGAAGGGTGTGTCATCTCGCACGAACGCGTATACCGCCCTCCTTCGATCTTGCATCGGCAGCTGCATGATCTGGGTGAGCCGATGGTTCCTGCGGGCATACACATCTTCCCCAATCTGGACCATGTCCTCCACAAAGAGCCTGGCCTTGGCAGGGCCCCCGGACGACGCCGCTCGCACCGCAGCGAACAGCCGCTTCAGGTCCCCGGGGACGACACCCGCCATCAGGGATTCAGTCCACCTGCAGCCGTGCTCCCTCCACGCCACGAACTCCACCGCCCTGTCTGTCAGGGCTAGCTCCGCCGTGAACTCCTCCACACGCCTGCACAGGAGCCCTGCCACCTCCTCGTCCCGCGCACACAGCAGGCGCATGTGGCCAATGTCCTCCTCTTGCCCCCCACAATAGTTACAAGGGTGGGCCGGTATTGCCATACGCGTGAGCTTCTGTCTCCACTGTCGCATGACCTGCATTGTGGACAAGCGACCGTCACGTGCCCGCAGCATATTTCTGTGCGTTGGGCCGTGGTGTACAGCTCCGAGGGGCACCGCCTCGCAGGCGCCAGCCAGTGGCGTGTGCGCCCTGGTGCGTGCCGCTAGCGAACGCCACTCCATCTCCCGGACGTGCTGAAGGGCTTGCATGGATGGCACACGCGGCTCGAGCTCTCCATTATCCCCCGGCACCAAGAGGATGGCGTGCTCCTTTGGTAGGACGAGATGGACAGGCGGGGCCATTGCACGGGCCGCGGCAGAGTCCGGCGCCTCGAGCGGGACCGCCGCCAAGTGCGAGCTCTGCCTCACCACCCAGTGGTGCGGCCCCCCAACTCGGCGTGGCAGCCGCCGCAGCCACTCCACTATCCAGCTCACTGTGTGCTGGTTGACCAGATGTGATGTCGGCCCCTTGATGCCACGGTACAGGGCCTCCTGCGCCCTGCGGAGATGCGCTCCTATGATGGACGCATCCACCACGTGCACCGTGCACGCTGACGGGGGCGTGTGCAACAGGTATGCCGCCGCGCCGATGATCTCTGCCTCCAGGACCGTGCCGTAGATGGCACCCGTCCACGTGGGGATTCCGTGGCTGGCCACCGCAACGTTTGTGGCGTCGTCTCCCTGGGGCGACGCGTCAGACGTGACTTTAGTCGCCACCGGCACCCAGCAGTACCGGTGGGGTTCCAGCCACGCCACGTCGGAGTGGGGGCTCTGCACCACTCTTCCAAGGGACGCCGCACTGGAGGCCGTGAGCTCCGGGGACAGGACTACCTTCGGCCGATACACCGCATGTGGTCTCCAGGCCAGGTCACATCCACAGACTGACTTGATGGCGTCCAGGGCGGTGGTATACTCCGCCCCCCAAACCGTTGCGGAGCAGGAGGGCTGGTACACCACCACAGATGCCTGTTCCACCGCGCCGCCATCACGCAACGACGTGAGGGCGACGTGCGGATCGTGCGGCACGTTGGACATCCGAACCACTTCCGGGACCGAGTACTCATCCGGATCCGGGATAGGGCCTGCTGGTAGCAGAAGGACAATTGCCCACTCGCTGCACCCGTGCACCGCCGCGCATGCCCTGGAAAACGCTGGCCGCCCGTGCACAGCCCACAGTGGTTACCGGTTTATGCCGCCCCCGGCGTGTGGAGTGAGTAGGGGGACGGACGCCGGATCGTCTTGCTGCTGGTAACCCTCAAAGACGTCCCCCAACAGAAACAGGAGGGCCGCTAGCGGGAGGAACGGCAGGGATAGCCCCGGGTTGGCCGGGTCCCATCCTTCCTCCCTGTACCCGCCCACCACATACACGTCCCCCGCAGTGGACTGTCTATTGCGTTTGCTGGCCTTCTTTCGGCGCACCGGGTGAAGTAGCCGGTGAGTCAACGGACTAGGCAGCTGCGGCCGGAAGACGTCGCGGAGCCCCGTGAACCACACGTGGTCCAGCTGATGGGGCCCTACTCTTGCGTGCGGAAGGTGCAGGTGGTCCTCATGACACTCTTGGAGCTGGACAGCCGAGTGCCCAGGAGCAGGACAGGGGAGCCGCGCATGCAGGAGGTCATTTGCGGGATCAGTTAGGGACTGTACCGCCGCATCTGTGCGGGGCCCCGAGAGAACGCAGATGTCTCTACCCTTGAAGGGATAGGATTGGGACACCCACTTCCGTCCCGCCCACTGCACTTGCGGCAGATGGGCTTGTACACACCAGTACACTGACGATGGCATGAGAAGTCCTACGCGCAACGTCCCCATCGCCCGGAGTACCCTGTCCACCCACGTATTGCCAGCGTGCGTGGCGAATGACGCAGAGGGCACCATGAACTGCCCGCACACTCCGTACTGCACGTGCATGTCCCGGAGCATGGCCCGCAGCTCATCCCGGACTGTCGTCGACCTGTGGTGGGTGAGTTGAGCCATGGTCGCCACGACGGAGTCGCGGCAGATAACCTGGACATCCGCCAACCGTAACCCATGACACGACCGCACCGCTACGTTGGACAGGTCCTTGGGCAGCTTCTCGAATTGCAGGGCCGCAGCCTTGATGGCAGTATTCAGCTTGATCACCGCCTCCGCCGTGTCGGACAGGTAGGGCGCCGCGTACCGCACGATGCCTCCAACCACAGCCGCCATCACCTCATGAGGCACCGACGCCGGCCCCAACGTGTTCTTGCACCAGCCCAGTAGAGCTTCACACCGGAGTACATGTTTCTCCTTCATGGTCGCCACCCCCCTGGGATCGAGGCGCAGGCCCAAGTATGGTACCGTGCCCTTGGCACGTAAGCATACCCATAGGGCCGCCGTGTCCCCTGGGCTCAGGCACACCATGATCGAATGGATGCGAGCAGTATTGGCATAGGCGCATTTGCCGACGTTGAGGGACATGCCCATGTCCGTGAGATATCGCGCTATCGCCGCTGCATACTCCAGGAATTGCGGCAGGGAGTGCGCTATCAACAGGAGGTCATCACAGTACGCCTGCACCAGGGGTGGCACCGCATGGCGAGCATCTCCCCGCGCCTTGCAGGCAAGGCTCCGCAGGAGAGGTTCTAAGAGGAGGAGGTAGAGCACATCGCTCTCCGCACTGCCCTGCCGCAGGCCCTTGTGGAGCCGAATGCTCGGCGTCGGGCCGTGCGGAGTGACGATGCGCACCAGAGACCCGCAGCTGAGGTTGTGGAAGAGCCTGATGAGCTCTTCCGGGACTCCCATGTGGCGCAGGAGGAGCGCCAGCGCCCCGTGCGGCGCTGTGTCAAAAGCTTTTGACACATCGAAGGCGAGGACGTGGTTTTCCTCCTGCCCACGTTGCAGCCTGCGCTGGGCCAGGAACACCAGGGCAGCTGCCGTGGAGCCCAGCATGGCCCCGAACTGCCAGTCCGCAGCCAGTCCCTTGCCTGCCAGGACAGCTGTGAACCTCCGCATGAGGGGAGTCATGAGCATTCGCATGTCTTGCTGCCCCAGCGCTATGGGCCTGTACTCGTCCAGGTTGCCCGTGGCTGTGCCCTTGGGCAGCCAGATAATGGCCTTGTGCCAGGACTCCGGGACGTCCGCACCCCGCAGGATAGCCCTGTACGCGTGCACCAGGAGCCCCTGCACCGGTTCAGGCAGCTCTGCTATGAGGGGAGCCGTGACCCGGTTGGACCCCGGAGCTTTGTCGTCCGCCACGGCCTGCCTCACGGCGTCTGTAAGGTCCTGCAGGGTGTAGTCCTGCACCGACCTCCATTCCTCAGGCACCCCCCTGGGAATGTGGGCCCGGACCAGCCGCTCGAAGGCCAGCAGGTTCACTGGCCGCTTGGCGTACAGCGCCTCCCAGTACCTCTGGACCTCGCCAATGACGTCCGAGGCCTCCAAGAGCACCTTCTCCGACTCGCGGACGCGTACGGACCACAGGCCCGACGGGGCATAGTTCACCACGTTGATGGCCCCCCGTATCGCCGTCCATCGGAGCTGCAGATCCGGCACCCTGCCCCGCCAATAGTCCTTGATGGACCGGCGCCTGTTGCTCCTGAGGACACCCCGCAGCTCCTCCACGCGTGTCTCTAGCTGGTGGAGCTGTTGGTCCAACGCGGCACGTAGGTCCTCCACCGAAGCGGGGGATTGGTCGGGGTCCACCCGCCGGAGGTGCTGTAGCAAGGCAGTCGCTTCTTGGGAGTGGAGTCCGGCCGCCGCCGCGTCCCGTTGCCACAGCTCATGGGCGCGCCGGGCCAGGGCCTGCTGATCCGAGAGGACCTGGGCCAGTGACGCCTCCATCTCCGCCTGCCCGTACGGGTACTGCGGGTCCACGCCCGATGGCATGCGCACTCCCATGACCCTGGACACGTCATCACGGAAGGCGTAGAGCAGGTCAAAGACCGCCTGCACCTCCGACGTGACCATGGTGGCAGTGTCCTGGTCCGACGAGAGCCACGCCTGCAACCGCCGATCCCCGCATGCCTTCTGTAGTACTGCCGCCGCCGCCTTACGAACCCCCGGGGAGTCCGGGCGTATGGCATGCAGCCTGCCTTGGGCGTGCGAGTAGGCCATCCTGGTGACCCTCTCTTTGCCGGCCACCGCCAGCGGGAGGTCCAGGACCACAGGGCCATGATCCGACCCCAGCGACGCTGGAGACCGCCCCGGCGCCAAGTGTGGGTGCTCACGCGCCGCCCAAGGGACCAGAGGCGAGTTTAGAAGGAAGGAGTCCAGTCGGTGCCCTGCCCTCGTGGGCCTCCTGTCTTCCTCCCGTTCCGGGCCTGCCCTGTGGAAACCACACTGTTCCCACAGGGCTTGGAACCTCCTCGTGGTGGGGTGCCACGGGGACTCCAGCCACACGTTGAAGTCCCCTCCGAGGAGCACGGCCCTGGTGCCACCCGCGCTCTTGGCCGCCGCGTACATGGCCACGTCAGCCCAGAAGGACGCCTTAGACGCCCAGGAGTCGCCGCCGCTGCCCGGGCCGTGGACGTTGATGACCGTGAGGGTGCCACCTGCGGTCACCACATCGAGGGCCATGGCCTTGCCCGGCACGATGTCCACGACGTCTCGAACTTCCTCCGCGGCGAACATGTCCGCCCGAAGGGCAATCAAGAGCCCGCCGCGCACCGCTGCCGCCGACGCCGCCTGGGCATCCACCCCTGGGTACGCATGATACCCGTGGTGACGCCACGGATTCTCCGAGTGCACCACACCCTGAGGGTCCTGCAAGCCGGTCTCCTGGAAGAGGCCCAGCATGGCACCTTCGGCCTTCATGACACCCGCCGCCACCGCCTCACCGTCGAGCATACCTGGGGCCACCGGTACGCCGTCTCCCCGCATCGAGCCCTTGACGTTCCAGGACACCGCCGCTCGGGTGTCGGAGGCGGGGCCCCTTCATGGCTGCACGTGCGGACCGGGGCCCCCCGCCGGATCCGGATCACTGGACGGAGGGGGGCCACCAGCAGGCCAGGGGGACCACCCGCAACCGGCGCGGGTGGCTGGCGAGGTGGCCCCTATCCCCGTGGGCCTCCGCCCGAGGCGGCCGTTGTCTGCTGAGACCCGGCAGATGCGGCGGGCTCCCCCTCTGCTTGTCCGCCGGATGTACTTGCCGCCGTACTCCCCGTAGAAGTCACCGCCCCACGCCGTGCTGCAGGCAGCCTCGCTGGCGCTGCTGCATAGCGTGTCGCGGGCGTGGTGCTAGGTTGTGGCGGCATTGGAGCCCCACTCCTCGGCACTGCGCCTGTACGATCGCGGAGAGGGCACGGTGCTCACGGTCCGCCCCGCCAACCTGGAGGCCCTGCACCTTAGTGCACTGAGTGGCGACGGGGGCGAGGCGCTGTACCTCCAAGGGACCGTGGCAGGCGCGGTCGCGACACGCTTCCGCCGGCAGAGCGGAGGGGATGACCTCCGCCTGGTCATGGCGGAGAACATGGGGCCGTGGCTCCGGGCGTTCTCGACGTCGAGGTGGAAGGTCGAGGGCGACCGGGAGAAGTTCGCCGACGCGTGGCGCCGCTGGGTGGAGGAGCAGTTTCCCGTGGGGGGAATGCTGCACCTGCCGCAGCCACCAAGCGTGCCACCGGTACGGCCTGCGGCATCCCCGGCCGCGGCGGCGAGGCCGGCCCCGAAAGCAGCGCCCAAGCCGCCGCCCAAGAGGAGCCCCCCGCCTCAGTATGGCGCCTATGCCAACATTCGGTACGTGCTGCGGCACTTCGGCGGTGACTTGCCAAGGGAGCGGCGTGGGCCGAAGACGATCAACGTCTGCCCCTGGTCTCGGCTGGATGGGGCTAGTCACTGCACATGGAGAGCTGGCAAGCACTGCCGGCCCACCCACCTCCACCCCAAGGACCTGCCGGACCTCATCCAGCGGGACCATGCGGCTGATCCGGCGCAACGGGACCAGGCGCTGGCCATGCTGGCTGGCGTTATGCCGGGGGGCCAGGCGGGGCCTTTCGCGTCGGCCGAGGCGAGGTCCAGAGCGCTCATGCTGCCCACGGGTGCCCGCCCTGCGGCGGAGCGCGGGGCGTCGCCGTCGGCGGCGCGATCTGGAGCGATTGGTTCGGCCTGTTGCTGGAGGACTGCGCTGCCGGGGCCCTGGGGAGGGCCGCTGCGTGACCCTGCAGCGCCTTGCACAAGACAGCTGCATGCTCAGTCTGCCACATGTTGCTCGGGGCTATGGGTCAGACGTCCTGCCACTGGATCGCCGGCGGTCGCGTGACCTCCACGAAGACCGCCGGCGCCGGCGGGATGTCCTCGGCCGTGCACCTGTGTGCCCTGCGCACCGGCCCCAGCTCCCTGAGGCATTCCCGGAACACCCTGTAGCAGGCTGGGCCTCTGGACTGCTGCCTCCTGAGCCGGCACGCGGTGACGACAACCCACTCCAGTCCCACTGTTTCCACCCGAACACAGGCCCAATACTCCGCCCCTTCCAACACCACCAGCCGCCCCATATCCGCCACGCCCACCGTATGGGTGGGAGGCACGCTCTGCACCCGCAGCCACCGCCTGGCGCTTTCTTCCCAGGGCGGGGGGGCATGGATCCGCTGCTGCTGCATCGCGTCCTGCACGTGCTGCAGGGACAACGTCACCAGCATGGACATCCCCGCGTCCGCTCCCGCCGCCATACACAGCAGGGCATGTTGCATGCGCGCCCCGGGCAAACCCGCGCTGTGCTGGACGTCCGCCACGTCCAAGGGTGTGCGGGGCGCCGGCAGGGCATCCAGCACCGCTGCAGACAGCTCCCCCAAGGACGGCAGACGCGCGATGGGCCCCATGTCCCTGTTGAGGACTACCGCCGCCACCCACCGCCTGTCCAGCGCGGACAGGAGGTTGCCCGGTCTTGGCACCCGAAGAAGGGTGCCGACGGTGGACATGAGGGCGCACACGCCACAGTCCTTGGTGTTGCCGGCTGGCTGCTGCACCTGTGCCGCCCTGGCCGTCACCAGCAGATGCTCCGCGCCCGGCCACCCCGCCCTTTGACCCCTGGGCGCCATGCGCATCGTCCGGACTGCCATGTCCCATGTGTGTGGCCACTGGGGCTGGGCTCCAGACACCGCAGGCTGGCCTAGCGGGTCCATCGTCAAATGCGTGGCAGGGGCCAGGAGGTGGTGAGACGTCCAGTGCCGCATGCTCGGCGTCTCCGACCGGTCGAGGTACACCGCCTCTGAGCCCCCCAGCTCGACGTACCTCGCAATGAGGAGGGCAGCCGGGGTTTGGTCGTGCCGCTGGCCCTCCCACCCCTCCCTCGGGAGCATCATGGCGTGGGGGGCCAGGCACTGCACCACGTCGGCGGCCAGCGCGACCACGTCGTCGCTGAGCTCCACCCCATGGTCCGCGGCCACCAGGAAGTGGTGCCTGGGCTTGGAGTACAGGTGCTCCAGGGCGCCCCGCAACTCAGCTGGCGGGGGAGAGGCGTTTCCGCAGTCCCGCAGCCAGGGGAGTGCGCCCGGGAGATGCCGCCCTGCTCCTCGTGGCCAGACGGCGGCCCTAAGGACCGGCAGGTCGCGCCAGACAGCCCTAGCGACCGGATTGCGCCAGGGCTGTGGCCTGTCGGCTCCCCATTGGAGGACAGCCACCACCACATGCGTGGTCAGGGGCTCTGCCGCGAGCTGCAACGCCGTCCCCCCATCGGTCTCGATCACCGTGCCCCGTGGGGCAGTGAAGACGTGGCCACCGGTCCCGCGGACCGCCACCCATCCCCCCAAGACCGCCACTGTCTCCCAGCTGGGGTGGCTGGTTCTCCTGGGCAGGACCACAACCGGCGGGCACGGGCTGTTGGTGGCCCACATGCGCCATTGCACTCCCACCAAACGCTCGTGACCAGGGGGCCGGAACACCTGGGGCCATGCGTCTGGGAGCCGGCGATGGACGGCGGTCCACACATCTGCCCCGTCAGCCCCCGTGAACTGGAGTCCTTCCAGTATGTCCCTGTCCACACGGCTCGGGAGGCGGGCAGTGCGAACCTCCAGCCCCCGGCCCAGGCGAAACCCTGGCCCCTCTCGGTCTCCCGGCAGCAAGACCTCCGGGTCCGTGGCCGCAAGGCGAGCCGCCACCGTGGGGAGATGCAGGGAGACAGTCCACGGCTGGACTGAGACGGGCGCGGGAGGTCAGGGCAGGCCGCCACAGCACTGCCATCCCTCGCCCAGCTGAGCGCTCTGTCCCACCAATGCGCCCACGCGCCCGGCGCTGCCGGCAACGACCAGGACAGGTACGTCATGACCGCCTTAGCCTGCCACTCGCGAGGGTCCATGCCGGCAGGATGTGTGTGCCACGTGCACACCCACCCCAGGTTGGCCTCCTGGACGGTGACCATGTCCCTCCACGGGACCACCGGGAACGGAGCGAGCAGGGCCGCCATGCCACATGGCAACGCCACCGCCGACTCGGTCAGGCCCCCACTCTCCACCGCATACCCCACCGCTGGGAGTCCTCCTCCTTGCGCCTTTACCACCACGTCCCGCAGCAACGTTCCGTGGCCCCGGCCGTGGCCCTGGCTGCGGTCCAGGCTGAAGGCCCCACACGGGCCATGGCCTGGAGGATCATATATATATAGACGGCATGATAAGTGGTTATGACTATGACTATGACTATGACTATGTATATATATATATATATATATATATATATATATATATACATACATACATACATATATATATATATATATATATATATATATATGTATATATATATATATATATATACATAGTCATAGTCATAGTCGTAGTCATAGTCATAACCACTTATCATGCCGTCTACTGGAGTTACCGGGCATCTCGCGCCGACAGGTGGTTCCTGCCTCGCTCGATCCCGTGGGTCCCAGGGCTGCCTGAGGTGGCCCACAGCATGACGGAGGACCCAGAGGACCGGGGATACCGGTCAACCAGGCTTTGGGGGCAGTGGCGACTGCAAAGCGTTAGCATTGGCAACGGCGACGGACGCTGGCCCGTTTGGTCGCCGGGGGTAAGCAGGCAAGGCACAGCAATGCAGCAGCATCGCAACAAGCAGAAAGCAAAGGCTTCACCGTCCGGCACAAAGCGGCAACCAAGGCACAAAGCAGCACGCATGCGGCGAAGCAAGAGCGGACTCTCCGTTGTTTGGTACCCCCGCCACCGTGGAGACGTCCAGTACCCGTGACCCCACGTAATCCACAGTCAGCTGCGTACTCGTAAATACCCACCACCCCTGACTCCTCATATCCCACTGCAAGCACGTAATAACCCATTTATGCACAGCCACGATTTCTGGGAGGCTCCAGCCTAGCCTGGCCCTCAGCCTTCATCGCCCCCGTGTCCCCACAATGTACGCCGCCGACCCACCGCATCAGTCCCCTAGTATAGTACTGAAACACGGTATCAACTGCACGTCCCCGTGGCCCTGAGCAGCACCCACACCCCAGATATATATACTGTGCCGGCACTCCTTGTCAGGGGCCAGAACCCAATCAGCTTCGAGGCATCCTCTTGCCAACGTATAATATAACCTGAGGGTCTACAGGGGGGGACGCTGGCCGCTACGCGACGGGAGTGGCGCAACCCGTGAATATCGCTAGCTGGGATTCGGGCTGGTCGGTGCCGTAGCTTGATTATCGACCCCCTGTAGGGGTACCCACCAGAGGCTCGCCCCGGGCTGTGGTAACCAGGTGCACCTCATCTGGCCCACATACTTTGCCCTGGCGCCTACCCTTGACCCTTACCTGCACTGATTGGCCATCTCCCGTGGTTGCGCCTCTTCCGCCACAGCAGCGGCCAGGCCGCAGGTTCGGCCCCCACCGACAACGTGGCGAGCCTACTTATAGCATTGGCCCGCGCGGTCCCCCCGGACCACTCAGCATGCTGCTCCTCCTCTCTCCCCGCCTCTAGCCGACCGGACTGGCGCCCCCCAGGGGTAAGTCGTTACAATGGTGAGGCGACCGCATACTCTTCGCTACGACGCCGCGCAGTACCGCTGTTGCCACGCCGATGCCACCTGCGAGCCGCCACCATACGCACCACCGCAACCGCAAAGCCATGGTCAGAGGTTAGACTATGTACATGCCCGCAGGCACGGTCCCTCTAGTTTGTTAACGGGCCCAGGGGATGCCCCCACACGCCCCCTGACTTGTTAGAGGGGTCAGGGGGACACCCCAGTACCGCCATGCATCCCCGCAGCTCCCCCACTGTACGGTTCCCCAGTACCGCCGCGTACCCCCACCGTACGGACCCCTGTTGCGCCGCGTATACCCCCAAGATGCCAGTACACCGCCACCTCGAACTCCGCGTGCCCCCCGTGAGTGCTCCTCCCAGGCTGCCACGCCGTCTCCAGGACGCCCGCCATACTGTCCACCTGACGACCTCGCCGTCAAATCCCTCTACGCACACATCACCACTTCGTCACCGCTCCCGGAGCCTTCACGCTGTCCCCGCAACCCCGTGTAACACTGCCAGGGGGCGCCGTAACGCCGTAACCCCCAGACAACTCCGTGCACCCCCGGTGTATCCCGAGCAACCACTCCCAATATTGCCGTAGCCAGGCCGCCAGTAGAGACCGCGGTGCCACGGGAATACCCTACAGGGGTTTGGGCCTTATTACCCTGGTTGGGACGACCCATGACACCTCACTGTTGTATGCGGCGACCCGGGGCAGGCGGGTGAAGCATCCCTGTCCGACCCTCAAGTACGGGGGCAGTACGGCTCACCATCAGGCCGGCACGACCTGTCACATCGCGTTGGCCGTCATACGCCGCCTGCCAGTACCGCACAATCAGGCCATGAGGGCACTGCGTCTCAGGTGCTACCCCCTCAGCTGCGTCCAGCGTAGGGACGGTAGCAGGTGCACCCACAATTCCTAACCCCATCAATCTGCATTACCCCCGGCCCCCACCACGCCGTCACCATTTCCTCCGTGATGCCACAAGCAGAGTATCCGCGAGTCGCCCTCCAGAGCCGCCCACCACAGCAGCAGGGGCAGGGCTGCCGACGGCGCACGGGGGCACCGTACCCCTTCCACTCGGACGCTCTTCAGGCCACCCTGGATTGTCGTCCAGGCACTTGAGGACATCTGTCCAGAGTGCCGCAGTGCCCACCTCGCCTTAGGCCACCCCCTATCGGCACGCTCCTTACATGTCCCGCATATTGGGACGGAGGCACATTGATGAACCCAAACTGACGCTGTCTCTCCGCACCCGTGGCATCGCTGCGGAAGCACAGACCGCGACGGAACGCGGCTACCATCACAACACTGCGGCCACAGGTCGTGCCATACATCGCAGCACGCGTCCTGGAGTCCGAGCAAAGCACCCGCCAGTGTGCGTGCTGTGGCACAACTGAGGAGGCTGCGCCTCGCTTCCTCCCACGTGGACACCGGGCGGAGTATCAGTCGCCCGTCGGGCATCACCGGCAGGCCCGCAATCAGCCGGGGCCAGCGCGCAACTTTGGGGATGTGTGTGTCATGCGCCAGGAGCTCCCAACCGTAGTCCCGTAAGACCTCCCCGATGACATCAACCCCGTCTTGCCCCGAGCCCCTGGCGGATGCTAGAACCAAGCGTTGTCCTCCCGCCCGAGCCTCAATGACCGCCGCGAGGCCGAGGGTGTCAAGGGTGTGACGGGCATCGGCAGCCACGTGGTCGTCCCCCTCTGGTAGAGAGAACAGGGCCTCCGTGACGTGGCCTTGCGCGTCGTCGCCCTGTACCCGTGCCAGCTGCTTGGAGCTCACTAACACTGCCATGGACCGCCGCTCCGTGACCGCTGGTATGGCTCGTCGCAGCTGCCGGTCATACAGCCACAACGTACCCACGTCAAGTACGACAGCCACCGCCAGGATTGGGAGACTGCACAGAGGTTGCTGAAGGACCGGCAGCACCTCGCGAGGCCTCCCCATGACGTTCCCCACAGCTGGATGGTTGGCGTACACCTGGAGCCAGGGATCACTCTGGCCGTCAGGGCTTCTCACCATGGTACCACGCACCAGGGCCCACGATTGCGCCGACACCACGCGGGACCACTCCCTGAATGCCGTGATGTCCCGTGCCACCAAGGAACCGATCCACTGGCTGAAGGCCTGCGCCACCGCCGCCATCCAATGAGGGAACAAGGACATGGCCTCTTCTTGCGCGATGTACGACCGTGGCACCAGCAGCGCGTGCAGCGGTGCCCTCTGAAAGGTTGCCCGCAGGTCGCCGGGGAGGCCGGCAAACAGGTTCCACGGCGGACGCCGCTGGATCCTCCCTGCCGGCGGGCAGAAGGGTGTGTCACCTCGCACGAACGCGTATACCGCCCTCCTTCGATCTTGCATCGGCAGCTGCATGATCTGGGTGAGCCGATGGTTCTTGCGGGCATACACATCTTCCCCAATCTGGACCATGTCCTCCACAAAGAGCCTGGCCTTGGCAGGGCCCCGGGACGACGCCGCTCGCACCGCAGCGAACAGCCGCTTCAGGTCCCCGGGGACGACACCCGCCATCAGGGATTCAGTCCACCTGCAGCCGTGCTCCCTCCACGCCACGAACTCCACCGCCCTGTCTGTCAGGGGTAGCTCCGCCGTGAACTCCTCCACACGCCTGCACAGGAGCCCAGCCACCTCCTCGTCCCGCGCACACAGTAGGCGCATGTGGCCAATGTCCTCCTCTGGCCCCCCACAATAGTTACAGGGGTGGGCCGGTATTGCCATACGTGTGAGCTTCTGTCTCCACCGTCGCATGACCTGCATGGTGGACAAGCGACCGTCACGTGCCCGCAGCATATTTCTGTGCGTTGAGCCGTCGTGTACAGCTCCCAGGGGCACCGCCTCGCAGGCGCCAGACAGTGGCGTGTGCGCCCTGGTGCGTGCCGCTAGCGAACGCCACTCCGTCTCCCGGACTTGCTGAAGGCCTTGCATGGATGGCACACGCGGCTTGAGCTCTCCATTATCCCCCGGCACCAAGAGGATGGCGTGCTCCTTTGGTAGGACGAGATGGACAGGCGGGGCCATTGCACAGGCCGCGGCAGAGTCCGGCGCCTCGAGCGGGACCGCCGCCAAGTGCGAGCTCTGCCTCACCACCCAGTGGTGCGGCCCCCCAACTCGGCGTGGCAGCCGCCGCAGCCCCTCCACTATCCAGCTCAGTGCGTGCTGGTTGACCAGATGTGATGTCGGCCCCTTGATGCCACGGTACAGGGCCTCTTGCGCCCTGCGGAGATGCGCTCCTATGATGGACGCATCCATCACATGCACCGTGCACGCTGACGGGGGCGTGTGCAACAGGTATGCCGCCGCGCCGATGATATCTGCCTCCGGGACCGTGCCGTAGATGGCACCCGTCCACGTGGGGATTCCGTGGCTGGCCGGCGCCACGTTGGTCGCATCGTCTCCCTGGGGCGACGCGTCAGACGATGTGAGTTTAGTCGCCACCGGAACACAGCAATACCGGTGGGGTTCCAGCCACGCCACGTCGGAGTGGGGGCTCTGCACCACCCTTCCAAGGGACGCCGCACTGGAGGCCGTGAGCTCCGGGGGCAGGACTACCTTCGGCCGATACACCGCATGTGGTCTCCAGGCCAGGTCACATCCACAGACTGACTTGATGGCGTCCAGGGCGGTGGTATACTCCGCCCCCCAAACCGTTGCGGAGCAGGAGGGCTGGTACACCACCACAGATCCCTGTTCCACCGCGCCGCCATCACGCAACGACGTGACGGCGACGTGCGGATCGTGCGGCACGTTGGACATCCGAACCACTTCCGGGACCGAGTACTCATCCGGATCCGGGATAGGGCCTGCTGGTAGCAGAAGGACAATTGCCCACTCGCTGCACCCGTGCACCGCCGCGCATGCCCTGGAAAACGCTGGCCGCCCGTGCACAGCCCACAGTGGTTACCGGTTTATGCCGCCCCCGGCGTGTGGAGTGAGTAGGGGGACGGACGCCGGATCGTCTTGCTGTTGGTAACCCTCAAAGACGTCCCCCAACAGAAAGAGGAGGGCGGCTAGCGGGACGAACGGCATGGATAGCCCCGGGTTGGCCGGGTCCCATCCTTCCTCCTTGTACCCGCCCACCACATACACGTCCCCCGCAGTGGACTGTCTATTGCATTTGCCGGCCTTCTTTCGGTGCACCGGATGAATTAGCCGGTGAGTCAACGGACTAGGCAGCTGCGGCCGGAAGACGTCGCGGAGCCCCGTGAACCACACGTGGTCCAGCTGATGGGGCCCTACTCCTGCGTGCGGAAGGTGCAGGTGGTCCTCATGACACTCCTTGAGCTGGACAGCCCAGTGCCCAGGCGCAGGACAGGGGAGCCGCGTGTGCAGGAGGTCATTTGCGGGATCGGTCAGGGACTGTACCGCCGCATCTGTGCGGGGCCCCGAGAGAACGCATATGTCTCTACCCTTGAAGGAATAGGATTGGGACACCCACTTCCGCCCCGCCCACTGCACTTGCGGCAGATGGGCTTGTACACACGAGTACACTGACGATGGCATGAGAAGTCCTACGCGCAACGTCCCCATCGCCCGGAGTACCCTGTCCACCCACGTATTGCCAGCGTGCGTGGGGAATGACGCAGAGGGCACCATGAACTGCCCGCACACTCCGTACTGCACGTGCATGTCCCGGAGCATGGCCCGCAGCTCATCCCGGACTGTCGTCGACCTGTGGTGGGTGAGTTGAGCCATGGTCGCCACGACGGAGTCGCGGCAGATAACCTGGACATCCGCCAACCGTAACCCATGACACGACCGCACCGCTACGTTGGACAGGTCCTTGGGCAGCTTCTCGAATTGCAGGGCTGCAGCCTTGATGGCAGTATTCAGCTTGATCACCGCCTCCGCCGTGTCGGACCGGTAGGGCGCCGCGTACCGCACGATGCCTCCAACCACAGCCGCCATCACCTCATGAGGCACCGACGCCGGCCCCAACGTGTTCTTGCACCAGCCCAGCACAGCTTCACACCGGAGTACATGTTTCTCCTTCATGGTCGCCACCCCCCTGGGATCGAGGCGCAGGCCCAAGTATGGTACCGTGCCCTTGGCACGTAAGCATACCCATAGGGCCGCCGTGTCCCCTGGGCTCAGGCACACCATGATCGAATGGATGCAAGCAGTATTGGCATAGGCGCATTTGCCGACGTTGAGGGACATGCCCATGTCCGTGAGATACCGCGCTATCGCCGCTGCATACTCCAGGAATTGCGGCAGGGAGTGCGCTATCAACAGGAGGTCATCACAGTACGCCTGCACCAGGGGTGGCACCGCATGGCGAGCATCTCCCCGCGCCTTGCAGGCAAGGCTCCGCAGGAGAGGTTCTAAGAGGAGGAGGTAGAGCACAGCGCTCTCCGCAGTGCCCTGCCGCAGGCCCCTATGGAGCCGAATGCTCGGCGTCGGGCCGTGCGCGGTGACGATGCGCACCAGAGACCCGCAGCTGAGGGGGTGGAAGAGCCTGGTGAGCTCTTGCGGGACTCCCATGTGGCGCAGGAGGAGCGCCAGCGCCCCGTGCGGCGCTGTGTCAAAAGCTTTTGACACATCGAAGGGCACGACGTGGTTTTCCTCCTGCCCACGCTGCAGCCTGCGCTGGACCAGGAACACCGGGGCAGCCGCCGTGGAGCCCGGCATGGCCCCGAACTGCCAGTCCGCAGTCAGTCCCTTGCGTGCCAGGACAGCTGTGAACCTCCGCATGAGGGGAGTCATGAGCATTTGCATGTCTTGCTGCCCCAGCGCTATCGGCTTATACTCGTCCAGGTTGCCCGTGGCTGTGCCCTTGGGCATCAGCCAGATAATGGCCTCGTGCCAGGACTCCGGGACGTCCGCACCCCGCAGGATAGCCCTGTACGCGTGCACAAGGAGCCCCTGCACCGGTTCAGGCAGCTCTGCTATGAGGGCAGCCGTGACCCGGTTGGACCCCGGAGCTTTGTCGTCCGCCACGGCCTGCCTCACGGCGTCTTTAAGGTCCTGCAGGGTGTAGTCCTGTACCGACCTCCATTCCTCAGGCACCCCCCTGGGAATGTGGGCCCGGACCAGGCGCTCAAAGGCCAGCAGGTTCACTGGCCGCTTGGCGTACAGCGCCTCCCAGTACCTCTGGACCTCGCCAATGACGTCCGAGGCCTCCAAGAGCACCTTCTCCGACTCGCGGACGCGTACGGACCACAGGCCCGACGGGGCATAGTTCACCACGTTGATGGCCCCCCGTATCGCCCTCCATCGGAGCTGCAGATCCGGTACTCTGCCCCGCCAATAGTCCTTGATGGACCGGCGCCTGTTGCTCCTGAGGACACCCCGCAGCTCCTCCACGCGTGTCTCTAGCTGGTGGAGCTGTTGGTCCAACGCAGCACGTAGGTCCTCCACCGAGGCGGTGGATAGGTCGGGGTCCACCCGCCGGAGGTGCTGTAGCAAGGCAGTCGCTTCTTGGGAGTGGAGTCCGGCCGCCGCCGCGTCCTGTTGCCACAGCTGATGGGCGCGCCATGCCAGGGCCTGCTGATCCGAGAGGACCTGGGCCAGAGACGCCTCCGTCTCCGCCCGGCCGTACGGGTACTGCGGGTCCACGCCCGATGGCATGCGCACTCCCGTGACCCTGGACACGTCATCACGGAAGGCGCAGAGCAGGTCAAAGACCGCTTTCACCTCCGACGTGCCCATGGTGGCAGTGTCCTGGTCCGACGAGAGCCACGCCTGCAGCCGCCGATCCCCGCGGGCCTTCTGCAGTACTGCCGCCGCCGCCTCACGAACCCCCGGGGAGTCCGGGCGTATGGCATGCAGCCTGCCTTGGGCGTGCGAGTAGGCCATCCTGGTGACCCTCTCTTTGCCGGCCACCGCCAGCGGGAGGTCCAGGACCACAGGGCCATGATCCGACCCCAGCGACGCTGGAGACCGCCCCGGCGCCAAGTGTGGGCGCTCACGCGCCGCCCATGGGACCAGAGGCGAGTTCAGAAGGAAGGAGTCCAGTCGGTGCCCTGCCCTCGTGGGCCTCCTGTCCTCCTCCCGTTCCGGGCCTGCCCAGTGGAAACCACACTGTTCCCACAGGGCTTGGAACCTCCTCGTGGTGGGGTGCCACGGGGACTCCAGCCACACGTTGAAGTCCCCTCCGAGGAGCACAGCCCTGGTGCCACCCGCGCTCTTGGCCGCCGCGTACATGGCCACGTCAGCCCAGAAGGACGCCTTAGACGCCCAGGAGTCGCCGCCGCTGCCCGGGCCGTGGACGTTGATGACCGTGAGGGTGCCACCTGCGGTCACCACATCGAGGGCCATGGCCTTGCCCGGCACGATGTCCACAATGTCTCGAACTTCCTCCGCGGCGAACACGTCCGCCCGAAGGGCAATCAAGAGCCCGCCGCGCACCGGTGCCGCCGACGCTGCCTGGGCATCCACCCCTGGGTACGCATGATACCCGTGGTGACGCCACTGATTCTCCGAGTGCACCACACCTTGAGGGTCCTGCAGGTCGGTCTCCTGGAAGAGGCCCAGGATGGCACCCTCGGCCTTCATGACGCCCGCCGCCACCGCCTCACCGTCAAGCATACCTGGGGCCACTGGTACGCCGTCCCCCCGCATCGAGCCCTGGAAGTTCCAGGACACCGCCGCTCGGGTGTCGGAGGCGGGGCCCCTTCATGGCTGCACGTGTGGACCGGGGCCCCCCGCCGGATCCGGATCACTGGACGGAGGGGGGCCACCAGCAGGTTCAGGGGGACCACCCGCACCCGGCGCGGGTGGCTGGCGAGGAAGCCCCTGTCCCCGTGGGCCTCCGCCCGAGGCGGCCGTTGTCTGCTGAGACCCGGCAGGTGCGGAGGGCTCCCCCTCTGCCCGTCCGCCGGATGTACTTGCCGCCGTACTCCGCGTAGAAGTCACCGCCCCACGCCGTGCTGCAGACCCAATCGCTCCAGATCGCGCCACCAACGGCGACGCCCCGCGCTCCGCCGCCGGGCGGGCACCCGTGGGCAGCATGAGCGCTCTGGACCTCGCCTGGGCCGACGCGAAAGGCCCCGCCTGGCCCCCCGGCATAACGCCAGCCAGCATGGCCAGCGCCTGGTCCCGTTGCGCCGGATCAGCCGCATGGTCCCGCTGGATGTGGTCCAGCAGGTCCTTGGGGTGGAGGTGGGTGGGCCGGCAGTGCTTGCCAGCTCTCCATGTGCAGTGACCAGCCCCATCCAGCCGAGACCAGGGGCAGACGTTGATCGTCTTCGTCCCACGCTGCTCCGTGGCCAAGTCACCGCCGAAGTGCTGCAGCACGTACCGAATGTTGGCATAGGCGCCATACTGAGGCGGGGGGCTCCTCTTGGGCGGCGGCTTGGGCGCTGCTTTCGGGGCCGGCCTCGCCGCCGCGGCCGTGGCACGCTTGGTGGCTGCGGCAGGTGCAGCATTCCCCCCACGGGAAACTGCTCCTCCACCCAGCGGCGCCACGCGTCGGCGGACTTCTCCCGGTCGCTCTCGACCTTCCACTTGGACGTGGAGAACGCCCGGAGCCACGGCCCCATGTTCTCCGCCATGACCAGGCGGAGGGCATCCCCTCCGCTCTGCCGGCGGAAGCGTGTCGCGGCCGCGCCTGCCACGGTCCCTTGGAGGTACAGCGCCTCGCCCCCGTCGCCACTCAGTGCACTAAGGTGCAGGGCCTCCAGGTCGGCGGGGCGGACCGTGAGCACCGTGCCCTCTCCGCGATCGTACAGGCGCAGTGCCGAGGAGTGGGGCTCCCATGCCGCCACAACCCAGCACCACGCCCGCGACACGCTATGCAGCAGTGCCAGCGAGGCTGCCGGCCTGTTGCTGGAGGACTGCGCTGCCGGGGCCCTGGGGAGGGCCGCTGCATGACCCTGCAGCGCCCTGCACATGACAGCTGCATGCTCAGCCTGCCACATGTTGCTCGGGGCTATGGGCTAGACGTCCTGCCCCCGGATCGCCGGCGGTCGCGTGACCTCCACGAAGACCGCCGGCGCCGGTGGGATGTCCTCGGCCGTGCACCTGTGTGCCCTGCGCACCGGCCCCAGCTCCCTGAGGCACTCCCGGAACACCCGGTAGCAGGCTGGGCCCCTGGACTGCTGCCTCCTGAGCCGGCACGCGGTGACGACTACCCACTCCAGTCCCCCTGTTTCCACCCGAACACAGGCCCAATACTCCGCCCCTTGCAACACCACCAGCCGCCCCATATCCGCCACGCCCACCGTATGGGTGGGAGGCACGCTCTCCACCCTCAGCCACCGCTTGGCGCTTTCTTCCCAGGGCGGGGGGGCATGCATCCGCTGTTGCTGCATCGCGTCCTGCACGTGCTGCAGGGACACCATCATCAGCATGGACATCCCCCCGTCCGCTGCCGCCGCCATACACAGCAGGGCATGTTGCATGCGCGCCCCGGGCAACCCCACGCTGTGCTGGACGTCCGCCACGCCCAAGGGTGTGCGGGGCGCCGGCAGGGCATCCAACACCGCTGCAGGCAGTTTCCCCAGGGACGGCAGACGCGCGATGGGCCCCATGTCCCTGTTGAGGACCACCGCCGCCACCCACCGCCCGTCCAGCGCGGACAGGAGGTTGGATGGCCTCGGCACCCTGAGGAGGGTATCGATGGCGGACATGAGGGCGCACACGCCACTGTCCTTCCTGTTGCCGGCTGGCTGTTGCACCTCTGCCGCCCGGGCCTCCGCCAGCAGATGCTCTGCACCCGGCCACCCCGCCCTCTGGCCCCTGGGTGCCATGCGCATCGTCCGGACCGCCATGTCCCATGTGTGCGGCCACTGAAGCGGGGCCCCTGACACCACAGGCCGGTCCAGCGGGTCCACGGTCAACCGCATGTCAGGGGCCACAAGGTGGTGGGCCGTCCAGTGCCGCATGCTCGGCGTCTCCGACCGGTCGAGGCACACCGCCTCCGAACCCCCCTGCTCGACGTACCTCGCAATGATGAGGGCAGCCGGGGTTTGGTCGTGCCGCTAGCCCTCCGACCCCTCCCTCGGGAGCATCATGGCGTGGGGGGCAAGGCACTGCACCACGTCGGCGGCCAGCGCGACCACGTCGTCGCTGAGCTCCACCCCATGGTCCGCGGCCACCAGGAAATGGTGCCTGGGCTTGGAGTACAGGTGCTCCAAGGCGCCCCGCAACTCAGCTGGCGGGGGAGAGGCGTTTCCGCAGTCCCGCAGCCAGGGGAGTGCGCCCGGGAGATGCCGCCCTGCTCCTCTTGGCCAGACGGCAGCCCTAAGGACCGGCAGGTCGCGCCACACAGCTCCAGCGACCGGATCGCGCCAGGGCTGTGGCCTGTCGGCTCCCCATCGGAGGACAGCCACCACCACATGCGTGGTCAGGGGCTCCGCCGCGAGCTGCAACGCCGTCCCCCCGTCGGTCTCGATCACCGTGCCCCGTGGGGCAATGAAGACGTGGCCACCGGTCCCGCGGACCGCCACCCATCCCCACAAGACCGCCACTGTCTCCCAGCTGGGGTGGCTGGTTCCCCTGGGCAGGACCACTACCGGCGGGCACGGGCTGTTGGTGGCCCACATGCGCCATTGCACTCCCACCAAACGCTCGTGACCAGGGGGCCGGAACACCTGGGGCCATGCGTCTGGGAGCCGGCGATGGACGGCGGTCCACACATCTGCCCCGTCAGCCCGCGTGAACTGGAGTCCTTCCAGTATGTCCCTGTCCACAGGGCTCGGGAGGCGGGCAGTGCGAACCTCCAGCCCCCGGCCCAGGCCAAACCCTGGCCCCTCTCGGTCTCCCAGCAGCAAGACCTCCGGGTCCGTGGCCGCAAGGCGAGCCGCCACCGTGGGGAGATGCAGGGACCACCGGTAACGGAGTGAGCAGGGCCGCCATGCCACATGGCAACGCCACCGCCCACTCGGTCAGGCCCCCACTCTCCACCACATACCCCACCGCTGGGAGTCCTCCTCCTTGCGCCTTTACCACCACGTCCCGCAGCAACGTTCCGTGGCCCTGGCTGCGGTCCAGGCTGAGGGCCCCCACACGGGCCATGGCCTGGAGGATCAGGAGCAATTCTTGGGGTACTCCCCGCGGCACCGGCGGCTGGGGGCGGGCGAACCGGCAGGCATCTGCCCGCATGCACCACCCCTTGGCCCAGTGCCTGCAGGTTTCCACCTCCCCCGTCTTCGGCCCAGCCTTGTCCGCCACTCCCAGCCCCCGTGGGCCCACCTCACGCTGCGCTTCCCGCGTCCCCATGAACTCCGGCTCCTCGTCCCGCTCCATGGCGACCTGCGCCTCTTCACTCCTCCTGCGTTGGTCCTCCTCCTCCTCCTCTATACTGTATTCAACATGTGATGTGCATAATGCACACACACATATACATATGGGTAATACGCGCCTACCCCCCCCCCTGTGGACCATAGTGTGCGACTTGGGGCAGGACTAGGGACCCCCCCCCGATTTTGAGGTCGGGAAGCACAAAAAAATGGGTTTCGGGCTCGGAGGGACAGTGGGAGGGCTGTAGACAGGGTTTTGGGGCTAAAAATAGGGTATGACATCACTGATGCCATCATCCTACCCATACTGCTAAAATTAGCCACTTTACCCCTGAAAATAGACCAAATAGCACCAAATACCCCCAATAATACTTTGAGAGACATGAAAATGGACAAGGGTATGTTAAAAATGCTGAATTACCATGTCATTGGGTGTAGATAGGGGTGGTGTGGGTTATTTTCAGGATTTCGTGGTTATTTTTGGTACTCTGGTTGGGATCCTATCAGCAGTGATGTCATACCCTAACTTTAGCCGTTTTAGACCTTCATAGGGGCAAATACCCACTAATAACCATCCAATTCACTTCTAAAACATGTTTTTTTTTTAGTTCCCCAACCTCAAAATAGGGGGGGATGTCCTTACTTCCCCTTGAAGACGCACCTAGTAGTGGCGGGAGGGGGGCGGGGAAGGGGGGTGGGGAATAGGCGGGTATTGCACATATATATAGATATATATATATATATATATATATATATATATATATTACTACACCCCTCTCCCCTTAAATTTAGCTAACAAGCAACAACAACAAGCAACAAGCAACAAGCAACATACAACAAGCACGTCTCCGTGCCGTTTTGGCCATTGCACCTTCCCAACGCCTCGAGCCTGACTCTACTTTGGCCATCCTAGAGCCTAGGTGGTGGCCTTGCCAAATCCAAGTTTTGAGCCAGAAACTCACCGGTGGCGGCCCGGGGCGGAGGCGCGAAGTCGGGAGGTGCCCTCCCAAATCTGCGCAGTTTTGGGCCAAAAACAGCCATTTTTCGCCCAAAACAGCCCCTAAACCCGGGCGAAACGCCCAAACGAAGGGATACGGTGAGTACACTACACGTGCGGCTTGACTTCACCGTGTCAAAGAGCTCTCTAGTGCCCTTCAATTCCACGATATGTCCGAGAAACGGCCCAAAAAGGCGCCAAAAAGCCCCAAAAACTGCGCAATGTGCACCAGCACCCCGAAACCAAGAACGGGCCGCATCTTGGGCTACGTGGCTCAAAAAGGAATTCCGAGGGCACCTAGTCCACCCGCAACCCCCCACTTTTTATGGTTTCCACCCCACAGAATCGCCCAACGAGACACGTAGACCCCCGTACTAGTGGTCACTTGGTGCAGCCGGAAGGCCGGCCAGCCCACGCACAGTGGGGGCCAACGGTGGGTCCATTAGGGTCCCCAGGGCGAAAACAATCATTTTTTCCAAAGTTGTTCCTAGACCACTTGGGATGCTCAAACAAGCGTTTTTAGGCCGTTTTGAGCCCGTGGTGGCGCGTTTTGGGCCATGGAAAATCCCGAAATGCCTTGAAAATGGGCCGTTTTGGGACCAACAATGGGTCAAAAATGGGTCAAAAACGCGTTTTTCCAAAAATGATCCTGGACCATTCGGGATGCTCAAACAAGTGGTTTTAGCCCATTTTGAGCCCATGGTGACGGGTTTTGGCTCATGGAAAATCCCAAAATGCCTTGAAAATGGGCCATTTTGGGACCAAAAATGGGTCAAAAATAGGTCAAGAATGCGTTTTTCCAGAAGTGATTCCGGACCATTTGGGATGCTCAAACAAGTGTTTTTAGCCCGTTTTGAGTCGTTTTTGATCGAGTTTGGCCCCTTCCACCACAAGTATGGACCACTTTGTGCCCTTCGCACGTACCTTAGAGCGGTGTGGTGGAGCCACCTAGAGTTGGGACAGGGGTGTAGATTGGAGGATATATATATACATATATATATATATATATATATATATATATACATGTACATATATATATATATATATATCTATACATATATGTACATATATATACATATATATATATATATATATATACATATATATATATATATATATTACTACACCCCTCTCCCCTTAAATTTAGCTAACAAGCAACAACAACAACAACAACAACAAGCACGTCACCATTCCGTTTTGGCCATTGGCCCTTCCCATCGCCTCGGGCTTGACTCTACTTTGGCCATCCTAGAGCCTAGGTGGTGCCCTTGCCAAATCCAAGTTTTGAGCCAGAAACTCACCGGTGGCGGCCCGGGGCGTGGGCGCCAAGTTGGGAGGTGCCCTCCCAAATCTGCGCAGTTTTGGGCCAAAAACAGCCATTTTTCGCCCAAAATAGCCCCCAAACCCGGGCGAAACGCGCAAACGAAGGGAAACGGTGGCTACACTACATGTCAGGCTTGCCTTCACCGTGTCAAAGAGCCCTCTAGTGCCCTTCAACTCCACGATATGCTCGAGAAACGACCCAAAAAGGCACCAAAAAGCCCCAAAATCTGCGCCATGTGCACCAACACCCCGAAACCAAGCACGGGCCGTATCTTGGGCTACGTGGCTCAATTCTAAATTCCGAGGGCACCTAGTCCACCCGCAACCCCCCACTTTTTGTGGTTTCCACCCCTCGGAATTGCCCAACAAGCCACCTAGACCCCCGTATCAGCGGTCACTTGGAGGAGCCGGAGGGCAGCCCGGCCCGGGGACGGTTCGGGCCAACGGTGGGTCCACCAGGGTCCCCGGGGCGAAAAAAATACATTTTTCCAAAGTTGGTCCTAGACCACTTGGGATGCTCAAACAAGTGTTTTTAGGCCGTTTTGAGCCCGTGGTGACGCGTTTTGGGCCATAGAAAATCCCAAAATGCCTTAAAAATGGGCCGTTTCGGGACCTAAAATGAGTCCAAAATGTGTCAAAAACGGGTTTTTCCAAAAGTGATCCCGGACCATTTTGGATGCTCAAACAAATGTTTTTAGTGCATTTTAGGCCGGTGGTAACGCATTTTGACCCGCGGAAAATCCCAAAATGCCTTGAAAGCAAGCACACCGCCATTTCTTTTTTGCCCCTTCCCATCGCCTTGGGCTCGACTCTACTTTGGCCATCCTGTGAGCGCCAGATTCCGCAAGACGAGGCACTATACAAAAGTGGTTTGTTGCGTGCTGATGATCCACTCCCACACCCGCGTTGGACCTGTAATTATTGGAAAATCCGTTGGAAATGAAGTGTCCATGCTATGAGCGCCGGATTCCGCAAGACGAGGCGCTATACAAAAGTCGTTTGTTGCGTGCTGAAGCTGTGCACAAGGTTCTTTCATCAAACCGTCCATGATCATCAAGCCGTTCATGCTCTGAGCGCCAGATTCCGCAAGACGAGGCGCTATACAAAAGTCGTTTGTTGCGTGCTGATGATGCACTCTCACACCCGTGTTGGACCTGCAATTATTGGAAATTGCCTTGAAAATGAAGTGTCCATGCTGTGAGCGCCAAATTCCGCAAGACGAGGCGCTATACACAAGTCGTTTGTTGCGTGCTGAAGTTGTGCACTAGGTTCTTTCATCAAACCGTCCATGGTCATCAAACTGTCCATGCTGTGAGCGCCAGATTCCGCAAGACGAGGCGCTATACAAAAGTCGTTTGTTGCGTGTTGATGATCCACTCTCACACCCGTGTTGGACCTGCAATTATTGGAAATTGCCTTGAAAATGAAGTGTCCATACTGTGAGCGCCAGATTCCGCAAGACGAGGCGCTATACAAAAGTCGTTTGTTGCGTTTTGAACTTGTGCACAAGGTTCTTTCATCAAACCATCCATGGTCAACAAGCCGTTCATGCTGTGAGTGCTAGATTCCGCAAGACGAGGCGCTATACAAAAGTCGTTTGTTGCATGCTGAAGCTGTGCACAAGGTTCTTTCATCAAACTGTACATGGTCATCAAGCCGTTCATGCTGTGAGCGCCAGATTCCGCAAGACGAGGCGCTATACAAAAGTCGTTTGTTGCGTGCTGAACTTGTGCACTAGGTTCTTTCATCAAACCCTCCATGGTGATCAAACCGTCCGTGCTGTGGCCGCCGGATTCCGCAAGACGAGCCGCTATACAAAAGTCGTTTGTTGCGTGCTGAACTTGTGCACTAGGTTCTTTCATCAAACCGGCCATGGTGATCAAACGGTCCATGCTATGAGCGCCAAATTCCGCAAGACGAGGCGCTATACACAAGTCGTTTGTTGCGTGCTGAACTTGTGCACTAGGTTCTTTCATCAAACCGGCCATGGTGAACAAGCCGTCCATGCTATGAGCGCCAGATTCCGCAAGACGAGGCGCTATACAAAAGTCGTTTGTTGCGTGCTGAACTTGTGCACTAGGTTCTTTCATCTAACCGTCCATGGTCATCAAACCGTCCATGCTATGAGCGCCAGATTCCGCAAGACGAGGCGCTATACAGTAAAGGGGCCATACCGCGCTTTATCTCTACTTCTTCATCCCGACAAGAACAGGGCCGACCCAATGGCGACGGAGAGATTCAAAGTGTTGGGTGCGGCAAAGGATTTGTTTGACTAGCCCATTAATCGGATTGCCACACTTAATGCATCACATGGTGCTCCACGAATGGACTTGGAAAACAGGTGTACTCTTAACCGAGTTACCTTCGTTTCCTCTCCAAGTCCAATTCTTGGTTGGCAAGGAGTTCCTCCGTGTAAGGATTTTTGCCAACAAACTGCCAATGATTACATGCTTTTAGCACCACCACTGATTAAAAGCGCAACGGTAATGTGTACCATTGGCCCCATGGTGGTCCCTAACCCCGTTATCGCCGCTCGAGCAACTCCCCTAAGGTTCCCAATATCCCTATCTGGGAATACCCAAGCCGATGACACTCAATCCTATTCCGGGTTAGGGGCGGTGCGAAACGTCGGACTACACCTGGGCCGCATACCTGACAGTTCGGAGGTGCCTAGAAAGTGTCCCAAGTAGCCACTCTTCGTCTTAGGCACGTCCCTACAAAATCGACCTTGTGTGTCCCTGTCCCTTCCTTCCCCTCCGTTGCTCGCATCATTCTTTGGGGAGGGAGAAGGGTTGTGCAAGTGGGGTGTAAGCGAGGAGGGGTGATGTACCTTCATTGCGGTGTGGTCCGAAGCCACCGCCCCGAGTTGCTATGGCCACACGTCCGCACTTGCCTTTCGACCCCCTCCTATATATGTGTGTCTATTGTAAAGATAACTCCTTGCCCGCCTCAGGAGCCTACCCCCCTGAGGTTCGCAATACGGCTGCGAATACCCAAGCCGATGCTACCCTCCGAACTATTGGGGTGAGGGGCGGTGCGAACCGTCGGATCACACCTGGGCCGCATAGCAAACCGTTCGGAGGTGCCCGACAAAGGTGGTGGACATGGTAGGCAACACACTTGCGTTTCTTATGGAGCACGTCAAGAAAATAGCCACTTCAGCTTGGGAGAGGGGTGTAGATTAGAGGATATATATATATATATATATATGTATATGTATATTTTTTTGTATGTATGTATGTACCATCCATTTTCATTCCGCTCGTCTTTGCCTGGGGTTGCCACTCCAATCTTGGTATTGTGCCCTCACTTCACCCTCAGCTCTGTGCTTTGTTGCGTTCTGAGCACTGGGCTCTGAGCTCTGTGCACCGATCCCTGATCCCCAACCACTGTTCACTGTGTACACTGCGCACTCCACGCCCGTGCCTCTGCAGCTTCCAAGAGACCAACATGTGAATCTATTCAAACCGATCAATGGCCCAACTGTCGCAACAACCGATTCTCCTCTTACTCCCTTGTGTTCTGTTCACTATGCACCCTATGCACACTGTACTCCTCACTCTTGCCTCTGTAGCTTCCAACAAGCCAACATGTGAAACTGATCAAAGCGATCAAATGTATGTATGTACCATCCATTTTTTTTGCGCCGGTGTTCGACCGAGGTCGTCAATCCTAGAGCTTTGTTCTCCTCTCCCTTGACCCTCGGATGTATGTATGTATGTATGTATGTACGATCCATTTTCTTTGCGCTCATGTATGTATGTATGTATGGCCCTCGGCCAACAGTATGGCAACTACACTAACATAAGGCTAGTGCTGCGGCACTTCGGGGGACAACTGGCCACGGAGCAGCGTGGGACAAGCGAGCTGAACGTCTGCCCATGGTCTAAGCGGGAGGGAGCGGGCCATTGCGAGTGGCGGGCTGACCGACAATTGAAGCCTAGCCGCCTCCACCCCAAGGACCTCCTAGACTACCTTGCGAAGGACCATGGGTCGGACCTAGCACAGTGTGAGCAGGCGGAGGCCATGATCAAGGGCATCATGCATGGTGGACTGGCAGAACCCTTTGCGGCGTACAGGGCTGGATCGCCGGCGCTTGCGCGGCCCACGGGAGTCCAACCCTTAGGAGCGTAGGAGGCGTCATGGTGTGGGCCTTGGGTGGTGCTCGCGGGTCTGCAGCAGTGTCGTCCTCGGCGCTCGCTCGGCCCTACAGGAGTACAAACCTAGGGATCGCATGACGCGTCCTCATCTGCGGCGTTGAGTGGTGCTCGCGGGTGTGCGGCGGTGTCTTCGACGAGGGGCAAGGGAACAGGCTCAAGGTCCGCCCACAGCGGAGCCACGCGGGCTTCCGCCGTGCCCCATGGGGCGCATCCGGCGGCGACCTCCTCCGAAGGTGGGCGGCAGGGGTTGGCATCCAGTCGTGCTAGGGGTTCGGAGCACCCGCCGCCCAGTGCTGCTGCCACCGGCCCTCCTACATCCGGCGAAGCGGGCCCGGCTGATGATCCGGATCCGGCGGCGATGCCATGAAGGGACCCGCCTCGGACGTCCGGACTGCAGTGTCTTGGAATGTCCAAGGCTCTATGCGGGATGGTGGCGTACCCACGGCGGCGGGCATGATCAACAATGAGGCGGTCGCAGCGAGGGTTTTAAGGGCGGAAGGTGCCATTTTGGGTCTCTTCTAGGAGACGGGCCTGCAAGACCCCCAGCCAACTCAAGGGGCTACACCGAAGCGTGGATTGTGAATCCCTAACCCCAACTGAAGGGGCCACACCAAAGCGTGGATTGTGAGTCCCTAACCCCAACTCCAAGGGGCCACACAACAAAGCACGGATTCTGAGTCCCTAACCCAAACTCAAAGGGGCCACATCAAGGCGTGGGTTGTGAGTCCCTAACCCCGACAGGGGCCACAACAAAGCGTGGATTGTGAGTCCCTAACCAAAACTCAAGGGGCAAGACCGAAATGTGGATTGTGAGTCCCTAAACCCAACTCAAGGGGCCAGACCAAAGCGTGGATTGTGAGTCCCTAACCCCAACTCAAGGGGCCACACCAAAGCGTGGATTGCAAATCCCTAACCCCAACTCAAGGGGCCATACCTAAGTGTGGATTGTGAGGCCCTAACCCCAACTCAAGGGGCCACACCGAAGAGTGGACTGTGAGTCCCGAACCCCGACTCAAGGGGCCACACCAAAGTGTGCATTGTTAGTCCCTCACCCCAACTCAAGGGGCCACACCAAAGTGTGCATTGTGAGTCCCTGACCCCAACTCAAGGCGCCACACCAAAGCGTGAAGTGTGAGTCCCTAACCACAACTCAAAGGGCAAGACCGAAGCGTGGATTGTGAGTCCCTACCGCCAACTCGAAGGGCCAGGCAACAAAGCGTGGGATGTGAATCCATGCTTTGTGCATCGCCCCTTGATTTGGCGTTAGGGACTCTCAATCCACGCTTTGTAGCGGTGCCCCTTGAGTTGGGGTTGGGGACTGACAATCCACGCTTTGGTGTGGCCCCTTGATTTGGGGTTAGGGACTCACAATCCAGGCTTTGGTGTGGCCCCTTGAGTTGGGGTTAGGGATTCACAATCCAAGCTTTGGTGTGGCCCCTTGAGTTGGGGTTAGGGACTCACAATCCATGCTTTGGTGTGGCTTGAGTTGGGGTTCAAGATTCACAATCTGAGCTTTGGTGTGGCCCCTTGAGTTGGGGTTAGGGGCTCACAATCCACATGTTGTTGCCCGGCTGCTGGATTGGGGTTAGCGACTCGCAATCCACGCTTTGTTTTTTGGCCCCTCGAGTTGGACTAACTCAAACTCAAGCGGCCACACCAAAGCTAGGGTTGGGAATCCCTAACCCCAACTAAAGGGGCAACGCTACAAAGCGTGGATTGTAAATCCCTAACCCCAAATCCACGGGCCACACCAAAGCGTGGATTGTGAGTCCCTAACACCAACTCAAGGGGCCACACCAAAGCAGGGATTGTCAGTTCCTAACCCCAACTCCAAGGGGCCACACAACAAACCATGGATTCTGAGTCCCTAACCCCAACTCAAAGGGGCCACATCAAGGCGTGGGTTGTGAGTCCCTAACCCCAACTGAAGGGGCCACAACAAAGCGTGGATTGTGAGTCCCTGACCAAAAATCAAGGGGCAAGACCGAAGAGTGGATTACGACTCCCTAACTCCAACTCAAGGGGCCACGCAACAAAGCGTGGATTGTGAGTCCCTAACCCCAACTCCAGGGGCCACACCAACGCGTGGATTGTGAGTCCCGAACCCCTACTCAAGGGGCCACGCAACAAAGCGTGGATTGTGGCTCCCTGATTCCAACACGGGCCGCCACGCAACAAAGCGTGGATTGTGAGTCCCTAACCCCAGCTCAAGGGGTCACACGCAAGCATGGATTGCAATTCCCTAACCGCAAATCCAGGGGCCACTCCAAAGCTTGGAGTGTGACTCCCGAACCCCAACTCAAGGGGCCATAAAACAAAGTGTGGATTGTGAGTCGCTAACCCCAACTCAAGGGGCCACACCAAAGCGTCAATTGTGAGTCCCTAACCCCAACTCAAGGGGCCACACCAAAGCGTGGATTGTGAGTCCCTAACCCCAACTCAAGGGGCCTCACCAAAGCGTCGATTGTGAGTCCCTTACGCCAAATCAAGGGGCGGCACACAAAGCATGGATTGTGAGTCCCTAACTCCAACTCAAGCGCCCACACCAAAGCTAGGATTGCTGGCATAGAGTCGGATACTTGGCTAACCGGGTACCCCCGCTCACAGGATCTGCCTCCGCACAAATCACTTGAATGAAAGCTGTCACTGACAGCTCTGCAGTTCGAACCTGAATTGTATGGTACAACGCCTCTAGTAAACGCCCATGAGAACAGTACAAATAGGAAGGTTGAAGAGCACACTTGATCTCCTTTAGCACGCGCCCAAGCGAAGCGCGGGAAGGGTAGGTAGGTCAGGCGCTGGATGTGCCCTCTGTCTATTAAGGCTTTGTGCGTTTGTGCGGCGACGATCCGTGTGGACCCAGAAACTGAGCCAAAAATAGCTCATACTCGTCGCCCGGTTCCCCGCCACTCGTGTAGTCCTCGCTTCCACCGTCCGTAGCGTCTTTGGCCCCGCCATCAGACGGCGCTTCCGCCTCCCCGGCACTGTCATTTTCTGCGCTGGTGAGACTCCTTTCACTGCTTGTATACTTGGCTTCCCCCCCCCCCTTCCACTTCTTCCCCCGGCTCACTTGAAACCCAGCAACAATGAGAAGGCAAGTCCGTCTCCTGGCAGGTCAAACCATCATCAAAAGCAGGCCTCTTAGCAAAGCGAGTCAAATTGTACGGGTGGGAGAAGCGGCCTTGCTCAGCTAACCGGTCAGCGCCCTTGTTTCCCACTATCCCTACGTGTGAAACGTGCGGTCTGTTGGTGACGCCGCATTTGGGCTAAAACGGAGATCCAGAGGTCGCTGTGCAAAACTGCCCCTGAAGAGGACCGCCAACCCGCCTTTTCCCGCTTGAGAGTGTGCTTGGTCAACGCATCATAAACGTACTCTGAATCTACCACTATTGTCATCTTTTCAGAGTTCGACTTAGCCTCCAGGGCGCAGAGGACTGCCCTGACCTCCCCCCTGTTGTTGGACTGTGTGTCTCCCTCCGGAACGTGGGCACTCACATTTCGGGGGTGCTCGTGGCCATTAAGGCAGCCGTACCCAGCCTGGTCCCAGCCCCCCACTCGCTTGGAAGAGCCATCAGTGAATACCACCATCCATCCGCCTCTCTGTAGCTCGTCTACTTCGTTCAAGACTTTAGAAATGTGATCAGAGAACTTTTTGCTCTTCAAACTAGCGCGCTGAGCATCGGTCACAGAAAGCAGATAGCGTGCTCCCTTCGGGACGTGCCAGTAGGCACCCAAGGACCTAGGGTCAATCCATGAACGAAGGTTAGACAACAAAGGGGATATAGATGATCGATGCACTGACAGGTTGGTCGACTGGGACCAGAACTCCAGCTTAGACAACCACTGAGCGACCATGGTGTCCAAGGAGACTGTCTGTTTCTCCAAAACGGCATGACATCGTTGGGACCAAGCAACAGACATTCCAGACCAGCTAAGAATTCCCTGTGTAGTTGTAAGCGCCACCTCTTGCTTCGGCAAGAAATTACAGCTCAAATCGATGGAAGTGCCTTGTGGGTCCTGGGGGGGACCAAAGGTGTGCCTGACAGCTTCCTGCACGAACTGTCCGAAACGGCATTCCCCAAACACGTGAGCGTGAGTCTCGTCCTTGCCGTCAAACGCACATTTAGAGCAGCGTGTCATAGCCACTAGTCGGCTGGCTATTGCCAATTTTCGCCAGAGAGCACGGCGAACGAAATCGAAATCCCATCCGGAGATACGCAACTTGCGAAATAGCCCCCACGTCCGCGAACCCATGCCAGCGACTAGTGGTGCCGTGCCCCGCGAAATTGCAACTAAGACGCTCTAGGACTTCCACTTAACTGGCCAAGACCCCATGTCACAAGGAGCCCGCTGCCTCCACTCCGCAAGGCCCGACTGAACGAGTGTACTGCAGATCCCGCAGAGTCCAAAACCATTCGCCAGGGTGGCTTCAGCTGTTGTTCTACATCCAGCCGCAAATACCCGTCGCTAAAAACCTCACTCCAAGAGGCAAATCCACGACGCATTAATTTCGGCGGGGCTGCCGATCGTCCTCTTGAGTCCTTCAATAAGGAGGAGTGCCATACTCCTAATTGGGCCTCTCGTCCGCTTGGTGGAGGTGGCGGCGCTACGAACCGCCGAAGCAACCGAGAGTATGCTAAACACGAGGTGCCTAGATGACCCGGGGGCTGACGTGTCATCGGAGCCTGTCGAATATACGGAAGCATGTCGGGCGTAAGCACCATCCCCACCGAACGCGCCCATTCCTCAAACTAATCCACGGAGCGAACTCCTCCCGGGCTGGTACCGCGCACATGTTGCACAAAACCCGGTGAGTGGATCCACAAAGCGTAAGAGCCCAGGGGGGCCAGCGCTATACCTCCCATGGCCGCTGGTTCTGCCAGGATGTCCCGTGTAAGACCCCAACTGTTCAGGCCCAGTGCAACGGACTGCATTGCATTGAGATGATGGACCACTGAGGGCGAGGGATAGTAGACCTTCGCAGTGAGGTAAACGCACGGCGCAGCCCAAATTTTCAGAACAGATGCCTTTTCCCCTAGCGTGAGGGGAAGGGTCGAGAAGTACCGGGCTCGTAAGAGCATCTTGGCTATTACCGTGCCATATGCCTGTTCCTCAGTCAAGTGTCCCAGCTGCACTCCTAGGTACCTCAATGACTTCCTGACCTCTATCCCTGCAACTGTCTTCGGTGCCCGTCCCGCTGAGTCTTTGACTAGTGCATACGTCTTTTGATGATTTATACGTAGCCCCGAAAAGTAGCCGTACACTGATAACTCGTACATTACCGCCCTGATGTCCGCCCGTGCCCTGCTTCCGCTGCCTCTAATCATCTGGAGAATATCATCTGCATACAGCAGAACCTCCACCAGGCAGTGCAGTCTCTTAATGGCATAGTAGAGAGCCAATGTCAGCACCGAGAAAATGGCTGGTGATAATGGGTCCCCAGGCCGAACCCCCGACCCCGGCTGCACCACCATGTCTCACTGCAGCTCGCTGCAAACCTCGATGACTAAAGGGGAGCACATAAGAGCAAGCAAGAGCACCACGTACTAGCCAGGAACGCCCAGGTACCTCAAAAAACAACTTGCAAAGGTATGCTGGACAGAATCGTACGCTTTGGCAAAGTCCAATGCCACAAGAATGCAATCACTCGATTGGTTCCAAAACTCAACTGCTGCTATGGTGTGCTCAACCATGTGTCTCCCCGGCAAAACCCTTTCTGGGCGGCAGGTGTCACTTGCTGAAATACGTCGCTCGGCTGCAGCAGAAAGATCGTCGTGAGCCATTTAATGCTGGAATTAAGCAGGGCCATTGGCCTCTGCTCCGCCGCCGTTTCCGACGTTATGGATTTGGGTATGCACCTGAAGATGGTGGTGGACCGGCCTTCTAGCGCCGCTCCTAGATCCAAAGAACGCTTGATGATGGCATGCATACGCGGTACGAAGAGGGGTCCCATAATCTCATATACCACTGCCGGTACTGTGTCATTGCCCGGCGAGGAACACGGGCACATTTTTTGTAGTGCTTCCCGAACCAAGTCCTCCCTGAGTGGACGCAACAACAGCGGCAAAGCCGCCTGTACCTTGGGAGGTATTGGGAGACTGCGCAAGTAGCGGTCGCATTCTTCTTAAGACAGTCCCGTTGGACTCATAATCGGGGACCCGAATTCCTCAAGCAGTCGCGCCATGTGGCTCTTGTTGGTGACATAGTTCCCCGATGAGTCCCGCATTCCCTGCACCATGCGTCACCCCTGCAGCTCCTTCATGAGGCGTTGCACTCTTTTTCTCTTGGCAGCGGAATCCTCCCGCTGCTCCTCTTTGCTAAGTATCTCGCGCCGCAGTCGAGTGACGGACTGCTGCATCCAACCCTCTCGCTGCTCATCTGCTAGGACAGAAGCCAAGCACTGGTAAGCCTCTTGATGGGTCTTTGGTCGCACCCCCAATTCATCCAGATACTCCCATCCCGCCGCTATCACTCGTGTCGGTGAGCTATTGCATACCCGTGCCTCCACTTGCAAAAACCCTCGTGAGCTGTTCGTTCTAGCCCATTGACGCCCCGCCGCAGACACAACGGATAATGCTTCTGCCCACCAGTCCTCCGGATCGTCAATCGAAATGGACGCCACTTGCTCCTGCAACTCCAGCATGGCCTGTTCATCGCTCAACATCCCCTCCGGGAAACGTGGGCGAGGTTTCCCCTAACCCATGGCTGTCGGAGAAAGTTGCAGCACAACCGCCTTGTGATCGGCCCCCGTCAAGACAGTGTACGCCCCAGAGACCCATTCTGTTAAAGTAGCATTCACGTGTATTCGGTCCAAGTGCCGTGAGATGGCACGACGTCCCTTGTGTGCCCAGCCATACGTCGCTGCCGGTGGTGGGTGTTCGGATCCGCTGTGAGCCAAGCCCCACACGTCATGCACGTCGAATTCCGCTAACATTTCCATTGTCTGATATCGCGCTTCCCTCACCGGGCGACCCCCCGGTGCCCCTTCAACGAATCCTAGCCAGGAACAATCAAGCTATTATGGTCCATCAAGAAGAACGTAGCCCTGCTTGTCAAGGACCGTAGCCTCTTCCCCAGATCGCTCCATTGGTCCTTTCGGAGCCCCGGGTCATCATGCATGTGCCCACCCACCAGCCGCACAGTCTGGTCTGTGGTGTGACGCAGTTCAACAATCATCAATCCGGGTGAAATAATTGTCGTGCTAAGTTCCATCCACTGAGAGAGCGCCCACAGGACCGCCACGGTTCCGAACCCCGCTGCCATCGTGGCCCGCATGTCATACCCCAGACGCCGGACCCAGAACTGTTGACTCGCTATCTCTTCAACTGAGTTGAAGTGCGCCTCCTGGACTGAAGCAAGATGTACTTCATGTTGCTGTAGCTTACGGAGAAGCTTATATCTTCGAAGCCGATGATCCGAACCATCTTCTTATTTTGCCATCCACCCACGTACGTTAGCCGTGGCTACACCCATGCGCTGGGCAATGTTCCATCCATGAGACATCATTTCTTTACTTCCGCACCCCCCCCCGCTTGCGTTTCATGAATTTCACGCTGTCCAGGTCCATCATCTCCACTTCCGGCGGATTGGCCGTGGCCGGCTTGGCGGTCCTTGCTGGTCGATGGCGTTGCTGGTTGCGCTTCCCCTTGTATTCATTGGCACTGACGATATGTATGGGGGAGCCTCCTTTCGTGGAACGTAACAAATCTCCCACAAGCTGCTCCACTTGCAGGCCTGTGATCTTCCATGTGCATGTCCTCAGCTCTCCGAACGATAATCGCATCCGGTCCGCAACAAATTTCGTGTCTCCGGTAGCACTAATCATGGCAGTTACCGCAGACTGATTGTACCATGGAGGTACGTTGGTCGCATATACACTCGTCACTGTTCCCCAGTCATCAGGAACAGTACTGGCCGCTGAGGTGGAGTCGTTGTCACTATCAGTCAGCCACTCCTGCGACCCCTCATCCACCACCACCAAACCAACCGACTCATTAAGCTTCAGCATTGCCGGACGGAAGTGTTCCATTGCAGACGCGGTGAAACCTATTCGAACTTGATTGTACGCTGACGCCTGCAGCGCAACATCCGTACTCACTCCCAAGATCTCCCCCATATCCCAGAAGGCCGCAAGGATACACGAGAAAAGAAACGGAGCATGCTGGATCTTATGGTCCTTCTTGATGAACGCCGACAGGCGCCATGGTTTTTCTTGCAACGCTGTCCCATTGTACCGGGGAACACCCATTACTGCAAATCTGGGGAGCCGGCCGAATTGCTCCACTAATTCTGCCGCCGCCGACTTGTCGAACTCCCTGAACAGCACCCTGGTGTGCTCGATGTCCGGGCCTGGGACAACCACCTCGTTACGAACCTCAGTTTTCAGCCAGCCAAGGAGGTCCGATTCCCATGCCTTATGGTATTGCACCGCTAACATTGTTGCCGGGCACGGTGGAACAGGGTACCAGTCCAACTCTGGGTCGTGCCCAGGCATCTGCAAACAGAATTTCTTGAACGCAACTCGCCGCATTAACGATCTGGAATTGTGCGTTGTGTGCAGCACCCGGGGTATCCACTGTTTACCTTTAAGGGAGCTGGAAACCAGCCGATCTGTACGCCAAATGCGTTCAGCTGAGAGAGGAAATCCTTTCTCGACCACTGCCTTGATGAAATTGGCCGTCTCGGACCCTGCTAGGTCAGCCAGAAGAACCACTGTCAAGGACCCCAGCGTCGGTAGCAACTTTGCGATGTGCTCGGCCACACTATACAACGCCTCTGTTTGCGCCTCCTCCCCAATGATCACGATGCAGGGAGAATCACCCCAGAAAACCTTGAGCAGTTGATCAAGAGTAGTCAAAGACTGGACGTATTCGAGCGTGTAGGACTTCTGTGGGTCCAAGCCAGCTTGTGAATAAAGACTCCTTTGAACAGCGAATTGAGCAGCATCAAACATGCCATTGTAGGCCAGCTGCTTCGAGTCGGAGGTAGTGATGACCGGCTCCCCGGTCATGAACTGCTGCGGGGCACTCATCTGGCCCGTGCCGCAGAACAATGGCGGTGTAGTACTCAGCACACAACCTGGGCGTCGAAAGCCCGGGCAAGGATGGCAGATAAGACACCCGAAAAAACCTAACCCCAACTCAAGGGGCCAGAACAAAGCGTGATTGTGAGTTCCTGACCAAAACTCAAGGGGCAAGACCGAAGAGTGGATTGTGACTCCCTAACCCCAACTCAAAGGACCACGCGACATAGCGTCGATTGTGAGTCGCTAACCACAGCTCAAGGGGCTACGCAACAAAGCGTGGATAGTGAATCCCTAACCCCCCAAGTCAAGGGGCCACATCGAAGCGTGGATTATGAGTCCCTAACCCCAACTCAAGGTGCCACACCGAGGCGTGGATTGTGAGTCCCTAACCCTAACTCAAGGGGCAACACCAAAGCGTGGATTGCAAATCCCTGACCCCAACTCAAGGGGCCACACCAAAGTGTGGATTGTGAGTACCTAACCCCAACTACAGAGGCCACACCTAAGTGTGGATTGTGAGTCCCTAACCCCAACTCAAGGGGCCACACCGAAGCGTGGATTGTGAGTCCCGAACCCCGACTCAAGGGGCCACACCAAAGTGTGGATTGTGAGTCCCTAACCCCAACTGAAGGGGCAAGACGAAGCGTGGATTGTGAGTCCCTAACGCCAACTCCAAGGGCCAGGCAACAAAGCGTGGGATGTGAGTCCCGAACTCCAACTCGAGAGGCCAAACAACAAAGCGTGGATTGCGAGTCCCTAACCCCAATCCAGCAGCCGGGCAACAACGCATGGATTGTAAGTCCCTAACCCCAACCCAAGGGGCAACACCAAAGCTCAGATTGTGAATCTTGAACCCCAACTCAAGGGGCCACGCAACAAAGCATGGATTGTGAGCCCCTGACCCCAACTCCAAGGCCCACACCAAAGCGTGGATTGTGAGTCCCTAACCCCAACTAAAGGGGCCACAACAAAGTATGGATGGTGAGTCCCTAACCCCAACTCAAGGGGCCACACCACAGCATGGATGCTGAGTCCCTAACCCGAACTCAAGGGGCCACACCAAAGCGTGGATCGTGAGTCCCTAACCCCACCTCAACGGGCCACGCAACAAAGCGTGGATTGTGAGTCCCTAACCCCAACTCAAGGGGCCACACCACAGCATGGATGCTGAGTCCCTAACCCGAACTCAAGGGGCCACACCAAAGCGTGGATCGTGAGTCCCTAACCCCACCTCAACGGGCCACGCAACAAAGCGTGGATTGTGAGTCCCTAACCCCAACTCAAGGGGCAACGCAACAAAGTGTGGATTGTGAGTCCCTAACCCCAACTCAAGGGGCCACACGGCAGAGTGGATTGTGACTCCCTAACCCCCACCCAAGGGGCTACACCAAAGCGTGGATTGTGAGTCCCTAACCACAACTCAAGGGGCCACGCAACAAAGCGTGGATTGTGAGTCCCTAACCCCAACTGAAGGGGCCACACCAAAGCGTGGATTGTGAGTCCCGAACCCCAACTCAAGGGGCAACACAAGAAAGCCGACCCGGGCCGCCACGCACCAAAGCGTGGATTGTGAGTCCCTAACCCCAACTCGAGGGGCAAGACAACAAAGTGTGGATTGTGAGTCGCTAACCCCAACTCCAGGGGCCAGAAAACAAAGTGTGGATTGTGAGTCGCTAACCCTAACTCGAGGGGCCAGACAACAAAGTGTGGATTGTGAGTCGCTAACCCCAACTCAAGGGGCCACACCAAAGCTCAGATTGTGAATCTTGAACCCCAACTCAAGCCACACCAAAGCATGGATTGTGAGTCCCTAACCCCAACTCAAGGGGCCACACGAAAGCATGGATTGTGAGTCCCTAACCCCAACTCAAGGGGCCACACCAAAGCATGGATTGTGAATCCCTAACCCCAACTCAAGGGGCCTCACCAAAGAGTGGATTGTGAGTCCCTAACGCCAAATCAAGGGGCGACGCACAAACCGTGGATTGTGAGTGCCTAACCCCAACTAAAGGGGCAACGCTACAAAGTGTGGATTGTGAGTCCCTAATCCCAAATCCACGGGCCACACGAAAGCGTGGATTGAGAGTCCCTAACTCCGAATCAAGGGGCCACACCCAAGCGTGGATTGTGAGTCCCTAACGCCACATCAAGGGGCGACGCACAAAGCGTGGATTGTGAGCCCCTAACCCCGACTCAAGGGGCAACGCTAAAAAGCGTGGATTTTAAGTCCCTAACCCCTAATGCACGGGCCACACCAAAGAGTGCATTGTGATACCCTAACTCCAAATCAAGGGGCAACGCTACAAAACGTCGATTTTGAGTGCCTAACCCCAAATCCAGTGGCCACACGGAAGCGTGGATTGTGAATCCCTAACCCCAATTCAAGGGGCCACTACGAAGCGTGGATTGTAAGTCCCTAACCCCAACTCAAGGGGAAAGACCGAAGCGTGGATTGTGAGTCCCCAACGCCAACTCCAAGGTCCAGGCAACAAAGTGTGGGATGTCACTCCCTAACCCCAACTCAAAAGGCCACACGGAAGCGTGGATTGCGAGTCCCCAACCCCAATCCAGCAGCCGGGCAACAACGCGTGGATTGTAAGTCCCGAACCCCAACTCAAGGGGCCACGCAACAAAGCATGGATTGTAGGTCCCTAAGCCCGATTCCAGGGCCCACACCAAAGCGTGCATTGTGAGTCCCTAACCCCAACTCAAGGGGCCAGACCAAAGCATGGATGGTGAGTCTCGAACCCAAAATCAAGGAGCCACACCAAAGCGTGGATTGCGAATCCCTAACCGGAACTCAAGGGGCCACACCAAAGCGAGGATTGTGAGTCCCTAACCCCAAATCGGGGGGCCACGCAACAAAGCGTGGACTGTGAGTCCCTAACCCCAACTCAAAGGGCCACACTGAAGCTCGGGTTGTGAGTCCCTAACCCCAACTCAAGGGGCCAGACAAAAGCATGGAATGTGAGTCCCTAACCCCAACTCAAGGGGCCAGACCGAGGCTTGGATTGTGAATCCCCAACCCCAACTCAAGGGGCCACGCAACAAAGCGTGGATTGTGAGTCCCTAACCCCAAATCAAGGGGCCACGGAACGAAGCATGGATTGTGAGTCTCTCACCCCTCAAGGGGCCACGCAACAAAGCGTGGATCGTGAGTGCCTAACCCTAAATTAAGGGGCCACACCGAAGCGTGGATTGTGAGTCCCTCACCCCTCGAAGGGCCACGCACCAAAGCGTGGATCGTGAGTCCCTAACCCCAACTCAAGGGGCCACACCGAAGCGTGGATTGTGAGTCCCTAACCCCAACTCAAGGGGCCACACCAAAGCGTGGATGGTGAGTCCCTAACCCCAACTCAAGGGGCCACACAACAAAAAGGGTGGATTGTGAATCCCTAACCCCAACTCCAGGGGCCACGCCAAAGCGTGGATTGTGTGTCCCTAATCCCAACTCAAGGGGCCACACCAAAGCGTTGATTGTGAGTCCCTAACCCCAAATCAAGGGTCAAAGTAGCAAAGCGTGGATTCTGTGTCCCTAACCCCAACTCAAGGGGACAGACCAAAGCATGGATTGTGCGTCCCTAACCCCAACTCAAGGGGCCACACCGAAGAGTGGATTGTGACTCCCTAACCACAACTCAAGGGGCCACACAACAAAGCGTGCATTGTGACTCCCTAACCCCAACTGGAGGGGCCACACCAAAGCGTGGATTGTGAGTCCCGAACCCCAACCCAAGGGGCAACGCAAGAAAGCGTGGATTGTGACTCCAGACCTCCGACCCGGGCCGCCACCCAACAAAGCGTGCATTGTGAGTTCCTAACCCCAACTCAAGAGCCACGCAACAAAGCCTGGATTGTGAGTCCCTAACCCCAATTCCAACGGCCACGCAACACGGTGTGGATTGTGAGTCCCTAAACCCAACTTAAGGGGCCACACCGAAGCATGCATTCTCAGTCACTGACCCCGATTCCAGGGGCCATGCAACAAAGCGTGGATTGTGAGTCGCTAACCCCAACTCAAGGGGCCACACCAAAATGTGGATGGTGTATCCCTTACCCCTACTAAAGGGGCCACACCTGACCATGGATTGTCAGTCAGTAACCCCAACTCAAGGGGCCCCAACAAGGCGTGGATTGTGCATCCCTAACCCCAACTCAAGGGGCCACGCAACAAAGCGTGGATTGTGAATCCCTAACCCCAACTCAAGGGGCCACACCAAAGCGTGGATTGTGTCTCCCTGACCCCAACTCCAGGGGCCACACCAAAGCTCGGATTGTCAATCCTGAACCCCAACTCAGGGGGCCACACTAAAGTGTACGCTGTGAGTCCCTAAATTCAACTCAAGGGGCCACACCAAAGCGTGGATTGTGAGTCGCTAACCCCAACTCAAGGGGCGACACCAAAGCTAGGATTGTGAGTCCCTAACCCCAAATAAGGGGCAACGCAACAAAGCGTGAATTGTGAGTGCCTGAACCAAACTCCAGGGGCCACACCGAAGCGTGTATTGTGAGTCCCTAACCCCAACTCAAGGGGCCACACAACAAAGCGTGGATTTTGAGTCCCTAACCTTAATCCAAGGGGCGACACAAAAGCGTGGATTGTGAGTCCCTAACCCCGGCTCAAGGGGCCACGCAAGAAAGCGTGGATTGTCAGTTCCTAACCCCAACTCAAGGGGCCACGCAACAAAGCGGGGATGGCGAGTCCGTAACCCCAACTCAAGGGGCCACACCAAAGCGCGGATTGTGAGTCCCAAACCCCAACTCATGGGGCCACGCAACAAAGCGGGGATTGTGAGTCCCTAACCCCAACTGAAGGGGCCACACAACAAAGCGTGGATTGTGAGTCCCTAACCCCGGCTCCACTGGCCACGCAAGAAAGCGTGGATTGCGAGTTCCTAACCCCAACTCAAGAGGCAACGCTACAAAGGGTGGATTGTGAGTCCCTAACCCCAACCCAAAGGGCCACACCGAGGGGTGGATTGCAAATCACTAACCCCTATGCAAGGGACCACACCAAAGCGTGGATTGGGACTCCTTCCCCCCCGATTCCAGGGGCCAGACACCAAAGCGGGGATTGTGACCCCCTAAACCCAACTCAAGGGGCAACGCTACAAAGCGTGGATTGGGAGTCCCTAACCCCAACTCAAGGGGCCACGCAACAAAGCGTGGATTGTGAGTTCCTAACCCCAACTCTAGGGGCCACACCGAAGCATGGATTGTGAGTCCCTGACCCCAACTCAGGGAGCCACACCAAAGCGTGGATTGTCAGTCCCTAAGCACAACTCAAGGGGCCACGCAACAAAGCGTGGATTGTGAGTCCCCAACGCCAACTCAAGGGGCTGCTACAAAGTGTGGATTGTGAGTCCCTAACCCCAACTCTAGGGGCCACACCGAAGCATGGATTGTGAGTCCCTAACCCCAACTCAAGGGGCCAGGGAACGAAGCGTGGATTGTGAGTCCCGGACCCCAACTCTACGGACCATACACCAAAGCATGGATTGTGAGTCCCCAACCCTAACTCAAGGGGCCACACCAAAGCGTGGATTGTGAGTCCCTAACCCCAACTCAAGCAGCCAAGCAACAAAGCGTGGATTGTGAGTCCCTAACCCCACCTAAAGGGGCCACACACCAAAGCGTGGATTGTAAGTCCCTAACCCCAACTCAAAGGGCCACGCAACAAAGCGCGGGTTGTGAGTCCCTAACCCTAAGTCAAGGGGCCACACACGAAAGCGTGGATTGTGAGTCCCTAACGCCAACTCAAGGGGCCACGCAACAAACCATGGATTGTGAGTGCCTAACCCCAACTCAAGGGGCTACACCGAAGCGTGGATTGCGAGTCCCTTACCCCAATTCAAGGGGCCACACGGAAGCGTCGATTGTGAATCCGTAACCCCAACTCAAGGGGCCACGAAACAAACCATGGATTGTGAGTCCCTTACCCCAATTCAAGGGGCCACACGGAAGCGTCGATTGTGAATCCGTAACCCCAACTCAAGGGGCCACGAAACAAACCATGGATTGTAAGTCCCTAACCCCAACTCAAGGGGCCACGAAACAAACAATGGATTGTGAGTCCCTAACCCCAACTGAAGGGGCCACACACCAAAGCGTGGATTGTGAGTGCCTAATCCCAACTCAAGGGGCCACGCAACAGAGCGTGGATGGTGAATGCCTAACCTCAACTCAAGGGGCCACGCAACGAAGCATGGATTGTGAGTCACTCACCCCGACACAAGGGGCCACACAACGACGCCTCGATCGTGAGGCGCTAACCCCAACTGAAGGGGCCACGCAACAAAGCGTGGATGGTGAGTCCTTAACCCCTACTCAAGGAGCCACACCAAAGCGTGGATTGTGAGTCCCTAACCCCAGCTCAAGGGGCCACACAACAAAGCGTGGATTGTGAGTCCCTAACCACAACTCAAGAGGCCACACTGAGGGGTGGATTGTGAGTCCCTAACCCCAACTCAAGGGGCCACACACGAAAGCGTGGATTGTGAGTCCCTAACCCCAACTCAAGGGGCCACACCAAAGCTTTGATTGTGAGTCCCTAACCCCAACTCAAGGGGCAACGCAACAAACCGTGGATCATGAGTCCCTAATCCCAACTCAAGGGGCCACACCAAAGCGTGGATTGTGAGTCCCCAACCCCAACTCCATGGGCCTCACCAAAGAGTGGATTCTGAGTCCCTAACCCCAACTCAAGGGGCCACAACGAAGCGTGGATTGTAAGTCCCTAACCCCAACTCAAGAGGCCACAACAAAGGGGGGATTGTGAATCCCTAACCCTAACTCAAGGGGCCACGCAAAAAAGCGTCGATTGGGAGTCCCTTACCCCAAACTCCAGGGGCCACGCAACGAAGCGCGGATTGTGAGTCCCTAACCCCAACTCAAGGGGACACACCAAAGCGGGGATTTTGAATCCCTAACCCCAACACAAGGGGCCACGCAACACAGCGTGGATTTTGAGTCCCTAACCCCAACTCAAGGGGCCACACCAAAGCGGGGATTGTGAATCCCTAACCCCAACACAAGGGGCAACGCAACACAGCGTGGATTGTGAAGTCCTAACCCCAAATCAAGAGGCCACACCAAAGCGTGGATTGTGAGTCCCTAACCCCAACTCCAGGGGCCTCACCAAAGCGTGGATTGTGAGTCCCTAACCCCAACTCCAGGGGCCTCACCAAAGCGTGGATTGTGAGTCCGTACCCCCAACTAAAGAGGCGACAACGAAGCTGGGATTGTAAGTGCCTAACCCCAACTCAAGGGGCCACGCAACAAAGCGTGGATTGTGAGTCCCCACACCAACTCAAGGGCCCAGACAAACCGTGGCTTGTGATTCCCTAACCCCAACTCAAGGGGCCACGCAACAAAGCGTGGATTGTGAGTCCCCACCCCAACTCAAGGGCCCAAACAAACCTCGGCTTGTGATTCCCTAACCCCAACTCAAGGGGCCACGCAACAAAGCGTGGATTGTGAGTCCCTAACCCCTACTCAAGGGGACACACCAAAGCGTGGATTGTGAGTCCCTAACCCCAACTCAAGGGGCCACGAAACAAACAATGGATTGTGAGTCCCTAACCCCAACTCAAGGAGCCACGCAACAAAGCAGGGATTGTGAATCCCCAACCCCAACTCAAGGGGCCACACCGAAGCGTGGATTGTGAGTCCCCAACCCCCAACTCAAGGGGCCACACCAAAGCGTGGATTGTGAATCCCTGACCCTAACTCAATGGGCCACGCAAAAAACCGTGGATTGTGACTCCCTAACCCCAACTCAAGGGGCCGCGCAACGAAGCGCGGATTGTGCATCCCTAACCCCAACTTAAGGGGCCACACCAAACCGGGGATTGTGAATCCCTAACCCCAACGAAAGGGGCCACACCAAAGCGTGAATTGTGAGTCCCTAACCCCAACTCAAGGGGCCACACAAAAGCGTGGATTGTGAGTGCCTAACCCCAACTCCAGGGGCCTCACCAAAGCGTGGATTGTGAGTCCCTAACCCCAACTCAAGGGGCAACGCAACAAAGCGTGGATTGTGAGTCCCTAACCCCAACTCCAGGGGCCTCACCAAAGCGTGGATTGTGAGTCCCTAACCCCAACTCCACGGGCCTCACCAAAGCGTGGGTTGTGAGTCCGTACCCCCAACTGAAGAGGCGACAACAAAGCGGGGATTGTAAGTCCCTAACCCCAACTCAAGGGGCCACGCAACAAAGCGTGGATTGTGAGTCCCTAACCCCAACTCAAGGGGCCACGCACCAAAGCGTGGATTGTGAGTCCTTAACACCAACTCAAAGGGCTGCACCGAAGCGTGCATTGTGAGTCCCTAACCCCTACGCAAGGGGCCACACACCGAAGCGTGGATTGTGAGGCCCCAACCCCAACTCAAGGGGCCACGCAACAAAGCGTGGATTGTGAGTCCCTAACCCCAACTCAAGGGGCCTCGCAACAGAGCGTGGATTGTGAGTCCCTAACCCCAACTCAAGGGGCCACGCAACAAAGCGTGGATTATGAGTCCCTAACCCCAACTCAAGCGGCCACACACCAAAGCGGGGATTGTAAGTCCCTAACCCCAACTCAAGGGGCCACAACAAAGCGTGGATTGTGAGTCCCCACCCCAACTCAAGGGCCCAAACAAACCGTGGCTTGTGATTCCCTAACCCCAACTCAAGGGGCCACGAAACAAACAATGGATTGTGAGTCCCTAACCCCAACTCAAGGGGCCACACCGAAGCGTGGATTGTGAGTCCCCAACCCCAACTCAAGGGGCCACACCAAAGCGTGGATTGGGAGTGCCTAGCACCAACTCAAGGGGCCGCGCAACGAAGCGCGGATTGTGCGTCCCTAACCCCAACTCAAGGGGCCACACCAAAGCGGGGATTGTGAATCCCTAACCCCAACACAAGGGGCAAAGCAACAAAGCGTGGATTGTGAGTCCCTAACCCCAACTCCAGGGGCCTCACCAAAGCGTGGATTGTGACTCCCTAACCCCAACTCAAGGGGCCACACACCAAAGCGTGGATTGTGAGTCCCTAACCCCAACTCAAGGGGCCACACCACAGCGTCGATTGTGAGTCCCTAACCCCACCTCCAGGGGCCTCACCAAAGCGTGGATTGTGAGTCCCTAACCCCAACTCTAGGGGCCTCACCAAAGCGTGGGTTGTGAGTCCGTACCCCCAACTGAAGAGGCAACAACAAAGCGGGGATTGTAAGTCCCTAACCCCAACTCAAGGGGCCACGCAACAAAGCGTGGATTGTGAGTCCCTAACCCGAACTCAAGGGGCCACACACCAAAGCGTGGATTGTGAGTCCTTAACACCAACTCAAGGGGCCACACCGAAGCGTGCATTGTGAGTCCCTAACCCCTACGCAAGGGGCCACACACCGAAGCGTGGATTGTGAGTCCCCAACCCCAACTCAAGGGGCCACGCAACAAAGCGTGGATTGTGAGTCCCTAACCCCAACTCAAGGGGCCTCGCAACAGAGCGTGGATTGTGAGTCCCTAACCCCAACTCAAGCGGCCACACACCAAAGCGGGGACTGTCAGTCCCTAACCCCAACTCAAGGGCCCAAACAAACCGTGGCTTGTGATTCCCTAACCCCAACTCAAGGGGCCACGAAACAAACAATGGATTGTGAGTCCCTAACCCCAACTCAAGGGGCCACACCGAAGCGTGGATTGTGAGTCCCCAACCCCAACTCAAGGGGCCACACCAAAGCGTGGATTGGGAGTCCCTAACCCCAACTCAAGGGGCCGCGCAACGAAGCGCCGATTGTGCGTCCCTAACCCCAACTCAAGGGGCCACACCAAAGCGGGGATTGTGAATCCCTAACCCCAACACAAGGGGCAACGCAACAAAGCGGGGATTGTTACTCCCTAACCCCAACTCAAGGGGCCACGAAACAAACAATGGATTGTGAGTCCCTAACCCCAACTCAAGGGGCCACACCGAAGCGTGGATTGTGAGTCCCCAACCCCAAATCAAGGGGCCACACCAAAGCGTGGATTGGGAGTCCCTAACCCCAACTCAAGGGGCCGCGCAACGAAGCGCCGATTGTGCGTCCCTAACCCCAACTCAAGGGGTCACACCAAAGCGGGGATTGTGAATCCCTAACCCCAACACAAGGGGCAACGCAACAAAGCGGGGATTGTTACTCCCTAACCCCAACTCAAGGGGCCACAACAAAGCGTGGATTGTGAGTCCGTACCCCCAACTCAAGGGCCCAAACAAACCGTGGCTTGTGATTCCCTAAGCTCAAGGGGCTAGACTGAAGCTTGGATTGTGAGTCCCTAACCCAAACTCAAGGGGCCACGCAACAAAGCGTGGATTGTGAGTCCCTAACCCCGACTCAAGGGGCCGCGCACCAAAGCGTGGATTGTGAGTCCTTAACCCCAACTCAAGCGGCCACACACCAAAGCGTGGATTGTGAGTCCCTAACCCCAACTCAAGGGGCCACGCAACAAAGCGTGGATTGTGAGTCCCTAACCCCAACTCAAGCGGCCACACACCAAAGCGTGGATTGTGAGTCCCCTAACCACAACTCAAGGGGCCACACACCAAAGCGTGGATTGTGAGTCCCCAACCCCAACTGAAGGGGCCACGCAACAAAGCGTGGATTGTGAGTCCCCAACCCCAACTCAAGGGGCCACGCAACAAAGCTAGATTGTGAGTCCCGAACCCCAACTCAAGGGGCCACACACCAAAGCGTGGGTTGTGAGTCCCCTAACCCCAACTCAAGGGGCCACGCAACAAAGCGTGGATTGTGAGTCCCTAACCCCAACTCAAGGGGCCACGCAACAAAGCGTGAATTGTGAGTCCCTAACCCCAACTGAGGCGGCCACACACCAAAGCGTGGATTGTGAGTCCCCTAACCACAACTCAAGGGGCCACACCGAAGCGTGGATTGTGACTCCCTAACCCCAACTCAAGGGGCCACACACGAAAGCGTGGATTGTGAGTCCCTAACCCCAACTCAAGGGGCCACACCACAGCGTCGATTGTGAGTCCCTAACCCCACCTCCAGGGGCCTCACCAAAGCGTGGATTGTGAGTCCCCAACCCCAACTCCAAGGGCCTCACCAAAGCCCGGATTCTGGGTCCCTAACTCCAACTAAAGGGGCCTCAACGAAGCGTGGATTGTAAGTCCCGAACCCCAACTCAAGGGGCCACACAAAAGCGTGCATTGTGAGTCCCGAACCCCAACTCTAGGGGCCTCACGAAAGTGTGGATTGTGAGTCCCCAACCCTAACTCCAGGGGCCTCACCAAAGCGTGGGTTGTGAGTCCGTACCCCCAACTGAAGAGGCGACAACAAAGCGGGGATTGTAATTCCCTAACCCCAACTCAAGGGGCCACAACAAAGATTGGATTGTGAGTCCGTACCCCAACTCAAGGGCCCAAACAAACCGTGGCTTGTGATTCCCTAAGCTCAAGGGGCTAGACTGAAGCTTGGATTGTGAGTCCCTAACCCCGACTCAAGGGGCCGCGCACCAAAGCGTGGATTGTGAGTCCTTAACCCCAACTCAAGGGGCCACGCAACAAAGCGTGGATTGTGAGTCCCTAACCCCAACTCAAGCGGCCACACACCAAAGCGTGGATTGTGAGTCCCCTAACCACAACTCAAGGGGCCACACCGAAGCGTGGATTGTGAGTCCCTAACCCCTACGCAAGGGCCCACACACCAAAGCGTGGATTGTGAGTCCCCAACCCCAACTCAAGGGGCCACGCAACAAAGCGTGGATTGTGAGTCCCTAACCCCAACTCAAGGGGCCACGCAACAAAGCGTGGATTGTGAGTCCCTAACCCCAACTCAAGCGGCCACACACCAAAGCGTGGATTGTGAGTCCCCTAACCACAACTCAAGGGGCCACACCGAAGCGTGGATTGTGACTCCCTAACCCCAACTCAAGGGGCCACACACGAAAGCGTGGATTGTGAGTCCCTAACCCCAACTCAAGGGGCCACACCACATCGTCGATTGTGAGTCCCTAACCCCACCTCCAGGGGCCTCACCAAAGCGTGGATTGTGAGTCCCTAACCCCAACTCCAGGGGCCTCACCAAAGCGTGGGTTGTGAGTCCGTACCCCCAACTGAAGAGGCAACAACAAAGCAGGGATTGTAAGTCCCTAACCCCAACTCAAGGGGCCACGCAACAAAGCGTGGATTGTGAGTCCCTAACCCCAACTCAAGGGGCCATGCACCAAAGCGTGGATTGTGAGTCCTTAACACCAACTCAAGGGGCCACACCGAAGCGTGCATTGTGAGTCCCTAACCCCTACGCAAGGGGCCTGACACCGAAGCGTGGATTGTGAGTCCCCAACCCCAACTCAAGGGGCCACGCAACAAAGCGTGGATTGTGAGTCCCTAACCCCAACTCAAGGGGCCTCGCAACGGAGCGTGGATTGTGAGTCCCTAACCCCAACTCAAGGGGCCACGCAACAAAGCGTGGATTATGAGCCCCTACCCCAACTCAAGCGGCCACACACCAAAGCGGGGATTGTAAGTCCCTAATCCCAACTCAAGGGGCCACAACAAAGCGTGGATTGTGAGTCCCCACCCCAACTCAAGGGCCCAAACAAACCGTGGCTTGTGATTCCCTAACCCCAACTCAAGGGGCCACGAAACAAACAATGGATTGTGAGTCCCTAACCCCAACTCAAGGGGCCACACCGAAGCGTGGATTGTGAGTCCCCAACCCCAACTCAAGGGGCCACACCAAAGCGTGGATTGGGAGTCCCTAACCCCAACTCAAGGGGCCACACCAAAGCGGGGATTGTGAATTCCTAACCCCAACACAAGGGGCAACGCTACAAAGCGTGGATTGTGAGTCCCTAACCCCAACTAAAGGGGCCTCACCAAAGCGTGGATTGTGAGTCCCTAACCCCAACTCAAGGGGCCACACCAAAGCGTGGGTTGTGAGTCCGTACCCCCAACTGAAGAGGCGACAACAAAGCGGGGATTGTAAGTCCCTAACCCCAACTCAAGGGGCCACAACAAAGCGTGGATTGTGAGTCCGTACCCCAACTCAAGGGCCCAAACAAACCGTGGCTTGTGATTCCCTAAGCTCAAGGGGCTAGACTGAAGCTTGGATTGTGAGTCCCTAACCCCAACTCAAGGGGCCACGCAACAAGGCGTGGATTGTGAGTCCCTAACCCCGACTCAAGGGGCCGCGCACCAAAGCGTGGATTGTGAGTCCTTAACCCCAACTCAAGCGGCCACACACCAAAGCGTGGATTGTGAGTCCCCTAACCACAACTCAAGGGGCCACACACCAAAGCGTGGATTGTGAGTCCCCAACCCCAACTGAAGGGGCCACGCAACAAAGCGTGGATTGTGAGTCCCTAACCCCAACTCAAGGGGCCACGCAACAAAGCGTGGATTGTGAGTCCCTAACCCCAACTCAAGCGGCCACACACCAAAGCATGGATTGTGAGTCCGCTAACCACAACTCAAGGGGCCACACCGAAGCGTGGATTGTGACTCCCTAACCCCAACTCAAGGGGCCACACACGAAAGCGTGGATTGTGAGTCCCTAACCCCAACTCAAGGGGCCACACCACAGCGTCGATTGTGAGTCCCTAACCCCACCTCCAGGGGCCTCACCAAAGCGTGGATTGTGAGTCCCTAACCCCAACTCCAGGGGCCTCACCAAAGCCCGGATTCTGGGTCCCGTGGATTGTAAGTCCCGAACCCCAACTCAAGGGGCCACACAAAAGCGTGCATTGTGAGTCCCGAACCCCAACTCTAGGGGCCTCACGAAAGTGTGGATTATGAGTCCCTAACCCCAACTCCAGGGGCCTCACCAAAGCGTGGGTTGTGAGTCCGTACCCCCAACTGAAGAGGCGACAACAAAGCGGGGATTGTAAGTCCCTAACCCCAACTCAAGGGGCCACAACAAAGATTGGATTGTGAGTCCGTACCCCAACTCAAGGGCCCAAACAAACCGTGGCTTGTAATTCCCTAAGCTCAAGGGGCTAGACTGAAGCCTGGATTGTGAGTCCCTAACCCCAACTCAAGGGGCCACGCAACAAAGCGTGGATTGTGAGTCCCTAACCCCGACTCAAGGGGCCACGCAACAAAGCGTGGATTGTGAGTCCTTAACTCCAACTCAAGGGGCCACGCAACAAAGCGTGGATTGTGAGCACCTAACCCCAACTCAAGCGGCCACACACCAAAGCGTGGATTGTGAGTCCCCTAACCACAACTCAAGGGGCCACACCGAAGCGTGGATTGTGAGTCCCTAACCCCTACGCAAGGGGCCACACACCAAAGCGTGGATTGTGAGTCCCCAACCCCAACTCAAGGGGCCACGCAACAAAGCGTGGATTGTGAGTCCCTAACCCCAACTCAAGGGGCCACGCAACAAAGCGTGGATTGTGAGTCCCTAACCCCAACTCAAGCGGCCACACACCAAAGCGTGGATTGTGAGTCCCCTAACCACAACTCAAGGGGCCACACCGAAGCGTGGATTGTGACTCCCTAACCCCAACTCAAGGGGCCACACACGAAAGCGTGGATTGTGAGTCCCTAACCCCAACTCAAGGGGCCACACCACAGCGTCGATTGTGAGTCCCTAACCCCACCTCCAGGGGCCTCACCAAAGCGTGGATTGTGAGTCCCTAACCCCAACTCCAGGGGCCTCACCAAAGCCCGGGTTCTGGGCCCCTACCTCCAACTGAAGGGGCCTCAACGAAGCGTGGATTGTAAGTCCCGAACCCCAACTCAAGGGGCCACACAAAAGCGTGCATTGTGAGTCCCGAACCCCAACTCTAGGGGCCTCACGAAAGTGTGGATTGTGAGTCCCTAACCCCAACTCCAGGGGCCTCACCAAAGCGTGGGTTGTGAGTCCGTACCCCCAACTGAAAAGGCGACAACAAAGCGGGGATTGTAAGTCCCTAACCCCAACTCAAGGGGCCACAACAAAGCGTGGATTGTGAGTCGGTACCCCAACTCAAGGGCCCAAACAAACCGTGGCTTGTGATTCCCTAAGCTCAAGGGGCTAGACTGAAGCTTCGATTGTGAGTCCCTAACCCCAACTCAAGGGGCCACGCAACAAAGCGTGGATTGTGAGTCCCTAACCCCGACTCAAGGGGCCGCGCACCAAAGCGTGGATTGTGAGTCCTTAACCCCAACTCAAGGGGCCACGCAACAAAGCGTGGATTGTGAGTCCCTAACCCCAACTCAAGAGGCCACACACCAAAGCGTGGATTGTGAGTCCCCTAACCACAACTCAAGGGGCCACACCGAAGCGTGGATTGTGAGTCCCTAACCCCTACGCAAGGGGCCACACACGAAAGCGTGGATTGTGAGTCCCCAACCCCAACTCAAGGGGCCACGCAACAAAGCGTGGATTGTGAGTCCCTAACCCCAACTCAGGGGGCCACACCAAAGCGTGGTTTGTGAGTCGCCAACCCCAACTCCAGGGGCCTCACCAAAGCCCGGATTCATAGTCCCTAACCCCAACTGAAGGGGCTTCGACGAAGCGTGGATTGTAAGTCCCGAACCCCAACTCAAGGGGCCACACAAAAGCGTGCATTGCGAGTCCCTAACCCCAACTCCAGGGGCCTCACCAAAGCGTGGATTGTGAGTCCCTAACCCCAACTCAAGGAGGCTCACCAAAGCGTGGATTGTGAGTCCCTACCCCAACTGAAAAGGCGACAACGAAGCGGGGATTGTAAGTCCCTAACCCCGATTCAAAATGGCACACCAAAGCGGGGATTGTGGATGCCTAACCCCAACTCCACGGGACAAGCAGCAAAGTGTGGATTGTGAGTCCCGGACCGCAACTAAAGTTGCGTAGATTGTGAGTACCGTACCCCAACTCAAGCGGCCTTACAACAAAGCGTGGATGGTGAGTCCCTAACCTCGACTCAAGGGGCCACATTGGAGGGTGGATTGTGAGTCCTGAACCCCAACTGAAGTTGCCGGATGGAAGCGTGGATTGTGAGTCCCCAAGCCCAATTCAAGGGGCTAGACTGAAGCTTGGATTGTGAGTCCCTAACCCCAACTGAAGAGGGCAGGCAACAAAGCGTTGATTGTGAGTCCGTGACCCCAACTCCAGGGGCCACACCGAAGTGTGGAGTGTGAGTCCCTAACCCCAACTCAAGGGGCCACACCATAGCGTGGATCGTGAGGCCCCAACCACAACTCCAAGGGCCTCACCAAAGAGTGGATTGTGAGTCCCTATCCCCACCTCAAGGGCCACAACGAAGCGTGGATTGTAAGTCCCTAACCCCAACTCAAGGGGCCACACCAAAGCGGGGATTGTGAATCCCTAACCCCAACTCAAGGGCCCACACCAAAGCGTGGATTGTGAGTCCCCAACCACAACTCAAGGGGCCACGCCACAAAGCGTGGATTGGGAGTCCCTAAACCCAACTCAAGGGGCCACGCAACGAAGCGTGGATTGTGAGTCCCCTAACCACAACTCAAGGGGCCACACACCAAAGCGTGGATTGTGAGTCCCCTAATCACAACTCAAGGGGCCTCACCAAAGCCCAGATTCTGAGTCCCTAACCCCAACTGAAGGGGCCTCAACGAAGCGTGGATTGTAAGTCCCGAACCCCAAGTCAAGGGGCCACACCAAAGCGTGGATTGTGAGTCCCTAACCCCAACTCCAGGGGCCTCACCAAAGCGTGGATTGTGAGTCCCTAACCCCAACTCAAGGAGCCTCACCAAAGCGTGGATTGTGAGTCTCTACCCCCAACTGAAAAGGCGACAACGAAGCGGGGATTGTAAGTCCCTAACCCCATTTCAAGATGGCACACCAAAGCGGGGATTGTGGATGCCTAACCCCAACTCTAGGGGACACGCAGCAAAGTGTGGATTGTGAGTCCCTAACCGCAACTGAAGTGGTGTAGATTGCTAGTACCGTACCCCAACTCAAGCGGCCTTGCAACAAAGCGTGGATGGTGAGTCCCTAACCTCGACTCAAGGGGCCACACTAAGCATGGTTTGTGATTCTCTAAAACCAGCTCAAGGGGCCACACCGAAGCGTGGATTGTGAGTCCCAAACCTACATTCAAGGGGCTAACCCCAACTCCAGGTGCCAGGCAACAAGGCATTGATTGTGAGTCCCTAACCCCGGCTCAAGGGGCCACATCGGAGCGTGGATTGTGAGTCCTCAACCCCAACTCAAGGGGCCGGATCGTGGATTGTGAGTCCCCAAGCCCAATTCAAGGGGATAGACTGAGGCTTGGATTGTGAGTCCCTAACCCCAACTCAAGAGGCCAGGCAACAAAGCGTTGATTGTGAGTCCCTAACCCCAACTCCAGGGGCCACACCGAAGTGTGGAGTGTGAGTCCCTAACCCCAACTCAAGGGGCCACACCAAAGCGTGGATTGTGAGGCCCCAACCACAACTCCAAGGGCCTCACCAAAGAGTGGATTGTGAGTCCCTAACCCCAACTCAGGGGCCACACCGAAGCGTGGATTGTAAGTCCCTAACCCCAACTCAAGGGGCCACACCAAAGCGGGGATTGTGAATCCCTAACCCCAACTCAAGGGGCCACACCAAAGCGTGGATTGTGAGTCCCCAACCACAATTCAAGGGGCCACGCAACAAAGCGTGGATTGGGAGTCCCTAAACCCAACTCAAGGGGCCACGCAACGAAGGGTGGATTGTGATTCCCTAACCCCAACTCAAGGGGCCACACCAAAGCGGGGATTGTGAACCCCTAACCCCAACACAAGGGGCAACGCAACAAAGCGTGGATTGTGAGTCCCTAACCCCAACTCAAGGGGCCACACCGAAGCGTGGATTGTGAGTCCCTAACCCCAACTCAAGGGGCCTCACCAAAGCGTGGATTGTGAGTCCCTAACCCCAACTCAAGAGGCCAGGCAACAAAGCGTTGATTGTGAGTCCCTAACCCCAACTCCAGGGGCCACACCGAAGTGTGGAGTGTGAGTCCCTAACCCCAACTCAAGGGGCCACACCAAAGCGTGGATTGTGAGGCCCCAACCACAACTCCAAGGGCCTCACCAAAGAGTGGATTGTGAGTCCCTAACCCCAACTCAGGGGCCACACCGAAGCGTGGATTGTAAGTCCCTAACCCCAACTCAAGGGGCCACACCAAAGCGGGGATTGTGAATCCCTAACCCCAACTCAAGGGGCCACACCAAAGCGTGGATTGTGAGTCCCCAACCACAATTCAAGGGGCCACGCAACAAAGCGTGGATTGGGAGTCCCTAAACCCAACTCAAGGGGCCACGCAACGAAGGGTGGATTGTGATTCCCTAACCCCAACTCAAGGGGCCACACCAAAGCGGGGATTGTGAACCCCTAACCCCAACACAAGGGGCAACGCAACAAAGCGTGGATTGTGAGTCCCTAACCCCAACTCAAGGGGCCACACCGAAGCGTGGATTGTGAGTCCCTAACCCCAACTCAAGGGGCCTCACCAAAGCGTGGATTGTGAGTCCCTAACCCCAACTCCAGGGGCCTCTCCAAAGCGTGGATTGTGAGTCCCTAACCCCAACTCAAGAGGCCAGGCAACAAAGCGTTGATTGTGAGTCCCTAACCCCAACTCCAGGGGCCACACCGAAGTGTGGAGTGTGAGTCCTTAACCCCTACTCAAGGGGCCACAACGAAGCGTGGATTGTAAGTCCCTAACCCCAACTCAAGGGGCCACACCAAAGCGGGAATTGTGAATCCCTAACCCCAACTCAAGGGGCCACACCAAAGCGTGGATTGTGAGTCCCTAACCCCAACTCAGGGGCCACAACGAAGCGTGGATTGTAAGTCCCTAACCCCAACTCAAGGGGCCACACCAAAGCGGGGATTATGAATCCCTAACCCCAACTCAAGGGCCCACACCAAAGCGTGGATTGTGAGTCCCCAACCACAACTCAAGGGGCCACGCCACAAAGCGTGGATTGGGAGTCCCTAAACCCAACTCAAGGGGCCACGCAACGAAGCGTGGATTGTGAGTCCCCTAACCACAACTCAAGGGGCCACACACCAAAGCGTGGATTGTGAGTCCCCTGATCACAACTCAAGGGGCCACACCGAAGCGTGGATTGTGAGTCCCAAACCCCAACTCAAGGGGCAACACACGAAAGCGTGGATTGTGAGTCCTTAACCCCAACTCAAGGGGCCACACCAAAGCGTCGATTGTGAGTCCCTAACCCCAACTCAAGGAGCAACGCAACAAAGCGTGGATTGTGAGTCCCTAACCCCAACTCAAGGGGCCACACACCAAAGCGTCGATTGTGAGTCCCCCAACCACAACTCAAGGGGCCACACCGAAGCGTGGATTGTGAGTCCCTAACCCCTACGCAAGGGGCCACACCAAAGCGTGGATTGTGAGTCCCCAACCCCAACTCCAAGGGCCTCACCAAAGCCCAGATTCTGAGTCCCTAACCCCAACTGAAGGGGCCTCAACGAAGCGTGGATTGTAAGTCCCGAACCCCAAGTCAAGGGGCCACACCAAAGCGTGGATTGCGAGTCCCTAACCCCAACTCCAGGGGCCTCACCAAAGCGTGGATTGTGAGTCCCTAACCCCAACTCCAAGGGCCTCACCAAAGCGTGGATTGTGAGTCCCTAACCCCAACTCAAGGAGCCTCACCAAAGCGTGGATTGTGAGTCTCTACCCCCAACTGAAAAGGCGACAAGGAAGCGGGGATTGTAAGTCCCTAACCCCATTTCAAGATGGCACACCAAAGCGGGGATTGTGGATGCCTAACCCCAACTCTAGGGGACACGCAGCAAAGTGTGGATTGTGAGTCCCTAACCGCAACTAAAGTTGCGTAGATTGTGAGTACCGTACCCCGACTCAAGCGGCCTTGCAACAAAGCGTGGATGGTGAGTCCCTAACCTCGACTCAAGGGGCCACACTAAGCATGGTTTGTGATTCTCTAAAACCAGCTCAAGGGGCCACACCGAAGCGTGGATTGTGAGTCCCAAACCTACGTTCAAGGGGCTAACCCCAACTCCAGGTGCCAGGCAACAAGGCATTGATTGTGAGTCCCTAACCCCGGCTCAAGGGGCCACATCGGAGCGTGGATTGTGAGTCCTCAACCCCAACTCAAGGGGCCGGATCGTGGATTGTGAGTCCCCAAGCCCAATTCAAGGGGATAGACTGAGGCTTGGATTGTGAGTCCCTAACCCCAAATCAAGAGGCCAGGCAGAAAGCGTTGATTGTGAGTCCCTAACCCCAACTCCAGGGGCCACACCGAAGCGTGGAGTGTGAGTCCCTAACCCCTACTCGAGGGGCCACACCGAAGCGTGGATTGTGAGTCCCCAACCCCAACTCAAGGGGCCACACCAAAGCGTGGATTGTGAGGCCCCAACCACAACTCCAAGGGCCTCACCAAAGAGTGGATTGTAAGTCCCTAACCCCAACTCGGGGGCCACAACGAAGCGTGGATTGTAAGTCCCTAACCCCAACTCAAGGGGCCACACCAAAGCGGGGATTGTGAATCCCTAACCCCAACTCAAGGGGCCACACCAAAGCGTGGATTGTGAGTTCCCAACCACAACTCAAAGGGCCACGCAACAAAGCGTGGATCGGGAGTCCCTAACCCCAACTCAAGGGGCCACGCAACGAAGCGTGGATTGTGATTCCCTAACCCCAACTCAAGCGGCCACACACCAAAGCGGGGATTGTGAGTCCCTAACCCCAACACAAGGGGCAACGCAACAAAGCGTGGATTGTGAGTCCGTAACCCCAACTCAAGGGGCCACACCAAAGCGTGGATTGTGAGTCCCTAACCCCAACTCCAGGGGCCTCACCAAAGCGTGGATTGTGAGTCCCTAACCCCAACTCAAGGGGCCTCACCAAAGCGTGGATTGTGAGTCCCTACCCCCAACTGAAGAGGCGACAACGAAGCGGGGATTGTAAGTCCCTAACCCCATTTCAAGATGGCACACCAAAGCGGGGATTGTGGATGCCTAACCCCAACTCTAGGGGACACGCAGCAAAGTGTGGATTGTGAGTCCCTAACGGCAACTGAAGTGGTGTAGATTGCTAGTACCGTACCCCAACTCAAGCGGCCTTGCAACAAAGCGTGGATGGTGAGTCCCTAACCTCGACTCAAGGGGTCACACTAAGCGTGGTTTGTGACTCTCTAAAACCAGCTCAAGGGGCCACACCGGAGCGTGGATTGTGAGTCCCAAACCTACATTCAATGGAGCTAAACCGAAGCTTGGATTGTGAGTCCCTAACCCCAACTCAAGAGGCCAGGCAACAAAGCGTTGATTGTGAGTCCTCAACCCCAACTCCAGGGGCCACACCGAAGTGTGGAGTGTGAGTCCCCAACCCCTACTCAAGGGGCCACACCGAAGCGTGGATTGTGAGTCCCAAGCCCCAACTCAAGGGGCCACACCAAAGCGTGGATTGTGAGTCCCCAACCACAACTCCAGGGGCCTCACCAAAGAGTGGATTGTGAGTCCCTAACCCCAACTCAAGGGGCCACACCAAATCGGGGATTGTGAATCCCTAACCCCAACTCAAGGGGCCACACCAAAGCGTGGACTGTGAGTCCCCAACCACAACTCAAGGGGCCACGCAACAAAGTGTGGATTGTGAGGCCCTAACCCCAACTCAAGGGGCCACACCAAAGCGGGGATTGTGAATCCCTAACCCCAACACAAGGGGCAACGCAACAAAGCGTGGATTGTGAGTCCCTAACCCCAACTCAAGGGGCCACACCAAAGCGTGGATTGCGAGTCCGTAACCCCAACTCAAGGGGCCTCACCAAAGCGCGGATTGTGAGTCCCTAACCCCAACTCCGGGGGCCTCTCCAAAGCATGGATTGTGAGTCCCTAACCCCAACTCAAGGACGCTCACTAAAGCGTGGATTCTGAGTCCCTACCCCCAACTGAAGAGGCGACAACGAAGCGGGGATTGTAAGTCCCTAACCCCAATTCAAGATGGCACACCAAAGCGGGGATTGTGGATGCCTAACCCCAACTCCAGGGGACACGCAGCAAAGTGTGGATTGTGAGCCCCTAACCGCAACTAAAGTTGCGTAGATTGTGAGTACCGTACCCCAACTCAAGCGGCCTTGCAACAAAGCGTGGATGGTGAGTCCCTAACCTCGACTCAAGGGGCCACACTAAGCGTGGTTTGTGACTCTCTAAAACCGGCTCAAGGGGCCACACCGAAGCGTGGATTGTGAGTCCCAAACCTAAATTCAAGGGGCTAAACCGAAGCTTGGATTGTGAGTCCCTAACCCCAACTCCAGGTGCCAGGCAACAAAGCGTTGATTGTGAGTCCCTAACCCCGGCTCAAGGGGCCACATCGGAGCGTGGATTGTGAGTCCTCAACCCCAACTCAAGGGGCCGGATCGAAGTGTGGATTGTGAGTACCCACCCCCAATTCAAGGGGCTAGACCGAAGCTTGGATTGTGAGTCCCTAACCCCAACTCAAGGGGCAAGGCAACAAAGCGTTGATTGGGAGGCCCTAACCCCAACTCCAGGGGCCACACCCAAGCGTGGCTTGTGAGTCCCTAACCCCAACTCAAGGGGCCACACCGAAGTGTGGAGTGTGAGTCCCAAACCCCTACTCAAGGGGCCACACCGAAGCGTGGATTATGAGTCCCTAACCCCAAATCAAGGGGCCACACTGAAGTGTGGACTAAGAGTTCCTAACCCCAACTCGAGGGGCAACGTTGGGGTTAGGAACTCACAATCCACACTTCAGTGTGGCCCCTTGATTTGGGGTCAGGGACTCACAATCCACGCTTTGTTGCGTGGCCCCTTGAGTTGGAGTTAGGGACTCACAATCCACCCTTTGTTGGGTGGCCCCTCGAGTTAGAGTTAGTGATTCACAATCAAGTCTTTGTTGCCACGCCCCTTGCGTTGGGGTTAGGGACTCACAATCCAAGCTTCGGTCTAGGCCCTTGAACTGGGGTTTGGGACTCGCAATTCACGCTTCGGTGTGGCCCCTTGAGTTGGGTTTAGGGACTCACAATCCACGCTTCGGTGTGGCCCCTTGAGTTGGGGTTAGCGACTAAGACTCCACTCTTTGTTGCGTGGCCCCCGGAGGTGGGGTTAGGCACTCACAATCCACGCTTTGGTGTGGCCCCTTGAGTTGGAGTTGGGGACTCACATTCCACGCTTTGTTGCGTTGCCCCTTGATTTGGGGTTAGGGACTCACAATCCACGCTTCGGTGTGGCTGCTTGTGTTGGGGTTAGCGACTCACAATCCACGCTTTGTTGCGTGGCCCCCGGAGGTGGGGTTAGGGACTCACAATCCACGCTTTGGTGTGGCCCCTTGAGTTGGAGTTGGGGACTCACCTTCCACGCTTTGTTGTGTCAACTCGAGGGGCAACGGAAGCAAAGCGTGGAATGTGAGTCCCCAACCCCAACTCAAGGGGCACCACCAAACCGTGCATTGTGAGTGCCTAACCCCACCTCCGGGGGCCACGCAACAACGCGTGGATTGTGAGTCGCTAACCCCAACTCAAGGGGCCACACCGAAGCGTGGATTGTGAGTCCCTAACCCCACCTCCGGGGGCCACGCAACAAAGAGTGGATTCTGAGTCGCTAACCACCCCAACTCAAGCGGCCACGTACCAAAGCGTGGATTGTGAGTCCCTAACCCCAACTCAAGGGGCCACACACCAAAGCGTGGATTGTGAGTCCCTAACCCCAACTCAAGTGGCCACGCAACACAACGTGGATTGTGAGTCCCCAACCCCAACTCCAGGGGCAACGCAACAAAGCGTGGATTGTGAATCCCTAACCCCAACTCAAGGGGCCACCCCAAAGCGTTGATTGTGAGTCCCTAACCCCAACTCAAGGGGCCACGCAACAAAGCGTGGATTGTCAGTCCCTAACCCCAACTCAAGGGGCCACACACCAAAGCGTGGATTGTGAGTCCCTAACCCCAGCTCAAGGGGCCACGCAACAATGCGTGGATTGTCAGGCCCTAACCCCAACTCCAGGGGCAACGCAACAAAGCTTGGATTGCGAGTGCCTAACCCTAATCCTAACTCAAGGCCCTCACCGAAGCGTGGATTGTGAGTCACGAGGGCACGTCGAAGCGGGGATTGTGAGTCCCTAACCCCAACTGAAGGAGCTCGACCAAAGCTTTGAATTGTGAGTCCCTAACCCCAACTGCAGGGCCAGGCAACAAAGCGTTGATTGTGAGTCCCTCAACCCAACTCGAGGGGCCACACACCATAGCGTGCATTGTAAGTCCGGAACCCGAACTTAAGAGCGTGGATTGTGAATCCCTAACCCCAACTCAAGGGGCCAAAACAAAGCGTGGATTGTGAATCCCTAACCCCAACTCAAGGGGCCACACCGAAGCGTGGATTGTGAGTCCCTAACCCAGACTCGAGGGGCCACAGAAGATACCGTTGCATGTGAGTCCCTAACCCCAACTCAAGGCGTCAGACCGAAGTGTGGATTGTGAGTCCCTGGCCCCAACGGAAGATGCCACGCAACGAAACGCGGATTGTGAGTCCCTAATCCCAACTCAATGGCAACGCAACAAAGCGTGGATTGTGAGTCCCTAGCCGCAACTCAAGGGGCAACGCAACAAAGCATGGATTGTGAGTCCCTAACGCCAATTCGAGGGGCCAGGCAAAAAAGTGTGGATTGCGAGTCCCTAACCCCAACTCAAGGGGCCACGCAACAAAGCGTGCAAAAGAGAAGCAATAAAGACAGAAAGACCGCAGTGCGCTTGTCCCCGAAAAAACGTGGCGCTACCAAAGCTTGGATTGTGAGTTCCCAACCAACTCAAGCGGCCATGCAACAAAGTGTTGATTGTGAGTCCCTAACCCCAACTCCAGGGGCCACACACCAAAGCGTGCATTGTGAGTGCCTAACCCCATCTGGGGGGGCCACGCAACAAAGCGTGGATTGTGAGTCCCTAACCCCAACTGATGGGGCCACACCGAAGCGTGGATTGTGAATCCCTAACCCCAACTCGAGGGGCCATGGAAGAAACCGTGGAATGTGAGTACCTAACCCCAACTCAAGGCGCCAGACCGAAGTGTGAATTGTGAGTCCCTGACCCCAACACAAGGGGCCACGCAACGAAACGCGGATTGTGAGTCCCTAACCCCAACTCAATGGCAACGCAATAAGGCGTCGATTGTGAGTCCCTAGCCGCAACTCAAGGGGCAACACAACAAAGCATGGAATGTGAGTCCCTAACGCCAATTCGAGGGGCCGGGCAAAAAAATGTGGATTGCAAGTCCCTAACCCCAACTCAAGGAGCCACGCAACAAAGCGTGCAAAAGAGAAACAAGAAAGAGAGAAAGAACGCAGTGCGCTTGTCCCCAAAAGAATTTGGCGCTTCCAAAGGTTGGATTGTGAGTCCCTAACCCAAACTCCAGGGGCCACACAAAATAGCGTGGATTGTGAGTCCCTGTCCCCAACTCTAGGGGCCATACCGAAGCGTGGATTGTGAGTCCCTAACCCCAAATCAAGGGGCCAGAGTGAAGTGTGGATTGTGAGTTCCTAACACCAAGTCGAGGGGCAACGCAACAACGCGTGGAATGAGAGTCCCCAACCCCAACTCAAGGAGCCACACCAAAGCGTGGATGATGAGTCCCTAACCCCACCTCCAGGGGCCACGCAACAAAGCGAGGATTGTGAGTCGCTAACCCCGGCTCAAGGGGCCACACCGAAGCGTGCATAGTGAGTCCCTAAACCCCAATTGAAGGGGCTAGACCGAAGCTTGGATTGTGAGTCCCTAACCCCAACTCAAGGGGCCACGCAACAAAGCGTGGATTGTGAGTCTGTGACCCCAACTAAAAGGGCCACACCGAAGCGTGCATTGTGAGTCCCTCAGCCAAACTCAAGCGCCCACGCACCAAAGCGTGGATTGTGAGTCCCTAACCCCAACTCAAGGGGCCACGCACCAAAGCGTGGATTGTGAGTCCCTAACCCCAACTCAAGTGGCCACGCAACACAACGTGGATTGTGAGTCCCCAACCCCAACTCCAGGGGCAACGCAACAAAGCGTGGATTGTGAGTCCCGAACCCCAACTCAAGGGGCCACCCCAAAGCATGGATTGTGAGTCCCTAACCCCAACTCCAGGGGCAACGCAACAAAGCGTGGATTGCCAGTCCCTAACCCTAACGCTAACTCAAGGCCCTCACCGAAGCGTGGATTGTGAGTCACGAGGGCAGGTCGAAGCGGGGATTGTGACTCAAACCCATCTCAGGGGGCCACACCAAAGCGTGGATTGTGAGTCCCTAACCCCAACTGAAGGAGCTCGACCGAAGCTTGGATTGTGAGTCCCTAACCCCAACTCCAGGTGCCAGGCAACAAAGCGTTGATTGTGAGTCCCTAAACCCAACTCGAGGGGCCATACAACATAGCGTGCATTGTGAGTCCGGAACCCCAACGTAAGAGGCCACGCAGAAGCGTGCATTGTGAATCCCTAACCCCAAATCAAGGGGCCACACCGAAGCGTGGATTGTGAGTCCCTAACCCAAACTCGAGGGGCCACAGAAGATACCGTGCGACGTGAGTCCCTAACCCCAACTCAAGGCGTCAGACCGAAGTGTGGATTGTGAGTCCCTAGCCCCAACGCAAGATGCCACGCAACGAAGCGTGGATTGTGAGTCCCTAACCCCAACTCAATGGCAACGCCACAAAGCGTGGATTGTGAGTCCCTAGCCGCAACTCAAGGGGCAACGTAACAAAGCATGGATTGTGAGTCCCTAACGCCAATTCGAGGGGCCAGGCAAAAAAGTGTGGATTGCGAGTCCCTAACCCCAACTCAAGGGGCCACGCAACAAAGCGTGCAAAAGAGAAACAATAAAGAGAGAAAGAACGCTTGTCCCCGAAAGAACCTGGCGCTGCCATAGCTTGGATTTTGAGTCCCTAACCCCAACTCAACGGGCCATGCAACAAAGTGTTGATTGTGAGTCCCTAACCCCAACTCCAGGGGCCACACACCAAAGCGTGCATTGTCAGTCCCTAACCCCATCTGGGGGGGCCACGCAACAAAGCGTGGATTGTGAGTCCCTAACCCCAACTCATGGGGCCACACCGAAGCGTGGATTGCGAATCCCTAACCCCAACTCGAGGGGCCATGGAAGAAACCGTCGAATGTGAGTCCCTAATCCCAACTCAAGGCGCCAGACCGAAGTGTGGATTGCGAGTCCCTAACCCCAACTCTATTGCGAGTCCCTAGCCGCAACTCAAGGGGCAACGCAACAAAGCATGGATTGTGAGTCCCTAACGCCAATTCGAGGGGCCAGGCAAAAAAAGTGTGGATTGCGAGTCCCTAACCCCAACTCAAGGGGCCACGCAACAAAGCGTGCAAAAGAGAAACAATAAAGAGAGAAACAACGTAGTGCGCTTGTCCACGAAAGAAAATGGCGCTGCCAAAGCTTGATTCTGAGTCCCTAACCCCAACTCCAGGGGCCACACACCAAAGCGTGCATTGTGAGTCCCTAACCCCATTTTGGGGGGGGGGGGGGGGCACACAACAAAGCGTGGATTGTGAGTCCCTAACTCCAACTCATGGCGCCACACCGAAGCGTGGATTGTGAGTCCCTAACCCAAAGTCGAGGGGCCATGGAAGAAACCGTGGAATGTGAGTCCCTAACCCCAACTCAAGGCGCCGGACCGAAGTGCGGATTGTGAGTACCTGACCCCAACACAAGGGGCCACGCAACGAGACGCGAATCGTGAGTCCCTAACTCCAACTCAATGGCAACGCAACAAACCGTGGATTGTGAGTCCCTAGCCACAAGTCAAGGGTCAACGCAACAAAGCATGGATTGTGAGTCCCTAACGCCAATTCGAGGGGCCGGGCAAAAAAATGTGGATTGCAAGTCCCTAACCCCAACTCATGGGGCCACGCAACAAAGCGTGCAAAGGAGAGAGAGAGAGAGAGAGAAAGAACGGAGTGCACTTGTCCCCAAAAGAATTTGGAGCTCCCAACGCTTGGATTGTGAGTCCCCAACCCAAACTCCAGGGGCCAAGCAACAAAGTGTTGATTGTGAGTCCCTAACCCGAACTCGAGGGGTCACACACCAAAGCGTGGATTGTGAATCCCTGTCCCCAACTCCATGGGCCATACCAAAGCGTGGATTGTGACTCCCTAACCCCAACTCATGGGGCCACACACCAAAGCGTGGATTGTGAGTCCCCAACCCCAACTCGAGGGGCAACGCAACAAAGCGTGGATCGTGAGTCCCTATCGCCAACTCAAAGGGCCACACCAAAGCGTGGATTATGAGTCCCTAACCCCAAGTCGAGGGGCCACGCGACAAAGCGTGGATTGTGAGTCCCTAACCCCAACTCAAGGGCAACGCAACAAAGCGTGGATTGTGAGTCCCAAGCCCCAACTCAAGGGGCAACACAACAAAGCATGGATTGCGAGTCCCTAACGCCAACTCAAAGGGCCACACCAAAGCGTGGATTATGAGTCCCTAACCCCAAGTCGAGGGGCCACGCAACAAAGCGTGGATTGTGAGTCCCTAACCCCAACTCAAGGGCAACGCAACAAAGCGTGGATTGTGATTCCCAAGCCCCAACTCAAGGGGCAACACAACAAAGCATGGATTGCGAGTCCCTAACCCCAACTCAAGGGGCCACGCAACAAAGCGTGCAAAAGAGAAACAAGAAAGAAAGAAAGAACGCAGTGCACGCGTCTCCGAAAGCATTTGGCGTTGCATTTGGGCCGGGGTTTCGCCCTTAATGGAGGATCTTCACTACGCAAAAAACGTCATTTGTGTAGCGGCCCGTCTTGCTGATCTCCGCTGAAAGCACCTTGCAACAAACAACACTTTTATAGCGCCTCCTCTTGCAATATGTGACGCGCAAAAGCTCTAATCAAAAGTGGCAACCTCGAAATCAAAATTGGCTACCTCAACCCTGCCTTCTTGGGGGCCTGAAGGTGGGCGGAAATGCTACCCAACCCGTGCAATCTCGGGGGTCCCCATCAAAGGGAATAAACTTTTCGGGCGCCTTTGGCGCCACCCTATGTATGGCTTGTACCCATTGACCCTTGGTAACTAAGTGGGCCCGGAGGGCAAAGGGGGGGGGGGGGACCCGAACCGAGGAGATGGCCCCTTGTGCTCGTCCACTTAAAGAGGTAGAGGTGCACGGTCTCGCCGCTTTCGTCCCAGTTAGGGCGGATGTTTTTGTTCTGGAGATCCCCAAGGAACTTGGGGTCCAGATGGGGGTCGCTCTGAAGGCTGTAGGCCCCTACACCGACGGTAGCCGAACAAGCATCAAAAATGGGGGGTGAAGGGGCGCTGCAGCGAATCGTCTTGGGGAGGGTCGTCGTCCGCTACCTCGGCGAATGACATGCCCCGCAAGGGAATTCCGATGGGCTTGATATGAGGAAGACCTTCCTGATTAGGCGACCTCAGAATCCTCTTGGGGTCAAAGAACCCTTTGTCATCAAATGCTCAGAATCCAACCCATTGTGGTAGCTTCGATCGGCAATTACGTCTGACTCCGGGGCATACGGCTGTTGTTGATGAGCATAAGGGGGATGTGAAGCATACGGCTCAAGCTGATGAACATGGGGGGGGTGTGAGGCATAGGGCTGGTGTTGATGAGCGTAGCCATAAGAGGGGGGCATGTGCAGATTCATTAGATAGGCAACACCTCTGTTTTAGGATCCACGGGGCGGGGGGGTAGTGTCTAGGTGCGCCTCCCTAAGATCCTGTGACGTGGGCGATCAAAATGTCATGTGCATGTGCACATGCATGGGGTGAAGGCGCGAGATATGCACGTGGATCATGGTGATGCTCATGCAACGGAGGTCTTAAGAGGTGAAAGTCACGAGCATGAGACGCATACACCTCAAGGCTCGCGAAGCAAGGTACCTCTGGGGAAGGAGCTTCTGCGCCTTCCAAGCCACACTCATGCTTTTCCACCATGCTGCCTTGCAGCTCCTGAAGGAGCTCCTGGTACCCTTCCATCTTCTTCTCGACGAAGGCCAGCCCATCCTCGTGGTCCTTAACATGCCCTACGACTCCCTCAGGGAAGGAACCTACCGTGGCACGGCCCAATGGTGGCGATGTCCACGCCTCGCGGAGGGACGCCATGGTATCGTTCATGGGCTGACAGAAGTCCGTCGATTGGCGGCGTTGATCGTCCACCTCCTGCTAGAGGCGGCACAGCTAGCCCTCCATATGGATCATCTTGAATTGCAAGGCCCCGGGGTCGGGTCCGCTAACGTAGTTGTCGGTGGGGGCGAAGGGCTGTCCGCGGAGTACGTCGCGGCTGGGGAAGTTCTTTTTGAGCATGTTCTCGAGGTACTCCTTGAGTTCGTCGCACCGGGCTTGCTCGAGCTTGTAGTAGTGCTGCTGTTGGGCGCGGATGCGCTCCTCCATCCCATCATTGCGTTGGTCGATGGGGGCAATGCTTTTACGGACCGCCTTGTTAACCTCGGAGGCGATCATCTTCTTGGGGGTGACCAAGTGAGGTACAGTTGTGATGACGGCGGCTACGGTCTCCAACCGTACCCGGGAAACAATTGGCCTTTTAAGACAATCTTACAATTGTCGAGGCACACTGCATGTTGCCCTGGGTGTGCCACGTCTTGTGACGATTGTGGCAGGGTCCACGCGGACCTTTTATTCTTGGGGGGGGGCAAGCCGGGATCACCCTACCATCTAGCCCCCCTTCCCCCCGCGCGCCCTCTAGCCGGATGCGCTCCAAGTTGTACAGAGTGGACCAGGTAGGTGGTTCTTGTGGTGCCGCGTGTTGGTGAATCGGTGGGTCTGTAGGATTTTCACTTGCACCGGTACAGGCTAGAGCATGGCTCAGGCTACCCACCCCACTATTCACCATCGCTCATTTCCAGGGGTGAAAACACGCACGGGTGTTCACTTGTGGAACCCTTGTGGTTTTCGACATCTGGGCGGCCGGGGGGGGGGGGGTCGTTGCTTTGCTAAATGTACCTACTGTAGAGATGTTGCCTTTGTCTACGCTTGCATTCACAGGAAGTGCCATCCCCCCTCGTTTGTTGTGTAGTGTCCCTGTGTGTGTCTGGCTTGGGTTGAGCTTTGGAAGCTAGGCTAGTCCTCGTGTACCTTTCTTGGGCCTTTCGCGTCTTCGAGCTATGCAGGGCCCGGGGCGGTGGTGTAGTATCGTTCCCATTTTTGTCCTGGTGCTCCTAACTTGCGCACAACGCCGAGCTGCACAACTTGCACATCTAGACATGTAGCACTCATAGTGGTATGTTGGTGTACTGTGGATGTACCATGTGTCCACAACTTTGCAAATACTAATGCCATGCGTGCCACAAATTGCGAACCCGAGCTGGCGATGAAGAACCAACACATCTGGTGTATCCACCGAAGTATTGATGTATCCCACTTTCGTCACACGAGACAAGCTAGCGGTGACAACTATGCAACTCCCTTGCAGCCGCGCGATGTGCAAGTGTATGAGACAACTAGACACTGTATATCATCTAACAAAGGCCGGCAAGTTAACGGTGTGATGAAACTAAAACAGCATCTCACTCAGGCCAAACTGCGTAATTGGCCGCACGAGCACATGAACGGCATTCTCGCTGAAGTAGTGCCAAGGTGTAGATGTAGCGGTGAGGTTGTCAAAGACATTCCTGTGGGCTGCGCTTGTCAAACCCCGGCTGTCCGGAAGTAACGCGTTGGATACAAGGCGCAATGCGCCGTGCACGTTTGCTCCGCGACATATCACAGGCCCATGTCATGGAGTTATGGTGGCTGAAACGTGCGCGACATGCGCAAACGTGATTTTTAGAAAGTGATTGAAGTAGTGTGTACTGGCTTATAGGTTATCCCATGGCGAACTAGTGCCGTTTCAACCGCGGGTAAGACCTGGCTGCCCCCGACACTAGACCGCGACTCCGCAGTAAGTGGGAAGAGATACCCTCAATGGTGATACCAGGCAACGCAGATCGCCTTCCAATTTAGTTTCCAAAGTGGGCCTGCACGGGGCACAATATTGGCGATCTTCCTGGAATTGTTCCGCTGTGACCTTGCAACCGCAAAAGGCGCACATGACGGGGGGGGGGGTGTCGAAGCCGTGACGGAATGACACCACTTAAAAGTGCTCACCGCAGGAGACGGCGCCGAGGGTGACGCAAGACGCCTAGAAGGCGTAAGGCGCCACCTCAAGGGCATTGGCTACCTCATTTTGTGCCCTATAGTATTGCCGTAACATGTGTGAGCTATGGTGGCATTGTTACATCGTATCCCGTCTTTGCGGAAACATGGCTACCCCCCGCCCCCCTTGCAAAGTCCCGGGGTAGCGCGTGACGGTCTCCCGGGTGGGGGGGGAGGCGGTCACCAAGTGGCGGTCTCCCGGGGGGGGGGGGGGATTGCAAGGGTATCTCAAGGCAAACGGTGGTACCCTCCACTAACGCAAGCAAAGAGAACACGTGTGTCATCAGAAATTCGCTCCCAAGCATCCCGGATCCAAGTGACCATCAACCGCCGCCCAGGGGAAGGCACTGGGTCCTTGTCCCAAAGTTTCTCCAAAATAGGAAGCAGCCATGCACAGAATTGTTCCTCTATATCTCGGCCAAAGGATTGGTTGATCTGCACTTTCTCACACCCTTGGATGTATGGGGTAGTGGGGTAGTGGTACCGTACATGGTCACCGGGAATAACATCTTGGGTCTGAAGTGGCAACACAACACACCCATAGAACGCCTTTGGAGAGAGAATATCACAGAACATACACAAGTGCTTGATTTGTAGTACTGGGAAAGCAATGCAAGGCCATGTGTAAAGCAGATGGGCAACACAAACCAGCACAATACATGTTAACTAGAAAAACATGGAAGTGACGGTCTCCGGGGGGGGGGATTGCAAGGGGGGGGGGACTTTGCAAGGGGGGGGGGGGTAGGAAGATTCAGGGCGTTCGATGTACGCCTATCTATCTACTGCATCAAACACATCATTTAAGAAAGTCCCTTCTTAATGAGACTACAAATGTTGGGCCGGGGAAAAGGTCGTGACACACGAACACATGTAGCTAGCGAAACGTCCATGAGACCCGTGCCAAAGCGATTTCGTGGACGCGAGCCCAGAGCAATGCTCAATGGCTTGGTGTCCGTGAACTTTCATTCCTCCCTCAAGCTATGCATAGTAGCACAAGGCACACGGGCCGACTTCGAAACTATGCTCTTGAGACGATACAAAACTCACGACATGTACACGCTCACCATGTAAGAGTGATCAGGATAGTAAGGGATGGGTACGAGGTACACAGTCCAAGTAAGACTTTCCAAACAAACCACAGCCAACGCCCCCCCAATAACGATGGGAGGGGAACCGGGGACGACCAAATCAAAAATGAATGCGTTAACTCGAAATTGACTCTTTGGAGGGGGCTGAGGGGTTTAAACAAGAAAAACAGCACCACCATGGGGTGCCTTACGGGATCGGGTGCCATTTTCACCCGGGGTTGGGGGGGCGGGGGGGCTCTCACCGGTTTTATTGCAAAAAATCATTGAAACGGTCCTCGGAATTAATTTTTCATTTAATTTTCCAATTGAAATTTGGAATATAACAAAGTAATGAGTTGCCAGCATTAATATTAAGCTGCGAACCATTGATACAGTGCCGCAAATATTAACCTCCTCTGCAAATGCACAACAACAAGCCAAGCATACTAGGGGGCGTGCATATTTCTTGTGCCTTACTAAAGTGGATGCCCCCGCTTTTTTTGCACACACACACACACACACACATGATTGAGGCGAGACATACACACAAACAAAGACACAATGATATTGGCGCACACCCGTCCCCTCCCACACACATCCCTCCCTCATCCTTCTTCTTTTTGCCCCTTGCCCTTGGGGTGTCGGATTGGGAGGCATGCCCCTTTCTTTATGCAACTTTTTTGGAGATGTTCGTCAAAACGTTTTTGCAGACAGGAGCAATCAAAAAAGTTTGGAGGTATGTGTGTCTTGGTGTGTGTGTGTGTGTGTGTGTGTGTGTGTGTGTGTGTTTGCGCGTGCGTGGGTGTGTACATGTGCATTGTGGCTGCGTTGCAGGGTGTATATTGCCCCAAAATGGATAAAGCGGCTAGTTCAGGCTTTGCTTGCAATGCCAAAGCCCCCCCTTGGTACTGTGCTGTGTGGGGATTTGGCGTCCGGGGTTGTGGTGCGTGGGGATGTGATGTGTGGGGATGTGGTTTCTAGGGGTGTGGTGTGTGGGGCTGTAACGTGTGGGGTTGTCGTGTGTGCGGTTGTGCGTGAGGCTCTGGTGTGTGGGGGTGTAGTTTCTAGGAGTTTGGTGTGCGCGACTGTGGTTTGCGAGGTTGTGGTGTGTGGGGCTATGTTGTGTGGGGCTGTGGTGTGTGGACATGTGGTCTCCTGGGCCCTGGTTTGTGGGATTGTGCTATGTGGGGTTGCGGTGTACCGGGCCATGCTCCGTGGATTTGGTGTTTGCTGCTGTGGTGTGTGGGGTTGTGGCATGCTTGGGTGGGGATGCTGTGGGGGTGCATCGCGGCCCCGTGATGGGTTGTAGTGCATTATGGGTGCCAAAAACAGTGCACGAGGGACTGAGGGCCATAATCAATTGTTGCGACAATTTTTTGATTTCTTGAAGGTTAACATTAAGGGATAATCTTAATGTTTCAAACGCCGGTCTAAAAGATAATTATCCACCTGCCGAAATTAACGGTGGCGGCCAAAAAATTGACCGGAAATAATGGGGGCAATGTGGGGCTTTGGTGTGTGTGCATGTGGTGTGTCGGCCTTTGGACTATCAAGCAGGGGTGTGTGGGGTTGTGGGTGTGGTGATGCAGTGTACGGGGCTGGGTGTGTGGAGCTGCAGTGTGTGCAGTTGTGGTGTGTGCGGCTGTGGTGTGTGGGGCTTTGGGGTGTGGGGCTCTGGGGTGTGGGGTAGTGGGGGGTGAGCCTATGGTGTCTTCGGCTACGGCGTGTGGGGCTGTGGTGTGCTGCGCTCTGGTGTTTGGGGCTGTGGTGCCTCCGCCTGTGGGCTGTGGGGCTCTGGGGTGCTGGGCCGCGTGGTGTGGCGTTGTGGGATGTGGGATGGTGGTGTGTGGGGCTGTGCTGCATGGGAGACTGGGGGGTTGAGCTTGTGGGGTGTGGGTTTGTAGGGTGTGGGTGTCGAGTGTGAAGGGCTGTGGTGTGTTGGGTTGTGGGGTGTGTAGCTCTGGCGTGCCAGGATGTGGTGTTTGGGGCTGTGGCGCTTGGGGCTGTATGGTGCGGGGCTGTGGCATGTGGGGCTGTGGAATGTGCGGCGGTGGCGTGTGGGGCTCTGCTGTTTGGGGCAGTGGGGAGTGGGCCTCTGGTGTGTAGTGTGCATTGGCGTGGCCGCCCCTCCACTTGTTACAGTTGCCTGAAACCGCCAAAACCCGAAAAGAAAGTCTTCGCCCCTTGGTATTAATTTTTGCAAGTTAATATTATAGGGCCAAATATTGATTAATCCATTAAATATTAATTGTCGCCGGCGTTAATATCAACCTATAGAAATTATCTCACCGCTTCAGCTATTACCTGGAAAAAAAAATGCACAACACGAAGCGCAACACACCGGGGGGCATGCATCACTATTGTACCACACCAATTGGGGACGCGGGGGGGGGGGTTTGGGGGGGCCTTGTGTGTGTGGAGCGGGTACATACCACGGGGACACCACGCAACACTATAACACGCCCAACTTAGTGGAGGGGGGGGGGGGTTGTTCTAGGGGGTTATATGACCTTTTCACCTAGTTCCCAAGAAATTACACTCCCACACACCACAGCCCCACAGATCACAACCCCACACACCACAGCCCCAGACACCACATCCCCAGATGGCAAACCCCTAAAAACCACACCCCCACACATCACACCCCACACACGGCACAATCCCAAGGGGGGGAGGGATTGGCAGTGCAACCAACGCATTACCTAGCGCCTTTTTTAGCTTTGGGGCAATCTACGCCCTACATTCTAGCCAGAATGGAGACACACACACCCATACACACATACCTCCAAGCTTTTTTAATTGGTCCAATGATCAAAATGTTTTATGTACATCTCTAAAAGACCCGCACAAAGTAACGGGCATGCCCTCCCAAGCATTAACCACAAGGGCAGGGGGAGGACAAAGGGTGAAGGTAGGAAGGATGTGTGTGGGAGGGGATGGCTGTGTGGCGGTGCCAATATCATTGTGTGTGTGTGTGTGTGTGTGTGTGCGTGTGGCCCCCAATTCTTGTAAATCATGCTCAAACTGCGAGGTTCAACCATGACGCAACCAAACCATGAGTGCTGCTGTTCTATTGCCCTCTCGCCCGGCTTCGTGAACTAAGTTGAGATGACACGCAACATGCGACAAGAGGGTGTGTGTGTGTGTGTGTGTGTGTGTGTGTGTGTCCGTGTGTGTGTGTGTGTGTGTGTGTGCATGTGTGTGTGTGTTTCTTCCCATGCCACAAAAGAAAAGGTGCATCGATGCTATATAATTTGTATGTAGAGCACACTATGAGGGAGGTACGGGCGACAAAGGGACGGCGCACAAGTAGGTGGCCACCGTAAATGGCTAGCACACCACGTAACTAGCGTGATGCCCACTAGAACCCCTTGCGGTCACCCATCTGTTGCAAAATCCAACAAAAAACAGGAAAAAAAATTTTTGCATTGCATTGCATCAGCTTGCAAGTGAACCCCGTCACCACAAGGCCCACTTTCAAGGCTTTTTGGACTGCTGAGGGGCCAAAATGCCCCGAAATGGGGTGGGGGGGTCCTTGGGTACGTACTTCGGGGGTTGTGGAGGGGATAGCAGTGGCCTAACCTGGCACGGCAGTGCACATCAGGGTCTCCTCCACGGCTTCTAGGCCTACCTGGTATGGAGTTGAGTGGGGTATGGGCGGAGGACTTGTAGAGGTGGGTGCGCGGCTGGGTGAAGGGGGGGAGGGGGGCCCTGTCAGCAATGGAGGTTGGGGTGTGGCTAGTTCGCTGACACACCCTTAGCATTCGAGTCCCGCGGTGGCGACGCGGGTTGGTCTCCAAACCGCAGGAGCTCCGGCAAATCTCCCCAGCCGCATTCTTCGTCCCGGAAGGAAGGGCCGGAGGGGAAAGAAGAGGCCACGTTAAGGGGGCTAGACGACATGGCGAGCTGAAAAGAAGGGGTCATGGGTGCCAGACGCCTACTTGCCAGGCGGGCAGCGGCGTGGGGGTGGGGGAGCACACATGACCCGGACTACTATTGCTAGACACTGAGATAGTAGACCGAGCCGGCGACGGGTCCCTTTGGCTGGCAAAGGCTTGGGAGAGATTTCTACTTCCCCCTTATGGCGTGACAAGGACTGGGATGCCTGTAGGTCAGTGCGTTCACCCTCCCCTGGGGCAGACCCATCAAACCACCCCTCAGTGGGGGAGGAGTTCGAGGACGAGGAGTCCCCCGGCACGAAGTCCTAATCTTGTGCCTCCGCCCGCCTCAGGCCCCTTCGACCCTGGTCTAATCCCCTCTGAAGGGCCGCCGAGGCCTCCGAATCGTCCTCCTCGACCCGCTGCCTGGGCGGCGCAGGGACGGTCCCCCCCTGCTCCCCCCTATCACTCTGCAGGGCATCGCGGAGCGCACTGCGCATTTTTTTGCGCTTCTGCTTCCTCACCGGCTGCGTCCACCAAGATTTTCTCTGATTGTGCCAAAAGGCCCCCTCCCCCTCCGCCACGACGATCAGCTCCTCCGGGCCCCAGTCCCATTGTGCGGCCCGCTCGTCACGCAGCCGGCGGTCCGGGTGTTGCTGCTTGCAGTGGCGGCGCATGTTGTGCGGCCATTGCCAGCCGCACCCCTGGACGGGGCACTCAAAAGGCTGTGCCTGCACGCCATGCTTGCGGGCTGCCCGCATGCTGAACTTATAAAAAAACCCCTTTGCGCAAGAAACCGGCTGCGCCTGTGCCCCCCCCCCCCCCCCTTACGCGACGCATACGGAGGACGCAGCCGGTTTCCCGCAAAATCCACATCAAGGGGGGTGGAGTGTTTCTCAATGCACGTGGAACGCAATGTGAATCCGCGTCCGCCCAAGCGGTACTGTCTTCGCACAACCAGGTACACGGCACACAACCTGCCCATCCCGCCTACGAACCATTGCAATCAACAGCGTAACCCCCTCGTAGGCAATACCGTGTGTGGGCAGCAGTGGAGCTGCTTGTGTTTTTGAGGTTAGCTGCTGCGCACAGCTATCTAGGAACCCCGCTTGCAAAACATAGACCCCCTTTTCAAGGTCAGGGATCACCAACTCACAGGCAGTATATTACACTTGCATCACTTTCCCCCCCCCGCCACTTCCCATACCAGCATCCCATCGCCCTCTATGCAAACAAATCTCTGCAGCATCCCTATCACGAACGCCGCGCCCGTTGCGAGCTCTTGATGGGAGGGGTCAGCGACACTCCGCCCCCCCAATGAGTGCAGAGGAAAAGGTGAGCAAAAATGGCGCACTCTATGGTGGTTGCTCTGGCAGGTTCAAAATTGCCACAAACGGGCAGCCCTTCCACAACTGAGCCGGGCCCATTGTCGGCTCCGCGCCCCCTCTTACAGCCGGAATGCCGGCATTCCTGGCACGGCACTCAGCTGACCGCCGGACATGCTTCCCGTTGATGCGCAGATTTACCGCACTCATGATATGCATGTCGCGCCCCTGATACACAATTCCCCCCTCTTGAGCTTCCCAAAATAGCTCAGCGTGTGTATCGAAATCGTACTCTGTTTCCCCACCCCCAATATCCCCTAGGGTCACCCATACATGATCAGGGTCAACATGCAGAAGGGCCTCCCCGAACGGTTCGAAAAAGTGGCGCTCGTTAGGGTCAGGGTACGCTGCACCGGGCCACCACATACGGACAACGGCCAAAGCCTTGTCGGTAGCCCTCTGGCACACCGAGGGCACGTCTACCCGGTTCATGTCCATGGCCGCCGTGTAGTGGCGCGGCCGCGCGCGGTCAATGGAGGAATTGCGAGACCGCTTCGAATGCAAGGTTGGGTGGCGGCTGTAGATTGTGGCTACAACTAGTGCAGCCGACAACCGTACTGCCAGCTCAGCCACCGAGCAGTGGCGGTCGAACACCACTGTCCTCACAAGGCAGAAGCCGTCCTCTGCCCTCTGGTTGCCACACACACACACAGGCAAAAAACTTTTGTACCCCACGCACCTTTTTCGCCAGCCACTGCAGAAAGGCGGCAATCACCAGGAACGCTTGGACTGTGCAAACGAAATGCAAGTAACAGCAATCCCGGAACGGTTGACACCGATGCTCGATGAGATAAATGATGTATCTAGCTTCCGCAATGTTTTCCATTGCTACCGTTGGCGGCAGCTGTGTGTTATAAAACCCCCCTATGAATTTTTCTAGTGCCGTACCCAGAACAACGGCATCGCCGGCAGCATGGAATAGAGGGGGCGGCAGGCTAAGGTTGTCGACAGCTGCGCGGCCTATAGCAGCCATGGATTTCAGTAGCTCAAACGCGGGTTCAACCTCTTGTTCGTCCTGTGGCAAGGGGGGGCAACATAGGATTGGGGTCGTCACAATGGTTATGCAGCTCCCGCAGCACACCATAAGACAACTCTCCCTACAAAATAGGGGAGTCCCCCCCAACATGTGGGACACCCGTTTCATCAAGTGGGCCATGAGGCAACGGATACTGTGCTCGCATACGCCCCCGTGTCACAGGCGCAAGGTCATAACCACATTGTTCAGTGCTTTTCTCGCTGCACTGCAGCTGCAGACCAGTTCTCTACCACCCCAGGTGGTTGCTGACTGTACTTTGGCTTTGGTCATCGGAACACTGAGGTGAGCTCGCACCCACCACCCTCCCACAGTGCCGGTTAGTCTCTAACCCTTGCCCTGCAGGTCGTGCTCATGCTGCCCCTGTCTTTCATCAAGTGGGGGGGGGGGGGGTCGAAGTTCCCACACATTCCGAACTCATCCGTTTGGAATGGAATGTGTGGAATCTCAGGCATCTAGGAGAGGGTGCTAGCACCCTCGGCATACAGTGCCGCTTGCATCTCACGGGACTGCCGTGTGTCACCGTCAGTATCTACGGACAGGAGAAAACCGTGGCGGTCCCAAAATGCCGCATTGCCACACAGCTCAACCATGTGTTTCCGAACAGCATGGCAATGCTCTGCCTTGAACCTGCCGCAGGTGGGGATGACCCACACAGCGATGGCAGAGTACCCCTCCACTGTATGAGGAGCCGGGAACACCACTGTCGCTTGGTTGGCGGCGTCGCATGTATTTGAATCCTGCTCCGGCCGCTGTGCCAGAGCCTCCACATCAGCGCCACTAGCCATCGGCATGGGGTGCCGGCAACACGTAGCGCACAATCCGACTGTGAGTGCCTCGCGAGAGACAGTGATGACGTCCTCCACATGGATTTCGTCGATGCACCGGTGCCACACATGGCAACACGGGATATGGCCTAGGGCCTCCAGCAGCCAAGGCAGACCTGGCGGTTCGTTCGGACGAACACGGGGGGCTCCCTCGACGTGCCTTCGGCCCGTGTCGTAGCTGGGCAGGTACCCAGCATTGTTCAATGCCTGCAACAGCTTGGGCCCCCCAACGCCCAGTGCTGCTAGCGCCGCAGCATCCCTGTCCTGGGCGTCCCAAAACTGCACGCTCCAAGCATCGCAGAGGTGCCCCAACACTTTGGCTGGAGCCCACCCGGCCTGCAAAAGCCGTGCTGCACGACGCCGAGCAAGCGGACGGTCGTCTTTCGCGATGGCTACAGCGAGCGCCTTCTAGGTCTCGCAACGCTGCCGGAACTTGTGCGCGTCCTCCTGCAACTGGCCCAGGGTCTCTTGGGCAACGCACCCCCTGTCGTTATCCTCGTTGAGGCGGCGGGACAGGACGTGGGGCCCTTGCCAGTAATGGAGCTCTGTGCCCTTTGGGTCGATGGCGGTGTTCAACCAGCTGTTCAGCCTAGCCGCATGCTTCCCGGATAGCAAATCCAGGCACGGTAGACAGGGGCCATAGCGGCCCGCTATGTCGTCTGAACGACCATGTGTGTAGCAATCCGGGGCGAATGGCCCTCGACGGTCGCAAAACTCCCAGGGCGGGTTCTCGTAGTTGCCCCGCATGACGGGGTACATCTGCCGCAGCTGCTGCAGGGTGGGGGCCTGCCTAGGGAGAACCCCGGGACACTTGCGCTCGCGAAGAGGAATTGCTCCGTCAAGGTCGGGGTCCATCTTCATTGCATAGTCCACATTCAGGTTTGGCACCTGGAGAATGGGCCCCAGTTCTGCTACAGCGGCTACACAAGCTACTACCAAGGTAGATGCAAGCCGGACAGCCCCTAGGAGCCGCGGATGCTTGTCTACGCGGATCAGCATGCTTAGTAGGGGAGTGTCTGCGATGATGCTACCTTGAAAGACTCCGGCGCGACTTTGCCGTACCGCACCCAGTTGGTATGATGGGTACCCGAGCAGTGAATGCTAAATGCCTTCCTCTCTAGGTTGTGCACTATGGGCAGGACCTTGCCACAAGGGCAATGCCACTTCTTTGTCGGGATGTCGCGCTTGCGCCATCCTGCGGCACCGTTGATGGGAGGCAAGGGAAGAGATGCACGCATTTAAGCCATTGTGAGGAAAGGGAAGATTGTATTGTATCTGCAACAAAAACGGGGAGGGGGGGAGGTTGCACTGTCCCGCAGCTCCAACAGGCCATGCGTACAACCACATTACCCGGTCACACTCCAGCCAAGCACGAATCATCACAAGCAAGCAACATTTGGGCAACTATTTTGCATATGTGGAACCAGAATCAGTCCCTGACCCACCGAGACCCACTCCCAAACGGACGAACAACGTATAAGCAAGACGCACAAGTGTGGACAGCGCCCTCGGGGGGCCCTATTTGGGCAGTACGCCATAAAAAAAAATAGTGTACTGCCCAAACACGGGATCTCTGGATTGCGCCATAGTTGCATTGGCAGCTCTAAGCTTCCAAGCTTAGGGAGAGGTACCCTGTTTAATGAACCGTCCACCACGATCTCCAATGCCGGAATCACTCGGGGGCGATTAACTTTGCGCCACTATCATGCTTAACCCCAACACCAGCCCACAAAAACACCCCAGCCAACCGGCAACTTTGGCAACTTTGGGTGTTTTTTTTTTCAACCGCAACACTTGTCCCCCCCTACTGGGTTGAAATTTCGCCCGCCGGTGTGAATTCCTTCCCGCGCCCCCCCCCTGGAGGCCACCCACTTAGCAAGGAGTAGGGAGACCAAAGGGTACCGCAAACTGTTCGCCCCAGTCAAACGTGTGAGCGTCATACTAAGCTCGAGAAGGGTGTGGAGGGAGAAAGGCATAACAAGAGCTACACAAGGGGAAAAGGAGGTTGGGAGTGGGGTAGGTTGGGGGACCGGAGAGGGGTGTGTTGGGCTACATCACAACCTACAGGACCATGCCACGCTTGTGGCATCCCGTTAGGCACCCTTTGACCACCTAAACACTTCAAGTGCGCCCGGTACGTGCACATGCAAAGCGGTGCAATTGACCCAAAATTGGGTTAACGTCATAATACTTGCCAGGCTAATTTTTACCCTCTTTTGTATATTAAAGGTTAAAAGTAACCATATTGGCTTTAACGTAGGTCTCTAGGGCATCCGTACTGAAAGCTACATGACGCACAACACGCTGGATCGTCCGAAAAACGGGCAGTAGTGCGATAGATGGGCCATGCAATGGAGGAAAACTGTCCAATTGGTATTGCCAAGGAGTCAATAGCCAAGCGACTGTGTGCGCATCCCGCCGGCTTCGATAGCGTGTGTCCATGCAACCCCATGGAGGCAGCAAGGGGGTCATCGCGGAAGAACTATAGTTGGTGATAGCTCCGTCGGGTATGCGCAAGTACATGGCGCTCCTTGGCGTCTTCACATCCTTGGCCCCTCCGGGTGTTGCACCTATACTTGGGCGCACCGAGTGTCCAGTGATGCACGGCAGAAAGGAGAGTGTCATCATGAGCCATGGCAGCACACTGGAATCCTCCATGGGTGACGTGAAATTTTGGTCCGAGTGCTCCAAAGACCTCCTTGGCGGCTGTCAAGGAGGATTTCGTGGACACAGCTGGGAACATGGAGGGCGACGCACAAATAAGCCATTGGTGGAGGATGGAAACGGGTAAAGAGCTAGGCACCAAGACTGCCATGGCCGACGAAGCCACACAGTCGCGGGCGGAAAATCTCGTACCCGGCCAGATTGACTGGGTCACAAGGCACACAACATGCGCCACAAGACAAAAACAAAGCCACACAAGGCCATGATACACTACCACACACACCACGACAACGATGTGCATTTGGGACTAGTCGGGGATGGTCCGATGTCACATGTGGCGTATTGCTCCCAAGACGCCGCGTTGGTGGCTGCATATGGTTGTGATGTTGCGGACATGTGAGTTGTCATTACAAGGGGATGCCACCACCCACTCTAATGCCCAGTGATGTCCGCAAAGCGGAAGGCACGGTGTGACCCGACGACACATACAAACCGCTGACTTCTGCATGGCAAATCAGCAATGTGCCCCGGTATCGGCGGCTGTCCCTGGGTATAAGGGGGTATATGTGTCGCAACGGACAGGGCATGGGCGGCAAACCAGAGACTCCGGAGGTGATCACAGTCATGCCCCGGAAGCCCCAGCCCCCCGCAGCAAGAGATTAGTGGGACATGGCGGGTCGCCTGATTGGATTGTCCAACGATGTCCCCCGAAACCCTTGCAGAGTTCTATGGAACCTAGGGCACGTTACTCCGCCCCGGTGTAGGAAAGAGACTGTCACACTATCCCAAGATGTCCACCCACATCCATGGCCAACGCCGCCAAACATACTGCAAATGCTGGCCTTGAATGTAGGAGGACCTCACCTAAGGTGGCGGATGTGGGGCCACCTTGCAAAAGGGATCACGTCGTCCTCCCCACGCATCGTTGGGATACACGCAGTGGAGTTCAAGATTGGTGAGGCACACTGACCATACGCTGCGATATCCTACGCAAACTACCTACATTTAGCTCACCGGTTAGGGTCAGGCTCGCGTGTCCTTCTCGGTACATGAGTGTGTCTATAAATACCGCATGGTCCTTGCACACAAGTCGTGACATGTCATTCCCGGATGAAGACGTTGGGCATTTGAGAGGTTACTTTCATCAACTAGCATGGCCCTTTCACTGACAAAGAGAGGGAAGCCCTAGCTGCCTGGATGCACAAGGTGCCCAACGTTGGCATTATAGGGCGATACTTCAATGGCGGTATTTGGCACACCAGCCCACACAACTGCCGGACGTGAGTGGCTAGACCACTTCATCAACCCACTATACCATACTATCCTACAACCCGCGGGCCCCAGCCACACGTGGGAAGGGAAGCGCCCTGACACCATGCCACTAACGACGGAAGGGAACTCCCTAACCTTGGGGGCATACTGCACAAAGACATTTGCATGTTCCAGCGACCAGGCTACGGTGGAAATGCACACCACAATCAACCTGCCGCAACCTCCGGCCCCCGACCCCGATATCGTAAGCATCCATGACTAGTCACACACGGACTTGAAGCGCTTCAGAGCGCCTATATCGCGATGGTACGGATCCCTACCCAGAGATGCTGATGTTGCATTCGCGAGTTCTGACATCCTAGAGGACGTGTTTGCGTACGTGAAGGCACACAAAAAGCCGACCCACAACCGGACAAGGCCCAGGTTCAGTTGGTAGACACCCTTAAAAAGAACCCTTACGACCACGCAGCATTGGTGAAACGGGGAGAGTAAATGCAACGGAAGCGCCATACTAAAGTCATGGAGAAGTTGCGTTGATCCCGGAAATGGGCATGGGTAACACGGGAACATTCTTAAGAGTATTGGCGTCATGGTTGGTGAAACCTTCGGAAGTGTCCTTCATGGCTCCGACCGTTCAGTCGGCAAAGCAAAAACTTCCGAATTTCGCAAAGAGCCCTCCGTGGGGAACCGGAACGGGCTTTTAGTATGCCGCCACTACTTAACGAGTCAAAAACTCCGATACACCAGTCCACCGCTACGTTGCAAGACTTCAAGGAGGCAACACGCCAACGCCGGAAGAAGGCAACGGTGATGGATGGCGTACCACCAAATATGACATAGAGGTTGCCGGAAGCTGTGCAGGGGGTGTTGTAACCACGAGTATGCTAGGCATGGGATCACGAGTGTATGCTGCACGAGTGGACACAAACACAAATAACCGTCTTCTTGTACAACAAGGGTAATCCGAGGGATGCAGCCACCTACCGGCCCAGTGCGATATCCACTTGCATGTACGGGATCATTATCAAAATCATCCTCCACCGCCTCAAGGCACCTTTGACGGAGGCGTTGTTGGTGCACAAGGTCTGTAATCGCAAGGATCACACGACCTTGTATCGGGGATTGAAAGTGTGGTCCTCGGCTTTGAACATGGTGGCACCGTATGTTGTCCTATTGAACGTTGCCGAGGCCTACCGCAACACGCTCAACCCCCGTCCTGTGGGCGGTTAGGCAGAAGGTGGGGGTGCCGGACACCTTCGTTTGCATTATGCATTGGGCATATAAGGCCGCATAGTGCTATTCCCATGTCGATGGTGAGCAACACACGTACCGACCACGTCGAGGAGTGAAGCACGGCTGCCCACTTTCCCCATTGGTCTTTTATACGGCACATTGTCCATGGAGTTTCAAGCAATGCAGTTCCACACCTACATGGATGATGTAGCCTTTGTGTCTCCAGCGAGAGCGACAACCATGAAAATGCTGCATTCAACCACCGAGCCAGGGAGGTGTGCTAGAATTCCATGTTAACAAAACAAAGATGGACATATACCGGTGGCAGGCGGCGCATCTCCAGTTGAACATTGTTTGGGAAAGGCAAGCGATCACAGTGAAGCTGCCGCTCCTCAACTACTTGCGGCATACCAGGGCCCACCCACAATGGGCGCACAAAGCGCGGGCTGACTACCTCGACCTCATCAGCTTGGACCTCTTACAATATGCGCACACTCCCATGGATGGGCGGAAACGCAACGAAGTGGTGAACTCAATCCCCCTGCCCAGTTGGTTGCACAGCGGGGTACCCATGCCATCTGATAGGTGGTATCGACAGGTGGATAAGCTATGAGCAACATTCGTCCACCAACCCAAAAGGATGGTCCCTTGTCGGAGTGGGCACGTGCTTAGTACCCCCATTGCAGAAGAAGAGATGGGCATGCATCAATTGTACTGGGTCTACAGATGCACGTTTGCGACCACCATGCGGCACACCCAGCGGTACCAAGCGACATCCTTCGAAGTCCCCACAAATCAGCCAGTGGATAGGATGCAAACAACATTCCTCACCTACACGGTGGTGCTCTCCGCCATGCAATTCCTTCCTAGGATTCCCCTTCTACACGCGCGGCGCCGGCGTGCGGGCACGAACTTGATTCAAAATGGGAACGGATGCGATGCAAGACTGATAACACAACATACAAACCTGATGGCACAAGAAGATGTAGCCACGAGGTATGGCCTCAACAAGCCACGGTGGCACGCCCTGGAAGGGGACACGGTCCGAAAAAGCTGTTAAAGAACGCAACTGTGTGGATAAGACGTATACACAAGCCAACAGCCGCCCACAGGGAAAACGTGGTACACGGGCGATAGCCGCGCAGGCAACCCGACAGGCCGAGAAGACCCACACCATGTTGCGGGTTTGGCTTGGGTGCAAATTGTGCACCGATGCACCTAATTCGTATGGTGCGCAATCCCAAAACCCTGTACAAGGAGGAGATCATTGAGATGTATGTGATGTCCTGCTTGGCGCAAGAGTAAGACGACGTTGTGCGAGACAACTAGGCGGCATCGAATTGTGTACCGCTTGCGCCGTACCATGAGGCACGCGAGGAGGATTTGCGGATACCATCGGCTGAGAACACCACAAGAAAATCCTTGCATGCCCGATGGGTTCGGGGGCACCATGCACCTCAGCACGCGAGGTCCCCGCAACACAGGGCTAACATAAGAGGCAACCACCAATTGAACCCCCTGACAAGTTACGGCAAACAGCTTCCCCTGCCCCCATAAACATCACAGTGACTGTTCGTCATTGAGCCGGGGCATACGGAGTCTCCTACGCCCGCGAAAACGTGGATTTTACGCACACGCCCCTACCAAACGCACCCGGATTTCCACCGGGCTTCCACTCGAAGGAAAAATGTTGCTGGCCACGGCAATGACCTGGGACTTGTACGCCACGGGCACATTCCACATCCGAGAAGCATTGGTGGCACCCATCCATGAGGATGAGACTTTGACTTCCGACAGAGGGTGCCATGGCATTAGTACCTTTGCATGCAATGTGCGGCGTACTAGCGGCACAACCTCCCCATGCGGCACGAGACGGCAACAACACCACGCAACCCGACCGGTGGGACGGTCGTATGGTACACATCTCTGTGTCAGTGAGCACAAAAGGTGGCTCCCACGGAGGAACGCCTAGTCCCACAATGCCACTACGACCCCAAAAAACCTAGCCACTGACCGATCCCGAGTAACAACGCAGAACCCTCATGCGATCGACGACTCCAAGAACGACAATGGGTTGATTGGGTACACATGCATCAAGGTGCTAATGCATTTGCCCCCTGCACAAAAATAGGGGCAGAAAAGTTTTTAGCGGGAGGGATGCGGCTCACATTGCCCCAAGCAATGAAAAAAGTGTGGCGGCCAATGACGGGGGGTCTTTATGTGACAGGAGGAGGTCTTTTACAAACAGCCAAACTCCTAATCCTCGGTACACTTAGGAGTACTATCACAATTAGAGGGCAGAATTGAGCAGTAGGCCACTCGTAGCACCAGTTCTTACTTTGGCCCAATCACATTGACCGGGGCCCACATAAGAGTGCGTGCTTCGTTTGTCAATAGCATCTACATCACATTGTATCCGGCGCACCGCATTCTGTAGGGATAACTAAGGGTCTCGATGTGTGTCATGCCATTGTTTGTGCCACAAGATACGTGCCCACGTTGGAACCCTACAGTCCATGTATATGAGCTATGTGGCGTTGGTGGCGACGAATCCGGGGTAGGCACCTCAGTCATCTCCAGCTAGTGCACAAGAAGTACTACACATCGGCGGCCAAGGTCGCGTACAGACTATAGGACAGGGAGGTATGGTTGGGGGTGGCCATTTCTGAAACATTACAACTCAACCCGGCGAGTTCCCCTCCGGCTCCGGGTGATACGTCACCAGCAAAGGGAGGTGGTGGCAGGGACGGTATTTGTGTGGATGAATGGTGTCGCTTGCATGTGTAGTGCCTAGACTCCTTGCAGCACCAATGGAGATTGCCGCTATCCCATAGAAAGAGTTGGGTGCCAGATGGTGGGTGCCACTCTCCGGGGACATCCCTCAAACGACGTCGCAGGACACACGATGGGGGGCCATGTGTACCGCTGCTGACCGGGGACCCAAACTCTGGCCTTGCGATGTTCACCTGACGGGCTGCCCCATGCAATCTTTGTGAAACAGTGTTGCCCACTCTCCCCCACTTAGGCTACTTTTGTGGTAAGTGTGACATGGCGAAAGCAGGAAAAACCACCAAACCCCACCCTAGGGATTGGGTGCGCACGCGGTGCGGTTGGTGCAACTGCGCTCATTAGACGAGATGCCACGCTTGTCAGGCGGCTAACAAAGCGACCATGGCCCCTGGGGATTGAACGTTTCCAGGCTGCAGGGGTCATAGTTGGGTAGGGAGGACACACTGCAACCGATGCCCACAACCATGTGTGAAATGGACACTCAAGCCAAGGAAGAAGAAGTCCCGCTTGACCACCGAGGCCGTACCTCGGATATCTGCATACCGCGAACCTCTCATGCTGTGCCGGACCAAGTGTCCAAATGATATGTTTCGGGTTCACTTTGACACTATGGTGCTTTATGTTTTGAGTGACCTATTCTAAGAAATGACCCCCTCCCCCCGGAGCCGGCCGCTCCAAGTGGCGCTAAAATTATATCCATCCTTGGTGGGTGGGGGTAGGCCTGCCGGTAGTTGTTGTATTTCATAAATGTCCGCACGCGAACCGCAACTAGTTGCGGCACGAAAATATCATGGTCCGCCATGGCACTGAGCAAAGATTGTACGAGCCGATGCAACGCTTCCACAGTGAAATGCCTTGCTTGCGCCGACATCTTCCAGGCAGTGCCGAGCGCATGTCACGGATCATGATCAATTTGGGTTTTCAAGCATGTTGTCAGCTTTCGCATTTCTTGCCCCCCAATACCCCCAGAACGTGGAATAAGTCACACCATGTGCACGGCGGTGCAAGAGTGGCAAACAACCTCAATCAACGAGTGTATAGACGTAAATGAGCTATGAACGAAGACGACACCCTTAGGCACTGGCCTAGCCTACGCACAACGGCATGTACAACGGCCAACCATAACGATAGACTTCATGCGCGTCTTGCACGTCCACAAGTGGACATCTATGGGGACAGGTGACAACACATATTGGTTATCATGTTACTGGAGATGATGTCTACCACCGTACCACGGGTACCAGTGTCTCAGGTGATGAGCGCTCAACATTTCAAGGCTAGTACAGTGTACAATTATACGTGCAAGTGTGATGTTCTAGAGCTAGGGGCACCTTCCACCGTCTTAGTCTGGTTGTGTTGCACCACTGGGGACCTGCCCCAACATAGACATTCGTCCCAGTAGGAGAATCGTCGTTTCTCACAGGCCATGTGGCCAGGGCCTCCAACGCCCGTGCTCCTCACCGATTGACAGTGCCTACAAAGAGGCCCGTGGTCCACTTGTATGTTGTACAAGCTACAGGGTAACTTCAGACAAGAAGTAGCGCTCTCCCTCCCAAGCCAATCCAAGGTGAGCAGTGCACAAATCCTCGTCGCCCATCGCGTCGTGCCGGCAAACCGCAACTCTCCTTAACTCGCTCAACTAAGCCGGGCACCATTTCGCGACCACGAAGCTGTGGTGCGGTGTGGTGCGGTGCAGTGCAGCCGAGTGCGGTGATGGAAAGACGTGCGTTTTCCTAGCAGGGTGATCTACGGCGACACTTTCCACACACGGCACTTCTTGGCTTGTGGCAGCACATTGACTTTGGTCACAAGCATACGGGTACATTTGGTGTGTCCTATGTGGGTTCCGGCGCTTTGCGAACAAATAAGGTGTCTACAGTGGAACGTCCTGTGTGCCCGCCGCTACGGCAAATTTACTATGTCCGCTAGTTTCCCATGCACATGTACGGGCGGAGGGGTGCCCAAATCGGCCAGTTGTGGGTCTATTTTTTAGTGACCAAATGTTGTGATCTTTTTTGTGGCTAAGGGGGAGGGGGAGGATGCGGGGGTGCGGGCTGGACCCCCCCCCTGTTATTTTTTTTTTGGCTGACTCTAGAAGTTCAAAGAGTACTCAAGACTGTGCTTGGCAAAGTGGGCGTCTCCAGCATATGATACAGTGGATCCCCGCAACGCGGGGCACGTGGCAAAGACCCAGGGTTCACATGCGTATACCAGAGGGCTCTCTGATGCGGTACGCAAAACCGCCACGCCATATGGCAAGCCTATAATGCGTAAGATTTAAGGAGGTTAAGACATGCTGCATCACGTGTGTGCCATTCCCCAAAGATCCTCAAGAGAGACAAGCTTTCTTCGCTTTGCAGGGGACATGACCGGTGGCGGGCGTTGGCCCAGGATGCCGGGCCTTTTGTGGCACTGACGTTTAGGCAGAGGTGACTCCACCCCGTGGGCGGCGCGCTCAGATGCCCACAATTGGCTCATCACCGAAAAGAGCTGAATCCTTTGGTTATGCCACTGGTAGTGCTGGTCTGCGGAGGTGGTCCACACTCTAGCACGTCGCAGAAGGGAGTGCCAGTGCCGTGATGGCCGCAGCAGATCATCTAGCACATCGCGGTATGAATCCATCAGTGAGGCCCCGAGAACGGCACGCTGATGCAGAAACCAAGGTTGGGCCACATACTGCATTGCCGAAGCTACCTATTGTGCCCCTGGGTCTGCGGTACTGGGAGGCACTCGTCGAGATATTTCACCGCCCATGACTTGGTATGGTACGACTGCGGCCGGTCCCATGTGCGCACCGCTCTACGGTGGGACGTCTCTTGGAAGACGCGGCCATCCCGCCGCGATGTTCTCTCCCGGGGCCCTATGTACCCTACTTGATTGCGGAGGACAGAGTCCGTGGGGTTTGGTCGTACAGCTCTTGGGCGCAGCTTTGTGTAGCATGCCGGCACCGCTGTGGATAGCGTGGGCGACACCTGTGGGTCGCTGGGGGGCATGGTGAGTTGGCCGCGCAGTTGGCACACGCCATGTAGGGCGTGGTACTGGTGCCAGGCCACACGTTCCCTTAGGTCTACCCGCATTGTTCGGGGGATGTGGTCCCATAAGGACTGTGGTATGCGAAGGCAGGAAACATGGTGTAGGTCCGCCGCCGGCACCCTGTTCCACCATTCCGTTACCGTATCTTGCCATGGTCCCCAGGTGCTAAGCCACATGTTGCGAAATGCGACCTTCCAACGCATGCAGTGGATGAGGCGCTTGTGGACAGTGGTCCCGTGATGGAGGGGACATATGGGGCATTTGGGGGTGGCATGGTCCCACGGCGCGCCCGTCCCATCCCATCGTACCTGGCCCCAGAGCCATTTAACCAACAGCATACGTCGGTCCACGCGCATCGGCAGCCAAGATACCCAGTGCGCACCGTCGAAAGTGACAACTCGCCTCCGCTGGAGGATCCATTTCCGCGCCGGAGTGGGGGCGGGCCCGCCGCACATTGCAATATCTTCAAGGCGCCGGGGGTCGTAATCCGGCACAGGTAGGCGCGTGGCCATCTTGGCGAGCACGTCTACTTCCCCATTGCGCCGAATTTGTTTGTGTTCCTGCGCGTTACGGGCCTCCGTCTCAAGGAGGTGGCTGGGGATCCACTCCTCGGCGACGTGTTTGTGTTGCACCTGGTTGCACACTTTGTGGCGGATGTCGGCGTCGGAACATTCGTGCGTGGGTCGGCGGTGTGCGCATTTGGTGACGGCCATGTTGTCGATATATTGAGTGTCACCGTCAGATGCGATGGCTGCGCCAATGGCTGCTCCGTACATTTCAGCCCTGTAGGACTGCTGTGGGCCCGCCACCCGGGCAAGGATGCGAAGAGGCCCTTTTGTCACTGCTGCGCCCGCCGCTTGGTATTCCGAGCCCGCAATCTGAACCGTTTGAAGGCTATCATCGGAGTACAGGGACGTTCCGGTTGGCGGTTGCTGGTTTGAGTAGCATGGTATACCCGCGATGGTGACAGGGCGGTATCCCGCAGGCACCGTGCCCGCCGAGGGGTCTTCGTGGTACCGGTGTGGGGCAATGTAGTGGCGCGTGTGGAGGGCATCCCCCACCTGCTCTTTGCGGGCTAACAGGAGGACGCCGTCATCGGAGCTTTCGCTGTCGATGAGGTTGGGCCCCCCGGCTGGCCGCGGCGGAAGTGCTATGTGAAGTGCGGTACGAGCACCCAGCTGGGTGAGTATAGCCAGGTAGTAGCGAATAGGTACCACTCAGGAGGGCAGTTCTTTGCTAAGGTCGCAGCCAATGGATCCCGGACGTGACCGTAATGTGTTCTGTACCATTGTGGTGAAGCGTGCTCTGTGGGCCCAAAACAGTTGGTGTAACCCCATTCCGCCCAGGCGGTGAGGGGAAGTGACATGGAGGACGTTGTATGATTTGTGAACGCCCACCTTATTGAGTTCCATGCCCTCCGCCATAAGCACAAACCGCAAGCACATGGAGTCCATGGTTTTGAACATTGAGTCGTTGGGGAGAAACAAGGTGCGGTACGTCCATCGTGGGATCAAGACGGTGTTCAGCAGCTGCACCCGCTCGAAAGCGTTCAGTGGCAAGTATTGATATCGCGCCAGATCAGCTGCGGCCGTCCCCACGAAGTCATCACGTGCCTTTTGTTCCCAGGTCGGATGTGCCACGAGGTGACCAAGGTAGTGGAAGACAGGGGGCTGCAGCGGCAATCGCGCATCGCCCCAAGTGATGGCGTCCCTGGTCGGGGACTCTCTTCGTGCCACACCCTGACGGCGGGAGGGCGGGGCCCAACGGTACACCTGTGTCTTTGAAGGGTTCGTCTTGAGGCCCAGTATGGGAGACAACTGAGTGACGCGCTCCAGGACGTGCTGCATCTCCCGTTGGTTCGGGGAGATGATGGCGATTTCGTCGACATAGGCCACTATGGTGCTCTTGGGAAATTCCCTCGTGAGAGTCTGGTGGAAGGCCTCATACACCAAAACAAAAAGGGCTGGGGACAGGGGGCACCCCTCCTTGATGCCACGGCGCAACGGAAAACGAACGTCTCCGTACACCCCCGTGCTGTGCGCGTAGATGCTGGCCACCATGTTGTAGATGCGGGCCGGGGTTCCAATCAACTGGAGTCCGTAGGTGAGACACTCATGGGGCATGCTGGGGTAAGCCTTTGCGATGTCCAGGAGGCATACCAACTCTCCGTCCCTGTATTGGTGCAAAAGCATCGACATGCGGAGGGCTTGTTGTGATGTGGTATAGCCTCACCTACATCCTGCTTGGGGGTCGGAGAGCGCCGCGTTGATGGGCCCTCGCAAGGTTTCCAATATGAGGCGCGCAAGAATGGAGTACATCCCCGTGGCTACGCTGATGGGCCGGTAACTACGGGCCGCCTCAGGGGGGCCAGGCTTGTAGATCATGGCTATTCTGGCCTGCAGCCAGTGCTGTGGCACATTGTCGCTTTCCCACACATGGCGCACCGCTATGTAAAGGTCCCACTGTAGTTCCCTAGGTAACCACTGGTGAAGGTGTGGCGCCACGTGGTCCATGCCTGCCGCCTTGTTCTTGGGTTGCCGTAGTGCTTTTGTGAAAGATTGCCAGGAGGGAGGATCGGGGCTTACTGGTCGTCGTGGCTTTAAGACTTGTGACAGAAGAGCCTTGGCCTCTTCCGGTCTCCATGGCGGGTCCCCTGCGAAGTGCGGAAGATGTTCGGCGGCCGAGGCCATGTCCGGTTGCGGGCGGGTCGTGCGGAAGGGGGTGATCAGCCACCACTTTAGGGCATTGAAAAAAGTAGAGCGGCCGCGTACCGCACATTTTCGGAAGCGTCTCAGGTGTCGTTGGGCCCGTTTCATATTATTGGTCGCCCTATGGTGTGCCCAAGCCTGCTGGGCCCTCTTGGAGGTAGGATTGCGATGCAACTCGTCAGCCAGCTGTTGTTCGACCGCATCTTGAACTGGCTGTGGGCGGGGGTGTGCTTGTACAAAGCTGGACGCTGCGGCAATGATGGCGTCCGCCCTGTCCAGTGGGTGCATGATGTAATCTTGATGAGTCGAGTGCGCCTTGGACCATTGGGACATGTGGCGCGAAAACTTGCGGAATAACGAGGAGGGCCAGTGCGACACATTGCCAATCACCGATGGCGGCGCCGGCCGCGGTCCCAATGGGTTCAGTACTGTGACTCTGACCGCTTTGTGGTCACCCGCATGGGGAAAGTCAATGGTGTCCGCAGAGATGGGGGGGTGAATGTCCCATGCCGCGGGACAAAACAGAACAACGTCCAAGCGGCGACCCCGGCAATGTGTGGCGAGATTTTGAGGGTTGGTGTTTGGCGCATGTGCCAAGATCGGGTCCAGCAAGGCTCCGGATTCGAGGAGCGGGTGCCAGTACCTGTTTGGCTGGGAAGGACGTCCCCACACACAATCGTTGAAGTCTCCCATAAGGATAACCAGGTCTGGCAATTGTGCAAGCCATTCGTCCAGCTTTTCACGTTGGTCCCGCAAAAATGGCCCGTGGATGTTGGCGATGACGTACCGTGTGTGGCAAGGGAGAGCGATTTTGATGGCGCGGGCCTGGCTCCCCATGGAGGGCAGTTTGGAGACATATCTGGATATGGAGTTGTGGACGAGGAATTGTGTGTCCGGGTTCTCGTCTCCGTAGGTGATGGGGAGGTAGATGCCATCCATAGCCGCTGTCCAAGCTGCATGATGGGATCCACTGCGAAATCGAAACTCTTGTAGGGCAACAACTGCGGGCTGTTCAACGATAATCTCCGCCAGGACGTGCCCCCAATGTCGCCGTGAGAGGAAAGGTTCCCCGACATTGAGTGTCAGGAAGGATGGGTCTGGCCGGGGAGGGGGGCTATGCCCTGGATTGGGGTGGACGTCATTGGACAGACGTTTCATCCGCTGTGCCGGATCCCATAGGATGAGGCCCGGCAATCGGGGGCGCGCAAGTGTTTGACATAAGGGTGCATGTGCATGTGCACGAGTGTCGTGCACATGCGGTGGTGTCCAAATGGGTAGTCCCACATGGACGAGTGTAAGCAATAGGACGTACCAGCCCGGCAGGTTAGAGTAGTGCCACCTGTGTTGGTGTTGTAGCACGTGCCGTCGGCGTCGTGGCGCGCCGCAATTATGCCCAATGTAGCACCATGATGGCAGTTGAACCACATGCATCGGTGAACACATAGAAGTGACCCGGCCGCTCCATAGCAGCGCATACAAGAGGAACAGGTAAGGGAGAGACTTGATCCATCGTGCTCTCCAGAAGTCCCGTGTCTGGCGTTTTTTGTGTTGCCTGTGGGATGAGGAGGACGTGTCGGATGTGGAAGAGGACGAGGACAAGGTGTCGGACGGGCGGCGTTTGCCCCCCAACGTGCGTCGCATGAAGACGGGCTCCCGTCCCAGCATCCGTGCGAGGCGTTGGCCTACTGCTCCGGAAGGGCTCCCAACGGGATCAGGGACAACAATACCTGGGCTGGGGTGCAGCAGTGGGACGTGTTCGCGGCCCACTATCCGTGCGAGGCGTTGGCCTACTGCTACGGAGGGGCTCCCACCGAGATCGGGGACAGCAATGCCTTGTGTGGGGTGTCGCTCATAGGTCGCCACAGTTGACGAGTCACCCACGGCGGGGAGATCGGCCGGAGTGGAAGGAGCGAGCTGGGTAATCTCGGCGCTGGTCATACCTTTCACGCCGAATGGGTCGGCGATGTGGGAGACCCAGCTCTCAACGGGAGCCTCACCAGTTGCGATGGCCTGTACGTAGTAGCAGAACATGGAGAACATAGCCAAACGGTCGTTCTTGATCTGCTTCACCTTCAGTATATTGATAGTGTCAGGGTCGTCACCCAAACTCAGATGGTCAGAGGCTTCACCAGGGTGGTGCAGGCGCATACCCTTGCACAGAGGACCACCGTTCACACAGCAGGCCTCAACGGCAGCCATCAGGGCAAACTGGCAGGCCACGATAGCAGGGATGGGCTGGGTGTGCACCAGGTTGGAGCTGCCAAGGGAGTCCAGACCGCCCTCAGGGAAGATCCGAGCACCAGCCTTGAACCACATAGGCTGGTCGACCTGCATACCAGTGTACTTGGCCAACAACTCAGGGGTCAAGCAGCCCAAAGTGCCTAACATACCCCAACGCGCATGGATCATCTCGGCCTCACGGTATGCGGCGAAGGTGGTAGGGTCGGCGGCCAAACCGGCCGCGTCCCAACCGTAGTCACCAGGGTATTCTCCATTGAGGTAGTCAGGGGTGGAGGCACCAAAGAATGGGTCCAGCCATTTGTTGCGCTCTGGGCCATAGCAGGCATTGGTGGGGAACATGGCCACAGGGGAAGGGGCGTACTGGGTAACATTGGCGGTGGTCATACCTTTCTCGGCGAATGGGTCGGCGATGTGGAAGTCCCAGCTCTCAACAGGACCCTCACCGGTCGCGATGGCCTGCACGTAGTAGCAGAACATGGAGAACGTAGCCAAACGGCCGTTCTTGATCTCCTTCACCTTCAGTTCAGTGATAGTGTCAGGGTCGTCACCCGAACCCAGATGGTTAGAGGCTTCACCAGGGTGGTGCAGGCGCATACCCTTGCCCAAAGGACCACCGTTCACCCAGCAGGCCTCAACGGCAGCCATCAGGGCAAACTGGTAGGCCACGATAGCAGGGATGGGCTGGGTGTGCACCAGGTTGGAGCTGCCAAGGGAGTCCAGACAGCCCTCAGGGAAGATCCGAGCACCACCCTTGAACCACATAGGCTGGTCGACCTGCATACCAGTGTACTTGGCCAACAACTCAGGGGTCAAGCAGCCCAAAGTGCCTAACATAGCCCAACGCGCATGGATCATCTCGGCCTCACGGTATGCGGCGAAGGTGGTGGGGTCAGCGGCCAAACCGGCCGCGTCCCAACCGTAGTCACCAGGGTATTCTCCATTGAGGTAGTCAGGGGTGGAGGCACCAGAGAATGGGTCCAGCCAATTGTTGCGCTCAGGGCCATAGCAGGCAGTGGTGGCGAACATGGCCACAGGGGAAGGAGCGAACTGGGTAATATTGGCGGTGGTCATACCTTTCTCATCGAATGGGTCGGCGATGCGGGAGACCCAGCTCTCAACGGGACCCTCACCAGTCGCGATGGCCTGCACGTAGTAGGAGGACCCCCCCCCCCCCCCACTGTTATATCCGTACTTTCCACACACCCTGAGGCTGGTGGTTGGAAAAATTAAGCGGAGGGGAGGGTGTGCCAGCATGTGAGTGCACGCAAAAGTGAGGCCTCTTCTTCATGTGCTACTCTCATGGCGGTTGTACGTGGGGGCCCGCACTCCCGCTTGATACTGTTGTGGCCTACCAGTAGTGGCGGCATACATGTGGACGTAATTGACTTTCAAAAGTACCTTGGCCAAAACTCAGGAAGCTCACTCGCTAGCACTTAAAATTTTCACATTATTTCCTTAGTGATAGACATACGGAAACAAGTGGTGGCCAACGAGACGAATGCAACCCGGCCGCTAATATACTGGTGCGCCAAATACTCCCATGTACACTGCTTGTGGATGAAAAGAGAGTTGAGTACTCTTGTAGAAGTGGCCACCACCAGCAACTGCTTGGCTCAAGATTAAAAAGGATTGGTTTGGAGGCCGGCCCATTGAAGATTATCAGCACAAACCAGCAATTCTTCGTCACAATCCATGCACGACGTGGTGTCGTCCATGTACCCAAGTCGATCAAAGGTCCCTCCCGTTCTCGACCACGGGGGAACACGGAGTAACGCCGGGAATGCGCGCCTTTCAGCCCCACCAAAGAACACCATCACTGGCAACGGGCACCCTTGGGCCACACTAGCCAGTAAACCCGCCAACGCCTCATATACTGCCGCATAACCACCCTTGTGCACGGTGGCAATGGTGGTAGTCATTAGAACCAGTCCCACAATCGCTCTCGGTATACCAGCCAATTGCAACAAAAACCGCAAAGTGTCATGCACTACGGACCCATATTCATATCTCACGGCATCAACTGGCATACAAATGTGTTTTCGCCACAAACATCAACACCCTATAAATTTATGCACAATGCGGAGGAGATCCGCCACAATGGAGGAGGGATGCAACGCGAGCTGTGGAAAGGGTAACACCCCGGCCTATGCAAGAAGCGGGACATATTGATCCGCAATGTGACCGCTTATGAGCTTCCACATCGTGGTGACACCTACATGGGGTGGTGCATTCGCAGTGGGTCCGAGTGGTGTTTTCCAAAGTAAGGCGTAGCAATCAGTAAGATCTACGACGTGAATTGGAACTCCATATGCCACATTGTGAATGAATCGATGACCAATTGCAACTGTGCATCGTGTAGCCACTCTTGGATGCAATAGTCCATCCATTCTCGATAGGGTGTGGACTTCCTAGGCTTCCGCACATTGCCCCGCGCAGAGTCAACAGTAACGGGAAGGGTAGGTGCCTACACGTGGCTTGGGGCGACTATCGGTGGCGCCACCGTGCCCCCCGTGTGAGCACCCACCAAAGATACCTGAAGTGGGCACTTATGGTGACGCACCACATGCGCGCACACAGCCAATGGCAGCGCAAGGCCTGCACAGGGGTGGAGGAGGTACACGTCGCATCCTTCCACAAGGCCTCCCGCGGGTTCGAGAGGGAATACGACCTTAGGGTGCGGGGCTGGAATTGCCACAGCTACGCCCAAGTGGGCGGATGCAAGAGTTTTCTGTTTGCCCAAGAGGCATCCAATGGTGCGCAGCAACACTTGGCGATTCACATGGCACGGTGACGGCGACGTCGGAACACTGGTTGGCTAGCGCGTGGTCCCAAAAAAGAATGTTACCTCGCCGCAGAGGCGGACATTATCCACTGCGTTCTCCTCAAGCGGAAACACGCTCCCTCGCGGGAGGGCACACGTGGCAAACACTTGTGTTCCCACGACAAGGAGCTCACTTGCAGTGTGCAACTCACAGGGCCCCCCTTGCGGCACGCCTTCCACCGCTCACTACATCCCCTACTTCCAAGGGCATAAACGGATTGAGAGAGGATTAGTGGCATGCTTGGATCCGGGCAAACGTGTGTCCCTGTCAACTATCTCTGAACCTACCCGCCACTCACCCTGCACATATAACATCCCCTTTTTACTCTACAACCGGTGGGCTTTGTGAGCTGCGGCAACTTACATTGCTGCATAGAATGTATACAAGCAACGAATTGCCCCCCTCATAGCGCCCCCCGTGCGTAGGGACATGCCTCACTCGCATGAAGCTGTAGGTTTGCCAATTAATGCTATACATATGATTTTGGCCCGGGACCCCATGCACACCGTCAACCGGATGACCGAACCTCCGCTTCGTGTGTGGAACAAAAAATACAACAACCGTAGGTGGCGGGCTCCAAACTGATCAAGGCCTACCGCTGCTTGAACTTCAGGCGGAACCAGCGGCCCATTGACATTGGTGGGTTCAATGTGCGGGGTGAACGGTTTATGTGTTGGTCGGCGATAATCTGACTTCTATGGACTCGAAACACCCACCCAAAGTGGGCGACTAGAACTGCTTCCAACGAGCGCTGTAGTCCTACGACTTCTCACGCTTGGAGAACAGCTTTGCGAGCCACCACCGATTTGTGCACCACCGGCACATTAAGCCATCACCAGGGATGTGCCCGCAAAAGATTGTGAAGAACATGGAATGCCCACAAACTGAACCGTGGAACCGTGCCGGGGGTGCTCGGGGGCCCAAAGATAGCGTCCGCCGAGGCTGTCATGACAACCAAGAAATGACGATGTTTCTGTGGAAGGGCTGGTGAATGCGTGGAGAGTAGGCTAGCACAGCCGTCCATGAACAATTGTTGCTGCTTCTGGGAGACTTTGGAGCCTACTTTGTAGCGGGCTCGCGCTACGAGGTTGCCACAAGGAAGCAGTGCCAGCAAAGTGGGGAGGCGCAACCGCAGCGGGTAGTGATCAGACGGGAAAGCTGCCTCACTTTCCACACTAACAACCCCAATTTTCCGGAGGGGCATTGCGACCGATGGAAAAACCTAGCGCTCCCACAAAGACATGCGCACGGTGGCCCCTGCATGTTGTGTATAAAAGGATGGAGATGCATGTCACCCACAAACTCTAGCAGAACACGGCCTATCTCCGTGTTGATAAACACACAGTTCGCCGACCATCTTGGGTTACACTCGAAGTGTCCTCTCAAAAGGACCACCTGCGAATCAGGAGCAACATGGGCGCGCAGCCACTGAAGCAACGGCCAGTACTCTTTAGCTAAACCTTTGGGTGAACTGTACACATTGACTATCTGCATTGGAGTGTCGTGATAAGTGACTCTCAGCACGATGCCTTTGCCGCGTGAAGTCTCTAATGTGTAATTGCAAGCCGCGCCGAACGAATACCGCAACAAAGGCTAAGAAGGAGGAGACCCATGTGCAACGGTGCCAGTTCTGATAATAAATTGCAAAACAATTGGGCGGCACGCGCGCTCCTAGAGGAGAACCTCCGCCGGGTAGATCTCCTTCAACCCCAATACACCCTGAAATCGCTCACATCCGTGACCGATTGTGTGTTCACAAAGCCCCCCAACACTAGCAACCAGCGTGGAGATACGCCCTTGGTGGTCAGAGGCTGGTAGGCTTCGTGGTCCTCCCTTTGTCATTTGCTTAGGCCTTACCCGTGCCGTGCAATCTAGTGAATGTTACCTTCGCCCGCGGCCGTTTGACTACATAGGACTCCGGACGCACTGGACTTTCTTCCACAGGTGGGGACCCAGCTCACGCACGGGTGCCTACAAAAGTGGGAAGTAAACATGAGCTCGATCTCACCATGACGATTGGGGGCGGAGTGCAGCCAGAAAGCTACTGATAGGGACCGAGGGGGGACCAAGCCGGACTACACGCACATAGCCCACCCCGTGGAAAGCCGTGGGGGCACACCCGGGATGAAGATGGGCTTTGCGATAGCAAGCGTCCAAGACCGCCGAGGGATCGGTTGTGAGCAAACCACCCCACAAGAGGAAGAAGTGGCCTCCCAAACAGTCGCAAAAGGAAACACATCCCTTGCATCCAATTGTGACTGCATCAGTGCCACCAACAACTAGATGCCGGAGGTATGCTATGCAAGCACAGAAACTGTTCAACTTGTACCCCCTGTTGTGCAAAGGCCTGTTGTGCAGAAGGACGGGCGCATGGCTAAGGCCGAGGATGTCGACCCACGCGCACTAGGGGGCACGACCGTGAGCCTCGCCAAAGGTGGCGCCACTAGTAAGGAGCCACACGATGGAAAAATCTAGCGCTCCCACAAAGCCACGCACACGGTGGCCAATGCATGCTGTGTACAAAAAGATGGAGATGCATGTCAACCACAAACTCTAGCAGAATAGGGCCTATCTCCGTGTTGATAAACAGACATTTCACCAACCATCTTGGGTTACACTCGAAGTGTCCTCTCAAAAGGACCACCTGCGAATCAGGAGCAACATGGGCGCGCAGCCAGTGAAGCAACGGCCAGTACTCTTTCGCTAAACCTTTGGGTGAAATGTACACATTGACTATCTGCGTCGGAGTGTCATGATAATCGACTCTCAGCACGATGCCTCTGCCATCCGGACAGTGCGTGAAGTCTCCAATGTGTAATTGTAAGCCGCGACGAACGAATACCGCAACAAAGGCTAAGAAGGAGGAGGGCCATGTGCAACGGTGCCAGTTCCGATAATAAATTGCAAAACAGTTGGGCGGCACGCCCGCCTCCTAGAGGAGAACCTCCGCCGGGTAGAGTTCTTTCAACCCCAATACCCCCCGAAATCGCTCACACCCATGACACATTGTGTGTTCACATGGCCCCCCAACACTAGCAACCAGCGTGGAGATGCGCCCTTGATGGTCAGAGGCTGGTAGGCTTCGTGGTCCTCCCTTTGGCATTTGCGTAGGCCTTACCCGTGCCATGCAATCTAGTGAATGATACCTTCGCCCGCGATCTGTTTGACTACATAGGACTGCGGGCGCATTGGACTTTCTTCCACAGGTGGGCACCCAGCTCACGCACGGTTGCCTACAACAGTGGCAAGTAAACATGAGCTCGACCTCACCATGACGATGGGGGGCGGAGTGCAGCCAGAAAGCTACTGATAGGGACTGAGGGGGGACCAAGCCGGACTACACGCACGTAGCCCACCCCGCGGAAATCCCTGGGGGCACACCCGGGATGAAAACATGGGCTTCGCGGTAGCAAGCTTCCAAGACCGCCGAGGGATCGGTTGTGAGCAAACCATCCCACAAGAGGAAGAAGTGGCCTCCCAACCAGTCGCAAAAGGAACCACATCCCTTGCGTCCAATGGTGACTGCATCAGTGCCACCAACAACTAGGTGCCGGAGGTATGCTATACCAGCACATAAACTGTTCAACTTGTACCCCCTGTTGTGCAGAGGGACGGGCGCATGGCTGAGGCAGAGGATGTCGACCCACGCAAACTAGGGGGCACGACCGTGAGCCTCGCCAAAGGTGGCACCACTAGTAAGGAGCCACACGATGGAAAAATCTAGCGCTCCCACAAAGCCATGCGCACGGTGGCCCCTGCATGCTGTGTACAAAAAGATGGAGATGCATGTCAGCCACAAACTCTAGCAGAACACGGCCTATCTCCGTGTTGATAAACACACAGTTCACCAACCATCTTGGGTTACACTCGAAGTTTCCTCTCAAAAGGACCACCTGCGAATCGGGAGCAACATGGGTGCGCTGCCACTGAAGCAACGGCCAGTACTCCTTAGCTAAACCTTTGGGTAAACTGTACACATTGACAATCTGCGTCGGAGTGTCATGATAATCGACTCTCAGCACAATGCCTTTGCCATCCGGACAGTGCGTGAAGTCTCCAATGTGTAATTGTAAGCCGCGACGAACGAAGACCGCTACAAAAGCCGACGAGGAGGAGACCCATGTGCAACGGTGCCAGTTCCGATAATAAATTGCAAAACAATTTGGCGGCACGCCCGCCTCCTAGAGGAGAACCTCCGCCGGGTAGAGTTCTTTCAACCCCAAAACCCCCCGAAATCGCTCACACCCATGACGCATTGTGTGTTCACATGGCCCCCCAACACTAGCAACCAGCGTGGAGATACGCCCTTGATGGTCAGAGGCTGGTAGGCTTCGTGGTCCTCCCTTTATCATTTGCTTAGGCCTTACCCGTGGCATGCAATCCACTGAATGTTACCTTCGCCCGCGATCTGTTTGACTACATAGGACTCCGGGCGCATTAGACTTTCTTCCACACGTGGGCACCCAGCTCACGCACGGTTGCCTATAACAGTGGCAAGTAAACATGAGCTCGATCTCACCATGACGACGGGGGGCCGAGTGCAACCAGAAAGCTACTCATAGGGACCGAGGGGGGACCAAGCCGGACTACACGCACATATCCCACCCCGTGGAAAGCCGTGGGGGCACACCCGGGATGAAAACATGGGCTTTGCGGTAGCAAGCGTCCAAGACCGCCGAGGGATCGGTTGTGAGCAAACCACCCCACAAGAGGAAGAAGTGGCCTCCCAACCAGTCGCAAAAGGAAACACATCCCTTGCGTCCAATTGTGACTGCATCAGTGCCACCAACAACTAGATGCCGGAGGTATGCTATGCAAGCACATAAACTGTTCAACTTGTACCCCCTGTCGTGCAGAAGGACGGCCGCAGGGCTAAGGCGGAGGATGTCGACCCACGCGCACTAGGGGGCACAACTGTGAGCCTTGCCAAAGGTGGTGCCACTAGTAATCGGCAAAAAAGCCAAAAAACGCCCGCGGCACACCCAGCTCACCCAACAACCACAAGGCGAGGGCTTTGACACACCACTCGGCTACCAAGTACGACACGCCAACGATAGCATACGCAAACGAGGCCTCCGCTACAAGACCCAAAAAGGAAGCAACAATCGTGAAGCAGAGGCTGTGGCCTTGGAATGGACGTCGCACACTCCGCACTCGCTTAAGCTCGTCTGTGTCCTTGCTGCTGCATGTCCGGAACACGGAGCCGTATGGTACAATGGCCTCCTTGGGATTTAGCTTGCTTGGTGTATTGTGCCGCTTTTGTCTCCGCCAAGTGCCTGAGCTGCTTCTACCATTCAACAGCCGTTATGCCCTGTCACGTGAGACTGCCGAACAACAAGTTAGCACAAAATTGGGAGCACGCCACCACCATACGCACAACAAGGATCAAGGAGGGGCGGAGGGACCTCTACTAACGCACCATACGATGCAACCACTGCTCAATCCGTCCAAGCGTATATGTGGGGCCTCAATCCGGACCAAGTAAACACGGGGGGGGGGGGGAGAAAAAAATTCCTAGTACTGGCGTACAGCCATTTTTTTCGGGGGGTAGCCCGGGAGGGGGGGGTACGAAAAAAATTCACGCCGGAAATTTTTTCCGGACCCCAAAACCTGAAATTTCCTTAACTCTACCCAACGTGTTTGGGTTTGGAAGCTGCAAGGAGGATGTTTCTCACAGTAACCATGGATATTTCAACTGATATGGGTGGTATTTGTGTTTAAGGGCATACGGACCCTCGGTCTGTTCCGGCTGCCGTGCAGCGCCCCACCCTGGCCTCTTATCGGCAGGAAACAGTCCCCAGGTAAGGCAATACACCCTATCTTGCGCGAGAAACCGAACCAGCAGCATTGAAGGACAAGGGCAGGCACTAACGGTCCCCGAAAAAAATTTGCTCTGTTGCGGCGTGCTACGGCTTCCTGCGGCATGGGGCGGCATGATTCAACCGTTCGTGCCTAGACAAGGGTGATTGATGGCCATTTCCGCTGTTCTGCACGTTGCCCAAGCCTACAATGGACCCCACAATGTCATGTCCCCAGTGTCTTCTCGCAAGCTGGTTGATGACCGCTACGCCGCAATGGCCAACAAGGATTGGCTTGTTAGTATGTCCGTGTATGTGTGTGAATGGTACACATTGTTGTCCAGGACCTTCTCTCTCTGACCCATATTTTCACACTCCCTCCTTGTGCACAAGCCCAAATCGGTCTTTGTTTCCCTCTTTTGTCTTCTCCCTAACGATCCATTGCGGCTCTCTACAACCAGGCAAGCAACGAACCGTGGATTGCAAGTCCCTAACCTCAACTCAAGGGGGCACGGAACAAAGGGTGCGAAAGAGAAACAAGAGAGAAAGAACGTAGGACCGCGTTCAAGAACGCGTTCGCCCCTGAAAGAATTTGGGAATGCATTGGGGCCGGGGCTTTGCTCCGAATGCGGGGTCTTCACTTTGCAACAAACCACATTCATATAGCGGCCCGTCTTGCTGATCTTCGCTAGAAAGCACCTCGCGACAAACGACATTTGTATAGTGCCTCATCCTGCGATATCTGGCGCTCAAAGGGATTGACGGCTTGATGAAAAGGAATTAACAAAAAAAGGAAGGTGCCACTTGCGCCATGCAAAAAAAACCAATTACTTTATCTCAGTAGTAGTTCATGTGCCAATGGCATACAATGTGCCAAAGCTGTTGTTTTTTTTAACTCGTGACCGAAATTCCACCAAGCGTCCATTCAGAGTACGCATAGCGGGTCATGGGTCAGTGACAGGGCCAACTTTGGGTACGGGTTTGGTATGACCTACCCGCACCAAGACCACTGCGGCGGGGTGGCGGGAGGAACGAGTGACCTACCCTCACCAAGACGGCTGCGGCGGGGTGGCGGGACGAACAAGTCCTGCGCCTTGCCCCACCCCTGTCGCCCCGTTTGCATACAATGTGCCAAAGTATGCAAATTCAAATAGCACACACTAAAAAAATTCCTCTTGGCGAAAAAAAATTCTTACATCGGGTGCGAGCTTTTTTTCGGGGGGTACCTTGGAGGTGGGGGGGGGGGTACAAAATAATTTGCGCAAATTTGTTTCCAGCCCCCCCGTTGCCAAGTGAATCCCCGGCAGCAACAGCCCCTGCTTCTCGCACTCTACACGACCAAAGAATGAGTCTCAAGACCGAGGGAGATCCCGAATGAAGCCTGCTGCCAAGGCGAGGCAAAAACCTTTCCCCTTGACTGGATTTGGGGTGACACCGGCCGCCCAACACGTGTGGTGGGTGGCGTGAAGATCCCGGTGACCGGGCGGCAGTCGTCGCGGAATGACACCTCCAAGACCAACACACAGGCATCCCATCGCGCGCGCAAACACAAGAGCTCAGTGGAGGAGACCCGGCGGAGGAAAGTGGAGGGGTCAAGTGCCGCATTCACCACACATGGATTAAACCACGAGCGGGCCCTGTCCATGCACCCGTACAACCCCACCCCCATACAATCCCCCTGTGGCCCCCCATGGGCCATACAATACGGGCGCGCAGCCCGAACGGGGTCACCACGCACAGCGCCCAAAGAAGTGCTCCGCCCATTCTGCAGTGGCCAAGAAGCCCAGTGCCACACAATCTACCCCTAGGCATCGGTGGACGGTATTGCAAAACACATCCTTGTCGTCCTAGTCACCGACACATAGCTTGTTATGCCTAAGAAGCCCGAAGGCCACCAGCCAACAACACGGAAGCGCTCAAATAAAAGGGGATAGGGCCACCGGATAAGCGAAAGAACAAAAGACGTTCCAGCCTATAGCTTCAACGATGAGCTGCATGCGGTGGAACACTGGACGTGACTCCGGCCTCAATATTTGGGGCTGAGGCATGAGAACTCCTGTTGTTTAGGCAACACCGGAGGAGCCTCTTGACGATGCAAAAATGCAAAAACTCCGACGGCTTCCAGTCACCCGACCCCACAGACCCAAACAGGCAGCACAACGGAAGCCACACGCTGCGCCGGATGCGAGCCACGAGACATGGCGGCAACTTCCCACTCAACGTGGCCTGTGAGGTCTTGCCGGCCACACCTTTCTGGAGATCGTGAACCGATGGCACCCCATCTGAAGCGCGAGGACGCAACGCCCCCATCACCCAGCACGAGGAGTCGCATCTGAGTGCGGCAGATAGACTGATTGGGGGGTGGGGGCATAGGGGCACAGGGCGATCCCCGTCTGGAGACTGCCAAGATCGTAACCCAAACCCTACTTGGCGCACTGCATGTTAGAGGCCTAGTGTTGCATATCGGCCATAAAGGCGGTCTTCTTGGAGGGGAAGTAGTGCCCGGGGAGAGTGGCCCTCTCTCCCAGCTGAAACTGCTGGTCACGGACCCGCAGCTGCATGAAGGTCACCGACACCACTTCCGCCTGCCGCACCGAGACAGCAAGGGATTCAGCAAAAACTTGAGCATTACACTCACCCCGGCACCGCTCCGAGCCTACCGCCGGTGGTGAAGAGAAAGGGACTGCCGTATCCTGGGCAGTGTCCTCCCGGAAAGACTTCATCGCCTGCTAGCAAGCATGCAAGATTGCATCCGAGTCCCACTCACCCACCTGCACCTAGTGCGGCATGAGTGTGCACGCAAGGAAGCAGAGGGTGATGCCACACTCACACGCAAGAGGGAAGTGGAAGGCGGCCGATGGGGTCTTGCGGTCAAAGGAGCTCGGACCCGACACCAATGTGGACCAGCATCGCCAGGTGTGCGTTGAGACCCGGTAGCAGCTCGCACCCACACGCTGTGGCAGTGGAACTCTTATGCATCAACAACTAGTCGGTCTCCTTTCGAGAAATGTGCCTTGACTTGAGCGGCACTATATTCATTGGGGTACTCCGGGATGGTACGAGCACACCAGCGACGCTCAAGGCCCCTCGGGGGCCTGGGCTTTGAAAAACCATCCCCCTCCCCCCTTTCCCAGTGCCGCGTTGAGGTCACCGTGGAGGAAATTGAAGATGGCCCCTGAGCGCTCCGCCCCGGTATTAACACAGATTTACGGTCCGCCATGTGAACGGAGATAGGTCCCGGCAAGGTTGCCGCGCTCTGTAACTCTGAATTGGGTTATGAGCTTGCTCTGGCAATGGTGCATGTGCACCACCCATGCATTCATTTGTGTCCCCTTGGGGCCCCTCACTCTGGTCGCACCATGCATCACATAAGGGGTCTTAGAGAGAATTACGGCCCGGTGTTCACACCGAGTTATGGTCTGCCATGAGAATGGAGATAGGTGCCCACCACTATCGGCGGCACTCCATAACTCGTAATTGTGCCATGTGCTCGCCCTAGCAGTGGTGCATGCGCACCACCCATAGATACATTCATTTTTGCCCCCTCAAACCCCTTACTCTACTCACAAGTATTTGGGCCGAGAGATATTCAAACTCCACCACCATGACTTGTGCACTCACAACAACACTCCACCATGTTTATGCACACGTGGCTTGCTGACGTGCACAAGCGTGCTATTGCCACAATCGTCCCAATATTGTGTTGACTCCCGCAATTGCGCCTCCATAAAAATGAGCGGCTCTTGGGCACCCACCAACAGCGCCCATCCCTTGGACATAGGCGTAGAAGAGCCGCATGCGCCTTTTGGACCGACCACCATGTTTCATTGTTGCTCACACACCGCTAACATTTTGCGATTTTCCACGTAACTTTTCCAAGAAGCAAGGCTGCCCCTGTTGTTCTTGTCCTTGAAATAATATTGTGGCTTTGTGTCAGCAATAACACGAGCATGCTTCCATCGCAATGTCCGGCTCGTTTCATCCGCTTCTCGCTGAGCTGTCTCCTTCGCGGCTCTTGTCATTAGGCCCTAATCAATCGTGTCCCTCTTGCCTTCCTCTTGGTAGCCCGCAATTTTGAATACCTCTACATTCAACTGGCTGCCTCCGCCCTTGGTGCTGCCATGGACCATGCGGCCGTGCCAATTGCACAAACCGCAGTAAAATTCGTGGGCTTTTGAGGGTCGTGTTAAGGTTGAAAACCCCCAAGCCCTAATACGCACTACATGGGATGACTTGGACTTTGCTGTTGGAGCGAAACTCCATGTGTTCAAACAATCGTATGGCCTTGTTGTGCATATCTTAGTGTTTGCAATGCAAAGGGCAAGTATTGTTGCATGTTTAGGGAAGTTGCGAGCTTGGAAACACCAAGGTTGCCCATAGTACCCCCCCCCCCCATGTGCAACGAATAATTATGTACACAAAAAATACGGTTCGAACAGGTAGTGTTCGTTGGACACAGTGTTCGTTGCGCGCGACAATGTTGTGAACCGGCGGTAACACATCCGTGTGCACGAGATACCCAGCCCATGCAAAGCACAATGCGCCGGAGAATTCCACTTAACACTTTTCCGAGTAGAAGCCCTTGTTGCGGTCCCGCTTCATGCGGAAAAGCTGAACGTGCTCCCCGGGCTTGGGGCTTTTCTTGGCACGGGCAGAAGTGGCAGCCCCATCCGAGTCGCTCACCTTGGGGACGGACAGATTTGATGGGACAGCACTGCCCTCCATCAAATCACGGGTTAGGTACAGGGTGTCCTCAAAAACACGGCACAAACCCCACACCCCACGCCCTGACTTGGCCCAAACCACGTCACACTCACGATCATCGTCACTATCAGAGTAATCAACACCACTACTATCATCGGAGTCACCTGAGTCATCCGTATCAGTTTGTGAGCCATCATCAGAGTCGGACTCAGGATCATGCTTCTTGAAAAATTCTGTGTCCTCCAATTGGGACAACTTCAAACGACTCGGAAAATACGCGGTGCGGCATGCCTCACGAATGGCATCATCCGTAATGGCTGCAAAAGCACGCACAACCCAGTTTGCAACCTCTTTACGCGAGGGCTGAGGTACCGGGCCCTGTTTTTTGGTTCGGCCCATGATGTTTTCCTCCGCCCACATGGCATACTCCTCCTCTAGCTCCCCTTTGAAAGTGCCGTTGAATCCGGGCTTGTCACATGCTTGTGCATATGGCGTACCATTTGGTGGTCCAATAAAAAGGGGCATGGAAACGTGCGGCGACCGAAATACACGGCAAACGGAAACATGCATATGACACGGTGCACCGTCAACTGCATACACTCCCTTTTCATCCTTACCAAATGGAATTGTCCCCATGAGTGTCTCACGCACAATGAAGATCATGGCTGCCTCATTGTTTTTCCCTTTGGTCGTGACCGTTTGTTCAATCCCCTTGCAAGCATTTTGCTTCTTCAAGGCTTGCAACTCCCTTTTAATTTTGCCGTTTGGTTTCGCCCTTCCATATTAACACCGGTTTAAGGCCTCTTTATCAACCCCCACAGAAATTCTGATGGCGAAGTGGAGGTATGCAGTAATATTATTTTTTGACCTTCCATTTATCTTTACGACGACGCGATGTGCCCCCCTATCGTCTAAACATTTAGTGGGGACTGGTTCCAGGCTCACTTGCGTTTCATCCCCATTAGCCAACCACTGAATCTTCCCCTTACGGATTGCGTCATGGAGGGTGGCCCGGTAGCGGCGGACCAAAGGCATCACACTCTCGTCGCATGCGCGCCGATAAGATGTGACGCGTCGCGACGAAATGTTACGACGCCGCCAAAAGCCAGCCCACCAATTTTCAAGTTGAGCGGGTTTCAGGGCTGCAATGTCGCTGCTCAACTCTTTCGCCTTCCAAATCAGCATCCTCTTGGTGACACACACGCGTATCTTCCGTCGGCGCATCAGCCACTTGCGAAGACGGCCCTCGATGTGGTGATGCCTGCGGGAGCAACCAAACATGATACCGCATCCCACGACACCGAGGTTGCTGAATTCTGGGCTCTGCAGCCCGTACTGTCGCACCAGGAATTTTTAATTTTTAGTCTGATGCATCCCGCGACACACAGGTTGCTGAATTCTGGGCCCTGCAGCCCGTACTGTCGCACCAGGAAACCTTTAATTTTTAGTCTGATGCATCCCACGACACACAGGTTGCGAAATTCTGGGCCCTGCAGCCCGTACTGTCGCACCAAGAATTTTTAATTTTTAGTCTGATGCATCCCACGACACACAGGTTGCTGAGTTCTGGGCCCTGCAGCCCGTACTGTCGCACCAGGAATTTTTGATTTTTAGTCTGATGCATCCCACGACACACAGGTTGCTGAATTCTGGGTCCTGCAGCGCACGTACACACCTCGACTGTTTTCCTGGGTGTAGTGTTTTGCGATGCCCTCCCGACTGATGGGCCTTTTTGCGTAGCGCTGCCTCTTGTGCCTCCCAGCCGTCTTGGCCAGCAATCGATCCGGGTGACACCTTGAACTTGGCGGCAGCGACGTTCACCCCGTACTGCTTGGAGTACTCAACGACACGGAGCTTGAAGCGCGCGTCGCGATGCACGCGGATGGGTTTCGCGGCCACTTCAGCCCTTGTGCGACGCCGCTTGGAGAACACCTTCCGTGACCGCTTTGCTGACGGCTCATCTTCAGCACGGCCGGCGGCGGTGCTCGTGGCCTTGAAGAAATCGGTGAGTGTGGGCTGATTGGGCATAGGCTGTGGTGGAGCCTTTCGCCCAGCCGGTTTTGCCCTTGGGGGGGGCTGTGAAGCGCGCACGGAGGAGTACGCGGGGGGAGGTTCCTCCCATTGGGTTTCCCGTTTGGTGTGGTTCACGTAGAACACACTTCCATCGGGGGTTCGGCGTTGTTCCCAACCAGGTGGAAGCGAAGAGTGTGATGGTGGAGAGGTGCGGCGACCGCGAGACGTGGGCTGCGGGGTCTCCTCCGATGAAGTTGATGACATCGGTGAAGGGGAGCGCAAATGGAACTTCACCGCACTGAGAGGGGCGGATGGGTTTTCATAGTCGCGCCCATTTCGGCTGTACTTCAGCCGGACAAAGTCATCACCGTCATCAGAAGTCCCAAGAATTGTGGCTCGTACAATCTCGCCGGTGTGGTACCGCTTGTACAGCACCTCACGGCCAGGTGCCAGTAGGGAGTCAGTCATAGTGGGCAATAGAGGTCCTATAGTTGAGGGACACCACTTCCCCACACCCTGCTTTAGAGTTTTCTGCAACATACATTGCAACAACCCCTCATTTCCCCGCACCTTTGGCCTGAAACCTCAATTCTGATGTCTCGTACCTAATTATGTACCCAATTAATTAGGTACCCAAAAAATACGGTTCGAACGGGTAGTGTTCGTTGGACACAGTGTTCGTTGGACACGGGGGGGGGGGGGGGTATGATAGCCGGTTCATCGCATGAATCCCCCGGGTTTGTAACACCCGGATTTAAAAACCAAGGGCCATACCTAGGTTTCAGGCCAAATCTAGTTGTGATGTCCAGGATCTTGGAATGTGCAAAATGCACTTGGTACCCCTTCGCATTCGGATGCCAAATTCAAATGGCGCCCCATCTGCTTTATTGTGTGCAAATGTCAGGAATTGGCTTTCAATGCATTGCTGCATCTTGCATGTGGTACCGAATCAAAGCTGTGTGTTAGCCACTAGAACGACAATGATTGCCACCATTCAGATGGATTCACCACCTAAGCCATGTGTTAAGGCATTTGAATAGCATAACCCTACCGCCATGCCTTGTCGTCCTCGCAATCATACAACAAGAGATAATACAGGTGTATTTTTGGGTCAAAGGGGGACATAAGATAAACTACATTACATCTACAACATTCGAAGAGGCCTTGTGGCTCACCTGCCACACATGCCAACACAAAGCAGGATGCCTGCCTGTTCGGTGTATGTCCGACTTGATACGAACCCTGAGTAGGGTATAGCTAGTTTACCTTGCCACACGCCACAACCATGGAGGACTTTTGTGCATCTTTTGATACACATGCACTCAAGATGGTGTGAGAGACATGGATATGTTGAGTAGAAGAGCCTCAAATCCAAGACAGCAGCTTGGCGGGATCTGAAGAACTCACATTCACGATGCGACTTATCAAAGGTATGTATTTTTTTTTGCACGGTAGGGCAATTCCTCGGGCAGCAGTGGTGCACAAGTCCCTTTGGGCTATGAGACCAAGTGAAAATGCACAAGTTCACGTAGTTGACTTTCAGGTGAAGTGACGATATGCTCGCGCCATTTTAGATCACACTGCATGTGTCTACAGCACGTCAAAAGTTCAGACTACTTTTGGCGAAAAAGTCCCACACTGACCACCTACTACGCCACGCGCTCATGGCAACATGTTTATACATAAAGCGGGTGCATAACCGGGATGAAGGCCCTATTTGCCGGGAATGATATGCAAGACACTGACAAACACGTCGAGCATGGTCTTGTCTTTGGCATTTTTGATGCACAGACGACATTAGTTTGCCACTTTGGTGCACTTTGATCAAGCTGGCAAGGGGAACACACTCATGCTTACTTTGGTGCCGAAGGTCCCACAAACAAAAAGGTTTTTCAGGGTTGAAAGATTGTGCCACACAGATTGTATGCTGCCCAAACTACATAACGGTCTGGAAGGACCGAGGCTCCCATGTACATAGAATATTTTGGGGTTGCAAATTGTATGCCTTTTAATGAGCAGTGGGTCCTTGTACTTGAAGTAGGTGGGTAAGCTTTGTTTGATTCATTTGAGAAAAAGAACACCCCTTTTTCATGACACCAACTTCTTGCACATGTCAGCCATGAGGCAGATGTTAAGAATGCCAAAAAGCGAATGCCTTTTTGTCATTCATGAAGCCACACAACTCAAGATCTGCGAAGTGGTGTACACCAACATTTCCCTCTGTCTTCTTGTGTTTTGTGCGGTTGCACCGTGATGCATGATTCTTTCTTGGTGGACATGCAGGAAGGGATGCAATAGTCGTCTATTGGGGCTTCTGTGGACAGGCAGCAGTCACTGTTCGTGGAGGCGGTGGGGTGCTGGAGCCCAAGACCGGTGGAATGAAAGCGACACAATCCAACTCAAATCATGAATGAAGTGCCCACTGGAGGCCAAGCCCGTCAAGTGTTGTGTACAGCAAACACACAAAACGCAAATGCGATGCCACAGAGGCGAAGGTCAAATGCAGACGTTTGAATGCCAAATCTCCGGCCGTTGCGAACCTCCAGCCTCCAGTGCAATGTACATCAACGCAGCTGTGAGGAAAATTGGGAGGACATCATAAACGCATAATACGCGATGCACATGCACAGGAGCACATATTTGCTCTTCAAGGAAGTTCTATGAAGATGTGGAGATCCTGTCGAGAATATCAATTGAAACTAAAATCAACAACTTTGGGCACCATAGAAAAATGCATCTTGCCTCAAACCAGTTGGTTGCCAACCCAACCTTCAAATGTTCCATATATTTGTGCCTTAGCAAAATGTTGACGATTGTGTGTATGGACATGTTGAGGCAGAGCGTAGAAAGCAAATTGCTGCCATGATTAGACAGGGCACACCCCAAGCAGGGGAAAAAGGCAGTCCGCTGCAGTTGCCAAAATCTAACAACCTGATGGCTGGTCTGCCCTGATTCCAAGAAAGGGTGCTCCAAGATCAAAATCCTGCAATTTGCCACCCCTTCCATGCAGAACTGTGACCTCGTGGCTCAGCTCTGCTTTGTATTGTCATCTTATGCCCGTAGATGGAGGCCAGTATCAATGGATGCATTGAGTGTCTCACATTGGTTAAGGGATAGGGAAGGTAGCGTTGGGCATGGCCCCACATTCGTGTTCCATTGCGTTGATGCCGTAATCCCCCTTTGGAAATGGCTTCACCATCTCAAATGACTGACTGCGGTACACTTCCCGCAACTTGTCCACCTTCTCCTTCTTGTAATATTGCAACAGGCAATCGAAATGTTCTTCGACATAATATCCACATCGCCCGTGCATGATTTGGCAGATGTCCCGCTTGTTCCGTGTCTCATGGCACAGCAACTTGGGGTTCTTGGCCGTAGCTCCCTGGTACCGGCTGATCCTCAGCGCCTCTTCAATGCTCATGTCTTTGTCAATCAGTCCAGCCATTTTGTGTTGCTGAAGGCGAAGAGGTGACCAAACATACAAAGGCGAATGGGGGGTGAGGGCTAAAGTCTCATGCTCCCCTCTGCTCTTCAAGGTGTCTTGCCTGAGACAATAGAATTTCCTTAGCATCGTTCAATCAAAGCAGAGCAGTTTAGTGATACGTGTTGTCCAGACAACATTGTCACTTTTCGTGCTTCTTAAGATGCCAAGACTAGTGCACGTGACTTGTGAGGTCTGATACATGTGAGTGGCGATATTGTGGGGTGCTGGGGACCAAAACCAAACCCAAAAGCAACCAAAGATGAGGATCAGCCGAAAATTTTTTCAAACGATGGATGGCACAACACTTCAATGCCCCTCCCCACCCTTTGGTTATGAACGGACTGGCATGGAATGGTAGGCGGCACAGCCGTTTACCCCCCCCCCCCCCCCGGGTACGGAGGCGTGTGGTGTGCTGGTCACGAACGACTGCGCAGTGGCGGACCTACAGAGAGCATAGTGTCGCGATGACACCATGTCTCTTGTGATGTGTCAGTCACAGGCACTGCAGGTACTATGACTAAGATCCCTCAACCCTGCGCAGCCACCAAGCATGCCATGCAAACAACTCAACAGCGTACCCTTACAACCATCTGCCCCCTCCCCCTCCTACCATTTGATTGCTATGTATACATGTTGCACAACACGTGGTAGTCAGAGCACCAGTCAGCATAGTGCATTGAGCACGGACCGCTATGTGGCACGTACATGAAGCATAATCTGTCTGCCACCACACTGCTTGTCTGCGTAGCCATTCAACTGGTAAGTTGGTGACTTTCTGTGGTGGTGCAGGCAGGATATGTGAGACACGCACCGTCCAGCACTGGAGGCCGTGATGCACCAAGGAGTGCGGGCGCAATATCTATGGATGGCCTTTTTCATGGCACATAGCATATCCGAGGCGGTGTGCTGGCACAAAAGAGCAATTTGCATCTAGGCTGCTGCACTGAGTAAATTCAGAAGGACAGGACCATGAAAAATAGAAGGGCAATGCATTAATCAAGGTTACTGTGAAAATATTGCTGGGGCTGCTGGCTGTCATGGCCCCTGAACTACGCGGTGTTGGACCCCATTTTAGTTGCCAGTCTGCAGTTAGTCTAGATGGTCAGCTGAAGCAAACAAGCTGGGCACCAGTATGTAAAGTTAATCCCAGTAATCGCATGCTGGGTGCCATGCATTGCCCATAGTAGATGCTGTCGGTGTCAACAATACACTCACGATACACTCACAGACGATGCGCAAATCCTAGCACTCAGTGAGTACAGAGCACACAGCGGCCATCTCTGAAGGGCCAATTGGTCCTGTGGCAGCTACATTGACATTGTCCCTGTATCACGATGGACTGAAGGCGTTGACACGTGCGATCTCCCAAAGTGGAATGGACTTATGCTGAATTCACTTGCCGAATTGTTCCATTAGTGAAACATTAGTATACAAGGCCCAAACGCTGTGCACGTCCGCGCACTGCACGCACAATGAGCCTCCCGTACGGATGGCATCAGTTCGTTTCCACAGTGTGCACGAGAAAGGTTTGCACAATGGCATTAAAATTGAGCGAGAAATTTCGCATGCTTCCATGATTTTTTGCCCTAGGAGGTTCATGCATGACCTGGATCTCAATGCCAGGCCCCAAGCACACCTTCCTTTTGGTTGCTATGCAGCCAGAGTCTTCAAATTTCGAAAAAAAAAATCCACCCCTCGGTGTGTAGATGGTCTTGAGCTACCATATGTCAATTACAGGCATTACTCTAGTGGTTGAGCAGTGGTCTCATAGTAGCAAAGCCCTAGGTTCAATTCCTAGTGGCACCCTGGTCGAACCAAACTGATGGCCCACCAGCCTGATGACAAAGTTGTTATTTTCATGCACAAACCAAGCCACAAGAATACGAATGCACATAGTCATAGTCATAGTCATAGTCATAGTCATAGTCATAGTCATAACCACTTATCATGCCGTCTACTGGAGTTACCGGGCATCTCGCACCGACAGGTGGTTCCTGCCTTGCTCGATCCCGTGGGTCCCAGGGCTGCCTGGGGTGGCCCACAGCTTGACGGAGGACCCAGAGGACCGGGGATACCGGTCAACCAGGCTTTGGGGGCAGTGGCAACTGCAGAGCGTTAGCATTAGCAACGGCGACGAGTGCTGGCCTGTTGGATCGCCGAGGGAAACGGGGCAAGGCATAGCATCGCAGCAGCATAGCAACAAGCAGAACGCAAGGGCGCTTCCTATGGGTGCAGTGCAGCAACAAAGAAACAAAGCAGCGTGCATCCGGCGAAGCAAGATTAGGCCCCGTCCCAGTGTCATTCCTTGACGTCCTTTGACGTATCATCCCCTCGGCCTACATGCACCCTGTAACCAGTATCGCACGTGCAAAAATCCATGGACGTGTAGCCAGGATTTCTGGGGATCTCCAGCCTAGCCTCGCCCTCAGCCTTCATCGCCCCCTTGTCCGCATCGTAGGCCAACGGTTCTTTGTGCCCCCGGGCACCTCTTTTGGACCCCTAGACCAAGATACATCACCTTATATATGCACACCGTAATATTCCATTGCCACCAATAGCCGGTAGCCGCGCCCACGGTAAACCCCCTCGGAACCCCACTTACATAGGACTGTGTCCCTCACCTCAAGGCAGCGACATGAGCCGACCCGCGGTAATTGTACATATCCTCTTATAATATAACACGAGGGTCCACAGGGGAGATGCCGGCTGGCCGGCAGCATGAGAGGCACAACCCGTGAATATCGCTGGCTGGGATTCGGGCTGGCGGATGCCGTAGCTTGGTCATCGACCCCCTGTAGGGGTACCCACCACAGGTTCGCCCCGGGCCGTGGTAACCAGGTTCACCTCATGTGGCCCACATACAATGCCCTGACGCCTACCCTTGACCCTTACCAGCACTGATTGGCCAACTCCCGTGGTTGTGCCATCTCCGCCACAGTGGCGGCCAGGCCGCAGGTTCGGCATCCACCGACGACGTGCCATGCCTACTTATAGCATAGGCCTGTGCCTCACTGGGGTGTCCCGTGACCCCTCGAACAACTCATGGAGGTACTGCAGTGTCCCTTTGACCCCTGAAACAACTCAGGGGGAGTACTAGGGCATCCCCTGGCCCCACAAGCAAACTAGAGGGACAATGCCTGCGGCGTGTACATAGCCTAACCATTTGACCTCTGCACACGTAGCCAGTGGCACAGCGGCGGGGGAGACGGCGGTCGTGAACCCGGAGTGAGGCACTCGCGGGTAACAGGCAAACGCGGCGGTGTGGCGGTATGGCGCGGTGGCGGTGCGAGCGGGCGGTGGGGCAACACACTAGCAGTAACGGCAGGCTTTGCCTACGTGGTGGTTGCGAGCATGCAGGGCAATATAAGGGGAATGTGGCAAGAGCGGCTTGTGATGTACCATTGTACACCGTGCCTGTATGAGAGGTCCACGGGGTGAGGTACTCCCACCGAATTGTTTGGCGGCCCCTAAACCTCCGTGAGTTGGTCCTAGGGTCAGGGGACACCCCCATACCCCCACAGATTTTCCCCCGGGGCCCGTGGGCGGCCCCAATACCTCCCTGAGTTGGTCCTCGGGTCAGGGGACACCCCTATACCCCAACGAAGTTTCTTCCGGGGCCTGTGGGCTGCCCCAACACCTCCTTGAGTTGTTCCTGGGGTCAAGGGGCACCCCCATAGCGGCATCCCCCCACTACCACGGCGCACACATGTACACCCGTCCAACCCTCAATGCCCGCTTCAGACGTCCACGCCCATGTCCTTCTCCAGCCGCCATTCATCACCGACTTGTAGCACCCTCACATAACCCATGCTGCCATCCAGGCGGTTGTGGCTTCATGCGCAGCCCGACCTATTGAGCTGCTACCGGCAGCCCGTGTCCAACACAAGTGGCGCTAGCACAGGGACATGTATGTAACCACTTAACCCAGAGTAACCTGAGGATGAACCCCCGTGACTGCCGTAGCCAGGCCGCCTTTAGAGACCCCGGTGCCATGGGAATACCCTCCAGGGGTTTGGGCCTTATTACCTGGGACGACCCATGACACCTCACTGTTGTATGCGGCGACCCGGGGCAGGCGGGCGTAGCTATACTTCGTCCGTTGAACCGCGCGTGCAGGGGCGGTAGTGTGCACTATCAGGCCGGCACTACCTGCCACGTCGCGATGGCGGTCATATCACGTCCGCCGTTGCCGCACGCACAGGCTGGTTGGAGGCCACGTCATATATGCTATCTCCACCGCTGCGTCCACCAGACGGACAAGACTCGGCATACCTGCCACCGTTGCGCCCGGTCATACAGCATCATCCATGAATCCAGTCATCCCCCAATAAAACCCCCCTGTGATGCTAGAGCCATAGAACTCGGGAGTCACTGTCCCGCGCAGCCCACCACAACAGCAAGGGAAATGCCACAGTCGGGTCATCTGGGCATCGCACTCCATTCACCTGTACACCCTGCAAGTCGCGCTGGATCGCCCTCCACGTGCTCGATGACAGGTGTCCCGAGTGCCGCAACGCCCACTTGGCTTTGGGCCACCCCCTGCCTGGCCCCTTGAGTTGGGGTTAGGGACTCACAATCGACGCTTTGGTGTGGCCCCTTGAGTTGGGGTTAGCGACTCACAATCTACAGTTTGTTGTTTGGCCCCTCGAGTTGGGGTTAGCGACTCACAATCCACACTTTGTTTTCGGGCCCCTTGAGTTGGGGTTAGGGAGTCACAATCCAAGCTTTGGTGTGGCCCCTGGAGTTGCGGTTAGAGACTTGCAATCCATGCTTGCGTGTGACCCCTTGAGCTGGGGTTAGGGACTCACAATCCACGCTTTGTTGCGTGGCGGCCCGGGTTGGAGTTAGGGAGTCACAATCCACGCTTTGTTGTGTGGCCCCTTGAGTTGATGTCAGGGACTCACAATCCACGCTTTCTTGCGTTGCCCCTTGAGTTGGGGTTCGGGACTCACAATCCACGCTTTGGTGTGGCCCCTTCAGTTGGGGTTAGGGACTCACAATCCACGCTTTGTTGCGTGGCCCCTTGAGTTGTGGTTAGGGACTCACAATCCACGCTTTGCTGTAGCCCCTTGGGTGGGGGTTAGGGAATCACAATCCACTCTTCGGTGTGGCCCCTTGAGTTAGGGTTAGGGACTCACAATCCACGCTTTGGTGTGGCCCCTGGAGTTGGGGTTAGGGGCTCACAATCCACGCTTTGTTGTGTTGCCCCTTGATTTGGGGTTAGGGACTCACAATCCGAGCTTTGTTGTGGCCCCTTGAGTTGGGGTTAGGGACTCACAATCCACGCTTTGGTGTGGCCCCTAGAGTTGGGGTTCAGGACTGACAATCCGAGCTTTGGTGTGGCCCCTGGAGTTGGGGTTAGGGACAGACAATCCACGCTTTGATGTGGCCCCTTGAGTGGAGGTTAGGGATTCACAATACACGCTTTGTTGCGTGGCCCCTTGAGTTGGGGTTAGGGACTCACAATCCACGCTTTGGTGTGGCCCCTTGAGTTGGGGTTAGGGACTCACAATGCACGTTTTGGTGTGGGCCCTGGGGTTGGGGTTAGGGACTCACAATCCATGCTTTGTTGTGTGGCCCCGGCGCGCTCTCGGCATGGCCCACATAGTGGGATAGAGGCACACTGGTTCACCCACACCGCGCCGTATCGCCGCACCCGCTGCACATTAGCGGAAGTATCGACCGAGAGGGGATACAGCCGCCTTCGCAGCGTTGAGACCACAGGTCCTGCCAAACATCATTGCAGGCCTCGTGGCAGCAGAGAAGTGCACCCACCAGTGCACGAGCGGTAGCACTACCGAGTAGGCACTGCTTCGCCTGCCCCACGTTGACGCCGGGGTTAGAACTGGCCGCCCGTCCAATCGTCCCGAGAGGTATTCGGGCAGCCGGGGCCACCGCACTGCCCGGAGACTCGGTTTGCCCCCCACCAGGAGCCTCCATCCATCGACCTGCACTATCTCCACGATGACGTCTACCCCTCCTGGACTGGGGCTCTAAGCCGACGCGATCACCAATCGCTGCCCCCCGGACTGGGCCTCGACCGCCGGCTCAAGGTCCAAGGTATCCAATGTGTGACGGGCGCTTGCTGACGCGTTGTCATCCCCATCCAGCAGCGACAGCAACACCTCCGTGATGCGTCCAGGCGCGTCGTCTCCCTGAATCCGTGTAAGGTGCTCGGATCCCACCAGGACCGCCATGCACTTTTGCCCTTCCGCCACCGGGACGACCCTCCGCAGCTGCCGGTCATACAGCCAGAGTTCCCCCACGTCCAACACGGTGGCTACCGCTAGAACTGGGAGGGAGCACAACGGTTGTTGGAAGATAGGCAGTACTTCACGGGGCCAGCCCATGATGCTCCCGACTGCAGGATGGCCTACAAACACCTTAAGCCACGGTTCGTCATGGCCATCTGGGTCGCGTACCATGGTACCGCGGCCCTTGGGGGCTGATGCTAAGGTTAGCTACACCCCACGCAGTGATGGGTGGCGCCGGTTCCCACTTCAGTGGGATATGATATATAGTTTCGAGCAACGCAAAGACTGCCGCTTTGATGCAGGGCAGGAGGGAGGGCTATCCTTGTACCTAGTTAGAAGGACTGCCGAAGCGCATTGTGTGTTGTCGTTGGGTGGGGGGCCATGTAGTTCTGGGTGGCACCAAGTGCGCCATCCAGCCGGTGCCTCGCCTCTCAATGGTGACATGACCGGTACGTTGCGAAGAAACCGTTTTAGTGTGTGTAATTCTCTGCATGGGGTGGCATGGATCAGGGCACCGTATCTACCTCCCAGTTGCCATCAAATGGGAGCGGGGACAGGATAGGGATGACCTGGTTATCGACGTCGAAGAAACCCCAGACCGTATCAAGTGGCAGCCGCCAATGGTTGCATACCTTCCGCCGCAACTTGCTTTGGGGTGAGGAGTGCAGCCTGCCATCGTCTTTTCATGTGGTCCAGCTCTGCAACTCTGGGGTTGCTTGGTATTTGTGTGTATGCCCCTGGCTGGATCAGCGTGAGGTTGGGTGTGTGTGTATACCGTGGTGTGTCGTCTGGCTCTGCGTGGCGGTAGTATATCTCGTGCCATTGCTGTGTCCTGTGTGTGCGTTGTTGGTGCAATGAGATTGATTCTTTCCACATACACCAGATTTCAGCTTCCTAGCTGGACAGGAAGCCCCCTATGGCAACCCAATACTCAGATTGCTCGAGGATTAGGTGTGCTACCGTCCACAAAGTGTTGTGGTCCAGCTCCCAGTGCACGAAGGATCTAACTTCACTTTCAGTGATGATGTGGAAAGTGTGATCGGTCGCATGCCCTATTCAGTCTGGATGTTTGTGCAGTGCGCAGATGGAAAAGTCAAACGGGCCATGCCCATGTCTGGCATTGCGGAGTCGTGAGAGTTCCCACTCAAACGTCTGTTTCACTTGTGATCTGCTGATGGCCCAGTACTGGTCGTCCATGTCGATTTCTGCACGTGTGAACGACTGCCAGTTAGGCTGCAGGCGAACCAGGCTGGCTAGAATGTCTCTCACTCCGCGCATTGTGGGCATGCTGAGGGTGCGTGTGCATGCACTGCCAGCTCTAACAATTAGCCCTACGGCTCTGCCTATCATGCGTCCCCATCTGGCAAGGTGGTGCCCAGCAAAAGTGACAATAACTCTGAGTTTCATTTCATTTAGCAGTTCTCTGGATTTCCACTTGAACTTGTGATAGGCCGTGGGGGGGCGCATGGTGTGTGTGTTGTACTGCGTCGTGGGGCGTTTGTTTGCCTGGACTGTGTGGGAGTCATGCCATTCATGCGCGGTAAGATGTTGCTGTACCTATACCTGTGCTGTTTGCGGGTTCAGAAATTCACGCTTGAGTGCTCTGTGCTGAGCTGCCTGGTGTAGTATATTATGCTCTCACGCCGTGTGTAAGATGTGCAGGAAGACCCACTGTGCGAAACATCTTACATGAAGGTTATGTTGGCACGTGGCATACTGTGTGGAACAACGTTTCCCACAATGAACACAAGCGGCTCGATTCGCTACCACAGGGACATGTAAGGCCTGGGGGGATTCAGGCACTTCAATGTCAATCAATGTGGTTAGGAGGTCCCATTGGACCTCCCACATAGTTGTCCCTCGCTTGACTGGTTTAGAACACTTCGCCATTGTAAAAATGTTACCCGTAGCATAGCGCATGAGGAACGAGCGCACGGCGGCGCTCCATTTCCGAAATCTACCTGTTTCACGGTGTTGTAAAGCAAGTTGATTTGCGGTATCGAGCCCGCCTGCCAAGGCACGGTAACAACCGATGATGGCTGGCATTTCGTACCCGCGTCTGTTGTGTACCACCACCTCTTGTGGAAACCCACAATTTGACAGTAGTGGCACAACCCGAGGCGGTTTATGGCCAACCCTGGGATTTTTATAGACTTGCAAAGTGTATTTGGCAGTGGACACTTTGGCGGTGGCCAGGCCTCCCTCCTCAAGTACTTCTCCCGCCTCACTTACACCACGCTCATCGTGCTTGCATAACATTATTAGAATAGAAAGGGAGTGCCTCAGGCAGCCAAACCCTTGGTGGCTTCGTGACTGCCGAAAAAACTGTCGGCAACCATAATGGTGCCTTCGGGCAGGACATCGGCCCAATTATTTTGGAATCTGGCGTGTGTTCATGTTGCCTTGGACAGTGGATGCACGCCGTAGTCGACCACGTGCACCAACGTATAGATAGATGTTGGTAACGTATGGCTCAACCACATCTACTAAAACATACAATTTGACCCCAGTCGAGTGGGGCTTTCGCAGTATGAATTGCCGCAAAGGCCTGGCTCGAATCCCCTTATGGGGCACTACGGTCTCATCGCCGCTCGCGATGGCCCCAAGCCTCCATAGCCTACCCCAAACCTCATTACCTCGCTCAATGAGAAGCGTCACATCAAGCCGAAGTACTCGACTCAGGGCGTAGTACTCGCGGCGTGTCAGCAGTTGGCTAAGCCTAGCGTTGTATGACAAAGCCTTGGGTACCCAGACATCGTCACTGCGGCGTGGTTGGACCATGCCCAGCACGACTTTGAATAGTAAGAACCGGATCACGTTTTGCTCCACATCAGTTGTAATCCCCGCTACCCTTGCCTTCGTGCTAAGGAGGTCGACAAAGGGGGACATGACATCGGACCAGATCTCCTGCAGGGTGTTGTTTTCCTTCCGCGGGCCTCCACCTTCGTAGTCCGAGAAGAGGTCTGCCGCCTTCTCTGAGTCTAAGAGCTCCCGTGCTTCGAATTCCATAGTGGGGCACCTATTCAAACCATGAAACATACATGTGGCCCTGGCGACTAACCCTGGAACCCTGCTAGCAATCGCAACCTAGCCCGTAGCCGCAGACAGGTCTATGTAACCTTGGACGCTACCTACGGTATCCTCACCCGTAGCCGCAGACGGGTCCATGTAACCTTGGACACTACCCTCACCCGTAGCCGCAGACACTTTGATGTAACCTTGATTCACAGAAGTGGATCAGAAGGGCAACAAGGGCTCATTGCAAAGCACATGCACAGTGAATTCCTGCAGAAAAATAATTTGAATCCGGCCGCCGTTCAGTCGGAGCCAAGAAACACAGGCCTCCCCATGGAAACTTAGGCATAGGCATACATCAAGGAGGGGCACATCCAGCGAGCCCCGTGGCAAAACACAGCGGACACTGGGCTGTGTGTGAAATGTTGTACGTGAAAAGTGTCAGTGGGCCACAGTGCGGCCTTTCAACAGAATCGTTCAGTCCTCGCCACTGCTAAAATACGTCGACAACACACAATCCTCCCCACTATCAGAGAACGGTGCCGCTGGGGTGGCATGTGCATGTACAAAGAATGGGGCCGGCACATCCAGGGACCCCCGCCGCCAAAAACGTTGCACAATGTCCATGGTGTAGAAATACTGGCCACCTTGGAAAACTGTGGACCATCCAACCACGTGGGAACGCCGACCACACACGCAGGTTACATATTGGCATCCCACTGATCGTCGTCACGTCTCGTCCCAGTCATCCATGGTCTGAGAGACAAGCATGAGACGGTGGAATGGCATGTAACCCCACTTGTCGCCGCAAACAGGTTGGCGCCACCGCGGATGCAGTCTATCGTGTCCTTGACCGTAGCCGCAGACAGGTTGATGCAACCTTGGAGCAACCCTATCGTATCCCCTGCCGTAGCCGCAGACAACTATCCGTAGCTCCGACAACTCGAAGCGTAACCTCACCCGTAGCCGCAGACAGAATGTGCGTAGACCGAGTCTCACGGGGTAGTAACACGAGCATGTACCCTTCGTGAACGGGGGATAAGTGGCCGTTTGAATGGGGTGTGAATATTCGCGTAAATTTACCCAATTTCGAGGTTTTTTGAGGAAAACGCCATATTTTTGGTTGCTTCTGAGGGATTTGAGGGGGTAAAATTCTTGCCCTAGCTTCATTACGCATCATCCAGTGAAAGTCCCGCCCCAAAAGCATCCTCCATGCCCAAACGGCGCCCAAAACGAAAAGTGCCAAACCCGGCAAGCCTGTAGCCGATTCATAGGCGTGAATTCTTGTGAATTCGTATGAAATTCGAAAGAATTTCGTACCAATTCACGTGAATTCATACAAATTTCACCCTTGTGCACCCCTCATTTGTCCTAACACCCGGGGTACCCCCCCCCCCCCCCAATCCACCCCTGCAGGCACCTTGGCTACAGGCAACATGTGCACGTGTGTGTGGGTGTGGCTTTGTGTGGGGTGTGTCGGTTTGTGTGGGTTTGTGTATGGGTGTATGGTTGTGTTTGCATGTGCGTGGATGTATGACTTCCTGTTTGTTTCTACGTACGGGCGTGTGTTTGTCTGTTGGTGTGTGTGAGGATGTGGGGGGCACCCAACCACATACGCACACAAACCTGTCCCAAACCTCACACCAACACCAACACACACCCACACACAACCACGGACCCATGGGTACACACCCACACACAAACACACACCCACGCGCACAAACCAATCCACACACCCACCCACCCACCCACCCACACACACACACACACACACAATGATCCCGCCCCACATACCCAACCACAACACATCCACTATGCAGGTGTGTGTGCGTATGTGTGGCTGGGCGGTGTGTGGGCGTGGGTGGGGCTTGTGGGTTTGTGTGGGTTTGTGTATGGGTGTATGGTTGTGTTTGCATGTGCGTGGATGTATGACTTCCTGTTTGTTTCTGTGTGCGGGCGTGCATCTGTGTGTTCGTGTGTGTGTGGATGTGGGGCCCACCCGACCACATACGCACACAAACCCGTCCCAAACCTCACACCAACACCCACCCACCCACACACACACAACCACGGACCCATGGATACACACCCACACACAAACACACATCCACACGCACAAACCAATCCACACACACCCACACACATACACATACACACACACACACACACACACACACACACACAATGATCCCGCCCCACATACCTAACCACGACACATCCACTATGCAGGTGTGTGTGCGTATGTGTGGCTGGGCGATGTGTAGGTGTGGGTGGGGTGGCAGGGCGGTTTGATTTCATTGATGGTATGTGGGTGGTTGGGGGGGTGTATGACTGTCTTTTTGGTTCTGGGTGTGGGCGTGCGCCTGTGTGTGTGGGGGGGGGGGGGTGAGGATGTGTGTGTGTGTGTGTGTGTGTGTGTGTCTATGTGTTTGTGTGTGTGTGTGCTGGGGGGGCAGGTATAGGGAAATGTGTGTGGGTGTGGGGACTTCGTTGCATGCATAGGTGGTGTTGGTGTGGCTTTTCTGCCAGTGTCCTGCAAAAAATGGTACGAGATTCGTACGAAGTTCGCACGAATTTCGTACGAGATTCGTGCGAATTTCGTACGAATTTCGTCCCCAAAGCGCCTCAATATACGTACCGTGAATGTGGTTGTTACGAAATTCGTGCGAAATTCGTTCGAACTTCGTACGAATTTCTTACGAAGTTCGAACAATTTGCATGAATTTGTATCATTTTGGTGCAGAACAAACACACTCAGCCCATAGCACACAGCACAGCAACACGACAACAACACAGAAGAACAACACAGTCAGGTCATCAGCAACAGTCACCAATGAGGAGCAGCAGACAGAACAAGCACAACAAGCAGTAAGCAAAACAACGATACCAACACAGCCGAAAAGCAGGCATTAGACACACATCAATCAGCAGCAACAAACACAGACGACAGACAGTCACGCACCCAGGCACGCACACACCATGCACCCACCCCCACAGAAACAACAACCCCTCCGACCAGGCACACCCACACACACACAAAAATGATACAAATTCATGCAAATTGTTGGAACTTCGTACGAAATTCGTACCAAATTCGTAACAACCACATTCACAGTACCTATCTTTGAGGCACTTTGGGGACGAATTTCGTACGAAATTCGCATGAATTTCGTACGAACTTCGTACGAATTTTGTATCACTTTTGCAGGACACTGGCAGAAAAGCCACCAACAACACCACCTATGCATGCAACAAAGTCCCCACACCCACACACATTTCCCTATACCTGCCCCCCCCGGCACACACACACACCCACACACACACACACACACACACACACACACACACACACACACACACACCTAAAAGTGGTAACCATATCTGGTATAAACATCTGCTGCCCATCTTCAGAAACCGAAGCATTGTATGCGGACACCAGCAGTGAGGGGACAGCAAGATCTGCGCAGTCGCTGTTGCATCTTCCCTGACAAGCTCCTCACAATGCACACAAAGCATCAGATCCTGCATTGAACACTGTCGCTAATACAATCACTCCTCTCCAAGAAGCGAGCGAAAACGAAAATGGTCCAGCCTTCCATGCTAATGGGTGTGGACAGTTGGAAGGCACCCAGGCACGTGTCTCAGCTCATAGTACGGAATCACAAATGGTCATAGAAAGAAGACCCATGAGTTAGCATCCTTGACATCAGGACTGCCTGGATGGTCTGAAGCCATACCATCAACATCTTCATGCAACTTCAGCATACCTCAAGCACTAATGATGCACCAAAAAGAGCACCTCACCTCAAACAACCCACACACACACACACACACACACACACACACACATACACATACACACACACACCCATATACAAACACACACACCCATACACAAACACACACATGCCTGTTTGCTTTCATATCAGCACAGATCTTGTGAAAAGTTGAGGCACACCCATGCCAACGCGCAGACGAACTCAGACCAACCGCCAAGGAAGAAATTATCATGTCTGTCGTCAGCCACCTAGAAATGCTGCATCATGGTCTGCAACACAACCCCAGATCCTCAGTGCAAACATCACTGAGGATCTTCAAATGTCCTATCATATCGGCACACATCTTGTCGAAGGATGAGGATGAGAAACCTGTGAAGAGAAAAAGGATACCCTCCCTAACCTTAACCGCATTGCAACAAGCAAGACACCCTCATAACCCCACACCCAGACACTCAGGGGTGTAAGTGGGGGTCTCCTTCCCCCCCCCCCCCCAACCATAAACGTGGTTGATTACGCTCCTATGGTTTGACCCAATGGACCCCCCCACCCCACCCTCATGCATCTACTAGCACCTATAACCTTTGCCCTTCCCAACAACTGTGGGAGCAATGCAACAATGGTTTGACCCCAATGGACCCCCCCACCACTGCATCCACTATCACCTATAACCTATGCCCTTCCCAACAAATTTGTGAGCAATGCAACAAAGATTGAGAAATGTAATGTGTAATGTTTTGATTTGTTATTTGTGTTCTAGTGTAGAACAAATCAAGGCTAGAATGATTCCTGTTCTAGTCTACGTTCTAGCTAGATGTTGTAGGCTAGAATGCCCTCGCATTGTCGTTCTAGGCTAGAACGAAATTGTGCGTGCTAGCGTGTGTATCTAGGGATCTACAAAACAAATTGTTCAATATCCAATGTGTGCAACAAATAGCAGTGGCAAGACAAAATGGGGGCCAATTCGTACGAAGTTCGTACAAATTGCACAGTCTCGTGAATCTGTGAATCTAGCGTGAATTTAGGTGTGAATTTCGGTGCGTGAATTTCAGATTCAACCAAACACCACCGAATATGTTGAACCACGTGGCTAGTTAAAACCTCTAATTTGCACACATTTATTGTACCACGCTTTTGGCGAAGATAGCACGAGAAACGCACACGATGGCACCAAGTTACGCGCAAAACACAGCAAAAAGTTGTCAAATTTACGCTACCGCGAATCTCCCATTCAAACGGCCGGTTCACGCAGGGTACACAAGCACTCTCACAAAGAACGCGTCATCAGTGGATCATGAAACAGAAGGCTGAAGGTATACAGTAGCAGTGTGCCGCGCACTGGAGAGGTGCATATGAAATTGTGCCTGGAAACTTTTCCCTCTCCTTGCTATGTCGCCCTTAGCCCCTTGCCCTTTCTGACATTCTTTGCCTGGGCATCCATGTGCCACAGGTTCCTACATCCTCATACTCGGATGTCTCATGCACGACATCCCTACCCGACTTCGTGCGCCGCTTGTTGTGGCTGTGGGTCTTGCCTCTCTCATCACAGTATCGTACATCACCACACAGCACGTGCTCTGCCTGCCTACACATGTGTATTGGGGACACCCGGGCCCTGGCTTCAGACTTGGCCACACCCTCCCACTCCTGGCACCCTCTTTGTCTCTCCCCTATTCCGCACTGCCTGTACGTGGTCGCTGTGGCCATTTTGTCTGCATGCCTCAGCCCCCCCCCCCCCCCCCGCGCATGTTTCAGCAGTCTGCGTGGCGCTCCTCGTTGTCTGCCCTGCCACAACTTGCACGCCATTGTTGGGTGCCGGCTTCTTGACCGCATTACACACAGATCCTGTCACGCTGCTCCACTATCGGCCTCCCCACCCTCTCATGCTATCCCTCTCAGCGCGCTCTCTCTCTTTCGGCATGTGCTCTCTGCGGTCGTAGTGCCCATCAGAATCAATATGTCTCAATCTGCACTCGACCACAGCCACAGCCCTGCCCAGATACGGTCCAGTGTATATATATACTGATGGCCCTGCACGCACGTGTCCTAGGCATTCGCCCTTGCTCTGTCAGTGTACTCTCTCCGTGGTCGCTGTGTCGCCCTGCATGCTCAGCTCCGGCCGCCACCACCCTGTACTCTGATCTGGACGTTGCCCTCTCACATATCCTGCCTGTGGTGCGCACACGTGTCCTGCTCAGCCTGTCTGCTCTGTCCCTCGGCTCTGCCTTCCTAGCTTGTACCAGCGCTCGGTTCCCGCCTCTAGGAACCTGGCACGGAGGGCATGCTGGGTTAGGAACCTGTCTGTCTGAGGACGCCACGCCCCATGCCGATAGTGCAGTATCCCGAGGCCCCAGATAAGCAACTGAATATTCGCATACACATCCCTCCAGTACAAGGCCATCCAGAGGGATTTCTGGAGCAGTACAAGGATCTGCGCACTCATGACCTTGGTCGCGTTTGGCGCGATGGCAGGTAGCCAGCGGGCCCACTCGGCCTGGTCATAGATGTAGTCATCGAGGTTCAGGACTACTCCCTTCCGTAACAACCGCAGTTGTGTGGTGTCCGGGATGCAGGCCTCACACCATAGAATCTTCTTCCCGTGTTCCTCCCATTTCTAACCCTAACCCTCCCATTTCAATGGCACTCCCTACATCGCTTTGAGAAGTTGCATGACAATTGACTACATGACCCTGGCCATGTGGGCCACCATATTCACCAATATTATATAGATATTGTCACGGAACCTGGCCAACATGACACATGGGCCCTGAATCTGTGAGGGTGTCGGCGTCCCTCCCAACTCACCAATGAAAAATTCTGTCGGGTGGAACTTGGATAAAAAGGTTCGCACCCTCTCAGTATCTCTCCGTGGTGTGCACTGCACGATGAGGTTAGTCCGTCCCCCTGGTGCTGAGTCCCACGGTACAACACCTAGGATCGGCATATCTACCCCATCCACTGTGGCTCATGCCAATAGCCTGTCAGCTGGCGTCCACCAGCCCTGCAGGCCGTGTCGCTGTACATCTTCCTCCCTTACCTTGTGTTTGTTTGTTACCGCCCACACATCTCCCAGTAATTGACATGACGCATATGCATGCAGACAAAAGAAGGGCTCAGCTCCTGGTAGAACCACAGTGATTTTGTGCTGGAGGCTCAGAGCATTCACCTGCTGCTGCCATGCCCGCTGTGTGTCCTGTCTGACTGTGGATGTGGGGGAGATTCAGAAGGTCAGATCCTCCTCGAACATGGCCCACAACTCCGCCGTGTGGCCCGCGAGGTGGCCCCCAATGGGGACACCCCGTTTGCCCTGCACCAGTACAACCACGCCTAAAACGACCATGGTATTCTCCAACATGTCCCACCGCACAAACCTCAGTACCTCGTCCTCACTTAGGATCCTAAACTCCTCTGATGTATATAGACCCCCCAAATCTGTCCAGGTTTTTATCTCCACCTTTATGCAGTGCAAAGTGCAATACCTTGTCTCTCCGTTTTTTCTTGGTTTTGCCGATGGCATGCTTGATTGCTCTTAGGCACTCGTCCTTATCTAGCTCCCACACGTAGGCAGTACATGTCGTTGACATCCGCTTCGCACGGCTCGACGGTGTAGGTTCCGCACTGCGTTTACCAGATTGCGCACCCCCACCATAACCGGGAGGGCCAGGGATGTGAGGGTCATGTACATTTCGTTAAGGAGAAGGCGCAGGGTGCGTCCTACCAATTTGGCCAGACTCTGCACCACTACATTGGTAAACGTGAAGACATCCCTCCACTTGATGAGCGGAGGGGTCTTATGTTCCTGTGTCCTCCACTTCATCAGCGAGAATGCAGATGGGGGTTGTACCTGTCGTCTCTTCTTTCCCTCACTTGGCCCCTGATCTGCCTCGTCCTGTCCCCGCTCTCCCTCGCTCTTTCGCTCACGCTTCTCCCTTTGGTGCATTACCCTTTGCCACAACGCTCTCCCGCTCTCTGCCTGTGTCTTGTGCTGTGTCATACCCAGCTTGTGATCCATGGCCATATCAAGGATGCCTGCTGTCCGCGCCCTTTCAATCATAACGTCGAGCGCAAGAATCCTCGACTGGTCCTCAATCTCTCCCCAAGCCCAGATGGAGAACCGCCCCCCCAACAGCAGCCCCTACAGAGCGTTCTCCTCCTCAAGTATGTGACATATTCCATACATATTGTACAAGCGTTTGTCCCAGCAGCCCTCCCTCATATCCATATTGTGGAAGGCTGCTACCTGTTGTTGTATTGATTGGCTCACAAGCTCTGGGCTCTTTTCTCTGAGCTGGTTCAGATGCATGTCGCATGCCGTGGTGAATCTCTGTTTGAATGCCTATAACTCCTCCTCCTGTATGACCCCTCTCGTGGACAGCAACTCCCCCGTCGCATATGTACAGACTGTGAGGTTCTGTAGCGCCTGTGTGGTCTGACTGACACACTCACACAACTCATCAGCACTAGGGATAATCGCTTGGTGAGAATGCTGCTCAAACGGTACACGCCTGTCTGTCTGCATCACAGCTTGCCACTGAGCTGGGCCTCTGCATATTCCATTGTCTACAGAGGGGACGTTTCTGTCCGGAAGCGGTCTGCGCGGCATAATACGTGCTGTGTGTGTTGCTTCATTACACCCAGCACGCGCAGCACGTGGACAACGCAAACGACACACGCATAACGCGCAGAACGGGGTTCCAGAGGCAGACTTAGAAGCAGACTTCCGGCACGCGCAAAACGCGTAGCACGCGGAGCACGTCGCTATTGCACACCTGCGCACTTTTGGGTGGCTGTGTCCTCACAGGTTGGGTATCCAGCCTACGCGGTTGTCCCCCAGGGTTCGCACTGGTCCCATGGGTAGGGATGGCACAGGCTTGGAAGCCATGAAGTCCACGATTCCACCACGTCCGCCCTCCACCACCTTATCCTTCCTAAGCTTCGTCCTCCTGCATGTCCTCGTCTTCTTCCCCGTCACTCTCCTCCTCCTCCTCCTCACTCTCTTCCTCCTCATCCTCCTCCCCCTCCTCCTCACTCTCCTCCTCCGTGTCCTACTCACTCTCCTCCCTCTCGCTTCCATCCTCCTCGACCTCCTCACTCTCCTCCTCCACATCCGCCTCTACCACCCCGGTCACCCCATGCGCCACGGCAAAGCACCCCACATGGTACCACTTGCCTCACCCACAACCAACGTAGTGGGTCTTGCCCCGGTTGCAATGGTTGCACACCCGGCGGCCCGGCATCCGCACCGGCACGTGGATGGGCTTGGCCACTACCACTTTACAAAAGCGGCGCCTGATAAGGTCCCAATGCCAGTCAAACATAGTACCCTACCGGAGGACAAACGCACGCACCGCATGCGACCAGGTCATCTGACGTCCCATCTGGCGCATCTAGAGGGCCATCTGGTTGACGCCATCCACCCCACGCGATAAGTGGCGGTAGCTGGCGACCACCGGGTTCACCTCATTCCCGTTGCGGCGATGCACGGGTCCGGCGTGTGGGAAGTGGACGTTCGTGAGGATTGGCACTAGATGGGGCGGCTTGTGTCCCACCTTTGGGTTCTTGAAGAACACCATGGCGTACCTTGCGTTGTCCACAGTGCACGTGGCGGTTTGCCCCTCTGCTAGCAGTTCTCCTGCTAGGAGTTCTCCTGCTCTCTCCACCCCGTACGTGGAGCGCTTCGTCATCATCAAGAAGGCGTCCCTATCTACATCAAGGTCACGCGCTATGTCTGCAGTCCAAAAAAGGAATCCGCACAGAGGATGGTACCGGAAGGGAGGAGACCTGCCGGCATGGTCATGATATGCTGGGCATTGAAGTTGCGTACAGTGTTGCCAAACCGCCGCAGGTGCCCGCGTCTACCCGTGTACAGGTACATGTCCACCACGTACCCACTAGTGGCATCGGCAAGGCAATGGAGCTTCATGCCGGTTGAGTGGGGCTTGCAGGCGATGAACATCCGTAGTGGGCCGGCACGTATGCCTTTGTGCGGCACCACGGACTCATCCCCACAAGCCGCGCCACCCAACCGCCAGGCACCAGCCCACTGCCCGTTACACTCCTCCAGTAGCTCAACAACGTCGGGCCGGATGTTACGGCGCAAGACGCAGTACTCCTTGCGGCTTGGCAATCGTGCCATGAAGGGGTTGTATAGCAACCCGTCCCGTTCCCAGATGCCATCTACTTGCATGGGTCGTACCATGCCTTGTAGGAGGATGAAGGCGTTGGACCTACGGAAATGCGAGCCGCGGCTAGAATCGATTGGGCCGACCGCTAGAATCAAGTGGGACACACCTTGGTACTAGGGGGATCAAGTGGAAGAGGTTCGCCTTTCGGAGGGATGCCCGCTATAATTCTTGGATTGGAGCCAACTTGTGGTCCCAAACCTCATCCTCGGTGTACCCGACTAGTTCAGTTTGGCCTGGCCGGACCGCATGCATGATATTTGCTGCACAATCCTCTAGGGAGAGTGCACCCGCATAAAGATTCGTGGGAAATGGCATTTTCGAAAAGCGGTGTGTCTGCACAACACGGAACACGTACGTTCACACTTCAGAGGCAGCACTGGAGGCAACGCCGAGAACGCACAACACGCGTAGAACGCGCCACACGCACTCCAGAAGCACAGTCAGAGGCAACGCGCAGGACACGTAGCACACGGCAGCGTGTGTGTGTGTGTGTGTGTGTGTGTGTGTTTGGGGGGGTCTGAGCCTCAGTTCACCTACCACACAGCAATCTACGGCAGAGCGGGGTGGTTTCAACCTCCATTCCCCGACCAGAGAGCAATTGGCAACACGTGTGGTATCTTTTTTTGCGGGACACCACCAGTTCGCTTGTGCTGGGCGCAGACCGGGCACTACATGTCCCATCGCCATAAAACTCCATTATTGTACAGCCAAGAAACCGGTAACTTTACCACGTATTGCGACGCCATCCATCCGGCGCCTGCTGTGAAAAAGAGCATGTTTGCGATGAAACTTCCCAAGGGGGAACCCGCAAAGCGGGCTGCGAACTCTGCCGCCCCCCGGATTCGTCGGGGTCCGGCCATTGGCTCGCCGGACTCGGTTCCCCGAGCGGGGAGAAATAACAATCTGACCCCTCACCCTCCCAACCCTCTTCGCCGTTTGGCGTAAAAATTTCCACAATGTCGCCAGCGATCATATTGCCCTCGGGTGCCGTCTCCGTATCTGGACCCCCCTTCCAGATCGGCATGGCGTTCTGGGGAGTCGGGGGGTTCTTCCTTGACTCGCACGGGCGTATGCAGAACACGTAAAGCGGGGTGCTGTCCTCTACAAGAGGGCCATACTCAAGACGAATATAACGCGTAACACACACAAAACGCGTAAAACAGGCCGAGGCAGATTCCAGAGGCGCAACATAACCATACGGGCATGACGGGCAAACGGCAGTGACACCACAACACGCACCTGCTCACCTGCCGGACCACCATCGCCACCCGCCGAGACCTCCGCACCCGCTGCAGCGCCATCTGCGGCCTCCTTGGGCCCTTGTTCGGCCTCTCCACCTTTGGTTTCTGGGGGCAGCTTCTGCAGAACGCGAAAAACGTCACGTCTCTACTCCAAAGAGAATGTGGAGGCACAACACGTAGGACGCGCAAGACGCGTAAAACGCGCAAGACGGAGCAGGTTGGCCTCTAGAGGTGAAGAACAAGCACACGTGGAGAACACCCAGCACAATAACCTCCGGCTCCTCCATGGCACCGTTGCCCGTTCCTGCCATTCCGCGAGGGGGCTGATCATCCCGCGCCGCGTCGGTCTCTTGTGGAATCTGTGCAAACGCAACGGGGGCCACCGAAGTACAAAACATTTGGCACACAAGACCGGGCGTGCACATATATATGACTCACACCTCTGTACAAACCACGCATTGAAAGCCGCAACGGAGGACGTACGATCGGGTTGGTTCCGGAGCTGCCCACACACCTTCTTGATCTATGCCACATCGGTGAACGGGCCGATCACCGCCTTCGGTTGAATCTCCAGCGGCTCGGACGTTGCGAAGGGGGGCGCGCCATGGGGTGGAGGAGGGGGGGGAGGGGGGGGCAACGGCGGATAGGCGTGCCACTGCGGGTCTTGCTGGTGCGGCTGCTGGGGTGGGCGGTGGGCATGAGGGGGCGGGTATTGTGGCGGCGGGGGGGGGGAAGGTGCGGGTAGTGGTACCCGCTCATGTGAGGGGGCTCCCAATCCCAAGCGGCAGTCTGCACAACAGGTAGCACGGCAGACCACCTCCAGAAGCGTATGTGGAATCATACATGCAAGACGCGTACAACGCGCTTCACGCGACAACTGACCTCAAGAGGCGGAGCGGAGGCAACGTCACACACACCACCGAGACCACGAAGCACGCAAATACCAGCAGTTTCTTCGCCGCCAGCTCTCGGGTGCCCACCAAGGACCATGCTCCGGACGCCGGGAGTTCCAGGTTCCATTCTTCTTCCAACTCGTACGCCATCACACCGGCCATCCGAACGTAGCGGATGAACTTGTCATGCAGAACGCGGAATACGTGAATGCTCCTCCAGAGGTAGGCTAGAAGCGCACGCGTAGAACGCGCAGAACGCGCATGACGCGCGGCAAGAAGTTACAGAAGCACAACAGAGGCCGTTCGCAACACGTGCAAAACATCCGTTTCCATGTCAACAATGTCTTCGATGCCCATTGCGCTAACCCGGTCGGCCCCGCCACCGCCACGACCACTTCGCAGGCCGTCCAGCTTCAGCTTGGCCAGACCGGTACCCTCCGATGGCGGGCAGAGGTCCAACGGCCATTGCGGTGCGGCGGCGCAACCCGTACAAACTGAAAGCCCCTTCAAAATCCCCTCTGCAACTTGCCGCGGGCTACTCGAGGGATACCGCTCTTCAAAATACTCACGGGCTGCTGCAGCCAGCTGGGAATTCTTGGTTCCGCATGTCAGCACGCTTTGCACGCTCAGGGCCCGGATGTACCCTTCGTGAACGGGGGATAAGTGGCCATTTGAATGGGGCGTGCATATTCGCGCGAATTTACCCAAATTTCGAGGTTTTTCGAGGAAAACGCCATATTTTTGGCTCCTTTCGGGGGGATTTGAGGGGCTCAAATTCTTGCCCCGGCTTCATTACGCATGATCCAGTGAAGTCCCGCCCCAAAAGAATCCACCATGCCCAAACGGCGCCCAAAACGAGAGGTGCCAAAACCCGGCAAGCCTGTAGCCGATTCATCGGCGTGAATTCATGTGAATTCGTACGAAATTCACCCTTGTGCACCCCCTCATTTGTCCTAACACCCGGGGTACCCCCCCCCCAATCCACCCCTGCAGGCACCTTGGCTACAGGCAACATATGCACGTGTGTGTGGGTGTGGCTTTGTGTGGGGTGTGTTGGTTTGTGTGGGTTTGTGTATGGGTGTATGGTTGTGTTTGCATGTGCGTGGATGTATGACTTCCTGTTTGTTTCTACGTACGGGCGTGTGTTTGTCTGTTGGTGTGTGTGAGGATGTGGGGCCCACCCGACCAGATACGCACACAGACCCGTCCCAAACCTCACACCAACACCCACACACACACACACACACACACACAACCACGGACCCATGGATACACACCCACACACAAACACGCACCCACGCGCACAAACCAATCCACACACACAAACACACACACATAGACACACCCACAATGATCCCGCCCCACATACCTAACCACGACACACACACTATGCAAGTGTGTGTGCGTATGTGTGGCTGGCAAGTGTGTGGGTGTGGGTGGGGTGGCAGGGCGGATTCATTCCAGTAATGGCATGTGGGTGTGTGTGTGTGGGGGGGGGGTACATGCACGACTGTCTATTTGCTTCTGGGTGTGGGCGTGCGCCTGTGTGTGTGGGGGGGGGGGGGTGAGGATGTGAGGACCGGTATGTATCTGTTTGTGTTTGGGTGTGTGTGTTTGTGTATCGGTGTGTGTGTTGGTGTGTGTGGGTGGGTGGGTGTGTGCCGGGGGGGCAAGTATGGGGAAATGTGTGTGCTTGGTTCTTTGGTCACCTCATGCCGTGTGTGTGTGTGTGTGTGTGTGTGTGTGTGTGTGTGTGTCTGTGTGTGTGTGTGTGTGTGTGTGTGTGTGTGTGTGTGTGTGTGTGTGTGTGTGTGTGTGTGTGTGTGTGTGTGTGTCCGTGCGGTGTGTGTGTGCGTGTATGTGTGTGTGTGTGTGTGTGTGTGCCGGGGGGGGGCAGGTATAGGGAAATGTGTGTGGGTGTGGGGACTTCAGTACATGCATAGGTGGTGTTGGTGTGGCTTTTCTGCCAGTGTTTTGCAAATATGGTACGAAATTCGTACGAATTTTGCACAAATTTCGTACGAAATTCGTCCCCAAAGTGCCTCAAAGATAGGTACTGTGAATGTGGTTGTTACGCAATTCGTACGAATTTCGCACGAAGTTGCAACAATTTGCATGAATTTGTGTCATTTTTGTGTGTGTGTGTGTGTCGGTGTGCCTGGTCGGAGGGGTTGTTGTTTGTGTGGGCGTGGGTGCATGGTGTGTGCGTGCTTGGATGATATGTGCATGCATTGGTGGTTCTTGGGTTCTTGGGTGGTTTTGGTGAATCATGTGGGACAATACTTTTGTGCCGTTTGTAGTTTGGGACTGTCTGTCGTTTGAGTTTGTTGCTGCTGATTGCAATAATGTGTGTGAAATGCCTGCTTTTCGGCTGTGTTGGTACCGTTGTTTTGCTTGCTGCTTGTTGTGCTTCAACTGTGTGCTGCTCCTCACTGGCAACTGTTGCTAATGACCTGACTGTGTTGTTCTTCTGTGTTGTTGTTGTGTTTTTGTGCTGTGTACTATGGGTGGGTGTGGATGGTTGGATGGGTGGCTGCCTGTTGTTGAATCATGTGGGACAATACTTTTGTGGTGTTTGTAGTTTGTGGCTTTCTGTCGTTTGTGTTCGTTGCTGCTGATTGTCATGATGTGTGTGTAATGCCTACTTTTCGGCTGTGTTGGTATCGTTGTTTTGCTTGCTGCTTGTTGTGCTTCGACTGTGTGCTGCTCCTCATTGGTGACTGTTGCTGATGACTCGACTGTGTTGTTCTTCTGTGTTGTTGTTGTGTTGCTGTGCTGTGTGCTATGGGCCGGGTGTTTTTGTTCTCGGCACAAAATTGATACAAATTCATGCAAATTGTTCAAACTTCGTACGGAATTCGTATGAAGTTCGAACAAATTTCGCACGAATTTCGTAACAACCACATTCACGGTACGTATATTGAGGCGCTTTGGGGACGAATTCGTGCGAATTTCGTACGAATTTTGTGCGAACTTCGTACCATTTTTGCACGACACTGGCAGAAGAGCCACACCAACACCACCTATGCATGCAACGAAGTCACCACACCCACACACATTTCCCTGTACCTCCCCCCCCGGCACAAACACACACAAACACACACACACACACACACACACACACACACCCTTGCACAAACTCACACATATCGTCAATGAAAGCAAACAGCCCCCCACTGGACCCACACCCACCCACTGCCCGCCCACACACCCTCATACGTACTTGGACGGCGGAAGTGTCACGGTTAGATGTTTGGGGGGGGGGGGGTTCTGTGTGTGTGTGTGTGTGTGTGTGCCTGTGTGATTGGATGGGTTTCTGCGGATGTGTGTGTTTGGGTGGATGGGTGGGTCGGGTGTGTCCATGTGTAGTTGGGTGTATGGTCTTGTGTGTTTGTGTGTACGCGCGTGTTGGTGTGAGGTGCGGGAAGGGTGTGTCTGTATGTGTGTGCGTGTGTGTGTGTGTGTATGGCTTGTGCGTATATGTGGTTCGGTGCTCCTCACATCCTCACACACCCCCACACACAGGCGCACGCCCACACCCAGAACCAAAAAGACATTCATACACCCCCCTGCCCACCCACATACCATCAATGAAAGCAAACAGCCGCCCACTCGACCCACACCCACACAGTGCCCGCCCACACACCCTCATACGTACCTCGCAGTGGATGTGTCAGGGTGAAATCTTTAGGGGGGGGTTCTGTTTGTGTGTATGTGTGTCTGCCTATGTGTGTGGATGGGTTTGTGCGGATGCGTGTATGTGGGTCGGTGTGTCCATGTGTAGTTGGGTGTGTGGTTGTGTGTGTTTGTGTGTGCGCGCGTGTTGGTGTGAGGTGCGGGAAGGGTGTGTGTGTATGTGTGCGTGTGTGTGTGTGTGTTTATGGCTTGTGTGTATATGTGCATGGTTTGGTGCGTTTGCTTTCATATCAGCACAGATCACGTCAAAAAATTGAGGCAGAGATGACCCACCACTTGCGGTCACCCTGCCAAGTGTTGACACCCAGTGCAAGGAGCATACTCAGAGGAATATATGAAGCTTCAAATAAATAATTTGAGAAGCTACGGGTAGGTTGTAAAGTAGGCGCTGACTTGATTATTTGCTGCCAAAGCATGAGCAACTAGCACACGAGAGCCATGGGGAGGACAAAAACTGTGAAGAGAAAAAGGATACCCTCCCTAACCTTAACCGCATTGCAACAAGCAAGACATCCTCATAACCCCACACCCAGACACCAAGGGGTGTAAGTGGGGGTCTCCTTGCCCCCCCCCCCTCCCCACCATAAACGTGGTTGATTACGCTCCTATGGCTTGACCCAATGGACCCCCCCAGCCCACCCTCATGCATCTACTAGCAACTATAACCTTTGGCCTTCCCAACAACTGTGGGAGCAATGCAACAATGGTTTGACCCCAATGAACCCCCCCACCACTGCATCCATATCAGGTATAACCTAAGCCCCTCCCAACAAATTTGTGAGCAATGCAATAAAGATTGGGAAATGTAATGTGTAATGTTTTGATTTGTTATTTGTGTTCTAGTGTAGAACAAATCTAGGCTAGAATGATTCCTGTTCTAGTCTACGTTCTAGCTAGATGTTGTAGGCTAGAATGCCCTCGCGCTGTCGTTCTAGGCTAGAAGGAAATTGTGAGTACTAGTGTGTATCTAGGGATCTACAAAACAAATTGTGCAATATTCAATGTGTGCAACAAATAGTAGTGACAAGACAAAATTGGAGCCGATTTGTACGAATTTCGCATGAAATTCGTCCGAAATTCGTACCAAATTGGTGCCAAATTGGTACGAATTTCGTACGAAATTCGTACCAATTTCACAGTCTCATGAATTTGTGAATCTAGCGTGAATTTAGGTGTGAATTTCGGTGCGTGAATTTGAGATTCGAAGGCACACCACCGAATGTGTTGAACCAGGTGGCTAGTTAAAACCTCTAATTTGCACACATTTATTGTACCACGCTTTGGGCGAATGTAGCACCACAAACGCACAAGATGGCACCAAGTTACGCGCAAAACACAGCAAAAAGTTGTCAAATTCACGGTACCGTGAATCTCCCATTCAAACGGACGGTTCACGAAGGGTACAGACACTAGACACTGGTGTGTAGCAGAACCGCCAAACCGATGTCTTGCATGGACTTGGGTTCCTCCGACAAGCATTCCGTGTAGTGAATCACCAATCTGCCCAAACTCGCATTGAAGTCTGTCTCCAAGATTATCTGCATTGTGTCAAGATCACGGTTGTACCCGCCTTCACACTGGAATTTCTCTGCTCTTGTTGGTGCGGCGTTGATGCTCTCCTGTGGGCCCTTCCCGGAAATCGCAAAGGACACCTGACCACGGGCTGCCTTGTCCTTGTCCTTCTTTTTCTTGGGCATCTCCGCCTCGGACTTCTTTGGTGCCACCTTGGGCGGGCTCCGCTGCTCTGACTTCCGCTTCTTCTTCTCTGCCATTGTCTGTGGCTCCTGCTTGACTTCCAGCATGGTGGACCGTGCTGCCTTCGCAAGAGACCCTTTCTCCGGCACAACGTGGTTGTCCCTTGGGTCGTCGTCGGAATGCCCCTCCTCTCGTTTTGGCTTCTTCAGTGCGCCTCGGGCCTGCTTCTTGTCATGGGCCGTCTTGTCCTCCTTGTCCTCTTCAGTGTCTTGTTCCTCCTCCTCGTCTCCGTCGTCTGCTGATGCCTCCTCCTCCTCTTCCTCCTCACTCTCTTCTTCTTCGCCCTCCAACTAGGTCCACAATCGGTTCCGTTGGATCTGCAGAACGCGCAGCACTTGTAGCACGGTAAGGGCGCCCCCAAAGGCGGAACGAGAGGCACATCATCGGAACACGCAGAACGCGCAACGCGCAAAACACGTATGACACGGGGTAGAATCACTAACCGATGCAACACACAGCGCGCACAATACAACCTTTGTATACTCGAACCATCCATCCGGCTTGGCGCGGCAATCTTGGACTGTTGCGGGATTCCACGGCTTTCCTTTCTTGGTCTTAATCTGCAGGCAGCAAAGTTGGGGTGGATGGGCAGCTTAAAGGGCACTGGGGAAGGGTGCTGGGACGGCGGCTGCATGGATACTTGGTATGCGGTCGAGTAGGAGAGGAACATCTCATCCTCTCGGCGATCCTTGCTGCCGACCTTCTTGCGGTTCACCCAAGCTGCGTGCCAACCGGGTGTGAAGAAATGTGTGGCACGGCCCGAGAAGCAAAAACAAAAACACAAAACGAATGGCATCGACGTGTGAGGCATCGAAAGCCACAACACCTGCACTCCACCCCATTGAACAATAACATACATGTCCGTTTTTCGATCTGGAACACGATGAACGCGTTGTGCTTCAGTGTGGCCGCGTTCCCCCAGCTCCCCAGGTGTACGCCCTTGGCAAGCCACTGCTTGTGGCTATCCGGGAAAAAGGGTGCGGGCATAAAGAAAGGGCTGTGGCACACGAGGATGCGTAGCTCGCGCAAAAGGTGGGTTCCGGCCTCCTGGAGCATAATATTCCATTGTCTACAGAGGGAACGCTTCTGTCCCGAAGCGCTCCACGCGGCACAATACATGCTGCGCGTGTTGCTTCATTACATGCAGCACGCGCAACACGTGCACAACGCAAACAACACACGCATAACGCGTAGAACGTGCAGAACGCGCAGCACGGCGTTCAAGAGGTAGACTTAGAAGCATACTTCCGGCACGCGCAAAACGCGTAGCACGCAGAGCACGTCACTATTGCACACGTGCGCACTTTTGGAGGGCCGCGTCCTCGCAGTTTGGGTATCCAGCCTACGCGGCTGTCCCCCAGGGTTCGCACTGGTCCCATGGGTAGGGATGGCACAGGCTTGGAAGCCATGAAGTCCACGATTCCACCACGCCCGCCCTCCACCACCTTCTCCTTCCTAATCTTCGTCATCGTCCATGTCCTCATCTTCTTCCCCATCACTCTCCTCCTCCTCCTCCTCACTCTCCTCCTTCGTGTCATCCTCACTCTCCTCCCTCTCGCTTCCATCCTCCTCGGCCTCTTCGCTCTCCTCCTCCACATCCGCCTCTACCACCCCGGTCACCCCGTGTGCCACGGCAAAGCACCCCACATGGTACCACTTGCCGCACCCACAACAAGCGTAGTGTGTCTTGCCCCCGTTGCAATGGGTGCACACCCGGCGGCCCGGCATCCGCACCGGCACGTGGATGGGCTTGGCCACTGCCACTTTTCAAAAGTGGCACCGGATAAGGTCCCACTGCCAGCCAAACATGGTACCCGTTTGAGCCCCCCCGAGGGACCGGCAGGTCGCGTATGCGTTGACCACGGCGTACCGGAGGACAAACGCACGCACCGCATGCGACCAGGTCATCTGACGTCCCATCTGGCGCATCTAGAGGGCCATCTGGTTGACGCCATCCACCCCACGCGATAACTGGCGGTAGCTGGCGACCACCGGGTTCACCTCATTCCCGTTGCGGCGTTGCACGGGTGTGGCCTGTGGGAAGTGGACGTTCGTGAGCATTGGCACTAGACGCGGCGGCTTGTGTCCCACCTTTGGGTTCTTGAAGACCACCATGGCATACCTCGCGTCGTCCATAGTGCACGTGGCGGTTTGCCTTTCTGCTAGAAGTTCTCCTGCCCTGTCCACCCCGTACGTGGAGCGCTTCGTCATTATCAAGAAGGCGTGCCGCTCCGCAGCGAGGTCACGCGCTAAATCTGCTATCCAGAAAAGGAATCCGCACAGAAGACGGTCCCGGAAGGGAGGAGACATGCCCACATGGTCATGATATGCTGGGCATTGAAGTTGCCCGCACTGTTGCCAAACCGCCGCAGGTGCCCGCGTCTACCCGTGTACAGGTACATGTCCACCACGTACCCACTAGTGGCATCCGCAAGGCAATAGAGCTTGATGCCGGTTGATTGGGGCTTGCGGGCGATGAACACCCGTAGTGGGCCGGCACGTATGCCTTTGTGCCGCACCACGGACTCATTCCCACAAGCCGCCACCCAACCGCCAAGCACCAGCCCACTGCCCGGTGCACTCCTCCAGTAGCTCAACAACGTCGGGCCGGATGTAACGGCGCAAGACGTAGTACTCCTTGCGGCTTGGCAATCGTGCCATGAAGGGGTTGTATAGCAACCCGTCCCGTTCCCAGATGCCATCTACTTGCATGGGTCGTACCATGCCTTGTAGGATGATGAAGGCGTTGTACCTACAGAAATGGGAGCCACCGCTAGAATCGATTGGGGCAACCACTAGAATTCATTGGGCCAACCGCTAGAATCAAGTGGGACACACCTTGGTACTAGGGGGATGAAGTCGGAGAGGTCGCATTTCGGAGGGATGCCCGCTGTAATTGCTGGATGGGAGCCAACTTGTGGTCCCACACCTCATCCTCGGTGTACCCAACTAGTTCACTTTGGCATGGCCGGACTCCGTGCATGATATTTGCTGCGCATTCCTCCAGGGATAGTGCAACCGCATAAAGATTCGTGGGAAATGGCATTTTCGAAGAGCAGTGTGTCTGCATAACACCGGACAGGTACATTCAGATTCCAGAGGCAGTACCGGAGGCAACGCCGAAAACGCGCAACACGCGCAGACCACGCCACACGCGGTCCAGAGGCACAGCCAGAGGCAACACGCAGCAGACGTAGCACAGGGCAGTGTCTGTGTTTTTTTTTGGGGGGGGGGGTTTCAACCTCGATTCCCCGACCACAGAGCAATTGGCAACAGGTGTGGTACCTTTTTTTGCGGAACACCACCAGTTCCCTTGTGCTGGGCGCAGATCAGGCACTACATGGCCGATCACCATAATACTCCATTATTGTACAGCCAAGAAACCGGTATTTCTACCACATATTGCGACGCCACCAGTTCGGCGCTTGTTGAGAAAAAGAGCATGTCTGCGCTGAAACTGGGCAAGGGGGAACCTGCAAAGCGGGCTGCGAACTCTGCCGCCCCCGGGACCTGTCGGGGTCCGGCCATTCTGGACTCGGTTCCCCAAGCGGGGAGAAAAAACCCTTTGACCCCTCACCCTCCCACCCGTCCTCCCCCTCCGAGCCCTCCCACCCCTCTACAATTCCTGGATGTCGCCGTCCGTCATCTTGCCCTCGGCTGCCGTCTCTGTATCTGGAGCCCCTTCCGGTTCGGCACGGCGTTCCGGGGAGGCGGGGGGCTCCTCCTTCACTCGCACAGGCGTCTGTAAAACACGGAAAACGGGGTGTTGTCCTCCAGAGGAGGGCCAGAATCGAGACCGATGTACCGCGTAACACGTGCAGAACGCGCAACACACGCCGGGGCGGATTGCAATGGCACAAAAGAACCATATTCCTTTGTCTACCATCTGTACGTTTCTGGCCGGAGGCGCGCTCTTGTGGCCAACGGTGTTGCACGTAAGGTTTTGAAAACGCGTAGAGCGCGCACAACGCGCACAACACGCACGGACCAAGTAACACGCACAGAACGCGGAGCACGCCGAACACGTGCCTCCAGAGGCACGTGCAAGAATGAAATACCGGAACGCGCAGAAAGCGCTGAACGCGCAGCACGTCGCTTTGCACACGGGCGCACATCGAGGAGGGGCCGCGTCCTCACAGTTGGGTATCCAGCCTACGCGGTTGTCCCCCGGGGTGCGCACTGGTCCCATGGATAGGGATAGAAGAGGCTCCGCCTCCATGACCGTCTCGTTCATGCCCCCCACTCCACCACACTGCACCTCATCTTCCTCATCCTCCTCATCCTCCTCATCCTCCTCATCCTCCTCATCCTCCTCATCCGACTCGTCCACCTCATCCTCCTCACCCTCCTCGTCCTCCTCGTCCTCCTCGTCCTCCTGGTCATCCTCGTCCTCTTCATGCTCCCCGTCCTCTTCGTCCTCCTCATGGTCATCCTTCCACACCCCTCGTCCTCCTCGTCCACCTCCATGTCCCGTGCGCCTTGCACACCTCCATAGCCATGTCCCGGTGCAAAGCACGACACGTGGAACGCCTTTCCACAACCGGTACATTCATAACCGGTTCTTCCCCTCTTGCAAAAGTGGCACACACGCCGCCGTTGTGTCGCCACCGGCACGTGCGGCTCTTGTCGGAGGGGGTGGGCAAAGTACCGCCGCCGCAACACTTGCCATTGCCACTCCCACATACTAGGGGTCTCCTTGCAAAGTCCAAATTGCCGGCAAGTTGCGAACGCCTTCACAACCGCGTTCCGGAGCACGAACGCACACACTCCGTGGGCCCATGTCATCTGGCGGCCAACCTGCCTCATGCAGGGCCATCTGGTTCACACCATCGACACCGCGCGACAGTGTGCGGTACGCCGCCACCACGGGGTGCACTTCGCGCCCTCTTCGCCGGTGAGGCGGTCCCTTTCGGGCAAATCACACATTCGTAAGCATCGGCACAACGCGGGGGGGTTTGTGCCCGACCTTCAAATTCTTGTACACGTACAAACTGTACTTCGAATCCGCAACAGTGCACACCGCCGTCTGCCCCTCCTGCACCTGCTCCCCGGCCCATGTCACGCCGTACGTAGACCATACGGGCATGACGCGCCAACGGCAGTGGCACCACAACGCCCACGTGCTCACCTGCTGGACCACCATCGCCCCCTGTTGAGACCTCGGCACCTGCTGCAGCGCCTTCTGCAGCGCCTTCTGCGGCCTCCTTGGGCCCTTGTTTGGGCTCCTCACCTTTGGTCTCCTCCGGGGGAAGCTTCTGCAGAACGCGAAAAACGTGACGTCGCTTCTCCAAAGGCAACGCAGAGGCACGACACGTAGGACGCGCAGGACGCGCAACACGCGCAACACAGAGCGCAGCGGCCACTAGAAGTGACGAAGAAGCACACGCGGAGAACACCCAACACAACAACCTGCTGCTCCTCCATGGCACCGGCGCTAGATCCTTCTGTTCCGCGAGGGGCCTGATCGTCCCGCGTCTCGCCGGTATCGCGTGGATCCTGTGGAAACACAAGGGGGGCCACCGAGGTGCAAAACATTGGGCAGACGGGACTGGGGGTCCACATACATGTGACTCACGGCTCCGTACAAACCACGCATTGAAAGCCGCACCGCAGGACGTACGAACGGGTTGGTTCCGCAGCCGCCCACGCACCTTCTTGATCTGTGCCACATCCGTGAACGGGCCAAGCAGCGCCTTCGGTTGAACCTCCGGCGGCTCGGACGTTTCGAAGGGGGGCGCGACATAGGGCAGAGAAGGCGGGGGGCCCCGCGGCGGCGCGCCATGCGGCGGAGGCGGGGGGGGGGGGGGGGGGCGCAGCGGTGGATGGGTGTGCCACTGCGGGTCTTGGTGGTACGACTGCTGGGGTTGACGGTGGGCATGAGGCGGCGGGTACTCTGGTGGCGGGGGGGAAGGTGCGGGTACCCGCTCATGTGAGGGGGCTCCCAATCCCAAGCGGCCGTCTGCACAACGCGTAACACGGAAAGTCCTTGTCCAGAAGTGTACGTGGAATCATACGTGCAGCACACGTAAAACGCGCATCACGCTACCATGGGCCTCCAAAGCCGCGGCGTAGGCAACAACACGCACACCACCGACACCACACAGCACACAAATACCCGCGGTTTCTTCGCCGCCAGCTCTCGGGTGCCCACGAGCGACAATGCTCCGGACGCCGGCAGTTCGAGGTTCCGTTCCTCTTCCAATTCATACGCCATCAGGCCGGCCATCCGGACAAACCGGACGAGCTTCTCGTGCAGAACGCGAAAACAGGAATTTTCCTCCAGAGGCAGGCTAGAAGCAAATGGGCAGAACGCGCGGAACGCACATGACGCGCGGCACAACTATGTAGAAACACAACAGAGGCCACGCGCAACACCTGCAAAACATCCGTTTCCATGTCAACAATGTCTTCGATGCCCATTGCGCTGACCCGATCGGCCCCGCCACCTCCACGACCACTTCGCAGGCCCTCCATCGTCAACTTGGCCAGACTCATACCCTCCCACGGCGGGTTGAGGTCCACCGGCCATTGCGGTGCGGCGGCGCAACCCGTACAAACTGAAAGCCCCTTCAAAATCCCCTCTGCCACTTGCCGCGGGCTACTCGAGGGATACTGCTTTTCGAAATACTCAGAGGCTGCCGCCGCCAACTGGGCGTTCTTGGTCCCGCATCTCAGCACGCTTTGCACGCTCAGGGCCCGGACACTGGTGTGCAGCAGAACTGCCAAACCGGTCTCTTGCCTGCACTTGGGTTCCTCCGACAGGCATTCCGTGTAGTGCATCACCAATCTGCCCACAGTCGCATTGAAGTCCGTCTCCAACATTCTCAGCGTCGTGTCCAGATCACGGTTGTACCCGCCTTCATGCTGGAAGCTCTCTGCTCTTGTCGGTGCGGCGCTGATGCTCTTCTGTGGGCCCTTCCCGGCGATCGCAAAGGACACCTGACCACGGGGTGCCTTGTCCTTGTCCTTCTTTTTCTTGGGCATCTCCGCCTGGGACTTCTTCGGTGGCACCTTGGGCGGGCTCCGCTCCTCCCACTTCCGCTTCTTCTTCTCTGCCATTGTCTGCGGCTCGTGCTTGACCTGCAGCATGGTGGACCGTGCGTCCTTCGCGGAAGAAGAAGAGTGTTTCTCCGGCACAACGGGGTTCTCAGGCTCGTCCTCGGAATGCTCCTTCTTCGGTGCGACTCGGGCCTGCTTCTTGCCATGGGCTGGGTCGTCCTCGTCTTCCTCCTCGGTCTCCTCTTCCTCCTCCTCGTCTCCGTCGTCTGCTGATGCCTCCTGCTCCTCTTCCTCCTCACTCTCTTCTTCTTCGCCCTCCAAAGAGGTCCACAGCTGGTTCGCTTGGACGCGCAGCACGTGTAGCACGATGGCGGCGCCCCCAGAGGCGGAACGAGAGGCACATCACTGGAACGCGCAGAACGCTCAACACGCGCAACACGCGTATGACACGGGGCAGAATCACTTACAGATGCAACACACAGCACGCGCAGTACAACCTTTGTGTACTCGAACCATCCATCCGGCTTGGCGCGGCAATCTTGGACTTTCGCGGGATCACGCGGCTTTCCTTTCTTCGTCTTAATCTGCAGGCAGTTGGTGGGTTAAGCAGCTTATTGAAAATGGGCACTGGGGACTGTCACGGTGCGACCATACAAAGCAACATGGCACGTGTCATGCATGGATACTTGATGTGTGGTCACGTTGGTGAGGAACATCTCATCCTCTCGGCGATCCTTGCTTCCGACCTTTTGGCGGTCCACCCAGGCTGCGTGCCACCTGGCCATGAAGAAATGTGTGGCACGGCCCCAACAGCAGAAACAAAAAGGCGAAACAAACGGCATCGACGTGGGAGACATCAAAAGCCAAAACACCCGCACTCCACCCCATTGAACAATCACATACATGTCCGTTGTTTGATCTAGAACACGATGAACGTGTTGTGCTTCATCGTGGCCCCGTTCCCCCAACTGCCCGGGTGGCCCCCCTTGGCAAGCCACTGCTTGTGGCTGTCCGCGAAAAGGGGTGCAGGCATACAGAAAGGGCTGAGGTACAGGAGGACGCGTAGCTCGCACAAAACGTGGGTTCTGGCCTCTAGAAGCATGGTGTTCGTTACGCGCGGCACGCGGAACACACCTTGCACGGATAGGGAACACCTGTTATTCGGTTTCCAGAGGCACACCTAGAATCGAACGCTTAGAACACGCAACACGCGTAACACGCGCGGCACACGGAGCACGAAAGCCAAGGTAGAGGCAACGGCACGATACGCTTCTCACATGGAAAACGGTGGAAATGAACAAAACGGATGCTCCCACGACGCCTGGCACGTTCGAAAACCCCCCGGAACAACAAAACTTTATGGATTCATTTTTGACAAACACAAAGCGTTGATTCCGTCCTGCGCGTGGTAGACAAAGGAATATTGGACACACGCGGCACGCGGAACACGCCTGCACGGATATGCGACACCTGTTATTTGGCTTCCAGGGGCACACCTAGAATCAAACGCGTAGAACGCGTAACACGCGTAAAAGACGCGGCACACAGAGCACGAAAGGCAAGGTACATGCAACAGCACGATACGCCTCTCACATGGAAAGCGGCGGAAATGAACAAAATGGATGCGTCCAGGACGCCCGGCTCGTGCGAAAACCCCCCGGAACGACAAAACTTTATGCATTCATTTTTGACGAACAAAAAACGTTGATTCAGCTCTGCGCGTGGTGGACAAAGGAATATGACATGTGCGCACGTTGTGTGTAACACGTCGTGCGTCTGCATTCGCGCTGCACACTGGCAGGCATTCGGTGCAGTTTTCCCGTCAATCGTTTGAGCATCTCCTTTCGGGCACGGTCCGTTCAGGGCTCAATTCTATATCCTACGATTCACCGCTTGCCTCCTAAGTTCTTGGGTCACCCACTTCGGCGCCTGGATCTTCTTGCCACCCCTGATCATATCACAAACCTGCATCGCAGCTGTCGCATTGCAAGTGATCACTAAGCACAGGAGTCGCCGTACCCGCTTGGGAATGGTCGCCCTCCCTACAAGGCACTTCACCTCCCTCTGAACATCAAGCTGAAGGGCGTCTATGAGGGGGGGCATGGGGATCACTAGCCTCCGTGGTAGTACCAGTTCGTGTTCGCTTCTGACCTATCTGGCACATAGCCTCCATAGTCTCTCGAGGTGCGCTGGATTGAGGTATCCCTTGGACACTTGCACCAGATGACACAACTCGTCAGCTGAAAGCACATTGGTTGACGCTGTGCGCACACTGTTTACTCTGGCCGCCATCGATTTGCATTTACCCAGGTTTGCAGATTTGTTGATCACACTTTCCGAGAGGACATTGGCAAAGTCCATCCTCGGTGCCACCTGCGTGGTTTGTTGTGGGTGCTAGGGCACTCTCCCAGCGATTCTCTAGTAGGCATGCATTTTCTTTGGTCGCCGACTGCAAGAGCAGCACCCCTCCCATCGCTGCCCATGCATCGCCAACACTCGGCTGAGGGATGGTGTTTTCCCGAAACCCTTGAATATTCGCAGCTTTCTGTGTTTGTGGCCCATGTATTTGCTCGCCAGAGCCTTCGCTCTACTGACATGCTCGCTCCACCGTCTTCTGGGGGGCCTCGGCTGTTCCTTAGCTCCCAACTGGCCCACATACTCAGGCCACGCTAGCTGCCCACCCCCCTACCCACAGGTTGGGCTCCGCGGGGCCATACTGTACCCCCCCCAAAAAAAATAGTGTATGAAATTCTACACCTAGGGGACCCCTTGCACCTGGTAGGAAAAAATGAGTATCTCTAATTACCTAAAATGCCATTCTCATGTAACCACACCACAGTTGTCCAAACACAATAAGCATGCATGCATACTGGAAAAGTGGAGGAAGAAAGGAGGTTTCGGGAATACAACAAACCTTTCCAATGTTGCACACAAATGTATCATCCACCGAGGCGACGGAGTGCAAGAAGTAGGGTAGCACACACTTGGCAAAGGTTGATGCACCCTGTGTGAGCCCAAAAACTGTCAATTGACAGTCACCCAAATTCATGCATCACAATCAAGGTCGCTATTTGCCATTAATGAGACCTCTGGGCGAAATTTCTCCGGGCTTTACAAAAATGTAAAAACGAACCGTGTATTCCGAGAAATACCTGAACCCGGGCGAAAGGTCTTCCAGCTTTAGTGAAACACAAAAAAACAGTGCGCAAAACGTGATTAGTATCTGCACAGACAACGCAGAACGGCATTCCGACGTGTAACAGGAAAAACATACAACAGAGCAGTCAGAGCACACACCAATGTCACTCTATCGCCGCTTCCTCAGGCCAGGTGCCTTTGGTTTGGCACCCTTACCAATAAACTGCCTGGTCACCAGGCACCTCACTGTTAGCACTACCAGTGGCACCACGTCCATTCTGTGTCTGCTGGGACGGTGTGAAGTGGGCTCCAAACGTCCCCAGCGCCTTGTTGGGTGGAGGCTTTGATGTAGGCTTGGGGCTTTGCTGCGAGGGGCTTGCTCCAGCCTTTGATTTTTGGGCCTTGGCGGGTGTGCCGTCCCCCTCCTTGCAGGTTGACTTGGGTGGGCGGGTGTTTCTGGGACTCACCGTCCTCTTCCTCTGGTTGGGTGGCCTCCTCTTCTTGCTCTACATACCTCCTTCCCGTACCATCTACTGCAAACCCATCTGCAAGGTCTTCACACACTGGGTCCCACTGGATTGGTGCCATAGTGTCGCACTTCGACACAGCAGCCCTCAAATCAGTAACAAATGACTTGGGAATAGACTTCGCCTCAGACAAATATGCAACTGCAATCTTCACAGGGAACATGCTTTGAATGGACAGGGCTGAAGAAAAATCTGGATGCTGTGTGCAAACTATTACTCATGTACTATTCTGCTGAATCAAATCCAAAGCATACAGCAAATAACACAACACTTCATTAGGAATGGCAGTCGTCAGGGGGCCCTGAATATAAGAAAGATATCGGGGTAGGTGTGCAGAAAATTGGTGCAGACTACACAGTGCAAGAGCAGTCTGTCCCATGCTGTAAAGTGATGATGGCTTGGACAGGTTGTACACACATACATCCGCATGGAAAAATTCCCCAGCACAGGCTGCTTTCAGGTTGCTAACACAGGCCCGAACATCAGCAGTCTCACCAGTGACTGCCACCAAAATACCATTCAATACAAATTGTGCCACAGTATTGTACAGGGCCAACGTCCACATACATGGGACCTCAATCAGGATGCACACGGATGGCAGTGCACTAATAAAGCTCGGAACAAGCAACATGCCCACAAAGGGAGTAGCTCAACTCTACACTCCTCCTTCGGAACTTTCCCTATGTCTGTCTCAATAATGGTATCACCCAACCTAAGACTCAGATGCCCACCGTCAGCCTTTTCAATACTTGGTGTCACACGGGGCTTGCGAAGCCTGTCACGTAACCCTTGGTAAAGGTCGGAGTCCAAAAGACCGCCTTGACAACAGAAGCCCACGGTGGCCAAGGTGACTCGGGACTCCACACCCAGCCGCCATACACGACCCGGATATGGGCCATAATACGACATTGTTCTTTGCACATGGTCACAATACCCAAATTTGCTGAGAGGGTATACACAGGACACAGATGAGGCAGTTAAAAAATGGTATGCTTATGAACGAAAATCCAGAGACCTAGGTGAAATATCGTCCAACTCATCGTCAGCAACGGAATAAAGACTACGAAATCACTACCACTCAGAGTGCACAATAATGCAGCATACCCCTGGACTCGTGCACAAACCCCTCAGTGACTGCATCCGGATGGAGCACATGCCAACCCCACAACTGCTCAACTCTAGCCAACTTTATTTCACGTTTCATTCCCAGTACTCTGCTTTTGGAACCCGACATGTCAAGGACAATGCTTGGCAGTGGGTTTGGCATTAATCCTTCGCACTCTTTGAATACCCCAAGCGCCGGTTCAACATCTCGCTGCTCCATCCCATAGACTACGTCAACAGCTGGGTGCCCAATGAAGTTGACAAGCTTGCCCAACCGTGCCCAACGCTTGGCTACAGTGACCTTAAGACAACAAGAGAAAGGTAAAAAAAACAAGCTTACAGTAATGTGTAACGGATACAGTCAAAACGTTGAACACACCACATTGCCTTCATCAGCTGTAATACCAATTTCAGCCAACATGTTCTGAGTATGGGTGAGCAGGGGGGCATCTGGATCCTCTGCAATATGCTATAGTAGGAGTGCCATCCGTTCACTGGTTGTTCACACACTACTGCTTGTGGTCTGCACTTGATGAAGCCCTGTTAGCTTTCTTCGTATGGGCAAAGGAGTGTCTCTTCTAACCTCACCCTTGGCGCATGTATGAAAGGTAGTTTCGTTCATCATAAATGGTTTCATGAAATATGAACGGATTTTGCTCTTGCTAGGGTACCCATGGGCCATGTTCGTTCAAAATTGGGGAGGTTGGGTCACCACCCTTGGGGTGAGTTTTTTTTTCCGCCGGGGGTTTTTTGGAAAAATTGCCATGTTTGCCACTTTTTGAAAATCATGTGAACCTCCTCCCCTGGTCATAATTTGGTTCATAATCCAGTTCATAATTCACTTCTCGTTTTATGAACGCGCAGAGCGTTTTATGAACGCGTTTTATGAACGCGTTTTATGAACACCTGCAAAGGCACACAAAAATGGCTCAAGCTTCAATCTTTCTTGTACTTGCTCGTCCTTGCTTGTCCTTGCTGGTTCATGCCACCCTACACCTCAGGGCTGGGGCCTGTTGGGTCCTCCCAAAGGGAGGCCGTGGCCTGGGTTTCGCCTCCAGCGGGGGCCTGGGCATGGGTTTGGGCAGGTGGTTGGGCTGCGGGTTTGGCCGAGGGGTGCGCTGGGGCATCCTCCTCCAGGGGCTCGGGCTTAGGGGCCTGCTTAGCCTCAGGCTTGCGTCAGGGTTGGCTGGCTTGGGGGCCGGCTCAGCCGGCGGGTCAACGTCCGGTTTGGGGTTAGACTTCTTTTTGGCCTTGGCGGCCTTCTTACCTGCAGGTACAGCCTTTTGCTGCTCCCAATGGGTCACTGCTGTAGCATGAGAGGCATACAACAGATGCCTCTTAACCCGAAACATCTCCTTTTCCTCTGAATGTTCCACCCACACTCTCCCCCCCCCCGCCCCCGCCACAAACGAGGTTACAACCCCCGGGTAGACACCATCGGTATAGGGCACATACACCTGCTCACCAAGCAGGGGGTCAGGTGACCCATCCCCCTCCAAAGAGGGGGGCTCCTCCCGCCGCGGCCAAGCTGCAGCGCTCCGGGCGCAAGTTGGAGTGCATCCCTTAGTGGGAATCCATTTTGGGGGGGGTGTATGACCCAGGGCAGGAGGCCTCGCAGGAGGGGGCCGTGGAGGCCCTCACCATCACCCGCCCCATCAAGCCCCTTGCCCGGGCAGCCCTGGCCACCAACAGCACCACAGGCCCCACCGGCGTCCCCCCGGGCGCCCCTCCCAGCGCAGCGGCGAACGTGCGGACCGCCTTGGGCGCCATGGAGACCATCGTACCAGAGCCGGATTTCGAGGTATGTGCGTCCATAATTCGTTCATGATTCCGCGTTCATAATTGAGCAAACCCACACTGCCCGTTTATGAACCATGAACGCGATTTATGAACGTGTTTTATGAACGCAATTATGAATGGCACTGTCACAGGTCGTGGACGTGGAAGTGAACCCGGCGGACGTCGCGGGGCTCCGCATCGGGTACAAGTTGGGCACTGCGGAGTTCAGCATCTCCCTGTCCGCCCTGTAGCAGCTGCTAGTGCTCAACACCTAGCGGGGGTGTGCCATCGTGTCCGGGCTGCGGGAGTGGGAGCGCTCCCGCCGCCTGACGGACACGTGGGCGGCCAACACCCCCTGCTGGGCGGCCCTGGGGGACTTGGGGTGGGAGGGGTGTTGGGACGAGGACATCCTAATGTCCAGTTGTGGGATGAACCCCCCCAACGCGGCAAGCCCCCGCAGCGCCTCCCCAGCAAAGCCCGCCCCCGCCGAGAAACCCAAACCCCCTGCTGTGGCCGCCCCCAAACCCACGCAAAGCAAGAAGACCCACCCACCGAAGCGCAAGTCCTTCGAATCGGGCAGCAGCTCGTCGTCGCAACCCCGTTCCTCCCAGTGGAGGAAACAAAGCTCCCAATGGGAGCTCTACATCAAGCGCCCGCCCGGCCCCGAAAAAACTTTGGCCTGCGGCACATCTCCAGCCCCAATTGGTTCGGGGACGGGGGACAGGGGCTTTCCCGCCAGGGGCTTCCATGCCCATGCCCCCCCCCCCCGGCCCATACCGCTAAGCCCCCCCCTCCCCCTTGTTGCAGATGCGGTGCTGCAACATGCGCCGGAATGCCCCGCGCAGGGTGACGTAAGTCACCTCAGGGTTGAAAAAAGGGGGGCATCGGTGGAGTACCCGCTGTCCAACGCTCCTTGCGCCCAGGGGAGGGTCAGCACGAGGCGCCGGTTGGCCTTGCTGAGGCCCCAGGCATGGCTTGCCTCCCCGCGCAACCAGGGGGTCGCAACCGAAACCCCCTCTCCCCCTGCCCCCTCCCCCTCCACTGCCATGTCCTCGACCTCGGCCTTGACCTCCTCGATGTCCTCTGCGGCCTCCTCCTCCTTCACCCCCCCCCCCCCCCCGCTGCCTCCTTCTTGTTCTTCTTGTCCTCCCTCTTCTTCTCCTTCTTCCTGTTCTTCTCCTCCTTCTTCTTCTCCTTCTTCCTCCTCTTCCTCTCTTGCTCCGAGGAGTCTGTTGCCTCCTCACTCGAGGAGTCGGCGGCGGGTCGGGAGGCGGAGGCGGGGTGAGCGGCGTGCGGACGGGGCTGGGCTTGAGGAGGGGGGGGAGCTTGAGGTGGAAGTGGAGGTGGAAGTGGAGCTTGAGGATGCGGAGGAGGCGGAGGCGCTGGAGCATGGGGTGCTAGTCGCTGCTCCTGTGGACATGGGGGACACTGTTCATTATTCGTTCATAAAAGCGGTTCATAATTCATGACTTCATAAATCAGTTCATAATTCATTTATGACGGCAGTTTCGGTTTTATGAACGCCGAATTATGAACGCAATATGAACGCGACAGACAACGTACCACTAGGGCCAGCGCCGCCCTCTGGCTCTCCTCCACCAGCTTCCTCACCTCGGCGGCGTCCATGGATGGGCGAAGAATAAGAAAGCTCGGTCGCAGAGGGCGCATGGGTGGTGGGTGCTTGGGGGGTAGTGCTCTGAAGTGAAGCGGCGGTGCACACCGCGGTGTGTGGGGTGTTGTAGTGAAGCAACGGCACGTCAAAGGTTAGAAACCACCATTCCCAAACCTGCTGCACGACCAGTGCTTCCCGTTCCACTGCACTCTTACCCAACCCCCACCCCTAGCACTATGCCCATTGTAACCCTTCTTCAAAATGTAATTTACGCTCTCCACAACGTCCCCTGACACAGCGGCCAATCCCACCCCACATGCATCCGCACTCTGGAGCATGGTATCACAATCTTCTTCGAGGAGCAACAAATAGTGCGGCCCCGGCTCCCCGCAGCAATGTTCCCGAAACGCAGCAGCAACAGGTCAGCACGAACGGCGCTGCACAACCGGACTCGGCGAGTACAAAGTGCATAGCAATGTTCGCAGCCCCACAACCGCTTGCCACGTGGGGTCCTCCTCGACGTATGCAAGTAGCGGCGCAATCCGCTCCCAGGCCCAAAACAGGTTGTGGGCCTCCTCACCGTCCGGGCGTTGTGCGCCCCGAAACGCACGTCACGCCGGTTGCGGTACAAAATTTTCTGCACCTCCCCTGCAACCTTTAGGAAATGATTTCCCACCTCGGCCTCCAGGAAGGCCAAGAAGAGCCTCCTGAAGGCCATGCAACAGTGCAAAATGCACAAAAATACCCGGTTTCTGGCTATGACCAGCAGCGGCTCGCCGGTGCATCCTGCCGCATCCAAACTTTTGCGGGTCATCATATAGCGACGATGATTGTTCGCATCTGACCGCGTTGTCCTCCGAGCAGCGATGCCATTCCGCTGCTTGGCCGTGTGGTCACGCACGGCCTCGTTGAAAATGGTCCCCACTTGGGGAGCCATGCTGATGCCCAGCCGCCGCCGGAGCCACGGCTGGTCCCCACCAAGGAGGACCGCTGCCGGCACCCAGCTGTTGCACCAGTAAAATTTTTTGCGGTCAATGATGGACGGCAGGAACTGTGTTAATAAAAGGTGTTCATAACTGGTGTTCATTAAACACGTTCATAATTCATAAATGGGCAGCACGGCGTTTTATGACGGCAATTCTCGAATTATGAACGCGCGAATTATGAACAACTTATGAACACGAAAATGCAGACTACAAACCTGTAGCACCTGAGCCCAAATTTGGCCCAGGGCAACCATATCCTGGTCCCCTGTGACGGCCATGCCGATGACCCATAGGAAGGCGGGTGTGCGCGCCTTTAGCCATGGTTCAATAGCCCGACCGATAGCTGCGACCAACTGCCCTCGGCGCAAAGATACCCGTCACCCCGCACCACAAAGGTGAGGGGGCGGGTCGAGTCAATAGTTTCACGAACAAAACAATGCAACAAGACAATGGCATATTGCTCCGTACCATCCCTCTAACGCCATTACTAGGCAATGACACAGGCTCTGCAGGAGGTTCAGCGGGCAGTTTTGCACCCAGTTGGGTCCCCACACGCAGAACATCCACCACCCTGCCATAGGCATGCACCCCACAGAAGGTCTGATGGCCCAAGTAAACCGCCCCAGAATTCGCTGGGCCTGTTTGCAGGTCATCGGAAGTACCGCAGCCCTAAGCCATAACCCTGCAAGCGCAATCCAGCCCAGAGAGTGGGGCTGGACGCCTCCACTGGTCCTGGAAAAGGAGAGCCACTTTCCTAACCACATGATCTCCTGTGTGGGTTCCAAAACGCTCTTCACACTTATAATGGCACCGGCACGTGTCAAAGCGTCGCAAAGCTTCGCCGAGGCCTCACGTACACGGGGTTTACTGTAACCGACCAGCAGAAAGTCATCTAAATAGTGCAAAACCAGCACGTTGGAGAAACCCAGAGAAGCCACGATATACCCCAGCACTGTCTGGCACATAATAGGTGAATATTGCCAACCAAAAGGAAGGCAGTTAAAGCCGTACACATTGCCATCAATCTGCACTCGGAACGCACCACGTAGGTGGGCCGGCAACCTGAGGGACCAGAAGGCATTTGTTAAATCGACATGACATGCAAACAACTCCTCCCCTGGACCTGCCTCGATTTTAAGGTCCTCCAAGGCCATCAGAAAGGGGTGGGGCAGCAACTTTAAATAGCCCCCCCCCCCCAAAGCCAATTGAGGTAAAAGCATGCTATGGACTTGAATTAAAAAGGCCAGATCTTCCACGGTAGGCACAGCAAAGCTAGTGGGTCTAAATGCATGCTCCTTATTGAACCTAACGAGGTGTACAATCATTCAAGCTTTCGAAGAATTCTTTGGAGCTGGAAGAAGGTAGCCATTAGGCTTACCCCCTCCCTACCACAAACTCAGGACACCATCCCGCACCAAAGCCCGTGCCATAGTAAGGCCCTCTTCACTCATCTGTCGCATGGGCCCCACGTCCCGATTTGAAACTAACGAAAAATCTGATGGGGCCAGCGCGTCACAAATGAAGTCAGGGATGGGAATAGATCCTACCTGTCCATTACCACGGTCCAGGACATCATGGCTCAGGCCGCCAAGTATGGGGAGTGGTGAGGTGGAATCCTTGAAGACGCAAACCCGGACTTCTGGCGTAAGGGAGACTAAGGCCACCAAAACCCTGTTATCAAAGCAGTTTACCGTCATATCAAAGGCCCCCCTGGCGCCACGCATGAGAAGTAAACGGATGCGGCCACGCAAAGGCGGGCGCAAGGCACTGGGAAGCTTGAGCCCCCCGGCAGCATTATCTATCCACGACAGGCCCCTTGGCGAGTCTAGCAGGAGCTCCACCGCCTGTAACCGCGGGCACGAGAAGTCCAGCAGAGCTTGCCGCTGCCCGTCGGACCTTACTTGCCATGTCCTTGGGGCTGCCCCTGACTGGTCTATGAGGTCTGTGGCTTCCCATTGTACTGGGACGCTGACGACCGGTGAACTTGGCTGAGATTCCTCCGCTCCGACTGGTTTCGGTCTCGGACTCATCAAGATCGATGTACTGCATTCCTGAACCCCCGTCCTCTGTGGTTCCGGAAGCACCGCCCACGGGAGAAGGTCGCTGACCTGCATCTGGGAGGGCTGATCGATTTGCTGCGACGGAGTGCGGTTCGGAGGAGGTCTCGGGGGGCGCCAGAGGAATTGTGCTCGCTTGTGCGGAGTGCGGGCCCCCAGTCTGGCCTTTTGATGGAGGATGGTTCCCCTTCCGAAGCACTCTTCGGCGTTTCGAAATTGCGGTGATCGGGGTTCAAACAATGGTTGGCACAACCCTGGGCTTTGCCGATCTAGGGGGTTCCTCAATGTCTCCTACCGTGTCGGCGCAGGCAGTCCCCGTGGGTTTGCTGTCCCCTGGACGCTTGGAGGCCGAAGCTGGTGGAGGGATTTTGGGGGCGAATTCGCAGAGGTCTCGAAGAGATTTTGGCCAGAGCAACGCCAGATATGTCTGTTTCCATCGCCAACCTCCATCACTTGGCCAAGGCAGTCGCGCGGAATCCAGGTACGCCGAGTCGTCCGGCGGAGTTGCGTAATAGTGGGCAGTTTTGAGACTTTCCCACCACGGGGGGGACGTCTCCTCGCTTCTGTACGCGACCCCCCCCCCTGTAGAAGTGGGCCGAAGGCCCCCAGTGGGGGGGGGGGGGGGGGGGCGATGGGGGGGGGGTTCAGGGAGGGGCGATGGGGGGGGGGCGGTCGGGAGGGTCAGTTGGGGGGGGGGTCCAGGTGGGGCGATTTGGGGTGGTGGGGGGGGGGGGGGCACAGGCTCCCGTTACCTCCCCTTGCCCTCCCTCTGGGGTGAGAGCTAGGGCTAGGGTTAGGGCTAGGGTCACCGAGCTGGTGGAACCAGTCTTGGTTTTATAACCCTTTTTAGTGTCTAGGGTGGACCTACCAGGTTTAGCAGCAGCAGCAACAAGCAGCAGCAAGCAGCAGCAAGCAAGCAGCAGCACGCGCGAAATGGGGAAAAATCAGAACTCTGCCGTGGTGCTTCAGATTCCGGTGAAATTTTGGTGGATGATACCTATGGGTGTGAAGTACAAGCACACAAGGTTTGAGCAAGAAACTCAACGGTGGCGGCCGGGAACGGGATTCGCAAGTGGCGGACCTCAGTTTCAAAAACTGCAGTTTAGGGCGAAATACAGCCATTTTTGGGCCGAAAAAGCCCTGGAACACAGTCACAAAGGCAAAATGAAGGGAAACGGTGGGTACCCTTCACCTGCGGCTTGACTTCCCCGTGTCAACGAGCTCTTTGCAGCCCTCTAACTCCATGATATGTCCCGGAAACGGCCCAAAAAGGCCCCCAAAAGCTCCAAATGCCGACAGCCACAAACCAAGAACAGGCCATATCTTGGGCTACATGGCTCGAAATGCGATTCCGAGGGCACCTACTCCACCCGCAACCCCGCACTTTATGTGGTTTCCAACCCTCGGAATTGCCCAAACGGACGCCTAGACCCCAATACCTAGGCCCACTAGGCTGCGGCAAGCTGCAAGCTCAAGCCCAAACAGGTGGATGCCGAAATGGGTCAACAGGGTCCAGTAGGGGCAAAAAGATGACTTTTCTCAAAAATGATCCTAGACCATGTGCGATGCTAAAACAAGTGTTTTTGGACCGTTTTGAGCTTGCGGTGGCCCATTTTGGTCCTCCGAAAATCCCAAAATGCCTTGAAAATGGGCTGTTTTGGGACCAAAAATGGGTCAAGAATGGGTCAAAAACGCATTTTTCGAAACCTCATCCAAGACCATTTGGGGTGCACAAGTGGGTGAAATGAGCCCATTTTGAGCCCATTTCGGGGCATTTTGGCCCCTCAAAAGTCCAAAAAGCCTTGAAAGTGGGCCCCGTGGTGATGGGGTTCACTTGCAAGCTGATTTCACTTTGTCAAAAGAGCCATCAATGCGTGAACCATTCTTCATGTCCCTCACCAGTCATAGCTGATGTTCCCTCCCCCACCAGCTCGGTCCCAATATTCAGTCTTGATTAGGGTTAGGGCTAGGGTCACCGAGCTGGTGGAACCAGTCTTGGTTTTATAACCCTTTTTAGTGTCTAGGGTGGACCTACCAGGTTTAGCAAGCAAGCAGCAAGCAAGCAGCAAGCAAGCAGCAAGCAGCAAGCAACAAGCAAGCAGCACGCGCGAAATGGGAAAAAATCAGAACTCCGTCGTGGTGCTTTGGATTGGAGTGAAATTTTGGTGCATGATACCTATGGGTGTGAAGTACAATCACACAAAGTTTGAGCAAGAAACTCAACGGTGGTGGCCGGCAACGGGATCCGCAAGTGGCGGACCTCAGTTTCAAAAACTGCACTTTAGGGCCAAAAATAGTCATTTTTGGGCCAAAAAAGCCCTGGAACACATTCAAAACGGCCAAACGAAGGGAAACGGTGGGTGCACTCCACGTGCGTCTTGACTTCCCCGTGTCAACGAGCTCTTTGCGGCCCTCTAGCTCCATGATATGTCTGAGAAACGGCCCAAAAAGGCCCCCAGAAGCTCCAAATGCCGACAGCCACAAACCAAGAATAGGCCATATCTTTGGCTACATGGCTCAAAATGCAATTCCGAGGGCACCTACTCCACCCGCAACCCCCCGCTTTTTGTGGTTTCCGCCCCTCAGAATTGCCCAAACGGACGCCTAGGCTCCAATGCCTAGGCCCACTAGGCTGCAACAAGCTGCAAGCTCAAGCCCAAACACATGGGTGCCCAAATGGGTCAACAGGGTCCAATAGGGGCAAAAAGATGACTTTTCTCAAAAATGATCCTACACCATGTGCGACGCTAAAACAAGTGTTTTTGGACCATTTTGAGCTTGTGGTGGCCCATTTTGGTCCTCCGAAAATCCCAAAATGCCTTGAAAATGGGCTGTTTTGGGACCAAAAATGGGTCAAAAATGGGTCAAAAACACAGTTTTCCAAACCTCATCCTAGACCATTTGGGGTGCACCAACGGGTGAAATGAGCCCATTTTGAGCCCATTTTGGGGCATTTTGGCCCCTCAGAAGTCCAAAAGGCCTTGAAAGTGGGCCTCGTGGTGATGGGGTTCACTTGCAAGCTGATTTCACTTTTCAAGAGCCATCAATGTGTGAATCATTCTTGATGTCCCTCACCAGTCATAGCTAATGTCCCCCCCCCCCCCACCAGCTCGGTCCCAATATTCAATCTTGATTAGGGTTAGGGTTAGGGTCACCGAGCTGGTGGAACCAGTCTTGGTTTTATAACCCTTTTTAGTGTCTAGGGTGGACCTGCCAGGTTTAGCAGCAGCAGCAGCAAGCAGCAGCAAGCAGCAGCAAGCAAGCAGCAGCACGCGCGAAATGGGGAAAAATCAGAATTCCGTCGTGGTGCTTCGGATTCGGCCGAAATTTTGGTGGATGATACCTATGGGTGTGAGGGACAACCCTACAAAGTATGAGCCAGAAACTCAACGGTGGCGGCCGGGAACGGGTGTCGCAAGTGGCGGACCTCAGTTTCAAAAACTACAGTTTGGGGCCAAAACAGCCATTTTTGGGCCAAAAAAGCCCTAGAACCCATTCAAAACGGCCAAACAAAGGGAAACGGTGGGTACACTTCACGTGCGGCTTGACTTTCCTGTGTCAACGAGCTCTTTGCGGCCCTCTAACTCCACCATATGTCCTTGAAACGGCCCAAAAAGACCCCAGAAGCCCCAAATTTTGTGCAGATTGGCCGGCAACAGCCACAAACCAAGAAAAGGCCATATCTTTGGCTACATGGTCCAAAACGCGATTCCGAGGGCACCTAGTCCACCCGCAACCCCCCACTTTTTGTGGTTTCCACCCCTCAGAATTGCCCAAACGAACGCCTAGACCCCCATACATAGCCCCAGCAGGCTGCGGCAAGCTGCAAGCTGAAGCCCAAACAGGTGGGTGCCCAAATGGGTCAACAGGGTCCAGTAGGGGCAAAAGGTGACTTTTTTCAAAAATGATCCTACACCATGTGCGACGCTAAAACAAGTGTTTTTGGACTGTTTTGAGCTTGTGGTGGCCCATTTTGGTCCTCCAAAAAACCCAAAATGCCTTGAAAATGGGCTGTTTTGGGACCAAAAATGGGTGAAAAATGGGTCAAAAACACATTTTTCCAAACCTCATCCTTGACCATTTGGGGTGCACCAACGGGTGAAATGAACCCATTTCGAGCCCATTTTGGGGGAATTTGGCCCCTCAGAAGTCCAAAAAAGCCTTGAAAGTGGGCCTCCTGGTGATGGGGATCACTTGCAAGCTGATTCCACTCTATCAACGGCCTTCAATGTGTGACTCATTGGTGTAAGCTCAAGCCCAAACAGGTGGGTGCCCAAATGGGTCAACAGGGTCCAGTAGGGGCAAAAAATGACTTTTTTCAAAATTGATCCTACACCATGTGTGATGCTAAAACAAGTGTTTTTGGACTGTTTTGAGCTGGTGGTGGCCCTTTTGGGTCCTCTTAAAATCCCAAAATGCCTTGAAAATGGGCTGTTTTGGGACCAAAAATGGGTGAAAAATGGGTCAAAAACGCATTTTTCCAAACCTCATCCTAGACCATTTGGGGTGCACAAACGGGTCAAATGAGTCCATTTTGAGCCCATTTTGGGGCATTTTGGCCCCTCAAAAGTCCAAAAAGCCTTGAAAGTGGGCCTCGTGGTGATGGGGTTCACTTGCAACCTGATTTCACTTCGTCAAGAGCCATCAATGTGTGAATCATTCTTGATGTCCCTCACCATTCATATCTAATGTTCCCTCCCCCACCAGCTCGGTCCCAATATTCACTCTTGATTAGGGTTAGGGTTAGGGTCACCGAGCTGGTGGAACCAGTCTTGGTTTTATAACCCTTTTTAGTGTCTAGGGTGGACCTACCAGGTTTAGCAAGCAAGCAGCAAGCAAGCAGCAAGCAGCAAGCAACAAGCAACACGCGCGAAATGGGAAAAAATCAGAACTCCGTCGTGGTGCTTTGGATTGGAGTGAAATTTTGGTGGATGATACCTATGGGTGTGAAGTACAATCACACAAAGTTTGAGCAGGAAACTTGACAGTGGTGGGCGGGAACGGGATTCGCAAGTGGCGGACCTCAGTTTCAAAAACTGCAGTTTAGGGCCAAAACCGCCATTTTTCGGCCAAAAAAGCCCTAGAACACATTCAAAACGGCCAAACGAAGGGAAACGGTGGCTACAATGCATGTGCGGCTTGACTTCCCCGTGTCAACGAGCTCTTTGCCGCCCTCTAACTCCATGATATGTCCAGGAAACGGCCTAAAAAGGCCCCGGTAAGCTCCAAATGCCGACAGCCACAAACCAAGAATAGGCCATATCTTTGGCTACATGGCTCAAAATGCGATTCCGAGGGCACCTATTCCACCCGCAACCCCCCACTTTTTGTGGTTTCCACCCCTCGGAATTGCCCAAACGAACGCCTAGACCCCCATACATAGCCCCAGCAGGCTGCGGCAAGCTGCAAGCTGAAGCCCAAACAGGTGGGTGCCCAAATGGGTCAACAGGGTCCAGTAGGGGCAAAAAGATGACTTTTCTCAAAAATGATCCTAGACCATGTGCGACGCTAAAACAAGTGTTTTTGGACCGTTTTGAGCTTGTGGTGGCCCGTTTTGGTACTCCGAAAATCCCAAAATGCCTTGAAACTGGGTTGTTTTGGGACCAAAAATGGGTCAAAAATGGGTCAAAAACGCATTTTTCGAAACCTCATCCTAGACCATTTGGGGTGCACAAACGGGTGAAATAGGCCCATTTTGAGCCCATTTTGGGGGCATTTTGGCCCCTCAGAAGTCCAAAAAGCCTTGAACGTGGGCCTCGTGGCACCCCGTAATGCGTGAAACAAGGAACATGCAACACTTGACAGGCACACAATAGCCGGATAGAGACATCAATTTTTTGGTACAGGTATGTGGCAGGAAGTACAATGCATTGTACATATGCATCGATTTGCTCATAACAAGAGAAAGAGGAACGGGATCGCGGTGAAGCGAAAGCCGAGCGCAGACGTCAACACGAAACTTGGGGAGCACATTCATTCCGAGTGGAGTACGGGGTTAGGTTGCTCGCTTCAAGGTTAGGATGAACGTGGTCCAAAACAACACAACGTATGCAGTAAGCTAAGGGCGACGTGGGGGGCTGGAAAAAAAATTCACGCGAATTTTTTTCCAACTCACGTGGCACAAATTAATGGGATATGGCGGAATGGCACAAAGCGAAATTCAAAATACGGTCAAAAAGGTACCGGCCACGTCGGGCATTGATTGATTGCGGTGAAATGGACAGGCACATTGGAGGTAATTGATGGGATCACGATGAAGCGAAAGCCAAATACCAAAACATTCAAAGTTAGGACGTTGGATAGAGGATCAACCTCTAGTTGCTCGGATTAGGGCGTATTTTTTTGGTGACATGGTCGTCTTCACAAGGCGTGGCACTACCAGTGTCCCAAGATCGCAAGGAGATACTAAAGCGAGGCCAAATTGGAAGGCTGTGCTTTTTAGATGCGTCAAAAGCATAAATACCACAATGCTTGAGGTAGATTGTGGAGTTGTCCCATTGTAAGGGAATAGGGTCACCAAAGTGAATAAGGAAAGTGTGCTTCGTGACAAAGCAGTCGTCATCAACGTGCGGACGCGCAGCTGCTGAAGGCGAAAGGAAGACATTGCGAAAAATGACGTTTGCGGGGCAAAGCCGCATGCGGTTCAGCAGTGTAGCCATACTCGGTTGGGGTGGTTGATTTGGTCCTCCTGTAGGGAACACATGCGGTCCTTCATTCCAGTCATAGCTGATGTTCCCTCCCCCACCAGCTCGGTCCCAATATTCAGTCTTGATTAGGGTTAGGGTCATGGGTAGGGTTAGCTGTAGGGTTAGGAGCAGGCGGCGGGTTGGGGTGGGCGTTAGAGTCAAGGTTGGGTTCAAGTATAGCGTTGGGGTGCTCCACCGCCTGGGCGGGGAGGGATGCTACGTGGGCAAGGGGAATGAAAAAAAAAATTTCAGGCGCCTTCGGCGCCACCATATGTATGGTCAGTAGCCATTGACCCTTGGTAACTAAGTGGGCCCGGAAGGCCCGGAGGGGGGGGGGGGGGGGTCGCGTACCGGGACCGAGGAGACGTCCCCCCCGTGTTTCCCACCTTCCCCACCAGCATAGGAAGCGCCACGGCAGACCCATAGTGCGAAGGAAGCACGCACCCGCGCGTCTCCAGGCGTGCCAACGAACTTCCGGTCGCGCTGTCCCTCTGAGGAGTGGCTCCATACCTTCCTCCACGTCCGATGCGGAGCCGAGCACAAGGCCGTGTCTCGGTCGAACTCGCCGCAGCCAACGCGCCCATACCGCCGCGTACGGTCCCAGCTGCCTAGAGACCCATCTCTCTCCCCGCTTGAGGCCCCAGAACGAGAAGTCGGATTTCCCAACCCCCGACCGTTTGGTCGACGAAATTTCCCCCACGCGTGCCAACGAGCGGAAGGACAAAACACAGGCCGCGTAGATGATCCAGTCCAGTTCTGAAGAGCACGCCTCTGCAATGAGCTGCAAGACGTCCGCTCCCCCGTAAGGTCTGTGGACCTCGGCATCCACTGGCGCTTTGGTGATTCTCCAAAGCCTGTCCCATTTGAGCTATGGGAGCCAGCCGAGGAGGGCACATGCTTTGACCGCCGAGATACAGCCCCGTAACGTCGCCTGCCGATACCCCAGCTGGAATATACCGAAGAGCGCCAACTCGACCACTCTTTGCGCGTCCTCCCAAGGCGTGGTGCCACCCAACTGGGCCAGTGGGGGGAGGTGCGAAGCGTATGCATCCCGCGTCCCCGATTTCCATGTCGAGAGAAGGGCGGCGGAGACGCAGTCGTAAGGTTCGCAGTATCCAAGTGTCTTCCAGGCCTCCAAGACGGACGGCCAATTGATTGACCCTTGGGAATCCACTGCGACGGGCTCGATGCGTGGAGTTGTGGGGGATGCCTTGCCAGCGCCTCCCACGCCGGGACCTCCCCCTCCAGGGAGGGGGGGGGGGGCGTCTTTTCATTCCACTTCCGGGCACTGCCACACCCAGTGGCGGACAATTTTCCCTTTTCCCCTGCAGGTTTTACACGGTCCGACTGGTTGGGAACTGGACTTCACCCATTGCCCGTGATGAACCTCAAAGTACTCCTCTCCATCGACCACCTTGAACCTCTTCGCCATCACTTTCTTCAGTCGTGCACCTACTGCCGTGAGGCCCTCGGTGAACTCCGGTGCTCGTGCGGCCTGTTTGGACTGGGAGGAATCCTACTCGTACTTTTCCTTATACTTTTTTACCGCCGTGTTCGTCGGTGCCCACAAGGCCTCCACGACTTGCACCATGACTGGCGAAACCTCGGCAGTGGGGATGGCAGCCGCAACACCTGCATCGGGGGAGTTCTGACCGTTGTCCATGGGAACAACCGCATCGTCCGACTTCCTGGCCGTCCACAATGTATCGTCGGCCTTTTGGTCGTCCTTGAAGTTAAGCAGCAGGCTTCGTTGTTCTTCTTCACACCATTTATCAGACATCCGCATGTCTGCGGGCGAAAGGGGTTGTTTCAAGACAAAGGCGCTGAGGAGCCAAAGCAGCCGAGTGATCCGCCAATGGTTGTTATAAGCCGAGCTTATTTCGAAAAGCGACTTCAGGGGCAAATGAGGAATAGCCACGCCCGGCTTCGCAGACGCTGACGCGAAAGAATTCACTTGCTCCGTCAATTTAGAGATCAATTTTTGCTGTTCTTCCAACAGCTGCTTGACAGATGGATCCAAAGACGGCCGAGAGGTCCCAAATGCGGCGGGCTCAAAAAGTCTAGACTCCAGGGTAAGTCGGACATCAGCTGTGAGGACATACCCGATTATTATTCGATGAGAGTGTCCGAATCCCCCGAAAATTGGACTGAGGAGGCAAACTGCTTGATCCAGTCATCTCGACAGTCACCCAAGCTTCGAAGCTGTTTCAAGACCTTTGCCCTGGCCAGCGCGCAATCCTTGGCTGCAGTCTCTTCCCTCACAGACTTCTGCACATCTGCCAGAAGGTACTCACTGAATTCGATGAAGTCGGCCATCCAGAAAATTGTTCGTAAGCACAAGGCGACTCACAAATAATAACAAAAAGCTAATAACAACAACAAAACTGTGAAACCCTTGTTCACCTGCGGCAAACAGAAAACTGGCACAGTGCCGGCCGGGATTGCATGTATTGTGCCCACAACCGCAGGGGCCAGCAGCGACCCCACAAAGGGGGGTCGGCACATTCCACCGGGGGAGACAATGCAAGCGGAGCGGTCAATGACTTCCACATTGCGTCAAATTGGTCCCGTGTGGGGATGGGCCGTGGGAAGGGCAGTCCCGTGCGGGCGGTGTAGGCGTCGCCCCGGCGGGTGATGTACTCAGACAACACCCGGAAGCCGGAGCGGGGTGCACCCAACTCCAAAAGGAGCCCTATCAGATGGGGTGCGGGAAAGAGGGCCTCCGCATAAGTACGGATGGCCTGCACCTTGGTTTTGTGGACCGCCGGGAGGGGAGCGTGGTCCATTGCCTCCGTAAAATGGGCCCGGATGAGGGGGGACGATGACATCCATTGGGCCAACAGGTCGGAACACTTGCTCTCCCGAAGGAGGTGGCACCACTGAGCCGAACAAGCATCATGTTCAGCTCCGTGAGAGGGAGGAAATGACATAACAAAATATGTGGACAAAGAAGCGTTCATAAAAGCTGTTCATAATTCATGGTACATATATGAACCGTTCATATATGAAATGTGAATTATGAACAATACTACTTTTCATACAGGTACCAAGGGCAAAGCCTTCAAACTCTCGGGTCCATGTAGGCAGGGGGTGATTTTTGGATTCCTTCTCCTTGCGATGTTGCATAGCAGCCGTGTAGATGTGCTAACCCCCAATGGCAGGTGAGGTAATATGCCAGATTGACTTGTGCTTTTCCTTTGGGTTTTGGCTTTGGCTTCGGTTTGGCGGCTGGTTTGGGCTGCGGTTGTGGTGCGGGGGCGTCGCAGCAGCAGTTCCCTCACTTCCACCAAGATGATCTTCATCATTGGCCAGGTTTTCGGGCGGTGTACTAAAATTTTGAGAGATTTCCATAGAAGGCATTGCTTGGAAAGTAACAAAACAGCAGGTGCAGAGTGGAGACATGGTGATATCCAGGTGCTCAAACATAGATATTAGCCAAATTAGATGAAATTCGGAGAACCCAGATTCAGAAATAGAAACTGCCGTACAACAGGGATGACACACTGCTGAAGGCTATGAAGTTCGCATTGAGTGGAAAGCAGGGCGAAATTTCGTCCAGGCCTGGCAGTTTCAAATAATACCACGCTCAAAATCCTGAAAGTCGGGCGCCTGGGCAAAATTTTGCTCCGCGGGAAGCAGAATAGCATATAAAACAGTCAAATCAGTCCCAACGGTGTGTACTCCGTCCCAACTCCTCTTCCTCATCAAGCATTTCCGGGGACGAATCACTACGCACCTCCTCTGGGCCCTCATTGACACTGTCAACATAATTAAAATCATCTACCACCGGTACAGCAGCAAGCATGGGGTGTAGGGCGGGGGGTTTGGGGGGGGTTTCGGGGGAGGGGGGGGGGGGCTGGGGGACTACCACCGGCACACCGCGCGCTGGGGGTTTGGCGGCTGGTTTTGGAGTGTTACCACCGGCTGTGTTGATACTCTTGTAGTGTGCACTTCGCTGCCTCTGATCAACATTGGAGCGTTTCTGACCATATGCATTGAGACCATCCTCCACACCATTGGGTATTTTAGTCTTGGCAATCAGACACCGTAGGCTATGCCGAACAAGGCTTGAAAATTGCCCTTCTGTAACCCTTGTACGCGACAACACTCCCGGAAAGTGCATGCGGGGGGCTTCATCAAGACGTTTGACCACATACTTCTCCTCTTCCACAACAGCAATGAGGAACGAGGCATGTGATACGTTCTGAATGAACAAGCGCACGTGCTTTGTGTACTTGTCCACAGACTTGTGCGTCAGGACACCCTGGCATTTTTTCTCTCTTGGAAGTGTGGGGGGGAGAGTTGAAAAAATATCGGTTGTCTACTGCACTGACTGGGCATTACCAACCTCCTTCGAAGTCATGAGTAGGCAACTAAGCATTGCTTCGCCGTACTCTTCAGAAAATAGGCAACCAAGTGCCCGGGTGTGCCAATCGGACCAGAAAAGCAGCGCTTCAGTATTGGTACGCAGGGATTCAGTGCTTAGCCACTTTTCAGAAGGTATGATACTCATCATCAAGACAGTACTCATTCCAATGCATTCTTTCACAGCTGCACTGGAATGAAGAGAGCGACCGTTCCAGTTACATTCACGCACAAGAACTCCTAGTGCCAGAAGTGCTGGGCAGTACGAGTGTAACAGGGCCTTCAGGGCTAAAAGGCATTTCAGACCTAGTCTTTGACCATCAGACAACTCATCAAGATTACACATAAGGACCTGGGTGGTACTATCAAGCCGTGCTTTGTTAGCAACTGTAGCTAGGAACAAACCAACAATGGTTTTTTCCATGTGACGCAGCTTGCCTTTCATGGGCACCAAAGCTCCTTCCTTCAGGTCCCAAACCTGCTCAAGAAATTTAATAGTAGGGGCAAATGCCTTATAGGTTATTTCCACGGAATACTTATATGGGTGCCAGGTGCCGTAAAGCAACGGGTGTCCCAACAGAAACTTGTCTACATGCCAGGGGGCATAGCTTGCTCCGAACGACATTTTGAGGAGTGCGTAAAAGATCTTCATGTCAATCAGAAATGGCACAGTCCGTCTCGTCTTCACCTGCAAGCATTCTAGCCCCCTGACAAACTCCAATAACTCAACATGACTTCCGCATTTCAAGTGTGATAACAGAACGGGCCTCTAGTTGAGGGATACCTCGGCATTGCGAGCATAGTCCAGAGGTGCACGAACCTAGGTCCGCAGAATAGGCCCATTTGCGATTGTACTTCTTTGCAACAGCAACCCAACACAACGAGCAAGGTAGTCAACAACCCCGGGTATACGTTGTGCAACAACATCCAGACTGGGCAAACCGTGGTACTGGGGCAGTTCAGTAGTGTGCAACACACCGACAGCAGTCACATTCAAAGTCTTATTAGGGCTATGGGGGTCCACCCAATTGATGTAGCGACGGTAATTGTCGGACCAAAGCGTAATTTGCTGTCTCTCAAATGAATCCCATCGGCATGAAGCTTGAAAACAGGCCTGGGCCGAGATAGTAGGAGCATTTATAGTGCATTCCCTTGCCATTGCTAGCTTACGGCGGATGGACTGGGTCATTGTACTGCAATATGAGGCTCCAGTGGCTCTCTCAGCAAGGGGATATGTCAGCACTCGCACAATGTTATACAGTGAGAAAACTTGCTCTCAGGACCAACAAACATCTTGGTGGATGACTAGAACACCAGGCAGCCCGCACATGCCCAGCAGTACGTCTAGTCTTTCTGGTGTGACGCAAATCCAGTGCCAGCTGCAACGGCGGGAGTGTCCTCCCCTTGTTCAATGCCACCCCAATGACAGCCTTCGGGGTATGAACGCGATTACCCCCCACGGCTGTTTGAAGAGAGCGCACATCAATCATGTCTCACAGCCCCATTGGCAAAACCACCCCTAAGAGTCAGTGAACAGAACTCAACAAAGGTACCACCCTGTAGGTAAAGGGTGTCAACGCAAGCCAGGAAACATTTCGCCGAGGTTCAACTTAATCGGCTGCCCAGCCTAAGTGACAGTGAGGCAAAGGGCAACATATCCGGCACACGAGAAGCAAAGAAACAACAGGGGGGGGCAGGTCGGAAGAAATTTCGCCCAGGATCAGTGATTGGTGTTTTTGACCTGTACATTTTGCAGAAGAGGCGGAGCTGGGGGAAGTTTCGCCCAGGGTCATCAAGACATCAAAATATGTATCCCTTCTTTGCTATCCGGGGGGGGCTGGGAAAAATTTCGGCCAAGTCTGGGCAAAATGGCAAAAAGAGACACTACATTTGAGTTTCAAAGTGTGTATGCACAGGACACACAATAAATGTAGAATTATTCTTCACCACCTATTACAGTCCAGGCGACACATGGAAAACATAGGCACAAAAACAAGACACAGAAAAGGCGACAAAGTGCACATGTTTGGGTCGTAAGGGGCGGCTAGTTAGCGTGGCCTAAGACATATGGACTCCACGGTCCAAGGACCGCATATATTACAATTTGGTCTGCATCGAGGGGGTGTCAACAGGGAGCTTCGCCAGCCGTGCCACCCCGCACAGTCTTGCGTCAAGGGACCTTGCTAGCAGGTGGTGTGATCGTCTCAGTGATTGTTCCACTGCTGGCCAATCTATTGACCTCTGGGAGCACAGATGCTTCATGCACCGAGCCTCTGTGTCCCATGCTCTCCAGAAATCTTGGACTCTCTTCCACGCTTTTTGTGTCTTATCACTCTCCTCTCTCGTGGTGTGTGTGTCATGATTTGCCTCGAGCAATGGTGCGTGTTGCTCATCGCGGGGGAACTCGCTGTTCACCTTCTTGTGTCTGCACTTCTCCCTCCCCCTGTCCCTTGGCACTCTTCACATCCTCATCGCACGGAAGGGAGAGAAAATTCAGGGGAAGGGGGCAGGTTTCAAGGGACGCCCAGAAAGCTTTTTTGTCCCAGCGTGTTAAGCTGCCGAAAATTCCTTTACAGGCGTATTGAAAATTTTCTTGTTCGATGTCGGTCCCCCGGACTTTTCCATCAAGCCTAATTACCCACATTTCCCACACCCCTTTTTTCTAGTACCACTTCTCGTTCCCTGTCCTTGACTCGAGGTACGCACACATCTTTATCCTTTCGGACAACGCAAACACTGCCGCTTTCCCTTGGTTCGCGAGTGTCTAGAGCCATCCGCTCCATCGGGCCCCTTGTGAGCCATCGTGCGGCACATTCATCGTCCTCTTGTCATGGCTTAGGAACGCCTCCATCTGGGTAAAGGACTCCTGCTCCCACACATATGTTCTGGCAAAAATTCTGTCCGGTAGGGATGGGTGGCCTGCAGTAATATAGAGCCGCCCCTCTGTTTTCGCATCGCTCGGGCCTATTGTTCTGTTTGGATCGCCTAAGCTCACCGGGCGTTTGGGTTCCTCATCCTTTATGTCGCGCCGCAAAACTTTCGTGGGCGTGTTGAACATGGTAGTCCCCAGTGTGGCTTGGACTCTCATTACTTGCATTAGAAATTTAAACATCTCAAATCTCCCCGTCAACCGTGATCGCTCTCGTAGTGTCATTTTTGCTGGGCTGAGGTCCCCCACCCACCGGGCATGCAAATGTACCCGGTTCATTCATCGTTGGCTTTGCTATGCCCCCGATCTCACCACTCGTCATTTGTGACCACAATCTCCACAGCCTTGCTATAATGATCTATCTCCCATAACTAAGTCGTCGAATGAGCCATTGTGTGTTGCCATACGTAGTATGGCCACAAAATGATTGCGATACACATCAATGTCTCTCTGGAATCTGGCATCTTCGGGGTCAAGCGGACTGTGTGGCCCCATTGTCGTCCACACCCATGGGGGTTTTTTTTAACGTGGCGGATCTGGGCTACGTATCCGTTTTTTTCAATTCAACACGCACTTATTGATTTGGGCTGGTTTTGTGCATTTTTGTGTCCACTGTAACCTCATCCGTAGCCCCGGAGGACATAGGCTCCATGGTCATGATAGTTGTCTGCGGCTACGGCTTGTTTTTTTCCGTATCCCCCGCCACTTTCCCCCTACAGGTCCATTTTTTGTCATGGACATGCCGGCAGCACCTTGCCCGCACGACTATCGCCTGGAAGGCGCCAAGCTGATGTCGTGCAAGTTATCGGACCTCGAGTATAGGGCTCCATGATCGTGCAGGTACCCCTTGCTTGCCTAACAGGTGTTGTAGTGGGACAATGTACCGGGGTTACGGAAACCTGTCTGCGGCTACGGGTAAGGTTAAGCTTCGGGATGTCCGGGGATACGCAACGCTGCCTGCAGCTACGGGAGGGGTTACGTGTCTTTGTTTGCGGACACTTATAGGAACTCCTACAGTGACTCTTAGGCATTGTAAACGCGTGCACATCGTGGTTCTAGTGGTAGCCAAAGGGAGGGGGGTCTGGGCACACCCTCTAGCGACGCACGCCACAAGGAGCAAGATTCAAAAGTCTAAGCTGCAACGGAAGCTTGAGGATCTAGAGAAGGAGAGGGCGCCAGCGCCAGTAGCAGGTGGCGACGGCGCGGCAGTGGACAAAGGGGAGGCAGACGCAGCAACGACATGCGTGGCACCGGAGGTCGTGGCACCCGAGGTACCGGAGGCAGCGAAGGCCGCAGCAGCGGAGGTACGTAGCGCCGGCCGAGGTAGCGGAGACGCACGAGGACCAGACGGTGGCAGCTGATACGGAGGAGGCTCCCACAACCTAACTCTTTCGGGGTGCTGACGATCCCGACCCTGATGAGGTGCGTACCACACGGTATGTCATGGCTGAAAGGCATTTAGGGTCTGGGTCCCCAATACACATGTGTGGGATGCAGCGTTCTAGGGTGTGGTGCGGAACCCCTAGTAAGAACGCAATTTCCGGAACACCCACCTAGCCTCAATTTAGGGGCAAACCACCTAAAAAAATGGATTCAGCACCGTCAAAAAACCCCCATCCCCTTTCTTTCCCCACATAACCCGCATCATGGGGCTGGTTTTTTTTGGGGGGGGGGTCAAAGAGTTAGAGCACAACTAGAACACAGTTAGAGCACCTTGCTCTAACTAGTTAGAGCACTAGTTATCGCGCGATAACTCAGTTGTCGCGCGATAACTCAGTTACCGCGCGATAACTCAGTTATCGCGTAGTTATCCCAGGTAGTTATCGCGCACCCCTCCTCCATCCGTCCCTAGGACAAACAACACAAAACACTTGGCACAAAGCATGTATGGTCTTTTTTCATACAAAGTCAGCAATGTATGAGGCCTTGGCTGCCTCCAGTCCCAAAAGCCCTTGCTCCACGGCGTTCATGGACATGCAATGATGCATGTGGCGGAGGGACATACTTGGCCTCACCAAGGACCAACCCTTAAAACAATTTTTGAGCCTCCTCTTGTAAGGCCCATACCGATACTCCGTTGGGATGGAGGAAAACTGAAAAACGTTCCTCCATTTCTCGGCAAAAAAGGTGGAATGTGCCAAGCACCAATGGATCCACCTGGTGGGGGAACAACCTGAGTCTCCCCAAGCTTTTGAAAATTTTGTGGTCAACGCACGGTGGCGTTCCACTTGGGTTAGAGTGTACAACTCCCTCACCCTCCAAAGCTCATACAAACCCTCAATGCATTTCACCATGACATGCACAACAACCCATAATGGAGGTCCACCAGGGGTCCTCACTGTGGGGACATGCTCTTTGAGGCAATCCACATATTGCCTTTGGAAGAGGGGGGAGGTTAGGAAAACTTTGGTGCTTGTAAGATTGAAATCTTTTTCTGTGGCCCTTGAGGGCGAGGGGAGACGTTCCCTCAGAGGGATGCCTGAGGTCTCATCCTTGAGGGCTTGTTTGAAGGCCTGCAAAGCTGCTACAGCTTGAAACTGATGAGGGGTACCAGGGGGGAGGGCGTGAAGGGTGGTCTCAGTGCGCTTTGCAATGCCGTTTAGAATGCGGCATGCTGCATGTTGGTAGTCCCCCGGCCGCCTATCAGGGGTCACACTTCTCAAGAATGCCCCCCATCTTGAGGTGGACTCCACCCCCCGTTGCTCATTAATACCATTGGGGTCTTTGCACAACCAACGCTTAGACCCAGCCCCCCCCATTGCTTGCATCCCCTTCCCATCCCCTGTCAAAATGACAGTGCAAGTCAAAAATTGGTTTTGAAAGAGGACAATGTCCTCCTCCACATACCTCACCTCTTGGTTGAGGTTGGCGGAGATGTCCAGGCTTCTCAAAAAAGCCTGTTCATCCCCGCCATCCATGCAAAACCATGAGGCCCATAGCTTCACCTTCGAAGCATACTTTGCCCCCCCCCATACATTAACCCATACATCCGCACGGGTAGCGGATGCCTTCCACAAGGAAGTCGCATCAACTGACATGACAACAATGGCAACGCCACTAGGGGGGGGGTTCCCAATAACTCGGGCCATAGATATTGCATTTTGCACAATTGACTGCAAAGGCACATGGGCAGCTGCCCTATTGCGGCCTGTGGTAGACTTTACAATGGTTGCTTGGGGAAAGTAGGGCATGATCCGTTGCCGAACGGTCCTTAGGTCCTGTTATGTGCAACGGCAGGGCATTCGCAAAAGGGCCCGCTAGGAAAGATGCATGTTGCATGCCATGCGTAGCATGCTCAGGGCCTCATGCTCCTGAGCTGCAAATGCAAGATGGCCACCAAGTGGGCCAGACACGGGCGTGCGCGCCCCACCACTTAAGCAAACTTCTCCTTTCGTGTTGGTGCCACACACAATGTTCGGATCACCCAATAGAATTCGCACCAGCCGCGGAACCGCCTTCAACCGCCGCCGCCGGGCCTTGGGGCACTGCAGATCGGTGTACCGCCGGAGGTTAGCTGTGTTAAGAGCCCTCAGGGCCTCATTGACAGCATTATCCATGAAGAATAAGAGGGCCTGGGCAGGAAATGAGGGAGGGTTTTGAAGCAAGGGCCCAAAAAACACACGCGATAACCCACGCGATAACCCCCGCGATAACTAGGTTATCGCGCGATAACCCCCACGATAGCCCCCCGCGATAACTAGTTAGAACGCGATAACCCCCCGCGGTAACTAGTTAGAGCACCCAGTTAGAGCGCGAGAACTACCGCAATAACTAGTTAGAGCAGAGGTTAGTGCGCACTAACTGGAGGGGTTAGAGCAAGCATTGGGCACCCTAAACCCCATGGCCACCAGCTGCTGCCGCCACAGAGGCGTGCAGTGCAGCACCCCCCCCCCCCCGCACTGTAAAAAATCACGCTCCATCGCTCGCCCTCCCATGGCAATGCAGCGTGTTGAACAACACCGGGGCTTGGGGGGTGGCCGTGCATGCCCAACCCTCCACCGCCCTACCGTTGCACACACGGGTGTGCCGCTTTTTTTCCCTCAGGGAGGAATTCAGCAGGCCACCACTCTCCACCCAAAAATCACCCCCCGTGAAAGACCCCACACACACAATAAGCGCCATGGGCGCCCCATCACGCAAATGGGCGTGAAGGCCCATGGTGTCCGTCCCTTGGGGGCGAACAACTTGGATGCTACACCATGTGAACCATGGTGGAGCATTGGAGGTGCAATACTCATTCAGGTCTACAACCAAGGAGGTGAGGGCAGGCCTCAGGGTAGCAGCAGCCATGTGGGTCGCCCTACAATTAGAGGGGTTGGGGTTTCCACTTCCCACTAGGCCGAAGTGGCACATGTCCACTTGGGCCCCATATCGCTCCTCCCCACGAAAAATGCCCTTAGGCAACCCCCTTAGCAAACGCAGGAGTCATTGACTCCCACTCCTACTCCCGCTACCCTGACTCTGCACCCCTGGCGTCCCCAACCCCTATTGGGCGGTGAAGGTGGCACTGGGGGTGGAGGTGAGGCTGCACACCTGCGCCTCAGCCACCCCCAGGCGCTGCTGGAGGTCATCCCCCCTCCTCCGCTGCGCCTCCACCTCCACCCTCAGCTGGGCTGCCTCCCCCTCCGCCTTTCGCCTCCCATCCTCGGCCTCCCTCAGGGCCCCCCTCATCGCCTCCACCTCCTCCCCCCTTTTGGCGGCCAGGTTGAGGGCATGGTCCAGGGCACACTGGGTGTTGCCCTGGACCTTTTCGGCCTTCGCCAAGGCCGACTTGTGGTCGGTTGACCGACCCTTGGCCAGTGCGGCCTCAACCCCCGTGGCGGCCGCTTGCTCCACCAAAACCTGGCAAGCGTCCGTCACGAGGGTGGCCACACTGGCCCCCAAGGCCTCCACATCCAGGGCCTCAGGGGGGGGCTGGGCCGCCACCTTCGCCACCTTCGACGGCTTGGGGGAGGGCTTGGGGGAGGGGGTGGGGCCCTTACCCCTATGGGGGGGGGGGGCATCCGCCTGAACAACCACCACCTCAGGCCCCCGCTTCGTCTGCTTTCTCGGCCTTCCCCCCTTGGGTGCATACTGCCGAACCCATTCGGCAGCGGCATCCAACACAGATGGGGGGGGTCATACCCCCCAATCTGGAGGATGCCCCCCCCTTGTGCAGCTTCTGCCACACTTCCCTCCCAGTGTACTCCCCCTCCCACAAAAAACACACCCTCAACAAAAAATAATTTTTCCTTTGCGGGGGGTCACTCATCCCAAACAAACACAAAAAAGCCGCTACCGTTTCCCCCTTAGCGGCATTCGGCCATTTGGCCGTTTCCCCCCCAACCCACACATAGGAGGGGAGGGTGAGGTTGGACTTCCTCTCCACCCCCCCCTCCTTCTCGGTGATGGTGACCTACCGGTACCATCCTGTCAGCCCCATCCGGCAGGCCTCATCCCCAGGCTCCCCCCACCGCCACGACGCCCCCTCCGGGGGCCTCTTCTCCCCCTCCAGCTCCACACGGGCCGCCACCGGCTTGGCGGGCCGTGCCCCTGCTGCTTCTGCTGCTCCTCCTGCTGCTCCGGGTGGCTGGGCTTCGTCCTTGACGAAGATACGCGGCAGTTGCGGGATGGTGGCCTGAGAAAAACAAAACAAACAAAAAAAAACACGCGATAACTACCACTATAACTTGCGCGATAACCTAGTTAGAACGCGATAACCCCCGCGATAACCCACCGCGATAACCCCGCGATAACCAGTTAGAACACGATAACCTAGCGCGATAACTAGTTAGATCATTTAGTTAGAACGCGATAACCTAGCGCGATAACTAGTTAGAGCAGGGGTTAGTGCAGGGTGTTGTGGGAAGTTTTCAGACCTGGTGACATGGACACATGCCTTGGCCCTCCTTCTTGGCGTCGTCCAGCACCAGGTTCATCCTCCGCAGCCACACGAAGTCCGTGATGGCGGCATACTCCCCCACTTGCCTCCACTCCACCACCTGTGTACCCTTCGTGAACGGCCGTTAAGTGGCCGTTTGAATACTTGCGTGAATTTCACGTGAATTTACCCAAAATTTGAGGTTTTTTTGGGGGGAAATGCCACATTCTTGGTTCATTCCGAGGGCTTTGAGGGGCCAAAATTTGTCCCCAAGATTTGTTACGCATCATCCAATGAAAGTCCCACCCCAAAAGCATCCATCATGTCCGAACCGTGCCCAAAACAAGAGGTGCTGAAACCCGGCAAGCCTGTAGCCGATTCACAACCGTGAATTCACGTGAATTCGTACGAAATTCGCACGAATTTCGCACGTGAAATTCGTACAAATTTCGTGCGAATTTCGTACGAATGTCACGTCATTTTACACAAATGATACCGGTGTGCAGCCCCTGATTTGTCCTCACACCCCTGGTAGGCCGCCCAGCATGCACCCCCGTCATAGGCAACAATGGTCTGGGTTTGTAAGGTGATCTCATGTCCATGTCTTGCAGCACCGGAACCGCCGCTATAGAGTCTGAAGGTGCTGCATGTCGGTTAGAAGCCGTCTTCTTGTGCGGCTTTCATACGTTTGTACACTTATGGGCCCTTGCCCATGTTGAGCCCTTTTGGTCGCACCCAACCCATGCAACCAAAGGCTATCGTCAATGGTGTGGTTGTCCACAACCACTTGCACACCTAGTCTCCCCCGGAGGAGGCTTAGGCCCCCGCTGTTGCGCGACATGCGCTTCAGCCTCCGGTGACTTCCCTCCATGGCAAAGCAGGAGAACTTTGACAAGATTCTCCACTTCTTTGCAAAATAATACATGTGGTCGATCCAAAGATGCGTCCACAGAAGTTTGCCCCACTGGAGCTCATTGTGGGCAGCGCCCATGGCTATGCTATGGTTCCGGAGCCGCCCCAAGTCGGCCCCGGAGAACCATGCGGAACGCCACGCGTATACACACATGCCTGCAAAATTCTCCCACCACGTTTTGCACACCAACTCCCAACTTTTTCCCCCTACTTGATGCCGCCTCACACTAGGCTGCTGTAGGCAAGTATCTATTATCTTCTCCCAACCCCTATTCCGCATGAAATGGATGGCAGCAGCACACTCCATCCTCACCTTCCCCTTGCTGTTTGCCTTGTCATTATTTAATGAGGCACGGGTGCAAGTTCGTGCAGCAAGCCGTGCCTCATCTAGAACCGGTTGCAGCATGGTGCGTGCCACATTGGCCGGTGCCATCCCTGTCAATTGTACAACTAGGTCCCGTGTCCCGTTGATTGCACACAACAGGACACGAAGGACCCCATGGAGGCCATAATCAAGCACTGGCCTATCACTCGTAATGGTCCTATATATAGCATTTATGGCAACGGCCGGTTCCCAGTTGCCGTCTATCGCACTTGCTGTGCCAAAGGTAGCAAGGCACACAGCACGGTTACGCATGCAGACCCAATTTTCCATCCATCCAGTTTTGGCAGCCCGCCATGAGCACCTGTGCTTTACCATCTGCACATAGAAAAAAAAGGGACTGCCTATCGTTCCCTCCCGTATCCTTAAAATTTACGGTTGCGGCCTTGCGCAACTCAGCATCACAATCAATTTCTTGGGAGGCCGCGTAGAGGGTCTCCCACTTTTCACTGCCCCCCAGTAGCCACCAACTAGATAGTTGGTTGGGGCTGGCGGTGCCACCAAGCGTACAATGGACGTACCAGGCCTCATGCCTCAATGTACCGTCCACCGCAATAGGCAACCAATGCAGCCGTCGGTCCCCGGGCTGCATGATGTCCGAGGATGGGGGTGGTCGACACTTGAATAGGTGGCCGATGCGGTCAGGTAGGTAGCAGCCCGCACCATTGATGGCCGTGTCGTCTCCCGTATAGGCAGTAAACGCCCGGGACTCCAGCAACGCTAGCTGCCGAAGCATGCCGTACACTTGGTCCCATACCACACCGTACGTCATGCTCCCCACTAGGTACCGGGACTCCGTCCTAGAGAGATGCAATGACCGGATCCTCCAGACGGCCATAATCAACCTCTCTTCCATGGTGGGCTCAGGCTGGACGGTGGCAACAACTCTTGTTCCTGGGGTAAGCACTATTTGCCCGGTGTCGGGCAGGTACTTGACGGTGTAGGGTGCTGCAAGCTCCTTGGTAACAACTTGCTGGAGCTCGTGTAGGCGCCTCCGTTGTGTATGACCCACTAGCAGATGGAATGGCTCCTTGGGCCGCGGGACGGTGTGAGATACAAGACCTGTTGAATGGGGGAGGCAGTCATCGCAGGGTTTCCACCATCCCCCTCCCGCTGACAACTAACTTTTGTGCGTCTCTACTGTGATTCGCATGCAATTTGAAGAAATTCACAGAAATTCGCACGAAATTCGTACCAATTTCGTGCGAATTTGATACGAATTTCACGTGAATGAATTTGTGCGAATATTCTGGAAATGTGAAATTCACACGAAATTCATACGAATTTCGTGCAAATTTCGTGCGAATTTCACGTGACTGTCACAGAATTTCTGGCGAAGCCTCATCCTTGTGCCCTCGTTGACCCTCACAAAGCAGGCACAGGATGGTGCTCATGGGTTATCACACACCCAGTCCAGTGGTTGTCATTCCGGTCAGCAGTGTAACAGGTCAGGGGGCTTAGCACACCAAATAAAATACAAATAGTGCTGCAGAAAATATCGCATACAGGTCAGGGGGCATAGCATATCCCGAATAAAGTACAAACAGTGCTGCACAAAATTTCGCAAAGTGGGGGGGGGAGTGCCCCCCATGTCGGTCAAACTGCCCATGCTCGGGGGGGGGGGGGGGGCACGATAACATTCGTCGAGGTTGGAAGGGACAGGTGGTCCCGAGGTTAAAGGGTGAGCTACGCACCCCCCCCCTCAAGCAGAGCTCTGGCTAGCGGAGCCCTGGGAGCTCTGCTCCCCCACCGCCTCCACAAAGGAGGGGTCCATGGCCGCCAACGTGAGGCGGTGGGGGGGGTACTGCCGGCGCACTTCCTCCGGTGCGGCAGTCACCTTGGGGGCGTTGGGGGCCACGCTGTCCACATCCACCTGCTTGCCACTGGCCATCATGGCCATCCGCAGGCCGGTGGACACTGCCGAAATCTGGCCGGCGCACGCCTCGGCCTGGGCATGCCACGCCTTTGCGCCGGCCAGGAGGTACCGGACACCGGCGGCACTGGTCCCCCCCCCCCCCCCCCTGTCACCCGGGGGGGCCTCGGCACCCTCAGGCCTCTCCACTGCCTCCACTGCCTCTGCTCGCTGTGCCGCTGGCTATGCCTTGCGCAACGTCGCCACGTCGCGCTCCAGCGTTTTCATTTTGGCGGCCAGCCGGTCACGCTCCTTGGTGACGTCCGCCAACCGCGACTCGGAGTCCCGCCTGTCCTCGTTGGCCCTAGACAGACGGGCATTGAGGTCGCGGTTGGCGGCCTCCGCGCTGATCGCGCGTGCCTCCCACGCCCCCGCCCGCTGCTGCTCCACCCAACCCTGCACCCCCCCCCTCTGCCCCCGCCCCGCCACCGGCTCCGCCTGCTCCGCATGCCCACCCGCTCCGCCAGGGTGGCCGTACGCGCGGCTTTGGGGGGAGGGGGGGCTCGGTGTCCCCTTGGGGGGGGCGCCCTTTCCGCTTGCGGATGGGGGGTTTGTCCTGCTCCTCGACGTCAATGACGTCAGGCAGCCCCATCTTCCGCTGCCTCCCCACATGGACGCGCATGGCAAGCCATGCCACGTCCGCCCACTCCGGCCTCCGCTGCTCCCAACCCGTGAGCAGATTCAGCCCAAAAACTCCAGCCGTGGTCACCGTCCCCTCCTCCCCAATCCGCGACACTCCGGTCTGCACCCGCCAGTGCCCACTCACAAGGCGGTAGGCAAACATGCCCACTCGCTCCTTCCCCGCAGGCAGGTTGGCCCCCCCCCTGACCACAATGGGGCTGGGGAAGGAGATGCGGAAGGTGCCTTGCACCCCCCGGGACTCCAAGACCATGTGCCGCACGGCACTGAGATGCCGCTGCCGCCCGACGGGCCCCGGCGGCACCTGCTGGGTCCAGGCGGGATCCGGCTGCCTGGCGGCCAGGGTGACCCGGTCCAGGGGGGGGTCAGTGTGGGCCTCGCCCAACTTGTCGCGGGACGGCATGGGCACCACCACCTGGCGCGCCACATGCCCCGCGGCGGTGCTGGCCTCGCTGCCGGTGCCTCCCGAACGTCCAGAGCGCCGATCCCTCACTGCGCACACTGCCGGCCTCGCTCGGCGCCCGTCCACCACCGGAGCCTGCGGGCTGGTCGCCACCGGGGCCTTCGGGGGGCTCGGCGTGCTCCTCGGGCAATCGGGGCCGGGGCTTGTACTTGCGCTTGGTGTGGTGCCGAATATCCGACGACCACGCGATGAACGGGACCTGCAGATGTGGGGAAGTGTGCAAGGCACAAATTGAGAAAGGGGGTGTGGACACGAGGCAATGCAAGAACAAAAGGAGCAAATTGGACGAAATTCACAGAAATTCGTACGAAATTCGCACGAAATTCGCACGAATTTCGTACGAATTTCGTGCGAATTTCACATTTCTAGAATATTCACACAAATTTATTCACGTGAAATTGGTACGAAATTCGTACGAATTTCGTACGAATTTCGTACGAATTTCACGTGAATTTCGTCCAATTTGCCAATAAACAAAGCAAACACGCAAGCAAGCACACCTTGCACTCACATGGGCATGTGATGTTCCATGCCCCGGTCTTCGCGCACTTGGGCGACCGCCACGCTGGGAACGTGTTCACCAGGTGCCACAGCGTGGTCGGCCACTCCGGGGGGGCAATGCCGATCATGGCGAAGTGGATATCCGACTCCGCATCCACATTGTCCCCCTTGCAGACCTCCAGCTGGTGCACGCTGCCCACGAAGAACAGCATGCATTGCTCGCCGACCTCGATGCCGACGAGGTCACAGGCCGGGGCCGACCGGGAGAGAAAGGTGGGGTGGAAGGGGCAAGTGGGGGGGCCTGCCGGGACCAACTGGGGGGGGTCGGCGAAGAGGGCCTTGGTAGCATTCCCCTCCCACAACCCCACCCTCCCAACCGCCCCCTTCCCCACCCACAACACCTGGTCCACGCTGGGGAAGTCCCAGCTGGACAAATCCCCCGCAACGTCCAGGGCCTCCTTCGGGGGGGGGGTGGCGTCCAAGTGTGTGGTGTTGGCCTGGTGGTGTTTGTGTCGGGGGTCGGGGGTCCACAAGTGAAAAAGACCCCCCTGCAGCCCATCCTTGGAGTCGGGGAGGGCAGGCAACCCATGATGGCGGCTGGTGGCCACCATCAGCAGCATGTCCCCCCGGTGCAGCTCAACGGTGTCCCAGCGCGCCTCCCCCGCATCCCCTAGGGCCGTCCCCGCCTGCACCGCCACCTGGTAGTCCTCTGACAAGCAAAGGAAGCTACTGAGGTGGCACCCCGAGATGTCCCTGCTGTTGGGGGGGAGCACCTCGGGATGGGTGGCGACGTCGGTGTAGCGGAGCTGCGGCCCACTCCCCACACTCGCCACAATGACGCTGCCTGGCGCCATTGGGTGGAGGTCCCCGACCCCACGGACACTTTCGGTGAGGTGGGGCTGGAACTTCTTGAAGAGAGGCCCCCCCACCCCCGACCCCAAGTTGCTCTTGCTTTGCCAAGTGGCTCTTGCTTTGCCAACGCCGGGGGAGCTGAGGATCCTTGGCCTGATCCTCACTCCGCGCGGCGTTGAAAAGGAGCTCAAAATTTTTTGCGACGGCTTTTTTGTCGCCGCTGCCCCACGCCTTCATCACCTTGTTCCACCCCACCTCACAATCCCGTGCTTCCACAAGCCCCCGAAGCACAATGTAGCTGTTCCCATCAACAAAGTTGCGGGGCGGCTGGGAGGGGCCAACCCTCTCGGGGGCGGGGTCACGGCTGCCCATCACCCCATGAGGGGGGTCGGGAAGGGGTTCGGTGCGGAGGTGGGGTTCACTTGAAATGAAGGGGGGGGCGCATGAGGCACCACGGTACGGAAAAGGGGAAAAAAGAATGGTCTGCTGGTGCACCTGCAGCAAGATCTTGCAGGCACACCATATCGCAGTGGGGGGGGGGTATGGACGAGGTTAGTGGTGGGGTACACTTGGACGTGGGCGTCCTTAGGCTTCCCCACAGGGTTAGTGCGCATGGAGTTGAGGAACCGGTCAACACTGGAGGGGAGAGCCGGTGCCGCAAGAGACGGACATGAGAACACCTTACAAGCCCAGACCATTGTTGCCTGTGACCGGGGTGCATGCTGGGGGGCCTACTACGTACTAGGGGTGTGAGGACAAATCAGGGGGTGCACACCGGTATCATTTGTGTAAAATCACGTGAAATTCGTACGAAATTCGTGCGAAATTCGTGTGAATTTCGTACGAATTCACGTGAATTCACGGCTGTGAATCGGATACAGGCTTGCCGGGTTCCGGCACCTCTCGTTTTGGGCACGGTTCGAACATGATGGATGATTTTGGGGCGGGACTTTCATTGGATGATGCGTAACAAAGCTGGGGGAGGAATTTTGGCCCGTCAAAGCCCTCGGAATGAACAAAGAATATGGCATTTTCGCCCAAAAAACTTCCAAATTTGGGTAAAATGACGTGAAATTCACGCAATTATTCAAACGACCAGTTAACGGCCGTTCACAAAGGGTACAAGGAGGTGGAGGGGAGAGAGGAGGAGGTGGTGGTGGAGGACCCCAATGGGGTCAGCATTGAGCCATCTGCTCAGTGCTTGCTCTGGGTGGGAACAACCACCGGGCATTTTTTGTTGTCGGGGTGGGGGAATGGGAGGGAGGTGATTGCCCCCCTTACGAATGAGGAGGTGGGGGGGGTCGCAGGCCACCCCGATCAGTGCCCCTTGGCCAAGGTGTGCCATGGGGAGGCACTGCCCTGGCCCTCCCTGCAAGGGCATGTTGGGATTAGGGTGCCGCCAGGGTGGATTTTGGTGGTGAGGAGGGGATTGTATGGAGGATTGGCAAGGGTGGGCCCTGAGGTGGAGGGGGTGTACCCTTCGTGAACCGGCCGTTGGAATCCGAGATTCACGGTGCCGTGAAATTCACCCAATTTTGCTGTGTTTTGCCTGTAACTTGGTACTATCGTGTGCTTTTGTCGTGCTACCTTCGCCCAAAGTAAGATCCAACAAATATGTGCAATTTGGAGGTTTGAAGTCGCCGCATGGTTCAACACATTTGGTGAGATTCTCGTGAATTTGAAATTCACGCACCCACATTCACGCAGAAATTCACGGTAGATTCACAGATTCACGACAATGTGAAATTCGCACGAAGTTCGTACGAATTTCGTACGAATTTCGCACCAATTTACCCTCATTGCCACTGTTCCGCTTTCTCACAGCTCTCAAAGCCTTTCTTCGCATTCTCTTTTGACAATGTCCCAGCAGACTATGTCCCAGCTTGCCAGCCTGGCCTCTCGCCCCGACCCCGCAGCCGACATCCTCGCCCATTACCAAGCCCTCCCCGTCGCCCACCATTGGAGGAGGCGACGTACGGGTCGGGGGCACTGAGGGTGGATGATGTTGTGGGCTGGGCAGCATCCCTCCACCCCTCCCCGATGTCATCCACATCGACATGCGCAGCCCCACCCGCAACTCCTACCTTGGGGGGAGGGGATGGGCCACAACCTTGTGGAGGGAACTGCGCCGCCCACCGCCGCTGTAGAGTCTGAAGGTGCTGCATGTCGGTTAGAAGCCGTCTTCTTGTGCGGCTTGCATACGTTTGTACACTTATGGGCCCTTGCCCATGTTGAGCCCTTTTGGTCGCATCCCACCCATGCAACCAAAGGCTATCGTCAATGGTGTGGCTGTCCACAACCACTTGCACCCCTAGTCTCCCCCGGAGGAGGCTGAGGCCCCCACTGTTGCGCGACATGCGCTTCAGCCTCCGGTGACTTCCCTCCATGGCAAAGCAGGAGAACTTTGACAAGATTCTCCACTTGTTTGCAAAATAATACATGTGGTCGATCCAAAGATGCGTCCACAGAAATTTGCCCCACTGGATCTCATTGTGGGCAGCGCCCATGGCTATGCTATGGTTCCGGAGCCGCCCCAAGTCGGCCCCGGAGAACCATGCGGAACGCCACGCGTATACACACATGCCTGCAAAATTCTCCCACCACGTTTTGCACACCGACTACCAACTTTTTCCCCCTACTTGATGCTGCCTCACACTAGGCTGCTGTAGGCAAGCATCTATTATCTTCTCCCAACCCCTATTCCGCATGAAATGGATGGTAGCAGCACACTCCATCCTCACCTTCCCCTTGCTATTTGCCTTGTCATTATTTAATGAGGCACGGGTGCAAGTTCGTGCAGCAAGCCGTGCCTCATCTAGAACCGGTTGCAGCATGGTGCGTGCCACATTGGCCGGTGCCATCCCTGTCAATTGTACAACTAGGTCCCGTGTCCCGTTGATTGCACACAACAGGACACGAAGGACCCCATGGAGGCCATAATCAGGCACTCGCCTATCGCTCGTAATGGTCCTATATATAGCATTTATGGCAACGGCCGGTTCCCAGTTGCCGTCTATCGCACTTGCTGTGCCAAAGGTAGCAAGGCACAGAGCATGGTCTGCCGGTGCACCTGCAGCAAGATTGTGCAGGCACACCATATCGCAGTGGGGGGGGGGGGGTATGGACGAGGTTAGTGGTGGGGTACACGTGGACGTGGGCGTCCTTAGGCTTCCCCACAGGGTTAGTGCGCATGGAGTTGAGGAGCTGGTCAACACTGGAGGGGACACGGGTTGGATGCGGAAATTTAAGGGAGGGGAGTTGGCGGCGCAGTTCCCTCCACAAGGTTGTGGCCCATCCCCTCCCCCCAAGGTAGGAGTTGCGGGTGGGGCTGCGCATGTTAATGTGGATGACATCGGGGGAGGGGTCGAGGGATGCTGCCCAGCCCACAACATCATCCACCCCCAGTGCCCCCGACTGGTACGTCGCCTCCTCCAATTGATGGTGGGCGACAGGGAGGGCTTGGTAATGGGCGAGGGTGTCGGCTGCGGGGTCGGGGCGCGAGGCTAGGCTGGCGAGCTGGGACATAGTCTGCTGGGACATTGTCAAAAGAGAATGCGAAGAAAGGCTTTGAGAGCTATGACAAAGCGAAACAGTGGAAATGAGGGCAAATTCGTGCGAATTTCACATTGGCGTGAATCTGTGAACTTACCGTGAACTTCTGCGTGAATCTGGGTGCGTGAATTTCAAATTCACGCGAATCTCACCAAATGTGTTAAACCATGCGGGGACTTTAAACCTCTAAATTGCACATATTTGTTGGATCTTACTTTGGGCGAAGGTAGCATGGAGAAGCACACGATAGCACCAAGTTACGAGCAAAACACAGCAAAATTGGGTGAAATTCACGGTACCGTGAATCTCGGATTCCAACGGCCGGTTCACGAAGGGTACACTCCCCCTCTTGGCATGGCACACAAAGGCCATCTTTGTGGGCGGCGCACAAAACCGCCCGGTTGCAGCCGTAGCAGTTGGCTACGACCTTCCCCCCACACCTAACCGCCCCCTCACACTGGACTGTCCTGGCCACCCGGCCACCAGGTGCCCCCAGCTGGGGCCTTTTAATGGACTGCGTCACGTGCAGGTTGGGGAATCCAAGATTCCCACTTGGGTTAGCTCGATGGCAAAAAATGCCATGAGGTGGGGGTGGGTCACCCCCGCGGGGGAGGCCTTTGGAAGGCCCGACCCCCGGTGGACATCAAGGGCATTAAAAAAAAAGGCGGTGCCCCTCTTGAATGGCACAGCCCTCTCCACCCAAGGGTCAGGGAACCCCGAACTACCAGAGGGCACAAAAAGAAAATGTGACCCATCCTCCTCCTCATGATTATGGGTTAGCATAATAAGGCAATTGACAATCAATGTGCCTTCAGGAATGGTGTAGGGGGGGGGGGGGCGTCGCGATGGAGGTGCTGGGGGGTGTGGTCATAGCTCGAAATTTCGGCCATGACAAGGATGGTTCAGCTCCATCTGACACCCCCCACCACAGTCTTCTTCGCCGTCTCCAGCACACGATCTGCCACCCTTTTGAGGACTGGCAGATCATGGAGCTTGTGGGGGTTGTGCTTGTGGTGGTTGGCACCCCCATAGTTGCCATACAATGTGCGGCGGGTCCCAAAATCTTGGGGCCTGCCGACAATGGGGGGGTTCTCATTGAAAATGGGTGCCTTCTCTGAGAGAGGTCCAGAGGCCAGGCACCCTATCCAGATCATCCAAAAGACTTTACAGCTGCACATCACTCAAAAAATCGTGCTCCAGGAGGTGGTTGACCACCGGCCTTCCCCCCACAGTGAGCACAAGGTCATTGGGGTCCCCATTGAAGGCCCCCAAGGGATCGGCGGCAACCACCTCCTCCGCCTCCCCAATAAGGGGGGGTGTTGCCCCGAATGGAAAAGGAATCACCCCCTGCCCCGAAATAATGTTGGGAGTGGTGACCCCATACCACTCACCCTCCCATTCCCTTCCGGGGCAAAGGTACTGCATGGGGAGCTTGTTTTCGGGGTCGTCGGTGAAGACCCGGCGGGTGTTGTGGGTGCGGGCCTGTTGGGGGAACCAACCATCCAACTTCCCCTTCCCCTTACCCGGTCGGATCCTTACCTTCTGGGCACTAATCATGAGGGGGTTGTGGGGCTTCCCCCTCCCAGCCCCCACCACCTCCACCTCCTCCACTTCCTCCTCCACTTAATTCCTCCGCTTGGTAACTACGAAGCCAAGAGACATTCGCCAACTTGCTTCGGAATGCAGCCAAACTATGGCGGGTGTCTATTATGTTGTTACATTGGCTACCTAGGGAGTTTTCCCTCCTTTTTGGTGTAAATGGAAACTTTTTACCCTGAAAAACCCCGGGTTTCATGCCCCTCTCGTGCTAAAAAAACTCCTATGTAACTACGAAGCCAAGACACATTCGCCAACTTGCTTCGGAATGCACCCAAATCATGGCGGGTGTGTATTATGTTGTTACACTGGCTACCTAGGGATTTTTCCCTCCTTTTTGGTGTAAATGGAAACTTTTTACCCTGAAAAACCCCGGGTTTCATGCCCCTCTCGTGCTGAAAACACCCCTACACGGTAAAAAAGTCCCAAAGTTGGCTTCCCGGGCCTGGGCTCGCGAAAAGTCACAAGTTGGCGCGCCAAGTCGCAAGTTGGCGCGCCAGGTCCGGACTTGGCGCGCGCCAAGTCCGGACTTGGCGCACGCCGAATGTCCCCCCACCGATCCAACCATCGACTTGCACACTATTGTTGTCACTGGAAATTCCGTCCCTCACCTGCCCTTGCACACTTGGCACGAAGAAAGCATTGTTCCATCTTTTTTTGATGAATGTGCAAAAGAATGTGTAAAACAATGTGCAAGAGATGTGCTTCCCGATGTATTATACATTGTGGAGCCGTAGCTCAAAACTGGGGGCCATGGAGGCATATCAATCATATATAGAGGTCAGATGCCTTGGGACCCTGTTCAGCCTGGACGAAGACCCCCTTATTCTCTATGTACCCCCTTTGCTTCGTCCACGACGACTCCCAAACAGAAATTTTTTTATTATACAACCCCTAGTCGAGATTGTCCGAGCGGATCACTTCCCCCCACCCCTTCTGCGTGCGATCCCCCCTGCCCCCCTTCACCCGCACTCTGGCCCTCCGCAGCCTGGACACCCGGCCGCCTTTACTTCCACCTCGAAAGCTGTGCTTGGAAATTTCACATTTCAGGGCTTTGTGCCGCCCCTCTCCTTTGAAGGCGGCAAAAATGGCAATGTGCCCCCACTTGCGGGCCCATCCCAACAGGTGCTCAATCCACAGATGGGCCCACAGGGTGACGTTCATTTCACAGGCCTTATGGGCCTCCCCCATTTTTTGCAATTCTGTTCGCAGAATTTTCATGTCGGGCAACTGCTACGGCCCGGATTTCCAAACGACATCGCTTGTTGCCAACAGGGATTTTCCCCATTGCCGGAAGGCGTCCGTCCAGGACACCTGGACCCCCCCCATGTCAGCGACATGCTGCAGCAGGCCCTCCTCAAGATGGTCACACATGGTGTCCCATCCCTCACTCTTCACCCAGTCTGCAGATGCCGTCTGCTCAATTTTCAGGGGCACCTTCTTCTTATCCTTCCTCTCCTTTTCCAACGCCACACCGGTGGCGGTCCGTGCCTGCATCCGAATGGGATCCAAGAACCATTGCGCCCACCTCACGGCCTTTCCCCTCTTCCACCGATGCACCGTGTGGAGGCTGTTCAAGAGGGCTGAAAGCCCATTGTGCACTTGCCGGTGCACGCCATGCAGCCCATAATCAGGGGGCCGCTGGGGGGGGCGCACGATCGGGTATATCATCCCTGCCCGGAGCCACTCCTCGACAATCACCCCCATCCCGCAACCAAATTTGTGCAGAATGGTTGCCCGATTTTTCCCACACAGGCAACAAGCAGTGGCTGCGGGATTTTCGGCTGTGAACGAGGGGCAACCCCCCCAAAATGACCTGTGCCTTGGTGTGTGCTATAAACAAAGAAATCACCTTACGCAAGTAGCCCCCTTTATCGGGGATTTGCTGCTGCGCCACCTCGATGAGGTCCGCGTTCAGGTCATAGACCTCGGCCAATTTCGTAATGATGGCCTTCTTCTCGGATCCGTGCAGCAAGATCCAAGAGCCCGAGGGCATATGACTCCCCAGGTCTCCAACGGCAAAATGCACGAAGGAGGCCTGCCAGAGCTTTGTCCCGTCGAAGGAGATGCCCACCCACACGTTGTCCGTCAGGAACGTGGGGCCGTCACGGTGCCGCATCACCTATGCCAGATTACAGGCCGTGTGTAACGGGTCACCGTGAACGGTCGCCGGGATACGCTTTGGTGCAGGGTGAAAATACCTGCAGCTTCTGCCACAGATTGCATGCTGCCCCTAAAATGTCATTGTCCTCGTCCGTCTGAAAATGGACCTCCGTGACACGGGGGGCGGACAATGCCTTTCGCACCTGCATCAGGGCTCCCCATGGGCACTTCCATTGGCTGTGGGCCCGGCTGTACTGCAGTTTGCGGAAGCTGTCGCCATTTTTGCGGCTCTCCCACAGAATGGCCGCGGCCAAAAGCTCCAAATCGGGGGTGAGGGGTTTGCCCTCCCCGCAAACGAGGTGGATGCGGCGGCGGCCAGGTTTGACGTGTACTTGCCAATGTGGCTCCAAAATCTTACCCACGACTTCGCGAAGGCGCGCCAGCCGCGCGCGCCTGTCGCGGTAGTTTGAGGGCACGAGCTGCTCAAAGGCCCGCTGCATGGTGCACAAACAAAGACCTGCGGCACGTGAGGACGTGGCAGGCAGGTTGGATCATACAACGGAAGGTTGGCGCACGTTGGCAGACAGTTGGCATGCAGTTGGCGCCCGCCAACTCAGGGATTTGGCAGGCGCCAACTCGTCAGTTGGCGCGCGCCAAGTCCTGAGTTGGCGCGCGCAAAGTCGTGAGTTGGCGCGCCAACTTCTCATTTGGCGCGCGCCAACTACCCTGTTGGCGCACGCCAAATCAGAAGTTGGCGCGCCAACTTACCACTTGGCGTGCGCCAAATGCTGCTCATTTCCACGACCGCTTGCTGCCTTGACTCCCCTCGCCCTCTTCCGCCCGCCTGCGCTTGGGGTCAAGCAGGTGCGCAACCGGGTGCTTGTCTAGCAGGCCCTTGAGCTCCGTGAGGGTGGTCTCTTTGACCCCCATGTTGATGGCCACATGGCGTTGGGCGCTGAGTGCACAGTGCAACTCAACCGCCGCGGCCTGCAGGTACAGCACATGCTGCACATGGTCGGGGTCGGTGCCACCCTCTGCCTCCCCCCCAACTGCACGCACCTGCGCCGTGGCGGTCAGCTGCTGCTCCAACTCCACCCTCTGCTTTTCCCAGCCCTTCTCCCGCCGCTCCCACAAGCGCCAAAATTGGACTTGGCGCGCGCCAACTAGCTACTTGGCGCGGCAAAACTAGACTTGGCGCGCGCCAAAACTGGACTTGGCGCGCGCCAACCGGACACTTGGCGCGCCAACTTGTCACTCGGCGCGCGCCAAGATGGAAATTGGCGCGCGCCAACTGCGAAGTTGGCGCGCCAATCCGGTATTTGGCGCACGCCAAATGCGTGGGACGTGCGACAAAATCGCGTGCATGCAAAGCACCGCGCGGGCAAACCTTCTCGCTGCAGGAGCAGATGGTGCGGCGTGCCTTGTCCACGCGGGCGAGGCCCAACATCTCGGCGTCCTGGGAGCTCCGGGGCGGCGTGGGGTGGGCCATCGCCATCCAGGCCATGCGGACGGCCCCTGGCTCCCGCACGAACGCGGCGCCCAGCGCAGCGAACAAGTACACCACCGTGCCGGCCGTGCAGCGCACGCGGCACCGGTCGGTCGCCTCGGGGGGGGGAAGCCACCACCGGTGGATGTGCGGAGTGAGGCAGGCATCCGCTCTGGCCGCCTTGGTGGTGGGCCCCGCGTGCGCGTGGTCGGTGGGGGTCACAAACAGCCCCGCAGACATCCCCTCTTGCAGGAGGAGGACGTCCCCCACGTAGGGCACCGGGGGGTCCGACGGCTGCTCAGCCTGCGACACGAAGCAGACTGGCTGGGGGATCGCGTCGGGAGTGAGGACGTCCTCCTCTGCCGCACTTGTGGGGGGGGGGGGGGCGGCATCCGCATCAGCTGGCGCGGCTGGCCTCTCCTCCGCATCCGCCGGCGCCTCCGGCATGTCCTCCTCTTTGGGGGCAGGCACGGGGTCAGTCGCGGGGACTCCCTCGGCCTCCTCACACCCTTGGTCGAGGGGGCTGAAGTTCAAACTGGCCTGTGTGCCCAGAGGAGACCCGACTGCAGCCCCCTCGGCCAGAAGCTCGGAGGGCATCACCGGAACACTGTTCATCAGCTCTGTTACACTCTCCGGCTCCACGGTCAGCATGCGCGACCGGTAGCCGACGGGTGCAAACGGGATGAACAGTGCCCGGCCAGGCCCGCCCGCACCGCGATGGATCACCGTCCCGCGGAGGAGCGTCACGCTGCGAAGCGGTAGGATAACAATATCCCACCGATTCGCAGCGTGATAGCCCCCTTGCGTGCCCGGGCACACCTGGAGGGACTTGGACGGGGGGGAGGTGGTGAGGGTGATGAACACGACCATGCACTGCAGTGATTGTTTCACTGACAGTGCAAAATCGCGGTGGGGGATCTAGAAGCCCTTCCGAGGTTCTGCCTCCCACCGCTCGATGATCTTGGGGCACAAGCCCTCAAGTCCCTCCAGCGGTGGGAGGGAGAACCCCAGCAGGGCTAGAGCTGCGTGCTAGAGGTCGTCCGGGAGCCAGTGGGGGACGCTGGAGACCGTCGTCTGATAGCGCCCCCCACCTTCCCCGGGGGCTTGGAGGTCCACCTCCTCGAGCATCGATGGGTCGATTTCCACCGTGGCGAGCTCCGCCAGTCTGGCCCACAGATCCTTAGGGATGATGTGGTCATACTGGCGGTACCCCGCCGCAGCAAAACCCTCCTCCGTGACGATGGGGGGGTTGGGGATGTCCTGGGTGGCGACGGGGTAGGAGTTGTGGAAGGAGGGGTGGGGGCAACCCATGCCAAGCATGGTGAAGGGGGCGTTGATGCTGTAGAGGGTGGGGTGGGTGATGTCGGTGATGTGGGTGCGCAGGCGACGGTTGGTGGAGAACTCCGTGGGAGCTACTGCATCCCACGCCTATGTACCCTTCGTGAACGGCCGTCCAGTGGCCGTTTGAATAATTGCGTGAATTTCAGGTGAATTTACCCAAATTTTGAGGTTTTTGGGGGAAAATGCCATATTCTTGGTTCATTCCGAGGGCTTTGAGGGGCCAAAATTCCTCCCCCAGCTTTGTTACGCATCATCCAATGAAAGTGCCGTCCCAAAAGCATCCATCATGTCTGAACCGTGCCCAAAACGAGAGGTGCCGGAACCCGGCAAGCCTGTAGCCGATTCACAGCCGTGAATTCACGTGAATTCGTACGAAATTCGCACGAATTTCGCACGAATTTCGTACGAATTTCACGTGAATTCACGTGATTTTACACAAATGTTACCGGTGTGCACCCCCTGATTTGTCCTCACACCCCTAGTTAGCCCTCCAGCATGCACCCCGGTCACAGGCAACAATGGTCTGGGTTTGTAAGGTGATCTCATGTCCGTCTCTTGCGGAACCGCCGCTGTAGAGTCTGAAGGTGATGCATGTCTCAGCAGCCACCTTCTTGTGCGGCTTGCATACGTTTGTACACTTATGGGCCCTTGCCCATGTTGAGCCCTTTTGGTTGCATCCCACCCATGCAACCAAAGGCTATCCTGAATGGTGTGGTTGTACACAACCACTTGCACCCCTAGTCCCCCCCGGAGGAGGCTTAGGCCCCCGCTGTTGCGCAACATGCGCTTCAGCCTCCGGTGACTTCCCTCCATGGCAAAGCAGGAGAACTTTGACAAGATTCTCCACTTCTTTGCAAAATAATACATGTGGTCGATCCAAAGATGCGTCCGCAGAAGTTTGCCCCACTGGAGCTCATTGTGGGCAGCGCCCATGGCTATGCCATGGTTCCGGAGCCGCCCCAGGTCGGCCCCGGAGAACCATGCGGAACGCCACATGTATACACACATGCTTGCAAAATTCTCCCACCACGTTTTGCACACCGACTCCCAACTTTTTCCCCCTACTTGATGCTGCCTCAAACTAGGCTGCTCTAGGCAAGCATCTATTATCTTCTCCCAACCCCTATTCCGCATGAAATGGATGGCAGCAGCACACTCGGTCCTCACCTTCCCCTTGCTGTTTGCCTTGTCATTATTTAATGAGGCACGGGTGCAAGTTCGTGCAGCAAGCCGTGCCTCATCTAGAACCGGTTGCAGCATGGTGCGTGCCACAGTGGCCGGTGCCTTCCCTGTCAATTGTACAACTAGGTCCCGTGTCCCGTTGACTGCACACAACAGGACACGAAGGACCCCATGGAGGCCATAATCAGGCACTCGCCTATCACTCGTAATGGTCCTATATATAGCATTTATGGCAACGGCCGGTTCCCAGTTTCCGTCTATCGCACTTGCTGTGCCAAAGGTAGCAAGGCACAGAGCACGGTTCCGCATGCAGACCCAACACACAGTGGCACCAGGGGATTCTGCCTTCCAGTTTTGGCAGCCCTCCATGAGCACCTGTGCTTTACCATGTGCACACAGAAAAAAAAGGGGCTGCCTATCGTTCCCTCCCGTATCCTTAAAACTTACGGTTGCGGCCTTGCGCAACTCATCATCAAAATCAATTTCTTGGGAGGCCGCGTAGAGGGTCTCCCACTTTTCACTGCCCCCTAGTAGCCACCAACTAGATAGTTGGTTGGGGCTGGCGGTGCCACCAAGCGTGCAATGGACGTACGAGGCGTCATGCCTCGATGTACCGTCCACCGCAATAGGCAACCAATGCAGCCGTCGGTCCCCGGGCTGCATGATGTCCGAGGGTGGGGGTGGTCGACACTTGAATAGGTGGCCGATGCGGTCAGGTAGGTAGCAGGCCGCACCATTGATGGCCGTGTCGTCTCCCGTATAGGCGGTGAACGCCCGAGACTCTGGCAACGCTAGCTGCCGAAGCATGCCGTACACCTGGTCCCATACCACACCGTACGTCATGCTCCCCACTAGGTACCGGGACTCCGTCCTAGAGAGGTGCAATGACCGGATCCTCCGGACGGCCATAATCAACCTCTCCTCCATGGTGGGCTCAGGCTGGAAGGTGGCTACAACTCTTCTTTCTGGGGTAAGCACTATTTGCCCGGTGTCGGGCAGCTACTTGACGGTGTAGGGTGCTGCAAGCTCCTTGGTAACAACTTCCTGGAGCTCTTGTAGGTGCCCCCGTCGTGTACGATCCGCTAGCAGATGGAATGGCTCCTTGGGCCGCGGCATGGTGTGAGATACAAGACCTGTTGAATGGGGAGGCAGTCATCGCAAGGTTTCTACCATCCCCCTCCCGCAGACAAGTGTCTCTACTGTGATTCGCATGCAATTTGAAGAAATTCACATAAATTCGCACGAAATTCGTACGAAATGCGTTCCAATTTCGTACGAATTTCGGGCGAAATTCAACTGACTAGATTTGTGTGAATATTGTGAAAATGTGAAATTCGCACGAAATTCGCACGAAATTCGTACGAATTTCACATGACTGTCACAGAAATTCTGCCGAAGCCTCATCCTTCTGCCCTCGTTGACCCTACAAAGCAAGCAGAGGATGGTGCTCATGGGTTATCACACACCCAGTCCGGTGGCTGTCATTCCGGCTGACACTCAGTCAGCACTGTAACACGTCAGGAGGCATAGCATACCCCAAATAAAATACAAACAGTGGTGCAGAAAATATCGCATACAAGTCAATGGGCATAGCATACCCCGAATAATGTACAAACAGTGCTGCACAAAATTTCGCACAGTGGGGGGGGAGTGCCCCACATGTTGGTCAAACTGCCCATGCTTGGGGGGGAGGGGGCAGGATAACATTCGTGGTGGTTAGAAAGGACAGGTGGTCCCGAGGGTAAAGGGTCAGCTACACACCCCCCCCCCTGGAGCACAGCTCGGGCTAGCGGAGCCCTGGGAGCTGTGCTCCCCCACCGCCTCCACAAAGGAGGGGTCCATGGCCGCCGACGTGAGGCGTTGGGGGGGGTACTGCCGGCGCACTTCCTCCAGTGCGGCACTCACCTTGGGGGCGTCGGGGGCCACGCTGTCCACATCGACCTGCTTGCCACTGGCCATCATGGCCATCCACAGGCCGGTGGACACAGCCGACATCTGGCCGGCGCACGCCTCGGCCTGGGCATGCCACGCCTGTGCGCCGGCCAAGAGGTATCGGACACCGGCGGCACTGGCCCCCCGCTTGTCACCCGTGGGGGCCTCGGCACCCTCGGGCCTCTCCACCGCCTCCACTGCCTCTGCTGGCTGTGCCGCTGGCTTTGCCTTGCGCAACGTCGCCACGTCGCGCTCAAGAGTTTTCACCTTGGTGGCCAGCCGGTCACGCTCCTTGGCGACGTCCGCCAACCGCGACTCGGAGTCCCGCCTGTCCTTGTTGGCCCTAGACAGACGGGCCTCGAGGTCGCGGTTGGCGTCCTCCGCGCTGATCGCGCGTGCCTCCCACGCCCCCGACCGCTGCTGGTCCACCCACTACTGCACCACTCCCCTCTGCCCCCGCCCCGCCACCGGCTCTGCCTGCTTCGCCCGCACCGCCCGCTCCGCCGGGGTGGCCGTACGCGCGGCTTTTTGGGGGGGGGGGGGGGGCTCGGTGTCCCCTTGGGGGGTCGCCCTTTCCGCTTGCGGGTGCGGGGTTCGTCCTCCTCGACGTCAATGACATCAGCCACCCCCATCTTCCGCTGCCTCCCCACATGGACGCGCATGGCAAGCCATGCCACGTCCGCCCACTCCGGCCTCCGCTGCTCCCAACCCGTGAGCACATTCAGAAAAGGAACCCCAGCCGTGCTCACCGTCCCCTCCTCCCCGATACGCGACACTCCGGTCTGCACCCGCCAGTGCCCACTCACAAGCCGGTAGGCAAACATGCCCACCAGCTCCTGCCCCGTAGGCAGGTTGGCCCCCCCCCTGACCACAATGGGGCAGGGGAAGGAGATGCGGAAGGTGCCCTGCACCCCCCGGGACTCCAAGACCATGTCCCACGTGGCACTGAGATGCCGCTGCCGCCCATCGGGCCCGGGCGGCACCTGCTGGGTCCAGGCGGGATCCGGCTGCCTGGCGGCCAGGGTGACCCGGTCCAGGGGGGGGGGGTCGCTGGGGGCGTCGCCCAACTCGTCGCGGGACGGCATGGGCACCACCACCTGGCGCGCCACATGCCCCGTGGCGGTGCTGGCCTCGCTGCCTCCCGAACGTCCATAGCGCCGCGACCCCTCACTGCGCACCCTGCCGGCCTCGCTCGGCGGCCGTCCACCACCGGAGCCTGCGGGCTGGTCGCCACCGGGGCCTTCCGAGGGCTCGGCGTGCTCCTCGGGCAATCGGGGTCGGGGCTTGTACTTGCGCTTGGTGTGGTGCCGAATATCCGGCGACCACGCGGTGAACGGGACCTGCAAATGTGGGGAAGTGTGCAAGGCACAAATTGAGAAAGGGGGAGTGGACACCAGGCAATGCAAGGGCAAAAGGAGCAAATTGGACGAAATTCACAGAAATTCGTACGAAATTCGTGCGAAATTCGTACGAAATTTGTACGAATTTCGTACGAATTTCGCATTTCCACAATATTCACACAAATTTATTCACGTAAAATTCGTGCGAAATTCGTACGAAATTCGTACGAATTTCACGTGAATTTCGTCCAATTTGCCAATAAACAAAGCAAACACGTAAGCAAGCACACCTTGCACTCGCATGGGCAGGTGATGCTCCATGCCCCGGTCTTCGCGCACTTGGGCGACTGCCACGCTGGGACCGTGTTCACCAGGTGCCACAGCGTGGTCGGCCGCTCCGGGGGGGCAATGCCGGTCATGGCGAAGTGGATCTCCGACTCCGCATCGACATTGTCCCCCTTGCACACTTCCAGCTGGTGCACGGTGCCCACGAAGAACAGCATGCACTGCTCGCCGACCTCGATGACGGCGAGGTCGGAGGCCGGGGCCGACCGGGAGAGGAAGGTGGGGTGGAAGGGGCAGGTGGGGGGGCCTGCCGGGACCGACTCGGGGGGGTCGGCGAAGAGGGCCTGGGCAGCATCCCCCTCCCACAACCCCACCCTCCCTACCGCCCCCTTCCCCACCCACAACACGTGGTCCCCGCTGGGGAAGTCCCAGCTGGACAAATCCCCAGCAACGTCCAGGGCCTCCTTCGGGGGGGTGGCGTCCAAGTGTGTGGTGTTGGCGTGGTGGTGTTTGTGTCGGGGGTCGGGGGTCCACAAGTTAAAAAGATCCCCCTACAGCCCATCCTTGGAGGCAGGGAGGGCAGGCAATCCATGATGGCAGCTGGTGGCCACCATCAGCAGCATGTCCCCCCGATGCAGCTCAACGGTGTCCCAGCGCGCCTCCCCCGCCTCCCCCAAGGCCGTCACCGCCTGCACCGCCACCTGGTAGTCCTGTGACAAGCAGAGGAAGCTACTCAGGTGGCACCCCGAGATGTCCCTGCTGTTGGGGGGGAGCACCTCAGGATGGGTGGCGACGTCGGTGAGGGGGAGCTGCGGCCCACTCCCCACACTCGCCACAATGACGCTGCCCGCCGTCATTGGGTGGAGGTCCCCGACCCCAGGGACACTTTCGGTGAGGTGGGGGTGGAACTCCTTGAAGAGAGGCCCCCCCACCCCCGACCCCAAGTTGCTCTTGCTTTGCCAACGCCGGGGGAGCCCAGGATCCTTGGCTTGCTCCTCACGCCGCGCGGCGTTGAAAAGGAGCTCAAAATTTTTTGCGACGACTTTTTCGTCGCCGCTGCCCCACGCCTTCATCACCTTGTTCCACCCCACCTCACAATCCCGTGCCTCCACAAGCCCCCGGAGCACAACGTAGCCGTTCCCATCAACAAAGTTGAGGGGCGGCTGAGAGGGGCCAACCCTGTCAGGGGCGGGGTCAGGGTTGCCCATCACCCCAAAAGGGGGGTCGGGAAGGGGTTCGGTGCGGAGAGGGGGTTCACTTGAAAGGAAGGGGGGGGCGCATGAGGCACCACGTTACCATTGCAAATAAGTTGTGCTATAGAAGGTGGGGTGGGTGAGGTCGGGGACGTGCACCTGGGGGGGGATGGTGGGATGGAAAGAGGCGATGCCCAAATCATCCCACCACCGGGGGTTGGCAAGGTGCCAAGAAAAGGGGAAAAAAGAATGGTCTGCCGGTGCACCTGCAGCAAGATCCTGCAGGCACACCATATCGCAGTGGGGGGGGGGGGTATGGACGAGGTTAGTGGTGGGGTACACCTGGACGTGGGCGTCCTTAGGCTTCCCCACAGGGTTAGTCCTCATGGAGTTGAGGATGGTCAACACTGGAGGGGAGAGGGGTTAGATGCAGAAATTTAAGGGAGGGGAGTTGGCGGCGCAGTTCCCTCCACAAGGTTGTGGCCCATCCCCTCCCCCCGAGGTAGGAGTTGCGGGTGGGGCTGCGCATGTCGATGTGGATGACCTCGGGGGAGGGGTCGAATATGCTGCCCAGTCCACGACGTCATCTACCCCCAGTGCCCCCGACCGGTACGTCGCCTCCTCCAATTGATGGTGGGCGACGGGGAGGGCTTGGTAGTGAACGAGGGTGTCGGCTGCGGGGTCGGGGCGCGAGGCTAGGCTGGCGAGCTGGGACATAGTCTGCTGGGACATGATTCAAAGAGAAGAATGCGAAGGCTTTGAGAGCTGTGAGAAAGCAAAAGAGTGGAAAGGAGGGTAAATTCGTGCGAAATTCGTACGAAATTCGTACGAAATTTGTGCGAATTTCACATTGGCGTGAATCTGTGAATCTACCGTGAATTTGTGTGTGAATCTGGGTGCGTGCATTTCAAATTCACGCGAATCTCACCAAATGTGTTGAACCATGCGGGGACTTTAAACCTCCAAATTGCACATATTTGTTGCATCTTACTTTGGGCGAAGGTAGCACAACAAAAGCACACGATAGCACCAAGTTACGAGCAAAACACAGCAAAATTGGGTGAAATTCACGGTACCGTGAATCTCGGATTCAAAGGGCCGGTGCACGAAGGGTACATGCACCTTCACCGTCTGGTACCGCACGACGGCGTCAGTGACCGTGCGGTGCGTACAGCAACTTTTTCTGGCTGGATCCACCCACAGGCACTGCTCCTCAGGGTCGAGACCCTTAGGCGGCTTCTCCTGCAGCTCGAGAACGTTGACGAACTCTTTTGACGCTGCAGCAGTGCACAGCTTCAGGGTCTTGTTGAGGCCCTCAAGGGTGACTTGAGAAAGCTTCAACTCGACCGCGAGCGTCATGGGGTACCGCCCCATCACGGCACAGTAGAACCTGCTAAGAACCCCCCTGGTCAGGGCGAAGTTGACGCGGGTGGCATCAATTCGCCAGACCAAGTAGGGATTGCCCGGTTGGTCCGAATTGCCGAAGAGCCTGCAGGGGTTCGCGGAGGGGGGGGAGCTGGGGGAAGGATTCGGCGTCCGGGGGGGTGAGGGTGTAGGGGATGGGAAAATAGCCTGCGGGGAAGTGCTCGGAGCCGACGTTGGCGATGTGGGCGTCGAGCACCGCCTGCACCTCGGGGTTGGCGGGGTAAGACATGGGGTCAGTGACGATTGTCACCTTCTTCCCCTTGCCCTTCTTGGGTTGCTTTGCAGGCATAATAAAGCGTTGAGATGCCTAGAAGGCAAAGGGAATGCAGGAAGGGTGTAAATGGAACACGGGGTGCAAACAAACAGGAAGAATGGGGCAGTTGGCGCGCGCCAAAACCGGACTTGGCATGCGCCAACTCAAGAGTTGGCGCGCCAAATTGGCGCGCCAACTCTTGAGTTGGCACGCCAACTTGGCACTTGGCGCGCGCCAAGTGCCAAGTTGGCGCGCCACCTTTGACTTGGCTTCCAAAAAGTTGGCTTCGACCCAAAAAACCCACATATTGCAACATAACAACAAAGCAACGCAACCATAAGCTGTAAAATATAGATAGTTCCTCACGTGTCATGCACAAGGCGTAGCAACAACACAGTGCACAAGTACAAGCAAGTTGAATGCTCTCGACATGGAGTTGACCAGGAGTTGGCGGATGTACAATATCTGGGGTTGGCTTCGTAGTTACATTCCTCCTGACCCACATAAAGGGTCGTCTTTGTCCCCGCACCCTTCTCGGCATGGGCGGTGACGGACTCCAACACCGCGTCCACATCCTGGGGATGCAGCTGGATCAAGAATCCAGCAACCCCTGGATTTACCTCTAGCAACTCGAAGATGTAGTTGCTGAGAACCAGGGGGTCTCTCTTGGCGGCCATGAAGGGGGACTTATGAACAAGGAGTCCAAAGTCCACCCCATGTTCAAAGTGAGTCGCCACGGGGCGCCTCACGTTTGCGTCACCCGTCGTAAACCCCTCAGGACCGCCAAGGCGACGGACCCCAAGGAGCTTTTGATGGTGCTCGCACCAAGCGTGGGCAGCAGCAAGGGCCATTGCAAAGGATATGAAAGTTTTGAGAGGGTGGGCACAAACCACTTGCCATCATAAGTCGCTAGGACCCAAAGCACATTTGACAAATCAAATGGGGGGTACAATTGAAACAAACGGAAAACAATGATCAAACGTGCACGGACATGAACCTTCGAAGAATCGTCAAGCTTTTGCGCCGCCAAAAATGCGACCGATTGCTCGCCCTTCCAAAAGACAACGTACTTAGGTACACTAGTTGTCCACCGCCGTCCAAGCGCACGAACGGCAGGATCAAATGACAACGATGTAAGATCAAGAAACTTCAACAAAGCAGAATAAGCAGAAGATGCTTGAGAAGGGGACACTTGCAACCTGCGGCAATGAGACACCGGGAAACGAATATCCCTTCTCTATTCCAAGGGCGCAAAACAAATGAAAAGCGGAATCATATCTCTTCAAAGAGGGCGCAAGCTTTTCCAAAATCGCTTGGATTGACGCTTCAGAATAATTCTTTTTGCTAAAGATAGAACAGATAATATCACGCAAACAAGGGATACCCTTGGAGCCGGAAGCGGCTTGTTCCAAAAGTCTTGAAACGGGCCCCGATGGGGCTTTACGACCCGAGGACGGTACGACAGATCGGAGAGCCGAAGTAGTTGGGGCCACCAAGGGCACTCCGTCCACATGGGACACATCAAAAGACACCGGGTCTTGGGGAACCGGGAAAGATGGTTGAGAAAAGGGCCTATGAGGTTCCATGGGGGACATGCATAAAGCAGGGGCATTCCCAAGAGATTGGTTTTGAGCGCGTCGCAAGCCAAAGCGTCCGGGTCGAAATCCCGGCTCACATAGAGATCGCACTGCGAGTTGCCGTGTGAGGCAAAAACGTCTACCACTGGTTTGATGCGAAAGCGATGCACAATGGTTAGGAACACAATGCAAGACAAGCGAGCTTCCTTCGCATCGAACCCTCTCCTTGAAGCTCGGTCCGCGGGTTACCCCCAGAACGTTTTGATCCGACGGCACCCAAAGAGGTCTCACCTCGATATTCTGGTCCCACGCCCAAAAGAAGAAGGGGCGGACCTCCTTGTTGAGATGCCTCTTCCGGCCACCCTGATTAAGGAGGTAGAAATAGGTGACTATGTTATCAACATAGCAGTCCACAACGGAGTTCTTAAAAGCAAAAGCCCAGACTCCCAAAGTGGACGCCCTTATTTCCTTGATATTTATATGCAAAGCGGGGTCGGTGTAAGCATGCACGGTTCGTGATTGGTTGCTTAAATCAACAGTTCCCAATTCTAAATCACTAGCATCGGTAGCGACAGGGATCGTAGGCTCAACCCCAAGCATGGCCCTGCCCGCCCAAGAGGATAAATAATCCTTGCACAACAAAGCTTGCTCACGTACAACGGCGGGTACGGGTAACGAGCAATCGTAACCAAACTTGTGTGCTAATTGAGTGAAAGCCATTAATTGGTCGGTGAGTAACCTCAAACCCGGGAAACAAACTAATAAGCTTGTGACTTTGCCAAAAATGGAACTAGGGGCTCTCAAAGACACTTGATCACGGGTAACCAATTTACCAAGGTCCTTTTGAAAGCTTTTACGCTTTCCATCCGGGACACTAACAACGCCACGTTCAAAATCGGCTTCCGCCCCTAGAAACTCCACAACTCTTGAAGGTTCAAAAGAGGATTTTTCAGCATTACCTAAAAAACCTACCTCTTCCAACGTTGAGTGAACGACGGCCACGGAGGCACGGCATTCAGCATACGTGGATCCGAGGATCATTATATCATCCATGTAAACGAAGACCATGAGGCCACGCTCTCTCTAGAGCTTGGAAAGAACGCGCATGAACGAGCAAAATATCTGGGGCGAGACATTGAGCCCGAATGGCAACCCGCGAAAACGGTAGCAAGAGCCATCAACCTCCACGCCTACATAGCGAGCAAAATTACTCAAAAGTGGGACGTAAAACTATGCATGTGACAAATCAACTTTTGCCGCATACATGCCTTTTCGTAACATAGGAAAAACAATTCACCAATGATCCAGTTTAAAAGGCGAACAAGAAATGAACTTGTTTATGGGTCTCATGTTGGTGATAAAACGGCGCTTGATGGAACCGGATGGCTCCAATTTTGACACCACAAACCACAGCACGGAAAAACGCAACTCGGAGAGAGAACAGGGCTCGATGGCTCCCAAAGACAAATACTCTTGAATAACTTCACGAGCAAAAGCTAACTCCTCAACCGAATGCACAACCTTTGCCTCTAATATGAAGGACGGGAGTGACAAACGCGGAAAAACGCCATGTTGCAAAATATTCACCGATCGCCTTGGGGCATTTGAGCGCCACCAGAAGAGGCATGCACGCAAACGATCACGAATGGCAAGCGCATCCAACGCACTACTGACCCCACTATGAACCTTCTGCTGACTCTCCACGGAAGTCGGGCGTTCTGGAATTGCCACGTTGACGGTTGGGGTTGCCCTTGTAGCCGCCGCCGCCTTGTTAATTGCGGTTGCGGTTTTGATTGTTTCGAAAACGATCCCGACGATCACCCCCAAACCGCCCCGAACTCTCTTGGTTCATTTGAGAAGAAGAACCTTTAGAAGGACGGAAAGACCTTTGTCGGTTTGTTTGTTGATGTCACTTGCTTGACGAGCAAGAGCCAAGTCCTCCTTGGAAAAAAGTGGGTTCTTGGGAGCGATGGAATTAGTTTAACCCTAGTGCATGCACGAAACAATACAAATCACAGCCAATCATGCTTGCCTGAGGCTCCCTGGCCCGTTCAGTTGCCACCGCAGTGGCCAGTATGACATCGTTGCGACAGACACTGTTCACCTCCCCGCAGGGGACCCGACCAATACCCACACGATCACGCACGCACCCGCGTACTCTGTCATGCCCCGCCGACGAAGCCAGCTCAACATACAACATACAGTGCCCCACACTGGCAACCTGAGTAGCACAAGCGCCTCTGCTCTTCAATCGCGGCAGGGGGTGGGTGGGTGGGGCCAGGCGGTGCTCTACACACACTCCGATCGCCGTCCTCAACCCCCCTCTGCCGCCCTGTTGAAAAAACGGTGCTCTGGTGCCCACTCCACAAAACAGCTATGAAGTGTGGCTGCCAGGTGTCCCGATCGGCCGCAGGGGGTGGGGTGGGGGGGCAAATTGACAAATGGCTAATGAAGAGGTAATTGGATTAAACTAGTGTTTTGAGCAAGCTCAAAACATGAGTTTAACCCCAGGGCATGCACGAAACAATACAAATCACAGCCAATCATGGTTGCCTCAGGCTCCCTGGTACGCTCTACCAGGCTGACTTCTTACACCCGCAGCGCGACCCAGGCGGACGTCAGACATACGCCAGGCCTTGCACCCAACAGAGCTCGGGATAATTATGTAACACCCTCCACCTCTCCCAGGCATCCAACTCAGCGCTGTGCACACTCCCCCCATAATCCATATCCACCCGACTCATTGGGTTGGCAGGATGAAGCTCTGACGGCACCCATATGAGTCGTACAATCACCCCCGTGTTGCGCAGTACCCACGTAAGCGCGCGCAACCCACGCAACTGGGTACGGAGGTGGGAAGCGGCTTTTAAACCTCGCACTTGCGCAATTCCTACCATGTTGTGAACAAAAACGGTGAATACCTTCCAACCCAACCGCACCGCCAACCTCACCGCCCACGCGATGCCCATGAGTTCCGCCACTTGCTGGTTACAGGGTCCGTCTGGACAGACGCACGTTCGCACAGACTGGTTAGCAGGCAACACGCCACCCACCCTATAGCAAACACCGTCCTTGGCAGCATCTACAAGAATCACGGCCCCATACAGATCCTCCCCGGATGCTGGCTGCTCAGAAAGGCACCAGCCCTCCAATTGTCGAACCTTGCGCATGCGCGACACAGACAATGGCTTCCACTTCTGCCCTATGCGTGCATTCGCCGTCGCCACACCCTCCAACACTTTAACAGGGCTAACTGGCGCTCTCTCTGGCCCGAATCTCGACCAGGCATACGCTCGAGCGAGCACCCCTGAAAATCCGCGTCTCCGTCGTAGATGCCATTGCAGGGTGCCCAGCAGCTTATCTAATCTCCTTTTCGAGTACCCACCCGTGGCCAGTCTCAACCACGCAACCAGTAGCTGCAGGAATACAAATGGCTGCACCTGGATTGAGCGCTCTTTTAAGTCAACCACCTTCCCCAAAGACCGCAGCTTCTGGACCGGGTCCAGCGTACTCTTAGCACTAACCAAAAATCCCGCCCTCACGATACGCTCTTGCAAACGACCCGTTGTCCACCCAAGGAGGCACCTGTCACCGGATAGTAGAATAAAGTCGTCCAAATAATGCACTAAAAATACCCCTTCAGGCATTGCATCTCCCACCACCCGTCCCAGGATCTCCTGACACAGATATGGCGAAAAAGCCCACCCAAAAGGAAGGCAGTCCAGCGACACTAGTCCCCCCCTCTGATGGCTATAAAAACGAAAAATGTGTCTCGCCTTCCAAGGTAGCCGGAACGACGAGAAAGCATTGGACAGGTCAATATGCGTACCGTACAAGTGCACTCCACCCGTGTACCCTTCGTGAACGGCCGTTACGTGGCCGTTTGAATAATTGCGTGAATTTCATGTGAATTTACCCAAATTTTTGGGTTTTTGGGGGAAAATGCCATTGTCTTGTTTCATTCCAAGGGCTTTGAGGGGCCAAAATTCCTCCCCTAGCTTTGTCACGCATCATCCAATGAAAGTCCCGCCCCAAAAGCATCCGTCATGTCCGAACCGTGCCGAAAACGATTCAGAGAGGTGCCGGAACCCGGCAAGCCTGTAGCCGATTCACAGCCGTGAATTCACGTGAATTCGTATGAAATTCGCACAAATTTCGCACGAAGTTGGTACGAATTTCGTACGAATTTCACGTGAATTCACATGATTTTAAACAAATGTTACCGGTGTGCACCCCCTGATTTGTCCTCACACCCCTAGTAGGCCCCCCGGCATGCACCCCGGTCATAGGCAACAATGGTCTGGGTTCGTAAGGTGATCTCATGTCCGTCTATTGAGGCACCGGAACCGCCGCTGTAGAGTCTGAAGGTGCTGCATGTCAGTTAGAAGCCGTCTTCTTGTGCGGCTTGCATACGTTTGTACACTTATGGGCCCTTGCCCATGTTGAGCCCTTTTGGTCGCATCCCACCCATGGGACCAAAGGCTATCATCTATGGTGTGGTTGTCCACAACCACTTGCACCCCTAGTCTCCCCCGGAGGAGGCTTAGGCCCCCGCTGTTGCGCAACATGCGCTTCAGCCTCCGGTGACTTCCCTCCATGGCAAAGCAGGAGAACTTTGACAAGATTCTCCACTTCTTTGTCAAATAATACATGTGGTCGATCCAAAGATGCGTCCACAGAAGTTTGCCCCAATGGAGCTCATTGTGGGCAGCGCCCATGGCTATGCTATGGTTCCGGAGCCGCCCCAAGTCGGCCCCGGAGAACCATGCGGAACGCCACACGTATACACACATGCTTGCAAAATTCTCCCACCACGTTTTGCACACCGACTCCCAACTCTTCCCCCCTACTTGATGCTGCCTCACACTAGGCTGCTCTAGGCAAGCATCTATTATCTTCTCCCAACCCCTATTCCGCATGAAATGGATGGCAGCAGCACACTCCATCCTCACCTTCCCCTTGCTGTTTGCCTTGTCATTATTTAATGAGGCACGGGTGCAAGTTCGTGCAGCAAGCCGTGCCTCATCTAGAACCGGTTGCAGCATGGTGCGTGCCACAGTGGCCGGTGCCTTCCCTGTCAATTGTACAACTAGGTCCCGTGTCCCGTTGACTGCACACAACAGGACACGAAGGACCCCATGGAGGCCATAATCAGGCACTCGCCTATCACTCGTAATGGTCCTATATATAGCATTTATGGCAACGGCCGGTTCCCAGTTGCCGTCTATCGCACTTGCTGTGCCAAAGGTAGCAAGGCACAGAGCACGGTTCCGCATGCAGACCCAACACACAGTGGCACCAGGGGATTCTGCCTTCCAGTTTTGGCAGCCCTCCATGAGCACCTGTGCTTTACCATGTGCACACAGAAAAAAAAGGGGCTGCCTATCGTTCCCTCCCGTATCCTTAAAACTTACGGTTGCGGCCTTGCGCAACTCATCATCAAAATCAATTTCTTGGGAGGCCGCGTAGAGGGTCTCCCACTTTTCACTGCCCCCTAGTAGCCACCAACTAGATAGTTGGTTGGGGCTGGCGGTGCCACCAAGCGTGCAATGGACGTACGAGGCCTCATGCCTAAATGTGCCGTCCACCGCAATAGGCAACCAATGCAGCCGTCGGTCCCCGGACTGCATGATGTCCGAGGGTGGGGGGTGGTCGACACTTGAATAGGTGGCCGATGCGGTCAGGTAGGTAGCAGGCCGCACCATTGATGGCCGTGTCGTCTCCCGTATAGGCGGTGAACGCCCGAGACTCCGGCAACGCTAGCTGCCGAAGCATGCCGTACACCTAGTCCCATACCACACCGTACGTCATGCTCCCCACTAGGTACAAATTTCGTGCGAATTTCACATGGCTGTCACAGAATTTTTGCCGAAGGCTCGTCCTTCTACCCTCGTTGACCCTCACAAAGGAAGCTCAGGATGGTGCTCATGGGTTATCACACACCCAGTCCAGTGGTTGTCATTCCGGCTGACACTAAGCCAGCAGTGTAACACGTCAGGGGGCATAGCATACCCCAAATAAAATACAAGCAGTTCCGCAGAAAATATCGCAAACAGGTCAGGGGCATAGCGTACCCCAAATAATGTACAAACAGTGCTGCCGAAAATTTCGCACAGTGGGGGGGGAGTGCCCCACATGTTGGTCAAACTGCCCATGCTTGGGGGAGGGGGGGGCAGGATAACATTCGTGGTGGTTACAGGGAAAAGGGTGAGGTACGCACCCCCCCCCCCCTGGAGCAGAGCTCCGGCTAGCGGAGCCCTGGGAGCTCTGCTCCCCCACCGCCTCCACAAAGGAGGGGTCCATGGCCGCCGACGTGTGGCGGTGGGGGGGGTACGGCCGGCGCACTTCCTCCATTGCGGCAGTCACCTTGGGGGCGTCGGGGGCCACGCTGTCCACATCGACCTGCTGGCCACTGCCCAACATGGCCATCCGCAGGCCGGTGGACACTGCCGACATCTGGCCGGCGCACGCCTCGGCCTGAGCATGCCACGCCTGTGCGATGGCCATGAGGTACCGGACACCAGCGGCACTGGCCCCCCCCTTGTCACCCGGGGGAGCCTCAGCACCTTCAGCCCTCTCCACTACCTCTGCTGGCTGTGCCGCTGGCTTTGCCTTGTGCAACGTCGCCACGTCGCGCTCAAGAGTTTTCACCTTGGTGGCCAGCCGGTCACGCTCCTTAGTGACGTCCGCCACCCGCGACTCGGAGTCCCGCCTGTCCTCGTTGGCCCTGGAAAGACGGGCCTCGAGGTCGCGGTTGGCGGCCTCCGCGCTGATCACGCGTGGCTCCCACGCCCCCTCCCGCTGCTGGTCCACCAACTCCTGCACCACCCCCCTCTGCCCCCGCCCCCCCACCGGCTCCGCCTGCTCCGCCCGCACTGCCTGGACCCGCTCCGCCGGGGTGGCCGTACGCGGGGCTTTGGGGGGGGGGGGCGTGTCCCCTTCGGGGCGCCCTTTCCGCGTGCGCGTGGGGGGTTCGTCCTCCTCGACATCAATGACGTCAGGCAGCCCCATCTTCCGCTGCCTCCCCATATGGACGCGCATGGCAAGCCATGCCACGTCCGCCCACTCCGGCCTCCGCTGCTCCCAACCCGTGAGCACATTCAGCCCAAAACCCCAGCCGTGGTCACCGTCCCCTCCTCCCCGATACGCGACACCCCGGTGTGCACCCGCCAATGCCCACTCACAAGTCGGTAGGCAAAAATACCCACCAGCTCCTGCCCCGCAGGCAGGTTGGCCCCCCCCCTTGACCACAATGGGGCAAGGGAAGGAGATGCGGAAGGTGCCCTGCACCCCCCGGGACTCCAACACCATGTCCCACACGGCACTGAGATGCCGCTGCCGCCCATCGGGCCCGGGCGGCACCTGCTGGGTCCAGGCCGGATCCGGCTGCTTGGCGGCCAGGGTGACCCGGTCCAGGGGGGGGGTCGGTGTGGGCGTCGCCCAACTCGTCGCGGGACGGCATGGGCACCACCACCTCGCGCGCCACATGCCCCGTGGCGGTGCTGGCCTCGCTGCCTGCCGAACGTCCAGAGCGCCGCGACCCTTCGTTGCGCACACTGCCCGCCTCGCTCGGCGGCCGTCCACCACCGGAGCCTGCGGGCTGGTCGCCACCAGGGCCTTCGGGGTCTCGGCGTGCTCCTCGGGCAATCGGGGCTGGGGCTTGTAGTTGCGCTTGGTGTGGTGCCGAATATCCGGCGACCACGCGGTGAATTTCATACGAATTTCACATTTCCAGAATATTCACACAAATGTATTCACGCGAAGTTCGTGCGAAATTCGTACGAGATTCGCATGCATTTCGTACGAATTTCGTACGAATTTCTCGTGAATTTCGTCCAATTTGCCAATAAACAAAGCAAACACACAAGCAAGCACACCTTGCACTCGCATGGGCAGGTGATGCTCCATGCCCCGGTCTTCGCGCACTTGGGCGACCGCCACGTTGGGACCGTGTTCACCAGGTGCCACAGCGTGGTCGGCCGCTCCGGGGGGGCAATGCCGGTCATGGCGAAGTGGATCTCCGACTCCGCATCGACATTGTCCCCCTTGCAGACGTCCAGCTGGTGCACGCTGCCCACGAAGAAGAGCATGCACTGCTCGCCGACCTCGATGACGAGCCCAGCCCACGATGTCATCCACCCCCAGTGCCCTCGACTCGTACGTCGCCTCCTCCAATTGATGGTGGGCGACGGGGAGGGCTTGGTAATGGGCGAGGGTGTCGGCTGCGGGGTCGGGGCGCGAGGCCAGGCTGGCGAGCTGGGACATAGTCTGCTGGGACATGATTCAAAGAGAAGAATGCGAAGGCTTTGAGAGCTGTAACGAAGCGACAGAGTGGAAAGAAGGGTAAATTCGAGCGAAATTCTTACGAAATTCGTACGAAATTCGTGCGAATTTCATTTTCTCGTGAATCTGTGAATCTACCGTGAATTTCTGCGTGAATCTGGGTGCGTGCATTTCAAATTCACGCGAATCTCACCAAATGTGTTAAACCATGCGGGGACTTTAAACCTCTAAATTGCACCAGTTTGTTGGATCTTACTTTGGGCGAAGGTAGCACGACAAAAGCACACGATAGCACCAAGTTACGAGCAAAACACAGCGAAATTGGGTGAAATTCACGGTACCGTGAATCTCGGATTCAAACGGCCGGTTCACGAAGGGTACACGGCTGTTCCGCCATCCATCTTCCTATGCCCTCCCACGATGCGAGTGAGATTTAGGGGGCCGAAGGCGCAATCCCCTGTGGATACCCACACAACTCAAGATCAGGGAACATTTAATATCATTTTTGGGAATGACAAAGGGAAAGCAGGTCGGCGGAAGAGAGGGTGACTCGTCATGCAACACACCAGTCCTCCGTATGGCGTCTGTCATCCCGCTCACCGGCGCCCTCACCCTCCCATTACCCCGATCCGCTGTTCGTAGATCAAAAATTCGCACGAACCTTAAAAGTTTCTGGGGCACCGCGGCATCCCACTCCTCATCGGACATCTCGTAGCAACCTACATTACCTATGCCAGCATCCAAAATCTGTGGTGTGACCTTCTCCTCTCTCGGCTTGGGTGATGTGGAGAGGTGATTTACAGAATCCCAAACCCCCGGCAAGAGGCATTGGACTGCCATCAGACAAATCCCCAGAGGCTCATCCAATCTAAACTCCTCACAAACAGAAACGATTCGATTCAGCAAAATGCATAGATGTTTGACCAATACCCCCACCACGCATCTCAGCCTACACGTGAGCCAACAGAAATGTCGGGTCAGAACAGCCATGATGGTCAGGAGCAATCCACCCTTTAGCTGCAAGTTATTCTCCATACCCATCCACCCTCCCAAAATCCCTGGCACTCTCAATGCTGGACCCAGGGGTTGGTCACCCTGGAGGGCGCCCCCCCCCCCCCGCCCTATCCTGCTGGCTCCACCGGGTAGAGTCCTCGATCGCTTCCGTCCCGGTCTTGACTCTCCATCGCTATGTCGTGGTCGCCGTCCAGCTCGCGCCACCCCTGCGGTAACCGGGCATCGCGCCGAGGACGTTGCCACCGCCACTGCCTCGCCACTCTGCCGCCCTGCTGGTCTGAAAGGGCTCTGCCACCCACCGTACGCTTGACTTCTCGGCTCCTTCGGGCAGATTCAGCAGTTGATCTCCACGGTCCCGACGTTGGTGGCGCCTTTGGTCATCCTGACGGCGGGGCAGTGAACTTGAACTTCGCCCGCTCATCTCCTGCGCGTTTTGACCGCGACCCATGCCCTATCTCGTCGCTGGTGTCCGACTCCCCAGCGGGCAATGTAATGGCAGGATCCTGAGGCCTCCCTCCGACATCCGAGTTCCCCAACGCTTGTCCTTCTCTTGAACTCCTTCGTGCCTCGGCCGTTGGAACAACCGCTGCAGCCCTTCGCACACCCGGACGCTCACTCGGCCTTTCCGCGGCTGAGACTCTTGATCCCGTGTCCTCCGAGGAGCTACCAAGGTCTGCCGCATCGGACCTCGGTTCCCCTGCAAACCTCTTACCCCTGAAAATACTGGGCGCTGCTCGGCGTCGCTCGCCCCGTCCCCATACCGGTCGGTTCTTGTCCTGGTGCCGCTCATCGAACATGATGTCGCCCCACACTTGCTGCGGATCCACGAAAGCTGCCGCTGATACGGAACCCCAAACCTGTGGTAAGTAGAGTGGGGCCACAACCTCTTCATCCCGGTATTCCAACTACTTCAGCAAAGCACAACAGGCACCAACTCCTCAGCCAAAAATCAATTGAACATGGTAGGGTATGAAAAAGGGCAACAGCGCATACGCCATTAATTGCTGTTGCCGTTGCTGCCTACCGGCCCCACCACTTGAAGTGAGGTAATGCCGGTCCCCTTTTCCAGCATGCCGCAGCCCCACCTCGTCGGAGGCAATGCCATCGATGTCGGGACCAAGCTGTCCCATGCACCGGGTCCGCCATCGTCTTCTCGAGCTGAGGGGTTCCTGCCGGGAACAACAGGTCGTCACGAGCGCACCCTCGTCCCTCAGCCCATTTGTGAAGCCATTCAACAAAAGGCCTGACCCAAGGCGGTACCGGCCGTCTGTGCCACCCTTCGTGCCCAGTTTCACTATTCCAAAAAACCAAAGAGCTGCTGTCACGTACATCCCCAACCCATACGCTAGCAAACTCCGCCACTCGAAGAAAACACACATAAGAAAGCAGGGCCATGGCCACGACCGCCCTTTCTCCGTCCGACGTCGTCCTGTCCACAAGGTGACGTAGCATGACAGGGCTAGCATACTCTTGGACTTCTGCTTGAGCCCATGCTTTAGCCAATCTCCAATGCAGCGGTTTGACGACCCCGGCAACCAACTGGAGGTCCTCACAAGCCCGCACCGCCAAGATGATGCCTCTCGCCCCACTTGCGCAGCCACCATTTTGAACGTTGGGCGAGCTTCCGAGACAGGATGGATGGTAGGTTGCCCTCCTCTCCCAAGGTCTCCTCAAGGTCCGCCAACCTTCGCAAACGGGATGCGTATCCAGCCGTCGTAGACGGTTTCCAACCCCGAATTGCAACACCCACAGGTGTTGTGGGTTCTTCCTCACGTCGGTGCGACTCAAACTCAAGCGCCAACCGACGGTACGCAACTACTCCTGTCTTGTATGTTCGTAAACCCAGTGACCTCTTCAGTGGCAAGCAAAGCACAAAACGCTTGCTGCCGTAACAAAAGCGAAAAAAAATAGACACTCAGAATCAAAATACGTCGGCCTCTCCTCTCCCGGTGGTTCGTTTCCCGCGACGGCATCTCGATACCGCCACGGGTTCTCACGTCGCGACCACAACTGGCACCGGAAACACCAGTGCCGCATATTCTCCAATTTTCTCGCCGCCGTGCATCTACGGCAATCTTCGCTGGGCTGCGCATCCACGGGGATCCAATCGCCGGCCTTGGATAACCAATAGGCCACCCCGTCCCGCTTCTTGAATTGAATACTCTTGTATCTCCACGAATCCCCACCGTTAGCCATGGCTTCTTCGAAGTTCTCCGATTTTCCTCTTGGTCCCGATTTTTCTCCCGGCGAGTACCTCTTCACGTATGTTGCATGCGCGACAATGAGGACCTTCCACATCCTATACGCCAATGCGTCTCCGAGGCTTAGTTGTTCTCCTTGCTTGCCTCCAACGTCAGATGGCCTCATCGGTGTCGGAACCGCCGTGATATATTGTTTTAACACCGCACATTGTAACTACGAAGCCAAGAGACATTCGCCAACTTGCTTCGGAATGCAGCCAAATCATGGCGGGTGTCTATTATGTTGTTACACTGGCTACCTAGGGATTTTTCCCTAATTTTTGGTGTAAATGGAAACTTTTTACCCTGAAAAACCCCGGGTTTCATGCCCCTCTTTCGCTGAGAGCACTCGTACACGGTGAAAAAGTCCCAAATATAACTACGAAGCCAAGAGACATTCGCCAACTTGCTTCGGAATGCAGCCAAATCATGGCGGGTGTCTATTATGTTGTTACATTGGCTACCTAGGGATTTTTTCCTCCTTTTTGGTGTAAATTGGAGTGTCCCACAGTAAGGGGGTCAGATACCAGCTTGATCCTACTAGTTTTGCCCGACTTTTGCCCCCTTTTTGGTTTAGATACAATGTGATGTGGGTCAAAATGCATTCGTCACACCCAAATTGAGGGGGTATAGGGAGTGAGACACCATCTCCCACAAAAAGTGCTCCATAGTAAGGGGGGCTCACATAAGGATACCTTACTATGCACCCCCTTACTGTGGGACACCCCAATGGAAATTTCTTACCCTGAAAACCCCCGGGTTTCATGCCCCTCTCGTGCTGAAAACACTCCTACACGGTAAAAAAGTCCCAAAGTTGGCTTCCCGGGTCTGGGCTCGCGCAAATTCACAAGTTGGCGCGCCAAGTCGCAAGTTGGCGCGCCAAGTCCGGACTTGGCGCGCGCCAAATGTCCCCCCGCCGATCAAACCATCGACTTGCACACTATTGTTGTCACTGGAAATTCCGTCCCTCACCTGCCCTTGCACACTTGGCACGAAGAAAGCATTGTTCCATCTTTTTTTGATGAATGTGCAAAAGACTCTGTAAAACAATGTGCAAGAGATGTGCTTCCCGATGTAGTATACACTGTGGAGCGGTAGCTCAAAACTAGGGGCCATGGAGGCATATCAATCATATATAGAGGTCACATGCCTTGGGACCCCTGTTCAGCCTGGACGAAGACCCCCTTATTCTCTATGTACCCCCTTTGCTTCGTCCACGACGACTCCCAAACAGAAAATTTTTTATTATACAACCCCCAGTCCAGATTGTCTGAGCGGATCAAATGGGGTGTCCCACAGTAAGGGGGTGCATAGTAACCCCCCCAAAATGGACACCTGTGCCATTACCACATCTGCCCATATTGCTAGGACCTAGGCGCATATTTATGCTCTCCATGTCCAAAATAGGGGAGGACATGTGTCTCTCCGCCCGTATGCCCTCGGTAGACAAAGTTGAAAAAAGTCAGTAACCCCCCCCCGTTTGGGTCAGTAAGGGTTACTGACCTTGGGTCAGTAACCCCCTTACTGAGCAGTAACCCCCCTTACTGAACCCCCCTTACTGACTCCGTCACCCCCTTACTGACTCGGTAACCCCCCCCTTAGTGACTCAGTAACCCCGCCCTTACTGACTCAGTAACCCCCTTACTAACCCCCTTACTTTTTTTTTGCGCTGTGTCCTTCCTGCACACTTTTGTTCTCCTTTTAGACTTTTTGTGGCCCCGGAGTGCCATGGCTTGTGCTGGGCTGCTGGCTGCCTTCCCGCCCGTCCTAACGTGGGTTAACCATGTCAATAACCTAGTTGGGACACGCGGGTACGGGGGGGGGATGGGTTTGTCGAGCATGGTGCGGTTGTTAAGCATGCGAGTGAGTTCGTTGAGTTTCTCGCGGATACGGATTTTGGTTCCGTCAAGGTGACTTTCCCCCTCTTCGACAAGAGGGCACCGTGTGTGCTTTCCGATTTTATCCTCGACATCGCAGCTCGCCACACCCACGTGCCGTGTTTCCAGATCCGCCTCCCTTTCGCAGAGTATGACCACCTTACCAAAGTGCTCGATAAGGAAATCACCACAACAGTGAACAAAACCCAAAAACTTTGGGTTGCACCGTTGCATGGTGCAGTTCAATTTAGTGTCGAGAAGCCGAAACCTCGCGATTTTCAAGAGGGACAATGGTGCCCCCAATAATGCGTGCAGCAACTTCGCTATGTTTGCTCAACAGATTGTGAGGAGCGGCTGCCGGTTTACTCTGTTCACAGCCGCCAGCCACAAGCTTGGCTCGAAGACCTTCCTGGTGCAACAACACCAACGAAATACACCACCAGGACTATTTTAGCTCTACCATTCCAGAGCGGCCCATGTTTGCTAGGTAGCGCTGAGCCTCGCACCGCCATTGTTCTGCCCCCTGCCCCAATGGTTAACCAGGTCAAGGAAAAGTTGCTCGAGTTCGAGCATTGGTTTGCTCAAGGTGGGGTCGCCTCGTTTACGGCAGACCTCCGCAGTGAGTTTGGTGCTTTGGACCACAAACTGCGCAAGAACATTTTTAATAGCACCATGCCCACGTATGCGCGCCCTGAGGATGGTCCCGCACGGCAAGTGGTGTACGCTGTGCCGCCTCCCCCCCCCCGCCGGGTTTGGTCAGGACCCAGTTCCCGGGTGTCGAGCACCCCTTACCCGCGCTCTTGCGCTGGGCTGCACATGTGCGGCACCAGGTCGATGAAGCCACCCACCTCCGCCACATGGTGACGGCGATGGCCTATATCATCGCCAATACACATGACCCGCAGTTTCCGCACCGCGATTTTCCGCCTGATTTTTTGCCAAGCGGTCAATTCGCATGGTTGGCATTCTCTCCCGTCACCATGGACTTGGACGTGCTTGATGGCACCGAGAGCACATTTGTGTACGGGTCCACAAGATGCACCCCCGACCCGTGGCATGAAGTGCCGATGGGAATGCGCCGCAACGACCTGTGGATCATTCATAGTTTGTTAGTCCATTCGGGGGGGGGTATTTCTAAGGCCTTGGACCTCCCTGCGCCCGGTGACATGGATGCCCTCCCGCGCGTGGTTGCATTTTGCGGACTGTCAACCGTCCCGGTTGACTACGATGTCACATACCCTGTGGCCCCCCCCCCCATGGGCACGGCGTGAGGCGGAGGCGATGGGCAAGGAAGTGTGTGGTGTGGTGTCGTGCAGGCGGAAGGTTGGTGGGTCGAGTGCGCGGTGTTTCGGGTGCAAGCAAGCGTTGTTGTGTGGGACACACAAGGGTGTGTTGTGCACCTCTTGCGATGAGCCCGCGAATGAGGCGCCAGCAGCCCAGCCCAGCAACGCACTGCCAAGCCACTTCCCCACAATGCTGACATGCCTCATGCCGGGTGGAGGCGAGTTGCTGACGGCACATTATGCTGCTGTGCCGTTCGATGCTAGCCCTGTCCCTCAGGACACCACCCCGGCGCCGAGTGATTGCCCATTCCGTGTGCAACACGAGGATGACACCCCGCTACCGCAGCCGGGTGTCGGCGGTTGCCGCTTTGGGTTTGTGTGTCCATGCCTGCCGTGTTCCCTCCGCTCCCCACTGTGTCCCTTTTGCTCTTTGCTCTTTAGGAATTTGATGATTTGTTGTTGATCGGAAGGGGAAAACCCAAGAACCCCTAGTGATTATTCGTGCCCCATGCCCATAAAGGGGCTAGGAATCTTTGTTGTTGAGGGGAAGGGGAAAACCCAAGAACCCCCAGTGATTATTCGTGCCCCATGCCCATAAAGGGGCTAGGAATCTTTGTTGTTGAGGGGAAGGGGAAAACCCAAGAACCCCCAGTGATTATTCGTGCCCCATGCCCATAAAGGGGCTAGGAATCTTTGTTGTTGAGGGGAAGGGGAAAACCCAAGAACCCCCAGTGATTATTCGTGCCCTATGCCCATAAAGGGGTTAGGAATCTTTGTTGTTCAGGGGAAGGGGAAAACCCAAGAACCCCCAGTGATTATTCGCCTGCCTCGTCACAACAGGGGGGGGGGGGGAGGGAGGGACACCCACCCCCCCAATTACATCCGTCACCGATTTCCGTCACACACAGTCAAAGACCAGTCACAGATAGTCACAGACAGTCACAGATAGTTACAGACAGTCACAAACAGTCACAGATAGTCACAGACCGCAAGCACAGACAAATGCGAGATGACAGTAAGGGGGGGGTTACTGAGTCAGCAAGCGGGGCTAATAATAATCCTTGGTCAACAAAGCTTGCTCACGTACAACGGCGGGTACGGGTAACGAGCAATCGTAACCAAACTTGTGTGCTATTTGAGTGAAAGCCATTAATTGGTCGGTGAGTAACCTCAAACCCGGGAAACAAACTAATAAGCTTGTGACTTTGCCAAAAATGGAACTAGGGGCTCTCAAAGACACTTGATCACGGGTAACCAATTTACCAAGGTCCTTTTGAAAGCTTTTACGCTTTCTATCGGGGATACTAACAACGCCACGTTCAAAATCGGCTTCCGCCCCTAGAAACTCCACAACTCTTGAAGGTTCAAAAGAGGATTTTTCAGCATTACCTAAAAAACCTGCCTCTTCCAACGTTGAGTGAACGACGGCCACGGAGGCACGGCATTCAGCATACGTGGATCCGAGGATCATTATATCATCCATGTAAACGAAGACCATGAGGCCACGCTCTCTCTAGAGCTTGGAAAGAACGCGCATGAACGAGCAAAATATCTGGGGCGAGACATTGAGCCCGAATGGCAACCCGCGAAAACGGTAGCAAGAGCCATCAACCTCCACGCCTACATAGCGAGCAAAATTACTCGAAAGTGGGACGTGAAACTATGCATGTGACAAATCAACTTTTGCCGCCTACATGCCTTTTCGTAACATAGGAAAAACAATTCCCCAATCATCCAGTTTAAAAGGCGAACAAGAAATGAACTTGTTTATGGGTCTCATGTTGGTGATAAAACGGCGCTTGATGGAACCGGATGGCTCCACTTTTGACACCACAAACCACAGCACGGAAAAACGCAACTCGGAGAGAGAACAGGGCTCGATGGCTCCCAAAGACAAATACTCTTGAATAACTTCACGAGCAAAAGCTAACTCCTCAACCGAATGCACAACCTTTGCCTCTAATATGAAGGATGGGAGTGACAAACGCGGAAAAACGCCATGTTGCAAAATATTCACCGATCGCCTTGGGGCATTTGAGCGCCACCAGAAGAGGCATGCACGCAAACGATCACGAATGGCAAGCGCATCCAACGCACTACTGACCCCACTACGAACCTTCTGCTGACTCTCCACGGAAGTTGGGCGTTCTGGAGTTGCCACGTTGGCGGTTGGGGTTGCCCTTGTAGCCGCCGCCGCCTTGTTAATTGCGGTTGCGGTTTTGATTGTTTCGAAAACGATCCCGACGATCACCCCCAAACCGCCCGGAACTCTCTTGGTTCATTTGAGAAGAAGAACCTTTAGAAGGACGGAAAGACCTTTGTTAGTTTGTTTGTTGATGTCATTTGCTTGACGAGCAAGAGCCAAGTCCTCCTTGGAAAAAAGTGGGTTCTTGGGAGCGATGGAATTAGTTTAACCCTAGTGCATGCACAAAACAATACAAATCACAGCCAATCATGCTTGCCTGAGGCTCCCTGGCCCGTTCAGTTGCCACCGCAGTGGCCAGTATGACATCGTTGCGACAGACACTGTTCACCTCCCCGCAGGGACCCGACCAATACCCACACGATCACACACGCACCCACGTACTGTGTCATGCCCCGCCGACGAAGCCAGCTCAACATACAACATACAGTGCCCCACACTGGCAACCTGAGTAGCACAAGCGCCTCTGCTCTTCAATCGCGGCAGGGGGTGGGTGAGTGGGGCCAGGCGGTGCTCTACACACACTCCGATCGCCGTCCTCAACCCCCCTCTGCCGCCCTGTTGAAAGAACGGTGCTCTGGTGCCCACTCCACAAAACAGCTATGAAATGTGGCTGCCACGTGTCCCAATCAGCCGCAGGGGGTGGGGTGGGTGAGCAAACTGACAAATGCCTAATGAAGAGGTAATTGAGTTAAACTAGTGTTTTGAGCAAGCTCAAAACACGAGTTTAACCCTAGTGCATGCACGAAACAATACAAATCACAGCCAATCATGGTTGCCTCAGGCTCCCTGGTACGCTCTACCAGGCTGACTTCTTACACCCGCAGCGCGACCCAGGCGGACGTCACACATACACCAGGGCTTGCCATTAACAGAGCTCGGGATAATTGTGTAACACCCTCCACCTCTCCCAGGCATCTAACTCAGCGCTGTGCACACTCCCCCCATGATCCATATCCGCCACCTCATTGGGTTGGCAGGATGAAGCTCTGACGGCACCCATATGAGTCGTACAATCACCCCCGTGTTGCGCAGTACCCACGTAAGCGCGCGCAACCCACGCAACTGGGTACGGTGGTGGGAAGCGGCTTTTAAACCTCGCACTTGCGCAATTCCTACCATGCTGTGAACAAAAACGGTGAATACCTTCCAACCCAACCGCACCGCCAACCTCACCGCCCACGCGATGCCCATGAGTTCCGCCACTTGCTGGTTACAGGGTCCGTCTGGACAGACGCACGTTCGCACAGACTGGTTAGCAGGCAACACACCACCCACCCTGTAGCAAACACCGTCCTTGGCAGCATCTACAAGAATCACGGCCCCATACAGATCCTCCCTGAATGCTGGCCGCTCAGAAAGGCATCAGCCCCCCAATTGTCGAACCTTGCGCATGCGCGACACCGACAATGGCTTCCACTTCTGCCCTATGCGTGCAATCGCCGTCGCCAGACCCTCCAACACTTTAACAGGGCTAACCGGCGCTCTCTCTGGCCCGAATCTCGACCAGGCATACGCTCCAGCGAGCACCCCTGAAAATCCGCGTCTCCGTCGTAGATGCCATTGCAGGGTGCCCAGCAGCTTATCTAATCTCCTTTTCGAGTACCCACCCGTGGCCAGTCTCAACCACGCAACCAGTAGCTGCAGGAATATAAATGGCTGCCCCTGGATTGAGCGCTCTTTTAAGTCAACCACCTTCCCCAAAGCCTGCAGCTTCTGGACCGGGTCCAGCGTACTCTTAGCACTAACCAAAAATCCCGCCCTCACGATACGCTCTTTCAAACGACCCGTTGTGGACCCAAGGAGGCACCTGTCACCGGATAGCAGAATAAAGTCGTCCAAATAATGCACTAAAAATGCCCTATCAGGCACTGCATCTCCCACCACCCGTCCCAGGATCTCCTGACACAGATATGGCGAAAAAGCCCACCCAAAAGGAAGGCAGTCCAGCGACACTAGTCCCCCCCTCTGATGGGTATAAAAACGAAAAATGTGTCTCGCCTTCCGAGGTAGCCGGAACGACGAGAACGCATTGGACAGGTCAATATGCGTACCGTACAAGTGCACTCCACCCGTGTACCCTTCGTGAACGGCCGTTACGTGGCCGTTTGAATAATTGCGTGAATTTCACGTGAATTTACCCAAATTTTGAGGTTTTTAGGGGGAAAATGCCATTGTCTTGTTTCATTCCAAGGGCTTTGAGGGGCCAAAATACCTGCCCTAGCTTTGTCACGCATCATCCAATGAAAGTCCCGCCCCAAAAGCATCCGTCATGTCCGAACCGTGCCGAAAACGATTCGGAGAGGTGCAGGAACCCGGCAAGCCTGTAGCCGATTCACAGCCGTGAATTCACGTGAATTCGCACGAAATTCGCACGAATTTCGCACCAATTTCACGTGAATTCAGGTGATTTTACACAAATGTTACCGGTGTGCACCCCCTCATTTGTCCTCACACCCCTAGTAGGCCCCCCAGCATGCACCCCGGTCATAGGCAACAATGGTCTGGGTTCGTAAGGTGATCTCATGTCTGTCTCTTGAGGCACCGGAACCGCCGCTGTAGAGTCTGAAGGTGCTACATGTCGGTTAGAAGCCGTCTTCTTGTGCGGCTTGCATACGGTTGTACACTTATGGGCCCTTGCCCATGTTGAGCCCTTTTGGTCGCACCCATGCAACCAAAGGCTATCGTCAATGGTGTGGTTGTCCACAACCACTTGCACCCCTAGTCTCCCCCGGAGGAGGCTTAGGCCCCCGCTGTTGCGCAACATGCGCTTCAGCCTCCGGTGACTTCCCTCCATGGCAAAGCAGGAGAACTTTGACAAGATTCTCCACTTCTTTGCAAAATAATACATGTGGTCGATCCAAAGATGCGTCCACAGAAGTTTGCCCCACTGGAGCTCATTGTGGGCAGCGCCCATGGCTATGCTATGGTTCCGGAGCCGCCCCAAGTCGGCCCCGGAGAACCATGCGGAACGCCACACGTATACACACATGCCTGCAAAATTCTCCCACCACGTTTTGCACACCGACTCCCAACTTTTTCCCCCTACTTGATGCTGCCTCACACTAGGCTGCTCTAGGCAAGCATCTATTATCTTCTCCCAACCCCTATTCCGCATGAAATGGATGGCAGCAGCACACTCCATTCTCACCTTCCCCTTGCTGTTTGCCTTGTCATTATTTAATGAGGCACGGGTGCAAGCTCGTGCAGCAAGCCGTGCCTCATCTAGAACCGGTTGCAGCATGGTGCGTGCCACAGTGGCTGGTGCCATCCCTGTCAATTGTACAACTAGGTCCCGTGTCCCGTTGACTGCACACAACAGGACACGAAGGACCCCATGGAGGCCATAATCAGGCACTCGCCTATCACTCGTAATGGTCCTATATATAGCATTTATGGCAACGGCCGGTTCCCAGTTGCCGTCTATCGCACTTGCTGTGCCAAAGGTAGCAAGGCACAGAGCACGGTTCCGCATGCAGACCCAACACACAGTGGCACCAGGGGATTCTGCCTTCCAGTTTTGGCAGCCCGCCATGAGCACCTGTGCTTTACCATCTGCACACAGAAAAAAAAGGGGCTGCCTATCGTTCCCTCCCGTATCCTTAAAACTTACGGTTGCGGCCTTGCGCAACTCATCATCAAAATCAATTTCTTGGGAGGCCGCGTAGAGGGTCTCCCACTTTTCACTGCCCCCTAGTAGCCACCAACTAGATAGTTGGTTGGGGCTGGCGGTGCCACCAAGCGTGCAATGGACGTACGAGGCCTCATGCCTCGGTGTACCGTCCACCGCAATAGGCAACCAATGCAGCCGTCGGTCCCCGGGCTGCATGATGTCCGAGGGTGGGGGTGGTCGACACTTGAATAGGTGGCCGATGCGGTGAGGTAGGTAGCAGCCCGCACCATTGATGGCCGTGTCGTCTCGCGTATAGGCGGTGAACGCCCGGGACTCCGGCAACGCTAGCTGCCGAAGCATGCCGTACACCTAGTCCCATACCACACCGTACGTCATGCTCCCCACTAGGTACCGGGACTCCGTTCTAGAGAGGTGCAATGACCGGATCCTCTAGACGGCCATAATCAACCTCTCCTCCTGGTTGGGCTCAGGCTGGACGGTGGCTACAACTCTTCTTTCGGGGGTAAGCACTATTTGCCCCGTGTCGGGCAGGTACTTGACGGTGTAGGGTGCTGCAAGCTCGTTGGTGACAACCTCCTGGAGCTCTTGTAGGCGCCGCCGTCGTGTACGATCCGCTAGCAGATGGAATGGCTCCTTGGTCCGCGGCATGGTGTGAGATACAAGACCTGTTGAATGGGGAGGCAGTCATCGCAGGGTTTCTACCATCCCCCTCCCGCAGACAACTCTCTCTACTGTGATTCGCATGCAATTTGATTAATTTTAATTAATAAAATAGTACGAAATTCGTACGAAATTCGTACGAATTTCGTGCGAAATTCACGTGAATAGAATTGTGTGAATATTCTGAAAATGTGAAATTCGCACGAAATTCGCACGAAATTCGTACGAATTTCGTACGAATTTCGTGCGAATTTCACATGGCTGTCACAGAATTTATGCCGAAGCCTCGTCCTTCTACCCTCGTTGACCCTCACAAAGGAAGCTCAGGATGGTGCTCATGGGTTATCACACACCCAGTCCAGTGGTTGTCATTCCGGCTGACACTAAGCCAGCAGTGTAACACGTCAGGAGGCATAGCATACCCCAAATGAAATACAAGCAGTTCCGCAGAAAATATCGCAAACAGGTCAGGGGGCATAGCGTACCCCAAATAATGTACAAACAGTGCTGCCGAAAATTTCGCACAGTGGGGGGGGAGTGCCCCACATGTTGGTCAAACTGCCCATGCTTGGGGGGGGGGGGGCAGGATAACATTCGTGGTGGTTGGAGGGTAAAGGGTGAGCTACGCACCCCCCCCCCCCTGGAGCAGAGCTCCGGCTAGCGAGGCCCTGGGAGCTCTGGTCCCCCACCGCCTCCACAAAGGAGGGGTCCATGGCCGCCGACGTGAGGCGGTGGGGGGGGTACTGCCGGCGCATTTCCTCCATTGCGGCAGTCACCTTGGGGGCGTCGGGGGCAACGCTGTCCACATCGACCTGCTGGCCACTGCCCAACATGGCCATCCGCAGGCCGGTGGACACTGCCGACATCTGGCCGGCGCACGCCTTGGCCTGGGCATGCCACGCCTGTGCGCCGGCCAGGAGGTACCGGACACCGGCGGCACTTGCCCCCCCCTTGTCACCCGGGGGGGCCTCGGCACCTTCAGCCCTCTCCACTACCTGTGCTGGCTGTGCCGCTGGCTTTGCCTTATGCAACGTCGCCACGTCGCGCTCAAGAGTTTTCACCTTGGTGGCCAGCCGGTCACGCTCCTTGGTGACGTCCGGCACCCGCGACTCGGAGTCCCGCCTGTCCTCGTTGGCCCTAGACAGACGGGCCTCGAGGTCGCGGTTGGCGGCCTCCGCGCTGATCGCGCGTGCCTCCCACGCCCCCGCCCGCTGCTGGTCCACCAACTCCTGCACCACCCCCCTCTGCCCCCGCCCCCCCACCGGCTCCGCCTGCTCCGCCCGCACTGCCTGGACCCGCTCCGCCGGGGTGGCCGTACGCGGGGCTTTGGGGGGGGGGGGGGCGTGTCCCCTTCGGGGCGCCCTTTCCGCTTGCGCGTGGGGGGTTCGTCCTCCTCGACGTCAATGACGTCAGGCAGCCCCATCTTCCGCTGCCTCCCCATATGGACGCGCATGGCAAGCCATGCCACGTCCGCCCACTCCGGCCTCCGCTGCTCCCAACCCGTGAGCACATTCAGCCCAATACCCCAGCCGTGGTCACCGTCCCCTCCTCCCCGATACGCGACACCCCGGTCTGCACCCGCCAATGCCCACTCACAAGCCGGTAGGCAAACATGCCCACCAGCTCCTGCCCCGCAGGCAGGTTGGCCCCCCCCCTGACCACAATGGGGCAGGGGAAGGAGATGCGGAAGGTGCCCTGCATCCCCCGGGACTCCAACACCATGTCCCACACGGCACTGAGATGTTGCTGCCGCCCATCGGGCCCGGGCGGCACCTGCTGGGTCCAGGCCGGATCCGGCTGCTTGGCGGCCAGGGTGACCCGGTCCAAGGGGGCAGTCGGTGTGGGCGTCGCCCAACTCGTCGCGGGACGGCATGGGCACCACCACCTCGCGCGCCACATGCACCGTGGCGGTGCTGGCCTCGCTGCCTCCCGAACGACCAGAGCGCCGCGACCCCTCGTTGCGCACACTGCCCGCCTCGCTCGGCGGCCGTCCACCACCGGAGCCTGCGGGCTGGTCGCCACCGGGGCCTTCGGGGGGCTCGGCGTGCTCCTCGGGCAATCGGGGCTGGCGCTTGTACTTGCGCTTGGTGTGGTGCCGAATATCCGGCGACCACGCGGTGAACGGGACCTGCAGATGTGGGGAGGTGTGCAAGGCACAAATTGAGAAAAGGGGAGTGCACACGAGGCAATGCAAGAGCAAAAGGAGCAAATTGGACGAAATTCAAAGAAATTCGTACTAAATTCCCACGAAATTCGTGCGAATTTCGTACGAATTTCATACGATTTTCACATTTCCAGAATATTCACACAAATTTATTCACGCGAAATTCGTGCGAAATTGGTACGAAATTCGCATGAATTTCGTACGAATTTCGTACGAATTTCACGTGAATTTCGTGCAATTTGCCAATAAACAAAGCAAACACACAAGCAAGCACACCTTGCACTCGCATGGGCAGGTGATGCTCCATGCCCCGGTCTTCGCGCACTTGGGCAACCGCCACGTTGGGACCGTGTTCACCAGGTGCCACAGCGTGGTTGGCCGCAACGGGGGGGCAATGCCGGTCATGGCGAAGTGGATCTCCGACTCCGCATCGACATTGTCCCCCTTGCAGACCTCCAGCTGGTGCACGCTGCCCACGAAGAACAGCATGCACTGCTCGCCGACCTCGATGACGAGCCCAGCCCACAATGTCATCCACCCCCAGTGCCCCCAATTCGTACGTTGCCTCCTCCAATTGATGGTGGGCGACGGGGAGGGCTTGGTAATGGGCGAGGGTGTCGGCTGCGAGGTCGGGGCGCGAGGCCAGGCTGGCGAGCTGGGACATAGTCTGCTGGGACATGATTCAAAGAGAAGAATGCGAAGGCTTTGAGAGCTGTAACAAAGCGACAGAGTGGAAAGAAGGGTAAATTCGTGCGAAATTCGTACGAAATTCGTGCGAATTTCACATTCTCGTGAATCTGTGAATCTACCGTGAATTTCTGCGTGAATCTGGGTGCGTGAATTTCAAATTCACGCGAATCTCACCAAATGTGATAAACCATGCGGGGACTTTAAACCTCTAAATTGCACCAGTTTGTTGGATCTTACTTTGGGCGAAGGTAGCACGACAAAAGCACACGATAGCACCAAGTTACGAGCAAAACACAGCGAAATTGGGTGAAATTCACGGTACCGTGAATCTCGGATTCAAACGGCCGGTTCACGAAGGGTACACGGCTGTTCCGCCATCCATCTTCCTATGCCCTCCCACGATGCGAGTGAGATTTAGGGGGCCGAAGGCGCAATCCCCTGTGGATACCCACACAACTCAAGATCAGGGAACATTTAATATCATTTTTGGGAATGACAAAGGGGAAAGCAGGTCGGCGGAAGAGAGGGTGACTCGTCATGCAACACACCAGTCCTCCGTATGGCGTCTGTCATCCCGCTCACCGGCGCCCTCACCCTCCCATTACCCCGATCCGCTGTTCGTAGATCAAAAATTCGCATGAACGGTAAAAATTTCTGGGCCACCGCCGCATCCCACTCCTCATCGGACATCTCGTAGCAACCTACATTACCTATGCCAGCATCCAAAATCTGTGGTGTGACCTTCTCCTCTCTGGGCTTGGGTGATGTGGAGAGGTGATTTACAGAATCCCAAACCCCCGGCGAGAGGCATTGGACTGCCATCAGACAAATCCCCAGAGGCTCATCCAATCTAAAATCCTCACAAACAGAAACGATTCGATTCAGCAAAATGCACAGATGGTTGACCAATACCCCCACCACGCATCTCAGCCTACACGTGAGCCAACAGAAATGTCGGGTCAGAACAGCCATGATGGTCAGGAGCAATCCACCCTTTGACTGCAAGTTATCCTCCATACCCATCCACCCTCCCAAAATCCCTGGCACTCTCAATGCTGGACCCAGGGGCTGGTCACCCTGGAGGGCGCCCCCCCCCCCCCCCCCTGTCCTGCTGGCTCCACCGGGTAGAGTCCTGGATCGCTTCCGTCCCGGTCCTGACTCTCCATCGCTGTGTCGTGGTCGCCGTCCAGCTCACGCCACCCCTGCGGGAAACGGGCATCGCGCCGAAGACGTCGCCACCGCCACTGCCTCGCCACTCTGCCGCCCTGCTGGTACTGAAAGGGCTCTGCCACCCACCGTACGCTTGACTTCTCGGCTCCTTCGGGCACATTCAGCGGCTGATCTCCACGGTCCCGACGTTGGTGGCGCCTTTGGTCGTCTCGACAACGGGGCAGTGAACTTGAACTTCGCCCGCTCATCTCCTGCGCGTTTTGACCGCAACCCATGCCCTGTCTCGTCGCTCGTGTCCGACTCCCCAGCGGGCAATGTAATGGCAGGATCCTCAGGCCTCCCTCCGACATCCTAGTTCCCCAACGCTTGTCCTGCTCTTGAACTCCTTCGTGCCTCGGCCGTTGGAACAACCGCTGCAGCCCTCGCACACCCGGACGCTCACTCGGCCTTTCATCGGCTGAGACTCCTGATCCCGTGTCCTCCGAGGAGCTACCAAGGTCTGCCGCATCGGACCTCGGTTCCCCTGCAAACCTCTTACCCCTGAAAATACTGGGCGCTGCTCGGCGTCGCTCGCCCCGTCCCCATACCGGTCCGTTCTTGTCCTGGTGCCGCTCATCAAACATGATGTCGCCCCACACTTGCTGCGGATCCACGAAAGCTGCCGCTGATACGGAACCCCAAACCTGTGGTAAGTAGAGTGGGGCCACAACCTCTTCATCCCGGTATTCCAACTACTTCAGCAAAGCACAACAGGCACCAACTCCTCAGCCAAAAATCAATTAAACATGGTAGGGTCTGAAATAGGGCAACAGCGCATACGCCATTAATTGCTGTTGCCGTTGCTGCCCACCGGCCCCACCACTTGAAGTGAGGTAATGCCGGTCCCCTTTTCCAGCATGCCGCAACCCCACCTCGTTGGAGGCAATGCCATCGATGTCGGGACCAAGTTGTCCCATGCACCGGGTCCGCCATCGTCTTCTCGAGCTGAGGGGCTCCTGCCGGGAACAACAGGTCGTCACGAGCGCACCCTCGTCCCTCAGCCCATTTGTGAAGCCATTCAACAAAAGGCCTGACCCAAGGCGGTACCGGCCGTCTGTGCCACCCTTCGTGCCCAGTTTCACTATTCCAAAAAACCAAAGAGCTGCTGTCACGTACATCCCCAACCCATACGCTAGCAAACTCCGCCACTCGAAGAAAACACACATAAGAAACCAGGGCCATGGCCACGACCGCCCTTTCTCCGTCCAACGTCGTCCTGTCCACAAGGTGACGCAGCATGACAGGGCTAGCATACTCTTGCACTTCTGCTTGAGCCCATGCTTTAGCCAGTCTCCAATGCAGCGGTTTGACGACCCCGGCAACCAACTGGAGGTCCTCACAAGCCCGCACCGCCAAGATGATGCCTCTCGCCCCACTTGCGCAGCCACCATTTTGAACGTTGGGCGAGCTTCCGAGACAGGATGGATGGTAGGTTGCCCTCCTCTCCCAAGGTCTCCTCAAGGTCCGCCAACCTTCGCAAACGGGATGTGTATCCAGCCGTCGTAGACGGTTTCCAACCCCGAATTGCAACACCCACAGGTGTTGTGGGTTCTTCCTCACGTCGGTGCGACTCAAACTCAAGCGCCAACCACCGGCACGCAACTACTCCTGTCTTGTATGTTCGTAAACCCAGTGACCTCTTCAGTGGCAAGCAAAGCACAAAACGCCTGCTGCCGTAAAAAAAGCGAAAAAAAATAGACACTCAGAATCAAAATACGTCGGCCTCTCCTCTCCCGGTGGTTGGATTCCCGCGACGGCATCTCGATACCGCCACGGGTTCTCACGTCGCGACCACAACAGGCACCGGGAACACCAGTGCCGCATATTCTCCAATTTTCTCGCCGCCGTGCATCTACGGCAATCTTCGCTGGGCTGCGCATCCACGGGGATCCAATCGCCGGCCTTGGATAACCAATAGGCCACCCCGTCCCGCTTCTTGAATTGAATACTCTTGTATCTCCACGAATCCCCACCGTTAGCCATGGCTTCTTCGAAGTTCTCCGATTTTCCTTTTGGTCCCGATTTTTCTCCCGGCGAGTAACTCTTCACGTATGTTGCATGCGCGACAATGAGGACCTTCCACATCCTATACGCCAATGCGTCTCCGAGGCTTAGTTGTTCTCCTTGCTTGCCTCCAACGTCGGATGGCCTACTCGGTGTCGGAACCGCCGTGATATATTGTTTTAACACCGCACATTGTAACTACGAAGCCAAGAGACATTCGCCAACTTGCTTCGGAATGCAGCCAAATCATGGCGGGTGTCTATTATGTTGTTACACTGGCTACCTAGGGATTTTTCCCTCCTTTTTGGTGTAAATGGAAACTTTTCACCGTGAAAAACCCCGGGTTTCATGCCCCTCTCGTGCTGAGAGCACTCCTACACGGTGAAAAAGTCCCAAATGTATCTACGAAGCCAAGAGACATTCGCCAACTTGCTTCGGAATGCAGCCAAATCATGGCGGGTGTCTATTATGTTGTTACATTGGCTACCTAGGGATTTTTTCCTCCTTTTTGGTGTAAATTGGAGTGTCCCACAGTAAGGGGGTCAAATACCAGCTTGATCCTACTAGTTTTGCCCGACTTTTGCCCCCTTCTTGGTTTAGATACAATGTGATGTGGGTCAAAATGCATTCGTCACACCCAAATTGAGGGGGTATAGGGAGTGAGACACCATCTCCCACAAAAAGTGCTCCATAGTAAGGGGGGCTCACATAAGGATACCTTACTATGCACCCCCTTACTGTGGGACACCCCAATGGAAACTTCTTACCCTGAAAAACCCCGGGTTTCATGCCCCTCTCGTGCTGAAAACACTCCTACACGGTAAAAAAGTCCCAAAGTTGGCTTCCCGGGCCTGGGCTCGCGCAAATTCACAAGTTGGCGCGCCAAGTCGCAAGTTGGCCCCCAAGTCCGGACTTGGCGCGCGCCAAATGTCCCCCCGCCGATCAAACCATCGACTTGCACACTATTGTTGTCACTGGAAATTCCGTCCCTCACCTGCCCTTGCACACTTGGCACGAAGAAAGCATTGTTCCATCTTTTTTTGATGAATGTGCAAGGGCTGTGTAAAACAATGTGCAAGAGATGTGCTTCCCGATGTAGTATACACTGTGGAGCCGTACCTCAAAACTCGGGCCATGGAGGCATATCAATCATATATAGAGGTCACATGCCTTGGGAGCCCTGTTCAGCCTGGACGAAGACCCCCTTATTCTCTATGTACCCCCTTTGCTTCGTCCACGACGACTCCCAAACAGAAAATTTTTTATTATACAACCCCCAGTCCAGATTGTCTGGGCGGATCAAATGGGGTGTCCCACAGTAAGGGGGAGCATAGTAACCCCCCCAAAATGGACACCTCTGGGATTACCACATGTGCCCATATTGCTAGGACCTAGGCGCATATTTATGTTCTCCATGTCCAAAATAGGGGAGGACATGTGTCTCTCCGCCCGTATGCCCTCGGTAGACAAAGTTGAAAAAAGTCAGTAACCCCCCCCGTTTGGGTCAGTAAGGGTTACTGACCTTGGGTCAGTAACCCCCTTACTCAGCAGTATCCCCCCTTATTGAACCCCCCTTACTGACTCCGTAACCCCCTTACTGACTCGGTAACCCCCCCCCTTAGTGACTGAGTAACCCCCCCCTTACTGACTCAGTAACCCCCTTACTGACCCCCTTACTGAGTTTTGCGCCGTGTCCTTCCTGCAAACTTTTGTTCTCCTTTTAGACTTTTTGTGGCCCCGGAGTGCCATGGCTTGTGCTGGGCTGCTGGCTGCCTTCCCGCCCTTCCTAACGTGGGTCAACCATGTCAATAACCTAGTTGGGACACGCGGGTACGAGGGGGGGGATGGGTTTGTCGAGCATGGTGCGGTTGTTAAGCATGCGAGTGAGTTCGTTGAGTTTCCCGCGGATACGGATTTTGGTTCCGTCAAGGTGACTTTCCCCCTCTTCGACAAGAGGGCACCGTGTGTGCTTTCCGATTTTATCCTCGACATCGCAGCTCGCCACCCCCACGTGCCATGTTTCCAGATCCCCCTCCCTTTCGCAGAGTATGACCACCTTACCAAAGTGCTCGATAAGGAAATCACCACAACAGTGAACGAAACCCAAAAACTTTCGGTTGCACCGTTGCACGGTGCAGTTCAATTTAGTGTGCAGAAGCCGAAACCTCGCGATTTTCAAGAGGGACAATGGTGCCCCCAACAATGCGTGCAGCAACTTCGCTATGTTCGCTCAACAGATTGTGAGGAGCGGGTGCCGGTTTACTCTGTTCAAAGCCGCCAGCCACAAGCTTGGCTCGAAGACCTTCCTGGTGCAACAACAGAAACGAAATACACTGCCGGGACTATTTTAGCTCTACCACTCCAGAGCGACCCATGTTTGCTAGGTAGCGCTGAGCCTCGCACCGCCATTGTTCTGCCCCCTGCCCCAATGGTTAACCAGGTCAAGGAAAAGTTGCTAGAGTTCGAGCATTGGTTTGCTCAAGGTGGGGTCGCCTCGTTTACGGCAGACCTCCGCAGTGAGTTTGGTGCTTTGGACCACAAACTGCGCAAGAACATTTTTAATAGCACCATGCCCACGTATGCGCGCCCTGAGGATGGTCCCGCACGGCAAGTGGTGTACGGTGTGCCGCCTCCCCCCCCCGCCGGGTTTGGTGAGGACCCAGTTCCCGGGTGTCGAGCACCCCTTACCCGCGCTCTTGCGCTGGGCTGCACATGTGCGGCACCAGGTCGATGAAGCCACCGACCTCTGCCACATGGTGACGGCGATGGCCTGTATCATCGCCAAATACACGTGACCCGCAGTTTCCGCACCGCGATTTTCCGCCTGATTTTTTGCCAAGCGGTCAATTCGCATGGTCGGCATTCTCTCCCGTCACCATGGACTTGGACGTGCTTGATGGCACCGAGAGCAAATTTGTGTACGGGTCCACAAGATGCACCCCCGACCCGTGGCATGAAGTGCCGATGGGAATGCGCCGCAACAACCTGTGAATCATTCATAGTTTGTTAGTCCATTGGGGGGGGGGGTATTCCTAAGTCCTTGGACCTCCCTGCGCCGTGACATGGATGCCCTCCCGCGCGTGGTTGCATTTTGCGGACTGTCAACCGTCCCGGTTGACTACGATGTCACAGACCCTGTGGCCCCCCCCCCCATGGGCACGGCGTGAGGCGGAGGCGGTGGGCAAGGAAGTGTGTGGTGTGGTGTCGTGCAGGCGGAAGGTGGGTGGGTCGAGTGCGCGGTGTTCCGGGTGCAAGCAAGCGTTGTTGTGTGGGACACACAAGGGTGTGTTGTGCACCGCTTGCGATGAGCCCGCGAATGAGGCGCCAGCAGCCCAGCCCAGCAACGCACTGCCAAGCCACTTCCCCACAATGCTGACATGCCTGATGCCGGGTGGAGGCGAGTTGCTGACGGCAAATTATGCTGCTGTGCCGTTCGATGCTAGCCCTATCCCTCAGGACACCACCCCGGCGCCGAGTGACTGCCCATTCCGTGTGCAACACGAGGATGACGCCCCGCTACCGCAACCGGGTGTCGGCGGTTGCCGCTTTGGGTTTGTGTGTCCATGCCTGCCCTGGTCCCCCCGCTCCCCACTGTGTCCCTTTTGCTCTTTGCTCTTTCGGAATTTGATGATTTGTTGTTGATGGGAAGGGGAAAACCCAAGAACCCCCAGTGATTATTCGTGCCCCATGCCCATAAAGGGGCTAGGAATCTTTGTTGTTGAGGGGAAGGGGAAAACCCAAAAACCCCCAGTGATTATTCGTGCCCCATGCCCATAAAGGGGCTAGGAATCTTTGTTGTTGAGGGGAAGGGGAAAACCCAAGAACCCCCTGTGAATATTCGTGCCCCATGCCCATAAAGGGGCTAGGAATCTTTGTTGTTGAGGGGAAGGGGAAAACCCAAGAACCCCCAGTGATTATTCGTGCCCCATGCCCATAAAGGGGCTAGGAATCTTTGTTGTTCAAGGGAAGGGGAAAACCCAAGAACCCCCAGTGATTATTCCTGCCCCATGCCCATAAAGGGGCTAGGAATCTTTGTTGTTCAGGGGGAGGGGAAAACCCAAGAACCCCCAGTGATTATTCGCCTGCCTCGTCACAACGAGGGGGAGGGGGGGAGGGAGGGACACCCACCCCCCCAATTACATCTGTCACCGATTTCCGTCACACACAGTCACAATCCAGTCACAGATAGTCACAGACAGTCACAAACAGTCACAGATAGTCACAGACCGCAGAGGAAGACAAATGCCAGATGACAGTAAGGGGGGGTTACTGAGTCAGTAAGGGGGGTTACTCAGTCAGTAAGGGGGTTACTGACCCCACCTTACTGACTCAGTAACCCCCTTACTGAGTCAGTAACCCCCCCTTACTGACCCCCCTTACTGAGTCAGCAACCCCCATGCATACCGACCCCCCTTCTTGAGTTTTACGAGTTGTAACTGGGTTAGGGTAGGAGTGGGCTCTGAGGGGGTGTGGAAGGGGGTTGCTTGCATCCCTATGTGTTGTAGGCTACCGTTGACTTGCTGCCCCGGTTGATCCCGGCAGATCTCCCCTTGGAGGACGTGGCGCCCAAGGCAGGTAGTGCAAAGCCGGCCACACTCCAGGCTGCAACAGTGGTGGGTCCGACCTCGGTGAATACCGTGCAGTGGCCCACGGGATCAACCCCCGTTGTCCTCAATGCGGGGTCTGCCGTGTGGTCTGTTGGGCAGACCACGTGGCACAAAGAATTTGAGCTGAAATTCAAGGTATGTGTAGGTGCGACATGTCACGGGATTTAAGTTTGCAGGTTGATATGCGCCAAAGCAAATAAAGGGGCTAGTTCCTTGTACGTGGCGGAGATCTTGAGTTAAAATCGTTTAGTTACCCTTCCCGCCCATCGTTGCAGGAGGTGAAGACCATGCAAACGGTGAAGGTGCAGCTGCCCGTGGGCGTGGATGGAGTGGCGGCCGCGGGCCAGCCGGCGCCGCGATTGTGGCTTTGGACGAGCTTCTCACGTGCCAACACCGCGCACTATTACATCTGCATCGACGAAAAGTCCGGTTGAAAAACATATGAGAGGTTGGTGCTTGAAGAAGCCGCGAGTGACGAGGCGTGGTATGGCCCATGTGGTCAACATGGATGCACTCGCGGTGGGTGTACAATTGCGCAAGGCCAAGGGAGGACAAGGGGAGGCTTTGTTGGCACGCAAACGACGAAGGGTCGAGTGATACATTTGATACTTGCCTGATTTCTTCATGCCCTAGTGTTGCTACGGTTAAAACACAGTAAGGGGGGTCAGTAAGGGGGTTACTGACTCAGTAAGGGGGGTTAGTAAGGGGGGGTTACTGAGTGGGTAAGGGGGTTACTAAGTCACTAAGGGGGTCAGTAACCCCCCTTACTGAGTTGGGTTACTAGGGTAGTAAGGGTGTCAGTAAGGGGGGTTACTGAGTTTTGGGGGGGTTTCGCGAAATCGACACACCATGGAGTTCCGGGTAAACGAAGTTATACACCTCTAGAGTGGACATAGGGAAGTGTGTTGGACCACCCAGGGTGGAGAAAAACAACCGGGACACATGTTTGGGAGGGGGGGCAAAGTGATACTCAGTAAGGGGGGGTTACTATGCACCCCCTTCCTGTGTTACAACCTGATTCACTTCCCCCCACCCCTTCCGCGTGCGATCCCCCTTGCCCCCCTTCACCCGCACTCTGGCCCCCTGCAGTCTAGACACCCGGCCGCCTTTACTACCACCTCGAATGCTGCGCTTGGAAATTTCACATTTCAGGGCTTTGTGCCGCCCCTCTCCTTTGAAGGCGGCTAAAATGGCAATGTGCCCCCACCTCGCGCATCTGGTCCAGCACACCCGGTGCCACGTCCTTAGCTTGGCCCGCTCGTACTGGTGGGGGCTTGGCCTTCTTCTTGTTCACTATGAGCGGGACTCCCACTCTCCGGCGCTTCGCGCGCCCCCCAAGTGACTGCCCGCCGTCTGACTGCTCAGCTCCCGACTGCTCGCCGGTCGATTTCTCCTCAATGTCCACGTCGATGGTCTTACGCAGCAGTCGGTCCTCCCGCTCACGGTGCCAGCGGACCCTGAAGGCATGCGCGCATGCTTCTGCCGTCGCTTGGCAAGCGTGGCCGTCCAGGGAGCACACCACGTTACACGTGAGCACATGTGACCACTCAAAGCATGGCCTCCTCTGCAACTGCCCCAAGGTATCAAAGAAGCAACCCACAAGGTACACATGCGTTGATCTCTGTCTCGTATATATCAACGGGACAAGCAAGGTCTCCCTCCCGGTCCGTGACGCCACCAGCACCCAAAATGGGCAAGTCACCGTGAATGAGTCCATATTGCTGCGAAGCCCGCAGGTGATGATCATTTTCTCAGCAACCAGGCCATCCGCATCAGTAATCTTCACCGCAGTTTTGTCGAGCGTGGCCTCCTTCTTGAATTGCCGACGCTCCATGAAGTCAATGTCGGGCGTGCAAATGGTCGTGGGATCCATCGGGTCTGCGTCGCCCTCCGCATCGTCTCCGACCGGTGCACCTTCCCCTGCGGGTGACGATGTCAACGGCGGTGCAATGACTAGCTGGCTTCTTGGCGTCAGCTTTGGGTCCTCCGGCGCGCCGTAGGACAAGGGGTTCACGGCCGCAACTGGAAGATGGACCTACAAGAACGTGGAACATGTTTCCACTTGTGTTACCGCATTTTGACGCGCGCTAAAGCCAGTTTTGACGTGCGCTAAAACCTGCTTTGACGTGTGTTGAAAGCGGTGTACTACAAAGCAAAGCGCATTTTGACGTACGTTAAAGCACGCTTTGACGTGCGCTAAATCTCGTTTTGACGTACGCGAGACACGTTTTGACGTGCGCTAAAACAAGGAATGAAGCGCGCTAAAACAAGGAACGACGCGCGCCAAAACACGGTAAACGGTAGGTGCACACCTGGTACTGACAGTTGCACACCCACCTGTCCACCTTCCACTGGGTGGTGTGCGGAGGTTGTCGACAGGGGTCAGGGCTCCCCAGTAGTGGGCCATCTGCGAATAGGACATCACTTCGAACGTCGGTTGTTTCGTGAAACCCCAGGCTGCCGACACGAAGGCAAACGCAACGTCGCCCATTTGCAAATTGAGTCGCGGCACCCTCGCATTGCTAACGGCTGGGACCCACCATCGATGCACCCAAGGTGTTGAACAGTTTGGTACATCGTCCTCGCCATCGGGCGCAATGTCCGTGTACTGCACCCCCTTTACCGCCAGCCACATGTTGCAGTCTGCAATGTGCCGACAGAGATGCATGACGTCGCCCATATACGGCCATGGCACCGGCACGTGCGTGCACTCGCCCATGTCGAACTCCCTCTCCTGTGGTGTCGGTAGTGGAGGCTGCTTGCACGCCATCTCCATGACCTCGGGACCCTCCACGCACGGCAGAACCTTGCGCACCCCATGCGGCAAAAATGTAAAGACTAGGTACCTGCTCTTACCACCACCAAAGCGCACGAACAAAGGCCCGTTCATGAGCAGGGCATCCCCAAGTTTCATCGGCAGCGTGTGCATCTTGTTCGTTGTGTGTTGTCCACGATGTGACCCAACCTGCACCTGCAGAGCTTGCGCAGCCTCAACGTCCTGAAGGGGGGCAATGACCATGTGCGTCATGTGGGCGTACGCGCGGGACTAGTGGTGCATGCGGTGAAGTAGCTCGTATCCTGCCCAATCCTCCGTATTGGTGTCCGGTGGCCGGGTATACAAAACCGTCCCCAATGTGTCGCTGTCCTTCAGGAAGACCCATTGCTCGTAGATGGCGGTGTACAAGGCGTTCTGGAGCGGCAAAGGAAACCAAGTCACCGCGTCCCGCTGGGTTTGCAGTCGCACCCCCGGATAACTAGCACCATAGACAGGCCACTCCTCCAACGTCTGCCGATCCGGGTTGACAATGTTCTGCAGTTGCTCGTGGATCTCCGGCGGGAAGAGGGCCTGCATGAGGTGGTAGCCATCGGCATCGTACTTGTTCCAACTTTGGTTTAGAGCGGCCGGAACCTCCATGGACAGTTCAGGTGGGTTGCCGGAGATTGCTGGACCAGGGGAACCCATCGGAACGTACACCCGGCTGGCCGTTGTTTCCCACTTTGCGGGATGGGTCACATCCGGCACAATGTGCTCCATGCAGCTGCGCCGCCGCAACTGCAACCATGGGCCCCTGGCCGACCCACTCTTGGCCTTTGCAGCCCTTATACCTGAGGGGCGCATGTGCCGTTGTGGGTTTGGTGACTTTCCCTTTCCGCTGCAAATACCTGCAGAGCGGCCTATCCACCAGGTCAGTGTCCCATTGATTTTTTTGAAATGTCGTGTGTGGCCCACCATTCGCGGTCTGCGGCCCGTTGCCACAGCCAATGGAGATGAGGCGGTGGATCATATCGGAATCCGCCCGACACATCCCGATGACAACCGCAACCATTGACACCTTTGAACCCAACAGCCTGTGGGCTGTGTGAGCGACCGTTGTGAGCGACCCTGGGGTGAGAGGCAAACGGACACATGTGGCATCGTACACCACTGCTACATGCACCACACCGTCCTTCTCCGAAGCCGTCAAGAGGTTTTCAATCCGCACGGACAGTTGTGGCCACTGGTTCAGATCCCCATCTTCCAACCTCACAACCTCCTTTGTAAATCCTTCTACGGTCACCTTCAATAGGGGCTCCGCAAGCACCTCATTGGTGCGGACCACACCCGCTGGCCCCTCCGGCACAACCGGCCCAGCCGCATTGTCGTCATCGGACGATGAGTCGTTGGCGCCCGCGGTGGGCAGGTTGATTTTGGCCGGCTTCCCCCCCTTTGGTGCTGCCTTCTTTGGCTTCCCCTTCTTCTGGGGCATCCAGAAGACTATAAAAAGGAAGGAGAACAGCAAAAAGCGCATTTGGATGTGCGCTATTCCTCGTTTTGACGTGCGCTAAAACTAGTTTTGTCTTAAGCTGCATTGCACTACAGTACAAGCTAAAACTGGTTTTGACGCGCGCTAAAACTAGTTTTGACGTGCGACAAACGAAGGCAAACGGAGCAAACACGGCACAAGACAAAAGTTGACGGGGACCCAGGTTTGACGTAAGACGACCCAACCTGTTACCGGAAAAGGCATGGATTTAGCCTCATTTTACATCAATTTGACATGGTTTTGTCCTACCACCACCCAAACACATGGAGGGACATGGCAAACACCGTTTAACCAAGTTTGACCTCAATTTACCGCGTTTTAGCGAAACTTCACTTTACCCATTTGTCTTCGTAGTTACAATCCCCCTTGCCCCCCTTCACCCGCACTCTAGCCCCCCGCAGTCTGGACACCCGGCCGCCTTTACTTCCGCCTCGAAAGCTGCGCTTGGAAATTTCACATTTCAGGGCTTTGTGCCGCCCCTCTCCTTTGAAGGCGGCAAAAATGGCAATGTGCCCCCACCTGCTGGCCCATCCCAACGGGTGGTCAATCCACAGATGGGCCCACAGGGTGACGTTCATTTCACAGGCCTTATGGGCCTCCCCCATTTTTTTCAATTCTGTTCGCAGAATTTTCATGTCGGGCAACTGCAACGGTCCGGATTTCCAGACGACATCGCTTGTTGCCAACAGGGAGTTTCCCCATTGCTGGAAGGCGTCTGTCCACGACACCTGCACCCCCCCCCATGTCAACGACATGCTGCAGCAGGCCCTCCTCAAGATGGTCACACATGGTGTCCCATCCCTCACTCTTCACCCACTCTGCAGCCGCCATCTGCTCGATTTTCAGGGGCACCTTTAAATTAAATTAAATTCTTCTTATCCTTCCTCTCCTCTTCCAACGCCACACCGGTGGCGGTCCGTGCCTGGATCCGAATGGGAGCCAGGAACCATTGCACCCACCTCACGGCCTTTCCCCTCCTCCACCAATGCACTGTGTGGAGGCTGTTCTTGAGGGCCCATTGTGCACTTGCCGGTGCACGCCATGGACATGGACATGGAGTTGACCAGGAGTTGGCGAATGTACAGTATCTGGGGTTGGCTTTGCAGTTACAAAGTTGGCTTCCCGGGCCTTATCTCGCGCGGATTCGCAAGCTGGCGCGCGCCAACTCCGGAGTTGGCGCGTCAAGTCTGGACTTGGCGCGCCAAAACTGTCAAGTTGGTGCGCCAAAACTGTCAAGTTGGCGCGCGCCAAGTGTCCCCCCACCGATCCAACCAAACACACAGGAAGAATGGGGCAGCTGGCGCGCGCGACAACCGGACTTGGCGCGCGCCAACTTGACAGTGGGCGCGCCAAAAGTCGGGACTTGGCGCGCCATTTCCGGACTTTTGGCGCGCCAACTTGCGACTTGGCGTGCCAACTTGTGGAAAAACTTTGACTTGGCTTCCAAAAAGTTGGCTTCGACCCAAAAAAGCCACATATTGCAACATAACAACAAAGCAACGCAACCATAAGCTGTAAAATATAGATAGTTCCTCACGTTTCATGCACAAGGCGTAGCAACAACACAGTGCACAAGTACAAGCAAGTTGAATGCTCTCGACATGGAGTTGACCAGGAGTTGGCGAATGTGCAGTATCCGGGTTGGCTTCGTAGTTACAATGCATCCTTCATCCACACCGTAACTCTCTCCTTCTTCAAAAATTCCTCGATTCCCGGCCATGTTGAGGTCCGGGATTTCCGTCTCCTTGCGTTTTTCAATCTCCGTGGCGGCCAACTGAGTCCTCAAGCGCTCCATCTCCGCATCCTGTCGACGGAGCATAGCTTTCAACTCGGCTAGTTCTTTAGCCGATCCCGATTCCGCGTGTGAATCCTCGAACACAAGAATTGCATCCTCTTGCATTCCATTGCTCCCGTGTAAACCGGACATGTCACAAAGGAAGCAAACTGACAAATGCCTAATGAAGAGGTAATTCAGTTAAACTAGTGTTTTGAGCAAGCTCAAAACACGAGGTATGGAGCGCCCTTTGCGATACTCTTGGATTCTATTAAAGAGTCACGTCAAAAAGCATGGAAAAAAGGCGCTCACACAAATCCTCGGGCTCCAAATCCGAATCACCACCGGGTTGCAAAGAAATGTCCAATTGGACCAACAACCTTAAGGCTTTGTAAATTTCATTTTCCCACGCCCGGTGAACACGCTCCGCGGGGAAGGAGGAATCACGGTGATGATTGTTGATTGGTGCATGCCTTGGTAAGCCCTCAAAAAATGGCACATCACGCAAAAGTCGCGCTCTATCCGCATCCTCTAAGGAATGCTTTAAATTGTGCATGATACGCTTGTAGGTCTCCGGCAGGGGAAGGGTTGCTAAAGCCCATGGCATGGTGACCGAGCTTTCCTCATTATCCTTAGGGACTTCCTTAAGTTTTTCTTCATCCTTGGGGTGTAACACAGTAAGGGGGTGCATAGTAACCCCCCCTTACTGAGTTTGACTTCGCCCCCCCTCCCAAACATGTGTCCCGGTTGTTTTTCTCCACCCTGGGTGGTCCAACACACTTCCCTATGTCCACTCTAGAGGTGTATAACTTCGTTTACCCGGAACTCCATGGTGCGTCGATTTCGCGACACCCCCCCAAAACTCAGTAACCCCCCTTACTGACACCCTTACTACCGCAGTAACCCAACTCAGTAAGGGGGGTTACTGACCCCCTTAGTGACTCAGTAACCCCCTTACTCACTCAGTAACCCCCCCTTACTGACCCCCCTTACTGAGTCAGTGACCCCCTTACTGACCCCCCTTGCTGGGTTTTAACCGTAGCAACACTAGGGCATGAAGAAATCAGGCACGTATCAAATGTATCACTCAGCCCTTCGTCGTTTGCGTGCCAACAAAGCCTCCCCTTGTCCTCCCTTGGCCTTGCGCAATTGTACACCCACCGCGAGTGCATCCGTGTTGACCACATGGGCCATACCACGCCTCGTCACTCGCGGCTTCTTCAAGCACCAACCTCTCATGCTGTTTTTCAACCGGACTTTGAAGGTCCGGTTGCGGTACTCAATGGGGATGCTAGAGAACAGGTACAAAGACCTATATATACATCCCCAAAATTTTGCCACTGTGACACGCGGCCCAATGGGCCCATGGTGTGGGCTTCCACCCCAAGGCACTCCAACACTCGCCAAACTGACGGGCATGTGCCTGAGCTTGGGCAACTTGAGTGGGGGAGAGGTACTCCTTTTCCCTCCACAGACTATACATACCTGCGAAAGACCGCAACAATAGCTTAATGAGGACATGGGCACGCATTCCTCTCTCCCCGACCACCTCACACTCAAAGTGGCTACACAAGATCACAACCAACTTGTGTGGTGTTTGGCGATTCTTCTAGAACAAGGCACTGGAGGTCAGACTAAACTTTCCGCCCTTTGTTTGTTTCTGCTGCAAGCGTTCAGCAGGTGGGATTGCCTCTGCCTCAGCTTGTACATGATGATGGAGTTCCTGTAACTCCTTCACAGCACCACGCTTGCTGTGGTCGGCTGCTACCCAATCCTCAACCATCCAACCCACCCGTGTCACAATGGCATTTAAAACACGGCAAGCACAATGATTATAATCACCAACGCGCCGCCTTGGTGGGACGGAGGTAAGAAAAGAGCCCCAACGGCAAAGGGCCTCGACAAAATCGGTGGGAACCATGCTTCCCACATTGCCACAACACCAGCACTTGTCGCCAGGGTTACTGACTAACATCAGCTTTCCATCCCCGGTGACAAACACCTCAAAAGTGTACCTTGTACCCCCCCACATTATATCGTGATCCTGCTCAAGGTCTTCAACCTCCGTGTCTAGGCCGGCAAGCCGGTCGACGGCACGGACGCATCGATCGTCCATCGTCAGGACCATCAAGGGCCCACCATGTGGCCCACCTCGTGATCCTTACATCGCTGGCTCAACTCGGGGTACCCCACACGTGGACGTAGACGTCGCAGCGCGTGGCCGATGTGCACCACAGGGGTGTGGCATCTGGGGCTACAATGACCTTGATCTTAGTGTCCGTAGGGGGAGGCATTTGGCACTGTTGTGCCAATGCAACTTGTGTGCTCACCACATCCCATAGTGGGACACCGGCAACGGCTCTTTGGGACATGCCACCGCCAAAGACAGCCATCGGTTGGGCCGTGTAGGGGCGCATGTGGCGGCGGGCTTTATCCAAGTCGGCCCGCGTGCAAGTGCGTGGCAGCTTGTATAACTGCCGCACACTAGCTTGCATGTCGATCATCCGCTCAACAAGGGAAGCAGCCTCCTCCACGGGGGTATCAGAGTCGTCACCGCCGTCACTTGGGATGCCCAAGGTTGTCCCCGTGCCCGCTATCGCAACGTTGGTGACGTTGGTGCCTAGCAGGGCGCTTGCCACGCGTGCAAGGCACTTCTTGCGTTGTGCCTTGGTCTTGGGGTCTTTGAGGGCTTCCAGTGGTGTAAGGGTGAGACGTTGTAGGTGCGCCTCAAACGTATCCACCGCCGCTTCCATTATAAAAAGCTGCGCACAAGGAAAACGGCATCCTTGTTGCGTTGGTCTCTACTCATCAATTGGGGGCAGTAAGGGGGGTCAGCAAGGGGGTTACTGACTCAGTAAGGGGGTCAGTAAGGGGGGGGTTACTGAGTCAGTAAGGGGGTTACTGAGTCAGTAAGGGGGGGTCAGTAACCCCCTTACTGACTCAGTAACCCCCCCCCCTTTACTGACTCAGTAAGGGGGTTACTGACCCCCCCTTACTGACTCAGTAACCCCCTTACTGACTCAGTAACCCCCCCCTTACTGACCTCCTTACCGAGTCGGTAACCCCCTTATTGACCCCCCTTGCTGACCTAGAAAGTGGTGTGCCGAGGCAACTGTTTTCCTAGCGGTTGAATGTGGTTTCACTCTTTTAGATGGTATGCCCATGCCATGGACACTAGCAAAGCGTTGCACAACACAAAAGGACATTGTCTGCACCCTCAAGTCACAAGAGTTGGAAAGATTGTTGATATCGGTGGACCGCTCATGAAACACATCATCACTGCGCCAACCACATTGTCATTGCTCAGAAAAGGAATTGGACGTGCCTTTAGGCACCCGATCACGCACCCATTCATGAGCCCATTCACGCGCCCAATCACGCATCCAATGACCCATCCCTTCATGAGCCCTTTCACGCACCCATTGACGCGCCCATTCACGTGTCTAATGACCCATCCGTTCGGGAGCCCATTCACGCACCCATTCACGCGCCCATTCACGCACCCATTCACGCGCCCATTCACGCGCCCATTCACGCGTCCAACCACCCATCCATTCATGCGCTCAGTCGCACGCCCAACGACGCGTGCACCTGCATGCTTCACTACTTCTTGCCTTGTCCGATCACCTGCAGCAACTCATTCTTGTGCCTTGCTACCACCTATGCCTTTGTCTCTGCCTTTTCTCGTGCCGAGCGTTCTTCGGCGGTCTTCTGCTTTTCGGCTTGGACCGCCTCTTGGAGCGTGCGCACTTGCGCTTCCAACTCCACGATCCTATCTTTCTGCAAAGCGGTCACTTGCCGCATTGCGGCCAAGTCCGCCTCTGCTTTGGACGCCTTACCCTTGGCGGCCTCTTTCACGATCCTCTCGAGGCGGTCCGGTAGTCCCACAAGCGCGGTCATTGCGTCTTGTGTATCCTCTGGGACTACCTCATGACCGACTCGGAGACAGCACGCCCGACAACCGCACGGAGCTCCGACACCGTCAACCCGTCTCCAACTTGAGGAGCCCCCCCCCCCCCCCGCCCTCGACGTTCCTCTGCTGCCCCTGCCTCTTCCTCTTGTCCTTCCCTTGGGACGGGGGAGGAGGACTGGGACGAGGTCTTGGACTGTCCAGCAGGGGAAGGGGGCTGCTCATCCTCGGGCGCCTCTCGCTTGATCCCCCTCCCCGAGGGCCCCATGCGGTGCTGCTCCTGAAGCCACGCTTGCTGCGCAGTTTCTGCAAGCCCCGTTGCCGGCCCGCCCACGCCACGGATTTGCCCAAGTCCGCGCAGCTTCATCCGCTTCCCATTTTCGTTGATGCAGATGTAATAGTGCGCGTTGTTGGCACGTGAGAAGCTCGTCCAAAGCCAAAATCGCGGCGCCGGCTGGCCCACGGCCTCCACTCCATCCACGCCCACGGGCAGCTGCACCTTCACCGTTTGCATGGTCTTCCCCTCCTGCAACGATGGGCGGGAAGGGTAACTAAACGATTTTAAGTGAAGACCTCCGCCACGTACAAGGAACTAGCCCCTTTATTTGCTTTGGCGCATATCAACCTACAAACTTAAATCCCGTGACATGTCGCACCTACACATACCTTGAATTTCAGCTCAAATTCTTTGTGCCACGTGGTCTGCCCAACAGACCACACGGCAGACCCCGCATTCAGGACAACGGGGGTTGATCCCGTGGGCCACTGCACGGTATTCACCGAGGTCGGACACACCACTGTTGCAGCCTGGAGTGTGGCCGGCTTTGCACTACCTGCCTTGGGCGCCACGTCCTCCAAGGGGAGATCTGCCGGGATCAACCGGGGCAGCAAGTCAACGGTAGCCTACAACACATAGGGATGCAGGCAACCCCCTTCCACACCCCCTCAGAGCCCACTCCTACCCTAACCCAGTTACAACTCGTAAAACTCAGGAAGGGGGGTCAGTATGCATGGGGGTTGCTGACTCAGTAAGGGGGGTCAGTAAGGGGGGGTTACTGAGTCAGTAAGGGGGTTACTGAGTCAGTAAGGGGGGGTCAGTAACCCCCTTACTGAGTCTGTAAGGGGGGGGGGGTTACTGAGTCAGTAAGGGGGCTACTGACCCCCCCTTACTGACTCAGTAACCCCCTTACTGAGTCAGTAACCCCCCCCCTTACTGAGTCAGTAACCCCCCTTACTGACTCAGTAACCCCCCCCTTACTGTCATGTGGCATTTGTCTGTGCCTGTGGTCTGTGACTATATGTGACTGTTTGTGACTGTCTGTGACTATCTGTGACTGTCTGTGACTGCCTGTGACTGGTCTGTGACTGTCTGTGACTCTCTGTGACTGTCTGTGACTGGTCTGTGACTGTGATTGTCTGTGACTGTGACTTGCCTGTGACTGTCTCTAATTGTCTGTGACTGTCTCTGATTTTTTGTGACCACCAATTGTGATGAAATTAAACACATAAATTAAGCCCAGATCATGTGGAGATGCACAAGCACAGGCAGGGGAAGGGAGGAAACCTTTTAACCATCCAAATGAATAGCACGGAAATGCAATTGCAAGCAAGGTCTCGTTGATTCATTCATTGCAAGTCATTTGAAACACAAAAAACAAACAAATGCAAGGCACAGGGGCAAAACAAGCAGCAATGCATACAAAAAATAGCAAAGGCAAAAAAGGAAAGAAACACATTCACCTGATGGCATGCACACATGTAGTCCCCCTTCTTGCCTTGGGGGTCGTCCCGCACGTGACCCGAGGCCGCCAGCACGGAGATGTCCATAATGGGCATGCGAGGGGGCAGCAGGTTCCGGCGCCAGTCCGTCACCTCGTCGTTGTCAGTGGTGGGCACTTGGAACCCTGCTAATCGACCCCCATTAACAACGAGGATGGTGCCCGGCCTGTTCTTCAGGACCATGCGGCAACCGCCGACACCCGGCTGCGGTAGCGGGGCGTCATCCTCGTGTTGCACCCGGAATGGGCAGTCACTCGGCGCCGGGGTGGTGTCCTGAGGGACAGGGCTAGCATCGAACGGCACAGCAGCATAATGTGCCGTCAGCAACTCGCCTCCACCCGGCATCAGGCATGTCAGCATTGTGGGGAAGTGGCTTGGCAGTGCGTTGCTGGGCTGGGCTGCTGGCGCCTCATTCGCGGGCTCATCGCAAGCGGTGCACAACACACCCTTGTGTGTCCCACACAACAACGCTTGCTTGCACCCGGAACACCGCGCACTCGACCCACCAACCTTCCGCCTGCACGACACCACACCACACACTTCCTTGCCCATCGCCTCCGCCTCACGCCGTGCCCATGGGGGGGGGACCACAGGGGCTGTGACATCGTAGTCAACCGGGACGGTTGACAGTCCGCAAAATGCAAGCACGCGCGGGAGGGCATCCATGTCACCGGGCGCAGGGAGGTCCAAGGCCTTAGGAATACCCCCCCCCCCAATGGACTAACAAACTATGAATGATCCACAGGTCGTTGCGGCGCATTCCCATCGGCACTTCATGCCACGGGTCGGGGGTGCATCTTGTGGAACTGTACACAAATTTGCTCTCGGTGCCATCAAGCACGTCCAAGTCCATGGTGACGGGAGAGAATGCCAACCATGCGAATTGACCGCTTGGCAAAAAATGAGGCGGAAAATCGCGGTGCGGAAACTGCGGGTCATGTGTATTGGCGATGATATAGGCCATCGCCGTCACCATGTGGCGGAGCTGGGTGGCTTCATCGACCTGGTGCCGCACATGTGCAGCCGCGCAAGAGCGCGGGTAAGGGGTGCTCGACACCCGGGAACTGGGTCCTCACCAAACCCGGCGGGGGGGGAGGCGGCACACCGTACACCACTTGCCGTGCGGGACCATCCTCAGGGCGCGCATACGTGGGCATGGTGCTATTAAAAATGTTCTTGCGCAGTTTGTGGTCCAAACCACCAAACTCACTGCGGAGGTCTGCCGTAAACGAGGCAACCCCACCTTGAGCGAAACAATGCTCGAACTCGAGCAACTTTTCCTTGACCTGGTTAACCATTGGGGCAGGGGGCAGAACAATGGCAGTGCGAGGCTCAGCGCTACCTAGCAAACATGGGCCGCTCTGCAGTGGTAGAGCTAAAATAGTCCCGGTGGTGTATTTTGTTGGTGTTGTTGCACCAGGAAGGTCTTCGAGCCAAGCTTGTGGCTGGCGGCTGTGAACAGAGTAAACCGGCACCCGCTCCTCACAATCTGTTGAGCGAACATAGCGAAGTTGCTGCACGCATTGTTGGGGGCACCATTGTCCCTCTTGAAAAGCGCGAGGTTTCGGCTTCTGCACACTAAATTGAACTGCACCATGCAACGGTGCAACCCAAAGTTTTTGGGTTTCGTTCACTGTTGTGGTGATTTCCTTATCGAGCACTTTGGTAAGGTGGTCATACTCTGCGAAAGAGAGGCGGATCTGGAAACACGGCACGTGGGGGTGGCGAGCTGCGATGTCGAGGATAAAATCGGAAAGCACACACGGTGCCCTCTTGTCGAAGAGGGGGAAAGTCACCTCGACGGAACCAAAATCCGTATCCGCGGGAAACTCAACGAACTCACTCGCATGCTTAAAAACCGCACCATGCTCGACAAACCCATCCCCCCCCCCCTACCCGCGTGTCCCAACTAGGTCATTGACATGGTTGACCCACGTTAGGAAGGGCGGGAAGGCAGCCAGCAGCCCAACACAAGCCATGGCACTCCGGGGCCACAAAAAGTCTAAAAGGAGAACAAAAGTGTGCAGGAAGGACACATCGCAAAACTCAGTAAGGGGGGTCAGTAAGGGGGTTACTGAGTCAGTAAGGGGGGGGTTACTGAGTCAGTAAGGGGGGGGTTACTGAGTCAGTAAGGGGGTTACGGAGTCAGTAAGGTGGGTTCAGTAAGGGGGGTTACTGCTCAGTAAGGGGGTTACTGACCCAAGGTCAGTAACCCTTACTGACCCAAACGGGTGGGGTTACTGACTTTTTTCAACTTTGTCTACCGAGGGCATACGGGCGGAGAGACACATGTCCTCCCCTTTTTTGGACATGGAGAACACAAATATGCGCCTAGGTCCTAGCAATATGGGTAGATGTGGTAATGGCAGAGGTGTCCATTTTGGGGGGGTTACTATGCACCCCCTTACTGTGTTACACCCCACTCTTTGGTCAAAGATGCACAAATAGCAAATGCCTTATCTTTCGCCTCACCTTCTATTATAATAGACATATCCCGAACTTGCCAATTAAATACAAAGCCTATGCAGCCAATATAACGTTGCGATAAGCATCAAAACTTGATGCTAAAGCGAAAAGGGGAAACATAAAATGAAGCGCGATAACCTACGCGATAACTCGCGGGATAACTAGTTATCGCGCAATAACCCCCGCGATAACCCCTGCGATAACTAGGTTATCGCGCGATAACCCACGCGATAACTAGTGCTCTAACCCCGTTCTAACCCCGTTCTAACTAGTTAGAGCACACAAAGATCAAATAGCAAAAAGTGCAAAACGGGCAATACCGAGCAAACGAAACATGCAAGGCACATTGTTGCATCATAGTGCACCCATGTAACATGTGAAATTCCGGGTTCCAACCATTGACATATTAACAACACCCAAAATTGGGGGGGTTCCGCACCACGCCCTAGAACGCTGCATCCCATGTAGGCAGGCAGAGCGCGTGCTGTGTGGTGATGTATGATACTGTGAGGACAAAGGCGAGACCCACAGCCGCAGCAAGCGCCGCAGGAAGTTGGGTGGGGCTGTCGTGCATGAGACGTCCGAGTATGAGGATGTAGGAACCTGTGGCACATGGATGCCCAGGCAAAGAATGTTAGAAAGGGCAAGGGGCTAAGGGCGACATAGCAGGGAGAGGGAAAAGTTTCCAAGCACAATTTCATGTGCACCTCTCCAGTGCGCGGCACACTGCTACTGTATACCTTCAGCCTTCTGTTTCACGATTCACTGATGACGCGTTCTTTGTGAGAGTGCTTGCTTTTCCTACTACCCCGTGAGGCTGCTCTACGACTGTTGGCGTTGTTAAAGCCTTCGCAGCCACGTACTACGGACTACAACTTTACTGCCAAGTGCGAACATGCCTGAGAAAGGGAACAAGCAGCTGGTGAACATTATCCCCACGGCGGTAGCAGCACTCGAAGCGCTACATGTGCAGCCAACGGGGACGTCGCCGAAGAAGAGGGTCACCAAGAACAAGAGTCGAGATGCACAAAGTGTCTATACTCTAACGCCAACTCAGGAGACTCCCGGGCAGAAAGGAGCAATCCCAGTGAAGTGGACGGCCAAGGGCCCAGACGGGGCAATCGGAGCAGCAATTAAAGAGAGCATGGGCGCAAGGCAACCCATGCTACCTCTATGCATGGCGAGTTGGGACACAGAGCCAAAGACCACAAGGAGATGCCGCGGGGTCCATGGCCGCGGCAGACGATGCGCATCGATGGTTACTCGATCCACCAAAAGAAATGGGGCGAGATACAAGATCTGAATTGTTGACTCGGGCTTCACCAGGGAACAAGTGGCTCCTCAGCTGGGAGTTACCATGATCGATGCGGCAGCCTCCAACCACGAAGAATATTTCTCTCTTCTGCTGGCCTGATATGCGACACTGCCAGATTGGAGTACAGGCAAGCCACCGGGATAACCGAAGCCAAATGCCCTACCACATGCGAACCAAGCATTCCAGATCCAGCAAACACCCACAGAGAACAGACGCCAGCGAAAATTGAAGTCTAAGAGACCCAACCACCCCCAAGCTCAGGATAAAGCGAAGGAACAGCTGCAACTCACGTTCCAACCGCCCAGAGTTGACCCGGCACCCCTGTCAATGAAGTTCGGACATGCGGGCCTACCACCGTCACTCGCTGGACCAGCTATCAAGGCTCCACGGAGAGTTTCTGCGGAAGTGTCCCAACTTGAGGAGACAGTGGAAGCCGTTGAGAAGGATATCGGGGACTTGAGAGCGGACTCGGCAGTCACGCTGAAGCTACTCACGATGTCTCTCACTGGAAGAAAAATGACTAAGCAGGAGGTACTGCAGGAAATCGAGGACACAAAGAGAACAGCCACACGAGAGGCAGGGCTGAAGCTCATTGAGAGTGATGGAACGGAGTCCGAAGTATCGGCGAGTACAGATCCGACAGAGAACGATACGAAGAACTCTGCTAGGAGAAGGAGCACATCGCCGGGATGGGCCCGCAGGAGCTAGACCCCATGCTGCCAGTGTCAGAATTCAGGATTATCTACATGGCGGCGCACATGGACAAGATGGGAGCGAAGTTTGAGAGATCGTTTGCAAGGAAAGACGAGACGGTGTTTGCGTTGTCACATGTGGTACAGGAAGGACTGTTTGCGACGTTGCAGACGGACGACGGTGACGGAATTCTTGATGAACGAATCTGTGGGATGCAGCGTTCTAGGGCGTGGTGCGGAACCCCCCCAATTTTGGGTGTTGTTAATATGGTTGGAACCCGGAATTTCACATGTTACATGGGTGCACTATGATGCAACAATGAGCCTTCCATGTTTCGTTTGCTCGATATTGCCCGTTTTGCACTTTTTGCGATTTGATCTTTGTGTGCTCTAACTAGTTGTCGCGGGGTTAGAACGGGGTTAGAGCACTAGTTATCGCGTGGGTTATCGCGCGATAACCTAGTTATCGCGGGGGTTATCGCGGGGGTTATCGCGCGATAACCTAGTTATCGCGTGGGTTATCGCGTGGGTTATCGCGCTTCATTTTATGTTTCCCCTTTTCGCTGTAGCTCTCAAAGCCTTCGTATTCTTTGATAATGGCCCTTGCTGCTGCCCACGCTTGGTGCGAGCAGCCTCAAAAGCTCCTTGGGGTCCGTCGCCTTGGCGGTCCTGAGGGGTTTACGATGGGTGATGCCAATGTGAGGCGCCCTGTGGCGACCCGCTTTGAACATGGTGTGGACTTTGGACTGCTTGTCCATAAGTCCCCCTTCATGGCGGACAAGCGAGACCCCCTGGTTCTCAGCAACTACATCTTCGAGTTGCTAGAGGTAAATCCAGGGGTTGCTGGATTTTTGATCCAGCTTCATACCGAGGATGTGGACGCGGTGGTGGAGTCCGTCACCGCTCATGCTCAGAAGGGTGCGGGGACGAAGACGACCCTCTATGTGGGTCAGGAGGAGGAGGAGGAGGAAGTGGAGGAGGAGGAGGAGGATGCGGAAGGGGTGGGGGCTGGGGGGAGGAAGGAGAAGCCCCACAACCCCCTCATGATTAGTGTCCAAAAGGTAAGGATCCGACCGGGTAAGGGGAAGGAGAAGTCGGATGGTTGGTTCCCCCAACCCCTCACCCACAACACCCGCCGGGTCTGCACTGACGACCCCGAAAACAAGCTCCCCATGCACTCCCTTTGCCCCACAAGGGAGTGGGAGCGTGAGTGGTATGGGGTCACCACTCCCAACATTATTTCGGGGCAGGGGGTGATTCTTTTTCCATTTGGGGCAACACCCCCCCTTATTGGGGAGGCGGAGGAGGTGGTTGCCGCCGAGCCCTTGGGGGCCTTTAATAGGGACCCCAATGACCTTGTGCTCACGGTGGGGGGAAAGCTGGTGGTCAACCACCTCCTGGAGCACGATTTTTTGAGTGACATTCAGCTGCAAAGTCTTTTGTATGATTTGGATAGGGTGCCTCTCTCAGAGAAGGCACCCATTTTCAATGAGAACCTCGCCATTGTCGGCAGGCCCCAAGATTCTGGGACCCGCCGCACATTGTATGGCAACTATGGGGGTGCCAACCACCACAAGCACAACCCCCACAAGCTCCATGATCTGCCAGTCCTTAAAAGGGTGGCAGATCGTGTGCTTGAGACGGCGAAGAAGACTGTGGTGGGTGGGGTCGGATGGAGCTGCACCATCCTTGACATGGCCGAAATTTCGAGCTATGACCACACCCCCTAGCACCTCCATCGCGACGCCCCCCCCTACACCATTCCTGAAGGCACATTGATTGTCAATTGCCTTATTATGCTAACCCATAATCATGAGGAGGAGGATGGGTCACATTTTCTTTTTGTGCCCTCCAGCAGTTCGGGGTTCCCTGACCCTTGGGTGGAGAGGGCTGTGCCATTCAAGAGGGGCACTGCCTTTTTTTTTAATGCCCTTGATGTCCACAGGGGGTCGGGGATTCCCAAGGCCTCCCCCATGGGGGTAAGGGACCCCCGCCTCATGGCATTTTTTGCCATTGAGCTTACCTAGGGGGGGAATCTTCGATTCCCCAACCTGCACGTGACGCAGTCCATTAAAAGGCCCCAGCTGGGGGCACCTGGTGGCCGGGTGGCCAGGACAGTCCAGTGTGATGGGGCGGTTAGGTGTAGGGGGAAGGTGGTAGCCAATTGCTACGGATGCAATCGGCTGATTTTGTGTCCGGCCCACAAAGATGGCCTTTGTGTGCCATGCCAGGAGGGGGAGGAGGTGGAGGGGGGGGAGGAGGAGGAGGTGGTGGTGGACCCCAATGGGGTCAGCATTGAGCAATGTGCTCAGTGCTTGCTCCCGGTGGGAACAACCACAGGGCATTTTTTGTTGTCGGGGTGGGGGATTGGGAGGGAGGTGATTGCCCCCCTCACTAATGAGGAGGCGGGGGCGGTCGCAGGCCACCCCGATCAGTGCCCCTTGGCCAAGGTGTGCCATGGGGAGGCACTGCCCTGGCCCATCTTGCAAGGGCATGTTGGGATTAAGGTGCCGGCGGGCACCATTTTGGTGGTGAGGAGGGGGTTGTATGGGGGAGTGGCAAGGGTGGCCCCTGAGGTGGAGGGGGTGGCCCAGGTGGTGGAGTGGCGGCAGGTGGGGGAGTATGCGGCCGTCACGGACTTCGTGTGGCTCCGGAGGCTGGGCCTGGTGCTGGACGACGCCAAGAAGGAGGGCCAAGGCATGTGTCCATGTCACCAGGTGTGAAAACTTCCCACAACACCCTGCTCTAACCCCTGCTCTAACTAGTTATCGCGCTAGGTTATCGCGTTCTAACTAGGTGCTCTAACTAGTTATCGTGCTAGGTTATCGCGTTCTAACTAGTTATCGCGGGGCTATCGCGGGGGGTTAGCGCGGGGGTTATCGTGCGATAACCTAGTTATCGCGGGGGTTATCGCGCGGGTTATCGCGTGTTTTTTTTTGTTTCTTTTGTTTTTTTCAGGCTACCATCTTGCAGCTGCCCCGTATCTTCGTCAAGGACAACGCCCAGGCAGCCGAGGCAGCAGGCGGAGCAGCAGAAACAGCAGGGGCACGGCCCGCCAAGCCGGTGGCGGCCCGGTTGGAGCTGGAGGGGGAGAAGAGGCTGCCGGAGGGGGCGTCGTGGCGGTGGGGGGAGCCTGGGGATGAGGCCTGCAGGATGGGGGGGACGGGATGGTACCGGCAGGTCACCATCACCGAGAAGGAGGGGGGGGTGGAGAGGAAGACCAACCTCACCCTCCCCTCCTATGTGTGGGTTGGGGGGGAAACGGCCAAGTGGCCGAATGCCGCAGAGGGGGAAACGGTTGCGGCTTTTTCGTGTTTGTTTGGGATGAGCGACCCCCCCCAAAGGAAATCTTATTTCCTTTTGAGGGTGTTTTTTTTGTGGGAGGGGGAGTATACGGGGAGGGAAGTGTGGCAGAAGCTGCACAGGGGGGGGGGCATCCACCAGGTTGGTGGGTATGACCCCCCCCCTTCTGTGGTGGACGCCACTGCCGATTGTGTTCGGCAGTATGCACCCAAGGGGGGAAGGCCGGGAAAAGGCCAGACGAAGCGGGGACCAGACGTGGTGGTGGTTGAGCCGGATGCCCCCCCCCCCCCCCTTAGGGGTAAGGGCCAAACCCCCGCCCTCAAGCCCTCCCCCAAGCCATCGAAGGTGGCAAAGGTGGCGGCGGCCCAGCCCCCCCATGAGGCCCTGGACGTGGAGGCCTTGGGGGCCAGTGTGGCCACCCACGTGACGGACGCTTGCCAGGTTTTCGTGGAGCAGGCGGCCGCCACGGGGGTTGAGGCCGCACTGGCCAAGGGTCGGTCGGAAGACCACAAGTCGGCCTTGGCGAAGGCCGAATAGGCCTAGGGCAACACCCAGTGTGCCCTGGACCAGGCCCTCAACCTGGCCGCCAAGAGGGGGGAGGAGGTGGAGGCGATGAGGGAGGCCCCGAGGGAGGCCCAAGAGGGGAGGCGGAAGGCGGAGGTGGAGGCGGCCCAGCTTAGGGTGGAGGTGGAGGGGCAGCGGAGGAGGGGGGATGACCTCCAGCAGCGCTTGGGGGTGGCTGAGGCGCAGGTGCGCAGCCTCACCTCCACCCTCTGGTTGCAGAGTCAGGGTAGTGGGAGTAGGAGTGGGAGCCAATGACTAGTGGATTTGCTCAAGGGGTTGCCCAAGGGCATTTTTCGTGGGGAGGAGCGATATGGGGCCCAAGTGGACATGTGCCACTTCGGCCTCGTGGGAAGTGGAAACCCCAACCCCTCTAATTGTAGGGCGACCCACATGGCCGCTGCTACCCTCAGGCCTCCTTTCACCCCCTTGGTTGCATACCTCAATGGGTATTGCACCTCCAATGCTCCACCATGGTTCACATGGTGTAGCATCCAAATTGTTCACCCCCAAGGGACGGATACCATGGGCCTCCACTCCCATTTGCGGGAAGGGGCGCCCATGGCGCTTATTGTGTGTGTGGGGTCTTTCACGGGGGGTGAGTTTTGGGTGGAGAGTGGTGGCCTGCTGAATCCCTCCATGAGGGAAAAAAAGCGGCACACCCGTGTGTGCAAGGGTAGGGCGGTGGAGGGTTGGGCATGCACCGCCACCCCCCAAGCCCCGGTGTTGTTAAACACCAGGGCACTACACGCTCCATTGCCATGGGAGGGCGAGCGATGGAGCGTGATTTTTTATAGTGCGGGGGGGGGTTCTGCACTGCACGCCTGTGTGGCGGCAGCAGCTGCTGTCCATGGGTTTTAGGCTGCCCAATGCTCCCTCTAACCCCTCCAGCTAGTGTAATTTGTGATTCGATTATTGTTCACTATTTCTATTTTTTCTGCTTTGGTGGGATGCCCACCATGGTTTGTCATTGTGTACTCTGAGGAGGGGCAACTAGCCCGGAACATGTCCATTTGACTGATTTGAATTTGTGATTGTGACGCCATATACCCCGTGCCTGCACATTGTTGACATCTCCAAGGTTTCCTGGGTGCAAAATCAACGTTTGTGAAGGTTTTAGGGTGCCCAACGCTTGCTCTAACCCCTCCAGTTAGTGCGCACTAACCCCTGCTCTAACTAGTTATCGCGGGGGTTATCGCGCTCTAACTGGGTGCTCTAACTAGTTATCGCGGGGGGTTATCGCGCTCTAACTAGTTATCGCGGGGGGTTATCGCGGGGGTTATCGCGCGATAACCTAGTTATCGCGGGGGTTATCGCGTGGGTTATCGCGTGTGTTTTTTGGGCCCTTGCTTCAAAACCCTCCCTCATTTCGTGTCCAGGTCTCTATTCTTCATGGATAGTGCTGTCAATGAGGCCCTGCGGGCTCTCAACACAGCTAACCTCCGGCGGTGCACCGATCTGCAGTGCCCCAAGGCCCGGCGGCGGCGTTTGAAGGCGGTTCAGCGGCTGGTGCGAGTTCTATTGGGTGACCCGAACGTTGTGTGTGGCACCAACACCAAAGGCGAAGTTTGTTTAAGTGGTGGGGCGTGCACTGCCCTGTGTGGCCCACTTGGCGGCCATCTTGCATTAACAGCTCAGGAGCATGAGGCCTTGAGCATGCTACGCATGGCATGCAGCATGCATCTCTCCCAACGGGCCCTTTTGCGAATGCCCTGCCGTTGCACATAACGGGACCTAAGGACCGTTCGGCAACGGATCATGCCCTACTTTCCCCAAACAACCATTGTAAAGTGTACCACAGGCCGCCATAGGGCAGCTGCCCATGTGCCTTTGCAATCAATTGTGCAAAATGCAATATCTATGGCCCGAGTTATCGGGAAACCCCCCCCTAGTGGCGTTGCCATTGTTGTTATTTCAGTTGATGCGACTTCCTTGTGGAAGGCATCCTCTACCCGTGCGGATGTATGGGTTAATGTATGGGGGGGGGGGCAAAATATGCTTCGAAGGTGAAGCTATGGGCCTCATGGTTTTGCATGGATGGCGGGGATGAACAGGCTTTTTTGAGAAGCCTGGACATCTCTGCCAACCTCAACCAAGAGGTGAGGGATGTGGAAGAGGACGTTGTCCTCTTTCAAAACCAATTTTTGACTTGCACTGTCATTTTGACAGGGGATGGGAAGGGGATGCAAGCAATGGGGGGGGGCTGGGTCTAAGTGTTGGTTGTGCAAAGACCCCAATGGGATTGTTGAGCAAAGGGGGGTGGAGTCCACCTCAAGATGGGGGGCATTCTTGAGAAGTGTGATCCCTGATAGGCGGCCGGGGGACTACCAACATGCAGCATGCCGCATCCTAAACGGCATTGCAAAGCGCACTGAGACCACCCTTCAGGCCCTCCCCCCTGGTACCCCTGGTAAGGCCCAAGCTCTTACAGCTTTGCAGGCCTTCAAACAAGCCCTCAAGGATGAGACCTCAGGCATCCCTCTCAGGGAACGCCTCCCTTCGGCCTCGAGGGCCACAGAAAAAGATTTCGATCTAACAAGCACCAAAGTTTTCCTAACCCCCCCCCCCTTCCAAAGGCAATTTGTGGATTGCCTCAAAGAGCATGTCCCCATAGTGAGGACCCCTGGGGGACCTATGTTATGGGTTGTTGTGCATGTCATGGTGAAATGCATTGAGGGTTTGTATGAGCTTTGGAGGGTGAGGGAGTTGTACACTCTAACCCAAGTGGAACGCCACCGTGCGTTGACCACAAAATTTTCAAAAGCGTGGGGAGACTCAGGTTTGGCCCCCACCAGGTGGATCCATTGGTGCTTGGCACATTCCACCTTTTGTGCCGAGAAATGGAGGAACATTTTTCAGTTTTCCTCCATCCCAACGGAGTATCGGCATGGGCCTTACAAAAGGAGACTCAAAAATTGTTTTAAGGGTCGGTCCTTGGTGAGGCCAAGTGTGTCCCTCCGCCACATGCACCATTGCATGTCCATGAACGCCCTGGACCTGGAGCAAGGGCTTTTGGGACTGGAGGCAGCCAAGGCCTCACACATTGATGACTTTGTATGAAAAACGACCACACATGCTTTGTGCCAAGTGTTTTGTGTTGTTTGTCCTAGGGAGGGAGGGAGGAGGGGTGCGCGATAACTACACGCGATAACTACGCGATAACTGAGTTATCGCGCAATAACTAGCGCGATAACTAGTTAGAGCAAGGTGCTCTAACTGCGTTCTAACTCTGTTCTAGTTGTGCTCTAACTTTTTGACCCCCCCCCCAAAAACCACCCCTACAATGAGGGTTATGTGGGGAAAGAAAGGGGATGGGGGGTTTTTGAGGGTGCTGAATCCATTTTTTTAGGTGGTTTGCCCCAAAATTGAGGGTAGGTGGGTGGAGCTTACCCATGTCACGACACGTGTCGCGGCACACTTTCTGATGCGCCCCCCCCCCCCCCCCCCCCCCCCCCCCCCCCCTCCGTGTCATGGTGGCACGGCCGGCACAGGTGACACAGGTGACACAAGTGCCAAACCCCCTCCTACACGAACCATTGCATGGCATACCGTGCCATCGCCCCCCCCCCCCCCCCCCTCCATGTCATGGTGGCACAAGGGACATAGGTGACACAAGAGAGGTGCACAAGCACAATAAAGCACAACCACGCCTCCACGAAACACAAAACGAATTCATGCAATTTGCAACACGCTAGCCAGCATCATTATTCATCGTTTTGTAGCCCAAGACAGCGGGCCTCAACCGAATCGTCCCATGTGTAGTGCATCAATATATATGCCTACATGCGGACTCCCTGCACAATTGGAGGCAGAATGGCAGCCTGCTTGCTCACCAAAAGAACCTATAATGGATCAAAACAACACGAAACCTACAAATGCATGCGGCGGGCCGCGGCCAACACCGTATCATACACATCCTTCTCCATGATAAGTAGGTAAACAAAACAAGGTATTTGTGGGGATCATTCACAATCTTGGACCTCTTTAGCATGCGGCATGCCCTACTCATTAAACGGAACAAACAAACGCCTAATTATGCACCAACGTAGAAAAAATGTTTTGGCCTCTCTATACCATACCATACATACAGTGCCAGTAGGGCTGGTTTGCGAGTGGTGGCGCGTCCCATCTTTAAACCCCAACGCGCCATGGGGCTCGGCCATTCTACATCCCCGGTCCTGTCGACGCATGTGAATTTGTTGTGCAAAGATGCCAACAAGTTCACACAATTTCTCCTATTTAAAAAATGCATGCACTGGGGCAGCTCCATGCATGCTCGCCGACGTTAGTTGGACACGGGGACGCTACAACACACTGCAACGGCAGTTGTGTTGGTGATTGTGCAACACAAACATCCCAAAACCACATCCCGATGCATAATGTGACTAATTAAACTAATTACCTAATTGACGAATTACCTCATTAATTTACCTAATTATAGAAAGACAACTACTACAACAGGAAAACAAGCAGCAACTCCTCAGCCAAAATCGATGGAAGATGGAAATCATCATAATCATGATCATCATGTGATCTAGAGAGCAAAAGTCAAAGAGGCAGATTCCAACACAACACAACACAGCATAGCACAGCACAACACAACACGACACAGCGGCGGCCCCGTGTGACACGACACACCCTATGTGGCGGCACCGCGGCACGGCACAGCCCAAGCCCCCCCCCCCCCCCCCCTCCGTGGCTGGGTAAGCTCCGGTGTTCCAGAAATTGCGTTCTAACTAGGGGTTCCGCACCACGCCCTAGAACGCTGCATCCCATGGACCGTGCAGAAAGTCAGAGCGGTGGGCATGATGGCATCTCTCGGGGGTGAGCACAACGAGATTGCCTTTGAGATCGACGCGGCGCCGATCCCGACGAAGGACTTGGGGGGAAAATCCCCAACAGTGACGCCCAAAGAGGGCAACTTCGTCATCCAACAATCTAGACTGTTCATCTCGCTCGACGGAGCAGAACAGCCGCGAATCTCTGGACCCGGCTCGCAAGAAGGCGAAGAGTGAAGGGCTATGACGGCGGTGGCCGACCATGTGACGAGAACCCTGCGGGACCTGCTCCAGCGGCAGCACACGGCCCTGACGGAAGCCTAGCAGTTGATATGCGACCTGAAGAAGCAGCTTGCAGAAGCCAAGGCACGAGAGACGCGCGAGCAAGGGGACCTGGAGGTGTCCGCAGACGATTATTACAAAGAAAAAAAAAGCCACCCGTAGCCTCCGAACGCCCGCCGTATCGTGGTAGATAAAGGAATATCTCGCTGATGGAACCATTGTTGTGCCAATGAGGATGTCGCATATCATATATGCCTGACTGCCACATTTCGGGTGGCGGTGGCGCCATCCCTTGGTGGAAAAGGTGGACATCAAAGCAGTACTCTCGATACAGCCATTTTTCGTGGTCTCCGATCGAGTCAATACCTTCGTGGAAGGAAAGACATGTCACAATTGTCGGTTGCACGAAATAGTGGCATTGGCAATGGCTTGTTGCCCCCTTGTCAACACAAGTGGGAGCCTTGGCCTTTTGCCACTTGGCAAGATCAACACATTGACATGTTAATTAATTAATTGTTAATTAATTAATTCAGTGTTGCACACCTGGTTAGCTTACACTGGATTTGAGGTGTAGTCACTATCAACACTTACCTCACCATCTGATGGAACAATCTCATCCTCCACATTGTTGTTTTGACGTGCACTCGAGCTAGAGGTTGAGCTAGAGCTAGAGCTTGAACTAGAGCGTACGTTGGAGGTAGAAGCAGCGGGCTTAGATGCTCTGGCTTTCTCCTTCACGTCACGGTCGTGTCGCCAAGGACCCACAAGCTCATACTTCTGGAACCGACTCCAATAGAATGCTACCAAATTGGGCCTCTTGTTCCTCCCTTTGGCGTTTTTCCTTCTCCTTTTGTCTCTTGTGTTGACTACTTTCCTTGGGAGCCATGGGCACAAATTCCTGAATGAAAACATAAAAATAAAAACAAAGAAGCAAATAAAAATGAAATAAAAGCAAAAAAAGACGTTTAGATCTTTTTACAAAACACAACAAAATAAAAGGAACTCATCAGTCTAAGCATAGTCATGCCGTCATCTGCCTATGACACCGTTACTTTCGGGTGTAAAAACGGTTTTTTCCGTTAAAATAAAAGTGTGGTGAAAACAATTTTCATGGCAAAGAGCACAAGAAAGTATGTGCGTAGAGGGGTGACAACTCATAGTACACTTGCGTGGAGCCCTCAAAAGGGGGGTTTTGGCCAAAAAAGGGCATCTCAAGCGCCTGTGACCGCCTTCAACCGCCTGCAACTGCCTGCGGCCGTGGGCACCCCCTTTAGATTGGATTTTTAATTAATTAATTAATTTTCTTGTGTTTTGATTTTTTGATTGCTTGCTTTGTCTCGCTTTTTGACAACTCTTACAAGGATAGTATGGAACCATCGTGATTTTCGTGACCCATAGGAGTATATCATGTGCCGTGTGCTTTTTCATTCAACAAACCTCAAAGCCTTTTTAATGAATGGCCTTGTGCGCATTGACAAATACACTTTGGCAATGGGGCAAAAAATGCGTTTCGAACTCGCGCTTTGCATTGTGATCACAAAGAAGAGGTATCAAAATCTTTCATCCACAGGAATTTTAATGCACACCGACTTTTGCCACAACAAGGGCCAATTGCCAAAAGAACAAAAGTCACGAATGAAGTCTTTTCACAAAATTGCACCCTAGGAGGATTTACAAGAGGGATGTGAGCTTTGTCATACTATGAATATCACCGTTGTTTGGGAATAGAGTTTTTGCTGATTGCTTCACCATAAACCGTTTTCTTTTTGTGGTTTCAAGGAATGATTCGTAGGGAGCTCCCATACGACATTTAGGGTTGTGTTGCCGCCTACCTCACAGCACAGGACACTCACAGGGTCCTATTGTGGCAACGCAACCTCCTCCCGAATGCACGCCCTTTCTTGGCGCCCGATGTTGTATGCCAACAGCACCTGCATGATTTGTTTTGGTGGGCCGCACGCCTGGCTGCAACGGTACTGCAACTCCCCATAGGCCCTAGGTGTGTCATCGTTGATTCGTGTTTATGTCTAAAGTGTGGGAACAAATTGAATCATATTGCACGTTGTACATTTATGTCCGTTATCGGTCTCACAATTTCTCGACGAAGAAATGTGATCACCGACCCCGCTGGCTGATAACGTTTCTTGGCGAAGAAATGTGAGTAGATAACATTTCTTGGCGAAGAAATGTGAGTAGATAACATTTCTTGGCCAAGAAATGTGGGGGGTAGGTAGCTCATCTTGTGCCTCTGCATGCTTTGTGGGGTGCTCGCTCTGGAGGGCACCATGCTTTTTTCAAATTTTTCGGAAAAAATTGAGTATGCTCTCATGAGTCAAGCTTTGGGGGCGACTCAGTCGTGACTGAGTCACCAGTCACGATCGCCGATGACTGACTCGAGTTAGTCATCAATCATCAATTTTTTGACTCAGTCAAGTTTCAGTCACCACCTGTCGATTTTGACTCAGTCCACCTAGGGTGGACACTTGAGATGTCACGAAAATTGTAACTGCTAAGATCTGTTCACATAGATGCGCACGTGTTGAAATCTCAACACGTACGCGTTGGTTTTCTCTTTGTTGGAAACTTATCATTTTTCATGGAAAATTCATGTGTGGGGTATCACCTTACCCAACCTAACCCCTTTTTGCACCTCCCCTGTACCACTGGGTGCCACTGCAAACATTGCCGACCGTAGGTCGCCTTCTCCGTCCGCAGAGTGTCCCGAAAGCTGTACTTAATTTCCCAAAACCTTGCGTTCAGACTATCCTCTGACACGTGCGTGTTGGAAGTGCGACGCGTACGCATTGGGTGCGTGGCGCGTACGCATTGGTGTTTCGACGCGTACGCTTCAATAACTTAACATGTACGCGTCAGCTCACCAGCGCGTACGTGTTAGATTACCAATGCGTATGATCTGCCGGTGCGTACGCAATTCGTACGCACCGCCTACGTGTTATGTGGTATGGCAGCTGGTTGGTTTAGAGGTATGTGCATGTTCCCTATGTTTCGGAACCCTGGGTTCAAACCCTTGCATACGCACTGTGTCTGCATCGTAGGAAGAGGAACCGCAAGACCAGGGGCCCACAAAGGACGTGGAGGACAACCCTAACCAAGCTTACCCCATGGGGCGCAACCGACAAATACAGGCGCTGAGGACAGGCAGTCAAATGTGATCACTAGCTGCCCTTGGTTTTTCTACGCCCATAACCATTCATCCACATACGAACATTGCACGAATCTGAACCACCGCTCCCTTGCAAAGAGCATCACGTAAAGTAGTACTGTACCAGTCTAAGAAGAGCATGTTGAATGCACACTGCATTGAAGACGAAGTGTACTTGCCCAAAGCATTTCACTGGGATCCCAAATCAAACATCATACACAAGAGCTGAAACACCATACAGACTGCTAAGGCGCATTGGCCTTCCAATGCGTTTTGTGTTCCTTTACTGTGGTTCCCTGTGTGCGCGCTACAGGGTATTGCCGCGCGATGGCTCAGTGCGCACTACAAAACTATAGCGCGCAGCAAAGCGCGCGCTATGGCTCGGGGTCTTGGGTTTGTAACCCCATGTCCTAATAAGCAGGGCAAAAACGCCTATTTTTCTAAAGTTTCAGATTCTTCCGGCACCGCATCTGACGCTGTTAATGTCAGGGAAGATTGCAAACATTTTGGGCCCCCACTATGGGTGGTCCCTGTGGAAGAAAGAGGACCTTTTGGCGGACGTAGTTGAGTTTTTTTGCTCAGGGTCTGCCGTCCAACGGTCTTTGTGGGCCAGGTTGGAAAAAAGGGTCCTCGTGTCTGAAGCAGAGAAGAAGCATCGCAGGACCGAGGCTGCCGACGCCGTCACACCCCTGTCGGTGGTGGACTTGGTCCTGCTCCTGAAGATTCCAAGAAGAAGGTATTATTGCGCACGCTTTGCATGTGACATTGCGCGCACTTCCGCTCATAGCACGCGCTTCGTTGACTTCTGCGCGCGCTACGTCCCCATGTTGCGCGCGCTATTTTCCTCAGGTACAAAGATTTGATTACTTGGACGAGAAGTACGGTCCCCACACACCTTTTTTCTCTCCCCTCCTATGCTAGTTTCGCCACAGAATGGAACCAGCTTGCAAGTAGGCAGCATTTACAGGTTGCCGTGCACACAGATGGGGTCATAGTCTTTTCGCAGTGGCCCCTGCAGCACTTTTTTGACTATATATTTTTCTTTGATTCCACTGTTTCTAACCTCCAATACCCCAGGGAGTGCGAAGGAGAGCTGTGGATCATTGTGAGGGGAGATGGGTTGCCTTGTGGGGGGGAATCGTGGTGCCAGATGTCCATTTCCTTTGCCAACCATGGTCACTTGGCAAAGACGTTGTCCTACCACTGGACTGTTAACATCGCCCTTTGTGGTGAGAAGTCCACCTATGTGTTGTCCCAGGTCTGGGCTAACAATCTTGCTTTTCTGCAGAGTGCCCTTGACACTGGTGTGGTTCCCATCCGGGGTGCATCCAGACGCTGTAGGATTTTCTGCGGTGGGGATAGCCCTTGGCTGCGTCGGTTGTCGGGTGTCACTACACATTGGATGGCAGGTAGTCTGTTCACTTACATGACGTGGTGCAAGTCCAGTGCAACGTGGTTGCAACAGGATGTGGATAGAACCACCGAGCGAGATAAGCAGTTGCTAGGGCTTATTGCACCTGGGGCCAAGTGCAGGCCCATGGATATATTTGGTGTTTTCTAGAGCAGGTTGTTGAAGGTGCCTCTGAGGCGGCGTCACCTTATACCATGTGTTCTGCACCTTCTGATTTTTGTAGGGCGGCAGGTCACTCACTGCCTTGGTACGTAGATTGGCCAAGTCTGTGCGTCCAAGTACTAGGGTCTCTGTTCAGGCTATTCTTCACAGGTGTGGTTGTCACATAGCACTACAGGGGGCGGCAGAGCCAGATGGGGAAGAGACTTGGTGCCTTCTGAAGGTTTGGGACGACCTGGCCCCCCTCCTTGGGGGTGACATGAGAATGCACACATCAGTGGTTGCCATGTACATACTACTGGGAGACATGTATGGCACAATGTTTGAAGAGGGTGCATTGCAGGCTCCAGAGGTTGCCCAGGCTTTCCAGAGGTGGGTTTGTTCAGCAATAAGATCACCTTATATAAACTGGATGTTGCACGATGCAGCAGTCACTATTCAGGCCATAAGGCCCTATGGCCTAGGAATGTTTTCGGGTGATCTTTTGTAAGGGAGCAACAGGGTGCTGAAGGACATTTGGTCCTCCTTTTGTGATAGAGGTGGGGGGGCAGGAACCCTGGTGTCGCGCCGCATTAAGATGCTCAGGCAGGTTAATGAGCATCTGTTCCTGTACTTTGAAGTACCAAGGTGGAATGGCAACTTCAGAAGCAACCTGTGCAATGCACAAAAATTGGCTGACGAGGTTCGGGCATATTTTGCGGATGAGGAACTGTGGTAGCGCGCGCTATTTGTTCTTTAGGAGGAGGAAAAGAGGAAGAAGAAGGAGAGGGAGAGGAAGGAGAAGGAAGAGGAGGAGAAGAGACGGAAGAAAGCAGAGGAGGAGAAAGCAGAAAGGTAATGCAGCGCGCGCTATCGTCGTCATTGCACGTGCTATGCATCTCGTCGCGCGTGCTATGTTCCGTATTGCGCGTGCTATGCCTGTGCTATGCCTCCGCGCTACTCTTTCCAGGCAAGCAAGACGGCACCGCAGCAGGCACCCCAGCCGCAGCTCGCATCAAAGCCAGCACCGAAGCAGCCTGTCCCAGTCCTAGACCAGCCACAAGAACAAGGAGGTCCGTGCAGTTCCACCCCACCAAGTACGGCTCCCAAGGCCAAGCAGCAGAGCAGAGTCGACGCGGACAAGGAGGCAGGAGATGAGCTCATGCAGCGCCGAGATTGGTCCTACAAAGACGGCTACAAGCCTCGTGGGATCATCTACTGCACCACTGCGATCGCGCCCATGATTGTGGAGGGAGCCGAAATCAAGCCAGCAGGCGCCAAGAGGGCCCCTCAGGACCACGTGGCCGTCATCATCCCCAACGATCAGTGGAGCCCCAGCCAACAAGGGGAGGAGGAGGAGGAAGAGGACGACTGGTCGGAGTTCATGCCCAGCTGCCAGGTGTCCTCCGCCAAAAGCAAAGCGAATGAGGAGTTGGGCAAGTGGCAGTCGTGGTAGGAGACGTACGAGGCCGATGAGATTGAGGACCTCTGCCCCGACCCAAAGACCATGAGGATGTCCCCGTCCAAGCCACCAACTCCAAAGAAGAAGAAGCCCCAAGGAGACCCACAAGCCCAGCCACCAGCCCCCCCAACAAGGAGACAAGGGACATGCCGAAGCTGCAGCACCAGCAGAAGCACCAGCAGCAGCTGCACAAGAAGAAGAGGCATCAGCCCCAGCAACAGCAGCAGCACAAGAAGACGACGCACCAGCCCCACCACAAGAAGAAGAGGCACCAGCGGCCGCGCCACAAGAAGGAGAAGGAGCAGCCCCGAAAGAAGAAGAGGCACCAGAAGGAGCAACTGCAGAAGGCGACCCAAGCCCACAAGAAGAAGGGGATGCAGCCCCAGCTGCCACTGGGGCAGAAGACCAGAGACCCGAATGGGAGAAGGAGTGGGAGGCCGAAGTGGTGGTCCAAACTATTAAGGATATCACGCGCGCGCGCGCCTGGTATAGCGCGCGCCATAAGGCTCCTAGCGCGCGCTGTAAATATGTTGCTCGCGCTACACTGTTTTCGTCCGTGAGGACCTGTACTGTTGCACACTTTTCAGACCCTTCAGACAGTGTTTTTGCATGTGTCTTGGGTTGAATGACCAACAGGGAATGTTTTTTAAAAGCAAGGGGTTTTTGAGAAACGCAGGACACTGGAAAAAGAATGGTTTTGAAACATTTTCCGGTTTTGAAAAATTTGAAAAACGGGACAATATAGCGCGGTAGAGCGCGCGCAATAGGCGCGCTATAAAGGTCGTATTTTTGAAAATTTGCGCGCACTACGGAAAAAATGCAACATTGCGCGCACGCAGGGTTGTTGTGTCCATGCACGCACCCATACATCCCACCCCCTCTTAGTAAGAAAAAGTGCTTTTCCAATGCTTTGAGGCATACTCTAGTTGTATTAGAGATGCACTGAGCATCCAGGCATTTCTATCTTAGTATTGGTCCTACCAAAAGTGGTGATAACACATTTTGACCTATGGAACCAAACACCCAATCAGGATATGGAGTGGACCCCTTAATCCCCTTTCAATGTGAGGCACATCATCTTTTCCTGAGTTGACTGAGAACTGACATATCCAAGGCAGAGCCTATGAATTTATCTATGTTTTTCCACGAATACTTAGCTGTCCTAGTGGTATGCACCCTAGGGGGCTGGGCACCTCTTTTTGAGAGGTCCTGGGTTCAATTCCTGGTCAGCCTAGCTAAGTAGGAAGATCCCATGTGACATGGCAGTGACCTCATCGCCACATGCCCTGCCACCTCAGCACATATGGGACCCAAAACAAAGAGTGCACATCTCCTGAGATGGCACTATGGAGATAGCGTGACCATGGGGCAGTTTTCCAACTCTTTTCCAAAACATTTCAGCTATCTTTGTGAATATGCATTCCGATTTGACCTGAGTTGCAGTTTCTGTGAATATCCTTTCATCTTTCACTGATTACACTGCAGCCCTTCATGCTTTGATCCTGATTCTCTTCTCCTTGCACACCTCTGGCTTGGGTTATCCTGGATTGACTATATTTCAGCAAACAAAAGGTTTTCATCTCCAAAAACAAGCAGCAGGAAACCCTACACCAGCAGCAAGCAGCAGGAGAGACAAAAACACAGTGTTGAAACCACTATAAACTTTTCTGGTAGCAAGAGGCAGTCTGTCTCTGCGCACCGGCAGCAACCCCGCGCCGTACATCCAGTGCGCCGAGTACAGGCACATATAAGCAGAAGGGCGAGAAGATGGACACAAGGAAGGAGGACGCCAACGTGAAGACAGCGCCAGCGCCTGAGGCACCGGCAAGGCCAGCACCTGGGGAACCTGGACCTGGACCTAGCGCCGCTGTACCTTGGGAGCCCTTACATGGGCCATTCGAAGTGGCTGAGGACTCGCTGGATGGACTCCGGACGGCCTTCAGGGCCCTCACAGTCGAAGAGGAGGTCACTCAGCCTGTGAAGAGGAAGGGAGAGAGCGAGAAGGATGCTGGAGACGAAGCAGACGAAGGAGAGGAACAAGGGCAAGACTGACGAATGACCCTACCTTCGAAGGCGCACCAAGCGCTTCTGGCCTCCACGCATCACCCTCTCCCATAACCACCACACTCCCAGCCGCTGCAACATCCACTCCCATAACCAACCCGCCTATGGCAGAGGGCACAGGCTTTACTGGCATGCCTCCCTACCCCGCCTATGGTATGAGCCCACCTACCACTGCGCTCCCTGAGGCAACTATTGCCAGTGAGCCGGTGGCTTCCAGCTCTGCGCCGCGATGGTATGCGGCTGAATATCCCCATCCACTACCCGCTACTGGAACCTATGTGGATGTTCCTGGGTATGCACCTGGGTATGCAACCTTGAGTGGGTTGAGGAGAGGACCTGAATCTCTTGGTGGCAGGAGTAGAGGATCGGGAAGATCCTCCAACAGGTCCCTGACGCGGTCGGAGATTAACGAGGTGCTCCGAGGAGCCACTTCAAAAATCGTGGGCGACCTCACTCAAGAGATCCGAGAGAAACTGGAGCCCCTGATGATCCCGCCCCAAGCGTCAGCTACCACGGTGGGAATGTCACCCCACCGAGTACAGGCCAACCACCTGGCGGCAGGGTTGACAAACACCCTGGGGAGCCTGAGGAGCCGACCGATGCCGACTCCAGCACCTATACCGAGAAGTCCTTTCGTACCGAGAACGGCCCAGCCGCCCTACAGCCACGTGACGAACTCTACGAGGGCCGAGCTAGACCGGCTGGGGCTGACAGCCTTGAGGGCGATGTTGGACCTGGAGCCTTATGGCTCTAGTGATCTAGGCGGAGACCCCTCCGATGATGAGCCGCCGTCGATGACTTCTACTTCGCCCTCGGAGGACGATGACCCGGAGGACCCCGAGGACCCAAAGGGGAAGAAGAAGAAGAAGAAGAAGAAGAAGACCCGACGCCCTGAGGGACGCAGGTCTCAGGAGGCGAAGGCTATTGCCACCTCCAAGATCGTGGTGAACCTGCCTGAGTTCACAGGCAAGGACCTCAGCGAGTTCGCTGAGAATTTTGGCCGGTTCCTCCGATTGACCGGCCAAACCCACGTCAGTGGGCGAGTCAAGTGCGATCTGCTCCTGCAGTGCTGCAAGACCAAGTACCTGGAGAAGCAGGTCAGGCAGATCGTGACTAACTCCGCCACCTTTGCCGATGTGTTGGTTGCCCTGGAGAGGCAGTACCCGACCTACGAAACCGACCTCTCCATCAGGGCCGAGATCCAGAACCTGCCCGTGCTGCCCAACAACCCCAAACCTCGCAGGGTCTCTGAGCTGTTGGCTGACCTGGATCACTGGGCTGGACGACTGACGCCCGGTTCCTACAGCAGCGACGACCTGCTGTTCTGGTTGGTGGCCAAGCTCCCTCGAGAGCTATGGGACGAGTGCCGTTCGACGGCGGAGCGTAAGGCTAGATCCCTCCGCTACGAGGATCTATGCGTGCTACTCCTGGAGCTGGCGCTGGAGAAGGAGAGCGACCAGCACTTGAACAACTACCGTCCTGGTGGTGGAGGTTCTGGAGGCCATGGCAAAGGGTACCAAGGGTCCCGACCTGGGCAGGGGACTACCCCCAAACACGCCCGAGCCCGTATCAAAGAGAACGTGAAGGAGCTATTCTGGTGTGATGCCAGAGACGAGCAGGGCCACCTGCAGCACGCCCCTGACTGCGAGCAGCGAGACTGCTTCGTAGTCCAGGGGAAGCAGCAGGAGAAGAACACCGGCGCCAAAGCGAAGCTGCCGGATCATTACAGGTGCACCATCACGTGTGCATTCTGCGGGAAGCGGAAGCACTACGAGGATGAGTGCTACCATAAGCAACGCCTATCGGCGAAGCTTAAGGGTGAAGATCCTGGCAAAGGCTCAGGCAAAGGTGGAGGCAAAGGCAAAGGCAACGACTCCGGCAAGGGCAAGTCGAAAGGACGTGGTCAAGGGCAAGACAAGGGTCAAGGTGGACGAGGAGGAGGCGCTAACCGCCAGCCCGACAACAAGAACAAGGACAAGAACGGAGGCAACCCCAACCCTAATCCAGGGGGGAACTCCGAGCCCTCTGCAGGGCAGTCTGGTCCTACCACACGCTCACAAACGCAGGCCCAGCAAGAACAAGGAGCCAAGCGTGAGCATGAAGGTGGTGATGACGGCAACGCTAAGAAGAGGAGCCGTTTCATGAGGATGGCCCGCTAACTGCGGAACAAGGGGTTCGAGGTGACCTGTCCCGCGGAGTTCTGACGGGGACGCTCTGGTGGCACCCAAGACCTGGTGTTTTGGGTACGTATCCGACTAGGGGGATGCGAATACCTGGGGGTATTGGACACTGGCGCCACCATATCTATCGTGGCCAAGAAAATTTTACCTTGTGGGAGCCTGAAGAACACCACGACCACCGCTGCAATACGCATTGGGGATGGACATGTGGTGCACAGCTGCGGGGATTGTGAAGTGGAGGTACCTATGGGCTCCCGGACTATCGCCCATTGGTTCTATGTGATGGACACTGAGCCCTTCGACTTTGTACTGGGGACTGACTTCTTCGTACAGCACTTCCAGATACAATCCCTGACGCTGCAAGCGGCCTATCTCCTCTACGTGGACCACGGCAGTGGCAGAGAGTCTGTGCCACTGGAGCAGTCGGAACATACCTCGAGTTACCTGAGGCTATCGAAGGAGGAGCCCTCGAACATGATGGCGGCCTCCAAAACTGAGGACTATCAACTATTGGGGGAAGTCCTGGACCAAGGTCTGAAGGAGTTGGGTTACTCTCGAGAAGACCTGAGTGTGGAGTTGTTCGCCAGCGACAAGCAGCATGTACTGGACCTTTACTGCAGCAAGGCAGGAGAACTGCAGCTACAAATTTTACTGGCCCTCTTTCAAGATGGCCTACGGGAACCCCAGGCTCAGTGAACTGGGGAAGGTGCTGTCCAAGGTGGCCTTGGAACGTTCCCGTATGGTCCTGTGTTCCCCTGATTGGGGAGGCCATGGGGGCAACGAATACTGGCGAAACCTCCTGGACAGGCTGACTATCAGCTCTGTTCGGTTACCTGATGAGGCCATCTACGTGCCTCTGGGGCGTAAGACGCCTATTGGGAAACCCGGATGGGGGAGTATGCTGAGCGTGGTGGACGGAGGTCTTACCTCCATCCCCTGGGAGGATCTGGACCCGACTCTGGTCCAGGCTATACAACGAGAAAGCGACGGACTCGCCTTGGGTGACTTGAAGGATCGCCTACGACCTCAAGATGCTGTTGAAACTACACCCGGAGGAGATGAGTACGTCGTGACTGACACCAACGCCCCCAACTCTCCCTGTCATGTACCTGTTCCTGATGGAGTCTCTGAGTGTGGACTATCTGAGCTACCTAGCTCTATCCACTCAGATGACGAAACTGAGCACGACGCCTTCTTCGTGCAGACCTGTGTGGAGGAAGTGGAGAACGCCGAGTACGCCGCCCCACTGAAACCCCTACTCTCCATGAGGGTGGAAGACCCCGTGGACGAGAAGCTGGACCCTCGATCCAGGCTTAGGGAGTATGTGGATTCCAAGAGGAAGTTGGTGGCGAAAAAGCTATGCTACGCGAAGCCTACCCGCAGCTCATGGCCACTGAAGCAAGGACGTATGGGAGACCTATCCCAATTGAAGGAGGACCTCGAACAGAAGATCACCACCTGGCAAAGGGAGGTAGATCTTAAGCTCATGAAGAGCGTGTGGGGCGCCCATGTGAGGACCCCAGAGGAGGACGACCTCTCGGAGGAATGTGTATGTGAACCCCCTCGAGCGTGCCTTTGTTGCCATCGTCCACCGGAGATGGTTGAACAAGACCTTCTATATGCCTACCAAGGGCTGAAGGACACTACCACGGGCGAAGAGTCGGTGGAGGACCACCTCCCGACGTCTATTACTCAGGGGGCAAGCAACTTACACTCTGACGAGGACATGGAGGACAAGATCAAGGTATTGGACCCGCGGGTACAGAAGCTTATAAGGACCTATCTGGAGGTGTTCGGAGAACTACCCCCTCCAGCCTCATGTGACAAGCTGGTACAGATGGACCTCAAGCTGAAACCCGAGTTCGTGGGTCACAAGATCCGGAGCAGACCCTATCCAGCTCCTAAAGAGCAGGCCCACGAGATTTTGCGACAGATACAGGAATGTATCGACGCTGGCCTAGTCCTTGAGTACCAGGACGGGGACTACCCCCTACACTGCAGCCCCTGTTTCCTGGTGGCTAAACCTGGGTCTACAGCCAAACGGCTGGTAGTGGACTACGGAGATCTGAACAAGAAAACGCTGAACCACTCAGGGTCCATTCCCAATGTGGAGTCTACCCTGGAGAAGATAGCCTCCTGTCGCTACAAGACCAAAATGGACAAGAGGAGCCGATTCTGGCAAGTGGACCTGACGCCCAACGCACAGGAGCTACTGGCCTTCATCACCCCTCAGGGGAGGGTGTTCAAGTGGAAGGTCATGCCGTTTGGCGTGGCTAACGCACCCGCTCTTTTCCAAGAGCTGATGAACAAGATCTTGTCCATCTTACGAAGGAGACCTAAGGTGCAGGAGCTCATATCCCGTGGTGCCCAGATGGAGGCTCACATCGACGATGTATGCCTCGGGACCAATACCCAGGAGGATCACCTAATCCTCTTGGGTGAGTTCTTTGCGGTCTGCCAGGAGAACCACACACGACTCAAGCTGGAGAAGTGTGAGTTCATGCAGGAGACCATGCAGTACCTGGGGTTTGACGTTGGCTATGGGTGCTGGACCCCAGCGGCCTCTAAGGCCAAACCCCTGATGGATGCCAAGGTACGACACGAAGACCCCAAGAAAGGACTTCATCATGTACGCAGTTTCATTGGGGCGTGCAACTTCTATCGCCGCCACATCAAAAACTTCACCTACACCAGCGCCGTTCTGACGGACTTGATCAAGAAGAGTACTACTTGGCGCTGGGGCCCACAAGAGCAACAAGCGTTTGACGAGCTCAAAGACAAGGTAGCTAACGCTAAGTGCTTGGGCGTGCCTAGGGCACAAGGGGAGATTATCCTGGTGACCGACGCCAGCAATGTGGGCGGTGGTGGAACGTTGTTCCAATGGCAAGCACTAGAGAAGGAGGAGTTCGACTCGGCCATTTCCCAATGGGGGACGGAAGGTCTCAACCGAGATGGAACCCTCAAGCACAGCTACCCTGACAACAAGTGGGTCCTAGTACCTCTGGGCCACTGGAACTGGAAGTGGAACCAGGCCAGGGGGAACTACTCTACCTATGAGCAGGAATTGCTCGCGGGTAGGCTGGTGCTATCCTCACAAGCACGACTGTTGGGGAGTAACCCTGTGGTCTGGCTGTGCGACCAAGAACCGGTCCGCAGTTTCCAGAAGGGTCCCCCACCTGAGAAGGCCAAGCTACGGCGCTGGTGGACCTACCTCAGTGAACTACGGCTGACGGTACACCATATCCAAGAAGTGAAGAACGAGTGTGCCGACTACATCAGCCGCAACAACTTCGACGCCCTGATTGGTGCCCGGTCTGAAGAGCTGGCTAAGGAAGCGTTCAGCCGTATGGACGTCCACTTGGACCTCAACATGACGATGACACGCCCCCTGGATGGACTCCAACAATCAGAGTACCTGAAGGAGTTCGGGGATATCTACAAGCGCCTGGAGAAACGCCTTGAACCCCTCCTGGTCAACCAAGACCAGTGGAAGAGGGACAAGAGCTACCTCTGGCAGGAGGACCGCATCGTGGTGCCTAGTGACCGAGTCCCAGCGCTGCTGAAGTGGACCCATGAGTCCAACGGTCATGTGGGTGCTGACCGTACCCTGAGGTTGTTCAAGCAGTGGTTCCACACTACGTGGACTGTCGACCAACTGCGGAAAACCCTCCAGCCTATCGTGGACAAGTGCCCGTGCAGGTCCTGTAAACCAGGGGATATCAGGGACAGAGGTCTCTACTTGACCCTGCCCATCCCTCACTGTGCTAACAGTGTTCTATACGTGGACTACACGGAGATGCCAAAGTTCGGGGGCTATGACTTCGCCCTCGTGGTAACCTGTGGGTTGACCAGGTTTACCAGGGTGTTCCCATGTACCAAGCACATTACCGGGGAGGAGACTATCAAGATACTCCTGGAGGAGTGGTTTTGTGTCTATGGGGCGCCCAAAGAGATCAACTCCGATGAGGACGTACGAGCACGCTCAGATACTGGCTGGTACAAGAGGGTCCTGAGATCCCTCAATGTCCAGGTGTCTACGGGGATTCCCTACTTTCACACGAGCAACCCCCTATGTGAGCGACAGATCCGTGTCCTCAAGGAGAATGTAAGGATATGGTGCAAAACTGAACGCACCAGAGACTGGGTGAGACTACTCCCCGTCATATCCTTGATGATGAACTCCCAAGAGAGTTCAGCTACTGGCTACTCGCCCCATGAGCTATTCCTAGGGCGCCGGGCATGGTTCCTACATGCCCCCTATCCAGAGGACACCCATTCTTCTGTGGGTGAATGGGTCCAAGAGCAACAAGCGAAGGTGGACAAGGCCAAGGCTATGCTCCAGAGAGTGAGGGAGCGTCAGTGGAACAAGAAGAACAAGCACCGAGTACCGGCCACCTACCAAGAGGGGGACTGGGTGCTGGTGCACCACAGTCGACTACCCGCCTGGCCACGCTCTACCAGCAATGACCCATACTTCGGGCCGTACAAGATTCTATCAGTGGATGGACACCGTATCACCGTGCGGTGTTCTCCCCGTCTAGGGGGGACCCTGGTGTGCGCTGCTCAACACCTGAAGCGCTACTATGATCCTGAAGACCTCTGTGGGGAGGTGTGGGAGCTGAAGGACGAGGAAATCGCCGCTCTGGACCTACAAGGGGCTGCCAGCCCTATGGAAGTTGAAGGTGAACTCATCGACATGAACGCCGAGGAGATGGCTAAGGAGGGCTTCTACCTGGTGAAGTCTGTCCTACGCCACCGCTATCGCCAGGGTTGGCGCTTCCTCACCCTCTGGGAAGGGTTTGGAGTCGAAGAGGCCACCTGGGAGCCCTTCTCTGCATTTGTTCTACCTGAGGGACGCCTAAACTCAGTTCTGGTTGGCTACCTGTCCCAGAACAACCTTGGTGAGTTGCTGAGGCTCGCTGAGACGCTTGCCTCCAAGACTAAAGCTAGGGACTGAACCTTACCCTTACCTGCCAAAGCGTATGTGTGAGTGTGCTATTCCTAAGGTCCTGAGAGCAAGCCGCAGAAGTGGTGTCCTAATTATACCCAAGTCTGCACGCTTGCTAAACCTGGAGGGTTGGCTTATTGATGCCACGGGGTACGCCCCGGGTCTCCCCTCCCCTAAGCGCCCAATTTCTGTGCTGGTGCAAAACCTTTGGGGAATACCCAGCGTACTAATCCAGGTATTGTTTTCCCTACCTATCTCTCTACTACAGGGAGGGGCGGCCAAAAGCTATGAAGGCATGAAAACGCCGTTTTGCTAAGTGGCCAAAACACTAACCTAACCACTGCCACAGCCCACCAACCCTGCTAAAATTGCAGGAAACGGGTGGGACAGTGACACACGCACTACAGGTCCTACACACCCTACAGTGGCACCATCCTGGTGGGCGAGCACTGGGGCAACTGGCTCAAGCCCCCACTCAGGACTACCACTCCTACACGCACACTCTACTTGGTGTTGTTGAAGAACATGTCGTGGGTCCTAGCGACCCTCCTGTGAAGAGGACAAGAGAACACAGCGCTGCTAAGCAACTGTGGCCTAACAGGGGACGCCACAACGCGTTTCCCCTGCTAGGGCTTGGAGGGAAGAGGTGCTCTTTTTGCGTGCACGTCGCAGATGTCGAAGAAGTCGGACTCCCTGCTCTGCCACAGGCAGAGGGGAGTTATTTGTTTGTGTGATCTGCGCCCTTGTTTAGCAGGGCATGAAAAAAATGGGATGCTGCTGCACCAATCACCCTACCTGCCCACCTGTAAAGCAAAGGCAAATGAAGGGGTGTTTGCGGCGGAGGAACCAAGCCACACTCCAGGTATTATACCCTTCTCAGTGTGACCTATAATACACTGTCCGCAAACGCGCTGAAGAATCAGCTCCCCTGTCAAGCAAGCAAGCTTTAAGGGACTCCTCAGGTTCTCTTAAAGAACGTACCGAGGAGCCCCTGGGTAGCCTAAACAAGGTTTACCGTGCGCACTTCGCGTGGCCTACCCTTTAATGCGTGTGTGAATGCGCGAGCATGCACAACGGCGTTGGGCAAACCTGCCCATCTGAACCACAACCACGACTCCACCAGAGGGTGGCCCCACCTGGGCTTACTCACCTTACCTACCGCTGGAGAGAGAGAACAAGTGGGCACGTGAGGGGCGGAAGCGAAGAACGTTACTATGCACTTGTGTGTATGTCTAATCACCCTGATCTGACCTCTAATCATCTGCAATCTTTCTAATCAATCCCTCTATCGCGTCCTATCGTTGTTAGCGCTGCTACAAGACTCGTTCACGGAGACACGAGACGAGCAATGTGTATGCGGCATACGAGACGAGCATACCTGTAGTTTATACCTGATTCATTGAAGTCTTTTTCGTTGATTTTCGAATTCTTGAATTCTCGATACTTCTATTAGTGTGGGTGGAATCTGTATGTTTATTTATTAATGTGTGTCTCGTCATTTTCAAGACTACGTGAGACATACGTTTATAATTCCATTATTTCTCCATTTTCCGGCGCTTCGCTAGGAGCCGCTCCTGCGCGCCGCCTTTTTATGCGTAGGAATTTCTTGATTTAAAAAATCTAGAGATGACTATAATTTTTATAAAAATGTGCTTCTGATGCACAATTGGATTCTGCTCAGGTGTGTTCTCTTAGAAAAATTCTAGGCCGTCATTTGACGGATTTTGGTGTCGTCGCTTAGTTTTTGCGTGGATTCGTCCATAATTCTCCCATTCCTGCCTCTGCAGATACCCACGCGCAGCCTCGCTGAGTAGGCCGTGTTCGGGCCGAAACGCAGCAGCCTGGAGAGACTGAGCAGAACCCAAGAGCCCACCAAAGGGCAATTTAATTTTTTCACGACTCCCTTCGCCCTAAGACAGGTCACAGGTGGCCACCAGGTTTACGAGAACCCATGCGAGTGTGTATATTGTGTCTTGCGTTGGGTTTGTGTCGCGCTGCGTCTTGGAGGGAGGGATGCACATGCACATGTTTTGGCATGCTCCCAAACTAACCCAACCAAGCCACAGGAGCCCCGGCAGCGCCCTGAGCGCAGAGTCCTCTGTAGGAAATGTTACAAACAGAGCAGCAAAAGAGCGCCAGCCATGGTGAGCGCCCATTTTTCTGTGTGAGGTAAACCATAGGTATTTTAAAGTAGATGTAGAAACCAAGGAAGGCCCAAGAAAAAACCCCTTTTTCCTAAAATGCGACAGTGGTGGCCACGACAGCACAAGGGGGGAGTTAGAAAAAGTGCTTTTCCAATGCTTTGAGGCATACTCTAGTTGTATTAGAGATGCACTGAGCATCCACGCATTTCTATCTTAGTATTGGTCCTACCAAAAGTGGTGATAACACATTTTGACCTATGGAACCAAACACCCAATCAGGATATGGAGTGGACCCCTTAATCCCCTTTCAATGTGAGGCAAATCATCTTTCCCTGAGTTGACTGAGAACTGACATATCCAAGGCAGAGCCTATGAATTTATCTATGTTTTTCCACGAATACTTAGCTGTCCTAGTGGTATGCACCCTAGGGGGCTGGGCATCTCTTTTTGAGAGGTCCTGGGTTCAATTCCTGGTCAGCCTAGCTAAGTAGGAAGATCCCATGTGACATGGCAGTGACCTCATCGCCACATGCCCTGCCACCTCAGCACATATGGGACCCAAAACAAAGAGTGCACATCTCCTGAGATGGCACTATGGAGATAGAGTGACCATGGGGCAGTTTTCCAACTCTTTTCCAAAACATTTCAGCTATCTTTGTGAATATGCATTCCGATTTGACCTGAGTTGCAGTTTCTGTGAATATCCTTTCATCTTTCACTGTTTACACTGCAGCCCTTCATGCTTTGATCCTGATTCTCTTCTCCTTGCACACCTCTGGCTTGGGTTATCCTGGATTGACTATATTTCAGCAAACAAAAGGTTTTCATCTCCAAAAACAAGCAGCAGGAAACCCTACACCAGCAGCAAGCAGCAGGAGAGACAAAAACACAGTGTTGAAACCACTATAAACTTTTCTCTCTTTAACAAATCCCAATCCAGATTATCATTTTTAACAACTTCCTTCCACTCTTTCACGAAAACTTGCCTCACCAGTCTACCTCTCCGTCCCCGTACCCCCCCTTTTACCTTCCTTGCCCCCCCTTGAAGCTCCTAAACCAAATCTCTGTTTTCAGAGTCGTGTGCCTTTCTTCTGCCTTGAAGGCAGCAAAGGCACCAAGGGCATGCCACTGCTTAGCAAACCCAAGCATGTGGTCAACCCAAAGGTGCACCCACAGAGTTTGCCCCAACTGGCACCTTTTGTGATGCACTGCCATTTGGGGTAGCACATGTTTTAGGGTGTCAATTTCTTGGGCTCCTAACAGCCCCTCCTTTTTGGCAATGGTTGCACTTTTGTGCAAAGAGTCCCACCACGAATCAAAATTTTGCGCCCATGTGTGTCCTCCTTCCACGACATGTTGCAAGAGACCTTCATTGTTCAGCTCTACAATGAGGGGACCCCAGGCCTGTGTCGAAACAATTAGAATCGGTGCGCTTTGTTCACAACGGAGTGATGGTTTTTCACCCACCTGCCTGCGATGTATTGCGGTGCAACACTTTGTGAGGCAACCCTACCAGGATTTACATGGGTCTGCACCCATGTAAAAGCGCGCCTCTTCGTGAAGCGATGGTGCTGTACAAGAGCCCTCCAACATCCATCAAGGCCACTGTGAGTTACACGTGTCGCCCCATGCAATGCATAGTCGGGAGGCCTGTACTTGGGCAAAATGCTACGTAGCACCTGCCCGTACCAGGTCCAGTGTGACACAATGGGTGAAAGTTCCTTTCCAAAGGGGCGATCGCAATGTGCCCTGCATTTTCGACATACCCAACACACTGGGTCTACACTGGTGCAGTTCCATCTTTTGATGCCTGCCATTGCCTGTTGTGCAACGACACCTGCAACCAAGAAAATATGGAGTTTTTCCATGTAACCCCCTTGTACCTCATACTTTGTGTTCAGGGCCACTGGCACCTTCTCATCCATTTTGCTAACCCTTGTGAGCGCTCGTAGCACAGCACGTTTTTCTAAGCCGTGCAAAATGCACCAGCTACCAAGCAAGTAGCCCGATCTCAGCACTCCAAGCATAAATTGCTCGAAGTGCAGCTTGTGTAGTTGTGTACCATCCACACGAGGGCGTACTCAGGGGTCCGGGTATAAATTTCCCTTACGGGCGGCCATCATGGGTCTCAGTTTCTCCCTCAAATTTGTACCGGCCCCTAGCAATGTGTGGTCCCCGTCCATTACACTGTAGTCCACTACCGGTGGTGCACTAAGTTCGTCCTTCACTCGTCTGATTTCATCAAGGGGGCATTTGATCCGGGACTTGGGGATGGAGTACTGTAGGGCCCGCTAGCTCTTGCCCTCTTTGCGGCAATCGCATAGGAGGGCCTCGGCATGCCACATCTGGTTTCGGGCCATGGGCCCATCCGTCGTTGTCAAAATGAGGGTGCTCACGTTTTCGCCAGCTTGCAGTTGCCAGGTTGTACCAAGAATTTCTGTGACTGCCGTTTGCAGTTCGGCCATCCGTTCCCATCTCGTAGTCCTTCCCAGCTGTTGGTACTCCTTGAACGGGGGCATGTTTCTTGGGGGGAAAAAACAAACCCTAGGGAAAGACAACAAGCGGGGGGGGGGGGGGGGCTCCACGAGATGGGGAAGGGCAGTGTGCGGGCTGCCATCGCCTCTGAAGGGTATCTGTGGGACGTAGAAGTTAGATTGCACCATGTGCACGTGCATGATCAGGTATTTATAACAAAGAACGATGAGCATGTTGAGGAAATTTCAATGAAGCAATGATACACGATATGTTGTGGAGGTTGTGGAAAAGTAGGATTAAATAAATTCTTCGTCTTTCTTGCTTGGTCAGGCTTTTCCTTTGTAACTGCTAAGATGTGGCCTTTTTTGTTCACATGGACACGTACGCGTTGAAAGGTCAACTCGTACGCACTGTTTTTCCACACCGTACGCACTGGGTACCAAATGCGCACGCGCTGCGTACGATTTTGCGCCAAAATCGTACGCAGTGCGTACGGTTTGGTAAATCAGTGCGTACGAGTTGGGATTTCAACACGTACGTGTCGGGGCTTTAACACGTACGTGTCCATGTGAACAGATCTTAGCAGTTACATTTGCTGGTGCGAAGCACCATCAAAAGAAAAGCCTTATTATGGTTTTTAGCCATTTTCGGGTCACCTTTCTATGTCAGAAATGGAGCCGGGCGGTGACAAACAAAGGCAAAAACACTCCTTTGAGATTGCCTTGTGTTTCAGCTAGCAGCGCAAGGACAGGGAGTGTGCATTTGGCGAGATTAGCGACACAGGGTGCAAATAGCATAAAATTGACATATTCATAACTCGGGCCTATTGTATCGGATTCTGACGAAACTTAGGGCAATTTTGAACAATTTGGGGTTTTTCTTTTTATTTTTGAGCTTCAAAAGCTCCTGTGTGCGCTGAAAACCCTCCAATCAAAGAGTGGTGCTAAAACAAAATGACGGCGGTTTTTCAATTCTACAGCAAGACTCAGCTTTTAGAATCATTTATAAATCCGGTCTTAGATCGAAATTTCGTGCACTGTAGCCCGTTTTCACTTTGGATGGTCAAAATGAAAGATCGCAAATGGCGGCGACTGCGAAATGCACGCGTGCACAGCAAATAAATAATATGGCAAATAGATTTCTTGAGATTTGGGGCCTGTGGCTTATATATAGTGTTGTCTGGTACCTCCACTTTGCTATTGCTCCTTTAAATCGCATCCCTAGCATATATCGAATTAGTGGATGCTGGATAAGAAGTGAAAACCTTGTAAAGGTCCTAACTTTGTAAAACGGCCATCATTGATCAAAAAAATTATGACGGCGCGAATCAGCTCTCTGAGGTGGTCATTCAGAGGGGCTGCATCGTACAGTTTTGAGGTATGTTTTGTTTCGGCGCGCGGATGGTATATAATGGCATAAGGACTCCTTTTAGAGGGGGGCGGGGCCCCATTCCCCGGCCCCCCAATTAAAAGCCCCCCATGGGGGGGGCGGTGAACAAGCGGAGGAAAGTTCCACGGGGTGGGGTCGCACGGGTGTTCAGATGAGAACGGGGAGGACAAGAACACAAAGGCAAAAAGTCCATTCAAAGGCGGGGAAGGTGACATGAACGCCGCCCCCACCCCAGCGGACCGAGGGGGAGAGGCCACACCCCAGGACCAAGCAGTCCGCGACACCATCGAAATGCTGGGGCTGGTGGACCTGACAGCCAACCTCGAAGGCCAACCATCCCACTTCCCCTACCAAACGGATGCCGCCCCAATTCGCATCGACGTATGCTATGGTCACCCCACCACCATCATCCGAGCGGAGGCCCGATATGGACCCCTCCCGCTGGGACCCACAGGCCATAGCCCCCTGCACATCCGCCTCACCATCCCCAACCTTCCCCCCAGCCCCCCAGAGGATGCGGACCAAGGCCTACCACCCCCCCTGAAGATGCCCCCGCTGCATGACAAGCATGCCTGGTCCCAATATCAGAGGGCCATAGACCGCGCCCGGCGCATCCAACCAGACCCCACCGACCTACTCACAACCATGCGCACGGCCGCCGTCGCCTGCGGCTTCCAACAACACCCCCACACAGACGACGACCAACCACCCACGGCCCTGGGGGACATGCTCCATGACCTCTGGCATGCGAAGCAACAACTGGCGACCCTCCTCCACACCGACACCCCCCAAACCCGCCGCCAGATACACCACTGCAGGACACGGATAGCCCACATCAGGGCGGACCTGCAGCGGTGGCACATCCACAGGCAACAGCGCATCGCCCAGGAACACGAACGGTATGCGCAACATGAACTCCCCTACAAGGCCATCCAGCACCTCAACGCCGCCATGACCGACACCGGCCACCGCACCATCACCACGGTCCGGCAGGAGGACGGCTCCCTCACCAACGACCCAGCCACAGTGCTCCAAGCAACCCAAGACAGCTTCCTCCGGCAACACACCCCCACCCAAGACACACTGGACCCAGACACCCAGGCCAAAATCGACCGCCTCCCTCGGGTCTTCAACCACGCCCAGAGGAGGCACCTGGAAAAACGCCCCTTCACCATCCACGAAGTCCGGAAGGCCATCCACAGTCTCCGGCAACACAAAACCCCAGGCTACGACGGCCTCCCTGCAGAGGCATACTACCACCTCCCCGCCCACCTCCTCCGCGTCCTCGCCCACCGCCTCTGGGACATCGTCACAGGGCGGACCCCCCTGCCACCAGACTGGGCAAACGTTGTCCGCCCCCTCTACAAAAAAGGGGACTGGGCAAACCCGGACAACTGGCGCCGCACAGTCTGTGCGGTCACAGAGGTCAAAAACCTCTGGACCATCCTCCTGCGCCGCATCCGCCCCCACCTGGACCCCCACATACCAGCGAGCCTCTGGGGGGCCATCCCAGGCCGGTCCCCACACGAGGCCATCTTCCTCCAGGACACCATCGCGGACATGGACCCGGTGGACCTCATCATCGCCTCCCTCGACGTCAAGGGAGCCTTCCCGAACACCCCCTGGCTCCTTCTAGAAGCGGTGTGGAAACGCCTAGGCCTCCCCTTCTACAACTTCACCTCCGACTACATCCGCACCCGCAAATACACGGTCGGCACAGGAGCAGGCCTCACCCCCTTCCTGGAGCCAGGCAGCGGGGTCCCCCAAGGGGGAGCAGAGGGCCCCTTCCTGTACCTTCTAGTGACGCTCCCCCTGGCCCTCGCAATCGAGCAGGATTACCCGGCCTACGCACCCTACCCCCTCCTCTCCCCCCTGGTCTGCTTCGCGGACGACACCAACCTCACCGTCGCGCACACCCCACACGACCCCCATGCCCCGGACCCCGGACCAACGGTCACCCAACAGGCCAACGACTTACTGGACGTGACCGTCTCCTACCTCTCCCACAACAACCTCATCGTCCACCCCACAAAGTCAGTGGCCATGATCAAGGGGTCTGCCACACCTCCCACCCTAGGGCCACAAGGGCCCCCCATGCACGTCGTGATAACCACCACCCACCTGGGGGTAGTCCAGGCCGCCAACCCTGAGGACGCCACCCTCCCTCCCAAGTTGCAATCACACCTCGCCCATCTCCCCAGATATGCGTCCCCGACCACCAAGGCCCTCTCCCTGTCCCACCAGAGCCTGGCGTACTACCTCACCGGGGTCTTGAACGCCTCCATAGGCTTCCAAGCACTCCACCTGACACACCCCACCACCGCCCTCCAGCCGGCCACACGCGCCGTGACCAAGGCATGGGCAGCACACGGGGGCTTGTAATCAAAACCTACTTGAGCATCTACTTTCTTACCCTGATCTGTTGGATCTCCGTCACTTCAGCACCCGTATCTTCCATAGCACAGCACTGCACTGAAATCCGGAAACTCGTTGTAAGTCATCGTTCAGTTCTGATCACATGTTAAGACAGGCATCCTGTGACATGATAGACAGAAATGGCACATGGATGCCTATTAATGAAATAATGATAAATCATTGATAATTAACTATTAAAAACAATAGTTTTCTTCAGATCAAAAATCTAAATCGACGTACAATAATCGCGATGCGCGGCTGCCAGCTGGCATTTTCCGTCCGCGAATTTCGCGGGCCAATCTGCAGCCCATATTATAATAAAATTGACTACTCTACAATAAATTGGGAAACAAAATAGATAAGAGTATCTTCTACATTTGTGGACCCATTACACTCCCCGACCAAGCTCAAACTCAGGGTCCAGAGCTGAGCTTGTTGCTGAAAAAATATGAATAATGGGGGCAAATGGGTAAGATACACCCAAAGCCAATCTGAGCTTTTTCAGCATAAACCTATACCGTATTTGTGACATGGTATTTACTACAATTTTTATGTACAAAACAAAAACTTCTGCCACACCCCAGTGCCCTGAAATGGAAACCCACCAGGTGTCAGGGGCTCTTTGTTTTAATGTACAAAAAAATCCCTGCTCAGGGGTTGGGGAAAAGCCTGCAGCAAAAGGCTATAAAAACCCCATTCCCGTTCTCGGAGGTGTGGTAACACACTCCCACCAAAACCTGTATATAATGAAAAAAAAATCCTGCATATCTTTCTGAGATTGCCTTTAACCTGCAGTCATTTCTCATTATATAAAAACCAGCTCTAACAGCCCTAGTCAGTGCAAAAACCCAGCCAGAGTTTCGAAATCATTTTCAAAACCCAACTGCAATTTCTGCCTAGGGAGCCTGGCCCAGAGTACCCTGCCTAGGGGAGACCCCAAAAGGACAGAAACACACAGGCGAAAGGCACAGAGCATGGGCCCAAAAATATCGTACAAATAGATCTTCTTGTGCCCACTGGGTTCGCACCATCCTGGTGCCGTGCACAGTACTTTACAGAGTGCAGGTGCAGTGCACAACGTGCAGTGCACAGTACTTGTGCAGCATTGAACAAACGAACAAGAAAGAAAAAAAGAACACGTCAGATCAAAAATATCAATTCTTCACGACTCCTCCACATGTCATCCAGCATCAAATATTCAATTCTTCACGCCTCCTCCACATGTCATCCAATATTCAATTCTTCACCATACTATGCACGCTTACACATACCTCGCACTCACCAAGCAAAGTGCTCACACCCAGACACCAGAACTGAGGAACACCCTGCAAATTCAAATGCCAAACCCTTTCCCAAAATAAAAAATGTAAAGTAAAACTCTGCCAGCAGAGCAGAGGTTCCCACTGACCCACCTGCTCTCCGCCCTACCACTGGGCCTGACGTCTCACGCACTGGCGTACCTGCTGACCTGGAGGGGGGAGGGGGCGTAGTTGGCGTCCCAGACCCCAACCCCACTTATAAAAGTATTATGAAGGCTTGCCATGCCCCCCACTACATGTCCTCGGACCACCCAAAAATCTGCAGCAGGTAAAGAGTACAAAAATATCCCCAGGGGTTGTAGAAGTTTTTTCAAGAAAAGGTTTTTTGGCCCTGGATCTCCCAAGGGGGCTGCTGCACTGAAGGGGGGGGTACCTTAAAGGCGAATTGGCCTCCCCTCAACCCATCTCCATCCCCCAACCCATCTCGTGCAGCCCCTCTCAGCAAAAAAAAAAGCCGAAAAAATCTGGAGAAAAATCACCTGGAAAGACCTGTGAGTGACAAAGAGGCACGTGCAAAGCCGTGCCACAACCAGAATACATACAGGCGCCCACACAGGGCCCAAACAAGGCCAACAGGCCCACAGCCCACAACGAAGGGCTCGCAAAGCAAAACAGGGCATATCCAAGCCCACAGACAAAACAAAAACAAACCTGAACCTCCATACACTACCACAAACAACTTCCCACACTTTTTTCTTATCCTCCGACTCGCGTTGTCATACCCAAATTTCAGATTCTACTCATTTAGTCCACATTCAGCCATATCTGCAAACATATAACAACAGCCACCAAAATCCAACAAACCAACCATGAAGTCAGCAGGCTAACCACAAGAACGCCCGCCTTACCAACAGGCAAACAAACGCCGCACCGCCAAGAAAGCGAACATGCCCATAACGCCGTACCGCCAAACCCACACAGAATCGTTTGTCCTCAGTCAAGCGCACAGTCGCCAAATCCACGTTCCACGTTCCCCTTGGCCTGCCTGCGCGCAACCGCAGCAGCAGACCGCTTACCCCGTTTGCTCTTCGTGCGCTTTACCGCTCCAGCACCGGCGGCCACCTTCAAGGCTCCGAAGGCCTCGTCCTCCTGACACAAAAGAACAACTTGTGCGTCTTCTTCGGCCACATCCACGAACTCACTCAAACGCCCATACAGAATTCCTCGCGCTGACAGCCATTTCCAGTCTTCACGTGCGATCGCCGCGTCCACGCGTTGGTCACTGAACGCCAGCGAGCAGCTCGAACCAAGTCGATCTTTGCCAGCAAGCACCTGCACCTGTGCTGCATTCTCCAGCGCCACAAAAGAATCCACCAAGTCCATCTCCGGCAGAGGATAACCAGTCGAATAACCCAAAGCCCGCAGCGCTTCCCTGTAAGTGCGGCTAGCCCCATCTGCTCAGATTTTCAGACATTCTGCCCAGATTGGCTACATTTTGGTCATTTTCTTTGCTTCGGCGGAATCGCCGCCTCGCAGCTCAGTCTCAGGATATTTCCTATATATTTCTGATATGCCGGATTTGATTCCGCGGTCCATTTCCCGTAAATCCGCCGCGTTCCGCTATTTTAGCTGGAATCGCCATTTGCCGCTGACGCGCGCTCGCGGGCCAGATCGGCCAAACATTTTTACATAATTGGATTATTTAAATCTTTTCAGACAGTTTTGGACACTCAGATGTATTTAGAATAATCCGCATCAATTTTCTTCATAGACTGGGATTTTCTGCCGGACCACAATCAGCATGGACCTTGCTTCAGTTGTTGCTGCTCTCGCCTCCGTTGGTGTCCGAGTATCCGGTTCTACCCCCAATAACAACATCCAGGGAGACTCCTCGCGTGCCTGCCCCACTGGTCTTGCCGGCCGCGAGCCCTCCGGCACCCTCAACGACCCAGGGCAGCACTTTCATGGTAGCAGAGGCTACCTGAATGTTGTTCCTTTGGTGTCCCAACCACAGTTAGCTCCCCAGTACGGCCCCGTAGACTCCGCCACCTCCGGAGACGTAACGATTACGCTGCCGTGGTGCTGTGCGAACGAGGCCTTGAGAGGAATGCCTTGCGCAACCCCAAATTGCCCAAGAAGGGCACAAATCAGCAGCTGTGGAGGCCCAGATTACAATCAAGATCCCAGTCGAAATTGGCCATCAAGCAGCTGGAATCTCCCAGCCTACGCCGATGGCAACGCTCCGGTGGAGCTTACGGACCTGGCAGGTACTAATACTCCTTACCAATGTCCACATTTTGAGACCATCGACGCCGACATTGACGACATTGAGATGGGTGGTCCAGGTGAGGTACCTACCTATAATCGACCAGCCAATTGGGCACAATGGGACAACCATTTGTCTTCAGAAGTGACCCGTAACCTTGAGGCGCTTGAGGCCCTTTGTCTATTAGCCACGTCTAAGCTGATAGGACAAGAAAGAATCGCCTCTGATTTTTTATTCGAATATTTTTTCCTCCTTCAAGAAGAAATTAATACCAGGATGTGGTGGTGTTCTCAAGAAGATGACTCTTTTGCCATTTTTTTGCAGATCTGGGAGGCAAGCCCCTTCCCGAAGGAGAAGACCAAGGCACCTGTTGCCGGGCCCTCCGCCCCTCATCCCTCTGTTTCCATCCGCGACGATCTAGCCGCCGCGGTTGAGGAAGGAATTTTAGAGGCGGCCAGGCAGGCAAGCCTGGAAATTAGGGCTGAAGGAGCTCCCCAAGTGGACTCCTGGCTGCGAACCACTGAGATTAGCGGTCCGACAGCCTGCTCAGGCCCTTCAGGACACGGTATGTACTGTCCTGCCGACTGCTCTTGCAGATTACAGCGAGATACTGAGCTCCAATTGCTCAAGGATCAAATGCAACTCATCATTCAAACGCTGGGAATTAAAGATCTTTTCAAGACCCACATGAGGTCTGAGGGCGCATCATCGGTGGAACAAACAACAGAACCGTCGGAGGAGGCGACAGAAATTTTTTCGATTGCTCCTTCGGTGGACTCTAAGACCACCGATGCAAGGATCAGCAGGACTAAGCTAAAGGAAAGGGTTACAATCTCTCGATCTCAGAGTAGGTCGGCGAAGGCTAGGACTGAGGCTCAGAATGCCAAGCGAACTGCCTCCCGTACTGCCCTTCCTGCTGCTGATTCCAATGCATTAGCCCAGATGTTGCTCGCCCAGACCCTCGCCGGAGCTGGTGTGGCTAATGATGCCGCCAAGGTGTCTGCTATTACGGCCGGTGTTGGGCTGGATTCACTTCTAAATCCTACTTCATTGCGACTTCGTCAGGTTGCCAAGCAACCGAAGTATAATGGGAACCCCAGACGTTGGCCTCAGTTCCAACGGGAATTTAAACTGTGGGTTAAGACTCAAAAACTCCAAGATGATCAGTTCCTGATGGCCCTCCTGGACTGCCTTGAGGGAGCGCCGGCCAACACTTGGCTCAGGACCTGGAGTGATCGTGAGGATTCAAGTTCCCCCCTTACCTTTGATGAGGTGTGGGAACAGTTGGAGGTACGTGGATCCCGGCTGCCAGAGGACCATTACCACCAGATGTTGAAGAATTTTCCTTCGTTCTCGCGATTAATCTTGCACGAAGTGCAAGACAAGAGACAGCGCTTCTGGAATCTAGTGGAAGAATCTGAACATTCAGGCGAAAAATTTTCTAGTGCCGAGCTGAAAAATCTGATTTTTGACAAGATCCCCTCCGAAACTGCCGCCACCCTTCGGAATAGACAGTCCGAAGAAAAGGTCAAGACCTGGTGGGCAGAGGTTGAAGGCTTTGATGCCTCGCCCAACAGGTTTACGGTCAGGGAGGCACTTCAAAAGTGCTCCCCCACGTCGTTTTCCAAGGTGAAATTCACTGAAAACACGTGGAAAATCAAATTTAATGAACACGAGGATCGGGACTTGTTTGTCCAAGTCCTCAACAAGGGAGTAAGTTTCCACGGCCATCGCCTGAAGGCCAGGAACTGGGTGTTTTCGTTCACCCCGCAGGAACTGTGGGAAGAGGTTGAACGGCTCGCTGACGCCGCCAATCAAAATTTCCATGAGGGTCTTGGGGGAAACAAGAATACCCAGCAAAACACCCAAAATGGGGCCCAAAAGGGCAACAAAAAGGTGAATGACACCCGGAATGTTCAGGATCATTGTAGCATCTGCCTTCTTTTAGGTTCTACGAACCGAGCTAAGACGCATTCTACTGGTAATCACCGATGGTCTGCTTACGATCACAAGGTGATTGGTGAAAATGTCAGTAATTCGCAGAATTCAGACAGGAATGACAGACAGGTGCATGGTGCAAAGGGGGGAAAGGGTAATCCGACCCCCTCCGGTGGAAACAAAAATACTGGAGGCCCTGGCGGGTCCCAAGGCAAAGGAAATCGGACTCCATCCGGCTCCGGTGGGCAGCCAAACGGCCAGACAAGTCCCAATGGCAACGCCGGAGGCGGAAATCGAAATCCAAGCCAAACCCCTCAATCCGGTACAAACAAAGGAAATGCTCCAGGATCACAGGGTAAAGGTAAGGGAAATCCTTCAGGAACCCCTTTCTCTGGTAAGGGCAGAGGGCGTGGCGACGGTGGTGGCCCATCATCCGGCGGCCGTGGCCGTGGACGTGGAAAGGGCAACCATCGTGTGGATCAGGTCTCAGGTGCAGATCAGGTGTCCGATGCGGATCGAGATTATGTCGAAAATGCCCTGAATCCAGCAGATGATCCGTTCCAAGATGAGTGGATCGACGAATCAGGCTGTGTCCACAATGTTAACGCAGGCACTGGAGGTCAGAACGCCTAGGGGAGCCACGAAAATCGCCCCTCCCCAGGCGATTTCAGGCATGATCCCCAGATTCCAGATCGACCATTACTTGATGTAGGGTCGCTTGTCTCCTCTCCCCTGGATCCGGCAGCGGATCCTTCTGTTGTGGTGGACGAGGTTGGTGTACAGTCCAAGCACAGGGCCCGTCAGTTTGTCACAAAGCTGTGGGTCTCTGATTGCAAGGGAAATTTCCACCTCGCCACTTGTTTGTGTCACAATGGATCAGAGGTAAATCTCCAATCCAATTCATTCTTACCCGACGACTGCGTGTTTGAGTCGCCTCATCCTGTTACCCTCGAGGGAGTTTCTGGACATTCTCTCGCAGGTGGGCAACGCGGTTGTTATATATCAACTCATTTGGTCGCTCAAGACCTTTGGGAAGAGCAAAATGTGGAAGAAGTTGTCCTTAAGGATGACTACTTCTATCGTGCTGACATAAAGTATGACCTTTATTTGGGCCATCCTTGGCTTCGCAAGAACAGGGTAGCGCCCGTAGGTCATCGTCGTTGTTTTTTGCTGGAGTCAGGTCCCTTGGAGCGTCCTGAATTTCGTTTTTTGCACGCAGGGTTTAAAAGTGCAGAAGAATTTTTGAAGCAAAAAGTTACACCAAAATTTGGCGAAGATGTCACCATTGCTGAGGTGAATGGGAGTGTCGATTACTCCCAAGAGTTAGAATGTCTTCGTAGGGACTCCCAGCCACGACGCCCTTCGCGCTGGCACTCTTCATCCTACAGAGTTGTCGACAAATGGCGCGATGCAATTTGTGAATATTTTCATGAACACCATTCCTTTTGGCCACAGTATGATGCCTTTGCTAACCGTATGAACAAGCGCTTTGACAAGCACTTTAGCGACGCTTGGACCCATAAATGGGACAAGAAGTTGTGGATTAATCCTCCGTTTCACTTAATCCAGCAGGTCATCCACAAAATCAAGCAAGATAAAACCCAGGCAATTTTAGTTGTGCCCTTGTGGGACGACAAGCCTTGGTTTCAGGAATTACAAGACATTTGTGTAGATTACATCGAACTTCCCAGGAAGATTAAGCTGTATGCCAGGGACGACACAGGTCCCCTGCCACAGCGGTCCTGGAGTTCGCTTGCATTCCTGGTGGATGGAAAGCTTTCTGACTCTAATTCTGCTGATTCTGGTACTGATTCTTGTGTTGGGTCTGAATCTGAGGTTGAGCGTGGTACTGATGATGAATCTATTTTTTCTGATTTTTGTCCGTCAGATACCCAAGGTGATTCAACGTCCAATGGATCCGCCTCGTCTCCCTCTTCCCAAATACGATCGACATCGAAAAGAATCTTCAGTGCACGGGCGAAGAAAAATTCCAAATCGCGCCGCAAATTCAGAGTTTTTTATGAAAAACCCCCTGTGGAAGCTTTCATGGATCCTTTCGAGGAGCTGGATCACGAAGAGAATCTCTGGGATTTCGACACACGACCCACCTATCTTCAAGAGGCAGTTGATACGGACCTGTTTAGGGACATCCGTAAGAAGATTCTTCCTGCCAAAGCCGAAGAAGTCGCCAAAGTTTTTTCTACAGTAATTCCTGGCGATCAGGTGGACACTGAATTGTGTTCCAAGTCCAGAGAAAAGATTTTTGAGGAACGGAAGGACACAACCCTTTCAGGGAAGCTGATCAAAGACCCCCCTGTCCGTGGACAGTTCGGTGAAGCCTTCATCGACCTTCGTGAAGGGTACAAGGCGAAGAAACAGCGCCCTTATGAAAATCATGGACACAAACATGAGATACTCAGAAAAATCATCGAGAGAAATCTCAGGGAATTTGGTTGGCTTGAGGGTTGTATGACCAGCGAATGGTGCTGTGCACCCTTCACAGTCCCGAAGCCACCGCCTGCAGACCAGAACACTATTGATGGTTGGCGAATGGTGGTTGATTTCCGCAATCTCAACGCCGAAACCAAGGCGGATTCGCACCCCCTGCCCCTCATTGAGGAGGAAATCGCCAAGAGGGCGAGAGGTCGTTTGTTTTCTGTGCTGGATCTCCGTCACGGCTTTCACCAAATGCCGTTGAGGAAGGACAGCCGACCCCTCACCTGTATGTGCACGCCATGTGGCCCAGTCCAGTGGACAGTCATGCCCATGGGCCTGAAGAATGCCCCTTCATTTTTTCAAAGAATGATGGAAGATGTGCTTTTTTCAGCTCATCCTGAGCTTCGTGCCTTCGTGAGCGTGTACATAGATGACATAATCATCGCGACGGAAGGGGAGGGACTGACCGAAGCCGAGCTGGTGGCCCTACATGAGAAGCAGCTGAACCAAGTTTTAGACATTCTTGACGCCAATCAGCTGATTTGTGGGCCAAAGAAGGGAAATTTTTTTTTAAAATCAGTCGAATTTTGTGGTTCTCTCCTAGAGAATGGCACCCGACGACCCAGTCCAGGGAAGCTCGTCGCTATTCAGAAGTGGAAGCGCCCTGAGACGATCACGGAGTTGAGAGGATTCCTGGGTTGTTGCAATTTTTACCACACTTTTGTGCCGAATTATGCCAAATTTGCTGCCCCCCTCACTGAATTATTGAAGGTAGGGAGAGATGCGGGCAAGGCAGGTTCAAAGGTTCGTGTCAAGTGGACTGACGAGTGCGAGGAGGCCTTCCATCACTTGAAGGCGGCCCTCTGTGAAGTCGCCACGTTGCATGTGCCCCAATTTGACCGACCCTTCTACATTAGAACCGACGCTTCTAGGTACGCGATCGGAGCTGTTCTCGAACAGGTTGATGAAGCCACCGGCGATCATTACCCTCTTGCATTTTGGTCTCAGAAGCTAGCCCCACGCCAAATGCAATGGTCGCCGCGTGAGCAAGAAACATATGCCATCATCTGTGCTTTAAAAAAGTACCAATCGTGGGTTGGCACCAATCGAGTCGAGGTCCTGACGGATCATCGATCTCTGGAGTATCGGGCCACCGAACACATTGATACTGTCGCGAGCCCAGCTGGTCGACGGGCCAGATAGCACGAATTTCTCTCTCTGTTTGACCTCCATGTGTCGTATTTGCCTGGAAAACATAACACGGTAGCGGATGCTCTGAGCCGATGGGCTTACCCCGCCTCAGAGGGGCTGCAAAGTACCAACATCCATGGTACGGAGCAGGACCGCCATGTCATCATCGAATGGGATCAGGAAGAAAAAAAGCTCATTCGACGTGCATGCATGCAATGCGCTGTTAAACAACACGCATTACCGTGTCACGACATCACGGCCATCACAGATCCGGCGCATGCTCATGAGATCTGCACCAAAACACTGAAAGTCGTGGAGAAAGTCACCGATCCCTCCTCAGGGAGTGTGAAACGGTTTGACTATACCCGACGAGTAAGTCGATTTTGGTTGATCCAGGGCATTAAGCGTCGAGATCCGGCCAACACTCCACCCCTGCCGAAGGATTCCCTTATCATCCGTGACTGGACGTCCGATTACCTGCAGGATCCCATGTTTAAAGAGGTCTTTGGAAATCTCAAATCCAAAGATGCTCACAGGGATGGGATTTTTTCTGAGTACTCGTTGGATGGGGGGAAGCTGTGGATGGAGGGTAAATTGTGTGTGCCAGACGCCCTAGCCCCCCGAGTGTTAAACTGGTGGCACAAATGGGAGTCCCCCCACGCACATGGCCGTCGACTGTGGTCGATGATTAAACATAGGTTGTTTGGCTCACGGCTATATACTCACTGCATGAAAGTAGCCGCCGGATGTGCCCAATGTGCTGTCTCGACGCCCCCCAGCGCGAAGAAGCACGGCCATCTGAGGCCTCATCCTATTCCGGAGCGCCTCTTTAACAGAGTCACCAGTGATTTCTTCTATCTCGGTGAGCTCGATGACGAAGAGTGCCATTGGACGAATAAAAAAGTCAATGGTGTGCTCCTTATTCAGTGCCGTCATTCCGGCTACATTCAAGTGTTGCCTTGCAACATTGAGTCGATGACTGGCAAGGCTGCCGCCAAATGGTGCGCGCAGACCTGGATGGGAGGTTGGGACGTCCCATCCGAGGTGGTGACGGATTCAGGCAAAGAGTACACCTCCGAATGGTGGAGAGAATTATGTGCTCGCCTTGGAATCCACCACCTGCGATGTGAAATCCACTCGCATCGAGCGCTGCCTGGTGAAAGAGCCGGCCGCTCAATTATTAATATGCTTCGTAAGGAGCTCGCGAGTGAAAAGGATTTCCATTGGATGGAAGTTCTCTTCGCATTGCTTCGCCGTTACCACAACACGCCTTTGTATCATGGCCTTTCTCCAAATGAAATTGTCTTTGGACGAAAGAAGTGTTGGTGGAACATGCCGTTGAATAATCCTCGCCCCTGTAAGGATGCTTCGTTGTTTTTGGACGAAGTCCAACGAGCAGATAAAACTGTGTCGAAATTAATCGAGAAGCATCAAGCTGACTGGCTTTGGGTCCAGAATCAAGGCCGAAAAAACCCTCACAATTTTGAAGTCGATGATCGAGTTTGGCTTCCAAAATCCGAAACCACCCTGGACGGAGATGACAAGCTTCTTCCCTTGTGGGAGGGGCCATTCGCTGTCACAGCGCGTCTTGGTGAGAACAGGTGGAGGATTCGTGTGGATGTCAGCAGGGAAATTGACGTTTCGGGCGATCGCCTCAAGAGAGAGATCCCCTCCCCCAAGGATCGGGTTAAACCCCTTTTTTGGACTGCGAAACATTTGTCTGATCGGGTCATCGAAGGGGGGAAGTACGAACTCAAGAGGATTGTTGAAGCAAGACGTGACGCCAAGGGCGAATGGGAATTTCTGTGTGAGTGGAGGGGCTTTGATTCCAGTCACAACAACTGGGAACCAGCCCAATCTTTTGTCCATGGATACACCAAGGGGTTCATCGACTTCCTGAAGAAGCACCCCGAAATTGGAGTACTCCTGACAGACTGTCTGTCGAAACCAGACAGACAAGTGGAGAGCGACGGAAAACGACCTGTGGTGAATCGAGATCCAGCCTTTTACGGCCCTCAGCAGCCACATTCCAGGGCTGATCCGTCGATCCCCCCTCCTGCGGTCAGGCCAGCCCAGGAGCCAAATGAGGACCAAGCTTCAAGTTCGGCCGCTGATTTGCAGCGTCCAAGCCGTACGAGGGCCAGGCCAGACAGGTTGGTGGTCACATGTATTCGTGCTTGGCCGAATTGAGAAAGCCATCCTACCACATTCTGCTCAATCCACTGTTCATTCTTTCTGTTTATGTCATGATGTGGAGAACTGTGAATGTTTGATAATTTGACGTCAATCAACCAATTTTTCTTTGGTCTCCGTTCGGTAACGTATCGAAAGTCGAAAACCGAACGCCACGGAGTGTGCTGCCGTGTTCAGAAAAAACCAAACTCAGGCTTAATTCAGGCAGATTCGGGGTGATCTCGTCTCTGTTGGTCTGTGCATCTTTGGAATTTGGCTACTCGTGCAGATGGAAGCAAATGTACATAATCAAAACGCTGGCCAGCGACATTCACCCCTACAGGCACCCCCTGTAGTACTGGCTGCACCAGATGCGACGCCAGGAACTCAGATCTTACCTTCATTTGCTGTGATGCTGACGCCAAAGTCCAGATTCAGATCCAGGATCCTCAAATTTACCTTGAATTTCTCAGGTTTGTCCATCATTCTGCCACTGTTATGCAAAAGCCAGACGTCAATTGTTCAGACAACCTTCACATAAGAGCTCTAGGGACTTCTAAAAGCAACCTCTGAAGTCCGTAAGCTTCGTTGTATTTTTGGCACACGCCAATGTGAGCTCAATCCGACCTGAAACTGTCGAAAATGGTGAATTCAAGTGTCTTGTGGGACTCCATCGAAAGATTGGCCTTGTCCAAGTCGATTGACACCACCGCCACTGTAAATTCGGTGTCTCTCAGTTATATACTGTCAGTAAAGCGCCTTCAGCGAACCTTCGGCGCGTTACATGCCAAGGATCCAGGGCCAGCATGTCCCATCATGATGCATCATCACATGATCCAGATTTTCATAGAATCTGTTGGATGCTCGCGAACCAACGTGCCGGAAAGCACAATTGAGCTGAATAAACGACAATATATATTAACTTTAGTCTAAACGAAAGTGTTAGTAGTTTCAGTTCTAGACATTCCGCTGCATTTCACTTTCATCTTAGGGAATTTGTTGATTTTAGGACAATTTAGTTTGATTTCCTTGTTATCTCCTCTCATTCCTCGAAGATCTGTTTAGATCTATGTGCACAGAAAAACACCCTAACCTTCCGTGATTCACTTAGGGTCTGTAGACTACATTTGTATTTGTTTTCCCTCTCTGTGATTGTTTAATCTCCTTCATCTCTGCCCAAATTCATTCTCATTTTGCTGAATCTTGTGATCATCCACCAGATGCGCCAATTCTGACCCACATGCTGCACTTTTCAGAACGAGAAAAGCGGGATTAACACGATGTAGAGTTCGGCGAGGACACCGTAGCGTGCCCGCGACAGCGAAACTGTGCCAGAGCGCTGAGATGTCACTCCATTTCTTGATTCCCCCACTCAATTCACCAATAATCTACCTCATTCTCAACCAATGCATGGTTTGGTATCGATTCTCGATACGTTTACATGCTTTTTAGCCCTTGACCTAATGTTTTACTGCACGGAGGACTGTTCGTCACTTCTCATTCTGTCTCATTTCAGGTTCATCCATCCTGATTCAGTGCCAATTCAGCCCAAATCAGGTCAGATCAAGCAGATTTCGCCCCATCGAGGCTACATTTCTATTTTTTCTGGGACTTACCCGCACTACGTTCTTCGTTGACGTAGCGACACACCCCAGTGTGTTTTTGGAGGGGGAGTGTAAGTGCGGCTAGCCCCATCTGCTCAGATTTTCAGATATTCTGCCCAGATTGGCTACATTTTGGTCATTTTCTTTGCTTCGGCGGAATCGCCGCCTCGCAGCTCAGTCTCAGGATATTTCCTATATATTTCTGATATGCCGGATTTGATTCCGCGGTCCATTTCCCGTAAATCCGCCGCGTTCCGCTATTTTAGCTGGAATCGCCATTTGCCGCTGACGCGCGCTCGCGGGCCAGATCGGCCAAACATTTTTACATAATTGGATTATTTAAATCTTTTCAGACAGTTTTGGACACTCAGATGTATTTAGAATAATCCGCATCAATTTTCTTCATAGACTGGGATTTTCTGCCGGACCACAATCAGCATGGACCTTGCTTCAGTTCTTGCTGCTCTCGCCTCCGTTGGTGTCCGAGTATCCGGTTCTACCCCCAATAACAACATCCAGGGAGACTCCTCGCGTGCCTGCCCCACTGGTCTTGCCGGCCCCGAGCCCTCCGGCACCCTCAACGACCCAGGGCAGCACTTTCATTCCCACGTCAGAAACTCCATATCACGGTTAAAACCCAACTTCTCGTATCGACGCTTCGAGCAGACGAACATCTCTGTAAGCAAACCTTCGAACAAGCGCTGTTCAAGCACATATAGACCCTTCCGGTGTTCACATTCAACAGCTTCGGTCGTCGCAAGCGTCGTGCAACCACTCTCTTCATACACCCAACAGCCATCGCAGACACTGTAGGCGCGCGGCAACGCGCTCAGACACACACTGGGGCAGACCTTCAGTGAACTCAACAAGTCCTTGAACTCCGGCATCCAGCCCACTCCACGAGCGCGATTCGCCAGGCCCACTTGCAGCAGCTTTGCCTTTAGCCACGGAACCTCCGATGAGGGTTGGTTGTCCCCGCCTTCCTGTATAGAGCACACCGCATGTGTCAGGTCACCACCGCCTAACGCGCAAAGGAACGTGTCCTCCTTCATGCTCTTCAGAGAGGGCTCAGTCAACGCAGTCTCCTCCAAGTCACGGACAGTCGCACTCAGCCGCGCGTGTGCACCTTGGAAGTGGTCATCATCAGAGTAGGCAATGTCTCTGGTACGTCGGTATCTCGTGCAGCGCTCACGCAGTGACTCCTCACCAGCCACACTGCTCACCACAGCAGCGCCGTAGAGTCGCTGCTGCCGTTGACTGAAGCACTGAAGCCCAGACCCAATAGACAACAAAAGGCACTCGGATGAACTGTCTTGTAATCAAAACTTACTTGAGCATCTACTTTCTTACCCTGATCTGTTGGATCTCCGTCACTTCAGCACCCGTATCTTCCATAGCACAGCACTGCACTGAAGTCCGGAAACTCGTTGTAAGTCATCGTTCAGTTCTGATCACATGTTAAGACAGGCATCCTGTGACATGATAGACAGAAATGGCACATGGATGCCTATTAATGAAATAATGATAAATCATTGATAATTAACTATTAAAAACAATACTTTTCTTCAGATCAAAAATCTAAATCCACGTACAATAATCGCGATGCGCGGCTGCCAGCTGGCATTTTCCGTCCGCGAATTTCGCGGGCCAATCTGCAGCCCATATTATAATAAAATTGACTACTCTACAAAAAATTTGGAAACAAAATAGATAAGAGTATCTTCTACATTTGTGGACCCATTACAGGGCTGGCCCACCTCCATACCCACCCGCGCCATCCGAGCGGCATGGCCCCACTATGGAGACGCCATAGGGGACGAGGTGAAAGCGGCCTACACCAGACACACCGCCCTCCTCCTTCACCGCATGACCCACAACCAGTAACCGGAGGTCCGCGAGGTCACCGCCATCCGCCTCCAAGCCGCACAACGGGCCCGCAACACATGCACGCGCTCGGTACTCCACCAGACGGGCATGCCCACCAACATGAACACGCGCCTGTGGAACCACCTTCAGCTTCTCCTCCCATCCCCACACCACGCCATACTCACCAACCACACGTGCCCAGAGGAAGGGCCACTAGCGGTCCTCTGCGGGGACCTCCACCATCACCCCAAGGGCACCATCCACACCATAGACCTTGTCGGGGCCTCCATCACCGTAGTATACGTCACCCTCCCCCAAATGCGGGTCGTGCACCACAGCGGGGCACACCACACCCCCTTTCTACAGCTTCCCGAATGGCCACAATACCGCCTCTTCCACCAGTACCTCACGCAGACGGCACGAGCAGCGGGACACACTCTACCGGGCAGCAAAGACATGCGCACAGCCTACCGAGAATTCACCAAGCAACACCCGCGACCCATCCCAGCGACACCGCCCTACGCACCCACCGGATCGAAACACGAACCCGTCCCCCCGGTGACGGGCTCAGTCCCACCACTAACCCTACTACTGGCCCCGAATGAAGCCAAACCCACGCAGACCACCGTCATCCACCACGGGGCAAAATGGCGCATACCGAAACACCACATGACCGCCCGAGACCTACCAAAGGTCCCCCAAGATTCCCAGAGCATGCCACGCACATGTTGGGCCTGTGACCCCGAGGCACCAACCACACCATGGCCCGTACTACACCTCATAGCACGCCACCACACCCACCCCACAACCCACCTACCACCACAGGCCTACGCATGGATAGCCCCATGGTTCCACCGCACCGACACTAACCCCACGGTAGCATGGAACCCCGACCACGCGCCCAAATGGCTCTTCACCACTACACCCACATGCCCCCGCCCCGACCCGGCAGGGGTCGCCATCCGTTACAGCATGTACGAGCCAGGCAGAACGGGCAAGCACGAGCACCCCTACTATCCGCTCCACCACTCCTGCCACACACCGGAGCACCGAAAACAAACCCTCACATGCCACGACCTAAACCCCGACACAGCCTACATCCTCCACTACATCTACTCCTACCTCACACAAGGACAGCCGGAGCAGGGACTCATAGCCCTGTCCCCCCAAGCGAAGCACATCATCTCCAAAGGAATAGGGGTGTACGCGACCCCCATCCTGCAGCCCACAACCCCAGTAGCCCACCTCGCCACGGGCCTTGCCATATACGCCTACCTGCCCATGAACCCATGCCGCCTCCCACAACCATCACCGGCGGACCGGCTCTTCTTCACCGACGCCTCAGGCGAATCCGCCCTCACGCCCATCACCGGGGGGGCCACCCTGCAGCTAACCCACACCGGGGGACACTACCACATGAACCACCACACGGGCCACACCACCTACGGGGCCTCCTCCCACGGGGAGCTAGGGGCCATGGCCGACGCCATCACCGAGGTCGCGGCCCACCTACCCGCCAACTCCCCGCACATCGTCCGGGTCTGGTTCGTGGTAGACGCCACTGTCGACACACACCTGCTCCTCCGCATAGCAAGGCAACCACTTCACAAAGCAACCGCAACGAGCCTCGGCACCCAGGCACTGCTACTCTGGAAAGCCCTACGCAGCCTTCCCCCCTACGTCCAACTCCACATCGTGAAACAAGAGTCCCACAGACACCAATACGGAAATGGTAAGGTCGACAACCAGGCAGTACACCAGCGCACAACACACCTACCAGCCCTCCAGATCCCTGACCTCGGCCGCAACCACACACACCTCCACCACGTGCCCCCTGTACCCGAGCCCCATCAGACCCCGGACTGGGTACCAGAGGACGCCCCCTATTCCTCCCACGACAGAGCATACCACTACCCCAACCCCATCCAACATCTCGCCCGCGTGCTCGGCGACGCAGACAGCCGGGCGCACACCCAGGAGCTCCAGGACAGACTGCAAGTCCCCCTCTACCACTCAGCGCTCCGCCCAGCAAACGTCCCAGCCCACCTCCAAAAACGACGCATCCAGCTCCTCAGGGAGCAACTGCCATTCCTCACCAGGGTCGCCAGATGGCTCGCCCGCAAGCACATCCACGTCCCCGACGAACACACCCGTTGCCCATGCGACCACACCACCCCGGAGGACTGGGAACACTTCAAGAAATGCCCCCTCCATACAGACAGGGACACCCTAGTGGGCTGGTCCCCGGCGGAAACCCTGCGACAACACGAAGGATGGCCAACCCACAGCCACGCACACCAGGCCACCGAACACCTCTTCCGGGACCCCCTGATCAAAGAAGCCACCATGAGAGGGGCAGTGACACAGGCCTTGCACCGACACCTCACCAAACACACGGAAAGCCCCATGGAGGCAGCAGCACACCTCCAGCTAGAAGCAGTCCGCAGAGCAGCGGCCCAAATGGTACACCGCAAACACCTGCTGCTAACACACGCGGAGCAACTCACCAACCCCACCGCCAGGGAACACATGCAGCGTCTCATCCATTACCATGCCGTGCATGACCCAGACGTCCACTAACCCGCTCCGCGCCCCGCACGCGCCCCCCGTGTCCATCCACAGGTCTCCAAGGCACCACCACAGCGCCCCGAGACCCGTCTCACACCCAAGAAGCCACCCGGCACCGCCCAGTCCGGCCGAGCCCAACCAGGGCCAACCATCCATCGACGTAGACGCGCAAGACCCCGGCAGCCCATCCAGCCCACCCCCCCCGGACCCGGGGCACCCCCCCCTCACACCGGCCACCATCCGCGACCCCGACCTCCTCCGAGCAACCCTCCAAGACAGGGCCCCGACCACCCCCCTGGGCTGGTACCGCCTACAAGAGGACTGGACCAAGCTCACCGTCAAAGCCCTCCGGGACCTGACCACCCCAGGCAGCGGCCTCCACGAGACCATCGTAGACCTCGTGCTCTGGCGAGCCCACAAACACACCCGGGGCCAGCACATCTGGATCCCCCCCATCGAGTGGGGCCAGGCCCTGACGCACGACACCGGCATCAACGTCACGCGTCAAGGGACCGTACGCCTACGACGGGCCCCAGCGGAGACGGACCACCCAGCGGACCCGAACCACCCGGAGCAGTGGGAACAGGCCACCGCGCCCAACCGCGACACCGCCCTCCGCGCCGCCGGCCTCCGCACCCCGGACGACGACCCCCCCCCCCCACCTACAGACAGTGACCACCCCCCGCCGGAGGTCTGGGTTACAGTCCTCGAGCGCGGCCACTACTACGTGATAGCCGCTACGGCTACGTCCCCTGGCCCGCAATGGATCATCCAGGGGACAGACACCATGTTCGCCCCGGAGACCGCCCCACCAGGGGCAGTGGGGGACCCCACCAGCCAGCACAGGATCCTCAGGGGTGTCCTCCAGCCAGGGGACACGCCCCCAGCCCGCGCCCTGGCCCAAATCACCTCAGGGAAGGCGGGCTACCACCTGGGATTGGCCATGCTCTGCCTAACCCACTGGATCCAGCGCCGCTGGCCACCCACGGGGACGGTGCCCTGGGTTTGGGCCATCCCCACCGCCCACACACAAGTCGAGGCAGGCCCGGACACACGACCAAACCCCCCCCCCAGACCGCAGCAGTCCCTCACCTGCGGTTACCACGCCATCCACAGGGTCCTCAACCGCGCGGGTCTTAGCCCAAAGCTAGCATGCCCCCTTCCCACCACTGACCAAGAGGTCCACCAGATACGAAAGCTCGTCTGCGAAATCCTTGCCGCGGCAGCAGAAGACGGCAAGCTTCTCCTCCAAACCGCCCGGCCTACAACTGCCCACGCAAGCGCGCGGCAAGCGGACACATACACCGACACAGCACACCCCGCCGCACAATCCCCGCCCATGCCCCCCCCCTCTCGCTGCTCAACCGGAGTCCCACACACGCCCACCATCGCGTGCACCCCCGGGCCCCGCGACACGGGCCTCCCCCACCCGCCCGAACACCAGCACACGCCCGCCACACACCCACCCGCCGGACACCCTTCACCGCCCCCCACACTCGACAACCCACACACACCCGCCGAGGGGAGCCCCGCGCCCCGCGGCACGCCCACCCCACCCAGTGGCCCGCCCACGCCCCCCACACACACCCCAGAGGACCCAGGCCCACCCCCCCCGGCCCCTGAATGCAGCCCACGCGAACTGTTCCCCCCCGCGGACACCAACCCACACGACCTCGCACATTGCAGGACCCGGGCCCAGCCGAGCCCAGAAGGAGAAGGCCACAGCCCCGCGCCTCCCTCCCCTGCCGCTGCCGACCAGATTGGCCCGCCGGGCCGCCAGGTCACGTCCGGGCCCCCCCAGCCGCCCGCCCCCAACCTACAGCCCGAGGACATGCCCTCCATCCTCCCCGCCGTGGCCGCAGCAGAAGCCGCCGCCCACAAGCCCGCCCGCATCACAGCCCAACCAGCGTCCACCACCTCCTCCTCATCCTCAGCCTGGTCCACCTCCTCCACCTCATCCTCCGACCCCCCCCTCCCCGCCAAACTCATCCTCAAGGCCAGGGCGAAAGCCAAAGCCGCGGCCGCACGCACCGAAGCACCAACCCCCACACAGGCGACTCAGGCACCCCGGCAACCCACCGGGACGATCATCGACCCGACATCGGCGCCCTCACACCTCCGGACAGAGGTACTCCTCAACCTGGAACCGGACCCCAACCCCAAACCCGACCCCAAACCCAAACCTGCGCCCACGCGAGCACACACAACACCGCAGACGCAACGACACAAACCCACCCGACACCACCCCCGCCCGGGCCCTCGCCCAAGCCAGGACCCCCCACCCACCGCAACCCGCGCCCCCCTCCCGCCGGCACCCACCACCACCGCAGAGACGGCCACCCAGCACGACCCCGTCCAAGCCCTCGTCCGCATCCCCGTCACCAAGCGCCCCGTCATCCATCCCCCACAAACCACCACCACCGCCGGCCAAACCGACCCAGGGACGTGGGACCCCTCGACCACCGTCACCGTCAAGCCCGGCCCCCAACCCTTCCCCCATGCCCACCACATAGTGCAGCCCCGGGGACTGCCCACGATGCCCAACCCCCCACCCCCACAAGGGGGACCGGAAAACCCACAAGGGGTCCATGGGCCATACCCGCAACACCAACCCCACCACTACCCACACCACCACCACCAGCGGCCCCACCACCACCACTACCAACACCACCCCCACCACTACCACTGCCCACCGCCCTACCCCACCGGGCCACAACCCCCCGTGCACGAACAGCACCAGCGGACGGGATGGCAGCCACCGAGCGCTCCACCCGCATACCCCACCTACCGCCAGGAGCCACCCCCCCCGTACCAGCCACCACCCCCGTACCAGGAACCGTATCCGTACCCCCCCGGCCACCATCCGATGGCCGAAGGGGCCCCCCGGGCCGAACCCCGCCAAGGACAGCCACGCGACCCATACCACCAGCCACTGCCGCCACCACACCCCTACGTGGCGGATCCATGGACGACGGGGGACCTCCCCCATCCCCCCAGTACCAGGCGGCACCGCGCGAGGCCCCCCAGGGGCCGCCGACGCCTCCGGACTGGCCCGACTCGAGCGATGAGGCCCGGTCCGCAAACGGCGGCGCTCCCGCTCCCCCCCCGCACGGCACACTCGCCCACGGCGCCCATACTCCCACCGCGCCTCAACCACCCACTCGCGCCGCTCCCGCTCCCCCAGGTGCCACCACGACCCCCCGGGACCCCGCTCCCGTCGCTCCCGCTCCCCCGGGCACCACCACGAGCGCCACCGCCGCCCCATGTCCCCCTCCCCCTCCCCCCACCGGCCAAACAAGACCCCCACCCCCAGCCCCCGCCACCACCACTCCCGCTCCCCCCGACGCAGCCAGGCACGCCACTGCCGCCCCACGTCCACCTCCCCCTCCCCCCACACGCCCTGCCGGGCTCCCCGTTCCCCCCGCCACCCGTACCCATCCACCACCCCCAGCCCCCGCCACCACCACTCCCGCTCCCCCGGACGCCACCGAGCGCGCCACCGCCGCCCCATGTCCACCCCCCCCTCCCGCTCCCCCCTCCGCCCGTACCCGTCCTCCACCCCCAGCCCCCGCCGCCGCCGCTCCCGCTCCCCCAGGCACCGCCACCCCCGCAGGTCCACGTCCTCCCTCCGCCGCACCACGACCACGGGCACGGACCCCTCCCCCCCCCGGGCCCCCGCCCACCTCGCCTGGTGGTCTCCCCCCGCTCTGCAGGAGCTCCGCCGCTGGGTGAAGTGGGCCGGAGGAGCGGGAAGGCACGAAGGGGTGCACATGGTGCATACCTTCGAGGAGGTGCGCACCCGCACCCCCGCAAACCCCAACGAGGCCGCACCGGAGGCCATCATGCCGCAAGCGGCATGGGAGGCCCTCCTCCGCGATGCGGTCCAGGGCCTCTGCCCCCCCTACACCCCCCAAGCCCTCCGCCAGTGGCTCCAGGCCACCCACCCCCAGGCCTGGGCCGCCGGCGCCCCCTCCCCACCCCGCCCCTCCCGCCACCACCACACCAGGAAGGGGCACGACAAGGGCAAGGGAAGGGCAAGGGGCACCAAGGAGCACTCAGGCAAGAGGGCACGGAAGGGCCCCAAGTGAGGGCAGGCACACACAGGGACAGGACGCCGGAAGCGACACCACATGGGGGCAGGAAACCACCCAAGAACCAGGAAGGGACGGGAACGGGGACCAAGACACGGAGGAAAAGGGCACCACGGCAGGCACGATGACCGGCACCCAGGAAGGGCACACCACGACGGGGGGACCAGCGCCGCCCCAGCCCCACCAAACACCCCAACACACACCACCGAAGCAAACATCAGACGCCATGCGGATCACACCAGCGCACGCCCACCGGCCACCGGAAACCACACGGAGAACGGAGGGCACACCTACACAGGGAGAACGGGCCACACCCACAGAGGAAGCCGCAGGGACTGCCGCCGCACGGCGCACCACCACGCCCTCACCGCCAGGCGACAACCCCGGCCACCACAAAGGCCACCTCACAGGCACCGGAAGAGGGCGAAGGCACGGCCGCGGCACCCACGACTAGGGACCGAAACCCCCAGAGGACACGGGACCAAGGCACAGGCCCCCAGGGAGGGCAACCCCACGGACCGTCACGCGACCACGCTTTTGGCTTTGAGGGCCGGGCTGCGTTACCGTCGCGGTTCCACGCAGAGTATTGCTATGCACTTGGATTGACGGCCGGGGGCTTGATCTCAGCTGGTCACACGTCCGTGAGGGCGTCCGTCACCAACCTGTTGCGTCCAGTGAAGGAATGGCACTGCGGCGGCACGCCGATCCCGTCCATGATGAATTTCGAGCGCCGCAAGGGGAAGTGAAAGGCTGTGATCGCGAAGGCCTTGGTGCTGCTGGACGGTGCCCCCTTCAAGGCCTTCTCCGAGCGCCGTGAAGACTGGAAGTGCCAAGATTCATCGGTGCCCCGGACCCCTGCAGTTCAGCACCGGAGATATGCACGTCCCCCTGACCCTGAAGTATGACCTCATGCCTGCCGGCGGCACCGACCCGGACCCTCATGTCCCTGCCAGCGCAGCCGAGCTGCAGTGCAAGCCTTTCGCCACTCAAACGGCGTTCGGAAGCCACCTCCACCGTCCGACTCCTGATTTCTGTTTGTCTGCCTTGGAGAAGGAACGCCTTCCTACACCCCGAGTACGCCTGCCTGTCTGCGAGGCCCGCTGAAGATTGAGTCCATGGGTGAGAGTCAGTGTGCACGCCCCAAGGACACCGTGATCATTCAGCAGAATTTCCCGAAGACCTACCCGACCCACCAGCCCGAGCGGCACGCCCAAGCCCCCACAGCACGGACCCAGCGAGCCACCCACACCTAACCGCACCCCCCAACCACCAGCCGGCCACACTCCGGCCCGCACTCCGCCCCACGACACAGGCTAGGCTGACCTCCACTGACCCACCGCGGCACCACGCGAGACCACGGCACACCGCACCACAGCGCGCCACAGTGCAACGCACCACAGCACGACGCGACGCGACGCGGCACAGAGCGGCACAGCACGACACAACTGACCCTAACCTGACGGACAAACCGAAGCCAGCCACCGCACACCCTGGAAGGCGCCGCGCCAGCACGCCACACACCAGCACCGCAGGCCACACACGGAGCCATAGCGCGCCAGGCGACAACGGTGGCGGACCACCGAGAAGAATACAGCCGGCACTGCAGAGGGGAGAGGACACGAACAACCCCAGCCCCCTAACCCATAACCACAAGCACCCGCCTGGCGCAGCCGCCCAGCCGGCAGAGCCAGGACCAAACCCGGCAAGAAGGGGCGCGGAGCCCACCGTGTACATAGCCCACCCGACCCATGGGGCCGGAACGCGGCCACACAGAACGCAACTGAAGACAACAGCCCGGAAGACAACACTGAATGCAGGCCAGTGCGTGCGCCAGCCCAGGGAAGGCAGAGGGAGGAACAGGCAAGCCCCCCCCCCCAAAAAAAAAGGAGGGGGGAGGGGGAAAAGGCACGAAAACAGCCCACAGCCGCCAAACCGCCCGCCAACACCACCACAGGCGGCCAAACCCCCCCCCAGAAGGCACCGAAGACAGGACCCCCACAGAGGCACAGGGGGACCACCCACCCAAAACCGGCAACACCAAGCCAGTACCAGCGGCCCACGGGGAAAAGGGACAGCGAAACGGAAAAAAAAAAAAAGCGAGAACCACCAGCCCAGCCCGAAAGAAAGGGGATGGAGGGACAGGGACCACAAAGCCCGGAAAAAAAAAAAGAAAAACAAAAGAAAAAACAAAAGCGCAAAAAACACACCCCGACAACCCAGCAAAGAAGGGCTGTGCACAGCCGAGACCCGGGCCCAAAACACACGCCCACACCGCACGCCGGAACCGGAAACGGCGGGGGGCAAGCGGGGCGCCCACGAAACCACACACGTCCCAAAAGCAGGCCGAAACCGAAGCCCAACCACGAACACCACAAACAGCCGACACTAGAGGGACAACGCCACAAACCGTGCCCAAACACACCCACCCAAGACCCCAGCCAGGACTGGCGAGGTTAACAAAACCCACACCCAACCGCCAACGGGACCCAAACACAAACGCCGCACAACAGTAGGAAACCCAGTGCCCACAGCCCGGGCACTGAGGCAGCCCGTGCCATGCAGGTGACCCGGCCAAACGAGATCCGGAGACCGGGGGTAAGGCTGCATCCTAAGGCCTGCGCTGCTTTGGGACTCGAGGCGGAGCGTGCGACACCCAAGCACCTCGGAACCCTAGTACCAAGAACATGCATGCATGCCTTGGGAACGGGATACGCCAGGAACTCCGGTGAACCCCTAGGGTTCCGCCCAAAGGAGGGGACGTGCGCAAGCACGGGGGCACACCCTCCCGGCGAGACAAGCATGTCACGCTGGCGGCGATCAGCCCTCCCGGCGCTGCCCGGGGCCGCTTTGTTGGGGGCCAACAGTCAGGTCTAGCGGGAAGTAAGCCGCCTCCCCTCTTCACGCGCGGAGCCTCTTCCTGTTCGTCACAGGGGCGACGCCAGGGGGTACCATGAGGCGCCTCTCCACGACCGAGTGCACCTACCTACCTACCTACCTTAGCAAACCCAAGCATGTGGTCAACCCAAAGGTGCACCCACAGAGTTTGCCCCAACTGGCACCTTTTGTGATGCTCTGCCATTTGGGGTAGCACATGTTTTAGGGTGTCAATTTCTTGGGCTCCTAACAGCCCCTCCTTTTTGGCAATGGTTGCACTTTTGTGCAAAGAGTCCCACCACGAATCAAAATTTTGCGCCCATGTGTGTCCTCCTTCCACGACATGTTGCAAGAGACCTTCATTGTTCAGCTCTACAATGAGGGGACCCCAGGCCTTTGTCGAAACAAATAGAATCGGTGCGCTTTGTTCACAACGAAGTGATGGTTTTTCACCCACCTGCCTGCGATGTATTGGGGTGCAACACTTTGTGAGGCAACCCTGCCAGGATTTACATGGGTCTGCACCCATGTAAAAGCGCGCCTCTTCGTGAAGCGAGTGTTGTACAAGAGCCCTCCAACATCCATCAAGGCCACTGTGAGTTACACGTGTCGCCCCATGCAATGCATAGTCGGGAGGCCTGTACTTGGGCAAAATGCTACGTAGCACCTGCCCGTACCAGGTCCAGTGTGACACAATGGGTGAAAGTCCCTTTCCAAAGTCGCGATCGCAATGTGCCCTGCATTTTCGACATACCCAACACACCGGGTCTACACTGGTGCAGTTCCATCTTTTGATGCCTGCCATTGCCTGTTGTGCAACGACACCTGCAACCAAGAAAATATGGAGTTTTTCCATGTAACCCCCTTGTACCTCATACTTTGTGTTCAGGGCCACTTGCACCTTCTCATCCATTTTGCTAACCCTTGTGAGCGATCGTAGCACAGCACGTTTTTCTAAGCCGTGCAAAATGCACCAGCTACCAAGCAAGTAGCCCGATCCCAGCACTCCAAGCATAAATTGCTCGAAGTGCAGCTTGTGTAGTTGTGTACCATCCACACAAGGGCGTACTCAGGGGTCCGGGTATAAATTTCCCTTACGGGCGGCCATCATGGGTCCCAGTTTCTCCCTCAAAATTTTACCGGCCCCTAGCAATGTGTGGTCCCCGTCCATTACACTGTAGTCCACTACCGGTGGTGCACTAAGTTCGTCCTTCACTCGTCTGATTTCATCAAGGGGGCATTTGATCCGGGACGTGGGGATGGAGTACTGTAGGACCCGCTAGCTCTTGCCCTCTTTGCGGCAATCGCATAGGAGGGCCTCGGCATGCCACATCTGGTTTCGGGCCATGGGCCCATCCGTCGTTGTCAAAATGAGGGTGCTCACGTTTTCGCCAGCTTGCAGTTGCCAGGTTGTACCAAGAATTTCTGTGACTGCCGTTTGCAGTTCGGCCATCCGTTCCCATCTCGTAGTCCTTCCCAGCTGTTGGTACTCCTTGAACGGGGGCATGTTTCTTGGGGGGAAAAAACAAACCCTAGGGAAAGACAACAAGCGGGGGGGGGGGGGGGGCTTCACGAGATGGGGAAGGGCAGTGTGCGGGCTGCCATCGCCTCTGAAGGGTATCTGTGGGACGTAGAAGTTAGATTGCACAATGTGCACGTGCATGATCAGGTATTTATAACAAAGAACGATGAGCATGTTGAGGAAATTTCAATGAAGCAATGATACACGATATGTTGTGGAGGTTGTGGAAAAGTAGGATTAAATGAATTCTTCGTCTTTCGTGCTTGGTCAGGCTTTTCCTTTGTAACTGCTAAGATGTGGCTTTTTTTGTTCACATGGACACGTACGCGTTGAAAGGTCAACTCGTACGCAGGTAGGTAGGTAGGTTTCTTCGGGAGCTCGGGATGCCTCCTTTGACGGTGCAGGAAGAAGGTCTTACCAAGGGGACGTCCTGTCCCTCCCACTGCCCTATGTTAGGTGCCTCTTGAGCCGCTCCCGCATGTGCTTGGGAAGGCATTGTCGCGGCCACCCGGTCCATGTGTCCCAGGTGGGAGGGTGTCCCCACATGTGTCCATGACTAGGGCCACATGCCCCCTCCTTCGGGCGGCAGCTCTGGGGGCTGCCCAGCCGTGTGGAGTATCTCTCACCACAAGGGGTCTTGCTCCCGCTTGTCTACGGTACGACCGCCTCACCCTTGTGGCTTGAGTTGCGGGGCCGCTCCGCTTGGCAGGCGACCCCCTCCTGGACTGTGTACCGGCTCGCCTGTCACCGGTTGTCACCATCAACTCGTACGCACTGTTTTTCCACACCGTACGCACTGGGTACCAAATGCTCACGCGCTGCGTACGATTTTGCGCCTGAATCGTACGCAGTGCGTACGGTTTGGTAAATCAGTGCGTACGAGTTGGGATTTCAACACGTACGTGTCGGGGCTTTAACACGTACGTGTCCATGTGAACAGATCTTAGCAGTTACATTTGCTGGTGCGAAGCACCATCAAAAGAAAAGCCTTATTACGGTTTTTAGCCATTTTCGGGTCACCTTCCTATGTCAGAATTGGAGCCGGGCGGTGACAAACAAAGGCAAAAACACTCCTTTTAAATTGCCTTGTGTTTCAGCTAGCAGCGCAAGGACAGGGAGTGTGCATTCGGCGAGATTAGCGACACAGGGTGCAAATAGCATAAAATTGACATATTCATAACTCGGGCCTATTGTATCGGATTCTGACGAAACTTAGGGCAATTTTGAACAATTTGGGGTCGTTCTTTTCATTTTTGAGCTTCAAAAGGCTCCTGTGTGCGCTGAAAACCCTCCAATCAAAAAGTGGTGCTAAAACAAAATGACGGCGTTTTTTCAATTCTACAGCAAGACTCAGCTTTTAGAATCATTTATAAATCCGGTCTTAGATCGAAATTTCGTGCACTGTAGCCCGTTTTGACTTTGGATGGTCAAAATGAAAGATCGCAAATGGCGGCGACTGCGAAATGCACGCGTGCACAGCAAATAAATAATATGGCAAATAGATTTCTTGAGATTTGGGGCCTGTGGCTTATATATAGTGTTGTCTGGTACCTCCACTTTGCTATTGCTCCTTTCAATCGCATCCCTAGCATATATCGAATTAGTAGATGCTGGATAAGAAGTGAAAACCTTGTAAAGGTCCTAACTTTGTAAAACGGCCATCATTGATCAAAAAAATTATGACGGCGCGAATCAGCTCTCTGAGGCGGTCATTCAGAGGGGCTGCATTGTACAGTTTTGAGGTATGTTTCGTTTCGGCGCGCGGTAGGGATGCAGGTTCGAATTCGCACGAATTCGCTCGAATTCGAATTCGCCCCGAATTCGCACGAATTCGTGGAACGCTCCGAACTCGAATTCGCAACTTCAAATTCGAATCCTTCCTCATTCGCTTGATTGAATCCATAGGCACGTACACTTTACCTTCTAGGTTGCAATTCACCTGTTTACGTATGGCTATGCCACTACCCAGTACCATATCGCATAAAAGATTTCCCAAAAGCTTCCGTAACCTTGCAATTTTTGTTGTTTGTTGCTGCTTGCATTTACCATGCTGAAACGATTTGACGATTTGACAAAAACAAAGAAAAACAAAACCAAGAATTCCAAAGTTCCTTGATTCTTTCAAATGCCTTGTGGAAAAGAAGCAGCAACGAAGCATGCAAGATCACCAATCCACACACAAACCATCACATGTGAAGCACTTGTTGCCCTGATTGGGCCTTCAGTCATTGCACTCTTGAATTGAACGTTGGACTTGAAGTCATCTAAGAGACAGCATACACGGCACCGGGAAGGGTAAGGAGGGTACCGCTGTCAAGGATACGCAAGGGCTACAAGGGGCTTTGTACATAGCTTATAGGGAGGTTGGAGCAGGTGCGCTGGCTGGGTGCAGCTCCGTGCACGTCATTAGCTCCGTTCACGTCGCTGTGGGTGCCCAGGGCCTCACTGCGGCTGCGTCGGGCTGCTCTCGGCTGCCTCTCCTTCCACACACGCCCGACAGTGCGTGGTTGCCAAGGGGCAACACGTTTTGACTGTCAAAAATTAGAAAAAAAAGTCGAAAATCAAAAGTTCGGGACGGGTTTTTCTCCAAACTGGTGGACTTCTGGGGAGAATGGAGGGTACCGCTGTGTTCGGTGGAGCTAGGCGGACACAGCGGTGGGTTCAAAACGCAAAAGTAACTTTTGATTTCGAAAACGGGTAAGCAGGCACCGGACAGGAAAATCAACGGCTCAATCGAAGCAGAATCATCATAGTTTTCATTGCATCAAGTCAAAAAAATTATTGCATCGCACTGTTCAAAGTTAGTTTTTCATCTGGAGAAAAGACGGCGCACGCGTGATCATTTTGGCGTCGCCCGCGAATTCGCAGCGCGAATTCGCCCCGAATTCGCAGTACTAAGAATTTCAGGCCGAATTCGCAGCGAATTCGCGCTGCGAACGAATTCGCAGCGAATTCGGCGAATTCAAATTGAATTCGCTGCGAATCTGCATCCCTAGCGCGCGGATCGTATATAATGGCATAAGGACTCCTTTTAGAGGGGGGCGGGGCCCCATTCCCCGGCCCCCCAATTAAAAGCCCCCCATGGGGGGGGCGGTGAACAAGCGGAGGAAAGTTGCACGAGGTGGGGTCGCACGGGTGTTCAGATGAGAACGGGGAGGACAAGAACACAAAGGCAAAAAGTCCATTCAAAGGCGGGGAAGGTGAAAACCATGAAAACACGGGATCAACGGCGCCAGCGCCGGCCGCTAGGCTCCGTTTTTGTGGGCCACGCCCCACAAAAACGGAGCCTAGCGGCTGCTATCTCCTGCCATTTGCCCAATATGGTTGCCCCATGGGCGGAAAAGGCTTGCAAGATGGACAGCAAGTATACATACCAAATATGGCAGAAAATATGGCAAAAAACTGCCAAAAACGTTCAAAATTGACCGTAAATCATCAAAACGGCACCAGATTTGGCCACCAAGGTTGCTTTTCCGACGTTTTGGCCCGAGTCAGTCATTTTAAGGGGCTGTAACATGCTGCAACGTCGCAAGCAGGAGCCAAAACCAAATTCAGCCCCATATTTCTGGAGACTGCCCGAAAAGCTGCTTAAAACGGTCCTAATTCACCAAAACGACCATCATCGGCCAACAAGGAGAAAAGTCGCGTTCTTAGAATTCAATTGCAATCATTTTAAGGGGCTGCATGGCAGGATTTTGAGAAGGGCTGTCTTCCAGGGGGGGGGGGGGGGGTGGCGTAACGTAGTAGTTGGTGACTGCTTCTGGCGCGGGGTCAGGGGCCCCCAACACCCCGACCCCCACAGAAGCCAGCCCCCTGCGGGGGGGAATTGAACAAGGGGATGAAGGCGGTGGTCTAGAGGGTGGGCAATCTGCATAGGGGGGGTTGTTTTTGGAGGTGATACATACCACGGACAGCCCTTTGTTTCCTTGTACGCTTTGGGGGAAATATTTTCAAAGCAATGTTCGGGATATGTTGTTGAGCCTAACATTAGGGCCAAAGATGGTGAGAGCAACGTAGGGGCCACCTTGTGGCAAGTGATGGCTGTATGGCAAACAAATAGGTGCCATAAATGTTGAAAACTTTGCGTAGCAAAATACTGGTGAGGCACTTCCCACTCGATGCCCCTTTGGGTAAGCCACCCGGGGGCGGGGGGGTGCCTTTGCCTTTTGCCCGAAAAACAACGGTTGTTTGGTGCCGCAAAACAACACAAATTGACCGGCAAACATGTTGGCCCTCATTGTTTGCCCATTTAAAAATGTTGGCAATACATATGTATGCATGTTGTTCACCGCATACCTGCACCAAAAGGCCATTGAGAGTCAACAAATTGGAAAATTGGCACACAAATGTGGCATGCTCTTTCTCTTCCAACTGACGCTGCCCCACAGCTCGTGCAGCTTGCCGTTCAGCCAAACCCTTACCACCACGTACCCCACTTGACAACAAACAGCATGGCTTCTATTCACCTGTGGTAGCTACCCCAGGCACCCCCCTCCCGCCCCTCAAAGCATGCAGGACCCCCCCCCCCAGTCACGCAATTTCCTGAGGTAAGTGAATGGAAACCTGAGTGGATGGGATGAGTGAGTGGATACTTGAGTGGATGCGATGGTGCCATGCACCATCGCATCCACCCCCCCTCTCTTTTTGTTTTCCCCCTCCCGGGGAAGGCGGGGGGGGGGGGGAGTGGTGGACTAGTTAGTTTTCCCCTAGCTGGGTCAAAAGTTGCCGGAATGTGAATTACAACTAAACATGCCATAAAAGATGGTCAAATTGGCTAAAAATCTTCATGAGGTTATGCAAAGCAAAACCAGCAATGTGCACGCCACTCCTAGGCTTGGTGGGGCAAAACCAGTTTCTTCACCAACTGCCCGATGGGAATCAAAATCATGAACTTGATCTGTTATACAGCATTGTTTGTAGAAAAAATGTTTCTGTGACATTGCACTTGCCATCAATGTATTTGATGATATGGCCCCTTTCACTTATTCCCTGCCATCCAACGTTGTTGTTTCTAAATGCAAATGTACAATGCTCCCCCTGTCACCAAATTTTACTGCTTTCTCTCATGAACATTGACAAAAAGCCTTTTGTTTCGAAAAAAAACAATCTCTGCTTTCAGTGGAGCAAAAACAAAACACATCACACAAATGACACACAGATGGCAAAAGGCAGACACACAAATGACACACAGATGGCAAAATGGCAGACACAAATGTCACACAGATGGCAAAATGGCAGACACAAATGACACACACATTCACAAATGACAAACACATTCACAAATGACACACACATTCACAAATGACAGACAGGACAAATGACACACACATTGCGCGCTGACACAGAAAGGACACACACACAGTGCACTAACACACACACACAGTGCTCTAACACACCAATGACACACACCCAGCGTGCCAACACACAAAAGACACACAGCCAGCACTCGCCAGACACACAGCGACATACCCAGCGCGCTGCAGACACACAATCACGCACCCAGCGTGCGGCGAACACACTATCACACACCCAGCGCGCGGCGAACACACTATTACACACCCAGCGCGCGCCAGACACACGATGACACACCCAGCGCGCGCCGAACACACAAAGACATACCCAGCGCACGGCGAACACACTATCACACACCCAGCGCGCGCCAGACACACAGTGATGCACCCAGCGCGCGGCGAACACACAATCACACACCCAGCGCGCGGCAAACACACAATCACACACCCAGCGCGCGGCAAACACACTAACACATTGCGCGCTGACACACAGATCACACACACAGCGCGCCGACACACACACTGCGCGCTGACACAAAAGACACACTCGTTTAGGCCGCGTGTGATTGTGTGTCCGGCGCGCGCTGGGTGTGTGATGGTGTGTTCGCCGCGCTGGGTGTGTCATTGTGTGTTTGTCGCGCGCTGGGTGTGTGATAGTGTGTTTGCCGCGCGCTGGGTGTGTAACGGTGTGTCTGGCGCGCGTTGGGTGTGGAATAGTGTTGAAGCGGTACCCAGAACCCCATGGCTAGGGTGGGGCATACAACCGGCCTCCGGTCCACTAACCCCATGTACGGAAGGGAAAACCGGTCTTCGGTCCACTAACCCCATGTACGGAAGGCGCCCGTTGACGCCCGGTGCGAGCCCGGCGGGACCGTGTTCCGTGCCGTAAAGCCCCGCATCGGCAACCGATGCACCGCCAGCGGAGCTTTGCATATCAGAATGTCAGGAATCAACTGGGTTTTTTTTTCATATTGTTTCCGTCAAGTTTTACGCTTCTGTTCTGATATTCACTGTTTTGACTGCTGGCGGTTGGATCGCGACTTTACCGTAACCGCCAGTTTAAATGTTTATAATGGAAATTTTAACGCAATCCGTCACGAAGGCTCCAAAGCCTTCAGGAACTGCATGGACGCTTCCGCAATTTTCACATCTTACACTCGCAACCTTAATCCGAATTTTTCAGGATGTCGAAATCGGATTTTCGACTTCGACATCCCCGCACTTGATTTGACCTCTTTCGAGTGGACCTACGTGCCTCCCTATGCACGAATCAACTTCCCTTTTATCTTGCCCTCCATTTGACTCAGAGATATGGGCAAAACAAAGTTGATTCGTGAGGCCACTTGTGAGGGTCATATCTCGTGCCGCTTGCGAGTATTGACAATAAGGAAACGTGGGATGTATTCACAATACTCCCGACGTAATTTAGGAAGCTTTATATGCCTTGCGTTTCCACACGTGCGCGCTAGTGTAATGGATCATGGTCAAGAGGGTAGAGTTTGCGTTATAACTCTTTGGCCATGACATTGCGTGCGTTAAGATAACTTTCGAGTGTAGCGCGCAAGTGTTGGTGTTGCATAGGAACTCTCCTTGAGTTCCTATGAGCGATTGACACAAAGTTATGCCCTTACAGGGGCATGACATATCGTGGGGGGAGCTGCCTTTTTGGGCAATATGTGGTATGTGCCATGTGTTGTGTTGCGTGCCCATTTGGCGGGTCCATTGCTCCAAGCCGAACCCGCCAATGGACCTCATATTGTGTAAGCCCCTTCTCCATACTCCCCACGATCAATTGCAAGCCTAACCTTCGTGAAGGGAAGCTTGTGTGGCGATCCCAAAGCGATGCGTTGGGAGCAAGGTGTGTGTTTTGCAATTTTCCATATTTTCATGTGCCCACTTGGAAGGCAGCGCTCGTAACCTTTCAAAGCGCCCCAAGTGGAGCACATATGTGGGATCGAAGGTCATTGGTGTCAAGTCATTATGTTTAGAAGGATTAGTTGATTGCACGATCCAAGCCGAAGATATCATAATATAATTGTGCGCCTTTCAAGGCACTTTTGTATGTCTTTGTGCCAATTTTGCCGTTTGTGGCCCGTCATGATATCAAGTGGCGACCGTGTATCTCAACGTTGCGCTCAATTGACATCATGACCCAAGTATGTTATGAGGGTACATACTTCGGTGCCCAACATATATTGGACCCGGCGAATAACTCCTCTTGGTCTTGGCATACCGTGGCCGCCAGGTTGGCGATTTGGGACTATCCCAAATCATGGGCTCACTTGGCGACCCTGCCATTCCCAATACCGGAGGAGTTGGGCGACGCCCAAAAGATATGTTGGACACATATGACTTGATACCAATCCTATGGCACACTCCGGTCCGAGTCGGGCATGTGCCTCATTTGCCCCAACCATGAGTGTGCGCATTTTTGGCCATTTTGAGCAATTTTCCACTTTGGCTGCCCGCCGTGCACTATGTTCTAACCCTCGTGCACGCCGGACGCATGGACCAATGGACCATATATGACATGGGTGATATGGGTAATGGTCCCCATGGTCCACACACCACGTGGGCGAAGCGGAGCCACCTTCGTTAAGGCGCTAGGCCAAAGTGAGTGTGGGCAATTTTGCCATTTTGGCATTTGTGGACCCGATTGGGATCGTCACCACGCCGAGTAGCATGCAGATCTTTGAGAGCCAAGGGCATGGGAGTCTCTGTTGGACTCTCGGTGGATCGCGTATGGAATGGCAGATCCGATCTTCAAGCCGGCGTGGAGATATACTATTGGGAGCACACCGAATTTTGGCTCACTTCAAGCAGCCAAAATGACCCCATTTTGGGACCCCAATTTCCCCCTTCCGTGTGGTCAATTGGCGGCCCCATTTCTCTATGCCCACATGGAGCCCGGACCTAATTCCAAGTAGTGCACTCAGATAAGAGTCCTAGGTCCTGCCTCCTACCCTGTGGGCCATTGGCCTCACCTTGGCCGAGCGAGCCACGCGTGGGAATGACGCCAATTTTGGTGATTTTGGCATCATGACCCCACTTGACTCATCCGTGTTGCCCTGATGCCGGGACCTCAGAGGGAACCAGGTTGGGTGAGGGCTCCAGGGAGTTCGTACTCGAAGGGCATGGGGTCAGTTGCCTCGTCCCTACCTCTGGCGGGTCCGGACGAGAGGTCAATTTTGGGGATTTTTGAGTTAATTTCAGTTTGGGCTGAAACAGCCCATTTTCAGCTACCAACTCCTGGGTGATAATGGCGGGGCCATCCCTCTGGCTCAGAGTGGAGTTGGGACCTGCCATTAAGGGAGCATGGGGAGCCACCGTCAGTTGGCTGTGGAGCCACTTGGTTCACAGGAACTCGCCTGTGGCTAGGCGGGACACCTCCCCCATTGGCAGGGTATCAGGGTCCGGACTGAGCAGGGCATGGGTTGTGTTTGAGCCCCCGCCACCACCAGCCACTGGGAGGGTCGGACCTGGAATTGGGATACAAGTTAGGATAGAGTGTCTATTGTCCTGTGATGCCCTTACCCCAGTCCAGTCTTAACCCCATGTGTACATATCCTGATGTATTGCTGTACATACTTTCGTTCCCTTGTTGCAGAGTGGCAAGGATCCTGAAACGCTTTGTCACATGACATGAGCGCATTGATGCCCCTGTGAGCGTAGTGCTTTGCCTGCCTGCTCACTTGCGCGTGTCCCGCAGCGTCCCGTGGCCGGCCCCCCACGGGAACGCGTCAAAAGCGTTTCACCGCCGCGGGGTTACCCAACCCTCGCGTGCCACTCGGGGCCACCAACCCCGAGCAGCGCGGCGCAGCTCGCAGCGCAGCGGCTCGCAGCGCAGCGCAGCAGCTCGCAGCGCCACCCAGCGACAGCGCCGAGTTCGTCACGGAGCCAGCAGCGCAGTCCAGAGCATCGCCCTGACCGCGCCGCTACCGTGAAGGAAGTGGACAGACCAGACCCATCGGCCGACCAGCAAGGCCGCGTCAACCACTTCCACAACCACCGGCTGACCAGCACCAGCCCCACTTCCAATCCAGTGCTGCAGCACCCGCCTCAACAACCACCACCAGTTCGTTGAGCTGAACGAGTGCATACCAAGGACCTCAAGACCAACTACGCCCCCGCTGCCATGGTGAATTGGCAAGAAGCGGGTAGGACGTGACCGCGGCCCCACCCCCATGCAGCGAACCTACTGCGTGGGTTGGTATGGGACCAGCACTACCGCCACAGCCACCCCCAGTGCGAAGGCGGCATGCCCCGGAGCTTCGAGCTCCGCACGGACATCGCCCCCGACCGCCTGCAGGCCGTGGAGGACTGGCTGCGGGCGGAAGGGTTCGCCTACCGCCACCAGCAGAGGCGCTGGAGGACGTGGACCCGGCCGGACAGGCCTGGCGAAGGCCTGCGCCCCGACGGGATTGAGGAGGACGAGGAGCCCAACGTGTACCCGTCGGGCGCCTCGATCAACGTCTCCATGTGGGACGTGATCGAGAAGAACTTCCCGGAACCGGGGAGCGAGCGCAGGCTGCAGGGCAGCAGCAGCACGTCTCCGGGGAAGGAGAAGCGGTCCGACGGGGACAAGAAGCGGGACCCGAGGTGGCGGGAGTACCAGGAGTCCCTGGCCGCCGAAGCCGCCCAAGGCGCCAAGGGCGGAACCCCAGCCCCCAGTCCCCAACGGGCCAATGGCGGTCACCACCCCGGCTCCACCACCCTTGGCGACTACATCCAAGTCGCCAGGCAGACCAAGGCCAAGCCCCGTCCGCTGCTCCTGAGGCCTCAGCAGGCCCCAGCAGGCCCCAGCAGCGACGTGGAGTCGGCCCACCGCGGGAGGATGCCGGCCGACCAGGCCAGCTCCAGCAGCAGCGTCGCTCCCGACAGGGACGTGGCGCGCGCCTGTGAGCGCGTCTGTGGGGTGCCCTGCAACCTTCGGGTTGTCCGGCAACGGGCCAGGCAGCACAGCGCTGCCGTGGAGGGCGCCGTCGGCATCGCCCAGGAGGGGGCTGCGGAGTGGGCGCATGGCATGGCCATCCACGCCCGGACCGTGGCGGCCATTGCGGCCGGACTCACGGCCGTAGCCGCCCATGGGGCAGCGACTGCCCAGGTGAACGGTGAGTTGGCGGCAGCCGACGAGGAAGCCCGCCTGACGCAGGAGGCCATTGCCTGCAGGGAGGCCGAGGTGAGGGCGCTGGAAGAGGCGCTTGCCCAAGAGAGGGCAAAGAAGGAGGCGGAGGAAAGGGCCCACGCCCAAGCGACGGCTAAGGCCCAGGGGGACGCCGCCAAGAAGGAAGCCATCGAGGCCGCGCGACGGAAGGTCGCTGAGGAGAAGGCCAAGACGGAGGCGGAGCTGGCAGCGCTGGAAGCGCAGAAGGCGCGGCTGCAGCAGGCCGGGGAAGCCGAGGCGGCTCGTGCTCGGGAGGAAGCCGAAGTGCGAGCTGCCGCAGCCACCGCCGCCGCAATGGAGGAGGCAGAGGCCAAACTCCGCCGCGAGACTCCCCCGGGAGGATCACGAGTGGAGACCCTTCGAAAACTTTTCGAAGGGGACGCCTCCTCCAGGATGACGCTGGACGAGGCCGACACGGGCAGCAGTGGGAGCAGTGGCCCCACCGCCCGTCGACGGAGGAAGGGCAAGGGGAAGACCCCCGAGAGGCCGCGGAGGCCAGCGGGTGGACACCCCCACGACAGTGACCCCTTCTTCACCGCCAGTGACGGGGATGAACGAGGCCGCCGACATCGCCAAGTGGTGGCTTGGACGGGCGGAGGAGGCGGAGACGTCCCCATGGAACCGGAAGGTGAGGATGAGGATCTCCCTCCTCCCTACCGGAGCTCGGAGCCTTCCGAGACCGAGACGCCCAGGTGGGGCGACATGGAAGAGGATGACGACATGGACTTCGGCATCACGAAGAGGCGCCCATCCTCCGACCCACCGAGGCGACCCGGCGGAGGCCCACCGGGACCCCCTGGCGGAGGACCATCAGGACCCCCTGGAGGACGCCCACCAAGTGGACCCCCTGGAGGCGGACCACCGGGCGGGGGAGGACCCCCTGGACCGGGCGGACCCGGCAGAGGCCCTCCTGGAGGACCCCCTGGGGACCCCGACGACCCACCAGGGAACGGCGACCCGGATATCACCTGGCGGTGGATTGTCTACCTCCGCAGGAGAGTCCAGTTGCTCGAGCTGGAGGTAGACACGGGCAAGGGCGAGATGGCTCGCATTTCCAGGGTCGCCGCGCGCGCGCAGAAGGAGCTGGACATCGCCAGGGCCGAGACCAAGTCACTGACCAACGTCGTCAGCGGCCTGCAGCAGAGGCTGGACGCGCTGGAAGCCCGTGGGAGCGTCGGCAGCGACCACCCATCCCTGGAGTCTGGCTCGTCGGACGACGGCTGGGGACCAGGACCAGGTCCAGGCAGACCCCACGCCCCCGGCGGAGCCCCCAGGAGTCGCCCCAGCGCCAGTGCCCCCTCTCTCACCGCCCCCTCTCACCACAGCGCGGGCCGCCGCAACGAGCGCGTGCCGCCCAGCAGTGGCAGTGAGGAATGGCGTGATGAGTGGCTCAGCGCGGAGTACCGCAACCGCCGTGCTCCACCGCGGCCGCCTGTACGCCCCCGACGCCCGGCACCAGCCCCGGTGCCAATCCCAATGGCTGGAGGACGTTATGGTGGACTCAGGGACGAGGTCCCCAGAGGAGACGTGGAGTGGGATGTCGGCGAAGGTGAGGACCTGGACCTGGACCTGGAGGAGTTCGACATCAGCCCGCCGCGTGGTGTACGACGGGAGGCCGCTGAACGCAGCCGCCAGCGCCGTGATGAGGATGCGTACATGGACGCAGTACGGAACAGGTTAGGGTACATGGAGGAACCGCGGCGTAGCCACAGGGATTCCATGGAGGAGATGGACGTGGCGGCCGTGGGAGTCCGTGGGCGAGGCCGATGGGAACCTCGGTCGACCTCGCGGCCGGCGTTCATGGTCTCTAAGGCCGCGGACGCCGCCGTGTGGGAAGACTTGAAGGACATCAAGCCCCCCATGTACGACGGCAACCCCCTCAACCTCGACCGCTTCTTGGAGAAGCTGGACGATTTGGAGCTGACCGTCACTGAAGACATGCCTCACGCGGATGCGGAGAGATATGTCTTCAGACGGTTCAGGTACCGCCTGCCGGAAGTGCTCGGAGAGCTATACTTCCTGGCGACCAAGGAGGGGAAAATCAAGACCCTCAAGGAAGCCAAGAAGTGGCTCAACGAGCAGGAGCGGGTGGACGCTCCGCAGGTGGCTGCCAAGCGGTGGAAGTCCATCAAGCTTGAGCATGATGGACGGGAGATCCGCCTGCGGGATTGGCGGGACTTCCGAGGGAAATACACCCTCCACCGCCGCAACGTGAAGGATTGGAACGAGGGTGACGAGCAGGCTCGCCTGCTCTCCATGCTGCCGGAAGCATGGATCAAGAGGGTCACCAAGGAGGAATCCAAGCGGGCCAAGTCCAACCACACGGTCAAGATGATGCTCCCCAAGGAGTATCATACGAACGTGGTGGCTTGGGCGAAGAAGAACGTGGCCCAGGATGTCAAACGGCATTCCCTGCGGAACGCTCTCCTCGTCACCGTCTCGGGCGATCGCGAGAAGACCGCGATGTGGCGCCTTGACGAGTGTGAGTTGAGCGGCCAGACCATCCGTCTGCAGGCCATCCCGGCGCCGATGAGCTGCGACGAGATCCTGGAGTGGGTTGGCGAGGAAGTACTCAAGGAGTACCGAAACCTCCACCACACCCGCGGGTTGAGGCCCGGCGACCGCGACGTCAACTACGTTGGCGAGGGACCTGGCGGGGAAGCTGCCATGGACCCAGCGGGAGCCGGCGGCGATGAGACTCTCGTCGACGATGACGAGGACGATGAGCCCGCCGAGGTGGCCGTTTGTGCCTTCGTGGCCAAGAACCTGAGCGCGGGGAGCAAGCCGGGAAACTGGAAGCCCCTGCAGCAGGGTTGGAGGAAGCAGGAGAAGAGGGACCCTCGCCGCATTGGCGACCGTCCGCTGTCCTTTCGGGAGTTCATACGAGCTCACCCTCAGGGCTGTTTCGTGTGTTATGGGAGGAAGCGAGTCTTCAACCATGACCACCGAACATGCCCCATCCACCAGGCCGACACGGAGGCTTACAAGAAGGCGCACGGGTCGAAGAAGCGTGCGCCCGCGGGTATCCGGGAAGCCAAGGTGGAGGTGGACAGGGACGAGCTCTCCAAGCTGGTGTCGCAGGGGACCGAGTTGGCCAAGGAGATCCAAGAGATCAAGAGGAACTGGGTCCCCAGGTCGGACAACAAGAACGAGGAGAACAACCAGAACAACCAGAACAAGGACAAGGACAAGAAGCCTACTCGTAGTGAGAGGATGAAGAAGGGCGTCAACGACGTTGAGGCCGAGGAGAACACCCCCTCTTGCACAACCGACGCCCCCTAGCGGAGCCCCTGCAGCCAAGGGCCCCAGCTAGGGCGGTCGCAGGATGGTGACGTGGGAAGCGCCGAACCATCCCAGTCGGGAGTCCATAAGCACAAGGGGACTGCCGCGGGCGGAAGGCCCGGTCCGGCGCCCAGTCGCGGAGGCGGGGTGAGGGCAAGTGAAGGCACGAACCCTTGCACCCGTCCGTCCTTCGCGACCAAGAATGTGTTTGATGTACTACAGGATCTATCCGAGAGTATCGGAGGATCACCCGGACCGCAGCTGGATGCTGCAGATGGGCAGCATGAGCCCATTGTCCACGACCTGCACCAGTCGCTTGTTGAGCTTCTGGAACGGCCGGAGATCCTGAGTTTGCACGCCGTGCGCCGTGTCGGTCGCGAGCGGCAGTTGCATCTTAAGGTCCGTGCCCTATGCGGGGAAGTGGAAAAGGTTTTTGACGTGTTGGTCGACACGGGAGCTCAAGTCAGCTTGGTCAAGGCTGGCCTACTTCCACCAGAGTGTCTGACCGACAGTCGGAAGCCTGTCAGGCTGAAGGTGGCGAACGGCCAGTACATGGTGGGAGGCACGAAGGAAGCGGCCATCGGGCTGCAGTTCGTGAACCATCGTGAGCTGAGTCGCCCAGACCTCGGCAAGGAAATCCTCCTGCACGGTCGCCTCTACGAGGCCGAGATGGACTGGGACATGATCGTTGGGTACGACTTCATGATGGAGACGGACTCTGGCGTTCTCCCGGCCCAGGCCTCCATGACCCTGTACCAGGACGACCAGCTCTCGTGGCTTTCGTCACCTGAGCACCATGTGGAATGCCAATGGATCCACCCCGAACGCAATCAGCTCGAAGTGGCCGCGCTGGACACTGAGCCCACTGGGCCAGCAAACCAGGAGTACGGCGTAAGGCCGGAAGTGGCGAACCGAGTGGTCGCGGACCTGGGAGCGTCGGATCTGGCCCTGGATGCGTTCTCTTCAGGAACCTCCGCCCATCTTCGGGTATGTGAGAAGTACTGGAGCGCCCAGGACTCCGCGTGGAAGAAGCACTGGGGTCCGCATCAGGGATTGATGTGGATCCATTGCCCCCGTTGGGACATTCCAAGAGCGATAGCGAAGATTCGCAAGGACCGCTCCAAGGCAGTGCTGGTTGTTCCTATGGGATGCACCGAGGAGGAAAGTACCCGACATTGGGTAGCCTCATTGACCAACATGCCCTTAAACAAGGTCGTCCTACCGGCTGGAGAGAGTGTCTATCAGGACGCTAAGGGACAGCCCATGCCACCCCAGAGATGGCCAACGGAATTCCACTATGTGGATGGGGGCCTTGATCAGGCCGACACCACGGACTTCGTGTGTGTCAACCGCATCGTAGCGGAGCCTTGGAGGCAATGCTTTGCGGTTCTCCCTGTTGACATCGAAGAATCCGAATCGGAAGACCCCCTCACTGAAGAGGAGTGGGATCTGGTTCAGGGGTATATGGATCAGCCCTTTCACGACTGGGGAAACCAGCGTGAGGGCAAGGGCCAGGACAGAGCCTGGTGGGAAGTGAACTCGATCGTCTCTGGTTCCTATGACGGGAACACCTTCGTGCAGAGGGTGCTGGACCACCTATCCAGCCAGGACGAGCCAATCGGGGGTAACCCACCCACCTACGGCGATCTATTCCGAGGCAAGACCAGAGATGGCCCTTTGGGCCACCTGGGAAGACCACCTGAGCCGAAAGCGAGCGGGGTCGCTACCCCTCAAGTAAGCTCCGTGGTCCAAGTGCCCGGAAAAGCCAAGGCGGAGTCCGATGATTGCCCCAAGTTTCAGGCATTGAGGGCCAGGCTGAAGCAGAAGTATGGTGATACCTTCTTCAGCGGTAAGCCTGTGTTTCCCCCACCGGTGCATGGACCGTATGGCGAGGCCAAGATACGACTGAAGCAGGACCCCCGTGTGTACCGGCACCGGGAGTTTGCCCTGAGGGGCGAGAGGAAAGAGGCCATGGAGAAGATCCTCCGTGACTTCATCCAGCGAGGCTGGCTCGAGCCGTGCCACTCCGAATGGGCCTCTCCTTGCTTCGTCGTCCCCAAGAAGGTTGCCGGTGAGTGGCGGCTCGTGGTCGACTACCGCGGCCTGAACGCCCAAACGCAGCACGACAGCTATACGCTGCCCCTCATTGAGGACATGCTGCAAAAGCAACACCGGCGGAGGATCTTCACGGTGATTGACCTGAAACATGGTTATCATCAGATGCCTCTCGCCGAGGAGTCCCGTGCCTGCACAGCCATGAGCACCCCACTTGGACCTCTCCAGTGGAAGGTGATGCCCATGGGCGTTACCAACGGCAATGCGGCTTTTCAGCGGATGCTGGAGAACCTGCTTGAGCCGGTGCGTGACTGTGCGGACCCCTTCGTGGACGATGTGATCATCGCGTCCGGGGACCCCAGCATGAGCTACGAGGAGCTCCTGGAGGCACATGAGAGGGACGTCACTCGAGTGCTGGACCTTCTGGTTCGGCACAAACTCACGGGCAGCAGTGACAAGGCCACCATTGCGGTAAGCGAGGTGGTCTTCGCTGGCCACGTAGTCGGGAACGGGCAGCGAAAGCCCATACCTGGCAAGGTGGCTGCGATTGAGCACTGGGAAAAGCCCAAGACGGTCTCTGAGCTACGGGCGTATCTGGGGTTCTGCAACTACTACTCGGGGTATATCAAAATGTATGCCGAGTATGCAGCCCCCATGACGACCATGCTCAAGGGCAACCGAGAGGAGACCAAGAAGGGGTCCAAGAAGGCTGTGGTCTGGACAGCTGAGTCCGACCGTGCCTTTGAGGGGATGAAGCAGGCGCTGCTATCCGCAGTGGGTCTGCACCTCGTGGATCCCGACCGAGGGTTCGTCCTGCGCACCGACGCTTCCGACTACGCCATTGGCGCTGTGTTGGAGCAAGTGCTTGACGACGGGAGGCACGTGCCCGTGGCCTTCTGGAGCCGAGTCCTGGCGGAAGGCCAGAGACGGACGTGGACGCCCCGTGAAAAGGAGGCATATGCCATCGTCATGGCTCTCAGGAAATGGGCTGGGTACATAGCCCTCCATCCCGTCACCGTCTGCACCGACCATCAGAGTCTGCAGTCGTGGCACAAGGAGCACGTGGACACCCCCTCAGGTCCCGCCTCCCGACGGGCAAGATGGCATGAGACCTTGGCCAAGTTCAACCTTACGGTTGTTTATTTTCCTGGAAAGGATAACACCGTGGCGGACTGTCTCAGTAGGTGGGCCTATCCCGCCAGCAAGGGCATGCAGGATATCTCTGCCCATGGCGATGAGGCTGAGACCGCTGAAGCCAAGAGGATCATCGAAATGGAGCGCCTGATGGAGGAGGAGGGTGCTAAATGCTTCGTCGTCATGGCTGCGGATGCCCCCCTGGCGTAGAGGGTGAGCAGAGCGGTCAGAGTACTCGCCCCTGAGGGGGCTGAGTCCGACAAGCACCCCTTCCCGGAGTCTTGCCTCCAGGACGACTGGACTGACGACTACGCCAAGTCTGAGGCCTTTGCGGCCGAGTATAGGGCTGTGACCGACCCTGACGACGGGCAGAAGTGGCCAAAGGGGCTGACCGAGGAAGATGGCAAGCTCTACCGGAATGGTAAGCTGCTAGTACCGGAGTCCCGGGTGCTCGAGCTTTGTGAGGCTTGGCACCACCACATGCTGCACCCAGGGGTCAAGAAGCAAGCTCTTGACATGCAGCGTCGGTTCGAGATCGACCATATCGTTCTCTACACCGCCATCAAGAAGGTCAGGAAGGGTTGCTCGGTCTGTCAGGCCTGCAATCCCGACAACCGGAACGTCAAGGGGGAACCCCAATGGACCCCGGTTCCTGACCAGCCCATGGAGAGCGTGGCCATGGACGTCTTCTCCATGCCCGAAGTGCACATTGGCAAGGAGACCTTTGACTGTGTGGTTCTCTGTGTGGACCGCCACAGCGGCTACGTTGTAGCCGTTCCGGCACGCAAAAAGAGGTTGCTTGCCAGAGAAGTGGCAGTCATGATGATTCGTCATTGGCTGACCGTCTTTGACATCCCCCGCACCATTTGCAGTGACCGAGGGCCCCAGTTTACTGGTGGCTGGTTCAAGGCTATGTGTTCCCTCATGGGAATACAACATGCCAAGAGCGTCGCCTATCTCAGCCGGTCTAACGGCCGTGCTGAAGTGGCTGGACGGCAGCTGTTCGAGAAGCTGCGCAAGATCCACATCACCAATCCACGTCGGAACTGGTTTGAGGAGATGTGGCCTGCTCTGAAGGCCCATCATGACACCCCCACTCCGGGCGGTTTGTCCCCTCACCAGATTCTCTTCGGCAGGGACCCCCTGGGTAGGGGACTTCCCTTGTCTGGTGATGGCATGGCTATGGATGCCAGGGAGTTCTTCGCGCGGCAAGAGCAAACGGCGCGGGACATCCGCCAGCAGCTTGAGAAGGAGCATGCTGAGCGTCAGAAGTCCGCCCCGAGCTCGACAGCGCAGAAGTTCAGGGTGGGAGACCCGGTGTGGGTGATCAGACCCCGCCCTATGGGCACCCACCGCACCAAGACCTGGTTCACACCCGGCGAGGTGGTCCGCAGGATTGGTGAGGACACCTACCGCATCAAGGTGGGTCAAGGACAGTTCCGGGAGCGCCACGAGAGTCAACTCCGTGTGCGGGAACCCGACCACCGTGGCCAACATGTGTCTCTGAGCTATGCCGCACATGAGGCCGATTTGGACGACGACTACGCTGAGCAGGACGACTATACAGTCGAGAAGATCCTTGCTCAGCGTCCGAAGGCCTCGGCACCCGGAGGTCTGGAGTTCAAGGTTCGTTGGCGAGGCTATGGGCCGTCCCACGACACCTGGGAACCCATCTCCTCGTTCGTGCCGCGGGTCAATACTCCCTTCATGGAGTACATCCGCAAGCACAAGACCAAGATCCACGTTTCGGACTTGGCAGCACTCACCCGGGCGATTGCAGCCAGGGGTGCCTGATCAGCGCCCTGAGCTCTCCCCTGATGTGTTTTCAGCGCTTGTGAGGTCGACGGATCGTCCCTTACTTGCTTGCTCTCTTCCATCTTTCGGTGACCTGCCATCGGAGTGGCCATATACCCCCCCTGCTGTATCCAGAGGAGGATGGCCCCTCTCTTCTTTTATTTGTCACTCCCCCCCCCTGCTGAATCCTTGGGAAACCAGGTAGGGCGACTGACCTTCATTTTTCTGAGCTCTTGGGGCCTTGAAACCCATACGACGTTGCGCAACGGATGCCGCTGTCATCGGCATTGCGAATTTTTGGTGTGTGGTCTGGTTCCATGGCACTTGCGGAATCCAGACCAGTCGACGTGTGTCAGCTGACTATATATGGCCTGAACTCAGGCGTTTTCCCATCCACCCTCCTGCATTGCCTTATCCTGACCGTGGCGTGGTTTGGCGCTCTGTCCAGAGCGTGTTTACACGCCTATTTACCCAGATTATTGCTTGTTTTTCTGCCCTCCAGGATATGTGCATCTGTATGTTAAGTGTCATCAGCCCATCGCTGAGGGATGGACTGTTTTTCACCACGAATCGGGATACAGAGGCGCCCTGAGTCGCCGTTTACATGTTTTTACATATGGTCCAGCCTGGACCAGTACCTCAGTACATATTCTACTGTTTGAGTGCCCGTGATACCGTGTTGCCCTATTCGCTGTGATGTGGAGATCCTGATGGCGCCAGGCGGGAAGCCCAGTTGCCTGACTACACTCCCAGCGGTCCGCCACTGTCAGTCCCAGTGTGAGCCTACCGATTCGCAGACGCACTTGCATTCGGATGGCGGCCTCCGGTGCTCCTGACCTCGGTCAGTCTGCCTGGGAAACTGGTGGTTTGAGGAGTCGACGCCTCCGCCCACACTGCATGAGGACTCCCTCATGTATGGCCTTCGTGGTAATAGGGCGAGGGAAAAGACGGCCTTGATGCCCGATCCCTTCAGGAGGAGACCCCTTAAGATCCCTTAAGGAGTTCGGCTGTACAACTCTGGACTCGCGTCGTATGGATATGGACATGGTGCGCCCGAGGAAGGACCCGTGGGGACTCTCCCCAGTCGGCAGGCCTTGGGAAGCTTGGGGTAGCCTGATGGATCTTTGTGGTCGCTCTCGACCTGTGAGACCACCTCGGTCGTCGTGTGTCGCCTATGTTGGCCGTGTATGCCACTGCCACTGTGGTGGTGACCGTAGCAGCCGGCACCCGGTGCGCCTGGTATGGGTTAACGGGTCCTTTGGATGCCGAACAATCGCCGCCAGGACCCGGGACTTGATACTTGATACTATACATGTGCTACGAGCTTATACAACATCATACCTATCTTACTGTGACTTACTGAAGTGAGGATGTGACACCCCCCCCCCTTTCAGGAAGTGGTCCTGGGTACCCGCTGCCATGCGTGGGTGTTATCGAGCCCCCCCAGGGTTTGCTCTAAGGAGGGGGGTGAAGCGGTACCCAGAACCCCATGGCTAGGGTGGGGCATACAACCGGCCTCCGGTCCACTAACCCCATGTACGGAAGGGAAGACCGGTCTCCGGTCCACTAACCCCATGTACGGAAGGCGCCCGTTGACGCCCGGTGCGAGCCTGGCGGGAGCGTGTTCCGTGCCGTAAAGCCCCGCATCGGCAACCGATGCACCGCCAGCGGAGATTTGCATATCAGAATGTCAGGAATCAACAGGGTTTTATTTTCATATTGTTTCCGTCAAGTTTTACGCTTCCGTTCTGATATTCACTGTTTTGACTGCTGGCGGTTGGATCGCGACTTTACCGTAACCGCCAGTTTAACTGTTTATAATGGAAATTTTAACGCAATCCGTCACGAAGGCTCGAAAGCCTTCAGGAACTGCATGGACGCTTCCGCAATTTTCACATCTTACACTCGCAACCTTAATCCGAATTTTTCAGGATGTCGAAATCGGATTTTCGACTTCGACATCCCCGCACTTGATTTGACCTCTTTCGAGTGGACCTACGTGCCTCCCTATGCACGAATCAACTTCTCTTTTATCTTGCCCTCCATTTGACTCAGAGATATGGGCAAAACAAAGTTGATTCGTGAGGCCACTTGTGAGGGTCATATCTCGTGCCGCTTGCGAGTATTGACAATAAGGAAACATGGGATGTATTCACAATACTCCCGACGTAATTTAGGAAGCTTTATATGCCTTGCGTTTCCACACGTGCGCGCTAGTGTAATGGATCATGGTCAAGAGGGTAGAGTTTGCGTTATAACTCTTTGGCCATGACATTGCGTGCGTTAAGATAACTTTCGAGTGTAGCGCGCAAGTGTTGGTGTTGCATAGGAACTCTCCTTGAGTTCCTATGAGCGATTGACACAAAGTTATGCCCTTGGAGGGGCATGACATATCGTGGGGGGAGCTACCTTTTTGGGCAATATGTGGTATGTGCCATGTGTTGTGTTGCGTGCCCATTTGGCGGGTCCATTGCTCAAAGCCGAACCCGCCAATGGACCTCATATTGTGTAAGCCCCTTCTCCATACTCCCCACGATCAATTGCAAGCCTAACCTTCGTGAAGGGAAGCTTGTGTGGCGATCCCAAAGCGATGCGTTGGGAGCAAGATGTGTGTTTTGCAATTTTCCATATTTTCATGTGCCCACTTGGAAGGCAGCGCTCGTAACCTTTCAAAGTGCCCCAAGTGGAGCACATATGTGGGATCGAAGGTCATTGGTGTCAAGTCATTTTGTTTAGAAGGATTAGTTGATTGCACGATCCAAGCCGAAGATATCATAATATAATTGTGCGCCTTTCAAGGCACTTTTGTATGTCTTTGTGCCAATTTTGCCGTTTGTGGCCCGTCATGATGTCAAGTGGCGACCGTGTATCTCAACGTTGCGCTCAATTGACATCATGACCCAAGTATGTTATGAGGGTACATACTTCGGTGCCCAACATATATTGGACCCGGCGAATAACTCCTCTTGGTCTTGGCATACCGTGGCCGCCAGGTTGGCGATTTGGGACTATCCCAAATCATGGGCTCACTTGGCGACCCTGCCATTCCCAATACCGGAGGAGTTGGGCGACGCCACAAAGATATGTTGGACACATATGACTTGATACCAATCCTATGGCACACTCCGGTCCGAGTCAGGCATGTGCCTCATTTGCCCCAACCATGAGTGTGCGCATTTTTGGCCATTTTGAGCAATTTTCCACTTTGGCTGCCCGCCGTGCACTATGTTCTAGCCCTCGTGCACGCCGGACGCATGGACCAATGGACCATATATGACATGGGTGTTATGGGTAATGGTCCCCATGGTCCACACACCACGTGGGCGAAGCGGAGCCATCTTCGTTAAGGCGCTAGCCCAAAGTGAGTGTGGGCAATTTTGCCATTTTGGCATTTGTGGACCCGATTGGGATCGTCACCACGCCGAGTAGCATGGAGATCTTTGAGAGCCAGGGGCATGGGAGTCTCTGTTGGACTCCCAGTGGATCGCGTATGGAATGCCGGATCCGATCTCCAAGCCGGCGTGGAGATATACTATTGGGAGCACACCGAATTTTGGCTCACTTCAAGCAGCCAAAATGACCCCATTTTGGGACCCCAATTTCCCTCTTCCGTGTGGTCAATTGGCGGCCCCATTTCTCTGTGCCCACAGGGAGCCCGGACCTAATTCCAAGTAGTGCACTCAGATATGACTCCTAGGTCCTGCCTCCTACCCTGTGAGCCATTGGCCTCACCTTGGCCGAGCGAGCCACGCGTGGGAATGACGCCAATTTTGGTGATTTTGGCATCATGACCCCACTTGACTCATCCGTGTTGCCCTGATGCCGGGACCTCAGAGGGAACCAGGTTGGGTGAGGGCTCCAGGGAGTTCGTACTCGAAGGGCATAGGGTCAGTTGCCTCGTCCCTACCTCTGGCGGGTCCAGACAAGAGGTCAATTTTGGGGATTTTTGAGTTAATTTCAGTTTGGGCTGAAACAGCCCATTTTCAGCTACCAACTCCTGGGTGATAATGGCGGGGCCATCTCTCTGGCTCAGAGTGGAGCTGGGACCTGCCGTTAAGGGAGCATAGGGAGCCACCGTCAGTTGGCTGTGGAGCCACTTGGTTCCGAGGAACTCGCCTGTGGCTAGGCGGGACACCTCCCCCATCGGCAGGGTATCAGGGTCCGGACTGAGCAGGGCATGGGTTGTGTTTGAGCCCCCGCCCCCACCAGCCACTGAGAGGGTCGGACCCGGGATTGGGATACGAGTTAGGATGGAGTGTCTATTGTCCTGTGATGCCCTTACCCCAGTCCAGTCTTAACCCCATGTGTACATATCCTGATGTGTTGCTGTACATACTTTCGTTCCCTTGTTGCAGAGTGGCAAGGATCCTGAAACGCTTTGTCACATGACATGAGCGCATTGATGCCCCTGTGAGCGTAGTGCTTTGCCTGCCTGCTCACTTGCGCGTGTCCCGCAGCGTCCCGTGGCCGGCCCCCCAAGGGAACGCGTCAGTGTGTTTGCGGCGCGCTGGGTGTGTTTTTGTGTGTCCGGCTCGCGCTGGGTGTGTCACTGTGTGTCCGGCGAGCGTTGGCCGCGAGGGACACCTCCCAAACGGGCCCCCAAACCCGTCCCCGCCGCGAGCAACTCCGCCGCCGCCAAGGCCCACGCCCCGACGAGGCCCACACCCGTCAGCGCGCCACGACCGCAACCCGCAGCCAAGCCCAAACCCAAGTCCAAACCCGGCGCCACGACAGCAGCGCGAACCCGGCCCCCCGAAGACGTCCTCTATGACATTCGGCCCCAGCCGTCCCAGGCCCGAAGGCAGCAGCGCCCAGCGCGGCGCCCCCCAACCGTCACCAACGCCACCGTCACCACCTTCATGGCGGAGCGCGCCGCGGCCGAAGCGCGACGCACCTCGTCCCGCCACCTCTCAAAGCCCGCACCCCAGGCCTACGGACCGCCCCCGACCAGGCCAGAACAACGCCAGGGTCCGCCAGCAGCGTCCCCGCCCCCCTACCAACCCTCGATGACAGCCCACATACAGCGCATGCCCCAGTACCGCCGCCGCCGCGAATCCCCGCCCAACCCCGAGGCGAAGACCGTTCGCGGAGACCCGCGGGTCCACATCTGCGCGCGCCCCCACTCCCCACGCACCCCCACGGAGCAGGACTACGAGGAATCCCCCAGGCCCGCCACCGCCACCAGTCCCCACGACCCCGTCACACCCACCCACGCCCACTCCTCCGCCCAAGACCGCAAGCCCGCCAAGGAACAGTGGTGGCAGCGCTGGACCCACACGCAGCTCTGGGAGCTGCGAAAGTGGGCCCGGGGAGAGCCCTCCCTCGAGAGCCTGGTCCATCGGCCCCGCAAGCGGTCGGTGGAGAACTGCCGCCTCCGGCCGGCGGGGGGGTGGATGCCGCAGGACATGGGAAGCCATGCTGGCTGATGCGCTCCACCCCCTGGGAGTCCACCCCCGCAACCTCTCCGCGCCCCAGGACCACCCGTATGTCCTCAGGCGCCTGCGGGAGACTCTCCAGGAGACGCAGCGAGACGGCATCCGCCTGTGGGACATCACGCAAAGCCCAGCCCCGCACAAACACACCCCCTCACCACCCCACAAGCGTCGGCGCACCGACACCGGCGGCACCCACAGCACCCCAGGAGCCCTGCGCACCACACAACACGACGCGCCTGACCCCCCGGCCAGCGGCGCCGCCATCTAACCCCGTTACCCAGCAAACCACCACCACGGGGCGCCACGCCAGGGCCCGCCCAGAAGTCACCAAACGAACCGGACGCCGAAGGACGCCAACGCACACGACAACGGGCACCACTACGCCCAAAGGCACCGAACCCAGGCCCGCTACCGTCGCAACCGCATAACCGAGCCAGAACCCAAGCACAAATCAAACCCGAGCCACACCCCGAAACCGCTAACCCTTGACCCCTAACCAGGCCCGCCGAGGGAACAACGTAACCACAGTCCACACCCACAGCCCGCACCCGCCTAACCAGCCAGCTCCAGAAGCAAAGAGACACCTCACCAAACCCACCCTGACCCAAGCCCGTGTACATCAGGACGCGCGAGCCGCACCCCTGGGGCGCGACCGCCGCCACAGCACCGACAACACACGCCAGAGGACACAACGCTATTGCACCGCCGCACCAGCTGCCCATGCCTGTGCCTGCAGTGTACGCGCGCCCCTGTTTTTCTCTTTTTTTCCCGAAAAAAAAAACGAAAATTAGGGGGGGAGGAAGAGGGACACAACCACCCATGGCACAAGCGCACCGCACACAGCGCGCACACCGGTGAACGGGAGCCACGTGGCCCAGGACACCGCACATGCAACACAACACACGGAGCGAGCACACCGGTGAACAGGAGCCAGGTGGCCCAGGACACCGCGGACGCAACACAGCAAACAGCGCGGGCACACCGGTGAACAGGAGCCCAGCGGCCCAAGTCACCGCACACACGTAGGGCGGCCAAGGGACAGGAAAGGACCAATACCCCATGGGTCGGACGCACTGGGGCGACCCAGCCGACCCACCGGGCCAGTGGCAGGAGCGGTACTCCAAGGCCACTGGTCCAAGCCCGGCCAGGCTGCATCGGGGACCATGGCAAACGTCACCCGGAGCCATGGAAGCAACCGGTGACAGGCGAGCCGGTACACAGTGCAGGAGGGGGTCACCTGCCAAGCAGAGTGGCCCCGCAACTCAAGCCACAAGGCTGAGGCGGTCGTACCGTAGACAAGGGGGAGCAATACCCCTTGTGGTGAGAGATACTCCACACGGCTGGGCGGCCCCCAGAGCTGCCGCCCAAAAGAGGGGGCATGTGGCCCTACCCATGGACACATGTGGGGACACCCTCCCACCTGGGACACATGGACCGGGTGGCCGCGACAATGCCTTCCCAAGCACATGCGGGAGCGGCTCAAGAGGCACCTGACATAGGGCAGTGGGAGGGACAGGACGTCCCCTTGGTAAGACCTTCTTCCTGCAATGTCAAAGGAGGCATCCCGAGCTCCCGAAGATACCTACCTACCTACCTCACACAGATGGCAAAATGGCAGACACAAATGACACACATATTCACAAATGACAAACACATTCACAAATGACACACACATTCACAAATGACAGACAAGACAAATGACACATACATTGCGCGCTGACACAGAAAGGACACACACACAGTGCACTAACACACACACAGAGTGCTCTAACACACCAATGACACACACCCAGCGCGCCAACACACAAAAGACACACAGCCAGCACTCGTGAGACACACAGCGACATACCCAGCGCGCTGCAGACACACAATCACGCACCCAGCGCGCGGCGAACACACTATCACACACCCAGCGCGCGGCGAACACACTATTACACACCCAGCGCGCCAGACACACGATGACACACCCAGCGCGCGCCGAACACACAAAGACATACCCAGCGCGCGGCGAACACACTATCACACACCCAGCGCGCGCCAGACACACAGTGACGCACCCAGCGCGCGGCGAACACACAATCACACACCCAGCGCGCGGCAAACACACAATCACACACCCAGCGCGCGGCAAACACACTAACACATTGCGCGCTGACACACAGATCACACACACAGCACGCCGACACACACACTGCGCGCTGACACAAAAGACACACTCGTTTACGCCGCGTGTGATTGTGTGTCTGGCGCGCTGGGTGTGTGATGGTGTGTTCGCCGCGCTGGGTGTGTCATTGTGTGTTTGTCGCGCGCTGGGTGTGTGATAGTGTGTTTGCCGCGCGCTGGGTGTGTAACGGTGTGTCCGGCGCGCGTTGGGTGTGGGATAGTGTGTTTGCGGCGCGCTGGGTGTGTGTTTGTGTGTCGGGCTCCCGCTGGGTGTGTCACTGTGTGTCCGGCGAGCGTTGGGTGTGTGTCACTTGTGTGCTGGCGCGTGTCATGTGTCAGCGCGCTGTGTGTGTGTGTCATTTGTGTGGCAGTGCACTGTGTGTGTGTCATCTCTGTGTCACCGCGCAAAGTGTGTGTAACTTGTCTGTCCAGCGCGCGCTGTGTGTTTGCCATGCGTGTGTCAGCGCGCAATGATTGTCTCAACTGTGCCACTTGAGTGTCAATGCGCAGTTTTTGTGCGATTTGTGTGTCGGTGCACTCTAATGCGAAATCAAACTCAAACGGGGCACACACAAGCAAGCTCCAGCGAACAAACCAAGCAGGGCACGGATTGCAGGCAAGCATGCACGCGCAAAACCGAATCGACAAACTTCATCTGAAAGTGCATGCATTCACCTCTGCAAAACGAAACACACCAAATCAACTCCGAACATGACACCGGTAGCCGCCAGCAGTGGTCAACAACGGTTGCGGCTCGTCTGCGACCTTGATGTCAGCGGCTGGAGTGGGCACGGCAAAGAGCAAACAGCAAACAGCCAACACGAAACGAAACACAAAGAGCAAAGCCACGACCGCAATGAAAAGGAACATATTTTTCTTTTTGACCGCAAATGACAATCACTCACCTTTTATTTTTGCCAATCAGAATTTATTGAAGTGCTGCGAGTTTGCGTTGCCGCCAAGAGCGCTGTCGCCAGTGCTAGAAATGAATTAACCCTATGATTCGATTTTTTACGATTTAAGCCCTGAGATTCATACATTACATCAGTTTGCATATGAACTTTGGTCGCGCACCCTTAAATCCGATCCCTACACATACAGGAATTCTTGGATCCTTGCTTACAAACTACCAACCTCAAGGGCTCCTAACTATTTAAAACGACCATAGATGACAAAAACCAAGATGCACGGCATGATCGCCACGTCGAGGCGGTCATTTTGAGGCGTAAGGGTGTAGGGGTGATAGAACCACTTTAATAGACACATGGGGTTCCCTATTATAGGGGGTTGAGAGGTGGCCTGTGACTTGTGCGGAGGCCCCCCCCCCCTCTCCGCGCATGTGGCAAGGCGGGCCGGGGACCCAATCTGAACAAGTGGAGGGGGGCTCCACGAGATGGGGAAGGGCAGTGTGCGGGCTGCGATCGCCTCTGAAAGGTATCTGTCGGACGTGGAAGTCAAATTGCACAATATGCACATGCATGATCAAGTATTTATAACAAACAACGATGAGCATGTTGAGGAAATTGCAATGAAGCAATGATACATGATATGTTGTGGAGGGTGTGGAAAAGTAGAATTAAATGAATCCTTCGTCTTTCGTGCTTGGTCTGGCTTTTCCTTTGATGGTGCGAAGCACCAGCAAAAGAAAAGCCTTATTACGTTTTTAGCCGTTTTCGGGTCACCTTTCTATGTCGGAAGTGGAGCCAGGCGGTGACAAACAAGAGCAAAAACACTCCTTTGCCTTGTGTTTAAGCTAGCAGCGCAAAGACAGGGAGGGTGCATTTGGCAAGATTAGCGACACAGGTTGCAAATAGCATAAAATTGACATATTCATAACTCGGGCCTATTGTATCGGATTTTGACGAAATGAATGGCAATTTCGGTCAATTTGGGGGTACTCTTTTCATTTTTGAGCTTGTAAAGGCGGCCGTATGCGCTGAAAACCGTCAAATTGAAAAGCGGCGCCAAAACAAAATGACGGCGGTTTTTCAACTACGCAGCAAGACAAGGCTTTTAGAATCAATTATAAAACTGGTCTTAGATCCAAATTTTGTGCACTGTAGCCCGATTTCACTTTGAACAGTCAAAATGAAAGATTGCAAATGCCGGCGACTGCGAAATGCACGCGTGCACAGCAAATAAATAATATGGCAAATAGATTTCTTGGGATTTGAAGCCTTTGGCTTATATATAGTGTTGTTCGGCACCTCAACTTTGCTGGTGCACCTTTAAATCGCATCCCTAGGTTATATGGAATTAGTGGATGCTGTTCAAGAAGTTAAAACCTTGTAAACGTCCTAACTTTGCAAAACAGCGATGATTGATCAAAACAAATATGACAGTGCGAATCAGCTCTCTGAGGCGGTCATTTAGAGGGGCTGCATCGTAGACTTTTGAAGTATGTTTCGTTTCGGCGCGCGGACTGTATACAATGGCATAAGGACTTCTTTTAGAGGGGGGCGGGGCCCCATTCCCCGGCCCCCCAATTAAAAGCCCCCCAGGGGGGGGGCGGTGAACAAGGGGATGAAAGCGGTGATCTAGATTAGAAAAGTGTGCACGTGCAAAAGGGACATTGATGACAGGACATCGGTGGGTAGGGTTAGGGTTGAGGTTAGGGGTAGGGTTAGGGTTAGGTGAAAGTTGTGACGCAAAAAATATCACATCATGGTATCAGCGTATCATCTTATGGTAATGGGTGTGGTAAAAGAATACCACAGTTGAAGTGTTGAAAAACGTGGTGTAACGTACATCGCCAAATAGAGCTTCAAAAATAGAACAACCAAACAATGTAGAAACAGCGTAGAATACACACATGATTGGATCTTGCCGGTGCGACGTGCAAAATACACACAAGCCTCTAAAATTGCAATTTTAGGCAATTTTGGGCACTTTTAAATAAGTGGGCCATTCTAGCCATTTTAGGGGTGGGGCTTGGTGGGGTGGGGTCCGGAAACACTCATTATAGCTTCTTTACCCTGCAACACATGCAACACATAGGGTTGGGCGGCCTCTAACTGACCACCCAAGCTGGGGGGCTTGACACAAAAAAACTGTTTGTAGCCCAAGATTTGCTTTTTTAGGCCATTCTGGAGCAAAAAATGAGCAATTTTTTGGGTGGGGCGGCTCTGAAAGACCCCTTTTTTGGCTTCCATACCATGCAACACATTTTTTTTTTAGTGAAGCACGTGAAATAGCCCTGATACACCCATATTTTCGATTCCAAACCGCGCAACACATGCTCCATTGAGTCAAGCACCTGCAAAATACGGTTGAGCAGCACTAACCACTAGAGCCAAAAACAACTGTGTTTTACGCCAAAAATTGGATTTTTTAGGCCAACTTGGGCCAAAATGGGGTTTCCGGCTTCCATACCCTGCAACACATATTTTTTTGAGTCACGCAGCTGCAAAGCAGGGTTGGGGGGCCTTGAACTGACCTCTGAAATTTAAAAAACACAGCCTTGTGCCCCAAAATGGACATCTAGGCCGTAGCGTAGTGTGGCCTTGAACTGAGCACACAAGCCCAAAAATGCTGCTTTTTTGGCCCAAAATTGGCAATCTTAGGCCAAAAAATGGCCATTCTTTAGGTGGGGCGGCCATGAAATACCTATTTTCCGGCGTCCAGATCCTGCAACCGATGTTGTTTTGAGTCAACCACCTGCAAAATAGGGTTGGGGGGCCTTGATCTAACCTCCTAAGCCCAAAAAATCTGTGTTTTAGACCCAATATTGGCATTTTGAGGCCATTTCGGGGCACAAAATGGCCATGTTTTGGCAGGGGGGGCCCTGAAACACCCATTTTATGAGTTCAATACCATGCAATGCATGGTTTTTTGTGTCAAGCAGCCAAAAAATAGGGTACGGGGGTCTTGAACGGAAGATCCTTAGGCGGCTCAAGTTGCATGGTCAAAATGCGCCCAAAACGGCCTCTCCGCGGCACTGCGAAAAAATAGTTCTTTTGGGGGGGACCTAAAACACAAGAACCAAAAATCCTGTGAAAAGCAATTAACTGGTCCATTTTCATTTATTTTCAAGAAAACCGACTGCCCGGATAAATGATTTATTTCTCCAAAAATGAAGTTCTTTTTTTGGGAAAACCACAACTTTTTGTTTCCTCTACCACCTATGCTTTGCAATAAAAGCACCCATGAGCTTTCAATCTTTTGGAAAACCAGTTTTTGAAAACCATGTTGCACGCAGCACCACAGGAAGCATTTTTTGGCACTGCTTCTTTGCGCGAGGCCTCGCGCAAACACCAACACAACAGCGCAAGAAACTGCATCACAGAGAGAAATGTGCCGCACAAGGTGACAGCATAAAGGTCGTCGAAGAGGAATGCATAGCGCGAGCCCTCGCGCATAATATATCAGAACAAATGAAGAAATTACTTTTTCTTTGGAACAGTTTGCATCTTAGAACCCAGTGCCTTAGGGACAGACGTCTTACCCTTAGGCGGTGGCTTTACCCGCTCGCCTCTTGGTTGGGACTGACGGTCTGGCTGCTTAAATTGAGCTCTGGCCCCGGTTTCCTTGGACCTCGGCTTCGCTGCCACTTTCTTCGCTGCATTGCCCTGGGAGACCTGCGGTTCCTCCTTCTTCCTCGCTCTCCTCCTCTTCATCCCCATCGCTCTCGTCGGATTCTGCGCCGGTAACCGACTTCGCTGCCTGAGGCTTGGAGGCAGTCTTCTTCTTCTTGGGGGCTGGTTCCCCACCAGTAGACTTCCGCTTTGCAGGGGCCAGTGCTTCTGCAGCTTGACCTTTCTCAACAGTCTCTTCCTCCTTCAGCGACAACGCCTCAGAACCCAACTTCTCATCGCGAACCCAAATGGGAATACCACGGTTTGCCCAGTTGGCCTGCTGGTCCCAATCACCAGACGCGTCCAGTTTCCACCCTTGTGTCAAGACGTGGTTCAACTGAGTCTGCACTCTGTTGACCCAACCGGAGAGATTGTCGGTGGTAACACCAAGAAGGTACTTGCGAGAATCCGGCTCGATGGACGCGATCTTGCACACCAGATCCGGCTGATGATCAATGAACACAAACGCAGGCTTGAAGCTCTTATCCTGCTTCAGGTAAAAGAGGTGAGTGTCGAAATACCACATAACCGTCGTTATCGGAAGGTAACCGCCAAATTCTACAGGATCCATCTCCTCTACTTGAGTGGGTCCAAACGTCAGATAATTCGGAATCTGCAATGAGGGAGAAGTTATTGCGCGAGGCCTCGCGCAAAGAGCGGACGTAATGAGGGAATTATACCTTTCTCGACCAGCTATCCGGTGACGAAATCAGCAACCAGCAAACGTTGAACGTTGTAGGATCCCCTGCAGGCTTCGGTTTGACTGGCCAACTGAAGATGGGAACACGCAACATGTTAGCCATGCGCGGCGCGTTGAAATCATCGTTGAGACACCTCTTCGTTGCCGTTTCCAGCACGTCGAACATTTTGTCAACAACAGTTTGAGAGCCGCAGATAAGGGTATCGGCACGCGCCATCTCTTCATACAGCCAGGCTGGGCACATCATCTCAGGAGCAAGATGTTCAAATATGTCGCCGTTGATGACAATCAGGTTCTTGTCAATCTCAATAAACCGCCTCGGGGGATTGTGGGCCAACGCTGCGATTCGAGTTGCCTTAACTGTGATAGTTTGACTTGCCAGTAATGGATCCTGCTGTTCCACTGTCTTGAAGTCACCAGTAACGCCAGCAGCTGGGGGGACCACACGGCTCTTGGTAGGCTCTTGACCCAGGAGTTTTTGGACGTTGAGGATTTTCAGGGAGGCGGGTTTGCCTTTCTCTGCCACCTGCCACAGTGGTGCGCGAATCATGGATTTCCATGCCGGCCATGGACCGCAACTTTTGCCTTCAGACTCACGCCAATAGCCCCGTGTACCAAGAGTCACCTTCAGAGCAGGCCTTCCAAGTGCAGCAACCTCTTTGCGGGTGCGCATGTCCTGGGCTAAGGAACAGAAATGGAGAAAGTGCAGCGTACCAATGCAGAAACGAAACCCACGTGCCGTCGATGGTACACACCTTTCTCACGTCGAACGTACTGGCCGTTGTGCGGGTGGTCCAGATGCATTGAGACCCATTGGTCAAGGATGATGTCGTCAAACGAATTCTGCAAGGATTTAAGGGTTGTTATTTCTTCGTGCATCACTTTTGCCACTTTCTTGTAGAACTCCGGCAAGAGGAGCCCGTCCAGTTTCTTCAGCGCGTTCTTCCTGACTTTCTCCCCTTTGTCGTGGAATTTCTGCAGACCTTTCACAGCTTCCGGACCAGCATAGTAGGCAAACGTCAGAAAATCTTTGGACAATTTGTACGTTTTGTCCTGAAAGTGACAACGTTATGCGCGAGGCCTCGCGCAACGAAGACCATCGAAACAACGATTAATGAACATACGAATTGACCAGGCTGCTTCAGTTCAGCGGTTGGAACCAGGGCACTCATCTGCACAGCATCCACAATGGCGATCTTGAGATTGCTGTACGTGTCAGCCAGGCTTCGCCGCCGCTGATCTTCAACACATGGAATGAGGTTATCTGCTGCCTCATACAGCGGTATTGGCTCATCGTCTTGTGCGCTTCCTTGTGCTTGTCCCGCCAGCTTTGCACGGAAGGCCCACGGTGTCGTAGGCTTCAGAATATCGGCGATGCATGTAGTATGCCACTGCTGCAGATCCAGACATGCTGTGCATAGCTTCTCCCGAATCTTCGCAATGGCTTCCACGCTGTGCTGTCCAGATACACACCAATAATCGCCATCTGCAAATTTGAGACACGTCTATGCGCGAGGGCTCGCGCAACGAGAAGAGCGAACAGTCGGTTGGCAACGTACTATTATATTCCCAGAGAACGACGTGTAATGGGCCTGTTGGCGGTGCTGCTTCGAGTGACTCAATACGCTTCTGCAGTAACTTTGTATCTTTCCATCTGATGTGCCCCTTTGTCTTCTCCTGGTCGATTCTCACGTTGTCGAGCTCAACCTCCACCTGCCTCCCAGCCGGCTTCAGGTGGTCCTCGATGTCAGTACCCAAGGTTACGCCAGGATCTGGTGTTTCCTTCCTCTTCCGCCCATTCTTTGGTGTTCCAGCCTCCGATCCTGAGGTCCCAGGGGCATGGTCGGTATCTTCTCGTTCCTCGGCTGTTTTTTTGGCGGGGCTTGCCATTCTGCGATCAGGAGAAAGCCTGTATTGCAGGAAAGGAAACATTGAAAAGGGTTAGAATCGTCGTCGATAATGCATATGTGAGGCGTTTTTAGCGAATACGAGTACAGTATGGTTGAGAATGCAAAACTGAAGGGGCACGTCACTGTTTTTGACTGTCAACCTTGCGCGAGGCCTCGCGCAAGAGAGGGGGTGTACTAAACTGTTGTTTCATGCTGTTTGCGCGAGGCCTCGCGCATCACTGCATGTTCTTCAATCTTCTTCGAATGTTTCGCAGCGTGTCGGCCTCTCTCTGTTCCTCCAACACACTGCGTTGGGGGATTAGCTCCGACAGTTTTCGCTTAAAACCAGCCTTAAGCGGCCCCTGCTGCGTTAGCACCAACAAAACAGACACAAGGACTTGTTTGTAGTGGTTAGAACCCTTTGGAATTAGAAGAGACACTGGAAAAAAACGCGACGAAAACTTTTTCGACGTCAAATAGGTGAATAGTTAACGCCGTAAGCACCGTAACGCTCGTAGGACCCCAACGCCGTCCTTGCTGTCGTCTAACTGGCTATAGGTGCAAAGAAAAACGCGTCGCGAGCAGCGCGTAAAACTCGAAAATTTTTCATAACTCGCCACGACCCCTCATGTCGCGCCCTGCCGCCTTTTTCTTCTTCTTCTCCATGCACCTCCCTCCCCACCCTCGTGCCCATCACTCCCCTTGCCCTGCAGCTCAGGCGGCGGCCCTGGGGGAACGCGGTTAACCCTTAGCAATGGACACCAACACGCTCCACGACGCCACGCACAAGTACAAGGCCGAGAACATCAAGAACGACGGGTAGCACGTAAGGCACAGCAACGAACATGGTCTTGCTGCATGCGAGTGTGTTGGGTCGTTTATAATTTTATTTTTTTTTCAAAAGCAAAAAAAAAAAAAAAAAAAAAAGAGAAAAAAAAATAAAAATATATTTTAAGAAATTTTGCGGCGGTTTTTCAATTAGGTACAACCACTCCCACGCAAGAAACAAACCAGCACAGCACCGCAGGGCAGCACGGCACCGCAGAACACGGCACAGGGCGCAGGACACCACAGGACAACGCACAGCACAGCAAGACACCACGACACACCAGAGCAGCACCACCACACCGCAGAACGCCCAGGGAGACACCACAACACACAGGGACACGCCACAGCACGAGGCACCAACAACAGCGCAGAAGACACTGGCGCCGCACGACGGGCCGCAGGAGGGCAAAGCAAACACAAACAGCAGCGCAAAACGACAGCAGAGCACGACAGCACAGCACCACACGACAGCACAGCGCCACAGCACACGACACAGGGAAGCAAGGCACCACAGCCAGCACAACAAGGCACCGCAGCGCACAGAGCGGAGAAGACAGGGAACGCACAGCACGAGGAAAAGAGCACCACAGCACGCAGACACCACCACCGGGCAAAAAACAGCACAGCCAACCAACAGCACAACACAGCACAGCACGACAGCCCACAGGAGGGCAAAGCAAGCCCCAACAGCACCGCAACACGACAGCAGAGCACAACAGCAAAGCACCACGCGACAGCACAGCACCACAGAACACGACACAGGAAAGCAGGGCACCACAGCAGACCACACCAACCACAGGGAAACAGACCACGCGGCCAGACAGGGACACCGACACCGAAACACGCCACCAGCAGACAACCACGGGCCACCAGACCCAGCACCGCACCACGGCACACAACAGCACCAGGCGCCAGCAACAGTGAGCACCACACGAACAGCACAACGCGAGCGCACCAGCACGGCGAAGCACATACCGCACGGAGCGGAGAGGACAGGGAACGCACAGCACAGCACCCCGGGACACACACAGCACAAAGCAGAGCGGCCAACAACAGCACGCACCACCGCGCCACGACAAAACACACACAGCACGGGGGAACACCGCAAAACGCAGCGCCGCAGAGCACAGGGCCCCAGGGCAACGGGCAGCGCCAGAGGGCACGGCGCAACAAGCAGCGGCACCCAACGAGCACAACACGGCACAGCACCGCACCCAGGGACGCACAGCACAACGCAGCACACGGCACACAGCACCGAGCGGCAGCGACGAAAACCGCGAGACAAAAAGGGGGGGGGGGGCAGCAACCGACGGGGAGCAAGCACCAGCCAGGCGGAAAGCACGAAAGAGGGACAAGCGCACGGAGAGCCGAGAGGCGGAAGGCCAACAAAGCAAGCAACGCACAGCGCCGAGGCCCAGGGCACCCGGGGCCGGAAACCAGAGAAAGCCGGAGACAACGGGGGCGCACAGGGGAAGAAGGGGAAGAAGAAAGAAAAAAAAACACCAAGGCACCAAGCAAGAGCGACAAAAACACCGAGACACAAAAAGGGAGGGGGTGGGGGGAGAAACCACCAAGGAGCAGCCAACGGCCAAGCAGGAGACACAAACAACGCGCGAGCGCACGAAGAGCCAGGCAGCGGGAGGCCGAGAAAAACAACCAAAGCACGGCGCCAAGGCAACGGGGAACGGCAAGGGCAGCGAGAGAACGGGGGGCAACCCCAGCCCAGAGGGGGCCAAGCAAAGCAGAAAGACAAAGCGGCCAAAGGAAAAGGTGAGGCGCACCACAACGCGCCCGGGAGGCCGGCCCGCCGGACCCGGCCACAAAGAGCAAGCACACGCACGCCAGCCGCCGTCCGGATGGACGAGTGCGCGCCCGGAGGGTACCCAGCCCCTGCCGGCTACGAACAGCCGCCGTCCGGATGGACGAGTGCGCGCCCGGAGGGTACCCAGCCCCTGCCGGCTACGAACAGCCGCCGTCCGGATGGACGTGTGTGCGCCCGGAGGGTACCCAGCCCCTGCCGGCTACGATAGCCGCCGTCCGGATGGACGAGTGAGCGCCCCGCAGCGACGCCCCGCACAGCAACACAACACACCGAGCGGGCACACGGGTGAACAGGAGCCGGGAGGCCCAGGACACCGCACACGCAACACAACACACCGAGCGGGCGCACCGGTGAACAGGAGCCGGGAGGCCCAGGACACCGCACACGCAACACAACACACCGAGCAGGCACACCGGTGAACAGGAGCCGGAGGCCCAGGACACCGCACACGCAACACCACACACCGAGCGGGCACACCGCTGAACAGGAGCCGGGAGGCCCAGGACACCGCACACGCAAAACAACACACCGAGCAGGCACACCGGTGAACAGGAGCCGGGGGGCCCAGGACACCGCACACGCAACACAACACAGCGAGCGGGCGCACCGGAGAACAGGAGCCGGGAGGCCCAGGACACCGCACACGCAACACAACACACCGAGCGGGCACACCGGTGAACAGGAGCCGGGAGGCCCAGGACACCGCACACGCAACACAACACACCGAGCGGGCACACCGGTGAACAGGAGCCGGAGGCCCAGGACACCGCACACGCAACACACCACACCGAGCGGGCACACCGGTGAACAGGAGCCGGGGGGCCCAGGACACCGCACACGCAACACAACACACCGAGCGGGCACACCGGTGAACAGGAGCCGGAGGCCCAGGACACCGCACACGCAACACAACACACCGAGCGGGCACACCGGTGAACAGGAGCCGGGAGGCCCAGGACACCGCACACGCAACACAACACACCGAGCGGGCACAACGGTGAACAGGAGCCGGGAGGCCCAGGACACCGCACACGCAACACAACACACCGAGCGGGCACACCGGTGAACAGGAGCCGGGAGGCCCAGGACACCGCACACGCAACACAACACACCGAGCAGGCACACCGGTGAACAGGAGCCGGGAGGCCCAGGACACCGCACACGCAACAAAACACATCGAGCGGGCACACTGGTGAACAGGAGCCGGGAGGCCCAGGACACCGCACACGCAACACAACACACCGAGCGAGCACACCGGTGAACAGGAGCCGGAGGCCCAGGACACCGCACACGCAACACACCACTGCGAGCGGGCACACCGGTGAACAGGAGCCGGGGGGCCCAGGACACCGCACACGCAACACAACACACCGAGCGGGCACACCGGTGAACAGGAGCCGGAGGCCCAGGACACCGCACACGCAACACAACACACCGAGCGGGCACACTGGTGAACAGGAGCTGGGAGGCCCAGGACACCGCACACGCAACACAACACACCGAGCAGGCACACCGGTGAACAGGAGCCGGAGGCCCAGGACACCGCACACGCAACACACCACACCGAGCGGGCACACCGGTGAACAGGAGCCGGGGGGCCCAGGACACCGTACACGCAACACAACACACCGAGCGGGCACACCGGTGAACAGGAGCCGGAGGCCAAGGACACCGCACACGCAACACAGCACACCGAGCGGGCACACCGGTGAACAGGAGCCGGGAGGCCCAGGACACCGCACACGCAACACAACACACCGAGCGGGCACACCGGTGAACAGGAGCCGGGAGGCCCAGGACACCGCACACGCAACACAACACACCGAGCGGGCACATCGGTGAACAGGAGCCGGAGGCCCAGGACACCGCACACGCAACACACCACACCGAGCGGGCACACCGGTGAACAGGAGCCGGGGGGCCCAGGACACCGCACACGCAACACAACACACCGAGCAGGCACACCGGTGAACAGGAGCCGGAGGCCCAGGACACCGCACACGCAACACACCACACCGAGCGGGCACACCGGTGAACAGGAGCCGGGGGGCCCAGGACACCGCACACCCAACACAACACGGCGAGCGGGCACATCGGTGAACAGGAGCCGGGAGGCCCAGGACACCGCACACACGTAGGGCGGCCGGGGGACAGGAAAGAACCAACACCCCATGGGTCGGACACACTGGGGCAACCCAGCCGGCCCACCGGGCCAGTGGCAGGAGCGGTACTCCAAGGCTGCTGGTCCGAGCCTGGCCAGGCTGCATCGGGGACCATGGCAAACGTCACCCGGAGCCATGGATGCAACCGGTGACAGGCGAGCCAGTACACAGTCCAGGAGGGGGTCGCCTGCCAAGCGGAGCGGCCCCGCAACTCAAGCCACAAGGGTGAGGCGGTCGTACCGTAGACAAGCGGGAGCAAGACCCCTTGTGGTGAGAGATACTCCACACGGCTGGGCAGCCCCCAGAGCTGCCGCCCGAAGGAGGGGGCATGTGGCCCTACTCATGGACACATGTGGGGACACCCTCCCACCTGGGACACATGGACCGGGTGGCCGCGACAATGCCTTCCCAAGCACATGCGGGAGCGGCTCAAGAGGCACCTAACATAGGGCAGTGGGAGGGACAGGACGTCCCCTTGGTAAGACCTTCTTCCTGCACCGTCAAAGGAGGCATCCCGAGCTCCCGAAGATACCTACCTACCTACCTTCCTTGTGCTTGTCCCGCCAGCTTTGCACGGAAGACCCACGGTGTCGTAGGCTTCAGAATATCGGCGATGCATGTAGTATGCCACTGCTGCAGATCCAGACATGCTGTGCATAGCTTCTCCCGAATCTTCGCAATGGCTTCCACGCTGTGCTGTCCAGATACACACCAATAATCGCCATCTGCAAATTTGAGACACGTCTATGCGCGAGGGCTCGCGCAACGAGAAGAGCGAACAGTCGGTTGGCAGCGTACTATTATATTCCCAGAGAACGACGTGTAATGGGCCTGTTGGCGGTGCTGCTTCGAGTGACTCAATACGCTTCTGCAGTAACTTTGTATCTTTCCATCTGATGTGCCCCTTTGTCTTCTCCTGGTCGATTCTCACGTTGTCGAGCTCAACCTCCACCTGCCTCCCAGCCGGCTTCAGGTGGTCCTCGATGTCAGTACCCAAGGTTACGCCAGGATCTGGTGTTTCCTTCTTCTTCCGCCCATTCTTTGGTGTTCCAGCCTCCGATCCTGAGGTCCCAGGGGCATGGTCGGTATCTTCTCGTTCCTCGGCTGTTTTTTTGGCGGGGCTTGCCATTCTGCGATCAGGAGAAAGCCTGTATTGCAGGAAAGGAAACATTGAAAGGGGTTAGAATCGTCGTCGATAATGCATATGTGAGGCGTTTTTAGCGAATACGAGTACAGTATGGTTGAGAATGCAAAACTGAAGGGGCACGTCACTGTTTTTGACTGTCAACCTTGCGCGAGGCCTCGCGCAAGAGAGGGGGTGTACTAAACTGTTGTTTCATGCTGTTTGCGCGAGGCCTCCCGCATCACTGCATGTTCTTCAATCTTCTTCGAATGTTTCGCAGCGTGTCGGCCTCTCTCTGTTCCTCCAACACACTGCGTTGGGGGATTAGCTCCGACAGTTTTCGCTTAAAACCAGCCTTAAGCGGCCCCTGCTGCGTTAGCACCAACAAAACAGACACAAGGACTCGTTTGTGGTGGTTAGAACCCTTTGGAATTAGAAGAGACAGTGGAAAGTTAGGTACACCCCTGCGCGGCCAATGCGCCTGAATTGTACAAGTAGGCTCAGCACAACACCTAACCTAAGGCACATATACACGCTCTGCGTTCAAGTAAGCAGTTAAGCACTGACGCACAGAATTGACAAAGGAAATTGTGGATTTTGCAGACGGTAACCCTGTGATCTTCTTTCCGGATAGTGATGAGATGATACAGATCGTCAACATCTTCAATAGTCCCTGCACCTTTGTTTTGGCCCTTCTTTGTCACAAGGCTGGAAAGCAGACTTTCACAAAACTCCTCGGCAAAAGCCTGTCCAGGCATGGCTGTGTGCCATGCAGTGTGGCACAATAGCGCAGTTGCAACAGTGCGTTCGTATTTTAAAAGTATGTCCCCCATGTTCAAACGGTGTAACAGACACATAACAATCTGCAATCCCTCAGAAGCAAAAACACCCGTGTTGGCCGTCTCCCCGGCCCAATTGCACTGTCTAGCGAGGTGTCCTAGGTATAATGACATAGGACAGTATTGTGTTAACAGAACCTGCATGGCCTTACACACAGCGTAACGGAGGCGGCCTCGCCGATTTACATGACGTGCCAGCCCAAGGGAATGACATTTTCTGTTGAGGCGGCGCATGTGGGGGCCCATACCCAACAGCAGTGCACCAACGGTCATCTCCATTTTGATTAGCTTGGGAAAACAGGGGACTGTGTCACCGCTGCGCAACAAACCTTTACGGAAGAAAGTCACGATCGGCCAAAATGAGCGAAATGTTTGTGCAACGCAAAACTTGTACACGTGCCAGAAACCATACAATATAGGGTGTGACCGCAAGAAAAGCCGAACATTCGAACCTGTTGTTTTTCCACCGTACATCATCTTACAAATGCGGTAATGGATGTTCTCATCACATAAAACAGGCACAACTAGTCGGGTGTGCTGCGCCAGGTCCCTAGTGAATTGCGAGAGATTGAGCAGCGAGACGTTGCCGCTCACCTTTTCTTTGCTTAGACAAAGGGGTCGCCAATGTGGTCTCTTGGCAGGTACAGGGCGAATAATGTCAAACGGCGCCCTACTGTTTCGAACAACAGGCCGCGTGCTTGCAAATTCTAGATCACGCAGGATACGTGCAAATGTGCCCTCGGTGTTCCCCAGCATGCGTGCAACAACAGGAACACGCCGTTCAAGCTCTTCCAGGCTAGGATGACCATGCCAGTAGCGCGGTGCATCCCTTAGTAGCAACATAGCCAACGCTGTTGCGTTCAGGCTTTTGTCGTTCTTGTCAGGATTTGTGGTAAACTGTTTGTTGTACCAGTTGTTCATCCATAACACAACCCACTGCTGGTGTATTTTGTTCCATGTAGTCTGTAACCTGACTGCGGCCCTCTCCTTCAGCGAAGGTGCGCTATATCGCGCCAGACCTGACCTTGCTAAAATGCGACGCTGCGCCCTACTTCCCTCTATTGCAACAACTGAGTTTGGTTTTCCCTGGTATGGAACTGCGCGGTGGCGCATCAGCAAACAAAGGCGCCAGGCCTCCTCTATCAAAACACCAACCCATCTCTTGCCTCTTGCCACAATCGCCTTTTCAACGCTGCAACGCGTCCGTTCATTTTTGTGCAGACGCAGAAAAAAAACAAACAACAATCGCGCGCCCTTGTCCCCTTGTTTTAGCCCTTCCAACAGTTCTTCTGCCGTGTGGTACGGCAGTTCCTCTGAGCAAACATCGCGGAAAACTCCAGATGCTGCGGCCACTGTCTTCTCAAGGTCAACCTCTTTTTGCAGGGGCATTGTTGCTGTGAAAAATAATTGCGTAACAGTATCTACGTAAAAATCCCTGTTTGAAAAACTTTCTTGATTTGAAACATCAACCTGTCACACAGTTTTCGCGCGACCAATTATTCTGTGATTCGCTTGTCGCATGCACCATTTTCGGTTAACTGTAACTGTCTGGTAAACCCGTTTTTGACTAGTTAATCCTGATTGCGGTAGCCAGTTGCGGCGCGCTACCATTGCTCTTGGGCAGTGAAGCCAGGGGTGACCACAGTATGAAAACTGGAGATGCCCGCGGGACCTGTGTGGGCGCCCATGCAGCAGCGCCGCATCAAGGGAATGTACATGCTGTGTAGTTGGCGGATCTGTTCCATTTTTGGTTTCTATGAGCGCTTATCAGATCCATTGCGCGAGGCCTCACGCAATGATCACCGAAACTTTAATGTTTCTCATGCGCCGTTCCATGCGGGAGGCGTCGCGCTTGAAACTACCGTTCGTTCCGGAACTTTTGTACTTTTCAAGTTTCCTGGGTACACAATTGTTGAACTTCACTTGTTGATAGATCCATCTCTATCACTCCATCCTGATAATGGTACAAAGTTACGTGTATACATACGACAGGATTCTATTTCTCGGCACCCTGCCTAATGCGTTGTACTGTAGTACATTAATCCGACACAAATGAACGTCTTTGCCCGAGGCCTCGCGCAAAGAATAGTCGCAAAATAATACTTTTCCCGTGTCGCCCATGGGACACGGCATTCTTGTAGAAATATTTATTTCGCCATACTTGTTTGCGACGGTTTAGAAATAGCCATCAAAACAACTATTTTTTTCTGCCTTTTGAAACCTGTCATTTTCCCACCTTTTCCGTCTTTTTTGACCATGCAAATTGAGCCGCCTAAGAGATTGTGGGTGAGCTGCAGCTCTGTGCTTTTTCGGTTTGCGCTGTGGTCCTCAAGGACGAAGTGCACCATCCATGGGCTGTGGGGTTGGAGGTTGCCGTCTTTGTCCCACAGCCATGGGTGTATTTGGCGCCCCGTTTGCTGCGTCTTGTTGGCGTTGTGGTGGACTCGTTGCTCCAGTAGGGTGTTGGGTGTCCACTCTAGTGGGGCCCCTTCCCTGCGTGCCATGGCCTGGACCGCTTTGGTGGGTGCTGTGACGGAGGGTGGCAACGTGGGTTCGGCCACCTTGGCCACCATGCCTGCGGCTGTCGGGAAACTCCAGTACGCGGTGAAGCCCCCCGGTTTCCGGGCGTTGTGGGTGTCCGGGGGTTCTAGGGAGAGCGTCTCCTCGATTTGGGAAACTGCTTCTGGGTGTATGGTGGTCGGGTAGTGCCAGATGGTATGTTTGGCGGTGCTCAGGCATGTTTGGGTGGCTCGTTTTGCCGGTACCATCGTTTGTGGGGTGAGTGTGTCGTTAAGGGCGGCATCGCTCAGTTGTTCCACCTCTGTGCCCCATCTCTGTTGCCAGTTGGTCGTCTTTGGGTCGCCTACCGTACTCTCTACGGTATAGTGGATGGCCGACCATTCAAAGCCTGGGTTGATGGCAATGTCCGCGTCCGTGGCTGCTGTCACCCAGATGGCTTGTGTGGGTCTTGCTTGGGGCTTTTGGTCGTCGTCTCCGAGGGTGGCGCCTCCGATGGTGGCAGTGCCCTGTATGGGGGTGAAGAGGTGCTCAGCTGGCGACAGTTTTATCTGTTTTGTGGTGATGAGGTGGATGGCTCCTACTGTGACCACCCCAGGGACGATCTCTTTCCAGTTAATGGTGCCTGTCGGTAGCGTGCACGTAGGTGTTATGCGGCGGGTGTGCTTTCCTTCACGTGGCAGTTGGTGTTTGTCCGGGACGTGGTGGGTTGGGAGAGTCTTCGGCATGTGTTGGACCGTGGTGGTAGGTTCGGCGTCTTTTTCGGCTGGCAGGTCGTGTTCCCTCAGCGGGGAGTCGCCTCCGGTAGGGGGGTGCGGGCCGTGGCGGACTGGGGGGTATGTACGGCTCTGGTATTGGTTGTGGTGTCGCCAGTCTGAGGTCGGTGATTGTATGTGCCCACGTGGCCGCATCTTTGTGGAGGTATACCTCTAGTGCGGGGGCCCCAATGGGCTGCCACTGGCGTGTCTCGTCGGAAGCTGAATGGACGTGGAGATGTTGCTGAGTGGTCCAGCTGTGGTAGGCCAGGATGGCCTTCACGATGGCGGGTTCGTAGCTGTCGTAGAAGGGGTGCCCTGGCGCCGTGTGCTGAATGGTCCTGGCTAGCGCGCCAATGTCCCCGTCGGGCACCAGGTCGTCCCATACCGTGGGGGGTGTGGTCGCTGGTGGTCCTGTGTGTCCTTCCAGTACCTCCGTCTCATACTTCGGCCAGTCCTGCAACATTTGCTCCACGTATGTCACGTCTGTGTGTGGCTGGATGCCGTGTTCCGCTAGGGAGCGACCATGGGCCAGGAGCCTGTACAGCGTCCATTGTTGGGGTGCCGGTCTACCCCGTTGGGTTTCGGTTTGTTCTGGGTCTTCAGCCTTCGTTGGTATGTTTCCGTGCCGTAACGTTTGTGCCACGGTGTATTCGTCGTTGCCTCGTCCAGGCGTCCAGTCCGAGTGGACCTCACCCGCAGTTGCCATGGTGGGTCTGCAGGTTGCAGTGCGCGCGTAGGGCGGGACTGTTTTGTCCTGGAGGGTAATGGTGTGGCCCCATGTCCAGCTGTGTAGCGTCAGGACAAGGATGAGCGCTGCCTCTTCGCACTCCGCCGGCGGTGGGTCCTCCGAGTCCTGGAGGTGGTCCAAGGCCTCCTGTGCGTGCCGTGGTTCCGTGAGTTCCATCCAACTCGCTGCCTTGGACAGTTATCCCTGCGTCATTACCCCTGTTGGTGGTTGTTTGTGGGCTTCTTGCATGCATCGCCGCAGTTGTTGGGCGTACGCCCGTGGGTCTGGGTTCTCGTCCGCCATCCTCGTTATCTGCCTTTGTGCTGCATCGAGCGCTCCATACAGACTCCATGTGGTCCGTTGGGGAGCTGGGGCTTCCGTCGCTAATCGCAGGACGCGTTGTGTGCTGTCCTCTATCGGGTCGTCGTCCAGCTGCATGGTGTCATCGTGGATGTCCAGGCTGCTGGGCAGTGTTAGCGGGGCGCTTTGTTGTCGGGGTGGGTCGTTGGTGGCGTCCACATCCTTGATACTGCTGTGGGTTGATGTCTGCGATGGTGACATTTGTCTGTCGAATGGTGTGTCTGGGGTGTCGCACGAGTAAGTTTGCCGTTGTTCGTCACGTGTGTGGTCGTCTTGTGCTTGCACCGCCTCTGTGGTCAGCGCTGTCACTTGTTGTTGTTGTTGTTGTGGGTTGTTCGTCGTGTCAGGGCACCGTGCTGGTGGTAGCGGCTTGGTGCTGTAGATGGTGTTTTGAGTGCTGTACTCGGTACGGTCCGGGCTTGGCGTCTGCCTGAATGTTGAGGTTGTGTTGGCAGTGTACTCAGTTGCGCGGTCACTGTAGTCGGTGTGTTGGGACGGTTTTTAGCTTCGCTGCGGTTTCTCCGTTGGCCGGTCCAGTGAGGTTGTCCTTTGAACCTGCTCTTCACGGTTGCGGGCGGCAGTAGCAGGCCTGCTCGTGCTCGAGCTGCACTTCGCGTGCACGGTGTCCATGATTAGTGGAACACATATCTGGTGCTCGCTGTACCCTACGTTTGCTTCCATTTCCGGCGTGCCATGGTCTCCTGGACTGGATGATCGGGGCGCGCTCTTTGTTGGCGTGCCCCGCTCTGGCGAAGCGGCACTCCGCTGGGTGTGGCCGCTGTTGGATTGATTCCGTTTCATTGCACCCTTTGTTTGTGTGGTGTGTTGCGTGTGTGTGCGTCCCCCTGTGTCCTGTCTGCCGCTTCGTGTGCGTGCACTGTGTTGTGCGCTGTCTGACATATGCGTGTGCCTTGCATGCACGGGCGGCATACCTGCTTGTCGCGGTGTTGCTCTGCACATATACGCCGCTTAGGCGTTTGTGTTTAGCCTGGCTCCTTGTTCGGGTGCGCCAAGCTCAACGGCCGCTTTGCTGTACGGTGGCCGGCCTACGGTGTGGCGCCTGTTCGTGCTGGAGGTGGCGTCATGTGTAAGAGCTGTGATACACGGGGTATGTTGGTCTTCCTGCATGCATTGTGGCACTCGTGGCTGTTGCATTGCGTTGTGTTGCGTGTGGTTACGTTGTTGTATGTGTTGTCGGTACGTTGTGTCGTGTCGGTATTTTGGCTTGCTGCCTGGTGTTGTGTGGTTGTATATCATGGCGCGTCTCGTCCTGTCTTGGGGTAACACGCGGTGTGTTGCCGTTTATTGTTGCCTCGTTTCGTGTTTGGTGGGTGTTTTGGCATGTTGCTTCCCGTTCGTTTCACGTTGCGTTGCGCACCGTGCCGCGTGGAGAGGCGTCCTATTGCGTCTTGGCGCGCCCCGTCGGGGCGTGCTGTGTTGGGTGGTGTCCTCCTGTGTTGCTGGGGTGTTGTGGGGTTCGTGTCCTGTTCCGTTGTGTCTTCGTATGTCGCGTTTTGTGCTGTAGTGTCGTGTTTTGTTGTGTTGTGTGGTGGCATGTTTCGGTGCATTGCGTTGTGTCTTGGTGCGGTGCGTTGCTTGGTGTTGCGTTGTACGGTGCGTTGCGTTACATGGTGGTGTGTGGTGTCGTGTCGTGTGGTGTTGTGTCGCGTCTTGTTGTGTGTTGTCTTGCTGTGTTGTGTTGTGTAGTAGGGTGTTGCGTTCCATTGCGTCGTGTTGTATTGTGTCGTAGTGTGTCGTGTTGCGTTGTGTGGTGTTGTGTTATGCTTTTTGTGTGTGACGATGTGTCTTGTTGTGTTGTGTTGTGTTCCTGTACTGCTGTGAATGGGATGATGACACGTGGTCTTGGGAATGGAGTAAGGCTCTAGAGGAGGATCCAGTGTACCTCGAGTTCCTTCGACTCCACCCTGAGTAACTTCACCTCTTTACAGCGTGACTTTTCGAAAACTCATGCGTGGGTCCAGTTCAACTGCTGGACCCTCAGAGACACGTTCAACCTGCAGTTCCGCCGCCCGGGCATCCTGAACTTCCTCTCGACCTCCGACCTCTCCAGCATCGCCGTGGAACGTCAAAGATGTTGATGACGTGAACAACGATGCCAACGACGATGACGACGCCGCGACGGCTCCAGTTGCATCGACCCCAGCTCACCGCTGCCAATCTGTCGCGTCGGCACCAGCCCAGCCGAGGCGATCACTAGCACCGTTCCCAGCACAGCCGAGCTACAGGTAGGTAGTTATCTTCAGGAGCTCGGGATGCCTCCTTTGACAATGCAGGAAGAAGGTCTTACCAAGGGGATGTCCTGTCCCTCCCACTGCCCTAGTTCAGGTGCCTCTTAAGCCGTTCCTGAGCCGAGCCACAGTCGATCAGCCTACGTGGGCAGCTCGAAGGGCAAAGGAGACAGCTCCCCATCGACAGGAGGAAAGGGAGCTTTGAGCTACCTCGAAGTGCCCGGATGAAACGAATCATGGGGGAACCAATCATGGGGGGAAGAGCCGAACGCTGCAAAGAACAACTCATGGGTCGACCAATCATGGCAGTCAAACGCCCCCAAGACGCAAACCCCCACTCGAACCAATCAAGGTAGGTAGGTAGGTCATGTCGGGACTGGGGTTGCGACTCAGTTATGGGTCGCGCGCGCTGGCGTCCTGTGCCATATTGAAGTAAAAAGATAGGTAAACACAACGAAATAATTTTCTAAATGGCTGAAAAAAAAGCTAATTAGAATAAAAAGCGCTTAGGCTAAAAAGCGCGCTGCGAAACGCGTAAAAACGCGACGGAAATTTTTTCGACCTTAAATTGCCGAATAGTTAACGCCGTAAGCACCGTAACACTCGTGCGAGCATAACGCCGGATCCCTCGACGTCTAACTAGCCAGAGGCGCAAAGAAAAGCCAACGTGCGCAGCGCGTAAACCTCAAAAAATATTTTCTCCCAGCTCGCCGCGTCCCTGCACCTCGTTCCTCCTTCTTCCTCCTTCTCCATGTACCTCCCTTCCCTCACCCCTTCCCCCCCTTTCCTCGTTGCGTCAGCTTAGGCGACCGGCCCTGCGGGAAAAGCGGTTAACCCTTTGCAATGACAAGTACTTCAACATGCGTGACGCCTTCGCCATCTACGGCCGGCAACACGTAAGTGGGCAGCCATGATCTTGCTGCACGCGTGGGTGGTGCTTGAGGGGTTGTGTCTAATTTTCCTGTTTTCAACAAACATTTTAACTTTTGTTTTCTTTTCGTTTTAATTCTTTCTTTATTCTTCAAACCACAAAGCAATGGACAAAACAAACAGCAGAGGTTTTTAAAGGAAAAAAGGGAGAAAAACCACAAACAGCAAAGGAAAAGCACAGCAGACCCAGGCACCACAGCAGCGCGAAGCAGCAGACCACCACGGGGCACAGCACCGGGCACCAGGGCACCAAGACACACCACACCACACAGCAGGGCAACGCCACCGCACCACAGAACACCCAAAGCAACAGCACATCTCACAACAACGCACCACGGCACCAGGCAACGGCAACAGCACAGAAAAAAAAGAACAGCAAGAACGAGAGCACCTGCGCAGCGCAGCACAGCACCACACGCACAGCAGAAAACGGCGAAACACGACAGGACGCAGGGCACAGGCAGACAACAAGGGCTGCAGCAGGGGGGGGGGGGCAGGGCTGGACAGAACAGCAAAAACCAGCACAACGCAGCAGGGCACAGCGACACACCAGACAACACAGTGCACCAGGACAACACACAGCCACAAAGAAAGCGCCACAGCGCGCAACAACACACGACGGCGCCCCACGCACGCAAGCACGCAACACACAGCACGGCGCAGCAGGACACCGCAAGACACCAGCAGAACCGGAGCAGCCAAAGACAGCACAACACAGCGGCACACCAAACAGCAAGGCACCACAACACCAGCACAGCACAGAAAAAGACCGCGAACCACACCACGGCACCAAGACGCACCGCACCGCACAGCAGGGCAACAACACCACGGAACGCCAAAGGAAACAGCACAGCACACAACAACACACCACGGCACCAGGCAAAGGCAACGGCACAGAGCAAAATGGCCGGCAAGAAGCGAGCGCACCGGCGAAGCGCAACACGGCACCACACGCGCAGCAGGACACGGCGAAACAAGACAGGACGCAGAGCACGGCAAGGGCAGCAGCAGAGGGGGAGGGGGGGAGGGGCAGGGCCGAACAGCACAGCAAAACCAGCACAGGCGCAACACCGCAACACCGCACAGCGGCACACCAGACGACAAAATGCACCAGAACACCACACAGCCCAAAAGAACACACCACAACGCGCAACAACAGACGACGGCACCACACACAAAGCAGCACGGCACCAAAGAACACGGCGCAACAGGGCCTCCGCATGACACCAGCAGAAACGGAGCAACCCACGACAGCACAGCAAGGCAGCACACCGTACAGCACGGCACCACAAAACCGGCACAGCACAGCACAGCACAGAAAAGCGCCATGGACCACACAAAACAACCCACATGAGACCGAGGCACCAAGGAACAAGACACAAGACACCGCACAAAAACAGCAGCACCAAGGGGCGCAGCAGCACCACACAACACAAGCACCACACAAAACAACAGTCGGCACACCAAGACAACGGCAGCACGGCACAGCACAAAACTAAACGACAAAAGGCACGGCCCGGGGGGGGGGGGGGCGGGCACACCACACGGCGCACCACGCGAGGGCACCGCAAGACACCACTGAGCTCGGCAAGCAGCTGCAACACAACACGGACGCGGAGCAGCACAGAGCAGAGCCAAGGAGGACAAGGGCAAGAGGGCGCACACACACGGCACAACAATTCGAGGGCACACAGGCGACCACACCACACAAAGAACAAAGGCAGGCGCGGAGGAGGGGGGGGGGGGGCATAAGCGAAGCACACACCAAGGGAGGCAGCGAATCACAGACAAAAGACGAGGTCAGCACCGGGAACCGCCCAGCAGCACAGCACCAAGCGGGACCAAGGCGACACACCCCAGCGCGCCAAAAACAGCACACGAACGGCACAACAACAACACCAGTGGACGCACAGCAGCGGGGGCCGAAACCCCCAAGGGAGCATGAAGCAGCAACGAAAGGCCCCGCAGCCCCCGCCGCCCGCCCCCCCCCCGAAAAAATAAAACAAACCCCCGAAAAAGAAAGCAAGAACAAAAAAAAACAAAACAAAGGAAGGGGGCAGCAGGGGGGGGGACAAAAACAAAAAAAAAAGAACGAAAAAGAAGCGGTGCAAAAAAAAAAACCGCGATGCGTGGGCAAGGGGGGGGGGGAGAAGAAAACGACAGCGCCAAGGCCAAGGGCAGCCCGGGCCGGAGAGCACAAAAAGCTGGAGACAGCGGTGGCGTAGGCAACGAGGAGAAAAAAAAAAGCAAAAAAAACAACAAAAAGGAGAGAAAAAAAAACACAACAAGGGCAACCCCAGCCCGGAGGGGGCCCAGCAAAGCAGCAGGACAAAAAGGCCAAAGGAAAGGTGAGGCGCACCGAAACGCGCCCGGGAGGCGGGCCCGCCCGACCTGGCCACGAAGAGCGGGCACACGCACACGCGCACGGGACCTGGGCGTGGCGTCCTCAGACCCGAAAAAGAAGGTGTCCGCGTCCACACGAAACAGCCCCGGTGCACCGGCCGAGTCCCCTGTTGCACAACGGACGGTACGGGAACCCGGACGCGTCAGTGACCGGGTCCACACACGCAAAACCACCGCAGCGCAAGCAGCCCAAGACCGAAGCTGGAGGGACTGCCAGGGACAAACCCATGGCGGGGCCTCGAACGGGTACAACGCGGAGGGAGCCCAGCGCCCCTGCCTTGGCAGGGGCCAGCGGCAAGCACAATGAGCCCGGTTCTCAGCCGGCCTCCGCGTGCCCCGCGCAGCTGCCGGGTAAAGCCGGGGACGACAGCCCCCGGGGTGGGGGAAGGCACCACAGCGACGAGAAAGCCGACCGGAGTACCGAGAGCGACCGGACTGGACGACGCGCGGCGCACCAGCGCGGTCCAAGAGGCACCCCAGAGAGGCACCACGCCGGCCACAACTAAGGCACAGAACCAGTCGCCACGCAACAGCGGCCGCCGGGTGCCGCAAACCCGGACAGCGCACACCGCACCCGCACAAGCACGGCACGCGAGGCGGTGCCGAGCAACACGCAACCAAGAGAGGGGCGCCCGCCACGGGCACCCCCCGCCCCCCCAGGAACCCGAGGAACGGAGGAGAAGCAGAGAGGCGGAGACCCGCATGAGGCCGAGGAGCAGCAGCAAAGCGGTGACGAGGCCAAGGGGCACCCAGGAGACAGGTCGCCCCGGATAGGATCATCCGGGGCGCACCAAGCAGCAGGAGCCGCCGCCCCCCGGACTGGATCATCCAGGGACAAGAGGCGGGCAGGCACCCACGAAAGGAGCAACCGGGTGAGGATCAAGCAGGAGGAGCCGCCGCCACCCCGGACTGGATCATCCGAGGACAAGCAGCGGCAGACGCCCCGGACTGAAAGATCCAGTGCGGAGCTGAAAGTGCTGCCCTGGGTCGTTGAGGGTGCCGGAGGGCTCGGGGCCGGCAAGACCAGTGGGGCAGGCACGCGAGGAGTCTCCCTGGATGTTGTTATTGGGGGTAGAACCGGATACTCGGACACCAACGGAGGCGAGAGCAGCAACAACTGAAGCAAGGTCCATGCTGATTGTGGTCCGGCAGAAAATCCCAGTCTATGAAGAAAATTGATGCGGATTATTCTAAATACATCTGAGTGTCCAAAACTGTCTGAAAAGATTTAAATAATCCAATTATGTAAAAATGTTTGGCCGATCTGGCCCGCGAGCGCGCGTCAGCGGCAAATGGCGATTCCAGCTAAAATAGCGGAACGCGGCGGATTTACGGGAAATGGACCGCGGAATCAAATCCGGCATATCAGAAATATATAGGAAATATCCTGAGACTGAGCTGCAAGGCGGCGATTCCGCCGAAGCAAAGAAAATGACCAAAATGTAGCCAATCTGGGCAGAATGTCTGAAAATCTGAGCAGATGGGGCTAGCCGCACTTACACTCCCCCTCCAAAAACACACTGGGGTGTGTCGCTACGTCAACGAAGAACGTAGTGCGGGTAAGTCCCAGAAAAAAATAGAAATGTAGCCTCGATGGGGCGAAATCTGCTTGATCTGACCTGATTTGGGCTGAATTGGCACTGAATCAGGATGGATGAACCTGAAATGAGACAGAATGAGAAGTGACGAACAGTCCTCTGTGCAGTAAAACATTAGGTCAAGGGCTAAAAAGCATGTAAACGTATCGAGAATCGATACCAAACCATGCATTGGTTGAGAATGAGGTAGATTATTGGTGAATTGAGTGGGGGAATCAAGAAATGGAGTGACATCTCAGCGCTCTGGCACAGTTTCGCTGTCGCGGGCACGCTACGGTGTCCTCGCCGAACTCTACATCGTGTTAATCCCGCTTTTCTCGTTCTGAAAAGTGCAGCATGTGGCTCAGAATTGGCGCATCTGGTGGATGATCACAAGATTCAGCAAAATGAGAATGAATTTGGGCAGAGATGAAGGAGATTAAACAGTCACAGAGAGGGAAAACAAATACAAATGTAGTCTACAGACCCTAAGTGAATCACGGAAGGTTAGGGTGTTTTTCTGTGCACATAGATCTAAACAGATCTTCGAGGAATGAGAGGAGATAACAAGGAAATCAAACTAAATTGTCCTAAAATCAACAAATTCCCTAAGATGAAAGTGAAATGCAGCGGAATGTCTAGAACTGAAACTACTAACACTTTCGTTTAGACTAAAGTTAATATATATTGTCGTTTATTCAGCTCAATTGTGCTTTCCGGCACGTTGGTTCGCGAGCATCCAACAGATTCTATGAAAATCTGGATCATGTGATGATGCATCATGATGGGACATGCTGGCCCTGGATCCTTGGCATGTAACGCGCCGAAGGTTCGCTGAAGGCGCTTTACTGACAGTATATAACTGAGAGACACCGAATTTACAGTGGCGGTGGTGTCAATCGACTTGGACAAGGCCAATCTTCCGATGGAGTCCCACAAGACACTTGGATTCACCATTTTCGACAGCTTCAGGTCGGATTGAGCTCACATTGGCGTGTGCCAAAAATACAACGAAGCTTACGGACTTCAGAGGTTGCTTTTAGAAGTCCCTAGAGCTCCTATGTGAAGGTTGTCTGAACAATTGACGTCTGGCTTTTGCATAACAGTGGCAGAATGATGGACAAACCTGAGAAATTCAAGGTAAATTTGAGGATCCTGGATCTGAATCTGGACTTTGGCGTCAGCATCACAGCAAATGAAGGTAAGATCTGAGTTCCTGGCGTCGCATCTGGTGCAGCCAGTACTACAGGGGGTGCCTGTAGGGGTGAATGTCGCTGGCCAGCGTTTTGATTATGTACATTTGCTTCCATCTGCACGAGTAGCCAAATTCCAAAGATGCACAGACCAACAGAGACAAGATTACCCCGAATCTGCCTGAATTAAGCCTGAGTTTGGTTTTTTCTGAACACGGCAGCACACTCCGTGGCTTTCGGTTTTCGACTTTCGATACGTTACCGAACGGAGACCAAAGAAAAATTGGTTGATTGACGTCAAATTATCAAACATTCACAGTTCTCCACATCATGACATAAACAGAAAGAATGAACAGTGGATTGAGCAGAATGTGGTAGGATGGCTTTCTCAATTCGGCCAAGCACGAATACATGTGACCACCAACCTGTCTGGCCTGGCCCACGTACGGCTTGGGCGCTGCAAATCAGCGGCCGAACTTGAAGCTTGGTCCTCATTTGGCTCCTGGGCTGGCCTGACCGCAGGAGGGGGGATCGACGGATCAGCCCTGGAATGTGGCTGCTGAGGGCCGTAAAAGGCTGGATCTCGATTCACCACAGGTCGTTTTCCGTCGCTCTCCACTTGTCTGTCTGGTTTCGACAGACAGTCTGTCAGGAGTACTCCAATTTCGGGGTGCTTCTTCAGGAAGTCGATGAACCCCTTGGTGTATCCATGGACAAAAGATTGGGCTGGTTCCCAGTTGTTGTGACTGGAATCAAAGCCCCTCCACTCACACAGAAATTCCCATTCGCCATTGGCGTCACGTCTTGCTTCAACAATCCTCTTGAGTTCGTACTTCCCCCCTTCGATGACCCGATCAGACAAATGTTTCGCAGTCCAAAAAAGGGGTTTAACCCGATCCTTGGGGGAGGGGATCTCTCTCTTGAGGCGATCGCCCGAAACGTCAATTTCCCTGCTGACATCCACACGAATCCTCCACCTGTTCTCACCAAGACGCGCTGTGACAGCGAATGGCCCCTCCCACAAGGGAAGAAGCTTGTCATCTCCGTCCAGGGTGGTTTCGGATTTTCGAAGCCAAACTCGATCATCGACTTCAAAATTGTGAGGGTTTTTTCGGCCTTGATTCTGGACCCAAAGCCAGTCAGCTTGATGCTTCTCGATTAATTTCCACACAGTTTTATCTGCTCGTTGGACTTCGTCCAAAAACAACGAAGCATCCTTACAGGGGCGAGGATTATTCAACGGCATGTTCCACCAACACTTCTTTCGTCCAAAGACAATTTCATTTGGAGAAAGGCCATGATACAAAGGCGTGTTGTGGTAACGGCGAAGCAATGCGAAGAGAACTTCCATCCAATGGAAATCCTTTTCACTCGCGAGCTCCTTACGAAGCATATTAATAATTGAGCGGCCGGCTCTTTCACCAGGCAGCGCTCGATGCGAGTGGATTTCACATCACAGGTGGTGGATTCCAAGGCGAGCACATAATTCTCTCCACCATTCGGAGGTGTACTCTTTGCCTGAATCCGTCACCACCTCGGAGGGGACGTCCCAACCTCCCATCCAGGTCTGCGCGCACCATTTGGCGGCAGCCTTGCCAGTCATTGACTCAATGTTGCAAGGCAACACTTGAATGTAGCCGGAATGACGGCACTGAATAAGGAGCACACCATTGACTTTTTTATTCGTCCAATGGCACTCTTCGTCATCGAGCTCACCGAGATAGAAGAAATCACTGGTGACTCTGTTAAAGAGGCGCTCCGGAATAGGATGAGGCCTCAGATGGCCGTGCTTCTTCGCGCTGGGGGGCGTCGAGACAGCACATTGGGCACATCCGGCGGCTACTTTCATGCAGTGAGTATATAGCCGTGAGCGAAACAACCTATGTTTAATCATCGACCACAGTCGACGGCCATGTGCGTGGGGGGACTCCCATTTGTGCCACCAGTTTAACACTCGGGGGGCTAGGGCGTCTGGCACACACAATTTACCCTCCATCCACAGCTTCCCCCCATCCATTGAGTACTCAGAAAAAATCCCATCCCTGTGAGCATCTTTGGATTTGAGATTTCCAAAGACCTCTTTAAACATGGGATCCTGCAGGTAATCGGACGTCCAGTCACGGATGATAAGGGAATCCTTCGGCAGGGGTGGAGTGTTGGCCGGATCCCGACGCTTAATGCCCTGGATCAACCGAAATCGACTTACTCGTCGGGTATAGTCAAACCGTTTCACACTCCCTGAGGAGGGATCGGTGACTTTCTCCACGACTTTCAGTGTTTTGGTGCAGATCTCATGAGCATGCGCCGGATCTGTGATGGCCGTGATGTCGTGACACGGTAATGCGTGTTGTTTAACAGCGCATTGCATGCATGCACGTCGAATGAGCTTTTTTTCTTCCTGATCCCATTCGATGATGACATGGCGGTCCTGCTCCGTACCATGGATGTTGGTACTTTGCAGCCCCTCTGAGGCGGGGTAAGCCCATCGGCTCAGAGCATCCGCTACCGTGTTATGTTTTCCAGGCAAATACGACACATGGAGGTCAAACAGAGAGAGAAATTCGTGCCATCTGGCCCGTCGACCAGCTGGGCTCGCGACAGTATCAATGTGTTCGGTGGCCCAATACTCCAGAGATCGATGATCCGTCAGGACCTCGACTCGATTGGTGCCAACCCACGATTGGTACTTTTTTAAAGCACAGATGATGGCATATGTTTCTTGCTCACGCGGCGACCATTGCATTTGGCGTGGGGCTAGCTTCCGAGACCAAAATGCAAGAGGGTAATGATCGCCGGTGGCTTCATCAACCTGTTCGAGAACAGCTCCGATCGCGTACCTAGAAGCGTCGGTTCTAATGTAGAAGGGTCGGTCAAATTGGGGCACATGCAACGTGGCGACTTCACAGAGGGCCGCCTTCAAGTGATGGAAGGCCTTCTCGCACTCGTCAGTCCACTTGACACGAACCTTTGAACCTGCCTTGCCCGCATCTCTCCCTACCTTCAATAATTCAGTGAGGGGGGCAGCAAATTTGGCATAATTCGGCACAAAAGTGTGGTAAAAATTGCAACAACCCAGGAATCCTCTCAACTCCGTGATCGTCTCAGGGCGCTTCCACTTCTGAATAGCGACGAGCTTCCCTGGACTGGGTCGTCGGGTGCCATTCTCTAGGAGAGAACCACAAAATTCGACTGATTTTAAAAATAACTTTCCCTTCTTTGGCCCACAAATCAGCTGATTGGCGTCAAGAATGTCCAAAACTTGGTTCAGCTGCTTCTCATGTAGGGCCACCAGCTCGGCTTCGGTCAGTCCCTCCCCTTCCGTCGCGATGATTATGTCATCTATGTACACGCTCACGAAGGCACGAAGCTCAGGATGAGCTGAAAAAAGCACATCTTCCATCATTCTTTGAAAAAATGAAGGGGCATTCTTCAGGCCCATGGGCATGACTGTCCACTGGACTGGGCCACATGGCGTGCACATACAGGTGAGGGGTCGGCTGTCCTTCCTCAACGGCATTTGGTGAAAGCCGTGACGGAGATCCAGCACAGAAAACAAACGACCTCTCGCCCTCTTGGCGATTTCCTCCTCAATGAGGGGCAGGGGGTGCGAATCCGCCTTGGTTTCGGCGTTGAGATTGCGGAAATCAACCACCATTCGCCAACCATCAATAGTGTTCTGGTCTGCAGGCGGTGGCTTCGGGACTGTGAAGGGTGCACAGCACCATTCGCTGGTCATACAACCCTCAAGCCAACCAAATTCCCTGAGATTTCTCTCGATGATTTTTCTGAGTATCTCATGTTTGTGTCCATGATTTTCATAAGGGCGCTGTTTCTTCGCCTTGTACCCTTCACGAAGCTCGATGAAGGCTTCACCGAACTGTCCACGGACAGGGGGGTCTTTGATCAACTTCCCTGAAAGGGTTGTGTCCTTCCGTTCCTCAAAAATCTTTTCTCTGGACTTGGAACACAATTCAGTGTCCACCTGATCGCCAGGAATTACTGTAGAAAAAACTTTGGCGACTTCTTCGGCTTTGGCAGGAAGAATCTTCTTACGGATGTCCCTAAACAGGTCCGTATCAACTGCCTCTTGAAGATAGGTGGGTCGTGTGTCGAAATCCCAGAGATTCTCTTCGTGATCCAGCTCCTTGAAAGGATCCATGAAAGCTTCCACAGGGGGTTTTTCATAAAAAACTCTGAATTTGCGGCGCGATTTGGAATTTTTCTTCGCCCGTGCACTGAAGATTCTTTTCGATGTCGATCGTATTGGGGAAGAGGGAGACGAGGCGGATCCATTGGACGTTGAATCACCTTGGGTATCTGACGGACAAAAATCAGAAAAAATAGATTCATCATCAGTACCACGCTCAACCTCAGATTCAGACCGAACACAAGAATCAGTACCAGAATCAGCAGAATTAGAGTCAGAAAGCTTTCCATCCACCAGGAATGCAAGCGAACTCCAGGACCTTTGTGGCAGGGGACCTGTGTCGTCCCTGGCATACAGCTTAATCTTCCTGGGAAGTTCGATGTAATCTACACAAATGTCTTGTAATTCCTGAAACCAAGGCTTGTCGTCCCACAAGGGCACAACTAAAATTGCCTGGGTTTTATCTTGCTTGATTTTGTGGATGACCTGCTGGATTAAGTGAAACGGAGGATTAATCCACAACTTCTTGTCCCATTTATGGGTCCAAGCGTCGCTAAAGTGCTTGTCAAAGCGCTTGTTCATACGGTTAGCAAAGGCATCATACTGTGGCCAAAAGGAATGGTGTTCATGAAAATATTCACAAACTGCATCGCGCCATTTGTCGACAACTCTGTAGGATGAAGAGTGCCAGCGCGAAGGGCGTCGTGGCTGGGAGTCCCTACGAAGACATTCTAACTCTTGGGAGTAATCGGCACTCCCATTCACCTCTGCAATGGTGACATCTTCGCCAAATTTTGGTGTAACTTTTTGCTTCAAAAATTCTTCTGCACTTTTAAACCCTGCGTGCAAAAAACGAAATTCAGGACGCTCCAAGGGACCTGACTCCAGCAAAAAACAACGACGATGACCTACGGGCGCTACCCTGTTCTTGCGAAGCCAAGGATGGCCCAAATAAAGGTCATACTTTATGTCAGCACGATAGAAGTAGTCATCCTTAAGGACAACTTCTTCCACATTTTGCTCTTCCCAAAGGTCTTGAGCGACCAAATGAGTTGATATATAACAACCGCGTTGCCCACCTGCGAGAGAATGTCCAGAAACTCCCTCGAGGGTAACAGGATGAGGCGACTCCAACACGCAGTCGTCGGGTAAGAATGAATTGGATTGGAGATTTATCTCTGATCCATTGTCACACAAACAAGTGGCGAGGTGGAAATTTCCCTTGCAATCAGAGACCCACAGCTTTGTGACAAACTGACGGGCCCTGTGCTTGGACTGTACACCAACCTCGTCCACCACAACAGAAGGATCCGCTGCCGGATCCAGGGGAGAGGAGACAAGCGACCCTACATCAAGTAATGGTCGATCTGGAATCTGGGGATCATGCCTGAAATCGCCTGGGGAGGGGCGATTTTCGTGGCTCCCCTAGGCGTTCTGACCTCCAGTGGCTGCGTTAACATTGTGGACACAGCCTGATTCGTCGATCCACTCATCTTGGAACGGATCATCTGCTGGATTCAGGGCATTTTCGACATAATCTCGATCCGCATCGGACACCTGATCTGCACCTGAGACCTGATCCACACGATGGTTGCCCTTTCCACGTCCACGGCCACGGCCGCTGGATGATGGGCCACCACCGTCGCCACGCCCTCTGCCCTTACCAGAAAAAGGGGTTCCTGAAGGATTTCCCTTACCTTTACCCTGTGATCCTGGAGCATTTCCTTTGTTTGTACCGGATTGAGGGGTTTGGCTTGGATTTCGATTTCCGCCTCCGGCGTTGCCATTGGGACTTGTCTGGCCGTTTGGCTGCCCACCGGAGCCGGATGGAGTCCGATTTCGTTTGCCTTGGGACCCGCCAGGGCCTCCAGTATTTTTGTTTCCACCGGAGGGGGTCGGATTACCCTTTCCCCCCTTTGCACCATGCACCTGTCTGTCATTCCTGTCTGAATTCTGCGAATTACTGACAGTTTCACCAATCACCTTGTGATCGTAAGCAGACCATCGGTGATTACCAGTAGAATGCGTCTTAGCTCGGTTCGTAGAAGCTAAAAGAAGGCAGATGCTACAATGATCCTGAACATTCCGGGTGTCATTCACCTTTTTGTTGCCCTTTTGGGCCCCATTTTGGGTGTTTTGCTGGGTATTCTTGTTTCCCCCAAGACCCTCATGGAAATTTTGATTGGCGGCGTCAGCGAGCCGTTCAACCTCTTCCCACAGTTCCTGCGGGGTGAACGAAAACACCCCGTTCCTGGCCTTCAGGCGATGGCCGTGGAAACTTACTCCCTTGTTGAGGACTTGGACTAACAAGTCCCGATCCTCGTGTTCATTAAATTTGATTTTCCACGTGTTTTCAGTGAATTTCACCTTGGAAAACGACGTGGGGGAGCACTTTTGAAGTGCCTCCCTGACCGTAAACCTGTTGGCCGAGGCATCAAAGCCTTCGACCTCTGCCCACCAGGTCTTGACCTTTTCTTCGGACTGTCTATTCCGAAGGGTGGCGGCAGTTTCGGAGGGGATCTTGTCAAAAATCAGATTTTTCAGCTCGGCACTAGAAAATTTTTCGCCTGAATGTTCAGATTCTTCCACTAGATTCCAGAAGCGCTGTCTCTTGTCTTGCACTTCGTGCAAGATTAATCGCGAGAACGAAGGAAAATTCTTCAACATCTGGTGGTAATGGTCCTCTGGCAGCCGGGATCCACGTACCTCCAACTGTTCCCACACCTCATCAAAGGTAAGGGGGGAACTTGAATCCTCACGATCACTCCAGGTCCTGAGCCAAGTGTTGGCCGGCGCTCCCTCAAGGCAGTCCAGGAGGGCCATCAGGAACTGATCATCTTGGAGTTTTTGAGTCTTAACCCACAGTTTAAATTCCCGTTGGAACTGAGGCCAACGTCTGGGGTTCCCATTATACTTCGGTTGCTCCGCAACCTGACGAAGTCGCAATGAAGTAGGATTTAGAAGTGAATCCAGCCCAACAGCGGCCGTAATAGCAGACACCTTGGCGGCATCATTAGCCACACCAGCTCCGGCGAGGGTCTGGGCGAGCAACATCTGGGCTAATGCATTGGAATCAGCAGCAGGAAGGGCAGTACGGGAGGCAGTTCGCTTGGCATTCTGAGCCTCAGTCCTAGCCTTCGCCGACCTACTCTGAGATCGAGAGATTGTAACCCTTTCCTTTAGCTTAGTCCTGCTGATCCTTGCATCGGTGGTCTTAGAGTCCACCGAAGGAGCAATCGAAAAAATTTCTGTCGCCTCCTCCGACGGTTCTGTTGTTTGTTCCACCGATGATGCGCCCTCAGACCTCATGTGGGTCTTGAAAAGATCTTTAATTCCCAGCGTTTGAATGATGAGTTGCATTTGATCTTTGAGCAATTGGAGCTCAGTATCTCGCTGTAATCTGCAAGAGCAGTCGGCAGGACAGTACATACCGTGTCCTGAAGGGCCTGAGCAGGCTGTCGGACCGCTAATCTCAGTGGTTCGCAGCCAGGAGTCCACTTGGGGAGCTCCTTCAGCCCTAATTTCCAGGCTTGCCTGCCTGGCTGCCTCTAAAATTCCTTCCTCAACCGCGGCGGCTAGATCGTCGCGGATGGAAACAGAGGGATGAGGGGCGGAGGGCCCGGCAACAGGTGCCTTGGTCTTCTCCTTCGGGAAGGGGCTTGCCTCCCAGATCTGCAAAAAAATGGCAAAAGAGTCATCTTCTTGAGAACACCACCACATCCTGGTATCAATTTCTTCTTGAAGGAGGAAAAAATATTCGAATAAAAAATCAGAGGCGATTCTTTCTTGTCCTATCAGCTTAGACGTGGCTAATAGACAAAGGGCCTCAAGCGCCTCAAGGTTACGGGTCACTTCTGAAGACAAATGGTTGTCCCATTGTGCCCAATTGGCTGGTCGATTATAGGTAGGTACCTCACCTGGACCACCCATCTCAATGTCGTCAATGTCGGCGTCGATGGTCTGAAAATGTGGACATTGGTAAGGAGTATTAGTACCTGCCAGGTCCGTAAGCTCCACCGGAGCGTTGCCATCGGCGTAGGCTGGGAGATTCCAGCTGCTTGATGGCCAGTTTCGACTGGGATCTTGATTGTAATCTGGGCCTCCACAGCTGCTGATTTGTGCCCTTCTTGGGCAATTTGGGCTTGCGCAAGGCATTCCTCTCAAGGCCTCGTTCGCACAGCACCACGGCAGCGTAATCGTTACGTCTCCGGAGGTGGCGGAGTCTACGGGGCCGTACTGGGGAGCTAACTGTGGTTGGGACACCAAAGGAACAACATTCAGGTAGCCTCTGCTACCATGAAAGTGCTGCCCTGGGTCGTTGAGGGTGCCGGAGGGCTCGGGGCCGGCAAGACCAGTGGGGCAGGCACGCGAGGAGTCTCCCTGGATGTTGTTATTGGGGGTAGAACCGGATACTCGGACACCAACGGAGGCGAGAGCAGCAACAACTGAAGCAAGGTCCATGCTGATTGTGGTCCGGCAGAAAATCCCAGTCTATGAAGAAAATTGATGCGGATTATTCTAAATACATCTGAGTGTCCAAAACTGTCTGAAAAGATTTAAATAATCCAATTATGTAAAAATGTTTGGCCGATCTGGCCCGCGAGCGCGCGTCAGCGGCAAATGGCGATTCCAGCTAAAATAGCGGAACGCGGCGGATTTACGGGAAATGGACCGCGGAATCAAATCCGGCATATCAGAAATATATAGGAAATATCCTGAGACTGAGCTGCGAGGCGGCGATTCCGCCGAAGCAAAGAAAATGACCAAAATGTAGCCAATCTGGGCAGAATGTCTGAAAATCTGAGCAGATGGGGCTAGCCGCACTTACAGGAGCAAGCAGCAGGAGCTGCCACTCCGCGGACTGGAGCATCCAGGGACAAGTGGCGGAAGAACGCCCCGGGTCGGATCATCCGGGGCAAAACAAGAAGGAGAGGCCACAACCAACAGGACACGAACAGCCGGGGAAAAGGGGACCGACGCCCAGGGCACCATAGTCCGGGGCGGAACAAGCAGGAGGAGCCCCCGACACCAGGACAGGTCCGGAAGCAACACATAGGACCACGCCGGGGAGAGCACTGAAGCAGGGCAGAGGATGAGGCCGAGGAGATGCAGAGCTGGATAGATGTGCAAGGACCAGGGGAAGCGGAGAAGCAGACCGGAGAGAAAGGCTGCGGGGGGGCAGGGAAACGGAGAAGAGGTTGAGGCCAAGGAGATGCCAAGAAGCCATGCAGAGGATAAGGCCCAAGGTGCAGCAGAGGAGACACATGTGGGGACACCCTCCCACCTGGGACACATGGACCGGGTGGCCGCGACAATGCCTTCCCAAGCACATGCGGGAGCGGCTCAAGAGGCACCTAACATAGGGCAGTGGGAGGGACAGGACGTCCCCTTGGTAAGACCTTCTTCCTGCACCGTCAAAGGAGGCATCCCGAGCTCCCGAAGATACCTACCTACCTACCTACCTGCAGCAGAGGAGCAAACAAGTGGACGAGGCCGAGGGGATGCCGCGCAGCGGTCAAGAGGAAGAGGCCGAGGAGAAGCCGAGAGGCAGCCGAGATGAAGAGCCCGAGGAGGAGCAGCAAAGATTAGGCCAGGAGGAGGCCGAGGAGAAGCAGCTATGTGGTGACGAGGCCATGAAATGCCCAGGACTGGATCATCCGGGGCAAAAAAGGAAGGGGCGGCGGAAACAAAACGACAGCAAAAAGCGGGGCAAGGAGTCCGGACGCCCTGGACTCGAACGTCCGGGGCAGAACAAGCAACAAGAGCCGCCGCCCCCCGGACTGAAACATCCGGGGCGGAACAAGCAGCAGGAGCCGGCGCCCCCAGCACTCGTTCAACCGGGGACAAGAGGCGGCAAGACGCACCGGACTGGATCATCCGGGACGGAATGAAGCCGGTTCGGACCCCCGTGGCCATCTTTGGGTCACTTGGGGTGTGTATCTATGGGCCAGCAAGCCGCCATTGGCTGATATCATACTCTCCCATCCACCTGACCTAACCTGATGTCATAGTGTGATAGGCTTGGCCATTCCAGCTAGGAGCGGCCACATTCACAACCGAGGCGCCGCCAGCTGAGATTTATATATCAGAATATCAGGAATCAACAGGGTTTTTTATCATAAAGTTTCCGTAATTCCTCAGCCTTTCGTTCTGATTGTCAATGTATCGGCGACTGTGAGTTGGCTCGCCATTTTGCGGTAAACGATTGGTTAACTGTTATTTCCAGATATTTTAGCGGAAACCCCGATGAATGGTTAAATTTCATCAGAAAAGGGTTCGCTGATATCATACTCTCCCATCCACCTGACCTAACCTGATGTGATAGTGTGATAGGCTTGGCCATTCCAGCTGTGAGCGGCCACATTCACAACCGAGGCGCCGCCGGCTGAGATTTATATATCAGAATATCAGAAATCAACAGGGTTTTTTTATCATAATGTTTCTGTAATTCCTCAGCCTTTCGTTCTGATTGTCAATGTATCGGCGACTGTCAGTTGGCTCGCGATTTTGCGGTAACCGATTGGTTAACTGTTATTTCCAGATATTTTAGCGGAAACCCCGATGAAGGGTTAAATTTCATCAGAAAAGGGTTCGTTGCTTCCGCAATTTTCATGTTATACACTCGCAAAATTAATCTGATTTTTTCAGACATTCAGAATCGGATTTTGGACTTCCAGGTCACCGCACTGAATATGATGAATTTCGAGTGGTCCTACATTTTTCCGCGATCACGAATCAACCTTTCTTTTGTTGTCTCCTTCATTTTTCTTGGAGATATAGGCGAAACAAAATTGATTCGTGAGGCCACTTTGAAGAATGATATCTCCGGCTCACCGCAAGGGATTTCAATTTTGAGATATGGGCTGGAATTGCCTCGGTCTCAACTTAATTGAGAAAGCTTCAAACACCTTTGATGTGTACACATGGCAGGTGTATTAAGGGATAATGGTCAAGAGGGTAGAAAGTGATCTATAACTCTTGGACCATGCAACCGAATATTTTAATGCGACTTTCCAGTGTACCGCATGAGTGTTGGGGTCGCATGGCAACTTTTCTTGGGTTCCTACGTATTTTTAATGTGAAGTTATGTTCATGGAGGAGCATGGCATACCCTAGTGGGAGCCATTTTTAAGGGTATGTGTTATATGGAGGGTATGTGCTTCGCTATGCTCACGCCCATGTTATATATCTCCGTTTGTAGGAAGATATGTGGAGTCATACGTGGCAAGGGCGTCGCCCATGTCCGAATGGTGTACTCCATGGCGCTGGACTAAGTCTACCGCACATATAGTGCATGTGGGAAGCCTTACGGAGCGACCCACAAGCGCCACTATCAATTTTCCCATTTTCATGGTGCGTATCATGAGGAGGTTCGAAGGTGTCCCTATGCGTCCATGTCGGGATCCAAGTGGGGGGATTGTTCACAAATGGTCCGAAGCAACTATGTTTGGAACCATATGTTGATACCATGGTTGAGCGAAGTTATCTACTATTGTGATTACTTTGAATTTGGCATTATTTGCATGTTTTTGACCTCATTTTATGCTCATTTTTGTATTTTATATGCTCAACTGGTCGGCTAACAGTAAAGTGCCGAGAGATCGGTGAACTATGGTATGTTGCTTATGTGTTGGCATATGCTTCGGTGTTGCACCTCACCATATGCCGAATCACGTGGTCACTTTGGCGGGGCACACGAGGCCTCACCAAAGTAAGTCTCAAATTCGTGAGTTGACTTGTGAAGCATGGCATGCGTATATCCGGAGGGGTTTGAGAGTCAATGATGGGATATTTTGGGGCATGGACCTTTGGTCTATATCACCCTTGTATTTTACTCTCCGGTTTGACACATGCATGGAGCATTTGAACATTTGCCGTATGCAGTTTTGAGTAGATAATTGAATTTTGGGCACTATGGTGTGATTTGCCTGATTTTGCTATGTTGTGGGGTCATCTTCATGGGGCCATTCTCCAAGCCCAATGGACTCCAAGTCCAACCAAGGTTATGTCAGGGTAGGGCATGGTCCTGAGTGCCACTCTAGGCCATGACACGCCACCTCCCCCGTTGGGCTAGGATTTAGAGGCTTGGGAGGGAACACATTTTTGGGGTTTGTTTAGTGACTTTTGACACATGGTATTTAGTCATCCCATTTGACTTGGTTCAGGGCATCATGTTGGCGAGTCAAGGGAAGGTCTCGAGTCCAGGGAATGAGGGGTCTATGGCTGTGACTGTGTATGTTTCCATCTTTCCCCAATTTTGCTTGATTTGTGTTCATTTGCCAATTTCAGAGCTTTTTTCCATTATTCTATTGGTGCAATTCTATGTACATGCCAAACGCCCGTGTCTCCGTGTGCACCGTGAGACGACCGGCGTGTTGAAAGGAGTTGTTGAGTGTCAATGCGGGACCTCCAACACCCCTGGAAGCCCTCAGTGTGGATTATTTGGATTGGAGCTATTGTACTGGGGAGTTGGTTATTGCAAGGGATCAGGATTTGTGTGAAGGAGCCATATTTTACTATTTTTTGTGGGAAACTTTGCAGGATAGGGCAAGATCATGCAGAACCTGGTGAGAAGCAAGACCATAGGAGTGACAGGAAATGGTGGAAGGGGTACAGCAGGGACCGGTCCTGGTAGGGATCTTCTTTATGGTAGCAGAGGAGTACCTGCCCCCTACCGCCGCACCGGGGACTTGGGCCCTAATGAGCCCTGCCCAAGGACGCCCCGGGTGCAGATCGTTGAGTCCGTGGAGTCAATGCCGGACTTGAAAGCCCGAGAAGAGCGAAGATGCTCAGAACGGAGAGCCCTTGCAGGACATGGGATAGACATGGAGGACCTGGCCTCCATGTGTGAAAGGCAATGCCGCAAGGCTTGCAATCTCCGCTCCGCTGCGGAGGAGTTGGAGGAGACTGGCAGCAACGGCAGGGCCCGGCGTTACCGGAAGCGCGGGTCCCCAAAACCCGCGGCAGAAGCCAGAGCAATGGAGACAGATCCCAGCCCGGTCAGGCTGTGGTCAGCTGCAGATTCCGAGGGGCATTCCGATGGCTATCGGACCGCTTTCCCTTCGGAGTCAGAGGAGATGGCCAGACCGCCCACAAGGGCGCACACGGCCCCCGAACCCAGCCTGGAGCATGACGCCGAGGCGTTGGAGAGGCCTACCAGAGCCAGAACGGCGCCTGTGGCCCGGCACACGGAGCCAAAGCGGGATGACATGGGCGACACACCCATGGCGGAGGGGTCCGAGGCGCCGGGAACGGTGGAATGCGCCGGATCAGGTGGAAAGCACGCTGAGTGCCACTGCAAGCACGTATCCTTCCTCATCGGCAAGTACCCAAAGATGGGGATGGACGCCATCGTGCAGCACCTCGACCGCCTGGACAACCAGAAGGACGGCCTAGAGGAGGACATCGCGGGGATCCTAGATGACCAGTCGGAAGCGGATAGAGACATGGCGGAGCTGCGAGCGGAGCAGGACCGGTACCGGGAGAAGCTGGACATGGCCCTGCAGAAGCAGCAGCGAGTGGTGGACAGCCTCCTCCACCTGGTGGAGGACATGTCGGGCCGCCTGAAAAGGATAGAGGAGTCACAACCCCTCGCCTCGGGTCCGGAGCTCCAGGCAAGGCCGGCAACGGCAGAGCTGGTGGAGCGGGTTAAGACCCTCAGGAGCGCCATGTATAAAACCATGGGCGGCCCTGCAGAGGCACCCTACGCGCCTCCGCGTGTTGACCCGGGAGCGCTGCCGTTTGTTCCCATGTTCAGCGAATCCATAATGCTCGGGGAGCATACGGCACCGGCTGGGTCCATGCGGGAAGAGCACGCAACCACGGACCCGAGGAGCCTGACGGTACAGATGTCCCATGCCGTCCAGGATCCACCAACCGCTATGACTGCCCATGCAGTTTATGCAAAAGAGGAGATCCAGACCATGCAGGGGCGAACCATGGGGAGGGCCGACGGACATGGTCGAGGCCATGCGGGCGGAAAACTGTGGGTGAAGGACCCCACTACGGGGATATGGACAGCCGGTGGAGCAAGTCCTTCCCGCATCCCAAACCCCATGGGTTCAGGCCCAACTGGACCGCACGCCATGGAGGAGAGGGATGTACGGGAGTGTATTCACACCCCCCGCCCACAGGTGGTATCCGTCTGGGTGGAGTGGTGGCTGCGGACGTCGGAGACGCCATCAGGATTGACCACCTCAGGGGAATCAAAATCCCCTACTACGATGGCAACCCCTCCAACCTGGATGACTTCATCCTGGATTGGGAGGACTTCGCCAAGGAGGTCGTCGGCGAGATGAAGGGAGCGCCAAGGGACAAGTGGGTATGTTGGACATTCCCACACAGGCTGGCGCAGGACATGAAGGAGGAGCTCAGGGATCAGATCCGCGAGGGATCGATCCAGACGGAGCAGGACTGCCTCCAGTGGCTGGAGGACGAGGAGCGAGTGGACGCCCCCAACCAGAAGTTGGAGGATTTGTGGTCCATTCCGCTGCCGCTGGAGCGCGGGGAGTTGAGGGTCCGGGAATGGAATTGGTACATCCGCAAGTACCGAAGAAGCCTCAAGCTGGTGGAGGACTTGAATGAGGCCAGCGAGATCCGACACCTGCTGACGGACGTCCTCCCCGGCCACTGGAAGGGAAGTTCGGAGGACGAGGAGAAGAAGAGAGCAAAGAAACGCGTGGCCGTATGGATCATGGCATCGGAGGAAACCCACGCCGGAATAATGGAGTTTTTCCGGCGAAACCTCGGCGAGCCCAGCCGAATGTTGGGGTTGAAGAACGCCGTCTACGTGGAGATATTCGGCGACACCATGGGGCGAAGGCTGATGCGCCTCAACAACGCCGAGTGGAGGCGCGCAGAGCCGCTGAGGATGCAGGTCATCTTCGCCCGCATGAGCCTGGACGAGATGGTGAAGTACATCACGGTGGAGCTGAAGCTCAACGCCAAGAACGAGGCCTACGTGCAGGATTGACAGGGCCATGGACATCGAGGTCATCGGGAAGATCGCCAACACCAAGAGGTCAGGGGGGGCACGGTCCGCACCGCGGAGGAAGGGAGTGGAAGCGGCCAAAATCTCTGGACCGCGACCACCCGAGAGGATCAGGAAGAAGCCCACTTCTTCGCGTTCGTAGCGCACAATATGAAGGAGCATGGGCAGGACAGGTCCAGGTGGAACCGCCTGGACCCAAGGTCCAAGAACCGCAAGGAACCGCGGAGGATCGGGAACCCCCCGCTCTCGTTCCGCGAGTACAGATCACAGCACCACGGTTGCTGGGTCTGCTACGGCAAGGGAAACTACCATGCACATGACCACGGGCATTGCAAGGTATATGAGGATGACAAGAAGACCTACTTCGCCGCCCATCCCAACAAGAAGTCCAAGGGGCAACGAATTGCTGATTGGAAGGCAAAGGGCGGAGACGGTGGAAAAGGCCAAGGAAAGGGCCAAGGGAAAGGCGGAGGAAAAGGCTATGGTGGAGGACCCGGCCCAGACCGACGCGTGAGGTCGATCGAGGAGGTTGCTGAGGACATGTTGAGGACGTTGGAGGAACTCAAAGCCAAGCAACGTGGTGGACAAAGTCTGAGCGGATCGCAGCAGGAGGGAGCTGCGGCAGGCCACGTCTAGAGGAGCCCCCACGGGAGTGGGACCTCGGAGGTCTCTCCTCCGAAAATCAGTCAAATCCGAGAGAAAGCGAAGGCACATCGGGTGCCGAAGAAGGCTCCAGAAGAGCCAAAAGCACTGAGTTTCGTCACTCCCAACCCCTGGAGCGCCCTGCCAAGGGAAGTGTATGTGGCCAACGGACGTGGCAAGAAAGAAGAAGCGACCACGGAGAGCCCCGTGGACGGGCAGGACCAGCCTAGGATCTACACCATCCGTGACCATACCCTCGAAGTCCTGATGCACCCGGATGTGCTAGAGTTGCATGCCGTGAGAGTCGTCCATACACCGCAGGGTGACGAGCGGCAGTTGCACTTGAAAGTGCGTGTACGGTTCGGACAAGAGGAGTTGGTGGTGGATGTTTTGGTGGATACGGGTGCCCAGGTGAGCCTGGTCCGGAGAGGGTGGTTCAGGAAGGAATCACTGCAGCCCAGCCGTACACCGGTACGCCTGAAGGTGGCCAATGGAGAGATTATGGGTGGTGGCACCCATGAGGCCACTATCAGTATGGAATTCTGGGAGCATGAGCGCTTGAACCGTCCTGATTTGGCGAAGAGAAGCACACTATCCGGGAACTTCTATGTGGCCGACATTACAGATTGGGATATGATCATGGGGTATGACTTCATGGTGGGAAGCGCCATTGGAGCCCTTCCCCGTCGTGCAACGCTGGTCCGGGAGGATAATGAATGCCTTACATGGCTGTCCACGGACTATGCATGCGGATCATCCCAATGGGATGCTGAGGAAGAGGATCGGATCGTCCAAGCGGTGCAAGCTGTGGGTGCCAAGTCCAGAGGAGACCGTGGAGTTCAGCTCACGGAGTGTGGAATGGCGCCGCAGGTGTATGCCAAGATGATTCAGACGCTGGGAGCCGAAGCGCCCGAGACGGACGTCTTTGCTTCCCAGGATGCCCCACTTTTGAGGAAGTGTAGGAGGCATTGGCATCGAGGAGACTCAGCCTGGCACAGGCATTGGGGTTTGAAGGAGTGGGGGCCCATGTATTGGCATGGCTCCCTGGAAAATACCAGACGTACGGTGGAGAGGATCATCGCGGATGGGGCGAAGGGGATCCTGGTCATAACCGGCATAGGATCCACCCCATGTCCGCTGGAAGGTCTCAAGTCGACGCTGGATTCCATCACCCTGCACAAGATGTCATTCGGGCCAGAGGAGGAGTTGTTCATCGACGCCAAGGGTTTATCAATGCACTCCCCGGGTCAAGCGTGGGGTAACAAGGCTTTCCTGGTGGATGGGGCGCAAGCCCAGCCCACGGGTGATGAAGCACTCATCCGTAGGGTTGAGGCAGTGCCCATGCGGGTCATGTTTGAGCCCAAGGAGGGGACGGATCAGCCAATTGATGGCATTGACGTCCTGTCCCACGCCAAGATCGACGACGTCGTCAACTACATGCGGATGGGGATGCACGACCGTGTGGCAGCCAAGAAGAGGTGGGCCATGGTGACATCTCCGCATTGGTGGGATGACAAGATGTTGGTCACCGGCAAGTACGTGAAGGATGAGTTCGTGGCGAGGGTCACGGATCACATCGCGGACCAATATGATGGTCCGGTTGGGTCGGACCCGCCGACGTGGGATTTTCCAAGAATGGGGGCCGGTAGTGACAAGAACTCGGCTGATGCCGCAAATTTCCGAAGATTGTTGGTGGGAAGTGCACCCCACCACGATGAAGACGGCATATCGGACAAGGAGAAGTCGGACTCGGAGCCAGAAGAGGCCTATACCGCAGTGCGGTCGGTTGTATCGATACCGAAGCAAGCGGCTGAAGAGGCCCAGGAGAACCCGAAGGTCGCCCAGCTGAAGGAGGGGCTGATCAATGCCTATCCGCGGCTATTCCGTGGTGTCGCCAACAAGAACCCTCCAGATCACGGGAGGTTTGGCACAGCGAGGATCAAGCTGAAGCCAAACCCCAAGATCTATCGTCATCGGGAGTACCAACTTCAGGGCGATCGGGCCGAGGCCATGAAGAAGTTGTTGGCCAAGTTTTTTGAGCGGGGCTGCATCCAACCCTCCGACAGTGAGTGGGCCAGCCCAGCCTTTATCGTGCTCAAGAAAGAGAAGGGCGAGTGGAGGTTGGTGGTTGATTACAGAGGTTTGAGCGAGCAAACCGAGCACGACTCGTACTTGCTTCCTCTGATCGACACCATTATCCAAAAAACAACAAAAAAAGCGGATCTTCACGGTGTTAGACCTGAAACACGGCTATCACCAGATGCCGCTACACCCGGACTCCAGGCCCTGCACAGCGATGTTGACGCCGCTGGGGCCCATGCAGTGGAAAGTGGTGCCTATGGGCGCCAAGAATGGCAACGCTGCTTTCCAGCGCATGATGGAGGACCTACTCGGTCCTGTCCAGGACTGTGCCGACCCCTTTGTGGATGACATCATCATCGGGTCTGGCACGGAGGACATGACTGAGGACGAGCTCATCGAAGCGCATGAGAAGTATCTGCGCCGAGTGCTCAGCGAGCTGGACAAGCACAACATGGTGTGCAAGGCCACCAAAGCCTCGCTCTTCGTGAAGGAAGTGGAGTTTGCGGGTCACGTGGTTGGTCACGGGCAACTCCGTCCCATGCCTCGGAAGCTGGCGTCCCTGCACCACTGGGAGAAGCCCCAGACCATCAGCGAACTCCGATCCTTCATGGGGTTCTGCAATTATTATTCGGGCTATGTCCGGATGTATGCAGAACTCTCGGGGCCGCTGCACAAGATGCTGCAGGTGGGGAAGTTCGATGGCCGGAAGGGGAGCAACAAGAAGCTTGCCTGGACCCCTGAGGCCGAAGATGCGTTCAGCCGCCTGAAAGAGCGACTGCCGGGGCAGCTGGGGCTATTCCTGGTGGATCCGGACAAGGGATTCGTGCTACGGACGGACGCCTCGGACTATGCTGTAGGGGCAGTCCTCGAGCAGGTCCGGGATGACGGGTCGCACGTACCCGTGGCGTTTCGGAGCCAGATCCTGGCGAAGGGCCAACGTCGAACCTGGACCGCGAGGGAGAAGGAGACGTACGCCATTGTCTGTGCGCTCAGGAAGTGGTCTGGCCACATCGGATTACAACCTGTGGTGGTTTGCACGGACCATCAGTCCTTACAGAGCTGGCACAAGGAGCACGTCGACACCCCCTCGGGACCGGTGGCAAGGAGGGCCCGGTGGCACGACACGTTCGCCAAGTTCGACCTCAGCGTCGTATATGTCCCGGGGAAGGACAACACTGTGGCAGATTGCCTCAGTCGATGGGCCTAGCCCGTGGGCAAGGCTTGGATGGACATTTCCAGCCATGGGGACGCCGAGGAGACTGAGGAGGCCAAGCCGTCATCGAGATGGAGAAGGCCATGGAGCAAGAGGGGGTCAAGTGCTTTGTGGTGATGGCAAACCGTATAGACCTGGCAAAGTTCCGGGGTACCGGAGTCCAAGGTATTCGAGAGGAAATCCTCGAGCAATGGATGGTGGCCCCCGTAGAGCTAGTCGGGTCGGTGCTGACAGAGCACTGGTCGGATGACTATGCGGCATCCGACCACTGGAGCAGGTACTGGAATGCCGTGAGCACCCCGTCGGAAGACGAATGGCCTGAGGGCTTGACCGAGGATGGGGATAAATTATTCCTCAAGGACAAGCTATTGGTCCCTGAGAACCGAATGGAGGAGCTCATTGACCACTGGCATAACGCCCAGCTCATGCATCCTGGTCGGGAAAAGATGCAGCAGGTCCTGGAGTGGCGCTTCAAGTTCCCACCGGGGTACTACGCCATCCTGGACAAGTACTGTAGCGACTGCGCCGTGTGTCGGGCCACGAAGAGCCCCAACCACTCCACGGCTGGCAACCCGGTGTATACGGCTATACCGGAGGCCCCTATGCGGTCCGTGGCCATGGATGTATTCGCCATGCCCGAGGTCACCTTGGAAGGAGAGACCTGCGACTGTGTCATCCTGGCGGTGGATAGGCACAGCGGGTATATCGTGGCGGTCCCCGGCAAGAAGTCCAAGAAGAAGGACAAGAAGGACAATCATGGAGTGGGGCTGCAGGCCAAGACCGTCGCCAACGACATGATCAGGCATTGGCTGACGATTTTTGATGTCCCAGTCGTCATCTGCAGCGATAGGGGCAGTCAATTTGTGGGGACATGGTTCAAGACGATGTCCAAGGACATGGGGATTCGGCGGGCCAAGACCGTGGCGTACCACAGCCGGTCGAATGGCCGGGCTGAGGTGGCCGGGCGGCAGATGTTCGAAAAGTTCCGCCAGCTGCACATTGACGAACCGGGCCGGAATAGGTACAATTCGCTGTGGAGAGTACTCCAGGCGTACCAGAACCTTCCAGGGCCCACGGGACTGTCGCCTCATCCCATCCTGTTCCTACGGGATCGAGTGTCACGCACTCTCCCGTGGTTGAACCATGGCAAGGTAGCCCGGGATGCGAGTGCTATGATGGCTGAGGCGGACGACACGGCGGCCAAGGTGTGCAAAGCACTTCAGGACGAGCATGAGAAGAGGGCCAAGTATTTCAAGCAGGTAAAAGTCCAGAAGTATGCCCTCAGAGATACCGTATGGGTGAAGCGGCACCACAAGGATGTCCTGTCTAGGCATCGGCAGGCGTCTTGGTAGGTGCCGGGGCTAATCGTTCAGAAGGTCGCGCAGGATGTGTATGCGGTTCGTGTGGGGGATAACAAGATCCTTGACCGCGACCACACCCAGCTTCGTCCCCGAGCACCAGACCCCAGCGGACGTCCCGTCGCCTTCGAGTTCACAGCCGGCGATGTGGACTCGGATGACGAGGGTGAGGACGACGACTTCACCGCCGAGAGGTCCCTGACGGACAAGCCAGACCCGGGGACGCCTGGGGGGAGGCTATATAACGTCCGTTGGGAGGGATTTGCTGCATCCAGGGATTTGTGGGAACCTCCGAGCAGTTTTGTGCCGAGGTACACCACGGTTTGGATGGATTATGTAAGGAAAAAGAACATTTCCTTGGATGTCAAGGACGTGTTGGTCCATTTGGTGGCTGCAGCAGCAGTTTGATGGATCCCCCTTGGCAGTTTTGTTTGTTTTTGTGCTTGGGAGACGGGTGAGGGCGCCTTGATTGGCTATATACCCCCTTCACTCGGTCTCCACATATATATTTCATTGTTGTATACGAATTTAGGTCGACCGACGACGTTTCTCTATCTTTGATCCCCTTGATCCATGTTGTAGATCAAGAGGAGACCGGGGATGGCGGAGGGCACCGATTATGAGTGTCCTCACCCCTCCCTTGGGGCATGGGGGACGCCTACGCCGTATCTGGGGCCTCCATGTGTCCTTGGGACATGGGGGGAGGGATTGGAGCCCATTGGGGTCCTTCCGTCCTCTCTTCAATGACTTCCAAGCGGATACAACGCTCTGAGAAGGGGGGTGAAGCCGGTTCGGACCCCCGTGGCCATCTTTGGGTCACTTGGGGTGTGTATCTATGGGCCGGCAAGCCGCCATTGGCTGATATCATACTCTCCCATCCACCTGACCTAACCTGATGTGATAGTGTGATAGGCTTGGCCATTCCAGCTATGAGCGGCCAGATTCACAACCGAGGCGCCGCCGGCTGAGATTTATATATCAGAATATCAGGAATCAACAGCGTTTTTTTATCATAAAGTTTCCGTAATTTTTCAGCCTTTCGTTCTGATTGTCAATGTATCGGCGACTGTCAGTTGGCTCGCCATTTTGCGGTAACCGATTGGTTAACTGTTATTTCCAGATATTTTAGCGGAAACCCCGATGAAGGGTTAAATTTCATCAGAAAAGGGTTCGCTGATATCATACTCTCCCATCCACCTGACCTAACCTGATGTCATAGTGTGATAGGCTTGGCCATTCCAGCTATGAGCGGCCACATTCACAAACGAGGCGCCGCCGGCTGAGATTTATATATCAGAATATCAGGAATCAACAGGGTTTTTTTATCATAATGTTTCCTTAATTTTTCAGCCTTTCGTTCTGATTGTCAATGTATCGGCGACTGTCAGTTGGCTCGCGATTTTGCGGTAACCGATTGGTTAACTGTTATTTCCAGATATTTTAGCGGAAACCCCGATGAAGGGTTAAATTTCATCAGAAAAGGGTTCGTTGCTTCCGCAATTTTCATGTTATACACTCGCAAAATTAATCCGATTTTTTCAGACATTCAGAATCGGATTTTCGACTTCGAGGTCGCCGCACTGGATATGATGAATTTCAAGTGGTCCTACATTTTTGCCCGATCACAAATCAACCTTTTTTTTGTTGTCTCCTTCACCTTTCTTGGGGATATAGGCGAAACAAAATTGATTCGTGAGGCCACTTTGAAGAATCATATCTCCGGCTCACCGCGAGGGATTCCAATTTTGAGATATGGGCTGGAATTGCATTTGTCTCAACTTAATTTGGGAAGCATCAAACACCTTTGATGTGTACACATTGAAGCCAGTTCGGACCCCCGTGGCCATCTTGGGGTCACTTGGGGTGTGTATCTATGTGCCGGCAAGCCGCCATTGGCTGATATCATACTCTCCCATCCACCTGACCTAACCCGATGTGATAGTGTGATAGGTTTGGCCATTCCGGCTATGAGCGGCCACATTCAGTACCGAGGCGCCGCCAGCGGAGATTTATGTATCGGAATATCAGGAATCAACAGGGTTTTTTTATCATAAAGTTTCCGTAATTTTTCAGGCTTTCGCTCTGATTGTCAATGTATCGGCGACTGTCAGTTGGCTCGCGATTTTTCGGTAACCGATTGGTTAACTGTTATTTACAGATATTTTGGCGGAAACCCCGATGAAGGGTCAGATTTCATCAGTAAAGGGTTCGTTGCTTCCGCAATTTTCATATTATACACTCGCAAACTTAATCCGATTTATTCAGACTTTCAGAATCGGATTTTCGACTTCGACATCGCCGCACTCAATATGATGAATCTCGAGTGGTCATACATTTTTCGCCGATCACCAATCACCCTTCCTTTTGTTGTGCCCTTCATTTTGCTTGGAGTTATAGGCGAAACAAAAGTGATTCGTGAGACCACTTTGAAGAATCATATCTCCGTCTCACGGCAAGGAATATCAACATCGAGAATGGGGTTGGAACCGCCTTGGTCTCAACTTAATTTAGAAAGCATCAAACGCTTTTGGTGTGTACACATGCCCGGTATAGCAAGGGATAATGGTCAAGAGGGTAGAAAGTGATATATAACTCTTGGACCGTGCAACTGAATATTTTATTGCGACTTTCGAGTGGACCGCATGAGTGTTGGGGTCGCATGGCAGCTTTTCTTGGGTTCCTACGTATTTTTAACGTGAAGTTATGTCCATGGAGGGGCATGGCATACCATGGTGGGAGCCACTTTTTGAGGGTATGTGTTATATGCATGGTATGTGCTTCGATATGCTCACGCCCATGTTATATATCTCCGTTTGTAGGAAGATATATGGAGTCATACGTGGCAAGGGCTTCGCCCATGTCCCAATGGTGAACTCCATAGCGCTAGACTAAGTCTACCGCTCATATAGTGCATGTGGGAGGGCTTACAGAGCGACCCACAAGCGCCAATATCAATTTTCCCATTTTCATGGTGCATGTTGGGAGGAGGTTCAAAGGTGTCCCTATGCGTCCATGTGGGGATCTAAGTGGGAGGATTGTTGGCAAATGGTCCCAAGCAATTGTGTTTTGATTCATATGTTGATACCATGGGTGAGCACAGTTATATACTATTGTAATTATCTTGAATTTGGCATTATTTGCATGTTTTTGACCTCATTTTAGGCTCATTTTTGTGTTTTATGTGCTCAACTGGTCGGCTAACAGTAAAGTGCCTAGAGATCTGTGAACTATGGTATGTTGCTTAGAGGTTGGCATATGCTTCGGTGTTGTACCTCACCATATGCCAGATCACGTGGTCACTTTGGCTTGGCAGACGAAGCCTCACAAAATTAGGCCTCAAACGCATGAGCTGACTTGTGAAGCATGTCATGTACATAACCGGAGGGGTTTCAGGGCCAATGATGGGATATTCTTGGGCATGGACCTTTGGTCTTTATCACCCCTGTATACTACCTTCCGGTTGGACACATGCATGGAGCATATGAACATTTGCCGTATGCATTTTTGAGTATATAATTGATTTTTGGGCATAATGGTGTGACTTTCCTGATTTTGCCATGTTGTGAGGTCAACTTCATGGGGCAGTTCCTCCAGCCCAATCGACTCCAAGTCCAGCCAAGGTTATGTCAGGGTAGGGCATGGTCCTGAGTGCCACTCTAGGCCATGACACGCCGGCTCCCCTTTTGGGCTAGGATTTATAGGCTTGGGAGTGAACACATTTTTGGGGTTTGTGTAGTGACTTGTGACACATGGCATTCAGCCATCTCATTTGACCGGGTTCAGGGCAATATGTTGGTGAGTCAAGGGAAGGTTTTGAGTCCAGGGAATGAGGGGTTTACGGCTGTGAATGTGTATGTTTACCTCTTTCCCCAACTTTGCTTTATTTGTGTTCATATGCCAATTTCAGGGTTTTCCTCTTTGGTGCAATTCTTGTACATGCCCGCCACCGTGGGACGACCGGTGTGCTGAACGGAAGCCCGCAGCGTAGATTGGATTGTGGATTGGGTTATTGCTGTATTTGTGGGATCTGGTTGCTGTTGAGGGTTGAAGGAGGATTTTATTTTCTATATTTTTGGATTTTGGACCCTGCATTATGAGGAATGCGATCGCTGATCAGGAGCAAGTCAGCAGGGGTGACAGGCGGAAGGGGCACAGCAGGGGCCGGTCCTGGTAGGGACCTTCTTTATCGTAGCAGAGGCGTACCTGCTGCCCCAACCTACCGCCAACCCGGGGACTTGGGCCCCTATGAGCCCTGCCCAAGTACGCCCCGGTTGCGTATAGTGGACTCAGTGGAGACCACGCCGGAGATTGGAGCCAGAGAAGACCCGAGACGCTCAGGAGCATGGCGAACTCCGGAAGTTGAAGCCCGAAGAGAAGTACGACGTTCGGGAAGAGGAGGACTTGACATGGAGGACCTGGTCTCCATGTGTGAGCGTCGCTGCCGAAAGGCATGCAACCTCCGCTCCGCCGCGGAGGACTCTGAGGAGACCTGCCATTCAGGCAGCAGTGGAGGACTGGCCCGGCGCTACCGGAAGCGTGGGTCACCCAAGCCCGCGGCAGGGGACGCCGGGGCTATGGATACGGATCCCAGCCCGGTCAGGCTGTGGGACTCCGAGGGGAACTCTGAGGGCTATCGGATAGCTTACGAGCAACCTTCGGAGTCGGAGGAGACGGCCAGACCGTCCACAAGGGCGAACACGGCTCCAGAACCAAGCCTGGAGCATGACGCCGAGGCGTTGGAGAAGCTCGCCAGAGCCAGAACGGCGCCTGTGGCCCGGCACATGGAGGCAACGCGGGATAGCATGGGCGACACACCCATGGCGGAGGAGTCCGAGGCACCGGGAACCGCGGGATGCGCCGGATCAGGTGGAAAGCACGCTGAGTGCCACTGCGAGCACGTGTCCTTCCTCATGGGCAAGTACCCAAAGATGGGGATGGACGCCATCGTGCACCGCCTCTACAGCCTGGACAACGCGAAGGACGGCCTAGAGGAGGACGTCGCCGGGATCCTGGATGACCAGTCGGCCGCAGAGAGAGACATGGCGGAGCTGCGAGCGGAACGGGACCGGTACCGGGAAAATCTTGAGCTGGCCCTGCAGAAGCAGCAGCGAGTGGTGGAGAGCCTCCTCCACTTAGTGGAGGACATGTCGGGACGCCTGAAAAGGCTAGAGGAGCGACAGCCCCTCATCTCGGGTCCGGAGCTCCCGGCAGAGCCAGCAGCGGCAGAGCTGGTGGAGCGGGTTAAGACCCTCCGGAGCGCCATGCATAAATTCATGGGCGGCCCGGCAGAGGCACCCTACGCGCCTCCACGTGTTGACCCGGGTGCGTTGCCGTTTGTTCCCATGTTCAGCGAATCCACAATGCTCGGGGAACACACGGCACCGGCTGGGTCCATGCGGGAAGGGCACGTAACCACGGACCCGAGGAGCCTGACGGTAAAGATGTCCCATGCTGCCCAGGATCTACCGATCACTACGACTGCCCATGCAGTTTATGCTGAAGACGAGATCCAGAGCCAGACCATGCGGGGCGAACCATGGGAAGCGCCGACGGACATGGTCGAGGTCATCCAGGCGGAAACCTGTGGGCGAAGGACCCCAATACGGGGATATGGACGGCCGATGGAGCAAGTCCTTCCCGCATTCCAAACCCCATGGGTTCAGGCCCAACTGGACCGCACTCCATGGAAAAGAGGGATGTACGGGGAGTGTACTCACACCCCCCGCCCACAGGTGGTATCCGTCTCGGTGGAGTGGTGGCTGGGGACGTCGGAGACGCCATCAGGATTGACGACCTCAGGGGAATCGAAATCCCCTACTACGATGGCAACCCCTCCAACCTGGATGACTTCATCCTGGATTGGGAGGACTTTGCCGAGGAGGTCGTCGGTGAGATGCGGGGAGCGCCGCGGGACAAGTGGGTATGCCGGACATTCCCACACCGGCTGGCGCAGGACCTGAAGGAGGAGCTGCGGGATCAGATCCGGGAAGGACTGATCCGTACGGAGCAGGCCTGCCTCCAGTGGTTGGAGGATGAGGAGCAGGTGGACGCTCCGAGCCAGAAGCTGGAAGAGTTGTGGTCCATCCCGCTGCCGCTGGACCGCGGTGAGTTGCGGGTCCGGGAGTGGAACCGGTATCTGCGGAAGTACCGACGGAGCCTCAAGCTGGTTGAGGACTGGAACGAGTCCAGCGAGATCCGTCACCTGCTAAAGGACGTCCTGCCCGGCCACTGGAAGAAGAAGGTGGAGGACGAGGAAAAGAAGCGAGCCAAGAAGCGGGTGGCGGTGAGGATCATGGCGGCGGAGAATACCCATGCGGGTATCATGGAGTTCTTCAGGAGGAACCTCGGCGAGCCCAACCGGATGTTGGGACTGGAAAACGCTGTGTACGTGGAGGTATTTGGTGACACCATGGGGCAAAGGTTGCTGCGCCTCAACAACGCGGAGTGGAGGCGTGGAGAGCCACTGAGGATGCAGGTCATCTTCGCCCGCATGAGCCTGGACGAGATCGTGAAGTACATCACGGTGGAGTTGAAGCTCAATGCGAAGAACGAGGCCCACGTGCAGGATCGACATAGTCATGGACAACGAGGCCACCGAGAAGACCGCCATCATCGGGAGATCCAGGAGGATACGGCCAACTCCGCGGAGGATGGTAGTCGAAGTGGCCAAGACCACTGGACCGGGTCCTGAGAGGATCACGAGGAGGCCCATTTCTTCGCGTTGGTGACGCACAACGTGAGGGACCATGGGCAGGATCGGTCCAAATGGAACCGGGTGGGACCCAAGAAGGGTAAAGAGCCAATGAGGATCGAGAACCCACCGCTCTCGTTCCGGGAGTACAGGTCTCAGCACGACGGGTGCTGGGTCTGTTATGGCAAGGGAAACAACCATGCAAAACGACCACCGTCAGTGCAGTGTGTATGAGGCGGACAAGAAGGCCTACTTCGCCGCCCACCCCGAGAAGAAGCCCAAGGAGCAGCGGATTCCCGATTGGAAGGTGAAGGGCGGAGACGGGGGAAAAGGCCAAGGCAAAGGCCAAGGGAAAGGCGGAGGAAGAGGCTATGGTGGTGGACCTGGCCAAGACCGATGAGTGAGGTCGCTCGAGGAGGTTGCTGAGGACATGTTGAGGACGTTGGAGGAACTCAAAGCCCAGCATTGTGGTGGACAAAGTCCTAGCGGATCGCAGCCGGAAGGGGCTGCGGGAAGTCAAGTCTAGAGGAGCCCCCACGGGAGTGGGTCCTCGGAGGTCTCTCCTCCGAAAATCAGTGGAATCCCTGAGGAAGCCGAGGCACATCGGGTGCCGAAGAAGGCTCGGGAAGAGCCAAAACCACTGAGTTTCGCCACTCCCAACCCCTGGAGCGCCCTGCCAAGGGAAGTACATGTGGGTACGGGACATGGCAAGAAGGAAGGAGCGACCACGGAGAGCCCCGTGGACGGGCAGGACCAACCCAAGATCTACACCATCCGTGACCATACCCTTGAAGTCCTGATGCACCCGGACGTGCTAGAGTTGCATGCCGTGAGAGTCGTCCATACGCCTCATGGTGACGAGCGGCAGTTGCACTTGAAAGTGCGAGTACGGTGCGGACGAGAGGAGAAGGTGGTGTATGTGTTGGTGGATACGGGTGCCCAGGTGAGCCTGGTCCGGAGAGGGTTGTTCAAGGAGGAACTCCTGCACCCCAGCCGGAGACCGGTCCGCCTGAAGGTCGCCAACAGAGAGATTATGGGTGGTGGCACCCATGAGGCCACTATCAGTATGGAATTTCGGGAGCATGAGCGCTTGAACCGCCCTGATTTGGCGAAGAGAAGCACTCTATCCGGGAACTTCTATGTGGCCGACATTACAGATTGGGATGATCATGGGGTATGACTTCATGGTGGCAAGCGCCATTGGAGCCCTTCCCCATCGTGCAACGCTGGTCCGGGAGGATGATGAATGCCTCACATGGCTGTCCACGGACTATGCATGCGGATCATCCCAATGGGATGCTGAGGAAGAGGATCGGATCGTCCAAGCGGTGCAAGCTGTGGGTGCCAAGTCCAGAGGAGACCGTGGAGTTCAGCTCACGGAGTATGGAATGGCGCCGCAGGTGTATGCCAGGATGATCCAGACGCTGGGAGCCTAAGCGCCCGAGACGGACGTCTTCGCTTCCCGGGATGCCCCATCTTTGCGGAAGTGTAGGAGGCATTGGCATCGAGGAGACTCAGCCTGGCACAGGCATTGGGGTTTGAAGGACTGGGGGCCCATGTATTGGCATGGCTCCCTGGACAATACCAGACGTACGGTGGAGAAGATCATCGCGGATAGGGCGAAGGGGATCCTGGTCATAACCGGCATAGGATCCACCCCATGTCCGCTGGAGGGTCTCAAGTCGACGCTGGACTCCATCGCCCTGAACGAGATGTCATTCAGGCCAGAGGAGGAGTTGTTTATCGACGCCAAGGGTGTATCAATGCCCTCCCCGGGTCAAGCGTGGGGTACCAAGGCTTTCCTGCTGGATGGGGCGCAAGCCCAGCCCACGGGTGATGAAGCATTCATCCGTAGGGTGGAGGTGGTGCCCATGAAGGTCATGTTTGAGCCCAAGGAGGGGACGGATCGGCCAATTGATGACATTGACGTCCTGTCCCACGCCAAGATCGACGACGTCGTCAACTACATGCGGATGGGGATGCACGACCGTGTGGCAGCCAAGAAGAGGCGGGCCATGGTCACATCTCCGCATTGGTGGGATGACAAGATGTTGGTCACCGGCAAGTACGTGGAGGATGAGTTCGTGGCGAGGGTCACGGATCACATCGCGGACCAATACGATGGTCCGGTTGGGTCGGACCCGCCGACGTGGGATTTTCCAAGAATGGGGGCCGAGAGCGACAAGAACCAGCCCGATGCCACAAATTTTCAAAGTTATCGGTGGAAAGCGCACCCCACCACGATGAAGACGGCATATCGGACAAGGAGAAGTCGGACTCGGACCCAGAAGAGGCCTATACCGCAGTGCGGTCGGTTGTATCGATACCGAAGCAAGCGGCTGAAGAGGCCCAGGAGAACCTGAAGGTCGCCGAGCTGAAGGAGAGGCTGATCAATGCCTATCCGCGGCTACTCCGTGGTGTCGCCAACAAGAACCCTCCAGATCGTGGGAGGTTTGGCACAGGGAGGATCAAGCTGAAGCCGAACCCCAAGATCTATCGTCCTCGGGAGTACCAACTTCAGGGCGATCGGGCCGAGGCCATGAAGAAGTTGTTGGCCAAGTTCATTGAGCGAGGATGGATCGAACCCTCCGACAGTGAGTGGGCCAGCCCAGCCTTCATCGTGCCCAAGAAGGAGAAGGTCAAGTGGAGGTTAGTGGTGGATTACAGGGGTTTGAACGAGCAAACCGAGCACGACTCGTACTCGCTTCCCCTGATCGACACCATCCTCCAAAAGCAACAGAAAAAGCGGATCTTCACGGTGTTAGACCTGAAACACGGCTATCACCAGATGCCGCTACACCCGGACTCCAGGCCCTGCACAGCGATGTCGACGCCGCTCGGGCCCATGCAGTGGAAAGTGGTGCCTATGGGCGCCAAGAATGGCAACGCCGCTTTCCAGCGCATCATGGAGGACCTACTCGGTCCTGTCCGGGACTGTGCCGACCCCTTTGTGGACGACATCATCATCGGGTCCGGCACGGAAGACATGACTGAGGACGAGCTCATCGAAGCGCATGAGAAGGATCTGCGCCGAGTGCTCAGCGAGCTGGACAAGCACAACATGGTGTGCAAGCCCACCAAAGCCTCACTCTTCGTGAAGGAAGTGGAGTTCGCGGGTCACGTGGTTGGTCACGGGCAACGCCGTCCCATGCCTGGGAAGCTGGTGTCCCTGCACCACTGGGAGAGACCCCAGACCATCAGCGAACTCCGGTCCTTCATGGGGTTCTGCAATTACTATTCGGGCTATGTCCGGATGTATGCAGAACTCTCGGGGCCGCTGCACAAGATGCTGCAGGTGGGGAAGTTCGATGGCCGGAAGGGGAGCAAGAAGAAGCTCGCTTGGACCCCTGAGGCCGAAGATGCGTTCAGCCGCCTGAAGGAGCGACTCCTGGGGCAGCTGGGGCTATTCCTGGTGGACCTGGACAAGGGATTCGTGCTACGGACGGACGCCTCGGACTATGCTGTAGCGGCAGTCCTCGAGCAGATCCGGGATGACGGGTCGCACGTACCCCTGGCGTTTTGGAGTCGGATTCTGGCCGAGGGCCAACGCTGCACCTGGACCGCGAGGGAGAAGGAGACGTACGCCATCGTTTGTGCGCTCAGGAAGTGGTCTGGCCACATCAGATTGCAACCGGTGGTGGTTTGCACGGACCATCAGTCCTTGCAGAGCTGGCACAAGGAGCACGTCGACACCCCCTCGGGACCGGTGGCAAGGAGGGCCCGATGGCACGAGACGTTCGCCAAGTTCGACCTCAGCGTCGTGTACGTCCCGGGGAAGGACAACACTGTGGCGGATCGCCTCAGTCGATGGGCCCACCCCGCGGGGAAGGCGTGGATGGACATATCCAGCCATGGGGACGCCGAGGAGACCGAGGAGGCGAAGCGCATCATCGAGATGGAGAAGGCCATGGAGCAAGAGGGGGTCAAGTGCTTTGTGGTGATGGCAAACCGTACGGACCTGGCGTCTCCGGGGTGCCCGCGTCCAAGGTATTCGAGAGGAAACCCTCGAGCAATGAATGGTGGCCCCTGTAGAGCTAGTCAGGTCGGTGCTCACAGAGGATTGGTCGGATGACTATGCGGCATCCGAGCACTGGAGCAAGTACTGGAATGCTGTGAGCCCCCCGTCAGACGACGAATGGCCTGAGGGCTTAACCCAGGATGGGGACAAACTGTTCCTCAAGGACAAGCTATTGGTCCCTGAGAACCGAATGGAGGAGCTCATTGACCACTGGCATGACGCAAGCTCATGCATCCTGGTCGGGACAAGATGCAGCAGGACCTGGAGTGGCGCTTCAAGTTCCCACCGGGGTACTACGCCCTCCTGGACAAGTACTGCAGCGACTGCGCCGTGTGTCGGGCCACGAAGAGCCCCAACCACTCCACGGCTGGTAACCCGGTGTACACGGCTATACCGGAAGCCCCTATGCGGTCCGTGGCCATGGATGTATTCGCCATGCCTGAGGTTACCGTGGAAGGAGAGACCTACGACTGTGTCATCCTGGCGGTAGACAGGCACAGCGGGTATATCGTGGCGGTCCCTGGCAAGAAGTCCAAGAAGAAGGACAAGAAGGACAATCATGGAGTGGGTCTTCAGGCCAAGACCGTCGCTAATGCCATGATCAGGCATTGGCTGACGATTTTCGATGTCCCAGCTGTCATCTGCAGCGATCGGGGCAGTCAGTTTGTGGGGACGTGGTTCAAGACGATGTGCAAGCACATGGGCATTCGGCACGCCAAGACCGTGGCGTACCACAGCCGGTCGAATGGCCGGGCTGAGGTGGCCGGGCGGCAGATGTTCGAAAAGTTCCGCCAGCTGCACATCGACGAACCGGGCCGAAATTGGTACAATTCGCTGTGGAGAGTACTCCAGGCGTACCATGACTTTCCGGGACCAATTGGACTGTCGCCCCATCGTATCCTGTTCCTGCGGGATCGAGTGTCACGCACTCTCCCGTGGTTGAACCATGGCAAAGTGGCCCGGGATGCGACCGCTATGATGGCTGAGGCGGACGACACGGCGGCCAAGGTGTGCAAGGCGCTTCAGGACGAGCATGACAAGAGGGCCAAGTACTTCAAGCAGGGAAAAGTCCAGAAGTATGCTCTCCAAGACACCGTGTGGGTGGGACGGCACCACAAGGATGTCCTGTCCAGGCATCGGCAAGCATCTTAGTATGTGCCGGGGGTAATCGTGCGGAAGGTCGGGCAGGATGTGTATGCGGTTCGTGTGGGGGATAACAAGATCCTGGACCGCGACCATACCCAGCTTCGTCGCCGAGCACCAGACCCCAGCGGACGTCCTGTCACCTTCGAGTTCACGTCCGGCGATGTGGACTCGGACGACGAGGGTGAGGACGACGACTTCACCGCCGAGAAGATCCTGGCGGATAGGCCGGACCCGGAGAGGCCTGGGGGGAGGCTTTATAAAGTCCGTTGGAAGGGATTCGCCGCATCCAGGAATTCGTGGGAGCCTCCGAGCAGCTTTGTGCCGCGGTACACCACGGTCTGGATGGATTACCTGAAGAAAAAGAACATTTCTTTGGATGTCAAGGACGTGCTGGTCCATTTGGTTGCTGCAGTAGCACCGTAATGGATCCCCCTTGGCATTTTTGTTTGTTTCTGTGCTTGGGAGACGGGTGAGGGCGTTCGGCCGGGGATATTTGGGCCTCGATTGGCCATATACCCCCTTCACTCGATCTCCACATATATATTTCATTGTGGTATACGTATTTAGATCGATCGACGACGTTCCTCTATCTTTGATCCCCTTGGTCCATGTTGTAGATCAAGAGGAGACCGGATATGGCGTAGGGCGCCGATTATGAGTGTCCTCACCCCTCCCTTGGGGCGTGGGGGACGCCTACCACGTGTGTGGGGCGTCCATGTGTCCTTGGGACATGAGGGGGGGGGGGGTTGGGGCCCATTGGGGTCCTCCCGTCCTCTCTTCAATGACTTCCGAGCGGATACAACGCTCTGAGAAGGGGGGGAAGCCGGTTCGGACCCCCGTGGCCATCCTGGGGTCACTTGGGGTGTGTATCTATGTGCCGGCAAGCCGCCATTGGCTGATATCATACTCTCCCATCCACCTGACCTAACCCGATGTGATAGTGTGATAGGTTTGGCCATTCCGGCTATGAGCGGCCACATTCAGTACCGAGGCGCCGCCAGCGGAGATTTATATATCAGAATATCAGGAATCAACAGGGTTTTTTTATCATAAAGTTTCCGTAATTTTTCAGGCTTTCGCTCTGATTGCCAATGTATCGGCGACTGTCAATTGGCTCGCGATTTTGCGGTAACCGATTGGTTAACTGTTATTTACAGATATTTTGGCGGAAACCCCAATGAAGGGTCAGATTTCATCAGTAAAGGGTTCGTTGCTTCCGCAATTTTCATATTATACACTGGCAAACTTAATCCGATTTTTTCAGACTTTCAGAATCGGATTTTCGACTTCGACATCGCCGCACTCGATATGATGAATCTCGAGTGGTCATACATTTTTCGCCGATCACGAATCACCCTTCCTTTTGTTGTGCCCTTCATTTTGCTTGGAGTTATAGTCGAAACAAAAGTGATTCGTGAGACCACTTTGAAGAATCATATCTCCGGCTCACGGCGAGGAATATCAACATCGAGAATGGGGTTGGAACCGCCTTGGTCTCAACTTAATTTGGAAAGCATCAAACGCCTTTGGTGTGTACACATGCCGGGTATAGCAAGGGATAATGGTCAAGAGGGTAGAAAGTGATATATAACTCTTGCACCGTGCAACCGAATATTTTATTGCGACTTTCGAGTGTACCGCATGAGTGTTGGGGTTGCATGGCAACTTTTCTTGGGTTCCTACGTATTTTTAACGTGAAGTTATGTCCATGGAGGGGCATGGCATACCATGGTGGGAGCCACTTTTTGAGGGTATGTGTTATATGAAGGGTATGTGCTTCGATATGCTCACGCCCATGTTATATATCTCCGTTTGTAGGAAGATATATGGAGTCATACGTGGCAAGGGCTTCGCCCATGTCTCAATGGTGAACTCCATAGCGCTAGACTAAGTCTACCGCTCATATAGTGCATGTGGGAGGGCTTATAGAGCGACCCACAAGCGCCAATATCAATTTTCCCATTTTCATGGTGCATGTTGGGAGGAGGTTCGAAGGTGTCCCTATGCGTCCATGTGGGGATCCAAGTGGGAGGATTGTTGGCAAATGGTCCCAAGCAATTGTGTTTTGATTCATATGTTGATACCATGGGTGAGCAAAGTTATATACTATTGTAATTATCTTGAATTTGGCATTATTTGCATTTTTTTGACCTCATTTTATGCTCATTTTTGTGTTTTATGTGCTCAACTGGTCGGCTAACAGTAAAGTGCCTAGAGATCCGTGAACTATGGTATGTTGCTTATAGGTTGGCATATGCTTCGGTGTTGTACCTCACCATATGCCAGATCACGTGGTCACTTTGGCTTGGCACAGGAGGCCTCACAAAATTAGGCCTCAAACGCATGAGCTGACTTGTGAAGCATGTCATCTACATAACCGGAGGGGTTTCAGGGCCAATGATGGGATATTCTTGGGCATGGACCTTTGGTCTATATCACGCTTGTATACTACCTTCCGGTTGGACACATGCATGGAGCATATGAACATTTGCCGTATGCATTTTTGAGTATATAATTGATTCTTGGGCATAATGGTGTGACTTTCCTGATTTTGCCATGTTGTGAGGTCAACTTCATGGGGCAGTTCCCCAAGCCCAATCGACTCCAAGTCCAACCAAGTTTATGTCAGGGTAGGGCATGGTCCTGAGTGCCACTCTAGGCCATGACACGCCACCTCCCCTATTGGGCTAGGATTTATAGGCTTGGGAGTGAACACATTTTTGGGGTTTGTGTAGTGACTTGTGACACATGGCATTCAGCCATCTCATTTGACCGGGCTCAGGGCAATATGTTGGTGAGTCAAGGGAAGGTTTTGAGTCCAGGGAATGAGGGGTTTATGGCTGTGAATGTGTATGTTTACCTCTTTCCCCAACTTTGCTTTATTTGTGTTCATATGCCAATTTCAGGGTTTTTCTCTTTGGTGCAATTCTTGTACATGCCCGCCACCGTGGGACGACCGGTGTGCTGAACGGAAGCCCGCAGCGTAGATTGGATTGTGGATTGGGTTATTGCTGTATTTGTGGCATCTGGTTGCTGTTCAGGGTTGAAGGAGGATTTAATTTTCTATATTTTTGGATTTTGGACCCTGGATTTTGAGGAATGCAATCGCTGATCAGGAGCAAGTCCGCAGGGGTGACAGGCGGAAGGGGCACAGCAGGGGCCCGTCCTGGTAGGGACCTTCTTTAACATGCCCGGTGTAGCAAGGGATAATGGTCAAGAGGGTAGAAAGTGATTTATAACTCTTGGACCATGCAACCGAATATTTTAATGCGACTTTCGAGTGTACCGCATGAGTGTTGGTGTTGCATAGAAACGTTCCTTGGGTTTCTACGTATTTTTAACGTGAAGTTATGTCCATGGAGGGGCATGGCATACCCTTGTGGGAGCCATTTTTAAGGGTATGTGTTATATGGAGGGTATGTGCTTCGCTATGCTCACGCCAATGTTATATATCTCCGTTTGTAGGAAGATATGTGGAGTCATATGTGGCAAAGGCGTCACCCATGTCCGAATGGTGTACTCCATGGCGCTAGACTAAGTCTACCGCACATATAGTGCATGTGGGAAGCCTTACGGAGCGACCCACAAGCGCCACTATCAATTTTCCCATTTTCATGGTGCATGTTGGGAGGAGGTTCGAAGGTGTCCCTATGCGTCCATGTGGGGATCCAAGTGGGGGGATTGTTCGCAAAAGGTCCCGAGCAACTATGTTTGGAACCATATGTTGATACCATGGGTGAGCGAAGTTTTATACTATTGCGATTACTTTGGATTTGCCATTGTTTGCATGTTTTTGACCTCATTTTATGCTCATCTTTGTATTTTATGTGCTCAACTGGTCGGCTAACAGTAAAGTGCCAGGATATCTGTGAACTATGGTATGTTGCTTATAGGTTGGCATATGCTTCGGTGTTGCACCTCACCATATGCCGAATCACGTGGTCACTTTGGCGGGGCACACGGGGCCTCACAATATTAGGTCTCAAATTCGTGAGTTGACTTGTGAAGCATGGCATGCGTATATCCGAAGGGGTTTTGGAGCCAATATTGGAATATTCTTTGGCATGGACATTTGCTTTATATCACCCCTGTATATTACTCTCCGGTTTGACACATGCATGGAGCATTTGAACATTTGCCGTATGCATTTTTGAGTAGATAATTGAATTTTGGGCACTATGGTGTGATTTGCCTGATTTTGCTATGTTGTGGGGTCATCTTCATGGGGCAATTCTCCAAGCCCAATCGACTCCAAGTCCAACCAAGATTATGTCAGGGTAGGGCATGGTCCTGAGGGCCACTCTAGGCCATGACACGCCACCTCCCCCGTTGGGCTAGGATTTAGAGGCTTGGGAGGGAACACATTTTTGGGGTTTGTGTAGTAACTTTTGACACATGGCATTTAGTCATCCTATTTGACTTGGTTCAGGGCATCATGTTGGCGAGTCAAGGGAAGGTCTTGAGTCCAGGGAATGAGGGGTCTATGGCTGTGATTGTGTATGTTTCCATCTTTCCCCAATTTTGCTTGATTTGTGTTCATTTGCCAATTTCAGGGCTTTTTTCCATTATTCTATTGGTGCAATTCTATGTACATGCCAAACGCCCGTGTCTCCGTGTGCACCGTCAGACGACCGGCGTGTTGAAAGGAGTTGTTGAGTGTCAATGCGGGACCTCAAACACCCCTGGAAGCCCTCAGTGTGGATTATTTTGATTGGAGCTATTGTACCTGGGAGTTGGTTATTGCAAGGGATCAGGATTTGTGTGAAGGAGCCATATTTTACTATTTTTTGTGGGAAACTGTGCACGATAGGGCAAGATCATGCAGAACCTGGTGGGAAGCAAGACCATAGGAGTGACAGAAAATGGTGGAAGGGGTACAGCAGATGCCGGTCCTGGTAGGGACCTTCTTTAGAAACAACCAGGAGGAGCCACCGCCCCCCGGACAGGATCAACAGGGGACAAGCGGCGGCCTGACACCCCGGACGGGATCATCCGGGTTGGATCAAGCAGCAGGACCCGGCGCGCCTCGGACTGGATCATCCGGGGCAGAACAACAACAAGGAGCGGCTACAACCCACAGGGCTGGATCATCCGGGGAAATGAGGCCTGACGCCCCGGGCAGGATTGCCGGGGGCTGAACAAGCGGAAGGACACCCCACCCCCCGGGCTGGACCTTCCAAGGAAAAGTGGCGGCCAGAGACGAAGGAAACAAGAGGACGAGGCCAAGGTGGGGCAGCGATGGAGTCATGGCCGGAGGCAACGCAAAGGACAACGCCATGGGGAAGCAGTGGGGCAAAGATGAGGACGAGGCCGAGGAGACGCAGTACAGGAATAATAAGGATGGGGCCGAGCTGAAGCAGAGAAACAGACCAATGGATATGGCCGCGGTGATGCAGAGAAGCAGCAAAGAGGGCAAGGCTGTGGTGATGCAGAGAAGCGCGGATGAGGACGAGGCCGAGGAGAGGCAGGGCAACCATGCAGAGGACAAGGCCGTGGAGATGCACTGAGAAAATCAAGTGGACTAGGCCGCGGTGAAGCGGAACAAATGCCAAGAGGACGAGACCAGTGGAGAAGCAGTGAAACAACCAAGACATGGAGCCCGTGGCGATGCAGCGAAGCGGTGACGAGACAATGAAGAGCCCAGGACAGGATCATCCTGGGCAAAACAAGGAGGAGCGGCCTAAGCACGACGAGAGCATCATCGGGTGAAATAAGACCTGACGCCCCGGGCTGGATCATCCGGGCGGATCAAGCAGCAGGAGGCGCCGCCCCCCGGACTGGATCATCCAGGGACAAGAGGCGGCCTGGCACCCCGGACTGGATCATCCGGGGCTGGCGACCTGTCCGCGCAAGTGCCGGCCCCAACAGGCCGCGCAGAGGCGGGCCCGGGAATCCGGGTATAGCAGGCCAGACGTGAGTGCTGGTAGCTACGCCTTTCCGCACGCCCACCAAGCATGACTCACTCCTACCGCAGTTTGGACACGTAGGGTGCAGAGGTGCACCCAGGGCCGCCCCCCCAGCAAGACCAAGGGTGGAGTCACACGAACGGCAAGATGCCCGAGCCAGGAATGGTAAGGAAACAACAACTGAAGGGTCATCCCCCCCGAAACGGGGGGGGGACATCATCATGGACACCAAGTACGCATGCGGGGCACGACAGCAAAGCACACCGTCCCTCCAGGCCCTAGCAGGGGTACGGGTAGTGGCGTCCCTGCTAGGCAACAGCCGGGGGGAAAAAACCGCTGTGTTCTCGTGCATAAACGCAGGTGATCAATTGGGCAGCCCACCCTGCATAACTGAGGGCGCAGATCAGACACAGGGCAACACGCCCCAGCCAGGTATGAGGGGGACAGAAGAAAGAAGGACCCTCGGCCAGGAATGGCGAGGGACAAACATCAGAAGGGGCATCTGCCGGGGATGGCGAGGACTGAACAAGGACATCAAGGACGGCAAGACCACATGCGGTGCACGCATACAGATCACACCACCCCTCCAAGCCCTAGTGGGGGTACGTGTAGTGGCGTCCCTGCTGGGCCACAGCCGCATAGATGCGCTGTGTTCTCGTGCCAATACCCAGGTAGGCCAACAGGGCCTCGACATGGGAAATTTGGCCAGACGCCCCGGACAGGATCATCCGGGACTGGTCGAGAGAACGCACCATGAGCGGGGGACAAGGGGATGGGATAGGAGCGACCCGTGCAAGGAGCACGAAACAGTCCCCGGATTGGATGAGGATCCTGTGGGCCCGCACCACTGGGTTGCTAGCGGCCTGGTGGGGTATAAACACGGGATGAGGGATGGGATGAGGGGACAGAACCAGGAAAAGTGTGTGGCAAGGGCCGCACCACAACCCTTAGAGAACGGGAAACCGCGGGACCCGGGGATTGGGCCGGTGACCAGATGAGGCAAAGGGGAACGGGACATCGCCTATTAGCGAATGAAACAGAGTAGAGAAAGATGGCAGAAAGCGCCAAGCAACAGCCCCCTGTGATTGGGAAACCAGTTGCCATGGAGTGGTGACCCATGGGTCAACCATGGGGAGCCTGACCACGGGAAGTCGGGAAAATGCCCTGAACTCCGGGACGGCCATAAGGTATCCGCAGGGGTGAGGGTTGACCCTGAGGTCACCAGGTCAATCGTCTGAGTACACGTAGGTTCACGCGTGAGCGGGACCTGGGGGAATGTGGAAAGGGTCGCCCCCTGGCCTCCAGCCGCGGATGGACGACACCCAAGTGCATCCAGGAGCCGAGTGGGTACTGCGACCCGTGAGGGATGGGGATAGTGGAATGTGGCTGAGAGCAATGACGCGCTGTCGGCGGCGGCTATCCACAGGAAACCCGCCTGCAGGCACCCAAAAGGCTGAGCTAGGGGGGGAAGGCCGGAGGACCCTTCGATGGGTGACCGGAAGGAGCTGAGACCGTGAGGGCAGCGACTGAAGGAAACCTACCGCCGGTCATGCCCCAAGGGAACCTGGTTGAAGTTCTCGGCCGTGAGGTGAGACAGGGGTCGCCAGGGGAACTGATGGTGGAGAGCTCTCCTTCCCGCCAGAGGCGGCCACCATGTAAAAGAAACAAGGAGATGTCAGATGACGCCGCGGACACGGCCGCCCTTACTTACTTACTTACTCGAACCAATCAATCCACCACCTACACCAAAGAAGACCCCTACCACGACAAAGGCACCAACAAGGACGAATTGTACGATATGCAGGACTGGTCTTATTCGAATCAGCCACCCAGCTACGATCAAGTTCATCGACCGGAATCCCTGTGGCAACCGTACTACATGGAAGGCTACGAGAACGAGTTGGAAACCGTCGATGAACTCCAGCATCTGGGCGAATTCGGAATGAAGCTACCCTATTGATTTGGGAAGCACGAGGAGGATCCGCTCGCTCGAGACTATACCAAACTCGACCCGAATGTTCTTGTCATCGCATCAGACCCCAAGGACGGTCATCACTTCTTGAGGCAGCAACACGCAAATGTCATGTCGAGGACAACAGCCTGCATCTACGCCCTGCGTGAAACTGTCCTGATGGACAGCTGGCGCAAGACAGCACCATTTTCTATGAGTCAATGCGAACCGCGCCTGACACATCCTTCGACCAACAAGGCACCCCTGGCAGCGCACCAAGCTACCAGTGATACGCCAGGATCGAAGTGGCCTGTCAGAACTTTCGGTCAGCTCTTGTCGACCGGCGAAAATGCGACCAGGAACTCAATTGCAGGTTCAGAAACAACCTCGTGGAGGACGATCTGCGCAGCCACATCGCACGTCTGAATAGCATGCATCGAGAGATTCGTGGGATCCACAATCTGATCCATGTCGCCGACGGAATCAACCTGCTCTTCAAATACCGACGTTTCTGGACAAATGCGAAGATGTGTCGATCGGCTCCATCAGCTATCTCGATCCTTGGGCTCATTTGAGACGTGACGAAAGTCTGTCAAACGGATGATTGGCTGTTCGAAGACCGAGCACCCTTTCTCGCGTAAAAGATTGCTTTGCCTCTTGGACGACACCAACTTCGAGGCCTTCGAGGTACCGTTCTACTCCGGTACAAGAGGTACCAATGTGGCCCGCTTCGAGCCCAGAACCTCACCGTCCAGCTGCAAGAATATCATCGATTGGGACACTCAACTGGTCTGTACCCCTACAATGTGGTCGCACCTGGGGCGCCAATCGATTCGGTCCAGCTGGCGACGATCTACCGGACCAGCCCTGGGCAAGTCAGATACCATGACTTCGAAAAGGAAATTCAGGGGGTCGCACATCTTCTGCCGACCAACAAAAGGTATATGAACCTTTTTCCTTTCGAAGATTGCGCAGATCTGACTCGACGGCAGAACTTCGAAGTATCTCATGTCCCCCTGGGGAAGTGAATATGACGGAGGAGAGTACTGGCGTTGAGAGGCCCCTTATCAGAGAGATGTCTATATGGACGAACCAGAGGAGCTAGAGTCCGGCGGCTTGGCCGCCAGCGACCCGTTTCATCCGGATCATGTCAACCTGCGGTTCTTGCCAGCAGATTTGAATGCTTATCAACATCACTTCGATGTGCCGATGTTCAAGTACGTCTCGTCGATTGAGACCGACTTCCAAGCTGCCCATCGACGGAATGTACACTGTAGAGACCAAGTCTTCCACGCTGTCAATGTACACACGGCCTCGATCCTTGTGACTGCGGAGGCGGTTCATTTCGCCCTGCAGAATGCTCTCGCCGACGGGCAGTATGTACATCAACATTCGGTCGAGTTGAAGCCGGTTCGGACCCCCGTGGCCATCTTCGGGTCACTTGGGGTGTGTATCTATGTGCCGGCAAGCCGCCATTGGCTGATATCATACTCTCCCATCCACCTGACCTAACCCGATGTGATAGTGTGATAGGTTTGGTCATTGCGGCTATGAGCGGCAATATTCAGCACCGAGACGCCGCCAGCGGAGATTTATATATCAGAATATCAGGAATCAACAGGGTTTTATTATCATGATGTTTCCGTAATTTTTCAGCCTTTCGTTCTGATGGTCAATGTATCGGCGACCGTCAGTTGGCTCGCGATTTTGCGTTAACCGATTGGTTAACTGTTATTTCCAGATATTTTGGCGGATACCCGTTGAAGGGTCAGATTTCATCAGCAAAGGGTTCGTTGCTTCCGCAATTTTCTAAATAAGCACTCGAAATTTTATTCATAATTTTTCGCGATGTCAAAATCGGATTTTCGACTTCGACATCGCCGCACTTGATTTGGACTTCTTTGAGTGGTCGTACCCCTTTCCCTATGCCCGAATCAGGTTTCCCTTATACTTGCCACCCATTTGACTTGGAGATATAAGGGAAACAAAAGTGAATCGTCGGACCACTTTGAAGGGCCATATCTACGAGCGAGTGTGAGGAAAGAGAATAAGGAAAGTTGCGTTGCAAGCGCCTTGGTCTCAGATTAATTTAGGAACCATCAAACGCCTTTGGTGTGTACACATGCTCAATAGAGCAAGGGATAATGGTCAAGAGGGTAGAAAGTGACATATAACTCTTGGACCGTGCAACCGAACATTTTATTGTGACTTTCGAGTGTACCGCATGAGTGTTGGGGTTGCATAGCAACTTTCCTTGGGTTCCTACGTATTTTTAACGTGAAGTTATGTCAATGGAGGGACATGGCATATCATGGTGGGAGCCATATTTTGAGGGTATGTGTTGTATGCATGGTATATGTTTGATATGCTCACGCCCATGTTATATATCTTCGTGTGGCCGAAGAGATGGGGAGCCATACGTGACAAGGTTTTTGCCCATGTCCCAATTGAGGAATTCAAAGCGCTAGACTAAGTCTACCGCATATGTATTGCTCATGGTATGTTTGGGAAAGAGATCCATGAGTGCACTCCCATTTTCATGGGGCATGTAGATATTGGTGGCGAAGGTATCTCCATGCGCCCGATTGGGGATCCAAGTGGGGGAATTGTTCGCAAATGGTTCCAATCATTTGTGTATTGAACCATGAGGGGATATCATGGGTGAGCATAGAGATATAGTATCATGACAACTTTGTATTTGGTCATATTTTCATGTTTCTGACCTCAATTTTTGCTCATTTTTGCGTTTTGTGTACTCACCTGGTCAGCTAACAGCACGAAGCCTATGGAGAGTCGAACCATGGTATGTTGTTCATATGTTGGCATATGCTTTGGAGTTGAACACCACCATATGCCGGATCGCGTACTCCATTTGGCTTGGCGCACGAAGGATCACAAGCATTGGTCTCAAGATCATGGGCTGACTTGGGCAGTGCGTCGCGCCCATATCCGAAGGGGTTTCGAGGGTAAAATGGGTATGTACACGCGCATTGGCCTTTGGTCTCTATCCTCCATGAATACTAGACTTCGCATCCATGCATGCTTTGAGCCTTCGGATAAGTGGTAACTTCAATTTTGAGCATATATGTGATATATGGCCAATATGGTGTGAATTGGCAGTTTTTTGGCATGTTATGAGTTCAAATACATAGGTCATTTCTCTAAGCCCATCCGACTCCAAGTCCAACCAAGGTTATGTCAGGGTAGGGCATGGTCCTGAGTGCCACTCTAGGCCGTGACACGCCACCTCCCCTATTGGGCTAGGATATATAGGCTTGGGGGTGAACACATTTTTGGGGTTTATGTAGTGACTTGTGACACATGGCATTTAGCCATCTTATTTGATTGGGTTCAGGGCATCATGTTGGTGAGTCAAGGGAAGGTCTTGGGTTCAGGGAATGAGGGGTCTATGGTTATGAATGTGTACGTTTCCATCTTTCCCCAACTTTGCTTTATTTGTGTTCATATGCCAATTTCAGGGCTTTCTTCCTTGGTGCTATTCTTGTACATGCCCGCCATCGTGAGACAATCGATGTGCTGAACGAAAGCCCGCAGCCTGATTCGGATTGTGAATTGGGTTATTGCTGTACTTGTGGGATCTGGTTGCCATTCAGGGTTGACGGAGGATTTTATTTTCTATATTTTTGGATTTGGACCCTGGAAATTGAGGAATGCAATCGTTGATCCGGAGTAAATCAGCAGGGGTTACAGGCGGAAGGGGCACAGCGGGGGCCGGTCCTGGTAGGGACCTTCTTTATGGTAGCAGAGGCTTACCTGCTGCCCCTACCAACCGCCGACCCGGGGACTTGGGCCCTTATGAGCCCTGCCCAAGTACGCCCCGGGTGCGTATTGTGGACTCGGTGGAGACCCAGCCGGAGATTGGAGCCATAGAAGAACCGAGACGTTCAAGAGCATGGCGAACTCCGGAAGTTGAAGCCCGAAGAGAAGTACGACATTCGGGAAGAGGAGGACGTGAGATGGAGGACCTGGTCTCCATGTGCGAGCGTCGTTGCCGAAAGGCATGCAACCTCCGCTCCGCCGCGGAGGACTCTGACGAGGCCTGCCATTCAGGCAGCAGTGGAGGACGGGCCCGGCGCTACCGGAAGCGCGGGTCACCCAAGTCCGCGGCAAGGGACGCCGGGGCTATGGACACGGACCCCAGCCCGGTCAGGCTGTGGGAATCGGAGGGGCACTCTGAGGGCTATCGGACAGCCCACGAGCCACCTTCGGAGTCGGAGACGCCCGCGCCGATCGACAGGGCGCATACGGCCCCCGAGCCCGCCCTGAACCACGACGCCGAGAGCTTGGAGAGGCCAGCCAGGGCCCGGACGGCACCTGTGCCCCGGCATACGGGACCTGAGACGGACGCCATAGGCGATACGCCCATGGGCGATGAGTCCGAGGCGCCGGGAACCGCGGGATGCGCTGGATCAGGCGGACAGCACGCCGCGTGCCACTGTGAGCACGTGTCCTTCCTCATGGGCAAGTACCCGAAGATGGGGATGGACGCCATCGTGCGTCACCTTGACCGCCTGGACAACGCCAAGGACGCTCTAGAGGAGGACGTCGCGGGGATCCTGGAGGACCAGTCGGCCGCGGAGAACCACATGGAGGAGCTGCGAGCGGATCAGGCCCGGTACCGGGAGAATCTGGAGCTGGCCCTGCAGAAGCAGCAGCAAGTGGTGGACAGCCTCCTCCACTTAGTGGAGGACATGTCGGGACGCCTGAGAAGGCTAGAGGAGCGACAGCCCCTCGCCTCGGGTCCGGAGCTCCCGGCAAAGCCGGTCGCGGTAGAGCTGGTGGAGCGGGTTAAGACCCTCAGGAGCGCCATGGAGAAACCCATGGGCGGCCCTGCAGAGGCACCATACGCGCCTCCGCGTGTTGACCCGGGTGCGCTGCCGTTTGTTCCCATGTTCAGTGAATCAACAATGCTCGAGGAACACACGGCACCGGCTGGGTCCATGCGGGAAGGGCACGTAACCACGGACCCGAGGAGCCTGACGGTGCAGATGTCCCATGCCGCCCAGGATGTACCGATCACGACGAATATGGTGGTTTATGCGGAAGAGAAGATCGAGAACCATACCATGCAGGGACGAACCATGGGAAGCGCCGACGGACATGGTCGAGGCCATCCAAGCGGAAACCTGTGGGCGAAGGACCCCAATACGGGGATATGGACGGCCGATGGAGCAAGTCCTTCCCGCATTCCAAACCCCATGGGTTCAGGCCCAACTGGACCGCACTCCATAGAGGAGAGGGATGTACGGGGAGTGTACTCACACCCCCCGGCCACAGGTGGTATCCGTCTCGGTGGAGTGGTGGCTGGAGACGTCGGAGACGCCATCAGGATTGACGACCTCAGGGGAATCAAAATCCCCTACTACAATGGCAACCTCTCCAACCTGGATGACTTCATCCTGGATTGGGAGGACTTCGCCTAGGAGGTCGTCGGCGAGATGCGGGGAGCGCCGCGGGACAAGTGGGTATGCCGGACATTCCCACACCGGCTGGCGCAGGACCTGAAGGAGGAGCTGCGGGATCAGATCGAGGAAGGACTGATCCGTACGGAGCAGGCCTGCCTCCAGTGGTTGGAGGATGAGGAGCGGGTGGACGCTCCGAATCAGAAGCTGGAGGACCTGTGGTCCATTCCACTGCCGCTGGACCGCGGTGAGCTGCGGGTCCGGGAGTGGAACCGGTATCTGCGGAAGTACCGCAGATGCCTCAAGCTGGTGGAAGACTGGAACGAGGCCAGTGAAATCCGCCACTTGCTGAAGGACGTCCTCCCCAGCAACTGGAAGAGGCGAGTGGAGGACGAGGAGAAGAAGCGCGCCAAGAAGCGGGTGGCGGTGCGGATCATGGCGGCGGAGGATACCCATTCGGGTATCATGGACTTCTTCAGGAGGGACCTGGGCGAACCCAACCGGATGTTGGGACTGAAGAACGCCGTGTATGTGGAGGTGTTTGGAGACTCCATGGGGCAAAGGTTGCTGCGCCTCAACAACGTGGAGTGGAGGCGCGGGGAGCCGCTGAGGATGCAAGTCATCTTCGCCCGCATGAGCCTTGACGAGATCGTGAAGTACATCACGGTGGAGCTGAAGCTCAATGCGAAGAACGAGGCCCACGTGCAGGATCGACATGGTCATGGACAACGAGGCCACAAAAAAGACCGCCATCATCGGGAGATCCAGGAGGACACGGCCAACTCCGCGGAGGATGGTAGTGGAAGTGGCCAAGACCACTGGTCCCGGGAGGATCACGAGGAGGCCCATTTCTTCGCGTTTGTGGCGCACAACGTGAAGAACAATGGGCAGGATCGGTCCAGATGGAGCCGGGCGGGACCAAGGGGCAAAGAGCCAAGGAGGATCGGGAACCCACCGCTCTCGTTCCGAGAGTACAGGTCTCAGCACGACGGGTGCTGGGTCTGTTATGGCAAGGGAAACAACCATGCACACGACCACCGTCAGTGCAAGGTGTATGAGGCGGACAAGAAGGCCTACTTCGCAGCCCACCCCGAGAAGAAGCCCAAGGAGCAGCGGATTTCCGATTGGAAGGCGAAGGGCGGAGACGGGGGAAAAGGCCAAGGCAAAGGCCAAGGAAAAGGCGGAGGAAGAGGTTATGGTGGTGGACCTGGCCAAGACCGACGAGTAAGGTCGATCGAGGAGGTTGCTGAGGAAATGTTGAGGACGTTGGAGGAACTCAAGGCCCAGCAACGTGGTGGACAAAGTCCTGGCGGATCGCAGCCGGAAGGGGCTGCGGGAAGCCAAGTCTAGAGGAGCCCCCATGGGAGTGGGTCCTCGGAGGTCTCTCCTCCGAAAATCAGTGGAATCCCAGAGAAAGCGAAGGCACAGCGGGTGCCGAGGAAGGCTCCAGACGAGCCAAAACCACTGAGTTTCGCCACTCCCAACCCCTGGAGCGCCCTGCCAAGGGAAGTACATGTGGGTACGGGACATGGCAAGAAGGAAGGAGCGACCACGGAGAGCCCCGTGGACGGGCAGGACCAACCCAAGATCTACACCATCCGTGACCATACCCTTGAAGTCCTGATGCACCCGGACGTGCTAGAGTTGCATGCCGTGAGAGTCGTCCATACGCCTCATGGCGACGAGCGGCAGTTGCACTTGAAAGTGCGAGTACGGTGCGGACGAGAGGAGAAGGTGGTGGATGTGTTAGTGGATACGGGTGCCCAGGTGAGCCTGGTCCGGAGAGGGTTGTTCAAGGAGGAACTCCTGCAGCCCAGCCGGAGACCGGTCCGCCTGAAGGTCGCCAACGGAGAAATTATGGGTGGCGGCACCCATGAGGCCACCATCAGTATGGAATTCTGGGAGCATGAGCGCTTGAACCGCCCTGACCAGGCGAAGAGAAGCACTCTATCCGGGAACTTCTATGTGGCCTACATTACCAATTGGGACATGATCATGGGGTATGACTTCATGGTGGCAAACGCCATTGGAGCCCTTCCCCATCGCGCAACGCTGGTTTGGGAGGATGATGAGTGCCTCACATGGCTGTCCACGGACTATGCATGCGGATCATCCCAATGGAATGCTGAGGAAGAGGATCGGATCGTCCAGGCGGTGCAAGCTGTGGGTGCCAAGTCCAGAGGGGACCGTGGAGTTCAGCTCACGGAGTATGGAATGGCGCCGCAGGTGTATACCAGGATGATCCAGACGCTGGGAGCCGAAGCGCCCGAGACGGACGTCTTTGCTTCCCGGGATGCCCCACTTCTGAGGAAGTGTAGGCGGCACTGGCATCGAGGAGACTCAGCCTGGCACCGGCATTGGGGTTTGAAGGAGTGGGGACCCATGTATTGGCATGGCTCCCTGGACAATACCAGACGTACGGTGGAGAAGATCATCGCGGATAGGGCGAAGGGGATCCTGGTCATAACCGGCATAGGATCCACCCCATGTCCGCTGGAGGGTCTCAAGTTGACGCTGGACTCCATCACCCTGAACGAGATGTCATTCGGGCCAGAGGAGGAGTTGTTCATCGACGCCAAGGGTGTATCAATGCCCTCCCCGGGTCAAGCGTGGTGTACCAAGGCTTTCCTGGTGGATGGGGCGCAAGCCCAGCCCACGGGTGATGAAGCATTCATCCGTAGGGTGGAGGCGGTGCCCATGAAGGTCATGTTTGAGCCCAAGGAGGGGACGGATCAGCCAATTGATGGCATTGACGTCCTGTCCCACGCCGAGATCGACGACGTCGTCAACTACATGCGGATGGGGATGCACGACCGTGTGGCAGCCAAGAAGAGGCGGGCCATGGTCACATCTCCGCATTGGTGGGATGACAAGATGTTGGTCACCGGCAAGTACGTGGAGGATGAGTTTGTGGCGAGGGTCATGGATTACATCGCGGACCAATACGATGGTCTGGTTGGGTCGGACCCACCAACGTGGGGTTTTCCAAGAGTGGGAACCGGTAGCGACGAGCACCAGCCCGAGGCCGCAATTTTTCGAAGATTATCGGTGGGAATCGCGACCCACGACGATGAAGACGGCATATCGGACGAGGAGAAGTCGGAATCGGACCCAGATTAGGCCTATACCGCCGTGCGGTCGGTTGTATCTATACCGAAGCAAGCGGCTGAAGAGGCCCAGGAGAACCCGAAGGTCGCCGAGCTGAAGGAGAGGCTGATCAAGGCCTATCCGCGGCTATTCAGTGGCGTCGCCAGCAAGAACCCTCCAGATCGTGGGAGGTTTGGTACAGCGAAGATCAAGCTGAAGCCGAACCCGAAGATCTATCGTCATCGGGAGTACCAACTCCAGGGCGATCGGGCCGAGGCCATGAAGAAGCTGTTGGCCGAGTTCATTGACCGGGGATGGATCGAACCCTCCGACAGTGAGTGGGCCAGCCCAGCCTTCATCGTGCCCAAGAAGGAGAAGGGCGAGTGGAGGTTGGTGGTTGATTACAGAGGTTTGAACGAGCAGACCAAGCACGACTCGAACTCGCTTCCCCTGATCGACTCCATCCTCCAAAAGCAACAGAAAAAGCGTATTTACGGTGTTGGACCTGAAACACGGTTACCACCAGATGCCGCTACACCCGGACTCCAGGCCCTGCACAGCGATGTCGACGCCGCTGGGGCCGATGCGGTGGAAAGTGGTGCCCATGGGCGCCAAGAATGGCAACGCCGCTTTCCAGCGCATGATGGAGGACCTACTCGGTCCTGTCCGGGACTGTGCCGATCCCTTCGTGGACGACATCATCATCGGGTCCGGCACGGAGAACATGACTGAGGACGAGCTCATCGACGCGCATGAGAAGGATCTGCGCCGAGTGCTCAGCGAGTTGGACAAGCACAACATGGTGTGCAAGCCCACCAAAGCCTCACTCTTCGTGAAGGAAGTGGAGTTCGCGGGTCACGTGGTTGGTCACGGGCAACGCCGTCCCATGCCTGGGAAGCTGGCGTCCCTGCACCACTGGGAGAAGCCCCAGACCATCAGCGAACTCCGGTCCTTCATGGGGTTCTGCAATTACTATTCGGGCTATGTCCGGATGTATGCAGAACTCTCGGGGCCGCTGCACAAGATGCTGCAAGTGGGCAAGTTCGATGGCCGGAAGGGGAGCAAGAAGAAGCTCGCTTGGACCCCTGAGGCCGAAGATGCGTTCAGCCGCCTGAAGGAGCGACTCCTGGGGCAACTGGGGCTATTCCTGGTGGACCCGGACAAGGGATTCGTGCTACGGACAGATGCTTCGGACTATGCCGTGGGGGCAGTCCTCGAGCAAGTCCGGGACGACGGGACTCATGTTCCCGTGGCGTTTTGGAGCAGGATCCTGGCCGAGGGCCAGCGCCGAACATGGACCGTGAGGGAGAAGGAGACATACGCCATTGTATGTGCGCTCAGGAAGTGGTCTGGCCACATCGGACTGCAGCCGGTGGTGGTTTGCACGGACCACCAGTCCCTACAGAGCTGGCACAAGGAGCATGTCGACACCCCCTCAGGACCAGCGGCTAGGAGGGCCCGATGGCACGAGACGTTCGCCAAGTTCGACCTCAGCGTCGTATACGTCCCGGGGAAGGACAACACTGTGGCAGATTGCCTCAGTCGCTGGGCCTACCCCGCGGGCAAGGCGTGGATGGACATATCCAGCCATGGCGACGCCGAGGAGACCGGGGAGGCCAAGCGCATCATCGAGATGGAGAAGGTCATGGAGCAAGAGGGGGTCCAGTGTTTTGTGGTGATGGCAAACCGTACAGACCTGGCCAAGTTCCGGGGTGCCCGCGTCCAAGCTATTCGAGAGGAAACCCTCGAGCAATGGATGGTGGCCCCTGTAGAGCTAGTCAGGTCAGTGCTCACAGAGGACTGGTCGGATGACTACGCGGCATCCGAGCACTGGAGCAAGTACTGGAATGCCATGAGCGCTCCGTCGGATGACGAATGGCCCGAGGGCTTGACCGAGGATGGCGACAAGTTGTTCCTCAAGGACAAGCTGCTGGTGCCCGAGAACCGAGTGGAGGAGCTCATTGACCATTGGCATAACGCCCAGCTCATGCACCCTGGCCGAGACAAGATGCAGCAGGACCTGGAGTGGCGTTTCAAGTTCCCACCGGGGTACTACACCATCCTGGATAGGTACTGCAGCGACTGTGCCGTGTGTCGGGCCACGAAGAGCCCCAACCACTCCACAGCGGGCAACCCGGTGTACACGGCTATACCGGAGGCCCCTATGCGGTCCGTGGCCATGGATGTATTCGCCATGCCTGAGGTCACCGTGGAAGGAGAGACCTACGACTGTGTCATCCTGGCGGTGGATAGGCACAGTGGGTATATCGTTGCGGTCCCTGGCAAGAAGTCCAAGAAGAAGGACAAGAAGGACAAGCATGGAGTGGGGCTGCAGGCCAAGACCGTCGCTAATGCCATGATCAGGCATTGGCTGACGATTTTCGATGTCCCGGCTGTCATCTGCAGCGATCGGGGCAGTCAATTCGTGGGGACGTGGTTCAAGACTATGTGCAAGCACATGGGGATTCGGCACGCCAAGACCGTGGCATACCACAGCCGGTCGAATGGCCGGGCTGAGGTGGCCGGGCGGCAGATGTTCGAAAAGTTCCGCCAGCTGCACATCGACGAACCGGGCCGGAACTGGTACAATTCGCTGTGGAGGGTACTCCAAGCGTATCACGACCTTCCGGGGCCCACTGGACTGTCGCCCCATCGCATCCTGTTCCTACGGGATCGAGTGTCACGCACTCTCCCGTGGATGAACCATGGCAAGGTGGCCCGGGATGCGAATGCCATGCTGGCTGAGGCGGACGACACGGCGGCCAAGGTGTGCAAGGCACTTCAGGACGAGCATGACAAGAGGGCCAAGTACTTCAAGCAAGGGAAGGTCCAGAAGTATGCTCTCCAAGACACCGATATGGGTGGAGCGGCACCACAAGGATGTCCTGTCCAGGCATCGGCAGGCATCTTGGTATGTGCCGGGGGTGATCGTGCGGAAGGTCGGACAGGATGTGTATGCAGTTCGTGTGGGGGATAACAAGATCCTGGACCGCGACCACACCCAGCTTCGTCCCGGAGCATCAGACCCCAGCGGACGTCCCGTCACCTTCGAGTTCACGGCCGGCGATGTGGACTCAGACAACGAGGGTGAGGACGACGACTTCACCGCTGAGAAGATCCTGGCGGACAAGCCGGACCCGGGGACGCCTGGGGGTAGGCTTTATAAAGTCCGTTGGAAAGGATTCGCCGCATCCAGGAATTCGTGGGAGCCTCCGAGCAGTTTTGTGCCGAGGTACACCACGGTCTGGATGGACTACCTAAAGAAAAAGAATATTTCTTTGGATGTCAAGGACGTATGGGTCCATTTGGTTGCTGCTGTAGCACCGTAATGGATCCCTCTTGGCATTTTGTTTGTTTCTGTGAATGGGGAGACAAGTGAGGGCGTTCATCCGGGGATTTTTCGGCCTTGATCGGCCATATACCCCCTTCACTCAATCTCCACATATATATTGCATTGTGGTATACTTATTTAGGTCGACCGACGACGTTTTTCTATCTTTGATCCCCTTGGTCCATGTTGTGGATCAAGAGGAGACCGGATATGGCGTAGGGCGCTGATTATCAGTGTCCTCACCCCTCCTTTGGGGCATGGGGGACGCCTACGACGTGTGTGGGGCCTCCATGTGTCCTTGGGACATGGAGGGGGGGGTTGGAGCCCGTTGGGGTCCTCCCATCCTCTCTTCATTGGTTTCCGAGCGGAAACGCTCTGAGAAGGGGGGTGAAGCCGGTTCGGACCCCCGTGGCCATCTTGGTGTCACTTGGGGTGTGTATCTATGTGCCGGCAAGCCGCCATTGGCTGATATCATACTCTCCCATCCACCTGACCTAACCCGATGTGATAGTGTGATAGGTTTGGTCATTGCGGCTATCAGCGGCAATATTCAGCACCGAGACGCCGCCAGCGGAGATTTATATATCAGAATATCAGGAATCAACAGCGTTTTATTATCATGATGTTTCCGTAATTTTTCAGCCCTTCGTTCTGATTGTCAATGTATCGGCGACCGTCAGTTGGCTCGCGATTTTGCGTTAACCGATTGGTTAACTGTTATTTCCAGATATTTTGGCGGATACCCGTTGAAGGGTCAGATTTCATCAGCAAAGGGTTCGTTGCTTCCGCAATTTTCTAAATAAGCACTCGAAATTTTATTCAGAATTTTTCGCGATGTCGAAATCGGATTTTCGACTTCGACATCGCCGCACTTGATTTGGACTTCTTCGAGTGGTCGTACTCCTTTCCCTCTGCCCGAATCAGGTTTCCCTTATACTTGCCACCCATTTGACTTGGAGATATAAAGGAAACAAAAGTGAATCGTGGGACCACTTTGAAGGGCCATATCTACGAGCGAGTGTGAGGAAAGAGAATAAGGAAAGTTGTGTTGCAAGCGCCTTGGTCTCAACTTAATTTAAGAACCATCAAACGCCTTTGGTGTGTACACATGCCCGATAGAGCAAGGGATAATGGTCAAGAGGATATAAAGTGACATATAACTCTTGGACCGTGCAACCGAACATTTTATTGTGACCTTCGAGTGTACCGCATGAGTGTTGGGGTTGCATAGCAACTTTCCTTGGGTTCCTACGTATTTTTAACGTGAAGTTATGTCAATGGAGGGACATGGCATATCATGGTGGGAGCCATATTTTGAGGGTATGTGTTGTATGCATGGTATATGTTTGATATGCTCACGCCCATGTTATATATCTTCGTGTGGCCGAAGAGATGGGGAGCCATACGTGACAAGGGTTTTGCCCATGTCCCAATTGTGGAATTCAAAGCGCTAGACTAAGTCTACCGCATATGTATTGCTCATGGTATGTTTGGGAAAGAGATCCATGAGTGCACTCCCATTTTCATGGGGCATGTAGATATTGGTGGCGAAGGTATCTCCATGCGCCCGATTGGGGATCCAAGTGGGGGAATTGTTCGCAAATGGTTCCAATCATTTGTGTATTGAACCATGAGCGGATATCATGGGTGAGCATAGAGATATAGTATCATGACAACTTTGTATTTGGTCATATTTTCATGTTTTTGACCTCAATTTTTGCTCATTTTTGCGTTTTGTGTACTCACCTAGTCAGCTAACAGCAAGAAGCCTATGGAGAGTCGAACCATGGTATGTTGTTCATTTGTTGGCATATGCTTTGGAGTTGAACACCACCATATGCCGGATCGCGTACTCCATTTGGCTTGGCGCACGAAGGATCACAAGAATTGGTCTCAAGATCATGGGCTGACTTGTGCAGTGCGTGGCGCCCATACCTGAAGGGGTTTCGAGTGTAAAATGGGTATGTACACGCGCATTAGCCTTTGGTCTCTATCCTCCATGAATACTACACTTCGAATCCATGCATGCTTTGAGCCTTCGGATAAGTGGTAACTTCAATTTTGAGCATATATGTGATATATGGCCTATATGGTGTGAATTGACAGTTTTCTTTGGCATGTTATGAGTTCAAACTCATAGGTCATTTCTCTAAGCCCATTCGACTCCAAGTCCAACCAAAGTTATGTCAGGGTAGGGCATGGTCCTGAGTGCCACTCTAGGCCATGACACGCCACCTCCCCTATTGGGCTAGGATATATAGGCTTGAGAGTGAACACATTTTTGGGGTTTATGTAGTGACTTGTGACACATGGCATTTAGCCATCTTATTTGATTGGGTTCAGGGCATCATGTTGGTGAGTCAAGGGAAAGTCTTGAGTCCAGGGAATGAGGGGTCTATGGTTATGAATGTGTACGTTTCCATCTTTCCCCAACTTTGCTTTATTTGTGTTCATATGCCAATTTCAGGGCTTTCTTCCTTGGTGCTATTCTTGTACATGCCCGCCATCGTGAGACAATCGATGTGCTGAACGAAAGCCCGCAGCCTGATTTGGATTGTGAATTGGGTTTTTGCTGTACTTGTGGGATCTGGTTGCCATTCAGGGTTGAAGGAGGATTTTATTTTCTATATTTTTGGATTTGGACCCTGGAAATTGAGGAATGCAATCGTTGATCCGGAGTAAATCAGCAGGGGTTACAGGCGGAAGGGGCACAGCGGGGGCCGGTCCTGGTAGGGACCTTCTTTAGAATTCAAGCCGATTCTCGAACGGACACTCTCGAGATCAATGATCCATACGCCCTCCGTCCTGAAGACAAAAACGTCAGCGTGATCATCGTTGCTTGGAGGCTTTCGATCGCCGACACCCAATGGTGGCGAGTAGACACACCAACTGGTCAGTTTTACCACAGCGATGCCGCCGGTTCTGGTTGGAGGCAGAAGTATGGATGGACTACTGGTCGACATGACGCGCAGTGCTTCCAGACCACTCGTCGGACGGATCTGTGGAACCCTACCATCTGGCAGCAGTCGAGCCTTTGGGATTTCCACACCACCAAGTCGCAAACACTGGGACCGGGACAGTTTCCAGCTTTTGCCCGTGAGCATGTCTTCGTAAACCAGTACAACTGCCCTGTCCACGGCCGGCCTGGTGATCCCAATCTTCGGTTGATCCATCATCGATCTGGGGTCCTGATTCAGAAACGCGCGTTCGAGAAGGAAGCCGTCGACGTTACACCGGCCATGATGCATTCAAGTTCATTGGCTAGTGTTGCCACGCTGAAGGAAGTGCACGAGGTTTGTCAACTTCGTGCGAAAGAATCGTCCACGTTCCTGCGGAATACGGACTGCTTCTTCCACAGTCGGGAAGCCACGTAATGGCGTCGACTGATTTCATATGCCCTGTCCATCTCACAGTTCTACAGTCCTGTTGGCTGTTTGTTTGCAGGACACTAGCTTCAATTGCTGTGTCCCTGTGTTATGGTATCTCGACGAGCTCACAGCCTTGCTGTGGGTGGCGCCGTACCCTGGCGAGGCTTCCGCAGCTTCGACCAAGACACGATGGCAAAGTCGAACAGGGCGCGTGAAAAAGCGCTGATGACAGGTGCTCCCTGCACTCAACCCAAGTCTGTGGGTCTCAACCACTTTTATGTTTCAGGAGACCAGCACATGTGGAGGTCCAGAAAAAACAACTTTCTGCCGGTTGATAGGCCAGTCTCCGGCCGTGCAGCGCCCACCCAGACGAGTGAGACCTCTTCTAGGTCTCAGGGCGGTGGTAGTTTTATGGTTTGGAGCAGCAGCAGCACAGCGAGCGCGCAAACGCGCGATCGCGCACTGCAGTCTGCGAATACATATGAAACATCAAGATGCCAGTTGCTGTGAACCAAATGTGTATGAGATTTCAATATCTTTGAACAGAGTCTTTGTCTTCGAATTGTGGATTGGCTCCGCCTAAAGATCCTGCGCGAGGGATTGTCTTATTTTGGGATTTTCCAGAAACAGGACACTTCCCAAGTCACACCCCAAGAGTGGTGCCCCTTGGCCATTGGAACTGGAAGTGAAATCAAGCAGGATCCAACTACATTACCTACGGCCACACAGTCCTGGCTGGGATGCTAGTGTTCTCTTCCAAGTCCTACCTGCTTGGCACTAATCCTATTGTATGGCTCTGCGAGTAAGAAAAAGTGCTTTTCCAATGCTTTGAGGCATACTCTAGTTGTATTAGGGATGCACTGAGCATCCGGGCATTTCTATCTTAGTATTGGCCCCACCAAAAGTGGTGATAACACATTTTGACCTATGGAACCAAACACCCAATCAGGATATGGAGTGGACCCCTTAATCCCCTATCAATGTGAGGCAAATCATCTTTTCCTGAGTTGACTGAGAACTGACATATCCAGGGCAGAGCCTATGAATTTATCTATGTTTTTCCATGAAATCTTAGCTGTCCTAGTGGTATGCACACTAGGGGGCTGGGCACCTCTTTTTGAGAGGTCCTGGGTTCAATTCCCGGTCAGCCTAGCTAAGTAGGAAGATCCCATGTGACATGGCAGTGACCTCATCGCCACATGCCCTGCCACCTCAGCACATATGGGACCCAAAACAAAGAGGGCACATCTCCTGAGATGGCACTATGGAGATAGAGTGACCATGGGGCAGTTTTCCAACTCTTTTCCAAAACATTTCAGCTATCTTTGTCAATATGCAATCCGATTTGACCTGAGTTGCAGTTGCTGTGAATATCCTTTCATCTTTCACTGTTTACACTGCAGCCCTTCATGCTTTCATCCTGATTCTCTTCTACTTGCATACCTCTGGCTTGGGCTATCCTGGATTGATTGTATTTCAGCAAACAAAAGCTTTTCATCTTCAAAAACAAGCAGCAGGAAACCCTACACCAGCAGCAAGCACCAGGAGAGGCAAAAACACAGTGTTGAAACCACTATAAACTTTTCTGGTAGCAGAGCATGAAGGGCGAAAAAAAAAGACAATCAGAAATGTTCTTCAGCAACACCCAGTAGAGTGTGCGTGTAGGAGTGGTAGTCCTGAGTGGGGGCTTGAGCCAGTTGCAGAAGTGCTCGCCCACCAGGATGGTGCAACTGTAGGGTGTGTAGGACCTGTAGTGCGTGTGTCACTGTCCCACCCGTTTCCTGCAAATTTAGCAGGGTTGGTGGGCCGTGGCAGTGATTAGGTCAGTGTTTTGGCCACTTAGCAAAACGGCGTTTTCATGCCTTCATAGCTTTTGGCCACCCCTCCCTGTAGTAGACAGATAGGTAGGGAAAACAATACCTGGATTAGTACGCTGGGTATTCCCCAAAGGTTTTGCGCCAGCACAGAAATTGGGCGCTTAGGGGAGGGGAGACCCGGGGCGTACCCCGTGGCATCAATAAGCCAACCCTCCAGGTTTAGCAAGCGTGCAGACTTGGGTAAAATTAGGACACCACTTCTGCGGCTTGCTCTCAGGACCTTAGGAATAGCACACTCACACATACGCTTAGGCAGGTAAGGGTAAGATTCAGTCCCTAGCTTTAGTCTTGGAGGCAAGCATCTCAGCGAGCCTCAGCAACTCACCAAGGTTGTTCTGGGACAAGTAGTCAACCAGAACTGAGTTTAGGCGTCCCTCAGGTAGAACAAACGCCGAGAAGGGCTCCCAGGTGGCCTCTTCGACTCCAAACCCTTCCCAGAGGGTGAGGAAGCGCCAACCCTGGCGATAGCGGTGGCTTAGGACAGACTTCACCAGGTAGAAGACCTCCTTAGCCATCTCCTCGGCGTTCATGTCGGAGAGTTCACCTTCAACTTCCATAGGGCTGGCAGCCCCTTGTAGGTCCAGAGCGGCGATTTCCTCGTCGTTCAGCTCCCACTCCTCCCCACAGAGGTCTTCAGGATCATAGTAGCGCTTCAGGTGTTGAGCAGCGCACACCAGGGTCCCCCCTAGACGGGGAGAACACCGCACGGTGATACGGTGTCCATCCACTGATAGAATCTTGTACGGCCCGAAGTATGGGTCATTGCTGGTAGAGCGTGGCCAGGCGGGTAGTCGACTGTGGTGCACCAGCACCCAGTCCCCCTCTTGGTAGGTGGCCGGTACTCGGTGCTTGTTCTTCTTGTTCCACTGACGCTCCCTCACTCTCTGGAGCATAGCCTTGGCCTTGTCCACCTTCGCTTGTTGCTCTTGGACCCATTCACCCACAGAAGAATGGGTGTCCTCTGGATAGGGGGCATGTAGGAACCATGCCGGGCGCCCTAGGAATAGCTCATGGGGCGAGTAGCCAGTAGCTGAACTCTCTTGGGAGTTCATCATCAAGGATATGACGGGGAGTAGTCTCACCCAGTCTCTGGTGCGTTCAGTTTTGCACCATATCCGTACATTCTCCTTGAGGACGGGGATCTATCGCTCACATAGGGGGTTGCTTGTGTGCGGATGAATCCCCGTAGACACCTGGACATTGAGGAATCTCAGGACCCTCTTGTACCAACCGGTATCTGAGCGTACTCATACGTCCTCATCGGAGTTGATCTCCTTGGGCGCCCCATAGACACAAAACCACTCCTCCGGGAGTATCTCGATCGTCTCATCCCCGGTAATGTGCTTGGTACATGGGAACACCCTGGTAAACCTGGTCAACCCACAGGTTACCACGAGGGCGAAGTCATAGCCCCCAAACTTCGGCATCTCCGTGTAGTCCACGTATAGAACACTGTTAGCACAGTGAGGGATGGGCAGGGTCGAGTAGAGACCTCTGTCCCTGATATCCCCTGGTTTACAGGACCTGCACGGGCACTTGTCCACGATAGGCTGGAGGGCTTCCGCAGTTGGTCATCAGTCCACGTAGTGTGGAACCGCTGCTTGAGCAGCCTCAGGGTGCGGTCAGCACCCACATGACCGCTGGACTCATGGGTCCACTTCAGCAGCGCTGGGACTCTGTCACTAGGCACCACAATGCGGTCCTCGTGCCAGAGGTAGCTCTTGTCCCTCTTCCACTGGTCTTGGTTGACCAGGAGGGGTTCAAGGCGTTTCTCCAGGCGCTTGTAGATATCCCCAAACTCCTTCAGGTACTCCAATTGTTGGAGTCCATCCAGGGGGCGTATCATCGTCATGATGAGGTCCAAGTGGACGTCCATACGGCTGAACGCCTCCTTAGCCAGCGCTTCAGACCGGGCACCAATCAGCGCGTCGAAGTTGTTGCGGCTGATGTAGTCGGCACACTCGTTCTTCACTCCCTGGATATGGTGTACCGTCAGCCGTAGTTGACTGAGGTAGGTCCACCAGCGCCGTAGCTTGGCCTTCTCAGGTGGGGGGCCCTTCTGGAAACTGCGGACCGGTTCTTGGTCGCACAGCCAGACCACAGGGTTACTCCCCAACAGTCGTGCTTGTGAGGATAGCACCAGCATACCCGCGAGCAATTCCTGCTCATAGGTGGAGTAGTTCCCCCTGGCCTGGTTCCACTTCCAGTTCCAGTGGCCCAGAGGTACTAGGACCCACTTGTCGTCAGGGTAGCTTTCCTTGAGGGTTCCATCTCGGTTGAGACCTTCCGTCCCCCATTGGGAAATGGCCGAGTCGAACTCCTCCTTCTCTAGTGCTTGCCATTGGAACAACGTTCCACCACCGCCCACATTGCTGGCGTCGGTCACCAGGATAATCTCCCCTTGTGCCCTAGGCACGCCCAAGCACTTAGCGTTGGCTACCTTGTCTTTGAGCTCGTCAAACGCTTGTTGCTCTTGTGGGCCCCAGCGCCAAGTAGTACTCTTCTTGATCAAGTCCGTCAGAACGGCGCTGGTGTAGGTGAAGTTTTTGATGTGGCGGCGATAGAAGTTGCACGCCCCAATGAAACTGCGTACATCATGAAGACCTTTCTTGGGGTCTTCGTGTCGTACCTTGGCATCCATCAGGGGTTTGGCCTTAGAGGCCGCTGGGGTCCACCACCCATAGCCAACGTCAAACCCCAGGTACTGCATGGTCTCCTGCATGAAATCACACTTCTCCAGCTTGAGTTGTGTGTGGTTCTCCTTGCAGACCGCAAAGAACTCACCTAAGAGGATTAGGTGATCCTCCTGGGTATTGGTCCCGAGGCATACATCGTCGATGTGAGCCTCCATCTGGGCACCACGGGATATGAGCTCCTGCACCTTAGGTCTCCTCCGTAGGATGGACAAGATCTTGTTCATCAGCTCTTGGAATAGAGCGGGTGCGTTAGCCACGCCAAACGGCATGACCTTCCACTTGAACACCTTCCCCTGAGGGGTGATGAAGGCCAGTAGTTCCTGTGCGTTGGGTGTCAGGTCCACTTGACAGAATCCGCTCCTCTTGTCCATTTTGGTCTTGTAGCAACAGGAGGCTATCTTCTCCAGGGTAGACTCCATATTGGGAATGGACCCTGAGTGGTTCAGCGTTTTCTTGTTCAGCTCTCCGTAGTCCACTACCAGCCGTTTGGCTGTAGACCCAGGTTTAGCCACCAGGAAACAGGGGCTGCAGTGTAGGGGGTAGTCCCCGTCCTTGTACTCCAGGACTAGGCCAGCGTCGATACATTCTTGTATCTGTCGCTCAATCTCGTCGGCCTGCTCTTTAGGAGGGAAGCGGTACCCAGAACCCCATGGCTAGGGCAGGGCATACAACCGGTCTCCAGTCCACTAACCCCAAGTACGGAAGGGAAGACCGGTCTCCGGTCCACTAACCCCATGTGGGGAAGGCGCCCGTTGACGCCCGGTGCGAGCCCGGCGGGAGCGTGTTCCGTGCCGTAAAGCCCCGCATCGGCAACCGATGCACCGCCAGCGGAGATTTATATATCAGAATATCAGGAATCAACAGGGTTTTATTTTCATATTGTTTCCGTCAATTTTTACGCTTCCGTTCTGATACTCACTGTTTTGACTGCTGGCGGTTGGATGGCGACTTTACCGTAACCGCCAGTTTAACTGTTTATAATGGAAATTTTAACGCTATCCGTGACGAAGGCTCTAAAGTCTTCAGCAATTACGTTGATGCATCCGCAATTTTCACATTCTACACTCGCAACCTTAATCCGAATTTTTCAGGATGTCGAGATCGGATTTTCGACTTCGACATCCCCGCACTTGATTTGACCTCTTTCGAGTGGACCTACGTGCTTCCCTATGCACGAATCAACTTTCCTTTTATCCTGCCCTCCATTTGTCTTAAAGATATGGGCAAAACAAAGTTGATTCGTGAGGCCACCTGTGAAGGTCATCTCTCGTGTTGCTTGCGAGGAATGACAATAAGGAAACGTGGGATGTATTCACAATACTCCCGACGTAATTTAGGAAGCATTATATGCCTTGCGTCTCCACACGTGCGCCCTAGTGTAATGGATCATGGTCAAGAGGGTAGAGTTTGCGTTGTAACTCTATGGCCGTGATATTGCGTGCGTTAAGATAACTTTCGAGTGTAGCGCGCAAGTGTTGGTGTTGTATAGGAACTCTCCTTGAGTTCCTATGAGCGATTGACACAAAGTTATGCCCTTGGAGGGGCATGACATATCGTGGGGGGAGCTACCTTTTTGGGCAATATGTGGTACGTGCCATGTGTTGTGTTGCGTGCCCATTTGGTGGGTCCATCGCTCCAAGCCAAACCCGCCAATGGACCTCATATTGTGCAAGCCCCTTCCTTACACTCCCCACAATCAATTGCAAGCCTAACCTTCGTGAAGGGAAGCTTGTGTGGCGATCCCAAAGCGATGCGTTGGGAGCAAGGTGTGTGTTTTGCAATTTTCCATATTTTCATGTGCCCACTTGGAAGGCAGCGCTCGTAACCTTTCAAAGCGCCCCAAGTGGAGCACATATGTGGGATCGAAGGTCATTGGTGTCAAGTCATTATGTTTAGAAGGATTAGTTGATTGCACGATCCGAGCCGAAGATATTATAATATAATTGTGCACCTTCCAAGGCACTCGTGTGTATCTTTGTGCCAATTTTGCCGTTTTTGGCCCCTCATGATTTCAAGCGGCGACCGTGTATTTCAACGTTGCGCTCAATTGACATCATGATCCAAGTATGTTATGAGGGTACACCCTCGGTGCCCAACATATCTTGGACCCGGCGAATAAATCCTCTTGGGCTTGGCATACCGTGGCCGCCATGTTGGCGATTTGGGACTATCCCAAATCATGGGCTCACTTGGCGACCCTGCCATTCCCAAAACCGGAGGAGTTGGGCGACGCCCAAAAGATATGTTGGACACATATGACTTGATTCCAATCCTATGGCACACTCCGGTCCGAGTCGGGCATGTGCCTCATTTGCCCCAACCATGAGTGTGCGCATTTTTGGCCATTTTGAGCATTTTTCCACTTTTGCTGCCCGCCGTGCACTATGTTGAGCCCACCCGTGCACGCCGGACGCATGGACCAATGGACCATATATGACATGGGTGTTATGTATATTGGTCCCCATGGTTCACACACCACGTGGGCGAAGCGGAGCAACCTTCGTTAAGGCGCTAGCCCAAAGTGAGTGTGGGCAATTTTACCATTTTGGCATTTGTGGACCCAATTGGGATCGTCACCACGCCGAGTAGCATGGAGATCTTTGGAGTCCAAGGGCATGGGAGTCTCTGTTCCACTCCCGGTGGATCGGGTATGGAATGGCGGATCCGATCTCCAAGACGGCGTCGAGATATACTATTGGGAGCACACCGAATTTTGGCTCATTTCAAGCAGCCAAAATGACCCCAATTTGGGACCCCAATTTTCCCCTTCCGTGTGGTCAATTTGCGGCCCCATATCTCTATGCCCACAGAAAGCCCGGACCTAAATTCAAATTGTACACTCAGATAAAAGTCCTAGGTCCTGCCTCCTAACCTGTGAGCCATTGGGCTTGCCCTGGCCGGGCGAGCCACGCGTGGGAATGACGCCAATTTTGGTGATTTTGGCATCATGACCCCACTTGACGAATCTGTGTTGCCCTTTTGCTGGAACCTCAGAGGGAACCAGGTTGGGTAAGGGCTCCGGGGAGTTCGTACTCGAAGGGCATAGGGTCAGTTGCCTCGTCCCTACTTCTGGCGGGTCCTGACCAGGGGTCAATTTTGGAGATTTTGGAGCTAATATCAGTTTGGGCTGAAACAGCCCATTTTCAGCTACCAACTCCTGAGGGATAATGGCGGGGCCATATCTCTGGCTCAGAGAGGAGTTGAGACCTGCCGTTAAGGGAGCATAGGGAGCTACTGTCGGTTGGCCTTGAGGCGCCTTGGTTTTCAGGAACTCGCCTGTGGCTGGGCGGAACACCCCCCCTTTCGGCAGGGTTTCAGGGTCCGGACTGAGCAGGGCATGGGCTGTGTTTGAGCCCCCGCCCCCACCAGCCACTGAGAGGGTCGGACCTGGGATTGGGATAGGAGTTGGGACTGAGTGTCTATTGTCCTGTAATGCCCTTACCCCAGTCCTTCTTTAAACCCATGTGTACATATCCTGATGTGTTGCTGTACATACTTTCGTTCCCTTGTTGCAGAGTGGCAAGGATCCTGAAACGCTTTGTCACATGACACAAGCGCATTGATGCCCTTGTGAGCGTAGTGCTTTGCCTGCCTGCTCACCTGTGCGTGTCACCGCAGTGTCCCGTGGCCGGCCCCCCACGGGAACGCGTCAAAAGCGTTTCACCGCCGCGGGGTTACCCAGCCCTCGCGTGCCACTCGGGGCCACCAACCCCGAGCAGCGCGGCGCGGCTCGCAGCTCGCAGCGCAGCGCAGCGGCTCGCAGCGCAGCGCAGCGGCTCGCAGCGCCACTCAGCGACAGCGCCGAGTTCGTCACGGAGCCAGCAGGGCCGTCCAGAGCATCGCCCTGACCGCGCCGCGACCGTGAAGGAAGTGGACTGACCAGGACTCCTGCAAAAGCGAGTCCCATCGGCCGACCAGCAAGGCCGCGTCAACCACCTCCACAACCACCGGCTGACCAGCACCAGCCGCACTCCCAGCCCAGTGCTGCAGCACCCGCCTCAACAACCACCACCAGTTCGTTGAGTGGAACGAGTGCACACCAAGGACCTCAAGATCAAGTACCACCCCCGCTGCCATGGTAAACTGGCAGGAAGCGGGCAGGATGTGGCCGAGGCCCCACCCCCATGCGGCACGCCTGCTGCGTGGGTTGGTTTGGGACCAGCACTACCGCCACAGCCACCCCCAGTGCGAAGGCGGCATGCCCGGGAGCTTCGAGCTCCGCGAGGACATGGGGGAGGACCGCCTGCGGGCAGTGGAGGAGTGGCTGCGGGCGGAAGGGTACGAGTACCGCTTCCGCCGCAAGCACTGGAGGACCTGGACCCGGCCAGACAGGCCCGGCGAAGGGCTGCGCCCCGACGGGATTGAGGAGGACGAGGACTCCAACGAGTACCCGTCGGGCGCCTCGATCAATGTCTCCATGTGGGACATGATCGAAAGGAACTTCCCGGAACCGGGGAGCGAGCGCAGGCTGCAGGGCAGCAGCAGCGCGTCTCCGGGGAAGGAGAAGCGGTCCGCCGGGGACAGGAAGCGGGACCGGAAGTGGCGGGAGTACCAGGAGTCCCTGGTCGCCGAAGCCGCCCAAGGCGCCAAGTGCGGAACCCCAGCCCCCAGTCCCCAACGGGCCAATGGTGGTCATCACCCCGGCCACGCCACCCTGGGCGACTTCATCCAAGTCGCCAGGCAGACCAAGGCCAAGCCCCGTCCGCTGCTCCTGAGGCCCCAGCAGGCCCCAGCAGGCCCGAGCAGCGACGTGGAGTCGGCCCACCGCGGGAGGATGCCGGCCGACCAGGCCAGCTCCAGCAGCAGCGTCGCTCCCGACATGGACGTGGCGCGCGCCTGTGAGCACGCCTGTGGGGTGCCCTGCAACCTTCGGGTTGCCCGGCAACGGGCCAGGCAGCACAGCGCTGCCGTGCAGGGCGCCGTCGGCATCGCCCAGGAGGAGGCTGCGGAGTGGGCGCATGGCATGGCCATACATGCCCAGACCGTGGCGGCCATTGCGGCCGGACTCACGGCCGCAGCCGCCCATGGGGCAGCTACTGCCCAGGTCAACGGTGAGTTGGCGGCAGCCGACGAGGAAGCCCGCCTGACGCAGGAGGCCATTGCCTGCAGAGAGGCCGAGGTGAGGGCGCTGGAAGAGGCGCTTGCCCAAGAGAGGGCAAAGAAGGAGGCGGAGGAAAGGGCCCACGCCGAAGCGACGGCCAAGGCCCAGGCGGACACCGCCAAGAAGGACGCCATCGAGGCCGCGCGACAAAAGGTCACTGAGGAGAAGGCCAAGACAGAAGCGGAGCTGTCGGCGTTGGAAGCGCAAAAGGCGCGGCGGCAGCAGGCCCGGGAAGCCGAGGCGGCTCGTGCTCGGGAGGAAGCCGAAGTGCGGGCTGCCGCAGCCACCGCCACCACAATGGAGGAGGCAGAGGCCAAACTCCGCCGCGAGACTCCCCCGGGAGGATCACGAGTGGAGACCCTTCGAAAACTTTTCGAAGGGGACGCCTCCTCCAAGATGACGCTGGACGAGGCAGACACGGGCAGCAGTGGAAGCAGTGGCCCCACTGCCCATCGACGGAGGAAGGGTAAGGGGAAAACCCCCGAGAGGCCGCAGAGGCCAGCGGGTGGACACCCCCACGACAGTGACCCCTTCTTCACCGCCAGCGACGGGGATGAACGAGGCCGCCGACATCGCCAAGTGGTGGCTTGGACGGGCGGAGGAGGCGGAGACGTCCCCATGGAACCGGAAGGTGAGGATGAGGATATCCCTCCTCCCTACCGGAGATCGGAGTCTTCCGAGACCGAGACGCCCGGGTGGGGCGACATGGAAGAGGATGGCGACATGGACTTCGGCATCACGAAGAAGCGCCCATCCTCGGACCCACCGAGACGACCCGGCGGAGGCCCACCGGAACCCCCTGGCGGAGGACCATCAGGACCCCCTGGAGGACGCCCACCAAGTGGACCCCCTGGAGGCGGAACACCGGGCGGGGGAGGACCCCCTGGACCGGGCGGACCCGGCGGAGGCCCTCCTGGAGGACCCCCTGGGGACCCCGACGACCCACCAGGGAACGGCGACCCGGATACCACCTGGCGGTGGATTGTCTACCTCCGCAGGAGAGTCCAGTTGCTCGAGCTGGAGGTAGACACGGGCAAGGGCGAGATGGCTCGCATCTCCAGGGTCGCCGCGCGCGCGCAGAAAGAGCTGGACATCGCCAGGGCCGAGACCAGGCAGCTGAACACCGTCCTCAGCGGCCTGCAGCAGAGGCTGGACGCGCTGGAAGCCCGTGGGAGCGTCGGCAGCGACCACCCACCCCTGGAGTCTGGCTCGTCGGATGACGGCTGGGGACCCGGACCAGGTCCAGGCAGACCCCACGCCCCCGGCGGAGACCCCAGGAGTCGCCCCAGCGCCAGTGCCCCCTCTCTCACCGCCCCCTCTCACCACAGCGCGGGCCGCCGCAACGAGCGCGTGCCGCCCGGCAGTGGCAGTGAGGATTGGCGTGATGAGTGGCTCAGCGCGGAGTACCGCAGCCGCCGTGCCCCACCGCGGACACCGGTACGCCCCCGGCGCCCCGCACCAGCCCTGGAGCCAATCCCAATGGCTGGTGGACGTTATGGTGGACTCAGGGATGAGGTCCCCAGAGGAGACGTGGAGTGGGATGTCGGTGAAGGTGAGGACCTGGATCTGGACCTGGAGGAGTTCGACATCAGCCCACCGCGTGGTCTACGACGGGAGGCCGCTGAACGCAGCCGCCGGCGCCGTGATGAGGATGCGTACATGGAAGGAGTACGGCGTGAACATCCAGGTTCAGCGTACATGGAGGAACCGCGGCGTAGCCACAGGGATTCCATGGAGGAGATGGACGTGGCGGCCGTGGGAGTCCGTGGGCGAGGCCGATGGGAACCTCGGTCGACCTCGCGGCCGGCGTTCATGGTCTCTAAGGCCGCGGATGCCGCCGTGTGGGAAGACTTGAAGGACATCAAGCCCCCCATGTACGATGGCAACCCCCTCAACCTCGACCGCTTCTTGGAGAAGCTGGACGATTGGGGGCTGGCCGTCACTGAAGACCTGCCTCCCGCGGATGCGGAGAGATATGTCTTCAGACGGTTCAGGTACCGCCTGCCGGAAGTGCTCGGCGAGCTATACTTCGTGGCGACCACGGAGGGGAGAATCAAGACCCTCAAGGAAGCCAAGAAGTGGCTCAACGAGCAGGAGCGGGTGGACGCTCCGCAGGTGGCTGCCAAGCGCTGGAAGTCCATCAAGCTTGAGCATGATGGACGGGAGATCCGCCTACGAGATTGGCGACACTTCCGAGGGCAATACACCCTCTTCCGCCGCAACGTGGAGGATTGGAACGAGGGTGACGAGCAGGCTCGCCTGCTCTCCATGCTGCCGGAAGCATGGATCAAGAGGGTCACCAAGGAGGAAGCCAAGGAGGGCAAGTCCAACCACACGGTCAAGATGATGCTCCCCAAAGAGTATCATACGAACGTGGTGGCTTGGACGAAGAAGAACGTGGCCCGGGATGTCAAACGGCACTCCCTGCGGAACGCTCTCCTCATCACCGTCTCAGGCGATCGCGAGAAGACCGCGATGTGGCGCCTTGACGAGTGTGAGTTGAGCGGCCAGACCATCCGTCTGCAGGCCATCCCGGCGCGGATGAGCTGCGACGTGATCCTGGAGTGGGTTGGAGAGGAGGTGCTCAAGGAGTACCGGAACCTCCACCACACCCGCGGGTTGAGGCCCGGCGACCGCGACGTCAACTACGTTGGTGAGGGACCTGGCGGGGAAGCTGCCATGGACCCAGCGGGAGCCGGCGGCGATGAGACTCTCGTCGACGATGACGACGATGATGAGCCCGCCGAAGTGGCTGTGTGTGCCTTCGTGGCCAAGAACCTGAGCGCGGGGGGCAAGCCGGGAAACTGGAAGCCCCTGCAGCAGGGTTGGAGGAAGCAGGAGAAGAGGGACCCTCGCCGCATTGGCGACCCTCCGCTGTCCTTTGGGGAGTTCATACGAGCTCACCCTCAGGGCTGTTTCGTGTGTTATGGGAGGAAGCGAGGCTTCAACCATGACCACCGAACATGCCCCGTCCACAAGGCCGACACGGAGGCTTACAAGAAGGCGCATGGGTCGAAGAAGCGTGCGCCCGCGGGTATCCGGGAAGCCAAGGTGGAGGTGGACAGGGACGAGCTTTCCAAGCTGGTGTCACAGGGGACCGAGTTGGCCAAGGAGATCCAGGAGATCAAGAGGAACTGGGTCCCCAGGTCGGACAACAAGAACAAGGAGAACAACCAGAACGACGAGAACAAGGACAAGAACAAGATGACTAGAAAGGAAAAAAGGGAAAGGAAGAAGGGCGTCAACGAGGTTGATGCCGAGGAGACTTCCCCTACTTCCACAACCGACGCCCCCTAGTGGAGCCCCTGCAGCCAAGGGCCCCAGCTAGGGCGGTCGCAGGATGGTGACGTGGGAAGCGCCGAACCATCCCAGTCGGGAGTCGATAAGCACAAGGGGACTGCCGCGGGCGGAAGGCCCGGTCTGGCACCCAGTCGCGGAGGCGGGGTGAGGGCAAGTGAAGGCACGAACCCTTGAACCCGTCCGTCCTTCGCGACCAAGAATGTGTTTGATGTACTACAGGATCTATCCGAGAGTATCGGAGGATCACCCGGACCGCAGCTGGATGCTGCAGATGGGCAGCCTGAGCCCATTGTCCACGACCTGCACCAGTCGCTTGTTGAGCTTCTGGAATGGCCGGAGATCCGGAGTTTGCACGCCGTGCGCCGTGTCGGTCGCGAGCGGCAGTTGAATCTTAAGGTCCGTGCCCTATGCGGGGAAGTGGAAAAGGTTTTCGACGTGTTGGTCGACACGGGAGCTCAAGTCAGCTTGGTCAAGGCTGGCCTACTTCCACCAGAGTGTCTGACCGACAGTCGGAAACCTGTCAGGCTGAAGGTGGCGAACGGCCAGTACATGGTGGGAGGCACGAAGGAAGCGGCCATTGGGCTGCAGTTCGTGAACCATCGTGAGCTGAGCCGCCCAGACCTCGGCAAGGAAATCCTCCTGCACGGTCGCTTCTACGACGCCGAGATGGACTGGGACATGATCGTCGGGTACGACTTCATGATGGACACGGACTCCGGCGTCCTCCCGGCCCAGGCCTCCATGACCCTGTACCAGGACGACCAACTCTCGTGGCTTTCGTCACCTGAGCACCATGTGGAATGCCAATGGATCCACCCCGAACGCAATGAGCTCGAAGTGGCCGCGCTGGACACTGAGCCAACTGGTCCTGCAAACCAGGAGTACGGCGTAAGGCCGGAAGTGGCGAGCGGAGTGGTCGCGGACTTGGGAGCTTCGGATCTGGCCCTGGATGCGTTTTCTTCAGGAACCTCCGCCCATCTTCGGGTGTGTGAGAAGTACTGGAGCGCACAGGACTCCGCGTGGAAGAAGCACTGGGGTCCGCATCAGGGATTGATGTGGATCCATTGCCCCCGTTGGGACATTCCAAGAGCCATAGCGAAGATTCGCAAGGACCGCTCCAAGGCAGTGCTGGTTGTTCCTATGGGATGCACCGAGGAGGAAAGTACCCGACATTGGGTAGCCTCATTGACCAACATGCCCTTAAACAAGGTCGTCCTACCGGCTGGAGAGAGTGTCTATCAGGACGCTAAGGGACAGGCCATGCCACCCCAGAGATGGCCAACGGAATTCCACTATGTGGATGGGGGCCTTGATCAGGCCGACGCCACGGACTTCGTGTGTGTCAACCGCATCAGAGCGGAGCCATGGCGGCAATGCTTTGCGGTTCCCCCTCTTGACATCGAAGAATCGGATTCGGAAGACCCCCTCACTGAAGAGGAGTGGGATCTGGTTCAGGGGTATATGGATCAGCCCTTTCACGACTGGGGAAACCAGCGTGAGGGCAAGGGCCAGGACAGAGCCTGGTGGGAAGTGGACTCCATCGTCTCCGGTTCCTATGACGGGAACACCTGCGTTCAGAGGGTGCTGGATCATATGTCCAGCCAGGACGAGCCGCCCGGCGGTAACCCACCCACCTACGGCGATCTATTCCGAGGCAAGACCAGAGATGGCCCTTTGGGCCACCTGGGAAGACCACCTGAGCCGAAACCGAGCGGGGTCGCTACCCCTCAAGTAAGCTCCGTGGTTCAAGTGCCCGGAAGAGCCAAGGCGGAGTCCGATGACTGCCCCAAGATTCAGGCATTGAGGGCCAGGCTGCAACAGAAGTATGGTGATACCTTCTTCAGCGGTAAGCCTGTGTTTCCCCCACCGGTGCGTGGACCGTATGGCGAGGCCAGGATACGACTGAAGCAGGACCCCCGTGTGTACCGGCACCGGGAGTGTGGCCTGAGGGGCGAGAGGAAAGAGGCCATGGAGAAGATCCTCCGTGACTACATCCAGAGAGGCTGGCTTGAGCCGTGCCACTCCGAGTGGGCCTCTCCGTGCTTCGTCGTCCCCAAGAAGGTGGCCGGTGAGTGGCGGCTCGTGGTCGACTACCGCGGCCTGAACGCCCAAACGCAGCACGACATCTATACGCTGCCCCTCATTGAGGACATGCTGCAAAAGCAACACCGGCGGAGGATCTTCACTGTGATTGACCTGAAACATGGTTATCATCAGATGCCTCTCGCCGAGGAGTCCCGTGCCTGCACAGCCATGAGCACCCCACTAGGACCTCTCCAGTGGAAGGTGATGCCCATGGGCGTTACCAACGGCAATGCGGCTTTTCAGCGGATGCTGGAGAACCTGCTTGAGCCGGTGCGCGACTGTGCGGACCCCTTTGTGGACGACGTGATCATCGCGTCCGGGGACCCCAGTATGAGCTACAAGGAGCTCCTGGAGGCACAGGAGAGGGACGTCACTCGAGTGCTGGACCTTCTGGTTCGGCACAAACTCACGGGCAGCAGTGACAAGGCCACCATCGCGGTAAGCGAGGTGGTCTTCCCTGGCCACGTAGTCGGGAACGGGCAGCGAAAGCCCATACCTGGCAAGGTGGCTGCGATTGAGCACTGGGAAAAGCCCAAAACGGTCTCTGAGCTACGGGCGTATCTGGGGTTCTGCAACTACTACTCGGGGTATATCAAAATGTATGCCGAGTATGCAGCCCCCATGACGACCATGCTCAAGGGCAACCGAGAGGAGACCAAGAAGGGGTCCAAGAAGGCTCTGGTCTGGACTGAAGAGTCTGACCGTGCCTTTGAGGGGATGAAGCAGGCGCTGCTATCCGCAGTGGGTCTGCACCTCGTGGATCCCGACCGAGGGTTCGTCCTGCGCACTGACGCTTCCGACTACGCCATTGGCGCTGTGTTGGAGCAAGTGCTTGACGACGGGAGGCACGTGCCCGTGGCCTTCTGGAGCCGAGTCCTGGCGGAAGGCCTGAGACGGACGTGGACGCCCCGTGAAAAGGAGGCGTATGCCATCGTCATGGCTCTCAGGAAATGGGCCGGGTACATAGCCCTCCATCCCGTCACCGTCTGCGCCGACCATTAGAGTCTGCAGTCGTGGCACAAGGAGCACGTGGACACCCCCTCAGGTCCCGCCTCCCGACGGGCAAGATGGCATGAGACCTTGGCCAAGTTCGCCCTCACGGTTGTGTATATTCCTGGAAAGGATAACACCGTGGCGGACTGTCTCAGTAGGTGGGCCTATCCCGCCAGCAAGGGCATGACGGATATCTCTGCCCATGGCGATGAGGCTGAGACCGCTGAAGCCAAGAGGATCATCGAGATGGAGCGGCTGATGGAGGAGGAGGGTGCTAAATGCTTCGTCGTCATGGCTGCGTATGCCCCCCTCGGAAAGAGGGTGAGCAGAGCGGTCAGTGTACTCGCCCCTGAGGGACCTGAGTCCGACAAGCACCTCTTCCCGGAGTCTTGCCTCCAGGACGACTGGACCGACGACTACGCCAAGTCTGAGGCCTTTGCGGCCGAGTATAGGGCTGTGACCGACCCTGATGACGGGCAGAAGTGGCCAAAGGGGCTGACTGAGGAAGATGGCAAGCTCTACCGGAATGGTAAGCTGCTAGTACCGGAGTCCCGGGTGCTCGAGCTTTGTGAAGCTTGGCACCACCACATGCTGCACCCAGGATTCAAGAAGCAAGCCCTTGACATGCAGCGCCGGTTCGAGATCGACCACATCGTTCTCTACACCGCCATCAAGAAGGTCAGGAAGGGTTGTTCGGTCTGTCAGGGCTGCAATCCCGATAACCGGAACGTCAAGGGGGAACCCCAATGGACGCCGGTTCCTGACCAGCCCATGGAGAGCGTGGCCATGGACGTCTTCTGCATGCCCGAAGTTCACATTGGCAAGGAGACCTTTGACTGTGTGGTTCTCTGTGTGGACCGCCACAGCGGCTACGTTGTAGCCGTTCCGGCACGCAAAAAGGGGTTGCTTGCCAAGGAAGTGGCAGTCATGATGATTCGTCATTGGCTGACCGTCTTTGACATCCCCCGCACCATTTCCAGTGACCAAGGGCCCCAGTTTACTGGTGGCTGGTTCAAGGCTATGTGTTCCCTCATGGGAATACGTCACGCCAAGAGCGTCGCCTATCTCAGCCGGTCTAACGGCCGTGCTGAAGTGGCTGGACGGCAGCTGTTCGAGAAGCTGCGCAAGATCCACATCACCAATCCACGTCGGAACTGGTTTGAGGAGATGTGGCCTGCTCTGAAGGCCCATCATGACACCCCCACTCCGGGCGGTTTGTCCCCTCACCAGATTCTGTTTGGCAGGGACCCCCTGGGTAGGGGACTTCCCTTGTCTGGTGATGGCATGGCCATGGATGCCAAGGAATTCTTTGCGCGGCAAGAGCAAACGGCGCGGGACATCCGCCAGCAGCTCGAGAAGGAGCATGCTGAGCGTCAGAAGTCCGCCCCGAGCTCGACAGCGCAGAGTTGCAGCCAGGGGCGCCTGATCAGCGCCCTGAGGTCTCCCCTGATGTGTTTTCAGCGCTTGTGAGGTCGGCGGATCGTCCCTTGCTTGCTTGCTCTCTTACATCTTCCGCCGACCTGCCATCAGAGTGGCCATATACCCCCCCCCTGCTGAATCCAGAGGAGGATGGCCCCTCTCTTCTTCCATTCGTCACTCACCCCCCTGCTGAATCCTTGGGAAACCAGGTAGGGCGACTGACCTTCATATTTCTGAGCTCTTGGGGCCCAAGAGCATACGACGTTGCGCAACGGATGCCGCTGTAATCGGCATTGCGATATTTTTGGTGAGTGGTCTGGTTCCATGGCACTTGCGGAATCCAGACCAGTCGACGTGTGTCTCGAGACTATATATGGCCTGAACTCAGGCGTTTTCTTGCCTACCCTCCTGCATATGCCATATCCTGACCGTGGCGTGGTTTGGCGCTCTTTCCAGAGTGTGTTTACACGCCTGTTTACCTGATTATTGTTTTGCTTTTCTGCTCTCCAGGATATGTGCATTTGTATGTTATATATATATGTATACGATTGTCAGCCCATCACCGACGGATGGACTGTTTTCTCCCCCCCGAGGGGATTCGAATCGCAATACAGAAGCGCCCTGAGTCGCCGTGTACATGTTTATACACAGGGTCGAGCCTGGACCAGTACCGGATTACATATTCTTCTGTTTGAGTGCCCGTGATACCGTGTTGCCCTATTTGCTGTGTGTGGAGACCCTGATGGCGCCAGGCGGGAAGCCCAGTTGCCTGACTACACTCCCAGCGGTCCGTCACTGTCAGTCCCAGTGTGAGCCTACCGATTCGCAGACGCACATGCAGTCGGATGGCGGCCTCCGGTGCTCCTGACCTCGGTCAGTCTGCCTGGGAAACTGGTGGTTTGAGGAGTCGACGCCTCCGCCCACACTGCATGAGGACTCCCTCATGTATGGCCTTCGTGGTAATAGGGCGAGGGAAAAGACGGCCTTGATGCCCGATCCCTTAAGGAGGAGCTCGTTCGGCTGTGGCACTCTGGACTCGCGTCGTATGGATATGGACATGGTGCGCCCGAGGAAGGACCCGTGGGAACTCTCCCCAGTCGGCGGGCCCTGGGAAGCTTGGGGTAGCCTGATGGATCTTTGTGGTCGCTCTCGACCTGTGGGACCACCTCGGTCGTCGCGTGACGCCTATGTTGGCTGTGTATGCCACTGCCACTGTGGTGGTGACCGTAGCAGCCGGCAGCCGGTGCGCCTGGTATGGGTTAACGGGTCCTTTGGATGCCGAACAATCGCCGCCAGGGCCCGGGACTTGATACTTGATACTATACATGTGCTACGAGCTTTTACAGCATCATACCTATCATACTGTGGAATTTGGGCAGCCTGACCTGAGCCAGCCTGAAGTGAGGATGTGACACCCCCCCCCTTCAGGAAATGGTCCTGGGTACCCGCTGCCATGCGTGGGTGTAATCGAGCCCCCCCCAAGGGTTTGCTCTAAGAAGGGGGGTGAAGCGGTACCCAGAACCCCATGGCTAGGGCAGGGCATACAACCGGTCTCCGGTCCACTAACCCCATGTACGGAAGGGAAGACCGGTCTCCGGTCCACTAACCCCATGTACGGAAGGAGCCCGTTGACGCCCGCTGCGAGCCCGGCGGGAGCGTGTTCCGTGCCGTAAAGCCCCGCATCGGCAACCAATGCACCGCCAGCGGAGATTTATATATCAGAATATCAGGAATCAACAGGGTTTTATTTTCATCTTGTTTCCGTCAATTTTTACGCTTCCGTTCTGATATTCACTGTTTGGACTGCTGGCGGTTGGATCGCGACTTTACCGTAACCGCCAGTTTAACTGTTTATAATGGAAATTTTAACGCTACCCGTGACGAAGGCTCTAAAGTCTTCAGGAATTACGTTGATGCATCCGCAATTTTCACATTCTACACTCGCAACCTTAATCCGAATTTTTCAGGATGTCGAAATCGGATTTTCGACTTCGACATCCTCGCACTTGATTTGACCTCTTTCGAGTGGACCTATGTGCTTCCCTATGCACGAATCAACTTTCCTTTTATCCTGCCCTCCATTTGTCTTAAAGATATGGGCAAAACAAAGTTGATTCGTGAGGCCACTTGTGAAGGTCATCTCTCGTGTTGCTTGCGAGGAATGACAATAAGGAAACATGGGATGTATTCACAATACTCCCGACGTAATTTAGGAAGCATTATATGCCTTGCGTCTCCACACGTGCGCGTCAGTGTAATGGATCATGGCCAAGAGGGTAGAGTTTGCGTTGTAACTCTATGGCCATGATATTGCGTGCGTTAAGGTAACTTTCGAGTGTAGCGCGCAAGTGTTGGTGTTGTATAGGAACTCTCCTTGAGTTCCTATGAGCGATTGACACAAAGTTATGCCCTTGGAGGGGCATGACATATCGTGGGGGGAGCTACCTTTTTGGGCAATATGTGGTACGTGCCATGTGTTGTGTTGCGTGCCCATTTGGCGGGTCCATCGCTCCAAGCCAAACCCGCCAATGGACCTCATATTGTGCAAGCCCCTTCTTTATACTCCCCACGATCAATTGCGAGCCTAACCTTCGTCAAAGAAAGCTTGTGTGGCGATCCCAAAGCGATGCGTTGGGAGCAAGGTGTGTGTTTTGCAATTTTCCATATTTTCATGTGCCCACTTGGAAGGCAGCGCTCGTAACCTTTCAAGGCGCCCCAAGTGGAGCACATATGTGGGATCGAAGGTCATTGGTGTCAAGTCATTATGTTTAGAAGGATTAGCTGATTGCACGATCCAAGCCGAAGATATTATAATATAGTTGTGCACCTTTCAAGGCACTCTTGTGTATCTTTGTGCCAATTTTGCCGTTTTTGGCCCGTCATGATGTCAAGTGGCGACCGTGTATTTCAACGTTGCGCTCAATTGACATCATGACCCAAGTATGATATGAGGGTACATACTTCGGTGCCCAACATATCTTGGACCCGGCGAATAACTCCTCTTCGGCTTGGCATACCGTGGCCGCCATGTTGGCGATTTGGGACTATCCCAAATCATGGGCTCACTTGGCGACCCTGCCATTCCCAAAACCGGAGGAGTTGGGCGACGCCCAAAAGACATGTTGGACACATATGACTTGATTCCAATCCTATGGCACACTCCGGTCCGAGTCGGGCATGTGCCTCATTTGCCCCAAACATGAGTGTGCGCATTTTTGGCCATTTTGAGCATTTTTCCACTTTTGCTGCCCGCTGTGCACTATGTTGAGCCCACCCGTGCACGCCGGACGCATCAACCAATGGACCATATATGACATGGGTGTTATGTATATTGGTCCCCATGGTTCACACACCACGTGGGCGAAGCGGAGCAACCTTCGTTAAGGCGCTAGCCCAAAGTGAGTGTGGGCAATTTTACCATTTTGGCATTTGTGGACCCAATTGGGATCGTCACCACGCCCAGTGGCATGGAGATCTTTGAGAGCCAAGGGCATGGGAGTCTCTGTTGGACTCCGAGTGGATCGCGTATGGAATGCCGGATCCGATCTCCAAGCCGGCGTGGAGATATACTATTGGGAGCACCCCAAATTTTGGCTCATTTCAAGCAGCCAAAATGACCCCATTTTGGGACCCCAATTTCCCCCTTCCGTGTGGTCAATTGGTGGCCCCATATCTCTATGCCCACAAGGAACTCGGACCTAAATCCAAATTGTACACTCGAATAAAAGTCCTAGGTCCTGCCTCCTAACCTGTGAGCTATTGGCGTTGCCCTGGCCGGGCGAGCCACGCGTAGAAATGACGCCAATTTTGGTGATTTTGGCATCATGACCCCACTTGACGAATCCGTGTTGCCCTGATGCCGGGACCTCAGAGGGTACCAGGTTGGGTGAAGGCTCCAGAGAGTTCGTACTCAAAGAGCATAGGGTCAGTTGCCTCGTCCCTACTTCTGGCGGGTCCGGACGAGGGGTCAATTTTGGAGATTTTGGAGCTAATATCAGTTTGGGCTGAAACAGCCCATTTTCAGCTACCAACTCCTGAGGGATAATGGCGGGGCCATATCTCTAGCTCAGAGAGGAGTTGAGACCCGCCGTTAGGGGAGCATAAGGAGCCACTGTCGGTTGGCCTTGGAGCCCCTTGGTTCCGAGGAACTCGCCTGTGGCTGGGCGGGACACCTCCCCTATTGGCAGGGTTTCAGGGTCCGGACTGAGCAGCGCATGGGCTGTGTTTGAGCCCCCGCCCCCACCAGCCACTGAGAGGGTCGGACCTGGGATTGGGATAGGAGTTGGGACTGAGTGTCTATTGTCCTGTAATGCCCTTACCCCAGTCCAGTCTTAACCCCATGTGTACATATCCTGATGTGTTGCTGTACATACTTTCGTTCCCTTCGCTGGAAAGGGTCTCCTCCAGATCTTGTGACCCACGAACTCGGGTTTCAGCTTGAGGTCCATCTGTACTGACGCGTTCCCGTGGGGGGCCGGCCACGGGACGCTGCGGTGGACACGCGCAAGTGAGCAGGCAGGCAAAGCACTACGCTCACAGGGGCATCAATGCGCTCATGTCAGGTGACAAAGCGTTTCAGGATCCTTGCCACTCTGCAACAAGGGAACGAAAGTATGTACAGCAACACATCAGGATATGTACACATGGGGTTAAGACTGGACTGGGGTAAGGGCATTACAGGACACTAGACACTCAGTCCCAACTCATATCCCAATCCCAGGTCCGACCCTCTCAGTGGCTGGTAGGGGCGGGGGCTCAAACACAACCCATGCCCTGCTCAGTCCGGACCCTGAAACCCTGCCAAAAGGGGGGCTGTCCCGCCCAGCCACAGGCGAGTTCCTGCAAACCAAGGAGCTCCAACGCCAACCAACAGTAGCTCCCTATGCTCCCTTAGCGGCAGGTCCCAACTCCTCTCTGAGCCAGAGATATGGCCCCGCCATTATCACCTGGGAGTTGGTAGCTGAAAATGGGCTGTTTCAGCCCAAACTGAAATCAACTCAAAAATCTCCAAAATTGACCTCTCGTCCGGACCCGCCAGAGGTAGGGACGAGGCAACTGACCCTATGCCCTTCGAGTACGAACTCTCTGGAGCCCTCATCCAACCTGGTTCCCTCTGAGGTCCCGGCATCAGGGCAACACGGATTCGTCAAGTGAGGTCATGATGCCAAAATTACCAAAATTGGCGTCATTCCCACGCGTGGCTCGCCCGGCCAGGGCAACGCCAATGGCTCACAGGGTAGGAGGCAGGACCTAGGACTTATATCTGAGTGTACAACTTCAAATTGGGTCCGGGCTCCCTATGGGCATAGAGATATGGGGCCGCAAATTGACCACACGGAAGGGGGAAATTGGGGTCCCAAAATGGGGTCATTTTGGCTGCTTGAAATGAGCCAAAATTTGGGGTGCTCCCAATATAATATCTCCACGCCGGCTTGGAGATCAGATCCGCCATTCCATACCCGATCCACCGGGAGTCCAACAGAGACTCCCATGCCTTTGGCTCTCAAAGATCTCCATGCCACTGGGCGTGGTGACGATCCCAATTGGGTCCACAAATGCCAAAATGGTAAAATTGCCCACACTCACTTTGGGCTAGCGCCTTAACGAAGGTTGCTCCGCTTCGCCCACGTGGTGTGTGAACCATGGGGACCATTATGCATAACACCCATGTCATATATGGTCCATTGGTCCATGCGTCCGGCGTGCACGGGTGGGCTCAACATAGTGCACAGCGGGCAGCAAAAGTGAAAAATTGCTCAAAATGACCAAAAATGCGCACACTCATGGTTGGGGCAAAGGAGGCACATGCCCGACTTGGACCGGAGTGTGCCATAGGATTGGTATCAAGTCATGTGTGTCAAACATATCTTTTGGGCGTCGCCCAACTCCTCCGGTTTTGGGAATGGCAGGGTCGCCAAGTGAGCCCATGATTTGGGATGGTCCCAAATCGCCAACATGGCGGCCACGGTACGCCAAGCCCAAGAGGAGTTATTCGCCGGGTCCAAGATATGTTGGGCACCGAAGCATGTACCCTCATTTCATACTTGGGTCATGATGTCAATTGAGCGCAACGTTGAAATACACGGTCGCCACTTGACATCGTGACGGGCCAAAAACGGCAAAATTGGTACAAAGACACACAAGAGTGCCTTGAAAGGTGCACAATTATATTATAATATCTTCGGATTGGATCGTGCAATCAACTAATCCTTCTAAACACAATGACTTGACACCAATGAACTTTGATTCCACATATGTGCTCCACTTGGGGCGCCTTGAAAGGTCACGAGCGCTACTTCCCAAGTGGGCACATGAAATTATGGAAAATTGCAAAACACACACCTTGCTCCCAACGCATCGCTTCGGGTTCACCACACAAGCTTCCCTTCACGAAGGTTAGGCTTGCAATTGATGGTAGGGAGTATGGAGAAGGGGCTTGCACAATATGAGGTCCATTGGCCGGTTTGGCTTGGAGCGATGGACCCGCCAAATGGGCACGCAACACAACACAAGGCATATACTCCATATTGCGCAAAAAGGTAGCTCCCCCCACGATATGTCATGCCCCTCCAAGGGCATAACTTTGTGTCAATCGCTCATAGGAACTCAAGGAGAGTTCCTATACAACACCAACACTCGCGCGCTACACTCGAAAGTTATCTTAACGCACGCAATATCATGGCCATAGAGTTACAACGCAAACTGTACCCTCTTGACCATGATCCATTACACTAGCGCGCACGTGTGGAGACGCAAGGCATATGATGCTTCCTAAATTACGTCGGGAGTATTGTGAATACATCCCACGTTTCCTTATTGTCATTCCTCGCAAGCAACACGAGATATGACCTTCACAAGTGGCCTCACGAATCAACTTTGTTTTGCCCATATCTTTAAGACAAATGGAGGGCAGGATAAAAGGAAAGTTGATTCGTGCATAGGGAAGCACGTAGGTCCACTGGAAAGAGGTCAAATCAAGTGCGGGGATGTCGAAGTCGAAAATCCGATTTCGACATCCTGAAAAATTCGGATTAAGGTCGCGAGTGTAGAATGTGAAAATTGCGGATGCATCAACGCAATTCCTGAAGACTTTAGAGCCTTTGTCACGGATAGCATTAAAATTTCCATTATAAACAGTTAAACTGGCGGTTACGGTAAAGTCGCGATCCAACCGCCAGCAGTCAAAACAGTGAGTATCAGAACGGAAGCGTAAAAATTGACGGAAACATTATGAAAATAAAACCCTGTTGATTCCTGATATTTTGATACACAAATCTCCGCTGGCGGTGCATCGGTTGCCGATGCGGGGCTTTACGGCACGGAACACGCTCCCGCCGGGCTCGCACCGGGCGTCAATGGGTGCCTTCCGTACATGGGGTTAGTGGACCGGAGACCGGTCTTCCCTTCCGTACATGGGGTTAGTGGACCGGAGACCGGTTGTATGCCGTAACCTGGCCATGGGGTTCTGGGTACCGCTTCACCCCCCTCCTTAGAGCAAACCCTGGGGGGGGCTCGATAGCACCCAAGCATAGCAGCGGGTACCCAGGACCATATCCTGAAGGGGGGGTGTCACATCCTCACTTCAGGCTGATTCGCAGGTTAGGCTCCAATTACACAGTAAGACAGGTATAGTGCTGTAGGTTCTTGTAACTTCAAGTATAGTATCAAGTATCAAGTCCCGGGTCCTGGCGGCGATTGTTCGGCATCCAAAGGACCCGTTAACCCATACCAGGCGCACCGGGTGCCGGCTGCTACGGTCACCACCACAGTGGCAGTGGCATACACGGCCAACATAGGCGTCACACGACGACCGAGGTGGTCCCACAGGTCGAGAGCGGCCACAAAGATCCATCAGGCTACCCCAAGCTTCCCAAGGCCCGCCGACTGGGGAGAGTCCCCACGGGTCCTTCCTCGGGCGCACCATGTCCATATCCATACGACGCGAGTCCAGAGTGATATAGCCGAACTCCTTAAGGGATCTTAAGGGAGCTCCTCCTTAAGGGATCGGGCATCAAGGCCGTCTTTTCCCTCGCCCTATTACCACGAAGGCCATACATGAGGGAGTCCTCATGCAGTGTGGGCGGAGGCGTCGACTCCTCAAACCACCAGTTTCCCAGGCAGACTGACCGAGGTCAGGAGCACCGGAGGCCGCCATCCGACTGCAAGTGCGTCTGCGAATCGGTAGGCTCACACTGGGACTGACAGTGGCGGACCGCTGGGAGTGTAGTCAGGCAACTGGGCTTCCCGCCTGGCGCCATCAGGATCTCCACATCACAGCGAATAGGGCAACACGGTATCACAGGCACTCAAACAGAAGAATATGTAATCCGGTACTGGTCCAGGCTGGACCCTGTGTTTGAACATGTAAACGGCGACTCAGGGCGCCTCTGTATTGCGATTCGCATCCCCTCGGGGGGGAAAGGAAACAGTCCATCTGTCCGTGATGGGCTGACAATTGCAACATACAAATGCACACATCCTGGGGGGTAGAAAAGCAGAACAAGTGGGGTAAATAGGCGTGTAAACACACTCCGGACAGAGTGCCAAACCACGCCATGGTCAGGATAAGGCAAATGCAGGAGGGTGTACAGGAAAACGCCTGAGTTCAGGCCATATATAGTCTCGAGACACACGTCGACTGGTCTGGATTCCGCAAGTGCCATGGAACCAGACCACACACTCAAAAATCGCAATGCCGATGACAGCGGCATCCGTTGCGCCACGTCGTATGGGCTTCAAGGCCCCAAGAGCTCAGAAATATGAAGGTCAGTCGCCCTACCTGGTTTCCCAAGGATTCAGCAGGGGAGTGAGTGACGAATAGAAGAAGAGAGGGGCCACCCTCCTCTGGATTCAGCAGGGGGGGTATATGGCCACTCTGATGGCAGATCACCGAAAGATGGAAGAGAGCAAGCAAGTAAGGGACGATCCGTCGACCTCACCAGCGCTGAAAACACATCAGGGGAGAGCTCAGGGCGCTGATCAGGCACCCCTGGCTGCAATCGCCCGGGTGAGTGCTGCCAAGTCCGAAACATGGATCTTGGTCTTGTGCTTGCGGATGTACTCCATGAAGGGAGTATTGACCCGCGGCACGAACGAGGAGACGGGTTCCCAGGTATCGTGGGACGGCCCATAGCCTCGCCAACGAACCTTGAACTCCAGACCTCCGGGTGCCGAGGCTTTCGGACGCTGAGCCAGGATCTTCTCGACTGTATAGTCGTCCTGCTCAGCATAATCGTCGTCCGAGTCAGCCTCATGTGCGGCATAGCTCAGGGACACATGTTGGCCACGGAGGTCGGGTTCCCGCACACGGAGTTGACTCTCGTGGCGCTCCCGGAACTGTCCGTGACCCACCTTGATGCGGTAGGTGTCCTCACCAATCCTGCGGACCACCTCGCCGGGTGTGAACCAGGTCTTGGTGCGGTGGGTGCCCATGGGGCGGGGTCTGATCACCCACACCGGGTCTCCCACCCTGAACTTCTGCGCTGTCGAGCTCGGGGCGGACTTCTGACGCTCAGCATGCTCCTTCTCGAGCTGCTGGCGGATGTCCCGCGCCGTTTGCTCTTGCCGCGCGAAGAATTCCTTGGCATCCATAGCCATGCCATCACCAGACAAGGGAAGTCCCCGACTGAGGGGGTCCCTGCCGAACAGAATCTGGTGAGGGGACAAACCGCCCGGAGTGGGGGTGCCATGATGGGCCTTCAGAGCAGGCCACATCTCCTCAAACCAGTTCCGACGTGGATTGGTGATGTGGATCTTGCGCAGCTTCTCGAACAGCTGCCGTCCAGCCACTTCAGCACGGCCGTTAGACCGGCTGAGATAGGCGACGCTCTTGGCATGTCGTATTCCCATGAGGGAACACATAGCCTTGAACCAGCCACCAGTAAACTGGGGCCCTCGGTCACTGCAAATGGTGCAGGGGATGTCAAAGACGGTCAGCCAATGACGAATCATCATGACTGCCACTTCCTTGGCAAGCAACCCCTTTTTGCGTGCCGGAACGGCTACAACGTAGCCGCTGTGGCGGTCCACACAGAGAACCACACAGTCAAAGGTCTCCTTGCCAATGTGCACTTCGGGCATGGAGAAGACGTCCATGGCCACGCTCTCCATGGGCTGGTCAGGAACTGGGGTCCATTGGGCTTCGCCCTTGACGTTTCGGTTATCGGGATCGCAGGCCTGGCAGACCGAGCAACCCTTCCTGACTTTCTTGATGGCGGTGTAGAGAACGATATGGTCGATCTCGAACCGACGCTGCATGTCAAGAGCTTGCTTCTTGACCCCTGGGTGCAGCATGTGGTGGTGCCAAGCTTCACAAAGCTCGAGCACCCGGGACTCCGGTACTAGCAGCTTACCATTCCGGTAGAGCTTGCCATCTTCCTCGGTCAGCCCCTTTGGCCACTTCTGCCCGTCGTCAGGGTCGGTCACAGCCCTATACTCGGCCGCAAAGGCCTCAGACTTGGCGTAATCGTCAGTCCAGTCGTCCTGGAGGCAAGACTCCGGGAAGAGGTGCTTGTCGGACTCAGCTCCCTCAGGGGCGAGCACTCTGACCGCTCTGCTCACCCTCGACGCGAGGGGGGCATCCGCAGCCATGACGACGAAGCATTTAGCACCCTCCTCCTCCATCAGGCGCTCCATTTCGATGATCCTCTTGGCTTCAGCGGTCTCAGCCTCATCGCCATGGGCAGAGATATCCGTCATGCCCTTGCTGGCGGGATAAGCCCACCTACTGAGACAGTCCGCCACGGTGTTATACTCTTCAGGGATATACACAACTGTGAGGTCGAACTTGGCCAAGGTCTCATGCCATCTTGCCCGTCGGGAGGCGGGACCTGAGGGGGTGTCCACGTGCTCCTTGTGCCACGACTGCACACTCTGATGGTCGGTGCAGACGGTGACGGGATGGAGGGCTATGTACGCAGCCCATTTCCTGAGAGCCATGACAATGGCATACGCCTCCTTTTCACGGGGCGTCCACGTCCGTCTCTGGCCTTCCGCCAGGACTCGGCTCCAGAAGGCCACGGGCACGTGCCTCCCGTCGTCAAGCACTTGCTCCAACACAGCGCCAATGGCGTAGTCGGAAGCGTCGGTGCGCAGGACGAACCCTCGGTCGGGATCCACGAGGTGCAGACCCACTGCGGATAGCAGCGCCTGCTTCATCCCCTCAAAGGCACGGTCGGACTCAGCTGTCCAGACCAGAGCCTTCTTGGACCCCTTCTTGGTCTCCTCTCGGTTGCCCTTGAGCATGGTCGTCATGGGGGCTGCATACTCGGCATACATTTTGATATACCCCGAGTAGTAGTTGCAGAACCCCAGATACGCCCGTAGCTCAGAGACCGTCTTGGGCTTTTCCCAGTGCTCAATCGCAGCCACCTTGCCAGGTATGGGCTTTCGCTGCCCGTTCCCGACTACGTGGCCAGCGAAGACCACCTCGCTTACCGCGATGGTGGCCTTGTCACTGCTGCCCGTGAGTTTGTGCCGAACCAGAAGGTCCAGCCCCCGAGTGACGTCCCTCTCGTGTGCCTCCAGGAGCTCCTCGTAGCTCATACTGGGGTCCCCGGACGCGATGATCACGTCGTCCACGAAGGGGTCCGCACAGTCACGCACCGGCTCAAGCAGGTTCTCCAGCATCCGCTGAAAAGCCGCATTGCCGTTGGTAACGCCCATGGGCATCACCTTCCACTGGAGAGGTCCAAGTGGGGTGCTCATGGCTGTGCAGGCACGGGACTCCTCGGCGAGAGGCATCTGATGATAACCATGTTTCAGGTCAATCACCGTGAAGATCCTCCGCCGGTGTTGTTTTTGCAGCATGTCCTCAATGAGGGGCAGCGTATAGCTGTCGTGCTGCGTTTGGGCGTTTAGGCCCCGGTAGTCGACCACGAGCCGCCATTCACCGGCCACCTTCTTGGGGACGACGAAGCACGGAGAGGCCCAGTCGGAGTGGCACGGCTCAAGCCAGCCTCTCTGGATGAAGTCACGGAGGATGTTCTCCATGGCCTCCTTCCTCTCGCCCCTCAGGGCAAACTCCCGGTGCCGATACACACGGGGGTCCTGCTTCGATCGTATCTTGGCCTCGCCATACGGTCCACGCACCGGTGGGGGAAACACAGGCTTACCGCTGAAGAAGGTATCACCATACTTCTGCTTCAGCCTGGCCCTCAATGCCTGGATCTTGGGGCAGTCATCGGACTCCGCTTTGGCTTTTCCGGGCACTTGAACCACAGAGCTTACTTGAGGGGTAGCTACTCCGCTCGCTTTCGGCTCAGGTGGTCTTCCCAGGTGGCCCAAAGGGCCATCTCTGGTCTTGCCTCGGAATAGATCGCCGTAGGTAGGTGGGTTGCCGCCAGGCGGCTCGTCCTGGCTGGACATGTAATCCAGCACCTTCTGAATGAAGGTATTCCCTTCATAGGAACCGGAGACGATTGAGTCCACTTCCCACCAGCCTTTGTTCTGGCCTTTGCTCTCACGCTGGTTTCCCCAGTCGTGAAAGGGCTGATCCATATACCCCTGAGCCAGATCCCACTCCTCTTCAGTGAGGGGGTCTTCCGATTCCGATTCTTCGATGTCAACAGGGGGAACCGCAAAGCATTGCCGCCATTGCTCCGCTATGATGCGGTTGACACACACGAAGTCCGTGGCGTCGGCCTGATCCAGGCCCCCATCCACATAGTGGAATTCTGTTGGCCATCTCTGGGGTGGCATGGGCTGTCCCTTGGCGTCCTGATAGACACTCTCTCCAGCCGGTAGGACGACCTTGTTTAAGGTCATGTTGGTCAATGAGGCTACCCAATGTCGGGTACTTTCCTCCTCGGTGCATCCCATAGGAACAACCAGCACTGCCTTGGAGCGGTCCTTGCGAATCTTAGCTATCGCTCTTGGAATGTCCCATCGAGGGCAATGGATCCACATGAAGCCCTGATGCGGACCCCAGTGCTTCTTCCACGCGGAGTCCTGTGCGCTCCAGTACTTCTCACACACCCGAAGATGGGCGGAGGTTCCTGATGAGAACGCATCCAGGGCCAGATCCGACGCTCCCAGGGCCGCGACCACTCGGTTTGCCACTTCCGGCCTCACGCCGGACTCCTGGTTTGCAGGACCAGTTGGCTCAGTGTCCAGCGCGGCCACTTCGAGCTGATTGCGTTCGGGGTGGATCCATTGGCATTCCACATGGTGCTCAGGTGACGAAAGCCACGAGAGCTGGTCGTCCTGGTACAGGGTCATGGAGGCCTGGGCCGGGAGGACGCCGGAGTCGGTCTCCATCATGAAGTCGTACCCGGCGATCATGTCCCAGTCCATCTCGGCCTCGTAGAAGCGACCGTGCAGGAGGATTTCCTTGCCGAGGTCTGGGCGGCTCAGCTCACGATGGTTCACGAACTGCAGCCCAATGGCCGCTTCCTTCGTGCCTCCCACCATGTACTGGCCGTTCGCCTGACAGGTTTCCGACTGTCGGTCAGACACTCTGCTGGAAGTAGGCCAGCCTTGACCAAGCTGACTTGAGCTCCCGTGTCGACCAACACGTCGAAAACCTTTTCCACTTCCCCGCATAAGGCACGGACCTTAAGATGCAACTGCCGCTCGCGACCGACACGGCGCACGGCGTGCAAACTCAGGATCTCCGGCCGTTCCAGAAGCTCAACAAGCGACTGGTGCAGGTCGTGGACAATGGGCTCAGGCTGCCCATCTGCAGCATCCAGCTGCGGTCCGGGTGATCCTCCGATACTCTCGGAAAGATCTTGTAGTACATCAAACACATTCTTGGTCGCGAAGGACGGACGGGTGCAAGGGTTCGTGCCTTCACTTGCCCTCACCCCGCCTCCGCGACTGGGTGCCGGACCGGGCCTTCCGCCCGCGGCAGTCCCCTTGTGCTTATCGACTCCCGACTGGGATGGTTCGGCGCTTCCCACGTCACCATCCTGCGACCGCCCTAGCTGGGGCCCTTGGCTGCAGGGGCTCCGCTAGGGGGCGTCGGTTGTGGAGGAAGGGGTGTTCTCCTCCGCATCAACCTCGTTGACGCCCTTCTTCCTTCCCCCTTTCTTACCCTTGTTCTTGTCCTTGTCCTTGTTCTGGTCATTCTGGTTGTTCTCCTTGTTCTTGTTGTCCGACCTGGGGACCCAGTTCCGCTTGATCTCCTGGATCTCCTTGGCCAACTCGGTCCCCTGCGACACCAGCTTGGAGAGCTCGTCCCTGTCCACCTCCACCTTGGCTTCCCGGATACCCGCGGGCGCACGCTTCTTCGACCCATGCGCCTTCTTGTAAGCCTCCGTGTCGGCCTTGTGGACGGGGCATGTTCGGTGGTCATGGTTGAAGCCTCGCTTCCTCCCATAACACACGAAACAGCCCTGAGGGTGAGCTCGTATGAACTCCCCAAAGGACAGCGGAGGGTCGCCAATGCGGCGAGGGTCCCTCTTCTCCTGCTTCCTCCAACCCTGCTGCAGGGGCTTCCAGTTTCCCGGTTTGCTCCCCGCGCTCAGGTTCTTGGCCACGAAGGCACACACGGCCACTTCGGCGGGCTTATCGTCGTCGTCATCGTCGACGAGAGTCTCATCGCCGCCGGCTCCCGCTGGGTCCATGGCAGTTTCCCCGCCAGGTCCCTCGCCAACGTAGTTGACGTCGCGGTCGCCGGGCCTCAACCCGCGGGTGTGGTGGAGGTTTCGGTACTCCTTGAGTACTTCCTCGCCAACCCACTCCAGGATCTCGTCGCAGCTCATCCGCGCCGGGATGGGCTGCAGACGGATGGTCTGGCCCCTCAACTCACACTCGTCAAGGCGCCACATCGCGGTCTTCTCGCGATCGCCCGAGACGGTGATGAGGAGAGCGTTCCGCAGGGAGTGCCGTTTGACATCCCGGGCCACGTTCTTCGTCGTCCAAGCCACCACGTTCGTACGATACTCTTTGGGGAGCATCATCTTGACCGTGTGGTTGGACTTGGCCCTCTTGGATTCCTCCTTGGTGACCCTCTTGATCCATGCTTCCGGCAGCATGGAGAGCAGGCGAGCCTGCTCGTCACCCTCGTTCCAATCCTCCACGTTGCGGCGGAAGAGGGTGTATTTCCCTCGGAAGTCTCGCCAATCTCGTAGGCGGATCTCCCGTCCATCATGCTCAAGCTTGATGGACTTCCAGCGCTTGGCAGCCACCTGCGGAGGGTCCACCCGCTCCTGCTCGTTGAGCCACTTCTTGGCTTCCTTGAGGGTCTTGATTCTCCCCTCCTTGGTCGCCACGAAGTATAGCTCGCCGAGCACTTCCGGCAGGCGGTACCTGAACCGTCTGAAGACATATCTCTCCGCATCCGCGGGAGGCAGGTCTTCAGTGACGGTCAGCCCCCAATCGTCCAGCTTCTCCAAGAAGCGGTCGAGGTTGAGGGGGTTGCCATCGTACATGGGGGGCTTGATGTCCTTCAAGTCTTCCCACACGGCGGCATCCGCGGCCTTAGAGACCATGAACGCCGGCCGCGAGGTCGACCGAGGTTCCCATCGGCCTCGCCCACGGACTCCCACGGCCGCCACGTCCATCTCCTCCATGGAATCCCTGTGGCTACGCCGCGGTTCCTCCATGTACGCTGAACCTAGATGTTCACGCCGTACTCCTTCCATGTACGCATCCTCATCACGGCGCCGGCAGCTGCGTTCAGCGGCCTCCCGTCGTAGACCACGCGGTGGGCTGATGTCGAACTCCTCCAGGTCCAGATCCAGGTCCTCACCTTCACCGACATCCCATTCCACGTCCCCTCTGGGGACCTCATCCCTGAGTCCACCATAACGTCCACCAGCCATTGGGATTGGCTCCAGGGCTGGTGCGGGGCGCCGGGGGCGTACCGGTGTCCGCGGTGGAGCACGGCGGTTGCGGTACTCCGCGCTGAGCCACTCATCACGCCAATCCTCACTGCCACTGCCGGGCGGCACGCGCTCGTTGCGGCGGCCCGCGCTGTGGTGAGAGGGGGCGGTGAGAGAGGGGGCACTGGCGCTGGGGCGACTCCTGGGGGCTCCGCCGGGGGCGTGGGGTCTGCCTGGACCTGGTCCGGGTCCCCAGCCGTCGTCCGACGAGCCAGACTCCAGGGGTGGGCGGTCGCTGCCGACGCTCCAACGGGCTTCCAGCGCGTCCAGCCTCTGCTGCAGGCCGCTGATGACCGTGTTCAGCTGTCTGATCACGGCCCTGGCAATGTCCAGCTCTGTCTGCGCGCGCGCGGCGACCTTGGAGATGCGAGTCATCTCGCCCTTGCCCCTGTCTACCTCGCACTCGAGGGAAAAGACCCTCCTGCGGAGGTAGACAACCCACCGCCAGGTGGTATCCGGGTCGCCATTCCCTGGTGGGTCGTCGGGGTCCCCAGGGGGTCCTCCAGGAGGGCCTCTGCCGGGTCCGCCCGGTCCAGGGGGTCCTCCCCCGCCCGGTGGTCCGCCTCCAGGGGGTCCACTTGGTGGGCGTCCTCCAGGGGGTCCTGATGGTCCTCCGCCAGGGGGTCCCGGTGGGTCTCCGCCGGGTCGCCTCGGTGGGTCCGAGGATGGGCGCTTCTTCGTGATGCCGAAGTCCATGTCGTCATCCTCGTCCATGTCGCCCCACCTGGGCTTCTCGGTCTCGGAAGACTCCGAGCTCCGGTAGGGAGGAGGGAGATCCTCATCCTCACCTTCTGATTGCATGGGGACGTCTCCGCCTCCTCCGCCCGTCCGAGCCACCACTTGGCGATGTCGGCGGCCTCGTTCGTCCCCGTCGCTGGCGGTGAACAAGGGGTCACTGTCGTGAAGGTATCCGCCCGCTGGCCTTTGTGGCCTCTCAGGGGTCTTCCCCTTACCCTTCCTCCGTCGGTAGGCGGTGGGGCCACTGCTCCCACTGCTGCCCGTGTCGGTCTCGTCCAGCGTCATCTTGGAGGAGGCATCCCCTTCGAAAAGCTTTCGAAGGGTCTCCACTCGTGATCCTCCCGGGGGAGTCTCGCGGCGGAGTTTGGCCTCTGCCTCCTCCATTGCGGCGGCGGTGGCTGCGGCAGCTCGCGCTTCAGCTTCCTCCCGGGCACGAGCCGCTTTGGCTTCCCGGGTCCGCTGCAGCCGAGCCTTCTCCGCTTCCAACGTCGCCAGCTCCGCCTCCGTCTTGGCCCTCTCCTCAGCGACCTTCCGTCGCGCGGCCTCGATGGCGTCCTTCTTGGCGGCGTCCGCCTGGGCCTTAGCCGTCGCTTCGGCGTGGGCCCTTTCCTCCGCCTCCTTCTTTGCCCTCCCTTGGGCAAGCGCCTCTTCCGGCGCCTTCACCTCGGCCTCCTTGCAGGCAATGGCCTCCTGCGTCCGGCGGGCTTCATCGTCGGTTGCCCTGATCCGGGCAGCCACTGCCTCATGGGCGGCCGCAGCGGTGAGACCGGCCGCGATGGCTGCCACTTTCGAGGCGTGGTAGTCCATGCTTCTGCCCCACTCGGTGGCCTCCTCATGGGCGATGCCAACGGCGCCCTCCACGGCAGCCTTCCGCTGCGCGGCCCGTTGCCGGGCAACCCGAAGGTTGCAGGGCACCCCACAGACGCGCTCACAGGCGCGCGCCACGTCCCTTTGAGCGGGAGCGGCGCTGCTGCTGGAGCTGGCCTGGTCGGCCGGCATCCTTCCGCGGTGGGCCGACTCCACGTCGCTGCTGGGGCCTGCTGGGGCCTGCTGGGGCCTCAGGAGCAGCGGACGGGGCTTGGCCTTGGTCTGCCTGGCGACTTGGATGAAATCGCCAAGGGTGGCGTGGCCGGGGTGATGACCACCATTGGCCCGTTGGGGACTGGGGGCTGGGGTTCCGCACTTGGCGCCTTGGGCGGCTTCGGCGACCAGGGACTCCTGGTACTCCCGCCACTTCCGGTCCCGCTTCCTGTCCCCGGCGGACCGCTTCTCCTTCCCCGGAGACGCGCTGCTGCTGCCCTGCAGCCTGCGCTCGCTCCCCGGTTCCGGGAAGTTCTTCTCGATCATGTCCCACATGGAGACATTGATCGAGGCGCCCGACGGGTAGGCGTTGGGGTCCTCGTCCTCCTCAATCCCGTCGGGACGCAGGCCTTCGTCGGGCCTGTCCGGCCGGGTCCACGTCCTTCAGCGCTTGCGGCGGAAGCGGTACTCGTACCCTTCCGCCCGCAGCCACTCCTCCACTGCCCGCAGGCGGTCCTCCCCCATGTCCTCGCGGAGCTCGAAGCTCCCGGGCATGCCGCCTTCGCACTGGGGGTGGCTGTGGCGGTAGTGCTGGTCCCAAACCAACCCACGCAGCAGGCGTGCCGCATGGGGGTGGGGCTGCGGCCACATCCTGCCCGCTTCCTGCCAGCTTACCATGGCAGCGGGGGGCGTAGTTGGTCTTGAGGTCCTTGGTCTGCACTCGTTCTACTCAACGAACTGCCGGTGGTTGTTGAGGCGGGTGCTGCAGCACTGGACTGGGCGTGCGGCTGGTGCTGGTCAGCCGGTGGTTGTGGAAGTGGTTGACGCGGCCTTGCTGGTCGGCCGATGGGTCTGGTCTGTCCACTTCCTTCACGGTCGCGGCGCGGTCAGGGCGATGCTCTGGACGGCGCTGCTGGCTCCGTGACGAACTCGGCGCTGTCGCTGGGCGGCGCTGCGAGCCGCTGCGCTGCGCTGCGAGGTGCTGCGCTGCGCTGCGAGCTGCGAGCTGCGAGCTGCTGCGCCGCGCTGCTCGGGGTTGGTGGCCCCGAGTGGCACGCGAGGGCTGGGTAACCCCGCAGCGGTGAAACGCTTTTGACGCGTTCCCGTGGGGGGCCGGCCACGGGACGCTGCGGTGGACACAGCAAGTGAGCAGGCAGGCAAAGCACTACGCTCACAGGGGCATCAATGCGCTCATGTCATGTGACAAAGCGTTTCAGGATCCTTGCCACTCTGCAACAAGGGAACAAAAGTATGTACAGCAACACATCAGGATATGTCCACATGGGGTTAAGACTGGACTGGGGTAAGGGCATTACAGGACACTAGACACTCAGTCCCAACTCATATCCCAATCCCAGGTCCGACCCTCTCAGTGGCTGGTGGGGGCGGGGGCTCAAACACAACCCATGCCCTGCTCAGTCCGGACCCTGAAACCCTACCAAAAGGGGGGGTGTCCCGCCCAGCCACAGGTGAGTTCCTGGGAACCAAGGGGCTCCAAGGCCAACCGACAATGGCTCCCCATGCTCCCTTAGCGGCAGGTCCCAACTCCTCCCTGAGCCAGAGATATGGCCCCGCCATTATCACCTAGGAGTTGGTAGCTGAAAATGGGCTGTTTCAGCCCAAACTGAAATCAACTGAAAAATCTCCAAAATTGACCTCTCGTCCGGACCGGCCAGAGGTAGGGACGAGGCAACTGACCCTATGCCCTTCGAGTACGAACTCCCTGGAGCCCTCATCGAACCTGGTTCCCTCTGAGGTCCCGGCATCAGGGCAACACGAATTCGTCAAGTGAGGTCATGATGCCAAAATCACCAAAATTGGCGTCATTCCCACGCGTGGCTCGCCCGGCCAGGGCAACGCCAATGGCTCACAGGTTAGGAGGCAGGACCTCGGACTTATATCTGAGTGTACAACCTCAAATTAGGTCCGGGCTCCCTATGGGCATAGAGAAATGGGGCCGCCAATTGACCACACGGAAGGGGGAAATTGGGGTCCCAAAATGGGGTCATTTTGGCTGCTTGAAATGAGCCAAAATTCGGGGTGCTCCCAATAGAATATCTCCACGCCGGCTTGGAGATCAGATCCGCCATTCCATACGCGATCCACCGGGTGTCCAACAGAGACTCCCATGCCCTTGGCTCTCAAAGATCTCCATGCCACTCGGCGTGGTGACGATCCCAATTGGGTCCACAAATGCCAAAATGGTAAAATTGCCCACACTCACTTTGGGCTAGCGCCTTCACGAAGGTTGCTCCGCTTCGCCCACGTGGTGTGTGAACCATGGGGACCATTATGCATAACACCCATGTCATATATGGTCCATTGGTCCATGCGTCCGGCGTGCACGGGTGGGCTCAACATAGTGCACGGCGGGCAGCAAAAGTGGAAAACTGCTCAAAATGACCAAAAATGCGCACACTCATGGTTGGGGCAAATGAGGCACATGCCCGACTTGGACCGGAGTGTGCCATAGGATTGGTATCAAGTCATGTGTGTCCAACATATCTTTTGGGCGTCGCCCAACTCCTCTGGTTTTGGGAATGGCAGGGTCGCCAAGTGAGCCCATGATTTGGGATGGTCCCAAATCGCCAACATGGCGGCCACGGTACGCCAAGCCCAAGAGGAGTTATTCGCCGGGTCCAAGATATGTTGGGCACCGAAGTATGTACCCTCATATCATACTTGGGTCATGATGTCAATTGAGCGCAACGTTGAAATACACGGTGGCCACTTGACATCGTGACGGGCCAAAAACGGCAAAATTGGTACAAAGACACACAAAGGTGCCTTGAAAGGTGCACAATTATATTATAATATCTTCAGATTGGATCGTGCAATCAACTAATCCTTCTAAACACAATGACTTGACACCAATGACCTTTGATTCCACATATGTGCTCCACTGGGGGCGCCTTGAAAGGTCACGAGCGCTACTTCCCAAGTGGGCACATGAAATTATGGAAAATTGCAAAACACACACCTTGCTCCCAACGCATCGCTTCGGGTTCACCACACAAGCTTCCCTTCACGAAGGTTAGGCTTGCAATTGATCGTAGGGATTATGGAGAAGGGGCTTGCACAATATGAGGTCCATTGGCCGGTTTGGCTTGGAGCGATGGACCCGCCAAATGGGCACGCAACACAACACAAGGCACATACTCCATATTGCCCAAAAAGGTAGCTCCCCCCACGATATGTCATGCCCCTCCAAGGGCATAACTTTGTGTCAATCGCTCATAGGAACTCAAGGAGAGTTCCTATGCAACACCAACACTCGCGCGCTACACTCGAAAGTTATCTTAACGCACGCAATATCATGGCCATAGAGTTACAACGCAAACTCTAGCCTCTTGACCATGATCCATTACACTAGCGCGCACGTGTGGAGACACAAGGCATATGATGCTTCCTAAATTACGTCCGGAGTATTGTGAATACATCCCACGTTTCCTTATTGTCATTCCTCGCAAGCAACACGAGATATGACCTTCACAAGTGGCCTCACGAATCAACTTTGTTTTGCCCATATCTTTAAGACAAATGGAGGGCAGGATAAAAGGAAAGTTGATTCGTGCATAGGGAAGCACGTAGGTCCACTCGAAAGAGGTCAAATCTAGTGCGGGGATGTCGAAGTCGAAAATCCGATTTCGACATCCTGAAAAATTCGGATTAAGGTTGCGAGTGTAGAATGTGAAAATTGCGGATGCATCAACGCAATTCCTGAAGACTTTAGAGCCTTCGTCACGGATAGCGTTAAAATTTCCATTATAAACAGTTAAACTGGCGGTTACGGTAAAGTCGCGATCCCACCGCCAGCAGTCAAAACAGTGAGTATCAGAACGGAAGCGTAAAAATTGACGGAAACATTATGAAAATAAAACCCTGTTGATTCCTGATATTCTGATACAAAAATCTCCGCTGGCGGTGCATCGGTTGCCGCTGCGGGGCTTTACGGCACGGAGCACGCTCCCGCCGGGCTCGCACCGGGCGTCAATGGGCGCCTTCCGTACATGGGGTTAGTGGACCGGAGACCGGTGTTCCCTTCCGTACATGGGGTTAGTGGACCGGAGACCGGTTGTATACCGTAACCTGGCCATGGGGTTCTGGGTGCCGCTTCAGTACCAGCTTGTCGCATGAGGCTGGAGGGGGTAGTTCTCCGAACACCTCCAGATAGGTCCTTATAAGCTTCTGTACCCGTGGGTGCAATACCTTGATCTTGTCCTCCATGTCCTTGTCAGAGTGTAAGTTGCTTGCCCCCTGAGTAATAGACGTCGGGAGGTGGTCCTCCACCGACTCTTCGCCCGTGGTAGTGTCCTTCAGCCCTTGGTAGGCATATAGAAGGTCTTGTTCAACCATCTCCCGTGGACGATGGCAACATAGGCACGCTCGAGGGGGTTCACATACACATTACTTCGAGAGGTCGTCCTCCTCAGGGGTCCTCACATGGGCGCCCCACACGCTCTTCATGAGCTTAAGATCTACCTCCCTTTGCCGGGTGGTGATCTTCTGTTCGAGGTCCTCCTTCAATTGGGATAGATCTCCCATACGTCCTTGCTTCAGTGGCCATGAGCCGCGGGTAGGCTTCGCGTAGCATAGCTTTTTCGCCACCAACTTCCTCTTGGAATCCACATACTCCCTTAGCCTTGATCGAGGGTCCAGCTCTTCGTCCACTGGGTCTTCCACCCTCATGGAGAGTAGGGGTTTCAGTGGGGCGACGTACTCGGCCTTCTCCACTTCCTCCACACAGGTCTGTACGAAGAAGGCGTCGTGCTCAGTTTCGTCATCTGAGTGGATAGAGCTAGGTAGATCAGATAGTCCACACTCAGAGACTCCAACAGGAACAGGTACAGGGCAGGGAGAGTTGGGGGCGTTGGTGTCAGTCACGACGTACTCATCTCCCCCGGGTGTAGTCTCAATAGCATCTTGAGGTCGTAGGCGATCCTTCAAGTCACCCAAGGCGAGTCCATCGCTTTCTCGTTGTATAGCCTGGACCAGAGTCGGGTCCAGATCCTCCCAGGGGATGGAGGTAAGACCTCCGTCCACCACGCTCAGCATACTGCCCCATCCGGGTTTCCCAATAGGCGTCTTACGCCCCAGAGGCACGTAGATGGCCTCATCAGGTAACCAAACAGAGCTGATAGTCAGCCTGTCCAGGAGGTTTCGCCAGTACTCGTTGCCCCCATGGGCTCCCCAACCGGGGGAACACAGGACCATACGGGAACGTTCCAAGGCCACCTTGGTCAGCACCTTCCCCAGTTCACTGAACCTGGGGTTCCCGTAGGCCATCCCGAAAGAGGGCCAGTAAAATTTGTAGCTGCAGTTCTTCCCCTTGCTGCAGTAAAGGTCCAGTACATGTTGCTTGTCGCTGGCGAACAACTCCACACTCAGGTCTTCTCTAGAGTAACCCAACTCCTTCAGACCTTGCTCTAGGACTTCCCCCAATAGTTGATAGTCCTCAGTTTTGGAGGCCGCCATCATGTTCGAGGGCTCCTCCTTCGATAGCCTCAGGTAACTCGAGGTATGTTCCGACTGCTCCAGTGGCACAGACTCTCTGCCACTGCCGTGGTCCACGTAGAGGAGGTAGGGCGCTTGCAGCGTCAGGGATCGTATCTGGGAGTGCTGTACGAAGAAGTTAGTCCCGAGTACAAAGTCGAAGGCCTCAGTGTCCATCACATAGAACCGATGGGCGATAGTCCGGGAGCCCATAGGTACCTCCACTTCACAGTCCCCGCAGCTGTGCACCACATGTCCATCCCCCATGCGTATAGCCGCGGTGGTCATGGTGTTCTTCAGGCTCCCACAAGGTAAAATTTTCTTGGCCACTATAGATATTGTGGCGCCAGTATCCCATACCCCCAGGTATTCGCGTCCCCCTAGTCGGATACGTACCCAAAACACCAGGTCTTGGGTGCCACCGGAGCGTCCCCGTCAGAACTCCGCGGGACAGGTCACCTCGAGCCCCTTGTTGTGCAATTTGCGGGCCATCCTCATGAAACGGCTCCTCTTCTTAGCGTTGCCGTCATCACCACCTTCATGCTCACGCTTGGCTCCTTGTTCTTGCTGGGCCTGCGTTTGTGAGCGTGTGGTAGGACCAGACTGCCCTCCAGAGGGCTCGGAGTTCACCCCTGGATTAGGGTTGGGGTTGCCTCCGTTCTTGTCCTTGTTCCTGTTGTCCTTGTCTGGCTGGCGGTTAGCGCCTCCTCCTCGTCCACCTTGACCCTTGTCTTGCCCTTGACCACGTCCTTTCGACTTGCCCTTGCCGGAGTCGTTGCCTTTGCCTTTGCCTCCACCTTTTCCTGAGCCTTTGCCAGGATCTTCACCCTTGAGCTTCGCCGATAGGCGTTGCTTATGGTAGCACTCATCCTCGTAGTGCTTCCGCTTCCTGCAGAATGCACACGTGATGGTGCACCTGTAATGATCCGGCAGCTTCTCTTTGGCGCCGGTGTTCTTCTCCTGCTGCTTCCCCTGGACTACCAAGCAGTCTCGCTGCTCGCAGTCAGGGGCGTGCTGCAGGTGGCCCTGCTCGTCTCTGGTATCACACCAGAATAGCTCCTTAACGTTCTCCATGATACGGGCGTGGGCGTGTTTTGGGGGTAGTCCCCTGCCCAGGTCGGGACCCTTGGTACCCTTTGCCATGGCCTCCAGAACCTCCACCACCAGGACGGTAGTTGTTCAAGTGCTGGTCGCTCTCCTTGTCCAGCGCCAGCTCCAGGAGTAGCACGCATAGATCCTCGTAGCGGAGGGATGTAGCCTTGCGCTGCGCCGTCGAACGGCACTCGTCCCAAAGCTCTCGATGGACCTTGGCCACCAACCAGAACAGCAGGTCGTCGCTGCTGTAGGAACTGGGCGTCAGTCGTCCAGCCCAGTGATCCAGGTCAGCCAACAGCTCAGAGACCCTGCCAGATTTGGGGTTGTTGGGCAGCACGGGCAGGTTCTGGATCTCGGCCCTGATGGAGAGGTCGGTTTCGTAGGTCGGGTACTGCCTCTCCAAGGCAACCAACACATCGGCAAAGGTGGCGGAGTTAGTCACGATCTGCCTGACCTGCTTCTCCAGGTACTTGGTCTTGCAGCACTGCAGGAGCAGATCGCACTTGACTCGTCCACTAGCGTGGGTTTGTCCGGTCAATCGGAGAAACCGGCCAAAATTCTCAGCGAACTCGCTGAGGTCCTTGCCTGTGAACTCAGGCAGGTTCACCACGATCTTGGAGGTGGCAATAGCCTTCGCCTCCTGAGACCTGCGTCCCTCAGGGCGTCGGGTCTTCTTCTTCTTCTTCTTCTTCTTTCCCCTTCGGTTCTCGGGGTCCTCCGGGTCATCGTCCTCCGAGGGCGAAGCAGAAGTCATAGACGGCGGCTTATCATCGGAGGGGTCTCCGCCTAGATCACTAGAGCCATGAGGCTCCACGTCCACCATTGCCCTCAAGGCTGTCAGCCCCAGCCGGTCCAGCTCGGCCCTCGTAGAGTTTGTCAGGTGGCTGTAGGGCAGCTGGGCCGTTCTCGGTACGAAAGGACTTCTCGGTATCGCTGCAGGGGTCGGCATCGGTCGGCTCCTCAGGCTCCCCAGGGTGTTTGTCAGCCCTGCCGCGAGGTGGTTGGCCTGTACTCGGTGGGGTGACATTTCCACCGTGGTAGGTGACGCTTGGGGCGGTATCATCAGGGGCTCCAGTTTCTCTCGGATCTCTTGAGTGAGGTCGCCCATGATTTTTGAAGTGGCTCCTCGGAGCACCTCGTTGATCTCCGACCGCGTCAGGGACCTGTTGGAGGATCTCCCCGATCCTCTACTCCTGCCTCCAAGAGACTCAGGTCCTCTCCTCAGGCCACTCAAGGTTGCATACCCAGGTGCATACCCAGGAACATCCACATAGGTTCCCGTAGCGGGTAGAGGATGGTGATAGTCAGCCGCATACCATCGCGGCGCAGAACTGGAAGCCACCGGCTCACTGGCAGTAGTTGCCTCAGGAACCGCAGTGGTAGGTGGGCCCAAACCATAGGCAGGGTAGGCAGGCATGCCAGTAAAGCCTGTGCCTTCTGCCATAGGCGGGTTGGTTTTGGGAGTGGATGTTGCAGCGGCTGGGTCTGGAATTGGGAGTGTGGTGGTTATAGGAGAGGGTGATGCGTGGAGGCCAGAAGCGCTTGGTGCGCCTTCGAAGGTAGGGTCATTCGTCAGGTCTTGCCCTTGGTCCTCTCCTTCGTCTGCTTTGTCCCCAGCATCCTTCTCGCTCTCTCTCTTCCTCTTCACAGGCTGAGTGACCTCCTCCTCGACTGAGAGGGCCCTGAAGGCCGTCTGGAGTCCATCCAAAGAGTCCTCAGCCAAGTCCACTGGCCCATGTAAGGGCTCCGAAGGTACAGCGCTAGGTCCAGGTCCAGGTTCACCAGGTGCTGGCCTTGCTGGTGCCTCAGGCGCTGTCTTCACGTCCCCGTCCTCCTTCCTTGTGTCCATCTGCGTTCGCCCTTCTGCTTATATTTGACTGTACTCGGCGCACTGGATGTACGGCGCGGGGTTGCTGCCGGTGCGCAGAGACAGTCTGCCTCTTGCTACCAGAAAAGTTTATAGTGATTTCAACACTGTGTTTTTGGCTCTCCTGCTGCTTCATGCTTTGATCCTGATTCTCTTCTACTTGCATACCTCTGGCTTGGGCTACCCTGGATTGATTGTATTTCAGCAAACAAAAGCTTTTCATCTTCAAAAACAAGCAGCAGGAAACCCTACACCAGCAGCAAGCAGCAGGAGAGGCAAAAACACAGTGTTGAAATCACTATAAACTTTCTTGGATTTTTGATTCTTCTATTAGTGTGGGTGGAATGTGTATGTTTATTTATTAATGTGTGTCTCGTCATTTTCAAGACTACGTGAGACATACGTTTATAATTCCATTATTTCTGCATCTTCCAACGCTTCGCTAGGAGCCGCTCCTGCGCGCCACCTTTTTATGCGTAGGAATTTCTTGATTTAAAAAATCTAGAGATGACTATAATTTTTATAAAAAAGTGCTTCTGATGCACAATTGGATTCTGCTCAGGTGTGTTGTCTTAGAAAAATTCTAGGCCGTCAATTGACGGATTTAGCTGTTGTCGCTTCGCGTTTGCGTGGATTCGTCCATAATTCTCCCATCCCTGTCTCTGCAGATATCCTCGCGAAAGCGTCGCTGAGTAGGCCGTGTTCGGGCCGAAAAACAGCCGCCAGGAGACTGAGCAGAACCCAAGACGCCACCAAGGGGCAAATTAATCTTTTTAACAACTCCCTTCGCCCTAAGACAGGTCACAGGTCGCCAGCAGGTTTACAATAACCCATGCGAATGTGTATATTGTGTCTTGCGTTGGGTTTATGTCGCGCTGCGTCTTGGAGGGAGGGATGCACATGCACATGTTTTGGCATGCTCCCAAACTAACCCAACCAAGCCACAGGAGCCCCGGCAGCGCCCTGAGCGCTGAGTCTTCTGTAAGAAATGGTACAAACAGAGCAGCAAAAGAGCGCCAGCCATGGTGAGCGCCCATTTTTCTGTGTGAGGGAAACTATAGGTGTTTTAAAGTAGATGTGGAAACCAAGGAAAGGCCAAGAAAAAATCCCTTTTTCCTAAAATGCGACAGTGGTGGCCACCACAGCACAAGGGGGGAGTAAGAAAAAGTGCTTTTCCAATGCTTTGAGGCATACTCTAGTTGTATTAGGGATGCACTGAGCATCCGGGCATTTCTATCTTAGTATTGGCCCCACCAAAAGTGGTGATAACACATTTTGACCTATGGAACCAAACACCCAATCAGGATATGGAGTGGACCCCTTAATCCCCTATCAATGTGAGGCAAATCATCTTTTCCTGAGTTGACTGAGAACTGACATATCCAGGGCAGAGCCTATGAATTTATCTATGTTTTTCCATGAAATCTTAGCTGTCCTAGTGGTATGCACACTAGGGGGCGGGGCACCTCTTTTTGAGAGGTCCTGGGTTCAATTCCCCGTCAGCCTAGCTAAGTACGAAGATCCCATGTGACATGGCAGTGACCTCATCGCCACATGCCCTGCCACCTCAGCACATATGGGACCCAAAACAAAGAGGGCACATCTCCTGAGATGGCACTATGGAGATAGAGTGACCATGGGGCAGTTTTCCAACTCTTTTCCAAAACATTTCAGCTATCTTTGTGAATATGCAATCCGATTTGACCTGAGTTGCAGTTGCTGTGAATATCCTTTCATCTTTCACTGTTCACACTGCAGCCCTTCATGCTTTGATCCTGATTCTCTTCTACTTGCATACCTCTGGCTTGGGCAATCCTGGATTGATTGTATTTCAGCAAACAAAAGCTTTTCATCTTCAAAAACAAGCAGCAGGAAACCCTACACCAGCAGCAAGCAGCAGGAGAGGCAAAAACACAGTGTTGAAATCACTATAAACTTTTCTCTGCGACCAGGATCTTGTGAAAAAATTTCAGAAGGGTCCCCCTCTTGAAAAAGCGAAACTAAAACGATGCCGACCTATGCTAGACAGTTCAGGTTGACTATCCACCAAATACAGGGTATAAAAAACCAACGGGCTGACTTTATATCGCGAAACAACTTTGATGCCGTCTTAGGTGAGCGTCGGAATCATTGGCAATGCGTACAGCAGGTTTCCTGGAGGGTTGGAGTCTGAGAGACGACCAAGAGGAGTACCAATGTGCACTCCAAATTCTCGGTGATGGCCTAAAGGCACGCCTGATAGACGGACAACGCTGGTATAAAGATAGTTAGTACCTCTACTATGAGGACCGGATAGTTGTGTGTGAGGTAGTGGGCCCATCTCAGTTCAGGGCACACAGGCTGTAACCGCTCTGTTGATTTCTTTAGGGAGTGTTTCTAGTCTCGACTAACCTTGTCTGAAATACGGGTGCGAATGCAGTGGTCAGTGGACTCCGGTAGCCTTCATGCCAGCAAACACAGCGACTCTTGTGAACGGGGACCGGTCTCCAGTCTGTCTGTCCCCCACAGTGCTAACTCTCTGTTGTTCGTGGATTTCATCCACAGTTTGCCTAGGTTCGGTGGTTACGATAGCTGTCTTGTCGTCACCTGTGGTTTGAGTCGTTTCACCCGTGACTTCCCCTGCAGCAAAAAGATCAAAGGGGAACAGACTCTGAAAAAATTGGTTGAACAATGGTTCGAACCCTACGGAGCGCCTAAGGGGGTGCACTCTGATAAAGATGTAGGTATCCGGAGTGATACCGTCTGGTACAAGCAGGGGTTGGACGCCATGAAGGTCCAAGTAACCACAACTGTGGCCTACACCCACACTTCTAACCCTCTCTGCGAGAGACAGAATGGTGTGGTGGAGCAGAACCTGATGGTCCCGATGAAATCAGAACGTACTAAGGATTGGGTACACGTGTTACCCTAGGCTGTGCTAACCGTGATCTCTCAAAATAGTCCCTCCATAGCCTATACCCCCTCACGAAGCGTTCTATGGTGAGCGTCCTGCGTGGTTGTTCAAAAACCCCTTTCCTGAGGACTACAAGAGCCCTGCAGGAGATTGGCTGCAACACAAGCAGGGCCTGGCCAGCACTGCCAGAGCCAACCTAAAACACATTCCTAAATGTGAGTTGAGTAGGTGTAACCGCACGAGGCGCCCTGCTAGCTTCAAGGTTGGAGACCGGGTGCTTGTACACCACTCTCCATTGCCCTCATGGCCCCGCAAGTGCTTGCCGGACCCTGTCCTTGGGCCCTATCATATTACAGAAGGAAATGGATGTAGGGTCCATTTGAGGTGCACTCCCCATTTAGGTGGAGAGCTGCTGTGTGCCCCTAAAGGGTTGAGACACTACGACTCTCTAGACCACCTGTTTGGGGACATGTGGCGCCTGAGTGACAAAGAGGTCGAACGTACCGACTTCGAGAACGCTTCCAACCCTGAGGAGGCAGACGAACTCGAAGAGATGATTGTCGATGAGATGGGAGTGGATGGCTAATACGTGGTGGCAGGTATGGCACGCCACGAGTATAAACAGGGTTCGAAATTCCTTACCCTGTTGGATGGTTATCAGCTATCTAAGGCGACCTGGGAGCCCATGGCAGCCTTTATACAGCCTGATGGGACTATCAATCCCATCTTTCGTTCTTATCTCGTTGAGAACAACAAGAGTCAACTACTAACCCGCGCTGAGACCATGTCGCAGCGTAAGAAGAAAAACTAATCTCCTTGTGCCTATCTAGTTGTTGCTCCTAACTGAACTGAGGAGCTTGCAAGCTTGAGCAGGCGGTGGTACTACCTGGACATCCCCTCCTCCCGTTGGCAATCACTTTCGGGCCACGCCCGCGGGCTATTGGCTGCTCCCGGAGGTACACTTCCCCCCCATCAAGGGAAGTAACGCTGGGGGTTATCGGAATACCACCAAGCCGCTTATCAGGTTTGCAGCTGGATAGTCTGTGAGTCCTACTACCCCACCGTCCCACCCTGCCGACATCTTGCACGGTGTAGTACCAAGAACGTGTTGGACTTGGTACCCATGGGGTGGGTTCAGTCCTGGGATCGCACCTGCATACGACCACCTCAACTGAGGGTCACCCAAACACACCGGCTCACGTGAACAGACTCCGTCCCTTCGGAACTCACATTTGAGGCCCTTTACTTGCAGCCCTCTCTGTGCTAACCTCCCAGGGGCGGTGCGCACTCTTGTGTTGTTAACTAGGCCTAATCAATATGTGCCATGACACGTTCAGGACTGCTGTAGAGCTCCAGTTTCAATGAGTGTACTGAGACCCGCCCTCTTTCGGGTTCGGTTTTCCAAACAAATCCACGTCCCCTGCTTTCGAAGTGCTACCCCTACATTGGTTGTGCCCTGCACTCCCATGCTTATGGTTTCCCAGCGTGTGCCACATGGCCGCTTATCAGCCCTGAAGGCGGCCAACGTGTCAGTGCCTTGTTGACCATGTGTTGCATGGGATGTGCCCAACGATGATAACCTTAGGGGGGCCAACGATGAGCGCTGGCTTCCGAGACCAGGGGGGAAAGACAAATAAGGTGATATGAGACAAGGTGTGCCCACCCTCCTTGGAGACAAGCGTGCCCACGGTTAGGACCCCTACCTGGTCCCGACCCATGGGGTTCTACCCTGCTATACCTTGCATGGCGGTGCTACCACACCCCTAACTGTGCTCCGTATGTCCGTATGTGTCTCACTTCTCTCCCGGGCGTGGCCGCGGCGAACCGCCTTCACTGATGTCCGACCGAAGGTCCTAGTCAGCTGCTATAACCACTCCTAGGGCGCCTAATTTCTGTGGGGGCGCCCATCCAATGGATAAACGGCAAAAGCCGCACCTACTAAAGGGCAGGGGTGGCCAACTGTGCTAAGGGCATACAAGACGCCCGTTTTTTCAATGGCCAAAAACTAACACACGCCCCTGCACGCAAAGAAACACACACGGAGCAGGAGACCCTGTTACACTACACTCAGTACTGCCAGCACCAGCCTTCAAAGGCAGGGTGACCACTACTGTGCTCAGCCACTACCACCCCTGATGACCCAAACACCGACAAACGCTACTAGAAGTTATAGTCGGAGATGTCGAGGCACCTAGTAGCCCACCTGTGAAACTGCAACCGAACACAGTGCCTCTAGGCAAGTGTGGCCTGATAGGGACACCTGCGATGTGTTTCCCTGCCGAGGCTTGGAGTGAGGAGTGCACTCAGAGTGGGCAAAGCGCATTGTACTTGTTAACCATGACCATGTCGGTATTTTATGCCCCACTGACTTTGCTACTGTGATATCAAAGTCATCCATTTCAATTTTAATTTTCATTTGTGATCTGTGCCTCCGTTTTTAAGCGGAAAGTTTTGCACTGCTCACCATTCCCTTACCCACCTCTGGAGAGAATGTACACATGAGAGAGCCGTAAGAGACAGGAAGCTAACCAGCCTCCCCGTATTATACGGGTCTTTGACTGGAAAACAATTGAGTTCCCTTACCAGTCCCGCCAAGCAAGCAAGCTTCAGGACTCCGCCCGGTACATTATAGAACATAGAGCGGAGCCCTGAGTAGCCTAAACAAGGGTTATACCGCGTGCACAGCGCAGGGCCTAAGCCCCTTAATGCATAATGTGCATGCACACACAGCGAAGGAAGGCGAAAACGAAGTATACAGCGAGAAAAACAAACCAACTGAACGAGGAGGTGAGCTCCTCCTGGGCTTTTGCACCTTACTCACCATGCACAATGTGTAAACGCCGAATCAAACGAGCGCAGGAACAACCACAGCACTTAAACTACCCTACAGCGATTTACAACAGCCCTAAACAATTATTGCATGTTGTGTATGAACCTTCTTCCACACTGTCACCTACAGGAGAAAAAGGAAGGTGACCGGCAAAAACACGACGCAAAACGAAGCCTGACTTTTTAAGCAACCCTACTTTATCATGACGGCGAGCACACTCACGCACAAGTCCTTTCTTGTTAACCTATGGAGAGGGAGAAAGGGAACGTGAATGAGGGCAATGGGAAAGCAGAACAACGTGTGACTACGTCAATTAGGCACATGCATCGCGAGCACAGCGCTTACTGTAACAATATGTGCACGCTGTGTGCTCCATTCGTGTAGCATACCTTGCATGTTTTGTTCTGCCTATGTAGAGCGAGAAGCAGGGGGACCAGAACCCCAACAAAAGCGAGTATAACAACCTTATCGTTTTGCCGAAACGGGCAACACGGACACAATGCATACGTGTGTAATGACACCGACAAATCTGAGAAGCGGGTTGTCCGCTTGCTCTGTTTTGTTAGGCCTACCTCTTGGGATTTTTCTAAAGTTTATAAATATTTTGATTCAACTGAGCAACAATTTTCATTAAAAGGTTTCAAAGACAGGGTTCTCACCTTTCTTTTGGTGGACCGTTTTGCTTCGATAGCCCCTTTTGTGAGGCGCGGCTCTGCTACGGTTGTGTGTGACTGTTGGTTTTGGGATCAATTTCACAATTTCTAATGTCGTTACCTCAAATTTTAGCCATTTGACTTTTAAAATTGCTAGCCCTTCCGCTAAGCTGCCAGACTCAGACCCGGTTAGTTTCATTTCCTATTTTTTTCGGCTCCTGGGGCTATGTGTCCTCCCTTGGAAGTATTGCTCAGCCCTGGCCCTTGGTCGGGACGTTTACTAAAACGCTGTTTACATAGCGATAGCCTTTCGCATTAGAGCGACCGACGATACCCTAGTGGGTAACCATGTGTGCTCTAGGGAGGAGGTCGTGGATTCCATCCCCTCTACCCCAAAAATTCTACCAAAACATTTTGCTCAATGCTGGCGTGTTTTGAGGACGCCCCTCCATTGGGACATCATACATGGTAAAATATGGTGTTTTTCAAAGTACCATCACTGTAATATAGTTCTATGAAATTATGAGAGTGTAAATTGCTGGTTTGAAGTATTTTCTGAGGTAGTTTCGCGGGACTTGGAGCCTTTTTTCTTGGACCTACTAGTTTGCCCACTCAAGGGGGGTGTAAGAAAAAGTCAACTCCGCGTATTTCGAGGGTGACTTGTTCCAGGCCAAACCCCCCCTATTCTTTGAGAAATAATGAAGACTAACACTTAATTATTTTTATCATTCTTTTGAGACATAAAGTACATTTTTCAAAGTAACTCGGGCCTAACCCTAGCCCCTCCATGAAGGTCACCCCTACGACTCAAGTGAGCGGAGGTATCTTCCTTCATGGAATGAATACCGAAATAAGCTAGGCACTCCATGCCTTTTTCAATGGAGGATAAGCGTACTGGTCTCCCACATCAGGACCTAGATACTCAAATGTTTGTCCCACTTATGGTGAGTCTACTTTTCAATGATTCTGAATTCCGTTGCTTGCACAGCTGGGCTAAGCGATATCCTGTGTCTGGCCCAACCTACTTATCCGTGGTTCCCAACCAACTACATTATATCTCAAACTGTACACATGAAGTGCTTGGGACTATCCTTGGTGCCAAACTTATGCCATTTTTCACAAAAAATCATTTGCTCTGTTTATGAACGATTGAAGCTTTGTGCTTAAGTTTGTATTGTCCTTTGTGCAGCCCCTCTTTTGCTACATATGTTTTGAATTGGAAAGATATTTTCTGATTTGGTATTTGGGTTGCCTTGTTCCACTTCTTTGACATTTTGCACTTGGGAAAAATCAGTCAACGTTTTCATCTCCAAACAACAAAAAGCAAGAAGGAACACAAACACATCAAAGGCAAACCAGAATACTTTTCTCAATGCATAGGGGTGCCATCCCATGAACATACCTCTGCAGTACGTCATTTGCTGCGACTCGCTGTTCACTGTTTTTGTGGCATGGTTTATGTTTAGGATCCAAAACTATGTATAACAGAAAAAAAGGTGTCCTTTCAAAACTTTCAATATGGCCATGGAGACGTTTTTTTCTCAGTGCCTTTTTCGAAGCGCAGCTCTATTGCGCTTGTCGGCAACCATGAGAATGATTTGATGATTTTTAACGGCTGTACGTCAGATGTTAGCCATTTTGACTTCTTAAATCGCTGAAACTTTCGATAGTGTTCACGGCTCGCACCCTGCAAGTTTGTTTTTCATTTTTGTCAGCTTCTGAAGGTTTGTAGCCTTCATTGGGAGTGTTGCTCCGCCCTAGCGTTTGGTCATGACGCTTACTAAAACGCTGTTGATACGACGATGAACCACCGCATCCGAGCCACGGGCAGTACACTCCGGCTAAGCTTAGTAGCCACAGATTTGAGGTCATCGGTTCCAACCCCACTTTACCAACAATTTTACCACATGTTTTCGCTCCATTTTCCAATCATTTGAACAATGCTCCTTCCATTGGGACATCATACCCAGTGCAGTACGCTGTTTAACCGGGTATCCCCGGTGTAAAATGTTTCGTTGAACAGATAAGATTGCCATTCGCTGGTGTGAGGAATTTTTGGAAGACTTTGTAAACAATTTAAGCCTTTTTCGAAGAAGGTTAAGCCCAGTGGTCTCCCACCTCAGGACCTATATACTCAAATGTTGTATTTACCTTTTGTGGTGGTCCTACTTTGTGAGTGTTTTTTAATTCAGTTTCTTGGCCAAGCTGGCCAAGCCTTATCCCGTGTGTGGCCCATGCTACTCGCCCCAGATCTCTAACCAATAGGGTACTAAGCAAAACAGTAGGCATCAAGTACTTCTCCCTATGCACTTGACTAGATTGTTATTAGTTTTTACACGAAAATTATTTGCTTTGTTTATAAAACATTGAAGATTTATATTAACTCCTGCGTTGCCCATCTGCGGACCCTACGGTTCCCTAGGCTATCCTGAATTTAATTCAATCTAGTGTTTTGGTGCCAATCTTTGCCGGACCACTTGGAGTTCGAGCATTTGTTTTTGAAAAAGCATTGTGGTTTTTTCCTACGAAAACAAACAAGAAAAGTGTTTGGTGACCAAAACATCTTTCTCCCCACGCGGAGGTCAAAGCCCGGACTCACCAGCAACCACCGCAACACACGCTCAAGCACGTCTACCTGCTTACTAAACACAAGGAAGCCTCTTCGCAAGCGAGGCAGGGGGGCAGGACTGCCTTTGGTACACTCTACCAACCACAAAAAAGCGCCCGCTCGGACAGCACACGGGCGCTTGCTATCAACCCAAAGCCCGCAATACCCGCACGGCTAGACGCCGTGCATGCTTCGAAAAACCAAGGCACCAACCGCAGGCAAAGCTGCAGGGATTACCACACATACATGCCGCCCAGACACACGCCGCAGCCGCCACACAATGAGATGAGTTCACGGCAACAAGAATATTATGCCCCCCAACTAAGTAGTCCACCACAAGAACAGTTAACGGGGTCCGTATCCTTCCGTGCGACTTGATGACCACTACAACAACAAGCGCTGTGGGCAGCCCGGCCCGCCCACCCGCGACAAGACCCGGCGGGAAAGTGGTACGTAGTGTTAGTCACTTCCACGTGACATGCCCAAAGCCATCGATACCAGTGTACCCTTAGCGTCTTCATTAGAAGCACCATGGATACAGTTTAATTGAAACATATTCTACTGTTTCAGTAAAAATAGTCATCAAAATGGATAGCAAAGATTGCATAATTCATAGCTCTTGTTCATTGTGATGCAGATTGTGTTAGATCGTACTTTTCTTCCCACGGATTGATTTTAGTACACGTTATATTCTTTTTCAGAATCCAAAAATAAGATTACGAAAGAAAAGGAGCAAACAACATCACCACATGCTACTACACTTGCTCAAAAAAATAGTTTCTCTGTTTGTGCGATCCATCAATAAAACGATACAAACGAAGGAAACATAATATATATTGCAGCAAAAGCAATCAGAAAGAAATTAAAAAAAAACAAAAGAAAAAGACAACATAAAAGAATCCATGGCATTAGGCTTGTGACTAGGCTTGAGAAGGACTCGCTATGCTCCTCCTTCCCAAGCCTAGAAACGCATGAAGTCTCCAAGATAACCGCTGCAGTTTTCAACGCAACCTTGAAACCACCGACGAAAAAAAGTTGTGTGTGTCTTCTACCAAAGCACGGAAAGAACAAAACTCACCAGCAATGCGTGTCGGAGCAAGACATAGATCATGTTTGTTCCACTGCTTGAGGCCCGAGGATGGAACATTGCTGGTTGTAAAAAGGTATAGGTCTCATTGGCACGGTTTCCTTCAAAATTGGTAGCCAAGAAAATTGACCCTGAACGGATTTTTTTCCAAGAACAGCAAGCGTCCGTTTCTTCTTGACGCTAAGAATTGTTGAAGCCCTCAGTCCACTGCTTCCATTGGTTCTTGTTTTGTGCCCAACGGAACCATTGGTTTGTTGGACCGTGCTTCATTCGCAGTCCCATGGTTTCGGTAGGTGACTGCTACCAACACACGTGCAAAACCTCCAACTTACAAAATACCTCAATTAAAGCACTTGACGAAGCAAACCACCAGCCGCTCTGAGGTCTTTTGGTCCGTTGTACACAACCATACCCGCTTTGGTTCTTGATGAATTCATACCGAACCGCAGGAATGCTTCGTTGAACAGTCACCGCAAAAATTAGCAAAACGGTCGCTCACAGCGGCACAAAAAAAGTACCTTTTGCCGTAATTTTTGCGTCGAATATTTGGAGCTGCCAAATACCACCCCCCAGTCATTCTCTTCTACATCTCTCAATAATCGTAATGAGCAACTTTCTGGGGCCTAACTCAACGACTTGTGTAAATGCCGCCCAAAAAACGCGACCGCACAACTTGAAAAATTGCCAAATGTCAAACCTCTAACGCATCAAACGGTTGCATTTTATAACCTCGCGGACCCAAATACCAACGCAACACGTGCTACACACCACGAAGGACCTTGATAAAAAAGGTTTGACGGAAAGTGTATCCGGGGCTGCTCGCAGTATCACTTGGGAGGAGACACATGATGGCTGAAAAACGCACCCTGTTTTTAGCGCTGACAGCATGCTCCAAAACCCTCCACTTGACGCCCCCCGTTCTATGACCATACGAACACAAGCTCAAAGCCACACAGTACATATCGAAGGGCAACAGTAGGGCCTGGATTTAATCGGGGGGCAGCCGCGTAAATCAAGGTTGCCTTCGCGCACCACCCAATTCCGTACCGACCACTTTTGGAAAAATCCGATTTTTCGCCCAAATCGGTCTCACTGAAACGGCCGTATCTTGGCGCCACCGGGTCGTTTGGAGCTAATTTTTTTTTTCCGCGCCAAATTGTGCAACCGCCTTATGACACTGCTTGAATGCAACCGCCAAAATGTGCAACCGCGTCATGACACAGCTTGAATGCAACCGCCTAAATCGTCCAACCCCCATGCAACCGCCTTGCAATCCCTTGCAACCCCTCTGCCACCTGGTGTCCCAAACATGTATTTGACCCGAAATACCTGCGGGTCTGGGGCTGGAATAATGTCTTGGGACACTTGCATCTCTGGTGGCGGATGCACTGCCGGCTGTGCCTGACCTGTAGCAGCTGCCTTTTCAGCCTTCTGCTCATCGTTGGGGTCGGGTTTTGTCGCTCGCTTGCGCTTGAGCTTCACCTTCTTCACCGGCGGCTCGTAGTACTGTTGTTGTTTTTCTTCGTACCACACTTCCTTGCGCTTGTTGCCCGGCATCTCCTTTAGGCGACAGGCAATGTCTTTTGACGTACGGCATACGAGCCCTAATTGCCGAAGAACCAGTTGTTTGGACGTGCAAACGCCCACCATTCAGGAGGATGACTTGACGCAATGGTCTCCGTCCGACAACGGCCCACAGGGTGGTTTGCAAGGTGGCAACACTTGCCTTCTACCTGCGGACCACGGCTTCTGCACTTCTCACTTGCTTTCGGCCCCTCCCTCTTCTATGCTTGTTTTTTCGTCTAGCCATGGGCGCAAACAAACAATGCTACAACAAGACACACTTGTTGGAGGCAACTGGTCCCCGAAGGCCTACCAATAGCCCTAAGGCTAGTGGCGCCAACCCGCCTCAGTGTTGCCGGCCTTTGACCCTTGCACACTGTAGAACATGCAAACCCTGCAAAACACAAAAACAAAAATTCAAAGCCACAACCACAGCCAAATGGCGAGACATCCCGAGCGAGCACAACAAGTAGGGCACACACAAGGCAAAAACAGAACCGCCAAGGCACATAGAGCACTAGTGCCAACCCCCCAAAAGTAGTTTCACGCTTGAAACCCTGAAAATTACAAAAAAAACGGACACCCCAAGTTCCATTTTTCCCTCTAGAGTGCCTCTGGCGTCCTGTGCCACCCCCCGCCCCCCCCAAGACCCATAGCCAACGAAATGTACTAAAGGTGCAAAACACATGTACATCATACCTGTTGTGGCGCCAACTCTCTCTTTTGATCATGGTCCATGACCCGGTTGCGGGCAGCGTCTCTTCAGTCTCCTTCGTCATCGTATACGCGTTCAGCCCCTCCCTGGACACTGTCCTCTTGTACCACTCGCTCAGTTCCTCCGTGGACATTTCATCCCAGTTGCTGGCGACCAAGCTAGCAAGGGAGGGAAGGGGTTGTCTTCAGCCGTGGGCTGCGCCGCGCTCGGTTTCTGTTACACCTTGTCCAGGTGCCGCCCCGGGGCGGCGGTGGAGTGGGCATTCCCGACACCAGAGGCAACAGGCCCCTATACGGATGTGGGTCACAGTTGGCCGTGCGGATCACCGGCTCTAGCAACAGCCTTTCATCCGCCCCTGTCGGCAATTCGGAAGATCCGGTAAGGAGTGCCAATTGGCGGAAGTAGATGTGGTAGCTGGGCAGCGCGGATTGCAAACGCGGAAACACGCGGAATACGTGAGGTTATCCTCTGAAAGCATGTTTGGAAGCAGGCAATCGGAACGCAGAGAACGCAGAAAAGGAGGCCAACGGGAGGAGAACGGTGCATGGTGGCATGTAACACACAAGAAGCAGGACATATTGCTTTGTGTATCAGCGCGCCTTTCTGGGGCTTCGGCTCGCTATATGTCCTGGTATGTCATCCCCGTAAGCTAGGGGAACATGTAGAGTGAGGATAAAGCAGCGGAAACAGGATGACACACATCACGAGGAAAACGCCTCCATAAGCACACGCAAAAAAAACAAAAAAACCAGAAGGCGCAGCATACGCTCACCGCACCACACCTATGCTGGGGCGGCCGCGTCCTCGCAATTGGGTTTCCAACCTGCGCAGCTCGTCCCCCTAGGGGTCACACTGGTCGGAGTGGGTGGGGATGGCACAAATTTTGGCGGCCATGAGCTTCTCGATCCCACCACGACCGACTCCGCCAGCCTATCAACTCGATGTTGAAGGAGTAGTTTTCCAACCTGTACTCCCGTACGCTTCCAACGTCCTCCACATCCTCCTCCCGTTCCTCCTCCTCGCTATTTGTTTTCTCCTCGTCCTCCCCGTCCGCCTCCTGGTCTTCCTCCCGTTATCCTCTTCGTGTGCTTCCGGACTCAGGGGCGGCTCACTGTCGCGAGTCTCATCGGTGGCGGCCGGAGTGATGCCCTGCACGGCCGCAAAGCATTGCTCATGCAGCGGGTTGCCAGGGCACCGGTTGCACACGTGTTGTGTTCGGCCTTTGCCGCAAGGCGCACAGGGGTGCCGCATGGCGCCCCGTACAGGGACGTGCATTATGCTGATTCGGGCATCACTAAGGCGGCGGTGGCACAGGATGGACCACTGCCACGCCCACATGCCGTCAGTGCCATGACAGTGTTCTAGGGCGCGACAAGTGGCGAACGCGTTGGCCGTGGCGTGACCCAGGGAAAGCCTAGCACGGCTTGCAAAAAGGACAATTTCCTCCCCAAGAGGTGATTAGCAACGCCTTGTGGTCAGCGTTGTCCGCGCCACATGCCACTTGGCGGTATACAACGATGACGGGGTGGTGCATGGCTCCTGGCGCGGCAGACCACACATTTGATAATATGGGTACCAATTCGAGGGGCTTGCGTACTTGTGCCCATCAACGGTGGCCACTGCCATTTGGGCGGCTTCAGTGGCTGCCCAAGCCTGCTGCCCGCCGGCTCTGGCCTTGGGTAGCATGGTGACGAAGGGGTGGGCCTCACAAGCGAGCTATTGTGCGGTGGTGTGGGACCCAAAGAAGGAGTCTCCTACAAGCGCGGTGAGGGAGAGAAGCTGTGTTGCCCACAGATACAAAAACTACCGTGTATTGAGGTTGCTGTCGCCATAACCATGACAGCGGAGGGCACCGAGGCGTCCGGTATAAAGCCACACACCCACAATGTACGCAGAAGTAGCATCTGCCTAGCATCTGCCAAGCAGTAGAGCTTAATACCAGTATTGTGCGGCTTCCACACAATGTACATCTTTAGGGTCACAACCTGCAGACCAGTACGGGGCATTAGCGTTGTGTCCCTGGTGCCTGCCTTGCCGGCCAAGGGGCCACCTTGTGGACCAATGGGCACTAGCTGCCATGCATGCAAGCAGGCGGAAGGTGTGCCCCTGCCACCGTAATGGTGGCTCATCCACCACACGTTCTATTCTCCGTAAGGAGAAAAGCTTGGTATGGGCACGATGAAACCAATGGTATTAAGCTTTTTTTTCAGTAGTTTCCCGTCCACAATGTTAAGAGAGTGTTTCGACAAAACGATAAGTTAGGGCCGTGAGTAAGGTACCATTTTTGCGGTAACTTTGCACCCAAGACGTTTTTGCAAGTTGTAATATTGGTCCTAGCAGTAAGCGCGCTAGGTACTTGCTGTACAACAAAAGGGACACAACGGGCCAAGCAGCAGCAAAAAATGCGTTGTACACGGGTACGAGCTGGAACAGGGCCTCCCGTTCCTTGGCCCAAAGGGTGGCCTCTACAATGGGACTGGCATGTAGTCTCATATTGTTTTGTCTAAGATGCTCAGAACGGATAAGGCACTTCTAGGGGACGGACAAACATGCTTGCTTTTAGGCAGCCTCCAATGGTGAGGTGAAGTAGAAAAGCACCTTGCATGTTGCCAGTTGGATCCCGTTTTCTTAGAAACATCCAACCTAGCGTTAACCTTCACGACTTGCTTGGGCTAGCTTGGGCTTCCGACCGCTGCCCCTCTTCCTGATTCCTAGGATGTATTTGTCATTGTACAACAATCTTGGGCTTGTTATGTCCCGTCCAAGGGGGGGGGCATGATCCATGACCACTCGGTACCCGCGAGATCGTTTCCTCTTGGGATAAAGAATGAGGGCTTCGGTGCACCCCACGAGACGGCAATGATGTATGGCTCGGAGGACTTGCCGCCGACAGAGTTGTCGGCATCCGCCTAGGACCATTGCGTGGTGGTTGGAGTTGACCAGATGGCCAGGGACTCAAAGTTTGTTTCCCTCAACTTCAGCTTGTTAAGTGTCACTGCTAAACATGAAGAACAAGGGTGACGGTTTGGCATCCTTCAAAAGCATGCCAGAGGCAACGAAGATAGGATGCGAGCACAAAGGTAGCACATCTCCGGACCGATGTACGGAATGAAGAATAAAACGTGTTGACCACGCTAAAATTATGACACGCAACCTACACACCTAGGACCATTACATTTTCTTCATCACCACCTTCTACGTCCTTCACATCTCTCGGTTCCTGTGGCGCTGCTTGGCTAGCGAGCACAAATGGATGCTCCTCCACCGGGGTGATGTTGTGGTCCCGGTCGGTGGGGGGCTGTGCAACCATGACAAAAAGAATCAGGAGGACACACAGAGCAACTCCAAAAGCATGTATGGAAGCCAGGGACCGGACTGTTTGGAAGCCGGAAGACGGGCCAAACACTGTTGGCAGCAAGTGCGGAAGCAAATAACCGTAACGTTGAGAATTTGCAGAACACACGAGGCGCGAACAAGTTTACAACCCCCTCCCCATCTTATGATCGAGCACTGAAGTAAAATCTCTGAAACATGATAATGTTTTGGACCGCTAAAATCGTATCACGCACCAGTCTTGGCCACCCGAGCACATCCCACAGAACAAGGCAAAACACAGTGGGTAATGTGATTGTCAGCCAAAAGGTGCAGTTACTTTGGTGCTAAGAAGGTAGCCATTGACAGCTGCCGTGTTGCTAGCTTGGGCTTTGGTGTAGGCTTTGCACCTGGGGCAGCTTGGGGCTGCACTTGTGGAGACGCAAAATGGTAGGGGATTCAAAAAACTTCACTTTAGTTGGATGAATATAACACAGATCCCGGAAGACTGCAGGCACATCCATACTCGTGGTGTGTCAAGTCAGGCCAGGGTACCGAAACTCAACAAACAAGTTGCGCAGCTGTACAGCGGTTAGGTTGCCCTCATCCTCCATGTGAGGGACATGCATCCTGTGGTGGGCTACACGATACAGGGCCGCCAATGCAATGTCAATTTACTGAATAAACATGGTAAAACCACCCGAATCACAACATACCTCATACCATAGCGCCTCGTGGCGTGCAACAAGCTTGTGAAATATGTGCAGTGGCAGAATCCAAGATAACAATGCCACCCCCCCCCCCAAAGTCTGGAGCTGCTCTTGTAGGCATGGGATGGAATGGTCCCACATGTACCGAATGTTGATGACACCCGTTGCATTGACTACACACTCGACTGGTGGGGATTGTTTTGCAGGCTTCCCCCTTTTGCTTTTCAACAAAATTGCATGGTTGAGGTTTGCAGCACTGTATCCCCCTGTTTTTTCACGGCAAGCAGGGCTACCAAAATGCCCATCCCCAGTGGCGCACTCCTCCACATCTGACACCTCATCATGTGTCACAACCTCAAATACGTGTTAAAGAACAAGCCGGTCATGCTGCTCGGCCTCATTGACATCAAGAAGAAACGGAACTCCACAATCGGTCACCATCACGGCGAAGATCTGGTGCACAAAAACAAGGGGTGATGAGAATAGTATCACACCCAAAATAATATCACACACCATAATATTATCAGGTGTGTGATATTAAAGGAGGCGGGTGGGTTTGCATTGAACATGGTGCCGACGCTGAAACTCCTTGTATGGACGGGCAAAGTACTCCCATCAGGTGCCGGACTAGGGTTCTTCGTTGCCTTGCTCCTCCATCTTGATGCCCTGCAGCCCCCGGTCTCCACTTGCTATAGGGGGCGGGGTGGGGTTGTTGGTGGTGATTGGGAGGGTAGAGTTGATGGCGCTGGTGGCGCAGCTGCGAGAACGGAGGATGCTGGTGGTAGCCGGGGTGGGAATAGCCATGCACGGGTCCGTGGCTAGCGCAGGCAAAGGGGAGGGGGTTCTGCACATGGTTACCTACAGCCACATGGGTACATGTCCAGCCGAACGGTGTTGCACAACCGTTTTAAGCGCATTATAGAAGGGAATATTGTCTTCTTGGGGCTCAAGGAGGTAACACTTGTTTGGGGTAGCTGTACCTTCCTATTTATGCAGCTTACTATACTATACTGCATTCTACGTCGGCTTGTGCGTTACCATGCGGGCATCACGGTGATACCAATGCTCCACTTTCCAGCCCATGAGGCCGTTTCTCAGTTGCGGTGAGTGCTTTTGTTGCTAGCCACAGAAATGCTCCAACGCGACACATACTAAGGAATACATGTCGTATGACCATAGAACTATGGTCCATGCCCCCGTTGTACCCGCTATTACTCGGATATGTATTCCTTTGCTGGGTAACCATGTGGTGGTGCCATATGCACCTGGAGGCCATGTGGTGACCATAGTGGGCGTTGAAGCAACACCCACAGGTTGACGGCCCACGATGCATACCGCTGCACTTGACAAATGAATACCACATTTCTGGGTTCAATTCGTTGTTCCTTTTTTTCGGTTCCGAAAAAATATTTTTATTTCCGCAACCCCCCTGGAGGCGAAAGATTTATTGCGCGGTGGTCCACCGTACAGTTTCTGTACGGTACCCCACTGAAGCGGTACCCAGAACCCCATGGCCAGGTTACGGCATACAACCGGTCTCCGGTCCACTAACCCCATGTTCCGTGCCGTTCCTTGCCGTAAAGCCCCGCATCGGCAACCGATGCACCGCCAGTGGAGATTTGTGTATCAGAATATCAGGAATCAACAGGGTTTTATTTTCATATTGTTTCCGTCAATTTTTACGCTTCCGTTCTGATACTCACTGTTTTGACTGCTGGCGGTTGGATCGGGACTTTACCGTAACTGCCAGTTTAACTGTAATTAATGGAAATTTTAACGCTATCCGCGACGAAGGCTCCAAAGTCGCCAGGAACTGCATTGATGCATCCGCAATTTTCATAATTAATACTCGCAACCTTAATCCGAATTTTTCAGGATGTCGAAATCGGATTTTCGACTTCGACATCCCCGCACTTGATTTGACCTCTTTCGAGTGGACCTACGTGCTTCCCTATGCACGAATCAACTTTCCTTGTATCTTGCCCCCCATTTGACTCAGAGATATGGGCAAAACAAAGTTGATTCGTGAGGCCACTTGTGAGGGTCATATCTCGTGCCGCTTGCGAGTATTGACAATAAGGAAACGTGGGACGTATTCACAATACTCCCGACGTAATTTAGGAAGCCTTATATGCCTTGCGTTTCCACACGTGCGCGCTAGTGTAATGGATCATGGTCAAGAGGGTAGAGTTTGCGTTATAACTCTTTGGCCATGACATTGCGTGCGTTAAGATAACTTTCGAGTGTAGCGTGCAAGTGTTGGTGTTGCATAGGAACTCTCCTTGAGTTCCTATGAGCGATAGACACAAAGTTATGCCCTTGGAGGGGCATGACATATCGTGGTGGGAGCTACCTTTTTGGGCAATATGTGGTATGTGCCATGTGTTGTGTTGCGTGCCCATTTGGCGGGTCCATTACTCCAAGCCAAGCCCGCCAATGGACCTCATATTGTGCAAGCTCCTTCTCCATACTCCCCACGATCAATTGCAAGCCTAACCTTCGTGAAGGGAAGCTTGTGTGGTGAACCCGAAGCGATGCGTTGGGAGCAAGGTGTGTGTTTTACAATTTACCATATTTTTGTGTGCCCACTTGGGAAGTAGCGCTCGTAACCTTTCAAGGCGCCCCAAGTGGAGCACATATGTGGGATCGAAGGTCATTGGTGTCAAGTCATTGTGTTTAGAAGGATTAAGTGATTGCACGATCCAAGCCAAAGATATTATAGTATAATTGTGCACCTTTCAAGGCACTTTTGTGTGTGCTTGTGCCAATTTTGCCGTTTTTGGCCCGTCATGATGTCAAGTGGCGACCTTGTATCTCAACGTTGCGCTCAATTGACATCATGACCCGGGTATGATATGAGGGTACATACTTCGATGCCCAACATATCTTGGACCCGGCGAATAACTCCTCTTAGGCTTGGCATACCGTGGCCGCCATGTTGGCGATTTGGGACTATCCCAAATCATGGGCTCACTTGGCGACCCTGCCATTCCCAATATTGGAGGAGTTGGGCGACGCCCAAAAGATATGTTGGACCAACATGACTTGATACCAATCCTATGGCACACTCCGGTCCGAGTCGGGCATGTGCCTCATTTGCCCCAACCATGAGTGTGCGCATTTTTGGCCATTTTGAGCAATTTTCCACTTTTGCTGCCCGCCGTGCACTATGTTCTAACCTTCGTGCACGCCGGACGCATGGACCAATGGACCATATATGACATGGGTGTTATGGGTAATGGTCCCCATGGTCCACACACCACGTGGGCGAAGCGGAGCCACCTTCGTTAAGGCGCTAGCCCAAAGTGAGTGTGGGCAATTTTGCAATTTTGACATTTGTGGACCCAATTAGGATCGTCACCACGCCGAGTGGCATGGAGATCTTTGAGAGCCAAAGGCATGGGAGTCTCTATTGGACTCCCGGTGGATCGCGTCCCGAATGGCGGATCCGATCTCCAAGCCGGCGTGGAGATATACTATTGGGAGCACATCGAATTTTGGCTCATTTCAAGCAGCCAAAATGACCCAATTTTGGGACCCCAATTTCCCCCTTCCGTGTGGTCAATTGGCGGCCCCATTTCTCTAAGCCCATTGGGAGCCTGGACCTAAATCCAAGTTGTACACTCAGATATAAGTCCTAGGTCCTGCCTCCTACCCTGTGAGCCATTGGCCTTACCTTGGCCGGGCGAGCCACGCGTGGGAATGACGCCAATTTTGGTGATTTTGGCATCATGACCCCACATGACTCATCCGTGTTGCCCTGATGCCGGAACCTCAGAGGGAACCAGGTTGGGTGAGGGCTCCAGGGAGTTTGTACTCGAAGGGCATAGGGTCAGTTGTCTCGTCCCCACCTCTGGCGGGTCCGGACGAGGGGTCAATTTTGGGGATTTTTGAGTTAATTCCAGTTTGGGCTGAAACAGCCCATTTTCAGCTACCAACTCCTGGGTGATAATGGTGGGGCCATATCTCTGGCTCATAGAGGAGTTGGGACCTGCCGATAAGGGAGCATAGGGAGCCACTGTCGGTTGGCCTTGAAGCCCCTTGGTTCCCAGGAACTCGCCTGTGGCTGGGCGGGACACCTCTCCCATTGGCAGGGTTTCAGGGTCCGGACTGAGCAGGGCATGGGTTGTGTTTGAGCCCCCGCCCCTACCAGCCACTGAGAGGGTCGGACCTGGGATTGGGATATGAGTTGGGACTGAGTGTCTATTGTCCCTTGATGCCCTTACCCCAGTCCAGTCTTAACCCCATGTGTACATATCCTGATGTGTTGCTGTACATACTTTCGTTCCCTCTTTGCAGAGTGGCAAGGATTCTGAAACGCTTTGTCACATGACATGAGCGCATTGATGCCCTTGTGAGCGTAGTGCTTTGCCTGCCTGCTCACTTGCGCGTGTCCCGCAGCGTCCCGTGACCGGCCCCCCACGGTAACGCGTCAAAAGCGTTTCACCGCCGCGGGGTTACCCAACCCTCGCGTGCCACTCGGGGCCACCAACCCCGAGCAGCGCGTCGCAGCAGCGCGGCGCAGCTCGCAGCTCGCAGCGCAGCGCAGCGTCTCGCAGCGCAGCGCAGCGGCTCGCAGCGCGACTCAGCGACAGCGCCGAGTTCATCACGGAGCCCGCAGCGCCGTCCAGAGCATCGCCCTGACCGCGCAGCAACCGTGAAAGAGGTGCACAGACCCGGACTCCTGCATCAGCCCCATCGGCCGACCCGGAGTCCAATCGGCCGACCAGCAAGGCCGCGTCAACCACCTCCACAACCACCGGCTGACCAGCACCAGCCGCACATCCAGCCCAGTGCTGCAGCACCCGCCTCAACAACCACCACAAGTTCGTTGAGTAGAACGGGTGCACACCAAGGACCTCAAGACCAAGCACGCCCCCGCTGCCATGGTGAATTGGCAGGAGGCGGGCAGGAAGTGGCCGCGGCCCCACCCCCATGCAGCACGCCTGCTGCGTGGGTTCGTTTGGGACCAGCACTACCGCCACAGCCACCCCCAGTGCGAAGGCGGCATGCCCAGGAGCTTCGAGCTCCGCACAGACATCGCCCCCGACCGCCTGCAGGCCGTGGAGGACTGGCTGCGGGCGGAAGGGTACGAGTACCGCCACCAGCAGAGGCGCTGGAGGACGTGGACCCGGCCGGACAGGCCCGGCGAAGGCCTGTGTCCCGACGGGATTGAGGAGGACGAGGAGCCCAACGTGTACCCGTCGGGCGCCTCCATCAACGTCTCCCTGTGGGACGTGATCGAGAGGAACTTCCCGGAACCGGGGAGCGAGCGCAGGCTGCAGGGCAGCAGCAGCGCGTCTCCGGGGAAGGAGAAGCGGTCCGCCGGGGACAAGAAGAGGGACCGGAGGTGGCGGGAGTACCAGGAGTCCCTGGCCGCCGAAGCCGCCCAAGGCGCCAAGGGCGGAACCCCAGCCCCCAGTCCCCAACGGGCCAATGGTGGTCACCACCCCGGCTCCACGACCCTTGGCGACTACATCCAAGTCGCCAAGCAGACCCAGGCCAAGCCCCGTCCGCTGCTCCTGAGGGCCCGGCAGGCCCCAGCAGGCCCCAGCAGCGACGTGGAGTCGGCCCACCGCGGGAGGATGCCGGCCGACCAGGCCAGCTCCAGCAGCAGCGTCGCTCCCGAAAGGGACGTGGCGCGCGCCTGTGAGCGCGCCTGTGGGGTGCCCTGCAACCGTCGGGTTGCCCGGCAACGGGCCAAGCAGTACAGCGCTGCCGTGGAGGGCGCCGCCGGCATCGCCCAGGAGGAGGCTGCGGAGTGGGCGCATGGCATGGCCATCCACACCCAGTCCATGGCGGCCATTGCGGCCGGACTCACGGCCGTAGCCGCCCATGGGGCAGCAACTGCCCAGGTCAACGGTGAGTTGGCGGCAGCCGACGAGGAAGCCCGCCTGACGCAGGAGGCCATTGCCTGCAAGGAGGCCGAGGTGAAGGCGCTGGAAGAGGCGCTTGCCCAAGGGAGGGCAAAGAAGGAGGCGGAGGAAAGGGCCCACGCCGAAGCGACGGCTAAGGCCCAGGAGGACGCCGCCAAGAAGGAAGCCATCGAGGCCGCGCGACGGAAGGTCGCTGAGGAGAAGGCCAAGATGGAGGCGGAGCTGGCAGCGTTGGAAGCGCAGAAGGCGCGGCTGCAGCAGGCCCGGGAAGCCGAGGCGGCTCGTGCTCGGGAGGAAGCCGAAGCGCGAGCTGCCGCAGCCACCGCCGCCGCAATGGAGGAGGCAGAGGCCAAACTCCGCCGCGAGACTCCCCCGGGAGCATCACGAGTGGAGACCCTTCGAAAGCTTTTCGAAGGGGACGCCTCCTCCAGGATGGCGCTGGATGAGGCCGACACGGGCAGCAGTGGGAGCGGTGGCACCACCGCCCGTCGACGGAGGAAGGGCAAGGGGAAGACCCCCGAGAGGCCGCGGAGGCCAGCGGGTGGGCACCCCCACGACAGTGACCCCTTCTTCACCGCCAGTGACGGGGATGAACGATGCCGTCGACATCGCCAAGTGGTGGCTTGGACAGGCGGAGGCGGCGGAGACGTCCCCATGGAACCGGAAGGTGAGGATGAGGATCTCCCTCCTCCCTACCGGAGCTCGGAGTCCTCCGAGACCGAGACGCCCAGGTGGGGCGACATGGGCGAGGATGACGACATGGACTTCGGCATCACGAGGAAGCGCCCATCCTCGGACCCACCGAGGCGACCCGGCGGAGACCCACCGGGACCCCCTGGCGGAGGACCATCAGGACCCCCTGGAGGACGCCCACCGAGTGGACCCCCTGGAGGCGGACCACCGGGCGGGGGAGGACCCCCTGGACCGGGCGGACCCGGCGGAGGCCCTCCTGGAGGACCCCCTGGGGACCCCGACGACCCACCAGGGAACGGCGACCCGGATACCACCTGGCGGTGGATTGTCTACCTCCGCAGGAGGGTCTTTTCCCTCGAGTGCGAGGTAGACACGGGCAAGGTCGAGATGGCTCGCATCTCCGGGGTCGCCGCGCGCGCGCAGAAGGAGCTGGACATTGCCAGGGCCGAGACCAAGTCGCTGACCAACGTCGTCAGCGGCCTGCAGGAGAGGCTGGATGCGCTGCAAGCCCGTGGGAGCGTCGGCAGCGACCACCCACCCCTGGAGTCTGGCTCGTCGGACGACGGCTGGGGACCCGGACCAGGTCCAGGCAGACCCCACGCCCCCGGCGGAGCCCCCAGGAGTCGCCCCAGCGCCAGTGCCCCCTCTCTCACCGCCCCCTCTCACCACAGCGCGGGCCGCCGCAACGAGCGCGTGCCGCCCGGCAGTGGCAGTGAGGAATGGCGCGATGAGTGGCTCAGCGCGGACTACCACAACCGCCGTGCCCCACCGCGGACGCCTGTACGCCCCCGACGCCCGGCACCAGCCCCGGCGCCAATCCCCAGGGCTGGAGGACGTTATGGTGGACTCAGGGATGAGGTCCCCAGAGGAGACGTGGAGTGGGATGTCGGCGAAGGTGAGGACCTGGACCTGGACCTGGAGGAGTTCGACATCAGCCCGCCGCGTGGTGTACAACGGGAGGCCGCTGAACGCAGCCGCCGGCGCCGTGATGAGGATGCATACATGGATGCAGTACGGCGTGAACATTTCGGTTCAGCGTACGTGGAGGAACCGCGGCGTAGCCACAGGGATTCCATGGAGGAGATGGACGTGGCGGCCGTGGGAGTCCGTGGGAGAGGCCGATGGGAACCTCGGTCGACCTCGCGGCCGGCGTTCATGGTCTCTAAGGCCGCGGATGCCGCCGTGTGGGAAGACTTGAAGGACATCAAGCCCCCCATGTACGACGGCAACCCCCTCAACCTCGACCGCTTCTTGGAGAAGCCGGACGATTGGGGGCTGACCGTCACTGAAGTCCTGCCTCCCGCTGATGCGGAGAAGTATGTCTTCAAACGGTTCAGGTACCCCCTGCCGGAAGTGCTCGGAGAGCTATACTTCATGGCGACCAAGGAGGGGAAAATCAAGACCCTCAAGGAAGCCAAGAAGTGGCTCAACGAGCAGGAGCGGGTGGACCCTCCGCAGGTGGCTGCCAAGCGCTGGAAGTCCATCAAGCTTGAGCATGATGGACGGGAGATCCGCCTACGAGAGTGGCGAGACTTCCGAGGGAAATACACCCTCTTCCGCCGCAACGTGGAGGATTGGAACGAGGGTGACGAGCAGGCTCGCCTGCTCTCCATGCTGCCGGAAGCATGGATCAAGAGGGTCACCAAGGAGGAATCCAAGAGGGCCAAGTCCAACCACACGGTCAAGATGATGCTCCCCAAGGAGTATCATACGAACGTGGTGGCTTGGGCGAAGAAGAACGTGGCCCGGGATGTCAAACGGCACTCCCTGCGGAACGCTCTTCTCATCACCGTCTCCGGCGATCGCGAGAAGACGGCGATGTGGCGCCTTGACGATTGTGAGTTGAGCGGCCAGACCATCCGTCTGCAGCCCATCCCGGCGCGGATGAGCTGCGACGAGATCCTGGAGTGGGTTGGCGAGGAAGTACTCAAGGAGTACCGAAACCTCCACCACACCCGCGGGTTGAGGCCCGGCGACCGCGACGTCAACTACGTTGGCGAGGGACCTGGCGGGGAAGATGCCATGGACCCAGCGGGAGCCGGCGGCGATGAGACTCTCGTCGACGACGACGAGGACGATGAGCCCGCCAAGGTGGCCGTTTGTGCCTTCCTGGCCAGGAACCTGAGCGCGGGGAGCAAGCCGGGAAACTGGAAGCCCCTGCAGCAGGGTTGGAGGAAGCAGGAGAAGAGGGACCCTCGCCGCATTGGCGACCCTCCGCTGTCCTTTGGGGAGTTCATACGAGCTCACCCGCAGGGGTGTTTCGTGTGTTATGGGAGGAAGAAAGGCTTCAACCATGACCACCGAACATGCCCCGTCCACAAGGCCGACACGGACGCTTACAAGAAGGCGCACCGGTGGAAGAAGCGTGCACCTGCGGGTATCCGGGAAGCCAAGATGGAGGTGGACAAGGACGAGCTGGCCAAGCTGATGTCGTCGGTGGGGACCGAATTGGCCAAGGAGATCCAGGAGATCAAGCGGAACTGGGTCCCCAGATCGGACAACAAGAACAAGGAGAACAACCAGAACAACCAGAACAAGGACAAGGACAAGAAGCCTACTCGCAGTGAGAGGAGGAAGAAGGGCGTCAACGACGTTGAGGCCGAGGAGAACACCCCCTCTTCCACAACCGACGCCCCCTAGCGGAGCCCCTGCAGCCAAGGGCCCCAGCTAGGGCGGTCGCAGGATGGTGACGTGGGAAGCGCCGAACCATCCCAGTCGGGAGTCGATAAGCACAAGGGGACTGCCGCGGGCGGAAGGCCCGGTCCGGCGCCCAGTCGCGGAGGCGGGGTGAGGGCAAGTGAAGGCACGAACCCTTGCACCCGTCATTCCTTCGCGACCAAGAATGTGTTTGATGTACTACAGGATCTTTCCGAGAGTATCGGAGGATCACCCGGACCGCAGCTGGATGCTGCAGATGGGCAGCCTGAGCCCATTGTCCACGACCTACACCAGTCGCTTGTGGAGCTTCTGGAACGGCCCGAGATCCTGAGTTTGCACGCCGTGCGCCGTGTCGGTCGCGAGCGGCAGTTGCATCTTAAGGTCCGTGCCTTATGCGGGGAAGTGGAAAAGGTTTTCGACGTGTTGGTCGACATGGGAGCTCAGGTCAGCTTGGTCAAGGCTGGCCTACTTCCACCAGAGTGTCTGACCGACAGTCGGAAACCTGTCAGGCTGAAGGTGGCGAACGGCCAGTACATGGTGGGAGGCACGAAGGAAGCGGCCATTGGGCTGCAAGTCGTGAACCATCGTGAGCTGAGCCGCCCAGACCTCGGCAAGGAAATCCTCCTGCACGGTAGCTTCTACGAGGCCGAGATGGACTGGGACATGATCGTCGGGTACGACTTCATGATGGAGACGGACTCCGGCGTCCTCCCGGCCCAGGCCTCCATGACCCTGTACCAGGACGACCAACTCTCGTGGCTTTCGTCACCTGAGCACCATGTGGAATGCCAATGGATCCACCCCGAACGCAATCAGCTCGAAGTGGCCGCGCTGGACACTGAGCCCACTGGGCCAGCAAACCAGGAGTACGGCGTAAGGCCGGAAGTGGCGAACCGAGTGGTCGCGGACCTGGGAGCGTCGGATCTGGCCCTGGATGCGTTCTCTTCAGGAACCTCCGCCCATCTGCGGGTGTGTGAGAAGTACTGGAGCGCACAGGACTCCGCTTGGAAGAAGCACTGGGGTCCGCATCAGGGGTTGATGTGGATCCATTGCCCCCGTTGGGACATTCCAAGAGCGATAGCGAAGATTCGCAAGGACCGCTCCAAGGCAGTGCTGGTTGTTCCTATGGGATGCACCGAGGAGGAGAGTACCCGACATTGGGTAGCCTCATTGACCAACATGACCTTAAACAAGGTCGTCCTACCGGCTGGAGAGAGTGTCTATCAGGACGCTAAGGGACAGCCCATGCCACCCCAGAGATGGCCAACGGAATTCCACTATGTGGATGGGGGCCTTGATCAGGCCGATACCACGGACTTCGTGTGTGTCAACCGCATCATAGCAGAGCCCTGGCGGCAATGCTTTGCGGTTCCCCCTGTTGACATCGAAGAATCGGAATCGGAAGACCCCCTCACTGAAGAGGAATGGGATCTGGTTCAGGGGTATATGGATCAGCCCTTTCACGACTGGGGAAACCAGCGTGAGGGCAAAGGCCAGGACAAAGCCTGGTGGGAAGTGGACTCAATCGTCTCCGGTTCCTATGACGGGAATACCTTCGTACAGAGGGTGCTGGATCACATGTCCAGCCAAGACGAGCCGCCTGGCGGTAACCTACCCACCTACGGCGATCTGTTCCGAGGCAAGACCAGAGATGGCCCTTTGGCCCACCTGGGAAGACCACCTGAGCCGAAAGCGAGCGGAGTAGCTACCCCTCAAGTAAGCTCCGTGGTTGAAGTGCCCGGAAAAGCCAAGGCGGAGTCCGATGACTGCCCCAAGATCCAGGCGTTGAGGGCCAGGCTGAAGCAGAAGTATGGCGAGACCTTCTTCAGCGGAAAGCCTGTGTTCCCCCCACCGGTGCGTGGACCGTATGGCGAGGCCAAGATACGACTGAAGCAGGACCCCCGTGTGTATCGGCACCGGGAGTTTGCCCTGAGGGGCGAGAGGAAAGAGGCCATGGAGAAGATCCTCCGTGACTTCATCCAGAGAGGCTGGCTTGAGCCGTGCCACTCCGAGTGGGCCTCTCCCTGTTTCGTCGTCCCCAAGAAGGTTGCCGGTGAGTGGCGGCTCGTGGTCTACTACCGCGGCCTGAACGCCCAAACGCAGCACGACAGCTATACGCTGCCCCTCATTGAGGACATGCTGCAAAAGCAACACCGGCGGAGGATCTTCACGGTGATTGACCTGAAACATGGTTATCATCAGATGCCTCTCGCCGAAGAGTCCCGTGCCTGCACAGCCATGAGCACCCCACTTGGACCTCTCCAGTGGAAGGTGATGCCCATGGGCGTCACCAACGGCAATGCGGCTTTTCAGCGGATGCTGGAGAACCTGCTTGAGCCGGTGCGCGACTGTGCGGACCCCTTCGTGGACGACGTGATCATCGCGTCCGGGGACCCCAGCATGAGCTACGAGGAGCTCCTGGAGGCACACGAGAGGGACGTCACTCGAGTGCTGGACCTTCTGGTTCGGCACAAACTCACGGGCAGCAGTGACAAGGCCACCATTGCGGTAAGCGAGGTGGTCTTCGCTGGCCACGTAGTCGGGAACGGGCAGCGAAAGCCCATACCTGGCAAGGTGGCTGCGATTGAGCACTGGGAAAAGCCCAAGACGGTCTCTGAGCTACGGGCGTATCTGCGGTTCTGCAACTACTACTCGGGGTATATCAAAATGTATGCCGAGTATGCAGCCCCCATGACGACCATGCTCAAGGGCAACCGAGAGGAGACCAAGAAGGGGTCCAAGAAGGCTCTGGTCTGGACAGCTGAGTCCGACCGTGCCTTTGAGGGGATGAAGCAGGCGCTGCTATCCGCAGTGGGTCTGCACCTCGTGGATCCCGACCGAGGGTTCGTCCTGCGCACCGACGCTTCCGACTACGCCATTGGCGCTGTGTTGGAGCAAGTGCTTGACGACGGGAGGCACGTGCCCGTGGCCTTCTGGAGCCGAGTCCTGGCGGAAGGCCAGAGACGGACGTGGACGCCCCGTGAAAAGGAGGCGTATGCCATCGTCATGGCTCTCAGGAAATGGGCTGCGTACATAGCCCTCCATCCCGTCACCGTCTGCACCAACCATCAGAGTCTGCAGTCGTGGCACAAGGAGCACGTGGACACCCCCTCAGGTCCCGCCTCCCGACGGGCAAGATGGCATGAGACCTTGGCCAAGTTCGACCTTACGGTTGTTTATATTCCTGGAAAGGATAACACCGTGGCGGACTGTCTCAGTAGGTGGGCCTATCCCGCCAGCAAGGGCATGCAGGATATCTCTGCCCATGGCGATGAGGCTGAGACCGCTGAAGCCAAGAAGATCATTGAAATGGAGCGCCTGATGGAGGAGGAGGATGTTAAATGCTTCGTCGTCATGGCTGCGGATGCCCCCCTCGCAACGAGGGTGAGCAGAGCGGTCAGTGTACTCGCCCCTGAGGGGTCTGAGTCCGACAAGCACCTCTTCCCGGAGTCTTGCCTCCAGGACGACTAGACCGACGATTACGCCAAGTCTGAGGCCTTTGCGGCCGAATATAGGGCTGTGACCGACCCTGACGACGGGCAGAAGTGGCCAAAGGGGCTGACTGAGGAAGATGGCAAGCTCTACCGGAATGGTAAGCTGCTAGTCCCAGAGTCCCGGGTGCTCGAGCTGTGTGAAGCTTGGCACCACCACATGCTGCACCCAGGGGTCAAGAAGCAAGCTCTTGACATGCAGCGTCGGTTCGAGATCGACCATATCGTTCTCTACACCGCCATCAAAAAGGTCAGGAAGGGTTGCTCGGTCTGTCAGGCCTGCAATCCCGACAACCGGAACGTCAAGGGGGAACCCCAATGGACCCCGGTTCCTGACCAGCCCATGGAGAGCGTGGCCATGGACGTCTTCTCCATGCCCGAAGTGCACATTGGCAAGGAGACCTTTGACTGTGTGGTTCTCTGTGTGGACCGCCACAGCGGCTACGTTGTAGCCGTTCCGGCACGCAAAAAGGGGTTGCTTGCCAAGGAAGTGGCAGTCATGATGATTCGTCATTGGCTGACCGTCTTTGACATCCCCCGCACCAATTGCAGTGACCGAGGGCCCCAGTTTACTGGTGGCTGGTTTAAGGCTATGTGTTCCCTCATGGGGATACGACATGCCAAGAGCGTCGCCTATCTCAGCCGGTCTAACGGCCGTGCTGAAGTGGCTGGACGGCAGCTGTTCGAGAAGCTGCGCAAGATCCACATCACCAATCCACGTCGGAACTGGTTTGAGGAGATGTGGCCTGCTCTGAAGGCCCATCATGACACCCCCACACCGGGCGGTTTGTCCCCTCACCAGATTCTGTTCGGCAGGGACCCCCTGGGTAGGGGACTTCCCTTGTCTGGTGATGGCATGGCTATGGATGCCAAGGAGTTCTTCGCGCGGCAAGAGCAAACGGCGCGGGACATCCGCCAGCAGCTTGAGAAGGAGCATGCTGAGCGTCAGAAGTCCGCCCCGAGCTCGACAGCGCAGAAGTTCAGGGTGGGAGACCCGGTGTGGGTGATCAGACCCCGCCCCATGGGCACCCACCGCACCAAGACCTGGTTCACACCCGGCGAGGTGGTCCGCAGGATTGGTGAGGACACCTACCGCATCAAGGTGGGTCACGGACAGTTCCGGGAGCGCCACGAGAGTCAACTCCGTGTGCGGGAACCCGACCTCCGTGGCCGACATGTGTCCCTGGACTACGCCAAACATGAGGCCGATTCGGACGACGACTATGCTGAGCAGGACGACTATACTGTCGAGAAGATCCTGGCTCAGCGTCCGAAGGCCTCGGCACCCGGAGGTCTGGAGTTCAAGGTTCGTTGGCGAGGCTATGGGCCGTCCCACGACACCTGGGAACCCGTCTCCTCGTTTGTGCCGCGGGTCAATACTCCCTTCATGGAGTACATCCGCAAGCACAAGACCAAGATCCACGTTTCGGACTTGGCAGCACTCACCCGGGCGATTGCAGCCAGGGGTGCCTGATCAGCGCCCTGAGCTCTCCCCTGATGCGTTTTGAGCGCTTGTGAGGCCGACGCATCGTCCCTTACTTGCTTGCTCTCTTCCATCTTTCGGTGACAGAGTGGCCATATACCCCCCCCTGCTGAATCCAGAGGAGGATGGCCCCTCTCTTCTTCTACTCGTCACTCCCCCCCCTGCTGAATCCATGGGAAACCAGGTAGGGCGACTGACCTTCATTTTTCTGAGCTCTCGGGGCCTTGAAGCCCATACGACGTTGCGCAACGGATGCCGCTGTCATCGGCATTGCGATTCTTGGTGTGTGGTCTGGTCCCATGGCATCTGCGGGATCCAGACCAGTCCACGTGTGTCTCGAGACTATATATGCCTGAACTCAGGCGTTTTCCTGTCCACCCTGCTGCATTGCCTTATCCTGACCGTGGCGTGGTTTGGCGCTCTGTCCAGAGCGTGTTTACACGCCTATTTACCCAGATTGTTGCTTGTTTTTCTGCCCTCCAGGATATGTGCATCTGTATGTTAAGTGTCATCAGCCCATCGCTGAGGGATGGACTGTTTTTCACCACGAATCGGGATACAGAGGCGCCTTGAGTCGCCGTTTACATGTTCATACCGCCTGGTCCAGCCTGGACCAGTACCTGAATACAGATGCTACTGTTTGAGTGCCTGTGATACCGTGTTGCCCTATTCGCTGTGATGTGTGGAGATCCTGATGGCGCCAGGCGGGAAGCCCAGTTGCCTGACTACACTCCCAGCGGTCCGCCACTGTCAGTCCCAGTGTGAGCCTACCGATTCGCAGACGCACTTGCATTCGGATGGCGGCCTCCGGTGCTCCTGACCTCGGTCAGTCTGCCTGGGAAACTGGTGGTTTGAGGAGTCGACGCCTCCGCCCACACTGCATGAGGACTCCCTCATGTATGGCCTTCGTGGCAGTAGGGCGAGGGAAAAGACGGCCTTGATGCCCGATCCCTTCAGGAGGAGTTCCCTTAAGATCTGGGGTTCTTAAGGAGTTCGACTGTGGCACTCTGGACTCGCGTCGTATGGATATGGACATGGTGCGCCCGAGGAAGGACCCGTGGGGACTCTCCCCAGTCGGCGGGCCTTGGGAAGCTTGGGGTAGCCTGATGGATCTTTGTGGTCGCTCTCGACTTGTGGGACCACCTCGGTCGTCGTGTGTCGCCTATGTTGGCCGTGTATGCCACTGCCACTGTGGTGGTGACCGTAGCAGCCGGCACCCGGTGCGCCTGGTATGGGTTAACGGGTCCTTTGGATGCCGAACAATCGCCGCCAGGACCCGGGATTTGATACTTGATACTATACATGTGCTACGAGCTTATACAACAGCATACCTATCTTACTGTGACATACTCGTTGAGGATGTGACACCCCTCCCCCTTTCAGGAAGTGGTCCTGGGTACCCGCTGCCATGCGTGGGTGTTATCGAGCCCCCCCCAGGGTTTGCTCTAAGGAGGGGGGTGAAGCGGTACCCAGAACCCCATGGCCAGGTTACGGCATACAACCGGTCTCCGGTCCACTAACCCCATGTTCCGTGCCGTTCCGTGCCGTAAAGCCCCGCATCGGCAACCGATGCACCGCCAGCGGACATTTGTGTATCAGAATATCAGGAATCAACAGGGTTTTATTTTCATATTGTTTCCGTCAATTTTTACGCTTCCGTTCTGATACTCACTGTTTTGACTGCTGGCGGTTGGATCGCGACTTTACCGTAACCGCCAGTTTAACTGTAATTAATGGAAATTTTAACGCTATCCGCGACGAAGGCTCCAAAGTCGCCAGGAACTGCATTGATGCATCCGCAATTTTCATAATTAATACTCGCAACCTTAATCCGAATTTTTCAGGATGTCGAAATCGGATTTTCGACTTCGACATCCCCGCACTTGATTTGACCTCTTTCGAGTGGACCTACGTGCTTCCCTATGCACGAATCAACTTTCCTTGTATCTTGCCCCCCATTTGACTCAGAGATATGGGCAAAACAAAGTTGATTCGTTAGGCCACTTGTGAGGGTCATATCTCGTGCCGCTTGCGAGTATTGACAATAAGGAAACGTGGGACGTATTCACAATACTCCCGACGTAATTTAGGAAGCCTTATATGCCTTGCGTTTCCACACGTGCGCGCTAGTGTAATGGATCATGGTCAAGAGGGTAGAGTTTGCGTTATAACTCTTTGGCCATGACATTGTGTGCGTTAAGATAACTTTCGAGTGTAGCGCGCAAGTGTTGGTGTTGGATAGGAACTCTCCTTGAGTTCCTATGAGCGATAGACACAAAGTTATGCCCTTGGAGGGGCATGACATATCGTGGTGGGAGCTACCTTTTTGGGCAATATGTGGTATGTGCCATGTGTTGTGTTGCGTGCCCATTTGGCGGGTCCATTACTCCAAGCCAAGCCCGCCAATGGACCTCATATTGTGCAAGCCCCTTCTCCATACTCCCCACGATCAATTGCAAGCCTAACCTTCGTGAAGGGAAGCTTGTGTGGTGAACCCGAAGCGATGCGTTGGGAGCAAGGTGTGTGTTTTACAATTTTCCATATTTTTGTGTGCCCACTTGGGAAGTAGCGCTCGTAACCTTTCAAGGCGCCCCAAGTGGAGCACATATGTGGGATCGAAGGTCATTGGTGTCAAGTCATTGTGTTTAGAAGGATTAAGTGATTGCACGATCCAAGCCAAAGATATTATAATATAATTGTGCACCTTTCAAGGCACTTTTGTGTGTGCTTGTGCCAATTTTGCCGTTTTTGGCCCGTCATGATGTCAAGTGGCGACCTTGTATCTCAACGTTGCGCTCAATTGACATCATGACCCAAGTATGATATGAGGGTACATACTTCGGTGCCCAACATATCTTGGACCCGGCGAATAACTCCTCTTAGGCTTGGCATACCGTGGCCGCCATGTTGGCGATTTGGGACTATCCCAAATCATGGGCTCACTTGGCGACCCTGCCATTCCCAATATTGGAGGAGTTGGGCGACGCCGAAAAGATATGTTGGACCAACATGACTTGACACCAATCCTATGGCACACTCCGGTCCGAGTCGGGCATGTGCCTCATTTGCCCCAACCATGAGTGTGCGCATTTTTGGCCATTTTGAGCAATTTTCCACTTTTGCTGCCCGCCGTGCACTATGTTCTAACCTTCGTGCACGCCGGACGCATGGACCAATGGACCATATATGACATGGGTGTTATGGGTAATGGTCCCCATGGTCCACACACCACGTGGGCGAAGCGGAGCCACCTTCGTTAAGGCGCTAGCCCAAAGTGAGTGTGGGCAATTTTGCAATTTTGACATTTGTGGACCCAATTGGGATCGTCACCACGCCGAGTGGCATGGAGATCTTTGAGAGCCAAAGGCATGGGAGTCTCTATTGGACTCCCGGTGGATCGCGTATGGAATGGCGGATCCGATCTCCAAGCCGGCGTGGAGATATACTATTGGGAGCACATCGAATTTTGGCTCATTTCAAGCAGCCAAAATGACCCAATTTTGGGACCCCAATTTCCCCCTTCCGTGTGGTCAATTGGCGGCCCCATTTCTCTAAGCCCATAGGGAGCCTGGACCTAAATCCAAGTTGTACACTCAGATATAAGTCCTAGGTCCTGCCTCCTACCCTGTGAGCCATTGGCCTTACCTTGGCCGGGCGAGCCACGCGTGGGAATGACGCCAATTTTGGTGATTTTGGCATCATGACCCCACATGACTCATCCGTGTTGCCCTGATGCCGGAACCTCAGAGGGAACCAGGTTGGGTGAGGGCTCCAGGGAGTTCGTACTCGAAGGGCATAGGGTCAGTTGTCTCGTCCCTACCTCTGGCGGGTCCGGACGAGGGGTCAATTTTGGGGATTTTTGAGTTAATTCCAGTTTGGGCTGAAACAGCCCATTTTCAGCTACCAACTCCTGGGTGATAATGGCGGGGCCATATCTCTGGCTCATAGAGGAGTTGGGACCTGCCGATAAGGGAGCATAGGGAGCCACTGTCGGTTGGCCTTGAAGCCCCTTGGTTCCCAGGAACTCGCCTGTGGCTGGGCGGGACACCTCTCCCATTGGCAGGGTTTCAGGGTCCGGACTGAGCAGGGCATGGGTTGTGTTTGAGCCCCCGCCCCTACCAGCCACTGAGAGGGTCGGACCTGGGATTGGGATATGAGTTGGGACTGAGTGTCTATTGTCCCTTGATGCCCTTACCCCAGTCCAGTCTTAACCCCATGTGTACATATCCTGATGTGTTGCTGTACATACTTTCGTTCCCTCTTTGCAGAGTGGCAAGGATTCTGAAACGCTTTGTCACATGACATGAGCGCATTGATGCCCTTGTGAGCGTAGTGCTTTGCCTGCCTGCTCACTTGCGCGTGTCCCGCAGCGTCCCGTGACCGGCCCCCCACGGGAACGCGTCACCACCACACCTTCCCTTCCCTTTGCACGTGTTGTAGGCCCGCAATAGAATTCCCACCACCATTCTATTGCCTGTAGTAAAACCGCTTGCAGTGTCCACCAAGCCTGACACTGTGTGTTGTGGTGTGTTGTATACTAGAGCCTCCAAGGATTCCTCCTTGGAACCTACTGCCCACTCGATGACAGGGCCTGGGTATGACGTGTATATTGTTTCTCTTCTATTGCTTTGTTGTACTAATATGTTGACCTGCACATCATATGTCCTCAAGATGTGTGTAATGAGGACCGTGGTACACACATATGTTTTCTAACTGGAATACACCAATCAACATGGAACTTCTTCATGGGTGGTTGCATGACACCTTACAGGTTCCTATTTTGTTTGGTCACCGGTAGGACATATATCCACGTGTTTTGAGTTGAGATACGGCTCTACTTCTAGCAATAGAAGACACGGCAATTAATTGAGTCCCACCACCAGTGTGTAGTGTAGGCACGTCCGTTAGGGTGTGTCACTGTACGACACAATCACTCCCCTGTACGTTGGTGTACTACGACGCGGTCAACTCGGCCCAAAGGTGCCTTTCTTTTACTGCCAACAATTGGGGGCCCCTGAACGTGGTGGTCTTTTCGCTAGACACCCCAGTCTTGCATCCCACTTTCTCGGTGCCATTGACTTGGACATGTGGCGTAGGCTTCTCCCGCCGTTCATGGTGGCAGTTGAACCGCAGCGGTTCATACATAACCAAGATGTAGGATAGCTGTATGCAAATCGCTCCCATATCGTTGAAGAGTGTCTTATTTTGGCGTGTTACCTTTCCATTCCAGGAGTGCACGCATACTTGCATGCACTCCTGGAATACCTGCATGCATGAATGCATGCATGCATTCTACTGCTAGCAGTAGAAGACTCAAAGACGAACAATTGGCATGGCCACATCGTCTAGATTTCTAGTACGCCCTGGCGTTCCTTCGCATGGGCATTATGGTGCGTGAGTGTTCTTGGTACCGGCTTACACTGGGTAGCAATGATGCTATCAAGCGGTGCCTGCAAATTTCGCTCTACCTCATTCACTACGTAAACCTCTAGCACACACATGGTGCTTACAGGCGTGCTTTATACTTAGCCCAGCGGATGTGGTCCCCGTACCAGTCTTCCCTTCCTGCATGTGCCTTGGTGGAGGAGAAGGGTGAGGCCTTGTCGTCTTGTATAGCACTGCTAGTGTTGCGGACTACCACAGCACATTTTTTCCCCTACGCCGTAGCAGCAGCAGCAGTAGCAGTAGCAGTGGAACAGACACTGCATCAATGAACATCAGTGATGGTGAAGACGTTGCATCTATACTTGACTTGGATGAGGCAGGGTAGTCCAATCTGTCTCCAGCTGTGCACATGCTGTCAAAACTAGAGGAGTTTGAATTGCAACATTGATGGACAACAACAGCAGATTTGTTTTGTTGTGTGCTACAGGTAGGGCCGCCGCAGGGATCCTCCCCTTGCGGTGTGTGGTACCCATGGCCACACATACCCAAGCCGCTGTGACCGCGAAACCAATCAGGGGTAGTGCGGACTGTCGGATGAAACCTAGGCCGCATACCCAACCGTTTGGAGGTGCCCGACACCCTTGTGTCCCTTTTTTTGATTTTTTTTGACAGCTTTGGACTGTCTTACATTTTTTCTCGGTTTACCTTCAGCTCGTGTAGCCTTTGCCTTCAGGGTGACCCCTCAAATGTGGCTGTACCATTACCCGCATTTAGTGTAGGCTTTGCCTTCAAGATGACCTGTCAAATGTGCCTGTAAAATTACCTGCTCTTCGTGTAGGCTATGGGTACATTTTTACTAGACTGGCAGCAAGCACCGCCGCAAGGCGGATTCCGGGGAAAACGACACGCAATTTTTGTAGGTAATTTGGAAAATGTTGTAGGTACATTTCCTGGTTTTAATGTACCCAAATGTGTAGGATGAAGGACGACCACCACGGTAACATGTGTGAGGAGCTTTGCCGCCTAATGACACCGCTTAAAAGCAACCGTGAAAGGGGCTGCAGGCGGTCGCAGGCGCCCGACATGCCCTTTTTCTACCAAAAACCCCCTTTTGAGGGCTCTACATGAGGGGACCGTGGGTTGTGACCTCTCTACGTACATATTCCTTTATCTACGGCCCCATATGTGCAACCCCTTCGCCGAAAAATGAAAATTTTGGAAAAGTTGGGAACCGTAGGTTTTTGGACCTCCACCACCTCGTGGAACCGTCCGTTTTGTCTAATTCCATCAAAAAAACCAGTTTTTGATTACTACAACCCCCTACCAAAGGTGTTTTCCGGCCCCTTGCAACCCATGTGGACCCCCACAGACCACAATTTGCAGGTTGCAGACTAAAAAAAGTGTCGTCATGTCAACGATGTTCCTATTTGAGCCAACGGCATTAGAGATACCCTGGGAGCTGTCCGGAGATAATGATGCTTGAATCTGGGCCGGATAAGCCACAGGGGCGGCGCTATTCACGTCGCCAGATGACCCGCGTTTCGAAAATTGACGTTTTTTCGCAACTTGAACCCTTCGCCAAACTGCGAAATCGGATCCATTTTTCGAAATTCCAAATGCCATATGGATCGTTTTTGGATGCCGTTCGCAAAAATGCAGACGAAATCGCAGTTCGTGAAATTTCATTTTCCGCGATCTTTTAAGCGGATCTCCGGATTCCGGCCAAGAAACAAAAAAGCCCGACTATAGTTTTGTAGGGACCGACCTACCATCCACAAATGTGCCTTCGGTTCATCCGGAACCTCGTCCGTTGCCACCTGTACGGCAGCGCTATTCCGGTGGGATAATCACCGGGGTCAGCTTTACAGCTGAGCGTCGCTGGCGGCCACGGAGCCCCTCCCCCGCGGCCGGACAGCGTTCCGCAAGCCTTACGGCCCAGTGGCAACGAGTAGGCCACTGGCCTTGTCGATTTACTAACGGACATTTCCTGTCCCAGCACAGGGATGAAAACATGTGGTGCTGACCGAGTCACGAACAAAACTTTGTGCTATCCCACACCCGTGCCCGGAGAGAGCAACCAAAGAAAGGCAAAATGTGCTACCATACACATGCACCAATGTGAGAGAAGCAACCACACATGGCCTTATCTAGCCTGTTAAAACCTGCGTACCCACCTGTGGAGGAGGCTCACCCATGACACCAGCCTGGCCTGTCATCTCGCCTCCTAAAACCTGCGTACCTGCCTGTGGAGGAGGCTCACCCATGACACCAGCCTGGCCTGGCAAGTGATGGTAGAGGGTGACCACCCGGGGAGTACACCACAAGCCACGAACCACCGGTGTATCACCGGGAGGGAGCCTCTGTTATCTGCAGGCGGGTAGGGTCAGTGGCGCATGGCTGAGAAAGCCCCACAAAATGCCAGGGGAAGACACGAAGGTTGGTGATTGTTCATAAAGAGAGATTTTTACAAACACGATTAAGGATAGAGTGCCAAGGATTCATGTGCAGCAGCATGGTTTGTTTATCACACGTGTTGGTGTGTTATTTATCACACGGAATCAGAATCATACGAAGTGGGCAAATTTGTCAAAACAACGTGGAGACCCAATGCCTATGTCTTAGTATGCTCAGAGTGTCACGCAAGGGACTACCACACAGCAAGACAATTACGGTCCAAGAGAGTACAACTACGAGCCCAACTGTAGAAATTGTAGAAGAGGGTCATTCCGGAGGAATGCGCATATGGTAGCAGCCAATATGGTAGCAGCTTCAGTATGTACTCAAGTAGGACACACCCAAGACCCACAAGGTACCAAGGAATTAGCCTCACCTAATGCCCGACTAGCAGTGCACATGCTCCCCAAACACTGGAAGCACATCTACCCAAGAGTGGAGCATACGCGCTAGCGGTAGAAGCAACAACCGAACGACTAACAAGCCACATGCGCACCGACCAATTTCCAACCACCGAGGCGTGCATCCGTCACAACGGGAACGGCATTCAATTGACCGGCGACAACAGGCTACACCGCGCAAAGCGAAGACCATACCCGTACACATGACATCCCGCCATGACTAAACTAGGAGACAACCGAACAACCAACCTCAATGCCTATGTGCTTACCGGGAGAGCAAAAGCTCGACCGAGTCAGAAGGTTTAAGTGCGCGCACGGCAGCCGAGATCCTGGGCACGTGCTTGTCCAAGTCGTCTTACGCCCAGTGAAAAACCAACCCAGGTAGGGATGAGCAGGACAAGCCGAGAGCACCTTAGTCTCAGAAAGGGAAGATTGATAAACAGATGCTATGGGACTTTCCACCACGCGTCATCGGCCCGAAGGAAGAGGATGCGACGCTTCAGTCGAACATTGGGTTACGCCTGTAGGTAGTACCCGCTAGAGGGTGCTGCTCGCGGCGACTGAGCCCTTCCCTCCGGGCAAGGGAGCTGCTTTGTGAGGGCATGCGAAGTTAGAGCCGCGGGTGAGCGAGGCAAAGCCCCTTGGTAAGTCCCCATGTGGGCAACCCGAGTTCCAACATTACCTATGTATGTAGCTGTACCCTATGGCAGCGTGGGATGGAAACTCTATTTGGGGACTAGTGGCAAGTATTTGAAGTCAGAAAAAATAATTACAATGCAGTACAAAAGCCAGTGGAAAAGAATGGTAACCCTTCATGGGAATTCAATAAAGACGTTAAAGATTGCTACAACGGAAGCTCTGCAAAGCTGCTTAGTAAATGCCACGTAGAGAAATAAAGAAAAGGAAACATACAAAATAAAGGAATGGATAGAAAATGGTGTATCTAGCGGAAGTATATGTTGCGTCTAGTATTTTGTCATACTGTTTCTATAAACGCATCGCATCTTCTACAACATTATAGACTATTCCGCAACGTCTATTCCGGAAGATGTCTCACGTCTTATAGAACAAGTCTCACGTCTTTTGGAACATTATGTATTGTTTTAGACATAACGGCTGTTCCGGTAAACTCATTTTGTTTACATGCTTGTTTCAACTATCTTACAACACGTACAATTGGAATGAATTTTCCACCTCAGCTGCTTCGCGACCAATAATGACCACTGAAAATCCTTGCTCATCGCACGGGCACTCGTCATCAATGGGAGCCATTACAATTATGATTGGGAGCTTCGCCAATGGTTGAACAACACCCCTGTAGCCCTTAAAGTGTTGATGACTGACATAGATGTAGCATATGCCAATGCGGTTCGAAAATGCTTTAGAAAATACGCCACATGTGGTTTGTTTAGCACATTGTTGAAAACATTAGCAAGAAGTTGTTCCGGAAAATGGGCAAGCATAGGGAGGGCGAGCGTCTTCTTACTTTGCTGCCTTTTCTTTTCCTTCACTATCTCCAATGTCACCGATGTCATCTCTTAAAAACACATTGGATGCAATCTCCTTCTCGTGAGCTTCGTTGGACTCTGCATCTGACAACACCATAGCACCCCCTTCTGCTACTTCTACTTGTATCTCTTCAACGCCATCAAATGTTTCTACTTGTATCTCTTTAGTGTCATCAAATTGTTCCCTTTTGATGGTGGGCAATTTATGTAAGTGGGCATTTTGTTGACGATGCATCATTCCACAAATCAACATCCATATTTTTTGAGCTTCTGTCCCTCATAGTGCTATGGGCATGCATTTTGCAACAGTAGGTTAAGGAGATAAATGTAACTGTGCATCTAAATCGGAAATCAAATGTGCCTAAGAATAATGAAATGTCAATAATACAATTGCAAAACAATACAAAATATACTGTAGTGTCCCGAAATGGGCTGAAATTGACCAAAATCTCGCTCCCGCAGCAGATTTCTCCGGAAGAGCCCTCTTAGCGTTCCCCGTTGTGTGTTAAGCGATCTCCCGAATCCTACCCAGCTCACCGAGCCTCAAAGATGAATACTACTGTCGACTACAGTACACATTAACATCTGTGCATCTTAAATGAAACCGCAAAGTACACTAATGGATATCACTGTCAACCAACACTACAAGCGGTTCAGGAGGCCTTGAAGGCTACCAAGATCTCTTATCTCAATTGTTTACCGTTTCCTCTTGTTTGAAATACTTTTCTGACATCCCCTTCGTTGTCTGGTTAATGTTGCTGCGTTTTTGCTTTCTTTGTGGCGCTCAACGTCTCACGGTGTGAAGCAGTTTTCCTAACAGACTGATGGGACAGGGATCTTCGTTCCCGGTACGGTTTGTGGAATCTCCGAGGGTCAACCAGTCAATTCGGTCTGTTGCTTTCCATGGTATCAATCCAGAGTGCGTAGTCGGCGGTTCACCGGGCGGATACACGAAGACGAGCCATCTTTCCGAGTCAATTTAACAACCACCATGAAAGCACGAAACGTGGTTGGCACGCTGTTGATAACACGCCACTTTTGCCTTCTCTTCAGTGCAGCATGTACGTGAAGGTTGTGAAGAACCCGTCGTACTTCTCTCGCCTCCAGGTTAAATACCGTAGGCGACGTGAAGGCAAGACAAACTACCGGAAAAGACGCCTCTTAGTGGCCCAGGATAAGAACAAGTACAACACCCCGAAGCACCGTCTGTGCGTGCGTACGAGCAACAAAGACATCACAGCACAGATTATTATTGCCAAAATTCAAGGTGATGTTGTTCTCGCAGCTGCCTACTCGCACGAGTTGCCCATTCACGGAGCCGTTTGTGGGCTTACTAACTTCGCCGCGGCATACGCAACCGGTCTCCTGTTGGCCCGCCGTATGCTGACCAAACTCGGTCTGGCGGATAAATATGTTGGTGTGGAAGAAGCAACCGGCGAGGACTACAACGTGGAGCCAGAGGAGGGTCGCCGACCTTTCAAAGCGTACATGGATACTGGACTTGCCCGGGTAACCACCGGAGCGAAAATATTTGGTGTTCTGAAGGGTGTCATTGACGGTGGTATCTTCGTTCCTCACAGCGAGAAGCGCTTCCCTGGGTACAACAGAGACAAGGGCGACATGGATACTGACGTCCTGCGGGAGAGGATCTTTGCGGCTCACGTGGCAGATTACCAGAAGATGCTGATCCGCGAAGAACCTGAGAAATACCAGGAGACATATGGCGACTACATCGCAAAAGGAATTAAGCCTGGCCAGATCGAGGATATGTGGGAGCAATGCCACGCCAGTATCCGCGCCAACCCCATGGCAAAGTTGCTCAGTGAGACCTTCGAAGTGTAAGTCTCGGTGAACCGCACGAAAGAGAAAATAGGCACGACTCTGTGTTGAATTGCTCGCGTGGTCGCAGGATGAGGGGTAACAAAGGTGAAGGGCTGCAGAGTTCCTCTCATTTTCAGCGCAAGAGGACCTTCCCCCCTGGTCGCACCCCCCCCCCCACATGTGCATACATAGGGGAAGCATAATACAGCTGTGCGTCCATATCTGAATTTCGGAGCTTAATGCTCAGGTTGGATATGGTTCAATTCATATTTGTTTGTATGCGAGAACGAGCACCCAGAGAACCCGTCCGAAAGGAAACATTCGTGCATTGAAGCTAGGCCGAGAAGCAGCAGCCGCATTACAACACAAGCTTGAAGGTTGTGCGCCATAAATGCATCCCACGCTGGGGGCCGCTGTGGTGGCTAGAACCTGGGTATATGTTGTTGAAATGCACCAAACTTTGCTGAAAACTATGATACAAAGGCCCCCTCCCACCCGCCCCCGGACACTCAAATGTCCCTGAGCCGGAATTGTTGTGCTACTGCCCTCTCCCCCACATGGGAGGCCCCCACTCAGAGCTGTGCCTGGCCAGAAACTACTCTTGGAGTGCCTTACCAACAGGGCGGAGATGTATGTGAACCCTGGGGGCCCAGCCTGCAACAGCGTCTGCCAGGCCTTTAAGATGACGGACGGATACCCCAGGCACCTTGCTGGTGGCTGCGGCCTTCAGGGATGACTCCACAAGGAACCTAGTCATGTTGGCAGTGCAGGACATCAGGGCATCGTTTTAGTAGGGGGCAGGGGGTAGACAGGGCACAGCACACAGACATCTTTTAGTGCTGTGCTGGGTAAGAATGCCAATGTTTGGGACCTCAATGCGGCTGTGGAGGGTTGCATTGCTGCGGATGAGGCCTGAAGCACCTTCATGCTTATGCTCGGGAATTTTCAGGCCTGTTGTTCCCTCTGGGTAGTTTTATCTGCTGTGTTGTGTGCAAATTCAAAAGCAACAACAGTAGAGGGTGAGGGATAGTTGTCCTGCAGGCAGCTAGGTTGCACCAAATTAAAAGTTGAGAGTTTGTATGTATGATGGTATTACGTTGAAGCTTTGTTTAATTTTTTTTTGGTACAGTTTAATCAATTTACACACACATATAATATTCGTATGTTGGGTCACTTTTTCCGCTGTCAACTTCGTGGGAAGTTTTCGGAAAAATAATCCAAGTGGGTTGTAGGCAAGTATCACTGAAGATTTCATTTTCTAATTGAAAAGTTTTACATTAAGGATTTCATTTTGGAATTGAAAAGTTTTACATTCCATGATTACGTGTGGTCAGAAATTTGGTCTGTTGCGGCATACACGTGGGAAGCGAGGCTAAATAAAAGACGGGAAATTTCAGTGCTTTTTGAGAATTGAAAGATACAATGTTTCACAATCCTGAGACTGGGAGGATTGAAGTGGTGATTTTTCAGCATTTCCACAATTTCATTTCTCATACATATTGGACACAATCTGCTTCGCTTGCATGATTTGTAGTTTTTATCACCAGATTTACTCTTTGTTTAAGATTTCTGCTTTCTGCTAGGAACCTACTACTACAAGCCTGAAGCGATTGCACCGCCCATCACCATGGAAGCGAAGGATGACGCAAGTTTTCTACGCTTTTGTGGAAGGGTCATGCAAACCACTTTTTTGAGACTGCGCAAGTTGCAGAGCCTAAAGGAGGCCATCAAGATGGGCCTATGCGCATCGTAAAGCATGCAAGAAGCCAGGATGTAGAGAGCACCCGTAGAGCAAAGCGAACCCGTTCAAGAAGCGGCACATACTGCGACATAAGTATCTGTAGTTTGGCAAACAAACAACGGGTTGCGACATTCGCAGCTACATGTCTTCACTAGCGAGGCACAATCCCACAACCGCATTCATCAATTTGTGTTCATCAAGTTGTGGAACGGCTTGAATGTGTTGCCGCGAGTTACAACATGTACAATGCGCGTCGAGTAGTGAGGAAGGTGATGCATATAGATGTATATGTATATGACCACTCCCAAATGGTGAATAAAACCAGACCCAAGCCCGCTGTTTTCTTTTTTTGCCATAATAAACCCTTGAGGTAGCTTTATGCCACTTGGGGGTGTTTTTATCCCCCCATCCGAGAAGTGGGTTGATTCATCCAAAGGGGTGGGTTTATCTCCTCCTTCGGTTCTCGGAGTGTTTTTATGAGTGGTGCTCTGTTTGGCCCCCGGACAAAAGCATCCCCGGCTCCAGCTGCCACAGGGCTCGTCCCCGCAGAGCCTAAGAAGCTAGTCCCTGCTCCCTTAGAGCTCGTCTCCGGGAGCGGTCCTCCTGGGAAGCTTGTCCTTTGGCTCGATAGGAGCCACCTACTCCTAAAGAGCCGATCGGCTGCAGAAGAGTACAACTTTTTTTTTCGTCTGAAATCTGTCAGCCCTAGCAGTTTGCTTTTCTCTAGAAGGCTCTATGCTTACCATTTGGTGAGCACAAAGCAATCGCAACTGTAAACCGTTGGTGTATGGTGCATGTACCAATCTTCACCATCGTGGCACTGCAATGGAGATGAAATGTGGTGCTTGACTTCGGAACTAACTTCCACATGTCTTTGGCGGCAGCCTTTGTCATCTGAGTGCTCGCTCTTGCGGCATACCACATTTCGCAAAGTTTATAGCTTCGCACGGCCCCGTGCCAAACCACATACGCATTTTTGGAACGACTTGCGAAAACGACACTAGAAATGCATGCGATATTTGGTTTGGTTAAGGGCCTCTGTGCCAACGAGAGAATGAAACTACGCTTCTAAATTCATCAATAAAACTGATTATTGGTAATTATCGGTAGTGCCGTTCAAATTTATCAACATAATTGGTTTTGTTCTTAAAACTCATTCAAACAAATTAATCGGACCAGTTATAAATGGCCCAAGAACAAATATTTCAATCTCTGTGCTGACTTGCCTCGCACGCTGCCGCATCTTATGATTGTTGGCAAATGGGGATGGCTCCGAAGAGCGTTTGCAATGCACCATGGGCAAAAGTGACGTACACGTTGGTTTCAATGCAATATCAAAATTTAGGTATATTTTAGTGAACATGTTTTAGCTTGATCACTGAAGGTTCGAAGCACTTCTCCATGTACCGGGAGCGAAATATTTAGCAGGTTAAAACGGTGTACACCACAACTACTAGGGGCTAATGACGACTAACAATAACCAAAAAGTGAATTCCAAACCTGCATTTGGCCTAAACTGTCAAACGCAATCTCTGCAGTTTTCAACTACGATGCACCGGCACACTCCGTCACAATCGCACTGGCAGGCATTGATCTGGGATGCAGCGCTCTGAGCGCGCAAATGTTGCGCAAGCCTAGTAGCCGAGCGATCTAACGTTCTACCATCCGCCTGGGGCACATGCTATGCCGTGTTTTAAGCGGCAAAACGGCTTTTTGTCACAGATGGGTCTGCACACTGCAAACAGTATAAAGTGTAGTGGATAATTCTGCAAACCCCGTAATCAGACTTTGCGGCATGCTCCACTTTGAGCGAGGCATGCAAGGCACTACTACGATGTCAAGAGGCCACAAACTAAGGTTGTACAGCTAGGACCTACAGTAGCGCGGCAAACCTCACGGACCAACACGCATGGTTTTCCATCTAGTAATCCCGTCGGCTTGTTTGCGGTTGTTTCCTTTGCGCTGCTGCCGGCACTTGCGCAGCCGTATGTTGTTCGTGTAGTCATCTCGCCTGTTTCGTTGTTGGTTGGTTGTGCTGTGATCGGCCTACGTTCGTCCCTTCGTGTTGGCTGCGCATCGTCCTGGTCCGCCATGTAGAGGACGTGTTATCGATTGGTTTCATTGTGCGACGGCAATGTGTCTACAGCTCGTTGCGCCGAGTCGTTGTTGTCTTGCACCTGTCGTGGCTGGCCAGGCGGATGTGGGGTTCGCTGTGCTGCGACCGGGTTGAGCCCCGAGCGTTGCGTAGGTTTGCCGTTGTCTTAGCCTTTCCCAGTCTGCTGGGCTGGTTAGCCGCACCCCGTTGGCTTGTCTGGGGTTGCGTTGTGGCCCGCATGGGCTTGGCCTCTGCGTTGAATTGTTGTTGGTCGTCTCCCACACGGCTTGTTCCGCGTTGGCTGTGTTTTTGCTGTTGTTCGCCCGTGATCGGCGTGTTTGGGTTTGGGGTTGTTTTGTTGTCGCCAGCCTTATGCTTGGCTGTTTTTGTTGGTTGGCCGTCGTCTTTGCCGCCCCATGGTGCGTGGCCCCGCTCCTCGGTCGGTCGTGCTATGCGGCTGTTGGGCCCGCCGCCCTGGTCGGGCGTGCTGTGTTGGTGTCTGGCCCGCCCCCATGGTCGCGTGTGTGTGCTTGTGCTTGGCCCGCCACCATGGTCGGGCGTGCGCTGATCGTGCGTGGTCCGCCGCTAAGGTTGGGTTCGCTTTGCTGTTGCTGGGCCCGTCTCCATGGTCGGGTGTGCCGTGTTGGTGATTGGCTCGCCTCCACGGCCGCTGTGTCACCTGTTGTCCCGGCAAAGTGATGCCGATGCTGTTGCTACCTTCACAAAATTGCGGTCCGTCCCACCAAAGAAAAAAAGGTTTGTCACTCCCTGCCCTTGGGTTTCCGCTACGTGCACAATCCGCTATCACGTATTGCATGGAGCCTTCCGGCCTGGATGTTCGCTCCGTCCCGCTTGGTATCATGGTATGTACAGCGCCCTCGGTGGCAACGCATCTCCGGTCACGTCACTGAACCGCTACGGTGCACACCCATGCTCTCCAGGGAAGCTCTGAGGTGCCGTGTATGCGCGGTGGTGTAGTTTCCGTGCCTGTGCCCGTAGGTTAGCCTCCACGGTCCAGCTCCTGAGGGCTGTGATATTTCATCTCGTAATGTGTCGTGCTCCTTGGTGCTCATGTCCGTACGTCCTGCCGTCCCGGTTTGGATCGCTGGTACGTGCGTCGTCGCCTTAAGGAGGTTTGGGTATTACAGTCCGCGGATGCTGAGTCGGGTGTGCGGGATAGCGGGGCCCGGTGTTGCTCTATTCAGTGGCTCGGCTTTTGGATTTGCCTTGGCTTTGTGCAGGGTATTGGAGCACGTTTTCAAGTTTTTCCGCGCTGCTATCACCTAAAAAACCACATTTTTTGCCCACCCATGCCCCAAAAAAAGCCATTTTGGGGCCTAAAACGGTGCCTTTTGCATGTGGCTTGTAGGGCCCCGTACCCTATTTTCAGGCTGCTGGAGTCCCAATTTTGCGTTTTGCATTCTTTGCGACCAAGTTATCAACTGTTTGAGAGCTGCCAGCACAAAAAGAATCATAAGGGTTTAAGTTACAAAGAAGTTCTTATTGGTAACTTGGTGGTGCATGTCACATTTATCGAATACCACTGATTTTGGATGGTATCAAGCGTGCTTTCTCGATGTATGGCCCTGAACGCTTCCACTTTTGAGGGTCTAGGGGGGGGGGGGGCAAAAAGCAACAAATAAGCTCTCCATGGTACGATTTCACCAAAAAGTAGTAGTGTCTCATGTTGCTGGTTTAGGGATTTTTTGACCCCGTAAAATGGTAGCTTCCGCACGAGGGGAAAACAACCTTGAGGCCCGTGTCCTTGGCCCTCTAGATCAACTGGATCAACAACCTCAGGGGTGAACTTCCCCTCAGCGGTGGTTGCTGTTCCCTATAAGCTGAGTAGATGGGAGGTTTACGTCTCCAAGAGGGCAATTGGGGTCACATATCCCCTAGCCTGCAAGGATATGATATCTCCGTTGGTCTTGGTCGTCACGGTCTGCATCTATGGACTCCGTTGGATTCGGTGGAGGTTCTAACGGCGTGGGGGCCCTGAAGGTCATAGACTCTGGAGAGGATTGCCATGGTATGATGTGCTTGCCCCTCCCCTCCGTGTGCTGTGCAACCCGTGCCATGCAGTGCCAGTCAGTGCTACAAGGAAAGGGGTTGAGTATGTATACCGGGGTGCGCATGCTCACCTACTTCCGGGACATCCCTCAGGGGGGGAGGAGTCTCATTGTTCTACCCCATATAGCGATTTTGTCCTCTGAAATTTTCCATTCTTGAAGGAGGAACGGCGCGCACATGGTTGCAGAAAAAATGGAAAGATGAGCATCGCCAAATCAAGGAGGAACCCAGAAGGAAGACCTAACATTTCTAAGGTGTGATAGTCAAAAAAGAGAGGGGCACTATCTCGGGGTTAGACGAGTGGAGGTGCATGGGTTTTTTTCAGGTATTGGGCTTGACGCCTAGAGGCGGTTTCCTCCGTTATACGCATTGACAAATGGGTGGGGGGTCACTCACTTGGGTTCCCGCCGTTAAACTCAGTTCACGGGTGGGGGTAGACTACAGGGGGGATGGAAACAAAAACATATAACAGACAAAGAAAAGACGGAAAGAGAGGACGCGGGAGGGTTATCCGTTATTGGGGTTAAGGTTTCTCGAGGGGGGAGCTGAATGTGCCCCTCCACATTGGGGATCCCTTGAGGACTGGGGAGGGGGTCGTTTGCTTGGCTGACCATGCGGTCAGCTACATGGTAGGAGAAAAGGGATGGCAGAAGCCCATCCCATTGAATGAATGTATCCCTGTTTGGGGCAGAGTGGGTCCGGGTAGGATATTGTAACAAATATGTTTGTAATGAGTGGTGGGGGGCATCAATGATCAAGTCAAGAATGTGCGGGGTTGACCTTCAACGGAGAGGGAGGAAAAATCTGAGTCAACATACAAAAGCGTAATGACCCCATCCCCAAGTTGGGTATTTACCAGATCCCTCACCCCAAATTCCTACTCTTTCACCACAGGCAACGATGTCCTAGGCATATGTTGCCCTTAGGGGAAGGGAAGGGGGGGGGCGGATAGAGGACTTGTGCTTGTGCTTGAGCTTATCTCTCGCCATTTTCAGCATGAGGCGATCTTCCCGCCTTGCTGGGGTTTTCACTCTCAGTGGGTTCCTAAGTTGCTAGTTACAGACCGATTGCATGCTCCTAGCCGGTCTACCCCCTTGTTACTAGCAGTACTTGATGATTTTTGCTCTCGAGCTTTGCGCCTTGTGACTACCCCTTTTGCTCCCTGCCTCAAGGGCACCTTGCAAGAATCTACGCGTGGACACCCGACGTTGACGCACTGTAGTGGCCACTGTCATGCCGCTTAGAGTGATCGCTCTGCACGTCTTCGGCGGCCAATGCCCTGGTGCCCACCGTGACCATGGCCCGGGTCCCACTTGCAGATATGTCCTCCTAGGTCCGCACACGTCTCTGCTGACCTGCTCAGAAGTAGTGCTCCTAGGCTCTTTCTGTTGCCTGGGGGCTGTGTTGTTCATATTCATATAGCCCAGCAACGTGCCCTGACCGCCGGAAGATGGCGGCCATTGTGGCGCTTCTTGTGGCGCTCCGACTGTCTTGAGTTTTGCTGTCTTGTGTTGTGCTGTGTGATGTGCCCTGAGCAACAATGCAGCTACCATCTGGTGGGGTAGCTTTTTTTGCGTGTTTCGGCCCGCACATCTCCAAAGGGGCCGCAACTGCCTATTGGTGCCGCCGTTTTCGTGCTAGTGGCCGCCACTGGCAGCATGCACTTCCTACGGTGGACCGGTTGGAATTTTTGCAGCTTAGTTGATGTCTATTAGGAAGAGGGGTGATGTCGGACCCCGTGCGGGCCACACGTTGTGCCGGCGCTCTTCGGCGGCACGACTTACAAGCCAACGCCTTCACCACCGAGATCCTTTACCCTTGCCTTGCTGCTGGTGCTGCGGGTTACGTCCTTGCTGCCAATACGGAAATTGCCCCCATTTTGGGTCGTGCCAAACGCCCTTTCGTCCGGTCTCCACGATAAATGTCCCCTCCTTTGTCACAGAGCGATGTCTACAAAACAAACTTTGAGCCCAAGGCGCTTGGGGCATTGAAAATGTATGCAACCGGTGACCGCATTGGCGAGGTGCCATTTTGGAACGCGTATAACTCCTGCTCAGTGCATTGTCATTCCCTAAAGCAAAGTACGGCTGGCGTGACCCTGATGAGGAGGTCTTGCTGTGTACTGGTCCGCTGTATGTGCCCCAAGTGCACCACCTGCACGTTGTTAGGGCGGACCTGTCCCTGCCACTCACCGCTCTCCAGCTTTGGCTGCATGTGTCTAACTGGGACAATTTCATGCGCTACCAGCGTTTCTTGCGGACCTAAGACCATCACCCTGTCTAGCCGTGGGTCTCCCAAGAGCCGGACCAAGGCCTCATATACTTCCCACAGCAGTGGACCATACTATGCTCTTGGTGGCCCTCTGGCAGCCGGCAGGTGATGGAGGTCTTCTTTCACTCCACGCCACAGCAAAAGACGCTCACAGCCAATGATATCCGCCGGGGTCCATTCTTCCAGTCCTTGGACGCGATACACAGCCCTCACGCAGTGAAGCGGCATGAGGCGTGCGTGCATGTTCACGCACATCCTCAGCTCCTGCACAGTCTCCTGCGTTGGCAACCATTCCATGCACACTTGCGAGGCGGTTGTGCCCATTGGCCCTTTGAAGCTATGTTCCGAGGCTTGGGCCCATCAACAGTACCCTGTAGGCTTCATTGCTTGCCAAACTATGATGAGGCCCTGCCGTGCCCACATCAGCCACACATGTGGCTCCACCTCTTCGTGTGCCATGGCCGCTAGTGCTGTGATAACATCTCGAAAGTGGTTCGTCACTAGGCACACGTGTATGCAGTGAGCGCACACGCATGCCAAGCATCAGAACACAAAGGACGCCCCGGAGCTCGAACACGTGCGACGGGACACGACTGTAAGTGCGGCTAGCCCCATCTGCTCAGATTTTCAGACATTGTGCCCAGATTGGCTACATTTTGGTCATTTTATTTGCTTCGGCGGAATTGCCGCCTCGCAGCTCAGTCACAGGATATTTCCTATATATTTCTGATATGCCGGATTTGATTCCGCGGTCCATTCCCCGTAAATCCGCCGCGTTCCGCTATTTTAGCTGGAATCGCCATTTGCCGCTGACGCGCGCTCGCGGGCCAGATCGGCCAAACATTTTTACATAATTGGATTATTTAAATTCTTTCAGACAGTTTTGGAGACTCAGATGTATTTAGAATAATTCGCATCAATTTTCTTCATAGACTGGGATTTTCTGCCGGACCACAATCAGCATGGACCTTGCTTCTGTTGTCGCTGCTCTCGCCTCCGTTGGTGTTCGAGTATCCGGTTCTACCCCCAATAACAACATCCAGGGAGACTCCTCGCGTGCCTGCCCCACTGGTCTTGCCGGCCCCGAGCCCTCCGGCACCCACAACGACCCAGGGCAGCACTTTCATGGTAGCAGAGGCTACCTGAATGTTGTTCCTTTGGTGTCCCAACCACAGCTAGCCCCCCAGTACGGCCCCGTAGACTCCGCCACCTCCGGAGACGTAACGATTACGCTGCCGTGGTGCTGTGCGAACGAGGCCTTGAGAGGAATGCCTTGCGCAAGCCCAAATTGCCCAAGAAGGGCACAAATCAGCAGCTGTGGAGGCCCAGATTACAATCAAGATCCCAGTCGAAATTGGCCATCAAGCAGCTGGAATCTCCCAGCCTACGCTAATGGCAACGCTCCGGTGGAGCTTACGGACCTGGCAGGTACTAATACTCCTTACCAATGTCCACATTTTGAGACCATCGACGCCGACTTTGACGACATTGAGATGGGTGGTCCAGGTGAGGTACCTACCTATAATCGACCAGCCTCTTGGGCACAATGGGACAACCATTTGTCTTCAGAAGTGACCCGTAACCTTGAGGCGCTTGAGGCCCTTTGTCTATTAGCCACGTCTAAGCTGATAGGTCAAGAAAGAATCGCCTCTGATTTTTTATTTGAATATTTTTTCCTCCTTCAAGAAGAAATTAATACCAGGATGTGGTGGTGTTCTCAAGAAGATGAATCTTTTGCCATTTTTTTGCAGATCTGGGAGGCAAGCCCCTTCCCGAAGGAGAAGACCAAGGCACCTGTTGCCGGGCCCTCCGCCCCTCATCCCTCTGTTTCCATCCGCGACGATCTAGCCGCCGCGGTTGAGGAAGGAATTTTAGAGGCAGCTAGGCAGGCAAGCCTGGAAATTAGGACTGAAGGAGCTCCCCAAGTGGACTCCTGGCTGCGAACCACTGAGATTAGCGGTCCGACAGCCTGCTCAGGCCCTTCAGGACACGGTATGTACTGTCCTGCCGACTGCTCTTGCAGATTACAGCGAGATACTGAGCTCCAATTGCTCAAAGATCAAATGCAACTCATCATTCAGACGCTGGGAATTAAAAATCTTTTCAAGACCCACATGAGGTCTGAGGGCGCATCATCGGTGGAACAAACAACAGAACCGTCGGAGGAGGCGACAGAAATTTTTTCGATTGCTCCTTCGGTGGACTCTAAGACCACCGACGCAAGGATCAGCAGGACTAAGCTAAAGGAAAGGGTTACAATCTCTCGATCTCAGAGTAGATCGGCGAAGGCTAGGACTGAGGCTCAGAATGCCAAACGAACTGCCTCCCGTACTACCCTTCCTGCTGTTGATTCCAATGCAATAGCCCAGATGTTGCTCGCCCAGACCCTCGCCGGAGCTGGTGTGGCTAATGATGCCGCCAAGGTGTCTGCCATTACGGCCGGTGTTGGGCTGGATTCACTCCTTAATCCTACATCATTGCGACTTCGTCAGGTTGCCAAGCAACCAAAGTATAATGGAAACCCCAGACGTTGGCCTCAGTTCCAACGGGAATTTAAACTGTGGGTTAAGACGCAAAAACTTCAAGATGATCAGTTCCTGATGGCCCTCGTGGACTGCCTTGAGGGAGCGCCGGCCAACACTTGGCTCAGGACCTGGAGTGATCGTGAGGATTCAAGTTCCCCCCTTACCTTTGATGAGGTGTGGGAACAATTGGAGGTACGTGGATCCCGGCTGCCTGAGGACCATTACCACCAGATGTTGAAGAATTTTCCTTCGTTCTCGCGATTAATCTTGCACGAAGTGCAGGACAAGAGACAGCGCTTCTGGAATCTCGTAGAAGAATCTGAACATTCAGGCGAAAAATTTTCTAGTGCCGAGCTGAAAAATCTGATTTTTGACAAGATCCCCTCTGAAACCGCCGCCACCCTTCGGAATAAACAGTCCGAAGAAAAGGTCAAGACCTGGTGGGCGGAAGTCGATGGCTTTGATGCCTCGGCCAACAGGTTTACGGTCAGGGAGGCACTTCAAAAGTGCTCCCCCACGTCGTTTACCAAGGTGAAATTCACTGAAAACACGTGGAAAATCAAGTTTAACGAACACGAGGATCGGGACTTGTTTGTCCAAGTCCTCAATAGGGGAGTAAGCTTCCATGGTCATCGCCTGAAGGCCAGGAACTGGGTGTTTTCGTTCACCCCGCAGGAACTGTTGGAAGAGGTTGAGAGGCTCGCTGACGCCGCCAATCAAAATTTCCATGAGGGTCTTGGGGGAAACAAGAATACCCAGCAAAACACCCAAAATGGGGCCCAAAAGGGCAACAAAAAGGTGAATGACACCCGGAATGTTCAGGATCATTGTAGCATCTGCCTTCTTTTAGGTTCTACGAACCGAGCTAAGACGCATTCTACTGGTAATCACCGATGGTCTGCTTACGATCACAAGGTGATTGGTGAAAATGTCAGTAATTCGCAGAATTCAGACAGGAATGACAGACAGGTGCATGGTGCAAAGGGGGGAAAGGGTAAGCCGACCTTCTCCGGTGGAAACAAAAATACTGGAGGCCCTGGCGGGTCCCAAGGCAAAGGGAATCGGACTCCATCCGGCTCCGGTGGGCAGCCAAACGGCCAGACAAGTCCCAATGGCAACGCCGGAGGCGGAAATCGAAATCCAGGCCAAACCCCTCAATCCGGTACAAACAAAGGAAATGCTCCAGGATCACAGGGTAAAGGTAAGGGAAATCCTTCGGGAACCCCTTTCTCTGGTAAGGGCAGAGGGCGTGGCGACGGTGGTGGTCCATCATCCGGCGGCCGTGGCCGTGGACGTGGAAAGGGAAATCATCGCGTGGATCAGGTCTCAGGTGCAGATCAGGTGTCCGATGCGGATCGAGATTATGTCGAAAATGCCCTGAATCCAGCGGATGATCCGTTCCAAGATGAGTGGATCGACGAATCAGGCTCGTTCACAATGTTAACGCAGCCGCTGGAGGTCAGAACGCCTAGGGGAGCCACGAAAATCGCCCCTCCCCAGGCGATTTCAGGCATGATCCCCAAATTCCTGATCGACCATTACTTGATGTAGGGTCGCTTGTCTCCTCTCCCCTGGATCCGGCAGCGGATCCTTCTGTTGTAGTGGACGAGGTTGGTGTACAGTCCAAGCACAGGGCTCGTCAGTTTGTCACAAAGCTGTGGGTCTCTGATTGCAAGGGAAATTTCCACCTCGCCACTTGTTTGTGTGACAATGGATCAGAGGTAAATCTCCAATCCAATTCATTCTTACCCGACGACTGCGTGTTTGAATCGCCTCATCCTGTTACCCTCGAGGGAGTTTCCGGACATTCTCTCGCAGGTGGGCAACGCGGTTGTTATATATCAACTCATTTGGTCGCTCAAGACCTTTGGGAAGAGCAAAATGTGGAAGAAGTTGTCCTTAAGGATGACTACTTCTATCGTGCCGACATAAAGTATGACCTTTATTTGGGCCATCCTTGGCTTCGCAAGAACAGGGTAGCGCCCGTAGGTCATCGTCGTTGTTTTTTGCTGGAGTCAGGTCCCTTGGAGCGTCCTGAATTTCTTTTTTTGCACGCAGGGTTTAAAAGTGCAGAAGAATTTTTGAAGCAAAAGGTGACACCAAAATTTGGTGAAGATGTCACCATTGCAGAGGTGAATGGGAGTGCCGATTACTCCCAAGAGTTAGAATGTCTTCGTAGGGACTCCCAGCCACGACGCCCTTCGCGCTGGCACTCTTCATCCTACAGAGTTGTCGACAAATGGCGCGATGCAATTTGTGAATATTTTCATGAACACCATTCCTTTTGGCCACAGTATGATGCCTTTGCTAACCGTATGAACAAGCGCTTTGACAAGCACTTCAGCGACGCTTGGACCCACAAATGGGACAAGAAGTTGTGGATTAATCCTCCGTTTCACTTAATCCAGCAGGTCATCCACAAAATCAAGCAAGATAAAACCGAGGCAATTTTAGTTGTGCCCTTGTGGGACGACAAGCCTTGGTTTCAGGAATTACAAGACATTTGTGTAGATTACACCGAACTTCCCAGGAAGATTAAGCTGTATGCCAGGGACGACACAGGTCCCCTGCCACAGCGGTCCTGGAATTCGCTTGCATTCCTGGTGGATGGAAAGCTTTCTGACTCTAATTCTGCTGATTCTAGTACAGATTCCTGTGTTGGGTCTGAATCTGAGGTTGATCGTGGTACTGATGATGAATCTATTTTTTCTGATTTTTGTCCGTCAGATACCCAAGGTGATTCAACGTCCAATGGATCCGCCTCGTCTCCCTCTTCCCCAATACGGTCGACATCGAAAAGAATCTTCAGTGCACGGGCGAGGAAAAATCTCCAATCGCGCCGCAAATTCAGAGTTTTTTATGAAAAACCCCCTGTGGAAGCTTTCATGGATCCTTTCGAGGAGCTGGATCACGAAGAGAATCTCTGGGATTTCGACACACGACCCACCTATCTTCTAGAGGCAGTTGATACGGACCTGTTTAGGGACATCCGTAAGAAGATTCTTCCTGCCAAGGCCGAAGAAGTCGCCAAAGTTTTTTCGACAGTAATTCCTGGCGATCAGGTGGACACTGAATTGTGTTCCAAGTCAAGAGAAAAGATTTTTGAGGAACGGAAGGACACAACCCTTTCAGGGAAGTTGATCAAAGACCCCCCTGTCCGTGGGCAGTTCGGTGAAGCCTTCATCGAGCTTCGTGAAGGGTACAAGGCGAAGAAACAGCGCCCTTATGAGAACCATGGACACAAACATGAGATACTCAGAAAAATCATTGAGAGAAATCTCAGGGAATTTGGTTGGCTTGAGGGTTGTATGACCAGCGAATGGTGCTGTGCACCCTTCACAGTCCCGAAGTCACCGCCGGCAGACCAGAACACCATTGATGGTTGGCGAATGGTTGTTGATTTTCGCAATCTCAACGCCGAAACCAAGGCGGATTCACACCCCCTGCCCCTCATTGAGGAGGAAATCGCCAAGAGGGCGAGAGGTCGTTTGTTTTCTGTGCTGGATCTCCGTCACGGCTTTCACCAAATGCCGTTGAGGAAGGACAGCCGACCTCTCACATGTATGTGCACGCCATGTGGCCCAGTCCAATGGACCGTCATGCCCATGGGGCTGAAGAACGCCCCCTCATTTTTTCAAAGAATGATGGAGGATGTGCTGTTCACAACCCATCCTGAGCTTCGTGCCTTCGTGAGTGTGTACATAGATGACATAATCATCGCGACGGAAGGGGAGGGACTGACCGAAGCCGAGCTGGTGGCCCTACATGAGAAACAGCTGAACCAAGTTTTGGACATTCTTGACGCCAATCAGCTGATTTGTGGGCCAAAGAAGGGAAAATTATTTTTAAAATCAGTCGAATTTTGTGGTTCTCTCCTAGAGAATGGCACCCGACGACCCAGTCCAGGGAAGCTCGTCGCTATTCAGAAGTGGAAGCGCCCTGAGACGATCACGGAGTTGAGAGGATTCCTGGGTTGTTGCAATTTTTACCACACTTTTGTGCCGAATTATGCCAAATTTGCTGCCCCCCTCACTGAATTATTGAAGGTAGGGAGAGATGCGGGCAAGGCAGGTTCAAAGGTTCGTGTCAAGTGGACTGACGAGTGCGAGGAGGCCTTCCATCACTTGAAGGCAGCCCTCTGTGAAGTCGCCACGTTGCATGTGCCCCAATTTGACCGACCCTTCTACATTAGAACCGACGCATCTAGGTACGCGATCGGAGCTGTCCTTGAACAGGTTGATGAGGCCACCGGCGATCATTACCCTCTGGCATTTTGGTCTCGGAAGCTAGCCCCACGCCAAATGCAATGGTCGCCGCGTGAGCAAGAAACGTATGCCATAATTTGCGCTCTAAAAAAGTACCAATCGTGGGTTGGCACCAATCGAGTCGAGGTCCTGACGGATCATCGATCTCTGGAGTATTGGGCCACCGAACACATTGATACTGTCGCGAGCCCAGCTGGTCGACGGGCCAGATGGCACGAATTTCTCTCTCTGTTTGACCTCCATGTGTCGTATTTGCCTGGAAAACACAACACGGTAGCGGATGCTCTGAGTCGATGGGCTTACCCCGCCTCAGAGGGGCTGCAAAGTACCAACATCCATGGTACGGAGCAGGACCGCCATGTCATCATCGAATGGGATCAGGAAGAAAAGAAACTCATTCTACGTGCATGCATGCAGTGCGCTGTTAAACAGCACGCATTGCCGTGTCACGACATCACGGCCATCACAGATCCGGCGCATGCTCATGAGATCTGCACCAAAACACTGAAAGTCGTGGAAAAAGTCACCGATCCCTCCTCAGGGAGTGTGAAACGGTTTGACTACACCCGACGGGTAAGTCGATTTCGGTTGATCCAAGGCATTAAGCGTCGAGATCCGGCCAAAACTCCACCCCTGCCGAAGGATTCCCTGATCATCCGTGACTGGACGTCCGATTACCTGCAGGATCCCATGTTTAAAGAGGTCTTTGGAAATCTCAAATCCAAAGATGCTCACAGGGATGGGATTTTTGCTGAGTACTCGTTGGATGGGGGGAAACTGTGGATGGAGGGTAAATTGTGTGTGCCAGACGCCCTAGCCCCCCGAGTGTTAAACTGGTGGCACAAATGGGAGTCTCCCCACGCATATGGCCGTCGACTGTGGTCGATGATTAAACATAGGTTGTTTGGCTCACGGCTATATACTCACTGCATGAAAGTAGCCGCCGGATGCGCCCAATGTGCTGTCTCGACGCCTCCCAGCGCGAAGAAGCACGGCCATCTGAGGCCACATCCTATTCCGGAGCGCCTCTTTAACAGAGTCACCAGTGATTTCTTCTATCTCGGTGAACTCGATGACGAAGAGTGCCATTGGACTAACAAAAAAGTCAATGGTGTGCTCCTCATTCAGTGCGGTCATTCCGGCTACATTCAAGTGTTGCCTTGCAACATTGAGTCGATGACTGGCAAGGCTGCCGCCAAATGGTGCGCGCAGACCTGGATGGGAGGCTGGGACGTCCCATCCGAGGTGGTGACGGATTCAGGCAAAGAGTACACCTCCGAATGGTGGAGAGAATTATGTGCTCGCCTTGGAATCCACCACCTCCGATGTGAAATCCACTCGCATCGAGCGCTGCCTGGCGAAAGAGCCGGCCGCTCAATTATTAATATGCTTCGTAAGGAGCTCGCGAGTGAAAAGGATTTCCATTGGATGGAAGTTCTCTTCGCATTGCTTCGCCGTTACCACAACACGCCTTTGTATCATGGCCTTTCTCCAAATGAAATTGTCTTTGGACGAGAGAAGTGTTGGTGGAACATGCCGTTGAATAATCCTCGCCCCTGTAAGGATGCTTCGCTGTTTTTGGACGAAGTCCAACGAGCAGATAAATCTGTGTCGAAATTAATCGAGAAGCATCAAGCTGACTGGCTTTGGGTACAGAATCAAGGCCGAAAAAACCTCCACAATTTTGAAGTCGATGATCGAGTTTGGCTTCGAAAATCCGAAACCACCCTGGACGGAGATGACAAGCTTCTTCCCTTGTGGGAGGGGCCATTCGCTGTTACAGCGCGTCTTGGTGAGAACAGGTGGAGGATTCGTGTGGATGTCAGCAGGGAAATTGACGTTTCGGGCGATCGCCTCAAGAGAGAGATCCCCTCCCCCAAGGATCGGGTTAAACCCCTTTTTTGGACTGCGAAACATTTGTCTGATCGGGTCATCGAAGGGGGGAAGTACGAACTCAAGAGGATTGTTGAAGCAAGACGTGACGCCAAGGGCGAATCCGAATTTCTGTGTGAGTGGAGGGGCTTTGATTCCAGTCACAACAACTGGGAACCAGCCCAATCTTTTGTCCATGGGTACACCAAGGGGTTCATCGACTTCCTCAAGAAGCACCCCGAAATTGGAGTACTCCTGACAGATTGTTTGTCGAAACCAGACAGACAAGTGGAGAGCGACGGAAAACGACCTGTGGTGAATCGAGATCCAGCCTTTTACGGCCCTCAGCAGCCACATTCCAGGGCTGATCCGTCGATCCCCCCTCCTGCGGTCAGGCCAGCCCAGGAGCCAAATGAGGACCAAGCTTCGAGTTCGGCCGCTGATCTGCAGCGCCCAAGCCGTACGAGGGCCAGGCCAGACAGGTTGGTGGTCACATGTATTCGTGCTTGGCCGAATTAAGGAAGCCATCCTACCACATTCTGCACAATCCACTGTTCATTCTTTCTGTTTATGTCATGATGTGGAGAACTGCGAATGTTTGATAATTTGACGTCAATCAACTTTTCTTTGGTCTCCGTTCGGCAGACAAAGCGTAGATACGCTGACGGAGTGTGCTGCCGTGTTCAGAAAAAACCAAACTCAGGCTTAATTCAGGCAGATTCGGGGTAATCTTGTCTCTGTTGGTCTGTGCATCTTTGGAATTTGGCTACTCGTGCAGATGGAAGCAAATGTACATAATCAAAACGCTGGCCAGCGACATTCACCCCTACAGGTATCCCCTGTAGTACTGGCTGCACCAGATGCGACGCCAGGAACTCAGATCTTACCTTCATTTGCTGTGATGCTGACGCCAAAGTCCAGATTCAGATCCAGGATCCTCAAATTTACCTTGAATTTCTCAGGTTTGTCCATCATTCTGCCACTGTTGTACGAAACCCAGACGTCAATTGTTCAGACAACCTTCAGATAGGAGCTCTAGGGACTTCTAACAGCAACCTCTGAAGTCCGTAAGCTTCGTTGTATTTTTGGCACACGCCAATGTGAGCTCAATCCGACCTGAAACTGTCGAAAATGGTGAATCCAAGTGTCTTGTGGGACTCCATCGAAAGATTGGCCTTGTCCAAGTCGATTGACACCACCGCCACTGTAAATTCGGTGTCTCTCGGTTATATACTGTCAGTATGTGCCTTCAGCGAACCTTCGGCGCGTTACATGCCAAGGATCCAGGGCCAGCATGTCCCATCATGATGCATCATCACATGATCCACATTTTCATAGAATCTGTTAGATGCTCGCGAACCAACGTGCCGGAAAGCACAATTGAGCTGAATAAACGACAATATATATTAACTTTAGTCTAAACGAAGGTGTTGGTAGTTTCAGTTGTACACATTCCGCTTCATTTCACCTTCATCTTAGGGAAATTGCTGACATTAGGACAATTTAGGTTGATTTCCTTGTCATCTCCTCTCATTCCTCGAAGATCTGTTTTGATCTAAGTGCACAGGAAAACATCTCTACCTTCAATGGTGCACTTAGGGTCTGTAGACTACATTTGTATTTGTTTTACCGCTCTGTGACTGTTTAATCTCCTTCATCTTTGCTCCAAATGAATGCTGCATCTTGTGATCATCCACCAGATGCGCCAAATCTGACGCACATGCTGCACTTTTCAGAACGAGAAAAGCGGGAATAACACGATGTAGAGTTCGGCGAGGACACCGTAGCGTGCCCGCGACAGCGAAACTGTGCCAGAGCGCTGAGATGTCACTCCAATTCTTGATCCCCCCACTCAATCCATCAATAATCTACCTCATTCTCAACCAATGCATGGTTTGGTATCGATTCTCGATACGTTTACATGCTTTTTAGCCCTTGACCTAATGTTTTACTGCATGGAGGACTGTTCGTCACTTCTCATTCTGTCTCATTTCAGGTTCATCCAGCCTGATTCAGTGCCAATTCAGCCCAAATCAGGTCAGATGAAGCAGATTTCGCCCCATCGAGGCTACATTTCTATGTTTTTCTGGGACTTACCCGCACTACGTTCTTCGTTGACGTAGCGACACACCCCAGTGTGTTTTTGGAGGGGGAGTGTAAGTGCGGCTAGCCCCATCTGCTCAGATTTTCAGACATTCTGCCCAGATTGGCTACATTTTGGTCATTTTATTTGCTTCGGCGGAATAGCCGCCTCGCAGCTCAGTCACAGGATATTTCCTATATATTTCTGATATGCCGGATTTGATTCCGCGGTCCATTCCCCGTAAATCCGCCGCGTTCCGCTATTTTAGCTGGAATCGCCATTTGCCGCTGACGCGCGCTCGCGGGCCAGATCGGCCAAACATTTTTACATAATTGGATTATTTAAATTCTTTCAGACAGTTTTGGACACTCAGATGTATTTAGAATAATTCGCATCAATTTTCTTCATAGACTGGGATTTTCTGCCGGACCACAATCAGCATGGACCTTGCTTCTGTTGTCGCTGCTCTCGCCTCCGTTGGTGTTCGAGTATCCGGTTCTACCCCCAATAACAACATCCAGGGAGACTCCTCGCGTGCCTGCCCCACTGGTCTTGCCGGCCCCGAGCCCTCCGGCACCCACAACGACCCAGGGCAGCACTTTCAACGACACACTTCAGCCACCTGTAGCACCTGCCCCTGATATACTCACCGACGCAGCCCTTGCACTGGGTACCCGAGGACACGCCGTACACGGACAGAGACAAACAGTACCACTACCCCCACCCCAGTCCAACAATTGCCACCACACTGGGCCAGCCGGCGGACACCGAGCTCCTACGGCGCCTTGAGGACTCCATCCATACCCCCCTCTACTACGCAACCCTATGCCTAGACAGCCTCCCAGCACACCTGCCGAATCCTCCGCTCCACCTCGCCCTCGAGCACCTACCACTCCTCATCCGACACTACCGATGGTACGCGCGCCGCTCCATGCCCATCCCCGCAGGGTATGCTAATTGCATCTGCGGCCACAAAGAGGACGAGACCTGGGACCTTTTCAAGACATGCCCCCTTTATGGGGGGCTCGACACCCCCACAGACTGGAACCCAGCCTAAACTATCGCACAGCACGCCAGATGGCCGACACGGTCCCCGACGGCCCAAAAAAGCACTACCATCCTCAGGCAAGCGGAGGTGCTCGAGGCGGTCCGTAGGGGTTCGTCCCCACTTTTTTTGAGACATGGCGGTTTCCCGCCCAAGACATCATCACAAACTGCTCACCATGCGAGGTTCCTCGCAGGACAGCCGCGGGAAAAAAACCCATACAAATATGTCATGCCACTGTAAATTTCCCTGGGTGCAAAGCACTGCCAAGCGAGGCACCAATAGCCTAGGGAGAGTAACAAAAAAGGGGTTCGTCCCCACTGCAGTCTACACCCTACTACGCAACCACGCAGACGGCCCCAAGGCCACAGCGGCACGCATGCAACGGACAGCCGTCACCAAAACGGCCACGCAACTCAATTATTGCACCCAAAACTACGTACAACACACAGCCACCTTATCCCCGACAGACCAGGCCCACCTCCTCAAACTCCTGCACTACCAACCGTAAAGCCTCTTCAACGACTTGAAACCCTGCACAAGACCCGCCCCCAGCCTGCGCACCATCCACCGCACACAACACCACCACAACGTGCACGAGCACCAGAGGTACCACAAGCACTTCGCCAGCATGCGCACGGCGCAAGCCCCCATGCCCCCACGCCACCGTCCGTCCACAAGTACCGCCGACCGCAGGCCACCGCATGTCCCCTTTGCGTACGCCAACAGCTGTCACAGACGGCCCTGCCCTGCAACCACAGACACTGGGTCTGCCTAGGGACCGCACACCGCCTCACCCACTGCTACCATGGCAGGGAGCTGAGCCCCCACTACCACGCGCAGCCCGCGACCACAGCCGCATCCCCCCCCACAAGCCACTCCAGTTTCTTCGGGCCCCTCACCAACACCCTCCGGGACTACGTGGGTGGGCATTACGCGGCACACCCGGCGGACCACGGTATGGGCCATCGCCGTGGCCACGGGGGACACACCCCTGCCCCTCCACAGCCCGCCCCTGCGCCACAGCGGGAGCGGCCTGAAAGTGGCAGCCCGCCTCATCCTACTCGCCGTCTACCTCCGCCAGCAGGGCCTCAACCTCCCGGACCCACACCTGCCAACCCCCCACATAGCGGCCCCGGCACCAGAGGCGTGCGCGGGGACGGCACCGGAGGTGGTGGCGGTTACCTGTGGCGCATCTGCCGCCGGTTCAACAACGCTTTCGGCCGGCGGAAAGGAACACCCTATCCCCTTAGCGAACTTTTCTACCCAGTACATCCCCACCCTCCAAGCCAAATGAGGCCCCCGGAAGGCTGGGCGTCCTTCGGGGATATCCACCTAAATGTCCCTAGCGAAAAGGCCTCCTCACAGATGCCCCTCTGGACCAACAGGTTTATGTCAGGGGCTTCGAGACATGCCTCACAGAGGCACATCGCTGGCACACCAGCGCCCAATTACCCCCACGGTAACCCGGGGGACCAGCTGCCCCCGAGGGCCGCTAGGCCAAGAAAGCCAAAACAGGCCAAGGAGCCCGCCAACGCGCCCGCCAACCCGGCCTCGGGCCTAGCCGCATCGCACCACGCCACCTCCAAGGCCCCGACGCCCACCACCACCGCCGTACCCAGGCACCTTGGCCCTGCACCAACACCGCCCAACGCACACATCAAAGGGACCGCTGCTCTCACAAATCCACGCCGCACAGCGGCTGCCACGGCAGCCACCGCTCGCGTAGGGCCAGGGAACGTGGCACCACTAGCAGCACCAGCACGCCCCCGCCACCCCCGACCCCTGCCCCTTGGTGCCCTAATACCACAGCGACCCCCACTAGCTCCATCATCATCGCGCGCCAGCGCAGCCGGGGTTTGCAGGCCACCTGCCCGCGTTAGCGCACTGGACCGCACCACACCACCACATGTACCACGAACACACCTACTACCACCACCAGCCCTTACCACCATATTCACCAGTGCCATGGTACCACACACAGCCGGCACACTCTCATGACCACCACCACACGGTCCAGCACCACCTGCCAGCCCCACAACACGGGCGCACAATATTGGGGCCGCCTTACGCCCCCATAGACCGACCGGGGGCCATGCATGCGCACCGACAACACCAAGGCCAGCAAGGAGTACCGGACCACCACTACCGGCCCCTCAGCCGCAGCACTTGCCTGCGAGCACCGCCCACCAACAGCCACCCACGGCCGGCGAACCGCAATCCCACCCGGAATCCCAAGCTTCCAGCTCCCACCTTGACACCATGGCCAGCCGGGGTTGGCATGACCCACCTGACGCACACAGACGCCGTCAACAAGGTCAGTTGTGTCGTGTTGTGCCGCTCTGTGCCGCGTCGCGTCGCGTCGTGCTGTGGTGCGTTGCTCTGTGGCGCGCTGTGGTGTGGTGTGCCGTGGTCTCGCGTGGTGCCGCGGTGGGTCAGTGGAGGTCAGCCTGGCCTGTGTGGGTCGGTTAGGTCTTCGGGAAATTCTGCTGAATGATCACGGTGTCCTTGGGGCGTGCACACTGACTCTCACCCATGGACTCAATCTTCACCGGGCCTCGCAGACAGGCAGGTGTACTCGGGGTGTAGGAAAAGCGTTCCTTCTCCAAGGCAGACAAACAGATATCAGGAGTCGGACGGTGGAGGTGGGTTCCGAACGCTGTTTGAGTGGCGAATGGCTTTCACTGCAGCTCGGCTGCGCTGGCAGGGTCCGGGTCGGTGCCGCCGGCAGGGATGAGCTCACACTGTAGGGTCAGGGGGATGTCCATATCTCCGGTGCTGGACTGCTGGGGTCCGGGGCATCGGTAGTATTCTTGGTACTTCCAGTCTGCACGGCGCTCGGAGATGGCGTTGAAGGGGGGCACCGTCCAGCAGCACCAAAGCCTTCGCGATCGATCACAGCGTTTCGTTTCCCCTTGCGATGCTCGATATTCTTCATGGACGGGATCGGTGCGCCGCCGCAGTGCCATTCCTCCACCTTGACACCATGGCCAGCCGGGGTTGGCATGACCCACCTGACGCACACAGACGCCGCCAACAAGATCCGACGAGACACCCAGACGCCCAACCTGCACAGCACGCACCCCCGCTGGACCTGGAGCTGGAACCCCTGCGGGTGCTCTACCCGCAGGCCCATATCCCACCGGCGGGTACGTCTAACCAGCTCGCCTGCCTAGGACTGCAGTGCCGCGTTGAGGCCGCCCACGCGGGAGGCGTGGTGGGACAGTGGCTGCCACTCCACAACCCGTCCACCGCACAGGGCCAGTGGTAGCTGCACCAATTCCTGTTCCTCCCGCGGGCGGCCCTGGAGCACCGCCGGCAAAACCCGTACAACACGCACCCGGAGCGCTTGGGTGCACAGGGCTTCCCGCAGCCAGCCCCGCTGGCCCTCAGGCCAGGGCAGGGCCAGGGGGCACTGCTGCAGAAACCCGCACTCGACACGACCACTGCGATGCAGCAAAGGGGAAGCAGCAACGTGGACGGGCCCGAACCGGACCCCATGAACTGCGGGTCGGTGGCCTGGACCGCGGCCTGCAGGCACCTCACCCGGGACACCACGGAACTTCGGCAGTACCGACCTACGCACCGCACGGCACTGGCGTTTATGGTGGCGGCTGTCACCATGGGACCCGTGGCGGCATGGCCGGCGCATCTGCTGCCCCACGTTGCCTGCCGGTATACGCCACCCCGCCAACCAGCCGCAACGCACACACCGAGGGCGCCCCTCACGGCGGAACAGCTGTACGTTGTTGCGGTGGCGCTGCTGGCGGACGGCGGGGAAAGCTTTGTCCACCACCAAGGCCCGGCGCAGATTGCGGGCAGCATAGAAGGGCCGTAGCAGGATGCGCCCTACCCGTGGCACGCCACGCTCCGCGAGCGCACCCGCGTCAGGGAGGCAGGCGGCGGAACACCCCCCTCCCGGCACCAGCAAGGGGAAGCGCTGGTGCTACAGGCGGGGGTCTACCAGGCCATCCTACACGGCCACGCCGGGGGCTACCGGTTGCACATCCTAACCGGAGGCCAGTGGACGGTTTGGCACGGCACCGCCAGGCAAGGGGCCTTCCCGCCCCATGTTGATTGGCGGCAGGAGCCCACCTAGGCGTACTACATCGCAGCGTACCCCTAGCCGCTATCAGTCCTGCTACACACCATCAGCGCCCCAAGCAAATGGCGGGAGCCGGGACGAGCCAACCCCCCCACGCTGGTCTGGAGCCCCAACCAGGAGGAACATCTACCGGCCGTGTGGCACGGTGACACCAGCCGAACCACGGATGTTCCGAACCTCTATGCGGGGCCCATCACGCGCGCCCGCGCGGCAGCCACCCTCGCGGTGGCGCTACGCGGACAGCAGAACCCGAAGTGGGTAGTTTGCATGTTCAGCGTAGCGGATGCGCAAATCGCCGTCTGCGACCTCGAACGCCTGCCGGGGCCTGAGGCCTTGATCCGCCCGGCGGACTGCGTCCGCATAATATTCAAAACGCCGTGGGAGTGGGAACACCACGCCCCCCTGCTCCAAGCCCGCCTTAAGGACAATGCCAGGGCGGCGAAACCGGGGGTGTGGCGGGCGGCGGCGCTCCCTGCCGACCTAGAGCTGCAGCTGGCGGTCCCGTCCACGGTATACCGGTCGCTCCAGGCCCTCTGCGACCAGCGGTGGGGAGGCAAGCCCAATCGCCAAATCGGCGCCACACACGGGCAAGAGTGGCTGCAGGCGGACGCGCAGCGCGACGCCGTCCGAGGTCTTGGACCCGCGCCCACGGCAAGGGCCCCCGACGCGTCGGCCCCTGGCCGCGCGCTGGCGGCCCAACTGTCCCGCTGGCCAACCTACCCTTCGACCTGGCGCCAGAAAGCGCCATCCGCAAATCGGTGCCGCTCCCTCCGGCAAAGGGGGCCACGGAACCCACAAAGTGCCCCCAATGAGCAGACAAGTTCTACGCAAGCGGGGCAATGCTGGAACACCTGGCGTGACATGCGGTGCACGCCCCCGCCCCGGCGGAAGACAAGGAGGCGGCCTCCCATATCCTCCAGGGACGGGCATGGAGGTCACCGTGGCTGCCCCGTACGCCCAGCGCCCCTCTTCCTCCCCCAGGCGAACGGCAACGTGGCGGCCCCGGAGGGGGAAGAGGAGGCGGCCGACACGGCCCCGAGGGCTGGCGGTGCAGCCCGCCAGGGGTCCATCCCCGCGGGACTGGCCCCCTTGTGGCCCCCCCCCTGGGAGCGGGCTCCCCACACCCCATGGCCCCACCACATCCCGGGGACGTGGCGGCCCCAGCGGACCCCGCGGCAATGCCGGTGAGGGACAGGTGACTGCAGGAGGACGCGGCGGGCGGCGCCCTCTGGCTCCTCTACTGGAACCTGCCCAACGGCCTCGTCCCACCGGACTCGTCCCTCCAGGATACACTCCAATGACGCCGAGGGCCGGCGGCCTGTACCGATAAGGAACACCTCATCACCGGCATGCTGCCCCAGGAGGGGGGCTTTGCCATCATGCTCCAAGAGACAGGGATCGCCACCCGGGCGCCGGAGATGCACGTGGCCGCGGCTGTTCGGGACAAGGGGTACACCCCCTCCTTCAGCAGCCGACTAGCGGAGACAGGGTCCACCTCCGCTTCGAGAGGGGGAGGCCTCCTCACCGCTGTCAGCAGCAAGTACGTGGCCGACCACCAGGTGCTCAGCTTCACGCAGTTTGTCCCTGGGAAGGCCGCGGCCCTGGAAATCCACACGGACAAGGGTGACCTCACCCTCTACGTCCACAGACAGCAGGCAGGCTGCTCCCCGTGGGCGGGACGGGCGGCGTTGTGGCCCGACATACAAATGTATGCCACGGCGCGCAGCCTCGGCGGGAGACACCCGGTGGTCATTGCCGGCGACACCAACGTCTACATGGACGCCACCACCAACCCGGCCACGGAGCACTTCCGCGCGGGCTGGAAGGCCTGCGGGTTCCAGAGGGCCTTGGCAGGGGGCGTGGAGGACATGACCCCCAGGCTCCACCCGTCCCGGCACCGGGTGGACACCTTCCTGGTCAACGAGCCCCTCCTGCCATGGTCCCTCGGGGAGAGCGTCCGGGCCCGCGGCATGGCGCAGCCCCAGGTGATCCGGTCCGACCACCTCCCTGTCTGCCTGGGCCTGCTGGGCCTCCTCGATGCGGCAGGGCACGCGGCAGTGCCCATCCCCTACAGCCACACGGAGGGCCGCCTCCTCTGCTACGACGCTGAGGCCGCCCTCGTCCAGCGCTGCCTGTGGGGGGCGGTCACCGCCGCATAGGACGAGCCCTCTCTGGCGTCCTGGCTGGGCCCTGCGAACAACACGCCTATGGGTCCATGCCCGCATCAGCTGTGGACAAGGTGTTCGAACACCTCCACGCGGCGCATGACGCCCTGGCGCGCACGGTGGGTCGCCCACAACCGTCCCCGGCGGGGTCGGACCCGGCAGGAGGAGACCCCCCCGAGAGCGGGAAGGGGCTACAGGTGGCGATCCTCTGATACGACGACCTGGCAGCGTGCGCGCCGGCGTCGTGCCAGGCGAACGCAACCAGGCATGGCATCCACTCCGAGGCAGCACTCAGGCTCACGGAGGTGCTGCAGGGTGCATCGCCAGGGTTCTGCCTGGCCACGCAGAGCCAGCTGCAGGTGGAGCTTGAGAGGCAAGCAGCCGCCCTTGAAGAGGAAATCTGCCAGCTCCGTGCAGTCCTGGCCGCCGACCACAAGCCTGCCCTCAAATACTTCTGGCGCCGCCCTGCCCAGGACATCGCCCAGTGGTGGAAGGCCGTGAGAGGGGGAATGGAGGTGGAGGCCCCTGGCCCGTCAGGCCTCTGGAATCTGCGGGTCACCAACACTCTAACGCTCCTGACAGAGGCCCACAACGTGAATTCCGTGGTTCGCACCTTCTGGCGGGAGCTGTATGACAAGCGCCCGCCGGACCTCCCCGGCTTCCAGGCGGTCCTCGGCCGCCGTGTGCCCCGGGTCCCTGAGGAGGCGTGGGCCCAGGTCCAGCAGTACTCCATGCAGGACTTGCGGTCCACGCTGGAAAAGGCCGATGGCAAGGCCCCAGGCCCCACCCACGTGGAGGCCCGCTTCATCAAGGCCCTTCCGGCGCCCGTCCAGTGGCTCCTCGTCCAATCATACCGGGCCATCCTCAGTGGCGCCCAGGCGCCGATGCACTGGAGAATGCGCACATCTGGCTCAGCCCCAAGGTACTGGGCTCCGCCAAGCTGGACAACTACCAGGTCATAGCCCTGGGCCTACTGGACATGAAGCTGCTCACCGGTCCCGTCACCTGGGGGATCACGGAGGTGCTCACGTGACACGGCGTGGTCAGCGATTGACAGCAAGAGGCCCTCCCCGTCTGCAAAACTGGCCTCCCCCTGTTCATGGCGCAGCGGCATCTCATGCGGGGAAGGTCCAACTACGCCTTCTCCTTCGACGCCCGCAAGGCCTTCGACACAGCCCAGCATGGCACACTCCACCTCATCCTGCGCCACCTCTCCGTTCCGCCGGAGGTCATTGACCTCCTCCTCTTCCTCCATACAGCGGCCCGACTGCGCATCGCCACGGCGCGCAGGCTGACACAGCCAGTCCACATGCTGCACGGCGTCCCGGAGGCCAATCCTGAAAGCCTCCTGCTGTATGCGCTCACTCTGGAGCCCCTACTCCGGGGCCAGAGGCACCGCCTGCACCCGCCTGAAGAGGCCGAAAAGGGGCTCATCCAGGCCTATATAGACGACCTGCTGTCGGTGGCCCACAGCCTGCAGCACTTCGAGGAGGCCGTGGAGGCGGTGGCCGCGTACCTTGGGATGATGGGCATGGAGCTCAACCCCCGCAAGTGCGCCATGGCCACCACGGAGGGGGTCCGGGGCCTGCATCTGCGCCTCTGCCCACACCTGGAAAACCCATGGCACTGGGTACCGGCGGCGGACTCCGTCCCCTACCTGGGGCTCCAGCTGCAGCCGCACCGGGAGTTCTCCCTGCAGCGCAAACACCGGCTGCGCCTGGCGGCGGTGCACCACTGGTGCCTCAACACGCTCGCGCCGCCCAGAGTGGTGCAAGACGTCATTCTGGTGATCTTCGGGGGGGCTGACATAGTACGTTGCCCCCTTCATCGCTCACGACTCCGACACCGGACGCCACCTGGACCACATCATGGTCCAGGTGGCAAAGGACAGGGCGCGGTACGCCTTCGACGCCTCGCGGGACAGTCTACAGGACAATCGGACGCTGGGGCTCACGCGGGTACTACCACGGTGCGAGGAGGCGACAGTGGCCCTCATCGGCACGCTCGTCCACCACCGCTCGGCCTCCGTGCGCGCCGAGGCCACCTGGATGTTCTGGGACATTGCCGACGCGCATGGCATCTGCCCCGAGGCCCACTATCCCGTCCCGGAGTTCGCAGCCCTGGCGGGGTGCGACTGGGTCAATCGCGTGGCCCGGGCCCTGGCTGCTCTGGGGCTGGGGCTCTACAACCCCATCGCGTGACCCAGGGCGGCCCACGTCCAGCTGCAGTCCCCCCCCAGCAACGTTGTCACGCTGCGTACCGCCAAGCTGCGGCACCGCGACACGTGGTGCCTGACGGTGCCGCAAATGACCCGCAGCGGTGCGGGAGTGCCTCATCCAGTGCGCCGACGAGCACCTCCACTACTGCCGTCGCAAGCAGGGGCCCAACAACCACCCCGGATGGCGCGACGCCCTGATCCACCTCTTCCACACCACTGGCACGCGAGACCCCCCCCTTAGGGTCATCCACCCCAGGAGGGCTAAGCAGGACGCCCACAGTGGCCCACAGGTAACCCCGAAGGGCCTGCACCTTTACGTCGGGGGCTACCGCCGTCACGGCAGCCTATCCCCCCTCACGCAGGGGGCGGCATACCACCCACCGGCGGCCCTCTTGTACATCCTCTGGAACGTCCCGCGAACGGCGAGCACCAGGCACCCAATGCGGACGTGGCGTGGCCAGAGCCCTTACGCCCACGGCCCCACGCACCGACACCGGTGTGGCTGGTGACCACGGACGACCAGTGCGCCCGGGCGGCGGAACAGGCGCAGCTCCGGACCAAGTGGGTGATAGTGCAGGTGGGAGTGGGCTAGCCCAGGCCCCGTGGGGTACCCCGCGGCACCACCCTGCTAGTGGCTAGAGCGGCGCCACACGACCCGCACATGGCAGTACACACGCTGGAGGACCAGCCGGAAGACGCAGGGCACCCGGTGGTGCACCAACGCGGAAGCCCGGTGTGGCTCCGGGAACACATAACGGCGCTCCGGTCCTTGTTGAGCACGGTCGCCGGAGCTGAGGTCCGACGCCACAACCACCCGGCAATCCTCCCTGACGACGCTCGGGCACTGAGCGTGGACCAGGTGACCCCCAGCCACCCCGACGTCAAGTTGCACTCCGCCGCCCTCCATGCGGCGTGGCTCAGCCCCACTGGGTACTACTGGATCACGGAGGCCTGGGGCCACACGTCCTCCGACGCATTTGGGGGGCGGGCCCTGCAGGCACGCCACTAGTGTCGCCCTCGCTGCCGACCTCACCCGCACGTGGGCAGTGGCCATGTCAGGCACGGTACCCGACGGGGAGGGGGTGGCCGCCTCCCTCCCCCTGCAGTACGGCACCTGCAGGTTGTGGGTCCATACGGTGGACGCCGAGGTCATACTCCACCTCTTGCGGCACGCGGATCGCAAGCGGGCCACGGGGGTCCTCGCGGGCGCGGCAAAGGCGGTCAACTACCTGCCCCTGCGGTGGCTTCAGGACAGCCCGCGCGTGCGCGGAAACCACACTGAGCACCCATTTTGGTTGGCCCGGGCCACCTTCCACCACAGCGACGCGCTGCTGCACAAGGCAGACTGGGCGACGTCCCAGGACACCGTCCTGCAGAACACGCCGCAGGGCCCCAGCAGCGCCCAGCTCATCATCGCCGGACGTGACGGCCTCCTTGACCTGCGTCCCCCCACCATGCAGGCGCTCGGCACGGTTGCACAGCCAGCACAGCTCGGCCATGCGTTGACGCACCGGGGACACACGCCCCTGGGCGCAGCCCACGCCACGGCCTACGTCCACACACGGGACCTCACCGCGGCAGCCACCAACCACCGGGCGCTGCGGGCGAGTGATGGCCACACACCGGTGCAAAGCAGGCTTCGGATCTGTAGGGAGCGGCTCTCCGGCGTCGCCATCCTCCCGCAGCCGTGCTTCCCCTGCGGAGGCCAGGAAGAGACCCCGGTGCACGTGCATGTGGGCTGCGCCCACTCACGGCTCCGCTGGCCCCACTACTGCCAGGCGGTTCAAGAGGCGGCCCACCCCCTCCTCCATGGGGACAAGGTGCTATGGGTGGCTTCGTGGCGTTCCGCCGGCACCGAGTGGACGTAGGTCTTCTGTTCCGGGCTGGTGCCTGACGCGGCGGAAGCGCAGCTCCGCGTAATTACCCGCCACGACCTGCCGGGAGGGACCTCTGTAGATGAGCTCCTCCAACACATGCTGCGGCTGGGGGACTTCGTGTGGGAGCTCTGCAACCACCGGCTGGAGCAACTCCTCCGCGCGCCCCACAGCGCGGCGGCCCGGGTGCACCGATGGCTCACTGCGGCCGAGGGCGACTGCCCCCCCCCTCCCGCGCGACCTGGCAGGGACTTTGTGCCCTCAGCACCTTGAACGGCACCCTGGAGTGTCCCCCGCAGGAAGACCCCGACCCATACCGGGACCTGTCTGGGGTTTTCCGGAAGCACCTGTGGGGCGCGCTCTTCCCGCCGTGGATCATCGGACACAATTCCATGACCGTGTGGGAGGCCCACATCGTGGGCGCGGAGTTGGTGCGCGAGTGGAGCCGGTCGTGTGCAACAATGCGCGCGCCGGGGACCCCCGCGCCGCAGTACGCCGCCGTCCCACTCGAGGGGTGGGCACCGCACACCCGGCTGCGGCCCACGACGATTCGCGCGGCGGGGCCCGAACACCCATGGGACGCGGCGGCCACGGAATGGCTGCGGGCAGCCCCGGAGCCCCACACGGGGTGGAGTGGAGTTGTGTCCTCGCTCCTCCGCTTAGGCGGCTCAAGTTGCACGGTCAAAATCTGCCCAAACCTGCCTGTCTGCACCACTCAGAAAAAAAGGTTGTTTTGGGCACCTGAAAACAAAGAGACATAAAATCAAGCGAAAAATTGATTACTTGGAACGTTTTGATTTGTTTTTAATAAAACCGACTGCCTCGGAAAATGATTTATCTCCCTAAAAATGCACTGCTTTTTTTGGAAAGCCATGACTTTTTCTTTCTTCTACCACTTATGCTTTCATATGAACATACCCATTGGGTAGCAATCTTTTTGAAAACCAGTTTTTGAAATCCATGTTGCACGCAGCACCACAAGACGCATTTTTTCACACCCTTCGTTGCGCGAGGCCTCGCGCAAACATAAGCACAACACCACAATAAAAGGCATCACAGGAGAAAATGTGCCCCACAAAGTGACAGCAAAAAGATCGTCCATGAGGAATGCATAGCGCGAGCGCTCGCGCATAATATACCAGAACAAGCGAAGAAATTACTTTCTCTTCAGAGCAGCTTGCACTGTTGCAGCTTAGCACCCGTAGACTTAGGAACGGACATCTTACCCTTTGGCGGTGGCTTTGCGGGCTGGTCTCTTGGTTGGGATTGACGAGCTGGCTGGTTGAATGGAAATCTGGCCCGGCTCTCCTCGGACCTCGGTCTCACTGCCGCTTTCTTCGCTGTCTTGCCTTGGGAGACCTGCGGTTCCTCCTCCTGTTCTTCTTCGCTCTCCTTGTCTTCATCTCTATCGCTCTTGTCCGTATGTTCACCGGTACCCGATTTCGCTGCCTGAGGCTTGGAAGCAGTCTTCTTCTTCTTGGGGGAAGGTTCCTCACCAGTTGACTTCCGCTTTGCTGCAGGGGCCTGTGCTTCTGCGGCTTGATCCTTCTGAAGAATCTCTTCCTGCTTCAGCTCGCACACATCAGAACCGTACTTTTCATGCCGAACCCAAAGGAGAATACCACGGTTTGTCCAGTTGGCCTGCTGGTCCCAATCACCAGACTCGTCCAGCTTCGACCCTTGTGTCAAGACGTGGCTCAGCTTATTCTGCACTCTGTTGACCCAATCAGAGAGGCTGTCGGTGGACACACCAGGAAGGTACATGCGAGAATGCGGCTCGATGGCAGCAATCTTGCACACCATGTCTGGTTGATGATCAATGAACGCAAAAGCAGCCGTGAAGCCCTTGGTCTCCTTCAGGTGATGGAGGTGAGTATCAAAATACCACATAACATGCGATATCGACAGGGGGCCGCCAAATTCAGTGTCTACCACCTCCTGTACTTGAGTAGGTCCAAACGTCAGATAATTCAGAATCTGCAAAGAGGGAGAAGTTACTGTGCGAGGCCTCGCGCAAGGAGAGGACATAACGACGAAATTATACCTTTCTGCTCCAGCTGTCCGGTGACGAAATCAGCAACCAGCGAAAGTCGAACAACGTAGGATCCCCCGCGGCCTTTGGTTAGGTTGGCCAACTGAAGATGGGAATACGCAACATGTTGCCAATGCGGGGCGCATTGAAATCATCGTTGAGGCGCTTCTCTGTCTCCGTGTCCAGAACGTCTTACATGTTGTCAACAACACTTTGAGATCCGCAGATAAGTGTATCAGCACGCGGCATTTCTTCATACAGCCAGGCCGGGTACATCGTCTCAGGATCAAGATGTTCAAATATGTCGCCGTTGATGAGAATCAGGTTCTTGTCAATCTTGAAGAACCGCCTCGGGGGTTTGTGCACCAGAGCTGCAATTGGGGTCGCCTCAATTGTGATAGTTTGACTTGCCAGCAATGGATCCTGCTGTTCCACTGTCTTGAAGTCATCAGTAACCCCAGCAGCTGCGGGGACCACATGGCTCTTGGTAACCTCTGCTCCCAGGAGTCTTTGGACATTGAGGACTTTCCTGGGAACGGGTTTGCCTTTCTCTGCCACCTGCCACTGTGGTGCACGCAACACGGATTTCCACGCCGGCCACCGACCTCGACTTTTGCCTTCAGGTTCCCGCCAATAGCCCCATGTGCCAACAGTCACCTTCAGGGCTTGCTTTCTAACTGCAGCAACCTCTTTTTGGCTGCGCATGTCCTTGGCTACAGAACAGAAAAGGAGAAGGTGTCGCGTAGCGGTGTAGAAACACAATCTAGGCCTTGTGGACGATACACACCTTTCTCAGGTTGGACGTACTGGCCGTTCCGCGGGTGGTCCAGATGCATGGAGACCCACTGTTCAAGGATGATGGTGTCGAACGATTTCTGCAACGACTTGAGGGTCGTTTTTTCTTCCTGCATCTCGTCTGCCGCTTTCTTGTAGAACTCCGGCCAGATGACATCCTCCAGTTTCCTTAGTGCGTTCTTGGAGACTTTCTCCCCTTTGTCATGGAGCTTTTGCCGACCTTTCACAGCATACGGACCAGCATAAGAGGCAAACGTCATGAAATCTTTCCACCATTTATACGTATGATACTGAAAATGACAAGGTGAGGCGCAAGGCCTCGCGCAACGAGCAGAGTTGAAACAATGTTAAATGAACACACGAATTGACCCCGTTGCTTCAGTTGAGCGGTTGGAACAAGGGCACTCATCTGCACCGCATCCACAATGGCGATCTTGAGATTGTTGTATGTGTTAGGTATGTTCCTCCGCCGCTGATCTTCAACACAGCGAAAGAGGTTATCTGCCGCCTCATACAGTGGTATCGGCTCAATGTCTTGTGCGCTTCTATGTGCTTGTCCCGCCAGTTGCGCACGGAAGGCCCATGGTGTATCAGGCTTCAAAATATCCGCCGTGCATGTGGTGTGCCACTTGTACAAATCCAGACATGCTGTCCGTCGCTTCTCCCGAATCTTCAAAACTGCTTCAACGCTGTGCTGTCCAAATACACACCAATCATTGCCATCTGCGAATAGAAGACAGGTCCATGCGCGAGGGCTCGCGCAAGGAGAAGAACGAACAGTCGGTTGGAAACATACTGTTGTCTTCCCAGAGCACGATGTGTATGGGCCCTGTTGGTGGTGCTGCTTCAAGTGACTCAATACGCTTTTGCAGTAACTTTGCATCTTCCCGTCTGATCTGTCCTTTTGTCTTCTCCTGGTCGATTCTCAGCATGCTCAGCTCAATCTTCATCTGCTTCCCATCTGGCTTCAGGTGGTCCTCAATGTCTGTACCCATTGTCAAGCCAGGACCCGGTGTTTCCTTCTTCTTCCGCCCCTTCTTTGGCGTTCCAGGCTCTGATTCCGATTCTTCAGGGTCATAGTTGGTATGCACGAGTTCCTCACCTGTATTTTTGGCGGGGCTTGCCATTCTGCGAAAAGAAAAAAGCCTGTTTTGAAAGAAATGAAGTATTAAAAAGGGTTAAAATGGTCGAGAAGAATCGATGTGTGACGCATTTTGAGCGAAAACGGGTAAGGTATTGCTCGGAATGCAAAACTGAGAGGTACCGCAACTGTTTTTGCTAACAACCTTGCGCGAGGCCTCGCGCAAGAGAGGGGGTGTAATAACCTATTCCTTCACGCTGTTTGCGCGAGACCTCGCGCATCACTGCACGGTCTCCAATCTTCTTCGAACGTTCCGGATCCTGTCGCCTTCTCTCTGCTCCTCCAACACACTGCGTTGGGGAATCAGCTCCGACACTTTTCTCTTAAAACCAGCTTTAAGCGGCCCGTGCTGAGTCAGCACTAACAACACAGACACAAGGATTTGTTTGTAATCGTTAGACCTCTTTGGAAGTAGAAGAGACGGTGGAAAGCTGGGTACACCCCTGCGTGGCCAATGTGCCTGGATTGCACAAGTAGGCTCTGTGCACCAGCTAACCCAAGGCACAAACACACACTCTGCGTTCAAGTAAGCGGTTAACGGCTGACGCATGTAATTGACAAGGGAAATGGGGATTTTGCAGACGGTAACCCTGTGATCTTCTTTCCGGATAGTGATTAGATGGTACAGATCGTCAACATTGTCAATGGTCACTGCACCTCTGTTTGGCCCTTTCTTTGTTACAAGGCTGGAGAGCAGACTTTCACAAAACTCCTTAGCAAAAGCCTGTCCAGGCAGGGGTGAGTGCCATGCAGTGTGGCATAATAAGGCAGTTGCAACAGTGCGTTCCTACTTGAAAAGTGTGCCCCCCACGTTCAAACAGTCCAAAAGACACAGGACGATCTGCAATCCCTCCGAAGCAAAAACATCCGTGTTAGCGGTCTCACTGGCCCAATTGCACTGCCTTACGAGGTGTCCTAGGTATAGTAACATAGGACAGTATTGTGTTCACAGAACCTGCATGGCTTTACAAACAGCGTGCTGAAGACGACTTCGCCGATTCGCGGGACGTGCCAACCCAAGGGAGTGACATTCCCTGTTAAGGCGCCGTATGTGGGGGCCCATACCGAACAGCAGTGCACCAACGGTTATCTCCATCGTGATCAGCTTGGGAAAACAGGGATGAGTGTCAGCGATGCGCAACAAACATTTACGGAAAAAAGTCACAATCGGCCAAAATGAGCGAAATGTTTGTGTAATGCAAAATTTTTACCCGTGCCAGACTCCATATAATATAGGGTATGACCCCAAAAATAGCCAGACATTCCAGCCCGTTGTTTTTTCACCATACATCATCTTACAAACGCGGTAATGGATGTTCTTGTCACATACAACAGGCACAACTGGTTGAGTGTGTTGCGCCAAGTTCCTAGTAAATTGCAGTGGGTTAAGAAGCGATACGTTGCTGCTTACCTTTTCTTTGCTTAGACAGAGGGGCCGCCAATGCGGTGTCTTGGCAGGCACTGGGGGAATAATGTCAAGCGGTGCCCTGATGTTTCGCACAGCAGGCCGCGTGCTTGCACATCTCAGATCACGCAGGATACGAGCAAAGGTTCCCTCGGTGTTCCCCAGCAGGCGCGCAACAACAGGAACACGCCGTTCAAAGTCTTCCAGGCTAGGATGACCATGCTAGTAGCGTGGAGCATCCCGTAGTAGCACGACAGCCAACGCTGTTGCGTTAAGGCTCTTGTTGTTCTTGTCAGGGTTTGTGGTAAATTGTTTCTTGTACCAGTTGTCCATCCACAACACAACCCACTGCTGGTGTATTTTGTTCCATGTAGTCTGTAACCTGGCTGCGGCCCTTTCCTTCACTGAAGGTGCGCTATATCGCGCCAGACCGGACCTTGCTAAAATGCGCCGCTGCGCCCTACTTCCCTCTATCGCAATAACAGATTTTGGTTTTCCTTGGCACGAAACTGCTCGGTGGCGCATCAGTAAATAAAGGGCGCCAGGCCTCTTCTATCAAAACAGCAACCCATCTCTTGCCCCCTGCCGCGATTGCCTTTTCAACGCTGCAACGCGTCCGTTCATTTTTGCGTAGACGGAGAAAACACACAAACAGCAATCGCGCGCCCTCGTCCCCTTGTTTTAGCCCTTCCCACAATTCTTCTGCCGTGTGATACGGCGGTTCCTCTGAGCAGACATCGTGGAATACTCCAGATGCTGCGGCCACTGTCTCCTCAAGGTCGGACACTTTTCGCAGGGGCATTGTTACTGTGAAAAACAAAATGCGTAAATGTATCCTCCTAAAAATCGTTGTTCGAAAACCTTTCCGGCTTGAAACATCAACCTGTTAAACAGTTTTCGCGCCCCCAAATGTTCAATGATTGGCTGGTTGCATGCACCATTTTCGGTTTACTGTAACTGTCTGGTAGTCCCGCATTTAACTGGTTAGACCTAATTGTGGTAGGCAGTTGCGGCGCGCTACCATCGCTGTTGGGCCGTGAAGTCAGCGGTGACCACAGTATGAAAACTAGAGATGCCGTCGGGACCTGCATGGGTGCCCATGCAGCAGCGCCGCATCAAAGGGAATGTACATGCTGTGTAGTTGGTGGATCTGTCCATTTTCTGTTTCTATGCACGCTGGTGACCTCCATTGCGCGAGGCTCCACGCAAACATCCATAGAAATTTAATGTTTCTCATGCGCCATTCCATGGAGAGGCCTCGCGCATCAAACTACAGTTTGGTCTGGAACATTTCTACATTTCAAGATTCACGGGTGTAGCGATATCGAAATTTATTTCTTAATAGATCCATTTCTATCACTCCATCCTGATAATGGTACAAAGTTACGTGTATAAATACGATAGGTTTCTCTTTTTCGACAACCTGTCGAATGCATTGCGCTGTCATACATTAATCTGACACAAATGAACGCCTTTGCGCGAGGCCTCGCGCAAACAATGGACACAAAACAATACTTTTCCGTATATGACCCATGGGACGTGTCATTTCTAGGACAATATTTATTTCATGGTACTGGTTCGCGACGGTCCAGACATATCCATCAAAATAATTATTATTTGATGCTCTCCGAAACCTGTCGTTTTCCTACCTTTTCTGTTGTTTTTGACCCTGCAACTTGAGCCGCCTAAGCTCCGGGCACCCCTCCCCCCCCGCCTCAGGCTCCAAGCTGCCAACATACTCCAAGCCACGGAGATACCCACATGGGGGTGCGATGCAGCCACCGTCCGATGGCTCCCTCCGGAGGACGGGGGCAGCCGGCTTACTGTGGCACATTTCAAAGACCAGGGGGCTACGTATGATGACACCCTGTCACGGTTGAGCAACGTTCCAGGGCCCCTGCTCCTCATGCTCCCCACCGGCCTCGCCGCCGCGCTACGCCAGGAGCTGGAGGGCAGCGCCGAGCTGAAGCTGGGCTGGGAGGCGGTCACGGACGGCACACTGCTGGCCCTCCTCCACCGGGGCACCGTGGCCGGCCTCCGCGTGCCCCGCGCAGCCGCCCAGTAAAGCCGGGGGCGCAAGCTCCCGGGGTGGGGAAAGGCACCACGGCGTCGGGAAAGCCGACCGGAGCACCCAGAGCGACCGGACCGGACGAGGCGCGGCGCACCACGCGGGGCCACGAGGCACGCCAGAGAGGCACGCCGCCGGCCACAACCAGGGCACACGGACAGGTGCCAAGCAGCGACGGCCACCGGGTGCCACAAACCCGGAGAGCGCGCACAACACGCAAAGAACCACGGCACGCGAACAGGTGCCAAGCAACAGCCAACCCACACACCACAAACCCCAGCCAACGAGGAACGGCAACAGCAGCGAAAGAGAGAGGGGCAACCCCAGCCCGGAGGGGGCCAAGCAAAGCAGAAAGACAGAGCGGCCAAAGGAAAAGGTGAGGCGCACCACAACGCGCCCGGGAGGCCGGCCCGCCCGACCCGGCCAAGCAAAGCACGCACACCACCGCCGCCAGCGGACCCCAGCCAGGAGTGGCGGGGACCGCCCACCACCAGCGGCAGCGAAACCCAGCCAGGAGTGGCGGGGAGTAGCACACAGGAACCTCCGCCAGGAGTGGCGAGGGACCCCAACAACACACCACACACCACCGCCGCCAAAGGACCCCAGCCAGGAGTGGCGGGGACCGCCCACCACCAGCGGCAGCGAAACCCAGCCAGGAGTGGCGGGGAGTAGCACACAGGAACCTCCGCCAGGAGTGGCGAGGGACCAACCACACCACACACCAGCCACAACCCCACCCACACACCACCGCCACACACCACACAGCACCGCCGCAAGCGGACCCCAGCCAGGAGTGGCGGGGACCGCCCACCACCACCGGCAGCGAAACCCAGCCAGGAGTGGCGGGGTGTAGCACACAGGAACCTCCGCCAGGAGTGGCGAGGGACCAACCACACCACACGCCAGCCACAACCCCACCAACACACCAGCGCCACACACCACACACCACACAGCAACGCCGCCAACGGACCCCAGCCGGGAGTGGCGGGGACCGCCCACCACCACCGGCAGCGAAACCCAGCCAGGAGTGGCGGGGAGTAGCACACAGGAACCTCCGCCAGGAGTGGCGAGGGACCAACCACACCACACACCAGCCACAACCCCACCAACACACCACCGCCACACACCACACACCACACACCACACACCACCGCCGCAAGCGGACCCCAGCCAGGAGTGGCGGGGACCGCCCACCACCACCGGCAGCGAAACCCAGCCAGGAGTGGCGGGGAGTAGCACACAGGAACCTCCGCCAGGAGTGGCGAGGGACCAACCACACCACACACCAGCCACAACCCCACCAACACACCACCGCCACACACCACACACCACACAGCAACGCCGCCAACGGACCCCAGCCAGGAGTGGCGGGGACCGCCCACCACCACCGGCAGCGAAACCCAGCCAGGAGTGGCGGGGAGTAGCACACAGGAACCTCCGCCAGGAGTGGCGAGGGACCAACCACACCACACACCAGCCACAACCCCACCAACACACCACCGCCACACACCAGACACCACCGCCGCCGGCAAACCCCAGCCAGGAGTGGCGGGGACCGCCCACAACCACCGGCAGCGAAACCCAGCCAGGAGTGGCGGGGAGTACCACACAGGAACCTCCGCCAGGAGTGGCGAGGGACCAACCACACCACACACCAGCCACAGAGCAACCGCCAGCCGAGGGAAGGCAAAGGGAGGAACCCCCCGGCAGGCCCCCCCCCCCGAAAAAAAAAAAAAAAAGGGGGGGAGGGCGGGCGCGCGAAAACAGCCCACAGCCACCAAACCGCCCACCAACAACACAGAAGGGGGCCAAACCCCCCACCCAGAGGGCACCGAAGACAGGACCCCCAAACAGGCACACGGGGACCACCCAGCCAAGACCGGCAACACCAAGCCACGAACAGCGGCCCACCGGGAAAAGGGGCACCGAAACAAGCAGAAAAAAAAAAAAAAAAAAAGAGCCAGCAGCCCAGCCCGAAAGAAAGGAGACGGGGGGAGAGACCACAAGGCCCGGGACAGGGACACCCAGCAACCGGAAAAAAAAAAAAAAGAAACAAAAAAGCGTAAAAAACACAACCCGACAACCCAGCCAAGAAGGGCGGGGCACAGCCGAGACCCGGGCCCAGCACGCATACCCACACCGCACACCGGAACCGGAAACGGCGGGGGGCAAGGGAAACGCGCAGGAAACCAAACAGGTCCCGAAAGCAGGCCCACACCAAAGCCCAACCACGAACACCACAAACAGCCGGCTAAAGAGGGACAACACCACAAACCGAACCCAAACACACCCACCCAAGACCCCAGCCACAACGGGCAGAGGTAAACAAAACCCACGACCAACCGCAACCCGGACCCAACCACAAACGCAAGCCAACAGTAGGAAACCCAGTGCCCACAGCCCGGGCACTGAGGCAGCCCGTGCCATGCAGGTGACCCGGCCAAACGAGATCCGGAGCCCGGGGGTAAGGCTGCATCCTAAGGCCAGCGCTGCTTTGGGACCCGAGGCGGAGCGTGCGACACCCAAGCGCCTCGGAACCCTAGTACCAAGAACATGCATGCATGCCTTGGGAACGGGATACGCCAGGAAGTCCGGTGAACCCCTAGGGTTCCGCCCAAAGGAGGGGACGTGCGCAAGCACGGGGGCCCACCCTCCCGGCGAGACAAGCATGTCACGCTGGCGGCGATCAGCCCTCCCGGTGTAGCCCGGGGCCGCTTTGTTGGGGGCCAACAGTCAGGTCTAGCGGGATGTAAGCCGCCTCCCCTCTTCACGCGCGGAGCCTCTTCCTGTTCGTCACAGGGGCGACGCCAGGGGGAACCATGGGGCGCCTCTCCACGACCGAGTGCACCTACCTACCTACCTACTCCCTCCGGAGGACGGGGGCAGCCGGCTTACTGTGGCACATTTCAAAGACCAGGGGGCTACGTATGATGACACCCTGTCACAGTTGAGCAACGTTCCAGGGCCCCTGCTCCTCATGCTCCCCACCGGCCTCGCCGCCGCGCTACGCCAGGAGCTGGAGGGCAGCGCCGAGCTGAAGCTGGGCTGGGAGGCGGTCACGGACGGCACACTGCTGGCCCTCCTCCACCGGGGCACCGTGGACGGGTGCCGGTGGGACGCTCTTGTGCCCCACCTCACCGGGCGCCACACGTATATGACGATCCCCCCCCAAGGGGCACCCCCGCCCGGCGTGGGATAACCTCACAGCGGCCCTCCAGGACCACGGGATCCTCCCTGACGACACGTGGCAAGCGGTCCGACAGAAACCGCTCGGCAGGGACTACCGACGCCCTGTCCGTGCCCGCCTGCTGGAACTCCGGGAACCCCTTCACCAACGGCGGCAGGACCTCTAGCTTCGCCGCCTCGACCCCTGGTCACTGGCCTCCCACCTCCCACAGTCACGCGTCTGTGGGGGGCCTGGCCACGGGACGCTGCGGTTGACACGCACAAGTGAGCAGGCAGGCAAAGTAACACGCTCACAGGCGCATCATTGCGCTTGTGTCATGTGACAAAGCGTTTCAGGATCCTTGCCACTCTGAAACAAGGGAACAAATGTATATACAGTTACACATCAGGATATGTACACATGGGGTTAAGACTGGACTGGGGTAAGGGCATCACAGGACAATAGACCCTCAGTCCTAACTCGTATCCCAATCCCAGGTCCGACCCTCTCAGTGGCTGGTGGGGGCGGGGGCTCAAACACAACCCATGCCCTGCTCAGTCCGGACCCTGAAACCCTGCCAATAGGGGAGGTGTGTTGCCCAGCCACAGGCGAGTTCCTGTGAACCCAGTAGCTACAAGGCCAACCGACAGTGGCTCCCGATGCTCCCTCAACGGCAGGTCCCAACTCCTCTCTGAGCCAGAGATATGGCTCCGCCATTATCCCCTAGGAGTTGGTAGCTGAAAATGGGCTGTTTCAGCCGAAACTGATATTAGCTCAAAAATCTCCAAAATTGACACCTCGTCCGGACCCGCCAGAGGTAGGGACGAGGCAACTGACCCTATGCCCTTCGAGTACCAACTCCCTGGAGCCCTCACCCAACCTGGTTCCCTCTGAGGTTCCGGCATCAGGGCACCACGAGTTCGTCAAGTGGGGTCATGATGCCAAAATCACCAAAAATTGGCGTCATTCCAACGCGTGGCTTGCCTGGCCAGTGCGGGGCCAATGGCTCACAGGGTAGGAGACAGGACCTAGGACTCATATCTGAGTGTACAACTTCAAATTAGGTCCGGGCTCCCTGTGGGCAAAGAGAAATGGGGCCGCAAATTGACCACACGGGGGGGGTGAAATTGGGGTCCCAAAAGGGGGTCATTTTGGCTGCTCGAAATGAGCCAAAATTCGGGGGTGCTCCCAATAGTATATCTCCCGGCCGGCCTGGAGATCGGATCCGCCATTCCATACGCGATTGACCGGGTGTCCAACAGAGACTCCCATGCACTTGGCTTCCAAAGATCTCCATGCCACTGGGCGTGGTGACGATTCCAATTGGGTCCACAAATGCCAAAATGGCAAAATTGTCCCCACTCACTCTGAGCTAGCGCCTGAACGAAGGTTGCTCCGCTTCGCCCACGTGGTGTGTGAACAATGGGGACCAATATACATAACACCCATGTCATATATGGTCCATTGGTCCATGCGTCCGGCGTGCACGGGGGGCTGAACATAGTGCACGGCGGGCAGAAAATGTCGAAAATTGCTCAAAATGGCCGAAAATGCGCACACTCATGTTTGGGGCAAATGAGGCACATGCCCGACTTGGACCGGAGTGTGCCATAGGATTGGTATCAAGTCATGTGTGTCCAACATATCTTTTGGGCGTCGCCCAACTCCTCTGGTATTGGGAATGGCAGGGTCGCCAAGTGAGCCCATGATTTGGGATAGTCCCAAATTGCCAACATGGCGGCCACGGTATGCCAAGCCCAAGAGGAGTTATTTGCCGGGTCAAAGATATGTTGGGCACCGAAGTATGTACCTCCATAACATACTTGAATCATGATGTCAATTGAGCGCAACGTTGAGATACAAGATCGCCACGTGACATCATGACGGGCAAAAAACAGCAATATTGGCGAAAAAACACCCAAAAGTTCCTTGAAAGGCGCACAAATATATTATAATATCTTCGGCTTGGATTGAGTAATCGACCAATCCTTCTAAACACAATATCTTGACACCAATGACCTTCGATTCCACATATGTGCTCCACTTGGGGCGCTTTGAAAGGTTACGAGCGCTACTTCCCAAGTGGGCACATGAAAATATGGAAAATTGCAAAACACACACCTTGCTCCCAACGCATCGCTTTGGGATCGCCACACAAGCTTCCCTCCACGAAGGTTAGGCTTGCAATTGATCAGGGGGAGTATTAGGAAGGGCCTCGTGCAATATGAGGTCCCTTGGTGGGTGTATCGCTCTTAGCCAAACCCGCCAAAGGGGCACGCAATACAACACATGGCACATACCACATACTGCCCAAAAAGGTAGCTCCCCCCACGATATGTCATGCCCCTCCAAGGGCATAACTTTGTGTCAATCGCTCATAGGAGCTCAACGAAAATTCCTATGCAATACCAACACTCGCGCGCTACACTCGAAAGTTATCTTAACGCACGCAATATCATGGCCAAAGAGTTACAACGCAAACTCTACCCTCTTGACCATCATCCATTACACTAGCGCGCACGTGTGGAGACGCAAGGCGTATAAAGCTTCCTAAATTATGTCGGGAGTATTGTGAATACATCCCACGTTTCCTTATTGTCATTCCTCGCAAGCAACACGAGATATGACCCTCACATGTGGCCTCACGAATCAACTTTGTTTTGCCCATATCTCTAAGACAAATGGAAGGCAGGACAAAAGCAAAGTTGATTCGTGCATAGGGAAGCACGTAGATCCACTCGAAAGAGGTCAAATCAAGTGCGGGGATGTCGAAGTCGCAAATCCGATTTCGACTTCCTGAAAAATTCAAATTAAGGTTGCGAGTGTACAATGTGAAAATTGCAGATGCATCAATGCAATTCCTGAAGACTTTAGAGTCTTCGTCACGGATTGCGCTAAAATGTCTGTAAATAACAGTTAAACTGGCGGTTACGCTAAAGTCGCGAGCCAACCGCCAGCAGTCAAAACATTGATTATCAGAACGGAAGCGTGAAAATTTACGGAAACAATATGAAAATAAAACCCTGTTGATTCCTGATATTCTGATGTGTAAATCTGAGCGGGCGACGCATCGGTTGCCGATGCGGCCGCTAATAGCTGAAATGCCCAGATCTCTCACAGAAACACGTCTTACCTACATCTGTTGTTAGGGTTAGGTTGCCGAATCGACGGCCGAAGGCGGTGCGGGGCAGATTGCCGTGAAAGAGTAAGATACCGGCAAATGGCAGTTTGCCGGTACATGGTAACATGCCCCAAGTGGCCGGAATGCCGTCACGAGGGCTTTGCGGCAAGGGACACGCTCCTGCCGGGCTCTCACCGGGCTTCACCGGGCGTCTTTCCCTCCGTACATAGGGTTAGTGGGCACACGGAGACCGGTTGTATACCCCACCATGGTCATGGGGTTCTGGGTACCGCTTCACCCCCCTCCTTAGAGCAAACCCTGGGGGGGGCTCGATAACACCACGCATGGCAATGGGTACCCAGGACCATCCCCTGAGGGGGGGGGATGTCACATCCTGACTTCAGGCTGATTCGCAGGTTAGGCTGCCCAAATCCCACAGTAAGACAGGTACGGTGCTGTAGCTGTTAGTAACTGCAAGTATAGTATCAAGTATCAAGTCCCGGGTCCTGGCGGCGATTGTTTGGCATCCAAAGGACCCGTTATCCCATACCAGGCGCACCGGGTGACGGCTGCTACGGTCACTACCACAGTGGCAGTGGCATACACGGCCAACATAGGCGTCACACGACGACTGAGGTGGTCCCACAGGTCGAAAGCGACCACAAAGATCCATCAGGCTACCCCAAGCTTCCCAAGGCCCGCCAGCTGGGGGAGAGTCCCCACGGGTCCTTCCTCGGGCGCTCCATGTCCATATCCACGACGCGAGTCCAGAGTGGTACAGCCGAACGAGCTCCTCCTTAAGGGATCGGGCATCAAGGCCGTCTTTTCCCTCGCCCTATTACCACGAAGGCCATACATGAGGGAGTCCTCATGCAGTGTGGGCGGAGGCGTCGACTCCTCAAACCACCAGTTTCCCAGGCAGACTGACCGAGGTCAGGAACACCGGAGGTCGCCATCCGACTGCAAGTGCGTCTGCGAGTCGGTAGGCTCACACTGGGACTGGCAGTGGCGGACCCCTGGGAGTGTAGTCAGGCAACTGGGCTTCCCGCCTGGCGCCATCAGGATCTCAGCACATCACAGCCACTAGGGCACACGGATCACAGGCACTCAAACAGAGGAATCTGTACTTAGGTACTGGTCCAGGCTGGACGTTATGTAAAAACAAGTAAACGGCGACTCAGGCGCCTGCGTATTCCGATTCCCATCCCCTCGGGGGAAAAACAGTCCATACCTCGGTGATGGGCTGACAATAAGCAACATACAGATGCACATATCCTGGGGAACAGAAAAGCAAGCAATAAGCGGGGTAATAGGCGTGTAAACACACTCTGGACAGAGCGCCAAACCACGCCCCGGTTAGGATAAGGCATATGCAGGAGGGTGGACAGGAAAACGCCTGAGTTCAGGCCATATATAGTCTGCAGACACACGTCGGCTGGTCTGGATCCCGCAAGTGCCATGGGACCAGACCACACACGAAAAAAATCGCAATCCCGATGACAGCGGCATCCATTGCGCAACGTCATATGGGCTTCAAGGCCCCAAGAGCTCAAAAAGTGTGAAGGTCAGTCGCCCTACCTGGTTTCCCAAGTATTCAGCAGGGGGGGGAGTGACTAATAGAAGCGAAAGAGAGGTGCCATCCTCCTCTGGATTCAGCAGGGGGGGTTATATGGCCACTCTGATGGCAGGTCACCGAAAGATGGAAGAGAGCAAGCAAGCAAGGGACGATCCGTCGACCACACAAGCGCTCAAACTGCATCAAGGGAGAGCTCAGGGCGATGATCAGGCAGCCCTGGCTGCAATCGCCCGGGTGAGTGCTGCCAAGTCCGAGACATGGATCTTGGTCTTGTGCCTGCGGATGTAGTCCATGAAGGGGGTATTGATCCGCGGCACGAACGAGGAGACGGGTTCCCAGGTGTCGTGGGATGGCCCATAGCCTCGCCAACGAACCTTGAACTCCAGGCCTCCAGGTGACGAGGCGTTCGGACGCTGAGCCAGGATCTTCTCGACGGTATAGTCGTCCTGCTCAGCATAGTCGTCGTCCGAATCAGCCTCATGTGCGGCATAGCTCAGGGACACATGTTGGCCACGGACGTCGGGTTCCCGCACACGGAGTTGACTCTCGTGGCGCTCCCGGAACTGTCCGTGACCCACCTTGATGCGGTAGGTGTCCTCACCAATCCTGCGGACCACCTCTCCGGGTGTGAACCAGGTTTTGGTGCGGTGGGTGCCCATAGGGCGGGGTCTGACCACCCACACCGGGTCTCCCACCCTGAACTTTTGCGCTGTGGAGCTTGGGGCGGACTTGTAACGCTCAGCATGCTCCTTCTCGAGCTGCTGGCGGATGCCCCGCGTTGTTTGCTCTTGCCGCGCGAAGAATTCCTTGGCATCCATGGCCGTGCCATCACCAGACAAGGGAAGTCCCCGACCAAGGGGGTCCCTGCCGAACAGAATCTGGTGAGGGGACAAACCACCCGGAGTGGGGGTGTCATGATGGGCCTTCAGAGCAGGCCACATCTCCTCAAACCAGTTCCGACGTGGATTGGTGATGTGAATCTTGCGCAGCTTCTCGAACAGCTGCCGTCCAGCCACTTCAGCCCGGCCATCTGACCGGCTGAGATAGGCGACGCTCTTGGCGTGACGTATTCCCATTAGGGAACACATGGCCTTGAACCAGCCACCAGTAAACTGGGGCCCTCGGTCACTGCAAATGGTGCGGGGGATGTCAAAGACGGTCAGCCAATGACGAATCATCATGACTGCCACTTCCTTGGCAGACAACCCCTTTTTGCGTGCCGGAACGGCTACTACGTAGCCACTGTGGCGATCCACACAAAGGACCACACAGTCAAAGGTCTCCTTGCCAATGTGCACTTCGGGCATGCAGAAGACGTCCATGGCCACGCTCTCCATGGGCTGGTCAGGAACCGGGGTCCATTGGGCTTCCCCCTTGACGTTCTGGTTAAATGGGATTGCAGGCCTGACAGACCGAACAACCCTTCCTGACCTTCTGGATGGCGGTGTAGAGACCGATATGGTCGATCTCGAACCGGCGTTGCATGTCCAGGGCTTGCTTCTTGACCCCTGGGTGCAGCATGTGGTGGTGCCAAGCCTCACACAGCTCGAGCACTCGGGACTCCGGTACTAGCAGCTTACCATTCCGGTAGAGCTTGCCATCTTCCTCAGTCAGCCCCTTTGGCCACTTCTGCCTGTCATCAGGGTCGGTCACAGCCCTATACTCGGCCGCAAAGGCCTCGGACTTGGCGTAGTCGTCGGTCCAGTCTTCCTGGAGGCAGGATTCCGGGAAGAGGTGCTTGTCGGAATCAGCTCCATCAGGGGCGAGTACTCTGACCCCTCTGCCCATCCTCATTCCGAGGGGGGCATCCGCAGCCATGACGACGAAGCATTTAACACCCTCCTCCTCCATCAGGCGCTCCATTTCAATGATCCTCTTGGCCTCAGCGGTCTCAGCCTCATCCCCATGGGCAGAGATATCCGTCATGCCCGTGGTGGCGGGATAGGCCCACCTGCTAAGACAGTCCGCCACGGTGTTGTCCTTTCCAGGAATATAAACAACCGTAAGGTCGAACTTGGCCAAGGTCTCATGCCAACTTGCCCGTCGGGAGGCGGGACCTGAGGGGGTGTCCACGTGCTCCTTGTGCCACGACTGCAGACTCTAATGGTCGGTGCAGACGGTGACGGGATGGAGGGCTATGTACCCAGCCCATTTCCTGAGAGCCATGACGATGGCGTACGCCTCCTTTTCTCGGGGCGTCCACGTCCGTCTCTGGCCTTCCACCAGGACTCGGCTCCAGAAGGCCACGGGCACGTGCCTCCCATTGTCAAGCACTTGTTCCAACACAGCGCCAACAGCGTAGTCGGAAGCGTCAGTGCGCAGGACGAACCCTCGGTCAGGATCCACGAGGTGCAGACCCACTGCGGATAGCAGCGCCTGCTTCATCCCCTCAAAGGCACGGTCAGACTCTTCAGTCCAGACCAGAGCCTTCTTGGACCCCTTCTTGGTCTCCTCTCGGTTGCCCTTGAGCATGGTCGTCATGGGGGCTGCATACTCGGCATACATCTTGATATACCCCGAGTAGTAGTTGCAGAACCCCAGATACGCCCGTAGCTCAGAGACCGTTTTGGGCTTTTCCCAGTGCTCAATCGCAGCCACCTTGCCAGGTATGGGCTTTCGCTGCCCGTTCCCAACTACGTGGCCAGCGAAGACCACCTCGCTTACCGCAATGGTGGCTTTGTCACTGCTGCCCATGAGTTTGTGCCGAACCAGAAGGTCCAGCCCCCGAGTGACGTCCCTCTCGTGTGCCTCCAGGAGCTCCTTGTAGCTCATACTGGGGTCCCCGGACGCGATGATCACGTCGTCCACGAAGGGGTCCGCACAGTCACGCACTGGCTCAAGCAGGTTCTCCAGCATCCGCTGAAAAGCCGCATTGCCGTTGGTAACGCCCATGGGCATCACCTTCCACTGGAGAGATCCAAGTGGGGTGCTCATGGCTGTGCAAGCACGGGACTCCTCGGCGAGAGGCATCTGATGATAACCATGTTTCAGGTCAATCACCGTGAAGATCCTCCGCCGGTGTTGTTTTTGCAGCATGTCCTCAATGAGGGGCAGCGTATAGCTGTCATGCTGCGTTTGGGCGTTTAGGCCGCGGTAGTCGACCACGAGCCGCCACTTACCGGCCACCTTCTTGGGGACGACGAAGCACGAAGAGGCCCACTCGGAGTGGCACAGCTCAAGCCAGCCTCTCTCGATGAAGTCACGGAGGATCTTCTCCATGGCCTCTTTCCTCTCGCCCCTCAGGGCAAACTCCCGGTGTCGATACACACGGGGGTCCTGCTTCAGTCGTATCTTGGCCTCGTCATACGGTCCACGCACCGGTGGGGGAAACACAGGCTTTCCGCTGAAGAAGGTCTCGCCATACTTCTGCTTCAGCCTGGCCCTCAATGCCTGAATCCTGGGGCAATCGTCGGATTCCGCCTTGGCTTTTCCGGGCACCTGGACCACTGAACTTACTTGAGGGGTAGCGTCCCCGCTCGGTTTCGGCTCAGGTGGTCTTCCCAGGTGGCCCAAAGGGCCATCTCTGGTCTTGCCTCGGAATAGGTCGCCATAGGTGGGTGGGTTACCCCCGATTGGCTCGTCCTGGCTGGACATGTGGTCCAGCACCCTCCTCACGAAGGTGTCTCCATCATAGGAACCAGAGACGATCGAGTCCACTTCCCACCAGGCTTTGTCCTGGCCCTTGCCCTCACGCTGGCTTCCCCAGTCGTGAAAGGGCTGATCCATATACCCCTGAACCAGATCCAACTCCTATTCTGTGAGGGGGTCTTCCGATTCTCTGATGTCAACAGGGGGAACGGCGAAGCATTGCCGCCATGGCTCCGCTACGATGCGGTTGACACACACGAAATCCGTGGTATCGGCCTGATCAAGGCCCCCATCCACATAGTGGAATTCCGTTGGCCATCTTTGGGGTGGCATGGGCTGTCCCTTAGCGTCCTGATAGACACTCTCTCCAGCCGGTAGCACGACCTTGTTTAAGGTCATGTTGGTCAATGAGACTACCCAATGTCGGGTACTTTCCTCCTCGGTGCATCCCATAGGAACAACCAGCACTGCCTTGGAGCGGTCCTTGCGAATCTTCGCTATCGCCCTTGGAATGTCCCAACGGGGGCAATGGATCCACATCAAGCCCTGATGCGGACCCCAGTGCTTCTTCCACGCGGAGTCCTGGGCGCTCCAGTACTTCTCACAAACCCGAAGATGGGCGGAGGTTCCTGAAGAGAAGGCATCCAGGGCCAGATCCGAAGCTCCCAGGTCCGCGACCACTCGGTTCGCCACTTCCGGCATTACGCCGTACTCCTGGTTTGCTGGCCCAGTGGGCTCAGTGTCCAGCGCGGCCACTTCGAGCTGATTGCGTTCCGGGTGGATCCATTGGCATTCCACATGGTGCTCAGGTGACGAAAGCCATGAGAGCTGGTCGTCCTGGTACAGGGTCATGGAGGCCTGGGCCGGGAGGACGCCGGACCCCGTCTCCATCATGAAGTCGTACCCAACGATCATGTCCCAGTCCATCTCGGCCTCGTAGAAGCGACCTTGCAGGAGGATTTCCTTGCCGAGGTCGGGGCGACTCAGCTCACGATGGTTCACGAACTGCAGCCCGATGGCCGCTTCCTTCGTGCCTCCCACCATGTACTGGCCGTTCGCCACCTTCAGCCTGACAGGTTTTCGACTGTCGGTCAAACACTCTGGTGGAAGTAGGCCAGCCTTGACCAAGCTGACCTGTGCTCCCGTGTCGACCAACACGCTGAAGACCTTTTCCACTTCCCCGCATAAGGCACGGACCTTAAGGTGCAACTGCCGCTCACGCCCCACTCGGCGCACGGCGTGCAAGCTCAGGATCTCTGGCCGTTCCAGAAGCTCGACAAGCGACTGGTGCAGGTCGTGGACAATGGGCTCAGGCTGCCCATCTGCAGCATCCAGCTGCGGTCCGGGTGATCCTCCGATACTCTCGGATAGATCTTGAAGTACATCAAACACATTCTTGGTCGCGAAGGATGGACGGGTGCAAGGGTTCGTGCCTTCACTTGCCCTCACCCCGCCACCGCGACTGGGTGCCGGACCGGGCCTTCCGCCCGCGGCAGTCCCTTTGTGCTTACCGACTTCCGATTGGGATGGTGTGGCGCTTCCCACGACACCATCCTGCGACCGCCCTAGCTGGGGCCCTTGGCTGCAGGGGCTCCGCTAGGGGGCGTTGGTTGTGGAAGTAGGGCTATTCTCCTCCGCGTCAACCTCGTTGACGCCCTTCTTCCTCCTATTCCTAGGCTTCTTGTCCTTTTCCTTGTTCTGGTCATTCTGGTTGTTCTCCTTGTTCTTGTTGTCCGACCTTGGGACCCAGTTCCTCTTGATCTCCTGGATCTCCTTGGCCAACTCGGTCCCCTGCGACATCAGCTTGGAGAGCTCATCCTTGTCCGCCTCCACTTTGGCCTCCCGGATACCCGCAGGTGCACGCTTCTTCCACCGGTGCGCCTTCTTGTAGGCCTCCGTGTCGGCCTGGTGGGTGGAGCATGTTCGGTGGTCATGGTTGAAGCCTCGCTTCCTCCCGTAACACACGAAACAGCCCTGAGGGTGAGCTCGTATGAACTCCCCAAAGGACAGCGGAGGGTCGCCAATGCGGCGAGGGTCCCTCTTCTCCTTCTTCTTCCAACACGGGCTGCAGGGGCTTCCAGCTTCCCCGGTTGTTCCCCCCCGCGCCGTTGTGGACCACGAAGGCACAAACGGCCATCTCGGCGGGCTCATCGTCGTCGTCATCGTCGACGAGAGCTTCATCGCCATGGGCTCCCGCTGGGTCCATGGTGGCTTCCGCGCCACGCCCCTCGCCAACGTAGTTGACGTCGCGGTTGCCGGGACTCAACCCGCGGGTGTGGTGGAGGTTCCGGTACTCCTTGAGTACTTCCTCTCCAACCCACTCCAGGATCTCGTCGCAGCTCATCCGCGCCGGGATGGCCTGCAGACGGATGGTCTGGCCGCTCACGTCACACTCGTCAAGGCGCCACATCGCGGTCTTCTCGCGATCGCCCGAGACGGTGATGAGGAGAGCGTTCCGCAGGGAGTGCCGTTTGACATCCCGGGCCACGTTCTTCCTCGTCCAAGCCACCAAGATCGTATGATACTCTTTGGGGAGCATCATCTTGACCGTGTGGTTGGACTTGCCCTCCTTGGCTTCCTCCTTGGTGACCCTCTTGATCCATGCTTCCGGCAGCATGGAGAGCAGGCGAGCCTGGCCGTCACCCTCGTTCCAGTCCTCCACGTTGCGGCGGAAGAGGGTGTATTGCCCTCGGAAGTCTCGTGAGTCCCGTAGGCGGATCTCCCGTCCATCATGCTGAAGCTTGATGGACTTCCACCGCTTGGCAGCCACCTGCGGAGCGTCCACCCGCTCCTGCTCGTTGAGCCACTTCTTGGCTTCTTTGAGGGTCTTGATTTTCCCCTCTTTGGTCGCCACGAAGTATAGCTCTTGGAGCACTTCCGGCAGGCGGTACCTGAACCGGCTGAAGACATATTTCTCCGCATCTGCGGGATCCATGTCCTCAGTGACGGTTACCCCCCAATTGTCCAGCTTCTCCAAGAAGCGGTCGAGGTTGAGGGGGTTGCCATCGTACATGGGGGGCTTGATGTCCTTCAAGTCTTCCCACACGGCGGCATCCGCGGCCTTAGAGACCATGAACGCCGGCCGCGAGGTCGACCGAGGTTCCCATCGGCCTCTCCCACGGACTCCCACAGCTGCCACTTCCATCTCCTCCCCGGTATCCGCGTGGCTACGCCGTGGTTCCTCCATGTACGCTGAACCTAGATGTTCACGCCGTACTCCTTCCATGTACGCCTCCTCATCACGGCGCCGGCGGCTGCGTTCAGCGGCCTCCCGTCGTACACCTCGCGGCGGGGAAATGTCGAACTCCTCCAGGTCCAGGTCCAGGTCCTCGCCTTCGCCGACATCCCACTCCACGTCTCCTCTGGGGACCTCATCCCTGAGTCCACCGTAACGTCCACCAGCCATTGGGATTGGCTCCGAGGCTGGTGCGGGGCGTCCGGGGCGTATCGATGTTCGCGGTGGAGCACGGCGGTTGTGGTACTCCGCGCTGAGCCACTCATCACGCCAATCCTCACTGCCACCGCCGGGCGGCACGCGCTCGTTGCGGCGGCCCGCGCTGTGGTGAGAGGGGGCGGTGAGAGAGGGGGCACTGGCGCTGGGGCGACTCCTGGGGGCTTAGACGGGCGCGTAGGGTCTGACCGGACCTGGTCCGGGTCCCCAGCCGTCGTCCGACGAGCCACCCTCCAGGGGTGGATGGTCGCTGCCGACGCTCCCACGGGCTTCCAGCGTGTCCAGCCTCTGCTGCAGGCCGCTGATGACCTTGTTCAGCTGCCTGGTCTCAGCCCTGGCGATGTTCAGCTGCCTCTGGGTGGCGGTGGGGACACTGGCGCTCTTGACCATCTCGATCTTGGCGATGTCCAGCTCTCGCTGTGCGCGCGCGGCGACCCTGGCGATGCGAGTCATCTCGCCCTTGCCCGTGTCTACCTCGCACTCGAGGAACTCGACCCTCCTGCGGAGGTAGACAATCCACCGCCGGGTGGCATCCGGGTCGCCGTCCCCTGGTGGGTCCTCGGGGTCCCCAGGGGGTCCTCCAGGAGGGCCTCCGCCGGGTCCACCCGGTCCAGGGGGTCCTCCTCCGCCAGGGGGTCCTTCTCCGGGGGGTCCACCTGGTGCGCGTCCTCCAGGGGGTCCTGATGGTCCTCCGCCAGGGGGTCCCGGTGGGTCTCCACCAGGTCGCCTCGGTGGGTCCGAGGATGGGGGCTTCTTCGTGTAGTCGAAGTCCATGTCATCATCCTCGTCCATGTCGCCCAACCTAGGCGTCTCGGTCTCGGAAGACTCCTGGCTCCGGTAGGGGGGAGGGGGATCCTCATCCTCACCTTCCGGCTCCATGGGGACGTCTCCGCCTCCTCCGCCAGCCACTCCTCGGCGATGTCGGCGGCCTCGCTTATCCCCGTCGCTGGCGGTGAAGAAGGGGTCACTGTCGTGGGGGTGTCCGCCCGCTGGCCTCCATGGCCTCTCGGGGGTCTTCCCCTTACCCTTCCTCCGTCGGTAGGCGGTGGGGCACTGCTCCCACTGCTGCCTGTGTCGACCTCGTCCAGCGTCATCTTGGAGGAGGCGTCCCCTTCGAAAACCTTTCGAAGGGTCTCCACTTGTGATCCTCCCGGGGGAGTCTCGCGGCGGAGTTTGGCCTCTGCCTCCTCCATTGCGGCGACGGTGGCTGCGGCAGCTCGCCTTTCGGCTTCCTCCCGGGCACGAGCCGCCTCGGCTTCCCGGGTCTGCTGCAGCCGAGCCTTCTCCGCTTCCAACGCTGCCAACTCCGCCTCCGTCTTGGCCCTCTCCTCAGCGACCTTCCGTCGCGCGGCCTCGATGGCGTCCTTCTTGGCGGCGTCCGCCTGGGCCTTAGCCGTTGCCTCGGCATGGGCCCTTTCCTCCGCCTCCTTCTTTGCCCTCTCTTGGGCAAGCGCCTCTTCCAGCGCCTTCACCTCGGCCTCCTTGCAGGCAATGGCCTCCTGCGTCAGGCGGGCTTCCTCGTCGGCTGCCGCCACCTCACCCTTGACCTGGGAAATCGCTGCCTCATGGGCGGCTGCGGCCGTGAGTCCGGCCGCAATGGCCTCCACGGCCGAGGCGTGGATGGCCATGCCATGCTCCCACTTAGCAGCCTCCTGCTGGGCGATGCCGACGGCGCCCTCCGTGGCAGCCTTCTGCTGCGTGGCCCGTTGCCGGGCAACCGGAAGGTTGCAGGGCAGCCCACAGGCGCGCTCACAGGCGCGCGCCACGTCCCTTTGGTCGGAAGCGACGCTGCTGCTGGAGCTGGCCTGGTCGGCCGGCATCCTCCCGTGGTGGGCCGACTCCACGTCGCTGCTGGGGCCTGACTTCCTCAGGAGCAGCGAACGGGGCTTGGCCTTGGTCTGCTTGGCGACTTCCAGAAAGTCACCAAGGGTGTTGTGGCCGGGGTGGTGACCTCCACCGGCCCGTTGGGGGCTGTGGGCTGGGGTTCCGCCCCTGGCGCCTTGGGCGGCTTCGGCGGCCAGGGACTCCTGGTACTCCCGCCACTTCCTGTCCCGCCTCCTGTCCCCGGCGGAACGCTTCTCTTCCAGGAGACGCGCTGCTGCTGCCCTGCAGCCTGCGCTCGTTTGCGAGCGCCGGGAACTTCTTCTGGATCATGTCCCACATGGGGACGTTGATTGAGGCGCCCGACGGGTACTCGTTGGGCTTCCCGTCCTCCTCAATCCTGTCGGGGCGCAGCCCTTCGCCGGGCCTGTCCGGGCGCGTCCAGGACCTCCAGCGCTTGCGGCGGAAGCGGTACTCATACCCTTCCGCCAGCAGCCATTCCTCCACTGCCCGCAGGCGGTCCTCGCCCATGTCCTCGCGGAGCTCGAAGCTCCCGGGCATGCCGCCTTCGCACTGGGGATTGCTGTGGCGGTATTGCTGCCCCCACAGCAACCCACGCAGTAGGCGCGCCGCATGGGGGCGGGGCTGCGGCCACGTCTTGCCCGCCTCGTCCCAGTTCACCATCGGTGCTCTCGATGAGGTGGTCCCGGGGTGGTGTTGAGGTGGGTGATGTAGCACTGGACTGGGAGTGCGGCCGGTGCTGGTCGGCCGGTGGTTGTGAAAGTGGTTGCTGTAACTGGGAGTGCGGCCTTGCTGGTCGGCCGAGGGAACTCGTTGATGACGGAGTTCTGCTCCCTGCACTTTCTTCACGGACTCGGCGCTGTCCCTGGGCGGCGCTGCGAGCCGCTGCGCTGCGCTGCGAGCTGCGAGCTGCGAGCTGCTGCGCCGCGCTGCTCGGGGTTGGTGGCCCCGAGTGGCACGCGAGGGATGGGTAACCCCGCGGCGGTGGAACGCTTTTGACGCGTTCCCGTGGGGGGCCTGGCCACGGGACGCTGCGGTGGACACGCACAAGTGAGCAGGCAGGCAAAGCACTACACTCACAGGGGCATCATTGCGCTTGTGTCATGTGACAAAGCGTTTCAGGATCCTTGCCACTCTGAAACAAGGGAACAAATGTATATACAGCAACACATCAGGATATGTACTCATGGGGTTAAGACTGGACTGGGGTAAGGGCATCACAGGACAATAGACACTCAGTCCCAACTCGTATCCCAATCCCAGGTCCGACCCTCTCAGTGGCTGGTGGGGGCAGGGGCTCAAACACAACCCATGCCCTGCTCAGTCCGGACCCTAAAACCCTGCCAATAGGGGAGATGTCCCGCCCAGCCACAGGCGAGTTCCTGGGAACCCAGTAGGTACAAGGCCAACCGACAGTGGCTCCCGATGCTCCCCCAACGGCGGGTCCCAACTCCTCTCTGAGCCAGAGATATGGCTCCGCCATTATCCCCTAGGAGTTGGTAGCTGAAAATGGGCTGTTTCAGCCCAAACTCATATTAGCTCAAAAATCTCCAAAATTGACCCCTCGTCTGGACCCACCAGAGGTAGGGACGAGGCAACTGACCCTATGCCCTTCGAGTACCAACTCCCTGAAGCCCTCACCCAACCTGGTTCCCTCTGAGGTCCCGGCATCAGGGCACCACGGGTTCGTCAAGTGGGGTCATGATGCCAAAATGGCCAAAATTGGTGTCATTCCAACGCGTGGCTTGCCTGGCCAGGGCAAGGCCAATGGCTCACAAGGTAGCAGACAGGACCTAGGACTTTTTTCTGAGTGTACAACTTGAAATTAGGTTCGGGCTCCTTGTGGGCATAGAGATATGGGGCCGCAAATTGACCACACGGGGGGGTGAAATTGGGGTCCCAAAGCGCGGTCATTTTGGCTGCTAGAAATGAGCCAAAATTTGGGGGTGCTCCCAATAGTATATCTCCATGACGGCCTGGAGATCGGATCCGCCATTCCATACGCGATTGACCGGGTGTCCAACAGAGACTCCCATGCACTTGGCTCTCAAAGATCTGCATGCCACCTGGCGTGGTGGCAATTCCAATTGGGTCCACAAATGCCAAAATGGCAAAATTGTCCACACTCACTTTGGGCTAGCGCCTTAACGAAGGTTGCTCCGCTTCGCCCACGTGGTGTTCGAACCGTGGGGACCAATATACATAACACCCATGTCATATATGGTCCATTGGTCCATTCGTCCGGCGTGCACGGGGGGCTGAACATAGTGCACGGCGGGCAGAAAATGTGGAAAATTGCTCAAAATGGCCGAAAATGCGCACACTCATGGTTGGGGCAAATGAGGCACATGCCCGACTTTGACCGGAGTGTGCCATAGGATTGGTATCAAGTCATATGTGTCCAACATATCTTTTGGGCGTCGCCCCACTTCTCCGGTATTGGGAATGGCAGGGTCGCCAAGTGAGCCCATGATTTGGGATGGTCCCAAATCGCCAACATGGCGGCCACGGTATGCCAAGCCCAAGATGAGTTATTGGCCGGGTCCAAGATATGTTGGGCACCGATGGTGTACCCTCATAACATACTTGGATCATGATGTCAATTGAGCGCAACGTTGAGATACACGATCGCCACTTGACATCATGACGGGCAAAAAACAGCAATATTGGCGAAAAAACACCCAAAAGTGCCTTGAAAGACGCACAAATATATTATAATATCTTCGGCTTGGATTGCGTAATCGACCAATTCTTCTAAACACAATAACTTGACACCAATGACCTTGGATTCCACATATGTGCTCCACTTGGGGCGCTTTGAAAGGTTACGAGCGCTACTTCCCAAGTGGGCACATGAAAATATGGAAAATTGCAAAACACACACCTTGCTCCCAACGCATCGCTTTGGGATCGCCACACAAGCTTCCCTCCACGAAGGTTAGGCTTGCAATTGATCGTGGGGAGTATAAGGAAGGGCCTCGTGCAATATGAGGTCCCTTGGTGGGTGTATCGCTCTTAGCCAAACCCGCCAAATGGGCACGCAATAGAACACATGGCACATACCACATACTGCCCAAAAAGGTAGCTCCCCCCACGATATGTCATGCCCCTCCAAGGGCATAACTTTGTGTCAATCGCTCATAGGAACTCAAGGAAAGTTTCTATGCAACACCGACACTCGCGCGCTACACTCGAAAGTTATCTTAACGCACGCAATATCATGGCCAAAGAGTTACAACGCAAACTCTATCCTCTTGACCATGATCCATTACGCTAGCGCGCACGTGTGGAGACGCAAGGCGTATAAAGCTTCCTGAATTATGTCAGGAGTATTGTGAATACATCCCATGTTTCCTTATTGTCATTCCTCGCAAGCGGCACGAGATATGACCCTCACATGTGGCCTCACGAATCAATTTTGTTTTGCCCATATCTCTAAGAAAAATGGAAGGCAAGACAAAAGGAAAGTTGATTCGTGCATAGGGAAGCACGTAGGTCCACTGGAAAGAGGTCAAATCAAGTGCGGGGATGTCGAAGTCGAAAATCCGATTTCGACATCCTGAAAAATTCGGATTCAGGTTGCGAGTGTACAATGTGAAAATTGCAGATGCATCAATTCAATTCCTGAAGACTTTAGAGTCTTCGTCATGGATTGCGCTAAAATGTCTGTAAATAACAGTTAAACTGGCGGTTACGCTAAAGTCGCGAGCCAACCGCCAGCAGTCAAAACATTGATTATCAGAACGGAAGCGTGAAAATTTACGGAAACAATATGAAAATAAAACCCTGTTGATTCCTGATATTCTGATGTGTAAATCTCAGCGGGCGACGCATCGGTTGCCGATGCGGCCACTAATAGCTGAAATGCCCGGATCTCTCACACAAACACGTCTTACCTACATCTGTTGTTAGGGTTAGGTTGCCGAATCGACGGCCGAAGGCGGTGCGGGGCAGATTGGCGTGAAAGAGTAAGATACCGGCAAATGGCAGTTTGCCGGTACATGGTAACATGCCCCAAGTGGCCGGAATGCCGTCACGAGGGCTTTGCGGCAAGGGACACGCTCCTGCCGGGCTCTCACCGGGCTTCACCGGGCGTCTTCCCCTCGGTACATAGGGTTAGTGGGCACACGAAGACCGGTTGTATACCCCACCATGGTCATGGGGTTCTCGGTACCCCTTCACCCCCCTCCTTAGAGCAAACCCTGGGGGGGGCTCGATAACACCACGCATGGCAATGGGTACCCAGGACCATCCCCTGAGGGAGGGGGATGTCACATCCTGACTTCAGGCTGATTCGCAGGTTAGGCTGCCCAAATCCCACAGTAAGACAGGTACGGTGCTGTAGCTGTTAGTAACTGCAAGTATAGTATCAAGTATCAAGTCCCGGGTCCTGGCGGCGATTGTTTGGCATCCAAAGGACCCGTTAACCCATACCAGGCGCACCGGGTGACGGCTGCTACGGTCACTACCACAGTGGCAGTGGCATACACGGCCAACATAGGCGTCAAACGACGACCGAGGTGGTCGCACAGGTCAAAAGCGACCACAAGGATCCATCAGGCTACCCCAAGCTTCCCAAGGCCCGCCAGCTGGGGCAGAGTCCCCACGGGTCCTTCCTCGGGCGCACCATGTCCATATCCACGACGCGAGTCCAGAGTGGTACAGCCGAACGAGCTCCTCCTTAAGGGATCGGGCATCAAGGCCGTCTTTTCCCTCGCCCTATTACCACGAAGGCCATACATGAGGGAGTCCTCATGCAGTGTGGGCGGAGGCGTGGACTCCTCAAACCACTAGTTTCCCAGGCAGACTGACCGAGGTCAGGAACACCGGAGGTCGCCATCCGACTGCAAGTGCGTCTGCGAGTCGGTAGGCTCACACTGGGACTGGCAGTGGCGGACCGCTGGGAGTGTAGTCAGGCAACTGGGCTTCCCGCCTGGCGCCATCAGGATCTCAGCACATCACAGCCACTAGGGCACATGGTATCACAGGCACTCAAACAGGGGAATCTGTACTTAGGTACTGGTCCAGGCTGGACGTTATGTAAAAACAAGTAAACGGCGACCCAGGCGCCTGCGTATTCCGATTCGCATCCCCTCGGGGGAAAAACAGTCCATACCTCGGTGATGGGCTGACAATAAGCAACATACAGATGCACATATCCTGGGGAACAGAGAAGCAAGCAATAAGCGGGGTAATAGGCGTGTAAACACACTCTGGACAGAGCGCCAAACCACGCCCCGGTTAGGATAAGGCATATGCAGGAGGGTGGACAGGAAAACGCCTGAGTTCAGGCCATATATAGTCTGCAGACACACGTCGGCTGGTCTGGATCCCGCAAGTGCCATGGGACCAGACCACACACGAAAAAAACTGCAATGCCGATGACAGCGGCATCCGTTGCGCAACGTCGTATGGGCTTCAAGGCCCCAAGAGCTCAAAAAGTGTGAAGGTCAGTCGCCCTACGTGGTTTCCCAAGGATTCAGCAGGGGGGGGAGTGACTAATAGAAGTGAAAGAGAGGTGCCATCCTCCTCTGGATTCAGCAGGGGGGGTTATTTGGCCACTCTGATGGCAGGTCACCGAAAGATGTCAGAGAGCAAGCAAGTGAGGGACGATCCGTCGACCACACAAGCTTAGTGGATGATAGGGTGGATTTCTCATATGTGCATATCAGGTATTTCATTGGCTATGTGTACCATATCTGTTTGCAGGATACTATTCAGTCAACACTATCGTTATGTCTTCGGTGCCAAGCAATCTTGCTGCCCATGCCACTGCGACCTCTGCTCCTGACCACCCAGTCTGGTTTCATGGAAAAATGGAAGGCAAGACAAAAGGAAAGTTGATTTGTGCATAGGGAAGCACGTAGGTCCACTGGAAAGAGGTCAAATCAAGTGCGGGGATGTCGAAGTCGAAAATCCGATTTTGGCATCCTGAAAAATTCGGATTAAGGTTGCGAGTGTACAATGTGAAAATTGCAGATGCATCAATTCAATTCCTGAAGACTTTAGAGTCTTCGTCATGGATTGCGCTAAAATGTCTGTAAATAACAGTTAAACTGGCGGTTACGCTAAAGTCGCGAGCCAACTGCCAGCAGTCAAAACATTGATTATCAGAACGGAAGCGTGAAAATTTACGGAAACAATATGAAAATAAAACCCTGTTGATTGCTGATATTCTGATGTGTAAATCTCAGCGGGCGACGCATCGGTTGCCGATGCGGCCACTAATAGCTGAAATGCCCAGATCTCTCACACAAACACGTCTTACCTACATCTGTTGTTAGGGTTAGGTTGCCGAATCGACGGCCGAAGGCGGTGCGGGGCAGATTGGCGTGAAAGAGTAAGATACCGGCAAATGGCAGTTTGCCGGTACATGGTAACATGCCCCAAGTGGCCGGAATGCCGTCACGAGGGCTTTGCGGCAAGGGACACGCTCCTGCCGGGCTCTCACCGGGCTTCACCGGACGTCTTCTCCTCCGTACATAGGGTTAGTGGGCACACGAAGACCGGTTGTATACCCCACCATGGTCATGGGGTTCTCGGTACCCCTTCACCCCCCTCCTTAGAGCAAACCCTGGGGGGGGCTCGATAACACCACGCATGGCAATGGGTACCCAGGACCATCCCCTGAGGGGGGGGGATGTCACATCCTGACTTCAGGCTGATTCGCAGGTTAGGCTGCCCAAATCCCACAGTAAGACAGGTACGGTGCTGTAGCTGTTAGTAACTGCAAGTATAGTATCAAGTATCAAGTCCCGGGTCCTGGCGGCGATTGTTTGGCATCCAAAGGACCCGTTAACCCATACCAGGCGCACCGGGTGACGGCTGCTACGGTCACTACCACAGTGGCAGTGGCATACACGGCCAACATAGGCGTCAAACGACGACCGAGGTGGTCCCACAGGTCGAAAGCGACCACAAAGATCCATCAGGCTACCCCAAGCTTCCCAAGGCCCGCCAGCTGGGGCAGAGTCCCCACGGGTCCTTCCTCGGGCGCACCATGTCCATATCCACGACGCGAGTCCAGAGTGGTACAGCCGAACGAGCTCCTCCTTAAGGGATCGGGCATCAAGGCCGTCTTTTCCCTCGCCCTATTACCACGAAGGCCATACATGAGGGAGTCCTCATGCAGTGTGGGCGGAGGCGTGGACTCCTCAAACCACCAGTTTCCCAGGCAGACTGACCGAGGTCAGGAACACCGGAGGTCGCCATCCGACTGCAAGTGCGTCTGCGAGTCGGTAGGCTCACACTGGGACTGGCAGTGGCGGACCCCTGGGAGTGTAGTCAGGCAACTGGGCTTCCCGCCTGGCGCCATCAGGATCTCAGCACATCACAGCCACTAGGGCACACGGTATCACAGGCACTCAAACAGAGGAATCTGTACTTAGGTACTGGTCCAGGCTGGACGTTATGTAAAAACAAGTAAACGGCGACTCAGGCGCCTGCGTATTCCGATTCGCATCCCCTCGGGAGAAAAACAGTCCATACCTCGGTGATGGGCTGACAATAAGCAACATACAGATGCACATATCCTGGGGAACAGAGAAGCAAGCAATAAGCGGGGTAATAGGCGTGTAAACACACTCTGGACAGAGCGCCAAACCACGCCCCGGTTAGGATAAGGCATATGCAGGAGGGTGGACAGGAAAACGCCTGAGTTCAGGCCATATATAGTCTGCAGACACACGTCGGCTGGTCTGGATCCCGCAAGTGCCATGGGACCAGACCACACACGAAAAAAATTGCAATGCCGATGACAGCGGCATCCGTTGCGCAACGTCGTATGGGCTTCAAGGCCCCAAGAGCTCAAAAAGTGTGAAGGTCAGTCGCCCTACCTGGTTTCCCAAGGATTCAGCAGGGGGGGGAGTGAATAATAGAAGTGAAAGAGAGGTGCCATCCTCCTCTGGATTCAGCAGGGGGGGTTATATGGCCACTCTGATGGCAGGTCACCGAAAGATGTAAGAGAGCAAGCAAGTGAGGGACGATCCGTCGACCACACAAGCTTAGTGCATGATAGGGTGGATTTCTCATATGTGCATATCAGGTATTTCATTGGCTATGTGTACCATATCTGTTTGCAGGATACTATTCAGTCAACACTATCGTTATGTCTTCGGTGCCAAGCAATCTTGCTGCCCATGCCACTGCGCCCTCTGTTCCTGACCACCCGGTCTGGTTTCATGGAAAAATGGAAGGCAAGACAAAAGGAAAGTTGATTTGTGCATAGGGAAGCACGTAGGTCCACTCGAAAGAGGTCAAATCAAGTGCGGGGATGTCGAAGTCGAAAATCCGATTTTGACATCCTGAAAAATTCGGATTAAGGTTGCGAGTGTACAATGTGAAAATTGCAGATGCATCAATTCAACTCCTGAAGACTTTAGAGTCTTCGTCATGGATTGCGCTAAAATGTCTGTAAATAACAGGTAAACTGGCGGTTACGCTAAAGTCGCGAGCCAACTGCCAGCAGTCAAAACATTGATTATCAGAACGGAAGCGTGAAAATTTACGGAAACAATATGAAAATAAAAACCTGTTGATTCCTGATATTCTGATGTGTAAATCTCAGCGGGCGACGCATCGGTTGCCGATGCGGCCACTAATAGCTGAAATGCCTAGATCTCTCACACAAACACGTCTTACCTACATCTGTTGTTAGGGTTAGGTTGCCGAATCAACGGCCGAAGGCGGTGCGGGGCAGATTGGCGTGAAAGAGTAAGATACCGGCAAATGGCAGTTTGCCGGTACATGGTAACATGCCCCAAGTGGCCGGAATGCCGTCACGAGGGCTTTCGGCAAGGGACACGCTCCTGCCGGGCTCTCAGGGGGCTTCACCGGGCGTCTTCCCCTCCGTACATAGGGTTAGTGGGCACACGGAGACCGGTTGTATACCGCACCATGGTCATGGGGTTCTGGGTACCGCTTCAACACACCTGCCACCTCTGCGGAAACTGCGACACGGTGTCGGTCCCATGCTGACAGGCGCTAACAGGTGCGCGCAGTGCTGCCAGGTGGCGGCGTGCCCCTGGCCCGAGCCACCCGCGGGCCCGCGCCCCCGCACCGAGGAGGGCCCCGCGGATGCTGCCCTCCTGTGGATCACGTGCACCTGAGGGGCCCACGCCCGTCGCTCACCTGTCGCACTTGTTCGCGCCCTGACCCCCACCTGACACCACGCCTTGCAGAGCCCGCAGCACAATGCCCCGCTGAAGGGGGAACGGACCGGAGCATACCAGGGCCTGCTGCCGGGCGCAGGAGGCGACCCTCCAGGGCCTGTAGCGGGCGTGGTGGCGGAGGAGCACTCCCACCTGCTCATTTGGATCACGTACTTCACACAGTGGTTTTACCCGGTTTAACCCGGTTGAACTCGGAAGGGGCGCGGTTGAACCCCTGAATCGCGGTTGAACGGCGGTTAAACCACCGCCAGCGCTGGCGGCGGCGGCTGCGCCAGCGGCGCGCGCTTTTCTGAACAAAATATTTGCATAACCACCTGAAACTGACGCGTGACAAACGTTTTTTCAAAAATGTCCCACCACTGGCTGCAAGTGGTGAACGACCACTACAGCGCTAGGGGGGACCAACAGCTGGTGGACGACTTGTTCACCTTTTTTTGCACAAACGGCACGACAAAACGCCTATGGAAACAACTTGCTGACCGAATTGGCAACACACAGAGGGCTTCCAAACAGACAAAAAGGGCTCCAAAAAAAGCTTTCACAGGATGCGACGCTGTGCGCCTCATTTTGGACCTTGCGATGCCGAAGCGAAGGTATGTGGCATAATGCACACATGCCTACAAGTGGTTCAACGTGGTTCAACGGTGCGGTTGAACCCTTATCACAAATGAACAATTGTGATTGTGCTTCATGACAACGTTTGCACGGCAAAATAATCGCTTAATGTTTCCCAAAGCATGAACATATGAGTTGCAACGTGTTGCCCGCGTCACAAATGTGAATATTCTGTGGTTTGTACCATTGGACGCTTTTTGGTGCCATGACGGCAACCCATTCAACCGCAGGTTCAACTGCGCACTTTATCCCAATTTCTCGGTTCAACCGTCCCTAGGTACAAGAAGCTTATTTTGTGGGCAGATGCCAAAGAGAAGAAAACCAGTGCAAGCACCGTCCCATGGACACATTGCTTTCCGTCTTATGCAACGATGGATAAAGCTTGGTCCACGTTAAGTGAGAGACAAGTACTAAAAACGACCATAAAGGATGGAGGGGTTGGGGTTCGTTGGGATGTGGATGATTGGATACAATATAGAGGTGATCAAAGGGATGTGCTAGAAGAAATGCACTTCCCAAGATTTAGGGATGATCACCCCTATGTACTTATAGTGCGTGGTGATGGGTTTCCATGTGGAGCAAGGTCATGGTGCCAAATTGCATGTGGTTTTGCAAACCACATGCAAAAAGCACGAACTTTGCTCTACAATTGGACCCTTGACCTTGCTCTCGTAAGTGAGCATGAAACGGATCTTGTGCGTGTCCTCTTTGGAGAGACACTAAAAAAGATACAACAAATTGTTGACCGTGGCTACATGTTGCTCCGAGGGTTTTGGGTGCGAATGGTTGTCATTATTGGAGGCGATGGCCCTTGGCTTCGTCATCTACTTGGTCTATCAACATTTTCTGAAATTGGTTCAATTTATTCTTTCGCGACATGGTCTAGGGAGAAAGAAAGATGGGTAGGGTGTGAATGGCGACGAAGTACAAGACTTGAAGCAAACCCCCTAAAGTATAGGAAACAAGGAGTTAGTTGTGTTGGTGCAAAAGGGTGCATCAAAAGTCCACTATTGAAAGTGGATGACCGTATAGGGTGTGTCATCATGTGTGTTCTTCATCTTGTGAGACAATGTGGTGAATACCTAACAACGTTTGTGCGCACACGAGCTACAATGTTGACGGTACCACAACGATCCAAGGTTCAAAGCCTCCTAAAGGACGCTAATACCAATGTTTCTTTGAAAGGTCGGTCCTTCCCCGATGGGGAAGAGACATGGCACCACATAAGTTTTTAAAGGCAAAAATGTTAGTTTATTCCGAAAACTAAGAAAATGGTGGAGTGACTTGTTTCGGAGCTCAAATATCATGCCAAACATGGTGCGAAAGCTATTTTGGTGCGTTGGGCACCTGCAAAATAGGGTGCGGGGGCCTTAAAAGGAGCCCCGAAGCCTAAAACATACAGATTTTTTGCAAAATACTGGCAATGTTAGGCCTTTTTTTGACACATAATGTCCTTTTTCAGGTCGAAGAGGCCCTGAAACACCTATTTGCTGGCTCCAAAAATTTTGAATACATGTTGTTTTGCGTCAGGCATCTGCAAAATAGGGTGGGGCGGGCTTGTACTGGCCATTCGAGCCCAAAAAAAATGTTTTTTTTGCCCAAAATTGGCGTTTTTAGACCATTTTTGGGCAAAAAAGTGGGCATTTTTTAGGGGGAGCGGCCCTGAATCACCCATTTTCTAGTTTTCTAACGCTGCAACACATGTTTTTCTTTTTGTGGGGCACCTGCAAAATAGGGTGGGGGGGTGTTGAATGGACCACCCGAGCCCAAAAAACACTGTTTTTGGCTCAAAAATGGCATTTTTAGGCCATTTTTGGGCAAAAAATGGCCATTTTTGGACAAAAAAGGCCATTTTCCGGGGGGGGGGGGGGCTGCATCACCCATTTTCCGGCTCTCTAATCCTGCAACACATGTTTTTTGGAGTCGAGCACCTGCAAAATAGGGTGGGGGGGGCGTCAAACTGACCACCCGAGCCCAAAAAACACTGTTTTTGGCCCAAATTGGCATTTCTAGGCCTTTTTATTGGCAAAAAATGGCCATTTTTTGGGGGGGGGGCGGCCCTGAATCACCCATTTTCCGGCTCCCTAACCCTACAACAAACCTTTATTTGAGTCCAGCACCTGCGAAATAGGGTGGGGGGGGCGTCAAACTGACCACCCGGGGCCAAAAAAACACTGTTTTTGGCCCAAAATTGGCAAGATATCTCACTCTGGGTTTAGTATCCTACTACCGGGCGTCATCACGAGAGCGCCAGCCCTCGCTCCACCTCACAGTAGTTGCGAATGCAAATGGGCACCTTGGGATACACATTATTTTCCACCGGAATCACCTTCGTGTTGGAATTGTTAAATTGGAATCAAAGAGTGCTACCGCATAGGGTTAACACTAGTAACACCAGCATCATACTTCGTCCTTCTCCGAGAATAAGGCTCCAAAAATGGCCATTACGTGCCCAATATAGAGTCTCGGTGGGGTTTGGTTCCGTCAATTGTATAGCCAAGAAGTGCAACAAAGTCATGTTACTTAATGTGTCCCACATAAGGACTACATGGCCACCTCTTCCAAGGTGCTGGGTGGCTTAATGTGAGCCCTTTATGCAAAAAAAAAGGCCAAAAAGGCTTAAAAAGGGCTTATTTTTGTCAAAAATACTCTGGGAGGTTGGATCGGGGGAAATGGGAACAGTAAGATCTATAGATGCGCTACGCTCAATACTATTCAGCAATTGACTGCTACTCTCCCAGTGGCAGATTTTGCGAAAATGGCATTTCTTTGACTTTCATTTTGCGGCGATCGGTGCCGCGGCAGTTGCATGAGGGTACACTCCGGCTCTGGCGATGGAACTCAAACCACAGTGATGTGGAAAATAAGAAATTGACGGTTAGTTTCCCGATTTCCTCGACAGTCACCTCAGGACTGATGATTTGAAAACGAAAAAGCTGCATTTCTGAATTTACAGACAAATCGTAAATTGAAAACCTATGTGCTTGTTTGCCAATTGCTTGCCCATTGCAAAGAGTTTGCGTCTAACACCACATGTCACCACTACCGTTGAGGACATGGGGAAATCGCTAACCGCTATCTATCGGTGGACATATGATCCATTCGTCCAAGGGTGTGCAAAAATTGCAAAGAGGTTTCAAAACGCTATGTGTCCCCATAAACGATCACCCTACTTGCTTTGGCTCCGCAACGAGGGGGCCATCGTATTGGGTAATTTGCAACCTTGGGGGGGGGGCATGTTTTGTGCCGACATTGTTGAGTCGCTTAACTATGTCTTTAAAGACAATTTTCTAACCACAAGTTCCCGGGGTGGTGGTCGTAAGGCTACCAAGGAGGAAAAGGATGAGGCAATGCTCCGACATGCGCACGAGCGCACCTTCCTCTACAAGGAGATGCCTCGATGGGACGGGCGGCGGCGACTGGAAGATGAGCGCGTAGTGCATGCTCAATTGGAAGTTGGCAACTAGGAGGTGTGTGTGTCGTTCAACCGTGGTCCAGGAGGTTCGGCCGTGCGGTTGAACTGGCTTCCCCACGATTTCACCCCTGCTTCTCTCAGGTGCCTTTGCGCCATGGACCCCGAGTCTTTGGGGAAGGCCTTGCACGACTGCCTGCCGGCACTGGGTACGGGACAAGGCGCCGATCCACCTGCCGCGCCAGCGCCACAAGCAGCGGCAGCGCCTCCAGCTCCCCACCTGGCTGACATGTTCCCGCTGAAGGAAGAAGTGGTGGTCCACAACACCTGCAACCCCAACACCACCCTGGCGCCCGAGACGCCTGAGTGCCGGTGGCTGGCTGACGTGACGCCGAAGTACGTGTTCCGCCGTGCCCTGATGCTGTGGATGAAGAAGCACCGCCAAGAAGACAAGGATGCGGTTCAGTCCTACCCCTGGGAGACGAAGTGCCTGACCGCTGGGGAGTTTTTGGAGTGGAGGGTCTGTGTGTGAGTGTGTTTTGCGGTCGTTGTGTTGGTCTGCTGTTGTCTTGTTGTTTGCTAGTTGATTGTGCTGGTGTTTTTTGGTCTTTTGGTAGATGTTTTGATATATTGCATGCTGCGTTTCGTTGCTGTGTGTTGTTGTGTCTATGAATGTTCTGATGTGCATTTGTGTGGTGTGTTTTCTGATTGTAGGTGCTGCGTGTGGGCCTGCCGAGCAACCCCCAAGGCCACATGTCCCTGGATGAACCAGGTCTGGATGCCCTGTTCAGGATATGGGCCACTGCGGGGTGCGGTGTTGCCAGGAGCGCGTCCTGGTTTGGCGCGGATTCCGTGGGCCGGGGCGGTCGTCACAGCGCAGGACACGGTCCACGCTTCTTCTTCAAGGCCGCGGTGGAGTTGCCACCAGGTTGGTTTGACGAATCGGAGGTCCAGCGGTACACGGCAACTCCGAGCAGCATGCTGGCTATGGGCGCCACCATCTCAGGTGGGGGAAAGCACAAGAAGGCCAAGGCAAGCGCCGCGACGGCAGCAGCGACGCCAACGGCAATAACACCATCGCCATTCGTGCAGCCAAGTGTGGTTCAAGCGATCCAAGGGGTGCAACAGGTGTGCAGTAGTTCAACCGTTGTTTCAGAGGGTTCAACCGTGCGGCTGAACCGCCTTCACCGTCTTCAACCGTGCACAGTTGAGCGTCACCTTCCTACACACTGAATCGCGTTCCCCCACTTCTGCGGTTCACTTGCCTCCTTGCTTTCTCTGCAGTTGACCGCCAGTGATGTGCCTGAGCACATGTTCGTGGTGGATCGGCGTGGCCCTGGCATTGTCGTCAGCGGGCGATGGCCACCCATGCCCAGCGTGGAGTGGTGGGACGTGTGGTATCGGCAGACCCTGGCGCCGCTCAAGTGGTCTACCGCATGAGTCCTGGCGTGCAGCGGGGCGTGCGGAAATGGAGCAATGCCGGGCAAGGCGGTCCTGCGCCAGAACGGCAGAGGTCAACGCCCCTGGAGTCCAGTCCAGCCGTCACCACCGCGCCCCAACCAAGTCCTGTGGGAGAGAGCTTTGAGGAGTTCTACAAGAGTGTGTGGGACCCCCCACTTGGAGCAGGTGCATCATCCGAGAGCAGTAGAAAGGCCCCCAAGCCTCCACGTCTTCCAGCACGACAGCCACCAGAAGAGACGAGCCCCCCCGGCAGCTAAGTGGTTCCGAAGTCCCTGTTTCAGTCCGCCCGGAAAGAGCTCCGGAAGGAGAAGCGGACAAGTGCAAAGGCTGAAGCACCGCCCGCAAAGGCCCAAGTCTGTGGCGACAAGAAGCCGAAAAAGAAAGCCAAAACTGGCAGCGGTGCTTCCTCGAAAAAGCGGAAAATCGCCCCGGACAACAGTGAGACGGACGAGTCAGACCCCCTTTTTGAAGAGCTTGAATGGGTCCCAGCCGCAAAGCATATCCCAAAGAATAAGAAGAAGAAGGTAGTTCCGGCCCCCAGTTCCGAGAGTGACTCCGGCAAGCTCCCTAGCGACACGGTGCAGGATGTGAAGGCCCTGGCAACTGAGTTGGCTCCGAGATGGAAGGATGGCGACGAGGAGAAAGCGATCAGGGCAGAATCGGCGCATGCATCAGCTCTGGAGGTGTGCACGGTTGAACCGGTGAAGTGTCGTTCAACCGCAGGCTTGAACCGCCTGAACCACGGTTTCACTATTTTTTCCTTTTTGCAGAGCCTGGATCAAGCCCAACAACAACGACTAGCGGTTGAGGACACGCGCAAACAGCTGCGACAGCGGTTTGGATGGGCGGCCAACACACCGATTCGATGGGTCATTGTGGACGGTCCTGATGGCGAACCACGTCTGGCCGTGGGTACCCCGCGGAAAGCCACGAAGGGGACCCCCGGGCCCAAAATGGGGGAAGAATTGGTCTTCCTTCCCCCGCGGTGGGAGGAGGAGGGCGATGCAGCTGGGACAACGTGGCCAGTTATTGCAGTCAAGGACAGCACAAGCTTCAGTAACCCCCACGCTGCCGAGGAGGCGTTGAAAGAGCGCCGCGCCCAGAAACAGGAAGCGATCGATGAGGAGGGCAAGAAGAGAATGGAGGACTCCCCCTCGTACAGTCCACTCGAGGAGAAGGAGGTCACTCCCGCGCCGGAAGCTGAAGCGGAAAAGGACAGTGACAATGGGGTTCCTGTGCCGACGCCGCCCGTTATTCCAGAGCCAAAGGACACTGAGAAGCACATTCCTGTGCCTAGTCCGCCGGAGGTGCCAGAGCCAAAGGAGAGTGAAGAACAGGTGGTCAAAGAGGAAAACGTGGAGTCTGCTGGTCCAGGGGTGCAGGAGCACAAGGACAGTGGGGAGGACTCGCCTGCAGCCCCGGTTGGTCAAGAGGAGATTGAGGAGGTTGGTGGAGCGCCGAAGGACGAGGAAATGCCTGCATGTAAGCAGGAGGATAACGAAGAGGCAGCCCGAGAGGTGGGTGCAACAGTGCCTCACGTGAAGGAAGAGCCACTCCCAAACGACTGACTTTTCACGTGCCTCAAGGGAATGAGGGGGTGGCAGTGGCGGGAGCGACATGGAGCACGGTACCGTATGCAGTTGTGGGGGGCCGTAATGGTGCAGGGGCATCACCGTTTGCAAGTTGCAGTGCAAACGAGGAGAGATCCGGACCTGGTCCGGCGCGTGAACGCACACATCCGAAGTGTACTCCCCCAACTAACCTACACTGCGCTCGCAGTGGTCCATGGGGTGGGCAATCATCCCATGCTTGTACATACGCATCCAAACGATGACAGTCTCCTTACAGGGAAATAGCCCTGGGTGATTTTGTGGGGGGGGAACTGTTTACCAGTGCCCTACTTTGTGCAAATGGGCCTTCTCGTCCTGCATGGATACGTTGGGGGCGTGATTTATTATGGGGACACATTGTGGATACTCGCTATGGGGTCATGTTTAACGCTCTTAGGCCCAACATGCCTCTGGCGTGGTCTGGACAGCGCATTGTGCTCGTACTGTACACAGGCATTGCATCGGGACGTCTGCCTGTGGCGATGCAGAATGAACTGGTCACGTTTGGCTTCCCAAGGTGAAGATGTGTTTTTTGTGTAGCGCTTCGTGCACCAGCGGTTGAACCGGTGAAGCCGGTGCAACCACGCGCCTGTCCAGCGGTTGAACCACCTCGAAGGCCGGTTACATTTTAGTGCAATCCATGAGGAAACAAGCTTCTGACAATCAAGTGTAGGCTTGCATGTAATTGTTGTTCACTAAAAAGGGTCGAAAGTCCTAAAGGGAATCCAAACAAGGCACAGGGGTGTATGTCACCATGCCTAATGAAAGGTTGATGGTGAAGCCGTGCGGTTTCACCAATACAGCCGCCGCCACTGGCACCTACACCACCACCGCCGTGAAATATGATCCAAGAGAAATAAGTCTCCAGTGTTTTGCACCAATGAGGTAAGAAGGCTTTCAAAAACATTCTTTTTAGGGGGTGTGGCATCTCTTGCAGGGCTGAAAAATAGCGGCTTTCAGGTTGCTACTTAGCAATTTGTTGCTGTACCACGATAGCGGTTCAACCGTGGGAAAGCCGTAATGAAAGTGCGGGGTTGAACTCGGTTGAACCACGGTTTCACTTGGGTAATCCAAGGGTACCTGATCCCAATGAGCACGTAGGGACGCGGCGCACGCTGTCGCCATGCACGACCGGGCGAGCAGCGCGAGGACCTCCGTCGGCGAGGCCACCCTCCCGGCCGTCCGCGCCCTGAACGGAGCGGAAGCCCGGCGCTGCTCCCAGCAATGCACCGGGTGGTGAACGCCGTCCAGTTGGGGCTCATAGGCCCTGAAGCAGCCCTCTACGGGTACTGGATGGAGTGTCGCACGTCCAACCGATCGGGCCGGCCACTATCCATGGGGGACAGCCTGCGGCCGACGGGCAAAGGGTCGGCCACCTCGCTCCATAGCAGCGGCCCGGCCCTGCTGCACGCCCTGAGGACGTGCCATCCCATGGACGCGGCCCCGTACCTGAACCAGGTGCCGGCCCCATACCCGGGAGGAGTGTCCGAACGGGACGCGGCGCTCCATCTCCTACATCTGCCGGACGAGGACTTAGAAGTGGGTGAACCCACGATATTCGTGGAAGGCGCGGGCGAGGCGCCCGGCCGCTCCCGCCCGACCAACCCGGTGTATGACGGCACTAGGCCAACCCCCCCGTACGCCGTTGTGTGGGAGGCGCTCCCCAGAGAGCCCGCCTGATGCCCCGCCCTCCCGCTAGCCACTCACGAGGCCCCCGGCTCGGCTGACCCGCACCTGTTCCCCCCCCTCTCCAGGACAAGGGGTGCCCAGCACAGAGGGCAGGCCCTCTGGCAAGAGCGCCCGGGCACCCCCCTGCTGTTCCTCATCGTCACGACCCGCGGGCACCTGGAGCTGGTCCTGGGAGTCACCCCAACCCACCTCTACGGGGCAGCACCCATGCCCCGCCCCCCCCTCCTGGCGCCCGAGGCGCGGGACGGGATGCACGCCTTCCTGCGAACCCAGGAGGTCATCGCCGTTACGGAGGTCCACCTTATGCGACCCCCCCCGACACCACCCTCCGACCCCCGGGGGCTCAGGGCCCTGAGCTCCAGCCCAGACTGGGAGCTGTGGCGCGGCGAGTGGGCAGAGTGGCTTTCCCGCCTTGCGCCCCAGTGCCGGTGGATGGCCACCGACCCCTGAGCGCCCGGAACCATCACCACCAGCAGCCAGTCCCCCCTCCACCCCCTCACGGCACCACACGGCACCGTTCACGGCACGCCACTGATGCCCTGGGAGGTACTGGGACCGGCACGCCTGCAGCCGCGCATGCCTACCAGGATAACAGCGATGTTGGACTCCGAAGGCTGCCCCCAAAGGGGACGACCGCCACCACCGCCGGTCTCGCTCCCGCTCCCCTGTCTCCACGGGCTAGGCGGGAGAACCCCCCGCGGAGCCCGAGGAGCTGCAGCTGGCGGAAGCCACGGTACCGGTCGGGCCGCCGGCGGAGCAGCTCCATGGGCCCCCAACGACCCCGAGCCGCAGGCCCAGGAGCCAGTGCCTGCCGGAGAGGTCGCCCCCGCCGCCCACACCGCTGCCCCTGCCGCTCCGCCCCCGGGGGGGGGGCCGGATGCACAAGGAGCTGCGACCGCCACCCCAGCCGGCCGCGCCGCGGCCCCTGGCACGCCGCTGGCGCGGGGGACTGGCCCCACGCAGGCCCCGAGTTCCTCGCCGGGGACCGCCACGGCCGCGGCAGAATGCAAGGAGGGTGTCAAGTACCGCGCCCACACAAAGCCCAGCCACACCCACAGCAGCCCCCCCAAGCCGTACCCGCCCAAGGCCGCCCTCCCCGAGGGGAGGCCGCGGCCCGTCCTCCTCCGGCGCCCAAGCGTACGCCACCGGGCATCACGCTGCCGCAGCTGCAGCGGCAGCGAGACGCCCGGCGCGTGGTCCAGGAGGGGGGAGACGGCGATCAGGCGGGATGGGTTGCTGGCCACTGGAGCGCGGGGCGAGGGGCAGAAGGCGACAGAGGGAGGGTGGTACGCGGTGGAGGGGGACAAGCGCCAGGGGAGGGGGCGGGCGCGAGCGGCAGCGCCAGGGGACGGACGCAAGGAACGGGCCTAAGCGCGCAGCGAGGAGAGAGGGCAAGGGCACGAGCAGGGCGCCAGGCCCAGCAGCAGCGGGGGAGGACAGGCACGTTTTTGGAATTTTTTGGAATTTTTTTTGGAATTTTTTGGAATTTTTTTGTTGAATTTTTTTGAATTTTTTTGGAATTTTCAAAAAAAACAGGTCGCGCACACTGCCAAAATATCATGCGTTTTGAATATTTGTGAATGCAATTTCTGCGCTGTGCACATGTATTTTCAGTGGAATCAGTGAACCAGATGTATAATACACCAGACGGAACACACCAGTAAAATGACGGATACCTGCATGTTTGATACACGCATTAATGTGAGATAAAGAATGTCTCTTTGAATATCTTTTGTTATCTCACGCTCAGACTGATGAGGGCCTAGTGCTGGGCCAAAACTGGTCTCGTTTTTTGGCTTTGTTTGTGGACGCTTGCATGTGAGCCTTGTGAGAAGTAGCCCGTGACCGCCGCTGATGTTCTGATTGAGGACCCCTTCTCAGGATTTCCGGCGAGGACAAGCTCAAAGGTCATCCCAAAAAATTCCAAAAAAGTTCCAAAAACCTCACACAAATTGTCGTAAGCTTACGATCGATCAATGATAATGGTGAGAAACAATACACCAAGTGGCAGGAGAATATCAAAAAGAAAGAAGCGGACCGTCTTATGCAAGTGGAACAAAAAACAGTCTTTGAGGAAATTATGCGTGAAGGCTTTCAAAGTGAATTCGAAATGGATGACCAAATACTTGCCCTTCGCCGTGCACTACAAAAAATGGTGATCAACCGACCGGAGCTCGCTACAAACTCAAAAAACGTGGTACGCTCGAGTTCGAAAAGAGGGAGAAGGCGAGAAGACTTCGCCTCAAGCAGCACCTCAACGAGAAGGAGCTCAAGTACCTCAACGACACAAAGCAGCACTGGAAGCTCACAAAATGGAAGGCGAGGAAAAAGTCCCAAGAGTTACATGGGGCGCAAAACCCGCGTGAAGAAGCAAGCAAAATCGCCAAAGTCGAAGAAACTCCGCTTCCGAACGCCCACACCAAAGAAACGCGGTCAAAGAAGCAAAAGATGAGAAAACGTGAGTGGGATAAGACGCGTTGCCCCAAAGAAATTGCTGAAAGTGACATGGATTTCAAAGCCCGTCACAGCATTGAATTACACCTCAAGCCTTTCGTGCCTACCGTCTTGCAAGGAGACGTTTTGTCTCAACCGAATTCGCCATACCTTCGCATGCTGCTATTGCTCGGAGGAAAATTTGTGCCCCATTCATTCCCTCGTCCAGCTATAAAACGTTCATTGAAGGCGCTCCCATCCGAGGCTATGGAGATGCGCCGTGTGCTTCTTTGGTCGCTGGCTTTCGCAAAGGAACCAAAAAAGGTTGACATCTACCGGTCATTCCCACATCCTTCGTTGTCTCGAAAGAGCGGTCAGAACCCACCTCCGTGTGTGCTACAAAAATTGGGAGCGGAGTCGTTCATGATCGAAAATTTCGTCAACAAGTGCCATGATACTTTCAAGATCACGCTCAGCGATTTTGCTGAGCAGCGTCCCCCCTCTCGTGGTGTGATCTGGCATGGTGGATGCGTGCATGAGTTCCTCAACACACACGTAATTGTGGCTGCTGACAAAGACGGGGATCAATTTGTCATGTCTCTCAAGACATACCTCATGAAACAAAACAACAACATGGGTGTGGTCCGAAAAAAATAGAGACCCAGTATACCGCAAGCTTGGGGACTTCACAACCGATCAAGAATTGATGTGGACTGACCAGGCTAAGGTATGGAGACGGGACATTGCCATAACGGCTATCACCCTGCTGGAATCCCACAACGTGGACGAACCACTAACCCAGTTGTTGCAAAATTTCTTTGAAAGATCGCCGCCTTTGAAAATGCCAATTTTCTACATGCAAGTGAAGACCCACAAGAGAAAATCCATTCACCAAAATTTGTGGCCTTCCAGACGGATCACAGCACTCACAGGCTGGTTCACTACCCCCCCATCAATTATTATGAGCACGTTGGGGAAAATATTTTTGCACTTCGATGCTTGGCAAGACGCCAAGAACACTCCCCTTAAGGATACACTTGATTTTGTACAGCGCATACACAATTTCAAACATTGGGTGGATGAGGACCACAATCAGTATGTCCTGACCTCCTTTGATTTCACTGCCCTGTACACAAATTTTACGTTCAGCTATTTAAGCAAAGCGTTCTGCTATTGGCGCGATGAGTGGAAGAACACATGTCTGGATAATTTTGAGATCACATTGCATGAGCGTGCATACGTGCGATGGCTCACTGAGCCGATTGGTGAACGATGGTTTCGATTCATTGATGCGTCATTCCCATTTTTCAATATGCAGTACGATCCCGAGGTTTCCCTGGGTGAGGTTTTCCTGCACCTAATTTTTACTCATAACATTTTTAAGGCCCCAGGCAGTGGAATCTACAGGCAGGCCCAGGGCTTCTCCATGGGGACGAACTGCGACCCAGCCTGGGCTAACCTAGCGCTGCGCTGTTTTGAACGTCTGGGGCAGAAGGCACTGCCATGCATTTTGCTGAGATTTATCGATGATGGCGCGTGTATTCACCACCGCGCCCATACACCGCAGATCACTGCAATGCTTTCCTCTTGGTACCCCCCACACCTGCCTTTTGAGGTTTTGGCTCTGGGTGTGTCAGCGGATATCATTTTTCTGGACCTACATGTCCCGGACCTGCATGAACGGAGGTATTGTACCCATTTCAAGCCTACAAACAGTGCCACATACATCCCCTGGTCCAGCAATACCCCCGGAAGTACGAAACTGGGGTGAAGACGGGGGGAGGGAGTACGTTTCCTTCGTACTAACTCCCATGAGCGATATTTCCTGGCGGCCGTAAAAATAATGAATGGCGCCTGCCGCAGGCTAGGATACCCCAAAACGCTCTGCAGTTCCTTGCCTGTGAGTTGGTCTGAGAAGGACAGATACATGACACAAAATTCCAAAACAAAGGGTACGAGGGTGGGTAGTTTTTTGGAACTTTTTCGCATTCATGTATGGACAGTGCCATATGAGGCATGCATTCCCCTGAAGTATGGAGATCCAATTCGCAGACTGAACCAACAGATCGAAAAATGGATTCCTGGGACCAAACAGGTTGCAGTCAACCGGCCACAGCCAAATCTCAATAAGCGCTGGCACAGGGCGCTGGTAAAAACCCTGAATGATCTGGGGAATGCCCAGCCAGTTGCAGACAGCTTGTCCATGGATGCCAGCCTGTTGTTGAATTGTGGGGCAGCAGCTGAAAATGGCAACTGCAGCCAGAGTAAGCGCCGCCGCGTCGCCTGAACAGGTCGTGCACACTGCCAAAATATCATGTGTTTTGAATATTTGTGAATGCAATTTCTGCGCTGTGCACATGTAATTTCAGTCAATTCAGTGAACCAGATGTATAATACACCAGACGGAACACGCCAGTAAAATGACGGATACCTGCATGTTTGATACACGCATTGATGTGAGATAAAGAATGTCTCTTTGAATATCTTTTGTTATCTCACGCTCAGACTGATGAGGGCCTAGTGTTGGGCCGAAACCGGTCTCGTTTTTGGCTTTGTTTGTGGACGCTTGCATGTGAGCCGTGTGAGAAGTAGCCCGTGACCACCGCTGATGTTCTGATTGAGGACCCCTTCTCAGGATTTTCCGGCGAGGACAAGCGCAAAGCTCATCCCAAAAAATTCCAAAAAAATTCGAAAAAAAAGTTCCAAAAAAAAAATTGCAAAATCGCGGCCCGTCCGCCTCCGGCGCCCAAGCGTACGCCACCGGGCATCACGCTGCCACAGCTGCAGCGGCACCGAGACGCCCAGCGCGTGGTCCAGGAGGGGGGAGACGGCGATCAGGCGGGACAGGTTGCTGGCCACGGGAGCGCGGTGCGAGGGGCAGAAGGCAACAGAGGGAGGGTGGTAAGCGGTGGAGTAGGACAAGCGCCAGGAAAGGGGGCGGGCGCGAGCGGCAGCGCCAGGGGACGGACGCAAGTGACAGGCCAGAGCGCGCAGCAAGGAGAGAGGGCAAGGGCACGAGCAGGGCGCCAGTGCCAGCAGCAGCGGGGGAGGACAGGCACGAGGGGCAGGCCAGGGCGCGGGCAGCCGACGGAGGGACACGGAGCAAGGCAAAGGACATGGGCAAGCGCACGGGAAGGACTTGGGCGCCGGTGGAAAAGGCAAGGGCGCAGGTGACAGGGGTAGGGACACGAGACCCGGGCCAGTGGGCAGGCAGGAGGGGGCGCGCCAGAACCAGGGGCAGGGGGCAGGGAGGGGGCCCAGGGGCAAGGAGGGGAACGGTGACACGGGCTCCCGAGGACAGGCAGGACGGAGCACGGGGACAGGGGGGGAAGGGCAAGGCACGGGACAAGGGAAGGGGGGCGGGGCGCCCCCGCAGCCGGACGTCCAGGTGCTGTCTATCCCGCCTGGTATCCGGCTCATGCCGGCGCACCACGCCCACCGGCGCCACCAGCTCATCTACAACATGGACCCCGACATGGGGGGCCTGATCCTCCCCCAACCCCCCCGGCCCCCTCACCAGCCGGCCCCCCGCCCGCACGGCGACATCCCGCACGGCCCCGTCCCCGCAGCACGGGAGCCGCGGGCGGAACCGGCGCGGATGGCCGCCGCCCCAGCGGCGCGGCGGTCCGGCGCGGCACCGGCGCAACAGGCGCAGGAGCCGCGGGCGGAGCTGGCACGGGGGGCAGAGGGGACCAGGAACGACTGGGCTCGGGACGTGGATGCGATCCCCGACCCCCTGGGGGGCGAGGCCCTCCCCCTGGTGACGGAGGTGTATTGGTGGCTGAGCTGGGCCACCTCACGGATCACCAGGGGGCTGAGGAACCGGTCCTTCGATGCCCTGCTCCTCCGGAGGGACAGGGGGGACCAGGAAGTACCCCGGGGGGCCGGGTGGCCCAGGAGGACCACCAAAATGTCCTACGGGCTGTGATTCGGGCAGGATGGCCTGACCGGGGGCCAACATGGCCGGCTGTCCTGCAAAGGGGGGCGGTGCTCCGCGTCACGGACGCGAAGGCCAATAACCGGCGACCCGGGGCCCTGCGCACCGCCCTCAGCCACTGGCGCTACCGCCCGAGGAATCCGCCGCCGCCGCAGCCCCAGCCCCCACGCAAGCAGAGGTGCAGGTGACGTCCCAACCCGAAGGCAATGGCCTGACGCCCGGCAAGCCGGGCCCCGGACTCCAGACAACGAACACGGGAGGGTGGGAGTGGACCGACGGCCCGGGGCACCTGCCCGGCAGGCCAAGACCACCGACGTTGAGCGCCACCCCCTCTCCCGCCCCCCCTGCCGTCCGCGCAGCAGGGGGACAAGCGCCAGGCCCGGTCGAGGAGATAGCGGAGGCCACGGAAACGCGAGCGGTGGGTGTGCGCCAGCGGCGAGGGGCACGCGGACGCGCGAGACAAGGGAGTCCCACTGACCTGCTGACCATTGACCGCTGACGGCTGACCCGGGCCGCCGCCCCCAGCGCTTGCCGCCCCCCCTCCCCCCCCCACAGTGCCGCACAACGTGGCAGCGGCAACGCGGGGACCGAGGGGACCGAGGGCAAAGGCCCCAACGACAGCACTGCCGGAAGGGGGGCGGGGGGGGAGTGCGGGCCAGCGGCCCAGGGTGCTCCGCCGCCGGGCAACGACCCCCAGATCCGGGGCCCACTCCCCCGTCCCCCCCCCCCCCACGGCCACCCGCACGGCACACAGGCCGGGCGCCCAAGGAGGCCAAACAGCCCCTGGCCAAGCACGTCGCACGGGGGGGCAGGCGAAGCCTCACTGCCGACTGTAGGGGGGGCCTGGGCCGGGACCTTCAAGCCACCCCCCGCAGCCGCCGGAGAAATGAACCAGGGGACCGCAGGGGGGCAATGAGAAGCCCCGACACGACCCCCCCCCCTCTCCCCCTCTCCCCCCCCCCGGACCCGCGGAAGGCTGGAGACCGGCTAGGGCGACGTTGGCCCAGCATTCCCCCCGCCGGGACAGGGGAGGCCACCCCCCCGAGAGGGCTGTGGCCCCCGGGGCCGAGCGCCACTGGGCCCATGCGCCGCGCGCCCCCGAACCGTCACCCGCCCGCTCCCACAGTGACCTCAACTGGCCTACAGTCCTACGCCAGCACACATGGGCAGCCCATGGACCGCTTCCGGGCGGAAGCGCACGGACAAGAACCGGGGCAGTATGGAGACCACACCCTCCATGGATTGGGCGACGCCGAGGAAGCCCGCTTTGGTGCCCGCCCAAGGGAGGCAGAGGGACGGACCCAGGCAGAGCGACCCTTTGCCTCTACCCCCCCGGGCCCCCCAACCGCGCCCCCGAGGGAGGGCGGCACAAAGACCGCCCCCCCGCCCCCCCACCCACCCGGCGCCGTACCGCCCCCGACGCCCAGGCCCGCGCACGAAGGGACACAAGGCCCAGGGCCAGGCGTGGAGAAAAAGGTACCGGGCTGCCCCCCCCCTCAGAGGTAGCTAGACGGCGCACGGGACAGGGGCACGAAACGGGAGGGGCACGAACCGCATGGAACGGCCCTACCGGCGCCCTGCACCGGAACCACGCGAGGTGCGCGCGCCACACCGACCCGGGGAGGGGGGAAGGGCGCGGACGCCGCGGGAGCGCGAGCGCACACACACGCAAAGGGCAGGCGGGGCGGACCAGAGGGGGGATCGGACCGAGCCCGCGCAATGCACAGACCCCATGGAATGGCGTACCGGCGGGCGAGGACAAGGGACACCCAGATAAGATGACCCGCCACACACACACCGCGGGGAATGCGGGGGAAGAGGGGGGGGCCAGGGGAGAGAAGCGGGAACGGGCACCGGCCCCCACCCCTCAGACCTGCCGCGAGCGCCGCGCACACACCACCAGGGCACTGCAACCGCCAAGGCAGTAGTGGCACACAGTGCCACGCACCAGCTCCACGGCTAGGCAGCCTTCGCGCTAGCCCATGGGGTCCCACTGGCGACAAGCCAGTAGCACGGGCAGGGTGGTGCCGGCAGGCCGGGCGACCACACATCAGGGGGGCGGCGTAGTGGGTAAGCGCCTGCATTCACAGTTGCTAAGTGACACACTGACGGGGGGGTGGCGAAATGGGGAAGCCGGGGAGGGACAGGGCTCTGAGCCCCGTGAACCCAGGGGACTACGCCACTAGGCAGAAGGGGAGTCATGAAGGGCCCCCCACTAGGTCCCGGTGGGGAGGATATCACCTGGCCTGACCAGGTGGCCCCCCAGGGCCGAAGAACGCCTAGTACCCAAAAACACAAACCTCAAACCTCCAACCACAACACGCACCCCCAGCCCCCCCTGGCAGTGCCGTCCCCCACCATCCCTCCCCCAGGTCCGAAGCACCAACTTGGCACACCGATGCACCCACCAGCACACACACCTGCTCCCTGGCAACACGCCCGTCCGCGAGCCCCCCCTCCGGCTTCCACAAAAGGGAAACCCGATTACCAGACTCCGCACAAAGCAGCGACGACCCCCCCCCGCCAACACCAACGCCCTCGCAGCCTGCCGCACCACCAGCCGCTGCACCGGCCGCACCTCCCGCCTGCTTTGCCCTCCTCAACTGCCCCGCGGTACAGCAGCGCCTCCGGGGTTACGGAAACCAGGAGATGCTGCGCCACTGCAACTGAGGCACCACAAAGCCCATTCGAGCGGCCACCCTTGTCCAGGCGGCCACCCAGGGCCAAGGCATCCGAGTCTTCCTGTGCGACGCCTTGCTCAACGTCTGCCGACAGGAGCGGCCCCCGCTCACCAGCCCCGACAGCGAAAGCCCGCCCCCCCCAGGAGACCGCATCTGAGTGCCCCCCACCGACTAGGGGCGGCACCTTGTCGGACAACCGGAGCCGGATCGGGTGACCTGTACGGGCCGCATCCGCTACCGCAAGCCCGACATGGCCCTCTCCCCACCCAGGACCACCACCAGCCAACATCATGGCGTGGGAAAGGAGGACCTGGGTCGACCGCGTGGCCTCCCTGAGCAACTTCAGGGACCACGTCCAGGGCGACATCACCACCCCCGACAACCACCAGCCGGCTCCCTCCATATACATGACACTCATGTGCAACGAACACTACATCGTCTCCAACACCCACTACCACGCCTCAACCAACACCTGGGTGCTCCAGGGCACCAACTCCCTCCTCCCCGCCGACTATACCCCCCCCCCCCGCACAGCCCCGGCCCCGACACGTACATCAGGGAGGAGGAGCCAGACGGCGCGATGTCCGCGGCAAGTGGGGGCACAAGTCCCAGGAGACGCTGCTCTCCATCCGCAGCGGCAACCACGGCCTTGGCAGGGCCATGTACTGCCTTGCCAAATGGACCCAACGGTGCTGGCAGATCCCTGCCCACCATTGGACGTGGAAGATCACCCTCCGCCCCCAGCGGAGGGAGTCGCCCCTCAACCGCACGGGAGCAACCTGCCCACGCCCCACCACCATGCAGCTCTGCCCGTTCATGGTGGCGGCCACCCTCATGACCCTGCTATGCCCGGGCCCGGACACCCCCGGCCAACAGCAACCCCCCCTCACAGAAGAGGACATGCCCGGCACCCAGCGATGCTTCTTTGGAATCCTTCAATGCCCCCAGGAGTCAGACTCACACGTCCTGGAGCTAACGTGGACCTCCCCCTGGTAGGTTACCGCCCCGGGCAACCAAGAGGACTCCACAACACCGCCATGCACCACACATGACACAACCCACAGCACCGGCACCAGCATGCACACAGGACACCAGGGAAAGCGCGCGCACACGCCCGATGCCCAAACCCACATCTGCACCCTCCTTGCCCACAGAACGCAACAACCAGCAGCCCCCTCCGCCATCCGGGACCCCCCGCGGTCCCTGAAGTCCGTCTCCTCGGCCTCCAACTCCATCCGGGACCCCCACCGTGCCTCACGTCCATTTTCCCCACCTCCGACTCCACAACCTCCACCACCACAACCAACTCTTCCACCTCCACCCCCACACCCTCACCCGACACACCACCCCCCAAAACTGCGGGCAACGCAATCCACGCAAGCCCCCAAAACCCTCTTTGCCGCTGGCGCCCCCGCCACCTCCAAGGCCCCCGCATGCCCACGACCCGCTACCGGCCATGCGGGGCGGCAGCGCGCCCCAGCGGTCCCCGCAGTTGCAACCGAGCCAAAAGCCAAACCAGCCGCCATGGAGCAACCCAAAGCCCAGCCATTACCCAAGCCCACCACCAAGCAGCCACCCAAACCCGCCGCCATACCACGGCCCCAACGGGCTGCCAAACCCAAGCCCAAGCCCAAGCCCGGCGCAAAGCCGGAACCGCAAAGCCAGCCCCCCGTGGACGTCCTTCACCACCTCCAGCCCCTGCCAACAAATGCTCGGCAGCAGCAGCGCCCTGCACGACGCCCCCCCGCCATCACCGACGCTGCCGCCACCACCTTCATGGCGGACCGCGCCATGGCCGAAACGCGAGGCACTAACGCCCAACACCACCCAAAACCTGCGGCCCGGGCCTACAGGCAACCCCCGCCGCGCGGGCCCGAGCATCGCCAGTGTCAACCAGTAGCGTGCCTAGCCCCCTACCAGCCCCGGCTGTGTGCCCACGTCCAGCAGATGCCCCTCTACCGTCGCCACCATGGACCCCAACGCAACACCTAGGCAGTGTCGGTACCCACGTGTGCATACGTCTGCGTACGCCCGCTCCTTGCCCACTCCCTGCGCACCCCCATGTTGCAGGACTACGAGGACTCCCCCAGGCCCATTACGCTGCCAATCCCCATGACTTCAGCGCGCTCACCCTCCCCCACGCCCACGCCCGATCGCAAGGCCACGGACCCACCTGTGGACCGTGGTCGCAACGCTGGACCGACACGCAGCTGTGGGAGCTGCGGAAGTGAGCCCGGGCAGAGCCCTCCCTCAAGGGCCTGGTCTGCCGGCCCTGCAGGAAGCCGACGGGGAACCGTCGATTCCAGCCGGCGGGGGTCTGGATGCCGCAGGACGCAGGGGGAGCCATGCTGGTCGACGCGCTCCCTCCCCAGACAGTCCACCCCCGCGAGCTCGCCGCACCTCAAGAACACCCGTATGTCCTCAGGCGCCTGCCGGAGACCCTCCAGGTGACGCGGAGGGAAGGAAGGCGCCTGTGGGACATCATCCAAAGCCCACCCGGACACAGGGATACCCCCTCACCACCGTGCAAGCACCGACGCACGGATACCGGCAGCACCGACATCCCCCTATCCCGCAAAACCCTGGGAACCCCGTGCCCCACACAGCATAACGCGCCTGATCCCCCGGCCGGCGGCGCCCTCGCCTAACCCCACGGGGAGAAACTTCGTGGGCCACGCCCGGGCCACACGCCGATGACAGTTCCTGCCACCACAGGCCGCAGAACCCAGCACCCCTGATCCCAGGCCGCGAACCGTTCCGCCCCGCTAGCCACATGGCACTGCGAGCCACCGCGGCCCGCACCCACCCCGGAGAAGCCTGACCACACTGGAGGCATGCAACCAGCTAGCGGCAGCGGCACCACCCGCCGGCCCAACCGCCCAACACCTGACTCGGCCCAACGACCCCGCTCAGCATCGCCCCCCGCAGTGACCCAGGCACTACCCACTACCCCGCCGGGCACCGCCATCGAACAACACGCTGGACCCCACCCAGAAGAAGCCGCGCGAACACGGAGCCGCTGTACACCAACGCACACGCCAACGGGCACCCTCCGCACAGAAAGCGCCAAGCCCAAGCCCGCAGCTTTCAAATCTGCCTAACCTGCTAAAACAGCCTAACCCGCAAATCACACCCACAGGCCCCATCCGAAGCTTAACCACGACCGAAGCCGACAAACAGGAACCACGCCCCACAGCCCCTAACCCTACCAGCCTGGCCTCGCCCAGCGAGGCGACAAAGTAGCCAAAACCCGCGCACACAGCCATCACATCCGTCTGACCTGCCAGCACCACGTGACCCACGAGTCACGCCCCCTAGCCCCGCCCGAGGCGTAACCAAGACGCAAAGAGACACCCAGCGGAACCCACCCTAACCCGCACCTGTGTGCATCATGACACGCGAGCTGCACCCTTGGGGCGCGACCGCTGAGAGGACACCAAGGGCAATTTTAGTCAACAGCTTAGAGAGTTTGGAGAATGAGCGGTTAGCATAGCACAACCGAATCAATCTCCAGTAAAAGCGATAGGTGTTATTAAGGTATCGCAAACAATAGAGCTGCATCGTATCCTGCTCCTTACTCGCGAACAATTCTACCTGAACTTCATTCAGGTCTACCTGCAGGGCGGCCAGTCCATTTTCCAAGACACGTCGCACCAACTAATAGTTTGCAGTTCGATAAGACTGGTTCACGTAGCGCAGACTGGATCCTTGTTGTCCTGCCAGCTCCAGAGAGACAGAAAAAAGGCCACTGCCAAAGTCGCAGTGTAGGGCATAGGGACATTAGAAAGACAACAGTTTGGTAGGTAAGTACGTGCACTCGGTCTTGGAGGGGCGCCCCATGGTTCCCCCTGGCGTCGCCCCTGTGAGGGACAGGAAGAGGCTGCGCGCATGAAGACGGGAGGCGGCTTACATCCCGCTAGACCTGACTGCTGGCCCCCAACAAAGCGGCCCCGGGCAACACCAGGAGGGCTGATCGCCGCCAGGGTGACGCGCTTGTCTGGCCGGGAGGGTGTATCCCCGTGCTTGCGCACGTCCCCTCCTTTCGACGGAACCCTAGAGGTTCACCGGACTTCCTGGCGTATCCTGTTCCCAAGGCATGCAGGCATGTTCTTGGTACTGGGGTTCCGAGGCGCTTGGGTGTCGCCCGCTCCGCCTCGAGTCCCAAAGCACCGCAGGCCTTAGGATGCAGCCTTACCCCCGGGCTCCGGATCTCGTTTGGCCGGGTCACCTGCATGGCACGGGCTGCCTCAATGCCCAGGCTATGGACACTGGGTTTGCTACTGTTGTGTGGCGTTTGTGTTTGGGTCTGGGTTGTGCTTGGGCTCGGGTTTCGGTAACCCCGCCAACCCTGGCTGGGGTCTTGGGTGGTTGTGTTTGGGTACGGGTTGTGGTTTCGCCCCTCCATTCCCGGCTGGGGTTTGTGGTGTTTGTGGTTGGGCTTGGGTTTTCGCTTGCACCCCACCATTCTTGGCTGGGGCTTTGGGGCGTGCGTGGTTGTGTGGGTGCTTCGCCTGTACCCCGCCGTTCCCGGCTCGGGTGTGCAGTGTGCGTGTGTGTGCTTGAACTCGGGTTTCGGCTGCGCTCCGCCACTCCTGGCTGAGGAGTTGGGGTGTGTGTGTGTTTGTGTGCGCGTCCTGCCTGGTCCCCTGTCCCTCCCTGCTGGGGGTGCGGTGCGGGGGTGTGTGCTTGGGCTTGGGTTGCAGTCGCGCCCTGCCCCCCCTGGCTGGGGTCCTGGGGCGTGTGTGTGTTTGTTTGCGCGCCTCGCTTGTACCCCGCCACTCCTGGCTAGGATGTGAGGTGTGAGAGTGTGTGCTTGGGCTCAGGTTTTGGCTGTGCCCCGCCACTCCTGGTTGGGGCGTTGGGCAGTGTGTGTGTTCGTGCGTGTGCCCGCCTTGTACCCCGCGATTCCTGGCGGGGTTTTGTGTGTCTTTGTGGCTTTGGGTTTTGTCTGCTCTCCCGTTTTTTCCTGGCTTGGGTGCTAAAGCGCGTGGCCTCTTGTGTGCGCGGCGTCCGGTTTCCGTCACCTTCTGGGGGGGCTGCCCTTGGCGTGGGGTGGTGCGGGAGTTGTCGTGGGTGGGATTTGTCCCCCCTCCTTCCCCCCCTTTTTTTTTCGGGCTGCCGGGGGGTCTGTGTTATTCGCCCCTGTCCTGTCGTGACTTTGTGGTGTCCGTCGCTGGCTGTCCCGGTTCTGGGTCTCGTGGTCTCCGTCCCCCCTTCCCCTCTTGTTTGGGCTGCGCCTTCGTTTTTTTTTTTCGCTTTTTTTTTCTACCCGTCTCTGCCCGAGCGAGCTGTGTGTTGGCGTGTCCGGGGTGTCCTTTCTTCCGGTGGGCCGGTGCTGTCGGTTGGGTGTTGAAGTTTTTGGCTGGGTTGTCCTCCGGTGTTCCTTCAGGGGGCCCCGTGGGTGTCGTCTTCAGTGCCGTCTTGCTCGGCGGTTTGCCCGCCTCTTGTGGTGTGGGTGAGAAGCTTCGTGGCTGTGGGCCTATCTCGTGCCCCCCCCCCTTTTTTTTTGGAGGGGGTCTGCCTGTTCCTCCCCCTGCCCTCTCTAGGCTGGTGCACGCACTGGTCGGCATTCGGTGTGGGTAACCGGGTTGCTGTTGGTGCTTGCGTTTTGCTGGGCCTTGCCCCGGCCCCATGGGTCGGTTGGGTTATGTACACGCTCGGCTCGGTGGCCCTTCCTGTCGGGTTAGGTTCTGGCCTTGCCCGCTGGGCGGTTGCGCCAGGCAGTTTCTTGAGGCCCCCGGTTAGGGGGGCTGGCATTTTCCGTGTCCCTCCGCCTCCGCGATGTTGGCTTTAACTTTCTGGTGGTGGTTCGTGTCGGCTGGCCGCCGCCGTCATTGCCGGGCGTGCGGTGGCCCCTTGCCGGTGTGCGGCGGGCTGGTGCGGCGTCTTCCAGGCAGTGCGGCGGCTTGCTTGAGTTAGACCCTCCGTTTTTTTGGTGCATGGGGGTTGCCCCCCGGCAAGCATAAGACAAAAGCGGCCCAACCACGGGCAAGTGAGCGTTCATGGGCGAGCTGAAGTTCATCGAAGGACAGCAGCCATATGTACAGTAACTCAGGGGCTGTGACCCTGCTCCAAAATGCACCATGAGTTAGACCCTCGGTTAGTGTCCCTTGCTTTGGTGTTGTGGTGTGCTTTGGTGCGCCGTGCGGTGTCGTGCCGTGTTTCGCCGTGCTTCGTCGTGCTGGTCCGTGCTGTGTTGTGGAGCGCCCTGCTTTGTCGTGCAGTGTTGCGCCGTGCCGTGCCGTGGTGTGCCGCGCTGTGCCGCGTCGCGCCGCGTTGTGCTTTGGTGTGTCTTGTCTTGGGGTGCCTTGTCATGGTGCGTTGCATGGTGGTGCGCTGCGGTGCGGTGTGCCGTGTTGCCTCGTGTTGTGCCGTGGTGGGGGCGTGGGGTTGGGTCGCTGGTGGTTAGACTGGCCCGTGTCGTGGTGCGGGACGCGGGTTGAGGTTTTGTGGCTGGCTGGTGGCTGGGGGGTGCGGTTAATTGTGGGGTGGCTCGCATGATCCCTGCTACGGGGGTTTTGCTGTGCCGCTCGGGCTGGTGGATGAGGTGGGTGTCCGCGGGTTTGTCCTCCCTGGGGGCCTGTGCTTCCGTGCCGTGTTCTCTGGGGGTTCTTGCCTCTAGCCCTGGGTGCTGCGGTCGTGTCATCTTCCTCTTCTGGTGCCTGTGTGGTGGCCCTTGCTGTGTCCGGAGTCGTCGCCTGGCGTTGAGGGCGTGGTGTTGGGCTGCCCGGCGGTGTTCTCGGCGACTCCCTCGGTTGGTGTAGCCCCTTCTTCCCGTGGGGGTGTGCCCTTCTTCCCCTGTGCGGGTCCCGGTGGCCGGTGGGTGTGAGCCGGTGCGGTCTGTACGCCGTCAGGTCCGTGCTTCGACGGCGTGTGTTGGCAGGCATGCGCCTCCGGGGATCGCGCGGTGTCCGCTGGGCTGGGGCAGTGCTGGTCCCTCCGTTGTGGCGTGCCCTTCCTGTGTGTGCGCCCTTGTGCCCGCCGTTGTGTCCTCTCACTCTGCGCCACGGTCCCTGGTCCTTCCCCTTCCTGGCCCGTTTGTGGCTTCCTGCTCCTGTGTTGTGTCGCCCCCGGTGCCCTGTCCCTGTGGGCGCCTGCCTGTTACTTTGGGCCCCTCCTCGCCCCCTTGCCGGGGTGTCCCTTCCCGTCACTTGCTCTCCCCTTGCCTGTGCCCTTTCCCTTCCCGGTGTGGTGGTGGTGGGGTGGGGGGGGGGGCCTTCCGGGGCGTTGATGGCCCATGCCTGGGGGTGGGTGGTCTGGATCCACCGGCGGAGGGTTTGGGGGGTGTAGGGGGGGCAGAGGCCCTGGACCGCGTCCCCAAGAGGGCTTCCCATGCCACCTGCGGCATGGCGGCCTCTGGGGCGGCCTCGTTGAGATTCGCGGGGGTGTGGGTGCGGATCTCCCCGAAAGTGTGCACCATGTGCATTTCTTTCGCCTTCCCACTCCGCCGGCCCACTTCACCCAGCGGCGGAGCTCCCGCAAGGCGGGGGCAGACCACCAGGCGAGGTGGGCGGGGGCCTGGGGGGGGGAAGGGCTCGGAGCTTGAGGTCCTGGAGCGGCGGTGGCGGGGGCTTGAGATGGAGGATGCGTACGGGCGGCGGGGGGAACAGGAAGCTCCGTGGGGCTCCCGGGGGGAGGAAGACGTGGACATGGGATGGCGGTGGCGGGCGTGGCTACGCCCGGGGGAGCGGGAGCGGCGGTGGCGGGGGCTGGGGGTGGAGGATGTGTACGGGCGGCGCGGGGAACGGGAAGCTCGGTGCTGCTGGCTGGGGGAGGGGGACGCGGACATTGGAGGGCGGTGGCGTGCCTGGCAGCGCCTGGTGGAGCGGGAGCGGCGGTGGAGGGGGGTCGGGGTGGAGGATGCGTACGGGCGGCGCGGGGAGCGGGACGCACGGTGCTGCTCACAAAGGGAGGGGGATATGGACATTCTACGGCGGTGGCGAGCGTGGCGGGGCCCGGGGCAGTGGAAGCGGCGGGAGCGGGGCCCCAGGGGGTCGTCATGGCGCCTCGGGAAGCGGGAGCGGCGCGAGTGAGCGGCTGAGGCGCGGTGGTGCTGTGGGGAGCGTGAGCGCCGGGCTGGATGCGCCGTGTGGGAGGGGAGCCGGAGCGCCTCCGTTTGCGGTATCCGGCCTCGTCGCGGGGCGCACCTGGCCAGTCAGGAGGCGTTGGCGGGTGCTGGGGGGCCTCGCGTAGTGCCGCCTGGTACTAGGGGGGGGGGGAGTCTGCCACCCTCCATGGATCTGCCGCGTAGGGGTGCAGCGGCGGTGGCGGCTGGTGGTACGGATGGAGTGACTGTCCCGGGTGGGGCTGGGCCTGGGTGGCCCCTTCGTCGTGGACGTGGTGGCCAGGGGGATACGGTTCCTGGTACGGGAGGAGTGGCCCTTGGTGGTAGAGGGGGTATGGGGGTGGAGCGCCCGGGTGCTGCCATCCCATGCGCTGCTGCTACTGGGCCCGGTGGGGTAGGGTGCTGGGCAGTGGTAGTGGTGGTGGTGGTGTTGCTGGTAGTGGTGGTAAGGGCGTTGGTGGCGGTGGCGCTGGTAGTGGTGGTGATGGTGCTGCCAGTATGGCCCAAACTACCTTTGTGGATATTCCGGTCCCCCGAGTGGGGCTGCGGGGTCGGGCCTCGTTTGTAGTTCCTGGGGCCGTACGGCTTGGTTGGTAGTGGGGGCGGGTTGGGGGCCGGGCTTAACGGTGACTGAGGTCGAGGGATCCCACGCCCCTGGGTTGGTCTGGCCGGCGGCGGTGGTGGTTTGTGGGGGGTGGATGATGGGGCGCTTGGAGATGGGGATGTTGACGAGGGTTTGGACGCGGCCGTGTTGGGTGGCCGCCTCTGTGGTGGCGGCGGCTGCTGGGGGGAGGGGGGCTCGGGATGTTGTGGGTGGGGGGTCGTGGTTTGGTTTAGGGTTTGGTTTAGGGCGGGGTCGCTTGTGCTGCCGTTGTAGCTTTTGTGGTGTTGGTTGCTGTGTGGGGTGGTGTTGGTGTTGTTGTTGTTGGTGGTGGTGGTGGTGCTGCTGCTGCGGGTGGTGTTGTCGGTTGGGTTCCGGTTTGGGTTTGGGGTTGGGTTTTGGGTTGTGATCCGGTTCGAGGTTGAGGAGGACCTCTTCACGGAGGTGCAGGGGAACCGGTGCCAGGTGGGGGGGGTTCCCGGTGTGCTGCCGGGGTGCCTCGGTCGCCTGTGTGGGGGTCGCGGGGCCTCCCGTAGCCTGGCGTGCGGCTGGAGCTTTTGCTTTGGCCTTGGCTTTGTGGATGAGGTCAGCGGGGAGGGGGGGGTTGGAGGATGAGATGGAGGACGTTGATGAGGACGAGAACGAGGAGGAAGTCCTGGTTGTCGGGGACGCCGGTTGCACTATCATGTGGGACGTTGCGGGTTTGTGGGTCGCGGCGGCTTCTGCTGGGGCCACGGCGGGGAGGATCGAGGGCACGTCCTTGGGCCGCAGGTTGGGGGTCCCATGGTGATAGAAGTGACCGCATCTGACATAGCCCCCTGATTCAAACTGATTCAAATGTGATTCAAGGGCGGTGTTTGCATTGACTTGAACCACATTTGAATCCTGTTTCAATCAGGAGCCTGGTGGTATGGGCAAAGGCATGATTTTTTTTTCTTGTGGGCCGGTCTGCTGCCTTTGTGGCTTATTGGACTCCCCGTTTGTTTGTTTCGTCGAAAACAATGCCTTTCAAAACCAACCTGCACGGCTTCGAACAAAAAAGTAACACGTTCGGTATGCCGTCGCCGCCGGCGCTGATTCAATTTGTGATTCAAACACCGCTGTTTGGCAAAGTGTCCTTTCGTAACATTCTGCAGCCCGTACGCGTCTGATAAAACTGCCTTGCCATTGTGCAACCTGCTTACCAGATACTATTCACCTTTGCTGTGGTGTAGCACCCAGGAACCCCCCCCATTGTGCCCGTTGGTATAGCCAGCGGAGCCTCCGTGATTCAAACCTCAATTCAAGTGTGGTATTTGAAGCAGTTGAATCGACCTGGTCCCCGTGTTACTACTACAGTGCTGTTTTCTACGTGATTTGGCCCTCCCCACGCCTCCTGCCTGCAACAGCGAAGCATTGGCACAGCGCATAAAGGGTGCAATGACGTGCCCAGATGCATTGTGCGTTCAGTCCGTGCATGTGGGGCCTCAGGCCTTACCCTTTGTCAATACCACGCACACCACACATCCTACTCACCCGTATCCCGGAACATTCTCAGAACATACAACATGACCGCTGGGTGGCTTGCAGATTGGGTTCCAGTATCTCGGATGCGGTCAGAGAGCGTGTAAACAGCTGGAACGCCCTAAAACTCACAAACACCCGACACGCTTCATACCAAATTCAAACGCTCACCCGGAGATTCAAATGCAATGTTTGAATTGCCCACCCCACGTTTGAATCAATTCAAGCGCTGGAATGTACCCACACCCATTTTTTCGCCAAAAAAGATGGAATACACGGAAATCACAGAATATTTTGCCGTTGCCGGTCGTTTTTTCTCGGGTGGGGGGTCTGCTAAGAACGCGCGTACGACCCAACGCTCATTGCATGACTGGTGTGGATCAGGTTCAACGGAAAAATTGCCTGAATCGCACCCCCTTACTCTCATTGACGCACTCAAACTCACTCATGTGGGTCATCTGCGGTCATCTGGAATTGGTTAGCGTGGGAATGCGGTTGCCTCCAGCTGGCGGGCAACCTCTCGGCTGGTGTTGGTCCACCCCAGCATCGATAAAAAGACCACCACGCAGCGCTCGCCCGTCCAGCGCAACGGGCAGTGCGGCCTGTATGCATTGACGGCGACCCCTTCGCGCGGCGAGATGGTGCCTCCATACAGCCGGTCCCCGTCCCACTGCACCCATGACAGCCGCATTTGGGCGCCATAGCTGTCCAACAAACAGCTCGTCCACAGTTCGCCACCGACGTGTGCACCAAGCGAAACCTCGCACGAGAGAGGCACATCGTCACGTGGGTGCGGGTGCAGCAGCATGGGTTGGCCCTCTTCGAGGAGATTGAATACTCCCATCGCCGTCCAGGAGAACGTGGGAAACAGGACGCGTCCTAACCAGTTCAGGCGGGTGGTCAGGCTGCGGTTTGCTTGCATCGCCGCACTGACCATCACCACGGAGCACCTGCGCATGGCACCCAAGTACAGCGACCGCAGTTTGGCATTGTGCTTCACCTCGAGTCGCCAACCGGACGCATTCTGCAGCTTTCACAGAAGGGGCACACCTTTTGTTCTTGCGAGTCATCGGGGGACTTCAGCCGCATCCTTGTCCTCCACACTCTGCCTCAGTTCCTGCGTGTCCTGCGTATCCGCACTGTCCGCAGGCACTGCACTGCCCTGTGCCGCCGCACTGTCCGCTGCCACAGGGTTGTCCTCCGGCACCACCTTCATCTTGATGTTCCCAAGGTTGTTCTCTGGCTCCAGTTTCACCACTACATCTTGCGCTCCTGCCACACCTTCCGCACTCTCCACACCCTCCACACCCCGCACGCCAGCACCACCGCCCACCTGCACAATCTGATCACCATCGTCGTGTGTCACAGCCTCCGGTGCCACAGCCGATGTGTATGGAGCTGCAGCCTGCACCTCCGGTTCGCCAGCCGTTGTGTCTGGTGCCGATGCACCCTGCGCCTCCGGTGCTGGTGCCACAGCTCTGTCCTCGGCGCTCGCGGTCTCCGGCTGCCGCGCTGCAAGGTCCGTGCGCAGAGCTGCTGCCGCCTCTTCGGCCTTCCGCTTGCTGCTGAAGCTCGCTGTCTTTTTGTCCACCTTCACCGTCCAGTGACTTTGGGCTCTGGCTCCCTGTTTGATCTCCTGGACCCGGATGTGGTCCGTTTTCTTCGTCAAGGACTTGGTGCGGATTCCCGGGATGACGCGGATCTCGCCGTGGTCCTCAAACATCGCCCATCGCAGAGTACCTTTCGCCTGGAGCCCATACTTATCCCTGGCTGGTTGATTGGCGTCATCAGAGTCCTCTTCCTGCAGTACGAAAAGGGCAAATGTGCTTGGGGTCGGGCTGGGTTCAAACGGAATTCAAATGCCATTCAAGTGGTTCAAGTCTGATGTTTGAAGTGATTCAATTAGATCAACCGTAATGCAAATGCACTTCAAATGGGCGCACCTGTGCAGGCTCCTCAGGCTGCTCTTCGGGCTCGTCCTCGTTGGCCTCCTGCTGTTTGGTGGCCTCATTCTTGGCAGCAAGGAAATCAGCAACGAAGCCCGCTGTTGGATCCTGTTTATTGCCACCCTCGACGGTGGCGGCCTGCGGCTTGGCGGCTTGCCCCGTGGCGGTCTGTCCGTTGGCAACCTGTTCCTTGGCTCCTTGCTCCGTGACCGCCTGCGGCTTGGCGCATTCGTCCTTCACGTGCCTCACCACTTTCTTGGCCTCCGCCACCGCCGAAGCCTTCACCTTCTTGGTCTGCTCAGCCAACCGGGACTCCTGGGGCGCTTGACTCCTTCCTTGACTTCCATGACTCCTTGACCCCTTGGCTTCAGCGTGCGCCTTCACAGCCTCGCTGAGTTGCTGCTTCCAAGTCACCCGGCGGCCACTTGGCTTGACCCGCAGGCGGGATTTGTGAGCCAGCGATTGTTCGAAGTCACTACACGAAGCTGTGGTCGAGGAGTCGTGGGCCGCGCGGGCCTCTGCCGCTGCGTCCCGCACTCGATCGCGCAACTGCCCCTTGCCCGGATTTCGCCACTTCTTTCTGCGACAGCCTCTCCTCTGATTGGCGGATCAAAGAATCCTCCGCGCTGGAGTCTGGCGGGGGCCGTCGTTGCTAAGGTTGCAACGGTCGCAAACATTTGGACAGCCGAGGGTTTGCGGTGATGTCCTTGGGCGCAGCTGTCTTATCAGACCCGGCTGGGACGGCAGACGTTGCTGACGTTCCGGACGAGGACAGCGGTGGCTGCGGCATTTGCGCCCTTGGTCTCGGAGACGGGTCAAGTCCAGCCAATGCAGCTGCACTTCGGTCCTCCTCAGCCTTCTTCAGAAACTCTCCCAGTTTGCGCTCGCCTGCGGGCGGGGTCGCGTCAGCGAAATCTGACGGGGCTTGATTCATGGACCTTGTCCATCGTCGGACCTGCCTCGCCAGCGCCTCTGAATCCTTGCTCCGGTGGATGTAGTTGCTGATGCTGGTGACCATGCTGCCGCCGGCGAGAAGAACGCCTGGGCCCCGCTCATCAAGCACCAACACGTCGTGGTCGAACAAGGCTCCGAACACCTGTTGGACACGGTGACACAAAACTCAACGGTGATTCAAACGTCACACCGATAGTTCAAACGCAGTTCACATGCCGGCCTTGAATCATGCTTGAACCACACAGGACACAGTCCAATTGCGTTTGAAGCACAGAAGACAGGTTTGAACCTATAGAGCATCACACACCGGAACACCCTCGGCGGCAGCGGCCGGACCGGCTGTGCAGGCCACCATCCCGTCCTGCAACTCCTGCTTGATCACCGGGGGTAGTACGTGCAGCGACTGGTCAACCACGGCCTCCATCCCCATTGACTCGACTTGGGGCGCGGAAGGCTTGGCAACGGCGGCGGATGCTGATGCGGCCATCGTACGCCGCTGCTTTTTCTCTGGCTGCTCCCTCTCGTCTACGTCGAGCTCACCAATCACGCCCTGCAGCCTCTTCTTGTTCCTGCCAGTCGAAGTGGTCCCCCCCACCTTGCGCACCGAGGCTTGTGTGAGCTGCACTCTCTCTGCTGGATGCCAGTCAGGGTCGATCTCATCTTGGTTGCTAAACCAGAACTTGAGCCCATATGATTCGCCGTCAGTATTGATTCCCCCAGAAGCCACGGCTCCCAGTCCGTGGTGACTCCACATCTCAAAGAGACGCTGCACTTGGTGTGCATGAAACGTCCTTTTTCCATCGGTGCCCAATCAGATGCTGGCAACTTTACAACCCTGCCAGTCGGAAAATGACAGTGGAATTGCCTCCCTCGGAAACACGGTCTGATCGGTCGACGTAGCACCGGACTGCTTCCGATTCCACACGTAGAGCGTTTCTTTCAACAGGTATCTTGCGGTAATGTCGGTGAGCCACCCAAACCCGGGCTCGGCCCGTGCAAGCGCCGAGTGTGGGTGGGGAAAGCGCCCGTTCGACATATCTGGCAACATGGGACAAACGAGTGGAAAGAGAATCTTGGTGTCGTGAACGGCGACATCAACGCTGCTGAAGCGGACGTCGAGCCAGTTGTCGGAACTGCCTGTAGTTTGTATTTCGCTGCCGCCACGATCGCCTGCAGCTGACCAAAGGCCAAGCCCGACAGCGCTTGGTCCAGGCCCGCCATGACAACAGGCCCTTTAATGTACACGGGAATATTGACGGAGGAAGCCCAACGAGAACACCACGACGCAGCGGACGGGTCAAAACACGTAAAATACACGACGTTTGTATGACACTTGAATAGCCCTACGTGATTCAAATGTCCTACTTGAATCACTTGAATTGATCCAAACGGATTCAAACCGACCAAAAAAATGTGCGCAGTGATGAACTATTGCCCCCCCCTGTGGTCCCATCCTAATACAACACCAGCTCTCCAACATTTCCCCCAAGTACTCCCTAGCAACGTCCGCACAATGTTGGATTTGCAGAGCACCCAAGCCCTCAACCTCCCTCCAACGTGGCATTTCCTTGTACAAGAAACCACGACTCATTGCTTGGAAGAGCAACTCAATGAGTTGCTCCTCCGGTGTGCCCTTCCCCCCTCCCCGAGACGTGGCAGTCAAAAAAATGTCCTTCAAAAAAGCATTCAGACACTCCACAACATCTCCCGAAAACATCGCACATCCCCAACGGGGAATGGCATCCAGTACCCTGCGTGCATCACGGCGAAGCTATAACAGATAAGGCGAGCGAAGACGCCGGCAAATTTCCTCCTGAAACCTACGCACTACTTTGGCACACTTAAGTGTGGAGGGCTTATGATATGTAGAGTACAGAGCTGCGCAAAGCTTGCCCATCGCAATCACGGCCTTTTGTGCACGGCGGGGCACAGTCAACAAATGAGCCAGCGCCGGCCACACAATCAACTGACGCCATGTTTCCTCACCCTTTGAGCTGGCCTTTCCCTGGAGCAAGATTTTCGTATTTGCCTCGGTCAAAATGCCTTGGACCTCAGCACGCACCGCCGGTGCCACCTTCTTGGCGCAGCGGCGCACGTAAATTGTGGTTTGCTTGCCCACAGAAATTAAACAGTGCAAAATGCACATGACAATTGAAAAATACCGGTCCTGCACCTTCAAAAGAGGAAGGCGGATGCACCCATAATCATCGGACACGGTAGCTTTCTGCCGACTCCGTTGAAACATTTTGAGAAATTTTCTGTCCCCCCTCCAGGAACGCACCTTGGTAGTGTGTTCCCATTGGTTGCTGGCCGCATTCCACATCGTATATGTGTAAAGAGACCCCACCCTGCACCATCCACTCAACCCGAAGACATGGCGAAGCCAAGGTGCATCACCCCCGACGATGCATCCACAATCAACCCTATAACCACACAACACAGTGTAACCATTGTCTAGAACATGTTGGATGCGCTCCAGGTTGTGTGCCAACAAATCCCAAAGAGCCTCTACATTGTGCTCGGAGCAAAGTGCCAAATCCAAGGTCCGGGTGTAGTTAATGCTCCGGGCACGCTCCCCGTTGTTGGCAAACAACACGGTGAATTGACACCATGGGCGGTCACCGCATGGAAACCCATCCCCTCGGACAATGAGTACATAGCGGTAGTCCGGCTCGTGAAATTCCATACCAGCCGGATCCATTAGATCCGGTTGGGAGGAGAGATACTCCATAAAGTCCTCAAAGGGCCAAAACAAACTTACAAACGTTTCCGCCGCCGGATCTTGACCTGCCAAAGGGTCATGAATCTTGGCCTCCAGCTGTTGAACGGAGGCGAGGCGTTCCCGCGTAGCGTCCATCCTTTCATACGATGGAAAGCACTTGCACCACGTTTTGAGCGCGGGCAATTCGGCCGCCACTGCCTTTTTGTGGACTCAAATCAGAAAGTCTTTGTACCTGAGGTGTGACATCCGTGTTTGAATCACTTGAAGTGTTCAAACAAGTTCAAAGTACACGTTTGAAGCACTTGCATAGATTCAAACACGGATTCAAACGCACACCTCGATTTGGGCATTTGCAATTTTAAAATCAACCAAACAGCCTCCGTTGAGGTCAACACCTCCTCCATTTTTTGTTTGATGCTCCTCCTCATCCGACGGGAAACACCGACTTTCGTTGACACCCGGCGTTACAAGGCACGTCCATACTGGTGTTTAAAAAATTTCAAGAAATTGGCCTCCAGATTCTCGTTCCGGTATGGGCGGCGCCCGTAGACCGGTTCTAACGCGTCCCTTAGCGTTTGGGACATGCCAAAAGGCGCTGCATTTGCAACAAGGGAAGTTGCCAACGTGAAATGGTGAGAAGGAACGTGGAAACCAAAAAAATGAGAATCCCAGCAAAACTGGTGCTAAAGCGGTCCTGATTGCATGTGTACGTAAACATTGCGTGGAAATTGTCTGTGGTTGCCTAAAAAATTGCAAAACTTGCAAAAAGTGCCAAATTTTGCAACAGAATGCGACAGGCCCCTGGCGGCGCACGCGGCGGCGGGGGCGCTCAGCGTTTGAATCAATTCAAATGGTTTCAACTGCTCCATTTGAATTTTTCCGGTGGTTCAAACCATTCAAACACTGTTCAAACAGGGTCCAGTCAGATGCGGTCAAGTCTATCATGATGGGGTGGGTGGCTGGGGGGGTCCGGCCGTGACCTGGCGGCACGACGGGCCGATCTGGTCGGCAGCGGTGGGGGAGGGAGGCGCGGCGGTGCGGTCTTCGCCTTCTGGGCTCGGCGTCTGCTGGGGGGAACAGTTCGCGTGGACTGCATTGGGGGGCGGGGGGGCCGGGCCTGGGGTTCCGGGGGTATGTGCGGGGGGCGTGTGCGGGTCACTGGGCGCGGTGGGTGTGCAGTGCGGCGTGGGGCTCCTTGCGGTGGGTGTGTGCGGGTTGCCGGGTGTGGGCGGTGGTGAGGGGTGTTCGGTTGTTTGGGCGGGTGGGGAAGGCCCGTGTTGTGGGACCCAGGGCTGCGCGCGATTCCGGGCGTGTGTTGGCCGCCGGGTGGGTAGCGGGCGGGGGGGGGGGGGGGGGGGGGGGGGGGGGGGGCAGGGGCGGGGATTGGGGGGGGGGGTGTGTTGTGTCGGTGTATCTGTCCGCTTGCAGCGGCGCGCCTGTATGGTCAGTTGTAGGCCGGGGGGTTTGGAGTAGAAGCTTGCCGTCTTCTGCGGCCGCGGCAAGGATTTCGCAGATGAGCGTGCGTATTTGGTGCACCTCTTGGTCAGTGGTGGGAAGAGGGTATGCTAGCTCTGGGGTACGGCCCACGCGGCAGAGGCTCCTGTTGATGGCGTGGTACCTGCAGGTGAGGGAGTGCCGTGGCCTGCGGGGGGGTCCTTCCGCGTGTCTGGGCCTGCCTCGAATTCTGTGTGGGCGGTGGGGATGGCTTAGATCCAGGGCACCGTCACCGTGGATGGCCAGCGGGGCTTGATCCCTTCGGTCAGGCAGAGCATGGCCAGTCCGCGGTGGTAGCCGGCCCGCCCTGAGGTGATACGGGCCAGGGCGCGGGCCACGGGTTTGTTCCCCGGCTGGAGGACGCCCCTGAAGACTTTGTGCGGGGTGGTGGGTTCCCCTACTGCCCCTGGTGGGGCAGCCCCTGGGGCGAGCATGGTGTCGGTCCCTTTGACGAGCCATTGTGGGCCGGGGGCTGTTGCTGTAGCGGCCACTACGTAGTAGTGCCCGCGCTCGAGGACTGTACACCAGACCTCCGGCGGGGGGTGGTCGCTGTCTCTAGGTGGGGGAGGGAGGTCGTCGTCTGGGGTGCGGAGGCCGGCGACGCGGAGGGCGGTGTCGCGGGTTGGTGCGGTGGCCTGTTCCCATTGTTCCGTGTGGCTCGGGTCTGCTGGGTGGTCCTTCCCCGCTGGTGACGCCGTTCTGTGGGGGGCCTGGCCACGGGACGCTGCGGTGGACACGCACAAGCAAGCAGGCAGGCAAAGCACTGCGCTCACAGGGGCATCATCACGCTCGTGTCATGTGACAAAGCGTTTCAGGATCCTTGCCACTCTGAAACAAAGGAACAAAAGTATGTACAGCAACACATCAGGATATGTACACATGGGGTTAAGACTGGACTGAGGTAAGGGCACCACAGGACAATAGACACTGAATCCCAACTCATATCCCAATCCCAAGTCCGACCCTCTCAGTGGCTGGCAGGGGCGGGGGCTCAAACACAACCCATGCCCTGCTCAGTCCGGACCCTGAAACCCTGCCAATGGGGGAGGCTGTGCCGCCCAGCCACAGGCGAGTTTCTGGGAACCATAGTACTCCAAGGCCAACCGACAGTCGCTCCCTATGCTCCCTTGACAGCAGGTCCCAACCCCACTCTGAGCCACAGATAAGGCCCCACCACTATCCCCTAGGAGTCTGTAGCTGAAAATGGGCTGTTTCAGCCCAAACTGATATTCGCTCCGAAAACTCCATAATTGACCCCTTGTCTGGACCCACCAGAGGTAGGGACGAGGCAACTGACCCTATGCCCTTCAAGTACGAACTCCCTGGAGCCCTCCCCCAACCTGGTTCCCTCTGAGGTCCCGGCATCAGGGCACCACGGGTTCATCAAGTGGGGTCATGATGCCAAACTGACAAAAATTGACGTCAGTCCCACGCGTGGCTCGCCCCGCCAGGGCTAGGCCAATGGCTCAGAGGATAGGAGGAAGGACCTAGGACATTTATCTGAGTGCACAACTTGAAATTAGGTCCGTGCTTTCTTTGAGCAAAGAGATATGGGGCCGCAAATTGACCACACGGGGGGGTGAAATTGGGGTCCCAAAAGGGGGTCATTTTGGCTGCTCAAAATGAGCCAAAATTGGGGGTGCCCTAAATATTATTATCTCCACGCCGGCTTGGAGATTGGATCCGCCATTCCATACGCAATCCACGGAGAGTCCAACAAAGACTCCCAATCACTTGGCTTCTGAAGATCTCCATGCCACTCAGCGTGGTGACAATCCAAATTGGGTCCACAATTGCCAAAACGGCAAAATCGTCCGCACTCACTTTGGGCTAGCACCTTGACAAAGGTTGCTCCGCTTCGCCCATGTGGTGTGCGAACCATGGTGACCAATATCCATAATACCAATGTCATATATGGTCCATTGGTCCATGCGTCCGGCGTGCACGAGGGGGCTGAACATGGTGCACGGCGGGCAGAAAATGTGGTAAATTGCTCAAAATGGCCGAAAGTGCGCACACTCATGGGTGGGGCAAATGAGGCACATGCCCGACTTTGACCGGAGTGTGCCATAGGATTGGTATCAAGTCATATGCGTCCAACATATCTTTTGGGCGTCGCCCAAACCCCTCCGGTTTTGGGAATGGCAGGGTCGCCAAGTGAGCCCATGATTTGGGATCCTCCCAAATCGCCAACATGGCGGCCATGGTATGCCAAGCCCAAGGGGAGTTGTTCGCCGGGTCCAAGATATGTTTGGCACCGAAGTATGTACCCCCATAACATACTTGGGTCATGATGTCAATTGAGCGCAACGTTGAGATACAAGGTCGCCACTTGACATCATGACGGGCAAAAAACAGCAAAATTGGTGAAAAAACAAGCAAAAGTGCCCTGAAAACTGCACAAATATATTATAATATCTTCGGCTTGGATTCAGTAGTCGCCCAATCCTTCTAAACTTAATGACTCAACACCAATGACCTTCGATTCAACATGTGTGCTCCACTTGGGGCGCTTTGGAAGGCCGCGCGCGCTGCCTCCCAAGTGGGCACATGCAAACATGGAATATTGCAAAAAACACAGCTTGCTCGCAACGCATCGCTTCGGGAGCGCTCCACAAGCGTCCCTTCACGGAGGTTAGGCTTGGGAGTGTTGGTTGGGAGTACAATGAAGGGCTTTGTGCGATATGGGGTCCATTGGCAGGTCAGTCTTGGAATGGTGCACCCGCCAAATGGGCACGTGATATGACGCCAAATATGGCATACAACCCTACCGTTGCCTTCTACACCCAACCTAGTGGCCTAGAATCAAAGTGTGCCTGGATTCTAGAGTAACTTTGGTCCCTTAACACGCATGCAAGTGCTTTGGTCAAAAATCGACCTCCCTTCGGAAAGCTGAATTTTAGCATGCAAGCAAAATATATTGCCAATATATATATGGAGATCATATATGTACTATCCGGGGAAGACAACTGATATGCCCCGGATGTAGAGGCAAGCAAAGAGGGAGAAAACGCCAACTCAACATACTTCTACACGTACTCCGACGCCAAGTACGTGAGATTGCCCATTTCTTGGAAAACACTTAAAATAAATAACCCTTTGGGCCTATGGAGTTGGGATTCTTTGGCCTCATCCTATGACTATGGGGGGCAAAACCTCATACACAGTGCCTATGGGGCACGTTAATTCGTCCTTGGGCGCTTGAACGCTCGTAACCCTTGATATTTCACTTGGGGGTTCAAAGCGCCTTCGGCCGCCGAGATTTTCTGGGAAAAATCTCGGACGCGATGCGTTTTATCAAGGACAAAATTGCGGATCACTCGAAGAGTGTTTCAGTCTTAACTTCCAAAAAGATCGTTTTACAGAATCATCTAATGCAGTGCACCGAACGGGCGACGTCAGGCGGCGATTTCACGACAATTAGAAATCGCGGTAGAAATCGGGTATTTCACCGATTTCTAACCGCAAATCGACCAAGACAGTAAAATTACGGTAATTCCACATCGACTTAATGGTTAGAAATCGGATTCCAGATTTCGCGGGTTAGAGAACAGGGATATCCCGCTGACAGCCGGTGTCAACGGCTTCCGCACGGGTGTGACGGCTCACAGGCCTTCGGGCCATGGGCTATAACGGGTGTGACGGCTCACAGGCCTCCAGGCCATGGGCCATAGGTTCTTGGTACCGCTTCACCCCCCTCCTTAGAGCAAACACTGGGCGAGGCTCGATAACACCCAAGCATGGCAGCAGGTACCCAGGACCATCCCCTGAAGGGGGGGGGGGGTGTCACATCCTCACTTCAGGCCGATTTGCGGGTTAGGCTGCCCAGTACAATCCCACAGTAAGACAGGTACGGTGCTGTAGCTGATAGTAACTGCAAGTATAGTATCAAGTATCAAGTCCCGGGTCCTGGCGGCGATGGTGCGGCATCAAAAGGACCCGTTAACCCATACTAGGCGCACCGGGTGCCGGCTGCTACGGTCACTACCACAGTGGCAGTGGCATACACGGCCAACATAGGCGTCACACGATGACCGAGGTGGTCCCACAGGTCGAAAGCGACCACAAAGATCCATCAGGCTACCCCAGGCTTCCCAAGGCCGCAGTCTGGGGGAGAGTCCCCACGGGTCCTTCCTTGGGCGCACCATGTCCATATCCACGACGCGAGTCCAGAGTGGTAAAGCCAAACGAGCTCCTCCATAAGGGATCTGGCATCAAGGCCGTCTTTTCCCTCGCCCCATTACCACGAAGGCCATGCATGGGGGAGTCCCCATGCAGTCTGGGCGGAGGCGCCGACTCCTCAAACCACCAGTTCCCCAGGCAGACTGACCGAGGTCAGGACACCGGAGGTCGCCAGCCGACTGCAGGTGCGTCTGCAAGTCGGTAGGCTCACACTAGGACTGACAGTGGCGGACCGCTGGGAGTGTAGTCAGGCAACTGGGCCTCCCGCCTGGCGCCATCAGGATCTCAGCACATCACAGCCACTAGGGCACATGGTATCACGGGCACTCAAACAGAGGAATCTGTACTTAGGTACTGGTCCAGGCTGGACCTTATGTAAGAGCATGTACACGGCGACTCAGGGCGCCTTCGTATTCCGATTCGCATCCCTTCGGGGGGAAACACAGTCCATACCTCGGTGATGGCCTGACAACACGTAACATACAGATGCACATATCCTGGAGAACAGAAAAATAAGCAATAAGCGGGGTAATAGGCGTGTAAACACACTCTGGACAGAGCGCCAAACCACGCCTCGGTTAGGATAAGGCATATGCAGGAGGGTGGACAGGAAAACGCCTGAGTTCAGGCCATATATAGTCACAGCCATAAACCCCTCATTCCCTCGACTCAAGACCTTCCCTTGACTCACCAACATATTGCCCTGAACCAGGTCAAATGAGATGGCTGAATGCCATGTGTCACAAGTCAATACACAAACCCCAAAAATGTGTTCACTCCCAAGCCTCTAAATCCTAGCCCAATAGGGGAGGTGGCGTGTCATGGCGTAGAGTGGCACTCAGGACCATGCCCTACCCTGACATAACGTTGGATGGACTTGGAGTTGAATGGGCTTGGAGAACTGCCCCATGAGTTTGAACTCATAACATGCCAAAAACTGCCAATTCACACCATATTAGCCATATATCAAATATATGCTCAAAATTGATGTTACCACTTATCCGAAGGCTCAAAGTATGCATGGAATGGAAGTCTAGTATTCATGGAGGATAGAGACCAAAGATCAATGCCCATGTACATCCCCACTTTACCCTCGAAACCCCTTCGGATATGGGCGCCACGCACTGCCCAAGTCAGCCCATGATCTGGAGACCAATTCTTGTAATGCTTCCTGTGCCAAGCCAAATGGAGTACGCGATCCGGCATATGGTGGTGTTCAAGTCCAAAGCATATGGCAACATATGAACAACATACCTTGGTTCGACTCTCCATAGGCTTCTTGCTCTTTACCGATCAGTTGAGCACACAAAATACAAAAATGAGCAAAAATTGAGGTCAAAAACATGAAAATATGTCCAAATACAAAGTTATCATGATAGTATATCTCTATGCTCACCAATGATATCCGCTCATGGCTCAATACACAAATGATTGGAACCATTTGCGAACAATTCCCCCACTTGGATCCCCAATCAGGCGCATGGAGATACCTTCGCCACTCATATCTACATGCCCCATGAAAATGGGAGTGCACTCATGGATCTCTTTGTCAAACATACCATGAGCAATACATACGCGGTAGACTTAGTCTAGCGCTTTGAATTCCACAATTGGGACATGGGCAAAGCCCTTGTCACGTGTGGCTCCCCATCTCCTCGACCACACGAAGATATATAACATGGGCGTGAGCATATCAAGACAATACTACCAATATCACACATAACCCTTAAAATAGGCTCCCACCATGGTATGCCATGTCCCTCCATGATCATAACCTTGGGTTAAATGGACGTGGGAACCTAAGAAAAGATGCCATGCCACCGCAAGACTCATGCGCTACACTCGAAAGTCATAATATCAAGTCCGGACACACGGTCAACAAGTTATAAACAAGTTTCTACCACGTTGACCATGATCCTATGATACAACGGGTGTGTGTGACGAATTAGGGTGTTGTTCCCTACCAAAAAAAAGTTGAGACTAAGGCGCTTGCAACGCAACCTTCCCTATTCTCTTTCCTCACACTCGCGCGTAGATATGGCCCCTCAAAGTTGTCCCACGATTCACTTTTGTTTCCCTTATATCTCCAAGTCAAATGGGTGGCAAGTATAAGGGAAACCTGATTTGGGCATAGGGAAAGGAGTATGACCACTCCAAGAAGACCAAATCAAGTGCGGCGATGTCAAAGTCGAAAAGCCGATTTCGACATCGCGAAAAATTCAGATTAAAATTTCGAGTGCTTATTTAGAAAATTGCGGAAGCAACGAACCCTTTACAGATGAAATCTGACCCTTCATCGGAGTTTCCGCCAAAATATCTGGAAATAACAGTTAACCAATTGGTTACCGCAAAATCGCGAGCCAACTGACAGTCGCCGATACATTGACTATCAGAACGAAAGGCTGAAAAATCACGGAAACATTATGATAAAAAAACCCTGTTGATTCCTGATATTCTGATATATAAATCTCCGCTGGCGGCGCCTCAGTACTGAATGTGGCCGCTCATAGCCGGTATGGCCAAACCTATCACACTATCACATCGGGTTAGGTCAGGTGGATGGGAGAGTATGATATCAGCCAATGGCGGCTTGCCGGCACATAGAAACCAACCCCAGTGACCCCAAGATGGCCACGGGGGTCCGAACCGGCTTCAACCCCCTTCTCAGAGCGTTGTATCCGCTCGGAAACCATTGAAGAGAGGACGGGAGGACCCCAATGGGCTCCAAACCCCCGTCCCATGTCCCAAGGACACATGGAGGCCGCACACACGTCGTAGGCGTCCCCCATGCCCCAAGGGAGGGGTGAGGACACTGATAATCAGTGCCCTACGCCTTATCCGGTCTCCTCTTGATCTACAACATGGACCAAGGGGATCAAAGATAGAAAAACGTCGTCGGTCGACCTAAATAAGTATACCACAATGAAATATATAGGTGGAGATCGAGTGAAGGGGGTATATGGCCACTCAAAGCCGACAAATCCCCGGATGAACGCCCTCACCCGTCTCCCAAGCACAAAAACAAACAAAAATGCCAAGGGGGATCCATTATGGTGCTACAGCAGCTACCAAGTGGACCAACACGTCCTTGACATCCAAAGAAATGATCTTTTTATTCAGGTAGTCCATCCAGACCGTGGTGTACCTCGGCACAAAACTGCTCGGAGGCTCCCACGAGTCCCTGGATGCGGCGAATCCCTTCCAACGGACTTTATAAAGCCTCATCCCAGGCGTCCCCGGGTCCGGCTTGTCCGCCAGGATCTTCTCGGCGGTGAAGTCGTCGTCCTCACACTCGTCGTCCGAGTCCACATCGCCGGCCGTGAACTCGAAGGTGACGGGACGTCCGCTGGGGTCTGGTGCTCGGGGACGAAGCTGGGTGTGGTCGCGGTCGAGGATCTTGTTATCCCCCACACGAACCGCATACACATCCTGCCCGATCTTCCGCACGATTACCCCCGGCACATACCAGGACGCCTGCCGATGCCTGGACAGGACATCCTTGTGGTGCCGCTCCACCCACACGGTGTCTTGGAGAGCATACTTCTGGACCTTTCCCTGCTTGAAGTACTTGGCCCTCTTGTCATGCTCGTCCTGAAGCGCCTTGCACACCTTGGCCGCCGTGTCGTCCGCCTCAGCCATCATGGCGTTCGCATCCCGGGCCACTTTGCCATGGTTCAACCAAGGGAGAGTGCGTGACACTCGATCCCGCAGGAACAGGATGCGATGGGGCGACAATCCAGTGGGTCCCGGAAGGTCGTGATACGCTTCGAGCACCCTCCACAGCGAGTTATACCAGTTCCGGCCCGGTTCGTCAATGTGCAGCTGGCGGAACTTCTCGAACATCTGCTGCCCGGCCACCTCAGCACGGCCATTCGACCGGCTGTGGTACGCCACGGTCTTGGCATGCCGAATCCCCATGTGCTTGCACATCGTCTTGAACCACGTCTCCACGAATTGACTGTCCCGATCGCTGCAGATGACAGCCGGGACATCAAAAATCGTCAGCCAATGCCTGATCATGGCATTAGCGACGGTCTTGGCCTGCAGCCCCACTCCATGCTTGTTCTTCTTGTCCTTCTTCTTGGACTTCTTGCCAGGGACCGCCACGATATACCCACTGTGCCTATCCACCGCCAGGATGACACAGTCGTAGGTCTCTCCTTCCACGGTGACCTCAGGCATGGCGAATACATCCATGGCCACTGACCGCATAGGGGCCTCCGGTATAGCCGTATACACCGGGTTGCCCGCTGTGGAGTGGTTGGGGCTCTTCGTGGCCCGACACACGGCACAGTCGCTGCAGTACCTATCCAGGATGGCGTAGTACCCCGGAGGGAACTTGAAACGCCACTCCAGGTCCTGCTGGATTTTCTCTCGGCCAGGGTGCATGAGCTGGGCGTTGTGCCAATGGTCGATGAGCTCCTCCACTCGGTTTTCGGGCACCAGCAGCTTGTCCTTGAGGAACAACTTGTCGCCATCCTCGGTCAAGCCCTGGGGCCATTCGTCGTCCGACGGGGCGCTCACGGCATTCCAGTACTTGCTCCAATGCTCGGATGCCGCATAGTCATCCGACCAGTCCTCTGTGACCACCGACCTGACTAGCTCTGCCGGGGCCCCCATCCATTGCTCGAGGGTTTCCTCTCGAATAGCTTGGACGTGGGCACCCCGGAATTTGGCCTGGTCCGTACGGTTTGCCATCACCACAAAGCACTTGACCCCCTCTTGCTCCATGGCCTTCTTCATCTCGATGATGCGCTTGGCCTCCTCGGTTTCCTCGGCGTCCCCATGGCTGGATATGTCCATCCAAGCCTTGCCCGCGGGGTAGGCCCATCGACTGAGGCAATCTGCCACAGTGTTGTCCTTCCCCGGGACGTATACGACGCTGAGGTCGAACTTGGCTACGTCTCATGCCATTGGGCCCTCCTTGCCGCCGGTCCCGAGGGGGTGTCGACGTGCTCCTTGTGCCAGCTCTGCAAGGACTGATGGTCCGTGCAAACCACCACCGGTTGCAATCCGATGTGGCCAGACCACTTCCTGAGCGCACAAACAATGGCGTACGTCTCCTTCTCCCTCGCGGTCCAGGTGCGGCGTTGGCCCTCGGCCAGGATCCGACTCCAAAACGCCACGGGTACGTGTGACCCGTCGTCCCGGATCTGCTCGAGGACTGCCCCTACAGCATAGTCCGAGGCGTCCGTCCGTAGCACGAATCCATTGTCCGGGTCCACCAAGAATAGCCCCAGCTGCCCCAGGAGTCGCTCCTTCAGGCGGCTGAACGCATCTTCGGCCTCAGGGGTCCAGGCAAGCTTCTTCTTGCTTCCCTTCCGGCCATCGAACTTCCCCACCTGCAGCATCTTGTGCAGCGGCCCCGAGAGTTCTGCATACATCCGGACATAGCCCGAATAGTAATTGCAGAACCCCATGAAGGACCGGAGTTCGCTGATGGTCTGGGGCTTCTCCCAGTGGTGCAGGGACGCCAGCTTCCCAGGCATGGGACGGCGTTGCCCGTGACCAACCACGTGACCCGCGAACTCCACTTCCTTCACGAAGAGTGAGGCTTTGGTGGGCTTGCACACCATGTTGTGCTTGTCCAACTCGCTGAGCACTCGGCGCAGATCCTTCTCATGCGCGTCGATGAGCTCGTCCTCAGTCATGTTCTCCGTGCCGGACCCGATGATGATGTCATCCACGAAGGGATCGGCACAGTCCCGGACAGGACCGAGTAGATCCTCCATTATGCGCTGGAAAGCGGCGTTGCCATTCTTGGCGCCCATAGGCACCACTTTCCACTGCATGGGCCCCAGCGGCGTCGACATCGCTGTGCAGGGCCTGGAGTCCGGGTGTAGCGGCATCTGGTGATAACCGTGTTTCAGGTCTAACACCGTGAGGATCCGCTTTTTCTGTTGTTTTTGGAGGATGGAGTCGATCAGGGGAAGCGAGTACGAGTCGTGCTCGGTCTGCTCGTTCAAACCTCTGTAATCAACCACCAACCTCCACTCGCCCTTCTCCTTCTTTGGCACGATAAAGGCTGGGCTGGCCCACTCACTGTCGGAGGGTTCGATCCATCCCCGCTCAATGAGCTCGGCCAACAGCTTTTTCATGGCCTCGGCCCGATCGCCCTGAAGCTGGTACTCCCGATGACGATAGATCTTGGGGTTCGGCTTCAGCTTGACCTTCGCTGTGCCAAACCTCCCCCGATCTCGAGGGTTCTTGTTGGCGACGCCACTGAATAGCCGCGGATAGGCCTTGATCAGCCTCTCCTTCAGCTCGGCGACCTTCGGGTTCTCCTTGGCCTCTTCAGCCGCTTGCTTCGGTATCAATACAACCGACCGCACTGCGGTATAGGCCTCTTCCGGGTCCGAATCCGACTTTTCCTCGGCCGATATGCCGTCTTCATCATCGTGGGGTGCACTTTCCACCGATAACCTTCGAAAATTTGCGGCGTCGAGCTGGTTATTGTCGCTATCGGCCCCCATTATTGGAAAATCCCACGTTGGCGGGTCCGACCCAACCGGACCATCGTATTGGTCCGCGATGTGATCCCTGACCCTCGCCACGAACTAATCCTTCTCGTACTTGCCGGTGACCAACATCTTGTCATCCCACCAATGCGGAGATGTGACCATGGCCCGCCTCTTCTTGGCTGCCACACGGTCCTGCATCCCCATCTGCATGTAGTTGACGACGTCGTCGATTTCGGACTGGGACAGGATGTCAATGCCATCAACTGGCTGATCCGTCCCCTCCTTGGGCTCGAACATGACCTTCATGGGCACCGCCTCCACCCTACGGATGAATGCTTCATCACCCGTGGGCTGGGCTTGCGCCCCATCCACCAGGAAAGCCTTGGTACCCAACGCTTGACCCAGGGAGGGCATTGGTACAACTTTGGCGTCGATGAACAACTCCTCCTCTGGCCCGAATGACATCTCGTTCAGGGTGATGGAGTCCAGCGTCGACTTGAGACCCTCCAGCGGACATGGGGTGGATCCTATGCCGGTTGTGACCAGGATCCCCTTCGCCCTATCCGCGATGATCTTCTCCACCGTACGTCTGGTATTGTCCAGAGAGCCATGCCAATACATGGGTCCCCACCCATTCAAACCCCAATGCCTGTGCCAGGCTGAGTCTCCTCGATGCCAATGCCTCCTACTCCTCGGCTCCCAGCGTCTGGATCATCCTGTCATACACCTGTGGCGCCATTCCCTACTCCGTGAGCTGAACTCCGCGGTCTCCTCTGGACTTGGCACCCACAGCTTGCACCGCTCGGACGATCCGACCCTCTTCCTCAGCATTCCATTGGGATGATCCGCATGCATAATCCGTGGACAGCCATGTGAGGCATTCATCATCCTCCCGGACCAGCGTTGCGCGATGGGGAAGGGCTCCAATGGCGTTTGCCACCATGAAGTCATACCCCATGATCATATCCCAGTCTGTAATGTCGGCCACATAGAAGTTCCCGGATAGAGTGCTTCTCTTCGCCAGATCAGGGCGGTTCAAGCGCTCATGTTCCCAGAATTCCATACTGATAGTGGCCTCATGGGTGCCGCCACCCATAATCTCTCCATTGGCCACCTTCAGGCATACCGGTCTGCGGCTGGGCTGCAGGGATTCCTCCTTGAACAACCCTCTCCAGACCAGGCTCACCTGGGCACCCGTATCCAACAGAACATCCACCACCAACTCCTCTCGTCCGCACCGTACACGCACCTTCAAGTGCAACTGCCGCTCGTCACCATGCGGTGTATGGACGACTCTCACGGCATGCAACTCTAGCACGTCCGGGTGCATCAGGACTTCGAGGGTATGATCACGGATGGTGTAGATCTTGGGTTGGTCTTGCCCGTCCACGGGGCTCTCCGTGGTCGCTCCTTCCTTCTTACCACGTCCTTTGCCCACATAAACTTCCCTTGGCAGGGCGCTCCAGGGGTTGGGAGTGGCGAAACTCAGTGGTTTTGGCTCTTCTAGAGCCTTCTTCGGCACCCGATGTGCCTTCGCTTTCTCTGGGATTCCACTGATTTTCGGAGGAGAGACCTCCGAGGTCCCACTCCCGTGGGGGCACCTCTAGACTTGACTTTCCGCAGCCCCTTCCGGCTGCGATCCGCCAGGACTTTGTCCGCCACGTCGCTGGGCTTTGAGTTCCTCCAACGTCCTCAACATGTCCTCAGCAACTTCCTCGATCGACCTCACTCGTCGGTGTTGGCCAGGTCCACCACCATAGCCTCTTGCTCCGCCTTTTCCTTGGCCTTTGCCTTGGCCTTTTCCCCCGTCTCCGCCTTTCGCCTTCCAATCGGAAATCCGCTGCTCCTTGGGCTTCTTCTCGGGGTGGGCGGCGAAGTAGGCCTTCTTGTCCGCCTCATACACCTTGCACTGACGGTGGTCGTGTGCATGGTTGTTTCCCTTGCCATAACAGACCCAGCACCCGTCGTGCTGAGATCTGTACTCCCGGAACGAGAGCGGTGGGTTCCCGATCCTCCCTGGCTCTCTGTTCTTCCTGGGTCCCATCTTGTTCCATCTGGACCTATCCTGCCCATGTTCCCTCACGTTGTGCGCCACAAACGCGAAGAAATGGGCCTCCTCGTGATCCTCCCGGGACCAGTGGTCCTGGCCACTTCCACTTCCATCCTCCGCAGAGTTGGCCATGTCCTCCTGGATTTCTCGATGATGGCGGTCTTTTTTGTGGCCTCGTTGTCCATGACCATGAGAAAATTTTATAGTGTTTTCAGCACTGTGTTTTTGCTTCTCCTGCTGCTTGCTGTAGGTGTAGGGTTTCCTGCTGCTTGTTTTGGAAGATGAAAACCTTTGTTTTGCAGAAATAGAGTCAATCCAGGATAACCCAAGCCAGAAGTGTGCAACGAGGAGCAGATCAGGATCAAAGCATGAAGAGCTGCAGTGTAAACAGTGAAAGATGATTGGATATTCACAGAAACTGCAACTCAGGTCACAAATGAATGCATATTCACAAAGATAGCTGAAATGTTTTTGGAAAAGAGTTAGAAAACTGCCTCATGGTCACTCTCTCTCCACAGTGCCATCTTAGGAGATGTGCACTCTTTGTTTTGGGTCCCATATGTGCTGAGGTGGCATGGTATGTGGCGATGAGGTCACTGCCATGTCACATGGGATCTTCCTACTTAGCTAGGCTGACCAGGAATTGAACCCAGGACCTCTCAAAAAGAGGTGCCCAGCCCCCTAGGGTGCATACCACTAGGATAGCTAAGAATTCATGGAAAAACATAGATAAATCCATAGGCTCTACTTTGGATATGTCAGTTCTCAGTCAACTCAGGAAAAGATGTTTTACTTCACATTGAAAGGGGATTAAGGGGTCCACTCCATATCCTGATTGGGTGTTTGGTTCCATAGGTCAAAATGTGTTATCACCAGTTTTGGTGGGACCAATACTAAGATAAAAATGCATGGATGCTCAGTGCATCTCTAATACAACTAGAGTATGCCTCAAAGCAATGGAAAAGCACTTTTTCTTATTCCCCCCCTGTGCTGTTGTGGCCACCACTGTCACATTTTAGGAAAAAGGGATTTTTTCTTGGCCTTTCCTTGGTTTCCACATCTACTTTAAAATACCTATAGCTTCCCTCACACTGAAAAATGGGCGCTCACCATGGCTCGCGCTCTTTTGCTGTTCTGTTTGTACAGTTTCCTACAGAAGACTCAGCGCTCATGGCGCTGCCGGGGCTCCTGTGGCTTGGTTGGGTTAGTATGGGAGCATGCCAAACATGTGCATATGCATCCCTCCCTCCAAGACGCAGCGTCGACACAAACCCAACGCAAGACACATTATACACACTCGCATGGGTTCTCGTAAACCTGCTGGCGACCTGTGACCTGTCTTAGGGCGAAGGGAGTCGAAGGAAAAATTAATTTGCCCCTTGGTGGGGTCTTGGTTCTGCTCAGTCTCTCCAGGCACCTGCGTTTCGGCCCGAACACGGCCTACTCAGCGAGGCTGCGCGTGGGTATCTGCAGAGGCAGGAATGGGAGAATTATGGACAAAATCCACGCAAAAACGAAGCGACGACATCAAAATCCGTCAAATGACGGCGTACAATTTTTCTGAAACAACACACCTGAGCAGAATCCAATTGTGCATCAGAAGCACATTTTTATAGAAATTATAGTCATATCTGGATTTTTTAAATCCAGAAATTCATACGCATAAAATGGCGGCGCGCAGGAGCGGCTCCTAGCGAAGCGCCGGAAAATGGAGAAATAATGGAATTATAAACGTATGTCTCACGTCTTCTTGAAAATGACGAGACACACATTCATAAATAAACATACAGATTCCACCCACACTAATAGAAGCTTCAAAAATTCAAGAATTCGAAAATGAACGAAAAGACTTCAATGAATCAGGTAGAAACTACAGGTATGCTCGTCTCGTATGCCGCATACACATTGCTCGTCTCGTGTCTCCGTGAACGAGCCTTGTAGCAATGCTAAGAACGATAGGACGCGATAGAGGGATTGATTAGAAAGATTGCAGATGATTAGCAGTCAGATCAGGGTGATTAGACATACACACAAGTGCATAGCAACGTTCTTCGCGTGCGCCCCGTTTTTCCTCTCACCTTGCTTCACTCCCCAGCGGTAGGTAAGGTAGGTACGCCCAGGTGGGGCCACCCCCTGATGGAGTCCGAGATTGCGGATGAGATGGGCAGGTTTGCCCTTGAAAGGCGTGCATACTCGTGCATGCACACACGCATTAAAGGGTAGGCCACGCGAAGTGCGCACGGTAAACCTTGTTTAGGCTACCCAGGGGCTCCTCGGTACGTTCTTTAAGAGAACCTGAGGAGTCCCTTAAAGCTTGCTTGCTTGACAAGGGTAGCTGGTCCTCCAGCGTGTTTGCGGACAGTGTATTATAGGTCACACTGAGAAGGGTATAAGACCTGGAGTGTGGCTTGGTTCCTCCGCCGCAAACGCCCTTTCATTTGCCTTTGTTTTACAGGTGGGCAGGTAGGGTGATTGGTGCAGCAGCATTTTTTTATGCCCTGCTAAACAAGGGCGCAGATCACACAAACAAGTAACTCCGCCTCTGCCTGTGGCAGAGCAGGGGGTCCGACTTCATCGACATCTGCGCCGTGCACGCAAGAGCACCTCTTCCCTCCAAGCCCTAGCAGGGGAAACGCGTCGTGGCGTCCCCTGTTACGCCACAGTTGCTTAGCAGCGCTGTGTTCTCTTGTCATTTCACAGGAGGGTCGCTAGGACCCACGACACCTTTGCCTTCGCAACGCCCAGTAGAGTTTGCGTGTAGGAGTGGTAGTCCTGAGTGGGGGCTTGAGCCAGTTGCAGCAGTGCTCGCCCACCAGGATGGTGCCACTGTAGGGTGTGTAGGACCTGTAGTGCGTGTGTCACTGTCCCACCCGTTTCCTGCAATTTTAGCAGGGTTGGCCGGCTGTGGCAGTGGTTAGGTCAGTGTTTTGGCCACATAGCAAAACGGCGTTTTCATGGCTTCATAGCTTTTGGCCACCCCTCCCTGTAGTAGACAGGTAGGTAGGGAAAACAATACCTGGATTAGTACGCTGGGTATTCCCCAAAGGTTTTGTGCCAGCACAGAAATTGGGCGCATAGGGGAGGGGAGACCCGGGGCGTACCCCGTGGCATCAATAAGCCAGCCCTCCAGGTTCAGCAAGGGCGCAGACTTGGGTATAATTAGGACACCACTTCTGCGGCTTGCTCTCAGGACCTTAGGAATAGCACACTCACACATACGCTTTGGCAGGTAAGGGTAAGGTTCAGTCCCTAGCTTTAGTCTTGGAGGCAAGCGTCTCAGCGAGCCTCAGCAACTCACCAAGGTTGTTCTGGGACAAGTAGTCAACCAGAACTGAGTTTAGGCGTCCCTCAGGTAGAACAAATGCAGAGAAGGGCTCCCAGGTGGCCTCTTCGACTCCAAACCCTTCCCAGAGGGTGAGGAAGCGCCAACCCTGGCGATAGCGGTGGCGTAGGACAGACTTCACCAGGTAGAAGCCTTCCTTAGCCATCTCCTCGGCGTTCATGTCGGAGAGTTCACCTTCAACTTCCATAGGGCTGGCAGCCCCTTGTAGGTCCAGAGCTGCGATTTCCTCGTCGTTCAGCTCCCACTCCTCCCCACAGAGGTCTTCAGGATCATAGTAGCGCTTCAGGTGTTGAGCAGCGCACACCAGGGCCCCCCCTAGACGGGGAGAACACCGCACGGTGATATGGTGTCCATCCACTGATAGGATCTTGTACGGCCCGAAGTATGGGTCATCGCTGGTAGAGCGCGGCCAGGCGGGCAGTCGACTGTGGTGCACCAGCACCCAGTCCCCTTCTTGGTAGGTGGCTGGTACTCGGTGCTTGTTCTTCTTGTTCCACTGACGCTCCCTCACTCTCTGGAGCATAGCCTTGGCCTTGTCCACCTTCGCTTGTTGCTCTTGGACCCATTCACCCACAGAAGAATGGGTGTCCTCTGGATAGGGGGCATGTAGAAACCATGCCGCGCGCCCCAGGAATAGCTCATGGGGCGAGTACCCAGTAGCCGAACTCTCTTGGGAGTTCATCATCAAGGATACAACGGGGAGTACTCTCACCCAGTCTCTGGTGCGTTCAGTTTTGCACCATATCCGTACGTTCTCCTTCAGGACACGGATCTGTCGCTCACATAGGGGGTTGCTCGTGTGAGAGTAGGGAATCCCCGTAGACACCTGGACATTGAGGGATCTCAGGATCCTCTTGTACCAGCCAGTATCTGAGCGTACACGTACGTCCTCATCGGAGTTGATCTCCTTGGGCGCCCCATAGACACAAAGCCACTCCTCCAGGAGTATCTTGATAGTCTCTTCCCCGGTAATGTGCTTGATAAACCCTGGTAAACCTGGTCAACGCACACGTTACCACGAGGGCGAAGTCATAGCTCCCGAACTTCGGCATCTCCGTGTAGTCCACGTATAGAACACTGTTGGCACAGTGTGGGATGGGCAGGGTCGAGTAGAGATCTCTGTCCCTGATATCCCCTGGTTTACAGGAACTGCACGGGCACTTGTCCACGATAGGCTGGAGGGTTTTCCGCAGTTGGTCGTCAGTCCACGTAGTGTGGAACCGCTGCTTGAACAGCCTCAGGGTACGGTCCGCACCCACATGACCACTGGACTCATGGGTCCACTTCAGCAGCGCTGGGACTCCGTCACTAGGCACCACGATGCGGTCTTTGTGCCAGAGGTAGCTCTTGTCCCTCTTCCGGTGGTCTTGGTTGACCAGGAGGGGTTCAAGGCGTTTCTCCAGGCGCTTGTAGATATCCCCAAACTCCTTCAGGTACTCCGATTGTTGGAGTCCATCCAGGGGGCGTATCATGGTCATGTTCAGGTCCAGGTGTACGCCCATACGGCTGAACGCCTCCTTAGCCAGCGCTTCAGACCGGGCACCAATCAGGGTGTCGAAGTTGTTGCGGCTGATGTAGTCGGCACACTCGTTCTTCACTCCCTGGATATGGTGTACCGTCAGCCGTAGTTGACTGAGGTAGGTCCACCAGCGTCGTAGCTTGGCCTTCTCAGGTGGGGGACCCTTCTGGAAACTGCGGACCGGTTCTTGGTCGCACAGCCAGACCACAGGGTTACTCCCCAACAGTCGTGCTTGTGAGGATAGCACCAGCATACCCGCGAGCAATTCCTGCTCATAGGTGGAGTAGTTCCCCCTGGCCTGGTTCCACTTCCAGTTCCAGTGGCCCAGACGTACCAGGACCCACTTGTCGTCAGGGTAGCTGTGCTTGAGGGTTCCATCTCGGTTGAGACCTTCCGTCCCCCATCGGGAAATGGCCGAGTCGAACTCCTCCTTCTCTAGTGCTTGCCATTGGAACAACGTTCCACCACCGCCCACATTGCTGGCGTCGGTCACGAGGATAATCTCCCCTTGTGCCCTAGGCACGCCCAAGCACTTAGTGTTGGCTACCTTGTCTTTGAGCTCGTCAAACGCTTGTTGCTCTTGTGGGCCCGAGCGCCAAGTAGTACTCTTCTTGATCAAGTCCGTCAGAACGGCGCTGGTATAGGTGAAGTTCTTGATGTGGCGGCGATAGAAGTTGCACGCCCCAATGAAACTGCATACATCATGAAGTCCTTTCTTGGGGTCTTCGTGTCGTACCTTGGCATCCATCAGGGGTTTGGCCTTAAAGGCCGCTGGGGTCCACCACCCATAGCCAACGTCAAACCCCAGGTACTGCATGGTCTCCTGCATGAACTCACACTTCTCCAGCTTGAGTCGTGTGTGGTTCTCCTGGCAGACCGCAAAGAACTCACCCAAGAGGATTAGGTGATCCTCCTGGGTATTGGTCCCGAGGCATACATCGTCGATGTGAGCCTCCATCTCGGCCCCACGGGATATGAGCTCCTGCACCTTAGGTCTCCTTCGTAGGATGGACAAGATCTTGTTCATCAGCTCTTGGAAAAGAGCGGGTGCGTTAGCCACGCCAAACGGCATGACCTTCCACTTGAACACCCTCCCCTGAGGGGTGATGAAGGCCAGTAGTTCCTGTGCGTTGGGCGTCAGGTCCACTTGCCAGAATCCGCTTCGCTTGTCCATCTTGGTCTTGTAGCGGCAGGAGGCTATCTTCTCCAGGGTAGACTCCATATTGGGAATGCACCCTGAGTGGTTCAGCGTCTTCTTGTTCAGCTCTCCGTAGTCCACTACCAGCCGTTTGGCTGTAGACCCAGGTTTAGCCACCAGGAAACAGGGGCTGCAGTGTAGGGGGTAGTCCCCGTCCTTGTACTCCAGGACTAGGCCAGCGTCGATACATTCTTGTATCTGTCGCTCGATCTCGTCGGCCTGCCCTTTAGGAGCTGGATAGGGTCTCCTCCGGATCTTGTGACCCACGAACTCGGGTTTCAGCTTGAGGTCCATCTGTACCAGCTTGTCACATGAGGCTGGAGGGGGTAGTTCTCCGAACACCTCCAGATAGGTCCTTATAAGCTTCTGTACCCGCGGGTCCAAGACCTTGATCTTGTCCTCCATGTCCTCGTCAGAGTGTAAGTTGCTGGCCCCCTGAGTAATAGACGTCGGGAGGTGGTCCTCCACCGACTCTTCGCCCGTGGTAGTATCCTTCAGCCCTTGGTAGGCATACAGAAGGTCTTGTTCAACCATCTCCGGTGGACGATGGCAACATAGGCAAGCTCGAGGGGGTTCACATACACATTCCTCCGAGAGGTCGTCCTCCTCTGGGGTCCTCACATGGGCGCCCCACACGCTCTTCATGAGCTTAAGGTCTACCTCCCTTTGCCAGGTGGTGATCTTCTGTTCGAGGTCCTCCTTCAATTGGGATAGGTCTCCCATACGTCCTTGCTTCAGTGGCCATGAGCTGCGGGTAGGCTTCGCGTAGCATAGCTTTTTCGCCACCACTTTCCTCTTGGAATCCACATACTCCCTGAGCCTGGATCGAGGGTCCAACTCCTCGTCCACGGGGTCTTCGACCCTCATGGAGAGTAGGGGTTTTGGTGGGGCGACGTACTCGGCGTTCTCCACTTCCTCCACACAGGTCTGCACGAAGAAGGCGTCGTGCTCAGTTTCGTCTTCTGAGTGGATAGAGCTAGGTAGCTCAGATAGTCCACACTCAGAGACTCCATCAGGAACAGGTACACAGCAGGGAGAGTTGGGGGCGTTGGTGTCAGTCACGACGTACTCATCTCCTCCGGGTGTAGTTTCAACAGCATCTTGAGGTCGTAGGCGATCCTTCAAGTCACCCAAGGCGAGTCCATCGCTTTCACGTTGTATAGCCTGGACCAGAGTCGGGTCCGGGTCCTCCCAGGGGATGGTGGTAAGACTTCCGTCCACCACGCTGAGCATACTCCCCCATCCGGGCTTCCCAATAGGCGTCTTGCGTCCCAGAGGCACGTAGATGGCCTCATCAGGCAAACGAACAGAGCTGATAGTCAGCCTGTCCAGGAGGTTTCGCCAGTACTCATTGCCCCCATGGGCTCCCCAATCGGGGGAACACAGGACCATACGGGAACGTTCCAAGGCCACCTTGGTCAGCACCTTCCCCAGTTCACTGAACCTGGGGTTCCGGTAGGCCATCCCGAAAGAGGGCCAGTAAAATTTGTAGCTGCAGTTCTTCCCCTTGCTGCAGTAAAGGTCCAGTACATGTTGCTTGTCGCTGGCGAACAACTCCACACTCAGGTCTTCTCGAGAGTAACCCAACTCCTTCAGACCTTGGTCTAGGACTTCCCCCAATAGTTGATAGTCCTCAGTTTTGGAGGCCGCCATCATGTTTGAGGGCTCCTCCTTGGATAGTCTCACGTAACTCGAGGTATGCTCCGACTGCTCCAGTGGCACAGACTCTCTGCCACTGCCGTGGTCCACGTAGAGGAGGTAGGGCGCTTGCAGCGTCAGGGATTGTATCTGGGAGTGCTGTACGAAGAAGTCAGTACCCAGTACAAAGTCGAAGGCCTCAGTGTCCATCACATAGAACCGATGGGCGATAGTCCTGGAGCCCATAGGTACCTCCACTTCACAGTCCCCGCAGCTGTGCACCACATGTCCAATCCCCATGCGTATAGCGGCGGTGGTCATGGTGTTCTTCAGGCTCCCACAAGGTAAAATTTTCTTGGCCACTATAGATATGGTGGCGCCAGTGTCCAATACCCCCAGGTATTCACGTCCCCCTAGTCGGATACGTACCCAAAACACCAGGTCTTGGGTGCCACCAGAGCGTCCCCGTCAGCACTCTGCGGGACAGGTCACCTCGAACCCCTTGTTCCGCAATTTGCGGGCCATCCTCATGAAACAGCTCCTCTTCTTAGCGTTGCCGTCGTCACCACCTTCATGCTCACGCTTGGCTCCTTGTTCTTGCTGGGCCTGCGTCTGTGAGCGTGTGGTAGGACCAGACTGCCCTGCAGAGGGCTCCGAGTTCCCCCCTGGATTAGGGTTGGGGTTGCCTCCGTTCTTGTCTTTGTTGTTGTTGTCGGGCTGGCGGTTAGCGCCTCCTCCTCGTCCACCTTGACCCTTGTCTTGTCCACCTTGGCCACGTCCTTTAGACTTGCCCTTGCCGGAGTCGTTGCCTTTGCCTTTGCCTCAACCTTTGCCTGAGCCTTTGCCAGGATCTTCCCCCTTAAGCTTCGCCGATAGGCGTTGCTTATGGTAGCACTCGTCCTCGTAGTCCTTCCGCTTACCGCAGAATGCACACGTGATGGTGCAGCGGTAATGATCCGGCAGCTTCTCTTTGGCGCCGGTGTTCTTCTCCTGCTGCTTCCCCTGGACTACGAAGCAGTCTCGCTGCTCGCAGTCAGAGGCGTGCTGCAGGTGGCCCTGCTCGTCTCTGGCATCACACCAGAATAGCTCCTTCACGTTCTCCATAGTACGGGCGTGGGCGTGTTTGGGGGTAGTCCCCTGCCCAGGTCGGGACCCTTGGTACCCTTTGCCTCCAGAACCTCCACCACCAGGACGGTAGTTGTTCAGGTGCTGGTCGCTCTCCTTCTCCAGCGCCATCTCCAGGAGCAGCACGCATAGATCCTCGTAGTGGAGGGATCTAGCCTAGGAATACTCCAGATGCTGCAGCCACTGTCTCCTCAAGGTCGGACACTTTTCGCAGGGGCATTGTTACTGTGAAAAACAAACTGCGTAAATGTATCCTCCTAAAAATCGTTGTTCGAAAACCTTTCCGGCTTGAAACATCAACCTGTTAAACAGTTTTCGCGCCACCAAATGTTCAATGATTCGCTGGTTGCATGCACCATTTTTGGTTTACTGTAACTGTCTGGTAGTCCCGCATTTAACTGGTTAGACCTAATTGTGGTAGGCAGTTGCGGCGCGCTACCATCGCTGTTGGGCCGTGAAGTCAGCGGTGACCACAGTATGAAAACTAGAGATGCTGTCGGGACCTGCATGGGTGCCCATGCAGCAGCGCCGCATCAAAGGGAATGTACATGCTGTGTAGTTGGTGGATCTGTCCATTTTCTGTTTCTATGCACGCTGGTGACCTCCATTGCGCGAGGCTCCGCGCAAACATCCATAGAAATTTAATGTTTCTCATGCGCCATTCCATGGAGAGGCCTCGCGCATCAAACTACAGTTTGGTCTGGAACATTTCTACATTTCAAGATTCACGGGTGTAGCGATATCGAAATTTATTCCTTAATAGATCCATTTCTATCACTCCATCCTGATAATGGTACAAAGTTACGTGTATAAATACGATAGGTTTCTCTTTTCCGACAACCTGTCGAATGCATTGCGCTGTCATACATTAATCTGACACAAATGAACGCCTTTGCGCGAGGCCTCGCGCAAAGAATGGACACAAAACAATACTTTTCCGTATATGACCCATGGGACGTGTCATTTCTAGGACAATATTTATTTCATGGTACTGGTTCGCGACGGTCCAGACATATCCATCAAAATAATTATTATTTGATGCTCTCCGAAACCTGTCGTTTTCCTACCTTTTCTGTTGTTTTTGACCCTGCAACTTGAGCCGCCTAAGCTCCGGGCACCCCTCCCCCCCCGCCTCAGGCTCCAAGCTGCCAACATACTCCAAGCCACGGAGATACCCACATGGGGGTGCGATGCAGCCACCGTCCGGTGGCTCCCTCCGGAGGACGGGGGCAGCCGGCTTACTGTGGCACATTTCAAAGACCAGGGGGCTACGTATGATGACACCCTGTCACGGTTGAGCAACGTTCCAGGGCCCCTGCTCCTCATGCTCCCCACCGGCCTCGCCGCCGCGCTACGCCAGGAGCTGGAGGGCAGCGCCGAGCTGAAGCTGGGCTGGGAGGCGGTCACGGACGGCACACTGCTGGCCCTCCTCCACCGGGGCACCGTGGACGGGTGCCGGTGGGACGCTCTTGTGCCCCACCTCACCGGGCGCCACACGTATATGACAATCCCCCCCCAAGGGGCACCCCCGCCCGGCGTGGGATAACCTCACAGCGGCCCTCCAGGACCACAGGATCCTCCCTGACGACACGTGGCAAGCGGTCCGACAGAAACCGCTCGGCAGGGACTACCGACGCCCTGTCCGTGCCCGCCTGCTGGAACTCCGGGAACCCCTTCACCAACGGCGGCACGACCTCTAGCTTCGCCGCCTCGACCCCTGGTCACTGGCCTCCCACCTCCCACAGTCACGCGTTCCCGTGGGGGGCCTGGCCACGGGACGCTGCGGTTGACACGCACAAGTGAGCAGGCAGGCAAAGCAACACGCTCACAGGGGCATCATTGCGCTTGTGTCATGTGACAAAGCGTTTCAGGATCCTTGCCACTCTGAAACAAGGGAACAAATGTATATACAGTTACACATCAGGATATGTACACATGGGGTTGAGACTGAACTGGGGTAAGGGCATCACAGGACAATAGACACTCAGTCCTAACTCGTATCCCAATCCCAGGTCCGACCCTCTCAGTGGCTGGTGGGGGCGGGGGCTCAAACACAACCCATGCCCTGCTCAGTCCGGACCCTGAAACCCTGCCAATAGGGGAGGTGTCCCGCCCAGCCACAGGGGAGTTCCTGGGAATCCAGTGGCAACAAGGCCAACCGACAGTGGCTCCCGATGCTCCCCCAACGGCAGGTCCCAACTCCTCTCTGAGCCAGAGAAATGGCTCCGCCATTATCCCCTAGGAGTTGGTAGCTGAAAATGGGCTGTTTCAGCCGAAACTGATATTTGCTCAAAAATCTCCGAAATTGACCCCTCGTATGGACCCACCAAAGGTAGGAACGAGGCAACTGACCCCATGCCCTCCGAGTACGCACTCTCTGGAGCCCTCACCCAACCTGGTTCCCTCTGAAGTGCCGGCATCAGGGCACCACGAGTTCGTCAAGTGGGGTCATGATGCCAAAATCACCAAAATTGGCGTCATTCCCACGCGTGGCTCGCCCGGCCAGGGCCGGGCCAATGGCTCACAGGGTAGGAGACAGGACCGAGGACTCGTATCTGAGTGTACAACTTCAAATTGGGTCCAGGCTCCCTGTGGGCAAAGAGATATGGGGCCGCAAATTGACCACACGGGGGGGGGGTGAAATTGGGGTCCCAAAAGGGGGTCATTTTGGCTGCTCGAAATGAGCCAAAATTCGGGGGTGCTCCCAATAGTATATCTCCCGGCCGGCGTGGAGATCGGATCCGCCATTACATACGCGATCGACCATGTGTCCAACGTAGACTCCCATGCACTTGGCTCTCAAAGATCTTCATGCCACTGGGCGTGGTGAGGCTTCCAATTGGGTCCACAAATGCAAAAATTGCAAAATTGTCCCCACTCACTTTGAGCTAGCGCCTGAACGAAGGTTGCTCCGCTTCGCCCACGTGGTGTGTGAACCATGGGGACCTATATACATAACACCCATGTCATATATGGTCCATTGGTCCATGCGTCCGGCGTGCAGGGGGGGCTGAACATAGTGCACGGCGGGCAGAAAATGTGGAAAATTGCTCAAAATGGCCGAAAATGCGCACACTCATGTTTGGGGCAAATGAGGCACATGCCCGACTTGGACCGGAGTGTGCCATAGGATTGGTATCAAGTCATATGTGTCCAACATATCTTTTGGGCGTCGCCCAACTCCTCTGATATTGGGAATGGCAGGGTCGCCAAGTGAGCCCATGATTTGGGATAGTCCCAAATTGCCAACATGGCGGCCACGGTATGCCAAGCCCAAGAGGAGTTATTTGCCGGGTCTAAGATATGTTGGGCACCGAAGTATGTACCCCCATAACATACTTGAATCATGATGTCAATTGAGCGCAACGTTGAGATACACGATCGCCACGTGACATCATGACGGGCAAGAAATAGCAATATTGGCGAAAAAACACCCAAAAGTTCCTTGAAAGGCGCACAAATATATTATAATATCTTCGGCTTGGATTGAGTAATCGACCAATCCTTCTAAACACAATATCTTGACACCAATGACCTTCGATTCCACATATGTGCTCCACTTGGGGCGCTTTGAAAGGTTACGAGCGCTACTTCCCAAGTGGGCACATGAAAATATGGAAAATTGCAAAACACACACCTTGCTCCCAACGCATCGCTTTGGGATCGCCACACAAGCTTCCCTCCACGAAGGTTAGGCTTGCAATTGATCAGGGGGAGTATATTGAAGGGCCTCGTGCAATATGAGGTCCATTGGTGGGTGTATCGCTCTTAGCCAAACCCGCCAAATGGGCACGCAATACAACACATGGCACATACCACATACTGCCCAAAAAGGTAGCTCCCCCCACGATATGTCATGCCCCTCCAAGGGCATAACTTTGTGTCAATCGCTCATAGGAACTCAACGAAAATTCCTATGCAATACCAACACCCGCGCGCTACACTCGAAAGTTATCTTAACGCACGCAATATCATGGCCAAAGAGTTAAAACGCAAACTCTACCCTCTTGACCATGATCCATTACACTAGCGCGCACGTGTGGAGACGCAAGGCGTATAAAGCTTCCTAAATTATGTCGGGAGTATTGTGAATACATGCCATGTTTCGTTATTGTCATTCCTCGCAAGCGGCACGAGATATGACCCTCACATGTGGCCTCACGAATCAACTTTGTTTTGCCCATATCTCTAAGACAAATGGAAGGCAAGACAAAAGGAAAGTTGATTCGTGCATAGGGAAGAACGTAGATCCACTCGAAAGAGGTCAAATCAAGTGCGGGGATGTCGAAGTCGCAAATCCGATTTCGACATCCTGAAAAATTCGGATTAAGGTTGCGTGTGTACAATGTGAAAATTGCAGATGCATCAATGCAATTCCTGAAGACTTTAGAGTCTTCGTCACGGATTGCGCTAAAATGTCTGTAAATAACAGTTAAACTGGCGGTTACGCTAAAGTCGCGAGCCAACCGCCAGCAGTCAAAACATTGATTATCAGAACGGAAGCGTGAAAATTTACGGAAACAATATGAAAATAAAACCCTGTTGATTCCTGATATTCTGATGTGTAAATCTGAGCGGGCGACGCATCGGTTGCCGATGCGGCCGCTAATAGCTGAAATGCCCAGATCTCTCACAGAAACACGTCTTACCTACATCTGTTGTTAGGGTTAGGTTGCCGAATCGACGGCCGAAGGCGGTGCGGGGCAGATTGGCGTGAAAGAGTAAGATACCGGCAAATGGCAGTTTGCCGGTACATGGTAACATGCCCCAAGTGGCCGGAATGCCGTCACAAGGGCTTTGCGGCAAGGGACACGCTCCTGCCGGGCTCTCACCGGGCTTCACCGGGCGTCTTCCCCTCCGTACATAGGGTTAGTGGGCACACGGAGACCGGTTGTATACCCCACCATGGTCATGGGGTTCTGGGTACCGCTTCACCCCCCTCCTTAGAGCAAACCCTGGGGGGGGCTCGATAACACCACGCATGGCAATGGGTACCCAGGACCATCCCCTGAGGGGGGGGGGGGTGTCGTATCCTGACTTCAGGCTGATTCGCAGGTTAGGCTGCCCAAATCCCACAGTAAGACAGGTACGGTGCTGTAGCTGTTAGTAACTGCAAGTATAGTATCAAGTATCAAGTTCCGGGTCCTGGCGGCGATTGTTTGGCATCCAAAGGACCCGTTAACCCATACCAGGCGCACCGGGTGACGGCTGCTACGGTCACTACCACAGTGGCAGTGGCATACACGGCCAACATAGGCGTCACACGACGACCGAGGTGGTCCCACAGGTCGGAAGCGACCACAAAGATCCATCAGGCTACCCCAAGCTTCCCAAGGCCCGCCAGCTCGGGGAGAGTCCCCACGGGTCCTTCCTCGGGAGCACCATGTCCATATCCACGACGCGAGTCCAGAGTGGTACAGCCGAACGAGCTCCTCCTTAAGGGATCGGGCATCAAGGCCGTCTTTTCCCTCGCCCTATTACCACGAAGGCCATACATGAGGGAGTCCTCATGCAGTGTTGGCGGAGGCGTCGACTCCTCAAACCACCAGTTTCCCAGGCAGACTGACCGAGGTCAGGAACACCGGAGGTCGCCATCCGACTGCAAGTGCGTCTGCGAGTCGGTAGGCTCACACTGGGACTGGCAGTGGCAGACCGCTGGGAGTGTAGTCAGGCAACTGGGCTTCCCGCCTGGCGCCATCAGGATCTCAGCACATCACAGCCACTAGGGCACACGGATCACAGGCACTCAAACAGAGGAATCTGTACTTAGGTACTGGTCCAGGCTGGACCTTATGTAAAAACAAGTAAACGGCGACTCAGGCGCCTGCGTATTCCGATTCGCATCCCCTCGGGGGAAAAACAGTCCATACCTCGGTGATGGGCTGACAATAAGCAACATACAGATGCACATATCCTGGGGAACAGAAAAGCAAGCAATAAGCGGGGTAATAGGCGTGTAAACACACTCTGGACAGAGCGCCAAACCACGCCCCGGTTAGGATAAGGCATATGCAGGAGGGTGGACAGGAAAACGCCTGAGTTCAGGCCATATATAGTCTGCAGACACACGTCGGCTGGTCTGGATCCCGCAAGTGCCATGGGACCAGACCACACACGAAAAATATCGCAATCCCGATGACAGCGGCATCCGTTGGACAACGTCGTATGGGCTTCAAGGCCCCAAGAGCTCAAAAAGTGTGAAGGTCAGTCGCCCTACCTGGTTTCCCAAGTATTCAGCAGGGGGGGGAGTGACTAATAGAAGTGAAAGAGAGGTGCCATCGTCCTCTGGATTCAGCAGGGGGGGTTATATGGCCACTCTGATGGCAGGTCACCGAAAGATGGAAGAGAGCAAGCAAGCAAGGGACGATCCGTCGACCACACAAGCGCTCAAACTGCATCAAGGGAGAGCTCAGGGCGATGATCAGGCACCCCTGGCTGCAATCGCCCGGGTGAGTGCTGCCAAGTCCGAGACATGGATCTTGGTCTTGTGCTTGCGGATGTAGTCCATGAAGGGGGTATTGATCCGCGGCACGCACGAGGAGACGGGTTCCCAGGTGTCGTGGGATGGCCCATAGCCTCGCCAACGAACCTTGAACTCCAGGCCTCCGGGTGCCGAGGCGTTCGGACGCTGAGCCAGGATCTTCTCGACGGTATAGTCGTCCTGCTCAGCATAGTCGTCGTCCGAATCAGCCTTATGTGCGGCATAGCTCAGGGACACATGTTGGCCACGGACGTCGGGTTCCCGCACACGGAGTTGACTCTCGTGGCGCTCCCGGAACTGTCCGTGACCCACCTTGATGCGGTAGGTGTCCTCACCAATCCTGCGGACCACCTCTCCGGGTGTGAACCAGGTTTTGGTGCGGTGGGTGCCCATAGGGCGGGGTCTGACCACCCACACCGGGTCTCCCACCCTGAACTTTTGCGCTGTGGAGCTTGGGGCGGACTTCTAACGCTCAGCATGCTCCTTCTCGAGCTGCTGGCGGATGTCCCGCGCCGTTTGCTCTTGCCGCGCGAAGAATTCCTTGGCATCCATGGCCGTGCCATCACCAGACAAGGGAAGTCCCCGACCAAGGGGGTCCCTGCCGAACAGAATCTGGTGAGGGGACAAACCACCCGGAGTGGGGGTGTCATGATGGGCCTTCAGAGCAGGCCACATCTCCTCAAACCAGTTCCGACGTGGATTGGTGATGTGAATCTTGCGCAGCTTCTTGAACAGCTGCCGTCCAGCCACTTCAGCCCGGCCATTGGACCGGCTGAGATAGGCGACGCTCTTGGCGTGACGTATTCCCATTAGGGAACACATGGCCTTGAACCAGCCACCAGTAGACTGGGGCCCTCGGTCACTGCAAATGGTGCGGGGGATGTCAAAGACGTTCAGCCAATGACGAATCATCATGACTGCCACTTCCTTGGGAGACAACCCCTTTTTGCGTGCCGGAACGGCTACTACGTAGCCACTGTGGCCATCCACACAAAGGACCACACAGTCAAAGGTCTCCTTGCCAATGTGCACTTCGGGCATGGAGAAGACGTCCATGGCCACGCTCTCCATGGGCTGGTCAGGAACCGGGGTCCATTGGGCTTCCCCCTTGACGTTCTGGTTAATCGGGATTGCAGGCCTGACAGACCGAACAACCCTTCCTGACCTTCTGGATGGCGGTGTAGAGACCGATATGGTCGATCTCGAACCTGCGTTGCATGTCCAGGGCTTGCTTCTTGACCCCTGGGTGCAGCATGTGGTGGTGCCAAGCCTCACACAGCTCGAGCACTCGGGACTCCGGTACTAGCAGCTTACCATTCCGGTAGAGCTTGCCATCTTCCTCAGTCAGCCCCTTTGGCCACTTCTGCCCGTCATCAGGGTCGGTCACAGCCCTATACTCGGCCGCAAAGGCCTCGGACTTGGCGTAGTCGTCGGTCCAGTCTTCCTGGAGGCAGGATTCGGGGAAGAGGTGCTTGTCGGAATCAGCTCCATCAGGGGCGAGTACTCTGACCCCTCTGCCCATCCTCATTCCGAGGGGGGCATCTGCAGCCATGACGACGAAGCATTTAACACCCTCCTCCTCCATCAGGCGCTCCATTTCAATGATCCTCTTGGCCTCAGCGGTCTCAGCCTCATCGCCATGGGCTGAGATATCCGTCATGTCCTTGGTGGCGGGATAGGCCCACCTGCTGAGACAGTCCGCCACGGTGTTGTCCTTTCCAGGAATATAAACAACCGTAAGGTCGAACTTGGCCAAGGTCTCATGCCAACTTGCCCGTCGGGAGGCGGGACCTGAGGGGGTGTCCACGTGCTCCTTGTGCCACGACTGCAGACTCTAATGGTCGGTGCAGACGGTGACGGGATGGAGGGCTATGTACCCAGCCCATTTCCTGAGAGCCATGACGATGGCGTACGCCTCCTTTTCTCGGGGCGTCCACGTCCGTCTCTGGCCTTCCAGCAGGACTCGGCTCCAGAAGGCCACGGGCACGTGCCTCCCATTGTCAAGCACTTGTTCCAACACAGCGCCAACGGCGTAGTCGGAAGCGTCGGTGCGCAGGACGAACCCTCGGTCAGGATCCACGAGGTGCAGACCCACTGCGGATAGCAGCGCCTGCTTCATCCCCTCAAAGGCACGGTCAGACTCTTCAGTCCAGACCAGAGCCTTCTTGGACCCCTTCTTGGTCTCCTCTCGGTTGCCCTTGAGCATGGTCGTCATGGGGGCTGCATACTCGGCATACATCTTGATATACCCCGAGTAGTAGTTGCAGAACCCCAGATACGCCCGTAGCTCAGAGACCGTTTTGGGCTTTTCCCAGTGCTCAATCGCAGCCACCTTGCCTGGTATGGGCTTTCGCTGCCCATTCCCAACTACGTGGCCAGCGAAGACCACCTCGCTTACCGCAATGGTGGCTTTGTCACTGCTGCCCATGAGTTTGTGCCGAACCAGAAGGTCCAGCACTCGAGTGACGTCCCTCTCCTGTGCCTCCAGGAGCTCCTTGTAGCTCATACTGGGGTCCCCAGACGCGATGATCACGTCGTCCACGAAGGGGTCCGCACAGTCACGCACTGGCTCAAGCAGGTTCTCCAGCATCTGCTGAAAAGCTGCATTGCCGTTGGTAACGCCCATGGGCATCACCTTCCACTGGAGAGATCCAAGTGGGGTGCTCATGGCTGTGCAGGCACGGGACTCCTCGGCAAGAGGCATCTGATGATAACCATGTTTCAGGTCAATCACCGTGAAGATCCTCCGCCGGTGTTGTTTTTGCAGCATGTCCTCAATGAGGGGCAGCGTATAGCTGTCGTGCTGCGTTTGGGCGTTTAGGCCGCGGTAGTCGACCACGAGCCGCCACTTACCGGCCACCTTCTTGGGGACGACGAAGCACGGAGAGGCCCACTCGGAGTGGCACGGCTCAAGCCAGCCTCTCTCGATGAAGTCACGGAGGATCTTCTACATGGCCTCTTTCCTCTCGCCCCTCAGGGCAAACTCCCGGTGCCGATACACACGGGGGTCCTGCTTCAGTCGTATCTTGGCCTCGCCATACGGTCCACGCACCGGTGGGGGAAACACAGGCTTTCCGCTGAAGAAGGTCTCGCCATACTTCTGCTTCAGCCTGGCCCTCAATGCCTGAATCCTGGGGCAATCGTCGGATTCCGCCTTGGCTTTTCCGGGCATCTGGACCACTGAACTTACTTGAGGGGTAGCGTCCCCGCTCGGTTTCGGCTCAGGTGGTCTTCCCAGGTGGCCCAAAGGGCCATCTCTGGTCTTGCCTCGGAATAGGTCGCCATAGGTAGGTGGGTTACCCCCGATTGGCTCGTCCTGGCTGGACATGTGGTCCAGCACCCTCCTCACGAAGGTGTCTCCATCATAGGAACCAGAGACGATCGAGTCCACTTCCCACCAGGCTTTGTCCTGGCCCTTGCCCTCACGCTGGCTTCCCCAGTCGTGAAAGGGCTGATCCATGTACCCCTGAACCAGATCCAACTCCTATTCTGTGAGGGGGTCTTCCGATTCTCTGATGTCAACAGGGGGAACGGCGAAGCATTGCCGCCATGGCTCCGCTACGATGCGGTTGACACACACGAAATCCGTGGTATCGGCCTGATCAAGGCCCCCATCCACATAGTCGAATTCGGTTGGCCATCTTTGGGGTGGCATGGGCTGTCCCTTAGCGTCCTGATAGACACTCTCTCCAGCCGGTAGCACGACCTTGTTTAAGGTCATGTTGGTCAATGAGACTACCCAATGTCGGGTACTTTCCTCCTCGGTGCATCCCATAGGAACAACCAGCACTGCCTTGGAGCGGTCCTTGCGAATCTTCGCTATCGCCCTTGGAATGTCCCAACGGGGGCAGTGGATCCACATCAAGCCCTGATGCGGACCCCAGTGCTTCTTCCATGCGGAGTCCTGGGCGCTCCAGTACTTCTCACAAACCCGAAGATGGGCGGAGGTTCCTGAAGAGAAGGCATCCAGGGCCAGATCAGAAGCTCCCAGGTCCGCGACCACTCGGCTCGCCACTTCCGGCATTACGCCGTACTCCTGGTTTGCTGGCCCAGTGGGCTCAGTGTCCAGCGCGGCCACTTCGAGCTGATTGCGTTCCGGCTGGATCCATTGGCATTCCACATGGTGCTCAGGTGATGAAAGCCATGAGAGCTGGTCGTCCTGGTACAGGGTCATGGAGGCCTGGGCCGGGAGGACGCCGGAGCCCGTCTCCATCATGAAGTCGTACCCAACGATCATGTCCCAGTCCATCTCGGCCTCGTAGAAGCGACCTTGCAGGAGGATTTCCTTGCCGAGGTCGGGGCGACTCAGCTCACGATGGTTCACGAACTGCAGCCTGATGGCCGCTTCCTTCGTGCCTCCCACCATGTACTGGCCGTTCGCCACCTTCAGCCTGACAGGTTTCCGACTGTCGGTCAAACACTCTGGTGGAAGTAGGCCAGCCTTGACCAAGCTGACCTGTGCTCCCGTGTCGACCAACACGTTGAAGACCTTTTCCACTTCCCCGCATAAGGCACGGACCTTAAGGTGCAACTGCCGCTCACGCCCCACTCGGCGCACGGCGTGCAAGCTCAGGATCTCTGGCCGTTCCAGAAGCTCGACAAGCGACTGGTGCAGGTCGTGGACAATGGGCTCAGGCTGTCCATCTGCAGCATCCAGCTGCGGTCCGGGTGATCCTCCGATACTCTCGGATAGATCTTGAAGTACATCAAACATATTCTTGGTCGCGAAGGATGGACGGGTGCAAGGGTTCGTGCCTTCACTTGCCCTCATCCCGCCACCGCGACTGGGTGCCAGACCGGGCCTTCCGCCCGCGGCAGTCCCTTTGTGCTTACCGACTTCCGATTGGGATGGTGTGGCACTTCCCACGACACCATCCTGCGACCGCCCTAGCTGGGGCCCTTGGCTGCAGGGGCTCCGCTAGGGGGCGTTGGTTGTGGAAGTAGGGCTATTCTCCTCCGCGTCAACCTCGTTGACGCCCTTCTTCCTCCTATTCCTAGGCTTCCTGTCCTTTTCCTTGTTCTGGTCATTCTGGTTGTTCTCCTTGTTCTTGTTGTCCGACCTGGGGACCCAGTTCCTGTTGATCTCCTGGATCTCCTTGGCGAACTCGGTCCCCTGCGACATCAGCTTGGAGAGCTCATCCTTGTCCGCCTCCACTTTGGCCTCCCGGATACCCGCAGGTGCACGCTTCTTCCACCGGTGCGCCTTCTTGTAGGCCTCCGTGTCGGCCTGGTGGGTGGGGCATGTTCGGTGGTCATGGTTGAAGCCTTTCTTCCTCCCGTAACACACGAAACAGCCCTGAGGGTGAGCTCGTATGAACTCCCCAAAGGACAGCGGAGGGTCGCCAATGCGGCGAGGGTCCCTCTTCTCCTTCTTCTTCCAACACGGGCTGCAGGGGCTTCCAGCTTCCCCGGTTGTTCCCCCCCGCGCCGTTGTGGGCCACGAAGGCATAAACGGCCATCTCGGCGGGCTCATCGTCGTCGTCATCGTCGACGAGAGTCTCATCGCCGCCGGCTCCCGCTGGGTCCATGGTGGCTTCCGCGCCACGCCCCTCGCCAACGTAGTTGACGTCGCGGTCGCCGGGACCCAACCCGCGGGTGTGGTGGAGGTTCCGGTACTCCTTGAGTACTTTCTCTCCAACCCACTCCAGGATCTCGTCGCAGCTCATCCGCGCCGGGATGGGCTGCAGACGGATGGTCTGGCCGCTCACGTCACACTCGTCAAGGCGCCACATCGCGGTCTTCTCGCGATCGCCCGAGACGGTGATGAGGAGAGCGTTCCGCAGGGAGTGCCGTTTGACATCCCGGGCCACGTTCTTCCTCGTCCAAGCCACCAAGTTCGTATGATACTCTTTGGGGAGCATCATCTTGACCGTGTGGTTGGACTTGGCCCTCTTGGCTTCCTCCTTGGTGACCCTCTTGATCCATGCTTCCGGCAGCATGGAGAGCAGGCGAGCCTGCTCGTCACCCTCGTTCCAGTCCTCCACGTTGCGACGGAAGAGGGTGTATTGCCCTCGGAAGTCTCGCCAGTCCCGTAGGCGGATCTCCCGTCCATCATGCTGAAGGTTGATGGACTTCCACCGCTTGGCAGCCACCTGCGGAGCGTCCACCCGCTCCTGCTCGTTGAGCCACTCCTTGGCTTCTTTGAGGGTCTTGATTTTCCCCTCTTTGGTCGCCACGAAGTATAGCTCTTGGAGCACTTCCGGCAGGCGGTACCTGAACCGTCTGAAGACATATTTCTCCGCATCTGCGGGATCCATGTCCTCAGTGACGGTTACCCCCCAATTGTCCAGCTTCTCCAAGAAGCGGTCGAGGTTGAGGGGGTTGCCATAGTACATGGGGGGCTTGATGTCCTTCAAGTCTTCCCACACGGCGGCATCCGCGGCCTTAGAGACCATGAACGCCGGCCGCGAGGTCGACCGAGGTTCCCATCGGCCTCTCCCACGGACTCCCACAGCTGCCACTTCCATCTCCTCCCCGGTATCCGCGTGGCTACGCCGTGGTTCCTCCATGTACGCTGAACCTAGATGTTCACGCCGTACTCCTTCCATGTACGCCTCCTCATCACAGCGCCGGCGGCTGCGTTCAGCGGCCTCCCGTCGTACACCACGCGGCGGGGAAATGTCGAACTCCTCCAGGTCCAGGTCCAGGTCCTCGCCTTCGCCGACATCCCACTCCACGTCTCCTCTGGGGACCTCATCCCTGAGTCCACCGTAACGTCCACCAGCCATTGGGATTGGCTCCGAGGCTGGTGCGGGGCGTCCGGGGCGTGTCGATGTCCGCGGTGGAGCACGGCGGTTGTGGTACTCCGCGCTGAGCCACTCATCACGCCAATCCTCACTGCCACCGCCGGGCGGCACGCGCTCGTTGCGGCGGCCCGCGCTGTGGTGAGAGGGGGCGGTGAGAGAGGGGGCACTGGCGCTGGGGCGACTCCTGGGGGCTTAGACGGGGGCGTAGGGTCTGACCGGACCTGGTCCGGGTCCCCAGCCGTCGTCCGACGAGCCACCCTCCAGGGGTGGATGGTCGCTGCCGATGCTCCCACGGGCTTCCAGCGTGTCCAGCCTCTGCTGCAGGCCGCTGATGACCTTGTTCAGCTGCCTGGTCTCGGCCCTGGCGATGTTCAGCTGTCTCTGGGTGGCGGTGGGGACACTGGCGCTCTTGACCATCTCGATCTTGGCGATGTCCAGCTCTCGCTGTGCGCGCGCGGCGAGCCTGGCGATGCGAGTCATCTCGCCCTTGCCCGTGTCTACCTCGCGCTGGAGGAACTCGACCCTCCTGCGGAGGTAGACAATTTACCGCCGGGTGGCATCCGGGTCGCCGTCCCCTGGTGGGTCGTCGGGGTCCCCAGGGGGTCCTCCAGGAGGGCCTCCGCCGGGTCCACCCGGTCCAGGGGGTCCTCCTCCGCCAGGGGGTCCGCCTCCGGGGGGTCCACCTGGTGGGCGTCCTCCAGGGGGTCCTGATGGTCCTCCGCCAGGGGGTCCCGGTGGGTCTCCACCAGGTCGCCTCGGTGGGTCCGAGGATGGGGGCTTCTTCGTGTAGTCGAAGTCCATGTCATCATCCTCGTCCATGTCGCCCCACCTAGGCGTCTCGGTCTCGGAAGACTCCTGGCTCCGGTAGGGGGGAGGGGGATCCTCATCCTCACCTTCCGGCTCCATGGGGACGTCTCCGCCTCCTCCGCCAGCCACTCCTCGGCGATGTCGGCGGCCTCGCTTATCCCCGTCGCTGGCTGTGAAGAAGGGGTCACTGTCGTGGGGGTGTCCGCCCGCTGGCGTCCATGGCCTCTCGGGGGTGTTCCCCTTACCCTTCCTCCGTCGGTAGGCGGTGGGGCACTGCTCCCACTGCTGCCTGTGTCGACCTCGTCCAGCGTCATCTTGGAGGAGGCGTCCCCTTCGAAAAGCTTTCGAAGGGTCTCCACTTGTGATCCTCCGGGGGGAGTCTCGCGGCGGAGTTTGGCCTCTGCCTCCTCCATTGCGGCGACGGTGGCTGCGGCAGCTCGCCTTTCGGCTTCCTCCCGGGCACGAGCCGCCTCGGCTTCCCGGGTCTGCTGCAGCCGAGCCTTCTCCGCTTCCAACGCTTCCAACTCCGCCTCCGTCTTGGCCCTCTCCTCAGCGACCTTCCGTCGCGCGGCCTCGATGGCGTCCTTCTTGGCGGCGTCCGCCTGGGCCTTAGCCGTTGCCTCGGCATGGGCCCTTTCCTCCGCCTACTTCTTTGCCCTCTCTTGGGCAAGCGCCTCTTCCAGCGCCTTCACCTCGGCCTCCTTGCAGGCAATGGCCTCCTGCGTCAGGCGGGCTTCCTCGTCGGCTGCCGCCACCTCACCCTTGACCTGGGAAATCGCTGCCTCATGGGCGGCTGCGGCCGTGAGTCCGGCCGCAATGGCCTCCACGGCCGAGGCCTGGATGGCCATGCCATGCGCCCACTTAGCAGCCTCCTGCTGGGCGATGCCGACGGCGCCCTCCGTGGCAGCCTTCTGCTGCGTGGCCCGTTGCCGGGCAACCGGAAGGTTGCAGGGCAGCCCACAGGCGCGCTCACAGGCGCGCGCCACGTCCCTTTGGTCGGAAGCGACGCTGCTGCTGGAGCTGGCCTGGTCGGCCGGCATCCTCCCGCGGTGGGCCGACTCCACGTCGCTGCTGGGGCATGACTTCCTCAGGAGCAGCGACCGGGGCTTGGCCTTGGTCTGCTTGGCGACTTCCAGGAAGTCACCAAGGGTGGTGTGGCCGGGGTGGTGACCTCCACCGGCCCGCTGGGGGCTGTGGGCTGGGGTTCCGCCCCTGGCGCCTTGGGCGGCTTCGGCGGCCAGGGACTCCTGGTACTCCCGCCACTTCCTGTCCCGCCTCCTGTCCCCGGCGGAACGCTTCTCTTCCAGGAGACGCGCTGCTGCTGCCCTGCAGCCTGCGCTCGTTCCCGAGCGCCGGGAACTCCTTCTGGATCATGTCCCACATGGGGACGTTGATCGAGGCGCCTGACGGGTACTCGTTGGGCTTCCCGTCCTCCTCAATCCTGTCAGGGGCCCAGCCCTTCGCCGGGCCTGTCCGGGCGCGTCCAGGACCTCCAGCGCTTGCGGCGGAAGCGGTACTCATACCCTTCCGCCAGCAGCCATTCCTCCACTGCCCGCAGGCGGTCCTCGCCCATGTCCTCGCGGAGCTCGAAGCTCCCGGGCATGCCGCTATCGCACTGGGGATAGCTGTGGCGGTATTGCTGCCCCCACAGCAACCCACGCAGTAGGCGCGCCGCATGGGGGCGGGGCTGCGGCCACGTCTTGCCCGCCTCGTCCCAGTTCACCATCGGTGCTCTCGATGAGGTGGTCCCGGGGTGGTTGTTGAGGTGGGTGATGTAGCACTGGACTGGGAGTGCGGCCGGTGCTGGTCGGCCGGTGGTTGTGAAAGTGGTTGCTGTAACTGGGAGTGCGGCCTTGCTGGTCGGCCGAGGGAACTCGTTGATGACGGAGTTCTGCTCCCTGCACTTTCTTCACGGACTCGGCGCTGTCCCTGGGCGGCGCTGCGAGCCGCTGCGCTGCGCTGCGAGCTGCGAGCTGCGAGCTGCTGCGCCGCGCTGCTCGGGGTTGGTGGCCCCGAGTGGCACGCGAGGGATGGGTAACCCCGCGGCGGTGGAACGCTTTTGACGCGTTCCCGTGGGGGGCCTGGCCACGGGACGCTGCGGTGGACACGCACAAGTGAGCAGGCAGGCAAAGCACTACGCTCACAGGGGCATCATTGCGCTTGTGTCATGTGACAAAGCGTTTCAGGATCCTTGCCACTCTGAAACAAGGGAACAAATGTATATACAGCAACACATCAGGATATGTACTCATGGGGTTAAGACTGGACTGGGGTAAGGGCATCACAGGACAATAGACACTGAGTCCCAATTCGTATCCCAATCCCAGGTCCGACCCTCTCAGTGGCTGGTGGGGGCAGGGGCTCAAACACAACCCATGCCCTGCTCAGTCCGGACCCTAAAACCCTGCCAATAGGGGAGGTGTCCCGCCCAGCCACAGGGGAGTTCCTGGGAATCCAGTAGCTACAAGGCCAACCGACAGTGGCTCCCGATGCTCCCCCAACGGCAGGTCCCAACTCCACTCTGAGCCAGAGAAATGGCTCCGCCATTATCCCCTAGGAGTTGGTAGCTGAAAATGGGCTGTTTCAGCCCAAACTGATATTAGCTTAAAAATCTCCAAAATTGACCCCTCGTCCGGACCCACCAGAGGTAGGGACGAGGCAACTGACCATATGCCCTTCGAGTACACACTCTTTGGAGCCCTCACCCAACCTGGTTCCCTCTGAGGTCCCGGCATCAGGGCACCACGGATTCATCAAGTGGGGTCATGATGCCAAAATCACCAAAATTGGCGTCATTCCAACGCGTGGCTCGCCTGGCCAGGGCAAGGCCAATGGCTCACAAGGTGGGAGACAGGACCTAGGACTCGTATCTGAGTGTACAACATGAAATTGGGTCCAGGCTCCTTGTGGGCAAAGAGATATGGGGCCGCAAATTGACCACACGGGGGGGTGAAATTGGGGTCCCAAAAGGCGGTCATTTTGGCTGCTAGAAATGAGCCAAAATTCGGGGGTGCTCCCAATAGTATATCTCCATGACGGCCTGGAGATCGGATCTGCCATTCCATACAGGATCCACCAGTAGTCCAACGGTGACTCCCATGCACTTGGCTCTCAGAGATCTGCATGCCACTAGGCGTGGTGGCAATTCCAATTGGGTCCACAAATGCCAAAATGGCAAAATCGTCCACACTCACTTTGGGCTAGCGCCTTAACGAAGGTTGCTCCGCTTCGCCCACGTGGTGTGTGAACCATGCGGACCAATATACATAACACCCATGTCATATATGGTCCATTGGTCCATTCGTCCGGCGTGCACGGGGGGCTGAACATAGTGCACGGCGGGCAGAAAATGTGGAAAATTGCTCAAAATGGCCGAAAATGCGCACACTCATGGATGGGGCAAATGAGGCACATGCCCGACTTTGACCGGAGTGTGCCATAGGATTGGTATCAAGTCATATGTGTCCAACATATCTTTTGGGCGTCCACCAACTCCTCCGGTATTGGGAATGGCAGGGTCGCCAAGTGAGCCCATGATTTGGGATAGTCCCAAATCGCCAACATGGCGGCCACGGTATGCCAAGCCCAAGATGAGTTATTGGCCGGGTCCAAGATATGTTGGGCACCGAGGGTGTACCCTCAGAACATACTTGGATCATGATGTCAATTGAGCGCAACGTTGAGATACACGATCGCCACTTGACATCATGACGGGCAAAAAACAGCAATATTGGCGAAAAAACACCCAAAAGTGCCTTGAAAGACGCACAAATATATTATAATATCTTCGGCTTGGATTGCGTAATCGACCAATTCTTCTAAACACAATAACTTGACACCAATGACCTTGGATTCCACATATGTGCTCCACTTCGGGCGCTTTGAAAGGTTACGAGCGCTACTTCCCAAGTGGGCACATGAAAATATGGAAAATTGCAAAACACACACCTTGCTCCCAACGCATCGCTTTGGAATCGCCACACAAGCTTCCCTCCACGAAGGTTAGGCTTGCAATTGATCGTGGGGAGTATAAGGAAGGGCCTCGTGCAATATGAGGTCCCTTGGTGGGTGTATCGCTCTTAGCCAAACCCGCCAAATTGGCACGCAATAGAACACATGGCACACACCACATACTGCCCAAAAAGGTAGCTCCCCCCACGATATGTCATGCCCCTCCAAGGGCATAACTTTGTGTCAATCGCTCATAGGAACTCAAGGAAAGTTTCTATGCAACACCAACACTCGCGCGCTACACCCGAAAGTTATTTTAACGCACGCAATATCATGACCAAAGAGTTACAACGCAGACTCTATCCTCTTGACCATGATCTATTACGCTAGCGCGCACGTGTGGAGACGCAAGGCGTATAAAGCTTCTCTAATTATGTCGGGAGTATTGTGAATACATCCCATGTTTCCTTATTGTCATTCCTCGCAAGCGGCACGAGATATGACCCTCACATGTGGCCTCACGAATCAATTTTGTTTTGCCCATATCTCTAAGAAAAATGGAAGGCAAGACAAAAGGAAAGTTGATTCGTGCATAGGGAAGCACATAGGTCCACTGGAAAGAGGTCAAATCAAGTGCGGGGATGTCGAAGTCGAAAATCCGATTTCGACATCCTGAAAAATTCGAATTAAGGTTGCGTGTGTTCAATGTGAAAATTGCAGATGCATCAATTCAATTCCTGAAGACTTTAGAGTCTTCGTCATGGATTGCGCTAAAATGTCTGTAAATAACAGTTAAACTGGCGGTTACGCTAAAGTCGCGAGCCAACCGCCAGCAGTCAAAACATTGATTATCAGAACGGAAGCGTGAAAATTTACGGAAACAATATAAAAATCAAAACCCTGTTGATTCCTGATATTCTGATGTGTAAATCTCAGCGGGCGACGCATCGGTTGCCGATGCGGCCACTAATAGCTGAAATGCCCGGATCTCTCACACAAACACGTCTTACCCACATCTGTTGTTAGGGTTAGGTTGCCAAATCGACGGCCGAAGGCGGTGCGGGGCAGATTGGCGTGAAAGAGTAAGATACCGGCAAATGGCAGTTTGCCGGTACATGGTAACATGCCCCAAGTGGCCGGAATGCCGTCACGAGGGCTTTGCGGCAAGGGACACGCTCCTGCCGGGCTCTCACCGGGCTTCACTGGGCGTCTTCCCCTCCGTACATAGGGTTAGTGGGCACACGAAGACCGGTTGTATACCCCACCATGGTCATGGGGTTCTCGGTACCCCTTCACCCCCCTCCTTAGAGCAAACCCTGGGGGGGGCTCGATAACACCACGCATGGCAATGGGTACCCAGGACCATCCCCTGAGGGGGGGGGATGTCACATCCTGACTTCAGGCTGATTCGCAGGTTAGGCTGCCCAAATCCCACAGTAAGACAGGTACGGTGCTGTAGCTGTTAGTAACTGCAAGTATAGTATCAAGTATCAAGTCCCGGGTCCTGGCGGCGATTGTTTGGCATCCAAAGGACCCGTTAACCCATACCAGGCGCACCGGGTGACGGCTGCTACGGTCACTACCACAGTGGCAGTGGCATACACGGCCAACATAGGCGTCAAACGACGACCGAGGTGATCCCACAGGTCGAAAGCAACCACAAAGATCCATCAGGCTACCCCAAGCTTCCCAAGGCCCGCCAGCTGGGGGAGAGTCTCCACGGGTCCTTCCTCGGGCGCACCATGTCCATATCCACGACGCGAGTCCAGAGTGGTACAGCCGAACGAGCTCCTCCTTAAGGGATCGGGCATCAAGGCCGTCTTTTCCCTCGCCCTATTACCACGAAGGCCATACATGAGGGAGTCTTCATGCAGTGTGGGCGGAGGCTTGGACTCCTCAAACCACCAGTTTCCCAGGCAGACTGACCGAGGTCAGGAACACCGGAGGTCGCCATCCGACTGCAAGTGCGTCTGCGAGTCGGTAGGCTCACACTGGGACTGGCAGTGGCGGACCGCTGGGAGTGTAGTCAGGCAACTGGGCTTCCCGCCTTGCGCCATCAGGATCTCAGCACATCACAGCCACTAGGGCACATGGTATCACAGGCACTCAAACAGAGGAATCTGTACTTAGGTACTGGTCCAGGCTGGACGTTATGTAAAAACAAGTAAACGGCGACTCAGGCGCCTGCGTATTCCGATTCGCATCCCCTCGGGGGAAAAACAGTCCATACCTCGGTGATGGGCTGACAATAAGCAACATACAGATGCACATATCCTGGGGAACAGAGAAGCAAGCAATAAGCGGGGTAATAGGCGTTCAAACACACTCTGGACAGAGCGCCAAACCACGCCCCGGTTAGGATAAGGCATATGCAGGAGGGTGGACAGGAAAACGCCTGAGTTCAGGCCATATATAGTCTGCAGACACACGTCGGCTGGTCTGGATCCCGCAAGTGCCATGGGACCAGACCACACACGAAAAAAATTGCAATGCCGATGACAGCGGCATCCGTTGCGCAACGTCGTATGGGCTTCAAGGCCCCAAGAGCTCAAAAAGTGTGAAGGTCAGTCGCCCTACCTGGTTTCCCAAGGATTCAGCAGGGGGGGGAGTGACTAATAGAAGTGAAAGAGAGGTGCCATCCTCCTCTGGATTCAGCAGGGGGGGTTATATGGCCACTCTGATGGCAGGTCACCGAAAGATGTAAGAGAGCAAGCAAGTGAGGGACGATCCGTCGACCACACAAGCTTAGTGGATGATAGGGTGGATTTCTCATATGTGCATATCAGGTATTTCATTGGCTATGTGTACCATATCTGTTTGCAGGATACTATTCAGTCAACACTATCGTTATGTCTTCGGTGCCAAGCAATCTTGCTGCGCATGCCACTGCGACCTCTGCTCCTGACCACCCAGTCTGGTTTCATGGAAAAATGGAAGGCAAGACAAAAGAAAAGTTGATTTGTGCATAGGGAAGCACGTAGGTCCACTGGAAAGAGGTCAAATCAAGTGCGGGGATGTCGAAGTCGAAAATCCGATTTTGGCATCCTGAAAAATTCGGATTAAGGTTGCGAGTGTACAATGTGAAAATTGCAGATGCATCAATTCAATTCCTGAAGACTTTAGAGTCTTCGTCATGGATTGCGCTAAAATGTCTGTAAATAACAGTTAAACTGGCGGTTACGCTAAAGTCGCGAGCCAACTGCCAGCAGTCAAAACATTGATTATCAGAACGGAAGCGTGAAAATTTACGGAAACAATATGAAAATAAAACCCTGTTGATTGCTGATATTCTGATGTGTAAATCTCAGCGGGCGACGCATCGGTTGCCGATGCGGCCACTAATAGCTGAAATGCCCAGATCTCTCACACAAACACGTCTTACCTACATCTGTTGTTAGGGTTAGGTTGCCGAATCGACGGCCGAAGGCGGTGCGGGGCAGATTGGCGTGAAAGAGTAAGATACGGGCAAATGGCAGTTTGCCGGTACATGGTAACATGCCCCAAGTGGCCGGAATGCCGTCACGAGGGCTTTGCGGCAAGGGACACGCTCCTGCCGGGCTCTCACCGGGCTTCACCGGGCGTCTTCCCCTCCGTACATAGGGTTAGTGGGCACACGAAGACCGGTTGTATACCCCACCATGGTCATGGGGTTCTCGGTACCCCTTCACCCCCCTCCTTAGAGCAAACCCTGGGGGGGGCTCGATAACACCACGCATGGCAATGGGTACCCAGGACCATCCCCTGAGGGGGGGGGATGTCACATTCTGACTCCAGGCTGATTCGCAGGTTAGGCTGCCCAAATCCCACAGTAAGACAGGTACGGTGCTGTAGCTGTTAGTAACTGCAAGTATAGTATCAAGTATCAAGTCCCGGGTCCTGGCGGCGATTTTTTGGCATCCAAAGGACCCGTTAACCCATACCAGGCGCACCGGGTGACGGCTGCTACGGTCACTACCACAGTGGCAGTGGCATACACGGCCAACATAGGCGTCAAACGACGACCGAGGTGGTCACACAGGTCGAAAGCGACCACAAAGATCCATCAGGCTACCCCAAGCTTCCCAAGGCCCGCCAGCTGGGGGAGAGTCCCCACGGGTCCTTCCTCGGGCGCACCATGTCCATATCCACGACGCGAGTCCAGAGTGGTACAGCCGAACGAGCTCCTCCTTAAGGGATCGGGCATCAAGGCCGTCTTTTCCCTCGCCCTATTACCACGAGGCCATACATGAGGGAGTCCTCATGCAGTGTGGGCGGAGGCGTCGACTCCTCAAACCACCAGTTTCCCAGGCAGACTGACCGAGGTCAGGAACACCGGAGGTCGCCATCCGACTGCAAGTGCGTCTGCGAGTCGGTAGGCTCACACTGGGACTGGCAGTGGCGGACCGCTGGGAGTGTAGTCAGGCAACTGGGCTTCCCGCCTGGCGCCATCAGGATCTCAGCACATCACAGCCACTAGGGCACACGGTATCACAGGCACTCAAACAGAGGAATCTGTACTTAGGTACTGGTCCAGGCTGGACGTTATATAAAAACAAGTAAACGGCGACTCAGGCGCCTGCGTATTCCGATTCGCATCGCCTCGGGGGAAAAACAGTCCATACCTCGGTGATGGGCTGACAATAAGCAACATACAGATGCACATATCCTGGGGAACAGAGAAGCAAGCAATAAGCGGGGTAATAGGCGTGTAAACACACTCTGGACAGAGCGCCAAACCACGCCCCGGTTAGGATAAGGCATATGCAGGAGGGTGGACAGGAAAACGCCTGAGTTCAGGCCATATATAGTCTGCAGACACACGTCGGCTGGTCTGGATCCCGCAAGTGCCATGGGACCAGACCACACACGAAAAAAATCGCAATGCCGATGACAGCGGCATCCGTTGCGCAACGTCGTATGGGCTTCAAGGCCCCAAGAGCTCAAACAGTGTGAAGGTCACTCGCCCTACCTGGTTTCCCAAGGATTCAGCAGGGGGGGGAGTGACTAATAGAAGTGAAAGAGAGGTGCCATCCTCCTCTGGATTCAGCAGGGGGGGTTATATGGCCACTCTGATGGCAGGTCACAGTATAATGTAAGAGAGCAAGCAAGTGAGGGACGATCCGTCGACCACACAAGCTTAGTGGATGATAGGGTGGATTTCTCATATGTGCATATCAGGTATTTCATTGGCTATGTGTACCATATCTGTTTGCAGGATACTATTCAGTCAACACTATCGTTATGTCTTCGGTGCCAAGCAATCTTGCTGCCCATGCCACTGCGACCTCTGCTCCTGACCACCCGGTCTGGTTTCATGGAAAACTGGAAGGCAAGACAAAAGGAAAGTTGATTTGTGCATAGGGAAGCACGTAGGTCCACTGGAAAGAGGTCAAATCAAGTGCGGGGATGTCGAAGTCGAAAATCCGATTTTGACATCCTGAAAAATTCGGATTAAGGTTGCAAGTGTACAATGTGAAAATTGCAGATGCATCAATTCAATTCCTGAAGACTTTAGAGTCTTCGTCATGGATTGCGCTAAAATGTCTGTAAATAACAGTTAAACTGGCGGTTACGCTAAAGTCGCGAGCCAACTGCCAGCAGTCAAAACATTGATTATCAGAACGGAAGCGTGAAAATTTACGGAAACAATATGAAAATAAAACCCTGTTGATTGCTGATATTCTGATGTGTAAATCTCAGCGGGCGACGCATCGGTTGCCGATGCGGCCACTAATAGCTGAAATGCCCAGATCTCTCACACAAACACGTCTTACCCACATCTGTTGTTAGGGTTAGGTTGCCGAATCGACGGCCGAAGGCGGTGCGGGGCAGATTGGCGTGAAAGAGTAAGATACCGGCAAATGGCAGTTTGCCGGTACATGGTAACATGCCCCAAGTGGCCGGAATGCCGTCACGAGGGCTTTGCGGCAAGGGACACGCTCCTGCCGGGCTCTCAGGGGGCTTCACCGGGCGTCTTCCCCTCCGTACATAGGGTTAGTGGGCACACGGAGACCGGTTGTATACCCCACCATGGTCATGGGGTTCTGGGTACCGCTTCAACACACCTGCCACCTCTGCGGAGACTGCGACACGGTGTCGGTCCCATGCTGACAGGCGCTAACAGGTGCGCGCAGTGCTGCCAGGTGGCGGCGTGCCCCTGGCCCGAGCCACCCGCGGGCCCGCGCCCCCGCACCGAGGAGGGCCCCGCGGATGCTGCCCTCCTGTGGATCCACGTGCACCTGAGGGGCCCACGCCCGTCGCTCACCTGTCGCACTTGTTCGCGCCCTGACCCCCACCTGACACCACGCCTTGCAGAGCCCGCAGCACAATGCCCCGCTGAAGGGGGAACGGACCGGAGCATACCAGGGCTAGCCGCCGGGCGCAGGAGGCGACCCTCCAGGGCCTGTAGCGGGCGTGGTGGCGGAGGAGCACTCCCACCTGCTCATTTGGATCACGTACTTCACACAGTGGTTTTACCCGGTTTAACCCGGTTGAACTCGGAAGGGGCGCGGTTGAACCCCTGAATCGCGGTTGAACGGCAGTTAAACCACCGCCAGCGCTGGCGGCGGCGGCTGCGCCAGCGGCGCGCGCTTTTCTGAACAAAATATTTGCATAACCAGCTGAAACTGACGCGTGACAAACCGTTTTTTAAAAATTTTCCACCACTGGCTGCAAGTGGTGAACGACCACTACAGCGCTAGGGGGGACCAACAGCTGGTGGACGACTTGTTCACCTTTTTTTGCACAAACGGCACGACAAAACGCCTATGGAAACAACTTGCTGACCGAATTGGCAACACACAGAGGGCTTCCAAACAGACGAAAAGGGCTCCAAAAAAAGCTTTCACAGAATGCGACGCTGTGCGCCTCATTTTGGACCTTGCGATGCCGAAGCGAAGGTATGTGGCATAATGCACACATGCCTACAAGTGGTTCAACGTGGTTCAGCGGTGCGGTTGAACCCTTATCACAAATGAACAATTGTGATTGTGCTTCATGACAACGTTTGCACGGCAAAATAATCGCTTAATGTTTCCCAAAGCATGAACATATGAGTTGCAAGGTGTTGCCCGCGTCACAAATGTGAATATTCTGTGGTTTGTACCATTGGACGCTTTTTGGTGCCATGACGGCAACCCATTCAACCGCAGGTTCAACTGCGCACTTTATCCCAATTTCTCGGTTCAACCGTCCCTAGGTACAAGAAGCTTATTTTGTGGGGAGATGCCAAAGAGAAGAAAACCAGTGCAAGCACCGTCCCATGGACACATTGCTTTCCGTCTTATGCAACGATGGATAAAGCTTGGTCCACGTTAAGTGAGAGACAAGTACTAAAAACGACCATAAAGGATGGGAGGGTTGGGGTTCGTTGGGATGTGGATGATTGGATACAATATATAGGTGATCAAAGGGATGTGCTAGAAGAAATGCACTTCCCAAGATTTAGGGATGATCACCCCTATGTACTTATAGTGCGTGGTGATGGGTTTCCATGTGGAGCAAGGTCATGGTGCCAAATTGCATGTGGTTTTGCAAACCACATGCAAAAAGCACGAACTTTGCTCTACAATTGGACCCTTGACCTTGCTCTCGTAAGTGAGCATGAAACGGATCTTGTGCGTGTCCTCTTTGGAGAGACACTAAAAAAGATACAACAAATTGTTGACCGTGGCTACATGTTGCTCCGAGGGTTTTGGGTGCGAATGGTTGTCATTATTGGAGGCGATGGCCCTTGGCTTCGTCATATACTTGGTCTATCAACATTTTCTGAATTTGGTTCAATTTATTCTTTCGCGACATGGTCTAGGGAGAAAGAAAGATGGGTAGGGTGTGAATGGCGACGAAGTACAAGACTTGAAGCAAACCCCCCAAAGTATAGGAAACAAGGAGTTAGTTGTGTTGGTGCAAAAGGGTGCATCAAAAGTCCACTATTGAAAGTGGATGACCGTATAGGGTGTGTCATCATGTGTGTTCTTCATCTTGTGAGACAATGTGGTGAATACCTAACAACGTTTGTGCGCACACGAGCTACAATGTTGACGGTACCACAACGATCCAAGGTTCAAAGCCTCCTAAAGGACGCTAATACCAATGTTTCTTTGAAAGGTCGGTCCTTCCCCGATGGGGAAGAGACATGGCACCACATAAGTTTTTAAAGGCAAAAATGTTAGTTTATTCCGAAAACTAAGAAAATGGTGGAGTGACTTGTTTCAGAGCTCAAATATCATGCCAAACATGGTGCGAAAGCTATTTTGGTGCGTTGGGCACCTGCAAAATAGGGTGCGGGGGCCTTAAAAGGAGCCCCGAAGCCTAAAACATACAGATTTTTTGCAAAATACTGGCAATGTTAGGCCATTTTTTGACACATAATGTCCTTTTTCAGGTCGAAGAGGCCCTGAAACACCTATTTGCTGGCTCCAAAAATTTTGAATACATGTTTTCTTGCGTCAGGCATCTGCAAAATAGGGTGGGGCGGGCTTGTACTGGCCATTGGAGCCCAAAAAAAATGTTTTTTTTGCCCAAAATTGGCGTTTTTAGACCATTTTTGGGCAAAAAATGGGCATTTTTTAGGGGGAGCGGCCCTGAATCACCCATTTTCTAGTTTTCTAACGCTGCAACACATGTTTTTCTTTTTGTGGGGCACCTGCAAAATAGGGTGGGGGGGTGTTGAATGGACCACCCGAGCCCAAAAAACACTGTTTTTGGCCCAAAAATGGCATTTTTAGGCCTTTTTTGGGCAAAAAATGGCCATTTTTGGACAAAAAATGGCCATTTTCCGTGGGGGGGGCGCTGCATCACCCATTTTCCGGCTCTCTAATCCTGCAACACATGTTTTTTGGAGTCGAGCACCTGCAAAATAGGGTGGGGGGGGCGTCAAACTGACCACCCGAACCCAAAAAACACTGTTTTTGGCCCAAATTGGCATTTCTAGGCCTTTTTATTGGCAAAAATGGCCATTTTTTTGGGGGGGCGGCCCTGAATCACCCATTTTCCGGCTCCCTAACCCTACAACAAACCTTTTTTTGAGTCCAGCACCTGCGAAATAGGGTGGGGGGGGCGTCAAACTGACCACCCGGGGCCAAAAAAACACTGTTTTTGGCCCAAAATTGGCAAGATATCTCACTCTGGGTTTAGTATCCTACTACGGGGCGTCATCACGAGAGCGCCAGCCCTCGCTCCACCTCACAGTAGTTGCGAATGCAAATGGGCACCTTGGGATACACATTATTTTCCACCCGAATCACCTTCGTGTTGGAATTGTTAAATTGGAATCAAAGAGTGCTACCGGATAGGGTTAACACTAGTAACACCAGCATCATACTTCGTCCTTCTCCGAGAATAAGGCTCCAAAAATGGCCATTACGTGCCCAATATAGAGTCTCGGTGGGGTTTGGTTCCGTCAATTGTATAGCCAAGAAGTGCAACAAAGTCATCTTACTTAATGTGTCCCACATAAGGACTACATGGCCACCTCTTCCAAGGTGCTGGATGGCTTAATGTGAGCCCTTTATGCAAAAAAGAAGGCCAAAAAGGCTCAAAAAGGGCTTATTTTCGTCAAAAATACTCTGGGAGGTTGGATCGGGGGAAATGGGAACAGTAAGATCTATAGATGCGCTACGCTCAATACTATTCAGCAATTGACTGCTACTCTTGACGCGTTCCCGTGGGGGGCCGGCCACGGGACGCTGCGGTGACACGCACAGGTGAGCAGGCAGGCAAGGCACTACGCTCAGAAGGGCATCAATACGCCTGTGTCATGTGACAAAGCGTTTCAGAATCCTTGCCACTCTGCATAGAGGGAACGAAAGTATGTACAGCAACACATCAGGATATGTACACATGGGGTTAAGACTGGACTGGGGTAAGGGCATCACAGGACCATAGACACTCAGTCCCAACTCATATCCCAATCCCAGGTCCGACCCTCTCAGTGGCTGATGGGGGCGGGGGCTCAAACACAACCCATGCCCTGCTCAGTCCGGACCCTAAAACCCTGCCAATAGGGGGGGTGTCCCGCCCAGCCACAGGCGAGTTCCTCGGAACCAAGGGGCTCCAAGGCCAACCGACAGTGGCCCCCTCCGCTCCCTGAATGGCAGGTCCCAACTCCACTCTGAGCGAGAGATATGGCCCCGCCATTATCACCCAGGAGTTGGTAGCTGAAAATGGGCTGTTTCAGCCCAAACTGAAATTAACTCAAAAATCCCCAAAATTGACCCCTCGTCCGGACCCGCCAGAGGTAGGGACGAGGCTACTGACCCTTTGCCCTTCGAGTACGAACCCTCTGGAGCCCTCACCCAACCTGGTTCCCTCTGAGGTCCCGGCATCAGGGCAACACGGATGAGTCATGTGGGGTCATGATGCCAATATTACCAAAATTGGCGTCATTCCCACGCGTGGCTCGCCCGGCCAAGGTAAGGCCAATGGCTCACAGGGTAGGAGAGGGGACCTAGGACTAATATCTGAGTGTACAACTTTGATTTATGTCCGGGCTCCCTATGGGCTTAGGGAAATGGGGCCGCCAATTGACCACACGGAAGGGGGAAATTGGGGTCCCAAAATTGGGTCATTTTGGCTGCCTGAAATGAGCCAAAATTTGGTGTGCTCCCAATAGTATATCTCCACGCCGGCTTGGAGATCGGATTCGCCATTCCATACGCAATCCACCGAGATTCGAATGGAGACTCCCATGCCCTTGGCTCTCAAAGATCTCCATGCCACTCGGCGTGGTGACGATCCCAATTGGGTTCAGAAATGTCAAAATTGCAAAATTGCCCACACTCACTTTGGGCTAGCGCCTTAACGAAGGTGGCTCCGCTTCGCCCACGTGGTGTATGGACCATGGGGACCATTACCCATAACACCCATGCCATATATGGTCCATTGGTCCATGCGTCCGGCGTGCACGAAGGTTAGAACATGAGGCACGGCGGGCAGCAAAAGTGGAAAAATGCTCAAAATGGCCAAAAATGCGCACACTCATGGTTGGGGCAAATGAGGCACATGCCCGACTCGGACCGGAGTGTGCCATAGGATTGGTATCAAGTCATATTGGTCCAACATATCTTTTGGGCGTCGCCCAACTCCTCTGATATTGGGAATGGCAGGGTCGCCAAGTGAGCCCATGATTTGGGATAGTCCCAAATCGCCAAAATGGCGGCCACGGTATGCCAAGCCTAAGAGGAGTTATTCGCCGGGTCCAAGATATGTTGGGCACCGAAGTATGTACCCTCATATCATATTTGGGTCATGATGTCAATCGAGCGCAACGTTGAGATACACGGTCGCCACTTGACATCATGACGGGCCAAAAATGGCAAAATTGGCACAAGCACACACAAAAGTGCCTTGAAAGGTGCATAATTATATTATAATATCTTCGGCTTGGATCGTGCAATCACTCAATCCTTCTACACACAATGACTTGACACCAATGACCCTCTATCCCACATATGTGCTCCACTTGGGGCGCCTTGAAAGGTCACGAGCGCTACTTCCCAAGTGGGCACATGAAAATATGGAAAATTGTAAAATACACACCTTGCTCCCAACGCATCGCTTCGGGATCACCACACAAGCTTCCCTTCACGAAGGTTAGGCTTGCAATTGACTGTAGGGAGTATGGAGAAGGAGCTTGCACAATATGAGGTCCATTGGCGGGCTTGGCTTGGAGTAATGGACCCGCCAAATGGGCACGCAACACAACACATGGCACATACCACATATTGCCCAAAAAGGCAGCTCCCACCACGATATGTCATGCCCCTCCAAGGGCATAACTTTGTGTCAATCGCTCAAAGGAACTCAAGAAGAGTTTCTATGCATCACCAACACTTGCGCGCTACACTCGAAAGTTATCCTAACGCACGCAATGTCATGGCCAAAGAGTTATAACGCAAACTCTACCCTCTTGACCATGAACCATTACACTAGCGCGCACGTGTGGAAACGCAAGGCATATGATGCTTCCTAAATTACGTCGGGAGTATTGTGAATACATCCCACGTTTCCTTGTTGTCATTCCTCGCAAACAACACGAGATATGACCTTCACAAGTGGCCTCACGAATCAACTTTGTTTTGCCCATATCTTTGAGACAAATGGGGGGCAAGATAAAAGGAAAGTTGATTCGTGCATACGGAAGCACGTAGGTCCACTCGAAAGAGGTCAAATCAAGTGCGGGGATGTCGAAGTCGAAAATCCGATTTCGACATTCTGAAAAATTCGGATTAAGGTTGCGAGTATTAATTATGAAAATTGCGGAAGCATCCATGCAGTTCCTGGCGACTTTGCAGCCTTCGTGACGGATTGCGTTAAAATTTCCATAATAAACAGTTAAACTGGCGGTTACGGTAAAGTCGCGATCCAACCGCCAGCCGTCAAAACAGTGAGTATCAGAACGGAAGCGTAAAAATTGACGGAAACAATATGAAAATAAAACCCTGTTGATTCCTGATATTCTGATACCCAAATCTCCGCTGGTGGTGCATCGGTTGCCGATGCGGGGCTTCACGGCACGGAACACGCCGTACATGGGGTTAGTGGACCGGAGACCGGTTGTATGCCATAACCTGGCCATGGGGTTCTGGGTACCGCTTCACCCCCCTCCTTAGAGCAAACCCTGGGGGGGCTCAATAACACCACGCATGGCAGCGGGTACTCAGGACCCTCTTCTGAAGGGGGGGGGGGGGTGTCACATCCTCACTTCAGTAAGTCACAGTAAGATAGGTAGAGCCGTATAAGCTCGTAGCACATGTATAGTATCAAGTATCAAGTCCCGGGTCCTGGCGGCGATTGTTCGGCATCCAAAGGACCCGTTAACCCATACCAGGCGCACCGGGTGCCGGCTGCTACGGTCACCACCACAGTGGCAGTGGCATACACGGCCAACATAGGCGACACACGACGACCGAGGTGGTCCCACAAGTCGAGAGCGACCACAAAGATCCATCAGGCTACCCCAAGCTTCCCAAGGCCCGCCGACTGGGGAGGGCCCCCACGGGTCCTTCCTCGGGCGCACCATGTCCATATCCATACGACGCGAGTCCAGAGTGCCATAGTCGAACTCCTTACGAACCCCAGATCGTAAGGGAACTCCTCCTGAAGGGATCGGGCATCAAGGCCGTCTTTTCCCTCGCCCTACTGCCACGAAGGCCAAACATGAGGGAGTCCTCATGCAGTGTTGGCGGAGGCGTCGACTCCTCAAACCACCAGTTTCCCAGGCAGACTGACCGAGGTCAGGAGCACCGGAGGCCGCCATCCGAATGCAGGTGCGTCTGCGAATCGGTAGGCTCACACTGGGACTGACAGTGGCGGACCGCTGGGAGTGTAGTCAGGCAACTGGGCTTACCGCCTGGCGCCATCAGGATCTCCACACATCACAGCGAATAGGGCAACACGGTATCACGAGCACTCAAACAGTAGAATCTGTAATCAAGTACTGGTCCAGGCTGGACCAGGCTGTAAGATCATGTACACGGCGACTCGAGGCGCCTCTGTATCCCGATTCGTGGTGATAAACAGTCCATCTCCAGCGATGGGCTGGTGACACTTAACATACAGATGCACATATCCTGGAGGGCAGAAAAACAAGCAATAATCAGGTAAATAGGCGTGTAAACACACTCTGGACAGAGTGCCAAACCACGCCACGGTCAGGATAAGGCAAATGCAGGAGGATGGACAGGACAACGCCTGAGTTCAGGCGATATATAGTCAGCTGACACACGTTGACTGGTCTGGGTTCCGCAAGTGCCATGGAACCAGACCACACACCAAAAATCGCAATGCCGATGACAGCGGCATCCGTTGCGCAACGTCGTATGGGCTTCGAGGCCCCAAGAGCTCAGAAAAATGAAGGTCAGTCGCCCTACCTGGTTTCCCATGGATTCAGCAGGTGGGGAGTGACGAATAGAATTGAAAGAGAGGGGCCATCCTCCTCTGGATTCAGCAGGGGGGGGTATATGGCCACTCTGTCACCAAAAGATGGAAGAGAGCAAGCAAGCAAGGGACGATCCGTCGGCCTCACAAGCGCTCAAAACGCATCAGGGGAGAGCTCAGGGCGCTGATCAGGCACCCCTGGCTGCAATCGCCCGGGTGAGTGCTGCCAAGTCCGAAACGTGGATCTTGGTCTTGTGCTTGCGGATGTACTCCATGAAGGGAGTATTGACCCGCGGCACGAACGAGGAGACGGGTTCCCAGGTGTCGTGGGACGGCCCATAGCCTCGCCAACGAACCTTGAACTCCAGACCTTCGGCTGCCGAGGCCTTCGGACGCTGAGCCAGGATCTTCTCGACAGTATAGTCGTCCTGCTCAGCATAGTCGTCGTCCGAATCGGCCTCATGTTTGGCGTAGTCCAGGGACACATGTCGGCCACGGAGGTCGGGTTCCCGCACACGGAGTTGACTCTCGTGGCGCTCCCGGAACTGTCCGTGACCCACCTTGATGCAGTAGGTGTCCTCAGCAATCCTGCGGACCACCTCGCCGGGTGTGAACCAGGTTTTGGTGCGGTGGGTGCCCATGGGGCGGGGTCTGATCACCCACACCGGGTCTCCCACCCTGAACTTATGCGCTGTCGATCTCGGGGCGGACTTCTGACGCTCAGCATGCTCCTTCTCAAGCTGCTGGCGGATGTCCCGCGCCGTTTGCTCTTGCCGCGCGAAGAACTCCCCGGCATCCATAGCCATGCCATCACCAGACAAGGGAAGTCCCCTACCCAGGGGGTCCCTGCCAAACAGAATCTGGTGAGGGGACAAACCGCCCGGAGTGGGGGTGTCATGATGGGCCTTCAGAGCAGGCCACATCTCCTCGAACCAGTTCCGCCGTGGATTGGTGATGTGGATCTTGCGCAGCTTCTCGAACAGCTGCCGTCCAGCCACTTCAGCACGGCCGTTAGACCGGCTGAGATAGGCAACGCTCTTGGCATGTCGTATTCCCATGAGGGAACACATAGCCTTGAACCAGCCACCAGTAAACTGGGGCCCTCGGTCACTGCAAATGGTGCGGGGGATGTCAAAGACGGTCAGCCAATGACGAATCATCATGACTGCCACTTCCTTGGCAAGCAACCCCTTTTTGCGTGCCGGAACGGCTACAACGTAGCCGCTGTGGCGGTCCACACAGAGAACCACACAGTCAAAGGTCTCCTTGCCAATGTGCACTTCGGGCATGGAGAAGACGTCCATGGCCACGCTCTCCATGGGCTGATCAGGAACCGGGGTCCATTGGGGTTCCCCCTTGACGTTCCGGTTGTCGGGATTGCAGGCCTGACAGACCGAGCAACCCTTCCTGACCTTCTTGATGGCAGTGTAGAGAACGATGTGGTCGATCTCGAACCGGCGCTGCATGTCAAGGGCTTGCTTCTTGACCCCTGGGTGCAGCATGTGGTGGTGCCAAGCTTCACAAAGATCGAGCACCCGGGACTCCGGGACTAGCAGCTTACCATTCCGGTAGAGCTTGCCATCTTCCTCGGTCAGCCCCTTTGGCCACTTCTGCCCGTCGTCAGGGTCGGTCACAGCCCTATACTCGGCCGCAAAGGCCTCAGACTTGGCGTAATCGTCAGTCCAGTCGTCCTGGAGGCAAGACTCCGGGAAGAGGTGCTTGTCGGACTCAGTTCCCACAGGGGGTGCCGGACCGGGCCTTCCGCCCGCGGCACCCACAGGGGCGAGTACACTGACTGTTCTGCTCCCCCTCGTGGCGAGGGTGGCATCTGCAGCCATGACGACGAAGCATTTAGCACCCTCCTCCTCCATCAGGCGCTCCATTTCAATGATCCTCTTGGCTTCAGCGGTCTCAGCCTCATCGCCATGGGCAGAGATATCCTGCATGCCCTTGCTGGCGGGATAGGCCCACCTACTGAGACAGTCCGCCACGGTGTTATCCTTTCCAGGAATATAAACAACCGTAAGGTCGAACTTGGCCAAGGTCTCATGCCATCTTGCCCGTCGGGAGGCGGGACCTGAGGGGGTGTCCACGTGCTCCTTGTGCCACGACTGCAGACTCTGATGGTCGGTGCAGACGGTGACGGGATGGAGGGCTATGTACCCAGCTCATTTCCTGAGAGCCATGACGATGGCATACGCCTCCTTTTCACGGGGCGTCCACGTCCGTCTCTGGCCTTCCGCCAGGACTCGGCTCCAGAAGGCCACGGGCACGTGCCTCCCGTCGTCAAGCACTTGCTCCAACACAGCGCCAATGGCGTAGTCGGAAGCGTCGGTGCGCAAGACGAACCCTCGGTCGGGATCCACGAGGTGCAGACCCACTGCGGATAGCAGCGCCTGCTTCATCCCCTCAAGGGCACGGTCAGACTCTTCAGTCCAGACCAGAGCCTTCTTGGACCCCTTCTTGGTCTCCTCTCGGTTGCCCTTGAGCACGGTCGTCATGGGGGCTGCATACTCGGCATACATTTTGATATACCCCGAGTAGTAATTGCAGAACCCCAGATACGCCCGTAGCTCAGAGACCGTTTTGGGCTTTTCCCAGTGCTCAATCGCAGCCACCTTGCCAGGTATGGGCTTTCGCTGCCCGTTCCCGACTACGTGGCCAGCGAAGACCACCTCGCTTACCGCAATGGTGGCCTTGTCACTGCTGCCCGTGAGTTTGTGCCGAACCAGAAGGTCCAGCACTCGAGTGACGTCCCTTTCATGTGCCTCCAGGAGCTCCTCGTAGCTCATGCTGGGGTCCTCGGACGCGATGATCACGTCGTCCACGAAGGGGTCCGCACAGTCGCGCACCGGCTCAAGCAGGTTCTCCAGCATCCGCTGAAAAGCCGCATTGCCGTTGGTAACGCCCATGGGCATCACCTTCCACTGGAGAGGTCCAAGTGGGGTGCTCATGGCTCCGCAGGCACGGGACTCCTCGGCGAGAGGCATCTGATGATAACCATGTTTCAGGTCAATCACCGTGAAGATCCTCTGCCGGTGTTGCTTTTGCAGCATGTCCTCAATGAGGGGCAGCGTATAGCTGTCGTGCTGCGTTTGGGCGTTCAGGCCGCGGTAGTCGACCACGAGCCGCCACTCACCGGCAACCTTCTTGGGGACGACGAAGCACGGAGAGGCCCATTCGGAGTGGCACGGCTCGAGCCAGCCTCTCTGGATGAAGTCACGGAGGATCTTCTCCATGGCCTCTTTCCTCTCGCCCCTCAGGGCAAACTCCCGGTGTCGATACACACGGGGGTCCTGCTTCAGTCGTATCTTGGCCTCGCCATACGGTCCACGCACCGGTGGGGGGAACACAGGTTTTCCGCTGAAGAAGGTCTCGCCATACTTCTGCTTCAGCCTGGCCCTCAACGCCTGGATCTTGGGGCAGTCATCGGACTCCGCCTTGGCTTTTCCGGGCACTTGAACCACGGAGCTTACTTGAGGGGTAGCTACTCCGCTCGCTTTCGGCTCAGGTGGTCTTCCCAGGTGGCCCAAAGGGCCATCTCTGGTCTTGCCTCGGAACAGATCGCCGTAGGTGGGTGGGTTACCGCCAGGCGGCTCGTCTTGGCTGGACATGTGATCCAGCACCCTCTGTACGAAGGTATTCCCGTCATAGGAACCAGAGACGATTGAGTCCACTTCCCACCAGGCTTTGTCCTCGCCTTTGCCCTCACGCTGGTTTCCCCAGTCGTGAAAGGGCTGATCCATATACCCCTGAACCAGATCCCACTCCTCTTCAGTGAGGGGGTCTTCGGAATCCGATTCTTCGATGTCAACAGGGGGAACCGCAAAGCATTGCCGCCAGGGCTCTGCTATGATGCGGTTGACACACACGAAGTCCGTGGTGTCGGCCTGATCAAGGCCCCCATCCACATAGTGGAATTCCGTTGGCCATCTCTGGGGTGGCATGGGCTGTCCCTTAGCGTCCTGATAGACACTCTCTCCAGCCGGTAGGACGACCTTGTTTAAGGTCATGTTGGTCAATGAGGCTACCCAATGTCGGGTACTTTCCTCCTCGGTGCATCCCATAGGAACAACCAGCACTGCCTTGGAGCGGTCCTTGCGAATCTTCGCTATCGCTCTTGGAATGTCCCAACGGGGGCAATGGATCCACATCAGACCCTGATGCGGACCCCAGTGCTTCTTCCACGCGGAGTCCTGGGCGCTCCAGTACTTCTCACACACCCGCAGATGGGCGGAGGTTCCTGAAGAGAACGCATCCAGGGCCAGATCCGACGCTCCCAGGTCCGCGACCACTCGGTTCGCCACTTCCGGCCGTACGCCGTACTCCTGGTTTGCTGGCCCGGTGGGCTCAGTGTCCAGCGCGGCCACTTCGAGCTGATTGCGTTCGGGGTGGATCCATTGGCATTCCACATGGTGCTCAGGTGACGAAAGCCACGAGAGCTGGTCGTCCTGGTACAGGGTCATGGAGGCCTGGGCCGGGAGGACACCGGAGTCCGTCTCCATCATGAAGTCGTACCCGACGATCGTGTCCCAGTCCATCTCGGCCTCGTAGAAGCGACCGTGCAGGAGGATTTCCTTGCCGAGGTCTGGGCGGCTCAGCTCACGATGGTTCACGAACTGCAGCCCAATGGCCGCTTCCTTCGTGCCTCCCACCATGTACTGGCCGTTCGCCACCTTCAGCCTGACAGGTTTCCGACTGTCAGTCAGACACTCTGGTGGAAGTAGGCCAGCCTTGACCAAGCTGACTTGAGCTCCCGTGTCGACCAACACGTCGAAAACCTTTTCCACTTCTCCGCATAGGGCACGGACCTTAAGATGCAACTGCCGCTCGCGACCGACACGGCGCACGGCGTGCAAACTCAGGATTTCCGGCCGTTCCAGAAGCTCAACAAGCGACTGGTGCAGGTCGTGGACAATGGGCTCAGGCTGCCCATCTGCAGCATCCAGCTGCGGTCCGGGTGATCCTCCGATACTCTCGGATAGATCCTGTAGTACATCAAACACGTTCTTGGTCGCGAAGGACGGACGGGTGCAAGGGTTCGTGCCTTCACTTGCCCTCACCCCGCCTCCGCGACTGGGCGCCAGACCGGGCCTTCCGCCCGCGGCAGTCCCCTTGTGCTTATCGACTCCCGACCGGGATGGTTCGGCGCTTCCCACGTCACCATCCTGCGACCGCCCTAGCTGGGGCCCTTGGCTGCAGGGGCTCCGCTAGGGGGCGTCGGTTGTGGAAGAGGGGGTGTTCTCCTCGGCCTCAACGTCGTTGACGCCCTTCTTCCTTCCCCCTTTACCTCCTCCTTTACCCTTCTTGTCCTGTCCTCTTCTGGTCATTCTGGTTGTTCTCCTTGTTCTTGTTGTCCGACCTGGGGACCCAGTTCCTCTTGATCTCCTGGATCTCCTTGGCCCACTCGGTCCCCACCGACGACATCAGCTTGGCCAGCTCTTCCTTGTCCACCTCCATCTTGGCTTCCCGGATACCCGCGGGCGCACGCTTCTTCGACCCGTGCGCCTTCTTGTAAGCCTCCGTGTCGGCCTTGTGGACAGGGCATGTTCGGTGGTCATGGTTGAAGCCTTTCTTCCTCCCATAACACACGAAACAGCCCTGAGGGTGAGCTCGTATGAACTCCCCAAAGGACAGCGGAGGGTCGCCAATGCGGCGGGGGTCCCTCTTCTCCTGCTTCCTCCAACCTTGCGGCAGGGGCTTCCAGTTTCCCGGTTTGCTCCCCGAGCTCAGGTTCCTGGCCACGAAGGCACAAACGGCCACTTCGGCGGGCTCATCGTCGTCGTCATCGTCGACGAGAGTCTCATCGCCGCCGGCTCCCGCTGGGTCCATGGCATCTTCCCCGCCAGGTCCCTCGCCAACGTAGTTGACGTCGCGGTCGCCGGGCCTCAACCCACGGGTGTGGTAGAGGTTTCGGTACTCCTTGAGTACTTCCTCGCCAACCCACTCCAGGATCTCGTCGCAGCTCATCCGCGCCGGGCGGGGCTGCAGACGGATGGTCTGGCCGCTCAACTCACAATCGTCAAGGCGCCACATCGCGGTCTTCTCGCGATCGCCCGAGACGGTGATGAGAAGAGCGTTCCGCAGGGAGTGCCGTTTGACATCCCGGGCCACGTTCTTCTTCGCCCAAGCCACCACGTTCGTATGATACTCCTTGGGGAGCATCATCTTGACCGTGTGGTTGGACTTGGCCCGCTTGGATTCGTCCTTGGTGACCCTTTTGATCCATGCTTCCGGCAGCATGGAGAGCAGGCGAGCCTGCTCGTCACCCTCGTTCCAATCCTCCACGTTGCGGCGGAAGAGGGTGTATTTCCCTCGGAAGTCCCGCCACTCTCGTAGGCGGATCTCCCGTCCATCATGCTCAAGCTTGATGGACTTCCAGCGCTTGGCCGCCACCTGCGGAGCGTCCACCCGCTCCTGCTCGTTGAGCCACTTCTTGGCTTCCTTGAGGGTCTTGATTTTCCCCTCCTTGGTCGCGAAGAAGTATAGCTCTCCGAGCACTTCCGGCAGGCGGTACCTGAACCGTTTGAAGACATATCTCTCCGCATCCGCGGGAGGCAGGTCTTCAGTGACGGTCAGCCCCCAATCGTCCAGCTTCTCCAAGAAGCGGTCGAGGTTGAGGGGGTTGCCATCGTACATGGGGGGCTTGATGTCCTTCAAGTCTTCCCACACGGCGGCGTCCGCGGCCTTGGAGACCATGAACGCCGGCCGCGAGGTCGACCGAGGTTCCCATCGGCCTCGCCCAGGGACTCCCACGGCCGCCACGTCCATCTCCTCCATGGAATCCCTGTAGCTACGCCGCGGTTCCTCCACGTACGCTGAACCAAAATGTTCACGCCGTACTCTTTCCATGTACGCTTCTTCATCACGGCGCCGGCGGCTGAGTTCAGCGGCCTCCCGTCGTACACCACGCGGCGGGCTGATGTCGAACTCCTCCAGGTCCAGGTCCAGGTCCTCACCTTCGCCGACATCCCACTCCACGTCTCCTCTGGGGACCTCGTCCCTGAGTCCACCATAACGTCCTCCAGCCGTTGGGATTGGCACCGGGCCAGGTGGTGGCCCAGGTGGTGGTGCGGGGCGCCGGGGGCGTACCGGTGTCCGCGGTGGAGCACGGCGGTTGCGGTACTCCGCGCTGAGCAACTCATCACGCCATTCCTCACTGCCACTGCCGGGCGGCACGCGCTCGTTGCGGCGGCCCGCGCTGTGGTGAGAGGGGGCGGTGAGAGAGGGGGCACTGGCACTGGGGCGACTCCTGGGAGCTCCGCCGGGGGCGTGGGGTCTGCCTGGACCTGGTCCGGGTCCCCAGCCGTCGTCCGACGAGCCAGACTCCAGGGGTGGGTGGTCGCTGCCGACGCTCCCGCGGGCTTCCAGCGCGTCCAGCCTCTCCTGCAGGCCGCTGACGACGTTGGTCAGCGACTTGGTCTCGGCCCTGGCGATGTCCAGGTCCTTCTGCGCGCGCGCGGCGACCGTGGAGATGCGAGCCATCTCGCTCTTGCCCGTGTCTACCTCCAGCTCGAGCAACTGGACTCTCCTGCGGAGGTAGACAATCCACCGCCAGGTGGTATCCGGGTCGCCGTTCCCTGGTGGGTCGTCGGGGTCCCCAGGGGGTCCTCCAGGAGGGCCTCCGCCGGGTCCGCCCGGTCCAGGGGGCCCCCCCCCCGCCCGGTGGTCCGCCTCCAGGGGGTCCACTTGGTGGTCGTCCTCCAGGGGGTCCAGAAGGTCCTCCGCCAGGGGGTCCCGGTGGGTCTCCGCCGGGTCGCCTCGGTGGGTCCGAGGATGGGCGCTTCGTCGTGATGCCGAATTCCATGTCGTCATCCTCGTCCATGTCGCCCCACCTGGGCGTCTCGGTCACGGAGGACTCGGAGCTCCGGTAGGGAGGAGGGGGATCCTCATCCTCACCTTCCGGTTCCATGGGGACGTCTCCGCCGCCTCCGCCCGTCCAAGCCACCACTTGGCGATGTCGACGGCCTCGTTCATCCCCGTCACTGGCGGTGAAGGAGGGGTCACTGTCGTGGGGGTGTCCACCCGTTGGCCTCCGCGGCCTCTCGGGGGTCTTCCCCTTGCCCTTCCTCCGTCGATGGGCGGTGGTGCCACTGCTCCCACTGCTGCCCGTGTCCGCCTCATCCAGCTTCATCCTGGAGGAGGCGTTCCCTTCGAAAAGCTTTCGAAGGGTCTCCACTCGTGATCCTCCCGGGGGAGTATCGCGGCGGAGTTTGGCCTCTGCCTCCTCCATGGCGGCGGCGGTGGCTGCAGCAGCTCGCGCTTCGGCTTCTTCCCGAGCACGAGCCGCCTCGGCTTCCCGGGCCTGCTGCAGCTGCGCCTTTTGCGCCTCCAACGCCGCCAGCTCCGCCTCCGTTTTGGCCTTCTCCTCAGCGACCTTCCGTCGCGCGGCCTCGATAGCTTCCTTCTTGGCGGCGTCCTCCTGGGTCTTAGCCGTCGCTTCGGCGTGGGCCCCTTCCTCCGCCTCCTTCTTTGCCCTCTCTTGGGCAAGCGCCTCTTCCAGCGCCTTCACCTCGGCCTCCTTGCAGGCAATGGCCTCCTGCGTCAGGCGGGCTTCCTCGTCGGCTGCCGCCAACTCACCGTTGACCTGGGCAGTTGCTGCCCCATGGGCGGCTACGGCCGTGAGTCCGGCCGCAATGGCCGCCATGGACTGGGTGTGGATGGCCATGCCATGCGCCCACTCCGCAGCCTCCTCCTGGGCGATGCCGGCGGCGCTCTCCACGGCAGCGCTGTACTGCCTGGCCCGTTGCCGGGCAACCGGAAGGTTGCAGGGCACCCCACAGGCGCGCTCACAGGCGCGTGCCACGTCCCTTTCGGGAGCGACGCTGCTGCTGGAGCTGGCTCGGTCGGCCGGCATCCTCCCGCGGTGGGCCGACTCCACGTCGCTGCTGGGGCCTGCTGGGGCCTGCCGGGCCCTCAGGAGCAGCGGACGGGGCTTGGCCTGGGTCTGCTTGGCGACTTGGATGTAGTCGCCAAGGGTGGTGGAGCCAGGGTGGTGACCACCATTGGCCCGTTGGGGACTGGGGGCTGGGGTTCCGCCCTTGGCGCCTTGGGCGGCTTCGGCGGCCAGGGACTCCTGGTACTCCCGCCACCTCCGGTCCCTCTTCTTGTCCCCGGCGGACCGCTTCTCCTTCCCCGGAGACGCGCTGCTGCTGCCCTGCAGCCTGCGCTCGCTCCCCGGTTCCGGGAAGTTCTTCTCGATCACGTCCCACAAGGAGACGTTGATCGAGGCGCCCGACGGGTACACGTTGGGCTCCTCGTCCTCCTCAATCCCGTCGGGACGCAGGCCTTCGCCGGGCCTGTCCGGCCGGGTCCACGTCCTCCAGCGCCTCTGCTGGTGGCGGTACTCGTACCCTTCCGCCCGCAGCCAGTCCTCCACGGCTTGCAGGCGGTCGGGGGCGATGTCCGTGCGGAGCTCGAAGCTCCTGGGCATGCCGCCTTCGCACTGGGGGTGGCTGTGGCGGTAGTGCTCGTCCCAAACCAACCCACGCAGCAGGCGTGCTGCATGGGGGTGGGGCCGCGGCCACGTCCTGCCCGCTTCCTGCCAATTCACCATGGCAGCGGGGGCGTAGATGGTCTTGAAGTCCTTGATGTGCACTCGTTCAACTCAACGAACTGGTTGTGGTTGTTGAGGAGGGTGCTGCAGCACTGGATTGGAAGTGCGGCTGGTGCTGGTCAGCCGGTGGTTGTGGAGGTGGTTGACGCGGCCTTGCTGGTCGGCCGATGGGACTCCGGGTCGGCCGATGGGGCTGATGCAGGAGTCCTGGTCTGTGCACCTCTTCCACGGTCGCTGCGCGGTCAGGGCGATGCTCTGGACGGCGTTGCGGGCTCCGTGACGCACTCGGCGCTGTCGCTGAGTGGCGCTGCGAGCCGCTGCGCTGCGCTGCGAGACGCTGCGCTGCGCTGCGAGCTGCGAGCTGCGCCGCGCTGCTCGGGGTTGGTGGCCCGAGTGGAACGCGGGGGCTGGGTAACCTCGCGGCGGTGAAACGCTTTTGACGCGTTCCCGTGGGGGGCCGGCCACGGGACGCTGCGGTGACACGCACAGGTGAGCAGGCAGGCAAGGCACTACGCTCACAAGGGCATCAATACGCCTGTGTCATGTGACAAAGCGTTTCAGAATCCTTGCCACTCTGCATAGAGGGAACGAAAGTATGTACAGCAACACATCAGGATATGTACACATGGGGTTAAGACTGGACTGGGGTAAGGGCATCACAGGACCATAGACACTCAGTCCCAACTCATATCCCAATCCCAGGTCCGACCCTCTCAGTGGCTGATGGGGGCGGGGGCTCAAACACAACCCATGCCCTGCTCAGTCCGGACCCTGAAACCCTGCCAATAGGGGGGTTGTCCCGCCCAGCCACAGGCGAGTTCCTGGGAACCAAGGGGCTCCAAGGCCAACCGACAGTGGCCCCCTCCGCTCCCTGAATGGCAGGTCCCAACTCCACTCTGAGCCAGAGATATGGCCCCGCCATTATCACCCAGGAGTTGGTAGCTGAAAATGGGCTGTTTCAGCCCAAACTGAAATTAACTCAAAAATCCCCAAAATTGACCCCTCGTCCGGACCCGCCAGAGGTAGGGACGAGGCTACTGACCCTTTGCCCTTCGAGTACGAACCCCTCGGAGCCCTCACCCAACCTGGTTCCCTCTGAGGTCCGGGCATCAGGGCAACACGGATGAGTCATGTGGGGTCATGATGCCAATATCACCAAAATTGGCGTCATTCTCACGCGTGGCTCGCCCGGCCAAGGTAAGGCCAATGGCTCACAGGGTAGGAGAGGGGACCTAGGACTGATATCTGAGTGCACAACGTGGATTTAGGTCCAGGCTCCCTATGGGCTTAGAGAAATGGGGCCGCCAATTGACCACACGGAAGGGGGAAATTGGGGTCCCAAAATTGGGTCATTTTGGCTGCCTGAAATGAGCCAAAATCCGGTGTGCTCCCAATAGTATATCTCCACGCCGGCTTGGAGATCTGATCTGCCATTCCATACGCGATCGACCCGGAGTCCAATGGAGACTCCCCTGCCCTTGGCTCTCAAAGATCTCCATGCCACCCGGCGTGGTGACGATCCCAATTGGGTTCACAAATGTCAAAATTGCAAAATTGCCCACACTCACTTTGGGCTAGCGCCTTAACGAAGGTGGCTCCGCTTCGCCCACGTGGTGTATGGACCATGGGGACCATTACCCATAACACCCATGCCATATATGGTCCATTGGTCCATGCGTCCGGCGTGCACGAAGGTTAGAACATGAGGCACGGCGGGCAGCAAAAGTGGAAAAATGCTCAAAATGGCCAAAAATGCGCACACTCATGGTTGGGGCAAATGAGGCACATGCCCGACTCGGACCAGAGTGTGCCATAGGATTGGTATCAAGTCATATTGGTCCAACATATCTTTTGGGCGTCGCCCAACTCTCCTGATATTGGGAATGGCAGGGTCGCCAAGTGAGCCCATGATTTGGGATAGTCCCAAATCGCCAACATGGCGGCCACGGTATGCCAAGCCTAAGAGGAGTTATTCGCCGGGTCCAAGATATGTTGGGCACCGAAGTATGTACCCTCATATCATACTTGGGTCATGATGTCAATCGAGCGCAACATTGAGATACACGGTCGCCACTTGACATCATGACGGGCCAAAAATGGCAAAATTGGCACAAGCACACACAAAAGTGCCTTGAAAGGTGCATAATTATATTATAATATCTTCGGCTTGGATCGTGCAATCACTCAATCCTTCTACACACAATGACTTGACACCAATGACCCTCGATCCCACATATGTGCTCCACTTGGGGCGCCTTGAAAGGTCACGAGCGCTACTTCCCAAGTGGGCACATGAAAATATGGAAAATTGTAAAATACACACCTTGCTCCCAACGCATCGCTTCGGGATCACCACACAAGCTTCCCTTCACGAAGGTTAGGCTCGCAATTGACAGTAGGGAGTATGGAGAAGGGGCTTGCACAATATGAGGTCCATTGGCGGGCTTGGCTTGGAGTAATGGACCCGCCAAATGGGCACGCAACACAACACATGGCACATACCACATATTGCCCAAAAAGGCAGCTCCCACCACGATGTGTCATGCCCCTCCAAGGGCATAACTTTGTGTCAATCGCTCATAGGAACTCAAGAAGAGTTCCTATGCATCACCAACACTTGCGCGCTACACTCGAAAGTTATCCTAACGCACGCAATGTCATGGCCAAAGAGTTATAACGCAAACTCTACCCTCTTGACCATGAACCATTACACTAGCGCGCACGTGTGGAAACGCAAGGCATATGATGCTTCCTAAATTACGTCGGGAGTATTGTGAATACATCCCACGTTTCCTTGTTGTCATTCCTCGCAAACAACACGAGATATGACCTTCACAAGTGGCCTCACGAATCAACTTTGTTTTGCCCATATCTTTGAGACAAATGGGGGGCAAGATAAAAGGAAAGTTGATTCGTGCATACAGAAGCACGTAGGTCCACTCGAAAGAGGTCAAATCAAGTGCGGGGATGTCGAAGTCGAAAATCCGATTTCGACATTCTGAAAAATTCGGATTAAGGTTGCGAGTATTAATTATGAAAATTGCGGAAGCATCCATGCAGTTCCTGGCGACTTTGGAGCCTTCGTGACGGATTGCGTTAAAATTTCCATTATAAACAGTTAAACTGGCGGTTACGGTAAAGTCGCGATCCAACCGCCAGCCGTCAAAACAGTGAGTATCAGAACGGAAGCGTAAAAATTGACGGAAACAATATGAAAATAAAACCCTGTTGATTCCTGATATTCTGATACCCAAATCTCCGCTGGCGGTGCATCGGTTGCCGATGCGGGGCTTCACGGCACGGAACACGCCGTACATGGGGTTAGTGGACCGGAGACCGGTTGTATGCCATAACCTGGCCATGGGGTTCTGGGTACCGCTTCACTCTCCCAGTGGCAGATTTTGCGAAAATGGCATTTCTTTGACTTTCATTTTGCGGCGATCGGTGCCGCGGCAGTTGCATGAGGGTACACTCCGGCTCTGGCGATGGAACTCAAACCACAGTGATGTGGAAAATAAGAAATTGACGATTAGTTTCCCGATTTCCTCGACAGTCACCTGAGGACTGATGATTTGAAAACGAAAAAGCTGCATTTCTGAATTTACAGACAAATCGTAAATTGAAAACCTATGTGCTTGTTTGCCAATTGCTTGCCCATCGCAAAGAGTTTGCGTCTAACACCACATGTCACCACTACCGTTGAGGACATGGGGAAATCGCTAACCGCTATCTATCGGTGGACATATGATCCATTCGTCCAAGGGTGTGCAAAAATTGCAAAGAGGTTTCAAAACGCTATATGTCCCCATAAACGATCACCCTACTTGCTTTGGCTCCGCAACGAGGGGGCCATCGTATTGGGTAATTTGCAACCTTGGCGGGGGGGCATGTTTTGTGCCGACATTGTTGAGTCGCTTAACTATGTCTTTAAAGACAACTTTCTAACCACAAGTTCCCGGGGTGGTGGTCGTAAGGCTACCAAGGAGGAAAAGGATGAGGCAATGCTCCGACATGCGCACGAGCGCACCTTCCTCTACAAGGAGATGCCTCGATGGGACGGGCGGCGGCGACTGGAAGATGAGCGCGTAGTGCACGCTCAATTGGAAGTGGGCAACTAGGAGGTGTGTGTGTGGTTCAACCGTGGTCCAGGAGGTTCGGCCGTGCGGTTGAACTGGCTTCCCCACGATTTCACCCCTGCTTCTCTCAGGTGCCTTTGCGCCATGGACCCCGAGTCTTTGGGGAAGGCCTTGCAGGACTGCCTGCCGGCACTGGGTACGGGACAAGGCGCCGATCCACCTGCCGCGCCAGCGCCACAAGCAGCGGCAGCGCCTCCAGCTCCCCACCTGGCTGACATGTTCCCGCTGAAGGAAGAAGTGGTGGTCCACAACACCTGCAACCCCAACACCACCCTGGCGCCCGAGACGCCTGAGTGCCGGTGGCTGGCTGACGTGACGCCGAAGTACGTGTTCCGCCGTGCCCTGATGCTGTGGATGAAGAAGCACCGCCAAGAAGACAAGGATGGGGTCCAGTCCTACCCCTGGGAGACGAAGTGCCTGACCGCCGGGGAGTTTTTGGAGTGGAGGGTCTGTGTGTGAGTGTGTTTTGGGGTCGTTGTGTTGGTCTGCTGTTGTCTTGTTGTTTGCTAGTTGATTGTGCTGGTGTTTTTTGGTCTTTTGGTAGATGTTTTGATATATTGCATGCTGTGTTTCGTTGCTGTGTGTTGTTGTGTCTATGAATGTTCTGATGTGCATTTGTGTGGTGTGTTTTCTGATTGTAGGTGCTGCGTGTGGGCCTGCCGAGCAACCCCCAAGGCCACATGTCCCTGGATGAACCAGGTCTGGATGCCCTGTTCAGGATATGGGCCACTGCGGGGTGCGGTGTTGCCAGGAGCGCGTCCTGGTTTGGCGCGGATTCCGTGGGCCGGGGCGGTCGTCACAGCGCATGAAAAGGTCCACGCTTCTTCTTCAAGGCCCCGGTGGACTTGCCACCAGGTTGGTTTGACGAATCGGAGGTCCAGCGGTACACGGCAACTCCGAGCAGCATGCTGGCTATGGGCGCCACCATCTCAGGTGGGGGAAAGCACAAGAAGGCCAAGGCAAGCGCCGCGACGGCAGCAGCGACGCCAACGGCAATAACACCATCGCCATTCGTGCAGCCAAGTGTGGTTCAAGCGATCCAAGGGGTGCAACAGGTGTGCAGTAGTTCAACCGTTGTTTCAGCGGGTTCAACCGTGCGGCTGAACCGCCTTCACCGTCTTCAACCGTGCACAGTTGAGCGTCACCTTCCTACACACTGAATCGCGTTCCCCCACTTCTGCGGTTCACTTGCCTCCTTGCTTTCTCTGCAGTTGACCGCCAGTGATGTGCGTGAGCACATGTTCGTGGTGGATCAGCGTGGCCCTGGCATTGTCGTCCGCGGGCGATGGCCACCCATGCCCATCGTGGAGTGGTGGGACGTGTGGTATCGGCAGATCCCTGGCGCCGCTCAAGTGGTCTACCGCATGAGTCCTGGCGTGCAGCGGGGCGTGCGGGAATTGAGCAATGCCGGGCAAGGCGGTCCTGCGCCAGAACGGCAGAGGTCAACGCCCCTGGAGTCCAGTCCAGCCGTCACCACCGCGCCCCAACCAAGTCCTGTGGGAGAGAGCTTTGAGGAGTTCTACAAGAGTGTGTGGGACCGCCCACTTGGAGCAGGTGCATCATCCGAGAGCAGTGGAAAGGCCCCCAAGCCTCCACGTCTTCCAGCACCACAGCCACCAGAAGAGACGAGCACCCCCGGCAGCTAAGTGGTTCCGAAGTCCCTGTTTCAGTCCGCCCGGAAGGAGCTCAGGAAGGAGAAGCGGACAAGTGCAAAGGCTGAAGCACCGCCCGCAAAGGCCCAAGTCTCTGGCGACAAGAAGCCGAAAAAGAAAGCCAAAACTGGCAGCAGTGCTTCCTCGAAAAAGCAGAAAATCGCCCCGGACAACAGTGAGACGGACGAGTCAGACCCCCTTTTTGAAGAGCTTGAATGGGTCCCAGGCGCAAAGCATATCCCAAAGAAGAAGAAGAAGAAGGTAGTTCCGGCCCCCAGTTCCGAGAGTGACTCCGGCAAGCTCCCTAGCGACACGGTGCAGGATGTGAAGGCCCTGGCAACTGAGTTGGCTGCGAGATCAAAGGATGGCGACGAGGAGAAAGCGATCAGGGCAGAATCGGCGCATGCATCAGCTCTGGAGGTGTGCACGGTTGAACCGGTGAAGTGTCGTTCAACCGCACGCTTGAACCGCCTGAACCACGGTTTCACTATTTTTTCCTTTTTGCAGAGCCTGGATCAAGCCCAACAACAACGACTAGCGGTTGAGGACACGCGCAAACAGCTGCGACAGCGGTTTGGATGGGCGGCCAACACACTGATTCGATGGGTCATTGTGGACGGTCCTGATGGCGAACCACGTCTGGCCGTGGGTACCCCGCGGAAGGCCACGAAGGGGACCCCCGGCCCAAAAAAGGGGGAAGAATTGGTCTTCCTTCCCCCGCAGTGGGAGGAGGAGGGCGATGCAGCTGGGACAACGTGGCCAGTTATTGCAGTCAAGGACAGCACAAGCTTCAGTAACCCCCACGCTGCCGAGGAGGCGTTGAAAGAGCGCCGCGCCCAGAAACAGGAAGCGATCGATGAGGGGGGCAAGAAGACAATGGAGGACTCCCCCTCGTACAGTCCACTCGAGGAGAAGGAGGTCACTCCCGCGCCGGAAGCTGAAGCGGAAAAGGACAGTGACAATGGGGTTCCTGTGCCGACGCCGCCCGTTATTCCAGAGCCAAAGGACACTGAGAAGCACATTCCTGTGCCTAGTCCGCCGGAGGTGCCAGAGCCAAAGGAGAGTGAAGAACAGGTGGTCAAAGAGGAAAACGTGGAGTCTGCTGGTCCAGGGGTGCAGGAGCACAAGGACAGTGGGGAGGACTCGCCTGCAGCCCCGGTTGGTCAAGAGGAGATTGAGGAGGTTGGTGGAGCGCCGAAGGACGAGGAAATGCCTGCATGTAAGCAGGAAGATAACGAAGAGGCACCCCCAGAGGTGGGTGCACCAGTGCCTCACGTGAAGGAAGAGCCACTCCCAAACGACTAACTTTTCACGTGCCTCAAGGGAATGAGGGGGTGGCAGTGGCGGGAGCGACATGGGGCACGGTACCGTAGGCAGTTGTGGGGGGCCGTAATGGTGCAGGGGCATCACCGTTTGCAAGTTGCAGTGCTAACGAGGAGAGATCCGGACCTGGTCCGGCGCGTGAACGCACACATCCGAAGTGTACTCCCCCAACTAACCTACACTGCGCTCGCAGTGGTCCATGGGGTGGGCGATCATCCCATGCTTGTACATACGCATCCAAACGATGACAGTCTCCTTACAGGGAAATAGCCCTGGGTGATTTTGTGGGGGGGGAACTGTTTACCAGTGCCCTACTTTGTGCAAATGGGCCTTCTCGTCCTGCATGGATACGTTGGGGGCGTGATTTATTATGGGGACACATTGTGGATCCTCGCTATGGGGTCATGTTTAACGCTCTTAGGCCCAACATGCCTCTGGCGTGGTCTGGACAGCGCATTGTGCTCGTACTGTACACAGGCATTGCATGGGGACGTCTGCCTGTGGCGATGCAGAATGAACTGGTCACGTTTGGCTTCCCAAGGTGAAGATGTGTTTTTTGTGTAGCGCTTCGTGCAACAGCGGTTGAACCGGTGAAGCCGGTGCAACCACGCGCCTGTCCAGCGGTTGAACCACCTCGAAGGCCGGTTACATTTTAGTGCAATCCATGAGGAAACAAGCTTCTGACAATCAAGTGTAGGCTTGCATGTAATTGTTGTTCACTAAAAAGGGTCGAAAGTCCTAAAGGGAATCCAAACAAGGCACAGGGGTGTATGTCACCACGCCTAACGAAAGGTTGATGGTGAAGCCGTGCGGTTTCACCAATACAGCCGCCGCCACTGGCACCTACACCACCACCGCCGTGAAATATGATCCAAGAGAAATAGGTCTCCAGTGTTTTGCACCAATGAGGTAAGAAGGCTTTCAAAAACATTCTTTTTAGGGGGTGTGGCATCTCTTGCAGGGCTGAAAAATAGCGGCTTTCAGGTTGCTACTTAGCAATTTGTTGCTGTACCACGATAGCGGTTCAACCGTGGGAAAGCCGTAATGAAAGTGCGGGGTTGAACTCGGTTGAACCACGGTTTCACTTGGGTAATCCAAGGGTACCTGATCCCAATGAGCACGTAGGGACGCGGCGCACGCTGTCGCCATGCACGACCGGGCGAGCAGCGCGAGGACCTCCCTCGGCGAGGCCGCCCTCCCGGCCGTCCGCGCCCTGAACGGAGCGGAAGCCAGGCGCTGCTCCCAGCAATGCACCGGGTCGTGAACGCCGTCCAGTTGGGGCTCATAGGCCCTGAAGCAGCCCTCTACGGGTACTGGATGGAGTGTCGCACGTCCAACCGATCGGGCCGGCCACTATCCATGGGGGACAGCCTGCGGCCGACGGGCAAAGGGTCGGCCACCTCGCTCCATAGCAGCGCCCCGGCCCTGCTGCACGCCCTGAGGACGTGCCATCCCATGGACGCGGCCCCTACCTGAACCAGGTGCCGGCCCCATAGCCGGGAGGAGTGTCCGAACGGGACGCGGCGCTCCATCTCCTACATCCGCCGGACGAGGACTTAGAAGTGGGTGAACCCACGATATTCGTGGAAGGCGCGGGCGAGGCGCCCGGCCGCTCCCGCCCGACCAACCCGGTGTATGACGGCACTAGGCCAATCCCCTCTGTACGCCGTTGTGTGGGAGGCGCTCCCCAGAGAGCCCGCCTGATGCCCCGCCCTCCCGCTAGCCACTCACGCGGCCCGCGGCTCGGCTGACCCGCACCTGTTCCCCCCCCTCTCCAGGACAAGGGGTGCCCAGCACAGAGGGCAGGCCCTCTGGCAAGAGCGCCCGGGCACCCCCCTGCTGTTCCTCATGGTCACGACCCGCGGGCACCTGGAGCTGGTCCTGGGAGTCACCCCAACCCACCTCTACGGGGCAGCACCCGTGCCCCGCCCCCCCCTCCTGGCGCCCGAGGCGCGGGACGGGATGCACGCCTTCCTGCGAACCCAGGAGGTCATCGCCCTTACGGAGGTCCACCTTATGCGACCCCACCCGACACCACCCTCCGACCCCCGGGGGGTTAGGGCCCTGAGCTCCAGCCCAGACTGGGAGCTGTGGCGCGGCGAGTGGGCAGAGTGGCTTTCCCGCCTTGCGCCCCAGTGCCCGTGGATGGCCACCGACCCCTGAGCGCCCGGAACCATCACCACCAGCAGCCAGTCCCCCCTCCACTCCGTCACGGCACCACACGGCACCGTTCACAGCACGCCACTGATGCCCTGGGAGGTACTGGGACGGGCACGCCTGCAGCCGCGCATGCCTACCAGGATAACAGGGATGTTGGACTCCGAAGGCTGCCCCCAAAGGGGACGACCGCCACCACCGCCGGTCTCGCTCCCGCTCCCCTGTCTCCACGGGCTAGGCGGGAGAAACCCCCGCGGAGCCCGAGGAGCTGCAGCTGGCGGAAGCCGCGGTACCGGTCGGGCCGCCGGCAGAGCAGCTCCATGGGCCCCCAACGACCCCGAGCCGCAGACCCAGGAGCCAGTGCCTGCCGGAGAGGTCGCCCCCGCCGCCCACACCGCTGCCCCTGCGGCTCCGCCCCCGGGGGGGGGGCCGGATGCACAAGGAGCTGCGACCGCCACCCCAGCCGGCCGCACCGCGGCCCCTGGCACGCCGCTGGCGCGGGGGACTGGCCCCATGCAGGCCCCGAGTGCCTCGCCGGGGACCGCCACGGCCGCGGCAGAATGCAAGGAGGGTGTCAAGTACCGCGCCCACACAAAGCCCAGCCACACCCACAGCAGCCCCCCCAAGCCGTACCCGCCCAAGGCCGCCCTCCCCGAGGGGAGGCCGCGGCCCGTCCTCCTCCGGCGCCCAAGCACACGCCACCGGGCATCACGCTGCCGCAGCTGCAGCGGCAGCGAGACGCCCGGCGCGTGGTCCAGGAGGGGGGAGACGGCGATCAGGCGGGATGGGTTGCTGGCCACTGGAGCGCGGGGCGAGGGGCAGAAGGCGACAGAGGGAGGGTGGTACGCGGTGGAGGGGGACAAGCGCCAGGGGAGGGGGCGGGCGCGAGCGGCAGCGCCAGGGGACGGACGCAAGGGACGGGCCTAAGCGCGCAGCGAGGAGAGAGGGCAAGGGCACGAGCAGGGCGCCAGGGCCAGCAGCAGCGGGGGAGGACAGGCACGTTTTTGGAATTTTTTGGAATTTGTTTTGGAATTTTTTGGAATTTTTTTTTTTGAATTTTTTTGAATTTTTTTGGAATTTTCAAAAAAAACAGGTCGCGCACACTGCCAAAATATCATGTGTTTTGAATATTTGTGAATGCAATTCCTGCGCTGTGCACATGTATTTTCAGTGGAATCAGTGAACCAGATGTATAATACACCGGACGGAACACACCGGTAAAATGACGGATACCTGCATGTTTGATACACGCATTAATGTGAGATAAAGAATGTCTCTTTGAATATCTTTTGTTATCTCACGCTCAGACTGATGAGGGCCTAGTGCTGGGCCAAAACCGGTCTCGTCTTTTGGCTTTGTTTGTGGACGCTTGCATGTGAGCCTTGTGAGAAGTAGCCCGTGACCACCGCTGATGTTCTGATTGAGGACCCCTTCTCAGGATTTCCGGCGAGGACAAGCTCAAAGCTCATCCCAAAAAATTCCAAAAAAATTCCAAAAACCTCACACAAATTGTCGTAAGCTTACGATCGATCAATGATAATGGTGAGAAACAATACACCAAGTGGCAGAAGAATATCAAAAAGAAAAAAGTGGATCGTCTTATGCAAGTGGAACAAAAAACAGTCTTTGAGGAAATTATGCGTGAAGGCTTTCAAAGTGAACTCGAAATGGATGACCAAATACTTGCCCTTCGCCGTGCACTACAAAAAATGGTGATCAACCGACCGGAGCTCGCTACAAACTCAAAAAACGTGGTATGCTCGAGTTCGAAAAGAGGGAGAAGGCGAGAAGACTTCGCCTCAAGCAGCACCTCAACGAGAAGGAGCTCAAGTACCTCAACGACACAAAGCAGCACTGGAAGCTCACAAAATGGAAGGCGAGGAAAAAGTCCCAAGAGTTACATGGGGCGCAAAACCCGCGTGAAGAAGCAAGCAAAATCGCCAAAGTCGAAGAAACTCCGCTTCCGAACGCCCACACCAAAGAAACGCGGTCAAAGAAGCAAAAGATGAGAAAACGTGAGTGGGATAAGACGCGTTGCCCCAAAGAAATTGCTGAAAGTGACATGGATTTCAAAGCCCGTCACAGCATTGCATTACACCTCAAGCCTTTCGTGCCTACCGTCTTGCAAGGAGACGTTTTGTCTCAACCGAATTCGCCATACCTTCGCATGCTGCTATTGCTCGGAGGAAAATTTGTGCCCCATTCATTCCCTGGTCCAGCTATAAAGCGTTCATTGAAGGCGCTCCCATCCGAGGCTATGGAGATGCGCCGTGTGCTTCTTTGGTCGCTGGCTTTCGCAAAGGAACCAAAGAAGGTCGACATCTACCGGTCATTCCCACATCCTTCGTTGTCTCGAAAGAGCGGTCAAGACCCACCTCCGTGTGTGCTACAAAAATTGGGAGCGGAGTCGTTCGTGATCGAAAATTTCGTCAACAAGTGCCATGATACTTTCAAGTTGACGCTCAGCGATTTTGCTGAGCAGCGTCCCCCCTCTCGTGGTGTGATCTGGCATGGTGGATGCGTGCATGAGTTCCTCAACACACACGTAATTGTGGCTGCTGACAAAGACGGGGATCAATTTGTCATGTCTCTCAAGACATACCTCATGAAACAAAACAACAACATGGGTGTGGTCCGAAAAAAATAGAGACCCAGTATACCGCAAGCTTGGGGACTTCACAACCGATCAAGAATTGATGTGGACTGACCAGGCTAAGGTATGGAGACGGGACATTGCCATAACGGCTATCACCCTGCTGGAATCCCACAACGTGGACGAACCACTAACCGAGTTGTTGCAAAATTTCTTTGAAAGATCGCCGCCTTTGAAAATGCCAATTTTCTACATGCAAGTGAAGACCCACAAGAGAAAATCCATTCACCAACATTTGTGGCCTTCCAGACGGATCACAGCACTCACAGGCTGGTTCACTACCCCCCCATCAATTATTATGAGCACGTTGGGGAAAATATTTTTGCGCTTCGATGCTTGGCAAGACGCCAAGAACACTCCCCTTAAGGATACACTTGATTTTGTACAGCGCATGCACAATTTCAAACATTGGGTGGATGAGGACCACAATCAGTATGTCCTGACCTCCTTTGATTTCACTGCCCTGTACACAAATTTTACGTTCAGCTATTTAAGCAAAGCGTTCTGCTATTGACGCGATGAGTGGAAGAACACATGTCTGGATAATTTTGAGATCACATTGCATGAGCGTGCATACGTGCGATGGCTCACTGAGCCGATTGGTGAACGATGGTTTCGATTCATTGATGCCTCATTCCCTTTTTTCAATATGCAGTACGATCCCGAGGTTTCCCTGGGTGAGGTTTTCCTGCACCTAATTTTTACTCATAACATTTTTAAGGCCCCAGGCAGTGGAATCTACAGGCAGGCCCAGGGCTTCTCCATGGGGACGAACTGCGACCCAGCCTGGGCTAACCTAGCGCTGCGCTGTTTTGAACGTCTGGGGCAGAAGGCACTGCCATGCATTTTGCTGAGATTTATCGATGATGGCGCGTGTATTCACCACCGCGCCCATACACCGCAGATCACTGCAATGCTTTCCTCTTGGTACCCCCGACACACCTGCCTTTTGAGGTTTTGGCTCTGGGTGTGTCAGCGGATATCATTTTTCTGGACCTACATGTCCCGGACCTGCATGAACCGAGGTATTGTACCCATTTCAAGCCTACAAACAGTGCCACATACATCCCCTGGTCCAGCAATACCCCCGGAAGTACGAAACTGGGGTGAAGACGGGGGGAGGGAGTACGTTTCCTTCGTACTAACTCCCATGAGCGATATTTCCTGGCGGCCGTAAAAAAAATGAATGGCGCCTGCCGCAGGCTAGGATACCCCAAAACGCTCTGCAGTTCCTTGCCTGTGAGTTGGTCTGAGAAGGACAGATACATGACACGAAATTCCAAAACAAAGGGTACGAGGGTGGGTAGTTTTTTGGAACTTTTTCGCATTCATGTATGGACAGTGCCATATGAGGCATGCATTCCCCTGAAGTATGGAGATCCAATTCGCAGACTGAACCAACAGATCAAAAAATGGATTCCTGGGACCAAACAGTTTGCAGTCAACCGGCCACAGCCAAATCTCAATAAGCGCTGGCACAGGGCGCTGGTAAAAACCCTGAATGATCTGGGGAATGCCCAGCCAGTTGCAGACAGCTTGTCCATGGATGCCAGCCTGTTGTTGAATTGTGGGGCAGCAGCTGAAAATGGCAACTGCAGCCAGAGTAAGCGCCGCCGCGTCGCCTGAACAGGTCGTGCACACTGCCAAAATATCATGTGTCTTGAATATTTGTGAATGCAATTCCTGCGCTGTGCACATGTATTTTCAGTCAATTCAGTGAACCAGATGTATAATACACCAGACAGAACACGCCAGTAAAATGACGGATACCTGCATGTTTGATACACGCATTGATGTGAGATAAAGAATGTCTCTTTGAATATCTTTTGTTATCTCACGCTCAGACTGATGAGGGCCTAGTGTTGGGCCGAAACTGGTCTCGTTTTTGGCTTTGTTTGTGGACGCTTGCATGTGAGCCGTGTGAGGAGTAGCCCGTGACCACCGCTGATGTTCTGATTGAGGACCCCTTCTCAGGATTTTCCGGCGAGGACAAGCCCAAAGCTCATCCCAAAAAATTCTAAAAAAATTCGAAAAAAAATTTCAAAAAAAAATTTCAAAATCGCGGCCCGTCCGCCTCCGGCGCCCAAGCGTACGCCACCGGGCATCACGCTGCCACAGCTGCAGCGGCACCGAGACGCCCAGCGCGTGGTCCAGGAGGGGGGAGACGGCGATCAGGCGGGACAGGTTGCGGGCCACGGGAGCGCGGTGCGAGGGGCAGAAGGCAACAGAGGGAGGGTGGTAAGCGGTGGAGTAGGACAAGCGCCAGGAAAGGGGGCGGGCGCGAGCGGCAGCGCCAGGGGACGGACGCAAGGGACAGGCCAGAGCGCGCAGCAAGGAGAGAGGGCAAGGGCACGAGCAGGGCGCCAGTGCCAGCAGCAGCGAGGGAGGACAGGCACGAGGGGCAGGCCAGGGCGCGGGCAGCCGACGGAGGGACACGGAGCACGGCAAAGGACATTGGCAAGCGCACGGGAAGGACTTGGGCGCCGGTGGAAAAGGCAAGGGCGCAGGTGACAGGGGTAGGGACACGAGACCCGGGCCAGTGGGCAGGCAGGAGGGGGCGCGCCAGAACCAGGGGCAGGGGGCAGGGAGGGGGCCCAGGGGCAAGGAGGGGAACGGTGACACGGGCTCCCGAGGACAGGCAGGACGGAGCACGGGGACAGGGGGGGAAGGGCAAGGCACGGGACAAGGGAAGGGGGGCGGGGCGCCCCCGCAGCCGGACGTCCAGGTGCTGTCTATCCCGCCTGGTATCCGGCTCATGCCGGCGCACCACGCCCACCGGCGCCACCAGCTCATCTACAACATGGACCCCGACATGGGGGGCCTGATCCTCCCCCAACCCCCCCAGCCCCCTCACCAGCCGGCCCCCCGCCCGCGGGGCGACATCCCGCACGGCCCCGTCCCCGCAGCACGGGAGCCGCGGGCGGAACCGGCGCGGATGGCCGCCGCCCCAGCGGCGCGGCGGTCCGGCGCGGCACCGGCGCAACAGGCGCAGGAGCCGCGGGTGGAGCTGGCACGGGGGGCAGAGGGGACCAGGAACGACTGGGCTCGGGACGTGGATGCGATCCCCGACCCCCTGGGGGGCGAGGCCCTCCCCCTGGTGATGGAGGTGTATTGGTGGCTGAGCTGGGCCACCTCACGGATCACCAGGGGGCTGAGGAACCGGTCCTTCGATGCCCTGCTCCTCCGGAGGGACAGGGGGGACCAGGAAGTACCCCGGGGGGCCGGGTGGCCCAGGAGGACCACCGAAATGTCCTACCGGCTGTGATTCGGGCGGGATGGCCCGACCGGGGGCCAACATGGCCGGCTTTCCTGCAAAGGGGGGCGGTGCTCCGCGTCACGGACGCGAAGGCCAATAACCGGCGACCCGGGGCCCTGCGCACCGCCCTCAGCCACTGGCGCTACCGCCCGAGGAATCCGCCGCCGCCGCAGCCCCAGCCCCCACGCAAGCGGAGGTGCAGGTGACGTCCCAACCCGAAGGCAATGGCCTGACGCCCGGCAAGCCGGGCCCCGGACTCCAGACAACGAGCACGGGAGGGTGTGAGTGGACCGACGGCCCGGGGCACCTGCCCGGCAGGCCCAGACCACCGACGTTGAGCGCCACCCCCTCTCCCGCCCCCCCTGCCGTCCGCGCAGCAGGGGGACAAGCGCCAGGCCCGGTCGAGGAGATAGCGGAGGCCACAGAAACGCGAGCGGTGGGTGTGCGCCAGCGGCGAGGGGCACGCGGACGCGCGAGACAAGGGAGTCCCACTGACCTGCTGACCATTGACCGCTGACGGCTGACCCGGGCCGCCACCCCCAGCGCTTGCCGCCCCCCCTCCCCCCCCCACAGTGCCGCACGACGTGGCAGCGGCAACGCGGGGACCGAGGGGACCGAGGGCGAAGGCCCCAACGACAGCCCTGCCGGAAGGGGGGCGGGGGGGGGAGTGCGGGCCAGCGGCCCAGGGTGCTCCGCCGCCGGGCACTGACCCCCAGATCCGGGGCCCACTCCCCCGTCCCCCCCCCCCCCACGGCCACCCGCACGGCACACAGGCCGGGCGCCCAAGGAGGCCAAACAGCCCCTGGCCGAGCACGTCGCACGGGGGGGCAGGCGAAGCCTCACTGCCGGCTGTATGGGGGGCCTGGGCCGGGACCTTCAAGCCACCCCCCGCAGCCGCCGGAGAAATGAACCAGGGGACCGCGGGGGGGCAATGAGAAGCCCCGACACGACCCCCCCCCCTCTCCCCCTCTCCCCCCCCCCGGACCCGCGGAAGGCTGGAGACCGGCTAAGGGGACGTCGGCCCAGCATTCCCCCCGCCAGGACAGGGGAGGCCACCCCCCCGAGAGGGCTGTGGCCCCCGGGGCCGAGCGCCACTGGGCCCATGCGCCGCGCGCCCCCGAACCGTCACCCGCCCGCTCCCACAGTGACCTCAACTGGCCTACAGTCCTACGCCAGCACACATGGGCAGCCCATGGACCGCTTCCGGGCGGAAGCGCACCGACAAGAACCGGGGCAGTATGGAGACCACACCCTCCATGGACCGGGCGACGCCGAGGAAGCCCGCTTTCGTGCCCGCCCAAGGGAGGCAGAGGGACGGACCGAGGCAGAGCGACCCTTTGCCTCTGCCCCCCCGGGGCCCCCCAACCGCGCCCCCGAGGGAGGGCGGCACAAAGACCGCCCCCCCGCCCCCCCACCCACCCGGCGCCGTACCGCCCCCGACGCCCAGGCCCGCGCACGAAGGGACACAAGGCCCAGGGCCAGGCGTGGAGAAAAAGGTACCGGGCTGCCCCCCCCCTCAGAGGTAGCTAGACGGCGCACGGGACTGGGGCACGAAACGGGAGGGGCACGAACCGCATGGAACGGCCCTACCGGCGCCCTGCACCGGAACCACGCGAGGTGCGCGCGCCACACCGACCCGGGGAGGGGGGAAGGGCGCGGACGCCGCGGGAGCGCGAGCGCACACACACGCAAAGGGCAGGCGGGGCGGACCAGAGGGGGGATCGGACCGAGCCCGCGCAATGCACAGACCCCATGGAATGGCGTACCGGCGGGCGAGGACAAGGGACACCCAGATAAGATGACCCGCCACACACACACCGCGGGGAATGCGGGGGAAGAGGGGGGGGCCAGGGGAGAGAAGCGGGAACGGGCACCGGCCCCCACCCCTCAGAACTGCCGCGAGCGCCGCGCACACACCACCAGGGCACTGCAACCGCCAAGGCAGTAGTGGCACACAGTGCCACGCACCAGCTCCACGGCTAGGCAGCCTTCGCGCTAGCCCATGGGGTCCCACTGGCGACAAGCCAGTAGCACGGGCAGGGTGGCGCCGGCAGGCCGGGCGACCACACATCAGGGGGGCGGCGTAGTGGGTAAGCGCCTGCATTCACAGTTGCTAAGTGACACACTGACGGGGGGGTGGCGAAATGGGGAAGCCGGGGAGGGACAGGGCTCTGAGCCCCGTGAACCCAGGGGACTACGCAACTAGGCAGAAGGGGAGTCATGAAGGGCCCCCCACTAGGTCCCGGTGGGGAGGATATCACCTGGCCTGACCAGGTGGCCCCCCAGGGCCGAAGAACGCCTAGTACCCAAAAACACAAACCTCAAACCTCCAACCACAACACGCACCCCCAGCCCCCCCTGGCAGTGCCGTCCCCCACCATCCCTCCCCCAGGTCCGAAGCACCAAATTGGCACACCGATGCACCCACCAGCACACACACCTGCTCCCTGGCAACACGCCCGTCCGCGAGCCCCCCCACTCCGGCGTCCACAAAAGGGAAACCCAATTACCAGACTCCGCACAAAGCAGCGACGACCCCCCCTCGCCAACACCAACGCCCTCGCAGCCTGCCGCACCACCAGTCGCTGCACCGGCCGCACCTCCCGCCTGCTTTGCCCTCCTCAACTGCCCCGCGGTACAGCAGCGCCTCCGGGGTTACGGAAACCAGGAGGTGCTGCGCCACTGCAACTGAGGCACCACAAAGCCCATTCGAGCGGCCACCCTTGTCCAGGCGGCCACCCAGGGCCAAGGCATCCGAGTCTTCCTCTGCGACGCCTTGCTCAACGTCTGCCGACAGGAGCGGCCCCCGCTCACCAGCCCCGACAGCGAAAGCCCGCCCCCCCCAGGAGACCGCATCTGAGTGCCCCCCACCGACTAGGGGCGGCACCTTGTCGGACAACCGGAGCCGGATCGGGTGACCTGTACGGGCCGCATCCGCTACCGCAAGCCCGACATGGCCCTCCCCCCACCCAGGACCACCACCAGCCAACATCATGGCGTGGGAAAGGAGGACCTGGGTCGACCGCGTGGCCTCCCTGAGCAACTTCAGGGACCACGTCAAGGGCGACATCACCACCCCCGACAACCACCAGCCGACTCCCTCCATATACATGACACTCATGTGCAACGAACACTACATCCTCTCCAACACCCACTACCACGCCCCAACCAACACCTGGGTGCTCCAGGGCACCGACTCCCTCCTTCCCGCCGACTATACCCCCCCCCCCCCGCACAGCCCCGGCCCCGACATGTACATCAGGGAGGAGGAGCCAGACGGCGCGATGTCCGCGGCAAGTGGGGGCACAAGTCCCAGGAGACGCTGCTCTCCATCCGCAGCGGCAACCACGGCCTTGGCAGGGCCATGTACTGCCTTGCCAAATGGACCCAACGGTGCTGGCAGATCCCCGCCCACCATTGGACGTGGAAGATCACCCTCCGCCCCCAGCGGAGGGAGTCGCCCCTCAACCGCACGGGAGCAACCTGCCCACGCCCCACCACCATGCAGCTCTGCCCGTTCATGGTGGCGGCCACCCTCATGACCCTGCTATGCCCGGGCCTGGACACCCCCGGCCAACAGCAACCCCCCCTCACAGAAGAGGACATGCCCGGCACCCAGCGATGCTTCTTTGGAATCCTTCAATGCCCCCAGGAGTCAGACTCACACGTCCTGGAGCTAACGTGGACCTCCCCCTGGTAGATTACCGCCCCGGGCAACCAAGAGGACTCCACAACACGGCCATGCACCACACATGACACAACCCACAGCACCGGCACCAGCATGCACACAGGACACCAGGGAAAGCGCGCGCACACGCCCGATGCCCAAACCCACATCTGCACCCTCCTTGCCCACAGAACGCAACAACCAGCAGCCCCCTCCGCCATCCGGGACCCCCCGCGGTCCCTGAAGTCCGTCCCCTCGGCCTCCAACTCCATCTGGGACCCCCACCGTGCCTCACGTCCGTTTTCCCCACCTCCGACTCCACAACCTCCACCACCACAACCAACTCTTCCACCCCCACCCCCACACCCTCACCCGACACACCACCCCCCAAAACTGCGGGCAACGCAATCCACGCAAGCCCCCAAAACCCTCCCTGCCGCTGGCGCCCCCGCCACCCACGACCCGCTACCGGCAAAGCGGGGCGGCGGCGCGCCCCAGCGGTCCCCGCACTTGCAACCGAGCCAAAAGCCAAACCAGCCGCCATGGAGCAACCCAAAGCCCAGCGAATACCCAAGCCCACCACCAAGCAGCCACCCAAACCCGCCGCCATACCACGGCCCCAACGGGCTGCCAAACCCAAGCCCAAGCCCAAGCCCGGCGCAAAGCCGGAACCGCAAAGCCAGCCCCCCGCGGACGTCCTTTACCACCTCCAGCCCCTGCCAACAAATGCCCGGCAGCAGCAGCGCCCTGCACGACGCCCCCCCGCCATCACTGACGCTGCCGCCACCACCTTCATGGCGGACCGCGCCATGGCCGAAACGCGAGGCACTAACGCCCAACACCACCCAAAACCTGCAGCCCGGGCCTACAGGCAACCCCCGCCGCGCGGGCCCGAGCATCGCCAGTGTCAACCAGTAGCGTGCCTAGCCCCCTACCAGCCCCGGCTGTGTGCCCACGTCCAGCAGATGCCCCTCTACCGTCGCCACCATGGACCCCAAGGCAACACCTAGGCAGTGTCGGTACCCACGTGTGCATACGTCTGCGTACGCCCGCTCCTTACCCACTCCCTGTGCACCCCCATGTTGCAGGACTACGAGGACTCCCCCAGGCCCATTACGCTGCCAATCCCCATGACTTCAGCGCGCTCACCCTTCCCCACGCCCACGCCCGATCGCAAGGCCACGGACCCACCTGTGGACCGTGGTGGCAACGCTGGACCAACACGCAGCTGTGGGAGCTGCGGAAGTGAGCCCGGGCAGAGCCCTCCCTCAAGGGCCTGGTCTGCCGGCCCTGCAGGAAGCCGACGGGGAACCGTCGATTCCAGCCGGCGGGGGTCTGGATGCCGCAGGACGCAGGGGGAGCCATGCAGGTCGACGCGCTCCCTCCCCAGACAGTCCACCCCAGCGAGCTCGCCGCACCTCAAGAACACCCGTATGTCCTCAGGCGCCTGCCGGAGACCCTCCAGGTGACGCGGAGGGAAGGAAGGCGCCTGTGGGACATCATCCAAAGCCCACCCGGACACAGGGAGACCCCCTCACCACCGTGCAAGCACCGACGCACGGATACCGGCAGCACCGATATCCCCCTATCCCGCAACACCCTGGGAACCCCGTGCCCCACACAGCATAACGCGCCTGATCCCCCGGCCGGCGGCGCCCTCGGCTAACCCCACGGGGAGAAACTTCGTGGGCCACGCCCGGGCCACACGCCGATGACAGTTCCTGCCACCACAGGCCGCAGAACCCAGCACCCCTGATCCCAGGCCGCGAACCGATCCGCCCCGCTAGCCACATGGCACTGCGAGCCACCGCGGCCCGCACCAACCCCGGAGAAGCCTGACCACACTGGAGGCATGCAACCAGCTAGCTGCAGCGGCACCACCCGCCGGCCCAACCGCCCAACACCTGACTCGACCCAACGACCCCGCTCAGCATCGCCCCCCGCAGTGACCCAGGCACTACCCACTACCCCGCCGGGCACCGCCATCGAACAACACGCTGGACCCCACCCAGCAGAAGCCGCGCGAACACCGAGCCGCTGTACACCAACGCACACGCCAACGGGCACCCTCCGCGCAGAAAGCGCCAAGCCCAAGCCCGCAGCTGTCAAATCCGCCTAACCTGCTAAAACGGCCTAACCCGCAAATCACACCCACAGGCCCCATCCGAAGCTTAACCACGACCGAAGCCGACAAACACGAACCAGGCCCCACAGCCCCTAACCCTACCAGCCTGGCCTCGCCCAGCGAGGCGACAAAGTAGCCAAAACCCGCGCACACAGCCATCACATCCGTCTGACCTGCCAGCACCACGTGACCCACGAGTCACGCCCCCTAGCCCCGCCCGAAGCGTAACCAAGACGCAAAGAGACACCCAGCCGAACCCACCCTAACCCGCACCTGTGTGCATCATGACACGCGAGCTGCACCCTTGGGGCGCGACCGCTGAGAGGACACCAAGGGCAATTTTGGTCAACAGCTTAGAGAGTTTGGAGAATGAGCGGTTAGCATAGCACAACCGCATCAATCTCCAGTAAAAGCGATAGGTGTTATTAAGGTATCGCAAACAATAGAGCTGCATCGTATCCTGCTCCTTACTCGCGAACAATTCTACCTGAACTTCATTCAGGTCTACCTGCAGGGCGGCCAGTCCATTTTCCAAGACACGTCGCACCAACTAATAGTTTGCAGTTCGATAAGACTGGTTCACGTAGCGCAGACTGGATCCTTGTTGTCCTGCCAGCTCTAGAGAGACAGAAAAAAGGCCACTGCCGAAGTCGCAGTGTAGGGCATAGGGACATTGGAAAGACAACAGTTTGGTAGGTAAGTACGTGCACTCGGTCTTGGAGAGGCGCCCCATGGTTCCCCCTGGCGTCGCCCCTGTGAGGGACAGGAAGAGGCTGCGCGCATGAAGACGGGAGGCGGCTTACATCCCGCTAGACCTGACTGCTGGCCCCCAGCAAAGCGGCCCCGGGCAACACCAGGAGGGCTGATCGCCGCCAGGGTGACGCGCTTGTCTGGCCGGGAGGGTGTGCCCCCGTGCTTGCGCACGTCCCCTCCTTTCGACGGAACCCTAGAGGTTCACCGGACTTCCTGGCGTATCCTGTTCCCAAGGCATGCAGGCATGTTCTTGGTACTGGGGTTCCGAGGCGCTTGGGTGTCGCCCGCTCCGCCTCGAGTCCCAAAGCAGCGCAGGCCTTAGGATGCAGCCTTACCCCCGGGCTCCGGATCTCGTTTGGCCGGGTCACCTGCATGGCACGGGCTGCCTCAATGCCCAGGCTATGGACACTGGGTTTGCTACTGTTGTGTGGCGTTTGTGTTTGGGTCCGGGTTGTGCTTGGGCTCGGGTTTCGGTAACCCCGCCAACCCTGGCTGGGGTCTTGGGTGGTTGTGTTTGGGTACGGGTTGTGGTTTCGCCCCTCCATTCCCGGCTGGGGTTTGTGGTGTTTGCGGTTGGGCTTGGGTTTTGGCTTGCACCCCACCATTCTTGGCTGGGGCTTTGGGGCGTGCGTGGTTGTGTGCGCGCTTCGCCTGTACCCCGCCGTTCCCGGCTCGGGTGTGCAGTGTGCGTGTGTGTGCTTGAACTTGGGTTTCGGCTGCGCTCCGCCACTCCTGGCTGAGGAGTTGGGGTGTGTGTGTGTTTGTGTGCGCGTCCTGCCTGGTCCCCTGTCCCTCCCTGCTGGGGGTGCGGTGCGGGGGTGTGTGCTTGGGCTTGGGTTGCAGTCGCGCCCTGCCCCCCCTGGCTGGGGTCCTGGGGCGTGTGTGTGTTTGTTTGCGCGCCTCGCTTGTACCCCGCCACTCCTGGCTAGGATGTGAGGTGTGAGAGTGTGTGCTTGGGCTCAGGTTTCGGCTGTGCCCCGCCACTCCTGGTTGGGGCGTTGGGCAGTGTGTGTGTTCCTGCGTGTGCCCGCCTTGTACCCCGCGATTCCTGGCGGGGTTTTGTGTGTCTTTGTGGCTTTGGGTTTTGTCTGCTCTCCCGTTTTTTCCTGGCTTGGGTGCTAAAGCGCGTGGCCTCTTGTGTGCGCGGCGTCCGGTTTCCGTCACCTTCTGGGGGGGCTGCCCTTGGCGTGGGGTGGTGCGGGAGTTGTCGTGGGTGGGGTTTGTCCCCCCTCCTTCCCCCCCTTTTTTTTTCGGGCTGCCGGGGGGTCTGTGTTATTCGCCCCTGTCCTGTCGTGACTTTGTGGTGTCCGTCGCTGGCTGTCCCGGTTCTGGGTCTCGTGGTCTCCGTCCCCCCTTCCCCTCTTGTTTGGGCTGCGCCTTCGTTTTTTTTTTTCGCTTTTTTTTTCTACCCGTCTCTGCCCGAGCGAGCTGTGTGTTGGCGTGTCCGGGGTGTCCTTTCTTCCGGTGGGCCGCTGCTGTCGGTTGGGTGTTGAAGTTTTTGGCTGGGTTGTCCTCCGGTGTTCCTTCAGGGGGCCCCGTGGTTGTCGTCTTCAGTGCCGTCTTGCTGGGCGGTTTGCCCGCCTCTTGTGGTGTGGGTGGGAAGCTTCGTGGCTGTGGGCCTATCTCGTGCCCCCCCCCTTTTTTTTTTGGAGGGGGTCTGCCTGTTCCTCCCCCTGCCCTCTCTAGGCTGGTGCACGCACTGGTCGGCATTCGGTGTGGGTAACCGGGTTGCTGTTGGTGCCCCCTTTTTGCGGGGCCTTGCCCCGGCCCCATGGGTCGGTTTGGTTATGTACACGCTCGGCTCGGTGGCCCTTCCTGTCGGGTTAGGTTCTGGCCTTGCCCGCTGGGCGGTTGCGCCAGGCAGTTTCTTGAGGCCCCCGGTTAGGGGGGCTGGCATTTTCCGTGTCCCTCCGCCTCTGCGGTGTTCGCTTTAACTTTCTGGTGGTGGTTCGTGTGGGCTGGCCGCCGCCGTCGTTGCCGGGCGTGCGGTGGCCCCTTGCCGGTGTGCGGCGGGCTGGTGCGGCGTCTTCCAGGCAGTGCGGCGGCTTGCTTGAGTTAGACCCTCGGTTTTTTTGGTGCATGGGGGTTGCCCCCCGGCAAGCATAAGACAAAAGCGGCCCAACCACGGGCAAGTGAGCGCTCATGGCGAGCTGAAGTTCATCGAAGGACAGCAGCCATATGTACAGTACCTCAGGGGGTGTGACACTGCTCCAAAATGCACCATGAGTTAGACCCTCGGTTAGTGTCCCTTGCTTTGGTGTTGTGGTGTGCTTTGGTGCGCCGTGCGGTGTCGTGCCGTGTTTCGCCGTGCTTCGTCGTGCTGGTCCGTGCTGTGTTGTGGAGCGCCCTGCTTTGTTGTGCAGTGTTGCGCCGTGCCGTGCCGTGGTGTGCCGCGCTGTGCCGCGTCGCGCCGCGTTGTGCTTTGGTGTGTCTTGTCTTGGGGTGCCTTGTCATGGTGCGTTGCATGGTGGTGCGCTGCGGTGCGGTGTGCCGTGTTGCCTCGTGTTGTGCCGTGGTGGGGGCGTGGGGTTGGGTCGCTGGTGGTTAGACTGGCCCGTGTCGTGGTGCCGGACGCGGGTTGAGGTTTTGTGGCTGGCTGGTGGCTGCGGGGTGCGGTTAATTGTGGGGTGGCTCGCATGATCCCTGCTACGGGGGTTCGGCTGTGCCGCTCAGGCTGGTGGATGAGGTGGGTGTCCGCGGATTTGTCCTCCCTGGGGGCCTGTGCTTCCATGCCGTGTTCTCTGGGGGTCCTTGCCTCTAGCCCTGGGTGCTGCGGTGGTGTCCTCTTCCTCTTCTGGTGCCTGTGTGGTGGCCCTTGCTGTGTCCGGAGTCGTCGCCTGGCGTTGAGGGCGTGGTGTTGGGCTGCGCGGCGATGTTCTCGGCGACTCCCTCGGTTGGTGTAGCCCCTTCTTCCCGTGGGGGTCTGCCCTTCTTCCCCTGTGCGGGTTCCGGTGGCCGGTGGGTGTGAGCCGGTGCGGTCCGTACGGCGTCAGGTCCGTGCTTCGACGGCGTGTGTTGGCAGGCATGCGCCTCCGGGGATCGCGCGGTGTCCGCTGGGCTGGGGCAGTGCTGGTCCCTCCGTTGTGGCGTGCCCTTCCTGTGTGTGCTCTCTTGTGCCCGCCGTCGTGTCCTCTCACTCTGCGCCACGGTCCCTGGTCCTTCCCCTTCCTGGCCCGTTTGTGGCTTCCTGCTCCTGTGTTGTGTCGCCCCCGGTGCCCTGTCCCTGTGGGCGCCTGCCTGTTACTTTGGGCCCCTCCTCGCCCCCTTGCCGGGGTGTCCCTTCCCGTCACTTGCTCTCCCCTTGCCTGTGCCCTTTCCCTTCCCGGTGTGGTGGTGGTGGGGTGGGGGGGGGGGCCTTCTGGGGCGCTGATGGCCCATGCCTGGGGGTGGGTGGTCTGGAGCCACCGGCGGAGGGTTTGGGGGGTGTAGGGGGGGCAGAGGCCCTGGACCGCGTCCTCAAAGAGGGCTTCCCATGCCACCTGCGGCATGGCGGCCTCTGGGGCGGCCTCGTTCGGATTCGCGGGGGTGTGGGTGCGGATCTCCCCGAAAGTGTGCACCATGTGCATTTCTTTCGCCTTCCCACTCCGCCGGCCCACTTCACCCAGCGGCGGAGCTCCCGCAAGGCGGGGGCAGACCACCAGGCGAGGTGGGCGGGGGCCTGGGGGGGGGAAGGGCTCGGAGCTTGAGGTCCTGGAGCGGCGGTGGCGGGGGCTTGACATGGAGGATGCGTACGGGCGGCGGGGGGAACAGGAAGCTCCGTGGGGCTCCCGGGGGGAGGAAGACGTGGACATGGGATGGCGGTGGCGGGCGTGGCTACGCCCGGGGGAGCGGGAGCGGCGGTGGCGGGGGCTGGGGGTGGAGGATGTGTACGGGCGGCGCGGGGAACGGGAAGCTCGGTGCTGCTGGCTGGGGGAGGGGGACGCGGACATTGGAGGGCGGTGGCGTGCCTGGCAGCGCCTGGTGGAGCGGGAGCGGCGGTGGAGGGGGGTCGGGGTGGAGGATGCGTACGGGCGGCGCGGGGAGCGGGACGCACGGTGCTGCTCGCAAAGGGAGGGGGATATGGACATTCTACGGCGGTGGCGAGCGTGGCGGGGCCCGGGGCAGTGGAAGCGGCGGGAGCGGGGCCCCGGGGGCTCGTCATGGCGCCTCGGGAAGCGGGAGCGGCGCGAGTGAGCGGCTGAGACGCGGTGGTGCTGTGGGGAGCGTGAGCGCCGGGCTGGATGCGCCGTGTGGGAGGGGAGCCGAAGCGCCTCCGTTTGCGGTATCCGGCCTCGTCGCGGGGCGCACCTGGCCAGTCAGGAGGCGTTGGCGGGTGCTGGGGGGCCTCGCGTAGTGCCGCCTGGTACTAGGGGGGGGGGAGTCTGCCACCCTCCATGGATCTGCCGCGTAGCGGTGCAGTGGCGGTGGCGGCTGGTGGTACGGATGGAGTGACCGTCCTGGGTGGGGCTGGGCCTGGGAGGCCCCTTCGGCGTGGACGTGGTGGCCAGGCGGATACGGTTCCTGGTACGGGGGGAATGGCCCTTGGTGGTAGGCGGGGTATGGGGGTGGAGCGCCCGGGTGCTGCCATCCCATGCGCTGCTGCTACTCGTGCACGGGGGGTTGTGGCCCGGTGGGGTAGGGTGCTGGGCAGTGGTAGTGGTGGTGGTGGTGTTGCTGGTAGTGGTGGTAAGGGCGTTGGTGGCGGTGGCGCTGGTAGTGGTGGTGATGGTGCTGCCAGTATGGCCCAAACTACCTTTGTGGATATTCCGGTCCCCCCAGTGGGGCTGCGGGGTCGGGCCTCGTTTGTAGTTCCTGGGGCCGTACGGCTTGGTTGGTAGTGGGGGCGGGTTGGGGGCCGGGCTTAACGGTGACTGAGGTCGAGGGATCCCACGCCCCTGGGTTGGTCTGGCCGGCGGCGGTGGTGGTTTGTGGGGGGTGGATGATGGGGCGCTTGGAGATGGGGATGTTGACGAGGGTTTGGACGCGGCCGTGTTGGGTGGCCGCCTCTGTGGTTGCGGCGGCTGCTGGGGGGAGGGGGGCTCGGGATGTGGTGGGTGGGGGGTCGTGGTTTGGTTTAGGGTTTGGGTTAGGGCGGGGTCGCTTGTGCTGCCGTTGTAGCTTTTGTGGTGTTGGTTGCTGTGTGGGGTGGTGTTGGTGTTGTTGTTGTTGGTGGTGGTGGTGGTGGTGCTGCTGCGGGTGGTGTTGTCGGTTGGGTTCCGGTTTGGGTTTGGGGTTGGGTTTTTGGTTGTGATCCGGTTCGAGGTTGAGGAGGACCTCGTCACGGAGGTGCAGGGGAACCGGTGCCAGGTGGGGGGGGATCCCGGTGTGCTGCCGGGGTGCCTCGGCCGCCTGTGTGGGGGTCGCGGGGCCTCCCGTAGCCTGGCGTGCGGCTGGAGCTTTGGCTTTGGCCTTGGCTTTGTGGATGAGGTCAGCGGGGAGGGGGGGGTTAGAGGATGAGATGGAGGACGTTGATGAGGACGAGAACGAGGAGGAAGTCCTGGTTGTCGGGGACGCCGGTTGCACTATCATGTGGGCGGTTGCAGGTTTGTGGGTCGCGGCGGCTTCTGCTGGGGCCACGGCGGGGAGGATCGAGGGCATGTCCTTGGGCCGCAGGTTGGGGGTCCCATGGTGATAGAAGTGACCGCATCTGACATAGCCCCCTGATTCAAACTGATTCAAATGTGATTCAAGGGCGGTGTTTGCATTGACTTGAACCACATTTGAATCCTGTTTCAATCAGGAGCCTGGTGGTATGGGCAAAGGCATGATTTTTTTTTCTTGTGGGCCGGTCTGCTGCCTTTGTGGCTTATTGGACTCCCCGTTTGTTTGTTTCGTCGAAAACAATGCCTTTCAAAACCAACCTGCACGGCTTCCAACAAAAAAGTAACAGGTTCGGTATGCCGTCGCCGCCGGCGCTGATTCAAGTTGTGATTCAAACACCGCTGTTTGGCAAAGTGTCCTTTCGTAACATTCTGCAGCCCGTACGCGTCTGATAAAACTGCCTTGCCATTGTGCAACCTGCTTACCAGATACTATTCACCCTTGCTGTGGTGTAGCACCCAGGAACCCCCCCCCATTGTGCCCGTTGGTATAGCCAGCGGAGCCTCCGTGATTCAAACCTCAATTCAAGTGTGGTATTTGAAGCAGTTGAATCGACCTGGTCCCCGTGTTACTACTACAGTGCTGTTTTCTACGTGATTTGGCCCTCCCCACGCCTCCTGCCTGCAACAGCGAAGCATCCGCACAGCGCATAAAGGGTGCAATGACGTGCCCAGATGCATTGTGCGTTCAGTCCCGTGCATGTGGGGCCTCAGGCCTTACCCTTTGTCAACACCACGCACACCACACATCCTACTCACCCGCATCCCGGAACATTCCCAGAACATACAACATGACCGCTGGGTGGCTTGCAGATTGGGTTCCAGTATCTCGGATGCGGTCAGAGAGCGTGTAAACAGCTGGAAGGCCCTAAAACTCACAAACACCCGACACGCTTCATACCAAATTCAAACGCTCACCCGGAGATTCAAATGCAATGTTTGAATTGCCCAACCCCCGTTTGAATCAATTCAAGCGCTGAAATGTACCCACACCCATTTTTTCGCCAAAAAAGATGGAATACACGGAAATCACAGAATATTTTGCCGTTGCCGGTTGTTTTTTCTCGGGTGGGGGGTCTGCTAAGAACGCGCGTACGACCCAACGCTCATTGCATGACTGGTGTGGATCAGGTTCAACGGAAAAATTGCCTGAATCCCACCCCCTTACTCTCATTGACGCACTCAAACTCACTCATGTGGGTCATCTGCGGTCATCTGGAATTGGTTAGCGTGGGAATGCGGTTGCCTCCAGCTGGCGGGCAACCTCTCGGGTGGTGTTGGTCCACCCCAGCATCGATAAAAAGACCACCACGCAGCGCTCGCCCGTCCAGCGCAACAGGCAGTGCGGCCTGTATGCATTGACGGCGACCCCTTCGCGCGGCGAGATGGTGCCTCCATACAGCCAGCCCCCGTCCCACTGCACCCATGACAGCCGCATTTGGGCGCCATAGCTGTCCAACAAACAGCTCGTCCACAGTTCGCCACCGACGTGTGCACCAAGCGAAACCTAGCACGAGAGAGGCACATCGTCACGTGGGTGCGGGTGCAGCAGCATGGGTTGGCCTTCTTCGAGGAGATTGAATACTCCCATCGCCGTCCAGGAGAACGTGGGAAACAGGACGCGTCCTAACCAGTTCAGGCGGGTGGTCAGGCTGCGGTTTGCTTGCATCGCCACACTGACCATCACCACGGAGCACCTGCGCATGGCACCAAAGTACAGCGACCGCAGTTTGGCATTGTGCTTCACCTCGAGTCGCCAACCGGACGCAGTCTGCAGCTTTCACAGAAGGGGCACACCTTTTGTTCTTGCGAGTCATCGGGGGACTTCAGCCGCATCCTTGTCCTCCACACTCTGCCTCAGTTCCTGCGTGTCCTGCTTATCCGCGCTGTCTGCAGGCACCGCACTGCCCTGTGCCGCCGCACTGTCCGCTGCCACAGGGTTGTCCTCCGGCACCACCTTCATCTTGATGTTCCCAAGGTTGTTCTCTGGCTCCAGTTTCACCACTACATCTTGCGCTCCCGCCACACCTTCCGCACTCTCCACACCCTCCACACCCCGCACGCCAGCACCACCGCCCACCTGCACAATCTGATCACCATCGTCGTGTGTCACAGCCTCCGGTGCCACAGCCGATGTGTATGGAGCTGCAGCCTGCACCTCCGGTTCGCCAGCCGTTGTGTCTGGTGCTGATGCACCCTGCGCCTCCGGTGCTGGTGCCACAGCTCTGTCCTCGGCGCTCGCGGCCTCCGGCTGCCGCGCTGCAAGGTCCGCGCGCAGAGCTGCTGCCGCCTCTTCGGCCTTCCGCTTGCTGCTGAAGCTCGCTGTCTTTTTGTCCACCTTCACCGTCCAGTGACTTTGGGCTCTGGCTCCCTGTTTGATCTCCTGGACCCGGATGTGGTCCGTTTTCTTCGTCAAGGACTTGGTGCGGATTCCCGGGATGACGCGGATCTCGCCGTGGTGCTCAAACACCGCCCATCGCAGAGCACCTTTCGCCTGGAGCCCATACTTATCCCTGGCTGGTTGATTGGCGTCATCAGAGTCCTCTTCCTGCAGTACGAAAAGGACAAATGTGCTGGGGGTCGGGCTGGGTTCAAACGGAATTCAAATGCCATTCAAGTGGTTCAAGTTTGATGTTTGAAGTGATTCAATTAGATCAACCGTAATGCAAATGCACTTCAAATGGGCGCACCTGTGCAGGCTCCTCAGGCTGCTCTTCGGGCTCGTCCTCGTTGGCCTCCTGCTGTTTGGTGGCCTCATTCTTGGCAGCAAGGAAATCAGCAACGAAGCCCGCTGTTGGATCCCGTTTATTGCCACCCTCGACGGTGGCGGCCTGCGGCTTGGCGGCTTGCCCCGTGGCGGTCTGTCCGTTGGCAACCTGTTCCTTGGCTCCTTGCTCCGTGACCGCCTGCGGCTTGGCGCATTCGTCCTTCACGTGCCTCACCACTTTCTTGGCCTCCGCCACCGCCGAAGCCTTCACCTTCTTGGTCTGCTCAGCCAACCGGGACTCCTGGGGCGCTTGACTCCTTCCTTGACTTCCATGACTCCTTGACCCCTTGGCTTCAGCGTGCGCCTTCACAGCCTCGCTGAGTTGCTGCTTCCAAGTCACCCGGCGGCCACTTGGCTTGACCCGCAGGCGGGATTTGTGAGCCAGCGATTGTTCGAAGTCACTACACGAAGCTGTGGTCGAGGAGTCGTGGGCCGCGCGGGCCTCTGCCGCTGCGTCCCGCACTCGATCGCGCAACTGCCCCTTGCCCGGATTTCGCCACTTCTTTCTGCGACAGCCTCTCCTCTGATTGGCGGATCAAGGAATCCTCCGCGCTGGAGTCTGGCGGGGGCCGTCGTTGCTAAGGTTGCAACGGTCGCAAACATTTGGACAGCCGAGGGTTTGCGGTGATGTCCTTGGGCGCAGCTGTCTTATCAGACCCGGCTGGGACGGCAGACGTTGCTGACGTTCCGGACGAGGACAGCGGTGGCTGCGGCATTTGCGCCCTTGGTCTCGGAGACGGGTCAAGTCCAGCCAATGCAGCTGCACTTCGGTCCTCCTCAGCCTTCTTCAGAAACTCTCCCAGTTTGCGCTCGCCTGCGGGCGGGGTCGCGTCAGCGAAATCTGACCGGGCTTGATTCATGGACCTTGTCCATCGTCGGACCTGCCTCGCCAGCGCCTCTGAATCCTTGCTCCGGTGGATGTAGTTGCTGATGCTGGTGACCATGCTGCCGCCGGCGAGAAGAACGCCTGGGCCCCGCTCATCAAGCACCAACACGTCGTGGTCGAACACGGCTCCGAACACCTGATGGACACGGTGACACAAAACTCAACGGTGATTCAAACGTCACACCGATAGTTCAAACGCAGTTCACATGCCGGCCTTGAATCATGCTTGAACCACACAGGACACAGTCCAATTGCGTTTGAAGCACAGAAGACAGGTTTGAACCTATAGAGCATCACACACCGGAACACCACCGGCGGCAGCGGCCGGACCGGCTGTGCAGGCAATCATCCCGTCCTGCGACTCCTGCTTGATCACCGGGGGTAGTACGTGCAGCGACTGGTCAACCACGGCCTCCATCCCCATGGACTCGACTTGGGGCGCGGAAGGCTTGGCAACGGCGGCGGATGCTGATGCGGCCATCGTACGCCGCTGCTTTTTCTCTGGCTGCTCCCTCTCGTCTACGTCGAGCTCACCAATCACGCCCTGCAGCCTCTTCTTGTTCCTGCCAGTCGAAGTGGTCCCCCCCACCTTGCACACCGAGGCCTGTGTGAGCTGCACTAACTCTGCTGGATGCCAGTCAGGGTCGATCTCATCTTGGTTGCTAAACCAGAACTGGAGCCCATATGATTCGCCGTCAGTATTGATTCCCCCAGAAGCCACGGTTCCCAGTCCGTGGTGACTCCACATCTCAAAGAGACGCTGAACTTGGTGTGCATGAAACGTCCTTTTTCCATCGGTGCCCAATCAGATGCTGGCAACTTTACAACCCTGCCAGTCGGAAAATGACAGTGGAATTGCCTCCCTCGGAAACACGGTCTGATCGGTCGACGTAGCACCGGACTGCTTCCGATTCCACACGTAGAGCGTTTCTTTCAACAGGTATCTTGCGGTAATGTCGGTGAGCCACCCAAACCCGGGCTCGGCCCGTGCAAGCGCCGAGTGTGGGTGGGGAAAGCGCCCGTTCGACATATCTGGCAACATGGGACAAACGAGTGGAAAGAGAATCTTGGTGTCGTGAACGGCGACATCAACGCTGCTGAAGCGGACGTCGAGCCAGTTGTCGGAACTGCCTGTAGTTTGGATTTCGCTGCCGCCACGATCGCCTGCAGCTGACCAAAGGCCAAGTCTGACAGCGCTTGGTCCAGGCCCGCCATGACAACAGGCCCTTTAATGTACACGGGAATATTGACGGAGGAAGCCCAACGAGAACACCACGACGCAGCGGACGGGTCAAAACACGTAAAATACACGACGTTTGTATGACACTTGAATAGCCCTACGTGATTCAAATGTCCTACTTGAATCACTTGAATTGATTCAAACGGATTCAAACCGACCAAAGAAATGTGCGCAGTGACAAACTATTGCCCCCCCCTGTGGTCCCATCCGAATACAACACCAGCTCTCCAACATTTCCCCCAAGTACTCCCTAGCAACGTCCGCACAATGTTGGATTTGCAGAGCACCCAAGCCCTCAACCTCCCTCCAACGTGGCATTTCCTTGTACAAGAAACCACGACTCATTGCTTGGAAGAGCAACTCAATGGGTTGCTCCTCCGGTGTGCCCTTCCCCCCTCCCCGAGACGTGGCAGTCAAAAAAATGTCCTGCAAAAAAGCATTCAGACACTCCACAACATCCCCCGAAAAAATCGCACATCCCCAACGGGGAATGGCATCCAGTACCCTGCGTACATCACGGCGAAGCTATAACAGATAAGGCGAGCGAAGACGCGGGCAAATTTCCTCCTGAAACCTACGCACTACTTTGGCACACTTAAGTGTGGAGGGCTTATGATATGTAGAGTACAGAGCTGCGCAAAGCTTGCCCATCGCAATCACGGCCTTTTGTGCACGGCGGGGCACAGTCAACAAATGAGCCAGCGCCCGCCACACAATCAACTGACGCCATGTTTCCTCACCCTTTGAGGTGGCCTTTCCCTGGAGCAAGATTTTCGTATTCGCCTCGGTCAAAATTCCTTGGACCTCAGCACGCACCGCCGGTGGCACCTTCTTGGCGCAGCAGCGCACGTAATTTGTGGTTTGCTTGCCCACAGAAATTAAACAGTGCAAAATGCACATGACAATTGAAAAATACCGGTCCTGCACCTTCAAAAGATGAAGGCGGATGCACCCATAATCATCGGACACGGTAGCTTTCTGCCGACTCCGTTGAAACATTTTGAGAAATTTCCTGTCCCCCCTCCAGGAACGCACCTTGGTAGTGTGTTCCCATTGGTTGCTGGCCGCATTCCACATCGCATATGTGTAAAGAGACCCCACCCTGCACCATCCACTCAACCCGAAGACATGGCGAAGCCAAGGTGCATCACCCCCGACGATGCATCCACAATCAACCCTATAACCACACAACACAGTGTAACCATTGTCTAGAACATGTTGGATGCGCTCCAGGTTGTGTGCCAACAGATCCCAAAGAGCCTCTACATTGTGCTCGGAGCAAAGTGCCAAATCCAAGGTCCGGGTGTAGTTAATGCTCCGGGCACGCTCCCCGTTGTTGGCAAACAACACGGTGAGTTGACACCATGGGCGGTCACCGCATGGAAACCCATCCCCTCGGACAATGAGTACATAGCGGTAGTCCGGCTCGTGAAATTCCATACCAGCCGGATCCATTAGATCCGGTTGGGAGGAGAAATACTCCAGAAAGTCCTCAAAGGGCCAAAACAAACTTACAAACGTTTCCGCCGCCGGATCTTTACCTGCCAAAGGGTCATGAATCTTGGCCTCCAGCTGTTGAACGGAGGCGAGGCGTTCCCGCGTAGCGTCCATCCTTTCATACGATGGAAAGCACTTGCACCACGTTTTGAGCGCGGGCAATTCGGCCGCCACTGCCTTTTTGTGGACTCAAATCAGAAGGTCTTTGTACCTGAGGTGTGACATCCGTGTTTGAATCACTTGAAGTGTTCAAACAAGTTCAAAGTACACGTTTGAAGCACTTGCATTGATTCAAACACGGATTCAAACGCACACCTCGATTTGGGCATTTGCAATTTTAAAATCAACCAAACAGCCTCCGTTGAGGTCAACACCTCCTCCATTTTTTGTTTGATGCTCCTCTTCATCCGACGGGAAACACCGACTTTCGTTGACACCCGGCGTGACAAGGCACGTCCATACCGGTGTTTAAAAAATTTCAAGAAATTGGCCTCCAGATTCTCGTTCCGGTATGGGCGGCGCCCGTAGACCGGTTCTAACGCGTCCCTTAGCGTTTGGGACATGCCAAAAGGCGCTGCATTTGCAACAAGGGAAGTTGCCAACGTGAAATGGTGAGAAGGAACGTGGAAACCAAAAAAAAGAAAATCCCAGCAAAACTGGTGCTAAAGCGGTCCTGATTGCATGTGTACGCAAACATTGCGTGGAAATCGTCTGTGGCTGCCTAAAAAATTGCAAAACTTGCAAAAAGTGCGAAATTTTGCAACAGAATGCGACAGGCCCCTGGCGGCGCACGCGGCGGCGGGGGCGCTCAGCGTTTGAATCAATTCAAATGGTTTCAACTGCTCCATTTGAATTTTTTCTGGTGGTTCAAACCATTCAAACACGGTTCAAACAGGGTCCAGTCAGATGCGGTCAAGTCTATCATGATGGGGTGGGTGGCTGGGGGGGTCCGGCCGTGACCTGGCGGCACGACGGGCCGATCTGGTCGGCAGCGGTGGGGGAGGGAGGCGCGGCGCTGCGGTCTTCGCCTTCTGGGCTCGGCTGGGCCGGGGTGCTGCGATGCGTGAGGTTGTGTGGGTTGGCGTCTGCTGGGGGGAACAGTTCGCGTGGACTGCATTGGGGGGCCGGGGGGCCGGGCCTGGGGTTCCCGGGGTATGTGCGGGGGGCGTGTGCGGGTCACTGGGCGCGGTGGGTGTGCAGTGCGGCGTGGGGCTCCTTGCGGTGGGTGTGTGCGGGTTGCCGGGTGTGGGCGGTGGTGAGGGGTGTTCGGTTGTTTGGGCGGGTGGGGGAGGCCCGTGTTGTGGGACCCAGGGCTGCGCGCGATTCCGGGCGTGTGTTGGCCGCCGGGTGGGTAGCGGGGGGGGGGGGGGGGGAAGGCAGGGGCGGGGATTGCGCGCGGGGTGTGTTGTGTCGGTGTATCTGTCCGCTTGCAGCGGCGCGCCTGTATGGTCAGTTGTAGGCCGGGGGGTTTGGAGTAGAAGCTTGCCGTCTTCTGCGTCCGCGGCAAGGATTTCGCAAATGAGCGTGCGTATTTGGTGCACCTCTTGGTCAGTGGTGGGAAGAGGGTATGCTAGCTCTGCAGTACGGCCCACGCGGCAGAGGCTCCTGTTGATGGCGTGGTACCTGCAGGTGAGGGAGTGCCGTGGCCTGCGGGGGGGTCTTTCCGCGTGTCTGGGTCTGCCTCGAATTCTGTGTGGGCGGTGGGGATGGCTTAGATCCAGGGCACCGTCACCGTGGATGGCCAGCGGGGCTTGATCCCTTCGGTCAGGCAGAGCATGGCCAGTCCGCGGTGGTAGCCGGCCCGCCCTGAGGTGATACGGGCCAGGGCGCGGGCCACGGGTTTGTTCCCTGGCTGAAGGACGCCCCTGAAGACTTTGTGCGGGGTGGTGGGTTCCCCTACTGCCCCTGGTGGGGCAGCCCCTGGGGCGAGCATGGTGTCGGTCCCTTTGACGAGCCATTGTGGGCCGGGGGCTGTTGCTGTAGCGGCCACTACGTAGTAGTGCCCGCGCTCGAGGACTGTACACCAGACCTCCGGCGGGGGGTGGTCGCTGTCTCTAGGTGGGGGAGGGAGGTCGTCGTCTGGGGTGCGGAGGCCGGCGACGCGGAGGGCGGTGTCGCGGATTGGTGCGGTGGCCTGTTCCCATTGTTCCGTGTGGCTCGGGTCTGCTGGGTGGTCCTTCCCCGCTGGTGACGCGTTCCCGTGGGGGGCCTGGCCACGGGACGCTGCGGTGGACACGCACAAGCAAGCAGGCAGGCAAAGCACTGCGCTCACAGGGGCATCATCACGCTCGTGTCATGTGACAAAGCGTTTCAGGATCCTTGCAACTCTGAAACAAAGGAACAAAAGTATGTACAGCAACACATCAGGATATGTACACATGGGGTTAAGACTGGACTGAGGTAAGGGCACCACAGAACAATAGACACTCAATCCCAACTCATATCCCAATCCCAAGTCCGACCCTCACAGTGGCTGGCAGGGGCGGGGGCTCAAACACAACCCATGCCCTGCTCAGTCCGGACCCTGAAACCCTGCCAATAGGGGAGGCTGTGCCGCCCAGCCACAGGCGAGTTCCTGGGAACCATAGTACTCCAAGGCCAACCCACAGTCGCTCCCTATGCTCCCTTGACGGCAGGTTCCAACTCTCTTCTGAGCCACAGATAAGGCCCCGCCATTATCCCCTAGGAGTCTGTAGCTGAAAATGGGCTGTTTCAGCCCAAACTGATATTCGCTCCGAAAACTCCAAAATTGACCCCTCGTCTGGACCGGCCAGAGGTAGGGACGAGTCAACTGACCAGTATGCCCCTCAAGTACGAACTCGCTGGAGCCCTCCCCCAACCTGGTTCCCTCTGACGTCCCGGCATCAGGGCACCACGGGTTCATCAAGTGGGGTCATGATGCCAAAATGACAAAAATTGACGTCATTCCCACGCGTGGCTCGCCCGGCCAGGGCTAGGCGAATGGCTCAGAGGATAGGAGGAAGGACCTAGGACATTTATCTGAGTGCACAACTTGAAATTAGGTCCGGGCTTTCTTTGAGCATAGAGATATGGGGCCGCAAATTGACCACACGGGGGGGTGAAATTGGGGTCCCAAAAGGGGGTCATTTTGGCTGCTCAAAATGAGCCAAAATTGGGGGTGCCCCAAATATTATTATCTCCACGCCGGCTTGGAGATTGGATCCGCCATTCCATACGCAATCCACGGAGAGTCCAACGAAGACTCCCAATCACTTGGCTTCCGAAGATCTCCATGCCACTCAGCGTGGTGACAATCCAAATTGGGTCCACAATTGCCAAAACGGCAAAATCGTCCGCACTCACTTTGGGCTAGCACCTTGACAAAGGTTGCTCCGCTTCGCCCATGTGGTGTGCGAACCATGGTGACCAATATCCATAATACCAATGTCATATATGGTCCATTGGTCCATGCGTCCGGCGTGCACGAGGGGGCTGAACATGGTGCACGGCGGGCAGAAAATGTGGTAAATTGCTCAAAATGGCCGAAAGTGCGCACACTCATGGGTGGGGCAAATGAGGCACATGCCCGACTTTGACCGGAGTGTGCCATAGGATTGGTATCAAGTCATATGCGTCCAACATATCTTTTGGGCGTCGCCCAAACCCCTCCGGTTTTGAGAATGGCAGGGTCGCCAAGTGAGCCCATGATTTGGGATCCTCCCAAATTGCCAACATGGCGGCCATGGTATGCCAAGCCCAAGGGGAGTTGTTCGCCGGGTCCAAGATATGTTTGGCACCAAAGTATGTACCCTCATAACATACTTGGGTCATGATGTCAATTGAGCGCAACGTTGAGATACACGGTCGCCACTTGACATCATGACGGGCAAAAAACAGCAAAATTGGTGAAAAAACACGCAAAAGTGCCCTGAAAACTGCACAAATATATTATAATATCTTCGGCTTGGGTTCAGTAGTCCACCAATCCTTCTAAACGCAATGACTCAACACCAATGACGTTCGATTCAACATGTGTGCTCCACTTGGGGCGCTTTGGAAGGCCGCGCGCGCTGCCTCCCAAGTGGGCACATGCAAACTTGGAATATTGCAAAAAACACAGCTTGCTCGCAACGCATCGCTTCGGGAGCGCTCCACAAGCGTCCCTTCACGGAGGTTAGGCTTGGGAGTGTTGGTTGGGAGTACAATGAAGGGCTTTGTGCGATATGGGGTCCATTGGCGGGTCAGTCTTGGAATGGTGCACCCGCCAAATGGGCACGTGATATGACGCCAAATATGGCATACAACCCTACCTTTGCCTTCTACACCCAACCTAGTGGCCTAGAATCAAAGTGTGCCTGGATTCTAGAGTAACTTTGCTCCCTTAACACGCATGCAAGTGCTTTGGTCGAAAATCGACCTCCCTTCGGAAAGCTGAATTTTAGCATGCAAGCAAAATATATTGCCAATATATATATGGAGATCATATATGTACTATCCGGGGAAGACAACTGATATGCCCCGGATGTAGAGGCAAGCAAAGAGGGAGAAGACGCCAACTCAACATACTTCTACACGTACTCCGACGCCAAGTACGTGAGATTGCCCATTTCTTGGAAAACACTCAAAATAAATAACCCTTTGGGCCTATGGAGTTGGGATTCTTTGGCCTCATCCTATGACTATGGGGGGCAAAACCTCATACACAGTGCCTATGGGGCACGTTAATTCGTCCTTGGGCGCTTGAACGCTCGTAACCCTTGATATTTCACTTGGGGGTTCAAAGCGCCTTCGGCCGCCGAGATTTTCTGGGAAAAATCTCGGACGCGATGCGTTTTATCAAGGACAAAATTGCGGATCACTCGAAGAGTGTTTCAGTCTTAACTTCCAAAAAGATCGTTTTACAGAATCATCTAATGCAGTGCACGGAACGGGCGACGTCAGGCGGCGATTTCACGACAATTAGAAATCGCGGTAGAAATCGGGTATTTCACCGATTTCTAACCGCAAATCGACCAAGACAGTAAAATTACGGTAATTCCACATCGACTTAATGGTTAGAAATCGGATTCAAGATTTCGCGGGTTAGAGAACAGGGACATCCCGCTGACAGCCGGTGTCGACGGCTTCCGCACGGGTTCGACGGCTCACAGGCCTTCAGGCCATGGGCTATAACGGGTGTGACGGCTCACAGGCCTCCAGGCCATGGGCCATAGGTTCTTGGTACCGCTTCACCCCCCTCCTTAGAGCAAACCCTGGGCGAGGCTCGATAACACCCAAGCATGGCAGCAGGTACCCAGGACCATCCCCTGAAGGGGGGGGGTGTGTCACATCCTCACTTCAGGCCGATTTGCGGGTTAGGCTGCCCAGTACAATCCCACAGTAAGACAGGTACGGTGCTGTAGCTGATAGTAACTGCAAGTATAGTATCAAGTATCAAGTCCCGGGTCCTGGCGGCGATGGTGCGGCATCAAAAGGACCCGTTAACCCATACTAGGCGCACCGGGTGCCGGCTGCGACGGTCACTACCACAGTGGCAGTGGCATACACGGCCAACATAGGCGTCACACGATGACCGAGGTGGTCCCACAGGTCGAAAGCGACCACAAAGATCCATCAGGCTACCCCAGGCTTCCCAAGGCCGCAGTCTGGGGGAGAGTCCCCACGGGTCCTTTCTTGGGCGCACCATGTCCATATCCACGACGCGAGTCCAGAGTGGTAAAGCCAAACGAGCTCCTCCATAAGGGATCTGGCATCAAGGCCGTCTTTTCCCTCGCCCCATTACCACGAAGGCCATGCATGGGGGAGTCCCCATGCAATCTGGGCGGAGGCGCCGACTCCTCAAACCACCAGTTCCCCAGGCACACTGACCGAGGTCAGGACACCGGAGGTCGCCACCCGACTGCAAGTGCGTCTGCAAGTCGGTAGGCTCACACTAGGACTGGCAGTGGCGGACCGCTGGGAGTGTAGTCAGGCAACTGGGCCTCCCGCCTGGCGCCATCAGGATCTCAGCACATCACAGCCACTAGGGCACATGGTATCACGGGCACTCAAACAGAGGAATCTGTACTTAGGTACTGGTCCAGGCTGGACCTTATGTAAGAGCATGTGCACGGCGACTCAGGGCGCCTTCGTATTCCAATTCGCATCCCTTCGGGGGGAAACACAGTCCATACCTCGGTGATGGCCTGACAACACGTAACATACAGATGCACATATCCTGGAGAACAGAAAAATAAGCAATAAGCGGGGTAATAGGCGTGTAAACACACTCTGGACAGAGCGCCAAACCACGCCTCGGTTAGGATAAGGCATATGCAGGACGGTTGACAGGAAAACGCCTGAGTTCAGGCCATATATAGTCACAGCCATAAACCCCTCATTCCCTCGACTCAAGACCTTCCCTTGACTCACCAACATATTGCCCTGAACCAGGTCAAATGAGATGGCTGAATGCCATGTGTCACAAGTCAATACACAAACCCCAAAAATGTGTTCACTCCCAAGCCTCTAAATCCTAGCCCAATAGGGGAGGTGGCGTGTCATGGCGTAGAGTGGCACTCAGGACCATGCCCTACCCTGACATAACGTTGGATGGACTTGGAGTCGAATGGGCTTGGAGAACTGCCCCATGAGTTTGAACTCATAACATGCCAAAAACTGCCAATTCACACCATATTGGCCATATATCAAATATATGCTCAAAATTGATGTTACCACTTATCCGAAGGCTCAGAGTATGCATGGAGTCGAAGTCTAGTATTCATGGAGGATAGAGACCAAAGATCAATGCCCATATACATCCCCACTCTACCCTCGAAACCCCTTCAGATATGGGCGCCACGCACTGCCCAAGTCAGCCCATGATCTGGAGACCACTTCTTGTAATCCTTCCTGTGCCAAGCCAAATGGAGTACGCAATCCGGCATATGGTGGTGTTCAAGTCCAAAGCATATGCCAACATATGAACAACATACCATGGTTCGACTCTCCATAGGCTTCTTGCTGTTCACCGATCAGTTGAGCACACAAAATACAAAAATGAGCAAAAATTGAGGTCAACAACATGAAAATATGTCCAAATACAAAGTTATCATGATACTATATCTCTATGCTCACCCATGATATCCGCTCATGGTTCAATACACAAATGATTGGAACCATTTGCGAACAATTCCCTCACTTGGATCCCCAATCAGGTGCATGGAGATACCTTCGCCACTCATATCTACATGCCCCATAAATATGGGAGTGCACTCATGGATCTCTTTGTCAAACATACCATGAGCAATACATACGCGGTAGACTTAGTCTAGCGCTTTGAATTCCACAATTGGGACATGGGCAAGGCCCTTGTCACGTGTGGCTCCCCATCTCCTCGACCACAGGAAGATATATAACATGGGCGTGAGCATATCAAGACAATACTACCAATATCACACATAACCCTTAAAATAGGCTCCCACCATGGTATGCCATGTCCCTCCATGATCATAACCTTGGGTTAAATGGACGTGGGAACCTAGAGAAAAATGCTATGCCACCGCAAGACTCATGCGCTACACTCGAAAGTCATAATATCAAGTCCGGACACATGGTCAACAAGTTATAAACAAGTTTCTACCATGTTTACCATGATCCTATGATACAACGGGTGTGTGTGACGACTTAAGGTGTTGTTCCCTACCAAAAAAAAGTTGAGACTAAGGCGCTTGCAACGCAACCTTCCCTATTCTCTTTCCACACACTTGCGCGTAGATATGGCCCTTCAAAGTTGTCCCACGATTCACTTTTGTTTCCCTTATATCTCCAAGTCAAATGGGTGGCAAGTATAAGGGAAACCTGATTTGGGCATAGGGAAAGGAGTATGACCACTCGAAGAAGACCAAATCAAGTGCGGCGATGTCGAAGTCGAAAAGCCGATTTCGACATCGCGAAAAATTCAGATTAAAATTTCGAGTGCTTATTTAGAAAATTGCGGAAGCAACGAACCCTTTACAGATGAAATCTGACCCTTCATCGGAGTTTCCGCCAAAATATCTGGAAATAACAGTTAACCAATCGGTTACCGCAAAATCGCGAGCCAACTGACAGTCGCCGATACATTGACTATCAGAACGAAAGGCTGAAAAATCACGGAAACATTATGATAAAAAAACCCTGTTGATTCCTGATATTCTGATATATAAATCTCCGCTGGCGGCGCCTCGGTACTGAATGTGGCCGCTCATAGCCGGAATGGCCAAACCTATCACACTATCACATCGGGTTAGGTCAGGTGGATGGGAGAGTATGATATCAGCCAATGGCGGCTTGCCGGCACATAGAAACAGACCCGAAGTGACCCCAAGAGGGCCACGGGGGTCCGAACCGGCTTCAACCCCCTTCTCAGAGCGTTGTATCCGCTCGGAAACCATTGAAGAGAGGACGGGAGGACCCCAATGGGCTCCAAACCCCCCTCCCATGTCCCAAGGACACATGGAGGCCCCACACACGTCGTAGGCGTCCCCCATGCCCCAAGGGAGGGGTGAGGACACTGATAATCAGTGCCCTACGCCTTATCAGGTCTCCTCTTGATCTACAACATGGACCAAGGGGATCAAAGATAGAAAAACGTCGTCGGTCGACCTAAATAATTATACCACAATGAAATATATAGGTGGAGATCGAGTGAAGGGGGTATATGGCCACTCAAGGCCGACAAATCCCCGGATGAACGCCCTCACCCGTCTCCCAAGCACAAAAACAAACAAAAATGCCAAGGGGGATCCATTATGGTGCTACAGCAGCTACCAAGTGGACCAACACGTCCTTGACATCCAAAGAAATGATCTTTTTATTCAGGTAGTCCATCCAGACCGTGGTGTACCTCGGCACAAAACTGCTCGGAGGCTCCCACGAGTCCCTGGATGCGGCGAATCCCTTCCAACGGACTTTATAAAGCCTCATCCCAGGCGTCCCCGGGTCCGGCTTGTCCGCCAGGATCTTCTCGGCGGTGAAGTCGTCATCCTCACCCTCGTCGTCCGAGTCCACATCGTCGGCCGTGAACTCGAAGGTGACGGGACGTCCGCTGGGGTCTGGTGCTCGGGGACGAAGCTGGGTGTGGTCGCGGTCGAGGATCATGTTATCCCCCACACGAACCGCATACACATCCTGCCCGATCCTCCGCACGATTACCCCCGGCACATACCAGGACGCCTGCCGATGCCTGGACAGGACATCCTTGTGGTGCCGCTCCACCCACACGGTGTCTTGGAGAGCATACTTCTGGACCTTTCCCTGCTTGAAGTACTTGGCCCTCTTGTCATGCTCGTCCTGAAGCGCCTTGCACGCCTTGGCCGCCGTGTCGTCCGCCTCAGCCATCATGGCGTTCGCATCCCGGGCCACTTTGCCATGGTTCAACCACGGGAGAGTGCGTGACACTCGATCCCGCAGGAACAGGATGCGATGGGGCGACAATCCAGTGGGTCCCGGAAGGTCGTGATACGCTTCGAGCACCCTCCACAGCGAGTTATACCAGTTCCGGCCCGGTTCGTCAATGTGCAGCTGGCGGAACTTCTCGAACATCTGCCGCTCGGCCACCTCAGCACGGCCATTCGACCGGCTGTGGTACGCCACGGTCTTGGCATGCCGAATCCCCATGTGCTTGCACATCGTCTTGAACCACGTCTCCACGAATTGACTGTCCCGATCGCTGCAGATGACAGCCGGGACATCAAAAATCGTCAGCCAATGCCTGATCATGGCATTAGCGACGGTCTTGGCCTGCAGCCCCACTCCATGCTTGTCCTTCTTGTCCTTCTTCTTGGACTTCTTGCCAGGGACCGCCACGATATACCCACTGTGCCTATCCACCGCCAGGATGACACAGTCGTAGGTCTCTCCTTCCACGGTGACCTCAGGCATGGCGAATACATCCATGGCCACGGACCGCATAGGGGCCTCCGGTATAGCCGTATACACCGGGTTGCCCGCTGTGGAGTGGTTGGGGCTCTTCGTGGCCCGACACACGGCACAGTCGCTGCAGTATCTATCCAGGATGGCGTAGTACCCCGGAGGGAACTCTAAACGCCACTCCAGGTCCTGCTGAATCTTGTCTCGGCCAGGGGGCATGAGCTGGGCGTTGTGCCAATGGTCGATGAGCTCCTCCACTCGGTTTTCGGGCACCAGCAGCTTGTCCTTGAGGAACAACTTGTCGCCATCCTCGGTCAAGCCCTCGGGCCATTCGTCGTCCGACGGGGCGCTCACGGCATTCCAGTACTTGCTCCAATGCTCGGATGCCGCATAGTCATCCGACCAGTCCTCTGTGAGCACCGACCTGACTAGCTCTACCGGGGCCCCCATCCATTGCTCGAGGGTTTCCTCTCGAATAGCTTTGACGTGGGCACCCCGGAATTTGGCCAGGTCCGTACGGTTTGCCATCACCACAAAGCACTTGACCCCCTCTTGCTCCATGGCCTTCTCCATCTCGATGATGCGCTTGGCCTCTACGGTTTCCTCGGCGTCCCCATGGCTGGATATGTCGATCCAAGCCTTGCCCGCGGGGTAGGCCCATCGACTGAGGCAATCTGCCACAGTGTTGTCCTTCCCCGGGACGTATACGACGCTGAGGTCGAACTTGGCGAACGTCTCATGCCATCGGGCCCTCCTTGCCGCCGGTCCCGACGGGGTGTCGACGTGGTCCTTGTGCCAGCTCTGCAAGGACTGATGGTCCGTGCAAACCACCACCGGTTGCAATCCGATGTGGCCAGACCACTTCCTGAGCGCACAAACAATGGCGTACCTCTCCCTCTCCCTCGCGGTCCAGGTGCAGCGTTGGCCCTCCGCCAGGATCCGACTCCAAAACGCCACGGGTACGTGTGACCCGTCGTCCCAGATCTGCTCGAGGACTGCCCCTACAGCATAGTCCGAGGCGTCCGTCCGTAGCACGAATCCCTTGTCCGGGTCCACCAAGAATAGCCCCAGCTGCCCCAGGAGTCGCTCCTTCAGGCGGCTGAACGCATCTTCGGCCTCAGGGGTCCAGGCAAGCTTCTTCTTGCTTCCCTTCCGGCCATCGAACTTCCCCACCTGCAGCATCTTGTGCAGCGGCCCTGAGAGTTCTGCATACATCCGGACATAGCCCGAATAGTAATTGCAGAACCCCATGAAGGACCGGAGTTCGCTGATGGTCTGGGGCTTCTCCCAGTGGTGCAGGGACGCCAGCTTCCCAGGCATGGGACGGCGTTGCCCGTGACCAACCACGTGACCCGCGAACTCCACTTCCTTCACGAAGAGTGAGGCTTTGGTGGGCTTGCACACCATGTTGTGCTTGTCCAACTCGCTGAGCACTCGGCGCAGATCCTTTTCATGCGCGTCGATGAGCTCGTCCTCAGTCATGTTCTCCGTGCCGGACCCGATGATGATGTCATCCACGAAGGGATCGGCACAGTCCCGGACAGGACCGAGTAGGTCCTCCATTATGCGCTTGAAAGCGGCGTTGCCATTCTTGGCGCCCATAGGCACCACTTTCCACTGCATGGGCCCCAGCGGCGTCGACATCGCTGTGCAGGGCCTGGAGTCCGGGTGTAGCGGCATCTGGTGATAACCGTGTTTCAGATCTAACACCGTGAAGATCCGCTTTTTCTGTTGTTTTTGGAGGATGGAGTCGATCAGGGGAAGCGAGTACGAGTCGTGCTCGGTCTGCTCGTTGAAACCTCTGTAATCAACCACCAACCTCCACTCGCCCTTCTCCTTCTTTGGCACGATAAAGGCTGGGCTGGCCCACTCACTGTCGGAGGGTTCGATCCATCCCCGCTCAATGAACTCGGCCAACAGCTTCTTCATGGCCTCGGCCCGATCGCCCTGAAGCTGGTACTCCCGATGACGATAGATCTTTGGGGTTCGGCTTCAGCTTGATCTTCGCTGTGCCAAACCTCCCCCGATCTCGAGGGTTCTTGTTGGCGACGCCACTGAATAGCCGCGGATAGGCCTTGATCAGCCTCTCCTTCAGCTCGGCGACCTTCGGGTTCTCCTGGGCCTCTTCAGCCGCTTGCTTCGGTATCGATACAACCGACCGCACTGCGGTATAGGCCTCTTCCGGGTCCGAATCCGACTTTTCCTCGGCCGATATGCCGTCTTCATCGTCGTGGGGTGCACTTCCCACCGATAACCTTCGAAAATTTGCGGCGTCGAGCTGGTTATTGTCGCTATCGGCCCCCATTCTTGGAAAATCCCACGTTGGCGGGTCCGACCCAACCGGACCATCGTATTGGTCCGCGATGTGATCCCTGACCCTCGCCACGAACTAATCCTTCTCGTACTTGCCGGTGACCAACATCTTGTCATCCCACCAATGCGGAGATGTGACCATGGCCCGCCTCTTCTTGGCTGCCACACGGTCGTGCATCCCCATCCGCATGTAGTTGACGACGTCGTCGATCTCGGAGTGGGACAGGATGTCAATGCCATCAACCGGCTGATCCGTCCCCTCCTTGGGCTCGAACATGACCTTCATGGGCACCGCCTCCACCCTACGGATGAATGCTTCATCACCCGTGGGCTGCGCTTGCGCCCCATCCACCAGGAAAGCCTTGGTACCCAACGCTTGACCCAGGGAGGGCATTGGTACACCCTTGGCGTCGATGAACAACTCCTCCTCTGGCCCGAATGACATCTCGTTCAGGGTGATGGAGTCCAGCGTCGACTTGAGACCCTCCAGCGGACATGGGGTGGATCCTATGCCGGTTGTGACCAGGATCCCCTTCGCCCTATCCGCGATGATCATCTCCACCGTACGTCTGGTATTGTCCAGAGAGCCATGCGAATACATGGGTCCTCACTCATTCAAACCCCAATGCCTGTGCCAGGCTGAGTCTCCTTGATGCCAATGCCTCCTACACTTCCGCAGAAGTGGGGCCTTCCGGGAAGCAAAGACGTCAGTCTCGGGCGCTTCGGCTCCCAGCGTCTGGATCATCCTGTCATACACTTGTGGCGCCATTCCCTACTCCGTGAGCTGAACTCCGCGGTCTCCTCTGGACTTGGCACCCACAGCTTGCACCGCTCGGACGATCCGACCCTCTTCCTCAGCATTCCATTGGGATGATCCGCATGCATAATCCGTGGACAGCCATGTGAGGCATTCATCATCCTCCCGGACCAGCGTTGCGCGATGGGGAAGGGCTCCAATGGCGTTTGCCACCATGAAGTCATACCCCATGATCATATCCCAGTCTGTAATGTCGCGCACATAGAAGTTCCCGGATAGAGTGCTTCTCTTCGCCAGATCAGGGCGGTTCAAGCGCTCATGTTCCCAGAATTCCATACTGATAGTGGCCTCATGGGTGCCGCCACCCATAATCTCTCCATTGGCCACCTTCAGGCGTACCGGTCTGCGGCTGGGCTGCAGGGATTCCTCCTTGAACAACCCTCTCCGGACCAGGCTCACCTGGGCACCCGTATCCAACAGAACATCCACCACCAACTCCTCTCGTCCGCACCGTACACGCACCTTGAAGTGCAACTGCCGCTCGTCACCATGCGGTGTATGGACGACTCTCACGGCATGCAACTCTAGCACGTCCGGGTGCATCAGGACTTCGAGGGTATGATCACGGATGGTGTAGATCTTGGGTTGGTCTTGCCCGTCCACGGGGCTCTCTGTGGTCGCTCCTTCCTTCTTACCACGTCCTTTGCCCACATAAACTTCCCTTGGCAGGGCGCTCCAGGGGTTGGGAGTGGCGAAACTCAGTGGTTTTGGCTCTTCTAGAGCCTTCTTCGGCACCCGATGTGCCTTCGATTTCTCTGGGATTCCACTGATTTTCGGAGGAGAGACCTCCGAGGTCCCACTCCCGTGGGGGCACCTCTAGACTTGACTTCCCGCAGCCCCTTCCGGCTGCGATCCGCCAGGACTTTGTCCGCCACGTTGCTGGGCTTTGAGTTCCTCCAACGTCCTCAACATGTCCTCAGCAACTTCCTCGATCGACCTCACTCGTCGGTGTTGGCCAGGTCCACCACCATAGCCTCTTGCTCCGCCTTTTCCTTGGCCTTTGCCTTGGCCTTTTCCCCCGTCCCCGCCTTTCGCCTTCCAATCGGAAATCCGCTGCTCCTTGGGCTTCTTCTCGGGGTGGGCGGCGAAGTAGGCCTTCTTGTCCGCCTCATACACCTTGCACTGACGGTGGTCGTGTGCATGGTTGTTTCCCTTGCCATAACAGACCCAGCACCCCTCGTGCTGAGATCTGTACTCCCGGAACGAGAGCGGTGGGTTCCCGATCCTCCCTGGCTCTCTGTTCTTCCTGGGTCCCATCTTGTTCCATCTGGACCTATTCTGCCCATGTTCCCTCACGTTGTGCGCCACAAACGCGAAGAAATGGGCCTCCTCGTGATCCTCCCGGGACCAGTGGTCCTGGCCACTTCCACTTCCATCCCCCGCAGAGTTGGCCATGTCCTCCTGGATTTCTCGATGATGGCGGTCTTCTTGGTGGCCTCGTTGTCCATGACCATGAGAAAAGTTTATAGTGTTTTCAGCACTGTGTTTTTGCTTCTCCTGCTGCTTGCTGTAGGTGTAGGGTTTCCTGCTGCTTGTTTTGGAAGATGAAAACCTTTGTTTTGCAGAAATAGAGTCAATCCAGGATAACCCAAGCCAGAAGTGTGCAACGAGGAGCAGATCAGGATCAAAGCATGAAGGGCTGCAGTGTAAACAGTGAAAGATGATTGGATATTCACAGAAACTGCAACTCAGGTCAGAAATGAATGCATATTCACAAAGATAGCTGAAATGTTTTTGGAAAAGAGTTAGAAAACTGCCTCATGGTCACTCTCTCTCCACAGTGCCATCTTAGGAGATGTGCACTCTTTGTTTTGGGTCCCATATGTGCTGAGGTGGCATGGTATGTGGCGATGAGGTCACTGCCATGTCACATGGGATCTTCCTACTTAGCTAGGCTGACCAGGAATTGAACCCAGGACCTCTCAAAAAGAGGTGCCCAGCCCCCTAGGGTGCATACCACTAGGATAGCTAAGAATTCATGGAAAAACATAGATAAATCCATAGGCTCTACTTTGGATATGTCAGTTCTCAGTCAACTCAGGAAAAAATGTTTTACTTCACATTGAAAGGGGATTAAGGGGTCCACTCCATATCCTGATTGGGTGTTTGGTTCCATAGGGCAAAATGTGTTATCACCAGTTTTGGTGGGACCAATACTAAGATAAAAATGCATGGATGCTCAGTGCATCTCTAATACAACTAGAGTATGCCTCAAAGCAATGGAAAAGCACTTTGTCTTATTCCCCCCCTGTGCTGTGGTGGCCACCACTGTCGAATTTTAGGAAAAAGGGATTTTTTCTTGGCCTTTCCTTGGTTTCCACATCTACTTTAAAATACCTATAGCTTCCCTCACACTGAAAAATGGGCGCTCACCATGGCTCGCGCTCTTTTGCTGTTCTGTTTGTACAGTTTCCTACAGAAGACCCAGCGCTCATGGCGCTGCCGGGGCTCCTGTGGCTTGGTTGGGTTAGTATGGGAGCATGCCAAACATGTGCATATGCATCCCTCCCTCCAAGACGCAGCGTCGACACAAACCCAACGCAAGACACATTATACACACTCGCATGGGTTCTCGTAAACCTGCTGGCGACCTGTGACCTGTCTTAGGGCGAAGAGAGTCGAAGGAAAAATTCATTTGCCCCTTGGTGGGGTCTTGGTTCTGCTCAGTCTCTCCAGGCACCTGCGTTTCGGCCCGAACACGGCCTACTCAGCGAGGCTGCGCGTGGGTATCTGCAGAGGCAGGAATGGGAGAATTATGGACGAATCCACGCAAAAACGAAGCGACAACATCAAAATCCGTCAAAAGATGGCGTACAATTTTTCTGAAACGACACACCTGAGCAGAATCCAATTGTGCATCAGAAGCACATTTTTATAGAAATTATAGTGATCTCTGGATTTTTTAAATCCAGAAATTCATACGCATAAAATGGCGGCGCGCAGGAGCGGCTCCTAGCGAAGCGCCGGAAAATGGAGAAAGAATGGAATTATAAACGTATGTCTCACGTCGTCTTGAAAATGACGAGACACACATTAATAAATAAACATACAGATTCCACCCACACTAAAAGAAGCTTCAAAAATTCAAGAATTCGAAAATGAACGAAAAGACTTCAATGAATCAGGTATAAACTACAGGTATGCTCGTCTCGTATGCCGCATACACATTGCTCGTCTCGTGTCTCCGTGAACGAGCCTTGTAGCAATGCTAACAACGATAGGACGCGATAGAGGGATTGATTAGAAAGATTGCAGATGATTAGCGGTCAGATCGGGGTGATTAGACATAAACACAAGTGCATAGCAACGTTCTTCGCGTGCGCCCCGTATTTCCTCTTACCTTGCTTCACTCTCCAGCGGTAGGTAAGGTGGGTACGCCCAGGTGGGGCCACCCCCTGATGGAGTCCGAGATTGCGGATGAGATGGGCAGGTTTGCCCTTGAAAGGCGTGCATACTCGCGCATGCACACACGCATTAGAGGGTAGGCCACGCGAAGTGCGCAGGGTAAACCTTGTTTAGGCTACCCAGGGGCTCCTCGGTACGTTCTTTAAGAGAACCTGAGGAGTCCCTTAAAGCTTGCTTGCTTGACAAGGGTAGCTGGTCCTCCAGCGTGTTTGCGGACAGTGTATTATACGTCACACTGAGAAGTGTATAATACCTGGAGTGTGGCTTGGTTCCTCCGCCGCAAACGCCCTTTCATTTGCCTTTGTTTTACAGGTGGGCAGGTAGGGTGATTGGTGCAGCAGCATTTTGTTATGCCCTGCTAAACAAGGGCGCAGATCACACAAACAAGTAACTCCGCCTCTGCCTGTGGCAGAGCAGGGAGTCCGACTTCATCGACATCTGCGCCGTGCACGCAAGAGCACCTCTGCCCTCCAAGCCCTAGCAGGGGAAACGCGTCGTGGCGTCCTCTGTTAGGCCACAGTTGCTTAGCAGCGCTGTGTTCTCTTGTCATTTCACAGGAGGGTCGCTAGGACCCACGACACCTTTGCCTTCGCAACGCCCAGTAGATTTTGCGTGTAGGAGTGGTAGTCCTGAGTGGGGGCTTGAGCCAGTTGCAGCAGTGCTCGCCCACCAGGATGGTGCCACTGTAGGGTGTGTAGGACCTGTAGTGCGTGTGTCACTGTCCCACCAGTTTCCTGCAATTTTAGCAGGGTTGGTGGGCTTTGGCAGTGGTTAGGTCAGTGTTTTGGCCACATAGCAAAATGGCGTTTTCATGCCTTCATAGCTTTTGGCCACCCCTCCCTGTAGTAGACAGGTAGGTAGGGAAAACAATACCTGGATTAGTACGCTGCGGATTCCCCAAAGGTTTTGCGCCAGCACAGAAATTGGGCGCATAGGGGAGGGGAGACCCGGGGCGTACCCCGTGGCATCAATAAGCCAACCCTCCAGGTTCAGCAAGGGCGCAGACTTGGGTATAATTAGGACACCACTTCTGCGGCTTGCTCTCAGGACCTTAGGAATAGCACACTCACACATACGCTTTGGCAGGTAAGGGTAAGGTTCAGTCCCTAGCTTTAGTCTTGGAGGCAAGCGTCTCAGCGAGCCTCAGCAACTCACCAAGGTTGTTCTGGGACAAGTAGTCAACCAGAACTGAGTTTAGGCGTCCCTCAGGTAGAACAAATGCAGAGAAGGGCTCCCAGGTGGCCTCTTCGACTCCAAACCCTTCCCAGAGGGTGAGGAAGCGCCAACCCTGGCGATAGCGGTGGCGTATGACAGACTTCACCAGGTAGAAGCCTTCCTTAGCCATCTCCTCGGCGTTCATGTCGGGGAGTTCACCTTCAACTTCCATAGGGCTGGCAGCCCCTTGTAGGTCCAGAGCTGCGATTTCCTCGTCGTTCAGCTCCCACTCCTCCCCACAGAGGTCTTCAGGATCATAGTAGCGCTTCAGGTGTTGAGCAGCGCACACCAGGGCCCCCCCTAGACGGGGAGAACACCGCACGGTGATACAGTGTCCATCCACTGATAGGATCTTGTACGGCCCGAAGTATGGGTCATCGCTGGTAGAGCGTGGCCAGGCGGGCATTCGACTGTGGTGCACCAGCACCCAGTCCCCTTCTTGGTAGGTGGCCGGTACTCGGTGCTTGTTCTTCTTGTTCCACTGACGCTCCCTCACTCTCTGGAGCATAGCCTTGGCCTTGTCCACCTTCGCTTGTTGCTCTTGGACCCATTCACCCACAGAAGAATGGGTGTCCTCTGGATAGGGGGCATGTAGGAACCATGCCGGGCGCCCCAGGAATAGCTCATGGGGCGAGTACCCAGTAGCCGAACTCTCTTGGGAGTTCATCATCAAGGATACGACGGGGAGTAGTCTCACCCAGTCTCTGGTGCGTTCAGTTTTGCACCATATCCGTACGTTCTCCTTCAGGACACGGATCTGTCGCTCACATAGGGGGTTGCTCGTGTGAGAGTAGGGAATCCCCGTAGACACCTGGACATTGAGGGATCTCAGGATCCTCTTGTACAAGCCAGTATCTGAGCGTACACGTACGTCCTCATCGGAGTTGATCTCCTTGGGCGCCCCATAGACACAAAACCACTCCTCCAGGAGTATCTTGATAGTCTCCTCCCCGGTAATGTGCTTGATACATGGGAACACCCTGGTAAACCTGGTCAACGCACAGGTTACCACGAGGGCGAAGTCATAGCCCCCGAACTTCGGCATCTCCGTGTAGTCCACGTATAGAACACTGTTGGCACAGTGTGGGATGGGCAGGGTCGAGTAGAGACCTCTGTCCCTGATATCCCCTGGTTTACAGGACCTGCACGGGCACTTGTCCACGACAGGCTGGAGGGTTTTCCGCAGTTGGTCGTCAGTCCACGTAGTGTGGAACCACTGCTTGAACAGCCTCAGGGTACGGTCCGCACCCACATGACCACTGGACTCATGGGTCCACTTCAGCAGCGCTGAGACTCGGTCACTAGGTACCACAATGCGGTCTTCGTGCCAGAGGTAGCTCTTGTCCCTCTTCCACTGGTCTTGGTTGACCAGGAGGGGTTCAAGGCGTTTCTCCAGGCGCTTGTAGATATCCCCAAACTCCTTCAGGTACTCCGATTGTTGGAGTCCATCCAGGGGGCGTATCATGGTCATGTTCAGGTCCAGGTGTACGCCCATACGGCTGAACGCCTCCTTAGCCAGCGCTTCAGACCGGGCACCAATCAGGGCGTCGAAGTTGTTGCGGCTGATGTAGTCGGCACACTCGTTCTTCACTCCCTGGATATGGTGTACCGTCAGCCGTAGTTGACTGAGGTAGGTCCACCAGCGTCGTAGCTTGGCCTTCTCAGGTGGGGGACCCTTCTGGAAACTGCGGACCGGTTCTTGGTCGCACAGCCAGACCACAGGGTTACTCCCCAACAGTCGTGCTTGTGAGGATAGCACCAGCATACCCGCGAGCAATTCCTGCTCATAGGTGGAGTAGTTCCCCCTGGCCTGGTTCCACTTCCAGTTCCAGTGGCCCAGAGGTACCAGGACCCACTTGTCGTCAGTGTAGCTGTGCTTGAGGGTTCCATCTCGGTTGAGACCTTCCGTCCCCCATTGGGAAATGGCCGAGTCGAACTCCTCCTTCTCTAGTGCTTGCCATTGGAACAACGTTCCACCACCGCCCACATTGCTGGCGTCGGTCACCAGGATAATCTCCCCTTGTGCCCTAGGCACGCCCAAGCACTTAGCGTTGGCTACCTTGTCTTTGAGCTCGTCAAACGCTTGTTGCTCTTGTGGGCCCCAGCGCCAAGTAGTACTCTTCTTGATCAAGTCCGTCAGAACGGCGCTGGTATAGGTGAAGTTCTTGATGTGGCGGCGATAGAAGTTGCACGCCCCAATGAAACTGCGTACATCATGAAGTTCTTTCTTGGGGTCTTCGTGTCGTACCTTGGCATCCATCAGGGGTTTGGCCTTAGAGGCCGCTGGGGTCCACCACCCATAGCCAACGTCAAACCCCAGGTACTGGATGGTCTCCTGCATGAACTCACACTTCTCCAGCTTGAGTCGTGTGTGGTTCTCCTGGCAGACCGCAAAGAATTCACCCAAGAGGATTAGGTGATCCTCCTGGGTATTGGTCCCGAGGCATACATCGTCGATGTGAGCCTCCATCTCGGCCCCACGGGATATGAGCTCCTGCACCTTAGGTCTCCTTCGTAGGATGGACAAGATCTTGTTCATCAGCTCTTGGAAAAGAGCGGGTGAGTTAGCCACGCCAAACGGCATGACCTTCCACTTGAACACCCTCCCCTGAGGGGTGATGAAGGCCAGTAGTTCCTGCGCGTTGGGCGTCAGGTCCACTTGCCAGAATCCGCTTCGCTTGTCCATCTTGGTCTTGTAGCGGCAGGAGGCTATCTTCTCCAGGGTAGACTCCATATTGGGAATGCACCCTGAGTGGTTCAGCGTCTTCTTGTTCAGCTCTCCGTAGTCCACTACCAGCCGTTTGGCTGTAGACCCAGGTTTAGCCACCAGGAAACAGGGGCTGCAGTGTAGGGGGTAGTCCCCGTCCTTGTACTCCAGGACTAGGCCAGCGTCGATACATTCTTTTATCTGTCGCTCGATCTCGTGGGCCTGCTCTTTAGGAGCTGGATAGGGTCTCCTCCGGATCTTGTGACCCACGAACTCGGGTTTCAGCTTGAGGTCCATCTGTACCAGCTTGTCACATGAGGCTGGAGGGGGTAGTTCTCCGAACACCTCCAGATAGGTCCTTATAAGCTTCTGTACCCGTGGGTCCAAGACCTTGATCTTGTCCTCCATGTCCTCGTCAGAGTGTAAGTTGCTGGCCCCCTGAGTAATAGACGTCGGGAGGTGGTCCTCCACCGACTCTTCGCCCGTGGTAGTATCCTTCAGCCCTTGGTAGGCATACAGAAGGTCTTGTTCAACCATCTCCGGTGGACGATGGCAACATAGGCAAGCTCGAGGGGGTTCACATACACATTCCTCCGAGAGGTCGTCCTCCTCTGGGGTCCTCACATGGGCGCCCCACACGCTCTTCATGAGCTTAAGATCTACCTCCCTTTGCCAGGTGGTGATCTTCTGTTCGAGGTCCTCCTTCAATTGGGATAGGTCTCCCATACGTCCTTGCTTCAGTGGCCATGAGCTGCGGGTAGGCTTCGCGTAGCATAGCTTTTTCGCCACCAACTTCCTCTTGGAATCCACATACTCCCTGAGCCTGGATCGAGGGTCCAGCTCCTCTTCCACGGGGTCTTCGACCCTCATGGAGAGTAGGGGTTTTGGTGGGGCGACGTACTCGGCGTTCTCCACTTCCTCCACACAGGTCTGCACGAAGAAGGCGTCGTGCTCAGTTTCGTCTTCTGAGTGGATAGAGCTAGGTAGCTCAGATAGTCCACACTCAGAGACTCCATCAGGAACAGGTACACGGCAGGGAGAGTTGGGGGCGTTGGTGTCAGTCACGACGTACTCATCTCCTCCGGGTGTAGTTTCAACAGCATCTTGAGGTCGTAGGCGATCCTTCAAGTCACCCAAGGCGAGTCCATCGCTTTCACGTTGTATAGCCTGGACCAGAGTTGGGTCGGGTCCTCCCAGGGGATGGTGGTAAGACTTCCGTCCACCACGCTGAGCATACTCCCCCATCCGGGCTTCCCAATAGGCGTCTTGCGTCCCAGAGGCACGTAGATGGCCTCATCAGGCAAACGAACAGAGCTGATAGTCAGCCTGTCCAGGAGGTTTCGCCAGTACTCATTGCCCCCATGGGCTCCCCAATCGGGGGAACACAGGACCATACGGGAACGTTCCAAGGCCACCTTGGTCAGCACCTTCCTCAGTTCACTGAACCTGGGGTTCCGGTAGGCCATCCCGAAAGAGGGCCAGTAAAATTTGTAGCTGCAGTTCTTCCCCTTGCTGCAGTAAAGGTCCAGTACATGTTGCTTGTCGCTGGCGAACAACTCCACACTCAGGTCTTCTCGAGAGTAACCCAACTCCTTCAGACATTGGTCTAGGACTTCCCCCAAAAGTTGATAGTCCTCAGTTTTGGACGCCGCCATCATGTTTGAGGGCTCCTCCTTTGATAGTCTCAGGTAACTTGAGGTATGTTCCGACTGCTCCAGTGGCACAGACTCTCTGCCACTGCCGTGGTCCACGTAGAGGAGGTAGGGCGCTTGCAGCGTCAGGGATCGTATCTGGGAGTGCTGTACGAAGAAGTCAGTACCCAGTACAAAGTCGAAGGCCTCAGTGTCCATCACATAGAACCGATGGGCGATAGTCCTGGAGCACATAGGTACCTCCACTTCACAGTCCCCGCAGCTGTGCACCACATGTCCAATCCCCATGTGTATAGCGGCGGTGGTCATGGTGTTCTTCAGGCTCCCAAAAGGTAAAATTTTCTTGGCCACTATAGATATGGTGGCGCCAGTGTCCAATACCCCCAGGTATTCACGTCCCCCTAGTCGGATACGTACCCAAAACACCAGGTCTTGGGTGCCACCAGAGCGTCCCCGTCAGAACTCCGCGGGACAGGTCACCTCGAACCCCTTGTTCCGCAATTTGCGGGCCATCCTCATGAAACAGCTCCTCTTCTTAGCGTTGCCGTTGTCACCACCTTCATGCTCACGCTTGGCTCCTTGTTCTTGCTGGGCCTGCGTCTGTGAGCGTGTGGTAGGACCAGACTGCCCTGCAGAGGGCTCGGAGTTCCCCCCTGGATTAGGGTTGGGGTTGCCTCCGTTCTTGTCTTTGTTGTTGTTGTCGGGCTGGCGGTTAGCGCCTCCTCCTCGTCCACCTTGACCCTTGTCTTGTCCACCTTGGCCACGTCCTTTAGACTTGCCCTTGCCGGAGTCGTTGCCTTTGCCTTTGCCTCCACCTTTGCCTGAGCCTTTGCCAGGATCTTCCCCCTTAAGCTTCGCCGATAGGCGTTGCTTATGGTAGCACTCATCCTCGTAGTGCTTCCGCTTACCGCAGAATGCACACGTGATGGTGCAGCGGTAATGATCCGGCAGCTTCGCTTTCGCGCCGGTGTTCTTCTCCTGCTGCTTCCCCTGGACTACGAAGCAGTCTCGCTGCTCGCAGTCAGAAGCGTGCTGCAGGTGGCCCTGCTCGTCTCTGGCATCACACCAGAATAGCTCCTTCACGTTCTCAAAAGTACGGGCGTGGGCGTGTTTGGGGGTAGTCCCCTGCCCAGGTCGGGACCCTTGGTACCCTTTGCCTCCAGAACCTCCACCACCAGGACGGTAGTTGTTCAGGTGCTGGTCGCTCTCCTTCTCCAGCGCCATCTCCAGGAGCAGCACGCATAGATCCTCGTAGTGGAGGGATCTAGCCTTGCGCTCAGCCGTCAGACGGCACTCGTCCCATAGCTCTCTGGGGAGCTTGGCCACCAACCAGAATAGCAGGTCGTCGCTGCTGTAGGAGCCGGGCGTCAGTCTTCCAGCCCAGTGATCCAGATCAGCCAACAGCTCAGATACCCTGCCAGGCTTGGGGTTGTTGGGCAGCACGGGTAGGTTCTGGATCTCGACCCTGATGGAGAGGTCGGTTTCGTAGGTCGGATACTGCCTCTCCAGGGCAACCAACACATCGGCAAAGGTGGCGGAGTTAGTCACGATCTGCCGGACCTGCTTCTCCAGGTACTTGGTCTTGCAGCACTGCAGGAGCAGGTCGCACTTCACTCGTCCACTGGCGTGGGTTTGGCCAGTCAGTCGTAGGAACCGCCCAAAGTTCTCAGCGAACTCGCTGAGGTCCTTGCCTGTGAACTCAGGCAGGTTGACCACGATCTTGGAGGTGGCTATAGCCTTCGCCTCCTGAGCTCGGCGTCCTTCAGGGCGTCGGGTCTTCTTCTTCTTCTTCTTCTTTTTCTTACCCTTTGGATCCTCGGGGTCCTCCGGGTCATCGTCCCCGAGGACGAAGAAGAATCCATCGACGGCGGCTCGTCGTCGGAGGGTTCTCCGCCTAGATCACTGGAGCCATAAGGCTCCACGTCCACCATAGCCCTTAAGGCTGTCAGCCCCAGCCGGTCCAGCTCGGCCCTCGTCGAGTTCGTCACGTGGCTGTAGGGTGGCTGGGCCGTTCTCGGCACGAAGGGACTTCTCGGAATGGCTGCAGGCGTCGGCATCGGTCTGCTCCTCAGGCTCCCCAGGGTATTTGTCAACCCTGCCGTCAGGTGGTTAGCCTGTACTCGGTGGGGTGACATTCCCACCGAGATAGGTGACGGTTGGGGCGGGATCATCAGGGGCTCCAGCTTCTCACGGATCTCTTGTGTGAGGTCGCCCACGATTTTTGAAGTGGCTCCTCGGAGCACCTCGTTGATCTCCGACCGCGTCAGGGACCTGTTGGAGGATCTTCCCGATCCTCTACTCCTGCCTCCAAGAGACTCTGGTCCTCCCCTCAACCCACTCAAGGGTGCATACCCAGGTGCATACCCAGGAGCATACCCAGGAACATCCATATAGGTTCCAGTAGCGTGTAGTGGATGGGGATAGTCAGCCGCATACCATCGCGGCGCAGAGCTGGAAGCCACCGGCTCACTGGCAGTAGTTGCCTCATGGAGCGCAGTGGTAGGTGGGCCCATTCCATAGGCGGGGTAGTGAGGCATGCCAGTAAAGCCTGTGCCCTCTGCCATAGGCGGGTTGGTTGTGGAAGTGGATGTTGCAGCGGCTGGGAGTGTGGTGGTTAAAGGAGAGGGTGATGCGTGGAGGCCAGAAGCGCTTGGTGCGCCTTCGAAGGTAAGGACATTCGCCAGGTCTTGCCCTTGCTCCTCTCCTTCGTCTGCTCCTTCTCCAGCATCCTTCTCGCTCTCGTTCTCTCTCTTCCTCTTCACAGGCTGAGGCTGAGAGACCACTTGTTCGACAGACAGGGCCCCGAAGGCCGTCTGAAGCCCATCCAGGGAGTCCTCAGCCGCATCCACTGGCCCATGTAAGGGCTCCGCCGAAGGTACAGCGCCCGGCGCTGGCCTTGCCGGTGCCTCAGGCGCTGGCGCTGTCTTCACGTCGGCGTCCTCGTTTCTTGGATCCATCTTCTTTCACCCTTCAGCTTATATTTGCCCGTACTCGGCGCACTGGATGTACGGCACGGGGTTGCTGCCGGTGCGCAGAGACAGGCTGCTTCTGCTACCAGAGAAGTTTATAGTGTTTTCAGCACTGTGTTTTTGCTTCGCCTGCTGCTTGCTGTAGGTGTAGGGTTTCCTGCTGCTTGTTTCCGAAGATGAAAACCTTTGTTTTGCAGAAATAGAGTCAATCCAGGATAACCCAAGCCAGAAGTGTGCAAAGAGGAGAAGATCAGGATCAAAGCATGAAGGGCTGCAGTGTAAACAGTGAGAGAGGATTGGATATTCACAGAAACTGCAACTCAGGTCACAAAAGAATGCATATTCACAAAGATAGCTGAAATGTTTTTGGAAAAGAGTTAGAAAACTACCTCATGGTCACTCTCTCTCCACAGTGCAATCTTAGGAGATGTGCACTCTTTGTTTTGGGTCCCATATGTGCTGAGGTGGCATGGTATGTGGCGATGAGGTCACTGCTATGTCACATGGGATCTTCCTACTTAGCTAGGCTGACCAGGAATTGAACCCAGGACCTCTCAAAAAGAGGTGCCCAGCCCCCTAGGGTGCATACCACTAGGATAGCTAAGAATTCATGGAAAAACATAGATAAATCCATAGGCTCTACTTTGGATATGTCAGTTCTCAGTCAACTCAGGAAAAGATGTTTTACTTCACATTGAAAGGGGATTAAGGGGTCCACTCCATATCCTGATTGGGTGTTTGGTTCCATAGGTCAAAATGTGTTATCACCAGTTTTGGTGGGACCAATACTAAGATAAAAATGCATGGATGCTCAGTGCATCTCTAATTCAACTAGAGTATGCCTCAAAGCAATGGAAAAGCACTTTCTCTTACTCCATGTCGATCCTGCACGTGGGCCTCGTTCTTCGCATAGAGCTTCAACTCCACCGTGATGTACTTCATGATCTCGTCCAGGCTCATGCGGGCGAAGATGACCTGCATCCTCAGCGGCTCCCCGCGCCTCCACTCCACGTTGTTGAGGCGCAGCAACCTTTGCCCCATGGAGTCTCCAAACACCTCCACGTACACGGCGTTCTTCAGTCCCAACATCCGGTTGGGCTCGCCCAGGTTCCTCCTGAAGCACTCCATGATACCCGCATGGGTATCCTCCGCCGCCATGATCCTCACCGCCAACCGCTTCTTGGCGCGCTTCTTCTCCTCGTCCTCCACTCGCCTCTTCCATTGGCCGGGGAGCACGTCCTTCAGGAGGTGGCGGATCTCGCTGGCCTCGTTCCAGTCCCCCACCAGCTTGAGGCATCTGCGGTACTTCCGCAGATACCGGTTCCACTCCCAGACCCGCAACTCACCGCGGTCTGGCGGCAGCGGGAGGGACCACAGGTCCTCCAGCTTCTGGTTCGGAGCGTCCACCCGCTCCTCATCCTCCAGCCACTGGAGGCAGGCCTGCTCCGTACGGATCAATCCTTCCCGGATCTGATCCCGCAGCTCCTCCTTCAGGTCCTGCGCCAGCCGGTGTGGGAATGTCCGACATACCCACTTGTCCCGCGGCGCTCCCCGCATCTCGCCGACGACCTCCTCGGCGAAGTCCTCCCAATCCAGGATGAAGTCATCCAGGTTGGAGGGGTTGCCATCGTAGTAGGGGATTTTGATTCCCCTGAGGTCGTCAATCCTGATGGCGTCTCCAACGTCCCCAGCCACCACTCCACCGAGATGGATACCACCTGTGGCCGGGGGGTGTAAGTACACTCCCCGTACATCCCTCTCCTCCATGGAGTGCGGTCCAGTTGGGCCTGAACCCATGGGGTTTGGAATGCGGGAAGGACTTGCTCCATCGGCCGTCCATATCCCCGTGTTGGGGTCCTTCGCCCACAGATTTCCGCCTGGATGACCTCGACCATGTCCGTCGGCGCTTCCCATGGTTCGCCCCTGCATGGTCTGGCTCTGGATCCCCTCTTCTGCATACACTACCATATTCGTCGTGATCGGTACATTCTGGGCGGCATGGGACATCTGTACCGTCAGGCTCCTCCGGTCCGTGGTTACGTGCCCTTCCCGCATGGACCCAGCCGGTGCCCTGTGTTCCCCGAGCATTGTGGATTCGCTGAACATGGGAACAAACGGCAGCGCACCCGGGTCAACACGCGGAGGCGCGTAGGGTGCCTCTGCAGGGCCGCCCATGGGTTTATCCATGGCGCTCCTGAGGGTCCTAACCCGCTCCACCAGCTCTGCCGCTGCCGGCTTTGCCTGGAGCTCCGGACCCGAGGCGAGGGGCTGTAGCTCCTCTAGCCTCTTCAGGCGTCCCGACATGTCCTCCACCAGGTGGAGGAGGCTGTCCACCACTCGCTGCTGCTTCTCCAGGGCCAGCTCCAGATTCTCCCAGTACCGGTCCCGTTCTGCTCGCAGCTCTTCCATGTCTTTCTCCGCGGCCGACTGGTCATCCAGAATCCCGGCGACGTCCTCCTCTAGGCCGTCCTTCGCGTTGTCCAGGCGGTCGAGTTGATGCACGATGGCGTCCATCCCCATCTTTGGGTACTTGCCCATGAGGAAGGACACGTGCTCGCAGTGGCACTCAGCGTGCCTCCCGCCTGATCCAGCGCATCCCGGGGTTCCCGGCACCTCAGACTCATCGCCCATGGGCGTATCGCCTATGGCGTCCGTCTCTGGTCCCGTGTGCCGGGGCACAGGTGCCGTCCGGGCCCTGGCTGGCCTCTCCAAGCCCTCGGCGTCGTGCTTCAGGGCGGGCTCGGGGGCCGTATGCGCCCTGGCGATCGGCGCGGGCGTCTCCTCTGCCTCCGAGGGTGGCTCATAAGCTGTCCGATAGCCCTCGGAGTGCTCGGAGTCCCACAGCCTGACCGGGCTAGGGTCTGTATCCATAGCCCTGGCGTCCTCTGCCGCGGGCTTGGGTGACTCGCGCTTCCGGTAGCGCCGGGCCCGTCCTCCACTGCTGCCTGAATGGCAGGCCTCATCAGAGTCCTCCGCGGCGGAGCGGAGGTTGCATGCCTTTCGGCAGCGACGCTCACACATGGAGACCAGGTCTTCCATGTCACGTCCTCCTCTTCCCGAATGTCGTACTTTTCTTCGGGCTTCAACTTCCGGAGTTCGCCATGCTCTTGAACGTCTCGGTTCTTCTATGGCTCCAATCTCCGGCGTGGTCTCCACCGAGTCCACAATACGCACCCGGGGCGTACTTGGGCAGGGCTCATAGGGGCCCAAGTCCCCGGGTCGGCGGTAGGTAGGGGCAGCAGGTACGCCTCTGCTACCATGAAGAAGGTCCCTACCAGGACCGGCCCCTGCTGTGCCCCTTCCGCCTGTAATCCCTGCTGATTTGCTCCTGATCAATGCTTGCATTTCTCAAGGTCCCGGGTTCAAAATCCGAAAATATAGAAAATAGAAAATACAATCCTCCTTCAACCCTGAACAGCAATCAGATCCCACAAATGCAGCAATAACCCGATTCACAATCCAATCCAGGATGCGGGCTTCCGTTCAGCACACCGATCGTCCCACGGTGGCGGGCATGTACAAGAATTGCATCAAGGAAGAAAGCCCTGAAATTGGCATATGAACACAAATAAAGCAAAGTTGGGGAAAGAGGTAAACATACACATTGACAGCCATAAACCCCTCATTCCCTGGACTCAAGACCTTCCCTTGACTCACCAACATATTGCCCTGAACCAGGTCAAATGAGATGGCTGAATGCCATGTGTCACAAGTCAATACACAAACCCCAAAAATGTGTTCACTCCCAAGTCTCTAAATCCTAGCCTAATACGGGGGGTGGCGTGTCATGGCCTAGAGTGGCCCTCAGGACCATGCCCTACCCTGACATAACCTTGGATGGACTTGGGGTTGAATGGGCTTCGAGAACTGCCCCATGGGTTTGAACTCATAACATGCCAAAAACTGCCAATTCACACCATATTGGCCATATATCAAATATGTGCTCAAAGTTGATGTTACCACTTATCCGAAGGCTCAAAGTATGCATAGAATCGAAGTCTAGTATTCATGGAGGAGAGAGACCAAAGTTCAATGCCCATGTACATCCCCACTTTACCCTCGAAACCCCTTCGGATATGGGCGCCACGCACTGCCCAAATTAGCCCATGATCTGGAGACCAATTCTTGTAATCCTTCCTGTGCCAAGCCAAATGGAGTACGCGATCCGGCATATGGTGGTGTTCAACTCCAAAGCATATGCCAACATATGAACAACATACCATGGTTCGACTCGCCATAGGCTTCTTGCTGTTTGCTGATCAGTTGAGCACACAAAATACAAAAATGAGCAAAAATTGAGGTCAAAAACATGAAAATATGTCCAAATACAAAGTTATCATGATAGTATATCTCTATGCTCACCCATGATATCCGCTCATGGTTCAATACACAAATGATTGGAACCATTTGAAAACAATTCCCCCACTTGGATCCCCAATCGAGCGCATGGAGATACCTTCGCCATTCATATCTACATGCCCCATGAAAATGGGAGTGCACTCATGGATCTCTTTGTCAAACATACCATGAGCAATACATACGCGGTAGACTTAGTCTAGCGCTTTGAATTCCACAATTGGGACATGGGCAAGGCCCTTGTCACGTGTGGCTCCCCATCTCCCCGACCACACGAAGATATATAACATGGGCGTGAGCATATCAAGACAATACTACCAATATCACACATAACCCTTAAAATAGGCTCCCACCATGGTATGCCATGTCCCTCCATGATCATAACTTTGGATTAAATGGACGTGGGAACCTAATAAAAATTTCTATGCCACCGCAAGACTCATGCGCTAGACTCGAAAGTCATAATATCAAGTCCGGACACATGGTCAACAAGTTATAAACAAGTTTCTACCATGTTGACCATGATCCTATGATACAACGAGTGTGTGTGACGACTTAAGGTGTTGGTCCCTACGAAAAATAAGTTGAGACTGAGGCGCTTGCAACGCAACCTTCATTCTTCTCTTTCCTCACACTCGCGCGTAGATATGGCCCTTCAAAGTTGTCCCACGATTCACTTTTGTTTCCCTTATATCTCCAAGTCAAATGGGTGGCAAGTATAAGCGAAACCTGATTTTGGCATAGGGAAAGGAGTATGACCACTCGAGGAAGACCAAATCAAGTGCGGCGATGTCGAAGTCGAAAATCCGATTTCGACATCGCGAAAAATTCAGATCAAAATTTCGAGTGCTTATTTAGAAAATTGCGGAAGCAACGAACCCTTTACAGATGAAATCTGACCCTTCATCGGAATTTTCTGCCCAAATATCTGGAAATAACAGTCAACCAATCGGTTACCGCAAAATCGGGAGCCAACTGACAGTCGCCGATACATTGACTATCAGAACGAAAGGCTGAAAAATCAGGGAAACATTATGATAAAAAAACCCTGTTGATTCCTGATATTCTGATATATAAATCTCCGCTGGCGGCGCCTCGGTACTGAATGTGGCCGCTCATAGCCGGAATGGCCAAACCTATCACACTATCACATCGGGTTAGGTCAGGTGGATGGGAGAGTATGATATCACCCAATGGCGGCTTGCCGGCACATAGATACACACCCCAAGTGACCCCAAGATGGCCACGGGGGTCCGAACCGGCTTCAGACTGCAGACACACGTAGACTGGTCTGGATCCTGCAAGTGCCATGGGACCAGACCACACACCAAAAAATCACAATGACGATGACAGCGGCATCCGTTGCGCAACGTCGTATGGGCTTCAAGGCCCTAAGAGCTCAGGAAATGTCAAGGTCAGTCGCCCTGCCTGGTTTCCCATCGATTCAGCAGGCGGGGAGTGACGAATAGGAGTGGAAGAGAGGGGCCATCCTCCCCTGGATTCAGCAGGGGGGGGTATATGGCCACTCTGATGGCAGGTCACCGGAAGATGGAAGAGAGCAAGCAAGTGAGGGACAATCCGTCGACCTAACAAGCGCTCAAAATGCATCAGGGGAGGGCTCAGGGCGGTGATCAGGCGCCCCTGGCTGCAATCGCCCGGGTAAGTGCTGCCAAGTCCGAGACACGGATCTTGGTCTTGTGCTTGCGGATGTAGTCCATGAAGGGGGTGTCAATACGCGGCACGAACAAGGAGACGGGTTTCCAGGTGTCATGGGACGGCCCATAGCCTCGCCAACGAATCTTGAACTCCAGGCCTCCGGGTGCCGAGGCGTTCGGACGCTGGGCCAGGATCTTCTCGACGGTATAGTTGTCCTGCTCAGCATAATTGTCGTCCGAATCAGCCTCATGTGCGGCGTAGTCCAGGGCCACATGTTGGCCACGGAGGTCGGGTTCCCGCACACGCAGTTGCTTCTCGTGGCGCTCCCGGAACTGTCCGTGACCGATCTTTATGCGGTAGGTGTCCTCACCAATCCTGCGGACCACCTCTCCGAGTGTGAACCAGGTTTTGGTGCGTTGGGTGCCCATAGGGCGGGGTCTGATCACCCACACCGGGTCTCCCACCCTGAACGTTTGCGCTGTTGAGCTTGGGGCGGACTTCTGACGCTCAGCATGCTCCTTCCCAAGCTGCTGGCGGATGTCCCGCGCTGTTGCCTCTTGCCGCGCAAAGAACTCCTTGGCGTCCATGGCCATACCATCACCAGACAAGGGAAGTCCCCTACCAAGGGGGTCCCTGCCGAACAGAATCTGGTGAGGGGACAAACCACCCGGAGTGGGGGTGTCATGATGGGCCTTCAGAGCGGGCCACATATCCTCAAACCAGTTCCGACGTGGATTGGTGATGTGAATCTTGCGCAGCTTCTCGAACAGCTTCCTTTCCAGCCACTTCAGCCCGGCCGTTGGACCGCCTGAGATAGGCGACGCTCTTGGCATGACGTATTCCCATGAGGGAACACATGGCCTTGAACCAACCACCAGTAAACTGGGGCCCTTGGTCACTGCAAATGGTGCGGGGGATGTCAAAGACTGTCAGCCAATGACGAATCATCATGACTGCTACTTCCTTGGCAGGCAACCCCCTTTTGCGTGCCGGAACGGCTACTACGTAGCCGCTGTGGCGATCCACACAAAGGACCACACAGTCAAAGGTATCCTTGCCAATGTGCACTTCAGGCATGGAGAAGACGTCCATGGCCACGCTCTCCATGGGCTGGTCAGGAACTGGGGTCCATTGGGCTTCCCCCTTGACGTTCCGGTTAATCGGGATTGCAGGCCTGACAGACCGAGCAACCCTTTCTGACCTTCCTGATAGCGCTGTAGAGACTGATCTGGTCGATCTCGAACCCTCGCTGCATGTCCAGGGCTTGTTTCTTGACCCCTGGGGGCATCATGTGGTGGTGCCAAGCCTCACATAGCTCGAGCACTCGGGACTCTGGGACCAGCAGCTTACCATTCCGGTAGAGCTTGCCATCCTGCCAAGTCAGCCCCTTTGGCCAATTCTGCCCGTCATCAGCGTCGGTCACAGCCCTATACTCGGCCTCAAAGGCCTCAGACTTAGCGTAGTCGTCGGTCCAGTCGTCCTGGAGGCAAGATTCAGGGAAGAGGTGCTTGTCGGACTCAGCTCCCTCAGGGGCGAGTACCCTGACCGCTCTGCCCATTCTCGTTCCGAGGAGGGCATCCGCAGCCATGACGACGAAACATTTGACACCCTCCTCCTCCATCAGGCACTCCATTTCTATGATCCTCTTGGCCTCAGCGGTCTCAGCTTCATCGCCATGGGCGGAGACATCCGTCATGCCCTTGCTGGCGGGATAGGCCCACCTACTGAGACAGTCTGCCACGGTGTTGTCCTTACCAGGAACATACACAACCGTGAGGTCGAACTTGGTAAAGGTCTCATGCCATCTTGCCCGTCGGGAGGCGGGACCAGAGGGAGTGTCAACGTGCTCTTTGTGCCACGACTGCAGACTCTGATGGTCGGTGCAGACGGTGACGGGATGGAGGGCTATGTACCCAGCGCATTTCCTGAGAGCCATGACGATGGAATACACCTCCTTTTCTCGGGACGTCGACGTCCGTATCTGGCCTTCTGCCAGGACTCGGCTCCGGAAGGCCACTGGCACGTGCCTCCAATCGTCAAGCACTTGTTCCAACACAGCGCCAATGGCGTAGTCGGAAGCGTCGGTGCGCAGGACGAACCCTTGGTCAGGATCCCCGAGGTGCAGACCCACTGCGGAAAGCAGCGCCTGCTTCATCCCCTCAAAGGCACGGTCGGACTCAGCATTCCAGACCAGAGCCTTCTTGGACCCCTTCTTGGTCTCCTCTCGGTTGCCCTTGAGCATGGCTGTCATGGGGGCTGCATACTCGGCATACATCTTGATATACCCCGAGTAGTAGTTGCAGAACCCCAAGTACGCCCGTAGCTCAGAGACTGTTTTGGGCTTTTCCCAGTGCTCGATCGCAGCCACCTTGCCAGGTATGGGCTTCCGCTGCCCGTTCCCGACTACGTGGCCAGCAAAGACCACCTCGCTTACCGCAATGGTGGCCTTGTCACTGCTGCCTGTGAGTTTGTGCCGAACCAGAAGGTCCAGCACTCTGGTGACGTCCCTCTCATGTGCCTCCAAGAGCTCCTCATAGCTCATACTGGGGTCCCCGGACGCGATGATCACGTCGTCCACGAAGTGAACCACACAGTCACGCACCGGCTCAAGCAGGTTCTCCAGCATCCGCTGAAAAGCCGCATTGCCGTTGGTAACGCCCATGGGCATCACCTTCCACTGGAGAGGTCCCAGTGGGGTGCTCATGGCTGTGCAGGCACGGGACTCCTCGGCAAGAGGCATCTGATGATAACCATGTTTCAGGTCAATCACCGTGAAGATCCTCCGCCCGTGTTGTTTTTGCAGCATGACCTCAATGAGGGGCAGCGTATAGCTGTCATGCTGCGTTTGGGCGTTCAGGCCGCGGTAGTCGACTAGAGGTAGGTAGGTAGGTCGACTCGGGACTGGGGTTGCCCCGCAGCGGGGACTTACCAAGGGGCTTTTGCTCACCCGCCCACGGCCCTACTTCACGTGCCCCCACAAAGCGGCTCCCCCACATGGGGGAAGGGCGCGGTCGCCGCGAGCAGTACCCTACAGCGGGTTCTGCCCAGGGAGGTAACGCATGTTCAACCGAAGTCTCACATTCCTCTCCTTCGGGCGGATGATACGTGGGGGAGGGTCCCACCGCACATCCTCATCAACCCCCGGATTCTGGGGCCCAGGGGCCCGGAGCCAATCCAAAGGCCCTGTCCTGCAGGCACCCCCACCTGGGTTGGTTTTCAGTAGGTGTGAGGCGACTTGAAGAAGCACGTGCTACGGGACTCGCATGCCGTGGCGCATACTCACACCTCCTGACTCGGACGAGCTTGCGCTCTCCCGGGGGGCCGAGGGTTCGAAGTAGGTCGTTGTGGCCGGTTGGTCGGTCGTATGGTACGGTTGCTGTGTAGTTTGTGAATGTAGGTTGGTCGGTTGCGTGATGGTAGAGCCAAGCTTTGTTCGTGGGCATGGTCGTCGGCGGGCGCGGCGCACCACTGTGTCACCAACCCTTTGGACGCCGTTCCCGTTTCGACCCATGCACGCGTGGCTGATTTGGTGTTGGCTGGCTTGCGTGTGGTCTGTTTACGGTCAAGTGGCGGCTGCAGCTGCGGTGTTGTTGGTTCGTGGTCGCCTTGGCCGCCTCATGGTCGGCTTGGTTTGCGTGGGTTCCATTGCGCTGCTGCCGGTGGTCGTTCCGCCGCATGTTGTTTATGCAGCTGGCATGTTCGTGTCGGTGCTGGTCAGTGGCGTCGTGGTTTGTCCAAGTGTAGTGTTGTGTAGTTTGTTACCGTTGGTTGGTCGCGTTTGTATTGGCAGCGTTGTGGTGTTCTGCTGTGTTCATGGGTATGATCGTCGGTGGGCGTGGCGCACCACGGTGTTGCCAACCCGTTGGGCGCCGTTTCTGTTTCGACCCGTGCACGCCTGGCTGGTTTGGTGTTGGCCGGCTTGTGTGTGGTCTGTTTACGGTCAAGTGGCGGCTGCAGCTGCGGTGTTGTTGGTTCGCGGTCCTCTTGGCCGCCTCATGGTCGGCCGGGTTTGCGTGGGTTCCATTGCGCTGCTGCCGGTGGTCGTTCCGCCGCATGTTGTTTATGCAGCTGGCATGTCTGTGTCGGTGCTGGTCAGTGGCGTCGTGGTTTGTCCAAGTGTAGTGTTGTGTAGTTTTTTATCGTTGGTTGGTCGCGTTTGTATTGGCAGCGTTGTGGTGTTCTGCTGTGTTCGTGGGTACGATCGTCAGTGGGCGTGGCGCACCACGGTGTTTCCAACCCGTTGGGCGCCGTTTCCGTTTCGACCCGTGCACGCCTGGCTGGTTCGGCGTTGGCCGGCTTGCGTGTGGTCTGTTTACGGTCAAGTGGTGGCCGCAGCTGTGGTGTGGTTGGTGCGCGGTTGTCGTGGCCGCCTCATGGTCGGCTGGGTTCGTGTGGGTTCTGTTGCGCTGCTGCCGGTGGTCTTATTGTCGAATCCTGCCCGTTTAGCCAGCACGTTTGTGTCTGCGTCGGTTTGTGGCGTCTTGGTTTGTAAAAGTGTCGTGTAGTGTAGTTTGGGAACGTTCGTGGGCCGCGTCCGCAGCGGTAGTGTCGCAGTGTTCCTCTGTGCTTGTGGCCATTGTGGTCGGGGGTGGGCTTGCTACGGTGTCGCTATCTTGTTGGTCGTCGCTCTCGCACCGGTCCATGCACGCCCGGCCAGCTTGGCGCTGGTCGGTGCGCGCGAGGTCTGTTCACGGTCACGTTGCGTCCGCTGTAGTGGTTCTGGCGGTGTGTGGTCCTGTTAGTCGCCTCTTGGTTGGTTTGTTCGGCGTTCGTTCCTTGTCGTCGCAGCGGGCGTTCGCGCAGTCGGATTTGTTGTGTGTAGGTGTGCCGCTTGTTGCGATGTTGGTCGGTGCCAGGTGTGAGGGGCCGGCACGGTACGTTTGTACTGTGCGCCGCCCGCCCGCCGCGGGGGAGAAAAGCCATGACAAGTGGTCGGACCGCTGTAAAATGTTTTTTCCCCCTGTCGGTGCCCTGTTCCCTGCCCCGCCCTGGCAGTGTTGCATGCACAATCCATTATCCGGTATTTCGTGGTGCTCCGTAGCCGTACTTCCGGTTTCGCTTGTGCCACTCATATGTACACCCCCGTCGGTGGCAGGGCCCCGCTGGTCCCCCTCGGTGTGTCCCTGTGCTCCCGATGGAAGCCCCAGGGCGTTGCTCCAGCTCGGTGGTGCTGTCTTCGTGCTCGTGCCTGTCTGTCTGCCGTGCGCCTTCTCGTGTCGTGCGTTGCGGGTCATTCGGGTGGCGTGTCTGTGTCACTGTGCTGGGTGTGGTGGCTAGGATGGTTATGGTGGTACGGCTTGTGCTGTGGTGTCGGGACGCTCCGTCCGACGTGGCGGGTTGGGCTCGGCGTAACACACCCGTGCCTGGTGGCAGGGGGGTCGGCGCGGCCCCGTGTGGTGAGCTTGTGGCCCCCCGCATGCCCCGGGTGGAGTTGTGGAGGACAGGAGTACCGGGTACTGTTGCAGCCCCCCTCCCTCTCATGGACGCTGTTAACTGTCTGCGGGGGGTGTGCCCTCCTTACCATTCGCATGGGTTATAGGTGTCGTAACCTTACGCGTCGCAGGCGCTCAACTTCCCGGCGGAGGTGCGCGCTGTTCCCTGCAGTGCACTTATCTCCGGATGCTCCCCCTGGACGGTAATACTCTGGCCGGTGGTTTGTTAACATTCTTGTGGTTATCGGCCCGGCCGCGGGTTCCGCGTATTTGGCCGGGCCCTTTGCCCGGCCCCTTGTGGATCCAGCTCGCAGGAGACGAGGGTGAGGCGGGAGGACGGGTCCGGGCGTGGCGCCGCCTCCTTCCCTGCTGCAGGTGGGTCACGGGGTCCGAGAAGCGTGGCCCTCGCCCGGGGGGTTGTAGGAGGAAGTCGTGGGGTTTCCGTGCGTGCTTGACACCACGGGATGCGAAGGCTGGCCTCCACTCTCCGGGCATCTGTTGCATGCGTCGGGCATTATGACGTCCGTCTCGTCGGTTTGTCGGACCGTCAGGTGTTGCTGGGGTGTGTTGCGCGGCTGTGTGCCACCGGGTCGTCGCGGTGGGACCTGTCGCCAGGCGCGGCTCAGGGTCCTTGGGGCGGCGTCCCATGCGTCGCACCGGGGCGCCGTGGAGGTTACTGAAGTTTGCGTGCACAAGGGCTGGGCGTGCCGCCCAGGTCTCCGCCCCAGTGCGGACGGCGGGTTGCCGTCAATCGCCCAGCGCCAGTGCCCGGATCCGGTGGCGTGCGCTGTTCGACAACACCCCCGTGGTCATCGGTTCGGCCGCGGGCTCCGCGTGTTTGGCTGGCCCCTTTGCCCGGCCCCTCGCGGACCCGTTACGTGGGAGAGGAGGATCAGGTGGGATGGCGGTCCCGGGTGTGGCGCTGCCCCCTTTGCTTGTTGCAGGCGGGTCGCTGAGGTCCGGGAAGTGCACCCCTCGTTAGGGGGATGTGGAAAGAGGTCGCTGGGGTCGTATTTGTGTCCGACACCGTGGGCTGCTAAGGCTAGCCTCCACTCCTTGGGTGTCCGTTGTGCGTGCTGGGAAGGTGGACCCCGCCCCTGCTGGTGTGTCCGGTCGACGGGTGGTGCCGTAGCAGGTTGCGCGGCCGCGCGTTGCTGGGTTGTACGAGGAGTCGTGTTGGGCGACGTCTGCCCGGTCGGGGTCGTTGTGGTTCGTGCCCAACCACGCTGCCGCTGGCGCGACGGTCATCGTTCGGTCCTCTGGTGGGAGCAGGCGGTCCCAGGTCCGCCGCGCCGTTTCTTCCCTGCGCGTGGCTGGTTTGGGACTCGTGCCGTGCGCGTGCGGCCGTGCGTCGTCGCTGCAGGTCCTGTGGTTGGTCGCGGGTCAGGGCCCTGGGGGGTTACCTGCACGTCGTACAAGGGCGCTGCGGAGGGCACTGAAGATTTCGTGCACCGGGGCAGCGTGCGCCGCCCGGGCCTCCGTCTCAGTGCGGATAGCGGGCTGCAGCTGCCCACCCAGCGCCAGTGCCCAGATCTGGTGGATCGCGAAGACGGGGCATAGGTTGGGCTCAGTGGGGGTTTCCGCCGTAGGTTCCGGGATGGCCTCCATCTGCTGCCGGCTGTCGAGGTAGAATCTCCACGCCGCTGACCACGCCCTGGTGTGCGGCCAGCGGCGCCGCGCCCACCGCCAGAGGCAGTAGAGGGCGTGGCCTGGGTGCCAGGTGCCTGCCGCCCCCGACACAATGGCCGTCAGGGGGTCCGGGGGTTGGTTTGGGAGCAGGGGGGTAGGGTTGTCCGGCAGGCCCGTGGTCGCCCAGAGCATGGAGTCGACGGCCTCCAGGCTCCAATGGTTGTCCTGCGGGTGCGGGATGATCCGCAGCTGGTAGCAGTGGTCATTCTCCAACACCATCATGGCGGTGGTACCGGGGTCACGTTCGCGCGGCAGGGGTGCTGCGCGCGTCGTCTCCGGGTAGTGCGCCGTCAGGTTCGTTCCTTGTCACTGCTGCCCGTGAGTTTGTGCCGAACCAGAAGGTCCAGCAGTCTGGTGACGTCCCTCTGATGTGCCTCCAGGAGCTCCTCATAGCTCATACTGGGGTCCCCGGACGCGATGATCACGTCGTCCACGAAGGGAACCGCACAGTCACGCACCGGCTCAAGCAGGTTCTCCAGCATCCGCTGAAAAGCCGCATTGCTGTTGGTAACACCCATGGGCATCACCTTCCACTGGAGCGGTCCCAGTGGGGTGCTCATGGCTGTGCAGGCACGGGACTCCTCGACAAGAAGCATCTGATGATAACCATGTTTCAGGTCAATCACCGTGAAGATCCTCCGCCCTTGTTGTTTTTGCAGCATGACCTCAATGAGGGGCAGCGTATAGCTGTCATGCTGCGTTTGGGCGTTTAGGCCGCGGTAGTCGACCACGAGCTGCCACTCACCGGCCACCTTCTTCGGGACGACGAAGCACGGGGAGGCCCACTCGGAATGGCACGGCTCAAGCCAGCCTCTCTCGATGAAATCACGGAGGATCTTCTCCATGGCCTCCTTCCTCTCGCCGCTCAGGGCGAACTCCCCGTGTCGATACACACGGGGGTCCGGTTTCAGTCGTATCTTGGCCTCGCCATACGGTCCACGCACTGGTGGGGGAAACACAGGTTTTCCGCTGAAGAAGGTATCACCATACTTCTGCTTCAGCCTGGCCCTCAATGCCTGGATCTTGGGGCACCCATCGGACACCGCCCTGGCTTTTCCGGGCACCTGGACCACTGAGCTTACTTGAGGGGTAGCGACCCCACTCGGTTTCGGCTCAGGTGGTCTTCCCAGGTGGCCCAAAGGGCCATCTCTGGTCTTGCCTCGGAACAGGTCACTGTAGGTGGTTGGGTTGCCGCCTATTGGCTCGTCCTGGCTGGACATGTGGTCCAGCAGCCTCTTTACGAAGGTATTCCCATCATAGGAACCCGAGACGATGGAATCAACTTCCCACCAGACTTTGTCCTGGCCCATGTCCTCATGCTGGTTTCCCCAGTCGTGAAAGGGCTGATCCATATACCCTTGAACCAGATCCAACTCGTCTTCAGTGAGGGGGTCTTCCGATTTTCGGATGTCAACAGGAGGGAGGGAGGGAGGGAGGGCGGAGACAACGAGCGCGGGGGGGAACCTGCTGCCCCGCAGCCCGCCAACCGCTGACCGCTAACCCTCACGGCCGCCCCCGGCCGGCCAGCGCTGCAGAACGACGGCAGGAGGGACGAGGGGCCCCAGCGAGGGCCTGCACCAGGGTCCGGCTCTAAGTAGAGAGGGGCGGGGGAAGGGTACGACCCCCCAGCCGATGGCTGGCCCCCGGGGCCGGAACTGCCATGCCGCCCCCCCCTCGGCCGTCAGAGGGCAGCACCAGGGGACCGGATGGCCCCCCCCACTCCCCCTCCCCCCTCTCACTCAGGCCCAAGAGCGGACGGAGGCAGACCGAAGAAACGGCGGCCCCGCACCCCCCCCTAAGAGGCCGCTGCACCCGGGGTGCGGGGGCACCACAGCCCAGGCAGGCGCCCGCACGCGCTGCCCGCTGCCGGCCGACGGCGGATCGGCGGCACCCAGGACGGCGCCAACGGAGCGGCCCTATCAGAGGCCAGCCCGGGGAAGACGGGGGCGCAAACCAGGGCAGGGGGGTTCCCCCCCCTCCCCCCCCCCCCCCGCCGCACTGACCCGTTGGCGGCCGGCTGGACCGCGCCTGACGCCCGCGGCCGCCCGGCAACCCCCACGGCACGAGTATAGCCCGGGGGGGCACGCCGGAGACAACAGATGGCAGGCCGACGCCCGACAGGGCGGGGGGGCGGCCCCCCCACCCCCCCCCCCCCCCGCTCCCCCCCCCCCAGCTTGGGAGCCACAGGAGCGGCCCTCGGCCCCCCCGGAGCCGAGGGGACGCCCCCCCTCCCCCAGAAGGGACCGCGACGGGGGGGGGGGGATGCGGCTGGACCTGCACACCGCGCGCCCCAGCGCCCCCAGCTGCCTGCTCCCCGCGGGGGTCGCGGCCGCAGGGCGAGCCCGCACCAGCGTGCCGGAGTAACAGGCGCACCACGCTTGGGGGCGGCACACGGCGGCGCACCAGAACAGTATGGAGGCCGCGCCCTACATGACCCTCCCGTGACCACGGCCCACTCAGGGAGGGCAGAGGGGGGATTCAGGTCTGCAGGGGCCCCCGGGGGAGCGGTCCACGGGCCGCCCCTCACCCCACCCCAGCCCGGGGCGGCTCCGCGACCCCGACCGCACGCGCACGCCGGGGGGGAGTGCGCCGACGACACGAGGGGGGCCAGCATGGGATACCGCGGGCCGCCGCCCAGAGGGGGAGCAGGGAGGCCGTGGCTCGACCCCCTCCCCCCCCCACCCCCCCCACCGGCCCGCAAGCCGCGGGGGCCCGGGCCCCCGCCCCCTGAGGCAGGGGGGATGGTTCCCCCCCCCCCCCGCCCGAGAGAGGAGCCGGAGCGCGACCCGCCCCCCCGCCCCAGCCGCCAGCTCCCACAGGGGCCGCGGAGAACAAGCGTGCCGTCGCCAACGCGCCAGGACGCCGCACAGATCGCGCCCATCGAAGGCGGGCCAGCACGAACCGGAGTGGTATGGGGGGCCACGCCCCCCATGGACAGAACGACGCCAGTGACACCCGCTTTGTTGCCTGCCCAGGGAAGGCAGAGGGACGGAACGAGGCAGAGCGACCCCTCGCCCCCGAGGCCCCCCCCAGACGCACAAACGGGGGGCGCGGCGCACGTCCCCCCCCCCCCCCCCAGGCCCGCCCCCCGGCACACGAACGCCACGGACCCGCCCCGCGGCGCGCAGCCCCCACAGGGCGTGCAGACCCAGGGGACAGAGAAGGGCCCCCACACCCGCACGCCCGCGCCCACAGCACGTGGATAGCGGACCCCAACAGTCCGCCCAGTGGGCGGGCAGTCGGGGGAGGGGGAGCGCCTGACCTGAGACGCCCCTCGCAACAGTGGAAAGCACCCCCCCCGGGGACGCCCTTCCGCCACCCCCACAACGCCAAGCCAAGTAGGGGGGAACCGGGACCGGACCGCCCCCCCCCAAGCACGCCAGGTGGGGCAGGACACGCGGAGGGGCACAGACCACGTGGAACGGCCCTACCAGCGCCCAGTGCTGGGACCGCACGAGGTGCGCACGCCACACCACCCAGGGGGGGCGGGGAGCGGATGCCGCGGGAGCGCGAGCGCACACACACGCAAAGGGCACGCGGGGACTACCAGAAGGGCAACCGGACCGAGCACGCAGAACGCACAGACCGCGTGGAATGGCGTACCAGCGAGCAAGGGTAAGGGACACCCGGGCGAGACGGCCCGCCACACGCAGCGCGGGACACGCGGGGCGGGAAGGGGGAAACGAGAGAGACACAACACCAGGTACTGGCCCGAACCCCCCGAGCCGGCCGCGAGCGCAGCGCACACACGGACGGGGCACTGCACCCGCCAAGGCAGTAGTGGCGCACAGCGCTACGCCCAAACCCCTAGGCTAGGCAGTTTCCGCGCCAGCCCAAGGGGGTCCCACTGGCGACAAGCCAGTAGCACGGGCCCGGCGGCGCCGGCGCCCCGGGCGACCACGCATTAGGGGGGCGACGCAGTGGGTAAGCGCCCGCAGCCCCGGCCGCGAATTGATGCACTGACCGGGGAGGGGCGAAACGGGGAAGCCTGGGAAGGACGAGGCTCCGAGCCCTGTGAACCTGGGGGACTCCGCCACCAGGCAGGAGGTGCGTCTTGGAGGGCCCCCTACTAGGACCCGGTGGGGAGGATATCACCTGGCCCGACCAGGTGGCCCCCCGGGGCCGAAAGGCGTCTAGTACCCGGAAAATCAAACCTCAAACCTCAAACCGTCATGCCTTTGCTGGCGGGACAGGCCCACCTACTGAGACCGTCCGCCACGGTGTTGTCCTTACCAGGAACATACACAACCGTGAGGTCGAACGTGGCCAAGGTCTCATGCCATCTTGCCTGTCGGGAGGCGCGACCAGAGGGAGTGTCCACGTCCTCTTTGTGCCACGACTGCAGACTCTAATGGTCGGTGCAGACGGTGACGGGATGGAGGGCTATGTACGCAGCGCATTTCCTGAGAGCCATGACGAACGCATACGCCTCCTTTTCTTGGGGCTTCCACGTTCGTCTCTGGCCTTCCGCCAGGACTCGGCTCCAGAAGGCCACTGGCACGTGCCTCCCATCGTCAAGCACTTGTTCCAACACAGCGCCAACGGCGTAGTCGGAAGCGTCGGTGCGCAGGACGAACCCTCGGTCAGGATCCACGAGGTGCAGACCCACTGCGGACAGCAGCGCCTGCTTCATCCCCTCAAAGGCACCGTCGGACTCAGCATTCCAGACCAGAGCCTTCTTGGACCCCTTCTTGGTCTCCTCTCAGTTGCCCTTGGACAGGAAAGAACCAACACCCCATGGGTCGGACGCACTGGGGCAACCCAGCCGACCCACCGGGCCAGTGGCAGGAGCGGTACTCCAGGGCCACTGGTCCGAGCCCGGCAAGGCTGCATCGGGGACCATGGCAAACGTCACCTGGAGCCATGGAAGCAACCAGTGACAGGCGAGCCGGTACACAGTCCCGGAGGGGGTCGCCTGCCAAGCAGAGTGGCCCCGCAACTCAAGCCACAAGGGTGAGGCGGTCGTACCGTAGACTAGCGGGAGCAAAACCTCTTGTGGTGAGAGATACTCCACACGGCTGGGCAGCCCCCAGAGCTGCCGCCCAAAGGAGCGGGCATGTGGCCCTACCCATGGACACATGTGGGGACACCCTCCCACCTGGGACACATGGACCGGGTGGCCGCGACAATGCCTTCCCAAGCACATGCGGGAGCGGCTCAGGAGGCACCTGATATAGGGATGGGAGGGACAGGACGTCCCCTTGGTAAGACCTTCTTCCTGCAATGTCAAAGGAGGCATCCCGAGCTCCCGAAGATACCTACCTACCTACCTACCTACCTTGCCCCTGGTCGTCATGGGGGCTGCATACTTGGCATACATCTTGATATACCCCGAGTAGTAGTTGCAGAACCCAGAGTACGCCCGTAGCTCAGAGACCGTTTTGGGCTTTTCCCAGTGCTCGATCGCAGCCACCTTGCCAGGTATGGGCTTCCGCTGCCCGTTCCTGACTACGTGGCCAGCGAAGACCACCTCGCTTACCGCAATGGTGGCCTTGTCACTGCTGCCCATGAGTTTGTGCCGAACCAGAAGGTCCAGCACTCTGGTGACGTCCCTCTCATGTGCCTCCAGGAGCTCCTCATAGCTCATACTGGGGTCCCCGGACGCGATGATCACGTCGTCCACGAAGGGAACCGCACAGTCACGCGTCGGCTCAAGCAGGCTCTCCAGCATCCGCTGAAAAGCATTGCCGTTTGTAACGCCCATGGGCATCACCTTCCACTGGAGAGGTTCCAGTGGGGTGCTCATGGCCGTGCAGGCACGGGACTCCTCGGCGAGAGGCATCTGATGAGAACCATGTTTCAGGTCAATCACCGTGAAGATCCTCCGCCTGTGTTGTTTTTGCAGCATGACCTCAATGAGGGGCAGCGTATTGCTGTCATGCTGCGTTTGGGCGTTTAGGCCGCGGTAGTCGACCACGAGCCGCCACTCAACGTCCACCTTCTTCGGGACGACGAAGCACGGGGAGGCCCACTCGGAATGGCACGGCTCAAGCCAGCCTCTCTCGATGAAATCACGGAGGATCTTCTCCATGGCCTCCTTCCTCTCGCCCCTCAGGGCGAACTCCCGGTGTCGATACACACGGGGGTCCGGCTTCAGTCGTATCTTGCCCTTGCCATACGGTCCACGCACCGGTGGGGGAAACACAGGTTTTCCGCTGAAGAAGGTATCACCATACTTCAGCTTCAGCCTGGCCCTCAATGCCTGGATCTTGGGGCACTCATCGGACTCCGCCTCGGCTTTTCCGGGCACCTGGACCACTGAGCTTACTTGAGGGGTAGCGACCCCACTCGGTTTCGGCTCAGGTGGTCTTCCCAGGTGGCTGAAAGGGCCATCTATGGTCTTGCCTCGGAACAGGTCACCGTAGGTGGGTGGGTTGCCGCCTATTGGCTCGTCCTGGCTGGACATGTGGTCCAGCACCCTCTTTACGAAGGTATTCCCATCATAGGAACCGGAGACGATGGAATGCACTTCCCACCAGGCTTTGTCCTGGCCCTTGCCCTCACGCTAGTTTCCCCAGTGGTGAAAGGGCTGATCGATATACCCTTGAACCAGATCCAACTCCTCTTCAGTGAGGGGGTCCTCCGATTCTCTGATGTCAACAGGGGAAACACCAAAGCATTGCCGCCATGGCTCCGCTATGATGCGGTTGACACACACGAAGTCCGTAGTGTCGGCCTGTTCAAGGCCCCCATCCACATAGTGGAGTTCTGTTCGCCATCTCTGGGGTGGCATTGGCTGTCCCTTAGCGTCCTGATAGACACTCTCTCCAGCCGGTAGGAGACCTTGTTCAAGATCATGTGGGTCAATGAGACCACCCAATCTCGGGTGCTTTCCTCCTCCATGCATCCCATAGGAACAACCAGCACTGCCTTGGAGCGGTCCTTGCGAATCTTCGCTACCGCCCTTGGAATGTCCCATCCGGGGCAATGGATCCACATCACACCCTGATGCGCACCCCAGTGCTTCTTCCACGCGGAGTCCTGGGCGCTCCAGTACTTCTCACAAACCCAAAGATGGGCGGAGGTTCCCGAAGAGAACGCATGCAGGCCCAGATCCGAAGCTCCCAGGTCCGGGACCACTCGGCTCGCCACTTCTGGCGTTACGCCGTACTCCTGGTTTGCTGGCCCAGTTGGCTCAGTGCCCAGTGCAGCTACTTTGAGCTGATTGCGTTCCGGGTGGATCCATTGGCACTCCACATGGTGCTCAGGTGACAAAAGCCACGAGAGCTGGTCATCCTGATACAGGGTCATGGAGGCCTGGGCCGGGAGAACGCTGGAGTCCGTCTCCATCATGAAGTCGTACCCAACGATCATGTCCCAGTCCGTCTCGGCCTCATAGAAGCGACCTTGCAGGAGGATTTCCTCGCCGAGGTCCGGGCGGCTCAGCTCACGGTGGTTCACGAACTGCAGCCCAATGGCCGCTTCTTTCGTGCCTCCCACCATGTACTGGCCGTTCGCCACCTTCAGCCTGACAGGTTTCCGACTGTCCGTCAAACACTCTGGCGGAAGTAGGCCAGCCTTGACCAAGCTGACCTGAGCTCCCGTGTCGACCAACACGTCGAAGACCTTCTCCACTTCCCCGCACAAGGCACGGACCTTATAGTGCAACTGCCGCTCACGCCCAACACGGCACACGGCAGGCAAGCTCAGGATCTCCGGCCGTTCCAGAAGCTCAACAAGCGACTGGTGCAGGTCGTGGACAATGGGCTCAGGCTGCCCATCTGCAGCATCCAGCTGCGGTCCGGGTGATCCTCCGATACTCTCTGATAGATCTTGAAGCACATCAAATACATTCTTGGTCGCGAAGGATGGACGGGTGCAAGGGTTCATGCCTTCACTTGCCCTCACCCCGCCACCGCGACTGTCTTTCGTTTTTCGTGCCGGACCGGGCCTTCCGCCCGCGGCAATCCCTTTGTGCTCACTGTCTCCCGACTGGGATGGTGTGGCGCTTCCCACGACACCATCCTGCGACCGCCCTAGCTGGGGCCCTTGGCTGCAGGGGCTCCGCTAAGGGGCGTCGGTTGTGGTAGCAGGGGTACTCTCCTCCGCATCAACCTCATTGATACCCTTCTTCTTTCCCCCTTTCCTACCCTTCTTGTCCTCGTCCTTGTTCTTGTCGGTCTCTTTGTTCTCCTTGTTCTTGTCGTCCGACTTGGGAAGCCAGGACCTCTTGATCTCCTGGATCTCCTTGGCTAACTCGGTCTTCACCGACATCAGCCTGGAGAGCTCGTCCTTGTTGACCTCCACTTTGGTCTCCCGGATACCCGCGGGTGCACGCTTCTTCGACCCGTGCACCTTCTTGTAGGCCTCCGTGTCGGCCTTGTGGATGGGGCATGTCCGGTGGTCATGGTTCAACCCTTTGTTCCTCCCATAACACACGAAACAGCCCTGTGGGTGAGCCAGTATAAACTCCGCAAAGGACAGCGGAGGGTCTCCAATGCGGCGGGGATCCTTCTTCTCCTTCTTCTTCCAACCCTTCTGCAGGGGCTTTGGGCTTCCCTGGTTGCCCCCCGGTGTTCAGGCTGTTGGCCACGAAGGCACAAACGGCCACCTCGGCGGGCTCATCGTCGTCGTCATCGTCGTCGAGAGCCTCATCGCCATCGGCTCCCGTTGGGATCATGGCAGCTTCCCCGCCAGACCCCTCGCCAGCGTAGTTGACGTCACGGCCGCCGGGCCTCAACCCGCGGGTGTGGTGGAGGTTCCGGTACTCCTTGAGTACCTCCTCTCCAACCCATTCCAGGATCTCGTCGCAACTCATTCGCGCCGGGATGGCCTGCAGACGGATGGTCTGGCCGCTCACGTCACACTCATCAAGGCGCCACATCGCGGTCTTCTCGCGAACGCCCGTGACGGTGATGAGGAGGGCGTTCCGCAGGGAGTGCCGTTTGACATCCCGGGCCACGTTCTTCCTTGTCCAAGCCCCCACGTTCGTATGATACTCCTTGGGGAGCATCATCTTGACCGTGTGGTTGGTCTTGGCCCTCTTGGCTTCCTCCTTGGTGACTCTCTTGATCCATGCTTCCGGCAGCATGGAGAGCAGGCGGGCCTGCTCGTCACCCTCATTCCAGTCCTCCACGTTGCGGCGGAAGAGGGTGTATTGCCCCCGGAAGTCCCGCCAATCTGGTAGGCGGATCTTCCGACCATCATGCTGAAGCTTGATGGCCTTCCACCGCTTGGTAGCCACCTGCGGAGCGTCCCCCCGCTCTCGCTCGTTGAGCCACTTCTTGGCTTCCTTGAGGGTCTTGATTTTCCCCTCCTTGGTCGCCACGAAGTATAGCTCTTGGAGCACTTCTGGCAGGCGGTACCTGAACCGTTTGAAGACATATCTCTCCGCATCTGCGGGATCCATGTCTTCAGTGACGGTCACCCCCCAATCGTCCAGTTTCTCCAAGAAGCGGTCGAGGTTGAGGGGGTTGCCATCGTACGTGGGGGGCTTGATGTCCTTCAGGTCTTCCCACACGGCGGCATCCGCGGCCTTAGAGACCATGAACGCCGGCCGCGAGGTCGACCGAGGTTGCCATCGGCGTCCCCCACGGACTCCCACGGATGCCACTTCCTTCTTCTCCACGGTATCCGTGTGGCTACGCCGTGGTTCTTCCATGTACGCTGAACCTAGATGTTCACGTCATACTCCTTCCATGTATGCCTCCTCATCACGGCGCCGGCAGCTGCGTTCAGCGGCCTCTCGTCGTACACCACACGGCGGGGTAATGCCGAACTCCTCCAGGTCTCCCTCACCTCCGCCGAGATCCCACTCCACGTCCCCTCCGGGGACCTCATCCCTGAGTGCACCATAACGCCCGCCAGCCATTGGGATTGGCTCCTGGGCTGGTGTGGGGCGTCAGGGGCGTACCGGTGTCCGCCTTGGAGCACAGCGGTTGTGGTACTCAGCACTGAGCCACTCATCACGCCACTCCTCACTGCCACTGCCGGGCGGCACGCGCTCGTTACGACGGCCCGCGCTGTGGTGAGAGGGGGCCCTGAGAGAGGGGGCACTGGCGCTGGGACGACTCCTGGGGGCTCCACCGGGGGCGTGGGCTCTGCCCGGACCTGGTCCAGGTCCCCAGCCGTCGTCCGACGAGCCAGACTCCAGGGGTGGGTGGTCGCTGCTGACACTCCCACGGCCTTCCAGCTCGTCCAACCTCTGCTGCAGGCCGTTGATGACCTTGTTCAGCAGCCTGGTCTCGCCCCTGGCGATGTCCAGCTCCCTCTGGGCGGCGGTGGCGACCTTGGCGATCTTGACCATCTCCGTTTTGGCGATGTCCAGCTCCTTCTGTGCGCCCGCGGCAACCCTGGCGATGCGGATCATCTTGCCCTTGCCCGTGTCTACCTCGCGCTCGAGGGACTGGACTCTCCTGCGGAGGTGGGCAGTCCACCGCCAGGTGGCATCCGTGTCACCGCTCCCTGGTGGGTCGTCGGAGTCCCCAGGGGGTCCTCCAGGAGGGCCTCTGCCGGGTCCGCCCGGTCCAGGGGGTCCTCCCCCTCCCGGAGGTCCCCCTCCGGGGGCTCCACCTGGTAGGCGTCCTCCAGGGGGTCCTGATGGTCCTCCGCCAGGGGGTCCCGGTGGGTCTCTGCCGGGTCGCTTCAGTCGGTCCGAGGATGGGGGCTTCTCCGTGTAACCGAAGTCCATGCCTTCCTGCTCGTCGAGGTTGCCCCACCTAGGCGTCTCGGTCTCGCACTCGGTGGATCCCGAGCTCCGGTAGGGGGGAGGGAGGTCCTCACTCTCACCCTCCGGCTCCAAGAGGACGTCTCCGCCTCCTCTGCCAGCCACTCCTCAACGATGTCGGCGGCCTTGTCCATCCCCGTCGCTGGCGGTGAAGAAGGGGTCAGAGTCGTGGTGGTGTCCGCCCGCTGGCCTCCGTGACGTGTTGGGGGTCTTCCGCTTACCTTTCCTCCGTCCGTAGGCGGTGGGCCCACTGTCCCCACTGCTGCCCGTGTCGACCTCCTCCAGATCCAGCGTCATCTTGGAGGAGGCGTCCCCTTCGAACAGCTTTTGAAGGGTCTCCACTCGGGATCCTCCCAGGGGAGTCTCGCGCTGGAGCTTGGCCTCCGCCTCCTCCATTGCGGCGGCCATGGCTGCGGCAGCTCGCCTTTCGGCCACCTCCCGGGCACGAGCAGCCTCGGCTTCCCGAGCCTGCTGCAGCCCAGCCTTCTCCGCCTCCCAGGCTGCGAGCTCCGCCTCGTGTTGGCCCTCTCCTCAGCGACCTTCCGTCGCGCGGCCTCCATGGCGTCCTTCCTGGCGGCGTCCGCTTGGGCCTTGGCCATCACCTCGGCGTGGGCCCTTTCCTCCGCCTCCATCTTTGCCCTCTCTTGGGCAAGCGCCCCTTCCAGCGCTTTCACCTCTGCCTCCTTGCGGGCAATGCCCTCCTGGGGCAGGCGGGCTTCCTCGGCGGCTGCCGCCACCTCACCCCTGACTCCGGCAGCCCCTGCCTCCTGGGCGGCTGCAGCCGTGAGTCCGGCCGCGATGGCCGCCACGGGCGAGGCGTGGAAGGCCATGCCTCTGCCCCAATCTGCAGCCTCCTCCTGGGCGATGCCGACAGCGCCCTCCACGGCAGCGTTCTGCTGCGTGGCCCGTTGCCGGGCAACCCGAAGGTTGCGGGGCACCGTTGAACTTCTCTAAAAGCGTCGCGCGATCGCAGCAGAAGATAATAAAAAATCACGAAAAAGACGCACAACCAGCAAAAAAAAAGCGCAAAATCCATTTTTCCGACCTCAGAAACCCCCAGAAACATTTTACGCCGCTGTTTGGCGAGGTCAAAAAATTTAGGACACTCACAGAAAAAGCAGAACAACAGAGTCGCGACGGCGACGAAGTTGAGCGTTGCATGCCCCAAAACACCTAGCAAAGTGCGTGCCCTAGGCGCTAGGGACTTGTGCGCGCTCCAACAACAAAGAAGAAGATTAGAGGCGAGAGTAGGGCCAAAACGTTGCGTGCCCCAAATCACTTCGCAAAGTGCATGCAATAGGAGTAGGGGACTTGTGCGCGCCCCAACACCAACCAAAGAGTGAGTGGCATATGCCGCCATGCATGCATTAAAACACGCTTACTCTTGGGCGTCGCAAAAAACAAAGAGTCCAAGACAAAGGGAATAAGTAGCGTGGGAGTCCCAAGGTACAACGAGTAAGTACCTTGTACCGCCTTACATACATTAAGACACGCTTACTCTTGGGCGTCGCAAAAAACAAAGAGTCCACAAACCGTGCCTCCCGCCCCCTAACACGCCGTATAGGTAAAGACAACCGCACTACGAGCGGCGCGTAAACACCGAAGAAATGGATAACTAACACGCCACACCCGCCGAATTGCACGCTTCCTCTACCTTTGTCCTTCTCCATGTACCTCCCCACCCACCTTTGAGCCCATTAAGACACGCTTACTCTTGGGCGTCGCAAAGAACAAAGAGTCCAAGACATAAAGAATAAGTAGCATAGCATGAATGCATTAAACGAACACGCCTACTCTTGGGCGTCGCAAAATACAAAGAGTCCGCAAACCAACGGTTAAGTAGCATATGCCGCCATGCAAGCATTAAGACACGCTTACTCTTGGGCGACGCAAAAAACAAAGAGTCCAAGACAAGAAGAATAAGTGGCATAGCATGAATGCATTAAACAAACACGCCTACTCCTGGGCGTCGCAAAATGCAAAGAGTCCGCAAACCAACGCGTAAATAACATACTTCGCCATGCATGCATTAAGACACGCTTACTCTTGGGCGTCGCCAAAATCAAAGAGTCCAAAACAGGAAGAATAAATCAGACGCCATAGGGAGAAAAATGTTTCCGCAAAAACAAAGAGTCCGCAACGACGCGGCCACGGTATGGCACACGCGAGCACGCACCCACACCCACACCGCACACACCACGCAACACACCGAGCACGCGCACCGGTGAACAGGGGCCGGGAGGCCCAGGACACCGCACACGCAACACCGCACACCGGACACCACACACACACCGCAACACACCGCGACACCGGAGAACACGAATGAAGTGTCCCAGGACACCACAAGCACAACACAACTCGCACCACACGAGCGCAAAAGGGCCAAACGGCACACGCAACACCACGCACAGGGCGTGCACACCGGTGAACAGGAGCCGGGAGGCCCAGGACACCGTACACAAAACACCACACACAGAGCGTGCACACCGGTGAACACGAGCCAAAAGGCCCAGGACACCGCACACGCACCACCACACACAGAGCGTGCACACCGGTGAACAGGAGCCGGGAGGCCCAGGACGCCGTACACGCACCACCACACACGAAGCGTGCACACCGGTGAACAGGAGCCGGGAGGCCAAGGACACCGCACGCGCACAAAGAGCGTGCACACCGGTGAACAGGAGCCAGGAGGCCCAGGACACCGTACACGCAACACCACACGCAGGGCGTGCGCACCGGTGAACAGGACCCGGGAGGCCCAGGACACCGTACACACAGCACCACACGCAGAGCGTGCACACCGGTGAACAGGAGCCGGGAAGCCCAGGACACCGTACACGCAACACCACACCCCGAGCGTGCACACCGGTGAACAGGAGCCGGGGGGCCCAGGACACCGTACACGCAGAGCGTGCACACCGGTGAACAGGAGCCGGGAGGCCCAGGACGCCGTACACGCAACACCACACACAGAGCGTACACACCGGTGAACAGGGGCCGGGAGGCCCAGGACACCGTACGCAGAACACCACACGCAGGGCGTGCGCACCGGTGAACAGGAGCCAGGGAGCCCAGGACACCGTACACGCAACACCACACACAGGGCGTGCACACCGGTGAACAGGAGCCGGGAGGCCCAGGACGCCGTACACGCGACACCACACACAGAGCGTGCACACCGGTGAACAGGAGCCAGGAGGCCCAGGACGCCGTACACGCAACACCACACGCAGAGCGTGCGCAACGGTGAACAGGAGCCGGGAGGCCCAGGACACCGTACACACAACACCACACGCAGGGCGTGCGCACCAGTGAACAGGAGCCGGGAGGCCCAGGACACCGTACACGCAACACCACACACAGGGCGTGCACACCGGCGAACAGGAGCCGGGAGGCCCAGGACGCCGTACACGCAACACCACACACAGAGCGTGCACACCGGTGAACAGGAGCCGGGAGGCCCAGGACGCCGTACACGCAACGCCACACGCAGAGCGTGCGCACAGGTGAACAGGAGCCGGGAGGCCCAGGACACCGTACACACAACACCACGCACAGAGCGTGCACACCGGTGAACAGGAGCTGGGAGGCCCAGGACACCGTACACGCAACACCACACACAGAACGTGCACACCGGTGAACAGGAGCCGGGAGGCCCAGGACACCGTACACGCGACACCACACACAGGGCGTGCACACCGGTGAACAGGAGCCGGGAGGCCCAGGACGCCGTACACGCGACACCACACGCAGGGCGTGCGCACCGGTGAACAGGAGCCGGGAAGCCCAGGACACTGTACACGCAACACCACACCCCGAGCGTGCACACCGGTGAACAGGAGCCGGGGGCCCAGGACACCGTACACGCAGAGCGTGCACACCGGTGAACAGGAGCTGGGAGGCCCAGGACGCCGTACACGCAACACCACACACAGAGCGTACACACCGGTGAACAGGAGCCGGGAGGCCCAGGACACCGTACGCAGAACACCACACGCAGGGCGTGCGCACTGGTGAACAGGAGCCAGGGAGCCCAGGACACCGTACACGCAACACCACACACAGGGCGTGCACACCGGTGAACAGGAGCCGGGAGGCCCAGGACGCCGTACACGCGACACCACACACAGAGCGTGCACACCGGTGAACAGGAGCCAGGAGGCCCAGGACGCCGTACACGCAACACCACACGCAGAGCGTGCGCAACGGTGAACAGGAGCCGGGAGGCCCAGGACACCGTACACACAACACCACACGCAGGGCGTGCGCACCGGTGAACAGGAGCCGGGAGGCCCAGGACACCGTACACGCAACACCACACACAGGGCGTGCACACCGGCGAACAGGAGCCGGGAGGCCCAGGACGCCGTACACGCAACACCACACACAGAGCGTGCACACCGGTGAACAGGAGCCGGGAGGCCCAGGACGCCGTACACGCGACACCACACGCAGGGCGTGCGCACCGGTGAACAGGAGCCGGGAAGCCCAGGACACTGTACACGCAACACCACACCCCGAGCGTGCACACCGGTGAACAGGAGCCGGGGGCCCAGGACACCGTACACGCAGAGCGTGCACACCGGTGAACAGGAGCCGGGAGGCCCAGGACGCCGTACATGCAACACCACACACAGAGCGTACACACCGGTGAACAGGAGCCGGGAGGCCCAGGACACCGTACGCAGAACACCACACGCAGGGCGTGCGCACTGGTAATCAGGAGCCAGGGAGCCCAGGACACCGTACACGCAACACCACACACAGGGCGTGCACACCGGTGAACAGGAGCTGGGAGGCCCAGGACGCCGTACACGCGACACCACACACAGAGCGTGCACACCGGTGAACAGGAGCCAGGAGGCCCAGGACGCCGTACACGCAACACCACACGCAGAGCGTGCGCAACGGTGAACAGGAGCCGGGAGGCCCAGGACACCGTACACACAACACCACACGCAGGGCGTGCGCACCGGTGAACAGGAGCCGGGAGGCCCAGGACACCGTACACGCAACACCACACACAGGGCGTGCACACCGGCGAACAGGAGCCGGGAGGCCCAGGACGCCGTACACGCAACACCACACACAGAGCGTGCACACCGGTGAACAGGAGCCGGGAGGCCCAGGACGCCGTACACGCAACGCCACACGCAGAGCGTGTGCACAGGTGAACAGGAGCCAGGAGGCCCAGGACACCGTACACACAACACCACGCACAGAGCGTGCACACCGGTGAACAGGAGCCGGGAGGCCCAGGACACCGTACACGCAACACCACACACAGAACTTGCACACCGGTGAACAGGAGCCGGGAGGCCCAGGACGCCGTACACGCGACACCACACACAGGGCGTGCACACCGGTGAACAGGAGCCGGGAGGCCCAGGACGCCGTACACGCGACACCACACGCAGGGCGTGCACACCGGTGAACAGGAGCCGGGAGGCCCAGGACACCGTACACACGACACCACACACAGGGCGTGCGCACCGGTGAACAGGAGCCGGGGAGCCCAGGACACCGTACACGCAACACCACACACAGGGCGTGCACACCGGTGAACAGGAGCCGGGAGGCCCAGGACGCCGTACACGCGACACCACACACAGAGCGCGCACACCGGTGAACAGGAGCCGGGAGGCCCAGGACGCCGCACACGCAACGCCACACGCAGAGCGTGCGCACCGGTGAACAGGAGCCGGGAGGCCCAGGACACCGTACACGCAACACCACGCACAGAGCGTGCACACCGGTGAACAGGAGCCGGGAGGCCCAGGACACCGTACACGCAACACCACACACAGAACGTGCACACCGGTGAACAGAAGCCGGGAGGCCCAGGACGCCGTACACGCGACACCACACGCAGGGCGTGCACACCGGTGAACAGGAGCCGGGAGGCCCAGGACGCCGTACACGCGACACCACACGCAGGGCGTGCACACCGGTGAACAGGAGCCGGAAGGCCCAGGACACCGTATACACGACACCACACACGGAGCGTGCACACCGGTGAACAGGAGCCAAGCGGCGCGGCACACCACACGAGCAACCCACCCCCAAAACGAACCCAGCCCACGCCGCCCTGCAGGAAGGAAACACTATGTCAGACCGCCAAGACCAACTGACCGGCCAAGGCCAACCCAGCGGGTACAAAGAGGGTGGGCAGGCAGGGCAGGCCGGCGAAGAGGGACAGAGGGACAAGGCGGGGAAAACGAGAGGAGGGGTCCGAACCCCCCCCCCCCAACGTGCACACACCCCACTGCCGCGCGCCGGGCCACAGCCGGGCACCAACAGGGCCCGCCATGGAGCCAAACGGGCCCGCCAGAGAGAGGGTGTGTCACCGCGCCTGCGCAGCAGCACGCCCGGGCAAAGAGCGCGCGCCACACACAGGCCAAGCAGGGCACACACGCAGCACCGCACGCCAGCACGCACCACGGCACAAAAACACGACACCACCACGGCAAACACCCACACCCGACGACGAACGAGCCGCCAAGAACAAGTCCAAGCCCCGCAGTCCCCACAGCGCGACAGCCGCCGTCCGGATGGACGTGTGTGCCCCCGGCAGTGAACCCAGCCCCTGCCGGCTACGAACCAGCCGCCGTCCAGATGGACGTGTGTGCGCCCGGCAGTGAACCCAGCCCCTGCCGGCTACGAAACAGCCGCCGTCCGGATGGACGTGTGTGCGCCCGGCGGTGAACCCACCCCCTGCCGGCTACGAAACAGCCGCCGTCCGGACGGACGTGTGTGCGCCCGGCAGTGAACCCAGCCCCTGCCGGCTACCAAACAGCCGCCGTCCGGAGGGACGTGTGTGCGCCCGGCAGTGAACCCAGCCCCTGCCGGCTACGTAGCAGCCGCCGTCCGGAGGGACGCGTGAGCACCCGGCGCCACCTGCCGGACAGGCTACCGGACCACCGGGCCCGCGGCACCCGGAGGGGTGAGTGCTCAGTTATCGCAAACCACACGCCCAATGGTACCACATCCAACACCACCCGCAAGGACACACCATCACCACCACCAAGCACGCCCACCCGCCACCACACACCCAGGGCCCATCATCAGGAACACCCGCCGACACCACAACCACCAAGCAGTCCAGCCGCAACCACCACCACCACCCGCCACCGGCCGCCCACAACGTCACCAACAACACCCTCCCCCCCGACAGCACTCGCGACGCCGTCGCCAAGCACACCACCATCCGCCCCGCACCACACCTGCCACACCCCCACACTTCACACCACCCACACCGGAAACCGCCAACACCACCGTGCCACCCTTACCACCTGCAGCACCGTCACCATCGACGTCGCCAGCGGCACCACCATCACGCCCGACTGCACCGCGCGAACGACACGCCCACAACCAGCACCCAGCCCCAAACACCCACACCGACACCACACACGCCGACAAGACCCCACAACACCCACGCAACGCACACACCGGCCACGCTCCACCAGACAACACAAACCACCACACGCACGGCAACAGCGCACCCGACGCCCGCAGACCCCCCGCAACCCGCGCCACGTACACACCAACACGCACACCCGCACCCGGCCACGCCCACCAAGCGCCCGGCACACTGACCACCACACGCACAGGCAACCGCCCAACGCCGGCACCGACTCCGCGGGCAGACAGGCAGACAAACCACCCCGTCGGCATCACCAACAGCACCATCGCCCAAGCCACCACCTGCAGCACCAACGCCACCATCGCCCGTTGCACCAACGGCAAACCCCCCTCCGGCCCCCCACCACCCGTGCCCAACGCGTCACCTACGGCACACACCGGCCTCACCGTCACCCAGTGCATCGCCTACGTCACACTCCCCATCGGCACCACCGACGACACCACCGCCCACAGCACCCCCGGCAACACCCTATGTAGGGACAGTACCAGCGGCGCCACCAGCCGGCACACCACCTGCAGCACCCACATCAACATCGCCACCACCCATGACATCACCCACAGCGCCCTCACCATGGACGTCACCGGCAGCACCCTCACCGCCGGCACCACCAGTCGCGCCACCACCCACTGCACCACTTACAGCGGCCGCCGGAGCTGCAGGCCCCCCCAACGCCCGCCCCGTCACCTATGACACCAACAACGTCACCAACCCCGTCGCCGCCCGGCGCGTCAGCCGAAGCACCCACGTCAACAACACAGACCGGATTCGACGCCTACAGCACCCCCCCGTAGACGTCACCAGCATCACCTCGACCCATTGCATCGCCCACGGTGCCCCAGCCCAACCCACTGCGCCTTCGGCGCACACATACCCGACACCCACACAAACCAACCACGCCCACACTGCCCACCACCCCATCAGCCCACGCCACGAACACACCCACACGCACGCCCACGCCCGGCCACGCCACCCAGACACTAACCAGGAGCCGCAGCCACCCACGCAAGCGCCACGCCACCACTGCCGCCAACCACCCGCCGTCAGCCCCCCCCGGACCGGCGCCCTGGGAACCGGGAGCCGACACCGGCACACACCCACACCCACGCACAGCACCCCAGCCACCCCCCCCCCCAAAAAAAAACAAAGCCAAACAAGCCAGCGAAAAGAGAGGAGTAAGGGACAGGCAGAGGAAGGGGCCACGGGGGGAGCAGAGGGCAAACACGCAAGCCCACACACGCCCCCCCCCCCCCAAGCCAACCCGACCCCGCATGTCCCGCACCCTCCCAGGAACCGCAAAGCCCAAGACCACCCCCCAGGCACCACCACAACAGACCACCATGAGGAGCCGCCGAGGACGACACACGACACACCGCCGCCAAACACACAGTCGACACCGACACAAGCCCCACCCCCGCAACCCGCCGCACCCACCGCTGCGGCGCCCCAACACACAATGGTGCCCCCGCGGATGCGGTACACCCCAAAAACCCCCTTCAGCCAGCCGACCAGAGGCCACCACGGGACGCACCAAGGGGACGCCGCGGAATACCCACCCACAGAACGGCCCCGACACCCGCTACCCGCCGGCAACCCCCCACGGACCCACCCCACACCCGAGCAAATAGCCCCCCCCCCACCGTGGAAACAATGCACCCCAGCCACACACCGCCACTCACCACCCGCGGGCACCGCACCGGGGCCACAACACGCCCAAGCAGCCGCGACCCACCGACCCGCGGACCCCGCAAACGCAATACCCCACACCACCGGGCCCACCCAACGGCGGGCCGACACCCCCAAGCACCACACGACCACAGCCCCCTGGTTGCGACACTCCAGTCCCGCACACCCCGCCCCAGGGGACCCCAGGCCCTACGCCACACCGACCCCGCACAGGCCACGTACTGAAACACACCAGGAGAACGATCAAGAGACCACGCGGGGCTGCCCCACACCGCCAGAGAACAAACCACAGGCGACAGCCCACCCCACCAGACCTGAACACGGTGCCCCCCCCCCCCAACGGGAAGGCCACCACACGGCACAACACCACCATACCGCACCGCACCCCCCTCCCCCACCCGGGGGCACGGGACACCACAGCCCACCAACACAGGAACCAAGCCACGCCCCGCGGACTCCGCACCCCACCCCACCGGCACCACCCCTGGAAACCCCGCACGCCTCGCGCCAGCTCAACACCCACCACCGGCCACAACCCGAACCGCACACAGGGGCAACACCACCGGCCAGGACAGCCACCAGCGTGCAGCCACACACCACAGCCACGCCAAACGGCGCGCCTTACCCGGCGCACGACCCCGCACCGGCCGCCGCACGTGCCCCGAACACCAGCATAACACGCCCACCGTGCCATGAAGCAGCACCCCAGCACGTGAACACGCACGATGACCCCATGGCCCTGGACATCGACAGCCTGCTAGAACTGGAACTCCAACACACGGAGGACACGGAGCATCATATGGACCTCACCCCGCCGGAGCTCGAGCCCACAGCAAGCAGCCCCGCGGACCCCAACCCGCAAAATGCCCCCCCGCGCCCCCCCCCCGCGAGAGGGCGCCCTGGACGCACCTGTCCAACGCCCTGCGGCGCCACCACCCCACCCACGAAGCCAGCAACGGGCCCGCCGAGTACCGGGCGTCACTCGAGCACGACCTGCCCGACGTCACGGGGCTGGGACTCCACGGGTACACCACCGCCCCCCCCCCTCCAGGCACCCCCACACAAGAATGGGAGGACGAGTACGCCGTCGACGTCACCGACATGACGGCATACATGGAAAGCGTGGAGGACCTGGAGCAAGACACCGTCCTCAGCCTCCTCGCCTACCACAGCTGGAGATGGGGCCACCAGGTCACCCTCCACCGACCGCAGGACGGGCCCCACCAGTGGTCCCCAGAGCAAACGGCGAAGTGGGACATCGTCCTCCAACTCACCCCCGAGGGCTTCTACACCCTCACGCACAGCGGATTACCCGACGCCGCACCCAATGCACAGGCACTGCCGCTGGCCCAGCCCCAGGAGGACGACGCAGACGCACCCCCACCGGAGGAATGTCATTGGGACCCCCCCACAGCCACCACCGAACGCATGCCGCACCGGCTCACCAAACGTCACCTCCCCCACGACTACCATGCCACCAACGACTCGCGGGGACGCCGCACACTGCCCCTGCAGTGGGGATCACCCGAGGGCACCTTCACGTGGGGGGAAATCCTCCCCGGCGCCGTGGCGCTCACGTACCTGTGGCTCCGGGACGCGGAGACGCACGCGCAGCCCCCCGGCACACACCTCCTCCTCACCCTGGAGGGAGAGGCCGCCGTCGAAAACGTCCACACAGCGGAAGGAGAGGACTACGTGACGGCGAACGCAGACACCGCAGTATGGCTACACGCTCACGAGCACACCACACCCCCCACCGTAGTACCGGGGTCACACCCCTGGCACGTGGTCATCGTGCGACTGCCCACAGGAGCAGACACAGGAAGCGCCCAACAGGGATGGGCGGACAGGTGGGCACACATGTGCGCCTCCCTGCACGAAGGGCTGCACAGACCCTCCCTCACCAGTCACACCCTCGAGCCGGCCCCCACCACGGCCGAATCCCACACCGGGGCGGCCCCCCCCACAGGAGTCTGGGCCTACGCGCGCACCCTCCACCGCGAGGCAGCGGAAGCCCTCAAGACCGCCATCTCCAACCACCAGGGCCTCGTGCACACCCCCCACGATAACACACAAAAGGGCTACACCCTATGGTGGCACCACCCCGCACCAGAAGGGGGCCTGCAACCACCGGCAGACCAGCCTGGCATCGGCCCAGACCTCACGGCGATCGCCCGCGCCGTCGCCGCCATGGCCCAGCAAGTTGGGGCGCCACCCCAATGGGCACCGTCCATCATCAAGGAAACGGCGGCACGCCACAACCCAGCTTTCGCACACTTCCGGGGACGCCCCATTCATCCCACCCTACCGGACCTCGACCTCCCCGCCCACGATGCGTGGGCAGTCCACATCCTCGTGGCCCACGACACCGCGCCCAAAACAGGGGAGGCGACGGCACGCATCACCAAACAACTCCCCAATACCGCACTCCACTACGACATACCAACGCCCAACGTCATCGTCACCCACAACACGGGTCGCAACCACTACTACCTCCAGGCCACGCATGAGCGCTCCCCCATCACCGTATACACCTTCACCACCTACCCTGGCCTCCAGCCACCGCAACACCACCCGCGCCCGGCATGGAAGCATCCCCTACACGTCGCCCCGACCCGGCGCAAAAGGCCCACCCATCACGCGCCCCCTCCCGCCGACAGCACCGCCCTCCACACCGCCCGCAGACGGGCCGCGGCACAACACCAAAGCCACCTGCTCCCACGCATTAACGCTGGACCCGGCACCATCACCGAGGCCACCCACAAAAGCACCTTGAACCTACTGGCTCGCAAGCTACGCCCCAAAATGGCACTGGAGGACACGCTCTGGATATACTATGGCGAAGGCCGCACGGCACGGGTGGCGGACCTCCGCAATATCATCCCCCGCCACATCCAGCGAGCAGTAGGGCCCTTCACCGTGTACGCGGTACCGCACCCCATAACAGCCCCATGCACCCACTGCAACCCTCGGTGCGCGCTACCATGCGCAGGCGCTCTGCAGCAACCCCTGCCCACCCCTACCTACAGGGGGGGCATATACCTCGGCACGGTGCCCGGGGACCCACACCCCTACCTCCTGCCCGCAGCGGACCGCCACCACGCCATACCACTACACCTTGTCGAGCACCTGGCGGTGGGACCATCCCCCTTCCAGAAGTGCCCCCCCCACACCCCATCCGACGGACGCCCGCCAGATGAGCCGACACACGCCACACCTGGGCTCAAACGCGCCATCGCACTCCTCACCCTAAAGGCGGAAGCCGCCATCCCCCGAGACCTGGAGGGGGAAAACCACCTCATGGTGGAAGGGCTGACGGAACATGTCCTGATCGCAGCCATGTACGCCACGGCGTCCGCATCCCGCCTCTGGGAGGACCGCCCCTCCCCACCTCTAGCCCAAGCAGCGCAGGACGCCCCCGACACGGGCCCCACCGCCGAGGACATCCACCAAATCCTCAACATGCGAGCACCCCCGAAGACCCACCCTGCGGTCCGCCTCATCCAGCTCGTCAGCTGGGACGCCATGGACGCCCCCCCGACCACCACGGAGGTCCACATCCTCAAACACCGGGACACCTGGTGGACGGTGGAATGGGACGACCACGGCAAGGTCAGACGAGCAACAGCACACGCCCCCGACGGCGAAGTCCCGCCCCCACCACGCGGAGGAGACCGCTTGCGACTCGCCGCACGCGTCCCCGACGCCCCGGAGGCAGCCTTGGAAGCGCTGCACTACGCCCTCTACTGGGCGCAGGGGGCGCCAGAAGGCCCCCTCCCCCCGGAACGCACCCCAGCATGGACACGCCACGCCACCCGCTACACGGCCCACATGCGCCGCCACGGGGCAGGCACGGGGCACCGGCTCCTCACCTGGCCCACATACCCGCCCGACGCCCTGCAGGAGGCCGAGGAAGTGCTTGGCCTCATGACCAAGCAAGTGTTCCAGCTGACGGACCCCGTCCCCACGTCCAAGCCCGACGTCCCAGCCGCCCGAGAACACCCCGTGTTTGCACCAGGCCACGCAGCCGTACAGCGGCCCCAGGGCGCACCTCCCCAACGGGGACAACCCGCTGCCCGGCGCCGCCAAGGTGCGCAGAAGGGCAAGGCCCCCACACAGGCCAAACCCGCGCCAAAGCCAAGGGCCAAGCCGAAGAGCTGGACCAAAGAGGAAGCCGCTGCCCTGTATCCCGAATACGCCATCAACACCCGGGTGCAGCTGCCCTTCGAGTACCCCACGGCCGCGGGCCCCTCCAAGTGGATATGGGCCGCAGGGGAGGTCAAGCACCGGTACCTCGTCACCGGGGGCCACCAGGGGTTCAAGATCCACCGCAAGTGGGACCCGGCCACCCCCAACGACAAGAAGCTGGGGCGCACCATTGAACTCTGGCGAGACCAAGCCGGTCGTGAGATGGTCCCCATGCAGCTGTGTCACCCCCGACACGGAGCACCTCACCGGCACCGAGTACACGGGCGAAGTCCACAATGCATGGGCCCTACCCCAGCCCCAGAAGCGGAACCGCAGGGCACCCGCAGCTCAGGGCGTCATCGACCTCCTCGACGCCTGACGGGGCCAGGGCCGGACAAGGCCCGCCCCCCCAACTACCAGTCCCCAGAAACCGGCGCCTGCAGAAGCCCACGCCCGCATCAACATCCTCAACGAGCCTGCGGTCACCTACGACCCCACCAAGGCCGCCACACTGCAAGCCATGCCCGGGCCGCACCCCCAAGGCGCAGACCTCCTGGGATTCCTGGAGCAAGCCCTCCGCAAAGCGGACCAACCCGAACCAGCACCGATCCTGGACCCAGAGGGGAACAAATATCACGCCCACTGGGAACGGGGGGTACCCCTCTACCACAAGACGTCGGTCACGGTACATGCCCACCCCGACCTCGGAGTGGATGGTCGCCCCGGGGCGTACGGGTGCGTGGGGCCCGGATGGCACCTAAACGTGCCACTCACGCACGTCCCGTTCGGGGAGGAGACCAAGGACTTCCTGGACACCCTGAGCCTGGCGTACCACCGACTCTCCCTCCTGGCACCCACCATCATCATAGGCGACCTAAACGCCGCCCCCACCGACGACGACCGCACCGGCCCACCCACAGCCACCGACACAGCTGTCAGGAACGCCATGCACCAACTGGGCATCACCGACCTCACGGCAGGACTCACCGGCACATCCTCCCATTACCCCCACCAAGCCGGCACCCACCCATCCCGCATCGACACGTGCTACGGGGACCCAACCACGGTGCGCGTCCACGAAGCAGCCTACGGGGACCTCCCGCCCACAGGCACGGGCCACCGGCCCCTCTACATCGACCTCATCATCCCCAACCTACCCCCACCCGCGGCCACCCTGCCAGACGACACCCTCCCACCCACACTGCAGTTCCCGGCCGAGGACGACCACGGCGCCTGGCACAGGTATAACAGGGCCCTACACGCCATCCTACGCCGCCTGGGTGCACCGACACTCACCACCGCCATGCGCCGGGCGGCACAAGCATGCGGCATGGAGCGTGACACCAACCACACGGGAGCACCACCAGACCTCAGCCTCCAGCAACTCGTCCATGACATCTGGACCACGAAAGGGGAACTCGCCACCGTGCTACGCCCCAGCACACCGGAGGCACGAGACCGGGACGCCCACCTCCGTGCGCTCCTCACCACCCGCCGCCACCAACTCCAGGAATGGCACGCCCACCGCATAGCGGCAGCAGCCCAGGAACGCGAAAGATACGGCAGAAACGACACGCCGTACAAGTCCGTACGGTACGTCAGCCGCATCCTGGAGGACACGGGGCGCCGTACCATCCACGCGGTACACACCCCCGAAGGAGGCCTCACCGATGACCCCGACGCCGTCCTCCAGGCAGTCCTGGACAGCTTCCAGGCACAACACGGGGACGCCCTCCCCGAGCTCGACCCCCACACCAGAAACACCATCCGCGAGCATGTGCCCAGGGTCTTCAACCGGGAACAGCGGCGCGCCATCGAACACGACCCCTTCAGCATCTCAGAACTGCAACGCGCCCTAGACCGCCTGAAGAAGGGGGTCGTGCCCGGCGTCGACGGTTTGCCGGCCGAAGCGTACCAACGTCTCACCCTGCCCATCAAACGCCGCCTGGCAGCCGGCCTGTGGGACATCGTCACGGGCGCCACGCCCATCCCCCCTGAGTGGGCCAACCTGGTCCACCCCCTCTACAAAAAGGGGGACTGGGCGCAGCCGGGGAACTGGCGGCCCATAGTCTGCGCCACCACCGAGGTCAAGCTGGTGTGGACGCTCATCCTAGGCCGCATCGCGCCAGCGGTCTTCGCCCACGTGCCCGCCAGCATGTGGGGGGCCATGGCCGGCAGGTCCCCCCACGAGGCCATCTTCCTCCAGGACACCGCACTGGACATGAACCCCTACGAGATGATCATCGCCTCCCTCGATGTCCCAGGCGCGTTCCCCCACGTCCCACACCGGCTCCTCACGGAGGTATGGGATGCCATGGGCCTCCCATTCCTATCCTTCATGACCGGGTACATCCAGACCCGACTCTACGCCGTCATCACGGCCGCGGGCCTCACCCCCTGGACCGGCACAGACAGCGGGGTCCCCCAGGGAGGCGCCGAAGGCCCCTTCCTCTACCTCCTCGTCACCCTGCCACTGGCATTCGAGCTAGCACGGGTATACCTGGGGTACGCCCCATACCCGCTACGGTCCCCCCTCATCAACTTCGCAGATGACAACCTCCTCACTACGGCCACCCGCCACCGCGACCCTGAGAACGCAGGGCTACCAACAACCACCGAACAAGCGTCCGCCATTCTCCAACTCACCACAACCTACCTGGACGCCCACCAGCTCCTAGTGCACCCCCGCAAATCGGTCGGGCTGGCCGACGCCAAGACCCCCACCCCCCACATCCGGAAAGGCGAACCCCTACACCTGGAAGACACCACAGTCCACCTGGGAGTCACACAGGCCACGCAGCACCACCACATCACACTCCCAAGCAAGCTAGAAGAGCGCCTCGCCCGGCTACCCCAAATTGCCAGGGGGGACCTCCTGTCTACGCAGGGCCTGGCGTACTTCATGGAAGCAGTGCTCAACGCGGCCATCGGGTACCAAGCCCTGCACCTCCCGCGCCCCCAAAGACGCACTACGCCACGCTCGACAGCAAGTGACGAAGGCATGGGCGCAACACGGAGGCTGGCCCACGTCTTTCCCCAAGGAGGCCATGATGGCCCACTGGCGCTACTACGGAGACAATACGGGCGCCCTGGTCGACATGGCCTATGCCAAACACGCAGCACACCTCCTACACAGGGTAACACACCACCACCAACCAGAAGTTCGCGAGGCGGCAGCCATACGCATAAAAGAAGCGCAAATGGCCCGCAACACCTTTCCCCGGTGGATACTGGCACAACACGGCGTCTCCACCCCCGTGGGCACTGGCATCTGGGCCCAGCTACAACTTCTCCTACCGCACCACACACACGCCATCCTGACAAACCACCACTGCGATCAACAGGGGCCACTCGTGGCCACACACACCGACATCCACCGACGCCCGGCAGGCGAGGTGGACACCCTGCGCCTCGTAGGGGCCACCATCACCATAGTGTATATCACCCCAACACAGATGAAGATCATGGCCCAATGCGACGCCCACCACGCCTCGTTCCTTTCCGACCCACAATGGCCAGGGCGCCACGTCTTCCAAGCGTACCTCCGCGCATGTGCTACGAAGGCAGGGCGCGACATGCCGGGGCCCAAGGACATCAACACGGCGTACACAGCCTTCCAGCGCCAGCACCCCCGGCCCCGCCTGAGCGAGCACGAGACCCCCAACGACGGCGGCACGACGCAGGGGGAGCCCACCCCGTCAGCCGAAGGCTGGACACCACCCACCATCCTGCTACTAGCACCAAACGGCCACAAATATGCTACCCGCACCGTCCAGCGACACCATGCCCCCTGGTCCATCCCCAAACACAATGCACCGGAGACCGATGTACCACCAGTCAGACACAGTGACCAGGGCATACCACGCACGTGCTGGCACTGCGGCCCGGCAGCCCTCGACACTCCGTGGCCCCTGCTGCACCTCATCTCCACCCACTACCTCACCCCCACCGCCGCCGCCACCGCCGACCAGCAGGCATGGCTCTCCCCCTAGTTTCACACGGTACCCCCAGACCACCCGGTGCACGTAGCCTGGACCCGGACACCCACGGCGACATGGACGTTCACCAACGAGCGGGCAGACCCGGACGGCGTAGCCATGGAGTACGACTGCTGCGACCCACACCGCGCAGGACCTCAGGAGGCACCCATGCGCCCCCTACAGCACAAATGCCCCACCCTCCGCAACGACAAAGACGACAAGGAGCGGCGACAGACCATCACGTGCCAGAAGTTCCACCCCAATACGGGATACCTCTTCCACCTGATGTACGTGTATATCATTCAGGGACGCCCAGACAGGGGCCTCCTCCGCCTCACCCCACGAGCCCAGGCCATCATCACCCAGGGAATAGGCGTCTATGCAGCGCCACTACTGCAACCCACGCAAATCACCGCCAGAACCACCCAGGGGAACCCCATCTACGTCTATCACCCCACAGCAATCGCCCGCCTACCCATACCCAGCGACACCGATATCATCTACTTCACTGACGCATCCGGCACCCAGCAACGCACCCCCAGGGTCGGTTGCGCCTCCGTGCGCATCACTTGGCACGCGGACGGCCTCCACGTGGAACACCACACCGGGACCACCATCTTTGGAGCGTCCTCCCACGGCAAACTGCGCACCATGGCAGACGCCGTCACCGCCACACCGCCACCCACGACGGTCCGGCCCCGCAACATCTGGGTAGTCGTGGACGCCACGGTCGACAGGCGCCTTGCGGACCTGCCCCTCCACAAAGCACTCGAGTCCGGCCTCACCACACAAGCGTTGGGACTATGGATGGCCTTCAAGGGCATGCACCCCCAGGACGCCCTACACATCATCAAGCAGGAGTCACACCGCTACGCATACGGCAATGGACGCGCAGACACGCCGGCCAAACACCAGAACACCAACCACACTCCAGGGCTCCAACGCGTGCGACTGGACACCCCACACCACAGCCACCTGCAGCACCTGCCCCCGATACCCCTGGCCACACAGCCCCCCCAATGGATGCCCGAGAACACGCCGTACACGGATCGAGACAAGCAGTACCACTACCCCACACCCATCGGGCAACTGGCCACCACACTGGGCCACCCAGGGATCACCGAACTCCTCCGACGCCTCGAAGACTCCGTCCACACCCCCCTCTACTACTCCGCCCTGCGCCCGGATAGCCTCCCAGCACACCTACAAAAGCCCCGACTCCAACTCGCCCTCGAACAACTTCCCCTCCTCACCCGATACCACCGATGGTATACGCGCCGCTCGATCCACGTCCCCGCAGGACACACCAAATGCATCTGCAGCCACGCGGAAGAAGAAACATGGGACCACTTCAAGGCGTGCCCCCTGTACAGAGGACTGGACACCCTCACAGACTGGAACCCAACCCACACCATCGCACAGCACGCCGGATGGCTGGCGCAGTCCCCGGCGACCCAGCAACTCACCACCGTCCTCAAGCAGACGGAGGTGCTCGAGGCAGTCCGCAGGGGACTCGTCCCCACTGCCGTCTACACCTTACTACGCACCGACGCGGAGGACCCCCAGGCCACGGCGGCGCACATGCAGCGGACGGCCGTTGCCAAGACGGCGGAGCAGCTCACATACCGCACCCACAAATACCTGCAGCATGCGGCAACCCTGCCCCCAACAGACCAAGCCCACCTCCTCAAACTCCTGTTCTACCAACCATGAGAACCTACCCCGTGACATACAAACACCGAACCCCCACCACGTCTACACACCGTCTACCGAGCACAGCACTGGCACAGCACACACGGGCGCCACAGGCACCGCACACGCTCCCACCAGCATGCGCGTGCCACCAGCCCCCATCCCCCCACGCCGCCGTCCGTCCACAGGTACCACCAACCACCAGCCACCGCATGTCCCCTCTGCGTTCGCCAGCGGCTACCACAGACAGCCCTGCCCTGCAACCCAGACCACTGGGTCTGCCTGAGAACCGCGCACCGCCTCACCCACTGCCCCCACTGCGGGGACCTCAACCCCCGCCACCGCGAACGGCCCGCGGCCCCAGCCGCACCCCCCCCCGCCAGCCACCCCAGCTTCTTCGGGTACCTCACCGACACTCTCCGGGACCAACTGGGAGGGTACTACGTGGCGGACGCGGCGGACCACGCATGGGCCATAGCCGTGGCCGCGGGCAACACACCCCTGCCCCCCCACAGCCCACCCCTACACAACAGCGGAGGCGGCTTGAACGTGGCAGCCCGCCACATCCTCCTCGCCCTATACCTCCACCACCGAGACCTACACCTCCCGGACCCACAACTCCCGGCCCCCCAAGCAGCAGCCCTGACGCCGGAAGCGTGGGCCGACACGGCACCAGAGGAGATAGCAGCCTACCTCCGAACCACGTGCCGCCGGTTCACAAACGCCCTCGGCCGACGGAAGGGAACACCTTACCCCCTCAGCGCACTCCTCTACCCAGCACACCACCCCCACCCCGCACAACAGACGCCCCCGGAGGGCTGGGCGTCTTTTCGGGACGCCCACCTGGCCGCCCCCGACGAGGCCACCGCCACGCGGATGGGCCTCACGGACCAGGAGGCCTACGTCAGAGGCCTCAAGACGAGCCTCCAAGAGGCACACCGCTGGCACGCCCGCTCCCCGTCGCCCCCACGGGGACAGGGGGGTTCACCCGCCCCCGACACCCACCAGGCCAAGAAGACCAAGACAGGTCAGGGGGCCCGCCAACGCGCCAGCCAGCAGGGCGCGACGCCCCGACCAAGGCCCGGGTCCAGCCACACCGCACCGCCCCACGCCAAGACTCCCGGGGCGCACCAACAACACCACCACCACCAACGCCCACCACCACCACCATACCGCAGCACCCAAACCCTGCAGCCCAGTCAGCCACCACCGCCCACACACGTCCACACCATGCCAGGACCACCGTACGCGCAGAGCCAGAGGACATGGCACCACCAACACCACCACCGCGCTTCCGTCCCTCCCAACCCCTACCCCCTAATGCCCCCAAGCTACAGCGACCCCCACCAGCTACACCCCCACCACGCCCCAGCACAACCAGGCCCCGCGAACCACCCACCCCACATAGCGCACATCACGGCACCACACCATCACGTGTTCCACCAACACCAGCCCCTGCCACCACACCCACCAACGCCGGGGTACCACACAAAACCGGCACACCCTCCACACCACCACCACGCGGTCCAGCACCACCCGCCGCCCCCGCTACACAAGCCCGCGACATACGAGCCACGGTACACCCCCATGGACCCGCGAGGAGCCGCGCACGCACACCAGCAACACCAGGGCCTAGTAGGAGCGCCCCACCACCACCAACAGCCCCCCCACCCACACCCCATACCAGCGAGCACCATCCACCAGCAGCCACCCATCATATACGGACCACAGCCCCACCCGGGGGCTCATGCGGTCGCCTCCCACCCGCACCCCGGCACCGCAACCAGTCAAGAACCGCAAGGGCCACACGGCGCACACACGCAACACCCACACGACCCACAGGGACGCCCGGACCCCCAGCCGGCACAACACCCACCCCCGCCCCCCCCACCCCACCACCACCAGCAGCCCCCCCACCCACACCCCATACCAGCGAGCACCATCCACCAGCAGCCACCCATTACATACGGACCACAGCCCCACCCGGACGCTCATGCGGCCGCCTCCCACCCACACCCCGGCACCACAACCAGTCAAGAACCGCAAGGGCCACACGGCGCACAGACGCAACACCCACACGACCCACAGGGACGCCCAGACCCCCAGCCAGCACAACACCCACCCCCGCCCCCCCTACCACCAACAGCGCCACCCCCGCACCACCCCCCCCCGCCCCCCCCCCGAGACCAGGCCACGGACACAACACGCGGCAGCCAGCACCAGCCAATTGACGTCGATACCCCCGCCGACACACGCCACCGCGAATCCCCCCTCCCGCGACCGCCACAAGAGACCCCATCACCGGACCCCACGCGCGACAACGACGACCACCCCCCCCAACCCACACCACCCCCCCCATCACACCCCGCACCACCAGACGCCGCACCGGCCAAACCCTACGCCCTACACAACCCCGCAGCGGTACGGCAGCACCTCCGGGGACTCGGGGAACAGGACGTCGTCCTGTACCTCCGCACCTCCGGCACCAGCACCCCCATCCGGGCGGCCACCCTGGTCCAGGCGGCCACCCTGGGGGAAGGCGTCAGAGACTTCCTCTTCGACGCCTTCCTCCACGTCGCCCGACACGAGCGCCCCCCACGCGCCACCCCAGACGGCGAGAGCCCGCCCCCCACGGGGAGCCGGATCTGGGTGCCCCCCATCGACTGGGGGCGACACCTGGTCGGACACCCCGTGCCGGAGCGGGACAGCACCCAGGGCCGCACCCGCTACCGCGAGCCCAACATGGCCCACCCCCCACCCGACGCCACCCCCGACAGCACCAAAGAGTGGGAGCGGGAAACATGGGTAGCCCGGATGGCCTCCCTAAGCAACTTCCGGCACCACGTCCCGGGGGACATCCCCACCCCCGACGAGCAGCAGCCAGCCCCCTCCACGTACATGACCCTCATGTACAATCTGCACTACACCCTCTCCACCACCACCTACAACGCACCCACAGACCACTGGGTGGTACACGGCACCGACTCCCTCCTCCCCGCCGACTACACCCCCCCCACACACAACCCAGGCCCCGACACGTACGCCAGGGGGGACGACCCGGACGACCCCCACATCTGGGGCACGTGGGAACCCGAATCCCTGGACACGCTGCTCTCCATCCGCAGCGGCTGCCAGGGCCTTGGTAGGGCAATGTATTGCCTCGCCAAGTGGACCCAACGGACCTGGGGGATCCCCACGGACCGATGGGTGTGGGTGGTCACGCTGCGCCCCCAGCAGAGGGAAGCCCCCCGAAACCGCGAGGGACCCACCCCCCCACGCCCCACCACCCCACAACTATGCCCGTACATGGTGGCAGCCCGCCTCATGGCGCTGCTATGGCCGGCCCCCCCCACACCCCAACCCAAAACTACCCCCACCTCACAGAGGAGGACATGCCCGGCATCCAGCGATGCTTCTTCCGGACCCTCGACTACCTCCAGCAAACACACCCCCACGTCCTGGAGCAGAGATGGCCACCCCCCGGGTAACCCACGTGCCCGCGCAGCCGGGACAACGCCGCCACGCCAGCACCAGCACGCACGGATCACCACGGAAAAAGCGCGCACACGCCCGATGCCCGAACCTGCATCCGTTCTCGCTACTTACAGGACCCAGCATCATACGCCCGCCCCCGAGGCCCGGGACCCTCCGCCGTCTCCCGCGGCCCTCTCCTCCGCCTGCGACTCCACAACCTCCACCACCACGACAGCCTCATCCACCACCACCACCACGTCCTCGTCCGGCACTCCACCCCCCAGGCCGCGGGGGACACCTCCCAAACGGTCCTCCAAACCCGCCCCCACCGCGAGCAGCCCTGCCGCCGCCAAAGCCAACGCCCCGGCGAAGCCCACGCCCACGACCCAGCCGAAGCCCAAGACCGCCGCCAAACGGCGACCCGCAGCAAAGCCCAAACCCAAGCCCAAACCCGGCGCCACGACGGCAGCGCGAGCCCGGCCCCCCGAGGATGTCCTCTACGACATCCGGCCCCAGCCGTCCCAGGCCCGAAGGCAGCAGCGCTCAGCGCGGCGCCCCCCCACCGTCACCGACGCCACCGCCACCACCTTCATGGCGCAGCGCGCCGCGGCCGAAGCGCAACGCGCCTCGTCCTACCACCTCCCAAAGCCCGCACCCCAGGCCCACGGACCGCCGCCGACCAAGCCGGAACAACGCCAGGGTCCACCAGAAGCGCCCCCGCCCCCCTACCGGCCCCCGATGACAGCCCACATGCAACGCATGCCCCACTACCGCCGCCGCCGCGAATCCCCGCCCAACCCCGAGGCGGAGACCGTACGCGCCCACCCGCGGGTCCACATCCGCGTGCACCCCCACTCCCCACGCACCCCCACGGAACAGGACTACGAGGAATCCCCCAGGCCCGCCACCGCCGCCGGTCCCCACGACCCCGTCACACCCACCCACGCCCACTCCTCCGCCCAGGACCGCAGGCCCGCCCAGGAACAGTGGTGGCAGCGCTGGACCCACACGCAGCTCTGGGAGCTGCGGAAGTGGGCCCGGGGAGAGCCCTCCCTCGAGGGCCTGGTCCATCGGTCCCGCAAGGGGTCGGCCGAGAACTGCCGCCTCCGGCCGGCGGGGGGGTGGATGCCGCAGGCCGCATGTAAAGCCATGCTGGCCGATGCGCTCCACCCCCTGGGAGTCCACCCCCGCAACCTCCCCGCGCCCCAGGACCACCCGTACGTCCTCAGGCGCCTGCGGGAGACCCTCCAGGAAGCGCGGCGAGACGGCATCCGCCTGTGGGACATCACCCAAAGCCCAGCCCCGCACGCACACACCCCCTCACCACCCCACAAGCGTCGGCGCACCGACACCGGCAACACCCACAGCACCCCAGGAGCCCTGCGCGCCACACAACACGACGCGCCAGACCCCCCGGCCAGCGGCGCCGCCATCTAACCCCGTTACCCAGCACACCACCACCACGGGGCGCCACGCCAGGCCCCGCCCAGAAGTCACCAAACGAACCGGACGCCGAAGGAAGCCAACGCACACGACAACGAGCACCACTACGCCCAAAGGCGCCAAACCCGGACCCGATACTGTAGGCTCCTCTCCACCCTCAGCACGACGCACACGTCACTGACGTCACTCCTCCGCCGTGCCCCCTCCCACGCCACCGCCCCGCCCCCCCCCCCCCTCCCGCCACACGTCCCCACGCCGCCCAGCACCCGGCCCCACACACTGCGCCACAGCATCGCCTTAGTCCGGCTCCTCCACCATCGCGCCACTTGGCACCTCACAGTAGACCGCCGTCCTGTGGTCCCGCTCCCCCCAACACCGCTCCCGGGGCCGCACCCGGCCCACGTCGTGTTCGCCCCCACGTCGCGGGCCGCGGACATCCTCCCGCTCCTCACCGCCACCCCTCCCGGGCATCGCATACTGCTTGCCGCCAACCCCTCGGTCCTCAGTGAGGTCCCCATCGAGCACGCCGACGCCCTGCACGTGCGCCTGCTGCTGCCCAACCTGCACGCTGCGTACGCCCCCGGCACGCCCGTCGACCCCTCCGTGTGGGACTCCCAGGAAGGCCACCGGCCAACGGCCGGCCCGCACGCACCACCCCGCACTCGCCTCGGGCACACGACCCCGTGGACGCCGCTACCCACACGCCCGGCCCCGCGCAACCGCCTAATCGAGCCAGAACTCAAGCACAAATCAAACCCGAGCCACACCCCGAAACCGCTAACCCTTGACTCCTAACCAAACCCGCCGAGGGAACAACGTAACCACAGCCCACACCCACAGCCCACACAGCCGCCTAACCAGCCAGCACCAGAAGCAAAGAGACACCTCACCAAACCCACCCTGACGCAAGCCTAACCGAGCCGAAGCCCCAACACAAATCAAACCCGAGCCACATCCCGAAACCGTAAACCCTTGACTCCAAACCAGGCCCGCTGAGGGAAATACGTAGACACAGCCCACAGCCACAGCCCACACAGCCGCCTAACCAGCCAGCACCAGAAGCAAAGAGACACCTAACCAAACCCACCCTGACCCATACCCGTGTACATCAGGACACGCGAGCCGCACCCCTGGGGCGCGACCGCCGCCACAGCACCGACGACACACGCCAGAGGACACAACGCTATAGCACCGCCGCACCAGCTGCCCATGCCTGTGCCGGCAGTGTACGCGCGCCCCTGCTTTCCTCTTTTTCGTTTCTTCTTTTTCTTTTTTCCTAAAAAAAAAAAAAAAACAGAAAAAAAAACAAGTAAAAAAAAAATAACGAAAATTAGGGGGGGAAGAAGAGGGACACAACCACCCATGGCACACGCGCACCGCACACAGCACGCACACCGGTGAACAGGAGCCCAGTGGCCCAGGACACCGCACATGCAACACAACACACCGAGCGAGCACACCGGTGAACAGGAGCGAGCTGGCCCAGGACACCGCAGACAGACCACAGCAAACCGCGCGGGCAGACTGGTGAACAGGAGCCCAACAGCCCAGGACACTGCACACACGTAGGGCGGCCGAGGGACAGGAAAGAACCAATACCCCATGGGTCGGACGCACTGGGGCAACCCAGCCGACCCACCGGGCCAGTGGCGGGAGCGGTACTCCAAGGCCACTGGTCCGAGCCCGGCCAGGCTGCATCGGGGACCATGGCAAACGTCACCCGGAGCCATGGAAGCAACCGGTGACAGGCGAGCCGGTACACAGTCCAGGAGGGGGTCACCTGCCAAGCAGAGTGGCCCCGCAACTCAAGCCACAAGGCTGAGGCGGTCGTACCGTAGACAAGCGGGAGCAATACCCCTTGTGGTGAGAGATACTCCACACGGCTGGGCAGCCCCCAAGAGCTGCCGCCCAAAGGAGGGGGCATGTGGCCCTACCCATGGACACATGTGGGGACACCCTCCCACCTGGGACACATGGACCGGGTGGCCGCGACAATGCCTTCCCAAGCACATGCGGGAGCGGCTCAAGAGGCACCTGACATAGGGCAGTGGGAGGGACAGGACGTCCCCTTGGTAAGACCTTCTTCCTGCAATGTCAAAGGAGGCATCTCGAGCTCCCGAAGATACCTACCTACCTTGCAGGGCACCCCACAGGCGCGCTCGCACGCGCGGGCCACGTCCCTTTGGTCGGGAGCGACGCTGCTGCTGGAGCTGGCCTGGTCGGCTGGCATCCTCCCGCGGTGGGCCGGCTCCACGTTGCTGCTGGGGCCTGAGGTAACCCTGTGGCGTCGAAACGCTTTTGACGCGTTCCCGTGGGGGGCCTGGCCACGGGACGCTGCGGTGGACACGCACAAGCAAGCAGGCAGGCAAAGCACTGCGCTCACAGGGGCATCATCACGCTCCTGTCATGTGACAAAGCGTTTCAGGATCCTTGCCACTCTGAAACAAAGGAACAAAAGTATGTACAGCAACACATCAGGATATGTACACATGGGGTTAAGACTGGACTGAGCTAAGGGCATCACAGGACAAGAGACACTCAATCCCAACTCATATCCCAATCCCAAGTCCGACCCTCTCAGGGGCTGGCAGGGGCCGGGGCTCAAACACAACCCATGCCCTGCTCAGTCCGGACCCTGAAACCCTGCCAATAGGGGAGGGTGTCCCGCCCAGCCACAGGCGAGTTCTTGGGAACCATAGCGCTCCAAGGCCAACCGATAATGGCTCCCTATGCTCCACTGACGGCAGGTCCGAACTCCCTTCTGAGCCACAGATAAGGCCCCGCCATTATCCCCTAGGAGTTGGTAGCTGAAAATGGGCTGTTTCAGCCCAAACTGATATTAGCTCCAAAAACTCCAAAAATGACCCCTCGTCCGGACCCGCCAGAGGTAGGGACGAGGCAACTGACCCCATGCCCTCAAGTACGAACATTTTGGAGCCCTCACCCAACCTGGTTCCCTCTGACGTCCCGGCGTCAGGGCACCACGGGTTCAGCAGGTGGGGTCATGATGCCAAAATGACAAAAATTGACGTCATTCCCACGCGTGGCTCGCCCGGCCAGGGCAAGGCCAATGACTCAAAGGATAGGAGGCAGGACCTAGGACATTTATCTGAGTGCACAACTTGAATTTTGGCTCGGGCTCCTTGTGGGCATAGTGATATGGGGCCGCCAATTGACCACACGGGGGGGGGTGAAATTGGGGTCCCAAAAGGGGGTCATTTTGGCTGCTCAAAATGAGCCAAAATTCGGGGTGCCCCCAATAGTGTATCTCCACGCCGGCTTGGAGATCAGATTCGCCATTCCATACGCGATCCACCCGGAGTCAAACAGAGACTACCATGCCCTTGGCTTCCAAAGATCTCCATACCACTCAGCGTGGTGACACTCCAAATTGGGTCCACAATTGCCAAAATGGCAAAAATCCTCCACACTCACTTCGGGCTAGCACCTTGACGAAGGTTGCTCCGCTTTGCCCACGTGGTGTGCGAACCATGATGACCAATATCCATAACACCAATGTCATATATGGTCCATTCGTCCATGCGTCCGGCGTGCACGAAGGGGCTGAACATGGTGCACGGCGAGCAGAAAATGTGGTAAATTGCTCAAAATGGCCGAAAATGCGGACAGTCATGGGTGGGGCAAATGAGGCACATGCCCGACTTGGACCGGAGTGTGCCATAGGATTGGTATCAAGTCATATACGTCCAACATATCTTTTGGGCTTCGCCCAAACCCCTCCGGTTTTGGGAATGGCAGGGTCGCCAAGTGAGCCCATGATTTGGGATCGTCCCAAATTGCCAACATGGCGGCCACGGTATGCCATGCCCAAGGGGAGTTGTTCGCTGGGTCCAAGATATGTTGGGCACCGAAGTGTGTACCCTCACAACATACTTGGGTCATGATGTCAATTGAGCGCAACGTTGAGATACACGGTCGCCACTTGACATCATGACGGGCAAAGAACAGCAAAATAGGTGAAAAAACACGCAAAAGTGCCCTGAAAACTGCACAAATATATTATAATATCTTCGGCTTGCATTGAGTAGTCGACCAATCCTTCTAAACACAATGACTCCACACCAATGACCTTCGATTCCACATATGTGCTCCACTTGGGGCGCTTTGGAAGGCCGCGCGCGCTGCCTCCCAAGTGGGCACATGCAAACATGGAATATTGCAAAAAACACACCTTGCTCGCAACGCATCGCTTCGGGAGCGCTCCACAAGCGTCCCTTCACGAAGGTTAGGCTTGCGAGTGTTGGTTTGGAGTACAATGAAGGGCTTCGTGCGATATGGGGTCCATTGGCGGGTTAGTCTTGGAATGGTGCACCCGCCAAATGGGCACGTGAGAGGACACCAAATATGGCATACAACCCTACCCTCGCCTTCTACACCCCACCTAGTGGCCTAGAATCAAAGTGTGCCTATATTCTAGAGTAACCTTGGTCCCTTAACACGCATGTAAGTGCTTTGGTCGAAAATCGACCTCCTTTCGGAAAGCTGAATTTCAGCATGCACGCAAAATATATTGCCAATATATATATGGAGATCATATATGTACTATCTGGGGAAGACAAGTGATATGCCCCGGATGTAGAGGCAAGCAAAGAGGGAGAAAACGCCAACTCAACATACTTCTACACGTACTTGGACGCCAAGTACGTGAGATTGCCCATTTCTTGGAAAACACTCAAAATAAATAACCCTCGGGCCTATGGAGTTGGGATTCCTTGGCCTCATCCTATCACTATGGGGGGCAAAACCTCATACACAGTACCTATGAGGCACGTTAATTCGTCCTTGGGCGCTTGAACGCTCGTGACCCTTGTTATTTCACTTGGGGGTTCAAAGCGCCTTCGGCCGCCCAGATTTTCTGAGAAAAATCTGGGACGCGATGCGTTTTTTCAAGGAAAAAATTGCGGATCACTCGAAGAGTTTTTCAGTCTTAAGTTCCAAAAAGATCGTTTTACAGAATCATCTAATGCAGTGCACGGAACGGGCGACGTCAGGCGGCGATTTCACGACAATTAGAAATCGCGGTAGTAATCGGGTATTCCACCGATTTCTAACCGCAAATCGACCAAGACAGTAAAATTATGGTAATTCCACATCGACTTAATGGTTAGAAATTGGATTCCAGATTTCGCGGGTTAGGGAACAGGGATATCCCGCTGACAGCCGGTGTCAACGGCTTCGGCACTGGTGTGACGGCTCACAGGCCTCCGGGCCATGGGCCATAACGGGTGTGACGGCTCACAGGCCTCCGGGCCATGGGCCATAGGTCCTGGGTACCGCTTCACTGGGGCTCGTCGTAGGCATGTGGTCCCTCGACGTGTGACGTTGATGTCGGTGTTGGTGTCAGGGCCTGGCCCCACTCGATGGGGGGATCCAGATGTGCTGGCCTTGGGCGTGTTGACGGGCTCGCCAGAGTACGAGGTCTACAGTGGCCTTGTGGCGGCCGTTGCCTGGGGTGGCTAGGTCCTGGAGGTCTTTGACGGTGAGCTTGGTCCAGCTCTCTTGTAGGCGGTACCAGCCCAGGGGAGTGTACAGGGCCCTGCCTTGGAGGGATTCTCGGAGGAGGTCGGGGTCACCGATGGTCATCGACGTGAGGGGGGGGTGCTCTGGGTCCGGGCGTGCTTGGCGGGTTGGGCTGCCGGGGTTCTGCGCGTCCACGTCGATGTATGGGTGGCCCTGGGCGGGCTTGGCTGGGTGGGTGAGAGGTGGGGTCTGGGGTGCCGTGGGTGCTTGTGGCGGGGGGCTCTTGTGGTGCAGCCTGCGGGCCTTCTGGGGTGCTCTGGTGGTGTCTTGGAGGCCTGCGGACGGAGAAGGGTGTGTGTGTGTTGGGCGCGGAGTAGGTTAGTGGACTTCTGGGTCATGCAGGGCATGGTAATGGATGAAATGCATGTGTTCCCTGGCGCCGGGGTCGATGAGTTGTTCCGTGTGTGTCAACAGGAGGTGTTTGCGGTGTACCATTTGGGCCGCTGCTCTGCGGAATGCTTCTAGCTTGAGGTGCGCTGCTGCCTCTGTCGGGTTTACGGTGTATTTGGTGAGGTGTCGGTGTAGGGCCTGTGTTGCCTCCCCTCTCATAGTGGCTTCCTTGAACAGCGGACCGCTGAAGATGTGTTTGGTGGCCTGGTGTGCGCGGCCGTTGGTTGGCCAGCCTTCGTGTTGCTGTAGGGTTCCTGCCGGGGACCAGCCCACTAGCTTGTCCCTGCCCGTATGGAGGGGGCACATCTTGAAGTGTTGCCAGTCCTCCGGGGTGGTGTGGTCGCACGGGCAGCGGGTGTGTTCTTCCGGGACGTGGATGTGCTTGCGGGCGAGCCATCAGGCGACCCTGGTGAGGAGTGGTAGTTGCTTTCTGAGGAGCTGGATGCGTCGTTTCTGGAGGTGGGCTGGGACGTTCGCTGGGCGTAGTGCCGAGTGGTAGAGGGGGAGTGTCAGTTTCTCCTGGAGTTCTTGGATGTGCGCTCGGCTGTCTGTGTTGCCGAGCACGCGGTCGAGATGTTGGATGGGGTTGGGGTAATGGTATGATCTGTCGTGTGAGGTATAGGCGGCGTCCTCCGGTACCCAGTCCGGGGTCCGATGGGGTTCCCGTTTGGGGGGTATGTGTTGGAGGTGTGTGTGGTCTTGGCCGAGGCTTGGCACCTGGAGGGTCGGCAGGTGCGTTGTGCGCTATTGTACTGACTGGATGTCGACCTTACCTTTTCCGTATTGGTGCCTGTGGGATTCTTGTTTCACGATGTGAAGTTGGACGTAGGGCGGAAGGCTGCGGAGGGCTTTCCAGAGTAGCAGTGCTTGGGTGCTGAGGCTCGTCGCGGTGGCTTTGCGGAGTGGTGGTCTTGCTATGCCGAGGAGTAGGTGTGTGTCGACAGTGGCGTCCACTACGAGCCAGACCCGGACAACGTGCGGGAGGTGGGCGGGTAGGTGGGTCGCAATTTCGGTGATGGGGCCGGCCATGGCCCCCAGTTCCCCGTGGGAGGAGGTCCCGTAGGTGGTGTGGCCTGTGTGGCGGTCCATGTGGTAGTGTTCCCCGGTGTGGGTCAGTTGCAGGGTGGCCCCCCCGGTGATGGGCGTGAGGGCGCATTTGCCTGAGGCGTCGGTGAAGAAGAGTAGGTCCGCCGGTTATGGTTGTGGGAGGCAGCATGGGTTCATGGGCAGGTAGGCGTATATGGCGAGGACCGTGGTGAGGTGGGTCCCCGGGGTGGTGGGCTGCAGGATGGGGATGGCGTACACCCCTATTTCTTTGGAGATGATGTGTTTCGCTCCGGGGGACATTGCTATGAGTCCCTGTTCTGGCTGTCCTTGTGTGAGGTAGGAGTAGATGTAGTGGAGGATGCAGGCGGTGTCCGGGTTAAGGTCGCGGCATTTGAGGCTTGCTGTTCGGTGTTTCCGTGTGTGGCAGGAGTGGTGGAGCGGATAGTAGGGGTGCTCGTGCTTGCCTGTTCTGTCTGGTTCGTACATGCTGTAACGAATCGCGATTCCTGCTGGGTCGGGGCGGGGCCAGGTGGGCGTTTTGGTGAACAGCCATTGGGGTTTGTGGTCGGAGTCCCACGCCACCGTGGGGTTCACATCGGCGCGGTGGAACCATGGGGCTACCCATGCGTAGGCTTGTGGTGGTAGGTGGGCTGTGGGGTGGGTGTGGTGGTGTGTTTTGAGGTGCAATACGAGCCATGGTGTGGTGGGTGCTTCGGGGTCACGAGCCCAACATGTGCGTGGCATTCTCTGGGAGTCCTGGGGGACCTTCAGCAGGTCTCGGCCGGTCATGTGGTGCTTCGGTATGCGCCATTTTGCCCCCTGGTTAATGACGGTGGTCTGCGTGCGTTTGGCTTCGTTCGGGGCCAGTAGTAGGGTTAGCGGTGGGACCCAAACCGTCACCGGGGGGCCGGGTTCGTGTTCCGAGCCGTTTGGTGCGTAGGGTGGTGTCGCTGCGATGGGACAGGGGTGCTGCTTCTCGAAGTCCCGGTAGGCTGCCTTCGTCTCTTTGCTTCTCGGCAGAGGTAGGTAGGTAGGTGCACTCGGTCGTGGAGAGGCGCCCCATGGTTCCCCCTGGCGTCGCCCCTGTGACGAACAGGAAGAGGCTCCGCGCGTGAAGAGGGGAGGCGGCTTACATCCCGCTAGACCTGACTGTTGGCCCCCAACAAAGCGGCCCCGGGCTACACCGGGAGGGCTGATCGCCGCCAGCGTGACGTGCTTGTCTCGCCGGGAGGGTGGGCCCCCGTGCTTGCGCACGTCCCCTCCTTTGGGCGGAACCCTAGGGGTTCACCGGACTTCCTGGCGTATCCCGTTCCCAAGGCATGCATGCATGTTCTTGGTACTAGGGTTCCGAGGCGCTTGGGTGTCGCACGCTCCGCCTCGAGTCCCAAAGCAGCGCAGGCCTTAGGATGCAGGCTTACCCCCGGGCTCCGGATCTCGTTTGGCCGGGTCACCTGCATGGCACGGGCTGCCTCAGTGCCCGGGCTGTGGGCACTGGGTTTCCTACTGTTGGCTTGCGTTTGTGGTTGGGTCCGGGTTGCGGTTGGTCGTGGGTTTTGTTTGCCCCTGCCCGTTGTGGCTGGGGTCTTGGGTGGGTGTGTTTGGGCTCGGTTTGTGGTGTTGTCCCTCTTTTGCCGGCTGTTTGTGGTGTTCGTGGTTGGGCCTTGGTGTCGGCCTGCTTTCGGGACCTGTGTGGTTTCGTGCGCGTTTCCCTTGCCCCCGCCGTTTCCGGTTCCGGTGTGCGGTGTGGGCGTGCGTGCTGGGCCCGGGTCTCGGCTGTGCCCCGCCCTTGTTGGCTTGGTTGTCGGGTTGTGTTTTTTGCGCTTTTTTGTTTTTTTTTTTTTTTCTCCCGTTGCTGGGTGTCCTTGTCCTGGGCCTTGTGGTCTCTCCCCCCGTCTCCTTTCTTTCGGGCTGGGCTGCTTGCTTCTTTTTTTTTTTTTTTCTGCTTGTTTTGGTGCCCCTTTTCCCGCTGGGCCGCTGTTCCTGGCTTGGTGTTGCCGGTTTTGGCTGGGTGGTCCCCCTGCGCCTGTTTGGGGGTCCTGTCTTCGGTGCCTTCTGGGTGGGGGGTTTGGCCCCCTTGTGTGTTTTTGGCGGGCGGTGTGGTGGCTGTGGGCTGTTTCGCGCAGCCCCCGCCCCCCCCTTTTTGTTTTTTTTTTTTTTTTTTTTTTGGGGGGGGGGATGGGGGGGGGCCGCCTGGCTGTTCCTCCCTTTGCCTTCCCTCGGCTGGCGCTTGCTCTGTGGCTGGTGTGTGGTGTGGTTGGTCCCTCGCCACTCCTGGCGGAGGTTCCCGTGTGCTACTCCCCGCCACTCCTGGCTGGGTTTCGCTGCCGGTGGTGGTGGGCGGTCCCCGCCACTCCTGGCTGGGGTCTGCCGGCGGCGGTGGTGTGTGGTGTGTGGCGTTGGTGTGTTGGTGGGGTTGTGGCTGTTGTGTGGTGTGGTTGGTCCCTCGCCACTCCTGGCGGAGGTTCCTATGTGCTACTCCCCGCCACTCCTGGCTGGGTTTCGCTGCCGCTGGTGGTGGGCGGTCCCCGCCGATCCTGGCTGGGGTCTTGCGGCGGTGGTGTGTGGTGTGTGGTGTGTGGCGGTGGTGTGTTGGTGGGGTTGCGGCTGGTGTGTGGTGTGGTTGGTCCCTCGCCACTCCTGGCGGAGGTTCCTGTGTGCTACTCCCCGCCACTCCTGGCTGGGTTTCGCTGCCGCTGGTGGTGGGCGGTCCCCGCCACTCCTGGCTGGGGTCCGCTTGCGGCGGTGGTGTGTGGTGTGTGGCGGTGGTGTGTTGTTGGGGTTGTGGCTGTTGTGTGGTGTGGTTGGTCCCTCGCCACTCCTGGCGGAGGTTCCTGTGTGCTACTCCCCGCCACTCCTGGCTGGGTTTCGCTGCCGCTGGTGGTGGGCGGTCCCCGCCACTCCTGGCTGGGGTCTTGCGGCGGTGGTGTGTGGTGTGTGGTGTGTGGCGGTGGTGTGTTGGTGGGGTTGTGGCTGGTGTGTGGTGTGGTTGGTCCCTCGCCACTCCTGGCGGAGGTTCCTGTGTGCTACTCCCCGCCACTCCTGGCTGGGTTTCGCTGCCGCTGGTGGTGGGCGGTCCCCGCCACTCCTGGCTGGGGTCTTGCGGCGGTGGTGTGTGGTGTGTGGTGTGTGGCGGTGGTGTGTTGGTGGGGTTGTGGCTGGTGTGTGGTGTGGTTGGTCCCTCGCCACTCCTGGCGGAGGTTCCTGTGTGCTACTCCCCGCCACTCCTGGCTGGGTTTCGCTGCCGCTGGTGGTGGGCGGTCCCCGCCACTCCTGGCTGGGGTCCGCTGGCGGCGTCGGTGTGTGGTGTGTGGCGGTGGTGTGTTGTTGGGGTTGTGGCTGGTGTGTGGTGTGGTTGGTCCCTCGCCACTCCTGGCGGAGGTCCCTGTGTGCTACTCCCCGCCACTCCTGGCTGGGTTTCGCTGCCGCTGGTGGTGGGCGGTCCCCGCCACTCCTGGCTGGGGACCGTTGGCGGCGGGGGTGTGTGGTGTGTGGTGTGTTGTTGGGGTCCCTCGCCACTCCTGGCGGAGGTTCCTGTGTGCTACTCCCCGCCACTCCTGGCTGGGTTTCGCTGCCGCTGGTGGTGGGCGGTCCCCGCCACTCCTGGCTGGGGTCCGCTGGCGGCGGTGGTGTGCGTGCTTTGCTTGGCTGGGTTGGGCTGCTTTGTCTTTCTGCTTTGCTTGGCCCCCTCCGGGTTGGGGTTGCCCCTCTCTCTTTCGCTGCTGTTGCCGTTCCTCGTTGGCTGGGGTTTGCGGTGTGTGGGTTGGCTGTTGCCTGGCACCTGTTCGTGTGCCCTGGTTCGTTGCGTGTTGTGCGTGCTCTCCGGGTTTGTGGCACCCGGCGGCCGTCGCTGCTTGGCACCTGTCCGTGTGCCTTGGTTGTGGCCGGCGGCGTGCCTCTCTGGCGTGCCTCGTGGCCCCGCGTGGTGCGCCGCGCCTCGTCCGGTCCGGTCGCTCTCGGTGCTCCGGTCGGCTTTCCCGACGCCGTGGTGCCTTTCCCCACCCCGGTCGCGGCATTTGAGGCTTGCTGTTCGGTGTTTCCGTGTGTGGCAGGAGTGGTGGAGCGGATAGTAGGGGTGCTCGTGCTTGCCTGTTCTGTCTGGTTCGTACATGCTGTAACGGATCGCGATTCCTGCTGGGTCGGGGCGGGGCCAGGTGGGCGTTTTGGTGAACAGCCATTGGGGTTTGTGGTCGGAGTCCCACGCCACCGTGGGGTTCACATCGGCGCGGTGGAACCATGGGGCTACCCATGCGTAGGCTTGTGGTGGTAGGTGGGCTGTGGGGTGGGTGTGGTGGTGTGTTTTGAGGTGCAATACGAGCCATGGTGTGGTTGGTGCTTCGGGGTCACGAGCCCAACATGTGCGTGGCATTCTCTGGGAGTCCTGGGGGACCTTCAGCAGGTCTCGGCCGGTCATGTGGTGCTTCGGTATGCGCCATTTTGCCCCCTGGTTAATGACGGTGGTCTGCGTGCGTTTGGCTTCGTTCGGGGCCAGTAGTAGGGTTAGCGGTGGGACCCAAACCGTCACCGGGGGGCCGGGTTCGTGTTCCGAGCCGTTTGGTGCGTAGGGTGGTGTCGCTGCGATGGGACAGGGGTGCTGCTTTTCGAAGTCCCGGTAGGCTGCCTTCGTCTCTTTGCTTCTCGGCAGAGTGTGCCCCGCTGCTCGTGCCGTCTGTATGAGGTACTGGTGGAAGAGGCGGTATTGAGGCCATTCAGAAAGTTGTAGGAAGGGGGTGTGGTGTGCCCCGCTGCAGTGAAGGACTCGCATTGGGAGAAGGTGACGTATACTACGCTGAGGGAGGCCCCGACGAAGTCTATGGTGTTGATGGTGCCTTTGGGGTGATGGTGGAGGTCCCCGCAGAGGACCGCCAGGGGTCCTTCCTCCGGGCATGTGTGGTTGGTGAGTATGGCGTGGTGCGGGGCAGGGGAGGGAAGCTGCAGGTGGTTCCAAAGGCGCGTGTTCATGTTGGTGGGCATGCCGGTCTGGTGGAGTATCCAGTGTGGGCATGTGTTGCGGGCCCTTTGTGCGGCTTGGAGGCGGATTGTGGCGACTTCGCAAACTTCCGGTGAGTGGTTGTGGGTCATGCGGTGAAGAAGGAGGGCGCTGTGTCTGGTGTAGGCCCCTTTCACCTCGTCCCCTATGGCGTCTCCATAGTGGGGCCATGCCGCCCGGATGGCGCGAGCTGGTATGGAGGTGGGCCAGCCCCCGTGTGCTGCCCATGCCTTGGTGACGGCGCGTGTGGCTGGCTGGAGGGCGGTGGTGGGGTGTGTCAGGTGGAGTGCCTGGAAGCCTATGGAGGCGTTCAGGACCCCGGTGAGGTAGTACACCAGGCTCTGGTGGGATGGGGGGAGGGCCTTGGTGGCCGGGGACGCATATCTGGGGAGATGGGCCAGGTGTGACTGCAATTTCGGAGGGAGGGTGGTATCCTGAGGGTTGGCGGTCTGGATCACCCCCAGGTGGGTGGTGGTTTCCACCACTTGCATGGGGGGCCCTTGTGGCCCTAGGGTGGGGGCTGTGGCAGACCCCTTGATCATGGCCACCGACGTTCTTGGGTGGACGATGAGGTTGTTGCAGGAGAGGTAGGAGATGGTCACGTCCAGTAAGTCGTTGGTTTGCTCGGTGGCTGTTGGTCCGGTGTCGGGGATGGCGGGTTCGTGTGGGGTGTGTGCGACCGTCAGGTTGGTGTCGTCCGCGAAGCCCACCAGGGGGGAGAGGAGGGGGTAGGGTGCGTAGGCCGGGTAATCCTGTTCAATTGTGAGGGCCAGGGGGAGCGTCACGAGGACGTACAGGAAGGGGCCTTCTGCTCTTCCTTGGGAGACCCCGCTGCCTGGCTCCGGGAAGGGGCTGAGGGCTGCTCCGTTGCGGACTGCGTATTTGCGGGTGCGGATGTAGTCGAAGGCGAAGTTGTAGAAGGGGAGGCCCATGAGTTTCCACACCGCCTCCAAAGGGAGCCAAGGGTGTTCGGGAAGGCTCCCTTGACGTCGAGCGAGGCGATGACGAGCTCTACCGGGTCCATGTCGGCCATGGTGTCCTGGAGGAAGATGGCCTCGTGTGGGACCGGCCCGGGATGGCCCCCCAGAGGCAGGCTGGTATGTGGGGATCCGGGTGGGGGCGGATGGGGCGCAGGAGGATGGTCCAGAAGATTTGGACCTCCGTGACTGCACAGATTATGGGGCGCCAGTTGTACGGGTTGGCCCAGTCCCCCTTTTTGTAGAGGGGGCAGACAACGTTTGCCCAGTCTGGTGGCAGGGGGGTTTGCCCTGTGACGATGTCCCGGAGGCGGTGGGCGAGGATGCGGAGGAGGTGGGCTGGCAGGTGGTAGTATGCCTCCGCAGGGAGGCCGTCGTAGACTGGGGTTTTGTGTTGCTGGAGACTGTGGATGGCTCTCCGGACTTCGTGGATCGTCAAGGGGCGCTTTTTTAGTTGCCTCCTCTGGGCGTGGTTGAAGACCTGAGGGAGGCGTTCAACTTTGTCCTGGGCGTCCGTGTCCAATGTGTCTTGGGTGGATGTGTGTTGATGGAGGAAGCTGTCTTGGGTGGCTTGGAGCACGGTGGCTGGGTTGTTGGTGAGGAAGACGTCCTCCTGCCTGCCCGTGGTGATGGTGCGGTGGCCGGTGTCGGTCATGGCGTCGTTGAGGTGGCGGATGGCCTTGTAGCGGAGTTCATGTTGCACATACCATTCGTGCTCTTGGGCGATGCGCTGTTGCCTGTGGATGTGCCACTGTTGCAGGTCTGCCCTGTAGCGGGATATCTGCGTCCTGCAGTGGTGGATGTGGTGGCGGTTTTCCGGGATGTCGGTGTGGAGGAGGATCGCCAGTTGTTGGTTTGCATGCCAGAGGTCATGGAGCATGTCCCCCAGGGCCCTGGGCGGCCAGTCGTCCTCAGCGTGGGGGTGCTGCTCGAAACCGCAGGAAACGGCGGCTGTGCGCATGGCTGTGAGTAGGTCGGTGGTGTCCGGTTGGTTGCGCCGGGCGCGGTCTATGGCCCGGTGATATTGGGACCAGGCTTGTTTGTCGTGCAGTGGGGGCATTTACAGGGGGGGTCGTAGGCCTTGGTCCGCATTCTCTGGGGGGCTGGGGGGGAAGTTGGGGATGGTGAGGCGGATATGCAGGGGGCTATGGCCCGTGGGTCTCAGCGGGAGGGGCCCGTATCGGGCCTCTGCCAGGATGATGGTGGTGGGGTTGCCATAGCATACGTCGATGCGGGAGGGGGCGGCCTCCGTTTGGTGGGGGAAGTGGGATGGTTGGCCTTCGAGGTTGGCCGTCAGGTCAACGAGCCCCAGCATTTCGATGGTGTCGCGCACTGCATGGTCCTGGAGTGTGGCCAGCCCTCCTCGGTCCGCTGGGGTGGGTGCGGCGTTCATGTCGCCGATTATGATGGTAGGGGCGAGCATTGCACTCCGGCGGTACGCTTCGGCCAGGGCTTGGAGGAAGGGTTCTGTGGCGTCACCGAAGGGGACGTGGGGGTTGATGATGTTGAGTTGCCATCCGTCCCCGATGACCTCGTAGACGCTCAGTTTCCCTGGGATGCTGAGGTGGTGGACGAGGTGGACGTGGATGCCGGCTGGGGCATATATGAAGCTCCCCTTGTGCCAGTAGCTTTTGTACGCTCTCTCGTCCGGGGTATATATGGGGGTGGTTTCTGGAGGGTCGTCGCGTTGTAGGCCTTGTTCCTGGAAGGTGAGGAGGTGGGGAACCCACTCCGCCCCCTGTGCCATCAGGAGCTCCTGGAGGGCAGCTGTGGCGTCCTTGGAGTATGTGATGGCCGCGTGGTTGAGGTCGAGAAGGTTGACGGTGGCCTCGGTCGGGGCGGGCCGGGGCTGTGGAGGCTTGCGCCCTGGGCCCTTGCCCCGTCAGGGAGGGGGATTGGGGACCGGGGATTTTTTTCCTGGTGGTGGGAGCTTGGGTAGGCGCGGCGGGGGGAGGTCCTGGCTCCACCCAGGGGGGAGTTTTCCGGTGTATTTGGTGCCTCTGTGGGCCTTGGTGGGCGGAGGTGAGGAGCTGGATGGGATGGGCGCAGTTGAGCTCCAAGGTGTGGCCTTCTGGCGGGTCTGGGGCGCTGTTGCCTTGGTCTAGCTCTTTTTGGCGGTGCCAGGTGACCCGGATTTGCACCTCATTGTTGGGGCCCAGTTCTCGGAGGCGGTACAGGATTGTGCCCTCACACCAGATTCAGTCGCCCGTGTGGTCGTTGCCGAAAGGCTGATGGACCTTCGGGCCTTTTTTGAATTCTGGGTACGCTTCGGGTTGGGGCGGTGCCGGTGGCCGGAGGGAGGATGATGAGGATGCTTCGTCTGGGTGGGGCGGTGGTGGTGGTGGGAGGGAGGATGATGAGGGTGCTTGGTCCGGGTTGGCCAGGAGGGTCAGGGGGGCTGCGGGGGGTTGGGAGGTTGTTGCCCTGCCATCTTTTCTGGCTTGCTGGGGGCTGGGGGCGGCTGCGCCTCTTTTGAGCCTCGCTCGCTTTGGTGGGACTGGAGGTGGTGGGGCCGGGGGGGCGTGGGGTTGGAAGAAGGGGTGCGTAGCCTGCTGGCCCAGGTCCCTTAGCTGGGGTTCTGTCGGCGTTTGCATGGTCGCTTTCGCGTGGCTGCGCGTGAAGTCGGCGAGCTTGCGTACGGTCTCCGGGGGGTCTGTGGGCCATGGCAGTGCAACCGGGCTGTTGTTGAAAGGGTGGTGGAGGTGGTAGTTCCTCATGGCCTTGGCCTGCTTGACCGGGGCCCCCTTGGGTTCTGGTTTGTCTGGACCGCTGGGGGATCCTTGAGCTCAGTAGAGTGCCGTGTGGAGGGCTTCCCACAAGGCGCCTTCGCGGCCTGTGAGGGTGGTGGCTTGGAGGAGTCGCTGCCGGCCTCGTGAAGGGTCTTCCGGGTCTACTTCTGGGGTGTAGGCCTGGGCCACCATGTGGACTCCGTGTGCCCAGTGGAGGACCCACCATTGGGCGTCCGCTTTGAGGTTGTGGACGGCGGGTTGTTGGGGGGGCGTGTCCAGGGTGTCCCCCGATGCGATGGCTAGTTCTATCCTGGAAGGTTGGAGGTGTGGGGCGGCCCTGCGGCTTAGGAGTTGATTGAACTGGAAGGGGGAGACGGGATCTTTCGGGCCTTGCAGTGGTGGGGGCATTGCTGGGATGGCAGTGGGGTCGCAGTGGTCCTCGTGGGCGGCCAGGGTGTATAGGGCGGCGGTGATGATGTGGTGGGCGTGCCCCTCCAGGACGATGTGGCGCTCCGTGCCGAAGTCCTTTGGTAGGTGGGCTGTGGGATGGACGGTGATGTGGGCCAGAGTGCGTTGGTGGCCCCTTCTCCCCCGTCTGGCGCCTGCGACAGTTTGTCCCCTGGGATGTGTTGGTGTTGGTGTTTTGGTGGGGGCGGTCTAAGCGCGAGGGACTCTACCCGGTGCAGGGGGATGGCGTGTTCCCTGGACCTGTTGGGCAGGAGGTATATGCCTGGGTCCCCTGGTACGGTGCCCAGGTACATGTTGCCCCTGATGGTGGGGGCTGGGTGCGGTTGGCGCAGGGGGGAGGTGCACAGAGTGGAGCAGGGCGGGTCATGGTGCTCACATCGCGGGTGGTTCATGCCGTATGGGCTGATGTGTACGGCAAAGGGTCCGACGGCGGGCTGTAGTTTGTGGGGTTGGATGTTGTTGAGGCGCGCCACTGCCCGTGTGTGGGAGCGCCTTTCGCTGATCCACACGGCGTCTGCCCGTGATGCCGCCGGGTTCATGCAGTCCGTGATGATGCCTGTGATTGGGCGGTTGTGGGTGGCATCGGATACTCTGGCGGGGTAGGCGCTGTTCTGGGGGATGGTGTAATGGGCGTGAAGGGTGCGAGCCTTGCGCCTTCCGTCGTGTCGGTGCTGGGCCTCTTGGGTGGGAGTGTGTACGCCTGTGTTTTTGGGCTTCTTGTTGGGGCGGTCTGCCGTGTGGAAGGGGGTGGGCCAGGAGGGGGCATGATGGAGGGTGGGGTGTGGAAGAGTCCCGCCTGTAGTCCACGTGAAAAGAGTGGTCGCGGCGGTCCCCTCTGCCTGTATGGTGTATCGCTCGTCGTCTCGGCGATGGGTGACGAGGATGTTGGGGGCCGTCAGCTGATACACCTGTGTGGTGTGGGGGAGGTGGCGGGTGACGGTGATCTTGGCGGCTTGGTTCTTGCGGGTGGTGGTGTGGGGGATGATGTAGTTGGTCGCCCATTCCACTTTGGGGGCGTACCCCACTGTGTCCCGCTTGAGTGGGGGCTGGAGTTGTTTTGGCGATGGGGGCTTTTCTTGGGCTTTCGCGTGGGGCGCCACTTTGGTTCCGACCAGGTATTGCGGGCTCGGGGTTTACGGGGCCCCTACCTGGGTGGCTGCCGCTGCTGCGACCTGGAGGAGGGCGGTGGTGTTGGTGTCTAGGGGGGGGGGGCCTGGTTGGGGGGTGAGAGTGTCGTGGTCTTGATATGCCCACCAAATGGTGTAGCCTCGTTGGGTGTTGCGGTGCGGGGTTTGGGTCTGGGCTTGCTTGATGGACAGCGCGGTCCTGATGTCCTCCGCTGCTTGTGGGCTTATGGGTGTGGTGTACGCCCATACCCCTGGGGTGTGTATGCCGCGTGGTGCTTGGCCTACTCCTCGCATCGGGTCGAGGGTGTGGTGGGTGCGTGTTAGACCTAGGTGTTCCTGCAGGAGGTCCCCACCGATGTCGTCCCACCTTTGTTGCCAGGTGTGTGAGTGGTCGTTGGGGGCGGGGTAGGTTATGACGATAGCTTGCCATGGAATGGGGCCGGGCTGCACCGTCATAGGTGCCGATGATATTTTTGGGGGTATGTGGACGGCGTGGTTCGGGGCTGCTGTTATGGGGTTCGCCTTCTGTTGGTGTGACGGCGGCATCCCCTTTGACGGGAAGGAGGAGATGGTGGCGGTCTGGCGGAAGTGTCCAGGTGGTGGTGGGTTTTGGTGATTGAGTGGAGGCGGATGGCCTGGAGCCCCGGTGTGATTTCGTCCCACCGGAGCGTGCCGTTGTGGATTGCCCATTCTCGCGGTAGGCCGCAAAACGCGTTGCGGTCCGGGATGGTGCGGTGTTTTGGGGGGAGCTCCATTTTGGTGATGGGGTGGGTGAGGGGCTCTGGATGGGGGCGTTCCTGTGCTGTCGGTGGGGACGGTGCTTGGGGCATCTCGTCGTCCGGGGGCCTCGGGCTTTTGCTTCTTGTAGTTCTGCGCTGATGGTGGCGAAGACGTCTTGGAGGGTGGGGGAGGCGGGGGGGTGCGATGCCGGATCGTTCCACGTGAGATGGTACCCCGCAGGGTTCTCGGCGTCTTGCTGTATGGTGATGGCGGCAGTGGTGTCGTTTTAAGGTGCGGAGTGTGGTCGAGGGGGTGGAGGGGGATGGTGTGGCGGTGTTTCCAGCTGTGGAATGCAAAGAGGGCGTGGAGGCCGTGCCGGGTGTCCCTGGGCGGGGGGGGGCCAGGTCGCGGCTGCTGCTTCCAGGAAGCTGTCCATGGTGCCTTCCCAGGAGTCGTCTCAGAGAAGGTTGTCCTCCGGGCCCCACTCGATGTCGCCCCCTTTCTCCTGCCTCCACGCCTGGAGGGTCGCGTGGTCCGCTGGGAGTTCTCGGTGGGCGCATTGGTAGTACTGCTCGGCGTCCACGGGCTGGGCTAGCGTGCCGGCCAGTGTGGCGTAGATGTCCTTTGAAGGGGGGAGGCGGCGGCGGCTTGGTGGCGCGGTAGGGTCCCTGTTGCTAGTGTTTCGCGTTCTGGTCCACGGTGGCTGCGGGGGATACGGGACGGGGTTGCATGGGGTGGTCGGGTTACTGCGGTTCGCTGGCTTGCTGGTGGGCGTGTGGGCGTTCGGCCGTCGCTGCCAGTAGGTGTTGGATGGCCCGGAGGACGTCGTAGTCGTCTTCCCATGGGCAGTGGGCTGCCGCGCACTTCCTGTCAGGGGAAGCGGGCGGACGGTGTGGCTGCGTTGTTGCGGGGCGGTGTACGACAGGGTGCGCGAGGTGTGCGGGTGGTGGCGTGCTCCCTCTGCTGTTCTGTTCCCTGTGAATTCTGACCCTTGGGGTGTGGTGTGATGCGCCTGTTGGCTCGTGTTCCCCGGGGCTGTAACGGCATCATTGTGACAGCACTCAATTTATACATCAATCTGATCAGAGTCTCAATGATTCTCAGATGTACATTAGTGCAGTAAATTTTCCGCTTGTTTTTATGTTTCCGTTCGCCGCCAGATGTTGCCTGTGACCGCGCGTCAAGTCACATTTGTCTTTCGTGATTTCCCAATCGGAATTATTTCAATTATTTCGAATGATTTCGCAATGGGTCGTTATGTTCGATGAATGAACAATGAAATACTATGTCTGCTCCATTTTTGTAGATCGGGTTTTCTGACTATTCATATTCCACCATGGAGTTCAATGACCTTGCAAGTGCTTCGCATATGTCGCTCCTAGAGGCTGGATATGGGTCCGGAGATGGTCAGTCGGGTTTGGAGATATCAGGGGCAGTGTCGGGCGTTACGACCCCTGCGGCATCAAGGCTACAGGCTTTGCAGTTACAAGAAAGATCCGCCACTACACAGCGGTTACATGGTAGCAGAGGAAATCATGACTCTGCTTCTGGAATCTCCACGGACACCCCTAGATCATCCGGCTTTAGGGGGGCTATCACTCGTTCTGAGTCACTTCGTGTTCCTCCTGAGGTTCCATTCGTGGCATCTCCCCAGCGGACCGAAGATCAACCTTCTGAGTGTCCTTACTGTGGTCATAGACATTGGCCTGGAGTTCATACTTGTGCTGATTGTTGTTTGAACGCCCCACTTAACCTGAAACCCGGTCAGGAATCTTCCTCCTCAAGTGAATCTGGTTCCAACTCTCACTCTTTGCCTGATCCTGAAGACAGCAGCAGCGAAATAGAGCCGTTGAATACTGAAATTAGTGATATTTCTGGTGAATATTGGGAAAATCACCTCCAGGAAATTTGGAATCAGGAGTTCCTTAACGGCCAGAATTGGCTACTGGCGGAGGCAGGCTATCAAGGCCGCCTGATAGACTGGTTGAGGGCGTTGTACCAGTTCGTCCAGGAGAGCGGCTGACTGAGATTTAACGCCACATTGCAGGAACAAGAGGACTGGGAGGAGCTTATGGACCAGTTCGACCACCAGGCTGCCGTGATGGTACAAATGGCCATCATTGCCGAGGAAAGATGCCAGAATGTGCATCAGCACGCTAGCCCATCGAGCACCTGGGGTCCGAACGACAAAGAGGTCGACGAAATAAGGTGTGATTCGACACATTCTCAACTCTCCAGAGAGCAATTGTCCAAACTTTCCAACTCTAACTCCAGTGTTGACACTTGGGTTGATGAGGTGAGAAGTAAAGGAGAGAGCACTGGATGCCCATCATGTGGTGAGTGCGCCAAGGACTGCTCCTGTCGGCGCCAGATTTCGTCGCTGGAGGATAGGGTGAAGGAGCTGAAGAAGGCCGCCCGAGAAAAGAAGCGGGATGATGATAGCAAGTGGAAGGAGATGGAGCAAAAGCTGGAGAAGTTGACCGCTCTCGTACAAAATCTGAGCACTGGTGGGTTCACTGGTTCAGCGTAGCCAATGGCAAGCCACCCAGCACCTACCTCCTCAGCTGCACCGGCATCCACGCCCTACGGCGTTCCACACACTCCGGCGCCCCCAGCTATTACCGGTTCACTCCCAGTTTTTACTTGAAATCCTGGTATCCCCCCTACTGGAATTACAAGTCCTATCGGGTTCAACCTGGGTACTGAAGGAGGAGAATCTTCGTCAGAGGGGTCTGTACTGTCTGTGGGTACCGTTGGCGATATTGATGGAGAAGCAAGAACCACTGTGGAGGAGAGATCAATAGCCTTGAAGAAGAAAGGCAAAGAAAAGAAGGAAAATGAGGCCAAAATGAAGGAAAAACAGAAGAAATTGGAGGGAATGAGGTTTCATCAAGTGCAATCAACACCGTTTGTGCAGCCTACTGTGGACCAGACGTTGTTGGCGGCCGCAATTGCTCAAGCACAGGCATTTGGGGGCGCCGCCGTCAACCCAGTTTTCGTCAATCCTGTTGGCAGATCCGCAGGTTTGAACCTGAATCACCTGCTCAATCTGTTGCACATGAGGCTTAGAGGCTCAGTAATGAAGCAGCCTAAGTTCTCAGGGCGACCAAATTATTGGGTTTCCTTCGAAAGACAATTCATGGGTCGGCTGCAGACGGAGAAACTCGACAAGGAACTCTGGATTCTCGGTTTGATGGATTGTTTAACTGGCAAACTCAGGGAAAGTACATATAATCTCTATGTGGAAAGACAGAATCAAGCAGATTGCCTGACCTATGAAGAGCTGTGGCGAACGTTCAAAAGGAAAGGCTCTTGACTCCCTGAGGATCATTACAGGAACCGCCTCGAGAACTTCAGAGCGATCAAGAAATTGTTTCTTGAAGAGATCCAAATCGCAAGACAGGATTGGGAGTTTTTGGTGCAGGAAGCGGAGAGCACTGGAGAAGGCCTTTCTGAAGGCGAAATGAAGAAGATTCTCTTGAGCAAGCTGACGCCGGAGACCAAGCAGAAGATCAGGGACTCCCAAGCGGACAAAGAAGTCCTGGGCAACTGCGTTGAAGTCCGAGGATTGCCAGAGACTATCGGAAAAATGGCAGTTCGTGAGTTGCTAAACTCCATCAGTGCTATTGGTTTGAAAGAAATAACCCTTCGTGAGGGCAGATGGAGAGTCGAGTTACATGATTCTGAACAGTCGGAGCTTTTCTGTAACACGGTGGATGAAAAAGTGAAGTATAAGGGGACAGTTTTGAAGGTGCGGCCTCGGATCTTATCATATGGGGTCGAGCAGATCTGGGACCAACTTGAAAAGTATGCAAAATTCGAACGCCAGAAGTCCCAGGATGCGCAAGGACTCGGATGCAAGATCAGTGCCGTTGGTGAGAAGAGATGCGCCGTGTGCCTTTCCCTTGGAAAAAGTGGTCGAGCAGCGACTCACTCGACCACGAACCACAGATGGGTGCCCTCAGATCTCAGAACAATTCAGTCCAAAATGGACGGGAAGGGAATTTCTCCCAAAAACCCCAAGCAGGATGGAGCACGGGATGCTGACCAACATGGACGGGGAAAGGGTAAAGAGCAGCCGAAAGGAAAGAACAGAGATGGGACACCCAAAGATTACTCGCAGCAAGGCGGAGATCCAAGCAGCTCAAGATGGACAGAAGCTGGTGGAAAATCTGGTGGACAATCTGGTGAAAAGGGTGGAACAGGACAAGGTAAGTCCGGGAATCAAGATGATTCCAAGGTGAATGGCAACCCCCTGTTCACGGAGACGATAGCGAACAAGACCTTTGGCAGCAACAAGGATACTGGAGGTCGTGGCAAGGGCAGATCCAACGAATTCAACCGCAGTTCCAACACCTCCAACAACAAAGGCTAAAGAGGTAAGAAAGGTGGCGGTGGAAAGTCATTTGGTGGTCGTAGACGTGGAAAAGGAGTCAATGCTGTTGAGACAGGAGAAGAATGGGTAGACGAAGGACAGGTACCAGATGTGCAGCCGAGCGTCGAAGAAGAATGGCAGTAGGGAGCCCAACTTGACCCAACCCTCAACATTGGTGTTCAGTGGCAGGAAGGAAAGCCCATCAGGGTAGTTAGGGCGGTGGATGGACGCTGCTGGGATCGTCTGGCGCGTTCCTCCGGCCTCCTCTACCCTGCCTGGCTCCTCAGCGCTGTCCGACGAGGCAAACAGCGACAGTTTGTCTGCTGGATCCAGGTCAGGACGGCAGATGGTAAGATTAAACTTGCCACATGCCTGATTGACAATGGTTCAGAGGTCAATCTGGTGAGGAAAGGCTTTCTGCAGGAGGATGAGGCAAAGGTATCCTCGACACCTCTCCAGCTGGAGGGAGTGAGCGGACATCGACTTGACGGTGGCGACCGGGAGGCAGATTTGGCGGTCAGACTGCTGAAGCAGTCTGTTTGGAGTGTGGAGACGGTGACGGAGGAGTGGTTCTCTGGAAAATTCTATGAAGCCACCATTAAGTATGATTTATTCTTGGGTCAACCTTGGCTTCACGCTCATCGCGTGTCGCCCATGGGACACAGGACATGCTTCCTCCAAGATCCGTCAGCCAGCGACCCGACCGAACTGTATTATCTGCACCCATACACCAAGAGTGTTCAGCACTTCAAAGAGCAAAATAAGCGACAAATTCAGCAAGATGGACAGGAATGGACAAGAAGTAGAGATCAATTCGCTGAGGGAAAGGTGGAATCATTGAACTGCAAGAAGTGGAAGTCAGTTTGCTATCGTGTCGTCGACAAATGGCGGGACATTCTGGTAAATTACCACAATTTTTGTCCTCAAGTTGATGCTTTTGCAAACAAAAAGAATAAAAGATTTCCAAAGTTCTACGAGGATGCCTGGAGTGAGGACTAGTCTGAACCTCTTTGGATCAATCCGCCCTTCGACATTCTTCCTCGTGTAGTGCAGAAGCTGAACCAATCTGGCGCAAAGACGACTTTGATTGTCCCCAATTGGCCAATACAAACTTGGTTCAAGGACATTATGCACATTTCGATCGATATTGTCGAGTTACCTCACAAAGGAGTGAAGCTGTATTGCGAAGACAATGGCAAACGTTTGCCACAGCGTTCGTGGAGCACGTTGGCGTGCTTGGTTGACAGGAATCTGGGAGATTATTCGCAAGATGACAGTGAGATGGGAACAGAAGAGGTCATATCAAATTCCTCAAGAATCGACGAGATTGAGGTGGATTGAGACGATCGAGAGCAGAATCCCGACAGATCGTAGCGGAAGGAGGGAAGGACAGTCGGCGTGCCTCAAGACAACGCCTCCATCCATTCTGATTCGTCCCCATCAGACAAGAATCAAGTCAAAAAAGTCACGATTTCAAGTAAGAATGATGACAAATCTCCCAGAATCTCACCTGAATTGACAGGAATGCAGCTGAATTCATCGGACCATCCCTTCAAGACATTCCTGGACCCCCTTCTTTGGTGGGACCCCACTGAGGAGCGAGCTCAGATGAGCTTCATCCGCCAACAATGCGACGAGGAAGTTTGGAATGAAGTGGCCAGGAACATGAGACCACGACCAACAATTCGCAAGTTGGTGGACATAATGTCGGTGATTAAATGTGGGAATAAGGTCGACGGAGACAAGATATCTGCAAGAAGGGACGCAGTGTTCGAAGATTATAAAGATGACGTGCTGAGTGAGAAGTTGTGGAAAAATCCCCTCATTCGATGTGAAAACGGGGAAGCCAAGATTGAGATCATCCAAGGCTCAAAAGTGCACAAGCAACGTCCATTCTATCTTCACGGCACCAAAGCAGATGCCCTGCGAAAGATTATTGAGCGCAAACCATGAGTTCGGCTGTTTGGAGGGCTGCATGAGTTCTGAGTGGTGTTCAGCACCATTTACTGTGCCAAAAGCCCCACCTGCTGACCAATCCAGCAGAGATGCTTGGCGTCTAGTGGTGGATTACAGAGCCCTGAATGCCGCCACAGTACCTGATGCGCATCCCCTTGCCTTGATCCAGGAGGAGATTGCCAAAAGGGCAAAAGGCAAGCTCTTTACTGTGCTGGATCTGCGCCATGGCTTTCATGAGATGCCCCTTCGGAGAGATTATAGGGATTTGACGGCGATGTGCACGCCCTGTGGCACTGTCCAGTGGACTGTAATGCCGATGGGTCTGAAGAATGCGCCTTCGATGTTCCAGAAGATGATGGAGACTATTTTATTTCAGAAGCACAAGGCTCTGGATTTACAAGAATTCTGCAGCATCTACATTGACGACCTTCTGTTTGCCACGCCGTTGGGAAAAAACTTTGATGAGTGCCTGAAGTTGCACGAAGAACCTGTATGCAAAGTTCTCGAAGTCCTTCGACAGGAGAAGCTCGTGTGTGGACCTAAGAAGGGCAAAATGTTCCTCGGGAGTGTGAAGTTCTGTGGCCCTGTGTTTCAAGATGGGACGAGAAGACCTGCCCCAGGAAAAAGGGCTGTTCTGCAGCTATGGGAAAGGCCTAAAACCATCACGCAGCTTTGTGCTATTCTAGGCTGCTGCAATTACTGCCACTAGTTCCTTCCCCTCTACGCCAAGTACTCTGGTCCTTTGACAGAGTTACTCAAGGTTGGCAAAATAGAAAGGAAGGAGGGATCTCAAGTCAAGCTGAAGTGGACGCCAGAATGTGAAGAGGCCTTTGCTGGTCGGAAGGAAGCACTGGCAAATGTGGTTACATTAAAGACTCAGTGGTACGATGGAAGAGCTTTTTATATTCGTACAGACTCCAGTCTTTACGCCATTGCTGCTACGATGGAAAAAGTTGACGACGAAGGTCACCATCACCCCCTGGCTTTCTGGTCCCGCAAGCTTACAACAAGACAGCAAAATTGGAGTCCAAGGGAACAAAAAGCCTACGCGATCCTCTGTGCCCCACGGCGCTATAAAGGTTGGATCCCGGGTCATCGCGTTGGAGTACTGAGTGACCACAAGTCACTGGAAAGCTGGAGGACAGAGCATGTGGATATCCCTGGTGGCCTGGCTGGGAGAAGAGTCCGTTGGCATGAAACTCCCAGCAGATTTGACCTCCATGAGACTTACATTCCGGGGCGCTAAAATACAGTGGCGGACGCCCTGGGTCGCTTGGCCTATCCAGCCTCAGAGGCTTACTCTGAAGTGAGTTTTCATGGGACATCGATGGATAAAGCCCAAGTGATCGAGTTTGACAAGGATGAAAAAGCACTGATCAAGAAACATTGTCTCCAATTTTCAATTAAAAATCGGATGAAGGTGGAATTGGTCAGATGCAAGACAGATCAGACTGCAAGAGATGATTCTGACTCTGAGGCGTCGCTGCCACTCCTGAATGTGTTTCCTCTGACAAGATCCAAGGCCAAATCCAAGCTCCCTCGACAAGAAAAAGACAAGGAAACTTCCTTCCTCTATGTGGATTGGACGAAGATGTACAAGGATGACAGTTTCGTTGGGTCTGTATACCACAAATTAAAAGGAGATAAGCCTTACGACTCTGAGGAGACGGCTGATTTCAAGATCCAAGGCGACAAGATATTTTGGCAAGGACGGATTTGTGTTCCTGACTGTCTAATTGACAAATATGTCAAACACTGGCATCGGAATGAGACATCCTACGGACATTCTCGTGTTCTGGAGCAGGAGTTTCGACACAGGGTGTACATTCGGGACCTCAAGGGAGCCTGTGAACGAGTTGCCAAAGGATGCAAGCAATGTCAGGCAAACATCCCCAAGAAACAAAAGGCAGAAGGACGACTGAAAGGTTTACCAATTGCTGAGAGGTTGTTCCACAAGGTGACGGCAGATGTCTTCGAGTTGGGACGAATCGAAGAGTAATGTCTCCACACGAGGAAGCCAATCGATGGGGTTTTGTTATTTGAAGACCGCCACAGTGGCTACATCCAGGTTCTCCCTTGCAACACGAAGCATCTTACCTCTGAAATGGCTGCCAAGTGGACTGCAAGTCAGTGCATGAGTAACTGGGATGTCCTCAGTGAAATTCTGACGGACAGTGGGAAGGACTCATTGGGACCTGGTTGCAGAACATGTGTGCTCTATTGGGAGTTTATCACCCCCGTGCCCTCGTCTACGACCGTCGAGCTCTCCCTGCTGAACGAGCTGGAAGAATTCTTATAAACATTCTGAGAAGGTTTCTGGCGACTGGAAAGGACTACAATTGGTTGGAGACAATTTACTGTGTCTTAAGGAGATACCATCGGACCAAGAATTATACTGGATTAGGCCCGAATGGGCTTGTTTTCGGTCGTGAGAAGATGGGTCCCGGACCAGTGATGTACCATCCAAGGCAGTGCTACGACGCATCACAATGGTTTGAGAAGATCAAAGAGTTTGATTCTAAGTGGATCCAAGCCAAAGTGGAGAGTCAAGCAGATTGGCTGAAATTCAAAAATCAGGCAAGAACGCAAGGAAAACCATTCGAGAAAGGCCAGCAAGTTTGGCCTTGTAAGTAAGACGAGACCCTGAAGGACAACAACAAATTGTTACCTTTGTGGGAAGGCCCATTCCAAGTCAAGAGTCAACTAAGTGAGACTACATTCAATATTGAAATTGAGCCAGGCAGGCATCAAGAAGTACATCGTAACCGTTTGAAGGCCGAAGTACCCTGCTTCAAGGGCAACTACAAGCCCCTCTATTGGACTTCAAAGTACCTCAGCGACAGAAAGATGGTCACAAGCAGTTTTGAGTTGGAGAAGATCCTTGATTATAAGAGGAATGCTCGAAACAAGTGGTACGTTCTGTGCAGATGGAATAGATCTGGTCCAGAAGAAGACAAATGGGTGCCAGCTTCAAGCTTCATCCACGGGTACCCGGACACTTTCATCAGGTTCCTGAAAAAACACCCTGACATTGACCCTGAGCTCTCGCTGATCAAATATTGTGTCACCAAGGAGGACTTAAAGGCACAAGAAGAAGCTCCAATCGTGGCACAACCCATTCGAGACAAGATCTGATCAGAATTCAAATCGCCGAAAATTCTCAAAACGTTTACGGCCTACATATACCGTTGGCTTTGGGACGAGACAGTCCTGGCGCAGCGTCTATGTGGTTCCATGAAAAGATGATGGGACATTCTGAGGTTATCTTGGTCATCATGTCCATCATTCTCATCATGGTCATCATGTGAATCATGTGCGTGATTGTAGATGATTCTCATTGGAAACTCAGAGAGGCCTTTATCTTCAACCACGACGACACCCTGGTATTTTGCTGCTGGCTGGAGCCCTCCACTCGCCTTGGGAAGGACTCGTTCGAGTTCCTGCTCATTTCAGAGATTCTGGCACATGACCAGGTCTGATTCAGTTCATGTGTTTGACGGATCTGCTGAGAACGTTATTTCGAACGCTCTTACATTGAGACTGTCGGTCTGCTTTCCAATCGACCACTGTCAGAGAGCTTATAAGGACCAAGTGACGACAACTGTGTTCTTACTTGTGCCGACTTGCTGCTCATCTGTGGATTGTGTTGGAATCCCCCTCAGAATCAGCTCAAATGTGGGAAATTCCTGGTACCGAGCACTGGATGCTTATACATTTTGGGACCACAATGAGTCAGCTACCCCTGGTGACTCGTACTGGATTCAACATGAAGCCCTGGAGACGATACTGACAGTATGGTGTATACTCACCGGGTTCACTTGGCTATTATTACTTTTACATGATTGGATTTCCATCATTGAAATCATCATCATCATGAGGATATGACTTGGATTGGCTATGAATGAGAACTGGATTTCCGTTCAGCACAACACACATTATCTATCGACATTGAATTGGACCTATATTGGCTTGTTACAGATTTTGCCGACTTCAATCCGTGTGCAATTCACTGATTTCGGTCTCAATTCAGTCACATTTTGTACCATAATCTGGCATCTGGTCTCATGCCTGGAGTTAATGCCGACCAGTCTCATATATCTGGGACTCCATGGAGGGATACCCTATTTTTTAGACGCTCGACGACATGGCGACGCTCGTTTTCTGTTCTCTGACAGTCGGATGTCAGATCCTGATCCCAACATGAATCATGGATCTTGATCATGTATGTACATTCTTCACTCAGTTTTTCAATTTTCGAGTTTTTGAGATTGAACAACACGGTTTGTGTGTGCCCTAAGGAACCTATGCGTTTCATTCAAGTCGATGGCCATCGCGAAGCACAGATCTCAGCACAATTTTGCTCAATTCAGCTCAGTTCCCCCATTTCGACATAGATTAGTCAGCTTTTGACCCCTTTCTGCCGCTTCTTTCACTTCACTTGACCCGGCCTGACATACTGACGTATGTTTTCAGAGAAGGAGTGTAACGGCATCAGTGTGACAGCACTAAATTTATGCATCAATGTGATCAGAATTTCAATGATTCTCAGATGTACATTAGTGCAGTAAATTTTCCGCTTGTTTTCATGTTTTCTGTTGGCCGCCAGGTTTCGCCTGTAAGCGCGCATCGAGTCGCATTTGTCTTTCGTGATTTCCCAATCGGAATTATATAAATTATTTCGAATGATTTCGCAATGAGTTATTATGTTCAATGAATGCACAATGAAATTCTATGTCTGCTCCATTTTTGTAGACCGGGTTTTCTGAGTTTTCATATTCCACCATGGAGTTCAACGAACTTACAAGTGCTTCGCATACGTCGCTCCTACAGGCTGGATATGGGTCTGGAGATGGTCAGTTGGGTTCGGAGATATCAGGGGCAGTGTCGGGCATTACGACCCCTGGGGCATCAAGGCTACAGGCTTCGCAGTTACAAGAAGGATCCGCCAGTACACAGCGGTTACAGGGGCGGAGTTCCGGTCGTGGGGCGGTCCGGTGAGGTTCAGTGGGTGTTTGGGGATTTCCTAGGTGTGGGCCGTTGGTAGGTGGCGTGGTCGGTGCAGGTGATGTGGTGGGGGGTGCTTCTGATGCTGCTGGTGAGGGTGGTGTGGCTGATGCAGTGGGTGATTGCGCCGCTGGTGGTGCCGTTGGTGAGGGTGGTGTAGGCGATGCTGCAGGTGAGGGCGGTGTAGGCAACACGTCAGTTGATGGTGAGGTTGGTGGGTCAGCCGGTCACGGTGTCACTGGTGGTGTTGGTGGCAATGGCGCCCCTGGTGCTGTTGATGATGCTGACGGTGAGGGTGGTGGTTCGGTTGGCGATGGCGAGGATGCCGCTGGTGACGTAACGGGCGGTGGTGTTGACGGTAATGCGGATTGTGAGGGTGCTGTCCCTGGGCGTTGGAGGTGTAACGTATCTGGACCGAACTGTTGGACCCGGTTTGTGGTGGTGGTGGTGGTGAGGGTGCTGTAGGTGACACATCGGCTGGTGGGGCCGATGTTGCTGGTGGTGGAGTTGCGGTTGGTGACGTGTTGGTGAGGGTGGCGTAGGAGATGCCCCTGGTGACGGTGAGGGTGGTGTCGGCGACGCTGGGGGTGTTGTGGGTGGTGTACCGGGTGGTGGTGTCGCTAGTGGTGGCGGTGGTGGGTGCCGGTGTTGCTGGCAATGTGGCCGGGTGGTGGTGGTGTTGCAGTGGGTGGGGGGTGATGGTGCGGGGGAGTAAAGCTGTCCTTGGACTGCGGGTAGACCCCGTCCAGTGATGGTTGTGCTGGTGGTGTCAGCGTTGAGGCTTTTGGAGATGCCAGGCTCCTGGCGCTGCACGGGGTGATGGTGCCGCTGACGAGGTCAATGGTGAGCGCGGGTGGTGCCATGGGTGACGGTGGCGGTGGCAACGCGTTGTCGACGACGTCACGGGTGAGTGTGCTGCTGGTGATGCCGACGGCGCTGGTGCTGTGGTGGTAGGGATGTGTATGATAGTTCATCGAGGTTGGTGGTGGTGATGGTGAGGGCGCTGTTGGTGTCTCCCCGGGTGTCAATGCCACCCTTGACACCGATGGTGGGGGCGGTGTTGGTGTCGCACCTATCGGTGGTCGGCGTCGTCGGCGGTGGGTATGTTGCAGGTGGTGTTACGGTTGACGGTTTTGGTGATGTTGATGGTAGGTGATGGTCAATGGGGTAGGTGCTGGTTCTGGGTGTGGGTCCGCGCGCGGGCGGTCTTTGGCCTGTTGTGGGAGCTGTTGGCAGGCTCGCCTGCTGGTCCTCGCGGTGTTTATCGTCTTCTGGTCCTGTCGGTGTTGGGTGGCCGTTCCTGGTGTCGGGTGATATTGTTGGTGGGGGTACTGCTGGTGGTGCTGCAGGGTTTGATTGTAGGTGAAGCTTAGGGTGTGGTGTTGGCGTCGTTCGTGACGCCATTTTGTGATGGTGGGTGCTGCAACCGGTGGTGGTGGCGCTGGTGACAGCGGTGAAAGGGGTGCTGGGTGTTGGTGAGAATGCCGTCGCTGGTGCTTTGGGTGCTGCTGGTGATGGCGCGCTGGGTGTTGGCGTTGGTGATGCTGACGGTGTTGTCGGTGATGCCCCGGTTGATAGTGCCGCTGGTGATGCCTTCTTTGTTTGCGAGGGTGCTGCAGGGGGTGGTACGGCTGCCGGTGCCGCTGGTGATGACAACGGTGTGGGTGTTGTAGGTGATGGTTCTGGGCGTGAGTTTGCGCATGGGTGGTCGTGGGCGTTGGCCCTCGCCAATCTTGGCAGAGGACTTGGTGGGCGTTCGTGGTTGGTTGATTCGCCTGTCCTGGTGGTGTTGGTCGCTTGTGGTGTCTGGGCATGTCCTCGCCAATGGTGGCGGGGGGTGCTGATGATGGGGTTGGTGCAGGTGACAGTGTTGTCGATGTCGGTGACGTCTGCGGATGCAGGTGTTTCACCGGGCCATGCCGAGGGTGAGGCTTGTGTAGGTGATGACGGTGCGGGCAGCGTCATCGGTGATGCCGCCGGTGAGGGTGGTGGCAGTGACGGTCCAGCTGACGCCGTTGGTGTGGGCTGTGCGGGTGACGTGTCAGGCGTTGGTGCTGTTCGTGACACTGATGGTGATGTTGGTGTCGGTGGTGCTCCGGGTGTCGGTGTCCTGGGCGATGCCGACGGTCATGGCGCTGGTGATGCTTTGGCGGTTGGTGCTGCTGATGGCGCTCCGACGGTGAAGGTGCCGGGGATGTTGGGTGCGGGTCCGCCGCGTCGGGGTATCTCCTCCCCACTCCTGGCGGAGGGTGCCGTTCGTGCTGCTGCTGGTGAGAGTGGTGGATGTGATGGTGTTGTTGACGTTGATGGGGCCGCCTGGGCTGGTTGCTGGTGATGCTGCGGGTGATGCCGATGCTGCGGCTCTTGCAGGTGTTGCCCCGGTTTACGCTGTCGTTGGTGATGCGGATGGTGAGGGTTTTGTAGGTAGTGACGCGTTCCCGTGGGGGGCCGGCCACGGGACGCTGCGGTGACACGCACAGGTGAGCAGGCAGGCAAGGCACTACGCTCACAAGGGCATCAATACGCCTGTGTCATGTGACAAAGCGTTTCAGAATCCTTGCCACTCTGCAAAGAGGGAACAAAAGTATGTACAACAACACATCAGGATATGTACACATGGGGTTAAGACTGGACTGGGGTAAGGGCATCACAGGACCATAGACACTCAGTCCCAACTCATATCCCAATCCCAGGTCCGACCCTCTCAGTGGCTGATGGGGGCGGGGGCTCAAACACAACCCATGCCCTGCTCAGTCCGGACCCTGAAACCCTGCCAATAGGGAGGTGTCCCGCCCAGCCACAGGCGAGTTCCTAGGAACCAAGGTGCTCCAAGGCCAACCGACAGTGGCTCCCTATGCTCCCTTAATGGCAGGTCCCAACTTCACTCTGAGTTAGAGATATGGCCCCGCCATTATCACCCAGGAGTTGGTAGCTGAAATTGGGCTGTTTCAGCCCAAACTGAAATTAACTCAAAAATCCCCAAAATTGACCCCTCGTCCGGACCAGCCAGAGGTAGGGACGAGGCAACCGACCCTATGCCCTTTGAGTACGAACTCCCTGGAGCCCTCACCCAACCTGGTTCCCTTTGAGGTCCCGGCATCAGGGCAACACGGATGAGTCAAGTGGGGTCATGATGCCAAAATCACCGAAATTGGCGTCATTCCCACGCGCGGCTCGCCCAGCCAAGGTAAGGCCAATGGCTCACAGGGTAGGAGGCAGGACCTAGGACTTTCATCTGAGTGTACAACTTGGATTTGGGTCCGGGCCCCTCAATGGGCTTAGAGAAATGGGGCCGCCAATTGACCACACGGAAGGGGGAAATTGGGGTCCCAAAATTGGGTCATTTTGGCTGCCTGAAATGAGCCAAAATTCGGTGTGCTCCCAATAGTATATCTCCACGCCGGCTTGGAGATCAGATCTGCCATTCCATACGCGATCCACTGGGAGTCCAACAGAGACTCCCATGCCCTTGGCCCTCGGAGATCTTCATGCCATTCGGCGTGGTGACGATCCCAATTGGGTCCACAAATGCAAAAATGGCAAAATTGCCCACACTCACTTTGGGCTAGCGCCTTAACGAAGGTTGCTCCGCTTCGCCCACGTGGCGTGTGAACCATGGGGACCAATGTCCATATCACCCATGTCATATATGGTCCATTGGTCCAAGCGTCCGGCGTGCACGAAGGTTAGAACATGGTGCACGGCGGGCAGCAAAAGTGGAAATATGCTCAAAATGGCCAAAAATGCGCACACTCATGGTTGGGGCAAATGAGGCACATGCCCGACTCGGACCGGAGTGTGCCATAGGATTGGTATCAAGTCATGTTGGTCCAACATATCTTTTGGGCGTCGCCCAACTCCTCCGATATTGGGAATGGCAGGGTCGCCAAGTGAGCCCATGATTTGGGATAGTCCCAAATCGCCAACATGGCGGCCACGGCATGCCAAGCCTAAGAGGAGTTACTCGCCGGGTCCAAGATATGTTGGGCACCGAAGTATGTACCCTCATATCATACTTGGGTCATGATGTCAATTGAGCGCAACGTTGAGATACACGGTCGCCACTTGACATCATGACGGGCCAAAAATGGCAAAATTGGCACAAGCACACACAAAAGTGCCTTGAAAAGTGCATAATTATATTATAATATCTTCGGCTTGGATCGTGCAATCAGTTAATCCTTCTAAACACAATGACTTGACACCAATGACCTTCGATCCCACATATGTGCTCCACTTGGGGCGCCTTGAAAGGTTACGAGCGCTGCTTCCCAAGTGGGCACATGAAAATATGGAAAATTGCAAAACACACACTTTGCTCCCAACGCATCGCTTCGGGTTCACCACACAAGCTTCCCTTCACGAAGGTTAGGCTTGCAATTGATCGTAGGGAGTATGGAGGAGGGGCTTGCACAATATGAGGTCCATTGGCGGGTTTGGCTTGGCGCGATAGACCCGCCAAATGGGCACGCAACACAACACAAGGCACATACTCCATATTGCCCAAGAAGGTGGCTCCCACCACGATATGTCATGCCCCTCCAAGGGCATAACTTTGTGTCAATCGCTCATAGGAACTCAAGGAGAGTTCCCATGCAACACCAACACTTGCGCGCTACACTCGAAAGTTATCTTAACGCACGCAATGTCATGGCCAAAGAGTTATAACACAAACTCTACCCTCTTGACCATGATCCATTACACTAGCGCGCACATGTGGAAACGCAAGGCATATAATGCTTCCTAAATTACGCCGGGAGTATTGCGAATACATCCCACGTTTTTTTATTGTCATTCCTCGCATACAACACGAGATATGACCTTCACAAGTGGCCTCACGAATCAACTTTGTTTTGCCCATATCTTTAAGACAAATGGAGGGCAAGAGAAAAGGAAAGTTGATTCGTGCCTAGGGAAGCACGTAGGTCCACTCAAAAGAGGTCAAATCAAGTGCGGGGATGTCGAAGTCGAAAATCCGATTTCGACATCCTGAAGAATTCGGATTAAGGTTGCGAGTATTAATTATGAAAATTGCGGAAGCATCCATGCAGTTCCTGGCGACTTTGGAGCCTTCGTGACGGAGAGCGTTAAAATTTCCATTATAAACAGTTAAACTGGCGGTTACGGTAAAGTCGCGATCCAACCGCCAGCAGTCAAAACAGTGAGTATCAGAACGAAAGCGTAAAAATTGACGGAAACAATATGAAAATAAAACCCTGTTGATTCCCGATATTCTGATACACAAATCTCCGCTGGCGGTGCATCGGTTGCCGATGCGGGGCTTCACGGCACGGAACACGCCGTGCATGGGGTTAGTGGACCGGAGACCGGTTGTATGCCGTAACCTGGCCATGGGGTTCTGGGTACCGCTTCACCCCCCTCCTTAGAGCAAACCCTGGGGGGGCTCGATAACACCCACGCATGGCAGCGGGTACCCAGGACCACTTCCTGTAGGGGGGGGGTGTCACATCCTCACTTCAGTGAGTCACAGTAAGATAGGTATGGTGCTGTATAAGCTCGTAGCACATGTATAGTATCAAGTATCAAGTCCCGGGTCCTGGCGGCGATTGTTCGGCATCCAAAGGACCCGTTAACCCATACCAGGCGCACCGGTCGCCGGCTGCTACGGTCACCACCACAGTGGTAGTGGCATACACGGCCAACATAGGCGACGCACGACGACCGAGGTGGTCCCACAAGTCGAGAGCAACCACAAAGATCCATCAGGCTACCCCAAGCTTCCCAAGGCCCGCCGACTGGGGAGAGTCCCCACGGGTCCTTCCTCGGGCGCACCATGTCCATATCCATACGACGCGGGTCCAGAGTGCCATAGTCGAACTCCTTACGAACCCCAAATCGTAAGGGAACTCCTCCTTAAGGGATCGGGCATCAAGGCCGTCTTTTCCCTCGCCCTACTGCCACGAAGGCCATACATGAGGGAGTCCTAATGCAGTGTGGGCGGAGGCGTCGACTCCTCAAACCACCAGTTTCCCAGGCAGACTGACCGAGGTCAGGAGCACCGGAGGCCGCCATCCGAATGCAAGTGCGTCTGCGAATCGGTAGGCTCACACTGGGACTGACAGTGGCGGACCGCTGGGAGTGTAGTCAGGCAACTGGGCCTCCCGCCTGGCGCCATCAGGATCGCCACACATCACAGCGAATAGGGCAACACGGTATCACAGGCACTCAAACAGTAGAATCTGTATTCCGGTACTGGTCCAGGCTGGACCAGGCTGTATGAACATGTACACGGCGACTCAAGGCGCCTTTGTATAAGATTCGCATCCCTTCGGAGGGGAAAAACAGTCCACACCCCGGTGATGGGCTGAAGATAGCAACATACAGATGCACATATCCTGGAGGGCAGAAGAAGTAAACAATAATCGGGTAAACAGGCGTGTAAACACACTCTGGACAGAGTGCCAAACCACGCCCTGGTTAGGATAAGGCAAATGCAGGAGGGTGGACAGGATAACGCCTGAGTTCAGGCATATATAGTCTCGAGACACACGTCGACTGGTCTGGATTCCGCAAATGCCATGGAACCAGACCACACACTCAAAAATAGCAATGCCGATGACAGCGGCATCCGTTGCGCAACGTCGTATGGGCTTCAAGGCCCCAAGAGCTCAGAATTATGAAGGTCAGTCGCCCTACCTGGTTTCCCAAGGATTCAGCAGGGGGGGGAGTGACGAGTAGAAGAAGAGAGGGGCCATCCTCCTCTGGATTCAGCAGGGGGGGGTATATGGCCACTCTGTCACCGAAAGATGGAAGAGAGCAAGCAAGTAAGGGACGATTCGTCGGCCTCACAAGCGCTCACAACACATCAGGGGAGAGCAAAGGGCGCTGATCAGGCACCCCTGGCCGCAATCGCCCGGGTGAGTGCTGCCAAGTCCGAAATGTGGATCTTGGTCTTGTGTTTGCGGATGTACTCCATGAAGGGAGTATTGACCCGCGGCACGAATGAGGAGACGGGTTCCCAGGTGTCGTGGGACGGCCCATAGCCTCGCCAACGAACCTTGAACTCCAGACCTCCGGGTGCCGAGGCCTTCGGACGCTGAGCCAGGATCTTCTCGACAGTATAGTCGTCCTGCTCAGCATAGTCGTCGTCCGAATCGGCCTCATGTTTGGCGTAGTCCAGGGACACATGTCGGCCACGGAGGTCGGGTTCCCGCACACGGAGTTGACTCTCGTGGCGCTCCCGGAACTGTCCGTGACCCACCTTGATGCGGTAGGTGTCCTCACCAATCCTGCGGACCACCTCGCCGGGTGTGAACCAGGTTTTGGTGCGGTGGGTGCCCATGGGGCGGGGTCTGATCACCCACACCGGGTCTCCCACCCTGAACTTCTGCGCTGTCGAGCTCGGGGCGGACTTCTGACGCTCAGCATGCTCCTTCTCAAGCTGCTGGCGGATGTCCCGCGCCGTTTGCTCTTGCCGCGCGAAGAACTCCTTGGCATCCATAGCCATGCCATCACCAGACAAGGGAAGTCCCCTACCCAGGGGGTCCCTGCCGAAGAGAATCTGGTGAGGGGACAAACCGCCCGGAGTGGGGGTGTCATGATGGGCCTTCAGAGCAGGCCACATCTCCTCGAACCAGTTCCGACGTGGATTGGTGATGTGGATCTTGCGCAGCTTCTCGAACAGCTGCCGTCCAGCCACCTCAGCACGGCCGTTAGACCGGCTGAGATAGGCCACGCTCTTGGCATGACGTATCCCCATGAGGGAACACATAGCCTTGAACCAGCCACCAGTAAACTGGGGCCCTCGGTCACTGCAAATGGTGCGGGGGATGTCAAAGACGGTCAGCCAATGACGAATCATCATGACTGCCACCTCCTTGGCAAGCAACCCCTTTTTGCGTGCCGGAACGGCTACAACGTAGCCGCTGTGGCGGTCCACACAGAGAACCACACAGTCAAAGGTCTCCTTGCCAATGTGCACTTCGGGCATGGAGAAGACGTCCATGGCCACGCTCTCCATGGGCTGGTCAGGAACCGGGGTCCATTGGGGTTCCCCCTTGACGTTCCGGTTATCGGGATTGCAGGCCTGACAGACCGAACAACCCTTCCTGACCTTCTTGATGGCGGTGTAGAGAACGATATGGTCGATTTCGAACCGACGCTGCATGTCAAGAGCTTGCTTCTTGACCCCTGGGTGCAGCATGTGGTGGTGCCAAGCTTCACACAGCTCGAGCACCCGGGACTCCGGGACTAGCAGCTTACCATTCCGGTAGAGCTTGCCATTTTCCTCGGTCAGCCCCTTTGGCCACTTCTGCCCGTCGTCAGGGTCGGTCACAGCCCTATACTCGGCCGCAAAGGCCTCAGACTTGGCGTAATCGTCGGTCCAGTCGTCCTGGAGGCAAGACTCCGGGAAGAGGTGCTTGTCGGACTCAGTTCCCACAGGGGGTGCCGGACCGGGCCTTCCGCCCGCGGCACCCACAGGGGCGAGTACACTGACCGTTCTGCTCACCCTCGAAGCGAGGGGGGCATCTGCAGCCATGACGACGAAGCATTTAGCACCCTCCTCCTCCATCAGGCGCTCCATTTCAATGATCCTCTTGGCTTCAGCGGTCTCAGCCTCATCGCCATGGGCAGAGATATCCTGCATGCCCTTGCTGGCGGGATAGGCCCACCTACTGAGACAGTCCGCCACGGTGTTATCCTTTCCAGGAATGTAAACAACCGTAAGGTCGAACTTGGCCAAGGTCTCGTGCCATCTTGCCCGTCGGGAGGCGGGACCTGAGGGGGTGTCCACGTGCTCCTTGTGCCACGACTGCAGACTCTGATGGTCGGTGCAGACGGTGACGGGATGGAGGGCTATGTACCCAGCCCATTTCCTGAGAGCCATGACGATGGCATACGCCTCCTTTTCACGGGGCGTCCACGTTCGTCTCAGGCCTTCCGCCAGGACTCGGCTCCAGAAGGCCACGGGCACGTGCCTCCCGTCGTCAGGCACTTGCTCCAACACAGCGCCAATGGCGTAGTCGGAAGCGTCAGTGCGCAGGACGAACCCTCGGTCGGGATCCACGAGGTGCAGACCCACTGCGGATAGCAGCGCCTGCTTCATCCCCTCAAAGGCACGGTCGGACTCTTCAGTCCAGACCAGAGCCTTCTTGGACCCCTTCTTGGTCTCCTCTCGGTTGCCCTTGAGCATGGTCGTCATGGGGGCTGCATACTCGGCATACATCTTGATATACCCCGAGTAGTAGTTGCAGAACCCCAGATACGCCCGTAGCTCAGAGACCGTTTTGGGCTTTTCCCAGTGCTCAATCGCAGCCACCTTGCCAGGTATGGGCTTTCGCTGCCCGTTCCCAACTACGTGGCCAGCGAAGACCACCTCGCTTACCGCAATGGTGGCCTTGTCACTGCTGCCCGTGAGTTTGTGCCGAACCAGAAGGTCCAGCACTCGAGTGACATCCCTCTCGTGTGCCTCCAGGAGCTCCTCGTAGCTCATGCTGGGGTCCCCGGACGCGATGATCACGTCGTCCACGAAGGGGTCCGCACAGTCGCGCACCGGCTCAAGCAGGTTCTCCAGCATCCGCTGAAAAGCCGCATTGCCGTTGGTAACGCCCATAGGCATCACCTTCCACTGGAGAGGTCCAAGTGGGGTGCTCATGGCTGTGCAGGCACGGGACTCCTCGGCGAGAGGCATCTGATGATAACCAAGTTTCAGGTCAATCACCGTGAAGATCCTCCGCCGGTGTTGCTTTTGCAGCATGTCCTCAATGAGGGGCAGCGTATAGCTGTCGTGCTGCGTTTGGGCGTTCAGGCCGCGGTAGTCGACCACGAGCCGCCACTCACCGGCAACCTTCTTGGGGACGACGAAGCAAGGAGAGGCCCATTCGGAGTGGCACGGCTCGAGCCAGCCTCTCTGGATGAAGTCACGGAGGATCTTCTCCATGGCCTCTTTCCTCTCGCCCCTCAGGGCAAACTCCCGGTGACGATACACACGGGGGTCCTGCTTCAGTCGTATCTTGGCCTCGCCATACGGTCCACGCACCGGTGGGGGGAACACAGGTTTGCCGCTGAAGAAGGTCTCGCCATACTTCTGCTACAGCCTGGCCCTCAACGCCTGGATCTTGGGGCAGTCATCGGACTCCGCCTTGGCTTTTCCGGGCACTTGAACCACGGAGCTTACTTGAGGTGTAGCGACCCCGCTCGCTTTCGGCTCAGGTGGTCTTCCCAGGTGGCCCAAAGGGCCATCTCAGGTCTTGCCTCGGAACAGATCGCCGTAGGTGGGTGGGTTACCGCCAGGCGGCTCGTCTTGGCTGGACATGTGATCCAGCACCCTCTGCACGAAGGTATTCCCGTCATAGGAACCGGAGACGATTGAGTCCACTTCCCACCAGGCTTTGTCCTGGCCTTTGCCCTCACGCTGGTTTCCCCAGTCGTGAAAGGGCTGATCCATATACCCCTGAACCAGATCCCACTCCTCTTCAGTGAGGGGGTCTTCGGAGTCCGATTCTTCGATGTCAACAGGGGGAACCGCAAAGCATTGCCTCCAAGGTTCTGCTATGATACGGTTGACACACACGAAGTCCGTGGTGTCGGCCTGATCAAGGCCCCCATCCACATAGTGGAATTCTGTTGGCCATCTCTGGGGTGGCATGGGCTGTCCCTTAGCGTCCTGATAGACACTCTCTCCAGCCGGTAGGACGACCTTGTTCAAGGTCATGTTGGTCAATGAGGCTACCCATTGTCGGGTACTTTCCTCCTCGGTGCATCCCATAGGAACAACCAGCACTGCCTTGGAGCGGTTCTTGCGAATCTTCGCTATCGCTCTTGGAATGTCCCAACGGGGGCAATGGATCCACATCAGTCCCTGATGCGGACCCCAGTGCTTCTTCCACGCGGAGTCCTGTGCGCTCCAGTACTTCTCACATACCCGCAGATGGGCGGAGGTTCCTGAAGAGAACGCATCCAGGGCCAGATCCGACGCTCTCAGGTCCGCGACCACTCGGTACGCCACTTCCGGCCTTACGCCGTACTCCTGGTTCGCTGGCCCAGTAGGCTCAGTGTCCAGCGCGGCCACTTCGAGCTGATTGCGTTCGGGGTGGATCCATTGGCATTCCACATGGTGCTCAGGTGACGAAAGCCACGAGAGCTGGTCGTCCTGGTACAGGGTCATGGAGGCCTGGGCCGGGAGGACGCCGGAGTCCGTCTCCATCATGAAGTCGTACCCGACGATCATGTCCCAGTCCATCTCGGCCTCGTAGAAGCTACCGTGCAGGAGGATTTCCTTGCCGAGGTCTGGGCGGCTCAGCTCACGATGGTTCATGAACTGCAGCCCAATGGCCGCTTCCTTCGTGCCTCCCACCATGTACTGGCCGTTCGCCACCTTCAGCCTGACAGGTTTCCGACTGTCGGTCAGACACTCTGGTGGAAGTAGGCCAGCCTTGACCAAGCTGACTTGAGCTCCCGTGTCGACCAACACGTCGAAAACCTTTTCCACTTCCCCGCATAGGGCACGGACCTTAAGATGCAACTGCCGCTCGCGACCGACACGGCGCACGGCGTGCAAGCTCAGGATCTCCGGCCGTTCCAGAAGCTCAACAAGCGACTGGTGCAGGTCGTGGACAATGGGCTCAGGCTGCCCATCTGCAGCATCCAGCTGCGGTCCGGGTGATCCTCCGATACTCTCGGATAGATCCTGTAGTAGATCAAACACGTTCTTGGTCGCGAAGGACGGACGGGTGCAAGGGTTCGTGCCTTCACTTGCCCTCACCCCGCCTCCGCGACTGGGCGCCAGACCGGGCCTTCCGCCCGCGGCAGTCCCCTTGTGCTTATCGACTCCCGACTGGGATGGATCGGCGCTTCCCACGTCACCATCCTGCGACCGCCCTAGCTGGGGCCCTTGGCTGCAGGGGCTCCGCTAGGGGGCGTCGGTTGTGGAAGAGGGGGTGTTCTCCTCGGCCTCAACGTCGTTGATGCCCTTCTTCCTTCCCCCTTTCTTACCCTTGTTCTTGTCCTTGTCCTTGTTCTGGTCATTCTGGTTGTTCTCCTTGTTCTTGTTATCCGACCTGGGGACCCAGTTCCGCTTGATCTCCTGGATCTCCTTGGCCAACTCGGTTCCCACCGACGACATCAGCTTGGCCAGCTCGTCCTTGTCCACCTCCTTCTTGGCTTCCCGGATACCCGCGGGCGCACGCTTCTTCGACCCGTGCGCCTTCTTGTAAGCCTCCGTGTCGGCCTTGTGGACGGACATGTTCGGTGGTCATGGTTGAAGCCTTTCTTCCTCCCATAACACACGAAACAGCCCTGAGGGTGAGCTCGTATGAACTCCCCAGAGGACAGCGGAGGGTCGCCAATGCGGCGAGGGTCCCTCTTCTCCTTCTTCCTCCAACCCTGCTGCAGGGGCTTCCAGTTTCCCGGTTTGCTCCCCGCGCTCAGGTTGTTGGCCACGAAGGCACAAACGGCCACCTCGGCGGTCTCATCGTCGTCGTCATCGTCGACGAGAGTCTCATCGCCGCCGGCTCCCGCTGGATCCATGGCGGCTTCCCCGCCAGGTCCCTCGCCAACATAGTTGACGTCGCGGTCGCCGGGCCTCAACCCGCGGGTGTGGTGGAGGTTTCGGTACTCTTTGAGTACTTCCTCGCCAACCCACTCCAGGATCTCGTCGCAGCTCATCCGCGCCGGGATGGGCTGCAGACGGATGGTCTGGCCGCTCAACTCACAGTCGTCAAGGCGCCACATCGCGGCCTTCTCGCGATCGCCCGAGACGGTGATGAGAAGAGCGTTCCGCAGGGAGTGCCGTTTGACATCCCGGGCCACGTTCTTCTTCGCCCAAGACACCACGTTCGTATGATACTCCTTGGGGAGCATCATCTTGACCGTGTGGTTGGACTTGGCCCTCTTGGATTCCTCCTTGGTGACCCTCTTGATCCATGCTTCCGGCAGCATGGAGAGCAGGCGAGCCTGCTCGTCACCCTTGTTCCAATCCTCCACATTGCGGCGGAAGAGGGTGTATTTCCCTCGGAAGTCACGCCAGTCCCGTAGGCGGATCTCCCGTCCATCATGCTCAAGCTTGATGGACTTCCAGCGCTTGGCAGCCACCTGCGGAGCGTCCACCCGCTCCTGCTCGTTGAGCCACTTCTTGGCGTCCTTGAGGGTCTTGATTTTCCCCTCCTTGGTCGCCACGAAGTATAGCTCGCCGAGCACCTCTGGCAGGCGGTACCTGAACCGTTTGAAGACATATCTCTCCGCATCCGCGGGAGGTAGGTCTTCAGTGACGGTCAGCCCCCAATCGTCCAGCTTCTCCAAGAAGCGGTCGAGGTTGAGGGGGTTGCCATCGTACATGGGGGGCTTGATGTCCTTCAAGTCTTCCCACACGGCGGCGTCCGCGGCCTTAGAGACCATGCACGCCGGCCGCGAGGTCGACCGAGGTTTCCATCGGCCTCGCCCACGGACTCCCACGGCCGCCACCCCCATCTCCTCCATGGAGTCCCTGTGGCTACGCCGCGGTTCCTCCACGTACGCTGAACCAAAATGTTCACGCCGTACTGCATCCATGTACGCATCCTCATCACGGCGCCGGCGGCTGCGTTCAGCGGCCTCCCGTCGTACACCACGCGGCGGGCTGCTGTCGAACTCCTCCAGGTCCAGGTCCAGGTCCAGGTCCTCACCTTCGCCGACATCCCACTCCACGTCTCCTCTGGGGACCTCATCCCTGAGTCCACCATAACGTCCTCCAGCCCTGGGGATTGGCGCCGGGGCTGGTGCCGGGCGTCGGGGGCGTACAGGCGTCCGCGGTGGGGCACGGCGGTTGTGGTAGTCCGCGCTGAGCCACTCATCGCGCCATTCCTCACTGCCACTGCCGGGCGGCACGCGCTCGTTGCGGCGGCCCGCGCTGTGGTGAGAGGGGGCGGTGAGAGAGGGGGCACTGGCGCTGGGGCGACTCCTGGGGGCTCCGCCGGGGGCGTGGGGTCTGCCTGGACCTGGTCCGGGTCCCCAGCCGTCGTCCGACGAGCCAGACTCCAGGGGTGGGTGGTCGCTGCCGACTCTCCCACGGGCTTCCAGCGCATCCAGCCTCTCCTGCAGGCCGCTGACGACGTTGGTCAGCGACTTGGTCTCGGCCCTGGCGATGTCCAGGTCCTTCTGCGCGCGCGCGGCGACCCCGGAGATGCGAGCCATCTCGACCTTGCCCGTGTCTACCTCGCACTCGAGGGCAAAGACCCTCCTGCGGAGGTAGACAATCCACCGCCAGGTGGTGTCCGGGTCGCCGTTCCCTGGTGGGTCGTCGGGGTCCCCAGGGGGTCCTCCAGGAGGGCCTCCGCCGGGTCCGCCCGGTCCAGGGGGTCCTCCCCCGCCCGGTGGTCCGCCTCCAGGGGGTCCACTCGGTGGGCGTCCTCCAGGGGGTCCTGATGGTCCTCCGCCAGGGGGTCCCGGTGGGTCTCCGCCGGGTCGCCTCGGTGGGTCCGAGGATGGGCGCTTCCTCGTGATGCCGAACTCCATGTCGTCATCCTCGTCCATGTCGCCCCACCTGGGCGTCTCGGTCACGGAGGACTCCGAGCTCTTGTAGGGAGGAGGGGGATCCTCATCCTCACCTTCCGGTTCCATGGGGACGTCTCCGCCGCCTCCGCCCGTCCAAGCCACCACTTGGCGATGTCGACGGCCTCGTTCATCCCCGTCACTGGCGGTGAAGAAGGGGTCACTGTCACGGGGGTGCCCACCCGCTGGCCTCCGCGGCCTCTCGGGGGTCTTCCCCTTGCCCTTCCTCCGTCGACGGGCGGTGGTGCCACCGCTCCCACAGCTGCCCGTGTCGGCCTCATCCAGCGCCATCCTGGAGGAGGCGTCCCCTTCGAAAAGCTTTCGAAGGGTCTCCACTCGTGATGCTCCCGGGGGAGTCTCGCGGCGGAGTTTGGCCTCTGCCTCCTCCATTGCGGCGGCGGTGGCTGCGGCAGCTGGCGCTTCGGCTTCCTCCCGAGCACGAGCCGCCTCGGCTTCCCGGGCCTGCAGCAGCCGCGCCTTCTGCGCTTCCAACGCTGCCAGCTCCGCCTCCGTCTTGGCCTTCTCCTCAGCGACCTTCCGTCGCGCGGCCTCGATGGCTTCCTTCTTGGCGGCGTCCTCCTGGGCCTTAGCCGTCGCTTCGGCGTGGGCCCTTTCCTCCGCCTCCTTCTTTGCCCTCTCTTGGGCAAGCGCCTCTTCCAGCGCCTTCACCTCGGCCTCCTTGCAGGCAATGGCCTCCTGCGTCAGGCGGGCTTCCTCGTCGGCTGCCGCCAACTCACCGTTGACCTGGGCAGTCGCTGCCCCGTGGGCGGCCACGGCCGTGAGTCCGGCCGCAATGGCCGCCACGGTCTGGGCGTGGATGGCCATGCCATGCGCCCACTCCGCAGCCTCCTCCTGGGCGATGCCGGCGGCGCTCTCCACGGCAGCGCTGTACTGCCTGGCCCGTTGCCGGGCAACCCGACGGTTGCAGGGCACCCCACAGGCGCGCTCACAGGCGCGCGCCACGTCCCTTTCGGGAGCGACGCTGCTGCTGGAGCTGGCCTGGTCGGCCGGCATCCTCCCGCGGTGGGCCGACTCCACGTCGCTGCTGGGGCCTGCTGGGGCCTGCCGGGCCCTCAGGAGCAGCGGACGGGGCTTGGCCTGGGTCTGCTTGGCGACCTGGATGTAGTCGCCAAGGGTGGTGGAGCCGGGGTGGTGACCACCATTGGCCCGTTGGGGACTGGGGGCTGGGGTTCCGCCCTTGGCGCCTTGGGCAGCTTCGGCGGCCAGGGACTCCTGGTACTCCCGCCACCTCCGGTCCCTCTTCTTGTCCCCGGCGGACCGCCTCTCCTTCCCCGGAGACGCGCTGCTGCTGCCCTGCAGCCTGCGCTCGCTCCCCGGTTCCGGGAAGTTCTTCTCGATAACGTCCCACAGGGAGACGTTGATCGAGGCGCCCGACGGGTACACGTTGGGCTCCTCGTCTTCCTCAATCCCGTCGGGGCGCAGGCCTTCGCCGGGCCTGTCCGGCCGGGTCCACGTCCTCCAGCGCCTCTGCTGGTGGCGGTACTCGTACCCTTCCGCCCGCAGCCAGTCCTCCACGGCCTGCAGGCGGTCGGGGGCGATGTCCGTGCGGAGCTCGAAGCTCCTGGGCATGCCGCCTTCGCACTGGGGGTGGCTGTGGCGGTAATGCTGGTCCCAAACCAACCCAAGCAGCAGGCGTGCTGCATGGGGGTGGGGCCGCGGCCACGTCCTGCCCGCTTCCCTGCCAATTCACCATGGCAGCGAGGGCGTAGATGGTCTTGAAGTCCTTGATGTGCACTCGTTCAACTCAACGAACTGGTTGTGGTTGTTGAGGAGGGTGCTGCAGCACTGGATTGGAAGTGCGGCTGGTGCTGGTCAGCCGGTGGTTGTGGAGGTGGTTGACGCGGCCTTGCTGGTCGGCCGATGGGACTCCGGGTCGGCCGATGGGGCTGATGCAGGAGTCCTGGTCTGTGCACCTCTTTCACGGTTGCTGCGCGGTCAGGGCGATGCTCTGGACGGCGCTGCGGGCTCCGTGACAAACTCGGCGCTGTCGCTGAGTGGCGCTGCGAGCCGCTGCGCTGCGCTGCGAGACGCTGCGCTGCGCTGCGAGCTGCGAGCTGCGCCGCGCTGCTGCGAGGCGCTGCTCGGGGTCTGTGGCCCCGAGTGGCACGCGAGGGTTGGGTAACCCCGCGGCGGTGAAACGCTTTTGACGCGTTCCCGTGGGGGGCCGGCCATGGGACGCTGCGGTGACACGCACAGGTGAGCAGGCAGGCAAGGCACTACGCTCACAAGGGCATCAATACGCCTGTGTCATGTGACAAAGCGTTTCAGAATCCTTGCCACTCTGCAAAGAGGGAACAAAAGTATGTACAACAACACATCAGGATATGTACACATGGGGTTAAGACTGGACTGGGGTAAGGGCATCACAAGGCCATAGACACTCAGTCCCAACTCATATCCCAATCCCAGGTCCGACCCTCTCAGTGGCTGATGGGGGCGGGGGCTCAAACACAACCCATGCCCTGCTCAGTCCGGACCCTGAAACCCTGCCAATAGGGAGGTGTCCCGCCCAGCCACAGGCGAGTTCCTGGGAACCAAGATGGTCCAAGGCCAACCGACAGTGGCTCCCTATGCTCCTTTAATGGCAGGCCCCGCCATTATCACCCAGGAGTTGGTAGCTGAAATTGGGCTGTTTCAGCCCAAACTGAAATTAACTCAAAAATCCCCAAAATTGACCCCTCGTCCGGACCAGCATCCCGGCATCAGGGCAACACGGATGAGTCAAGTGGGGTCATGATGCCAAAATCACCAAAATTGGCGTCATTCCCACGCGCGGCTCGCCCGGCCAAGGTAAGGCCAATGGCTCACAGGGTAGGAGGCAGGACCTAGGACTTATATCTGAGTGTACAACTTGGATTTAGGTCCGGGCTCCCTATGGGCTGAGAGAAATGGGGCCGCCAATTGACCACACGGAAGGGGGAAATTGGGGTCCCAAAATTGGGTCATTTTGGCTGCCTGAAATGAGCCAAAATTCGGTGTGCTCCCAATAGTATATCTCCACGCCGGCTTGGAGATCAGATCTGCCATTCCATACGCGATCCACTGGGAGTCCAACAGAGACTTCCATGCCCTTGGCTCTCAGAGATCTCAATGCCACTTGGCGTGGTGACGATCCCAATTGGGTCTACAAATGCAAAAATGGCAAAATTGCCCACACTCACTTTGGGCTAGCGCCTTAACGAAGGTTGCTCCGCTTCGCCCACGTGGCGTGTGAACCATGGGGACCAATGTCCATATCACCCATGTCATATATGGTCCATTGGTCCAAGCGTCCGGCGTGCACGAAGGTTAGAACATGGTGCACGGCGGGCAGCAAAAATGGAAATATGCTCAAAATGGCCAAAAATGCGCACACTCATGGTTGCGGCAAATGAGGCACATGCCCGACTCGGACCAGAGTGTGCCATAGGATTGGTATCAAGTCATGTTGGTCCAACATATCTTTTGGGCGTCGCCCAACTCCTCCGATATTGGGAATGGCAGGGTCGCCAAGTGAGCCCATGATTTGGGATAGTCCCAAATCGCCAACATGGCGGCCACGGCATGCCAAGCCTAAGAGGAGTTACTCGCCGGGTCCAAGATATGTTGGGCACCGAAGTATGTACCCTCATATTATACTTGGGTCATGATGTCAATTGAGCGCAACGTTGAGATACACGGTCGCCACTTGACATCATGACGGGCCAAAAATGGCAAAATTGGCACAAGCACACACAAAAGTGCCTTGAAAAGTGCATAATTATCTTATAATATCTTCGGCTTGGATCGTGCAATCACTTAATCCTTCTAAACACATCGACTTGACACCAATGACCTTCGATCCCACATATGTGCTCCACTTGGGGCGCCTTGAAAGGTTACGAGCGCTGCTTCCCAAGTGGGCACATGAAAATATGGAAAATTGCAAAACACACACTTTGCTCCCAACGCATCGCTTCGGGTTCACCACACAAGCTTCCCTTCACGAAGGTTAGGCTTGCAATTGATCGTAGGGAGTATGGAGGAGGGGCTTGCACAATATGAGGTCCATTGGCGGGTTTGGCTTGGCGCGATAGACCCGCCAAATGGGCACGCAACAGTACACAAGGCACATACTCCATATTGCCCAAAAAGGTGGCTCCCACCACGATATGTCATGCCCCTCCAAGGGCATAACTTTGTGTCAATCGCTCATAGGAACTCAAGGAGAGTTCCCATGCAACACCAACACTTGCGCGCTACACTCGAAAGTTATCTTAACGCACGCAATGTCATGGCCAAAGAGTTATAACACAAACTCTACCCTCTTGACCATGATCCATTACACTAGCGCGCACGTGTGGAAACGCAAGGCATATAATGCTTCCTAAATTACGCCGGGAGTATTGCGAATACATCCCACGTTTCCTTATTGTCATTCCTCGCATACAACACGAGATATGACCTTCACAAGTGGCCTCACGAATCAACTTTGTTTTGCCCATATCTTTAAGACAAATGGAGGGCAAGAGAAAAGGAAAGTTGATTCGTGCCTAGGGAAGCACGTAGGTCCACTCAAAAGAGGTCAAATCAAGTGCGGGGATGTTGAAGTCGAAAATCCGATTTCGACATCCTGAAAAATTCGGATTAAGGTTGCGAGTATTAATTATGAAAATTGCGGAAGCATCCATGCAGTTCCTGGCGACTTTGGAGCCTTCGTGACGGATAGCGTTAAAATTTCCATTATAAACAGTTAAACTGGCGGTTACGGTAAAGTCGCGATCCAACCGCCAGCAGTCAAAACAGTGAGTATCAGAACGAAAGCGTAAAAATTGACGGAAACAATATGAAAATAAAACCCTGTTGATTCCTGATATTCTGATACACAAATCTCCGCTGGCGGTGCATCGGTTGCCGATGCGGGGCTTCACGGCACGGAACACGCCGTACATGGGGTTAGTGGACCGGAGACCGGTTGTATGCCGTAACCTGGCCATGGGGTTCTGGGTACCGCTTCAGTAGGTGGTGTGCCGTTCTGCGGTGCCGCTGGCGTTGATGATGGTGAAGGTGGTAGTTCCGGGTGTGGGCGTTCTCTGAGCCTTGTTTAGTGTGTGCTGTTGCTATTACTGGCTGGGGGCCTGGTGGGTGGCGTTGCTGGCGTTTGTTGGCCAGTCCTGCTGGCGCCTGTGGTGATGCCGACGGTGAGGGCGTCGTAGGTGATATACTGTGCTGGGGTCGTGGGTCTTGGTGATGGTGGGGGTGTTGTAGGTGAAGCACCATGGGTGCTGTCGTTGGCGGCATTGTTTACGGTGAAGGTGTTGTTGGTGATGCTCCGGGTGACGTTGTTGATGGGGGTGGTGTGGGTGGTGCTGCGGGTGCTGGCGTCGCTGGTGATGCCGACGGTGTGAAGCCGGTTCGGACCCCTGTGGCCATCTTTGGGTCACTTGGGGTGTGTATCTACGTGCCGGCAAGCCGCCATTGGCTGATATCATACTCCTCCATCCACCTGACCTAACCTGATGTGATAGTGTGATAGGTTTGGCCATTCCGGCTTTGAGCGGCCATATTCAGTACCGAGGCGCCGCCAGCTGAGATTTATATATCAGAATATCAGGAATCAACAGGGTTTTTTTATCATAATGTTTCTGTAATCTTTCAGCCTTCCGTTCTGATTGTCAATGTATGGGCGACTGTCAGTTGGCTCGCGATTTTGCGGTAACCGAATGGTTAACTGTTATTTACAGATATTTTGGCGGAAACCCCGATGAAGGGTCAGATTTCATCAGTAAAGGGTTCGTTGCTTCCGCATTTTTCATATTATACACTCGCAAAATTAATCCGATTTTTTCAGACTTTCAGAATCGGATTTTCGACTTCGACATCGCCGCACTTGATATGACGAATCTCGAGTGGTCCTACATTTTTCCCCGATCACAAATCAACCTTACTTTTGTTATGCCCTTCGTTTTGCTTGGAGATATAGGCGAAACAAAGTTGATTCGTGAGGCCACTTTGAAAGGTCATATCTCCGGCTCACCGCGAGTAGTATCAATTTCGAGAATCGGGTTGGAATTGCCTTGGTCTCAACTTAATTTAGGAAGCATCAAACGCCTTCGGTGTGTACACATGCCCGGTATAGCAAGGGGTAATGGTCAAGGGGGTAGAAAGTGACATATAACTCTTGGACCGTGCAACCGAATATTTTATTGCGACTTTCGAGTGTACCGCATGAGTGTTGGGGTTGCAAAGAAATTTTCATTGGGTTCCTACGTATTTTCAACGTGAAGTTATGTCCATGGAGGGACATGGCATATCATGGTGGGAGCCACTTTTTGAGGGTATGTGTTATATGCATGGTATGTGCTTCGATATGCTCACGCCCATGTTATATATCTCCGTTTGTAGGAAGATATATGGAGTCATACGTGGCAAGGGCCTTGCCCATGTCACAATGGTGAACTCCATAGCGCTAGACTAAGTCTACCGCTCATATAGTGCATGTGGGAGGGCTTACGAAGCGACCCACAAGCGCCAATATCAATTTTCCCATTTTTGTGGTGCGTGTTGCGAGGAGGTCTGAAGGTGTCCCTATGCGTCCATGTGGGGATCCAAGTGGGGGGATTGTTCGCAAATGGTCCCAAGCAGGCGTGTTTCGAATCATAGGTTGAGACCATGGGTGAGCGAAGTTATATACTATTGTAATTATCTTCAATTTGGCTTTATTTGCATGTTTTTGACCTCAATTTTTGCTCATTTTTGTGTTTTGTGTACTTACCTGGTCGGCAAACAGCACGAAGCCTATTGGGAGTCGAACCATGGTATGTTGTTCATTTGTTGGCATATGTTTTGGAGTTGAACACCACCATATGCCGGATCGCGTACTCCATTTGGCTTGGCGCACAAAGGATTACAAGAATTGGTCTCAAGATCATGGGCTGACTTGGGCAGTGTGTGGCGCCCATATCTGAAGGGGTTTCGAGGGTAAGGTGGGGATGTACATGGGCATTGACTTTTGGTCTATATCCTCCATGAATACTAGACTTCGATTCCATGCATGCTTCGAGCCTTTGGATAAGTGGTAACTTCGATTTTGAGCATATATTTGATATATGGCGAATATGGTGTGAATTGGCAGTTTTTTGGCGTGTTATGAGTTCGAACTCATGGGGCATATCTCTAAGCCCATTCGACCCCAAGTCCAACCAAAGTTATGTCAGGGTAGGGCATGGTCGTGAGTGCCACTCTGGGCCATGACACGCCACCTCCACCATTGGACTAGGATTTAGAGGCTTGGGAGTGAACACATATTTGGGGTTTGTGTAGTGACTTGTGACACATGGCATTCAGCCATCTCATTTGACCTGGTTCAGGGCAATATGTTGGTGAGTCAAGGAAAGGTCTTGAGTCCAGGGAATGAGGGGTTTATGGCTGTCAATGTGTATGTTTACCTCTTTCCCCAACTTTGCTTTATTTGTGTTCATATGCCAATTTCAGCGCTTTCCTCTTTGGTGCAATTCTTGTACATGCCCGCCACCGTGGGACGACCGGTTTGCTGAACAGAAGCCCGCAGTGTGGATTGGATTATTGCTGTATTTGTGGGATCTGGTTGCTGTTCAGGGTTGTAGGAGGATTTTATTTTCTATATTTTTGGATTTTGGACCCTGGAATTTGAGGAATGCAATCGTTGATCCGGAGTAAATCAGCAGGGGTAACAGGCGGAAGGGGCACAGCGGGGGCCGGTCCTGGTAGGGACCTTCTTTATGGTAGCAGAGGCGTACCTGCTGCCCCTACCTACCGCCGACCCGGGGACTTGGGCCCCTATGAGCCCTGCCCAAGTACGCCCCGGGTGCGTATCGTGGACTCGGTGGAGACCACGCCGGAGATTGGAGCCAGAGAAGAACCAAGGCGTTCGGGAGCATGGCGAACTCCGGAAGTTGAAGCCCGAAGAGAAGTACGACGTTCGGGAAGAGGAGGACTCGACATGGAGGACCTGGTCTCCATGTGTGAGCGTCGCTGCCAAAAGGCATGCAACCTCCGCTCCGCCGCGGAGGACTTTGACGAGGCCTGCCATTCAGGCAGCAGTGGAGGACGGGCCCGGCGCTACCGGAAGCGCGGGTCACCCAAGCCCGCGGCAGGGGACGCCGGGGCTATGGATACGGACCCTAGCCCGGTCAGGCGGTCGGACTCTGAGGGGCACTCCGAGGGATATCGGACAGCCCATGAGCAACCTTCGGAGTCGGAGGAGACGGCCAGACCGCCCACAAGGGCAAACACGGCCCCAGAACCCAGCCTTGAGCATGACGTCGAGGCGTTGGAGAGGCCCGCCAGAGCCAGAACAGCGCCGGTGGCCCGGCATACGGAGCCAACGCGGGATATCATGGGCGACACACCCATGGCGGAGGAATCCGAGGAGCCAGGAACCGCGGGATGCGCCGGATCAGGTGGAAGGCACGCTGAGTGCCACTGCGAGCACGTGTCCTTCCTCATGGGCAAGTATCCAAAGATGGGGATGGACGCCATCGTGCATCGTCTCGACAGCCTCGACAACGCAAAGGACGGCCTAGAGGAGGACGTGGCCGGGATTCTGGATGACCAGTCGGCCGTGGAGAAAGACATGGCCGAGCTGCGAGCAGAACGGGACCGGTACCGGGAGAATCTGGAGCTGGCCCTGGAGAAGCAGCAGCGAGTGGTGGACAGCCTCCTCCACCTAGTGGAGGACATGTCGGGACGCCTGAGAAGGCTAGAGGAGTAACAACCCCTCGCCTCGGGTCCGGAGCTCCCGGCAAAGCCGGCAGCGGCAGAGCTCGTGCAGAGGGTTAAGACCCTCAGGGGCGCCATGGAGAAACCCATGGGCGGCCCTGCAGAGGCACCATACGCGCCTCCGCGTGTTTACCCAGGTGCGCTGCCGTTTGCTCCCATGTTCAGCGAATCCACAATGCTCGGGGAACACACGGCACCGGCTGGGTCCAGGCAGGAAGGGCACGCAACCACGGACCCGAGGCGCCTGACGGTACAGATGTCCCATGCCGACCAGGATCTACCGATCACTACAACTACCCATGCGGTTTATGCGGAAGAGGAGATCCAGAGCCAGACCATGCAGGGGCGAACCATGGGAAGTCCCGACGGACATGGTCGAGGTCATCCAGGCAGAAACCTGTGGGTGAAGGACCCCAATACGGGGATTTTGACGGCCGATGGAGCAAGTCCTTCCCGCATTCCAAACCCCATGGGTTCAGGCCCAACTGGACCACACTCCATGGAGGAGAGGGATGTACGGGGAGTGTACTCACACCCCCCGGCCACAGGTGGTATCCGTCTCGGTGGAGTGGTGGCTGGGGACGTCGGAGACGCCATCAGGATTGACGACCTCAGGGGAATCAAAATCCCCTACTATGATGGCAACCCCTCCAACCTGGACGACTTCATCCTTGATCGGGAGGACTTTGCCGAGGAGGTCGTCGGCGAGATGCGGGGAGCGCCGCGGGACAAGTGGGTATGCCGGACATTCCCACACCGGCTGGCGCAGGACCTGAAGGAGGAGCTACGGGATCAGATCCGGGAAGGACTGATCCGTACGGAGCAGGCCTGCCTCCAGTGGTTGGAGGATGAGGAGCGGGTGGATGCTCCGAACCAGAAGCTGGAGGACTTGTGGTCCATCCCGCTGCAGCTGGACCGCGGTGAGTTGCGGGTCTGGGAGTGGAACAGGTACCTGCGGAAGTACCGACGGAGCCTCAAGCTGGTTGAGGACTGGAACGAGTCCAGCGAGATCCGCCACTTGCTGAAGGACGTCCTCCCCGGCCACTGGAAGAGGAGAGTGGAGGACGAGGAAAAGAAGAGAGCGAAGAAGCGCCTGGCGGTGAGGATCATGGCGGCGGAGGATACCCATGCGGGTATCATGGAGTTCTTCAGGAGGAACCTGGGGGAGCCCAACCGGATGTTCGGACTGAAGAACGCCGTGTACGTGGAGGTATTCGGGGACTCCATGGGGCAAAGGTTGCTGCGCCTCAACAACGTGGAGTGGAGGCGCGGGGAGCCGCTGAGGATGCAGGTCATCTTCGCCCGCATGAGCCTGGACAAGATCGTGAAGTACATCACGGTGGAGTTGAAGCTCAATGCGAACAACGAGGCCCACGTGCAGGATCGACATGGTCATGGACAACGAGGCCACCGAGAAGACCGCCATCATCGGGAGATCCAGGAGGACACGGCCAATTCCGCGGAGGATGGTAGTGGAAGTGGCCAAGACCACTGGTCCCGGGAGGATCACGAGGAGGCCCATTTCTTCGCGTTTGTGGCGCACAACGTGAGGGAACATGGGCAGGATTGGTCCAGATGGAACCGGGCGGGACCCAAGAAGAACAGAGAGCCAAGGAGGATCCGGAACCCACCGCTCTCGTTCCGGGAGTACAGGTCTCAGCACGACGGGTGCTGGGTCTGTTATGACAAGGGAAACAACCATGCACAGGACCACCGTCAGTGCAAGGTGTATGAGGCGGACAAGAAGGCCTACTTCGCCGCCCACCCCGAGAAGAAGCCCAAGGAGCAGCGGATTGCCAATTGGAAGGCGAAGGGCGGGGACGGGGAAAAAGGCCAAGGCAAAGGCCAAGGAAAAGGCAGAGGAAGAGGCTATGGTGGTGGACCCGGCCAAGACCGACGAGTCAGGTCGATCGAGGAGGTTGCTAAGGACATGTTGAGGACGTTGGAGGAACTCAAAGCCCAGCAACGTGGTGGACAAAGTCCTGGCGGATTGCAGCCGGAAGGGGCTGCGGGAAGCCAAGTCTAGAGGAGCCCCCACGGGAGTGGGACCTCGGAGGTCTCTCCTCCGAAAATCAGTGGAATCCCAGAGAAAGCGAAGGCACATCGGGTGCCGAAGACGGCTCCAGAAGAGCCAAAACCACTGAGTCTCGCCACTGCCAACCCCTGGAGCGCCCTGCCAGGGGAAGTTTATGTGGGCAAGGGACGTGGTAAGAAGGAAGGAGCGACCACGGAGAGCCCCGTGGACGGGCAAGTCCAACCCAAGATCTACAACATCCGTGACCATACCCTCGAAGTCCTGATGCACCCAGACGTGCTAGAGTTGCATGCCGTGGGAGACGTCCATACACCGCAGGGTGACGAGCGGCAGTTGCACTTGAAGGTGCGTGTACGGTGCGGACAAGAGGAGTTGGTGGTGGATGTTTTGGTGGATACGGGTGCCCAGGTGAGCCTGGTCCGGAGAGGGTTGTTCAGGGAGGAATCCCTGCAGCCCAGCCGGAGACCGGTACGCCTGAAGGTTGCCAATGGAGAGATAATGGGTGGCGGCACCCATGAGGCCACTATCAGTATGGATTTCTGGGAGCATGAGCGCTTGAACCGCCCTGATCTGGCGAAGAGAAGCACTCTTTCCGGGAACTTCTATGTGGCCGACATTACAGATTGGGATATGATCATGGGGTATGACTTCATGGTGGGAAACGCCATGGGAGCCCTTCCCCATCGTGCAACGCTGGTCCGGGAGGATGATGAATGCCTCACATGGCTGTCCACGGACTATGCATGCGGATCATCCCAATGGAATGCTGCGGAAGAGGATCGGATCGTCCAAGCGGTGCAAGCTGTGGGTGCCAAGTCCAGATGAGACCGTGGAGCTCAGCTCACGGAGTATGGAATGGCGCCGCAAGTGTACGCCAGGATGATTCAGACGCTGGGAGCCAAAGCGCCCGAGACGGACGTCCTCGTTTCCCAGGATGCCCCACTTTTGCCGAAGTGTAGGAGGCATTGGCATCGAGGAGAGTCAGCCTGGCATAGGCATTGGGGTTTGAAGGAGTGGGGGCCCATGTATTGGCATGGCTCCCTGCACAATACCAGACGTACGGTGGAGAAGATCGTCGCGGATAGGGCGAAGGGGATCCTGGTCATACCCGGCATAGGATCCACCCCATGTCCGCTGGAAGGTCTCAAGTCGACGCTGGACTCCATCACCCTGAACGAGATGTCATTCAGGCCAGAGGAAGAGTTGTTCATCGACGCCAAGGGTGTATCAATGCCCTCCCCGGGTCAAGCGTGGGGTACCAAGGCTTTCCTGGTGGATGGGGCGCAAGCCTAGCCCACGGGTGATGAAGCATTCATCCGTAGTGTTGAGGCGGTGCCCATGAAGGTCATGTTTGAGCCCAAGGAGGGGACGGATCAGGCAATCGATGGCATTGACGTCCTGTCCCACGCCGAGATCGACCACGTCGTCAACTACATGCGGATGGGGATGCACGACCGTGTGGCAGCCAAGAAGAGGCGGGCCATGGTCACATCTCCGCATTGGTGGGATGACAAGATGTTGGTCACTGGCAAGTACGAGAAGGATGAGTTCGTGGCGAGGGTCATGGATCACATAGCGGACCAATATGATGGTCCGGTTGGGTCGGACCCGCCGACATGGGATTTTCCAAGAATGGGTGCCGAGAGGGACAAGAACCAGTCTGATGCCGCAAATTTTCGAAGATTATCGGTGGGAAGCATGCCGCACGACAATGAAGACGGCATATCGGACGAGGAGAAGTCGGATTCGGACCCGGAAGAGGCCTACACCGCAGTGCGGTCGGTTGTATCGATACCGAAGCAAGCGGCTGAAGAGGCCCAGGAGAACCCGAAGGTCGCCGAGCTGAAGGAGAGGCTGATCAATGCCTATCCGCGGCTATTCAGTGGCGTCGCCAACAAGAACCCTCCAGATCGTGGGAGGTTTGGCACAGCTAAGATCAAGCTGAAGCGGAACCCCAAGATCTATCGTCATCGGGAGTACCAACTTCAGGGCGATCGGGCCGAGGCCATGAAGAAGCTGTTGGCCGAGTTCATTGAGCGGGGAAGGATCGAACCCTCCGACAGTGAGTGGGCCAGCCCAGCCTTCATCGTGCCCAAGAAGGAGAAGGGCGAGTGGAGGTTGGCCGTTGATTACAGAGGTTTGAACGAGCAGACCGAGCACGACTCGTACTCGCTTCCCCTGATCGACTCCATCCTCCAAAAACAACAGAAAAAGCGGATTTTCACGATGTTGAACCCGAAACACGGTTATCACCAGATGCCACTACACCCGGACTCCAGGCCCTGCACAGCAATGTCGACGCCGCTGGGGCCCATGCAGTGGAAAGTGGTGCCTATGGGCGCCAAGAATGGCAATGCCGCTTTCCAGCGCATGATGGAGGACCTACTCGGTCCTGTCCGGGACTGTGCCGATCCCTTCGTGGATGACATCATCATCGGGTCCGGCACGGAGAACATGACTGAGGACGAGCTCATCAACACGCATGAGAAGGATCTGCGCCGAGTGCTCAGCGAGTTGGACAAGCACAACATGGTGTGCAAGCCCACCAAAGCCTCACTCTTCGTGAAGGAAGTGGAGTTCGCGAGTCACGTGGTTGGTCACGGGCAACGCCGTCCCATGCCTGGGAAGCTGGCGTCCCTGCACCACTGGGAGAAGCCCCAGACCATCAGCGAACTCCGATCCTTCATGGGGTTCTGCAACTACTATTCGGGCTATGTCGGAATGTATGCAGAACTGTCGGGGCCGCTGCACAAGATGCTGCAGGTGGGCAAGTTCGATGGCCGGAAGGGGAGCAAGAAGAAGCTTGCCTGGACCCCTGAGGCCGAAGATGCGTTCAGCCGCCTGAAGGAGCGACTCCTGGGGCAGCTGGGGCTATTCCTGGTTGACCCGGACAAGGGATTCGTGCTACGGACGGACGCCTCGGACTATGCTGTAGGGGCAGTCCTCGAGCAGATCCGGGACGACGGGTCACACGTACCCGTGGCGTTCTGGAGTCGAATCCTGACAGAGGTCCAACGCCGCACCTGGACCGCGAGGGAGAAGGAGACGTACGCCATTGTTTGTGCGCTCAGGAAGTGGTCTGGCAACATCGGGTTGCAACCGGTGGTGGTTTGCACGGACCATCAGTCCTTGCAGAGCTGGCACAAGGAGCACGTCCACAACACCTTCGGGACCGGCGGCAAGGAGGGCCCGATGGCACGAGACGTTTGCCAAGTTCGACCTCAGCGTCGTATACGTCCCGGGGAAGGACAACACTGTGGCAGATTGCCCCAGTCGATGGGCCTAGCCCGCGGGCAAGGCATGGATGGACATATCCAGCCATGGAGACGCCGAGGAGACTGAGGAGGCCAAACGCATCATTGAGATGGAGAAGGCCATGGAGCAAGAGGGGGTCAAGTGCTTTGTGGTGATGGCAAACCGTACAGACCTGGCCAAGTTCCGGGGTGCCCGCGTCCAAGCTATTCGAGAGGAAACCCTCGAGCAATGGATGGTGGCCCCTGTACAGCTAGTCAGGTCGGTGCTCACAGAGGACTGGTCGGATGACTATGCGGCATCCGAGCACTGGAGCAAGTACTGGAATGCCGTGAGCGCCCCGTCGGACCATGAATGGCCCGAGGGCTTGACCGAGGATGGGGACAAGCTGTTCCTCAAGGACAAGCTGCTGGTGCCCGAGAACCGAGTGGAGAAGCTCATTGACCATTGGCACAACGCCCAGCTCATGCACCGTGGCCGAGACAAGATACAGCAGGACCTGGAGTGGCGTTTCAAGTTCCCTCCGGGGTACTACGCCATCCTGGATAGGTACTGCAGCGACTGTGCCGTGTGTCGGGCCACGAAGAGCCCCAACCACTCCACAGCGGGCAACCCGGTGTATAGGGCTATACCGGAGGCCCCTATGCGGTCCGTGGCCATGGATGTGTTCGTCATGCCTGAGGTCACGTTGGACGGAGAGACCTACGACTGTGTCATCCTGGCGGTGGACAGGCACAGAGGGTATATCGTGGCAGTCCCGGGCAAGAACTCCAAGAAGAAGGACAAGAAGGACAAGCGTGGAGTGCGGCTGCAGGCCAAGACTGTCGCTAATGCCATGATCAGGCATTGCCGATGTCCCAGCTGTCATCTGCAGCGATCAGGGCAGTCAATTCGTGGGGACAAGACGATGTGCACGCACATGGGGATTCGGCACGCCAAGACCGTGGCATACCACAGCCGGTCGAATGGCCTGGCTGAGGTGGCCCGGCGGCAGATGTTCGAGAAGTTCCGCCAGCTGCACATTGACAAACCGGGCCGGAACTGGTACAATTCGCTGTGGAGGGTACTCCAAGCGTATCATGACCTTCCGGGGCCCACTGGACTGTCGCCCCATCGCATCCCGTTCCTACGAGATCGAGTGTCACGCACTCTGGCGTGGTTGAACCATGGCAAAGTGGCCTGGGATGCGAACGCTATGATGGCTGAGGCGGACGACACGGCGGCCAAGGTGTGCAAGGCACTTCAGGACAAGTATAACAAGAGGGCCGAGTACTTCAAGCAGGGAAAAGTCCAGAAGTATGCTCTCCAAGACACCGTGTGGGTGGAGCGGCACCACAAGGATGTCCTGTCCAGGCATCGGCAGGCATCTTGGTATGTGCCGGGGGTAATCGTGCGGAAGGTCGGGCAGGATGTGTATGCGGTTCGTGCGGGGGATAACAAGATCCTGGACCGCGACCATACCCAGCTTCGTCCCCGAGCACCAGACCCCAGCGGACGTCCCGTCACCTTCGAGTTCACGGCCGGCGATGTGGACTCGGACGACGAGGGTGAGGACAACGACTTCACCGCCGAGAAGATCCTGGCAGACAAGCCGGGGACGCCTGGGGGGAGGCTTTATAAAGTCCGTCAGAAGGGATTTGCCGCATCCAGGGACTCGTGGGAGCCTCCGAGCAGTTTTGTGCCGAGGTATACCACGGTCTGGATGGACTACCTGAAGAAAAAGAATATTTCTTTGGATGTCAAGGACGTGTTGGTCCATTTGGTGGCTGCAGTAGCACCGTAATGGATCCCCCTTGGCATTTTTGTTTGTATTTGTGCTTGGGAGACGGGTCAGGGCGTTCATCCGGGGATTTTTCGGCCTTGAGTAGCCATATACCCCCTTCACTCGATCTCCACATATATATTTCATTGTGGTATACTTTTTTAGGTCGACCGACGACGTTTCTCTATCTTTGATCCCCTTGGTCCATGTTGTAGATCAAGAGGAGACCGGATATGGCGCAGGGCACCGATTTGCAGTGTCCTCACCCCTCCCTTGGGGCATGGGGGACGCCTACGACGTGTGCGGGGCCTCCATATGTCCTTGGGACATGGGGGGGCGTGTGTGGAGCCCATTGGGGTCCCCCCGTCCTCTCTTCAATGACTTCCGAGCGGTAACAATGCTCTGAGAAGGGGGGTGAAGCCGGTTCGGACCCCCGTGGCCATCTTTGGGTCAGTTGGGGTGTGTATCTATGTGCCAGCAAGCCGCCATTGGCTGATATCATACTCTCCTATCCACCTGACCTAACCTGATGTGATAGTGTGATAGGTTTGGCAATTCCGGCTATGAGCGGCCATATTCAGTACCGAGGCGCCGCCAGCTGAGATTTATATATCAGAATATCAGGAATCAACAGGGTTTTTTTATCATAATGTTTCCGTAATTTTTCAGCCTTCCGTTCTGATTGTCAATGTATCGGCGACTGTCAGTTGGCTCGCGATTTTGCGGTAACCGAATGGTTAACTGTTATTTACAGATATTTTGGCGGAAACCCCGATGAAGGGTCAGATTTCATCAGTAAAGGGTTCGTTGCTTCCGCATTTTTCATATTATACACTCGCAAAATTAATTTGATTTTTTCAGACTTTCAGAATCGAATTTTCGACTTCGACATCGCCGCACTTGATATGACGAATCTCGAGTGGTCCTACATTTTTCCCCGATCACGAATCAACGTTACTTTTGTTATGCCCTTTTTTTTGCTTGGAGATATAGGCGAAACAAAGTTGATTCGTGAGGCCACTTTGAAAGGTCATATCTCCGGCTCATTGCGAGTAGTATCAATTTCGAGAATCGGGTTGGAATTGCCTTGGTCTCAACTCAATTTGGAAAGCATCAAACGCCTTTGGTGTGTACACATGCCCGGTATAGCAAGGGATAATGGTCAAGAGGGTAGAAAGTGATATAAAACTCTTGGACTGTGCAACCGAATATTTTATTGCGACTTTCGAGTGTACCGCATGAGTGTTGGGGTTGCATAGCAACTTTCATTGGGTTCCTACGTATTTTTAACGTGAAGTTATGTCCATGGAGGGACATGGCATGTCATGGTGGGAGCCACTTTTTGAGGGTATGTGTTATATGCATGGTATGTGCTTCGATATACTCACGCCCATGTTATATATCTCCGTTTGTAGGAAGATATATGGAGTCATACGTGGCAAGGGCTTCGCCCATGTCCCAATGGCGAACTCCATAGCGCTAGACTAAGTCTACCGCTCATACAGTGCATATGGGAGGGCTTACGAAGCGACCCACAAGCGCCAATATCAATTTTCCCATTTTCGTGGTGCGTGTTGCGAGGAGGTCTGAAGGTGTCCCTATGCGTCCATGTGGGGATCCAACTGGGGGGATCGTTTGCAAATGGTCCCAAACAGGCGTGTTTTGAATCATGGGTTGATACCATGGGTGAGCGAAGTTATATACTATTGTAATTATCTTGAATTTGGCATTATTTGCATGTTTTTGACCTCAATTTTTGCTCATTTTTGTGTTTTGTTTACTTACCTGGTCGGCAAACAGCAAGAAGCCTATGGGGAGTCCAACCATGGTATGTTGTTCATTTGTTGCTATATGCTTTGGAGTTGAACACCACCATATGCCAGATTGCGTACTCCATTTGGCTTGGCGCACGAAGGATTACAAGAATTGGTCTCAAGATCATGGGCTGACTTGGGCAGTGTGTGGCGCCCATATCCGAAGGGGTTTCGAGGGTAAAGTGGGGATGTACATGGGCATTGGCCTTTAGTCTATATCTTCCATGAATACTAGACTTCGATTCCATGCATGCTTCGAGCCTTCAGATAAGTGGTAACTTCGATTTTGAGCATATATTTGATACATGGCCAATATGGTGTGAATTGGCAGTTTTTTGGCGTGTTATGAGTTCAAACTCATGGGGTATATCTCTAAGCCCATTCGACTCCAAGTCCAACCAAGGTTATGTCAGGGTAGGACATGGTCTAGAGTGCCACTCTAGGCCATGACACGCCACCTCCCCCATTGGACTAGGATTTAGAGGCTTGGGAGTGAACAAATATTTGGGGTTTGTGTAGTGACTTGTGACACATGGCATTCAGCCATCTCATTTGACCTGGTTCAGGGCAATATGTTGGTGAGTCAAGGGAAGGTCTTGAGTCCGGGGAATGAGGGGTTTATGGCTGTGAATGTGTATGTTTACCTCTTTCCCCAAATTCGCTTTATTTGTGTTCATATGCCAATTTCAGGGCTTTCCTCTTTGGTGCAATTCTTGTACATGCCCGCCACCGTGGGACGACCGGTGTGCTGAACGGAAGCCCGCAGTGTGGATTGGATTATTGCTGTATTTGTGGGATCTGGTTGCTGTTCAGGGTTGTAGGAAGATTTTACTTTCTATATTTTTGGATTTTGGACCCTGAAATTTGAGAAATGCAATCGTTGATCCGGAGTAAATCAGCAGGGGTAACAGGCGGAAGGGGCACAGCGGGGGCCTGTCCTGGTAGGGACCTTCTTTAGGTGAGGGTGTTGCAGGTGATGCTTTGGTGTATGGCGTTTCTTCTGGTTGTCTAATGGTGAGGGTGTTGCTGGTGATGGTGCTGGGTGTGGGCCCGCGCTTGGGTGGTCGTCGGCGGTTCTGGGCGTAGGCGCCCACTTCTGTCGGAGGGCCTGGCGTGCGTTGGTGGTCGGCTTGTAGTCAGCTGGCTTGCGGTCCTGGTGGTGCTGGTTGTCTCTGGTGTCGGGGTAATTCCTCGCCAATCCTGGGGTCTGCAGCTGTAGGTGTTGCACCGGTTGTTGTCGAGGGTGCCGATGCTGTCCGTGGGTGGCGGTGTTGCTGTGATGCAAACACACACACCCACACTGCGCACCCGTGCCAGTAGTGGCTGGGTGCAAGCGGAGCGCACGCACGAGCACACACACAGCCCAACGACCCAGCCGAGAGTGGCGGGGCGCAGCTAAAACCCGAGCCCAAACACACATACCCAGACCGCGCACCCGTGCCAGGAGTGGCTGGGTGCAGGCGGAGCACGCACACAAACACGCACACCCCAACACGCCACCAGGAGTGGCGGGGCGCAGCCGAAACCCGAGCCCAAACACACACACCCACACCGCGCACCCCAGCCAGGAGTGGCGGGGTGCAAGCGGAGCGCGCACACGAGCCCACACACAGCCCAACATCTCAGCCAGGAGTGGCGGGGCGCAGCCAAAACCCGAGATCAAACACACACGCCCACACCGCACTTGCGTGCCAGGAGTGGCTGGGTGCAAGCGGAACGCACACACAAGCGCACACACACCCCAACACCCCAGCCAGGAGTGGCGGGGCGCAGCTGAAACCCGAATACAACCACAACCGAGACCCTAACACAAGCGCCACACAACAGTAGGAAACCCAGTGTCCATAGCCCGGGCCCTGAGGCAGCCCGTGCCATGCAGGTCACCCAGCCAAACGAGATCTGGAGACCGGGGGTAAGGCTGCATCCTAAGGCCTGCGCTGCTTTTGGACTCAAGGCGCAGCGTGCGACACCCAAGCACCTCGGAACCCCAGTACCAAGAACATGCATGAATGCCTTGGGAACGGGATACGCCAGGAAGTCCAGTGAACCCCTAGGGTTCCGCCCAAAGGAGGGGACATGCGCAAGCACGGGGGCCCACCCTCCAGGCATGACAAGCAGTCACGCTGGCGGCGATCAGCCCTCCCAGTGTTGCCCGGGGCCACTTTGTTGGGGGCCACCAGTCAGGTCTAGCGGGATGTAAGCCGCCTTCCCTCTTCACGCGCGGAACCTCTTCCTGTTCGTCACAGGGGCGACGCCAGGGGGAACCATGGGGCGCCTCTCGGCGACCAAGTGCACCTACCTACCTGCCTACCTTGCTCTGATGCTGATTTTGGTGGCGCCGGTGATGTTGATGGTGAGGATGCTGCCGGCGGTGCTCCGGGTGTTGGCGCCGCTGGTGATGCCGATCGCGAGGGCGTTGTTAATGATGCCTTGGTGGATGCTGCTGCTGGTGATACTCTGACGGTGCCGTGGGGGTGGGCCCTCGCCACTCCTGGCAGAGGGTTCCGTGGGTGTTGCTGGCCGGTGTGTCGGTCCTGGCGGTGTTGGCCGCCTCTGGTGTGGGGGCAGCTCCTCGCCACTCCTGGTGTTGTTGATGCCGATGGTGTTGCAGGTGTTGTACTGAGTGATGCCTAGGGTGAGGGCGCTGTGGGTGGTGTTGCTGCGGTTGCTGTTGATGATGCTCCGGGTTGCTGTTGCTGAGGTCGCATTGTTGGTGGTGCTGTTGTTGATGCCGGTGGTTAGGGCGTTGCAGGTGATGTGACGGTTTACGGTGCCCTTGGTGTTCATGATGATGAGGGTGCTGCTGGTGGTTCTGGTGCCGGTCCGTGTGTGGGCGGTCTGGCTTGTGTTCGGGCGTGGGCCATCTCTGTTCCCGGGTGGGAGCCTGGTGGGCGGCGGTGCTGGCCGGTCCTGTTGGCTCTGAGGAGGAGGGTACGCCGTTAGCGATGTTGGTCGCTGGTGATGCCGATGGCGAGGGTGTTGCAGGTGATGCTCCGGGTGATCTCGTCGTTGAGGGTGGTGTAGGTGGCGCTGGTGGTGGCGACGGTGTGGGTGCCGCCCATGATGGTTTGGTGAATGGCGTCTCGTGCGATGCTCTGGTGGGAGGGTGCTGTTGATCATGGTTCCGGGCGTGGGCCCCTGCAACCCTTGGACGGGGGCTTGGTGGTAAAGAAGGTCCCTACCAGGACCGGCCCCTGCTATACCCCTTCCACCATTTCCCGTCACTCCCATGGTTTTGCTTCTCACCAGGCTCTGCATCACAGAAAAATAGTAAAATTGCCTCCTTCACCCAGATCCCTAGCAATACCAAGCACAATCCAAATCCAAATCCACACTGTTGACTTCCTTTCAGTACGCCGGTCGTCTCGCCGTGCACACGGAGACACGGGCGTCGGGCATGTACAAGAATTGCACCAAAAAGGAAGCCCTGAAATTGGCATATGAACACAAATAAAGCAAAGTTGGGGAAGGATGAAAACATACACAATCACAGCCATAGACCCCTCATTCCCTGGACTCAGGACCTTCCCTTGTCTTGCCAACATGATGCCCTGAACCAAGTCAAATAAGATGGCTAAATGCCATGTGCCAAAGGTCACTACATAAACCCCAAAAATGTGTTCCCTCCCAAGCCTCTAAATCCTAGCCCAACAGAAGAGGTGGCGTGTCATGGCCTAGAGTGGCACTCAGGACCATGTCCTACCCTGACATAACCTTGGTTGGACTTGGATTAGATTGGGCTTGGAGAGGTGCCCCATGAAGATGACCTCACAACAGGGCAAAATCAGGCAAATCACACCATTATGCCGAAAAATCAATTATATACTCAAAAATTCATACGGCAAATATTCAAATGATCCATGCATGCGTCAAACCGGATAGTAATACACAAGGGTGATATAGACCAAAAGTTCTTTGCCCAAGAATATCCCATCATTGGCTCCGAAACCCCTCCGGTTATGTACATGACATGCTTCACAAGTCAACTCATGAATTTGAGGCCTAATTTTGTGAGGCCTCGTGTGCCAGGCCAAAGTAACCACGTGATCCGGCAAATGGTGAGGTGCAACACCGAGGTATATGCCAACATATAAGCAACATACCATAGTTCAGGGATCTCTAGGCACTTTACTGTTAGCCGCCCAGTTGAGCACATAAAATACAAAAATGAGCATAAAATGAGGTCAAAAACAGGCAAATAATGCCAAATTCAAGATAATTACAATAGTATATAACTTCGCTCACCCATGGTATCAACATATGACTCAAAACACAATTGCTTGGCACCATTTGCAAACAACCCCCCCGATTGAATCCCCACATGGATGCATAGGGACACCTTCGAACCTCCTCACAACACGCACCATGAAAATGGGAAAATTGATAGTGATGCTTGTGGGTTGCTCCGTAAACCTTCCCACATGCACTATATGTGAGGTAGACTTGGTCTAGCGCTAAGGAGCTCACCATGGGGACATGGGCAAGGCCCTTGCCACGTATGACTCCATATATCTTCCTACAAACGGAGATATATAACATGGGTGTGAGCAAATGGAAGCACATACCATGCATATAACACATACCCTCAAAAGGTGGCTCCCACCATGGTATGCCATGTCCCTCCATGGACATAACTACACGTTAAAAATACGTAGGAACCCAAGGAAAGTATCTATGCAACCCCAACAATCATGCAGTACACTCGAAAGTCGCAATAAAATATTCGATTGCTTGGCCCAAGAGTTGTAAACCACTTTCTACCCTCCTGGTCACTATCCCTTGCTACACCAGGCATGTCTGCACATCAAAGGCGTTTGATGCTTCCCAAATTCAGTTGAGACCAAGGTGATTCCAACCCAATTCTCGAAATTGGTATTTCTTGCCGTGAGCCGGAGATATGACCTTTCAAAGTGGCCTCAGGAATCAATTTTGTTTCTCCTTTATCTCCAAGAAAAACGAAGGGGATAACCAAAGGAAGGTTGCTTCGTGATCGGGGAAAAATGTAGGACCACTCGGCATTCATCATATCAAGTGCGGCAATGTCGAAGTCGAAAAATTGCGGAAGCAACGAACCCTTTACTGATGAAATCTGACCTCTCATCGGGGTTTCCGCCAAAATATCTGCAAATAACAGTTAACCAATCGGTTACCGCAAAATCGCGAGCCAACTGACAGTCGCCGATACATTGACAATCAGAACGCAAGGCTGAAAAATTACGGAAACATTATGGTAGAAAAACCCTGTTGATTCCTGATATTCCGATATATAAATCTCAGCCGGCGGCGCCTCGGTATTGAATATGGCCGCTCATAGCTGAAATGGCCAAGCCTATCACACTATCACATCAGGTTGGGTCAGGTGGACGGGAGAGTATGTTATCAGCCAATGGCGGCTTGCCGGCACATAGATACACACCCCAACTGACCCCAAGATGGCCACAGGGGTCCGAACCGGCTTCACCCCCCTTCTCAGAGCGTTGTATCTGCTCGGAAGTCATTGAAGAGAGGACGGGAGGACCCCAATGGGCTCCAGCCCCCCCCCTCGCATGTCCCAAGGACACATGGAGGCCCCGCACACGTCGTAGGCGTCCCCCATGCCCCAAGGCAGGGGTGAGGACACTCATAATCGGAGCCCTACGCCATATCCGGTCTCCTCTTGATCTACAACATGCACCAAGGGGATCAAAGATAGAGAAACGTCGTCGGTTGACCTAAAAAAGTATACCACAATGAAATATATATGTGCAGATTGAGTGAAGGGGGTATATGGCAAGTCAAGGCCCAAAGAAATCCCCGGATGAACGCCCTCACCCGTCTCCCAATCACAAAAACAAACAAAAATACCAAGGGGGATCCATTACGGTGCTACTGCAGCCACCAAATGGACCAACACGTCCTTGACATCCAAAGAAATGTTCCTTTTCTTCAGATACTCCATCCAGACCGTGGTATACCTCGGCACAAAGCTGCTCGGAGGCTCCAACGAATCCCTGGATGCGGCGAATCCCTTCCAACGGACTTTATAAAGCCTCCCCCCAGGCGTCCCCGGGTCCGGCTTGTCCGTCAGGATCCTCTCGGCAGTGAAGTCGTCGTCCTCACCCTCGTCGTCCGAGTCCACATCGCCGTCCGTGAACTCGAAGGTGACGGGACGTCCGCTGGGATCTGGTGCTCGGGGACGAAGCTGGGTGTGGTCGCGGTCTAGGATCTTGTTATCCCCCACACGAACTGCATACACATCCTGCCCGACCTTCCGCACGATTACTCCGGCACATACCAGGACCCCTGCCGATGCCTTAACAGGACATCCTTGTGGTGCCGCTCCACCCTTACGGTGTCTTGGAGAGCATATTTCTGGACTTTTCCCTCCTTGAAGTATTTGGCCCTCTTCTCATGCTCGTCCTGAATTGCCTTGCACACCTTGGCCGCCGGGTCGTCCGCCTCAGCCATCATAGCGTTCGCATCCCGGGCCACTTTGCCATGGTTCAACCACGGGAGAGTGCGTGACACTCGATGCCGTAGGAAGAGGATACGATGGGGCGACAGTCCAGTTGGCCCCGGAAGGTCATGGTACGCCTGGAGTACACTCGTCAGCGAATTATACCAGTTCCGGCCCGGTTCGTCAATGTGCAGCTGGCGGAACCTCTCGAACATCTGCCGCCGGGCCACCTCAGCCCGGCCATTCGACCAGCTGTGGTACGCCACGGTCTTGGCGTGCCGAATCCCCATGTGCTTGCACATCGTCTTGTACCACGCCTCCACGAATTGACTGCCCCGATCGCTGCAGATGACAGCTGAGACATAAAAGATCGTCAGCCAATGCCTGATCATGGCGTTGGCGACGGTCGTGGCCTGCAGACCCACTCCATGCTTGTCCTTCTTGTCCCTCTTCTTGGACTTCTTGCCCGGGACTGCCACGATATACCCGCTGTGCCTGTCCACCGCCAGGATGACACAATCATAGGTCTCCCTTTCCACGGTGACCTCCGGCATGGCAAACACATCCATGGCCATGGACCGCATAGGGGCCTCCGGTATAGCCGTATACACCGGGTTGCCCGCCGTGGAGTGGTTGGGGCTCTTCGTGGCCCAACACACGGCGCAGTCGCTGCAGTACCTGTCCAGGATGGCGTAGTACCCCGGTGAGACCTTGAAGCGCCAGTCCAGGTCCTGCTGTATCTTGTGACGACCAGGATGCATGAGCTGGGCGTTATCCTGGCATCCTAAGGCCTGCGCTGCTTTGGGACTCGAGGCGGAGCGTGCGACACCCAAGCGCCTCGGAACCCTAGTACCAAGAACGTGCATGCACGCCTTGGGGACGGGATACGCCAGGAAGTCCGGTGAACCCCTAGGGTTCCGCCCGAAGGAGGGGACGTGCGCAAGCACGGGGGCACACCCTCCCGGCGAGACAAGCATGTCACGCTGGCGGCGATCAGCCCTCCTGGCGTAGCCCGGGGCCACTTTGTTGGGGGCCAACAGTCAGGTCTAGCGGGAAGTAAGCCGCCTCCCCTCTTCACGCGCGAAGCCTCTTCCTGTTCGTCACAGGGGCGACGCCAGGGGGAACCATGGGGCGCCTCTCCACGACCGAGTGCACCTACCTACCTACCTGGGCGTTATGCCAGTGATCAATGAGCTTCTTCATTCGGTTCTCTGGGACCAATAGCTTGTCCTTGAGGAATAGTTTATCCCCATCCTCGGTCAAGCCCTCGGGCCATTCGTCATCCGACGGGGCGCTCACGGCATTCCAGTACCTGCTCCAGTGCTCGGATGCCGCGTAGTCATCCGAACAGTCCTCTGTAAGCACCGACCTGACTAGCTCTACAGAGGCCACCATCCATTGCTCGAGGGTTTCCTCTCGAATAGCTTGGACTCGGGCGCCCCGGAACTTGGCCAGGTCTGTACGGTTTGCCATCACCACAAAGCACTTGACCCCCTCTTGCTCCATGGCCTTCTCCGTCTCGATGATGCGCTTGGCCTCCTCGGTCTCCTGGGCGTCCCCATGGCTGGATATGTCCATCCATGCCTTGCCCGCGGGGTAGTCCCATCGACTGAGGCAATCTGCCACAGTGTTGTCCTTCCCCGGGACATATACGACCCTGAGGTCGAACTTGGCGAACGTCTCATGCCATCGGGCCCTCCTTGCCGCCGGTCCCGAGGGGGTGTCGACGTGCTCCTTGTGCCAGCTCTGTGAGGACTGATGGTCCGTGCAAACCACCACCGGTTGCAATCCGATGTGGCCCGACCACTTCCTGAGCGCACAAACAATGTCGTACGTCTCCTTCTCCCTCGCGGTCCAGGTCTGACGTTGGCCCTCGGCCAGGATCCGGCTCCAGAACGCCACGGGCACGTGCGACCTGTTGTCCCGGACCTGCTCGAGGACTGCCCCTACAGCATAGTCCGACGCGTCCGTCCGTAGCACGAATCCCTTGTCTGGGTCCACCAGGAATAGCCCCAGCTGCCCCAGGAGTCGCTCCTTCAGGCGGCTGAACGCATCTCCGGCCTCAGGGGTCCAGGCAAGCTTCTTCTTGCTCCCCTTACGGCCATCGAACTTGCCCACCTGCAGCATCTTGTGCAGCGGCCCCGACAGTTCTGCATACATCCGGACATAGCCCGAATAGTAGTTGCAGAACCCCATGAAGGATGGGAGTTCGCTGATGGTCTGGGGCTTCTCCCAGCGGTGCAGGGACGCCAGTTTCCCAGGCATGGGACGGCGTTGCCCATGACCAACCACGTGACCGGGGAAATCCACTTCCTTCACGAAGAGTGAGGCTTTGGTGGGCTTGCACACCATGTTGTGCTTGTCCAGCTCGCTGAGCACTCGGAGCAGATCCTTCTCATGCGCTTTGATGAGCTCGTCCTCAGTCATGTCCTCCGTGCCGGACCCGATGATGATGTCGTCCACAAAGGGGTCGGCACAGTCCCGGACAGGACCGAGTAGGTCCTCCATCATGCGCTGGAAAGCGGCATTGCCATTCTTGGCGCCCATGGGCACCACCTTCCACTGCATGGGCCCCAGCGGCGTCAACATCGCTGTGCAGGGCCTGGAGTCCGGGTGTAGCGGCATCTGGTGATAGCCGTGTTTCAGGTCTAACACCGTGAAGATCCGCTTTTTCTGTTTTTTTTGGAGGATGGTGTCGATCAGAGGAAGCGAGTACGAGTTGTGCTCGGTCTGCTCGTTCAAACCTCTGTAATCAACCACTAACCTCCACTCGCCCTTCTCCTTCTTGGGCACCATAAAGGCTGGGCTGGCCCACTCACTGTCGGAGGGTTCGATCCAGCCCCGCTCAGCAAACTCGGCCAACAACTTCTTCATGGCCTCGGCCCGATCGCCCTGAAGTTGGTACTCCCGCTGACGATAGATCTTGGGATTTGGCTTCAGCTTGATCCTCGCTGTGCCAAACTTCCCACGATCTGGAGGGTTCTTGTTGGCGAAGCCGCTGAATAGCCGCGGATAGGCATTGATCAGCCTCTCCTTCAGCTCGGCGACCTTCGGGTTCTCCTGGGCCTCCTCAGCCGCTTGCTTCAGTATCGATACAACCAACCGCACTGCGGTATAGGCCTCTTCTGGGTCCGAATCTGACTTCTCCTCGTCCGATATGCCGTCTTCATCGTCGTGGGGCATGCTTCCCAGCGATAATCTTCGGAAATTTGCGGCATCGGCCTGGTTCTTGTCGCTATCGGCCCCCATTCTTGGGAAATCCCACGTCGGCGGGTCCGACCCAACCGGACCATCATATAGGTCCGCGATGTGATCCATGACCCTCGCCTTGAACTCATCCTTCTCGTACTTGCCGGTGACCAACATCTTGTCATCCCACCAATGCGGAGATGTGACCATGGCCCGCCCCTTCTTGGCTGCCACACGGTCGTGCATCCCCATCCGCATGTAGTTGACGACGCGGTCGATCTCGGAGTAGGACAGGATGTCAATGCCATCAATTGGCTTATCCGTCCCCTCCTTGGGCTCAAACATGACCCACATGGGCACCGCCTCAACCCTACGGATGAATGCTTCATCACCCGTGGGCTGGGCTTGCGCCCCATCCACCAGGAAAGCCTTGGTACCCCACGCTTGACCCGGGGAGGGCATTGATACACCCTTGGCGTCGATGAACAACTCCTCCTCTAGCCCGAATGAGATCTCGTTCAGGGTGATGGAGTCGAGCGTCGACTTGAGACCCTCCAGCGGACATGGGGTGGATCCGAAGCTGGTTATGACCAGAATCCCCTTCGCCCTATCCGCGACCATCTTCTCCACCGTACGTCTGGTATTGTCCAGGGAGCCACGCCAATACATGGGCCTCCACTCCTTCAAACCCCAATGCCTGTGCCAGGCTGAGTCTCCTCGATGCCAATGCCTCCTACACTTTCGAAAAAGCGGGGCATCCTGGGAAGCGAAGACGTCCGTCTCAGGGACTCGGCTCCCAGCGTCTGGATCATCCTGTCATACACCTGCGGCGCCATTCCATACTCCGTGAGCTGAACTCCGCGGTCTCCTCTGGACTTGGCACCCACAGCTTGCACCGCTCGGACGGTCTGATCCTCTTCCTCAGCATTCCATTGGGATGATCCGCATGCATAGTCCGCGGACAGCCATGTAAGGCATTCATCATCCTCCCGGACCAGCGTTGGACGATGGGGAAGGGCTCCAATGGCGTTTCCCACCATGAAGTCATACCCCATGATCATATCCCAATCTGTAATGCCGGCCACACAGAAGTTCCCGGATAGAGTGCTTCTCTTCGCCAAATCAGGGCGGTTCAAGCGCTCATGCTCCCAGAATTCCATACTGATAGTGGCCTCATGGGTGCCACCACCCATAATCTCTCCATTGGCCACCTTCAGGCGTACCGGTCTACGGCTGGGCTGCAGGGATTCCTCCTAGAACATTCCTCTCCGGACCAGGCTCACCTGGGCACCCGTATCCACCAAAACATCCACCACCAACTCCTCTTGTACGCACCGTACACGCACCTTCAAGTGCAACTGCCGCTCGTCACCATGCGGTGTATGGACGAATCTCACGGCATGCAACTCTAGCACATCCGGGTGCATCAGGACTTCGAGGGTATGGTCACGGATGGTGTAGATCTTGGGCTGGTCCTGCCCGTCCACGGGCCTCTTCGTGGTCGCTCCTTCCTTCTTGCCAAGTCTCTTGCCCACATTAACTTCCCTTGGCAGGGCGCTCCAGGGGTTTGGAGTGGCGAAACTCAGTGGTTTTGGCTCTTCTGGAGCCTTCTTCGGCACCCGATGTGCCTTCGCCTTCTCTGGGATTCCACTGATTTTCGGAGGAGAGACCTCCCAGGTCCCGGTCCCGTGGGGGCTCCTCTAGACATGGCCTGCCGCAGCTCCCTCCTGCTGCGATCCGCTGGGACTTTGTCCACCACGTTGCTGGGCTTTCAGTTCCTCCAACGTCCTCAACATGTCCTCAGCAACCTCCTCGATCGACCTCACGCGTCGGTCTGGACCGGGTCCTCCACCATAGCCTTTTCCTCCGACTTTCCCTTGGCCCTTTCCTTGGCCTTTTCCACCGTCTCCGCCCTTTGCCTTCCAATCGGCAGTTCGTTGCTCCTTGGGCTTCCTGTCGGGATGGGCGGCTAAGTAGGTCTTCTTGTCCTCCTCATATACCTTGCAATGCCGGTGGTCATCTGCATGGTTGTTTCCCTTGCCGTAGCAGACCCAGCAACCCGTGTGCTGCGATCTGTACTCGCGGAACGAGAGCGGCGGGTTCCCGAACCTCCGTGGTTCTCTGCGGTTCTTGGTCCTGGGGTCCAGGGGGTTCCACCTGAACTTGTCCTGCCCATTCTCCTTCATGTTGTGCGCTACGAACGCGAAGAAGTGGGCTTCTTCATGATCCTCCGGGGTGGTCACGGTCCAGAGATCTTGGCCGCTTCCACTCCCTTCCTCCGCGGTGCCGACCGTGTCCCCCTTGACCTCTCGCTAGTGGTGATCTTCTCGCTGACCTCGATGTCCTTGGCCTTGTCGATCCTGCACGTGGGCCTCGTTCCTGGCGTTGAGCTTCAGCTCCACCGTGATGTACTTCACGATCTCGTCCAGGCTCATGCAGGCGAAGATGACTTGCATCCTCAGCGGTTCTCCGCGCCTCCACTCCATGTTGTTGAGGCGCATCAGCCTTTGCCCCATGGTGTCGCCAAATACCTCCACGTAGACGGCGTTCTTCAACCCCAACATTCGGCTTGGCTCGCCGAGGTTTCGCCGGAAAAACTCCATAATTCTGGCGTGGGTGTCCTCTGATGCCATGATCCGTACGGCCACGCGCTTCTTTCCTCTCTTCTTCTCCTCATCCTCCACTCTTCTCTTCAAGTGCCCGGCGAGGACGTCCTTCAGCAGGTGTCGGATCTCGCTGGCTTCATTCCAGTCCTCCACCAGCTTGAGGCTTCTTCGGTACTTGCGGATGTACCGATTCCATTCTCGGACCCTCAGTTCCCCGCGCTCCAGCGGCAGCGGAATGGACCACAAATCCTCCAACTTCTGGTTGGGGGCGTCCACTCGCTCTTCGTCCTCCAGCCACTGGAGGCAGGCCTGCTCCGTCTGGATCACTCCCTGGCGGATCTGATCCCTGAGCTCCTCCTTCAGGTCCTGCGCCAGCCTGTGTGGGAATGTCCGACATACCCACTTGTCCCTTGGCGCTCCCCTCATCTCGCCGACGACCTCCTTGGCGAAGTCCTCCCAATCCAGGATGAAGTCATCAAGGTTGGAGAGGTTGCCATCGTAGTAGGGGATTTTGATTCCCCTGAGGTTGTCAATCCTGATGGCGTCTCTGACGTCCGCAGCCACCACTCCACCGAGACGGATACCACCTGTGGCCGGGGGGTGTGAGTACACTCCCCGTACATCCCTCTCCTCCATGGAGTGTGGTCCAGTTGGGCCTGAACCCATGGGGTTTGGAATGCGGGAAGGACTTGCTCCACCGGTTCTCCATATCCCCGTAGTGGGGTCCTTCACCCACAGGTTTCCGCCTGGATGGCCTCGACCATGTCCGTCGGCGCTTCCCATGGTTCACCCCTGCATGGTCTGGCTCTGGATCTCCTCTTCCGCATAAACTGCATGGGCAGTCGTGGTGGTCGGTGGGTCCTGGGCGGCATGGGACATCTGTACAATCAGGCTCCTCAGGTCCGTGGTTGCGTGCCCTTCCTGCCTGGACCCAGCCGGTGCCGTGTGTTCCCCGAGCATTGTGGATTCGCTGAACATGGGAACAAACGGCAGCGCACCTGGGTCAACACGCGGAGGCGCGTAAGGTGCCTCTGCAGGGCCGCCCATGGGTTTATCCATGGCGCTCCTGAGGGTCTTAACCCGCTCCACCAGCCCTGCCGCTGCCGGCTTTGCCGGGAGCTCCGGACCCGAGGTGAGGGGTTGTAACTCCTCTAGCCTTTCATGTCCTCCACAAGGTGGAGGAGGCTGTCCACCACTCGCTGCTGCTTCTGCAGGGCGAGCTCCAGATTCTCCCGGTACCGGTCCTGAAGCGGTACCCAGAACCCCATGGCTAGGGTAGGGCATACAACCGGTCTCCGGTCCACTAACCTCATGTACGGAAGGGAAGACCGGTCTCCGGTCCACTAACCCCATGTACAGAAGGCGCCCGTTGACGCCTGGTGCGAGCCCGGCGGGAGCGTGTTCCGTGCCGTAAAGCCCCGCATCGGCAACCGATGCACCGCCAGCGGAGATTTATATATCAGAATATCAGGAATCAACAGGGTTTTGTTTTTATGTTGTCTCCGTCAATTTTTACGCTTCCGTTCAGATATTCACTGCTTGGCAGCTGGCGGTTAGCTCGCGACTTTAGCGTAACCGCCAGTTTAACTGTTATATACAGATATTTTAGCGCAAATCGTGACGAAGACTCTAAAGTCTTCAGGAATTGCATTGATGCATCCGCAATTTTCACATTCTACACTCGCAACCTTAATCCGAATTTTTCAGGATGTCGAAATCGGATTTTCGACTTCGACATCCCCGCACTTGATTTGACCTCTTTCGAGTGGACCTAAGTGCTTCCCTATGCACGAATCAACTTTCCTTTTGTCTTGCCCTCCATTTGTCTTAGAGATATGGGCAAAACAAAGTTGATTCGTGAGGCCACTTGTGAGGGTCATATCTCGTGCCGCTTGCGAGGAATGACAATAAGAAAACGTGGGATGTATTCACAATACTCCCAACGTAATTGAGAAAGCATTATACGCCTTGCGTTTCCACACGTGTGCGCTAGCGGAATGGATCATGGTCGAGGGGGTAGAGTTTGCGTTCTAACTCTTTGGCCATGATATTGCGTGTGTTAAGATAACTTTCGAGTGTAGCGCGCGAGTGTTGGTGTTGCATAGGAACTCTCCTTGAGTTCCTATGAGCGATTGACACAAAGTTATGCCCTTGGAGGGGCATGACATATCGTGGGGGGAGCTACCTTTTTGGGCAATATGTGGTATGTGCCATGTGTTGTGTTGCGTGCCCATTTGGCGGGTCCATCGCTCCAAGCCAAACCCGCCAATGGACCTCATATTGTGCAAGCCCCTCCTCCTTTAAATTCCTCACGATCAATTGCAAGCCTAACCTTCGTGAAGAGAAACTTGTGTGGCGATCCCGAAGCGATGCGTTGGGAGCAACGTGTGTGTTTTGCAATTTTCCATAATTTCATGTGCCCACTTGGGAAGTAGCGCTCGTGACCTTTCAAAGCGCCCCAAGTGGAGCACATATGTGGAATCGGAGGTCATTGGCGTCAAGTCATTATGTTTTGAAGGATTAGTTGATTGCACGATCGAAGCCGAATATATTATAATATAATTGTGCACCTTTCAAGGCACTTTTGTGTATCCTTGTGCCAATTTTGCCGTTTTTTGGCCCGTCATGATGTCAAATGGCGACCGTGTATTTCAACGTTGCGCTCAATTGACATCATGACCCAAGTATGATATGAGGGTACATACTTTGGTGCCCAACATATCTTGGACCCAGCGAATAACTCCTCTTGCGCTTGGCGTACCGTGGCCGCCATGTTGGCGATTTGGGACCATCCCAAATCATGGGCTCACTTGGCGACCCTGCCATTCCCAAGACCGGAGGAGTTGGGCGACGCTCAAAAGATATGTTGGACACACATGACTTGATACCTATCCCATGGCACACTCCGGTCCAAGTCGGGCATGTGCCTCATTTGCCCCAACCATGAGTGTGCGCATTTTTGGCCATTTTGAGCAATTTTCCACTTTTTCTGCCCGCCGTGCACTATGTTGAGGCCACCCGTGCACGCCGTACCCATGGACCAATGGACCATATATGACATGGGTGATATGCATATTCGTCCCCATGGTTCACACACCACGTGGGCGAAGCGGAGCAACCTTCGTTAAGGTGCTAGCCCAAAGTGAGTGTGGGCAATTTTGCCATTTTGGCATTTGTGGACCCGATCTGGATTGTCACCACGCCAGGTGGAATTGAGATCTTTGAGAGCCAAGTGCATGGGAGTCTTCGTTGGACTCCCGGTGGATCGCGTCTGGAATGGCGGATCCGATCTCCAAGCCGGCGTGGAGATATACCATTAGGAGCACCTCCGAATTTTGGCTCATTTCGGCAGCCAAAATGATCCCATTTTGAGACCCCAATTTCACCCCTCCGTGTGGTCAATTGGCGGCCCCATATCTCTATGCCCACAGGCAGCCTGGACCGAATTTCAAGTTGTACACTCAGATAAAAGTCCTAGGTCCCGCCTCCCGCCCTGTGAGCCATTGGCCTTGCCCTGGCCGGGCGAGCCACGCGTGGGAATGACGCCAATTTTGGTAAAATCGGCATCATGACCCCACTTGACGAACCGGTGGTGCCCTGATGCCGGGACCTCAGAGGAAACCAGGTTGGGTGAGGGCTCCAGGGAGTTTGGGTTCGAAGAACATAGGGTCAGTTGCCTCGTCCCTACCTCTGGCTCGGAGGTCAATTTTGGAGATTTTTGAGCTAATATCAGTTTGGGCTGAAACAGCCCATTTTCAGCTACCAACTCCTAGGGGATAATGGGGGGGCCATTCCTCTGGCTCAGAGTGGAGTTGGAACCTGCCGTTGAGGGAGCATGGGAAGCTACTGTGGGTCGAAATTGGGTCCCCTTGGACTCCAGGAACTCGCCTGTGGCTGGGCGGGACACCCCCCCTATTGGCAGGGTTTCAGGGTCCGGACTGAGCAGGGCATGGGTTGTGTTTGAGCCCCCGCCCCCACCAGCCACTGAGAGGGTCGGACCTGGGATTGAGATATGAGTTGGGACTGAGTGTCTATTGTCCTGTGATGCACATACCCCAATCCAGTCTTAACCCCATGTGTACATATCCTGATGTGTTGCTGTACATACTTTTGTTCCCTTGTTTCAGAGTGGCAAGGATCCTGAAACGCTTTGTCACATGACACGAGCGTATTGATGTCCTTGTGAGCGTAGTGCTTTGCCTGCCTGCTCACCCGTGCGTGTCACCGCAGCGTCCCGTGGCCGGCCCCCCACGGGAACGCGTCAAAAGCGTTCCACCGCCGCGGGGTTACCCATCCCTCGCGTGCCACTCGGGGCCACCAACCCCGAGCAGCGCGGCGCAGCAGCTCGCAGCTCGCAGCTCGCAGCGCAGGGCAGCAGCTCCCAGCGCAGCGCAGCGGCTCGCAGCGCCGCCCAGCGACAGCGCTGAGTTCGTCACGGACCCCGCAGCGCCGTCCAGAGCATCGCCCTGACCGCGCCGCGACCGTGAAGGAGGTGGACAGACCAGGACTCCCTCATCAGCGAGTCGTATCGGCCGACCAGCAAGGCTGCACACCCAGTTGCGTCAACCACCTCCACAACCACCGGCTGACCAGCACCAGCCGCACTCCCAGTCCAGTGCTACATCACCCACCTCAACAACCACCCAATCGAGAGCATCGATGGTGAACTGGGACGAGGCGGGCAAGAAGTGGCCCCAGCCCCACCCCCATGCGGCACACCTACTGCGTGGGTTGCTGTGGGGTCAGCAGTACCACCACAGCAATCCCCAGTGCGAAGGCGGCATGCCCGGGAGCTTCGAGCTCCGTGAGGACATGGGCGAGGAGCGCCTGCGGGCAGTGAAGGAGTGGCTGCGGGCGGAAGGGTACGAGTACCGCTTCCGCCACAAGCGCTGGAGGACCTGGACCCGGCCGGACAGGCCCGGCGAAGGGCTGCGCCCCGACGGGATCGAGAAGGACGAGAAGCCCAACGAGTACCCGTCGGGCGCCTCGATCAACGTCTCCATGTGGGACATGATCGAGAGGAACTTCCCGGAACCGGGGAGCGAGCGCAGGCTGCAGGGCAGCAGCAGCGCGTCTCCGGGGAAGGAGAAGCGGTCTGCCGGGGACAGGAAGCGGGACCGGAAGTGGCGGGAGTACCAGGAGTCCCTGGCCGCCGAAGCCGCCCAAGGCGCCAAGGGCGGAACCCCAGCCCCCAGTCCCCAACGGGCCAATGGTGGTCATCACCCGGCCACGCCACCCTTGGCGACTTCATCCAAGTCGCCAAGCAGACCAAGGCCAAGCCCCGTCTGCTGCTCCTGAGGCCCCAGCAGGCCCCAGCAGGCCCCAGCAGCGACGTGGAGTCGGCCTACCGCGGGAGAATGCCGGCCGACAAGGCCAGCTCCAGCGGCAGCGTCGCTCCCCACCAAAGGGATGTGGCGCTCGCCTGCGAGCGCACCTGTGGGGTGCCCTGCAACCTTCGGGTTGCCCGGCAACGGGCCACGCAGCAGAACGCTGCCGTGGAGGGTGCCATCGGCATCGCCCATGAGGAGGCCACCGAGTGGGGCAGAGGCATGGGCTACCACGCCTCGACCGTTGCAGCCATCGCGACCGGTCTCACGGCTGCGGCCGCCCATGAGGCAGTGGCTGCCCGGATCAGGGCAGCCGACGAGGAAGCCCGCCTGACGCAGGAGGCCATTGCCTGCAAGGAGGCCGAGGTGAGGGCGCTGGAAGAGGCGCTTGCCCAAGAGAGGGCAAAGAAGGAGGCGGAGGAAAGGGCCCACGCCGAAGCGACGGCTAAGGCCCATGCGGACGCCGCCAAGAAGGACGCCATCGAGGCCGCGCGACGGAAGGTCGCTGAGGAAAGGGCCAGGACGGAGGCGGAGTTGGCGGCGTTGGAAGCGGAGAAGGTGCGGCTGCAGCAGGCCCGGGATGCCGAGGCGGCTCGTGCTCGGGAGGAAGCCGAAGTGCGGGCTGCCGCAGCCACCGCCGCCGCAATGGAGGAGGCAGAGGCCAAACTCCGCCGCGAGACTCCCCCGGGAGGATCAGAGTGGAGACCCTTCGAAAGCTTTTTGAAGGGGACGCCTCCTCCAAGATGACGCTGGACGAGGCCGACACGGGCAACAGTGGGAGCAGTGGCCCCACCGCCCACTGACGGAGGAAGGGTAAGGGGAAGACCCCCGAGAGGCCAGGGAGGCCAGCGGGCGGACTACCCCACGACAGTGACCCCTTCTTCACCGCCAGCGGCGGGGATGAACGGGGCCGCCGACATCGCCAAGTGGTGGCTCCGACGGGCGGAGGAGGCGGAGACGTCCCCATGGAACCGGAAGGTGAGGATGAGAATCTCCCTCCTCCCTACCGGAGCTCGAAGTCTTCCGAGACCGAGACGCCCAGGTGGGGCGACATGGACGAAAATGACGACATGGACTTCGGCATCACGAAGAAGCGCCCATCCTCGGACCCACCAAGGCGACCCGGCGGAGACCCACCGGGACCCCCTGGCGGAGGACCATCAGGACCCCCTGGAGGACGCCCACCAAGTGGACCCCCTGGACCGGGCGGACCCGGCGGAGGACCTCCTGGAGGACCCCCTGGGGACCCCGACGACCCACCAGGGAACGGCGACCCGGATACCACCTGGCGGTGGATTGTCTACCTCCGCAGGAGGGTCAGTTCCTCGAGCGCGAGGTAGACACTGGCAAGGGCGAGATGACTCGCATCGCCGGGGTCGCCGCGCGCGCGCAGAGAGAGCTGGACATCGCCAGGGCCGAGACCAGGTCGCTGAACACGGTTATCAGCGGCCTGCAGCAGAGGCTGGACGCGCTGGGAGCCCGTGGGAGCGTCAGCAGCGACCACCCACCCCTGGAGTCTGGCTCGTCGGACGACGGCTGGGGACCCGGACCCGGTCCAGGCAGACCCCACGCCCCCGGCGAAGCCCCCAGGAGTCGCCCCAGGGCGGGTGCCCCCTCTCTCACCGCCCCCTCTCACCACAGCGCGGGCCGCCGCAACGAGCGCGTGCCGCCCGGCAGTGGCAGTGAGGATTGGCGTGATGAGTGGCTCAGCGCGTAGTACCGCAACCGCCGTGCTCCACCGCGGACACTCGTACGTACCCGGCGCCCCGCACCAGCCCTGGAGCCAATCCCAATGGCTGGTGGACGTTATGGTGGACTCAGGGATGAGGTCCCCAGAGGAGACGTGGAGTGGGATGTCGGCGAAGGTGAGGACCTGGACCTGGACCTGGAGGAGTTCGACATCAGCCCGCCGCGTGGTGTACCACGGGAGGCCGCTGAACGCAGCCGCCGGCGCCGTGATGAGGAGGCATACATGGAGGGAGTACGGCGTGAACATCTGGGTTCAGCGTACATGGAGGAACCGCGGCGTAGCCACATGGATTCCATGGAGGAGATGGACGTGGCGGCCGTGGGAGTCCGTGGGAGAGGCCGATGGGAACCTCGGTCGACCTCGCGGCCGGCGTTCATGGTCTCTAAGGCTGCGGATGCCGCCGTGTGGGAAGACTTGAGGGGCATCAAGCCCCCCATGTACGACGGCAACCCCCTCAACCTCGACCGCTTCTTGGAGAAGCTGGACGATTGGGGGGTAACCGTTACTGAGGACATGCATCCCGCTGATGCGGAGAAGTATGTCTTCAGACGGTTCAGGTACCGCCTGCCGGAAGTGCTCCAAGAGCTATACTTCGTGGCGACCAAGGAGGGGAGAATCAAGACCCTCAAGGAAGCCAAGAAGTGGCTCAACGAGCAGGAGCGGTTGGACGCTCCGCAGGTGGCTGCCAAGCGGTGGAAGTCCATCAAGCTTCAGCATGATGGACGGGAGATTCGCCTACGGGACTGGCGAGACTTCCGAGGGCATTACACCCTCCTCTGCCGCAACGTGGAGGATTGGAACGAGGGTGACGAGCAGGCTCGCCTGCTCTCCATGCTGCCGGAAGCATGGATCAAGAGGGTCACCAAGGAGGAAGCCAAGCGGGCCAAGTCCAACCACACGGTCAAGATGATGCTCCCCAAAGAGTATCATACGAACGTGGTGGCTTGGACGAGGAAGAACGTGGCCCGGGATGTCAAACGGCACTCCCTGCGGAACGCTCTCCTCATCACTGTCTCGGGCGATGGCGAGAAGACCGCGATGTGGCGCCTTGACGAGTGTGAGTTGAGCGGCCAGACCATCTGTTTGCAGGCCATCCCGGCGCGGATGAGCTGCGACGAGATCCTGGAGTGGGTTGGAGAGGAGGTGCTCAAGGAGTACCGGAACCTCCACCACACCCGCAGGTTGAGGCCCGGCGACCGCGACGTCAACTACGTTGGCGAGGGACCCGGCTGGGAAGCTGCCATGGACCAAGCGGGAGCCGACGGCGAGGAGACTCTCGTCGACGATGACGACGACGATGAGCCCGCCGAGGTGGCCGTTTGTGCTTTCGTGGCCAACAACCTGAGCGCGGGGAATAAACCGGGAAACTGGAAACCCCTGCAGCAGGGTTGGAGGAAGAAGGAGAAGAGGGACCCTCGCCGCATTGGCGACCCTCCGCTGTCCTTTGGGGAGTTCATACGAGCTCACCTGCAGGGCTGTTTCGTGTGTTATGGGAGGAAGAAATGCTTCAACCATGACCACCGAACATGCCCAACCCACAAGGCCGACACGGAGGCCTACAAGAAGGCGCACGGGTCGAAGAAGCGTGCGCCCGCGGGTATCCGGGAAGCCAAAGTGGAGGTCGACAAGGACGAGCTGGCCAAGCTGATGTCGTCGGTGGGGACCGAGTTGGCCAAGGAGATCCAGGAGATCAAGCGGAACCCGGTCCCCAGGTCGGACAACAAGAACAACGAAAACAACCAGAATGACCAGAACAAGGACAAGGACAAGAAGGGTAAGAAAGGGGGAGAGAAGAAGGGCGTCAACGAGGTTGATGCGGAGGAGAACACCCCTACTACCACAACCGACGCCCCCTAGCGGAGCCCCTGCAGCCAAGGGCCCCAGCTAGGGCGGTCGCAGGATGGTGACGTGGGAAGCGCCGAACCATCCCAGTCGGGAGTCGATAAGCACAAAGGGACTGCCGCGGGCGGAAGGCCCGGTCCGGCACCCAGTCGCGGAGGCGGGGTGAGGGCAAGTGAAGGCACGAACCCTTGCACCCGTCCGTCCTTCGCGACCAAAAATGTGTTTGATGTACTTCAAGATCTTTCCGAGAGTATCGGAGGATCACCTGGACCGCAGCTGGATGCTGCAGATGGGCAGCCTGAGCCCATTGTCCACGACCTGCACCAGTCGCTTGTCGAGCTTCTGGAACGGCCGGAGATCCTGAGCTTGCACGCCTTGCGCCGTGTTGGGCGTGAGCGGCAGTTGCACCTTAAGGTCCGTGCCTTATGCGGGGAAGTGGAAAAGGTCTGCGACGTGTTGGTCGACACGGGAGCACAGGTCAGCTTGGTCAAGGCTGGCCTACTTCCGCCAGAGTGTCTGACCGACAGTCGGAAACCTGTCACGCTGAATGTGGCGAACGGCGAGTGCATGGTGGGAGGCACGAAGGAAGCGGCCATCGGGCTGCAGTTCGTGAACCATTGTGAGCTGAGCCGCCCAGACCTCGGCAAGGAAATCCTCCTGCACGGTCCCTTCTACGAGGCCGAGATGGACTGGGACATGATCGTCAGGTACGACTTCATGATGGAGACGGACTCCGGCGTCCTCCCGGCCCAGGCCTCCATGACCCTGTACCAGGACGACCAACTCTCGTGGCTTTCGTCACCTGACCACTTTGTGGAATGCCAATGGATCCATCCCGAACGCAATCAACTTGAAGTGGCCGCGCTGGACACTGAGCCCACAGGGCCAGCAAACCAGGAGTACGGCGTAATGCCGGAAGTGGCGAACCGACTGTTCGCGGACCTGGGAGCGTCGGATCTGGCCCTGGATGCGTTCTCTTCAGGAACCTCCGCCCATCTTCGGGTATGTGAGAAGTACTGGAGCGCACAGGACTCCGCGTGGAAGAAGCACTGGGGTCCGCATCAGGGCTTGATGTGGATCCATTGCCCTCGATGGGACAATTCAAGAGCGATAGCGAAGATTCGCAAGGACCGCTCCAAGGCAGTGCTGGTTGTTCCTATGGGATGCACCGAGGAGGAAAGTACCCGACATTGGGTAGCCTCATTGACCAACATGACCTTAAACAAGGTGGTCCTACCGGCTGGAGAGAGTGTCTATCAGGACGCTAAGGGACAGCTCATGCCACCCCAGAGATGGCCAACAGAATTCCACTATGTGGATGGGGGCCTTGATCAGGCCGACGCCACGGATTTCGTGTGTGTCAACCACATCGTAGCAGAGCCTTGGAGGCAATGCTTTGCGGTTCCCCCTGTTGACATCGGAGAATCGGAAGACCCCCTCACTGAAGAGGAGCTGGATCTGGTTCAGGGGTATATGGATCAGCCCTTTCACGACTGGGGAAACCAGCGTGAGGGCAAGGGCCAGGACAAAGCCTGGTGGGAAGTGGACTCAATCGTCTCCGGTTCGTATGATGGGAATACCTTCGTTCAGAGGGTGCTGGATCACATGTCCAGCCAGGACGAGCCGCCTGGCGGTAACCCACCCACTTACGGCGATCTGTTCCGAGGCAAGACCAGAGATGGCCCTTTGGGCCACCTGGGAAGACCACCTGAGCCGAAACCGAGCGGGGTCGCTACCCCTCAAGTAAGCTCCGTGGTTCAAGTGCCCGGAAAAGCCAAGGCGGAGTCCGATGACTGCCCCAAGATCCAGGCATTGAGGGCCAGGCTGAAGCAGAAGTATGGTGATACCTTCTTCAGCGGTAAGCCTGTCTTTCCCCCGGCGGTGCGTGGACCGTATGGCGAGGCCAAGATACGACTGAAGCAGGACCCCCGTGTGTATCGACACCGGGAGTTTGCCCTGAGGGGTGAGAGGAAGGAGGCCATGGAGAAGATCCTCTGTGACTTCATCAAGAGGGGCTGGCTTGAACCGTGCCACTCCGAGTGGGCCTCTCCGTGCTTCGTCGTCCCCAAGAAGGTGGCCGGTGAGTGGTGGCTCGTGGTCGACTACCGCGGCCTAAACGCCCAAACGCAGCATGATAGCTATACGCTTCCCCTCAGTGAGGACATGCTGCAAAAACAACACCGGCGGAGGATCTTCACAGTGATTGACCTGAAACATGGTTATCATCAGATGCCTCTCGCCGAGGAGTCCCGTGCCTGCACAGCCATGAGCACCCCGCTTGGACCTCTCCAGTGGAAGGTGATGCCCATGGGCGTTACCAACGGCAATGCGGCTTTTCAGCGGATGCTGGAGAACCTGCTTGAGCCGGTGCGCGACTGTGCGGACCCCTTCGTGGACGACGTGATCATCACGTCCTGGGACCCCAGTATGAGCTACGAGGAGCTCCTGGAGGCACATGAAAGGGACGTTACTCGAGTGCTGGACCTCCTGGTTCAGCACAAACTCACGGGCAGCAGTGACAAGGCCGCCATTGCGGTAAGCGAGGTGGTCTTCGCTGGCCACGTAGTTGGAAACGGGCAGCGAAAGCCCATACCTGGCAAGGTGGCTGCGATTGAGCACTGGGAAAAGCCCAAGACGGTCTCTGAGCTACGGGCGTATCTGGGGTTCTGCAATTACTACTCGGGGTATATCAAAATGTATGCCGAGTATTCAGCCCCCATGACGACCATGCTCAAGGGCAACCGAGAGGAGACCAAAAAGGGGTCCAAGAAGGCTCTGGTCTGGGATGCTGATTCCGACCGTGCCTTTGAGGGGATGAAGCAGGCGCTGCTATCCGCAGTGGGTCTGCACCTCGTGGATCCCGACCGAGGGTTCGTCCTGCGCACCGATGCTTCCGACTACGCCGTAGGCGCTGTCTTGGAGCAAGTGCTTGACAACGGGAGGCACGTGCCCGTGGCCTTCTGGAGCCGAGTCCTGGCGGAAGGCCAGAGACGGACGTGGACGCCCCGAGAAAAGGAGGCGTATGCCATCGTCATGGCTCTCAGGAAATGGGCTGGGTACATAGCCCTCCATCCCGTCACCGTCTGCACCGACCATCGGAGTCTGCAGTCGTGGCACAAGGAGCACGTGGACACCCCCTCAGTTCCTGCCTCCCGACGGGCAAGATGGCATGAGACCTTGGCCAAGTTTGACCTCACGGTTGTTTATATTCCTGGAAAGGATAACACCGTGGCGGACTGTCTCAGTAGGTGGGCCTATCCTGCCAGCAAGGGCATGACGGATATCTCTGCCCATGGCGATGAGGCTGAGACCGCTGAGGCCAAGAAGATCATTGAGATGGAGCGCCTGATGGAGGAGGAGGGTGTTAAATGCTTCGTCGTCATGGCTGCGGATGCCCCCTTCGGAAAGAGGGTGAGCAGAGCGGTCAGAGTACTCGCCCCTGAGGGAGCTGAGTCCGACAAGCACCTCTTCCCGGAGTCTTGCCTCCAGGACGACTGGACGGACGACTACGCCAAGTCTGAGGCCTTTGCGGCCGAGTATAGGGCTGTGACCGACCCTGATGACGGGCAGAAGTGGCCAAAGGGGCTGACTGAGGAAGATGGCAAGCTCTACCGGAATGGTAAGCTGCTAGTACCAGAGTCCCGAGTGCTCGAGCTATGTGAAGCTTGACACCACCACATGCTGCACCCAGGGGTCAAGAAGCAAGCCCTTGACATGCAGCGTCGGTTCGAGATCGACCATATCGTTCTCTACACCGCCATCAAGAAGGTCAGGAAGGGTTGCTCGGTCTGTCAGGCCTGCAATCCCGATAACCGGAACGTCAAGGGGGAAGCCCAATGGACCCCGGTTCCTGACCAGCCCATGGAGAGCGTGGCCATGGACGTCTTCTCCATGCCCAAAGTGCACATTGGCAAGGAGACCTTTGACTGTGTGGTTCTCTGTGTGGACCGCCACAGCGGCCACGTTGTAGCCGTTCCGGCACGCAAAAAGGGGTTGCTTGCCAAGGAAGTGGCAGTCATGATGATTCGTCATTGGCTGACCGTCTTTGACATCCCCCGCACCATTTGCAGTGACCGAGGGCCCCAGTTTACTGGTGGCTGGTTCAAGGCTATGTGTTCCCTCATGGGAATACGTCACGCCAAGAGCGTCGCCTATCTCAGCCGGTCTAACGGCCGTGCTGAAGTGGCTGGACGGCAGCTGTTCGAGAAGCTGCGCAAGATCCACATCACCAATCCACGTCAGAACTGGTTTGAGGAGATGTGGCCTGCTCTGAAGGCCCATCATGACACCCCCACTCCGGGCGGTTTGTCCCCTCACCTGATTCTGTTCGGCAGGGACCCCCTGGGTAGGGGACTTCCCTTGTCTGGTGATGGCATGGCTATGGATGCCAAGGAATTCTTCGCGCGGCAAGAGCAAACGGCGCGGGACAGCCGCCAGCAGCTCGAGAAGGAGCATGCTGAGCGTCAGAAGTCCGCCCCGAGCTCGACAGCGCAGAAGTTCAGGGTGGGAGACCCGGCGTGGGTGATCAGACCCCGCCCTATGGGCACCCACCGCACCAAAACCTTGTTCACACCCGGAGAGGTGGTCCGCAGGATTGGTGAGGACACCTACCGCATCAAGGTGGGTCACGGACAGTTCCGGGAGCGCCACGAGAGTCAACTCCGTGTGCGGGAACCCGACCTCCATGGCCAACATGTGTCCCTGAGCTATGCCGCACATGAGGCTGATTTGGATGATGACTATGCTGAGCAGGACGACTATACTGTCGAGAAGACCCTGGCTCAGCGTCCGAAAGCCTCGGCACCCGGAGGTCTGGAGTTCAAGGTTCGTTGGCGAGGCTATGGGCCGTCCCACGATACCTGGGAACCCGTCTCCTCGTTCGTGCCGCGGGTCAATACTCCCCCCATGGAGTACATCCGCAAGCACAAGACCAAGATCCACGTTTTGGACTTGGCAGCACTCACCCGGGCGATTGCAGCCAGGGGTGCCTGATCAGCGCCCTGAGCTCTCCCCTGATGCATTTTGAGCGCTTGTGAGGTCGACGGATCGTCCCTTACTTGCTTGCTCTCTTACATCTTCCGGTGACCTGCCATCAGAGTGGCCATATACCCCCCCCTGCTGAATCCAGAGGAGGATGGCCCCTCTCTTTCAATTCTATTCGTCACCCCCCACCTGCTGAATCCTTGGGAAACCAGGTAGGGCGACTGACCTTCATGTTTTCTGAGCTCTTGGGGCCTTGAAGCCCATACGACGTTGCGCAACGGATGCCGCTGTCATCGGCATTGCGATTTTTGAGTGTGTGGTCTGGTCCCATGGCACTTGTGGGATACAGACCAGTCTACGTGTGTCGCGACTTTATATGGCCTGAACTCAGGCGTTTTCCTGTCCACCCTCCTGCATTTGCCTTATCCTGACCGTGGCGTGGTTTGGCACTCTGTCCAGAGTGTGTTTACACGCCTATTTACCCCGCTTGTTTTGCTTTTCTGTTCCCCAGGATATGTGCACCTGTATGTCAGCCCATCACTGAAGTGTGGACTGTTTTTCCCCCCCTGACGGGATGTGAATCGACTACGAGGGCGCCCTGAGTCGCCGTTTACATGTTCTTACATATGGTCCAGCCTGGGCCAGTACCTAAGTACATATTCTTCTGTTTGAGTGCCCGTGATACCGTGTGCCCTATTCGCTGTGTGTGGAGATCCTGATGGCACCAGGCGGGAAGCCCAGTTGCCTGACTACACTCCCAGCGGTCCGCCACTGTCAGTCCCAGTGTGAGCCTACCGACTCGCAGACGCACTTGCAGTCAGATGGCGGCCTCCGGTGCTCCTGACCTCGGTCAGTCTGCCTGGGAAACTGGTGGTTTGAGGAGTGGACGCCTCCGCCCACACTGCAGGAGGACTCCCTCATGTATGGCCTTCGTGGTAATGGGGCGAGGGAAAAGACAGCCTTGATGCCCGATCCCTTAAGGAGGAGCTCGTTCGGCTGTACCACTCTGGACTCGCGTCGAATGGATATGGACATGGTGCGCCCGAGGAAGGACCCGTGGGGACTCTCCCCCAGCCGGCGGGCCTTGGGAAGCTTGGGGTAGCCTGATGGATCTTTGTGGTCGCTTTCGACCTGTGGGACCACCTCGGTCGTCGCGTGACGCCTATGTTGGCTGTGTATGCCGCTGCCACTGTGGTGGTGACCGTAGCAGCCGGCACCCGGTGCGCCTGGTATGGGTTAACGGGTCCTTTGGATGCCGAACAATCGCCGCCAGGACCCGGGACTTGATACTTGATACTATACATGTGCTACGAGCTTTTACAGCATCATACCTATCTTACTGTGGGATTTGGGCAGCCTAACCTGGGTCAGCCTGAAGTGAGGATGTGACACCCCCCCCATCAGGAAATGGTCCTGGGTACCCGCTGCCATGCGTGGGTGTTATCGAGCCCCCCCCAGGGTTTGCTCTAAGGAGGGGGGTGAAGCGGTACCCAGAACCCCATGGCTAGTGTAGGGCATACAACCGGTCTCCGGTCCACTAACCCCATGTACAGAAGGGAAGACCGGTCTCCGGTCCACTAACCCCAGGTACAGAAGGCGCCCAATGACGCCCGGTGCGAGCCCGGCGGGAGCGTGTTCCGTGCCGTAAAGCCCCGCATGGGCAACCGCTGCACCGCCAGCGGAGATTTATATATCAGAATATTAGGAATCAACAGGGTTTTTTTTTCATGTTGTCTCCGTCAATTTTTACGCTTCCGTTCAGATATTCACTGCTTGGCAGCTGGCGGTTAGCTCGCGACTTTAGCGTAACCGCCAGTTTAACTGTTATATACAGATATTTTAGCGCAAATCGTGACGAAGACTCTAAAGTCTTCAGGAATTGCATTGATGCATCCGCAATTTTCACATTCTACACTCGCAACCTTAATCCGAATTTTTCAGGATGTCGAAATCGGATTTTCGACTTCGACATCCCCGCACTTGATTTGACCTCTTTCGAGTGGACCTACGTGCTTCCCTATGCACGAATCAACTTTTCTTTTGTCTTGCCCTCCATTTGTCTTAGAGATATGGGCAAAGCAAAGTTGATTCGTGAGGCCACTTGTGAGGGTCTTTTCTCGTGCCGCTTGCGAGGAATGACAATAAGAAAACGTGGGATGTATTCACAATACTCCCAACGTAATTTAGGAAGCATTATACGCCTTGCGTTTCCACACGTGCGCGCTAGCGTAATGGATCATGGTCGAGAGGGTAGAGTTTGCGTTCTAACTCTTTGGCCATGATATTGCGTGCGTTAAGATAACTTTCGAGTGTAGCGCGCAAGTGTTGGTGTTGCATAGAAACTCTTATTGAGTTCCTATGAGCGATTGACACAAAGTTATGCCCTTGGAGGGGCATGACATATCGTGGGGGGAGCTACCTTTTTGGGCAATATGTGGTATGTGCCATGTGTTGTGTTGCGTGCTCATTTGGCGGGTCCATCGCTCCAAGCCAAACCCGCCAATGGACCTCATATTGTGCAAGCCCCTTCTCCATACTCCCTACGATCAATTGCAAGCCCAACCTTTGTGAAGGGAAGCTTGTGTGGCGATCCCGAAGCGATGCGTTGGGAGCAAGGTGTGTGTTTTGCAATTTTCCATAACTTCATGTGCCCACTTGGGAAGTAGCGCTCGTGACCTTTCAAAGCGCCCCAAGTGGAGCACATATGTGGAATCAAAGGACATTGGTGTCAGGTCATTATGTTTAGAAGGATTAGTTGATTGCACGATCCAAGCCGAAGATATTATAATATAATTATGCACCTTTCAAGGCACTTTTGTGTATCTTTGTGCCAATTTTGCCGTTTTTGGCCCGTCATGATGTCAGGTGGCGACCGTGTATTTCAACGTTGCGCTCAATTGACATCATGACCCAAGTATGAAATGAGGGTACATACTTCGGTGCCCAACATATCTTGGACCCGGCGAATAACTCCCCTTGGGCTTGGCGTACTGTGGCCGCCATGTTGGCGATTTCGGACCATCCCAAATCATGGGCTCACTTGGTGACCCTGCCATTCCCAAGACCGGAGGAGTTGAACGACGCTCAAAAGATATGTTGGGCACACATGACTTGATACCAATCCTATGGCACACTCCGGACCAAGTCGGCCATGTGCCTCATTTGCCCCAACCATGAGTGTGCGCATTTTTTGGCCATTTTGAGCAATTTCCCGCTTCTTCTGCCCGCCGTGCACTATGTTGAGCCCACCCGTGCACGCCGTACGCATGGACCAATGGACCATATATAACATGGGTGATATGCATATTGGTCCCCATGGTTCACACACCACGTGGGCGAAGTGGAGCAACCTTCGTTAAGGTGCTAGCCCAAAGTGAGTGTGGGCAATTTTGCCATTTTGGCATTTGTGGACCCAATCCGGATTGTCACCACGCCAGGTGGCATTGAGATCTTTGAGAGCCAAGTGCATGGGAGTCTTTGTTCGACTCCTGGTGGATCGCGTATGGAATGGCGGATCCGATCTCCAAGCCGGCGTGGAGATATACTATTGGGAGCACCCCCGAATTTTGCCTCATTTCGGCAGCCAAAATGATCCCATTTTGGGACCCCAATTTCACCCATCCGTGTGGTCAGTTGGCGGCCCCATATCTCTATGCCCACAGGGAGCCTGGACCTAGGTTCAAGTTGTACACTCAGATAAATGTCCTAGGTCCTGCCTCCCGCCCTGTGAGTCATTGGCCTTGCCCTGGCTGGGCGGGCCACGCGTGGGAATGACGCCAATTTTGGTGATTTTGGCATCATGACCCCACTTGACGAACCCGTGGTGCCCTGATGCCGGGACCTCAGAGGGAAACCAGGTTGGGTGAGGGCTCCATGGAGTTGATATTCGAAGGGCATAGGGTCAGTTGCCTCGTCCCTACCTCTGGCGGGTCCGGACGAGGGGTCAATTTTGGAGAGTTTTGAGCTAATATCAGTTTGGGCTGAAACAGCCCATTTTCAGCTACCAACTCCTAGGGGATAGTGGCGGGGCCATATCTCTCGCTCAGAGTTGAGTTGGAACCTGCTGTTAGGGGAGCATGGGGAGCTACCGTTGGTTGGCCTTGGGTCCCCTTGGTTTCCAGGAACTCGCCTGTGGCTGGGCAGGACACCCCCCCTATCGGCAGGGTTTCAGGGTCCGGACTGAGCAGGGCATGGGTTGTGTTTGAGCCCCCGCCCCCACCAGCCACTGAGAGGGTCGGACCTGGGATTGGGATATGTTTGGGACTGAGTGTCTATTGTCCTGTGATGTCCATACCCCAGTCCAGTCTCAGCCCCATGTGTACATAGCCTGATGTGTTGCTGTACATACTTTTGTTCCCTTGTTTCAGAGTGGCAAGGATCCTGAAACGCTCTGTCACATGACACGAGCGTATTGATGCCCTTGTGAGCGTGGTGCTTTGCCTGCCTGCTCACCTGTGCGTGTCACCGCAGCGTCCCGTGGCCGGCCCCCCACGGGAACCTGTTCCGCTCGCAGCTCCGCCATGTCTCTCTCCGCTGCCGACTGGTCATCCAGGATCCCGGCGACGTCCTCCTCTAGACTGTCCTTCGCGTTGTCCAGGCGGTCGAGGTGCTGCACGATGGCGTTCATCCGCATCTTTGGGTACTTGCCGATGAGGAAGGATACGTGCTCGCAGTGGCACTCAACGTGCTTTCGAACCAGATCTGGCACATCCCACAGTTCCCGGCGCCTCAGACTCCTCCGCCATGGGTGTGTCGCCCAAGCTATCCTGCGTTGGCTCCGTGTGCCGGGCCACAGGCGCCGTTCTGGCTCTGGCTGGCCTCTCCAACGCCTCGGCGTCATGCTGCAGGCTGGGCTCGGGGGCCGTGGTTGCCCTTGTGGGCGATCTGGCCATCTCCTCTGACTCCGAAGGGTAAGCTGTCCGATAGCCCTCGGAGTGCCCCTCGGAATCTGCAGCTGACCACAGCCTGACCGGGCTGGGATCCGTCTCCATCGCCCTGGCTTCTGCCGCGGGTTTTGGGGACCCGCGCTTCTGGTAACACCGGGCTCTGCCGTAGCTGCCAGTCTCCTCTAACTCCTCTGCAGCGGAGCGGAGATTGCAAGCCTTGCGGCATTGTCTTTCACACATTGAGGCCAGGTCCTCCATGTCTAGCCCATGTCTTGCAAGGGCTCTCCGTTCTGAGCATCTTCGCTCTTCCCGGGCTTCCCAGTCCGGCGTGGACTCCACGGACTCAACGATCTGCACCCGGGGCGTCCTTGGGCAGGGCTCATGAGGGCCGAAGTCCCCGGTGCGGCGGTAGCCCGCAGGTACTCCTCTGCTACCATAAAGAAGGTCCCTACCAGGACCGGCCCCTGCTATACCCCTTCCACCATTTCCCGTCACTCCAATGGTTTTGCTTCTCACCAGGCTCTGCATCACAAAAAAAATAGTAAAAATGCCTCCTTCACCCAGATCCCTAGCAATACCAAGCACAATCCAAATCCAAATCCACACTGTTGGCTTCCTTTCAGTACGCCGGTCATCTCGCGGTGCACACGGAGACACGGGCGTCGGGCATGTACAAGAATTGCACCAAAAAGGAAGCCCTGAAATTGGCATATGAACACAAATAAAGCAAAGTTGGGGAAAGATGAAAACATACACAATCACAGCCATAGACCCCTCATTCCCTGGACTCAGGACCTTCCCTTGACTTGCCAACATGATGCCTTGAACCAAGTCAAATAAGATGGCTAAATGCCATGTACCAAAAGTCACTACATAAACCCCAAAAATGTGTTCCCTCCAAAGCCTCTAGATCCTAGCCCAAAGGGGGAGGTGGCGTGTCATGGCCTAGAGTGGCACTCAGGACCATGCCCTACCCTGACGTAACCTTGGTTAGACTTGGTGTCGATTGGGCTCGGAGGGGTGCCCCATGAAGATGACCTCACAACAGGGCAAAATCAGGCAAATCACACCATTATGCCGAAAAATCAATTATATACTCAAAAATGCATACGGCAAATTTTCAAATGCTCCATGCATGTGTCAAACCGGAAAGTAATATACAAGGGTGATATAAACCAAAGATCAATGCCCAAGAATGTACCATCATTGGCTCCGAAACCCCTCTGGTTATGTACATGACATGCTTCACAAGTCAACTCATGAATTGGAGACAGAACTTTGTGAGGCCTCGTGTGCCACGCCAAAGTGACTACGTGATCTGGCATATGGTGAGGTGCAACACCGATGCATTTGCCAACATATAAGCAACATACCATAGTTCACGAATCTCTAGGCACTTTACTGTTAGCTGACCAGTTGAGCACATAAAATACAAAAATGAGCATAAAATGAGGTCAAAAACATGCAAATAATGCCAAATTCAAGATAATTACAATAGTATATGAGTTCGCTCACCCATGGTATCAACATATGACTCAAAGCACAATTGCTTCGGACCAATTGCAAACAATCCCTCCACTTGGATCCCCACATGGACGCAAGGGGACACCTTCGAACCTCTCCCAACACGCACCATGAAAATGGGAGAATTGATAGTGGCGCTTGTGGCCGGCAGCCTACCACGGGCCCACCCCACACCCCAGCAAATAGCCCCCCCCCCACCGTGGAAACGATACACCCCAGCCACACACCGCCACTCACCACCCGCGGGCGCCGCGGCGGGGCCACAACCTGCCGAAGATGCCGCGATTCACTGACCCGCAGACCCCGCAAACGCATTAGCCCGCGCGTGGCCCATACACGGCGCTCCCCGCACTACTGGACCAACTCAACGGTGGGCCGACACCCCCAAGCACCACACGACCACACCCCCCTGGTTGCGACACTGCAGTCCCACACACCCCGCCCCAGGGGACCCCAGGCCCCACGCCACACCGACCCCGCACGGCCCACGTACTGAAACACGCCAGGAGGACGACCAAGAGACCACGTGGGGCTGCCCCACACCGCCAGAGGACCAACCACGGGCGACAACCCACCCGACCAGACCTGGACACGGCGCCCCCCCCCCCCACCGGGAAGGCCACCACACAACACAACACCACCATACCACACCGCACCCCCCTCCCCCACCCGGGGACATGGGACACCACAGCCCACCAACACAGGAACGAAGCCGCGCCACGCCGACTCCGCACCCCACCCCACCGGCACCACCCCTGGAAACCCCGCACACCTCACGCCAGCTCAACGCTCATCACCAGCCACAACCCGAATCGCACACAGGGGCAACACCAACGGCCAGGACAGTCACCAGCGAGCAGCCACACACCACAACCACGCCAAACCGCGCGCTTCCCCGGACACCGGCGCACGACCCCGAACCGGCCGCCGCACGTGCCCCGAGCACCAGCATCACACGCCCACGGTGCCATGAAGCAGCACCCCAACACGATAACACACACGATGACCACATGGCCCTGGACATCGACAGCCTGCTAGAGCTGGAGCTCCAACACACGGAGGACACGGAGCATCATATGGACCTCACCCCGCCGGACCTCGAGCACGCAGCAAGCGGCCCCGCGGACCCCAGCCCGCATAATGCCCCCCCGCGCCCCCCCCCCCCCCGCGAGCGGGCGCCCTGGACGCACCTGTCCAACGCCCTGCGGCGCCACCACCCCACCCACGAAGCCAGCAAAGGGCCCGCCAAGTACCTGGCGTCCCTCGAGCACGACCTGCCGGACGTCACGGGGCCGGGACTCCACGGCTACACCACCGCCCCCCCCCCTCCAGGCACCCCCACACAAGAATGGGAGGACAAGTACGCCGTCGACGTCACCGACATGACGGCATACGTGGAAAGCGTGGAGGACCTGGAGCAAGACACCGTCCTCAGCCTCCTCGCCTACCACAGCTGGAGATGGGGCCACCAGGTCACCCTCGACCGACCGCAGGACGGACCCCACCAGTGGTCCCCAGAGCAAACGGCAAAGAGGGACATCGTCCTCCAACTCACCCCCGAGGGCTTCTACATCCTCACACACAGCGCATTACCCGACGCCACACCCAATGCACAGGCGCTGCCGCTAGCCCAGCCCCAGGAGGACGACAAAGACGCACCCCCCCCGGAGGAATGTAATTGGGACCCCCCACAGCCACCACCGAACGCATGCCGCACCGGCTCACCAAACGTCACCTCCCCCACGACTACCATGCCACCAACGACTCGCGGGGACGCCGCACACTGCCCCTGCAGTGGGCATCACCCGAAGGCACCTTCACGTGGGGGGAAATCCTCCCCGGCACCGTGGCGCTCACGTACCTGTGGCTCTGGGACGCGGAGACGCACACGCAGCCCCCCGGCACACACCTCCTCCTCACCCTAGAGGGAGAGGCCGCCGTCAAAAACGTCCACACAGCAGAGGGAGAGGACTACGTGACGGCGAACGCAGACACCGCAGTATGGCTGCACGCTCACGAGCACACCACACTCCCCACCGTAGTACCTGGGTCACACCCCTGGCACGTGGTCACCGTGCGACCGCCCACAGGGGCAGCCACAGGAAGCGCCCGACAGGGATGGGCGAACAGGTGGGCACACGTGTGCGCCTCCCTGCACGAATGGCTGCACAGACCCTCCTTCACCAGTCACACCCTCGAGCCGGCCCCCACCACGGCCGAATCCCACACCGGGGCGGCCCCCCCCGCAGGAGTCTTGGCCTACACGCGCACCCTCCACCGCGAGGCAGCGGAAGCCCTCAAGACCGCCATCTCCAACCACCAGGGCCTCGTGCACACCCCCCACGATAACACGCAAAAGTGCTACACCCTATGGTGGCACCACCCCGCACCAGAAGGGGGCCTGCAGCCACCGGCAGACCAGCCTGGCATCGGCGCAGACCTCACAGCGATCGCCCACGCCGTCGCCGCCATGGCCCAGCAAGTTGGGGCGCCACCCCAATGGGCACCGTCCATCATCAAAGAAACGGCGGCACGCCACAACCCAGCTTTCGCACACTTCCGGGGACGCCCCAATTATCCCACGCTACCGGACCTCGACCTCCCTGCCCACGATGCGTGGGCTGTCCACATCCTCGTGCCCCACGACACCGCGCCCAAAACGGGGGACGCGACGGCACGCATCACCAGACAACTTCCCAATACCGCACTCCATTACGACATACCAACACGGAACGTCATCGTCACCCACAACACGGGTCGCGACCACTACTACCTCGAGGCCACGCACGAGCGCTCCCCCGGCACCATATACACCTTCACCACCTACCCTGGCCTCCAGCCACGGCAACACCACCCACGCCTGGCATGGAAGCATCCACTACACGTCGCCTCGACCCCGCGCAAAAGTCCCACCAACCACGCGCCCCCTCCCGCCGACAGCACCGCCCTCCACACAGCCCGCAGACAGGCCGCGGCACACCACCAAAACCACCTGCTCCCACGCATTAACGCTGGACCCGGCACCGTCACCGAGGCCACCCACAGAAGCACCTTGAACCTACTGGCCCGCAAGCTACGCCCCAAAATGGCACTGGCTGACACACTCTGGATATACTATGGCGAAAGGCGCACGGCACGGGTGGCGGACCTCCGCACCATCATCCTCCGCCACATCTAGCGCGCGGTAGGGCCCTTCACCGTGTACGCGGTACCGCACCCCATAATAGCCCAATGCAGCCACTGCAACCCTCGGTGCGCTCTACCATGCGCAGGCGCTACGCAGCAACCCCTGCCCACCCCTACCTACAGGGGGGGCATATACCTCGGCACGATACCCGGGGACCCACACCCCTACCTCCTGCCCGCAGCGGACCGCCACCACGCCATATCGCTACACCTTGTCGAGCACCTGGCGGTGGGACCATCCCCCTTCCAGAAGCGCCCCCCACACACCCCATCCGACGGACGCCCGCCAGATGAGCCGCTGCACGCCACACCTGGACCCAAACGCGCCATCGCACTCCTCACCCTAGGCAGAAGCCACCATCCCCCGAGACCTGGAGGGGGAAAACCACCTCATGGTGGAAGGGCTGACGGAACACGTCCTGATCGCAGCCATGTACGCCACGGCGTCCGCCTCCCGCCTCTGGGAGGACCGCCCCTCTCAACCTCTAGCCCAGGCAGCGCAGGACGCCCCAGACACAGGCCCTACCGCCGAGGACATCCACCAAATCCTCAACATGTGAGCACCCCCGAAGACCCACCCCCAAGTCCGCCCCATCCAGCTCGTCAGCTGGGACGCCATGGACGCCCCCCCGACCACCACGGAGGTCCACATCCTCAAACACCGGGACACCTGGTGGACGGTGGAATGGGACGACCACGGCAAGGTCAGACGGGCAACAGCACACGCCCCCGACGACGAAGTCCCGCCCCCACCACGCGGAGGGAACCGCTTGCGACTCGCCGCACGCATCCCCCACGCCCCAGAGGCAGCCTGAGAAGCGCTGCACTACGCCCTCTACTGGGCGCAGAAGGCGCCAGAAGGCCCCCTCCCCCCGGAACGCACCCCAGCGTGGACACGCCACGCCACCCGCTACACGGCCCACATGCGCCGCCACGGGGCAGGCACCGGGCACCGGCTCCTCACTCGGCCCACGGACCCGCCCGACGCCCTGCAGGAGGCCGAGGAAGTGCTTGGCCTAATGACCAAGCAAGTGTTCCAGCTGAAGGACCCCGTCCGCACGTCGAAGCCTGACGTCCCAGCCGCCCGCTAACACCCCGTGTTTGCACCGGGCCACGCACCCGTACAGCAGCCCCAGGGCGCACCTCCCCAACGGGGACAACCCGCTGCCCGGCGCCGCCAAGGTGCGCAGAAGCGCAAGGCCCCCGCACAGGCCAAACCCGCGCCCAAGCCAAGAGCCAAGTTGAAGAGCTGGACCAAAGAGGAAGCCGCTGCCCTGTATCCCGAATACGCCATCGGTACCCGGGTGCAGCTGCCCTTCGAGTACGCCACGGCCGCGTGCCCCTCCAAGTGGATATGGGCCGCAGGGGAGGTCAAGCACCGGTACCTCGTCACCTGTGACCACCAGGGGTTCAAGATCCACGTCAAGTGGGACCCGGCCACCCCCAACGACAAGAAGGTGGGGCGCACCATCGAACTCTGGCGAGACCGAACCGGTGGTGAGATGGTCCGCATGCAACTGTGCACCCCGGACACGGAGCACCTCACCGGCACCGAGTACACGGGGGAAGTCCACAATGCATGGGCCCTACCCCAGCGCCAGAAGCGGAACCGCAAGGCACCCGCCGCTCAGGGCGTCATCGACCTCCTCGATGCCTGACGTGGCCAGGACCGGACACGGCCCGCCCCCCCAACTACCGGTCCCCAAAAACCGGCACCTGCGGAAGCCCAAGCCCGCATCAACATCCTCAACGAGCCCGCGGTCACCTAAGAGCCCACCAAGGCCGCCACACTGCAAGCCATGCTCGGGCCACACCCCCAAGGCGCAGACCTCCTGGGGTTCCTGGAGCAAGCCCTCCGCAGAGCGGACCAACCCGAACCAGCACCCATCCTGGACCCGGAGGGGAACAAATATCACACCCACTGGCAACGGGGTATGCCCCTCTACCACAAGACGTCGGTCACGGTACATGCCCACCCGGACCTCGGAGTGGATGGTCGCCTCAGGGCGTACGAGTGCGTGCGGCCCGGATGGCAGCTAAACGTGCTACTCACGCACGTCCCATTCGGGGAGGAGACCAAGGACTTCCTGGACACCCTGAGCCTGGCGTACCACCGACTCTCCCTCCTGGCACCCACCATCATCATAGGCAACCTAAACGCCGCTCCCACCGACCACGACCGCACCGGCCCACCCACAGCCACCAACATAGCTGTCCGGGACGCCATGCACCAACTGGGCCTCACCGACCTCACGGCAGGACTCACCGGCACACCCTCCCATTACCCCCACCAAACCGGCACCCACCCATCCCGCATCGACACGTGCTACGGGGACCCAACCACGGTGCGCGTCCACGAAGCAGCCTACGGGGACCTCCCGCCCACAGGCACGGGCCACCGACCCCTCTACATCGACCTCATCATCCCCAACCTACCCCCACCCGCGGCCACCCTGCCAGACGACACCCTCCCACCCACACTGCAGTTCCCGGCCGAGGACGACCACGGCGCCTGGCACAGGTATAACAGGGCCCTACACGCCCTCCTGCGCTGCCAGGATGCACCGACACTCACCACCGCCATGCGCTGGGCGGCACAAGCATGCGGCATGGAGCGTGACACCAGCCACACGGGAGCACCACCAGACCTCACCCTCCAACAACTCGTCCATGACATCTGGACCACGAAAGAGGAACTCAACACCCTGCTACGCCCAAGCACACTGGAGGCACGAGACCGGGACGCCCACCTCCGTGCGCTCCTCACCATCCGCCGCCACCAACTCCAGGAATGGCACGCCCACCGCATAGCGGCAGCAGCCCAGGAACGCGAAAGATATGGCAGAAACGACACACCGTACAAGTCTCTGCGGTACGGCAGCCGCATCCTTGAGGACACGGGGCACCGTACCATCCACGCGGTGCGCACCCCCGAAGGAGGCCTCACCAATGACCCCGACGCCGTTCTCCAGGCAGTCCTGGACAGCTTTCCGGCACAACACGGGGACGCCCTCCCCGAGCTCGACCCCCACACCAGAAACACCATCCGCGAGCATGTGCCCAGGGTCTTCAACCGGGAACAGCGGCGCGCCATCGAACACGACCCCTTCAGCATCTCAGAACTGCAACACGCCCTAGACCGCTTGAAGAAGGGGGTCGTGCCCGGCGTCGACGATTTGCTGGCCGAAGCGTACCAACGCCTCGCCCTGCCCGTCAAACGCCGCCTGGCAGCCCGCCTGTGGGACATCGTCACGGGCGCCACGCCCATCCCCCCTGAGTGGGCCAACCTGGTCCACCCCCTCTACAAAAAGGGGGACTGGGCGCGGCCGGGGAACTGGCGGCCCATAGTCTGCGCCACTACCGAGGTCAAGCTGGTGTGGACGCTCATCCTAGGCCGCATCGCGCCGGCGGTCTTCGCCCACGTGCCCGCCAGCATGTGGGGAGCCATGGCCGGCAGGTCTCCCCACGAGGCCATCTTCCTCCAGGACACCGCACTGGACATGAACCCCTACGAGATGATTATCGCCTCCCTCGATGTCGAAGGCGCGTTCCCCCACGCCCCACACCGGCTCCTCACAGAGGTATGGGATGCCATGGGCCTCCCATTCCTATCCTTCATGACCGGCTACATCCAGACCCGACTCTACGCCGTCATCACAGCCGCAGGCCTCACCTCCTGGACCGGCACAGACAGCGGGGTCCCCCAGGGGGGCGCCGAAGGCCCCTTCTTCTACCTCCTCGTCACCCTACCACTGGCATTTGAGCTAGCACGGGTATACCCGGGGTACGCCCCATACCCGCTACGGTCCCCCCTCATCAACTTCGCGGACGACAACCTCATAACTACGGCCACCCGCCACCGCGACCCTGAGGTCGCAGGGCTACCAACGACCACTGAGCAAGCGTCCGCCATTCTCCAACTCACCACAACCTATCTGGACGCCCACCAGCTCCTAATGCACCCCCGCAAATCGGTCGGGCTGGCCGACGCCAGGACCCCCATCCCCCACATCCGCAAAGGCGAACCCCCACACCTGGAAGACACCACAGCCCACCTGGGAGTCACACAGGCCACGCGGCACCACCACATCACACTCCGTAGCAAACTGGAAGAGCGCCTCGCGCGGCTACCCCAAATTGCCAGGGGGGACCTCCTGTCTACGCAGGGCCTGGCGTACTTCATGGAAGCGGTGCTCAACGCGGCCATCGGGTACCAAGCCCTGCACCTCCCGCGCCCCCAAGACGCCGTACGCCATGCTCGACAGCAAGTGACGAAGGCATGGGCGCAACATGGAGGCTGGCCAACGTCTTTTCCCAAGGAGGCCATGATGGCCCACTGGCGCTACTACAGAGACAATACAGGCGCCCTGGTTGACATGGCCTATGCCAAGCACGCAGCGCACCTCCTACACAGGGTGACACACAACGACCAACCTGAAGTTCGCGAGGCGGCAGCCATACGCATAGAAGAAGCGCAAATGGCCCGCAACACCTGCCCCCGGTGGATACTGGCGCAACACGGCGTCTCCACCTCCGTGGGCACTGGCATCTGGGCCCAGCTACAACTCCTCCTACCGCACCACACACACGCCATCCTGACAAACCACCACTGCGATCAACAGGGGCCATTCGTGGCCACGCAAACTGACATCCACCGACACCTGGCAGCTGAGGTGGATACCCTGCGCCTCGTGGGGGCCACCGTCACCATAGTGTATATCACCCCAACACAGATGAGGATCATGGCCCAATGCGACGCCCACCACGTCCTGTTCCTTTCCGACCCACAATGGCCAGCACGCCACGTCTTCCAAGCGTACCTCCGGGCATGTGCTACAAAGGCAGGGCGCGACATGCCGGGGCCCAAGGACATCGACACGGCGTACACAGCCTTCCAGCGCCAGCACCCCTGGCCCTGCCCGAGCGAGCACGAGACCCCCAACGACGGCGGCACGACGCAGGAGGAGCCCACCCCGTCAGCCGAAGGCTCGACACCACCCACCATCCTGCTACTAGCACCAAACGGCCACAAACATGCTACCCGCAGTGTCCAGCGACACCATGCCCCCTGGTCCATCCCCAAACAAAACGCACCGGAGACCGATGTACCACCAGTCAGACACAGTGACCAGGGCATACCACGCACGTGCTGGCACTGCGGCCCGGCAGCCCTCGACACTCCGTGGCCCCTGCTACACCTCATCTCCACCCACGACCACACCCCCACCGCCGCCGTCACCGCCGACCAGCAGGCATGGCTCTCCCCCTGGTTTCACACGGTACCCTCAGACCACCGAGCGCACGTAGCCTGGACCCGAACACCCACGGCGACATGGACGTTCACCAACGAGCGGGCAGACCCAGACAGCGTGGCCATAGAGTACGACCGCTGCGACCCGCACCGCGCAGGACCTCAGGAGGCACCCATGCGCCCCCTACAGCACAAATGCCCCACTCTCCGCGGCGACAAGGACGACAAGGAGCGGCGACAAACCATCACGTGCCAGAAGTTCCACCCCAATACAGGATACCTCTTCCACCTGATGTACGGGTATATCACCTAGGGCCGCCCAGACAGGGGCCTCCTCCGCCTCACCCCACGAGCCCAGGCCATCATCACCCAGGGGATAGGCGTCTATGCAGCGCCACTGCTACAACCCACGCAAATCACCGCCAGAACCGCCCAAGGGAACCCCATCTACGTCTATCACCCCACAGCAATTGCCCGCCTACCCATACCCAGCGACATCGACATCATCTACTTCACTGACGCATCCGGCACCCAGCAACGCACCCCCACGGTCGGTTGCGCCTTCGTGCGCATCACCCAGCGCGCGGCCGGCCTCCACGTGGAACACCACACCGGGGCCACCATCTTTGGGGCGTGCTCCCACGGCGAACTGCGCACCATGGCAGACGCCGTCACCGCCACACTGCCACCCACAACAATCCGGCCCCGCAACATCTGGGTAGTCGTAAACGTCACGGTCGACATCCACCTCACCAGGGGCCTTGCGGACCTGCCCCTCCACAAGGCACTCGAGTCCGGCCTCACCATACAAGCGTTGGGACTATGGATGGCCTTCAGGGGCATGCACCCCCAGGACGCCCTACACATCGTCAAACAGGAGTCACACCGCTACGCATACGGCAATGGACGCGCAGACACGCAGGCCGAACACCAGAACACCAGCCACACCCCAGGGCTCGAAAACGTGCGACTGGACAGCCCACACCACAGCCACCTGCAGCACCTGCCCCCGATACCCCCGGCCACACAGCCCCCCCAATGGATGCCCGAGGACACGCCGTACACAGATCGAGACAAGCAGTACCACTACCCCACACCCATCCAGCAACTGGCCACCACACTGGGCCATCCAGCGAACACCGAACTCCTCCGACGCCTCGAAGACTCCGTCCACACCCCCCTCTACTACTCCGCCCTGCGCCCGGATGGCCTCCCAGCACACCTACCAAAACCCCGACTCCAACTCGCCCTCGAACAGCTTCCCCTCCTCACCCGATACCACCGATGGTATGCGCGCCGCTCGATCCACGTCCCCGCAGGATACACCAAATGCATCTGCAGCCACACGGAAGAAGAAACCTGGGACCACTTCAAGGTGTGCCCCCTGTACAGAGGACTGGATACCCTCACAGACTGGAACCCAACCCACACCATCGCACAGCACGCCGGATGGCTGACGCAGTCCCCGGCGACCCAGCAACTCACCGTCGTCCTCAAGCAGGCGGAGGTACTCAAGGCGGTCCGCAGGGGACTCGTCCCCACTGCCGTCTACACCTTGCTACGCACCCACGCGGAGGACCCCCAGGCCACGGCAGCGCATATGCAGCGGACAGCTGTTACCAAGACAGCGGAGCAGCTCACATACCGCACCCACAAATACCTGCAGCATGCAGCAACCCTGCCCCAAACAGACCTAGCCCACCTCCTCAAAACCCTGTTCTACCAACCATGAGAACCTACCCCGTGACATACCAACACGGAACCCCCACGACGTCTACACACCGTCCACCGAGCACAAAACTGGCACGGCACACACGGGCACCACAGGCAGCGCACACACTCCCACCAGCATGCGCGCGCCACCAGCCCCCATCCCCCCACGCCGCCGTCCGTCCACAGGTACCACCAGCCGCCAGGCACCGCATGTCCCCTCTGCGTACACCAGCGGCTACCACAGACAGCCCTGCCCTGCAACCCAGACCACTGGTTCTGCCTGGGAGCCGCGCACCGCCTCACCCACTGCCCCCACTGCGGGGACCTTAACCCCCACCACCGAGAGCGGCCCGCGACCCCAGCCGAACCCCCCCCCCGCCAGCCACTGCAGCTCCTTCGGGTTCCTCACCGACACCATCCGGGACCACCTGGGAGGGTACTACGTGGCGGACGCGGCGGACCACGCATGGACCATAGCCGTGGCCACGGGCAGCACACCCCTGTCCCCCCACAGCCCACCCCTACGCCAGGGCGGAGGCGGCTGGAACGTGGCGGCCCGCCACATCCTCCTCGCCCCCTACCTCCACCACTGTGACCTACACTTCCAAGACCCACAACTCCCGGCCCCCCAAGCAGCAGCCCTGACGCCAGAAGCGTGGGCCGACACGGCACCAGAGGAGATAGCAGCCTACCTCCGAATCACTTGCCGCCGAGTCACCACCGCCCTCGGCCGACGGAAGGGAACACCTTACCCACTCAGCGCACTCCTCTACCCGGCACACCACCCCCACCCCGCACAACAGAAGCCCCTGGAGGGCTGGGCGTCTTTTCGGGACGCCCAGCTGGCTGCCCCTGACGAGGCCACCGCCACACGGATGGGCCTCAGGGACCAGGAAACCTACGTCAGAGGCCTCAAGACGAGCCTCCAAGAGGCACACCGCTGGCACGCCCGCTCCCCGTCGCCCCCACGGGGACAGGCAGGTTCACCCGCCCCCGACACCCACCAGGCCAAGAAGACCAAGACAGGTCAGGGGGCCCGCCAGCGCGCCCGCCAGCAGAGCGCGACGCCCCGACCAAGGCCCGGGTCCAGCAACACCGCACCACCCCACGCCCAGACCCCCGGGGCACACCAACAACACCGCCCCCGCCAGCGCCCACCACCAGCACCGTACCGCAGCACCCAAACCCTGCAGCCCAGTCAGCCACCACTGCCCACACACGTCCACACCATGCCAGGACCACCATACGCGCAGGGCCAGGTGACATGGCACCAGCAACACGGACCACCACGCCCCCGTCCCTCCCAACCCCTACCCCCTAATGCCCCCATGCTACAGCGATCCCCACCAGCTACATCCCCGCCACGCCCCAGCACAACCAGGCCCCACGAACCACCCATCCCACATAGCACACATCACCGCACCACACCATCACGTATTCCACCACCACCAGCCCCTACCACCACACCCACCAACGCCGGGGTACGGCACACAACCAGGACACCCTCAACACCACCACCACGCGGTCCAGCACCACCCGCCGCCCCCGCTACACGGGCCCACGACACACGAGCCACGGTACAGCCCCATGGACCCGCAGGGAGCCGCGCACGCACACCAGCAACACCAGGGCCTAGTAGGGTCGCCCCACCACCACCAGCAGCCCCCCCACCCACACCCCATACCAGTGAGCACCGTCCACCAGCAGCCAACCATTACATACGGACCACAGCCCCACTCGGACGCCCATGCGGCCGCCTCCCACCCACACCCCGGCACCACAACCAGTCAAGAACCGCTAGGGCCGCACGGCGCACACACGCAACACCGACACGACCCACAGGGACGCCCAGACCCCCAGCCAGCACAACACCCTCCCCCGCCCCCCCCGCCACCAACAGCGCCACCCCCACACCACCCCCCCCCGCCCCCCCCCCCGAGACCAGGCCAGGGACGCAACACGGGGCAGCCAGCACCAGCCAATTGACGTCGATGCCCCCGCCGACACACGCCACCGCGAATCCCCCCTCCCGTGACCGCCACAAGAGACCCCATCACCGGACCCCACGCGCGACAACGACGACCACCCCCCCCCGACCCACACCACCCCCCCCATCACACCCCGCTCCACCAGCCGCCGCACCGGCCGAACCCTACGCCCTACACAACCCCGCAGCGGTACGGCAGCATCTGGGGACTCGGGGAACAGGACGTCGTGTTCTGCCTCCGCACCTCCGGCACCAGCACCCGCATCCGGGCGGCCACCCTGGTCCAGGCGGCCATCCTGGGGGAAGGTGTCCGAGACTTCCTCTTCGACGCCTTCCTCCACGTCGCCCGACACGACCGCCCCCCACGCCCCACCCCAGACGGCAAGAGCCCGCCCCCCAAGGGGAGCCGGATCTGGGTGCCCCCCATCGACTGGGGGCGACACCTAGTCGGACACCCCGTGCCGGAGCGGGACAGCACCCAGGGCCGCACCCGCTACCGCGAGCCCAATATGGCCCACCCCCCACCCGGCGCCACCCCCGACAACACCAAAGAGTGGGAGCGGGAAACATGGGTAGCCCGGATGGCCTCCCTGAGCAACTTCCGGCACCACGTCCCGGGGGACATCCCCATCCCCGACGAACGGCAGCAAGCCCCCTCCACGTACATGACCCTCATGTACAATCTGCACTACACCCTCTCCACCACCCACTACCATGCACCCACTGACCACTGGGTGGTACACGGCACCGACTCCCTCCTCCCCGCCGACTACGCCCCCCCCCCACACAACCCAGGCCTCGACACGTACGCCAGGGGGGACGACCCGAACGACCCCCACATCTGGGGCACGTGGGAACGCAAATCCCTGGACACGCTGCTCTCCATCCGCAGCGGCAGCCAGGGCCCTGGTAGGGCGATGTATTGCCTCGCCAAGTGGACCCAACGGACCTGGGGGATCCCCACAAACGGATGGGTGTGGGTCATCACGCTGCGCCCCCAGCAGAGGGAGGCCCCTCCAGACCGCAGACACCCACCCCCCGACGCCCCACCACCCTACAGCTCTGCCCATACATGGTGGCAGACCGCCTCATGGCGCTGCTGTGGCCGGGCTCAGACACCCCCACCCAAAACTACCCCCACCTCACAGAGGAGGACATGCCCGGCATCCAGCGATGTTTCTTCCGCACCCTCGACTACCTCCAGCAGATATGGCCGTCCCCCGGGTAACCCACGTGCCCGCGCAGCCGAGACAACGCCGCCACACCAGCACCAGCACGCACGGATCACCCGGGAAAACGCGCGCACACGCCCGTTGCCTGAACCCGCACCCTCGTTCTCGCTACTTGCAGGACCCAGCATCTCACGCCCGCCCTCGAAGCCCAGGACCCTCCGCCGTCTCCCACAGCCCTCTCCTCCGCCTCCGACTGCACAACCTCCACCACCACGACCACCTCATCCAACACCACCACCACGTCCTCATCCAGCACTCCACCCCCCAGGCCGCGGGGGACACCTCCGAAACGGCCCCCAAACCCGCCCCCACCGCGAGCAACCCCGCCGCCGCCAAGGCCCACGCCCCGACGAGGCCCACACTCGCGACCCAGCCGAAACCCAAGACCGCCGCCAAACAGCCACCCAAACCCCTCAGCACGCCACGACCGCAACCCGCAGCCAAGCCCAAACCCAAGTCCAAACCCGGCGCCACGACGGCAGCGCGAGCCTGGCCCCCCGAGGACGTCCTCTATGACATTCGGCCCCAGCCGTCCCAGGCACGGAGGCGGCAGCGCCCAGCACGGCGCCCCCCCACCCTCACGGACGCCGCCGCAACCACCTTCATAGCGGAGCGCGCCGCGGCCGAAGCACGACGCACCTTGTCCTGCCACCTCTCAAAGCCCGCACCCCAGGCCCACGGACCGCCCCCGACCAGGCCAGAACGACGCCAAGGTCCGCCAGCAGCGTCCCCGCCCCCCTACCAACCCGCGATGACAGCCCACATACAGCGCATGCCCCACTACCGCCGCCGCCGCGAGTCCCCGCCCAACCCCGAGGCAGAGACCGTGCGCGCACACCCGCGGGTCCACATCCGCGCGCGCCCCCACTCCCCGCGCACCCCCACGGAACAGGACTACGAGGAATCCCCCAGGCCCGCCACCGCCACCGGTCCCCACGACCCCGTCACACCCACCCACGCCCACTCCTCCGCCCAAGACCGCAGGCCCGCCCAGGGACAGTGGTGGCAGCGCTGGACTCACACGCAGCTCTGGGAGCTGCGAAAGTGGGCCCGGGGAGAGCCCTCCCTCAAGGGCCTGGTCCATCGGCCCCGCAAGGGGTCGGTGAAGAACTGCCGCCTCCGGGCGGCGGGGGGACGGATGCCGCAGGCCGCATGGGAAGCCATGCTGGCTGATGCGCTCCACCCCCTGGGAGTCCATCCCCGCAACCTCCCAGCGCCCCAGGACCACCCGTATGTCCTCAGGCGCCTGCGGGAGACGCTCCAGGAGACACAGCGAGACGGCATTCACTTGTGGGACATCACCCAAAGCCCAGCCCGGCACAAACACACCCCCTCACCACCCCACAAGCGTCGGCGCGCCGATACCGGCGGCACCCACAGCACCCCAGGATCCCTGCGCACCACACAACACGACGCGCCTGACCCCCCGGCAAGCGGCGCCGCCACCTAACCCCGTTACCCAGCAAACCAGCACCACGGAGCGCCACGCCAGGCCCCGCCAAGAAGTCACCAAACGAACCGGACGCCGAAGGACGCCAACGCACACGACAACGGGCACCACTACGCCCAAAGGCACCGAACCCAGGCCCGCTACCGTCGCAACCGCCTAACCGAGCCAAAACTCAAACACAAATCAAACCCGAGCCACACCCCGAAACCGCTAACCCTTGACTCCTAACCAGGCCGGCCGAGGGAACAACGTAACCACAGCCCACACCCACAGCCCACACAGCCGCCTAACCAGCCAGCTCCAGAAGCAAAGAGACACCTCACCAAACCCACCCTGGCCCAAGCCCGTGTACATCAGGACGCGCGAGCCGCACCCCTGGGGCGCGACCGCCGCCACAGCACCGAGGACACACACCAGAGGACACAACATTATTGCACCGCCGCACCAGCTGCCCGTGCCTGTGCCTGCAGTGTACGTGCGCCCCTGTTTTTCTTTTTTTTCCAACAAAAAAAAACGAAAATTAAGGGGGGGGGAAGAGGGAGACAACCACCCATGGCACACGCGCACCGCACACAGCGCGCACACCGGTGAACGGGAGCCAAGTGGCCCAGGACACTGCACACGCAACACAACACACCGAGCGAGCACACCGGTGAACAGGAGCCAAGTGGCCCAGGACACCGCAGACGCAACACAGCAAACCGCGCGGGCACACCGGTGAACAGGAGCCAAGCGGCCCAGGACACTGCACACACATAGGGCGGCCGAGGGACAGGAAAGAACCAATACCCCATGGGTCGGACGCACTGGGGCGACCCAGCCGACCCACCGGGCCAGTGGCAGGAGCGGTACTCCAAGGCCACTGGTCCGAGCCCGGCCAGGCTGCATCGGGGACCATGGCAAACGTCAGCCGGAGCCATGGAAGCAACCGGTGACAGGTGAGCCGGTACACAGTCCAGTGGGGGGTCACCTACCAAGCAGAGTGGCCCCGCAACTCAAGCCACAAGGGTGAGGCGGTCGTACCGTAGACTAGCGGGAGCAATACCCCTTGTGGTGAGAGATACTCCACACGGCTGGGCAGCCCCCAGAGCTGCCGCCCAAAGGAGGGAGCATGTGGCCCTACCCATGGACACATGTGGGGACACCCTCCCACCTGGGACACATGGACCGGGTGGCCGCGACAATGCCTTCCCAAGCACATGCGGGAGCGGCTCAAGAGGCACCTGACATAGGGCAGTCGGAGGGACAGGACGTCCCCTTGGTAAGACCTTCTTCCTGCAATGTCAAAGGAGGCATCCCGAGCTCCCGAAGATACCTACCGTACCTACCTACCTACCTACCTACCTACCTACCCTGATAGTGGCGCTTGTGGGTCGCTTCGTAAACCTTCCCATATGCACCATATGTGCGGTAGACTTGGTCTAGCGCTATCGAGCTCACCATTGGGACATGGGCAAAGCCCTTGCCACGTATGACTCCATATATCTTCCTACAGACAGAGATATATAACATGGGCGTGAGCATATCGAAGCACATACCATGCATATAACAGATACCCTCAAAACGTGGCTCCCACCATGGTATGCCATGCCCCTCCATGGACATAACTACACGTTAAAGGTACGTAGGAACCCATGAAAGGTATCTATGCAACCCCAACACTCATGCGGTACACCTGAAAGTCGCAATAAAATATTCGGTTGCTTGGCCCAAGAGTTGTAAACCACTTTCTACCCTCTTGGCCACTATCCCTTGCTACACCAGGTATGTGTGCACATCAAAGGCGTTTGATGCTTCCCCAATTTAGTTGAGACCAAGGCGGTTCCAACGCCATTCTCGAAATTGGTATTCGTCACCGTGAGTCGAAGAAATGACCTTTCAAAGTGGCCTCACGAATCAACTTTGTTTCTCCTTTATCTCCAAGAAAAACGAAGGGGAAAACCAAAGGAAGGTCGATTCGTGATCGGGGAAAAACGTCGGACCACTCGAGATTCATCATATCAAGTGCGGTGATGTCGAAGTCGAAAATCTGATTCTGAAAGTCTGAAAAAATCGGATTAATTTTGCGAGTGTATAACATGAAAATTGCGGAAGCAACGAACCCTTTACTGATGAAATCTGACCCTTCATCGGGGTTTCCGCCAAAATATCTGTAAATAACAGTTAACCATTCGGTTACCGCAAAATCGCGAGCCCGACAGTCGCCGATACATTGACAATCAGAACGGAAGGCTGAAAAATTACGGAAACATTATGGTAGAAAAACCCTTTTGATTCCTGATATTCCGACATATAAATCTCAGCCGGCGGCGCCTCGGTATTGAATATGGCCGCTCAGAGCTGAAATGGCCAAGCCTATCACACTATTACATCAGGTTAGGTCGGGTGCATGGGAGAGTATGATATCAGCCACTGGCGGCTTGCCGGCACATAGATACACACCCCAGGTGACCCCAAGATGGCCACGGGGGTCCGAACCGGCTTCAGTGGGTGTAAGTGGTTTGTTGGCTCACGGATCCTGGCGGCATCGGCTGCCTCTGGTGAGCGTGCCGCTGGTGACTTTGATGGTGGGGGTGGTGCAGGTGATGGTGTTGTTGATGCCGTTGGCATGGGTGCTGTAGGTGTTGTACCGGGTATTGCTGCGCGTAGGTGCCGTAGGCGTTGCTGGGGGCGGCGGTGCCCCAGGTGATGGCGATGGTGAGGGTGCTGCAGGCGCTGGCATGATCGTGGTGGTGTTGATGATTCCGATGGTGAGGGTGCTGGCGGTGGCGTCTTTGGGTGCGGGTCACTGCTTGGCGTCGGTGTGGTCATCATCGTGGTCGTTGGCCGGGGTCCGGTGCGGCTGGCTTCTTGTGTTGATTTGATGTTGGCGAGGGTGTCTTAAGTCTTTTGCTGGGTGCTGGGGTTGCTGGTGTTGCGAACGGTGGGGGCGTTGTGCTGGATGTTGGCGCCGGTGAGGGTGCCGTGGGTGATGTACTGGGTGTTGTTGCCGCCAGTGTCGCCGTTGGCTCCAAGTGTTATCGTTGGTGACGGTGTTGTTGGTGGCGTTCGCGTTTGGGTGCTGTTGGTGGCGCTGTTGCTGTGGGTGCTGCAGTCGTTGGTTCTGGGTGTGGGGCTGGGCGTGGTTGGTCGTTGGGTGTTGCTGGGCGCCGGCCCTTGCCACTCCTGGCTGAGGGCTTGGTGCGTGGCGCTGCTGGTTGGTTACTCGTCTGTCCTAGTGGTGTTTCTGGCGGCCCTTCACCTCTCCTGGCGGAGTGCCCGGGGCGCTGGTTCCCGTTGTTCCTTTGTGGTCTTCGTTGTTGGGGTTGGCGGTGGGTTCCTCGCCTCTCCTGGCTGAGGTTTGTTGGCTTCTTTGGGGTTTCCTGTGTTGTGTGCGTTTTTGGTACGGGCGGTGCTCGCGCCTGTGTGTGTTGTGTGTGTTTGTGGCGCTTGTGTTGGTGGCGGCCGTGGTGGTGTGTGTTGCGTGTGCGCGGGTGCGTGTGTGGCGTGTTAGTGGTGCGTTTGGATGCCTGCCCTCGCCTCTCTGGGCTTGGGTCGGCGGCTTTGTGTGGGTGTGGGGATTGTGTGATGTGGTCCCTCCCCTGTCCTGGCTGAGCGGCTTGGCTGTGGTTCCCCGCCACTCCTGGCTGGGGTCTGGTGGTGGTGGTGCTTTCCCCTGGCGCCCAGTTGCGTGCTCTCCCCCCTCTTTCTGTTGGCTGCGTTGCCTTGCGTGCTGCTCCCCTGGTGTCTTGTCCGGGACTACCCGGGCTGTGGTGGGTGTGTGGTGGGGTTGGGTGGGTGGGGGGGGTCCTTGACGCTGGCTGGGGTCCTTCCCCTGATGTTTCCCCTTGGAGGGGCCCATGCTTGCACTCCCCGTCAGGGTGTAACTCTGTTGTACGGGACCTCCATTTGCATCAGCTCCGTACAAATGGACCTGCTCCGTAGCCAGGCACTCCAGCCGTTCCCCACACCGGGGTCGGGTACACTGTGGGTTGCAGGGGAGTCCTTGCGAGACAGGCGCGTCTCTTACCTGCCCTGATGGATGGTGTGCCCTACCCGCAGCCCCTCGCTGGGCATGAACCGCAGTACGTGCCGTAGGGAGTGCTCCTGGTCAGGCCCATTGGTCACCCTCCAAGGCCGGTGCCACCTCGGGCCGCTGTCCAACGGTCCCGGACGTATCCCACCTTATTGCGTGTGCTCAGGTGGGGCCGATACGGTCACCGGGGGCCCCCAAACCCCTGAGGTTGGGCCCCTCGCCTGCGTCCCCTGTGGGCTCTCTTGGTCCCATCCCCACCTCCTGCTGTGTTGGGTTTGGTGGTGGGTCTTCCGCCATTCCTGGCTTTGGTGCAATGGTGGTGCTGGGGGGGCGGCTCCTCGCCACTGCTGGCCGAGGTGCTTGTGTGCGCGTCCCCGGCACTCCGGGCTGGGGCCGGTCCGGTGGTGGCGGGTGGTCCCCTGCCACTCCTGGCTGAGGGTCCTGGGTGCGGCTCCCCGCCACTCCTGGCTGGGGTCTGCTGGTGGTGCTTGGGGGGTGGTCCTTTGCCACTCCTGGCTGAGGTCTGCTGGTTTGTGGGGCGTGACTAGGTGGGGTTCCCCGCCACTCCTGGCTGGGGTGCGGTGGTGGTGGTTGGTGGCCCCTCGCCACTCCTGGCTGAGGGTCCTGGGTTGGTGTTCCCTCGCCACTCCTGGCTGAGGGCCCCGGGTGCGGTTCCTTGCCACTCCTGGCTGGGGTCCGCTGGTGGTGGTGGTGTGTGGTCCCTCGCCGCTCCTGGCTGAGGGTCCTTGGTGGATGTTCCCTCGCCACTCCTGGCTGAGGGCCCTGGGTGCGGTTCCTTGCCACTCCTGGCTGGGGTCCGCTGGTGGTGGTGGTGGGTGGCCCCTCGCGACTCCTAGTAAGAAAAAGTCACTGCCATGTCTTTGTTGGAGGGCTTGATCCAGACCAAGCCCCCCTTAAAGCCCTCTTACTGATGCCAAGACTTATTTAAGTGGTTTTATCTCTCTTTTGAAGCTTAAAGTACACTTTCTCAACGTAACTAGGGTTATAACCCTAGCCCCCCATGAGGTTCACCCCTACCACTCAACTGAGCGGAGGTATCTTCCTTCATGGAGGTTATACCGAAATAAAATAGGCATTTCATGCCTACACCTTGGGGGTTGAGCCTAGTGGTTCCCCACCCCAAGACCCCTATACTCAACTGTTTCTACCACTTATTGTGGTTCTACCTTTTAAATGTTTCGGAATTCAGTTGCTTGGCCAAGTCATATTCTGTGTCTGGCCTAAGTCCTTTGCCCCATATTCCCAACCAGCTCCATTTTCTCCATAACAGTGCACATGAAGTGCTTGATGCTAACCTGGAGGCTAGAGTCAGGCCAGTTCTTACTGGAAATCATTTCTTTTATCCATTTGTGATTTAATCTTTGTATTTGAGCCTGCTTTGTCTATCTGCAGCCCTTCTGTGTTACACTGGATTTCAAACCTATTCATTGATTCGATCCATATCCTGTTCTTGCTCTACTTGCTACTTTGGTTTGCGCTTCCAACATCAAAACCTGCAGGAGTTCATTAAAATCATTAGGGCACTACTCAAGGACATCTTTCCAGTAGCAGAGGCACCCCTTGAGAACCTTTCGAACCGACTCTGAGAAGTAAACAAGCCAAAACCAGAAACGAAATGTCCACACCATCAGTACAGATGTCTCCCAGCACCTGGCCAATTCGGACTGTACAAGTACAACTTGGCACCAGTGGGCCCACCTCAATGAGTGAACCCAAGATCAGAGCCGCATCTGGGTCTCAAGAAGATCCAGTACACAGAAGGGCGGAACAAGAAGCGCCCGGATTAACCACTGAGGCCTCAGCCGCCCTTGGTGACAGCCTTCAGCATCTCCGCCGAAGAGTTGCTGCGTCAATCTCCAGATCGGTATGCCTTGCTTCTTCTTCAACGGCTACCCCAGCTGGAGGACCTGAGGAGGAAGGCGAACTCAGAAGGAGAATCAACGAATATATTCTCCTGGACGAGTACTACAAGTCCGTCACAGGCGAAGATGGAGAAGGAACCACTAGACGCCTTGGGATCCCCACCGTACACGGACATGGGTTCCTACCCTTACTCCGGCCCACCTACGGACCTGGCCGACACAGTGTCTCTACTCAGGCAACCTAGAGGGCCAGTATGGCGTCCGGAGCTGCCAATCACTAGCAGGAGCCCTGAAGTGTGCCCCGCATATGTGAAAGCTCCGCATCTACCAGAGCCAACACATGGGGACCTGGACTGTACGGCCGAATTACTGGCCAAATTACTGTCTGGGTCCGAAGACCCTGATGTGACAGCCAGTTCTCAGGCTGTCAAAGCTAAATCAGGTATAACTGAACCCTTACCCCAGCCAGCACTGGCCTCACCCCCACCCGGACTGAGCACGTTGGCTGATGCTCTCAAAAGATCAAGGGTGTCCAGATTGCTACCCAAGGTCACTTGCCCCAGCCCTTTTCATCCCCGCGCTAGGACAGTCCCTATTGCTGAACTACAGGACGTACCTGTGACAGAGACTGAGAAGAGAGGGCTGTCAGCCCTGGCACCCCTTGCTGGCGTGCCTCGCCCCTCTTCAGGTCCAACCCCAGGGGGTGGCAAGAGTGGAAGACCTATTGCTCAGGCGACCATCCAGCTGAAACTCCCGGAGTGTAAGTGCTGTCCCGGGTTGATGAGAGGGCCGGAGGGCTCAGGGCCGGCTAGGCCCGGGAGACAGCTGTGCGGGGATGCGACCTGATTGTTTGTTCCGGTGACTGAGCGGACCATAGGGGAGGTGAGGGCAGCGAGAACACTAGACAAGTCCATGCTCATATGACCCAGAGAAAAATCCCAGTCTATGAAGAAAATTAATGCGGATGAACACAAATATATCTGAAGGTCTGAATCTGTCTGAAAAGATTTATATAAATCCGATTTTGATAAAAAGTATGGCCGATTTGGGGCGCGCACGCGCACCAGCGGCAAATGGCGATTCCGGGCAAATCATCGGAACGCGGCGGATTTGCAATGAATGGACAGCGGCGCTGAATTTGGCACGTCAGAATTATATAGTTCAGTCCCTGCGAATGGTCTGGGGGTCGGCGGTAGCGCCGAAGTGTGTAAAATGGCCAAAATGTAGCCAATCTGGGGCAGATCTGTGATAATCTGAGCAGATGGGAGTTAGCCGCATTTACACTCCCCCTCCAATAACACACTGGGGTGTGTCTCTGAGTCAACGAAGAACGTAGTGCGGGTAAGTCCAAGAGAAAAATTGAAAGAAACACTTGATGAGGCAAAATCTGCTCAATCTGACCTGACTTGTGCTGAATTCACATCAAATGGGGATGGATGAACCTGGAATGAAGCAGAATGAGGAGTGACGAACAGTCCAACGGACATGGAAACTTACCGTTAAGGGCTAGGGAGCACGTAAACATATCTGTAAGCCATGCCAAACCATGCTTTGGTTGAGAATGAGGTAGGTTATTGGAAGGTTCAATGGGGGATAATCAAAATGGAGTGAAGTCTCTGGCCCTCTGAGCGTCTTTGCTCTCGCAGGCACGCTACGGCGTTCTCCACGTACTCTACATCCTGTTAGTCCCGCTTTTGTCGTTCTGAAAGGTATAGCATGTGCTACAGATTTAACGCGTCTGACGGATTTTCACAAGAATCAACAAGGTTGAGTCTCAATTTGCACGAAGATGGAAGGAAAGAAAAAGTTGCAGAGAGAGGACACAAGGACCAACGTAGTATACAGGTCATAATAAAACAGCAAAACATCAGCGTTAACATGGTTAGGCTAAGCCTTAAGCAGATCCTAAAGAAATGAAAGAAGATGACAAGTAAATTACCCTAAATTTTCCAAGCATGTACGAATCTCCGCGGATTAAGGCGAAATGATGCAGAATGTCTGGAACCGAAACGACTACTGCCTTCGTTTAGAATTAGGTCAATATATAATGTCGTTCGTTCAACCCAATTATGCTCTCCGGCACGTTTGTTCGCAAGCATCCAACAGATTCCACAAAAATGTTGGTCTGATGATGATGCATCATGATGGGACATGATGGCCCTGAATACTTGGCATGTAGCGCGCCGAAGGATAGCAAGAGGTTCTTTACTGACAGTATACAACTGAAAGACACCGAACAGTCCTTTATGTACAGTGCCGGCGCTGTCCATCGACTTGGACAAGGCCAATCTTTCGACTGAGTCCCACAAGACACTTGGATTCACCATTCTTGACCTGAAACTGAAGGCTTTTGCTCACATTGGCGTGTCCCAAAAATACATCGAAGCTTACGGACCTCAGAGGTTGCTGTTAGAAGTCACTAGAGCCTCTGTCTGAAGGTTGTCTGAACAATTGACGTCGGGGTTTTGTGCAACAATGGCAGGATGAAGGACAAACATGAGCATTTCAAGGTAAATTTGAGGATCCTGTGCCTGAATCTGGACTTTGGCTTCATCATCAAGACAGATGAAGGTAAGATCTGAGTTCCTGGCGTTGCAACTGGTGCAGCCAGAACTACGGGGGGTACCTGTAGGGGTGAAAGTCGCTGCGCAGCGTTTTGGTATGTACAATTGCAGTCCATCTGCACGAGTAGCCAAATTTCCAAAAGTGCACAGACCAACAGAGACAAGATTACCACGAATCTGCCTGAGTTAAGCCTGAGTTTTTTTCTTTCTGGATACGGCAGCACACTCCGTGGGCTCCAGTAGCGTTTCTACGTTTTGTCTGCCTAAAGGAGGGGACATGCAAAAGCACGGGGGCCCACCCTCTCGGCATGACAAGCAGTCACGCTGGCGGCGATCAGCCCTCCCGGTGTTGCCCGGGGCCGCTTTGTTGGGGGCCACCAGTCAGGTCTAGCGGGATGTAAGTGGCCTCCCCTCTTCAAGCGCGGAACCCCTTCTTGTTCGTCACAGCAGCAGCCCCAGCGGGAACCATGGGGCGCCTCTTCATGACCGAGTGCACCTACCTGCCTACCTACCTACCTACCCTTGTCTGCCGAACGGAAGCCAAAGAAAAGTTGATTGACGTCAAATTCTCAAACATTCTCAATTCTCCACATCAAATTGTAATCAGCAAGAATGAAACGTGGATTCACCAGAATGCAACTCTTTCAGTCCGTCAGAACACTCACATCATAATAAGTGGTCGGCGGGGCGAGGCTGGAGCTTTCGAAGGAGTTGGACATGCGAGCGTTTCGAAGCTACACCCTTGAGCCCTAGCGTCGAGTGCCATGACGCCCTGGACTAGACGACTGTTAGCCAATTTAGGGCGCCGGCGACTCAAGTCTTGGGATGCCTTCCTGAATTCGGCCAAGCACGAATACATGTGACCACCAACCTGTCTGGTTGGGCACGGGTACGGCTTGGGGGCTGTAAATCAGCAGCAGAACTCGAAGCTCCGTCCTCATGTGACTCCTCGGCTGACCTGACCGCAGGAGAAGCGATTGGCGGATCAACAGTGGAATGTGACGAATGAGGGCCGTAAAAGGCTGGATCTCGATTTATCACGGGTCTTTTTCCGTCCTCCTCAACCTGTCTGTCTGGTTTGGACAGACAATCCGTCAGGAGTACACCAATTTCGGGGTGCTTCTTGAAGAAGTCAATGAACCCCTTGGTGTATCCATGCATGAAAGAATGGGCTGGTTCCCAGTTGTTGTGACTCGAATCCAAGCCCCTCCAGTCACACAAAAACTTCCATTCGCTTTTTTCGTCACGTTGTGCCCCCGAATTTCCCTTGAGTTCGTACTTCCCCCCTTCGATGGCCGGATCCGATAAAAATTTCCAGGTCCAAAAAAGAGGATTAACTCTCCCTTTGGGGAAGGGATTTCTCTCTTGAGGCGGTCGCCGGACACTTCAATCTCCCTGTTGACATCCACATGCATCCTCCACCTGTTTTCCCCTAGACGGGCTGTAACAGCAAATGGCCCCTCCCACAAGGGAAGAAGCTTATCATCTCCGTCCAGAGTGGTTTCGGATTTGTGAAGCCAAACTCGATCGTCCACTTCAAAATTGTGTGGGTTTTTTCGGCCCTGATTCTGGACCCAGAGCCAGTCAGCCTGATGCTTATCAATTAATTTGGAGACAGTTTTCTCTGCCGTGTGGATTTCATCCAAAAACAAGGAAGCATCTTTACAGGGGCGAGGGTTATTCAAACGGCATGGTCCACCAACACTTCTTTCGTCCAAATACAATTTCATTTCGAGAAAGGCCATGGTACGAAGGCGTGTTGTGTTAACGGCGAAGCAAGGCAGAAGGAATCTCAATCCAATGGAAGTCTTTCTCACTGGCGAGTTCCTTACGAAGCATATTTATAAGTGAGCGGCCGGCTCCTTCGCCTGGCAGCGCTCGATGTGAGTGGATTTCACACCTGAGGTGATGGATTTCAAGGCAGGTACATAATTCTCTCCACCATTCGGAGGTGTACTCCTTACCTGAGTCCGTAATCACCTCGGATGGGACGTCCCAACCTCCCATCCATTTCTGCGCGCACCCTTGGCGGCTGCTTTGCCAGTCATCGACTCGATGTTACAAGGCAACACCTGGATGTACCCGGAGTGAGGGCTTCGAAAAAGGAGCACACCATTGACCTTTTTATTAGTCCAATGGCACTCTTCGTCTTTGAGTTCACCGAGATAGAAGAAATCACTGGTGACTCTGTTAAGGAGGCGCTCCAGAATGGGATGTGGCTTCAGATGGTCATGCTTCTCGGCGCTGAGGGGCGTTGAGACAGCACATTGGGCACATCCGGCAGCTACTCTCATGCAATGAGTGCAGAGACTCGAGCCAAATAACCTATGCTTAATCATGGACCATAATCTACGGCCATGTGCATGGGGGGACTCCCATTTGTGCCACCAGTTTAACACTCGAGGGGACAGGCCGTCTGGTGCGCACAATTTAAACTCCATCCACAGCTTCCCGCCATCCAACGAATATTCCGAATAAATTCCATCTTTGTGAGCATCTTTGGATTTTAAGTTCTCAAAGACCTCTTTGAACATGGAATCACCCATAAAATCGTTGGTCCATTCAGGGATGATGTGATAATCCTTTGGCAGGGGTGGAGTTTTGGCCGGATCTCGACGCTTAATGCCCTGAATCAACCAAAATCGACTTACAGGCCGATTGTACTTTGTCCGTTTCACACTCCCGGAGGAGGGATCCGTGACTTTCTCCACAACTTTCAGTGATTTGGTGATAATCTTCAGAGCATGCGCCGGAGCTGAGAAGTATGTGATGTCATGACACGGTAATGCATGCCGTTTAACAGAACATTGCATGCATTCACGTAGAATGAGCTTTTTTTCTTCTTGATCCCACTCGATTACGACGTGGCGGTTCTGCTCCGTACCATGGATGATGGTACTTTGCAGCCCCTCTGACGCGGGGTAAGCCCATCGGCTCAGAGCCTCCGCTACCGTGTTGTGTTTTCCGGGTAAATAAGACACATGGAGGTCAAACAGACTGAGAAATTGGTGCCATCTGGCCCGTCAGCCAGCTGGACCCGAAACCGTATCAATGTGTTCGGTGGCACAATATTCAAGAGACCGATGATTCGTCAGGACCTCGACTCGATTGATGCCTACCCACGATTGATACTTTTTCAGAGCGCAGATTATGGCATATGTTTCTTGCTCACGCGGCGACCATTGCCTTTGGCGTGGGGCTAGCTTCCGAGACCAAAATGCAAGAGGGTAATGATCGCCGGTGGCTTCATCAACCTGTTCAAGAACTGCTCCAATCGCGTACCTGGATGAGTTTGTTCTTATGTAGAAGGGTTTGTCAAGGGCCGCCTTCAAGTGATGGAAGGCCTCCTCGCATTCGTCAGTCCACTTGACACGCACCTTTGAACCTGCCTTGCCGGCATCTCTCCCTACTTTCAATAATTCAGTGAGGGGGGCGGGGAATTTTGCATAATTCGGCACAAATGTGTGGTAGAAATTGCAACAACCGAGAAATCCTCTCAATTCCGTAATAGTCGCAGGGCGTTTCCACTTCTGAATAGCGACGAGCTTCCCTGGACTGGGTCGGCGTGTACCATTCTCGAGAAGAGAACCACAAAGTTCGACAAAATTTGAAAAACAATTTTCGCTTCTTCGGCCCACAAATCAACTGATTGGCATCAAGGATGTCCATTACCTGGTCCAGCTGCTTTTCATGTAGGGCCACCAACTCCTCATCAGTCAGTCCTTGCCCTTCGGTCGCGATGATTATGTCATCTATGTACACACTGACGAAGGCACGAAGCTCAGGATCAGCTGTAAAAAGCACGTCCTCCATCATTCTCTGAAGGAATGAGGGCGCATTCTTCAGTCCCATGGGCATGACCGTCCACTGGACCGAGCCACATGGGGTGCACATACAAGTTAGAGGCCGGCTGTCCTACCTCAACGGCATTTGATGAAAGCCGTGACTGGGATCCAGCACAGAAAACAAACGACCTCTTGCTCTGTTGGCAATTTCCTCCTCAATGAGGGGAAGGGGGTGCGAATCTGCCTTCATTTCAGCGTTAAGATTTCGAAAATCAACAACCATTCGCCAACCATCTATCGTGTTTTGGTCTACAGGTGGCGGTTCCGTAACTGTAAATGGTGCACAGCACCACTCGCTGGTCATACAACCCTCAAGCCAAACTAACTTTCCTCAGATTCCTCTCAATTATGCTTCTCAGAATTTCATTTTTTTGTCCGCGGTTCTCATAGGGGCGCTGTTTCTTTGCCTTGTACCCCTCAAGAAGCCCGATGAAGGCTTCACATTTTTGGGGTTTGTGTATTGACTTGTGACACATGGCATTCAGCCATATCATTTGACCTGGTTCAGGGTAATATGTTGGTGAGTCAAGGAAAGGTCTTGAGTCCAGGGAATGATGGGTTTATGGCTGTGAATGTGTATGTTTACCTCTTTCCCCAACTTTGCTTTATTTGTGTTCATATGCCAATTTCAGGGCTTTCTTCCTTGGTGCAATTCTTGTACATGCCCGCCACCGTGGGAATACCGGTGTGCTGAACGAAAGCCCGCAGCCTGATTTGGATTGTGAATTGGGTTATTGCTACACTTGTGGGACTTGGTTGCTGCTCAGGGTTGAAGGAGGATTACATTTTCTATATTTTTGGATTTGGACCCTGGATTTTGAGGATTTTGATAAATGCAATCGTTGATCCGGAGCAAGTCAGCAGGGGTGACAGGCCGAAGGGGCACAGCGGGGGCCGGTCCTGGTAGGGACCTTCTTTATGGTAGCAGACGCTTACCTGCTGCCCCTACCAACCGCCGACATGGGGACTTGGGCCCTTATGAGCCCTGCCCAAGTACGCCCCGGGTGCGTATTGTGGACTCGGTGGAGACCACGCCGGAGATTGGAGCCATAGAAGGACCGAGACGTTCAAGAGCATGGCGAACTCCGGAAGTTGAAGCCCGAAGAGAAGAACGACACTCGGGAAGAGGAGGACGTGACATGGAGGACCTGGTCTCCATGTGTGAGCGTCGCTGCCGAAAGGCATGCAACCTCCGCTCCGCCGCGGAGGACTCCGATGAAGCATGCCATTCAGGCAGCAGTGGAGGACGGGCCCGGCGCTACCGGAAGTGCGGGTCACCCAAGTCCGCGGCAAGGGACGCCGGGGCTATGGACACGGACCCCAGCCCGGTCAGGCTGTGGGAATCCGAGGGGCACTCCGAGGGCTATCGGACAGCCCACGAGCCACCTTCGGAGACGGAGATGTCCGCGCCGATCGCCAGGGCGCATACGGCCCCTGAGCCCGCCCTGCAGCACGACCCCGAGGGCTTGGAGAGGCCAGCCAGGGCCCGGACGGCACCTGTGCCCCGGCACACGGGACCAGAGACGGACGCCATAGGCGATACGCCCATGGGCGATGAGTCTGAGGTGCCGGGAACCGCGGGATGTGCTGAATCCGGCGGAAAGCACGCTGCGTGCCACTGCGAGCACGTGTCCTTCCTCATGGGCAAGTACCCGAAGATGGGGATGGACGCCATCGTGCATCATCTGGACCGCCTGGACAACGCCAAGGATGCCCTAGAGGAGGACGTCGCGGGGATCCTGGACGATCAGTCGGCCGCGGAGAACCACATGGAGGAGCTGCGAGCGGGTCAGGCCCGGTACCGGGAGAATCTGGAGCTGGCCCTGCAGAAGCAGCAGCAAGTGGTGGACAGCCTCCTCCACTTAGTGGAGGACATGTCGGGACGCCTGAGAAGGTTAGAGGAGCGACAGCCCCTCGCCTCGGGTCCGGAGCTCCCGGCAAAGCCGGCCGCGGTAGAGCTGGTGGAGCGGGTTAAGACCCTCAGGAGCGCCATGGAGAAACCCATGGGCGGCCCTACAGAGGCACCATACGCGCTTCCGCGTGTTGACCCGGGTGCGTTGCCGTTTGTTCCCCTATTCAGCGAGTCCACAATGCTCGGGGAACACACGGCACCGGCTGGGTCCATGCGGGAAGGGCACGTAGCCACGGACCCGAGGAGCCTGACAGTGCAGATGTCCCATGCCGCCCAGGATCTACCGCCAAGTACGACTACCTATGCAGTTTATGCGGAAGAGGAGATCCAGAACCAGACCATGCAGGGGCGAACCATGGGAAGCGCCGGCGGACATGGTCGAGGCCATCCAAGCGGAAACCTCTGGGCGAAGGACCCCAATACGGGGATATGGACGGCCGATGGAGCAAGTCCTTCCCGCATTCCAAACCCCATGGGTTCAGGCCCAACTGGACCGCACTCCATGGAGGAGAGGGATGTACGGGGAGTGTACTCACACCCCCCGGCCACAGGTGGTATCCGTTTCGGTGGAGTGGTGGCTGGAGACGTCGGAGACGCCATCAGGATTGACGACCTCAGGGGAATCAAAATCCCCTACTACGATGGCAACCCCTCCAACCTGGATGACTTCATCCTGGACTGGGAGGACTTCGCCGAGGAGGTCGTCGGCGAGATGCGGGGAGCGCCGCGGGATAAGTGGGTATGCCGGACATTCCCACACCGGCTGGCGCAGGACCTGAAGGAGGAGCTGCGGGATCAGATCCGAGAAGGATTGATCCGTACGGAGCAGGCCTGCCTTCAGTGGCTGGAGGACGAGGAGCGGGTGGACGCTCCGAACCAAAAGCTGGAGGACCTGTGGTCCATTCCGCTGCCGCTGGACCGCGGTGAGTTGCGGGTCCGGGAGTGGAACCGGTATCTGCGGAAGTACCGCAGATGCCTCAAGCTGGTGGAGGATTGGAACGAGGCCAGCGAGATCCGCCACCTCCTGAAGGACGTCCTCCCCGGGAACTGGAAGAGGCGAGTGGAGGACGAGGAGAAGAAGCGCGCGAAGAAGCGCGTGGCGGTGAGGATTATGGCGGCGGAGGATACCCATGCGGGTATCATGGAGTTCTTCAGGAGGAACCTGGGCGAACCCAACCGGATGTTGGGCCTGAAGAACGCCGTGTACGTGGAGGTATTCGGGGACTCCATGGGGCAAAGGTTGCTGCGCCTCAACAACGTGGAGTGGAGGCGCGGGGAGCCGCTGAGGATGCAAGTCATCTTCGCCCGCATGAGCCTTGACGAGATCGTGAAGTACATCACGGTGGAGTTGAAGCTCAATGCGAAGAACGAGGTGCACGTGCAGGATCGACATGGTCATGGACAACGAGGACACCGAGACGACCGCCATCATCGGGAGATCCAGGGGGACACGGCCAACTCCGCGGAGGATGGAAGTGGAAGTGGCCAAGACCACTGGTCCCGGGAGGATCACGAGGAGGCCCATTTCTTCGCGTTTGTGGCGCACAACGTGAAGAGCCATGGGCAGGATCGGTCCAGATGGAGCCAGGTGGGACCCAAGAAGGGAAAAGAGCCAAGGAGGATCGGGAACCCAGCGCTCTCGTTCCGAGAGTACAGGTCTCAGCACGACGGGTGCTGGGTCTGTTATGGCAAGGGAAACAACCATGCACACGACCACCGTCAGTGCAAGGTGTACGAGGCGGACAAGAAGGCCTACTTCGCCGCCCACCCCGAGAAGAAGCCCAAGGAGCAGCGGATTTCCGATTGGAAGGCGAAGGGCGGAGACGGGGGAAAAGGCCAAGGCAAAGGCCAAGGAAAAGGCGGAGGAAGAGGCTATGGTGGTGGACCTGGCCAAGACCGACGAGTGAGGTCGATCGAGGAGGTTGCTGAGGACATGTTGAGGACGTTGGAGGAGCTCAAAGCCCAGCAACGTGGTGGACAAAGTCCTGGCGGATCGCAGCCGGATGGGGCTGCGGGAAGCCAAGTCTAGAGGAGCCCCCACGGGAGTGGGACCTCGGAGGTCTCTCCTCTGGAAATCAGTGGAATCCCTGAGAAAGCGAAGGCAAATCGGGTGCCAAAGAAGGCTCCGGAAGAGCCAAAACCACTGAGTTTCGCCACTCCCAACCCCTGGAGCGCCCTGCCAAGGGAAGTACATGTGGGTACGGGACATGGCAACAAGGAAGGAGCGACCACGGAGAGCCCCGTGGACGGGCAGGACCAACCCAAGATCTACACCATCCGTGACCATACCCTTGAAGTCCTGATGCACCCGGACGTGCTAGAGTTGCATGCCGTGAGAGTCGTCCATACACCTCATGGCGACGAGCGGCAGTTGCACTTGAAAGTGCGAGTACGGTGCGGACGAGGGGAGAAGGTGGTGGATGTGTTGGTGGATACGGGTGCCCAGGTGAGCCTGGTCCGGAGAGGGTTGTTCAAGGAGGAACTCCTGCAAGCCAGCCGGAGACCGGTCCGCCTGAAGGTTGCCAACGGAGAGATTATGGATGGCGGTACCCATGAGGCCACCATCAGTATGGAATTCTGGGAGCATGAGCGCTTGAACCGCCCTGATCAGGCGAAGAGAAGCACTCTATCCGGGAACTTCTATGTGGCCGACATTACCGATTGGGATATGATCATGGGGTATGACTTCATGGTGGCAAACGCCATTGGAGCCCTTCCCCATCGCGCAACGCTGGTCCGGGAGGATGACGAATGCCTCACATGGGTGTCCACGGATTATGCGTGCGGGTCATCCCAATGGAATGCTGAGGAAGAGGATCGGATCGTCCAAGCGGTGCAAGCTGTGGGTGCCAAGTCCAGAGGAGACCGTGGGGTTCAGCTCACGGAGTATGGAATGGCGCCGCAGGTGTATACCAGGATGATCCAGACGCTGGGAGCCGAAGCGCCCGAGACGGACGTCTTTGCTTCCCGGGATGCCCCACTTCTGCGCAAGTGTCGGAGGCATTGGCATCGAGGAGACTCAGCCTGGCACAGGCATTGGGGTTTGAAGGAGTGGGGACCCATGTATTGGCATGGCTCCCTGGATAATACCAGACGTACGGTGGAGAAGATCATCGCGGATAGGGCGAAGGGGATCCTGGTCGTAACCGGCATAGGATCCACCCCATGTCCGCTGGAGAGTCTCAAGTCGACGCTGGACTCCATCACCCTGAACGAGATGTCATTCGGGCCAGAGGAGGAGCTGTTCATCGACGCCAAGGGTGTATCAATGCCCTCCCCGGGTCAAGCGTGGGGTACCAAGGCTTTCCTGGTGGATGGGGCGCGAGCCCAGCCCACGGGTGATGAAGCATTCATCCGTAGGGTGGAGGCGGTGCCCATGAAGGTCATGTTTGAGCCCAAGGAGGGGACGGATCAGCCTATTGATGGCATTGACGTCCTGTCCCACGCCAAGATCGACGACGTCGTCAACTACATGCGGATGGGGATGCACGACCGTGTGGCAGCCAAGAAGAGGCGGGCCATGGTCACATCTCCGCATTGGTGGGATGACAAGATGTTGGTCACCGGCAAGTACGAGAAGGACGGGTTTGTGGCGAGGGTCATGGATCACATCGCGGACCAATACGATGGTCCGGTTGGGTCGGACCCACCAACATGGGATTTTCCAAGAGTGGGTGCCGATAGCGACAGTCACCAGCCCGAGGCCGCAAATTTCCGAAGATTATCGGTGGGAAGAGCTCCCCACGACGATGAAGACGGCATATCGGACGAGGAGAAGTCGGAATCGGACCCAGAAGAGGCCTATACCGCAGTGCGGTCGGTTGTGTCTATACCGAAGCAAGCGCCTGACGAGGCCCAGGAGAACCCGAAGGTCGCCGAGCTGAAGGAGAGGCTGATCAAGGCCTATCCGCGGCTATTCAGTGGCGTCGCCAACAAGAACCCTCCAGATCGCGGGAGGTTTGGTACAGCGAGGATCAAGCTGAGGCCGAACCCGAAGATCTATCGTCATCGGGAGTACCAACTTCAGGGCGATCGGGCCGAGGCCATGAAGAAGCTGTTGGCCGAGTTCATTGAGCGGGGCTGGATCGAACCCTCCGACAGTGAATGGGCCAGCCCAGCCTTCATTGTGCCCAAGAGGGAGAAGGGCGAGTGGAGGTTGGTGGTTGATTACAGAGGTTTGAACGAGCAGACCGAGCACGACTCGTACTCCCTTCCCCTGATCGACTCCATCCTCCAAAAGCAACAGAAAAAGCGGCTTTTCACGGTGTTGGACCTGAAACACGGTTACCACCAGATGCCGCTACACCCGGATTCCAGGCCCTGCACAGCGATGTCGACGCCGCTGGGGCCCATGCAGTGGAAAGTGGTGCCTATGGGTGCCAAGAATGGCAACGCCGCTTTCCAGCGCATGATGGAGGACCTACTCGGTCCTGTCCGGGACTGTGCCGACCCCTTCGTGGATGACATCATCATCGGGTCCGGCACGGAGAACATGACTGAGGACGAGCTCATCGAAGCGCATGAGAAGGATCTGCGCCGAGTGCTCAGCGAGTTGGACAAGCACAACATGGTGTGCAAGCCCACCAAAGCCTCACTCTTCGTGAAGGAAGTAGAGTTCGCGGGTCACGTGGTTGGCCACGGGCAACGCCGTCCCATGCCTGGGAAGCTGGCGTCCCTGCACCATTGGGAGAAGCCCCAGACCATCAGCGAACTCCGGTCCTTCATGGGGTTCTGCAACTACTATTCGGGCTATGTCCGGATGTATGCAGAACTGTCGGGGCCGCTGCACAAGATGCTGCAGATGGGCAAGTTCGACGGCCGGAAGGGGAGCAAGAAGAAGCTTGCCTGGACCCCTGAGGCTGAGGATGCGTTCAACAGCCTGAAGGAGCGACTCCTGGGGCAGTTGGGGCTATTCCTGGTGGACCCGGACAAGGGATTCGTGCTACGGACGGACGCCTCGGACTATGCTGTGGGGGCAGTCCTCGAGCAGGTCCGAGACGACGGGTCACATGTGCCCGTGGCGTTCTGGAGCCGGATCCTGGCCGAGGGCCAACGCCGCACCTGGACCGCGAGGGAGAAGGAGACGTACGCCATTGTTTGTGCGCTCAGGAAGTGGTCTGGCCACATCGGATTGCAACCGGTGGTGGTTTGTACGGACCATCAGTCCTTGCAGAGCTGGCACAAGGAGCACGTCGATACCCCCTCGGGACCGGCGGCAAGGAGGGCCCGATGGCATGAGACGTTCGCCAAGTTCGACCTCAGCGTCGTATACGTCCCGGGGAAGGACAACACTGTGGCAGACTGCCTCAGTCGGTGGGCCTACCCCGCGGGCAAGGCTTGGATGGACATATCCAGCCATGGGGACGCCGAGGAAACCGAGGAGGCCAAGCGCATCATCGAGATGGAGAAGGTCATGGAGCAAGAGGGGGTCAAGTGCTTTGTGGTGATGGCAAACCGTACGGACCTGGCCAAGTTCCGGGGTGCCCGCGTCCAAGCTATTCGAGAGGAAACCCTCGAGCAATGGATGGTGGCCCCTGTAGAGCTAGTCAGGTCGGTGCTCACAGAGGACTGGTTGGATGACTACGCGGCATCCGAGCACTGGAGCAAGTACTGGAATGCCGTGAGCGCCCCGTCGGACGACGAATGGCCCGAGGGCTTGACCGAGGATGGCGACAAGTTATTCCTCAAGGACAAGCTGCTGGTGCCCGAGAACCGAGTGGAGGAGCTCATTGACCATTGGCACGACGCCCAGCTCATGCACCCTGGCCGAGACAAGATGCAGCAGGACCTGGAGTGGCGTTTCAAGTTCCCTCCGGGGTACAACGCCATCCTGGATAGGTACTGCAGCGACTGTGCCGTGTGTCGGGCCACGAAGAGCCCCAACCACTCCACAGCGGGCAACCCGGTGTATACGGCTATACCGGAGGCCCCTATGCGGTCCGTGGCCATGGATGTATTCGCCATGCCTGAGGTCACCGTGGAAGGAGAGACCTACGACTGTGTCATTCTGGCGGTGGATAGGCACAGTGGGTATATCGTGGCGGTCCCTGGCAAGAAGTCCAAGAAGAAGGACAAGAAGGACAAGCATGGAGTGGGGCTGCAGGCCAAGACCGTCGCTAATGCCATGATCAGGCATTGGCTGACGATCTTCGATGTCCCAGCTGTCATCTGCAGCGATCGGGGCAGTCAATTCGTGGGGACGTGGTTCAAGACGATGTGCAAGCACATGGGGATTCGGCATGCCAAGACTGTGGCGTACCACAGCCGGTCGAATGGCCGGGCTGAGGTGGCCCGGCGGCAGATGTTCGAGAAGTTCTGCCAGCTGCACATCGACGAACCGGGCCGGAATTGGTATAATTCGCTGTGGAGGGTACTCCAAGCGTATCACGACCTTCCGGGGCCCACTGGACTGTCGCCCCATCGCATCCTGTTCCTACGGGATCGAGTGTCGCGCACTCTCCCGTGGATGAACCATGGCAAAGTGGCCCGGGATGCGAATGCCATGATGGCTGAGGCGGACGACACGGCGGCCAAAGTGTGCAAGGCACTTCAGGACGAGCGAGACAAGAGGGCCAAGTACTTCAAGCAGGGAAAGGTCCAGAAGTATGCTCTCCAAGACACCGTGTGGGTGGAGCGGCACCACAAGGATGTCCTGTCCAGGCATCGGCAGGCATCTTGGTATGTGCCGGGGGTAATCGTGCGGAAGGTCGGGCAGGATGTGTATGCGGTTCGTGTGGGGGATAACAAGATCCTGGACCGCGACCATACCCAGCTTCGTCCCCGAGCACCAGACCCCAGCGGACGTCCCGTCACCTTCGAGTTCACGGCCGGCGATGTGGACTCGGACGACGAGGGTGAGGACGACGACTTCACCGCCGAGAAGATCCTGGCGGACAAGCCGGACCCGGGGACGCCTGGGGGTAGGCTTTACAAAGTCCGTTGGAAGGGCTTCGCCGCATCCAGGGACTCGTGGGAGCCTCCGAGCAGTTTTGTGCCGAGGTACACCACGGTCTGGATGGACTACCTAAAGAAAAAGGATATTTCTTTGGATGTCAAGGACGTGTTGGTCCATTTGGTTGCTGATGTAGCACCGTAATGGATCCCCCCTTGGCATTTTGTTTGTTTCGGTGAATGAGGAGACGGGTGAGGGCGTTCATCCGGGGATTTTTCGGCCTTGATTGGCCATATACCCCCTTCACTCGATCTACACATATATATTTCATTGTGGTATACTTATTTAGGTCGACCGACGACGTTTTTCTATCTTTGATCCCCTTGGTCCATGTTGTAGATCAAGAGGAGACCGGATATGGCGTAGGGCGCTGAGTATCAGTGTCCTCACCCCTCCCTTGGGGCATGGGGGACGCCTACGACGTGTGTGGGGCCTCCATGTGTTCTTGGGACATGGGGGGGGGGGTTGGAGCCCATTGGGGTCCTCCCGTCCTCTCTTCATTGGTTTCCGAGCGGATACAACGCTCTGAGAAGGGGGGTGAAGCCGGTTCGGACCCCCGTGGCCATCTTGGGGTCACTTGGGGTGTGTATCTATGTGCCGGCAACCCGCCATTGGCTGATATCATACTCTCCCATCCACCTGATCTAACACGATGTGATAGTGTGATAGGTTTGGCCATTCCGGCTATGAGCGGCCATATTCAGAACCAAGGCGCCGCCAGCGAAGATTTATATATCAGAATATCAGGAATCAACAGGGTTTTATTATCATAATGTTTCCGTAATTTTTCAGCCTTTCGTTCTGATGGTCAATGTATCGGCGACTGTCAGTTGGCTCGCGATTTTGCGTTAACCGATTGGTTAACTGTTATTTCCTGATATTTTGGCGGATATTCCGTTGAAGGGTCAGATTTCATCAGCAAAGGGTTCGTTGCATCCGCAATTCTCTAAATAAGCACTCGAAATTTTAATCAGAATTTTTCGCGATGTCGAAATCGGATTTTCGACCTCGACATCGCCGCACTTGATTTGGACTTCTTCGAATGGTCATACTCCCTTCCCTATGCCCGAATCAGGTTTCCCTTATACTTGCCACCCATTTGACTTGGAGATATAAGGGAAACAAAAGTGAATCGTGGGACCACTTTGAAGGACCATATCTACGCGCGAGTGTGAGGAAAAAGAATAAGGAAGGTTGGGTTGCAAGCGCCTTAGTCTCAGGTTAATTTAGGAAGCATCAAACGCCTTTGGTGCGCACACATGCCCGGTGTAGCAAGGGAAAAGGGTCAAGAGGGTATAAAGTGATATATAACTCTTGGACCGTGCAACTGAATATTTTAATGCGACTTTCGAGTGTGCCGCATGAGTGTTGGGGTTGCATAGCAACTTTCCTTGGGTTCCTACGTATTTTTAACGTGAAGTTATGTCAATGGAGGGACATGGCATATCATGGTGGGAGCCATATTTTGAGGGTATGTGTTGTATGCATGGTATATGTTTGATATGCTCACGCCCATGTTATATATCTTCGTGTGGCCGAAGAGATGGGGAGCCATACGTGACAAGGGCTTTGCCCATGTCCCAATTGTGGAATTCAAAGCGCTAGACCAAGTCTACCGCGTATGTATTGCTCATGGTATGTTTAACAAAGAGATCCATGGGTGCACTCCCATTTTCATGGGGCATGTAGATATTAGTGGCGAAGGTATCTCCATGCGCCCGATTGGGGATCCAAGTGGGGGAATTGTTCGTAAATGGTTCCAATCATTTGTGTATTGAACCATGAGCGGATATCATGGGTGAGCATAGAGATATACTATCATGACAACTTTGTATTTGGTCATATTTTCATGTTTTTGACCTCAATTTGTGCTCATTTTTGCGTTTTGTGTACTCAGCTGGTCTGCTAACAGCAAGGAGCCTATGGTGAGTCGAACCATGGTATGTTGTTCATATGTTGGCATATGCTTTGGAGTTGAACACCACCATATGCCGGATCGCATACTCCATTTGGCTTGGCGCACGAAGGATTATAAGAATTGGTCTCAAGATCATGGGCTGACTTGGGCAGTGCGTGGCGCCCATATCCGAAGGGGTTTCGAGGGTAAAATGGGGATGTACATGGGCATTGGCCTTTGGTCTCTATCCTCCATGAATATTAGACTTCGATTCCATGCATGCTTTGAGCCTTCGGATAAGTGGTAACTTCAATTTTGAGCAAATATTTGATATATGGCCAATATGGTGTGAATTGGCAGTTTTTTGGCATGTTATGAGTTCAAACTCATAGGTCATTTCTCCAAGCCCAATCGACTCCAAGTAGAACCAAGGTTATGTCAGGGTAGGGCATGGTCCTGGGTGCCACTCTAGGCCATGACACGCCACCTCCCCTATTGGGATAGGACTTAGAGGCTTGGGAGTGAACACATTTTGGGGGTTTGTGTATTGACTTGTGACACATGGCATTCAGCCATATCATTTGACCTGGTTCAGGGTAATATGTTGGTGAGTCAAGGGAAGGTCTTGAGTCCAGGGAATGATGGGTTTATGGCTGTGAATGTGTATGTTTACCTCTTTCCCCAACTTTGCTTTATTTGTGTTCATATGCCAATTTCAGGGCTTTCTTCCTTGGTGCAATTCTTGTACATGCCCGCCACCGTGGGAATACCGGTGTGCTGAACGAAAGCCCGCAGCCTGATTTGGATTGTGAATTGGGTTATTGCTACACTTGTGGGATCTGGTTGCTGTTCAGGGTTGAAGGAGGATTACATTTTCTATATTTTTGGATTTGGACCCTGGATTTTGAGGATTTTGATAAATGCAATCGTTGATCCGGAGCAAGTCAGCAGGGGTGACAGGCGGAAGGGGCACAGCGGGGGCCGGTCCTGGTAGGGACCTTCTTTACCAGAGCGCCGAGATGTCACTCCATTTCTTGATTCTCCCACTCAATCCACCAATAATCTACCTCATTCTCTACCAGGGCATGGTTTGGTATCGATTCTCGATACGTTTACATGCTTTTTAGCCCTTAACCTAATGTTTTACTGCCCGGAGGACTGTTCGTCACTCCTCATTCTGTCTCATTTCAGGTTCATCCATCCTGATTCAGTGCCAATTCAGCCCAAATCAGGTCAGATCAAGCAGATTTCGCCCCATCGAGGCTACATTTCTATTTTTTTCTGGGACTTGCCCGCACTACGTTCTTCGTTGACGTAGCGACACACCCCAGTGTGTTTTTGGAGGGGGAGTGTAAGTGCGGCTAACCCCCATCTGCTCAGATTTTCACAGATCTGCCCCAGATTGGCTACATTTTGGTCATTTTCTCTGCTTCGGCGGAATCGCCGCCCCGCAGCTCAGTCTCAGGATCAGACCTATATATTTCTGATGTGCCGGATCTGATTCCGCGGTCCATTCATCGTAAATCCGCCGCGTTCCGATCATTTACCCGGAATCGCCATTTGCTGCTGATGCGCGTGCGCGAGCCAGATCGGCCAAATATTTTTTCACAATCGGATTTATATAAATCTTTTCAGATAGATATGGACACTCAGATGTACTTAGGAATATCCGCATCAATTTTCTTCATAGACTGGGATTTTTTGCCGGATAACAATCAGCATGGATCTTGCCTCCGTTGTCGCCGCTCTTGCCTCCGTTGGTGTCCGTGTATCCGGTTCTGCCCCCAACAGCAGCGTTCAGGTCGACTCCTCGCGTGCCTGCCCCCCCGGTCTTGCCGGCCCTGAGCCCTCCGGCACCATCAACGACCTAGGGCAGCACTTTCAGAGTGGGGGGTGGATTGCAGCCGTGGGATCGCCCACAGGCGCCGCAGGAGAGGGGCGAAGGTGGAGCGCAGCCGTGGGATCGCCCACTGGCGCTCCTGGGGGAGGGTGGAGGGTAGGAGGGCAGCCGTGGGACGGCCGACTGGCGCTGCCAAGGAAGGGAGGTGTGTGAGGGGCAGGGGCAGGGGGCAGGGGGCAGAGGGGAGGACCACCTATGCGGGGCACCTTTAGGGTTCCCGCTCCCTTTGACACATGAAGTGACGCACCTGCAGACGTGCAGCAGACGGTGGGAGGGGAGGCGACACGGGGATACAGTACTGGCTATGCAATACACACCATTGTGCAGGTAGACAGGTAGGTAATACTAGCAGGCAAATAATAAAAAGTCAGTAGTCCCTTGGTTCAGGGGGGTGAGTGAGGGCCCCGCCAGATCGCTGGCTGCCCAGCCTAGGGTAAGTGAGGGCTCCGCCAGACCGCTAGCTGCCGAGCCTGGGGGAGAGTGCGGGCTTCGCCAGATCGCTGGCTGTCGAGCATGAGAGAGCGGGAGACCTCTGGCTGCAGCGCCTGTAAGGGTGCATCGCGCAGAGTGGCGGGGGGGGGGGGCGGCCACAGCGGCCGTGGCTTGTGTTTCTACACCCCTTCCACCCAGGATCGCCTGAGCTTGCCACGCCATCTCAGAGGCGACAGGGCACTGCCGAGCGGGACAAGCTTCCGCAGACAGGAAAACTGCAGTGGGGGGGGGGGGGGGCTGCAGTTGACAGAGAAGAGGTGGATGACGGAGAGCGGGTAAAAAAAGTAAAGAAAAAAAACCTGGGGGAGGAAGACACCTTTCCCGGAAATTCAGTGCGGGGCGGAGACCCCCCGGTCTCCAGTGGAGCTTAATCTCCTTTCACACTGAAGTGTTCGGGAACTGTGACCCGTGGAGTGAAGGTGAAGTGAGGTGGAGGGTGTCTGTCTTAGTGACTGTGCGGCAGGTAGCACCAGAGCGTTTTTGTTTGGATGTTTGTTGATGGGGGCGGGTGATTTAATTTTTGGGAAAGAGAGTTGAGTGGGGTGGTGGGCTGATGTGCTGTAGATGGAGACTGAGCTTTTCCAGGGGTTGTCAGTGGTGTCTGGCTGCAGAGTGTGCGGGTCTGGTATGGGGTTATTTCTGAGCGACTGTTGGACGTCTTGCAGTGTTGTTTTGACGCGTTGGCGTTGTTTTTTCATGGCAGAGTAGAGGTGATTTCTGTGTTGAGTGTAGGTGAGTGCAGGTGGGGGTGAACGGAGAAGGTTACTGAGAGAGTTAGGAATCAGTGTAGGGATGAAGTTGCGGCGGTCACCCAGTGTTGCGGTGGTCCACCAATCAGAAATGAGGTCGTTGAAAGGGGAAGGCCAGGCGTTGATGATGGCTTGGCATAGGTGTGCAGTGGCTGTGCATTCAGCTACCACTGTTATAGGGTCCAGAGGGTGTTTCTGGAGACATTTGGGGCAGGGGTATTTTTTAAGGATGTAGTGTGGTTGGTAACCCGTCCAACGAGTCTTTGTCCGCTTCCTGGAACCCGCGAGCATCAAGACGAGATTTCGGAGTGACAGTGCGATCATCAAGAACCTTCTCGGTATTACCCCAGCGCGTCGTAGCAACTGTGTGCCCTAGATCAGGAACCAACTCGTAGACACCACAGCAGTCCCAACTGGCCAGCTCCCGTTGCTTTGCCTCCAAAAAAGTCCGGCTCCGCCACACGGGCAGCAGATACCTCGCCATGTGACTTCTTCCTTTTCAGAGCCACATTCGCAAGGCAAAAGGCAAAGAGGAGCAGCTCATCTTGAGAGTCAGCACAGAAGGCATTCACAATTCGAGGAACAGTCGCACCTTGCTGTTTCCACAACCCTGAGAGTTCTGTCACACACACCACAGAGTGGCAAGCCGCCTCCACACACCCATGCATATTTAGCGGCTTGCCATGCCCCACAAACGCAAGAAGATGAGGCACCCCGTTCACGTGAACCTCGTCCCGTGTAATAACATTGCCCGCCTAATGACAATCCTCAGGACGAACATCCAAGGAATCATCCACATCCGCAGATGGCACCACAAAGCGCTTGTTCACCGACACCTCAGGCAGAACAATGCTGGTATGCGCTCCCGCCACATCAGCTGCCTCCTGAGATTGGTCTTCAGGAACATTTCTCTCCAGCTTCCCTAGATTAGCGTCTTAAGGTCAAAGCTGTTCTACTCAACTCAACCCTATTCCATCTGTCAATTGAACAGAATTGAATAAAATTGAACATTGACAAAATTGAACACATAGCGCGCCGACATTTTGCACTCGCGTGCGCAGTCAAAAAGACACAAATAGACGTCATGTACAGCCACACACAGCTTTAAAGCTCATAAAAGTTGAGGATTTTACAGTGTGTGGTGATAAAATACAATGCTGTTCATGTACGTTAATTTTGTGTTGCTCGAAATTGCTGTGCGCACTATTGATCGTGGTGCGCGCTACTCATGTTCAATTTTTATGTGTAGATAATGGCCTCTCGCAACATCTATGACCCTCATGGACTCCATGATTTCCTGTTAAATGCAACACGTGCAACTTCCATCTTTGATGATGACGTTGTTGACGTGCTTGCAAACTTTTTCATACAAACACCACGATACCGCAACCTTCTAAAGAAGGTGTGTGATACGGCCCATGGTGGTAATATCGTTCAACGTTGTACACAAGAAGCGTTGAACGCCCATGGTACGCTTATTTGCACACCTATACGTGCGGTAGAGCTCATTGTGGATTTAAGGATGGCACGTGCGAGGTATCCTATACTACAAGAGTTCATGAGTGACTTCGTTCACAAATTTACCCAAAAGCTCCGTGTACAATGGTCTCCACGCTTACCTTCGTTGAAGTCCATCAACGATAAGTGGAGGGAATTGTGTAGTGAAATGCGGCTAGAGCCTCCAGAACTTAGTACACAAGACAGAGCTATTAGGATGTCATGGAGTATCCTAGAGGTTGTCAAAATTATACAACGACATAAGGTGTTACATAGTGCATGGGATACTTCCATGCCTTTGACCCTTATTGTCCGCGGGAACGCATTCCCTGTTGCACTCAATGGTCCCAATTATGCATAACATTTGCTAATTGGGGCCAATTGGCCCGGAACTTGTCACACCAATTCATCATTGGTGTGGCATATTGCGATGACAAGGATGCTACAATCCTTGCCAACCTTTGGGAAACAAATATCAAGGTATGCGTTACGATGCGTCCTTCGTGGTTAATCACATCCGATTGTTCAATTTACGAATTGAACTTTCAACTCGTTCAATTGAACATTCAATTGAACATTACAACTTACCATGCACCTTCTTCTGTTTCTAGTTGTTGCAAGCTCTCATTGACGGTGCAACACTTGAGTGGTTCGGGAAGAAGTAGCATTGCAAAGTCTGGTTCGGGGGTGAGGAGCCGTGGTTGCGGCCATGGTTGGGATTATCGGAATATTGGGAGATCGCTAGTATATATGCATTTGCCATTTGGCAAAGGGCCCAACGATGCCAATTGGCGTACCAATGCCGCGGAAGCCACATACCGTACGGGTGGTGGTCCTTGTATGCAACGATGTGGTTGTATGAGACCACCACCCATTCGTTTGGACCGTTGGCGATTTGTACAATCTATTCTCAATGGCCTCATGGCCATAGGTCGTTTAATTTGTACATATATAGAGGATTCCGTTGAGAACTATCATGATAGTAAGGGCATTGCTATCAACAAAACGTGTAGAGTACGGTGGTCCTTAGGTAAGACCTCCAAGCCAACTGGTGAGTGTACATGGAGGCTCATGCTTATGTGGTATTGCATGCATGTGAATGGATAATTCCTTTGCTTTTGTCCGTTGGTGTGGCCTTTTCTCTCTAAAGCCTCAAAGTGAGTTTGAAAGGAGCCGTGGCAAGCAACGTTGAGGAGGAAGCAAAAAAGGAGGAAGTGGAAGAGGAAGAGGAACCAACCAATGATGTGGATGACCCAAACGAGGAAAAGGAACCAACCAATGATGCGCATGAGGAAGAGGAATGCAAGGAAGTAGAGGGAGTGGTTGAGGAAGATGGGGTCCCTCCAACAAGGGCCCCTCTACGTCTTAAAGACCTAGATAAATTTTGGGTTCCCATGCAATTGGAAATGGAAAATGATTCGGAGTGTGTTAAGGAGTGGGTTGTTTGTTGTGGGTGTGATGCCACGCTTTTGCGTGGCTCGGATTTAGATGATGCTCCGAGGAGTGAATGGACAAAGGCCACCCGTCCCGGTTGGCGAATGCTCATCATGCCCCCGCAACTACCGGGGGAAGATGACATTAGCCTCGTGGCGGTAAAAAAAATTGATTGTGAAAAGTCCTATGAGGAGGCGGAGGCCCGGAGGGTGCAATACAAGGCCTATGCCAAGGTGTAGGACAAGTGTATTCATCAATACATGGTCTTCACACTTTTTTTATGATAGTGTTCATTCCATCGTATAGTGTGTACTGATCCTCTTGTTGTTCAATGGAATTTTCAACTCCATCAATTGTGAGAAAATTGCATAAAATAGGGTATGCAAGGGTCGCAAGGGTTTAAAAATCAATGGTAGGTGTTTGACATACATTGTGTGAAATGGTTGTCATGGTTTTGAAAATATGAAACCACATGAGGTGCCACTAAATGGGAATTAGACATGGTGGAAAGTAGTTGTTCAATTGAAATCTATGGTACTCAATTGAGCAGACTTGATTGAGTTGAGTAGAACGGTTTTGACCTTAAAACGACAATCTAAGGCAGAGTCTGGCCGAGTGCCCACAACCGAAGCCTCATGGCGGACCGCAATAGTCGGCAGCCTCTTGACACCACCACCATGTCTGACAAGCAGTAGGCCCACATCAACACCTACCACAGCAGCAGGTTCTTTCCAGGAAACAACACCTTGTTTGGGTGGTTCATGATAATAATAAACCCGATGACCCTGTGCAAAGACCACATCCTGCTTCGTAGCCCCTTGAAACCGCTCAGCCTCCTTCATCTTACACTTCACATCAGCCGCATGAAAGAGCTCCCGCATCTTATACATTTGTGATAAAAAATGAACCATGTAGTGCCCCACGTGATCAGCCGCAACATCATAGGAGCCCAGAGCCGGCAAATCACAATCGCCATAATCCGGCCACCTCCAACTAACACCGAACACAATCTGATGTGGACTATACCCAAGTTTCGCATTGGGAAAAATATTCTTCCCCATTTGCGCCAAATTCACACATTCACTCAGGGTCACGGAAGGATAGACTTCAAGCAACATATCACTCAAAGTCCGCAACTTGGCATGCTGCCGCTCCACTCCCCCCATGCTCCAATGAGCCCCACTGGCCGCAGTCTTCAGCTCAATCCCGTATCGATCAGCCAACGTGCGAACAACATCGTTCTCGAACTCACCCCCAAGATCAGTGAGTACACCACCAGGAACACCAAAATATTTAATCCATTTGTCCAGAAACGCCCTCGAAATTTTCACTGCTTCCTTCGACTGCAGAACAGCTCCTTGCAAATATCGGGAGAAGAGACAGCAAACATGCAAAACAGGGTGCTGCCTGAGAAACCACACATCCATCCCAACAGTATGGTTGAACAACGGCTCTCGAGGCAATGCAGTTCGTGGCCTTCGAGGCATCGATTTGCGACGTTCACACAGATCACATTTGAACATCTTCAACACCTCAAGAACTGCCTTCTGGGATCTCCCGGAAAAACGCTTCGCAAACATTTGCGCCATGGTCGTCGAATCAGGATGCCTCATCTTGACATGCAGGGAAGGAACCACCTTCTGCAGGTGTGCCGTGTTCCAGTCTCCATCAGCAATGAAAGCCCAACCCTGAGAGGCCGGGCCCTCTCGTCAATAGGTACCAACCAGCTCCGGCATGCCAGGCCGCCAGGCCGGCCGCCAAAGCTTCATGAGCATATGCCCACTCGATGACAGTTCGCACGGCATGAAGAATTCTCTCGAAATATCCGAAAAACGAACTTCACACTTGGTCACATCGATGCGCGCCTGCAACAGAGACGACGTCTTCCGACCAATGAGTAATGGAGTCAGGCCCTCAATAACGTTCACCCGCAACTGAACCCAGTGATAATCAATGAGTATGTGAATGAACACCACTCGATCAGCCAGCTTGGTATCACCACCACCAAACGTAAAGTGCATAGAACCAGGCTCCTGAACCAGTTGCTTGCCATTGACTCATACCAGGAGGCAAGCCACTCAGCACTAGCCACGGTAGCCGTACACCCAATATCCAGAAGCCCTTTTAAGAGACACTCGGTGAGGAAACTCTGCAAGCGACCAAGGCCCACATCCAAACCAGAGTTGGCCATGTAGCACAGACCAACATAGGAACCCCCATATTGCGGGGATGAGTCTTCGGTGACCAACGGACCCTTCTTAGCCGCCTGTACTTCCTGAGCATTAGCAACAAAGGACTCGCCCTTGCCACCTTTCTTCCTAGGCGGCAACCAACAATCAGCAGCCACGTGACCGGCCTTTCTGCAACGGCAACAGGTAGTTCTGCCATCACCTCGCCCGCCACGTCCGCTCCCACCGTCCTACCCACCCTTCCGATTGATGTCTTTGCCTTTTTGAGAGGGAGAACCAGCCCCATTACGCGTATCTGTGACCAGACTGACAGCCCCAGAACCTTGCGAGTCAGTAGATAAATTCCGCAAGGCAACTTGAACAGAAGAGAACGACACATCACGATTCGTGGTAGCCAACACCATGGCCTTTTGGTCGACAGAAAGATCAGAATTCTCCAGCAAAACACAACCCCAAAGACCTTGGTCAATCACCACTGCTTGGAGCTGAAACCGCCCCACGACTTCAGCCACACCCATAGAATACTCCAGCATGGGCTTATGACCGCGCCTGCCATGGATCAGCTCACAAACAGCCGACAGAAGGCCTTCACAACCATCGACTCCAAAATACGCATCCAAAAGTTCACCGATCTTCTGTATGCCATCGGATCTCAGAGCCAGCTCAATCGGCACACACGCAGCAATCACTTGCGCAGGCTTATCACGAATTGACTCCAGCAACTCAGAGTTCTTTATTCGGAACAGCCATATAATTCGTCTCATACCACGCCCGAGCACGGAACGCCCATGCCTTGCACTCCGCAACCGTAACCATCTGACCTTTTCCATCAGAACCAAGCGTGGGGCACGTCGTGGACTTCGTGCTCTCCAGACCAGACGTACCGGAAGGCGACCCGCCACGAGGCCCAGCGAACGAAGAAGAGTGATTAATAACATGGGCCAGACAATGCTCCTCACTGAGAACATCAGCCAGCTCACGCCTTTGCGCCTCCCTTTGTTCTTGCATCGCGCGCTCGCGATGGTCCCACTTTTGATCAAAATCAGCCTTCATGTTAGACAACAGTTGATGCTGTAGCTCAAGCCTTTGAAGTAGATTACGAACCGAGGAAGTGAACTCTGGCTCAGGAACATGAGGCATGTAATCAGCAGCAACAGGACCACCATACAGATCTTCAAGCGTCAGACAACACGGCTCACCTTGCTCAATGTGCTCTTGATCTGCCATCAGAAAAATACTACCAGTGTTAAAAATTCCCAAATATTTTCAAACCTTTTTGATAATCAAATGTGGAGGATCAGCAGGCGAATCAATAAAAGGCTTCCAAACCACTGAGCATTCCAATGAGCAGTCTTGGTTCTCCAAAACAAAAACACCAATCTATAAAACAAACATAATATAGAATGATAACTCAAAGCTCAAAGCTTATTTTACACAATACAGTTGTGACATGCATGTGACTCCACAAATTGGGATTTACCGCTTGTTCTGAAACTTTCGGTTTCATCTAGTTACCTAAGTAGCAATCACCATGTACATCTGGCCATCATTGAAAATCCTCAAAAACAACTTTTCTGTCTTAGAAATCCTTTTTAAAACATGTCTTTTTCCAAACATTCAAGAATAGCAATAGATTCAAAAATCACTGTCAACAGTCACTCATACTGTTACAGTTCAACAACCTTTAACAACAGCGCCAAGCAATGCTTAGCAGGGTAGAACCCCATGGGTCTGGACCAGTTAGGGGTCCTAAGCATGGGCAACCTTGTCGCAAACGATAATGGACACAGCTTGTCTCTCATCACCTTGCTTGCCATTCCGCCCTGGTATAGGAAGACGCTGTTCCTCCTCACATTAGTCATCACATTAGGACGAATCCCATACAACACATGGTCAACAAGGCACTCACTCACGCTGGTAACTACAGGCATTGGAGGGTAGGGCATAACTAAGGTAGGGACTGGTGTGACTTGCTATTCGTAGTCACACTGGCTTTCATAGAGAACCATTGCTTGGCCCACTAGCAACGATTCCCATCAAGATGGAGAAACATGTTGCAATTATGTGTATTCACATGGATAACAAGGTAATTCAACCTTGAGGCCGCCTCTACTTAACTGGTGGTCATCCAAAACAAGTGAGTCAAATGGTTTGTACCAGGTTCTTCTTCCACCTCAAAAATCAAACTGGCCTCCTTCTTTGCTTTTCGCCAAGGTGCCTCACCAAATCATGAGAATGTGTGGCAGTCGCATAGCCATGGTTATAGTATAAATTGCAGATCTCCTGCGGCTCAATTTTAGCACTGCACAAATCATCTCCAAAATGTTTTTCCAAAAGTTCTAGGTAGCTGGAGGTAGGCAAACCTAACGCACCGCGGTCCTTTATCATTGCAACCCACTTGGACTCGATATAGCCCCAGCTAGTGCACGACCGGAGAGTAGCTTGTGGCCTTTGTTGGTCAAGTCCAGCTTTAGTAAGAAAACGTCACTGCCATGTCTTTGTTGGAGGGCTTGATCCAGGCCAAGCCCCCCTTAAAACCCTTTTTTGAGGTTAAGACTAACTTAAATATTTTTATTACTCCTTTGAAGCTTTTAGTACACGTTCTCAAAGTAACTAGGGTTATAACCCTAGCCCCCCATGAAGTTCACCCCTACCACTCAACGGAGCGGAGGTATCTTCCTTCATGGGGGATATACCGAAATAAAATGGGCATTTCATGCTTTAGGCCTTCGAGGTTAAGCCTAGTGGTCTCCCACCCCAAGACCCCTATACTCAATTGTTTCTACCACTTATTGTGGTTCTACTTTTTCACTGTTTCTGAATTGAGTTGGTTGGCCAAGTCATAATCTGTGTCTGGCCTAACTCCTTTGCCCCACATTCCTAACCAGCTCCATTTCTTCCAAAGGAGTGCACATGAAGTGCATGATGCTAACTTGGAGGCTAGAGTCAGGCCAGTTTTCATATAAAATCTTTTGTACTATCCATTTGTGATTGAATCTTTGTATTTAAACCTGCTTTGTCTATCTGCAGCCCTTCTGTGTTACACTGGATTTCAAACTATTCATTGATTCGATCCACATCCTGTTCTTGCTCTACTTGCTCCTTTGGTTTTTGGGATTTCACCATCAAAAACCTGCACGATTTGATCAAAATCTATAGGGCACTAATCAAGGACATCTTTCCGGTAGCAGAGGCCAACCCTGAGTACCTTTCGAACCGAGTCTGAGCAGAAGCACAGGAAAAGCACACTGAAAAGCACATTGAACATGTCCACTCAACTGTCCTCCCGAACCTGGCTGATCAGAAGTGTACAAGTACACCTTGGCAGTGTAGCCCACTCAAAGAGTGAACCGCCACTCAGAGCAGCATCTGGGTCTCAGGAAGATCCAGAGCACAGAAGGGTAAATCTAAATCCGCCCAGAACAACCCCATTAACCATGGAAACCTTAGCGGCCCATGGTGAGGACAGCCTGGAAAGGCTCCGCAGGCGTGTCGAAGCCTCCATCGCCCGGTCGGCCTGTCCGGCCTCGTCTTCTACTGTTCTTGGGGGTGGTCCCGAAGAACAAGAGGACCTACGAAGGAGAATGGACGAGTTCATGCTCCACGAGAAGTACCACAAGTCCACCGTAGGAGAAGACGGAGAAATACCTCTTGATGCCCTCGGGTCGCCGCCCCAAACTGAGATGGGTTCCTTCCTTTATTCGTGGCCATCTACAGACATGGCGGACACAGTATCACTACCGAGACGACCAAGAGTACACGAGCACCCGAGAGCATGGCGTCCAGACCTGCCGATAACTTCAATGGCTCTTGAAAAGAGTCTGGATCCTCTTCGCCCAGAGACCACCTATGGGGCTCTGGATCCTACGGCCGAACCTTTGGCCAAACTTCTATCCGGATCGGAAGACCCGGATGTGACAGCTCTGTCAGAGGCTGTCAAGGCTAAATTGGGTATCTCTGAACCCTTACCCAAGCAAGCGCTACTCTCACCTTCACCCGGATTGAGCACGTTGGCTGATGATCTCAAAAGATCAAGGGTGTCCAGGTTGCTACCCAAGGTCACTTGCTCCAGCCCTTTTCATCCTCACGCCAGGACAGTCCCAATTGCTGAATTACGGGACGTGGCGGTGACGGAGACTGAGAAAAGAGGGCTGTCAGCCCTGGCACCTCTTGTCAGCGTATCTCCCCCCTCTTCTGGCCTAACCCCGGGGGGTGGGAAGATGGGCAGACCGATTGCCCAGGCGAAAATCCAACCGGAGTTGCCGGAGTTCGACCCGAAAAACTTGCCCGAATGGGCAGAAAAATTTGCTGAGTTTCTTTTGCTAACAGGCCAATCCCATGTGGATGTGGCCACCAAATGCTTACTGCTGAAACGCTCCTGCAAAAAGAAATTTTTGCAAAAACAGGTGAAACAGATTGTGAAAACCTGTTCAACCTGGGTAGAGGTACTCCAAAGACTGGAGAAAACATTCCCAGTCTATGAGACTGACCTCAGTGTGCGCACACAGATGGAGGAGCTACCTATGCTCCCTGAGTTTCCATCCGCTGCGCGAGTCTCTGAATACGTGTGCGACCTAGAGTATCTGTTTTCACGGATGAACGTGGGCTCCTATGGAGCCACTGAGCCCCACCTGTGGCTCATGAGTAAGATCCCCCACCAAACGTGGGATGACTGCCGCGCTACCTCTGAGAGGAAGAGCCGGACCCACTCGTACGATGGACTGGTGGACCTGCTGATTGAGCTAGCTCTTGAGAGGGAGAATGACTCCCACATGGAGAAATTCCTCAAGAAGCACTTGGGTCGAGGTGGTACCCCTACCCCGGAACATGGCGAAGGGAAAGGGCCTAAAAATCCCACTAACACCAACCAGGGAGGTGGTAAAGGAAGGGGTAACCTACTTGCCATGAATGAGGTTAAACCTGATGCAGGTACACCCCCTCTGTTCTACTGTAAACCTGTCAATGACAAGGGGGGACCTTGTCATGCCCCTGACTGCGACAACCGCAGTAGTTGTATGCTGCAGAAGAAACGACAGCAGCACTCCAAGGATGGGAAAACTGTGACCCATCAAGATCATTTCAGGTGTACCATCACCTGTGGCTACTGTGGCAAACGTCGTCACTACGAGGACGAATGTCACATAAAGAAACGAGAGAGTGATAAACTCAAGCGGCAGGGGGCTGAACGCCAGAAGAACCAAACACCCACCAGAAACTCCCGGAATGGGGATAAAGGTTGTAAAGGAGGTGGCAAGGGGGGTGGAAAGGTGGACCCCCTAACCCCCAGAGGCGCTCCTCAGCGCCCGCTGCTACTCCCCCTCCTGCCGAAGGTGACCCCAAGAAGTGCCCAGAGGGGGATAACGCTTCCCCTGAGGGGAAAAACTCCAAGAAGAGGCGACTGGCCTGGATGGCCAAGTCCCTCATGGCTGCAGGGATGGATGTCAAGTTCCCTGCTGAGGAGTAGAGGGGCGGCTCCGAAGAGGAGGACTTGGTTTTCTGGATCCTCGTGAAAATTGGAGATCAAGTTTTTCGAGCGGTGCTTGAGACCGGTGCAACACTTTCCATCGTGGCCCGGCGCCTGCTAAAAACATTCAAGAAAAATAAGACTGTGGCCTAACACTGCAGAGTGTTGGTGTAAGTGCGGCTAGCCCCATCTGCTCAGATTTTCAGACATTCTGCCCAGATTGGCTACATTTTGGTCATTTTCTTTGCTTCGGCGGAATTGCCGCCTCGCAGCTCAGTCACAGGATATTTCCTATATATTTCTGATATGCCGGATTTGATTCCGCGGTCCATTTCCCGTAAATCCGCCGCATTCCGCTATTTTAGCTAGAATCGCCATTTGCCGCTGGCGCGCGCTCGCGGGCCTGATCGGCCATACAATTTTACATAAATGGATTATTTAAATTCATTCGGACAGTTTTGGACACTCAGATGTATTTAGAATAATTCCCCTCAATTTTCTTCATAGACTGGGATTTTCTGCCGGACCACAATCAGCATGGATCTTGCTTCTGTTGTCGCTGCTCTCGCCTCCGTTGGTGTCCGAGTGTCCGGTTCTACCCCCAATAACAACATCCAGGGAGACTCCTCGCGTGCCTGCCCCACTGGTCTTGCCGGCCCCGAGCCCTCCGGCACCCACAACGACCCAGGGCAGCACTTTCATGGTAGCAGAGGCTACCTGAATGTTGTTCCTTTGGTGTCCCAACCACAGCTAGCCCCTCAGTATATCCCCGTAGACTCCGCCACCTCCGGAGACGTAACGATCACGCTCCCGTGGTGCTGTGCGAACGAGGCCTTGAGAGGAATGCCTTGCGCAAGCCCAAATTGCCCAAGAAGGACACAAATCAGCAGCTGTGGAGGCCCAGATTACAATCAAGATCCCAGTCGAAATTGGCCATCAAGCAGCTGGAATCTCCCAGCTTACGCTAATGGCAACGCTCCGGTGGAGCTTACGGACCTGGCAGGTACTAATACTCCCTACCAATGTCCACATTTCGAGACCATCGATGCCGACATTGACGACATTGAGATGGGTGGTCCAGGTGAGGTACCTACCTATAATCGACCAGCCTCATGGGCACAATGGGACAACCATTTGTCTTCGGAAGTGGCCCGTAACCTTGAGGCGCTTGAGGCCCTGTGTCTATTAGCCACGTCTAAGCTGATAGGACAAGAAAGAATCGCCTCTGATTTTTTATTCGAATATTTTTTCCTTCTTCAAGAAGAAATTAATACCAGGATGTGGTGGTGTTCTCAAGAAGATGAATCTTTTGCCATTTTTGTGCAGATTTGGGAGGCAAGCCCCTTCCCGAAGGAGAAGACCAAGGCACCGGTTGCCGGGCCCTCCGCCCCTCATCCCTCTGTTTCCATCCGCGACGATCTAGCCGCCGCGGTTGAGGAAGGAATTTTAGAGGCAGCTAGGCAGGCAAGCCTGGAAATTAGGACTGAAGGAGCTCCCCAAGTGGACTCCTGGCTGCGAACCACTGAGATTAGCGGTCCGACAGCCTGCTCAGGCCCTTCAGGACACGGTATGTACTGTCCTGCCGACTGCTCTTGCAGATCTCAGCGAGACTCTGAGCTCCAATTGCTCAAAGATCAAATGCAACTCATCATTCAGACGCTGGGAATTAAAGATCTTTTCAAGACCCACATGAGGTCTGAGGGCGCATCATCGGTGGATCAGACAACAGAACCGTCGGAGGAGGCGACAGAAATTTTTTCGATTGCTCCTTCGGTGGACTCTAAGACCACCGATGCACGGATCAGCAGGACTAAGCTAAAGGAAAGGGCTACAATCTCTCGATCACAGAGTAGATCGGCGAAGGCTAGGACTGAGGTTCAGAATGCCAAAAGAACTGCCTCCCGTACTACCCTTCCTGCTGTTGATTCCAGTGCAATTGCCCAGATGTTGCTCGCCCAGACCCTCGCCGGAGCTGGTGTGGCTAATGATGCCGCCAAGGTGTCTGCCATTACGGCCGGTGTTGGGCTGGATTCACTCCTAAACCCTACTTCATTGCGACTTCGTCAGGTTGCCAAGCAACCGAAGTATAATGGGAACCCCAGACGTTGGCCTCAGTTCCAACGGGAATTTAAACTGTGGGTTAAGACTCAAAAACTCCAGGATGATCAGTTCCTGATGGCCCTTCTGGACTGCCTTGAGGGAGCGCCGGCCAACACTTGGCTCAGAACCTGGAGTGATCGTGAAGATTCAAGTTCCCCCCTTACCTTTGATGAGGTGTGGGAACAGTTGGAGGTACGTGGATCCCGGCTGCCTGAGGACCATTACCACCAGATATTGAAGAATTTTCCTTCATTCTCTCGATTAATCTTGCACGAGGTGCAGGACAAGAGACAGCGCTTCTGGAATCTCGTAGAAGAATCTGAACATTCAGGCGAAAAATTTTCTAGTGCCGAGCTGAAAAATCTGATTTTTGACAAGATCCCCTCAGAAACCGCCGCCACCCTTCGGAATCGACAGTCCGAAGAAAAGGTCAAGACCTGGTGGGCGGAGATCGATGGCTTTGACGCCTCGGCCAACCGGTTTACCGTCAGGGAGGCACTTCAAAAGTGCTCCCCCACGTCGTTTACCAAGGTGAAATTCACTGAAAACACGTGGAAAATCAAGTTTAATGAACACGAGGATCGGGACTTGTTTGTCCAAGTCCTCAATAGGGGAGTAAGTTTCCATGGCAATCGCCTGAAGGCCAGGAACTGGGTGTTTTCGTTTACTCCGCAGGAACTGTGGGAAGAGGTTGAGAGGCTCGCTGACGCCGCCAATCAAAATTTCCATGAGGGTCTTGGGGGAAACAGGAATACCCAGCAAAACACCCAAAATGGGGCCCAAAAGGGCAACAAAAAGGTGAATGACACCCGGAATGTTCAGGATCATTGTAGCATCTGCCTTCTTCTAGGTTCTACGAACCGAGCTAAGACGCATTCCACTGCTAATCACCGATGGTCTGCTTACGATCACAAGGTGATTGGTGAAAATGTCAGTAATTCGCAGAATTCAGACAGGAATGACAGACAGGTGCATGGTGCCAAGGGGGGAAAGGGTAATTCGACTCCCTCCGGTGGGAACAAAAATACTGGAGGCCCTGGCGGGTCCCAAGGCAAAGGGAGTCGGACTCCATCCGGCTCCGGTGGACAGCCAAATGGCCAGACAAGTCCCAATTTCAACGCCGGAGGCGGAAATCGAAATCCAGGCCAAACCCCTCAATTCGGTACAAACAAAGGAAATGCTCCAGGATCACAGGGTAAAGGTAAGGGAAATCCTTCGGGAACCCCCTTCTCTGGTAAGGGCAGAGGGCGTGGCGACGGTGGTGGTCCATCATCCGGCGGCCGTGGCCGTGGACGTGGAAAGGGAAACCACCGTGTGGATCAGGTCTCAGGTGCAGACCAGGTGTCTGATGCGGATCGAGATTATGTCGAAAACGCCCTGAATCCAGCGGATGACCCGTTCCAAGAGGAGTGGATCGACGAATCAGGCTGTGTCCACAATGTTAACGCAGCCGCTGGAGGTCAGAACGCCTAGGGGAGCCACGAAAATCGCCCCTCCCCAGGCGATTTCAGGCATGATCCCCAAATTCCTGATCGACCATTACTTGATGTAGGGTCGCTTGTCTCCTCTCCCCTGGATCCGGCAGCGGATCCTTCTGTTGTAGTGGACGAGGTTGGTGTACAGTCCAAGCACAGGGCTCGTCAGTTTGTCACAAAGCTGTGGGTTTCTGATTGCAAGGGAAATTTCCACCTCGCCACTTGTTTGTGTGACAATGGATCAGAGGTAAATCTCCAATCCAACTCCTTCTTACCCGACGACCGCGTGTTCGAGTCGCCTCATCCTGTTACCCTCGAGGGAGTTTCTGGACACTCTCTCGCAGGTGGGCAACGCGGTTGTTATATATCCACCCATTTGGTCGCTCAAGACCTTTGGGAAGAGCAAAATGTGGAAGAAGTTGTCCTTAAGGATGACTACTTCTATCGAGCTGACATAAAGTATGACCTTTATTTAGGCCATCCCTGGCTTCGTAAGAACAGGGTAGCGCCCGTAGGTCATCGTCGTTGTTTTTTGCTGGAGTCAGGTCCCTTGGAGCGTCCTGAATTTCGTTTTTTGCACGCAGGGTTTAAAAGTGCAGAAGAATTTTTGAAGCAAAAGGTGACACCAAAATTTGGTGAAGATGTCACCATTGCAGAGGTGAATGGGAGTGCCGATTACTCCCAGGAGTTAGAATGTCTTCGTAGGGACTCCCAGCCACGACGCCCTTCGCGCTGGCACTCTTCATCCTACAGAGTTGTCGACAAATGGCGCGATGCAATTTGTGAATACTTTCATGAACATCATTCTTTTTGGCCACAGTATGATGCCTTTGCTAACCGTACGAACAAGCGCTTTGATAAGCACTTCAGCGACGCTTGGACCCACAAATGGGACAAGAAGTTGTGGATTAATCCTCCGTTTCACTTAATCCAGCAGGTCATCCACAAAATCAAGCAAGATAAGACCCAGGCAATTTTAGTTGTGCCCTTGTGGGACGACAAGCCTTGGTTTCAGGAATTACAAGACATTTGTGTAGATTACATCGAACTGCCCAGGAAGATTAAGCTGTATGCCAGGGACGACACAGGTCCCCTGCCACAGCGGTCCTGGAGTTCGCTTGCATTCCTGGTGGATGGAAAGCTTTCTGACTCTAATTCTGCTGATTTTAGTACAGATTCCTGTGTTGGGTCTGAATCTGAGGTTGAGCGTGGTACTGATGATGAATCTATTTTTTCTGATTTCTGTCCGTCAGATACCCAAGGTGATTCAACGTCCAATGGATCCGCCTCGTCTCCCTCTTCCCCAATACGGTCGACATCGAAAAGAATCTTCAGTGCACGGGCGAGGAAAAATCTCCAATCGCGCCGCAAATTCAGAGTTTTTTATGAAAAGCCCCCTGTGGAAGCTTTCATGGATCCTTTCGAGGTGCTGGATCGCGAGGAAAATCTCTGGGATTTCGACACAAGACCCACCTATCTTCAAGAGGCAGTTGATACGGACCTGTTTAGGGACATCCGTAAGAAGATTCTTCCTGCCAAAGCCGAAGAAGTCGCCAAAGTTTTTTCGACAGTAATTCCTGGCGATCAGGTGGACACTGAATTGTGTTCCAAGTCAAGAGAAAAGATTTTTGAGGAACGGAAAGATACAACCCTTTCAGGAAAGTTGATCAAGGACCCCCCTGTCCGTGGGCAGTTCGGTGAAGCCTTCATCGAGCTTCGTGAAGGGTACAAGGCAAAAAAACAGCGCCCGTATGAAAATCATGGACACAAACATGAGATTCTCAGAAAAATCATTGAGAGAAATCTCAGGGAATTTGGTTGGCTTGAGGGTTGTATGACCAGCGAATGGTGCTGTTCACCCTTCACAGTCCCGAAGCCACCGCCTGCAGACCAGAACACCATTGATGGTTGGCGAATGGTTGTTGATTTTCGCAATCTCAACGCCGAAACCAAGGCGGATTCACACCCCCTGCCCCTCATTGAGGAGGAAATCGCCAAGAGGGCAAGAGGTCGTTTGTTCTCTGTGCTGGATCTCCGTCACGGCTTTCACCAAATGCCGTTGAGGAAGGACAGCAGACCTCTTACCTGTATGTGCACGCCATGTGGCCCAGTCCAGTGGACCGTCATGCCCATGGGATTGAAGAACGCCCCCTCATTTTTTCAAAGAATGATGGAGGATGTGCTGTTCACAACCCATCCTGAGCTACGTGCCTTCGTGAGTGTGTACATAGATGACATAATCATCGCGACGGAGGGGGAGGGACTGACCGAAGCCGAGCTGGTGGCCCTACATGAGAAGCAGCTGAACCAAGTTTTGGATATTCTTGACGCCAATCAGCTGATTTGTGGGCCAAAGAAGGGAAAATTATTTTTAAAATCAGTCGAATTTTGTGGTTCTCTCCTAGAGAATGGCACCCGACGACCCAGTCCAGGGAAGCTCGTCGCTATTCAGAAGTGGAAGCGCCCTGAGACAATCACGGAGTTGAGAGGATTCCTGGGTTGTTGCAATTTTTACCACACTTTTGTGCCGAATTATGCCAAATTTGCTGCCCCCCTCACTGAATTATTGAAGGTAGGGAGAGATGCGGGCAAGGCAGGTTCAAAGGTTCGTGTCAAGTGGACTGACGAGTGCGAGGAGGCCTTCCATCACTTGAAGGCAGCCCTCTGCGAAGTCGCCACGTTGCATGTGCCCCAATTTGACAGACCCTTCTACATTAGAACCGACGCATCTAGGTACGCGATCGGAGCTGTCCTTGAACAGGTTGATGAAGCCACCGGCGATCATTACCCTCTTGCATTTTGGTCTCGGAAGCTAGCCCCACGCCAAATGCAATGGTCGCCGCGTGAGCAAGAGACTTACGCCATAATTTGCGCTCTAAAAAAGTACCAATCGTGGGTTGGCACCAATCGAGTCGAGGTCCTGACGGATCATCGATCTCTGGAGTATTGGGCCACCGAACACATTGATACTGTCGCGAGCCCAGCTGGTCGACGGGCCAGATGGCACGAATTTCTCTCTCTGTTTGACCTCCATGTGTCGTATCTGCCTGGAAAACACAACACGGTAGCGGATGCTCTGAGCCGATGGGCTTACCCCGCCTCAGAGGGGCTGCAAAGTACCAACATCCATGGTACGGAGCAGGACCGCCATGTAATCATCGAATGGGATCAGGAAGAAAAGAAACTCATTCGACGTGCATGCATGCAGTGCGCTGTTAAACAGCACGCATTGCCGTGTCACGACATCACGGCCATCTCAGATCCGGCGCATGCCCATGAGATCTGCACCAAAACGATGAAAGTCGTGGAAAATGTCACCGATCCCTCCACAGGGAGTGTGAAACGGTTTGACTACACCCGACGAGTAAATCGATTTCGGTTGATCCAAGGCATTAAGCGTCGAGATCCGGCCAAAACTCCACCCCTGCCTAAGGATTCCCTGATCATCCGTGACTGGACGTCCGATTACCTGCAGGATCCCATGTTTAAAGAGGTCTTTGGAAATCTCAAATCCAAAGATGCGCACAGAGATGGGATTTTTGCAGAGTACTCGTTGGATGGGGGGAAGCTGTGGATGGAGGGTAAATTGTGTGTCCCAGACGCCCTAGCCCCCCGAGTGTTAAACTGGTGGCACAAATGGGAGTCCCCCCACGCACATGGCCGTCGACTGTGGTCGATGATTAAGCATAGGTTGTTTGGATCGAGGCTCTACACTCATTGCATGAAAGTAGCAGCCGGATGTGCCCAATGTGCTGTCTCGACGCCCCCCAGCGCGAAGAAGCACGGCCATCTGAGGCCTCATCCTATTCCGGAGCGTCTCTTTAACAGAGTCACCAGTGATTTTTTCTATCTCGGTGAACTCGATGACGAAGAGTGCCATTGGACTAACAGAAAAGTCAATGGTGTGCTCCTCATTCAGTGCCGTCATTCCGGCTACATTCAAGTGTTGCCTTGCAACATTGAGTCGATGACTGGCAAGGCTGCCGCCAAGTGGTGCGCGCAGACCTGGATGGGAGGCTGGGACGTCCCATCCGAGGTGGTCACGGATTCAGGCAAAGAGTACACCTCCGAATGGTGGAGAGAATTGTGTGCTCGCCTTGGAATCCACCACCTCCGATGTGAAATCCACTCGCATCGAGCGCTGCCTGGCGAAAGAGCCGGCCGCTCTATAATTAATATGCTTCGTAAGGAGCTCGCGAGTGAAAAGGATTTCCATTGGATGGAAGTTCTCTTCGCATTGCTTCGCCGTTACCACAACACGCCTTTGTATCATGGCCTTTCTCCAAATGAAATTGTCTTTGGACGAAAGAAGTGTTGGTGGAACATGCCGTTGAATAATCCTCGCCCCTGTAAGGATGCTTCGCTGTTTTTGGACGAAGTCCAACGAGCAGATAAATCTGTGTCGAAATTAATCGAGAAGCATCAAGCTGACTGGCTTTGGGTTCAAAATCAAGGTCGAAAAAACCCCCACAATTTTGAAGTCGATGATCGAGTTTGGCTTCGAAAATCCGAAACCACCCTGGACGGAGATGACAAGCTTCTTCCCTTGTGGGAGGGGCCATTCGCTGTTACAGCGCGTCTTGGGGAGAACAGGTGGAGGATCCGTGTGGATGTCAGCAGGGAAATTGACGTTTCGGGCGATCGCCTCAAGAGAGAGATCCCCTCCCCCAAGGATCGAGTTAAACCCCTTTTTTGGACTGCAAAACACTTGTCCGATCGGGTAATCGAAGGGGGAAAGTACGAACTCAAGAGGATTGTTGAAGCAAGACGTGACGCCAAGGGCGAATGGGAATTTCTGTGTGAGTGGAGGGGCTTTGATTCCAGTCACAACAACTGGGAACCAGCCCAATCTTTTGTCCATGGATACACCAAGGGGTTCATTGACTTCCTGAACAAGCACCCCGAGATTGGCGTACTCCTGACAGATTGTTTGTCGAAACCAGACAGACAAGTGGAGAGCGACGGAAAACGACCTGTGGTGAATCGAGATCCAGCCTTTTACGGCCCTCAGCAGCCACATTCCAGGGCTGATCCGTCGATCCCCCCTCCTGTGGTCAGGCCAGCCCAGGAGCCAAATGAGGACCAAGCTTCGAGTTCGGCCGCTGATTTGCAGCGCCCAAGCCGTACCAGGGCCCGACCAGACAGGTTGGTGGTCACCTGTATTCGTGCTTGGCCGAATTGAGAAGCCATCCTACCACATTCTGCTCAATCCACTGTTCATTCTTTCTGTTTATGTCATGATGTGGAGAACTGCGAATGTTTGATAATTTGACGTCAATCAACTTTTCTTTGGTCTCCGTTAGGCAGACAAGGCGTAGATACGCTGACGGAGTGTGCTGCCGTGTTCAGAAAAAACCAAACTCAGGCTTAATTCAGGCAGATTCGGGGTAATCTTGTCTCTGTTGGTCTGTGCATCTTTGGAATTTGGCTACTCGTGCAGATGGAAGCAAATGTACATAATCAAAGCGCTGCGCAGCGACATTCACCCCTACAGGCAACCCCTGTAGTACTGGCTGCCCTAGAGGCGACGCCAGGAACTCAGATCGTACCTTCATTTGCTGTGATGCTAACGCCAAAGTCCAGATTCAGATCCAGGATCCTCAAACTTACCTTGAATTTCTCAGGTTTGTCCATCATTCTGCCACTGTTGTACGAAACCCAGACGTCAATTGTTCAGACAATCTTCATCTAGGAGCTCTAGGGACTTCTAACAGCAACCTCTGAAGTCCGTAAGCTTCGTTGTATTTTTGGCACACGCCAATGTGAGCTCAATTCGACCAGAAACTGTCGAGAATGGTGAATCCAAGTGTCTTGTGGGACTCCATCGAAGGATTGGCCTTGTCCAAGTCGATTGACACCACCGCCACTGTAAATTCGGTGTCTCTCAGTTATATACTGTCAGTAAAGTGCCTTCAGCGAACCTTCGGCGCGTTACATGCCAAGGATCCAGGGCCAGCATGTCCCATCATGATGCATCATCACATGATCCACATTTTGATAGAATCTGTTAGATGCTCGCGAACCAACGTGCCGGAAAGCACAATTGAGCTGAATAAACGACAATATATATTATATTTAGTCTAAACGAAGGTGTTTGTAGTTTCAGTTTGCACATTCCGCTTCATTTCACCTTCATCTCAGGGAATTTACTCATGTTAGGACAATTTAGATTGATTTCCTTGTCATCTCCCATCATTCCTCGAAGATCTGTTTAGATCTAAGTGAACAGAAGAACATCTCTACCTTCGGTGGTTCACTTAGAGTTTTAGACTACATGTGTATTTGTTTAACCTCTCTGTGATTGCTTAATCTCCTCAATCTCTGCTCAAATTCATTCTCATTTTTGCTGAATCTTGTGATCATCCACCAGATGCGCCAAATCTGAGCCACATGCTGTACTTTTCAGAACGAGAAAAGCGGGATAACACGATGTAGAGTTCGGCGAGGACACCGTAGCGTGCCCGCGACAGCGAAACTGTGCCAGAGCGCTGAGATGTCACTCCAATTCTTGATCCCCCCACTCAATCCATCAATAATCTACCTCATTCTCAACCAATGCATGGTTTGGTATCGATTCTCGATACGTTTACATGCTTTTTAGCCCATGACCTAATGTTTTACTGCACGGAGGACTGTTCGTCACTTCTCATTCCGTCTCATTTCAGGTTCATCCAGCCTGATTCAGTGCCAATTCAGCCCAAATCAGGTCAGATCAAGCAGATTTCGCCTCATCGAGGTTACATTTCTATGTTTTTCTGGGACTAACCCGCACTACGTTCTTCGTTGACGTAGCGACACACCCCAGTGTGTTTTTGGAGGGGGAGTGTAAGTGCGGCTAGCCCCATCTGCTCAGATTTTCAGACATTCTGCCCAGATTGGCTACATTTTGGTCATTTTCTTTGCTTCGGCGGAATTGCCGCCTCGCAGCTCAGTCACAGGATATTTCCTATATATTTCTGATATGCCGGATTTGATTCCGCGGTCCATTTCCCGTAAATCCGCCGCATTCCGCTATTTTAGCTGGAATCGCCATTTGCCGCTGGCGCGCGCTCGCGGGCCTGATCGGCCATACAATTTTACATAAATGGATTATTTAAATTCATTCGGACAGTTTTGGACACTCAGATGTATTTAGAATAATTCCCCTCAATTTTCTTCATAGACTGGGATTTTCTGCCGGACCACAATCAGCATGGATCTTGCTTCTGTTGTCGCTGCTCTCGCCTCCGTTGGTGTCCGAGTGTCCGGTTCTACCCCCAATAACAACATCCAGGGAGACTCCTCGCGTGCCTGCCCCACTGGTCTTGCCGGCCCCGAGCCCTCCGGCACCCACAACGACCCAGGGCAGCACTTTCAGTTGGACACCGACGCCTTTGACATCGTCATTGGTACCGACTTCCTACGAAGAAACCCCCAGGTAAAAATGCTGTCTCTCCAGCGCCGCTATTCTTTGCACTGCGACTTTGGCAGTGGGCTCTTCTCCGTACCTTTGGAGCTGTCAGGAGGAAAAGAGTCTGGGCTGCGCTAAGCATCCAAGACTAACTATCGTACTGAAAACTATTAATTGGCCCGTCAGGCTCTTGAAAATGGACTGGCGGCCCTTCAGGTAAACCTGGATGAGATCCAGGTGGAATTGTTTGCAAGCCAACAACAGCACATCATGCAGTTGTACTGCTCGAAACATCTGAACAATGCTTTCCGTTTCTTCTGGAAAGCAATGGGCCTAGCGTATGCTAACCCTCTCTTCTCCCTGCTCGCGAAGGTGCTAACCAAAATCGCTTATGGGGGAGGAACGGTTGTCATGTGCACCCCTGACTGGGGCTGCTCTGGTGAACACGCTTACTGGCGCCGTATGCTAGATCGCATGACCGTGGGAAGAGTGCAACTCCCCGACGGTCCCATCTATGTGCCTAAGGACTCAGACACAGCTATGCAGGCCCCTGAGTGGGACAGTTTCTTATCCATCGTCGATGGATCTCTCAATCCTGTACCCCTGTGTGACCTAGACCAGGTGCTACTGAAAGGGGTCATGGCTGAAAATCGTGGCCTGACTCTTTCTGATCTCAAAAATCGATCTCCTAAGCACCTATATGCCACACTTACAGGGTGTGAATCTCCCGATGGCTATCTGGAACCTGCAGCTATTAAGGAGGATGCTGACGACCAACTGTCTGAGATCGCCAGCACTATCCTTCCTATTGATCCCAGCTGTGTTGAGCTAAAACAGAGTGCCTTCCTAGCCAAGCTGTTGCTGGAGGAGGTAGATCTAGAGTCAACCTCAGAACCCACTTCCCCTGTTGGGAAGCCAGTGCTACACATGCAGCCTATGCACACGGGTGAACCCGTGGCCCGGAGTTCTGATGCTCTAGCGCGGCCTGCTTCTAATAACATGCCACTGTCTGAGCATGACACTCAGGAACTCCGACAGCTGTTATACCTGAAGGCCGAAGGTATTGAGCGCCAAGAGCGGCTGCAATACCTCAGACAGACCTGGAAATCCTCCATCTGGTCTGAGGAGGACGATGATTCCTATACGCTGCCTGATCCTGAGATACCGCTAGTGTATTCTTTGCACTATGGGCAGCAATGTTCCCCTGAGTGGGACGATGGTTCTGCACCTGCCGAAACTGCTGATTGGCAGAAAAAGAAAGAACATGGAAAGAGCAACCTCCATGCTGCGGAGGATTTTGCTGCAGAAACTCGAGGGTCTTAACCTTGACCCCCGACTGAAGAAACTGCTGCTAACCTATGAGGAGGTGTTCGGCGCCTTGCCGCCCCCCCTCTCTTGTAAGAAACTGGTCCAGATGCACCTGAAACTGAAACCTGAATTTGAAAAGACGCGAGTGAGGCGTCGTCCCTATCCCGCTCCACAGGAACAGGTGGAAGAAATCGAGCGCCAGATCCAGGAATGTATTGATGCTGGCATCGTGGAAGAATATAAGAAGGGGGACTACCCCCATCACTGCAGTCCCTGTTTCCTGGATGCTAAACCAGGGTCGACTGCCCTACGACTGGTTGTTGACTATGGTGAGGTCAACAAGAAAACCCAGAACCACTCAGGGAGTATTCCTAACATGGAAAATACCCTGGAGCGTATTGCCAAATGCAGGTACAAGACCAAAATGGACAAACGCAGTGGTTTCTGGCAGGTAGACCTAACCGCCGCAGCTCAGGAGCTGCTGGCTTTTATAACCCCTAAGGGTCGTGTGTTTAAGTGGAAGGTCATGCCCTTCGGGGTGGCTAATGCCCCAGCGCTCTTTCAGGAGCTAATGAACAAAATTTTGTACATACTGAGGCGCAGCCCTCTAGTACAGGACTTGATTTCTCGGGGTGCAGAAATGCAGGCCCACATCGACGACGTGAGTTTGGGTACTAATACCCAAGAGGACCATGTCCTTCTCCTCCGTGAATTCTTCATCGTTTGTCAAGAAAACCATCTCCGAATCAAACTCAAAAAATGTGAGTTTATGAAAGAGGAGATGGAATATTTGGGTTTCGACGTGGGGTATGGCTGGTGGAAACCAGCCGCGTCTAAGATGCAGCCCCTACAGTACATGCAGATTCGCGATGACCCTAAGAAGGGTCTACACGACGTGAGGAGTTTTGTGGGCGCCTGTAACTTCTATAGGCGTCACATCCACAATTTTACCTACTCCTCTGCCCCCTCACTGACCTAATCAAGAAAACTACTCCCTGGTGGTGGACCACCAGAGGTGAGGAGTGTTTCCAGGAGCTGAAGAAGAAAATTGCCTCCTCCAACTGCCTGGGAGTACCCCGCCCTAAGGGCGAGATAGTCCTGATCACTGATGCCAGTGATGTAGGAGGGGGTGGAACGATCTACCAATGGCAGGAGCTTAACCCAGCTGAACTAACCCACTACCATTATCCTACTACTGGACTGAACCGTGATGGTTCCTTGAAACATGACTATCCTACCAGTGAGTGGCGGCTGGTGCCACCGGGACACTGGAAATTGGAATTGCAACCAAGCGCGTTCCAATTACAGCACCTATGACCAGGAACTCCTGGCCGGTATGTTGGTGCTTTCGTCACAATCCCGACTCCTGGGATCTAACCCTATTGTCTGGCTCTGTGACCAGGAACCTGTGAAGTCTTTTCAGAAGGGCCCACCACCAGAGAAAGCAAAGCTAAAGCGGTGGTGGACTTACCTGAGCCAGTTCAGGCTGACAGTTCATCATATCCCCGGTATAAAAAATGAACTGTCTGACTATATATCGCGCAACAACTTCGATGCGCTTGTAGGTGAGAGCTCCGAGGCACTCGCCAAAGAGGCTTTCCAGCGTATGGATGTCCAACTTGACCTGTCCATGCGCACTGCTGGAATCCTGGAGGGTTGGAGCCTAACCGACTATCAGTCAGAGTATAAAACAAATTCTCCAACTCCTCAGCACTGGTCTCGAACCCCGTGTCATTGACGGGCAGCAGTGGTATAAAAACAACCAGTACCTCTTCTACGAGGACCGTATTGTTGTGTCTGAGGCACGACTAGATGGGTGCCTACAGTGGTCCCATCTCAGTTCTGGTCACACTGGCGCTAATCGCACAGTGGACTTCTTCCGTGAGTGTTTCTACTCTAGTCTAACCCTGACTGAACTGAGGTCTCGTATGCAAACCATTGTGGATGCTCCTGGCTGTCATGCCAGCAAGCAGAGCGACAGTAGGGATAGGGGACTGATTTCCAGCTTACCCATACCCTATTGTGCTAACTCTCTTCTCTTTGTGGATTTCATCCACGGCCTACCACGCTTCGGCGGCTATGATAGTTGCCTAGTGGTCACCTGTGGCCTATCTCGCTTCACCCGTGTGTTCCCTTGCAATAAGAAAATCACAGGTGAGCAGAGTGTGAAAATGTTGGTCGAACAATGGTTCGAACCCTATGGAGCACCTAAGCAGGTGCACTCTGATGAAGATGTACGCATCCGCAGTGACACTGGGTGGTACAAACGAGTGCTAAATGCCCCCAACGTGGAGGTAACCACAGGTGCGCCCTATACCCACACCTTTAACCCTCTCTGTGAGAGACAGAACCGTGTGGTGGAGCAAAACCTAAGAATCCTGATAAAACAGGAGCGTACCAAAGACTGGGTACGCCTAGTGCCCTGGGCAGTGCTGACCATGAACTCACAGTGGAGCTCTTCTACGGGTTTTACCCTCCACGAACTGTTCCATGGAGGACGACCTGCTTGGTTCTTCAAAACCCCCTTTCCTGAGGACTTCAAGGGCCCTGTGCGAGATTGGCTTGAACACAAGCAGTCTATGGCTAACCAGGCTGGGACTAACCTGAGACACATTCGTGACCGTGAACTGAGCCGACGGAACCGCCTACAGCGACCCGCCAGCTTCAAGATTGGTGACCTTGTCTTGGTTCACCATTCACGCCTACCTTCCTGGCCACGTAACTGCCTACAGGACCCTTATTTTGGACCCTATCGTATCATCAGGATAGATGGATCCAGGATCCATGTCAGGTGCAGTCCACGTCTAGGTGGTGAACTGATGTGTGCACCTAAACAGTTGAGGCACTATCACTCCCCTGACGATTTGTCCTGAGATGAGTGGCGCCTCAGCGACAGTGAGGTCGAGCGTATAGACCTAGACAACGCTGCCAGCCCAGAAGAGGCAGACGAGCTCGAAGAGATGACTGCCGATGAGATGGCAGTCGATGGTTACTACGTGGTTGCAGGTATTGCTCGCCATGAATATAAACAGGGCTAGAAATTCCTAACATTGTGGGATGGCTATGGGTTATCTGAGGCGACCTGGGAACCTATGTCAGCCTTCATACAATCAGATTGGGAGTATCACCCCCATCTTCTGCTCCTACCTTGTTGAGAATAACGAGCGGCAGCTACTAACCCGTGGTGAGACTCTGTCCAAGCGTAAAAAGAAAAACTAATTTCCCTGTGTCAGTCTACTGACTGTGTTCTAACCTTACATGTGCAGGGAGCACTTTTGTGCAGATGTGCGTGCGAATGGGTGTAAGAGCAGTTGTCACAGTTGCCCCGCATTGCATTGCAGGACAGGACCGTTAGCCCCCCGTGACAACCACTCCATGGCCGAAGGCCATTGGTTTTTCACAGACCACTGCTTACTGAGCACTACACTGACCCTGTCTGTGCCCTGCAGTCCCATGCCTATGGTTTCCAACGTGGACCAGGTGGCCGCTTATCAGGTTTGCAGCCACCCAGCGAGTGTATGCCTTGTTGACCATGTGTTGCATGGGGACTGCCCTAATGTAATGACCTTGGGGAGCCAACGAAGAGCGGTGGCTTACTAAACCAGGGGGGAATGACAAGCAAGGTGTTATGAGGCAAGGTGTGTCTTCCCTCTTGGGGACAAGCGAGCCCACAGTTAGGACCCCTGACTGGTCTAGATCTGTGGGGTTCTACCCTTCCTTACAGGGTTTACCATGCCCCTAAGTGTGCTACGTATGTCTGTGTGTGTCTCACTTCTCTCCCTGGGGTGGCTCCCGGAGGCCGGGCTTCGCTGATGTCGGACCGAAGGTCCTAGTCAGTTACTATTACCACTCCTATGGCGCCCAATTTCTGTGCTGGCGCCTATCCTTGGGGGAAGACGGCAAAAGCCCTACCTACTAGAGGGGAGGGGTGGCCAAGTATGCTAAGGGCATACAAAATCCCCATTTTTGCTAAAGGCCAAAAGCTAACGCACTCCCCTGCCCACGTGGAAAAGCACGCGGGACAAGAGACACCACTACACTACACTCACTAACGCCAGCACCAGCCTTCGAAGGCAGGGGGAGCACTCATCACTTGCGCTCAACACCTGCCAGGCATGCTGACCCTAACACCTACACACTCAACTGGGAGTTGAAGCCAATGAAGTCTCGGGTCCCACTGACCCTCCTGTGAGAAAGCAAGAGAACACAACGCTACTAAGCGGCTGTGGCCTGACAGGAACGCCACTACGCGTTTCCCTGTCAGGGCTTGGAGGGAGGGAGTGCTCAGCGTGCGTGCACAGCGTGGATCGCGGTGAAGTCGGACTACACTCACCACTCCTGGTTGAGCTGCAGTTATTTGTTTTTGTGATCCGCGCAGCATATTTTAGCGCTGCCAAGAGGGACTGCACCAATCGCCCTTACCTTCCCACCTGTAAAGCAAAGGCCAATGACTGAGGTTCAAGACTGAGGAACCAAGACAGCCTCAACGTGTTATACGCTTCTCAGGCTGCCCTATAATACACTGTTCCTTAACCTCAGCACAAGCAAGCAAGCTTAAGGAACTCCACCCGTTCTCTTAAAGAACGTAGGGTGGAGCCCCTGGGTAACCTAAACAAGAGTTATACCCTGCGCACTTCGCATGGCCTACCCTTTAATGCGTCATATGCATGCGCAAATATGCACAGGGTACCCAATTTCTCCTTCTCTTGCCTAATCTTACACGACTTAACCAACCAAACCGCGACTCAACCCGGAGGTGAGCTCCTCCTGGGTTTACCTACCTTACTCACCACGCATCATGTGAATGCCGAGGAAAACACGAGCGCAAGACAACCCTACGCGCTTAAACAAACCTACGGCGAGTTATAAACCACCCTAAGCGATGAATGCACTGTGTGTCATGCATGCTTTCCTTGTCTTGTTTCCTGCAGGAAGAGGAGAGAGAGTGGCGCACTGCACAGCGCAAAACAAGCCTAAGCGTTTTAAGCAACCCTACTTTAGGGCTACGGCAACACGAACACGAGCAAGCACTTTCTTTTCTTACCTGTGAAGAGAGAACAAGGGTGAATTGGGGTACAGGGAAAGCGCCACAGCGTGTGAATGCCTCAATTAGGCACATGCATCGCGAGCACAGCGCATATTCTAACCCTACGTGCGCGCTGCGCGCTCCATTCGCATCGCATACCTTTCATTCCTGTTTTGACCTGTGCAGAGCAAAGGAGAGGAGCACCCGAACCCCCAAAAAACACAGCGTTGACAACCCTAACGTTTTAACGAAGCAACCAACACGAACGCAATGCATGCCTGTGAAACGACACTGGCATATCTGAGAGGTGGGTTGTCCACCTGCTCTGTGGTGTGGGTTGATTTTGGATACTTTTCCCTAAAGTTTATAAAAATTTTGATGCAACTGTGCAAAAATTTCCTTTAGAACTTTAAAAACTACGGCTCATACCTTCTTTTTCAAGAGCCGTTTACGCTTGCGCAACCTTGTTCAATTTCCCCTGCAGGGGCCGTAGTGATTCGGCTTCGGCGGGAAGGGTACCCGCCGAAGCGCAATTCACGACTGACAAGTGTGTTGATGGCAGATCGCGTACTTTTTTTTTCCGCTGTTCTCAAAATGTGAGACATATGCCCCTCAAAATGATCGCAGCGAAAATACAACTACGCGACTTTTCGATTTTTGGGCCATTGGTAGTCGTTTTGGTGAAATAGCACCGTTTTAAGCGGTTTTTTAACCAGTCTCCGCCGAATAGGGACTGAATTTTCTACTAGCTGCCATGTGCGGATTTGACCCATGTTGTTACCCCTTAAAATGATCAGATAGTGCCAAAACGTCGGAAAATCAACTTTGTTTGCCAAATTTGGTACCGTTTTGTGGTTTTGCGGCAGTTTTGAGGGTTTTTGGGGCAGTTTGGTATCAAAATGGGGCAAATTGTTACTAAAAGCGCAGGTTCAACCCGTTTGAGGGTATTGGTGCCCCTCGATGCATAGTTTGCAAGAAGGAGCAGTGGCTAGGCTCGGTTTCTGTGGGGCTTGCCCCACAGAAACCGAGACTAGCAGGCGTGAAGCTGGTTCAATGTGGGCCCTCCGGCCCGCCTTGCCACGCGCGCGGAGAGGGGGAGGGGCCCCCTCCGCACAAGTCACAGCCCACCTCCAACCCCCTATAATAGGGAACCCCCTAACGTCGAAATTCCGGTTCTATCACCCCTACACACTTACCCCTCAAAATGACCGCCTCGACGTGGCGATCAAGCCGTGCATCTTGGTTTTTGTCATCTATGGTCGTTTTAAATAGTTAGGAGCCCTTGAAGTTGGTAGTTTGTAAGCAAGGATCCAAGAATTCCTGTATGTGTAGGGATCGGATTTAAGGGTGCGCGACCAAAGTTGATGTGCAAACTGATGTAATGTATGAATCTCAGGGCTGAAATCGTAAAAAATCGAATCATAGGGTTAATTAATTTCTAGCACTGGCGACAGCGCTCTTGGCGGCGGCGCAAACTCGCAGCACTTCAATAAATTCTGGTTGGCAAAAATAAAAGGTGAGTGATTGTCATTTGCGGTCAAAAAGAAAAATTTGGTGGTTTTCATTGCGGTCGTGGCTTTGCTCTTCGTGTTTCGTTTCGTGTTGGCTGTTTGCTGTTTGCTCTTTGCCGTGCCCACTCCAGCCGCTGACATGAAGGTCGCAGACGAGCCGCAACTGTTGTTGACCACTGCCGACGGCTACTGGTGTGTTGCCCGGAGTTCATTTGGCGCTGGGTGTGTGTCTTTGGTGTGTTGGCGCGGTGTGTGTGTGTCATTCGTATGTCAGCGCGCTGTGTGTGTGATCTGTGTGTCAGGGCACTGTGTGTGTGTCAGCGCGCCGCGCAAAGTGTTAGTGTGTTTGCCGCGCGCTGGGTGTGTGATGCTGTGTCTGGTTCAGGTTTGAGGTTTCAGGTTGGAGATTGAGTTCCGGTTCAGGGTGAGTTACGAGAGTGTGTGTGTGTTTGTGTGTGTGTGTGTTACGAATGTGCTTGTAGGTGAGTTACGAGTGTGCTTGTGTTGCGGATGTGCTGGTGGGTGAGTTACGAGTGTGATGGTGTTACGAATCTGCCTGTGGGTGAGTTACGAGTGTGATGGTGTTACGAATCTGCCTGTGGGTGAGTTACGAGTGTGATGGTGTTACGAATCTGCCTGTGGGTGAGTTACGAGTGTGTGGGTGCCACGATTGTGCCTGTGGGTGAGTTACGAGTGTGTGGGCGTTACGATTGTGCCTGTGGGTGAGTTACGAGTGTGTGGGCGTTACGATTGTGCCTGTGGGTGAGTTACGAGTGTGCTTGTGTTACGAATGTGCCTGTAGGTGAGTTACGCGTGTGCTTGTGTCACGAATGTGCCTGTGGGTGAGTTACGAGTGTGTGGGCGTTACGAGTGTGCCTGTGGGTGAGTTACGCGTGTGCTTGTGTCACGAATGTGCTTGTGGGTGAGTTCCGAGTGTGTTTGTGTTACGATGGTGCCTGTGGGTGAGTTACGAGCGTGCTTGTGTTACGAGTGTGCCTGTGGGTGAGTTCCGAGTGTGTTTGTGTTACGACGGTGCCTGTGGGTGAGTTACGAGCGCGCTTGTGTTACCAATGTGCCTCTGGGTGAGTTACGAGCGTGCTTGTGTTACGAATGTGCCTGTGGGTGAGTTACGAGTGTGCTTGTGTTACGACTGTGCCTGTGGGCGAGTTACGAGTGTATTGGTGCTACGAATGTGCCTGTGGGTGAGTGACGAGTGTGTTGGTGCTACGAATGTTCCTGTGGGTGAGTTACGAGTGTGGTTGTGTTACCAATTTGCCTCTGGGTGAGACACGAGCGTGCTTGTGTTAGGAATGTGCTTGTGAGTCAGTGCGAGTGTGTTTGTGCTACGAATGTGACTGTGGGTGAGTTACGAGTGCATAGGTGTTTGTCTAGTGCGATCGTTCTGATGTGTCTGTGTCATTTGTGTCTGCCATTTTGCCATCTGTGTGTCATTTGTGTCTGCCATTTTGCCATCTCTGTGTCATTTGTGTGTCTGCCTTTTGCCATCTGTGTGTCATTTGTGTGTTGTGTGATGTGTTTTGTTTTTGCTCCACTGAAAGCAGAGGTGGTTTTTTTTCGAAACAAAAGGCTTTTTGTCAATGTTCATGAGAGAAAGCAGTAAAATTTGGTGACAGGGGGAGCATTGTACTTTTGCAACAACGTTGGCTGGCAGGGAATTAGTGAAAGGGGCGAAATGATCAAATATGTTGATGGCAAGTGCAATGTGAAGGAAACATTGTTTCTACAAACAACGCTGTAAAACAGATCAAGTGCATGATTTTGGTTCCCATCGGGCAGTTGGTGAAGAAACTGGTTTTGCACCCCCAAGCTTAGTAGTGGTGTGCACATTGCTGGTTTTGCTTTGCATAACCTCATGAAGATTTTCAGCCATTTTGACCATCTTTTTATGGCATGTTTAGTTGTAGTTCACGTTTCGGCAACTTTTGCCCCAGCTAGGGGAAAACTAACTAGTCCACCACTCCCCCCCCCCCCCCCGCCTTCGCCGGGAGGGGGAACACAAAAAGAGAGGGGGGGTGGATGCGATGGTGCATGGCACCATCGCATCCACTCAAGTATCCACTCACTCATCGCATCCACTCAAGTATCCATTCACTTACCTCAGGAAATTGCGTGACTGGGGGGGGGGGTGGGGGGGCCTGCATGCTTTGAGGGGGGTGGGTGCGGTAGCTACCACAGGTGGATAAAAGCCATGCTGTTTGTTGTCAAGTGGGGTACGTGGTGGTAAGGGTTCGGCTGAACGGCAAGGTGCACAAGTTGTGGGGCACCGTTGGTTGGAAGAGAAAGAGCATGCCACATTTGTGTGCCAATTTTCCAATTTGTTGACTCACAATGGGATAATTATCCAATTGGCCTTTTGGTGTAGGTATGCGGTGAACAACATGCATGCATATGTATTGCCAACATTTTTAAATGGGCAAACAATGAGGGCCAACATGTTTGCCGGGCAATATCAGTTGTTTTGCGGCACCAAACAACCGTTGTTTTTCGGGCAAAAGGCAAAGGCACCCCCCCCCCCCCCCCCCGGTGGCTTACCCAAAGGGGCATCGAGTGGGAAGCGCGCCACAAGTATTTTGCTACGCAAAGGTTTCAACATTTATGGCACCTATTTGTTTGCCATACAGCCATCACTTGCCACAAGGTGGCCATTACATTGCTCTCACCATCTTTGGCCCTAATGTTAGGCTCAACAACATATCCCGAACATTGCTCTGAAAATATTTCCCCCAAATGTACAAGGAAACAAAGGGCTGTCCGTGGTATGCATCACCTCCAAAAACAACCCCCCCCATGCAGATTGCCCACCCTCTAGACCACCGCCTTCATCCCCTTGTTTTCCTAGGGTTTTTTGTACTTATATATAAACCCATCTGTATGGATTGTACATTGCTGCACAATGGTGGCAGAAGTACCGTATGGTATGCATACCCGAAAGAGGAGCGGGCCGTAATTCTCCGTGATCCGCTCTTGTTCAAATCCCCCCCGCAGGGGGCTGGCTTCTGTGGGGGTCGGGGTGTTGGGGGCCCCTGACCCCGCGCCAGAAGCAGTGACCAACTACTACGTTACGCGACCCCCCCCCCCTGGAAGACAGCCCTTCTCAAAACCCTGCAATGCAGCCCCTTAAAATGATCGCAATGAAATTCTAAGAACGCGACTTTTCTTCTTTTTGGCCGACGATGCTCGTTTTGGCGCATTAGGGTCGTTTTAAGCAGTTTTTCGGGCAGTCTCCGAAAATTTGGGGCTGAATTCTGTATTGGCTCCTGCTTGCGAAGTTACATCATGTTGTAGCCCCTTAAAATGACCGGCTCGGGCCAAAACGCCAGAAAAGCAACCTAATTGGCCAAATCGGGTGCTGTTTCGATGATTTACAGTCAATTTTGTGCGTTTTTTGGCAGTTTTCTGCCATTTTTTTCGCCATATTTGGCATGTATACTTGCTGCCCATCTGGCAAGCCTTTTTTGCCAATGGTGCAACCATGTTGTGCAAGAGGCACGAAGCAGCACCCGCTAGGCTACGTTTTTGTGGGGCTTGGCCCACAAAAACGGAGCCTAGCGGCCGGCGCTGGCGCCGTTGCTCCCGTGTTTTCATGGTTTTCTCCTTCTCCGCCTTTGAATGGTCTTTTTGCCTTTGTGCTCCTTGTCCTCCCCGTTCTCATCTGAGCACCCGTGCGACCCCACCTCGTGCAATTTCCCCCCGCTTGTTCAAATTGGGCCCCCCGGCCCGCCTTGCCACGTGCGCGGAGAGGGGGAGGGGCCCCCTCCGCACAAGTCACAGCCCACCTCCAACCCCCTATAATAGGGAACCCCCTAACGTCGAAATTCCGGTTCTATCACCCCTACACACTTACCCCTCAAAATGACCGCCTCGACGTGGCGATCGTAGCGTGAATCTTCGTTTTCGTGGTTTATAGTCGTTTTAAATAGTTAGGAGCCCTTGAAGTTGATAGTTTGTAAGCAAGGATCCAAGAATTCCTGTATGTGTAGGGATCGGATTTAAGGGTCCGCGACCAGAGTTAATGTGCAAACTGATGTAATGTATGAATCTCAGGGCTGAAATCGTAAAAAATCGAATCTTAGGGTTAATTAATTTCTAGCACTGGCGACAGCGCTCTTGGCGGCGGCGCAAACTCGCAGCACTTCAATAAATTCTGGTTGGCAAAAATAAAAGGTGAGTGATTGTCATTTGCGGTCAAAAAGAAAAATTTGGTGGTTTTCATTGCGGTCGTGGCTTTGCTCTTCGTGTTTCGTTTCGTGTTGGCTGTTTGCTGTTTGCTCTTTGCCGTGCCCACTCCAGCCGCTGACATGAAGGTCGCAGACGAGCCGCAACCGTTGTTGACCACTGCCGACGGCTACTGGTGTGATGCCCGGAGTTCATTTGGCGCTGGGTGTGTGTCTTTGGTGTGTTGGCGCGGTGTGTGTGTGTGTCATTCGTATGTCAGCGCGCTGTGTGTGTGATCTGTGTGTCAGGGCACTGTGTGTGTGTCAGCGCGCCGCGCAAAGTGTTAGTGTGTTTGCCGCGCGCTGGGTGTGTGATGCTGTGTCTGGTTCAGGTTTGAGGTTTCAGGTTGGAGATTGAGTTCCGGTTCAGGGTGAGTTACGAGAGAGTGTGTGTGTGTTTGTGTGTGTGTGTTACGAATGTGCTTGTAGGTGAGTTACGAGTGTGCTTGTGTTGCGGATGTGCTGGTGGGTGAGTTACGAGTGTGATGGTGTTACGAATCTGCCTGTGGGTGAGTTACGAGTGTGTGGGTGCCACGATTGTGCTTGTGGGTGAGTTACGAGTGTGATGGTGTTACGAATCTGCCTGTGGGTGAGTTACGAGTGTGTGGGTGCCACGATTGTGCCTGTGGGTGAGTTACGAGTGTGTGGGCGTTACGATTGTGCCTGTGGGTGAGTTACGAGTGTGCTTGTGTTACGAATGTGCCTGTAGGTGAGTTACGCGTGTGCTTGTGTCACGAATGTGCCTGTGGGTGAGTTACGAGTGTGTGGGCGTTACGAGTGTGCCTGTGGGTGAGTTACGCGTGTGCTTGTGTCACGAATGTGCTTGTGGGTGAGTTCCGAGTGTGTTTGTGTTACGATGGTGCCTGTGGGTGAGTTACGAGCGTGCTTGTGTTACGAGTGTGCCTGTGGGTGAGTTACGCGTGTGCTTGTGTTACGAATGTGCCTGTGGGTGAGTTCCGAGTGTGTTTGTGTTACGATGGTGCCTGTGGGCGAGTTACGAGCGCGCTTGTGTTACCAATGTGCCTCTGGGTGAGTTACGAGGGTGCTTGTGTTACGATGGTGCCTGTGGGTGAGTTACGAGTGTGCCCGTGTTACGATTGTGCCTGTGGGCGAGTTACGAGTGTATTGGTGCTACGAATGTGCCTGTGGGTGAGTGACGAGTGTGTTGGTGCTACGAATGTTCCTGTGGGTGAGTTACGAGTGTGGTTGTGTTACCAATTTGCCTCTGGGTGAGACACGAGCGTGCTTGTGTTAGGAATGTGCCTGTGAGTCAGTTCGAGTGTGTTTGTGCTACGAGTGTGCCTGTGGGTGAGTTACGAGTGCATAGGTGTTTGTCTAGTGCGATCGTTCTGATGTGTCTGTGTCATTTGTGTCTGCCATTTTGCCATCTGTGTGTCATTTGTGTCTGCCATTTTGCCATCTCTGTGTCATTTGTGTGTCTTGCCTTTTGCCATCTGTGTGTCATTTGTGTGTCTGCCTTTTGCCATCTGTGTGTCATTTGTGTGTTGTGCGATGTGTTTTGTTTTTGCTCCACTGAAAGCAGAGATGGTTTTTTTTCGAAACAAAAGGCTTTTTGTCAATGTTCATGAGAGAAAGCAGTAAAATTTGGTGACAGGGGGAGCTTTGTACATTTGCATTTAGAAACAACAACGTTGGATGGCAGGGAATAAGTGAAAGGGGCGAAATGATCAAATACGTTGATGGCAAGTGCAATGTCACAGAAACATTGTTTCTACAAACAACGCTGTAAAACAGATCAAGTGCATGATTTTGATTCCCATCGGGCAGTTGGTGAAGAAACTGGTGTTGCACCCCCAAGCTTAGTAGTGGCGTGCACATTGCTGGTGTTGTTTTGCATAACCTCATGAAGATTTTCAGCCATTTTGACCATCTTTTTATGGCATGTTTAGTTGTACTTCACGTTCCGGCAACTTTTGCCCCAGCTAGGGGAAAACTAACTAGTCCACCAATCCCCCCCCCCCACGCCTTTGCCGGGAGGGGGAACACAAAAAGAGAGGGGGGGTGGATGCGATGGTGCATGGCACCATCGCATCCACTCAAGTATCCACTCACTCATCGCATCCACTCAGGTATCCATTCACTTACCTCAGGAAATTGCGTGACTGGGGGGGGGGGGGGGCTGCATGCTTTGAGGGGCGGGAGGGCGGTGCGTGGGGTAGCTACCATAGGTGGATAAAAGCCATGCTGTTTGTTGTCAAGTGGGGTACGTGGTGGTATGGGTTCGGCTGAACGGCAAGGTGCACAAGTTGTGGGGCACCGTTGGTTGGAAGAGAAAGAGCATGCCACATTTGTGTGCCAATTTTCCAATTTGTTGATTCTCAATGGAATAATTGTCCAATTGGCCTTTTGGTGCAGGTATGCGGTGAACAACATGCATGCACATGTATTGCCAACATTTTTAAATGGGCCAACATGTTTGCCGGGCAATTGGTGTTGTTTTGCGGCACCAAACAACCGTTGTTTTTCGGGCAAAAGGCAAAGGCACCCCCCCCCCCCCCCTCAACAACATATCCCGAACATTGCTGTGAAAATATTTCCCCCAAACGTACAAGGAAACAAAGGGCTGTCCGTGGTATGTATCACCTCCAAAAACAACCCCCCCTATGCAGATTGCCCACCCTCTAGACCACCGCCTTCATCCCCTTGTTCAATCTCCCCCGCAAGGGCCGTAGTGATTCGGCTTCGGCGGGAAGGGTACCCGCCGAAGCGCAATTCACGACTGACAAGTGTGTTGATGGCAGATCGCGTACTTTTGTTTTCGCCCTTCTCAAAATGTGGTACATATGCCCCTCAAAATGATCGCAGCGAAAATACAACTATGCGACTTTTCGATTTTTGGTCCACCGGTAGTCGTTTTGGTGAAAGCGGTTTTTCAACCAGTCTCCGCCGAATAGGGGCGGAATTTGGTACTGGCTGCCACGTGCAGATTTGACCGATGTTGTTACCCCTTAAAATCATCGGCTCGTGCCAAAACGTCGGGAAATCAACTTTGTTTGCCGAATTTGGTACCGTTTTGTGGTTTTGTAGCAGTTTTGAGCTTTTTTGGGGCAGTTTGGTATCAAAATGGGGCAAATTGTTACTAAAAGCGCAGGTTCAACCCGTTTGATGGTATTGGTGCCCCTCGATGCATAGTTTGCAAGAAGGAGCAGTGGCTAGGCTCGGTTTCTGTGGGGCTTGCCCCACAGAAACCGAGACTAGCAGGCGTGAAGCTGGTTTTCCTAGCGTTTTTGGTGCTTACAAACCCATCTGTATGGATTGTACTTTGGTGCCCAATGGTGGCAGAAGTACCGTATGGTATGCATACCCGAAAGAGGAGCGGGCCGTAATTCTCCGTGATCCGCTCTTGTTCAATTTCCCCTGCAGGGGCCGTAGTGATTCGGCTTCGGCGGGAAGGGTACCCGCCGAAGCGCAATTCACGACTGACAAGTGTGTTGATGGCAGATCGCGTACTTTTTTTTTCGGTGTTCTCAAAATGTGTGACATATGCCCCTCAAAATGATCGCAGCGAAAATAAAACTATGCGACTTTTCGATTTTTGGGCCACTGGTAGTCGTTTTGGTGAAATAGCACCGTTTTAAGCGGTTTTTTAACCAGTCTCCGCCGAATAGGGACTGAATTTTCTACTAGCTGCCATGTGCGGATTTGACCCATGTTGTTACCCCTTAAAATGATCAGCTCTTGCCAAAACGTTGGGAAATCAACTTTGTTTGCCGAATTTGGTACCGTTTTGTGGTTTTGCAGCAGTTTTGAGCTTTTTTGGGGCAGTTTGGTATCAAAATGGGGCAAATTGTTACTAAAAGTGCAGGTTCAACCCGTTTGATGGTATTGGTGCCCCTTGATGCATAGTTTGCAAGAAGAAGCAGTGGCTAGGCTCGGTTTCTGTGGGGCTTGCCCCACAGAAACCGAGACTAGCAGGCGTGAAGCTGGTTTTCCTAGGGTTTTTTGTGCTTACAAACCCATATGTATGGATTGTACTTTGGTGCCCAATGGTGGCAGAAGTACCGTATGGTATGCATACCCCAAAGAGGAGCGGGCCGTAATTGTCCGTGATCCGCTCTTGTTCACCTCCCCCCCCATGGGGGGCTTTTAATTGGGGGGCCGGGGAATGGGGCCCCGCCCCCCTCTAAAAGCAGTCCTTATGCCATTATATACGATCCGCGCGCCGAAACGAAACATATCCCAAAAGTGTACGATGCAGCCCCTCTAAATGACCGCCTCAAAGAGCTGATCCGCGCCGTCATATTTGTTTCGATTAATCATGGCTGTTTTGCAAAGTTAGGACCTTTACAAGGTTTTAACTTCTTTACCAGCATCCACTAATTCCATATAAGCTAGGGATGCGATCTAAAGGTGCACCAGCAAAGTTGAGGTGCCGAACAACACTATATATAAACCACAGGCCCCAAATCTCAAGAAATCTATTTGACATATTATTTATTTGCTGTGCACGCGTGCATTTTGCAGTCGCCCGGCATTTGCGATCTTTCATTTTGACTGTCCAAAGTGAAATCGGGCTACAATGCACTAAATTTCGATCTAAGGCCAGATTTTCAAATGATTCTAAAAGCCCCGTGTTGCTGTGTAATCGAGAAACCGCCGTCGTTTTGTTTTAGCACCGCTTTTCGATTTGACGGTTTTTGGCGCCCTCAGCCGCCTTTTTGAGCTCAGAAATGAAAAGAGTACCCCCAAATTGACCAAAATTGCCCTTGATTTCGTCAAAATCCGATACAATAGGCCCGAGTTATGAATATGTCAATTTTATGCTATTTGCACCCTGTATCGCTAATCTTGCCCAATGCACCCTCCCTGTCCTTGCGCTGCTAGCTTAAACATAAGGCAAAGGAGTGTTTTTGCCTTTGTTTGTCACCGCCCGGCTCCATTTCTGACATAGAAAAGTGACCCGAAAATGGCTAAAAACGTAATAAGGCTTTTCTTTTGATGGTGCTTCGCACCAGCAAAGGAAAAGCCACACCAAGCACGAAAGACGAAGGATTCATTTAACCTTACTTTTCCACACCCTCCGCAACATATCATGTGTCATTGCTTCATTGAAATTTCCTCAACATGCTCATTTTTCTCTGTTATAAATATGTGATCATGCATGTGCATAGCGTGCAATCTGAATTCGTCGTCCGACAGATACCCTTCGGAGGCGATCACAGCCCGCACACTGCCCTTCCCCATCTCGTGGAGCCCCCCTCCGCTTGTTCAATTCCCCCCCGCAGGGGGCTGGCTTCTGTGGGGGTCGGGGTGTTGGGGGCCCCTGACCCCGCGCCAGAAGCAGTGACCAACTACTACGTTACGCCACCCCCCCCCCCTGAAAGATAGCCCTTCTCAAAACCCCGCAATGCAGCCCCTTAAAATGATCGCAATCGAATTCTAAGAACGTGACTTTTCTTCTTTTCGGCCGATGATAGTCGTTTGGGTGAATTAGAACAGTTTTAAGCAGCTTTTCGGGCAGTCTCCGAAAATTTGGGGCTGAATTCCGTATTGGCTCCTGCTTGCGAACTTACATCATGTTGTAGCCCCTTAAAATGACCAGCTCGGGCCAAAACGTCGGAAAAGCAACCTCATTGGCCAAGTCAGTTGCCTTTTTGATGATTTACGGTGAATTTTGTGCGTTTTTAGGCAGTTTTTTGGGATTTTTTTCGCCATATTTGGCATGTATACTTGCTGCCAACGGGGCAACCATATTGTGCAAAAGGCAAGAGGCAGCACCCGCCAGGCTACGTTTTTGTGGGGCTTGGCCCACAAAAACGGAGCCTAGCGGCCGGAGCTGGCGCCGTTGCTCCCGTGTTTTCATGGTTTTCTCCTTCTCCGCCTTTGAATGGTCTTTTTGCCTTTGTGCTCCTGGTCCTCCCCGTTCTCATCTGAGCATCCGTGCGACCCCACCTCGTGCATCTTTCCCCCGCTTGTTCAAATCCCCCCCGCAGGGGGCTGGCTTCTGTGGGGGTCGGGGTGTTGGGGGCCCCTGACCCCGCGCCAGAAGCAGTGACCAACTACTACGTTACGCCACCCCCCCCCCCTGGAAGACAGCCCTTCTCAAAACTCCGCAATGCAGCCCCTTAAAATGATCGCAATCGAATTCTAAGAACGCGACTTTTCTTCTCTTTGGCCGACGATGGTCGTTTTGGTGAATTAGGACGGTTTTAAGCAGTTTTTCGGGCAGTCTCCGAAAATTTGGGGCTGAATTCCGTATTGGCTTTTGCTTGCGAAGTTACATCATGTTGTAGCCCCTTAAAATGACGGGCTCGGGCCAAAACGTCAGAAAAGCAACCTCATTGGCCAAATCAGGTGCCTTTTTGATGATTTACCGTCAATTTTGTGCGTTTTTTGGCAGTTTTCTGCCATTTTTTTCGCCATATTTGGCATGTATACTTGCTGCCCATCTAGCAAGCCTTTTTTGCCAATGGTGCAACCATATTGTGCAAGAGGCACGAAGCAGCACCCGCTAGGCTTCGTTTTTGTGGGGCTTGGCCCACAAAAACGGAGCCTAGCGGCCGGCGCTGGCGCCGTTGCTCCCGTGTTTTCATGGTTTTCTCCTTCTCCGCCTTTGAATGGTCTTTTTGCCTTTGTGCTCCTTGTCCTCCCCGTTCTCATCTGAGCACCCGTGCGACCCCACCTCGTGCAATTTCCCCCCGCTTGTTCAATTCCCCCCCGCAGGGGGCTGGCTTCTGTGGGGGTCGGGGTGTTGGGGGCCCCTGACCCCGCGCCAGAAGCAGTGACCAACTACTACGTTACGCGACCCCCCCCCCCTGGAAGACAGCCCTTCTCAAAACCCTGCAATGCAGCCCCTTAAAATGATCGCAATGGAATTCTAAGAACGCGACTTTTCTTCTTTTTGGCCGATGATGTTCGTTTTGGTGAATTAGGACGGTTTTAAGTAGTTTTTGGGGCAGTCTCCGGAAATTGGGGCTGAATTCCGTATTGGCTCTTGCTTGCGAAGTTGGAGCATGTTGTAGCCCCTTAAAATGACCGGCTCGGGCCAAAACGTCGGAAAAGCAACCTCATTGGCCAAATCTGGTGCCGTTTGGATGATTTACGGTCAATTTTGAGCATTTTTTGGCAGTTTTTTGCCATATTTTTCGCCATATTTGGCATGTATACTTGCTGCCCATCTGGCAAGCCTTTTCCGCGGACGGGGCAACCATATTGTGCAAGAGGCAGAAGGCAGCACCCGCTAGGCTCCGTTTTTGTGGGGCTTGGCCCACAAAAGCGGAGCCTAGCGGCCGGCGCTGGCGCCGTTGCTCCCGTGTTTTCATGGTTTTCTCCTTCTCCGCCTTTGAATGGTCTTTTTGCCTTTGTGCTCCTTGTCCTCCCCGTTCTCATTTGAGAACCCGTGCGACCCCACCTCGTGCAAGTTTCCCCCGCTTGTTCAAATCCCCCCCGCAGGGGGCTGGCTTCTGTGGGGGTCGGGGTGTTGGGGGCCCCTGACCCCGCGCCAGAAGCAGTGACCAACTACTACGTTACGCCACCCCCCCCCCCTGGAAGACAGCCCTTCTCAAAACCCCGCAATGCAGCCCCTTAAAATGATCGCAATGGAATTCTAAGAACGCGACTTTTCTTCTTTTTGGCCGATGATGGTCGTTTTGGTGAATGAGGCCTGTTTTAAGCAGTTTTTCGGGCAGTCTCCGGAAATATGGGGCTGAATTCCGTATTGGCTCCTGCTTGCGAGGTTACATCATGTTGTAGCCCCTTAAAATGACCGGCTCGGGCCAAAACGTCGGAAAAGCAACCTAATTGGCCAAGTCAGGTACCTTTTTGATGATTTACGGTCAATTTTACGCATTTTTTGGCAGTTTTTTGCCATTTTTTTCGCCATATTTGGCATGTATACTTGCTGCCCATCTGGCAAACCTTTTCTGCTAACGGGGCAACCATATTGTGCAAGAGGCAAGAGGCAGCACCCGCTAGGCTACGTTTGTGTGGGGCTTGGCCCACAAAAACGGAGCCTAGCGGCCGGCGCTGGCGCCGTTGCTCCCGTGTTTTCATGGTTTTCTCCTTCTCCGCCTTTGAATGGTCTTTTTGCCTTTGTGCTCCTGGTCCTCCCCGTTCTCATCTGAGCATCCGTGCGACCCCACCTCGTGCATCTTTCCCCCGCTTGTTCAATTCCCCCCCGCAGGGGGCTGGCTTCTGTGGGGGTCGGGGTGTTGGGGGCCCCTGACCCCGCGCCAGAAGCAGTGACCAACTACTACGTTACGCGACCCCCCCCCCCTGGAAGACAGCCCTTCTCAAAACCCTGCAATGCAGCCCCTTAAAATGATCGCAATCAAATTCTAAGAACGCGACTTTTCTTCTATTTGGCCGACGATGGTTGTTTTGGTGAATTAGGACCGTTTGAAGCAGTTTTTCGGGCAGTCTCCGGAAATATGGGGCTGAATTCCCAATTGGCTCTTGCTTGCGAAGTTACATCATGTTGTAGCCCCTTAAAATGACCAGCTCGGGCCAAAATGTCAGAAAAGCAACCTCATTGGCCCAATCTGGTGCCGTTTTGACGATTTACGGTCAATTTTGTGCGTTTTTTGGCAGTTTTTTGCCATATTTGGCATGTATACTTGCTGCCCATCTGGCAACCCTTTTCTGCCAATAGGGCAACCATATTGTGCAAAAGGCAGGAGGCAGCTCCCGCTAGGCTACGTTTTTGTGGGGCTTGGGCCCACAAAAAAGGAGCCTAGCGGCCGGAGCTGGCGCCGTTGCTCCCGTATTTTCATGGTTTTCTCCTTCTCCGCCTTTGAATGGTCTTTTTGCCTTTGTGCTCCTTGTCCTCCCCGTTCTCATCTGAGCACCCGTGCGACCCCATCTCGTGCAATTTCCCCCCGCTTGTTCAAATCCCCCCCGCAGGGGGCTGGCTTCTGTGGGGGTCGGGGTGTTGGGGGCCCCTGACCCCGCGCCAGAAGCAGTGACCAACTACTACGTTACGCCACCCCCCCCCCCTGGAAGACAGGCCTTCTCAAAACCCCGCAATGCAGCCCCTTAAAATGATCGCAATGGAATTCTAAGAACGCGACTTTTCTTCTTTTTGGCCGACGATGCTCGTTTTGGCGCATTAGGGTCGTTTTAAGCAGTTTTTCGGGCAGTCTCCGAAAATTTGGGGCTGAATTCCGTATTGGCTCCTGCTTGCGAAGTTACATCATGTTGTAGCCCCTTAAAATGACCGGCTCGGGCCAAAACGCCAGAAAAGCAACCTAATTGGCCAAATCAGGTGCCGTTTCGATGATTTACAGTCAATTTTGTGCGTTTTTTGGCAGTTTTCTGCCATTTTTTTCGCCATATTTGGCCTGTATACTTGCTGCCCATCTGGCAAGCCTTTTTTGCCAATGGTGCAACCATGTTGTGCAAGAGGCACGAAGCAGCACCCGCTAGGCTACGTTTTTGTGGGGCTTGGCCCACAAAAACGGAGCCTAGCGGCCGGCGCTGGCGCCGTTGCTCCCGTGTTTTCATGGTTTTCTCCTTCTCCGCCTTTGAATGGTCTTTTTGCCTTTGTGCTCCTTGTCCTCCCCGTTCTCATCTGAGCACCCGTGCGACCCCACCTCGTGCAATTTCCCCCCGCTTGTTCAAATCCCCCCCGCTTCTGTGGGGGTCGGGGTGTTGGGGGCCCCTGACCCCGCGCCAGAAGCAGTGACCAACTACTACGTTACGCCACCCCCCCCCCCTGGAAGACAGCCCTTCTCAAAACCCTGCAATGCAGCCCCTTAAAATGATCGCAATGGAATTCTAAGAACGCGACTTTTCTTCTTTTTGGCCGATGATGTTCGTTTCGGTGAATTAGGACTGTTTTAAGCAGCTTTTCGGGCAGTCTCCGAAAATTTGGGGCTGAATTCCGTATTGGCTCTTGGTTACGAAGTTACATCATGTTGTAGCCCCTTAAAATGACCCGCTCGGGCCAAAACGTCAGAAAAGCAACCCAATTGGCCAAGTCAGGTCCCTTTTTGATGATTTACGGTCAATTTTGTGCGTTTTTAGGCAGTTTTTTGCCATTTTTTTCGCCATATTTGGCATGTATACTTGCTGCCCATCTGGCAAACCTTTTCTGCCAACGGGGCAACCATATTGTGCAAGAGGCAAGAGGCAGCACCCGCTAGGCTACGTTTTTGTGGGGCTTGGCCCACAAAAACGGAGCCTAGCGGCCGGCGCTGGCGCCGTTGCTCCCGTGTTTTCATGAATTTCTCCTTCTCCGCGTTTGAATGGTCTTTTTGCCTTTGTGCTCCTGGTCCTCCCCGTTCTCATCTGAGCATCCGTGCGACCCCACCTCGTGCATCTTTCCCCCGCTTGTTCACCTCCCCCCCCATGGGGGGCTTTGAATTGGGGGGCCGGGGAGTGGGGCCCCGCCCCCCTCTAAAAGCAGTCCTTATGCCATTATATACAATCCGCGCGCCGAAACGAAACATATCCCAAAAGTGTACGATGCAGCCCCTCTAAATGACTGCCTCAAAGAGCTGATTCGCGCTGTCATATTGCTTTTGATTGATCATGGCTGTTTTGCAAAGTTAAAACCTTTACAAGGTTTTCACTTCTTTAACAGCATCCACTAATTCCATATAAGCTAGGGATGCGATTTAACGGTGCACCAGCAAAGTTGAGGTGCCGAACAACACTATATATAAGCCACAGGCCCCAAATCTCAAGAAATCTATTTGACATATTATTTATTTGCTGTGCACGCGTGCATTTTGCAGTCGCCGGCATTTGCGATCTTTCAATTTGACTGTCCAAAGTGAAATCGGGCTACAATGCACTAAATTTCGATCTAAGACCAGTTTTATGAATGATTCTAAAAGCCTCGTGTTGCTGTCCAATCGGGAAACCGCCTTCGTTTTGTTTTAGTACCGCTTTTCGATTTGACGGTTTTTAGCTCCCTCAGCCGCCTTTTTAAGCTCAAAAATGGAAAGAACACCCCCAAATTGACCAAAATTGCCCTTGATTTCGTCAAAACCCGATACAATAGGCCCGAGTTATGAATATGTCAATTGTATGCTATTTGCACCCTGTAACGCTAATCTTGCCCAATGCACCCTCCCTGTCCTTGCGCTGCTAGCTTAAACATAAGGCAAAGGAGTGTTTTTGCGTTTGATTGTCACCGCCCGGCTCCATTTCCGACATAGAAAAGTGACCCGAAAATGGCTAAAAACGTAATAAGGCTTTTCTTTTGATGGTGCCTCGCACCAGCAAAGGAAAAGCCACACCAAGCACGAAAGACCAAGGATTCATTTAACCTTACTTTTCCACACCCTCCGCAACATATTATGTATCATTGGTCCATTGAAATTTCCTCAACATGCTCATCTTTCTTTGTTATAAATACGTGATCATGCAAATGCATATCGTGCAATCTGAATTCGTCGTCCGACAGATACCCTTCGGAGGCGATCACAGTTCGCACACTGCCCTTCCCCATCTCGTGGAGCCCCCCTCCGCTTGTTTTTGAAGTCCGCTTCCTTTGCGCTTGTCAGTTGGTTGGCCAAGTCATAATTTGTGTCTGGCCTAACACCTATGCCCCACATTCCTAACCAGCTCCATTTCATCCAAAAGAGTGCACATGAAGTGCATGATGCTAACTTGGAGGCTAGAGTCAGGCCAGTTTTCATATAAAATCTTTTGTACTATCCATTTGTGATTGAATCTTTGTATTTAAACCTGCTTTGTCTATCTGCAGCCCTTCTGTGTTACACTGGATTTAAAACTATTCATTGATTCGATCCACATCCTGTTCTTGCTCTACTTGCTCCTTTGGCTTCACCTATGATTTTAAATCTCATTTTGTCACATAACTCAATATCTGGGCATTTTTGCAAACAGCATGTGGATCGCTACATGACGACGAAGTCGATTTTTGAAAATTCGAATCTTTTGGAGAATGCATTTCTGATCTGCCATCGCACTCACTAAGGATTTCCTGTAATCGCAGATTCATTCGCGATTCAGCGGCAGCGACGCGAGCGTAAATAGTTTGTTTGGTCGATTCGGGGCGTACCTTCCACGGCACGCAGGAACTGAGCATATGGGGTTGCGTAACTAAGCATACTCGACATCCTGAGCACATTTCTGGTCCCCTTCCCTCCCCAGCCGTAAAGGTATAGGCAATTTTCATCCTTTTTCCCCCCTTTTGACACTAAAAACGGCTACAAACGGCCATTGTGCGCTCCATAGAACCACGGCACCCATACAAGGGCAATGCTCTATTGTTAGATGGCCTTTGAAGAGGCATTGCATCCAAATAAAATGCTTGTAGCCCTCGTTGCCATCAAGTTATAACACGAATGTGGTTATGTAGAGAAAGGACCTGTTCGGAAGGTGACAATGCCATTTAGGAAGCATAGGGGGTAGTATGAACAAGCAAAACAATCAAAGGGCGACGTATGGTGATAGCACCATGATGGAACACACATTGTACCATGTTCAAAGCCTCTATGTCGCATTGCCGTGAGGATATGTATCTTTTGTGCGTGCATTTTGCTCGTATGCATGGACATTCTTGGTGACTTTTGACACTAAAAACGGCTACAAACGGCCTTGGTGCGCTACATAGAACCACGGCACCCATACAAGGGCAATGCTGTATTGTTTGATGGCCTTTAAAGAGGCATTGCATCCAAAAAAAATGCTTGTAGCCCTTGTAGCCGTGAAATTATAACATGAATGTGGTTATGTGGAAAAAGAACCTGTTTGCAAGGTGTAAATGGCATTTAGGAAGCGTAAGGAGTACTATGAACAAAACAAACAATCAAAGGGCGATGTATAGTGATAGGACCGTGATGGAACACACATTGTATCATGTTGAAAGCCTCTATGTTGCATTGCCATGAGGATATGTATCTTTTGTGCGTGCATTTTGCTCATATGCATGGACATTCTTGGTGCCTTTTGACACTAAAAACGGCTACAAACGGCCTTGGTGCGCTACATAGAACCACGGCACCCATACAAGGGCAATGCTCTATTGCTAGATGGCCTTCAAAGAGGCATTGCATCCAAAAAAAATGCTTGTAGCCCTTGTAGCCGTGAAATTATGAACGGTGTAACACGTCTTGACATTGTTTCAAGGGCAAAGTGTTGGGTCATGGCACCGTCAAAACAGGCGAAAAATGGCTATATTTGCACTTTTGAACACATAAATGTTGATTAAAGTGATACCGTCACGTGTTCGTGTGATCTCAAGTTGTTCAAGTTTGTCCCTTGAGCTAGGTGAGGCTTGCCAAGCAACAAACTGTGACCCTACATGACCTTTACTCAAGATAATTATCCAGAGGGTGCCAACAACCTCCCAAACATGTGTATTTGCACTTTTGAACCCACAATGGTTGATTTCATTGATGTTGTTGTGCTTTCGTGTGATTTGGCATTAATGAAAATTTTCCCTAGAGCTCGGTTAGGCTTGCCAAGCAACAAATTGTGACCCTACCCGCCTTTTGCAAAAAGTGCCCCTAAATAGCCATATTTGCACTTTTGAAGCCACAAATGTGGATTAGAGTGATTTCGTTGTGATTTCGTCGTGATTACCAACATGAGTGATTTGTGGAACCCAACAAGACAACTCCATGCATGCACACACATTTGCATTTGCATATTGATGGTATTTTGGGTGAATTGTATGGGAATGCTTAAGTTCAACCCAATGGTGGAGGACAGAAGCAAGCGTTAGGGAGCTTGTAGGTCCATGCTTGAAATATCATACTTGAAATATCGGAGAGGAAATATCACAGTTGTGTCGGTCTTTTTTTGCCCGCCTGTCCCATCTCTCCATTCAAGTGGTGGTTTGGCTTGCCGTTGTGGTGGTTGATGATTCTGCTGCGGTTGCAATGCATGATGCATGATGCTCCACTTCTCTTCTCAAAGCAATGTCGTCTGTCCGGCAAATTGGCGGTACTCTTCCAGTGTTGGCAAGGGAGCCCCTGTGTATGTGGTTGCTGTGTTGGAGTTCCTGAGCGATGAGATGTTGGAGCTTGCGGGCAACTCATCAAGAGAGCAACGTATCACGCCTCGGCTCTTGATGGTATGCACCGTTTGCCCCGTGCACATTCCATGTTGCACGCACGCACCAACTGTGCACACTGCACGCACGCACTGTGCACACTGCACGCACGCATTGTGCACGCTGCACGCACGCATTGTGTACACTGTACGCACGCATTATGCACATTGCAGGCACGCATTGTGCACGCTGCACGCACGCACACACTGTGCACGGTGCCGTGACAGAGAGCGGAAAGGACGCGGTGGAGCGTAAATTCACCAACACTGACAATACGAGCAATAACAAAAGACTTGATCACATGCACGACCCGAAAAAAAATAGACCCTCAGAAAGCGTATCCGAACATTGCTGCAGTGTGGAACGTCTGATTGTGGTTTCGAAAATTGAGGGTTTCACCCACACAACCACACACTGTGGCTGGGTTTCAGGGCACGAGCTGCAGTGCGTTGGCGGCACAGTGTCAATATGGGCATTAGCTAGCCGTGCGAGGGCGGCTTGGCTGCAAGGATTGGACAATGAACACATTTTGCATTTTCGTAGATGAATAGTTGTGAAGCATTTGGTCATAGCTCACATCCAGCACATGCTAACCGCACCCTCCACACTGCACGCACGCATTGTGCACACTGCACGCACGCACGCGCTGTGCACGCTGCACGCTGCACGCAGGCATTGTGCACACTGCACGCACGCACTGTGCACGCTGCACGCACGCACTGTGCACACTGCACGCACGCACTGTGCACACTGCGCGCACTCAGTGTGCACACTGCACGCACGCATTGTGCAAGCCGCACGCACCCATTGTGCAGCTGCACGAACGCACTGTGCACACTGCACGCCCCGATACCGCAGGGTGATGGAGCCAGCTTTCATCCCGGCTTTGGCGACCCTGATGTGGCAGGGGTTATGCAATCACTCCCGTTGGACTGGCGGTATGAGCCCTACCATGGGCACAACATTTTGGAGGAGGAACAGCCTGAGGTTGATGAGGAAGATGATGGTTCCCATTTATGCCAAGTTTGTGGAAAGGTGGGGCATCATGTATTCCGGGGGCTTTGGACTACGGAAGTCGTTGCGGATGGGCTGGGATGGCGGTGTTGTGTGGCGCGCATCGATTGATGTTGGTGTGTCTTATTCTGTGAAGGTGCGCATGAAACTGTATGGGCGACGTGCAGATGTGGAGACCTTTCGAATGATGAAGGATCACAGAAATGGCCAGTACCGGTGTGTGTTTGGTGACTTTTTCTTGCCACGCCATCATTGCCTCACCGCTTCGCGTTTTGCATGAGTGGGGGGTTTTGGGTTGCACGGTTTCTCAAACGGATGTCCGTCGTTGTGATTGGTGGAGCCTGTGGATGTTTGTGCTTGTGCCAGCCTATCACCTTCTATCGGCTGAGGCTTGACATACAGGCATTTCTGCTACACCAGCTGCAGCAGTGCGATGAGGACTCCCTTCACGCACGCATTGTGCACACTGCATGCATCTCTTGTGCACGCTGCACGCACGCACTGTGCACACTGCACGCACGCATTGTGCACACTGCACGCACGCACTGTGCACGCTGCATGCACGCATTGTGCAAACTGCACGCACGCACTGTGCACACTGCACGCACGCACCGTGCACACTGCACGCATGCATTGTGCAAACTGCACGCACGCATTGTGCACGCTGCACGCACGCACTGTGCAGACTGCACGCACGCACCGTGCACACTGCACGCATGCATTGTGCAAACTGCACGCACGCACTGTGCACACTGCACGCACGCACTGTGCACGCTGCACCCACGCACTGTGCACGCTGCACGCACGCATTGTGCACGCTGCACGCGTGCATTGTGCAGACTGCACGCATGCATTGTGCAAACTGCACGCACGCACTGTGCACACTGCACGCACGCATTGTGCAAACTGCACGCACGCATTGTGCACGCTGCACGCACGCACCGTACACACTGCACGCATGCATTGTGCAAACTGCACGCACGCACTGTCCACACTGCACGCACGCACTGTGCATGCTGCACGCATGCATTGTGCACGCTGCACGCATGCATTGTGCACACTGCACGCACGCAGTGGGCAAACTGCACGCACGCACTGTGCACGCTGCACGCACGCACTGTGCACACTGCACGCACGCATTGTGCATGCTGCACGCATGCATGCATTGTGCACACTGCACGCACGCACCGTGCACACTGCACGCATGCATTGTGCAAACTGCACGCACGCATTGTGCACGCTGCACGCACGCACTGTGCAGACTGCACGCACGCACCGTGCACACTGCACGCATGCATTGTGCAAACTGCACGCACGCACTGTGCACACTGCACCCACGCACTGTGCACGCTGCACGCACGCACCGTGCACGCTGCACGCGTGCATTGTGCACACTGCACGCATGCATTGTGCAAACTGCACGCACACACTGTGCACACTGCACGCACGCATTGTGCAAACTGCACGCACGCACCGTGCACACTGCACGCACGCAGTGGGCAAACTGCACGCACGCACTGTGCACGCTGCACGCACGCATTGTGCAAACTGCACGCACGCATTGTGCACGCTGCACGCACGCACCGTGCACACTGCACGCATGCATTGTGCAAACTGCACGCACGCACTGTCCACACTGCACGCACGCACTGTGCATGCTGCACGCATGCATTGTGCACGCTGCACGCGTGCATTGTGCACACTGCACGCATGCATTGTGCAAACTGCACGCACACACTGTGCACACTGCACGCACGCATTGTGCAAACTGCACGCACGCACCGTGCACACTGCACGCACGCAGTGGGCAAACTGCACGCACGCACCGTGCACGCTGCACGCACGCATTGTGCACGCTGCACGCACGCATGCATTGTGCACACTGCACGCACGCATTGTGCACACTGCACGCATGCATTGTGCACACTGCACGCATGCATTGTGCACACTGCACGCATGCATTGTGCACACTGCACGCATGCATTGTGCAAACTGCACGCACACACTGTGCACACTGCACGCACGCATTGTGCAAACTGCACGCACGCACCGTGCACACTGCACGCACGCAGTGGGCAAACTGCACGCACGCACCGTGCACGCTGCACGCACGCATTGTGCACGCTGCACGCACGCATGCAGTGTGCACACTGCACGCACGCATTGTGCACACTGCACGCATGCATTGTGCACGCTGCACGCAGGCATTGTACAAAATGCACGCACGCACTATGTACACTGCACGCACGCACTATGTACACTGCACGCACGCACTGTGCACGCTGCACGCACGCATTGTGCACGCTGCACGCACGCATGCATTGTGCACACTGCACGCATGCATTGTGCACACTGCACGCGCGCATTGTGCACGCTGCACGCAGGCATTGTACAAAATGCACGCACGCACTGTGCACGCTGCACGCACGCATTGTGCAAACTGCACACACGCACCGTGCACGCTGCACGCACGCATTGTGCACGCTGCACGCACGCATGCATTGTGCACACTGCACGCATGCATTGTGCACACTGCACGCACGCATTGTGCACGCTGCACGCAGGCATTGTACAAAATGCACGCACGCACTATGTACACTGCACGCACGCACTGTGCACGCTGCACGCACGCATTGTGCAAACTGCACGCACGCATTGTGCACGCTGCACGCACGCACCGTGCACACTGCACGCATGCATTGTGCAAACTGCACGCACGCACTGTCCACACTGCACGCACGCACTGTGCATGCTGCACGCATGCATTGTGCACGCTGCACGCATGCATTGTGCACACTGCACGCACGCAGTGGGCAAACTGCACGCACGCACTGTGCACGCTGCACGCACGCACTGTGCACACTGCACGCACGCATTGTGCAAGCTGCACGCAGGCATGCATTGTGCACACTGCACGCACGCACCGTGCACACTGCACGCATGCATTGTGCAAACTGCACGCACGCATTGTGCACGCTGCACGCACGCACTGTGCAGACTGCACGCACGCACCGTGCACACTGCACGCATGCATTGTGCAAACTGCACGCACGCACTGTGCACACTGCACGCACGCACTGTGCACGCTGCACGCACGCACTGTGCACGCTGCACGCGTGCATTGTGCACACTGCACGCATGCATTGTGCAGACTGCACGCACACACTGTGCACACTGCACGCACGCATTGTGCAAACTGCACGCACGCACCGTGCACACTGCACGCACGCAGTGGGCAAACTGCACGCACGCACCGTGCACGCTGCACGCACGCATTGTGCACGCTGCACGCACGCATGCATTGTGCACACTGCACGCACGCATTGTGCACACTGCACGCATGCATTGTGCACACTGCACGCAGGCATTGTACAAAATGCACGCACGCACTATGTACACTGCACGCACGCACTATGTACACTGCACGCACGCACTGTGCACGCTGCACGCACGCATTGTGCACGCTGCACGCACGCATGCATTGTGCACACTGCACGCACGCATTGTGCACGCTGCACGCAGGCATTGTACAAAATGCACGCACGCACTATGTACACTGCACGCACGCACTGTGCACGCTGCACGCACGCATTGTGCAAACTGCACGCACGCACCGTGCACGCTGCACGCACGCATTGTGCACGCTGCACGCACGCATGCATTGTGCACACTGCACGCATGCATTGTGCACACTGCACGCACGCATTGTGCACGCTGCACGCAGGCATTGTACAAAATGCACGCACGCACTATGTACACTGCACGCACGCACTGTGCACGCTGCACGCACGCATTGTGCAAACTGCACGCACGCACGCATTGTGCACGCTGCACGCATGCATTGTGCATGCTACACGCACACACTGTGCACGCTGCACGCACGCATTGTGCACACTGCACGCACCCACTGTGCAAACTGCACGCACGCACGCATTGTGCACACTGCACGCACACATTGTGCAAACTGCACTGCACGCATGCATTGTGCATACTGCACGCACGCATTGTGCAACCTGCACGCACGCATTGTGCACACTGCACGCATGCATGGTGCACACTGCACGCACGCATTGTGCACACTGCACGCACGCATTGTGCAAACTGCACGCACGCATTGTGCACACTGCACGCACGCACGCATTGTGCACGCTGCATGCATGCATTGTGCACGCTGCACGCACGCATTGTGCACACTGCACGCACGCACGCACTGTGCACACTGCACGCACTGTGCACACTGCACGCAGGCATTGTGCACGCTGCACGCACGCATTGTGCACACAGCACGCACGCACGCATTGTGCACGCTGCATGCATGCATTGTGCACGCTGCACGCACGCATTGTGCACACTGCACGCAGGCATTGTGCACACTGCACGCACGCATTGTGCAAACTGCACGCACGCATTGTGCACACTGCACGCACGCACGCATTGTGCACGCTGCATGCATGCATTGTGCACGCTGCACGCACGCATTGTGCACACTGCACGCACGCACGCACTGTGCACACTGCACGCACTGTGCACACTGCACGCAGGCATTGTGCACGCTGCACGCACGCATTGTGCACACAGCACGCACGCACGCATTGTGCACGCTGCATGCATGCATTGTGCACGCTGCACGCACGCATTGTGCACACTGCACGCACGCACGCACTGTGCACACTGCACGCAGGCATTGTGCACGCTGCACGCACGCATTGTGCACACTGCACGCACGCATTGTGAAAACTGCACGCACCCACTGTGCACACTGCACGCACACATTGTGCGCACTACACTGCACGCATGCATTGTGCACGTTGCACGCATGCATTGTGCACACTGCACGCACGCAATGTGCAAGCTGCACGCAGGCATTGTGCACACTGCACGCACGCCTTGTGCAAACTGCACGCACGCATTGTGCACACTGCACGCACCCACTGTGCACACTGCACGCACACATTGTGCATACTACACTGCACGCACGCACTGTGCACGCTGCACGCACGCACTGTGCACACTGCACACACGCACTGTGCACACTGCACGCACGCATTGTGCACACTGCACGCACGCGGCGTGCACACTGCACGCACACATTGTGCACACTGCACGCAGGCACCCACTTTGCACACTGCACACACGCATTGTGCACACTGCACGCACACACTGTGAACATTTGCACTGTGCACACGGACGCATTCTGCATATTTCACACACGCACTGTGAACATGCGCACTGTGCACACCGTACGCATGCACTGTGCACACTGCACTGTCTTTTGGCAGGACCTCTGTATTTACTTAATTTTGTTGGCCATACCTGGGAACATTCTTTATGGGGCATCCGTTCTGGCCTGCTCCATGGAGGCCTCCTGGATCAGAAAACAAATCCCACTCCTATTGGGGAGCATGGAGACCGTGGTCTTTAATTTAATTCTGGTGTTTCAGATCATCTTGTTTGGCAAGCCGTCGAGCAAACCTCTGCTGGCCATTGCATACAGTCCAATGCAGTGTGAGTACTGCGCTTGGGTGCAGGAATGCTGTGCTCCTTGACGAAGGGAGGGACCCTTGTGGGACTTGGCAGGGGGGGGGGGTTCTTATCAAAAATAGGGCAAGATTCATTGAGTTTTTTAGCCAAAAATTGAGTTTTTGGCCTGAGGCGAGCAGCTTGAGGGTGCGGGATGTGAAAAAGCAAGTTGTGTGGACACACACATCAAGAAAACACAATTTACAGCATCCGTGTGCACCAAAATCTGCCATTTTTCATCAAAAATCAGCCAAAAATGGCCATTTTTTGTCAAAAATTGTATTTTTTGGCCAAAAAATACCATTTTTTAGCCCTAATCAGTGTGTTCTGTGTCCGGGTGGTCAGTTGGTGCTCCTGATACCCTATTGTGAGGGTGTTGGACTCAAAGGAAGAGGTGTTGCATGCCATTGAAGCCATTTCACAACTGTTTCAGGGCCACTAGCAAAAAAAAAACACCATTTTTTGCCCTAAAATGGCCAAAAAATGCCAATTTTGGCCCAAATCAGTGTTTTTGGGGTCTGGGTGGTTATTTGGTGCCCCTGCTGCCCTATTTCGAGGGCGCTGGTCTCAAAGAAAGAGGTGTCGCATTCCGTTGAAGCTATTGGACAAGTGTTTCAGGGGCGTCAGGACCTAAAAAAAAAAACATTTTTCGCCCAAAAGTGCCAAAAAATGCCAATTTTTTAGGCCAAATCAGTGTGTTCTGGGTCCGAATGGTCAGTTGGTGCCCCCCCCCTACCCTATTTTGAGGGTGCTGAACTCAAAAAAAGATGTGTTGCATGCCATTGAACCCATTTAACAAGTGTTTCAGGGCCGCCGCCACCAAAAAAACACCATTTTTGGCCGGAAAATGGCCAAAAAATGCCAACTTTTACCCTAAATCAGAGTTTTCTGGGTCCGGGTGGTCAGTTGGTGCCCCCCCTACCGTATTTTGAGGGTGCCGGATCCAAAAAAAGATTTGTTGCATGCCATTGATTCCATTTAACAAGTGCTTCAGGGCCGCCACAGCCCAAAAAAACACCATTTTTCGCCCAAAAATGGCCCAAAAATTCCAATTTTGGGCCCAAATCAGTGTTTTCTGGGTCCAGGTGGTCATTTCGTGCCCCCCCTGCCCGATTTCGAGGGTGTTGCAGTCAAAAAAAGATGTGTTGCATGCCATTGAACCCTTTTAACAATTGTTTCAGGGCCACTACCAAAAAAACACCATTTTCGCCCAAAAATGGCCAAAAAATGCCAATTTTTACGCCAAATCAGTGTTATCTGGGTCTGGGTGGTCAGTTTGTACTCCCCCTCCCCCATTTGGAGGGTGCTGGACTCAGAAAAAAGATGCGCGGCATGCCATTGAACCCATTTAACAAGTGTTTCAGGGGCGTCAGGACCAAAAAAACACCATTTTTGGCCGGAAAATGGCCAAAAAATTCCAACTTTTACCCTGAATCAGAGTTTTCTGGGTCCGGGTGGTCAGTTGGTGCCCCCCTTACCCTTTTTTGAGGGTGCTGGACTGTTCATAGACACTTCATAGAGACAAAATATCCGTGGTAAGGAACATTAGAGCCTTTTTGGAGGCCTGTCACATGTTTTTGATTTACAGACGGTGCAGATGTCATCAGTGCATTGCTGTCAATTTGTCTGATGCGTGGACAAGGTAGGAGCATCTGTGCATTGCTGTGTTCTTCACATTTTCTGCATCCAAGGCACTGTACTGGACTCTGTATCATGCAGACCTCTGAGTTATTTCGCAATTTCAGCCATGAATGTTGTTGGTATTGACACGTATACACCCCGTACGGTTGTGCCTGCAACGACTTGTGGTTCATATGCCTTCGTGTTTGTCTGTGCGTTGGACTCAGAGACTCAGGGACTCAGGGGGGCAAGTTTGGAAATAAATCGGATATATAACCATTTTCAAAAGGTTTTCATGAAGACCCCCCCTATTTTGGGGGCGCTGAATCCAAAAACAGTGGGTATGGGGCCGAGAGGACATATGGCAGGAGTCATTTCAAGTAAAAGTTGCATGCAGGTAGTTAGTGCCACGTCTGGTGAAATCTGGTAAAACGCCCCGCCCCCCCGGGGGCTATTTTTTGGAAAAAACGGGTAAATGAGCCTTTTGAAAATCTTTTCGTGAGGACCCCCCCTATTCCGGGGGCGCTGAATCCAAAAAAAATGGTTTCGGAGTCCAAAAAATTGCTTTTTGGGTACGTTTTGAGTAAAGTTGTATGCAGGTAGTTAGTGCCACGTCTGGTGAAATCTGGTAACCCCCCCCCCCCGGGGGCCATTTTTTGGAAAAAAACAGGTAAATGAGCCTTTTGAAAATGTTTTCATGAGCCCCCCCCCTATTTTGGGGGCGCTGAATCCAAAAAACATGCTCCCGGAGTCCAAAAAATTGCTTTTTGGGTACAGTTTGAGTAAAGTTGTATGCAGGTACTTAGTGCCACGTCTGGTGAAATCTGGTAAAACGCCCCCCCCCCCCCCGGGGGGCCATTTTTGCGAAAAAAACGGGTAAATGAGCCTTTGGAAATGTTTTCGTGAGCCCCCCCCCCCTATTTTGGGGGCGCTGAATCCAAAAAACATGCTTCTGGAGTCCAAAAAATTGCTCTTTGGGTACGGTTTGAGTAAAGTTGTATGCAGGTAGTTAGTGCCACCCCCCCCCCCGGGGCCATTTTTTGGAAAAAAACGGGCAAATGAGCCTTTTGAAAATGTTTTCATGAGCCCCCCCCCCCCCCTATTTTGGGGGCGCTGAATCCAAAAAACATGCTTCCGGAGTCCAAAAAATTGCTTTTTGGGTACTTTTTGAGTAAAGTGACGTTTTGGCCCGTAAAATCATAGGTGTTGGGATTTCACCATCAAAAACCTGCAGGATTTCATCAAAATCTATAGGGCACTAATCAAGGACATCTTTCTGCTTTTGCACATGCCAAGACTCTTTTCAGAATTTCAAACCAATGCGACAGTGGCACTGGGGTTTGGAATTGTTGGCTTCGGTGCCTTAATCCGGAAGTTTCTCCACAATCTCAGTCTCCCCGTAAGTTGGCTTGTCTCCAAGCTTCCGACGTTTGGTTGTCTTGTTCCTCGACTTTTCCACATTACCTCTACTACCAGCTCCCCGGGTATCCGGACTCTACTTTACCGCGTAAGGGCATTGTAGATATAGATAATCCTTGGAGGATGTACTAGTACTCAACGGGTAGCCCAGCCTATAGCGAACCTGAAAGGGAAATAATATGAACAATGGCAACCACCAAAAGAAAAGGGTGACACATCAACGAGATATTGCAGCAGGTAGCAATGCTTCCTCTCTCACACTATCCTTGGTCTTATCCAATGTCACCAACTTTGATCAATGGCTCAACCTTGTCCTGTTCACCACCACTACACGGGGGGTGTTCATCAATGTCTTCTTCGTCATCATTGTAACTACGAAGCCAAGAGACATTCGCCAACTTGCTTCGCAATGCAGCCAAATCATGGCGGGTGTCTATTATGCTGTTACACTGGCTACCTAGGGATTTTTTCCTCCTTTTTGGTGTAAATGGAAACTTTTTACTCTGAAAAACCCCGGGTTTCATGCCCCTCTCGTGCTGAAAACACACCTACACGGTAAAAAAGTCCCAGAGTTGGCTTCCCGGGCCTGGGCTCGCGCAAATTCACAAGTTGGCGCGCCAAGTCGCAAGTTGGCGCGCGCCAATTCCCGAGTTGGCGCGCCAAGTCCGGTCTTGGCGCGCGCCAACTGTCAAGTTGGCGCGCGCCAAGTCCGGACTTGGCGCGCGCCAAATGTCCCCCCACCGATCCAACCATCGACTTGCACACTATTGCTGTCACTAGAAATTCCGTCCCTCACCTGCCCTTACACACTTGGCACGAAGAAAGAATTGTTCCATCTTTTTTTGAGGAATGTGCAAAAGAATGTGTGAAACAATTTGCAAAAGATGTGCTTCCCGATTAAGTATACATTGTGGAGCCGTAGCTCAAAACTGGGAGCCATGGAGGCATATCAATAGATATACAGAGATCAAATGCCTTGGGAGCCCTGTTCAGCCTGGACGAAGACCCCCGTATTCTCTATGGACCCCCTTTGCTTCGTCCACGACGACTCCCAAACAGAACATGTTTTATTATACAACCCCCAGTCCAGACTATCTGAGCGGATCACTTTCCTCCACCCCTTCCGCGTGCGATCCCCCTTGCCCCCCTTCACCCGCACTCTGGCCCCCCGCAGTGTGAACACCCGGCCGCCTTTACTTCCACCTCGAAAGCTGCGCTTGGACATTTCACATTTCAGGGCTTTGTGCCGCCCCTGTCCTTTGAAGGCGGCAAAACTGGCAATGTGCCGCCACCTGCGGGCCCATCCCAACAGGTGGTCAATCCACAGATGGGCCCACAGCGTGACGTTCATTTCACAGGCCTTATGGGCCTCCCCCATTTTTTTCAATTCTGTTCGCAGAATTTTCATGTCGGGCAACCGCAACGGTCCGGACTTCCAGACGACATCGCTTGTTGCCCACAGGGATCTTCCCCATTGCCGAAAGGCGTCCGTTCAGGACACCCGGACCTCCCCCATGTCAAAGACATGCTGCAGGAGGCCCTCCCCCTCCAGATGGTCACACGTGGTGTCCCATCCCTCACTCTTCACCCACTTTGCAGCCGCCGTCTGCTCAATTTTCAGGGGCACCTTCTTCTTATCCTTCCTCTCGTCTTCCAACGCCACACCGGTGGCGGTCCGTGCCTGGATCCGAATGGGATCCAAGAACCATTGCACCCACCTCACGGCCTTTCCCCTCTTCCACCGATGCACCGTGTGGAGGCTGTTCACGAGGGCTGAAAGCCCATTGTGCACTTACCAGTGCACGCCATGCAGCCCATAATCGGGGGGCCGCTGGGGGGGGCGCACGATCGGGCATATCATCACTGCCCAGAGCCACTCCTCGACAATCACCCCCATCCCGCAACCAAATTCGTGCAGAATGGTTGCGTGATTTCTCCCACACAGCCAACAAACAGTGGCTGCGGGGTTTTTGGCTGTGAACGAGGACCACCCCCCCAAAATGACCTGCGCCTTGGTGTCTGCTCTAAAAAAAAGAAATCACCTTGCGCAGGTAGCCCCCTTTATCGGGGATTTGCTGCTGCGTCACCTCGATGAGGTCCGCGTTCAGGTCATAGACCTCGGCCAATTGGGTAAAGATGGCCTTCTTCTCGGGTCCACGCAGCAAGATCCAAGAGCCCAAGGGCATATGACTCCCCAGGTCTCCAACGGCAAAAGGCACGAAGGAGGCCTGCCAGAGCTTTGTCCCGTCAAAGGAGCTGCCCGCCCACACTTTGTCCGTCAGGAACGTGGGGCCGTCACGTTGCCACATCACCTGTGCCAGAAAACAAGCCGTGTGTGACGGGTCACCGTGAACGGTCGCCGGGAAACGCTTTGGTGCAGCGTGAAAATACCTGCAGTCTCTGCCACAGATTGCATGCGGCCCCAAAAATGTCATTGTCCTGGTCCGTCTGAAAATGCACCTCCGTGAAACGGGGGGCGGACAATGCGTTTCGCACCTGCATCAGCGTTCCCCATGGGCACTTCCATTGGCTGTGGGCCCGGCTGTACTGCAGTTTGCGGAAGCTGTCGCCATTTTTGCGGCTCTCCCAAACAATGGCCGCGGCCAACAGCTCCAAATCGGTGGTCGTGGGTTTGCCCTCACCGCAAACGAGGTGGATGCGGCGGCGGCCGGGTCTGACGTGTACTTGCCAATGTGGCCTCAAAATCTCCCCCACGACTTCGCGAAGGTGCGCCAGCCGCGCGCGCCTGTCGCGATAGTTTGAGGGTGGCAGCTGCTCTAAGGCCCGCTGCATCGTGCACAAACAAATACCTGCGGCACGTGAGGACGTGGCAGGCGGGTTGGATCATACAACCGAAGGTTGGCGCACGTTGGCACACAGTTGCCACACAGTTGGCACGCAGTTGGCGCGCGCCAACTCCCCTGTTGCCGCACGCCAAATCAGAAGTTGGTGCGCCAACTGACCACTTGGCGCGCGCCAAATGCTGCTCATTTCCGCCACCGGTTGCTGCCCTAACTCCCCTCGCCCTCTTCCGCCCGCCTGCGCTTGGGGTCAAGCAGGTGCGCAACCTTGTGCTTGTCCAGCAGGCCCTTCAGCTTCGTGAGGGTGGCCTCTTTGACCCCCATGTTGATGGCCACATGGCGTTGGGCGCTGAGTGCAGAGTGCAACTCAACCGCCGCCGCCTGCAGGTACAGCACATGCTGCACATGGTCGGGGTCGGCGCCACCCTCTGCCCCCCCCCCAACTGCACGCACCTGCACTGTGGCGGTCAGCTGCTGCTGCAACTCCGGCCTCTGCTTTTCACACCCGTTCTCCCGCCGCTCCCACAAGGTGCGCTCGCCAGTGAGCGCCTCCTGCGACGTCTTGCGGGTGGCCTCCGCCGCCTTCAGCTGCTCGCGCAGCAGCTTGTTCTCCGCCTCCAGGCGGAGAATCTCCGCCTTCTCCCATGCCCTCTTCCCGTCTCCCTCGGCCTGCGCTGCCTTTGCTTCGTCCTGGGGGATGGTCGTGGGGCAAGGGCGCCTGGAGCCCCTGGCCTGCTGCTCCGTGCGGCCCTTGCTCTGCAGAGAGAGGTCCCTAGACGCGTCGGATCTGGCCCTGCCCCCCTTCCCCGCCTTGGGCCCTCTCCCCACAAGCTGCTTCTGGAAGCGGAGGAGAAACGCCTGCGCTGCCTCCTTCAAGTGGGGGGCAGGGGCCATGGCCCGCACGTCGCTCCACTCGCACTGCTTCCACCCCTGCAGCTGTCCCAGAGCGTCAATGCTGCAGAGGATTAGCCGGTTGTGCGTGGATGGGGGGCGCACCTGCACAAATGGCACAACGGAGACAACGCATGGTTGCACCCCCGCCTTCCCCTGCACCACTGCCAAGAACAGGCACTCCACCACCCTATTCGGTCCGGACCCCCGCCGAATCACCTGCGCCTGGAACAGGCGGCTGATCCTCGTCCCCCCCCAGTCGATGACGTCCACCGCCGTCGCCTCGGCAGACGTCACCTTCAGAAACTTATCGGGGCTGTGCAAGTCGTCCCCGAAGTCTGCCGGTTCGGGGACCTCCGGAACTTCCCAATCCACCTCCACGTCCACATCCACGTCCCACCCCTTGTGCTGCGCCTGCCGCTGCTCCTGCGGCTGCCCCTCCAGCTGCCCCGCTGCGGCCGGCACGGGCACTGGACGCGGGTCCACTTCCAATTGAAAATTGGCGTAGTGGATTGCAACCCGCAAATACGCAAGATCACATTAAAGACGTCCTCCTCTGCCGCACTCTATGGGGGCCGCACTCTATGCGCGGCCGGCCTCTCCTCTGCATCCGCCGGCGCCTCCGGCATGTCCTCCTCTTGGGGATCAGGCACGGGGTCGGCCTCCTCTGCCGCACTCTGTGGGGGGAGGGGGGCATCCGCATCAGCCAGCGCGGCCGGCCTGTCCTCCTCTTGGGGGGCAGGCACGGGGTCCGTCGCGGGGACTACCTCGTACTCCTCAGACCCCTGGTCGAGAGGGCTGAAGTTCAAACTGGCCTCTGTGCCCGGAGGAGACCCGACTGCAGCCCCCTCGGCCAGAAGCTCGGAGGGCATAACCGGAACACTGTTCATCAGCTATGTTACACTCTCCCGCTCCACGGTCAGCATGCGCGACCGGTAGCCGACGGGTGCAAACGGGATGAACAGTGCCCGGCGAGGCCCGCCCGCACCGCGATGGATCACCGTCCCGCGGAGGAGCGTCACGCTGCGAAGCGGTTGGATAACAATATCCCACCTATTCGCAGCGTGATAGCCCCCCTGCGTGCCCGGGCACACCTGGAGGGACTTGGAAGGGGGGGAGGTGGTGAGGGGGATGAACACAACCAAGCACTGCAGTGACTGTTTCAATGACAGTGCAAAATTGCGTTGGGGGATCTGGAAGCCCTTCCAGGGTTCTGCCTCCCACTGCTCGATGATGTTGGGGCACAAGGCCTCAAGTCCCTCCAGCGGTGGGAGGGAGAACCCCAGCAGGGCCAGAACTGCCTGCCAGAGGCCGTCCGGGAGCCAGTGGGGGACGCTGGAGACCGTCATCTGATAGCGCACCCCACCTTCCCCGGGGGCCTGGAGGTCCACCTCCTCGAGCATCGACGGGTTGAGTTCCACCGTGGCAAGCTCCGCCAGTCTGGCCCACAGATCCTCGGGGATGATGCGGTCATACTGACGGTAGCTCGCCGCGGCAAAACCCTCCTCTCTGACGATGGGGGCGTTGGGGATGTCGTGGGTGGTGACGGGGTACGAGTTGTGGAAGGAGGGGTGGGGGCAACCCATGCCAAGCATGGTGAAGGGGGCATTGGTGCTGTAGAGGGTGGTGTGGGTGATGTCGGGGATGTGGTTGCGCAGGCGACGGTTGGTGGAGAACTCCGTGGGAGCTACTGCATCCCACGCCTGCACCTTCAGCGTCTGGTACCGCACGACGGCGTCGGTGGCCGTGCAGTGCGTCCAGCCACTTTATTTGACTGGATCCACCCACAGCCACTCCTCCTCGGGGTCGAGACCCTTAGGCGGTTTCTCCTGCAGCTCGAGAACGTTGACGAACTCTTTTGACGCTGCAGCAGTGCACAGCTTCAGGGTCTTATTGAGGCCCTCAAGGGTGACTTGAGAAAGTTTCAACTCGACCGCGAGCGTCGTGGGGTACCGCCCCATTACGGCGCAGCAGAACCTGCTAAGAACCCCTCTGGTCAGGGCGAAGTTGACGCGGGTGGCGTGAATTCGCCAGACCAAGTAGGGATTGCCCTGCTGGTCCCACTTGCCAAAGAGGGCGGCCTCCAGGGGTTCGCAGAGGGGGGGGAGCTGGGGGAAGGATTCGGCTTCCGGGGGCGTGAGGGTGTAGGGGATGGGAAAGTAGCCCGCGGGGAAGTGCTCAGAGCCGACGTCGTAAAGAACGTCCCTACCAGGACCGGCCCCTGCTGTACCCCTTCCACCATTTCCTGTCACTCCTATGGTCCTGCTTCTCACCAGGTTCTGCATGATCTTGCCTTATCCTGCACAATTTCCCACAAAAAATAGTAAAATACGGCTCCTTCACACAAACCCTGATCCCTTGCAATAACCAACTCCCAAGTACAATCCAAATCCAATCAATCCACACTGAGGGCTTCCAAGGGTGTTTGAGGTCCCGCGTTGACACTCAACAACTCCTTTCAACACGCCGGTCGTCTCACGGTGCACACGGAGACACGGGCGTTGGGCATGTACAGAGAATTGCACCAAAAGAGAAGCCCTGAAATTGGCATATGAACACATATCAAGCATAATTGGGGAAAGATGGAAACCATACACAATCACAGCCATAGACCCCTCATTCCCTGGACTCAAGACCTTCCCTTGACTCGCCAACGTGATGCCCTGAACCCAGTCAAATAAGATGGCTAAATGCCATGTGTCAAAGGTCACTACACAAACCCCAAAAATGTGTTCCCTCCCAAGCCTCTAAATCCTAGCCCAATAGGGGAGGTGGCGTGTCATGGCCTAGAATGGCACTCAGGACCATGCCCTACCCTGATATAACCTTGGTTGGACTTGGAGTCAATTGGGCTTGGAGAACTGCCCCATGAAGATGACCCGACAACCTAGCAAAATCAGGCAAATCACACCATAGTGTCCAAAATTCAATTATATACTCAAAAATGCATACGGCAAATATTCAAATGCTCCAGTCGCCTCACGAATCAATTTTGTTTCGCCTATATCTCCAAGAAAAATGAAGGAGACAACAAAAGGAAGCTCGATTCGTGATCGGGGAAAAATGTAGGACCACTCGAAATTCATCATATCAAGTGCGGCGACCTCGAAGTCAAAAATCCAATTCTGAATGTCTGAAAAAATCGGATTAATTTTGCGAGTGTATAACATGAAAATTGCGGAAGCAACGAACCCTTTACTGATGAAATCTGACCCTTCATCGGGGTTTCCGCTAAAATATCTGGAAATAACAGTTAACCAATCGGTTACCGCAAAATCGCGAGCCAACTGACAGTCGCCAATACATTGACAATCAGAACGGATCGCTGAAAAATTACGGAAGCATTATGATAAAAAAACCCTGTTGATTCCTGATATTCTGATATATAAATCTCAGCCAGCGGCGCCTCGGTATTGCATATGGCCGCTCATAGCTGGAATGGCCAAACCTATCACACTATCACATCAGGTTAGGTCATGTGGATGGGAGAGTACGATATCAGCCAATGGCCGCTTGTCGGCACATAGATACACACCCCAAGTGACCCAAAGATGGCCACGGGGGTCCGAACCGGCTTCACCCCCCTTCTCAGAGCGTTGTATCCGCTCGGAAGTCATTGAAGAGAGGACGGGAGGACCCCAATGGGCTCCAACCCCCCCCCCATGTCCCAAGGACACATGGAGGCCCCACATACGGCGTAGGCGTCCCCCATGCCCCAAGGGAGAGACGAGGACACTCATAATCGGTGCCCTCCGCCATATCAGGTCCAGGGTTGGGATAAGCGAGCGTTTAGCGACTGAACGGTCGTTTGTTTGTTACGCTTAGGGAAATTTATTAACAAACGACGTTTTAACAAACGACGGCCCGCAGGCCCCTGCCGCGGCGTAGCGCGCGCACTTCCTGTGTGCTGTGTCCGATGTTTTGCGTTGTCAGAACCTATGAACTGAAGGATTTTAAAATGCACAGGATTTCAAAAACCACAGGCACAGACATGTCAGAACAGGACCACAATTCGTGCAGAATAGCAATTTTTTAGGCTTTTCACATGTTTGTATTATTAATTTCGGATTTATGCACATTGCATCTCTGTATTTTGCGTTTAGCTCAGTGGTGTCATGGGCGGCAAAGGCCATGCAACTTTTTGGCCATGCCGAGCTTGTCAGAAGTGGGAGAACTGATGAGTGAAGCTGCGGAACTACAAATAGGCGTGTGCGGTACCAATTTGCTGCTGCTGGTGCTTCCTGTGCTACCATGTGCCTTGTCCGTGAATTTTTGGAGCGAAACGTGACGAATTCTACCACGGTGAAATCCAGAAAACACGAAGACGTCAAAGGAGTGGGGGAAAAGAAGTTGGGAGACCCCTTCAAAACCGCGTCAGAAAAGTTCCACCGACGCCAAGCCCAAATGAAGCAACCCGTCGCCGAAGCTTGCAGCGATCAGCGTGATGACCACCCTACTGACGAGCGGCGTGTATGTTCGGGCCTCAGCCCCTCTCCCTGTGCAAGCGCAAGCCTCATGCTCCAGTGATGCGTCCACCAACGTGCAAGCCTCAGCAATGGGCATGGCGAAGCAGCCCTGCGCGCACTGCGCGGGACTTCAAGGCGAAGCAGCACTGCGCGTAAAGTCAAGGCGAAGCAGCACTGCGCGTGAAGTCAAGGCGAAGCAGCACTGAGCGTAGAATCAGAGCGAAGCAGCACTGCGCGCACGGCGCGTGAAGTCAGGGCGACGCGTGAAGTCAGGGCGACGCAGCACTGCCTGGGGCGACCTCCGCGCTGCGCCCAAGCGCCAAGGTAAATAAGCGTCGTCTGCCTCCAGTTGTATTCGCCAGAAGTCTTGTTTTCAGTGTGTGTCACGTGCGTGTGCCTGTCATTCACATGCAATGAGTGGATCTGTAAATTTGACTTTGGCCTCTGTGCCTCCATCAACCCTGAGGCGTGGCATGCATGTGTGTATTGATATCCTGATGTGTAGCCTTGCCTTTGTTTAGCTCTGTTGAATCCTGAGACCCCTCTTTCAAGGCCCACGCTTAGCGCTGGACCAGGAAGAAGACAGTGTGCAGTAAAGTCGACGTTGAAGTATTCTTTGTGTCTGAGTTGCAGGGCAAGACAGGGTAGAGCTGAAAAGTCATTTGCACGGTGTTTTAAGAAACATTGTCTTTTTGGCTGAACTGCAGGCAGGGTAGTGCATGAAAGGGAAGCAAACAATTTAAGGTGTGAAACATTTGCAGGGTGTTTTGAGAAACATTTAAAAGCAGGAATTCAGAAAAAAACTTTTGGAAATTTTTTTTGAAAACACATTTTGGAAAATATTGTGGAAAGGACCAATGGGGCAGAATAGAAACAAGCAAACCATTAGAAGCAAACCGAAAGGACATTAACAAGGAAAAAAATTAACAAACGACGTTCGTTTATTTTCATCGTTCGTTCGTTCGTTCGTTTGTTCGTTAATTTTCCAAAAAAAATTAACAAACAACGTTTGTTAATCCCAACCCTGATCAGGTCTCCTCTTGATCTACAACATGGACCAAGGGGATCAACGATAGAGAAACGTTGTCGGTCGACCTAAATCCGGATACCACAATGAAATATATATGTGGAGACCGAGTGAAGGGGGTATATGGCCAATCAAGGCCCAAGAATCCCCGGATGAACGCCCTCACCCGTCCCCCAAGCACAAAAACAAACAAAAATGCCAAGGGGGATCCATTACGGTGCTACAGCAGCCACCAAATGGACCAACACGTCCTTGACATCCAAGGAGATGTTCTTCCTCCTGAGATACTCCATCCAGACCGTGGTATACCTTGGCACAAAACTGCTTGGAGGCTCCCACGAGTCCCTGGATGCGGCGAATTTCTTCCAACGGACTTTATAAAGCCTCCCCCCAGGCGTCCCCGGGTCCGGCTTGTCCGTCAGGATCCTCTCGGCGGTGAAGCCGTCGTCCTCACCCTCGTCGTCCCAGTCCACATCGCCGGCCGTGAACTCGAAGGTGACGGGACGTCAGCTGGGGTCTGGTGCTCGGGGACGAAGCTGGGTATGGTCGCGGTCCAGCATCTTGTTATCCCCCACACGAACTGCATACACATCCTGCCCGACCTTCCGCACGATTACCCCCGGCTCATACCAAGACGCCTGCCGATGCCTGGACAGGACATCCTTGTGGTGCCGCTCCACCCATACAGTGTCTTGGGGAGCATATTTCTGGAGTTTTCCCTGCTTGAAGTACTTGGCCCTCTTCTCATGCTCGTCCTGAAGTGCTCTGCACATCTTGGCCGCCGTGTCGTCCGCCTCAGTCATCATACCGTTTGCATCCCGGGCCACTTTGCCATGGTTCAACCACGGGAGAGTGCGTGACACTCGATCCCGTAGGAACAGGATACGATGGGGCGACAGCCCAGTGGGCCCCGGAAGGTCATGGTACGCCTGGAGTACTCTCCACAGCGAATTATACCAGTTCCGGCCCGGTTCGTCAACGTGCAGCTGGCGGAACTTTTCGAACATCTGCCGCCCGGCCACCTCAGCCCGGCCATTCGACCGGCTGTGGTACGCCACGGTCTTGGCTTGTCGAATCCCCATGTGCTTGCACATCGTCTTGAACCACGTCCCCACAAATTGACTGCCCCGATCGCTGCAGATGACAACTCGGACATCAAAAATTGTCAGCCAATGCCTGATCATGGCATTAGCGACGGTCTTGGCCTGCAGACCCACTCCATGCTTGTCCTTCTTGTCCTTCATCTTGGACTTCTTGCCCGGGACCGCCACGATATACCCGCTGTGCCTATCCACCGCCAGGATGACACAGTCGTAGGTCTCTCCTTCCATGGCCACGGACCGCATAGGGGCCTCCGGTATAGCCGAATACACCGGGTTGCCAGTCGTGGAGTGGTTGGGGCTCTTCGTGGCCCGACACACGGCGCAGTTGCTGCAGTACTTGTCCAGGATGGCGTAGTACCCCGGTGGGAACTTGAAGCGCCACTCCAGGTCCTGCTGCATCTTGTCCCGACCAGGATGCATGAGCTGGGCGTTATGCCAGTGGTCAATGAGCGCTTCCATTTGGTTCTCAGGGACCAATAGCTTGTCCTTGAGGAACAGTTTATCCCCATCCTCGGTCAAGCCATCAGGCCATTCGTCGTCCGACGGGGCGCTCACGGCATTCCAGTACCTGCTCCAGTGGTTGGATGCCGCATAGTCATCCGACCAGTCTTCTGTGAGCACCGACCTGACTAGCTCTACGGGGGCCACCATCCATTGCTGCAGGGTTTCCTCACGAATAGCTTGGACTCGGGCGCCCCGGAACTTGGCCAGGTCTGTACGGTTTGCCATCACCACAAAGCACTTGACCCCCTCTTGCTCCATGGCCTTCTCCATCTCGATGATGCGCTTGGCCTCCTCGGTTTCCTCGGCGTCCCCATGGCTGGATATGTCCATCCACGCCTTGCCCGCGGGGTAGGCCCATCGACTGAGGCAATCTGCCACAGTGTTGTCCTTCCCCGGGACATACACGACGCTGAGGTCGAACTTGGCGAACGTCTCGTGCCACCGGGCCCTCCTTGCCGCCGGTCCCCAGGGGGTGTCGACGTGCTCCTTGTGCCAGCTCTGTAAGGACTGATGGTCCGTACAAACCACCACCGGTTGCAATCCGATGTGGCCAGACCACTTCCTGAGCGCACAAACAATGGCGTACGTCTCCTTCTCCCTCCCGGTCCAGGTTCGACGTTGGCCCTCGGCCAGGATCCGACTCCAAAACGCCACGGCTACGTGCGACCCGTCGTCCCGGATCTGCTCGAGGACTGCCCCTACAGCATAGTCCGAGGCGTCCGTCCGTAGCACGAATCCCTTGTCCGGTTCCACCAGGAATAGCCCCAGCTGCCCCAGGAGTTGCTCCTTCAGGCGGCTGAACGCATCTTTGGCCTCAGGGGTCCAGGCAAGCTTCTTCTTGCTCCCCTTCCAGCCATCGAACTTGCCCACCTGCAGCATCTTGTACAGCGGCCCCGACAGTTCTGCATACATTCGGACATAGCCCGAATAGTAGTTGCAGAACCCCATGAAGGATCGGAGTTCGCTGATGGTCTGGGGTCTTTCCCAGTGGTGCAGGGACGCCAGCTCCCCAGGCATGGGACGGCGTTGCACGTGACCAACCACGTGACCCGCGAACTCCACTTCCTTCACGAAGAGCGAGGCTTTGGTGGGCTTGCACACCATGTTGTGCTTGTCCCGCTCGCTGAGCACTTCGCGCAGATCCTTCTCATGCGCTTCGATGAGCTCGTCCTCAGTCATGTCTTCTGTGCCGGATCTGATGATGATGTCATCCACAAAAGGGTCGGCACAGTCCCGGACAGGACCGAGCAGGTCCTCCATCATGCGCTGGAAAGCGGTGTTGCCATTCTTGGCGCCCATAGGCACCACTTTCCACTGCATGGGCCCCAGCAGTGTCGACATCGCTGTGCAGGGCCTGGAGTCCGGGTGTAGCGGCATCTGGTGATAGCCGTGTTTCAGGTCTAACACCGTGAAGATCCTCTTTTTCTGTTGTTCAGATCAGAGGAAGCGAGTACGACTTGTGCTCGGTCTGCTCGTTCAAACCTCTGTAATCAACTACCAACCTCCACTCGCCCTTCTCTTTCTTGGGCACGATAAAGGCTGGGCTGGCCCACTCACTGTCGGAGGGTTCGATCCAGCCCCGCTCGATAAACTCGGCCAACAACTTCTTCATGGCCTCGGCCGGATCGCCCTGAAGTTGGTACTCGCGATGACGATAGATCTTGGGGTTCGGCTCCAGCTTGATCCTCGCTGTGCCAAACCTCCCACGATCTGGAGGGTTCTTGTTGGCGACGCCACTGAATAGCCGCGGATAGGCATTTATCAGTCTCTCCTTCAGCTCGGCGACCTTCGGGTTCTCCTGGGCCTCGTCAGCCGCTTGCTTCGGTATCGATACAACCGACCGCACTGCGGTATAGGCCTCTTCCGGGTCCGAGTCCGACTTCTCCTCGTCCGATATGCTGTCTTCATCGTCGTGGGGAGCTCTTCCCAGCGATACTCTTTGGAAATTTGCGGCATCAACCGAGTTCTTGTCGCTACCGGCCCCCGTTCTTGGAAAATCCCACGTCGGCGGACCCGACCCAACCGGACCATCATATTGGTCCGCGATGTGATCCATGACCCTCGCCACGAACTCATCCTTCTCGTACTTCCCGGTGACCAACATCTTGTCATCCCACCAATGCGGAGATGTGACCATGTCCCGCCTCTTCTTGGCTCCCACACGGTCGTGCATCCCCATCCGCATGTAGTTGACGACGTGGTCGATCTCGGAGTGGGACAGGATGTCAATGCGATCAATTGGCTGATCCGTCCCCTCCGTGGGCTCAAACATGACCCGCATGGGCACCGCCTCAACCCTACGGATGAATGCTTCATCACCCGTGGGCTGGGCTTGCGCCCCATCCACCAAGAAAGCCTTGGTACCCCACGCTTGACCCGGGGAGGGCATTGATACACCCTTGGCGTCGATGAACAACTCCTCCGCTGGCCCAAATGACATCTCGTTCAGGGTGATGGAGTCCAGCGTCGACTTGAGACCTTCCAGCGGACATGGGGTGGATCCTATGCCGGTTATGACCAGGATCCCGCTCGCCCTATCCGCGACAATCTTCTCCACCGTACGTCTGGTATTTTCCAGGGAGCCATGCCAATACATGGGCCCCCACTCCTTCAAACCCCAATGCCTGTGCCAGGCTGAGTCTCCTCGATGCCAATGCCTCCTACACTTCCTCAAAAGTGGGGCATCCCGGGAAGCTAAGACGTCCGTCTCGGGCGCTTCGGCTCCCAGCGTCTGAATCATCCTGGCATACACCTGCGGCGCCATTCCATACTCCGTGATCTGAACTCCGCGGTCTCCTCTGGACTTGGCACCCACAGCTTGCACCGCTCTGACGATCCGATCCTCTTCCTCAGCATTCGATTGGGATGATCCGCATGCATAATCCGTGGACAGCCATGTGAGGCATTCCTCATCCTCCCGGACCAGCGTTGCGCGATGGGGAAGGGCTCCAATGGCGTTTCCCACCATGAAGTCATACCCCATGATCATATCCCAATCAGTAATGTCGGCCGCATAGAAGTTCCCGGATAGAGTGCTTCTCTTCGCCAAATCAGGGTGGTTCAAGCGCTCATGCTCCCAGAATTCCATACTGATAGTGGCCTCATGGGTGCCACCACCCATAATCTCTCCATTGGCCACCTTCAGGCGTACCGGTCTACAGCTGGGCTGCAGGGATTCCTCCTTGAACAACCCTCTCCGGACCAGGCTCACCTGGGCACCCGTATCCACCAAAACATCCACCACCAACTCCTCTTTTTTGGTGCATGGGGGTTGCCCCCCGGCGAGCATAACACAAAAGCGGCCTAACCACGGGCAAGTGAGCGTTCATGGCGAGCCGAAGTTCATCGAAGGACAGCAGCCATATGTACAATAACTCAGGGGGTGTGACCCTGCTCCAAAATGCACCAAAGGCCTGGTTACTGTGGGCTGTGGCTTCGCCATTAGCCCTGTGGTTGGTGTTATAACGCAAGACGAATCAAAAAAAAAAGGGACTCTATATATATTTATATATATATATATAGAAATCAGAAACAAACAAGTAATCCCGGCCATAGATCATCTGGGGTATCATAAAAGAACTCCAGTTAAGTGGAAACCACTGACTTCTCCAAACGTCAGTGGAAAGTTCGGAAAGAATCTGAGAATCATGGAAACGTCCTCTCACTTCCAAAATCATCATCGAGTCACAACGCTATATGGGACTCCGTACTCCAAAGTCCTGAGTGGTGTACGAAAAGGAGCTGGAAGAGAGCATCAAAAATGCGCTGACACAAACGTGGTCCCATCTCGTCGATCTGTCAAATGTTGTCAAGTTAGGGGGGGGGGGGGTGCAGATCGCAGGTGGGCGAAGATGAGGAGGACGGAAAAGAAAGACAAATAGAAAAAAGAAAAAGAGGGGGGGAGGAACTCGTCACCCGGAGACCAAAGCGGGGCAGAAACCCCCCAGTCGCTTGCGGAGCTTAGTTTCTTTTCGCGATGGCTTTTTTAGGGTAACATGTTCCTAAGTGGGTAGTTACGGTAAATTAGGTAGTTGAAATTTGGTTTTTTTGTTTTTGCTGTGAACGTGTCTGTGTTTGTGGGGTTGTTTATTGGCGACTGTTGTGTTTGTCCTTTTTGGATAGGTCAACAAGGTGGGGTTGTGAGACGAAGTGCTGTAGATGGAGTAGTGGTTGTTCCATGGGCTGTCTGCGGAATCTGGTTGGAGTAAGTGCAGATCGTTAATTGGGTTTTGTCTGAGCCAGGTTTGTGTCTCTTGCAGTGCTGTTTTGAGTCGTTTTCTTCTGTATTTAAAAGCTGTTTTTAGGTTTTGTAGGTGTTGGAAGTAGGGAGAGTCGGATGGGATTTCTCTTAGTGCATTACTGAGTGAGTTGGGAATGAGCGTGCTGATGTAGTTTCTTCTTTCTCCTTTTGTTGCATGTAGCCACCAGTCGATGACTGTTTGTTTGAAGGGTTGTTGCCAGACCTCAAAAAAGAGGTCACGAACAGGTTTCGCTGCGCCGCATTCGGTCACCGTTGTTATGGGGTCGAGGGGGTGATGAGTGTGGCATTTGGGGCATTGATATGTGTTAAGTTTGTAATGGGGAAGAAAACCAGTGCAACAGTACAGTCCGTTTGTCCATTTAAAAGGTAGTCTGGAAAACCACGATGTGTGGGCGTAGAAGTCGGTGCTAGAAGGTAGGTGTATGTTGTTGTGTTTATGGTTTGGAAGTAGGTGTTTGACAGTTTTGCGTGTAATGCGTCCTGGCAGTGGTGTATGATTGTGGTATATGAAGTGAAAAGTGTCAGGGTTGTGGTGTTCAGGGTGTTGGTGGAGGTTGAGTGATATCCATTTAGAAATTTTGTCAGAGTGCTCATTGCCATCGAAGTCAGCGTGTCCTTTGATCCAGGTGAAAATTATGTGAAGGCGGGTGTTGTGAAGAAATTCCCAAATATAGTTGTACCAAAGAGCGAAGCAATTCGCGTTAGAAGCGAAGGGTTTAGTTTTTAATTGTTGTATTTGGTGGAGTGTGGAGCAAACCGACAGGTTGTCAATGGAAAAAATGATTGGTTGAGAGAGAGTGTCGACGTGTTGGAGGTAGGTAAACAGTATAATGGCATAAATTTCTGCTGGGTAAGATCCTTTTATCGGTGATGTGTTGCAGATGGTTGTTGGCGGTGTAGTGTTGAAGGTGATGGCGGCGCCCGATGGCGTGTTCACTGTGGGGTCATCCGACCCGTCGGTGTAGGCAATCGTAGCGTTAGGGTAGGCGTCGAGTGCGTTTAAAAGATCGTGGCATCCCCAGTAGTGCAGGTGCTGAGGGTTTGGGGGAGAGAGATTGTTTTTCAGGGTAAATTGAATGAAATTTTGAGTGGTGGTGGTGCCAGTGAAAGAAAAGGGTAAGTTGGTCGTGTCGGGTAGTGAGAGAGACTTGGTAGGCCAGGAGTGGCGAGGGACCAACCACACCACACACCAGCCACAACCCCACCAACACACCACCGCCACACACCACACACCACACATACCGCCGCAAGCGGACCCCAGCCAGGAGTGGCGGGGACCGCCCACCACCAGCGGCAGCAAAACCCAGCCAGGAGTGGCGGGGAGTAGCACACAGGAACCTCCGCCAGGAGTGGCGAGGGACCAACCACACCACACACCAGCCACAACCCCACCAACACACCACCGCCACACACCACACACCACACACCACCGCCGCAAGACCCCAGCCAGGAGTGGCGGGGACCGCCCACCACCAGCGGCAGCGAAACCCAGCCAGGAGTGGCGGGGAGTAGCACACAGGAACCTCCGCCAGGAGTGGCGAGGGACCAACCACACCACACAACAGCCACAACCCCACCAACACACCAACGCCACACACCACACACCACCGCCGCCGGCAGACCCCAGCCAGGAGTGGCGGGGACCGCCCACCACCACCGGCAGCGAAACCCAGCCAGGAGTGGCGGGGAGTAGCACACAGGAACCTCCGCCAGGAGTGGCGAGGGACCAACCACACCACACACCAGCCACAGAGCAAGCGCCAGCCGAGGGAAGGCAAAGGCAGGAACAGCCAGGCGGCCCCCCCCCCCCCCCCCCCCAAAAAAAAAAAACAGAAAGGGGGGGGCGGGGGCTGCGCGAAACAGCCCACAGCCACCAAACCGCCCGCCAAAAACACACAAGGGGGCCAAACCCCCCGGCCAGAAGGCACCGAAGACAGGACCCCCAAACAGGCACAGGGGGACCACCCAGCCAAAACCGGCAACACCAAGCCAGGAACAGCGGCCCAGCGGGAAAAGGGGCACCAAAACAAGCAGAAAAAAAAAAAAAAAAAGAAGCAAGCAGCCCAGCCCGAAAGAAAGGAGACGGGGGGAGAGACCACAAGGCCCGGGACAAGGACACCCAGCAACGGGAAAAACAAAAAAAAAAAAAAAAAAAAAAAAAAAAAAAAGCGCAAAAAACACAACCCGACAACCAAGCCAACCAGGGCGGGGCACAGCCGAGACCCGGGCCCAGCACGCACGCCCACACCGCACACCGGAACCGGAAACGGCGGGGGCAAGGGAAACGCGCACGAAACCACACAGGTCCCGAAAGCAGGCCGACACCAAGGCCCAACCACGAACACCACAAACAGCCGGCAAAAGAGGGACAACACCACAAACCGAGCCCAAACACACCCACCCAAGACCCCAGCCACAACGGGCAGGGGCAAACAAAACCCACGACCAACCGCAACCCGGACCCAACCACAAACGCAAGCCAACAGTAGGAAACCCAGTGCCCACAGCCCGGGCACTGAGGCAGCCCGTGCCATGCAGGTGACCCGGCCAAACGAGATCCGGAGCCCGGGGGTAAGGCTGCATCCTAAGGCCTGCGCTGCTTTGGGACTCGAGGCGGAGCGTGCGACACCCAAGCGCCTCGGAACCCTAGTACCAAGAACATGCATGCATGCCTTGGGAACGGGATACGCCAGGAAGTCCGGTGAACCCCTAGGGTTCCGCCCAAAGGAGGGGACGTGCGCAAGCACGGGGGCCCACCCTCCCGGCGAGACAAGCACGTCACGCTGGGGGCGATCAGCCCTCCCGGTGTAGCCCGGGGCCGCTTTGTTGGGGGCCAACAGTCAGGTCTAGCGGGATGTAAGCCGCCTCCCCTCTTCACGCGCGGAGCCTCTTCCTGTTCGTCGCAGGGGCGACGCCAGGGGGAACCATGGGGCGCCTCTCCACGACCGAGTGCACCTACCTACCTACCTACCTTGTGGTATATGAAGTGAAAAGTGTCAGGGTTGTGGTGTTCAGGGTGTTGGTGGAGGTTGAGTGATATCCATTTAGAAATTTTGTCAGAGTGCTCATTGCCATCGAAGTCAGCGTGTCCTTTGATCCAGGTGAAAATTATGTGAAGGCGGGTGTTGTGAAGAAATTCCCAAATATAGTTGTACCAAAGAGCGAAGCAATTCGCGTTAGAAGCGAAGGGTTTAGTTTTTAATTGTTGTATTTGGTGGAGTGTGGAGCAAACCGACAGGTTGTCAATGGGAAAAATGATTGGTTGAGAGAGAGTGTCGACGTGTTGGAGGTAGGTAAACAGTATAATGGCACAAATTTCTGCTGGGTAAGATCCTTTTATCGGTGATGTGTTGCAGATGGTTGTTGGCGGTGTAGTGTTGAAGGTGATGGCGGCGCCCGATGGCGTGTTCACTGTGGGGTCATCCGACCCGTCGGTGTAGGCAATCGTAGCGTTAGGGTAGGCGTCGAGTGCGTTTAAAAGATCGTGGCATCCCCAGTAGTGCAGGTGCTGAGGGTTTGGGGGAGAGAGATTGTTTTTCAGGGTAAATTGAATGAAATTTTGAGTGGTGGTGGTGCCAGTGAAAGAAAAAGGGAAGTTGGTCGTGTCGGGTAGTGAGAGAGACTTGGTAGGCTTGGAAATATCTTGGGATGTGGGGAGAGTGAGGAAGCGAAACTGGTGGTTGGGGGTGAGGATTGTAGACATATCAGGGAAAGTAACTGTGGTTTTCTGAGGCATGGGGTGGTCGACTGTGCCTCGGAACCATAGGGTCGTTTTTGTGGTGTGGATGGTATTTTTCGTAATGGAATATGTTAATGGGTTGCTGTTGGATTGGTAGTAAATAAAGGCGACTTCGATTGTTGTGTGTGTAGGGATTTGAGAAGGGAGACATGGGTTGACTGTTGGTATGTTGTGAGTGTGGAAACCTAAAAAGCTAGCAGAGTGGGCAGTCATGCGTTGCATGGTGTTGGGGTTAGTGGACTTGTAGCGCAAGGTGTACTTGACTCTTTCGTTGGTGTGGGAAGGTCCGTCGTCCTGTGTGTAGCGCAGTATATGGTTGATGGCTTAGATGTGGGTTACGATAGAAATTTTCGTGATGTTTAGACCTAGTGTGTGTGGGGGGGAGTATTTGGTTTTATTGGGGGTGCGAAAGGATAGTTTGCCTAACTTGGAGATATGACTCCAAATTGTGGTGTCCAGTGGGTCCAGTGGGTCCTCCGTGGGAAATTCCTAATTTCAGGTTGACAGACTACAACAAAATCTTTTCCTGAATTTTTCCGATATCACTGATTTCCGCCCACATATTAGGTATCACTCGATCCGCAATTTCCTGGCGCACACGCTGATCATAATTTCAACAACAGCTGTCCAAAAAATCCATCATGGGCAAAGATCGCACCGTGCCAAAAGCCGCAGATCCGAGCAAGTCCGTCGCAAATCGCGTGGCGCAATTCGAGAAAAGCGACCAACAGCTGAGGGATCACAGACGCAACGCGGCTCTTCGGGAAAGCAGAACAGATGAAAAAGGAAAGGAGAATGATCAACAACCCCAAACTTCCAAATCAAATCAGAAAACAAACGCCGAGAAAAACATTCCAGACGCAATTCCAAGCCAGAATGCGAGTTCAAGCCCAAACGGCAAATCCAAGCGCCACAAGACAAAATGGATTCAAAAAACCACCCCGCAACCAAACCGTGAAACGAAAGAGGCTGTCAACGACGACATGGTCATCAACATCCAACTTCATTACAATCAAAAGCCAACGGTAGATTATGCCAAACTTTCAGAAAAGCGCAACAAGAGTTTGACTTTCATCCCTATGGAAGACTTGGAAACCCACCAAACCACCAACGTTTTCGTGAACGACCCCAACGGCAACTCTCCATCCCAACTTCACCAGGACCTTCAAGATGAAAAAGTTCCGGAAGTCTATCTATTCCAATCTCAAGACAACCGTGTATACTCCGACTACATTACCATGTTACCAACCAAGGACATCATCGCCCAATTTCACAAACAACCTCATAAAATACATTTTGGGGGCACCGACTACCAACACTATTTCAACGAGAAGTACGAGTATTCCGCCCCGTACCCAACGGAAGACCATGCACGAGCCATCAAAAATGCAAAAGTGGTCACTCCCCAAAATATCACGACCCTTAACATCATGGCCAACCTCTACGAGTCCAAAACAAGGACTTTCATCTTCACTCCCACCACAAATTACGACTTCAACAAGGACGCCTCGCACAACACATCCGCACACGTGTCCATGTTGCTCAATGCTTTAGCGTCGCTTGCGCGTGCTAAAGTACATGTAAGGGGTACGCTAATTCTTTTGGTGTCAGACCCGAGAGTTTGTGAAGCCACGACCGGGATTTGGGATTACTCTCAAGCCTACGCCAAAGCAAGGAGGTTTATGGTTGACCAAAGAATCTCCCAAAAGCTTGTTCCGTTGAATATGGTCCTCAAGAATGATTAAAAACTTTTTGACACTTGCTCCGCCCCACAGCCGGAGGGATATATTATGATTACTTTCGACAACCTTTCCCAGTTCCAATACACACCGCCCAAATTCTCTCTTATTTCGCCGGGCCATGACCTAGCACAAGCTGAGGCTTTTATCTCTCCGCAACAAGAAGCCCGTCACACACCACCAATCACCGATTATGTCAGAATTGACATTTCGCGAGACCTCGAAGTCCTCACGGAGGAAGATGCTTTCCAATTTTTCAACAAATTAATCAAACCCGACCTCCAAGATGCCTCATCCATTACCTCCACCAATTGCGCACACTACCGCGCTGAGATAAAAAAAAGGGGCTCGCCCATTGGAAGCACCCATGCTCGTTTCGACATCGAAACCAACTCAGCCCTCTCCTCCGAAATTGCCAAAACCGTTCAATCCCATTACCCACTAGACAGGAATCCAGTCATTATGGCTTTCCCCTACAACCTCTCCGCCCATGAAAATACTTTCATGATCTCCGCCTCAAAAGGCTCCGCGAAAAACGGAGTCAAGCTCGAACCCACGGAGCTTCTAAATCGAGAGGCCTCTCTTGAAAAAATGAATTCGATCCTGCCATTCGCAATTCTACGCACCAAATACTCGGTATTGGTGCATCTGGATGTCCACTCCATTCCAAGCAACACCGAAACACGAGTTTCAAAAGTCAAATGGATGAACGAACAATGCAAGAAAGCCGGCCTCACTTTTTTCAATCACGATAACACATATGCAGTTTTGTCCGACGCTCCACTAAGCTACCGGGCTAAACCCTCCTACACACCAACCGACGCCAAATGGGTGGTCATTTGTGCTCCACGCTCCATAAGTTTTAGAGACATCAACAAAGCAACTTCACTTTTTGGTACCTTCACCTCCATCCAACCGCTGGATTCCAACCCAAGTGCCAAATCACACCAATATTTTGAAGCGCTCTTCCAAAACCTGGGATCCAGTATCCTAGCACACCAAGAAAAAGTTCAAGGCATCACTTTTACATCCGGCTCGCCCAACCTCTTGAAAAAACAAAACATCATTCAATTGTGAAAGACCATCCCACTTCTAAATGGGAAGCCATGCTCTTGGCCGCCAAAGAATTTGGCTCCGAGAAACTACTGCGCTCCATCAATGACAGATTGATCGTGGCCAAGCCCCAATGACTCCCCACCCACCCACACTCTTTCTTTCATCCAGTTCTCAATGTCTTCACTATGTCACTACTCAGAGATGCGGATTCCCTCCGTCCTCACTCCTCTCAATACCAACGGTATGATCTGTTTATCATGCTGCTATTTCTCGAAGCGTTTAGATTTAACCACTCGCGATGCATCACCTCGCAATGTATTGTGCCACGCATCGAAAACAATGCGAACACACTGGAAAGTACACTCTCCTCACAATGCTTCCCACATGCCGTGTGGATTTCTTTCACTCATCTTCGGTGTGTCAAGATTTTGATTCATCCAAGCCACGATCGGGTACTCGTTTGCACGCCTAGTGTCACTCTGCCCTATAAGTCGCCAGCAAGTGGCCTGACTGATCTCTGTCATGACCGGATGAAGAGTTTATCTTTTTGCAAGGGCTTCCTTCTTGATTCATTCGGGCCACGACTGCCGAAACGGCCTCACGTTAGCCTTGAGGACTCGTCAAGATCAAGCAATGTCTCGGAAGGGGTCAGGGTTAGACACGTGGTCCCATCTCTCTCATCATCATGACGCCGTCAATTGATATCCCCCTCCCACCGGGAGTCCCCCAACCACCAAGTTACGATACCAATATTCACAAAGCACCTAAACCTACCACACCAACAGACAACTTAGTCCACTCTAAAACACGTTTAACACTCACTACTCACAACACTGCCAAAAACATTGACAACCTAGACGCCATTATACTACGACACCAACAACAAGGAACTGACATACTTTGTTTACAGGAAATACGTACCGCCCCCTCCTTACATTCACTTCTAAACCTACACACTTTCACAAACATATCTTCTGACAAATCCAACGGCACAGCGATTATCATACACTCTTCCCTATCTCCTTTCGTCACGCAAATCAAACACGACAAGGTCAATGGATGCCTTATTGCCATCGACCTTACTACACCAGGCTACCACACACTCCGTATCATTAACGTGTACAAATCACATCACGCTCATCTCCGACGCAGGCTAGAGAAAACCATTTCCGCCCTCCAACAAGACCAGCCGTGCCACATCATGCTCGGCGTCTTCAACACATATCTCCAACCTTCTCTAGACACGGCTAATATCAAACACAATAAATACTGGCCTTGGCTCCACGACCAGGTACACCCCACCAATCCCACCACCACACCAACCCTCATTGACCTGTATCGTAAGGACCACCCAGAGACAAAACAGTGGACGCGCCCTGCAAACAAAAGGCTCCCGTCTCACACACGCATCGACTTGATTCTCTCCTCTCCTTCTTCCAACACCATTTTCAAACCTTTCAACACCTTCATTGATATTCACAACGACATCTCCGACCACCGACCCGTATCCACTTCCATAGCCATCCCCACCAACCCGATTAACATATACAACATCCCACACAATTCCATTCACTACCGCCCCCTAAGCAAAGAAGAAAAGTCACACTTTACGTCCCTCAGTAAACCTCTTAACGACTGGCTCGCCAAGCACCACGACACTCTCTTCCAACAGCCCATTGAACAACTTATTCCTCTGACTGACTTCCTTTTCACCCAACTAGTCACCACCCACAAAAAAGTCACTCATCAAGCACACGAATACAAACCAACCAGCGTGGAGAAACAGTTCCTTGACGCTGTGAATAACTTACCTTCTACTGCATCCAGTGCACACAAAACAAAAAAACTTCAAACACTACTCAATGACTGGACCTCAAAGAAACAAGCACCAGCGCACAAGAAATTCCACCACTCCCTCATTTCTCACAAACGCATAAAAAAGACAATCAACAAGATTCTGAACCCCAGAAACACCACCCCCATCTCTCTCTATGACCAAACTGGTCAACTCACCACCGACCCTTACGAAATGTGCAAATCTATGGGACACGCTCTCTCTTCCCTGGGAGGCCCCCCAGATTTCGACACAGACCCAGCCTTCATCGACACGCTCATGACTAACTCCCCAAAAATACCCAACGACGCTCCACAACCGCACTTTACCAGAGACTTCTTCGGCCTTCTTTTGTCGAACGCTAAACCACACACCGCACCTGGTTTCGATGACACCTCTCTCTACCTTTTCTCCATCTGCCCCCCCGATATCCAAACCTACATTTACAGCCTGTGTTCCCTCCTTATCGCCGATCACATTCCTTTTCACTGGCTTGAAGCAAAAAATTTTCTACTTTACAAAAAAGGCGACCCCCATAATCCTACAAATTACAGACCAATAGCACTCCTTAACACACTTTACAAAATCATACCTTCTTACGGTGCACACACCCTCACTTACTACGCCACAACGTACCACCTCACCAACAACACACAATACGGCGGACTTCCTAACCACAGAACCACAGACCACATATACACTATGATTGCCAACCTGTCACTGCACCCAGACATGTACCACTTGTATCTTGACTTAAATAAAGCATTTAACTCCGTTCCTCACCGTGCCTTATGGCAAATACTCTCCAACTACAACATACCTCACTCCATCATCAACCTCATCCAAAACCTGTACGCCTGCCCCCACGACTTCCCCGTAGTCAACGGCTTCGCCCTCTTTGCAGCCCACTGCATAAGGGGACTTAGACAAGGATGCCCCATGTCCCCCATACTCTTTAACCTCTTTGTCGACCCCATCATTAACCACATACAGTCTCTCCTACCTAAACACGAGTTCAACGACCTCTTCTCCTTCATCAACGACATCGCCCTCCAAACAACCTCCCATGCCACTCTACACAAAGTACTTCACTTCCTCTTTGTCCAAGGGCCTCGATACGGCCTTTCTTTTAACACTACAAAGTCCGAACTCCACGCCCTCAACAACGCCACCCACATCACCATTCGTATTAGTCCTACCCAACAATTCAGTACTTTTACCGATGACGGTGACCCCAGGGTTTTTTGTAAATACCTGGGCACCTACTTTTTCAACAAACATCAAAACCCCAGCATGCTCCAACTTCTACTCAACACCATTCACGCCTTTTTCGCCAACATATCCACCCTCCCTCTCACACACAACGAAATCAGAAAACTATCCAACATACAACTGATACCTACCCTCACCTACCGATTAATCTACAACTCACTCCCGCAACAGGACCACCAACTCCTCTTGTCCGCACCGTACACGCACCTTCAAGTGCAACTGCCGCTCGTCACCATGCGGTGTATGGACGACTCTCACGGCATGCAACTCTAGCACATCCGGGTGCATCAGGACTTCGAGGGTATTGACGCGTTCCCGTGGGGGGCCTGGCCACGGGACGCTGCGGTGACACGCACAAGCAAGCAGGCAGGCAAAGCACTGCGCTCACAGGGGCATCAATTACGCTCGTGTCATGAGACAAAGCGTTTCAGGATCCTTGCCACTCTGCAAACGAGGGAAGAAAAGTATGTACAGCAACACATCAGGATAGGTACACATGGGGTGAAGACTGGACTGGGGTAGGGGCATCACAGGACAATAGACACTTAGTCCCAACGCATATCCGAATCCCAGGTCCGAGCCTCTCAGTGGCTGGTGGGGGCGGGGGCTCAAACACAACCCATGCCCTGCTCAGTCCGGACCCTGATACCCTGCCAATAGGGGAGCTGTCCCGCCCAGCCGAGGGCGAGTTCTTGGGAACCAAGGGGCTCCAAGGCCAACTGACAGTAGCTCCCCATGCTCCCTCAACGGCAGGTCCCAACTCCTCTCTGAGCCAGAGATATGGCCCCGCCATTATGTCTCAGGAGTTGGTAGCTGAAAATGGGCTGTTTCAGCCCAAACTGATATTAGCTCCAAAATCTCCAAAATTGACCCCTCGTCCGGACCCGCCAGAGGTAGGGACGAGGCAACTGACCCTATGCCCTTCGAGTCCGAACTCCCTGGAGCCTTCACCCAACCTGGTCCCCTCTGAGATCCCGGCATCAGGGCACCACGAGTTCGTCAAGTGGGGTCATGATGCCAAAATCACCAAAATTGGCATCGTTCTCACGCGTGGCTCGCCCGGCCAGGGCAAGGTCAATAGATTCGGGCCACGCGAGGCAGGCGACGGTGAAATGCGGCAGGGAGCGACAGGAAGGCGACAGGGTGGCGGCAGGAAGACGACAGGGTGGCGACAAGAAGACGACAGGCCAGCGGCAGGAAAGCGGCAGGGAAGCGACAGTAAGCGACAGGCGGGCGACAGGAAGGCGACAGGGGAGGTGCGACAGGAGGGCGACAGGAGGGCGACAGGGCGGCGACAGGGTGGCGACAAGGAGACGACAGGGAAGCGACAGGAAACAAGACATAGCGACAGGATAAGCGACAGGAAAGCGACAAGAAGACGACAGGAGGGCAACAGGGCTAGCGGCGACAGGGAAGCGACAGGGAAGCGACAGGAGAAAGCGACAGGAGAGCGACAGGAGAGCGACAGGAGAGCGACAGGAGAGCGGCAGGGTGTTTTTTTGCGACAGGAAGGCGACAGGAAGGCGACAGGAAGGCGACAGGGGTGCGACAGGAGAGCGACAGGCCTGTGGAAGATAACAAGTGGGACAAAATAGTACATGGATTTTTATACAGGTGGATATATGTAAAGAAAATGAGAACCAATGTTTTACATTTATTTGGATTCTTATGAAGATGTCATTTCATTGTTAGATGGATAAACTTTTAGCGTGTCGGTGAATTTTCATCTTTTATCGATTCATTCCACAGGTAGATTTCGCCTGAAACTGAGAACTAAATGATAAAGATAAGTGTCAACTGCAAACTTTCCCGATCAGCAATGACCCCGACAGGTCCCGACAGCAAGAACTCGTCCCGACAGCAAGAACCTTTATTTATGCAAGCATTTCATTGAGTTAATCCAAAAATTGTTTCTGATTGCGTTTTTGTCCTCTTCTTTTCACATTTTCTGTTTATAGTTTCTGTTATGAACATGCTCTCCGTTATCTGAGACAAGGCCGCAAGAAGAAGAAACAAGAAAGAAAAGGTACTTGTGTGTGTGTGTGTGTGTGTGTGTGTACAACGCCCGCACAGCAGAGCGCAGCACCATTCAGCACCGTACGGCACAGCACAGCACAATTTCAGCACCGCACGGCACAGCACAGCACAACTCAGCACCCCACTAATCTTCAACCTGCAGCGACACGCTGAAGCAAATGACGGAGCAGTTTGAGAACACACAAACACAACTGGTTGATCAAGTCCAGGTAATTCACTTTGACAAAGTGCACTGCTTTTTCAGTTTGCCGCTTCCTCTCTTTCAAACAATGAACCACTATCTCAGACTATTATGAACAGTCTGTTGACGCAGTTTGACGATCTGAAGACTTTAACGGCTGATGCTGTCGACGCTGCTTGCGCAGAACTGAATGTATGTCGCAGAGGGTAGTAGCGTCGAGGGCTTACACGTGCTTCGCACTTGTGCATTTTCAGGATTTGCACAAGGAAAACGTTGAGAACGATTTGCAAGTTTGCCGCACACGAGAGGACACACGGGGCCTGCTCGACGCCATCGCCAACGGTTGAGACTCTTGCGCATCACTGTGATCTTGCACTGCTGACTGCGCCTATGCTGCCTGAAAGCTTAACGATGACGAGCATTTCGTAGTGCCAGGCACGCGCGTGGCTGTGTGTGCCTGTGCTGCCTTGGGACAACCGAGAGCCGAAATTTGGACAGTGCCTGGGGGCCGGTGTGGTATCGTAATAAGAGGAGCACTTGGTTGCTCTGAAGTGGGTGTGCAACGCAAACTCACCTTTTCGTGGTGATTGTTTGGAAACGCACCCACAAGGTAAGTTGAGTGTAGCACAATCGAACTTCAACCACCCTCTTTTCTCTGAGTGTTTGTTTGTTGGACCTTTGAGCGTGCACGAAGAGGCAGTGATGTTTCATGGCCCAGCCAGCACCATGAAGCATATTCAAGGCCAAAGGATGTCTCTCTGCTTTGTTTCTGGTTGCATGGTGCCCTGGTGGTCAAGGCAAGTACCTGTTTTGCCAAGAGGGCCCAGTGTTCCTGATGTATTTCTGTGCGTGCAACAGTACAGTTTGGGTAAAAATATCTTGGGTAAAGATTATGCCCCAGTGTTCCAAACGGTGGGTAATCTCTCCCGCTTACAATATTTCAATCTCTGTAACTTTTCAGGCCCACCGCCAAGACCCTGTCTTAAATGCATGGGATTCCACACACTGCCCAGTGGGGGAGCAAATCTAAGAGGTGGTGTTACAATGCTGACCACCATTCCTGATGACCAACATTAGGTGTAACATAGATCTCCACCCTTGGATAGATCATTTTTCATCAGGCCCAGGGGGCGTTGTAGCATGGGGTGGGTGGGTGGTAGTCCAAATAGTGTTCAGTTCAGTGTTCAAGGTTTGGAAATTATTCTCCCAAATACGCTAAGTGGATCATTGAAAGAACAGTGCAAGGCATAGATAAAAAAAAGTGTAGCGCGTTTCAAAATGTTTTACTTGCAAAGTAGAAGAAAATCAATGTAGAGTTTCAAAGATGATACAATGGAATGGTAGCAAAAAAAACATTGCAACAGCTTGCAAGATATTATACGTGCAAAGTCTAGAAAAATAATCCATGGTTTTTAAAAAACACCAATTCTACAGGTCCGTGACCAGGAGTAGGATCTGTATAAAATTTCGGAGGCAAAACTAGTGGTCGGGGCGCGAAAAAGGGTTAAATTTCGGCTGCAAAACTTGCTTCATGGAGGTAGGGTCCAAATTTAAAGGTCTCAAATTGGTCATTCCGTTGTAGCACAAGCGTCATCACAAGCACCATGAATAGCGTCAGCACTCACATCATTAGGTTTGCACGTGTTGCAGAGCTGAGCGCAGACTCTGTATCATTGATAGAGAACCCTCTTTGCAGCAATCTACATTGCAATGAACCACTTTTGACACAAAAAGTGCAGTGGATGGGAAATAAGCCAAGCAATGTGTGACACAATGATGTCGTTGTTTTTTACATGTGATGTATTCCACAGCAACATTTTGGCAGGTTTTGTGCCGCATTATGGGCTTGGGCTGGGAATCCAAAGTTTCCTAAATTGTGGTGTGCAGTCTGTTTGCTCATGATAGTTTCAGGTGACTTGGGGTAGGAATGACAAGTCCCACCTAATGTCCGACGTCCCACCACAAGAGGTTCCAGTGAACCGAGCGTATGAAGAAAGTGAGGTAGAGTACTCGTTGGCTTTATGCATGCGCATGGGCCTGGGTCAATGGGCAGCTTTGGCCAACAATGCAGCCCCATGGCGCACGCGAACTGCCTTGGGCTCAATCATTGTGAACAGCGAGCACGGCAGCTGGTTGGGGACGGAGCGCGGCAAGAGGATTTGCGCAAAGTATTGCGGGATGAATACGGCCGATTGGCTGGCTGCTGTCAGGAAGCTACGGGAAGAGGTGTTGAAAAAGTACACGAAGTACGACACCCCGGCTTGGAACATCAAATTTTCGTCCAATTTCTTGAATGTGGCCGAGATGTCTGCCAAGGACCTTGATGAGGCTCAGCGAGTGTGGGCACGTAGCTCCAGTGCACCACCTCCTGGGCCTTTGCATGGTACTGAGGCAACGGCCCGACGAAACCGAGAAGGCACGGTTGCAACCCTCCCACGCAGGGAGTTGGCGGCACCGAATGCCCACGAGGATGGCAATAACCTGACCACCAATGCCTACCGCAACAAAGTGTGTACCAATCCTTGGAGGTTGTGCAACTCGCGAGTGCCGGTTGACTGCTCCAAAAATTTGTGTTCCACTTGTTGCCGTGGGCTTGGGGTGGCCCTGTTGGTAGTTTCCAACGCTCTAGGTGTTGGTCATGCAATGCCAGAGTGCTTGAGCAATCCAATGGTATGCCATTCCGTTGGAAGTGCACGGCGACCTGGGCACATCCCTACTCCTTCGCATTCTTGGACGAGTACGTGCATTCTACAACATCAAGAAGTTTGGCCTTTTTCATCGAGTTAAGAGCCGAGGTGGATCATACGAATATAATGAGTTGACCTACTTTTTCTTGGCGGCGTGTGTACTACATCATTGTGAGATTCAGTTTGATTTTCAAAATGGTTGCGAGCCTGCAGCTGAGCGGCCATGCAAATGTGCATAGTAAATCACCAAGGGTGTTAGGAATTTATGATTGTCAAACAATGCAAATGATTGGACCATCGATCTGCGATTCGCATCATTGCTTTGCACGCCTTCCGGGAGGTTTGCTAAGGCGAGATCTCACAATTTGGCATGAACAAAGAACATTTTTGTTATTATCGAACTGCCTGTTTGAGGTGTTTGTGGCTTTCCATCGATAGGGTAACACATTGGGCGACAGGGAGGCGACAGGGAGGCGACAGGGAGGCGACAGGAAGGCGACAGGCAGGCGACAGGCAAGCAACAGGAGAGCGACAGGTTACCACATTGGGCGACAGGGAGGCGACAGGGAGGCGACAGGGAGGCGACAGGGAGGCGGCAGGAAGACGATAGACAAGCGACAGGAGGGCGACAGGGAGGCAACAGGAAATAGCGACAGGAGAGCGACGGGAGGGAACGACAGGAGAGCGACAGGAGAGCGACAGGAAGGCGCCAGGCAAAAATTAGCATGGCGACAGGAAACAACAGGAAGCGACAAGAAGCGACAGGATAGCGACAGGAGGGCGGCAGGAAAGCGACAGGGAAGCGACAGGGAAGCGACAAGGGAGCGACAGGGGAGCGACAGGAGAGCGAAAGGCAAGCGACAGGGGAGCGACATGGGGCTAAAAGTCCCAAAACAGCGACAGGGAGGCGACAGGATGGCGACAGGAGAGCGAGGTGGCCCGAATCTAATGGCTCACAGGATAGGAGGCAGGACCTAGGACTCCTTTCTGAGTGTACAACTTGGAATTAGGTCCGGGCTTTTCATGGGCATAGAGATATGGGGCCGCCAATTGACCACACGGGGGGGTGAAATTGGGGTCCCAAAAGGGGGTCATTTTGGCTGCTCGAAATGAGCCAAAATTTCGGGGTGCTCCCAATAGTATATCTCCACGCTGGCTTGGAGATCCGATCCGCCATTCCATACGCGATCCACCAGATGTCCAACAGAGACTCCCATGCACTTAGGTCTCAAAGATCTCCATGCCATCTGGTGTGGTGACAATCCCAATGGGGTCCACAAATGCCAAAATGGCAAAACTGTCCACACTCACTTTGGGCTAGCGCCTTAACGAAGGTTGCTCCGCTTCGCCCACGTGGTGTGTGAACCATGGGGACCAATATACATAACACCCATGTCATATATGGTCCATTGGTCCATGCGTCCGGCGTGCACGGGGGGCTGAACATAGTGCACGGCGGGCAGAAAATGTGGAAAATTGCTCAAAATGGCCGAAAATGCGCACACTCATGGTTGGGGCAAATGAGGCACATGCCCGACTTGGACCGGAGTGTGCCGGCGTTCATGGTCTCTAAGGCCGCGAATGCCGCCGTGTGGGAAGACTTGAAGGACATCAAGCCCCCCATGTACGATGGCAACCCCCTCAACCTCGACCGCTTCTTGGAGAAGCTGGACGATTGGGGGGTGACCGTCACTGAAGACATGGATCCCGCAGATGCAGAGAAATATGTCTTCAGACAGTTCAGGTACCGCCTGCCGGAAGTGCTCCAAGAGCTATACTTCGTTGCGACCAAGGAGGGGAAAATCAAGACCCTCAAGGAAGCCAAGAAGTGGCTCAACGAGCAGGAGCGGGTGGACGCTCCGCAGGTGGCTGCCAAGCGGTGGAAGTCCATCAAGCTTCAGCATGATGGACAGGAGATCCGCCTACGGGACTGGCGAGATTTCCGAGGGCAATACACTCTCTTCCGCCGCAACGTGGAGGACTGGAACGAAGGTGACGAGCAGGCTCGCCTGCTCTCCATGCTGCCGGAAGCATGCATCAAGAGGGTCACCAAGGAGGACGCCAAGCGGGCCAAGTCCAACCACACGGTCAAGATGATGCTCCCCAAAGAGTATCATACGAACGTGGTGGCTTGGACGAGGAAGAACGTGGCCCGGGATGTCAAACGGCACTCCCTCCCTGCGGAACGCTCTCCTCATCACCGTCTCGGGCGATCGCGAGAACACCGCGATGTGGCGCCTTGACGAGTGTGACGTGAGCGGCCAGACCATCCGTCTGCAGGCCATCCCGGCGCGGATGAGCTGCGACGAGATCCTGGAGTGGGTCCAAGGGTGCTCAAGGAGTACCGGAACCTCCACCACACCCGCGGGTTGAGGCCCGGCGACCGCGACGTCAACCACGTTGGCGAGGGGCCTGGTGGGGAAGCTGCCATGGACCCAGCGGGAGCCGACGGCGATGAGACTCTCGTCGACGATGACAACGACGATGAGCCCGCCGAGATGGCCGTTTGTGCCTTCGTGGCCCACAACGGCGCGGGGAACAACCGGGGAAGCTGGAAGCCCCTGCAGCCGGGTTGGAAGAAGAAGGAGAAGAGGGACCCCCGCCGCATTGGCGACCCTCCGTTGTCCTTTGGGGAGTTCATACGAGCTCACCCTCAGGGCTGTTTCGTGTGTTATGGGAGGAAGAAAGGCTTCAACCATGACCACCGAACATGCCCCACCCACCAGGCCGACACGGAGGCCTACAAGAAAGCGCACGGGTCGAAGAAGCGTGCACCCGCGGGTATCCGGGAGGCCAAAGTGGAGGTGGACAAGGACGAGCTCTCCAAGCTGATGTCGCAGGGGACCGAGTTGGCCAAGGAGATCCAGGAGATCAAGAGGAACTGGGTCCCCAGGTCGGACAACAAGAACAAGGAGAACAAACAGAACGACCAGAACAAGGACAAGGACAAGAAGCCTAGGAATAGGAGGAAGAAGGGTGTCAACGAGGTTGATGCGGAGGAGAACACCCCTACTTCCACAACCGACGCCCCCTAGCGGAGCCCCTGCAGCCAAGATCCCCAGCTGGGGCGGTCGCAGGATGTCGTCGGAAGCGCCACACCATCCCAATCGGGAGTCGGTAAGCACAAAGGGACTGCCGCGGGCGGAAGGCCCGGTCCGGCACCCGAAAGTCGCGGTGGCGGGGTGAGGGCAAGTGAAGGCACGAACCCTTGCACCCGTCCATCCTTCGCGACCAAGAATGTGTTTGATGTACTTCAAGATCTATCCGAGAGTATCGGAGGATCACCCGGACCGCAGCTGGATGCTGCAGATGGGCAGCCTGAGGCCATTGTCCACGACCTGCACCAGTCGCTTGTTGAGCTTCTGGAACGGCCGGAGATCCTGAGCTTGCACGCCGTGCGCCGAGTTGGGCGTGAGCGGCAGTTGCACCTTAAGGTCCGCGCCTTATGCGGGGAAGTGGAGAAGGTCTTCGATGTGTTGGTCGACACGGGCGCTCAGGTCAGCTTGGTCAAGGCTGGCCTACTTCCGCCAGAGTGTTTGACCGACAGTCGGAAACCTGTCAGGCTGAAGGTGGCGAACGGCCAGTACATGGTGGGAGGCACGAAGGAAGCGGCCATTGGGCTGCAGTTTGTGAACCAGCCTGAGCTGAGCCGCCCAGACCTCGGCAAGGAAATCCTCCTACATGGTCGCTTCTACGAGGCCGAGATGGACTGGGACATGATCGTCGGGTACGACTTCATGATGGAGTCGGACTCCGACGTCCTCCCGGCCCAGGCCTCCATGACCCTGTACCAGGACGACCAGCTCTCGTGGCTTTCGTCACCTGAGCACCATGTGGAATGCCAATGGATCCACCCCGAACGCAATCAGCTCGAAGTAGCCGCGCTGGACACTGAGCCAACTGGGCCAGCAAACCAGGAGTACGGCGTAATGCCGGAAGTGGCGAGCCGAGTGGTTGCGGACCCGGGGGCTTCGGATCTGGCCCTGGATGCGTTCTCTTCAGGAACCTCCGCCCATCTGCGGGTTTGTGAGAAGTACTGGAGCTCACAGGACTCCGCGTGGAAGAAGCACTGGGGTCCGCATCAGGGCTTGATGTGGATCCATTGCCCTCGATAGGACATTCCAACGGCGGTAGCGAAGATACGCAAGGACCGCTCCAAGGCAGTGCTGGTTGTTCCTATGGGATGCACCGAGGAGGAAAGTCCCCGACATTGGGTAGTCTCGTTGACCAACATGACCTTAAACAAGGTCGTCCTACCGGCTGGAGAGAGTGTCTATCAGGACGCTAAGGGACAGCCCATGCCACCCCAGAGATGGCCAACGGAATTCCACTATGTGGATGGGGGCCTTGATCAGGCCGACGCCACGGACTTCGTGTGTGTCAACCGCATCATAGCAGAGCCATGGCGACAATGCTTTGCGGTTCCCCCTGTTGACATCGGAGAATCGGAAGACCCCTTCACTGAAGAGGAGCTGGATCTGGTTCAGGGGTATATGGATCAGCCCTTTCACGACTGGGGAAGCCAGCGTGAGGGCAAGAGCCAGGACAAAGCCTGGTGGGAAGTGGACTCCATCGTCTCCGGTTCCTATGATGGGAATACCTTCGTACAGAGGGTGCTGGATCACATGTCCAGCCAGGACGAGCCAATCGGCGGGAACCCACCCACCTACGGTGACTTGTTCCGAGGCAAGACCAGAGATGGCGCTTTGCACCACCTGGGAAGACCACCTGAGCCGAGACCGAGCAGGGTCGCTACCCCTCAAGTAAGCTCCGTGGTCCACATGCCCGGAAACGCCAAGGCGGAGTCTGATGATTGCCCCAACATCCAGGCATTGAGGGCCAGGCTGAAGCAGAAGTATGGCGATACCTTCTTCAGCGGAAAGCCTGTGTTTCCCCCACCGGTGCGTGGACCGTATGACGAGGCCAAGATACGACTGAAGCAGGAGCCCCGTGTGTATCGTCACCGGGAGTTTGCCCTGAGGGGCGAGAGGAAAGAGGCCATGGAGAAGATCCTCCGTGACTTCATCGAGAGAGGCTGGCTTGAGCCGTGCCACTCCGAATGGGCCTCTCCGTGCTTCGTCGTCCCCAAGAAGGTGGCCGGTGAGTGGCGGCTCGTGGTCGACTACCGCGGCCTAAACGCCCAAACGCAGCACGACAGCTACACGCTGCCTCTCATTGAGGACATGCTGCAAAAACAACACCGGCGGAGGATCTTCACGGCGATTGACCTGAAACATGGTTATCATCAGATGCCTCTCGCCGAGGAGTCCCGTGCCTGCACAGCCATGAGCACCCCACTTGGACCTCTCCAGTGGAAGGTGATGCCCATGGGCGTTACCAACGGCAATGCGGCTTTTCAGCAGATGCTGGAGAACCTGCTTGAGCCGGTGCGCGACTGTGCGGACCCCTTCGTGGACGACGTGATCGTCGCGTCCGGGGACCCCAGTATGAGCTACGAGGAGCTCCTGGAGGCACATGAGAGGGACGTCACAGAGGGAGTGCTGGACCTTCTGGTTGGGCACGAACTCACGGGCAGCAGTGACAAGGCCACCATTGCGGTAAGCGAGGTGGTCTTCGCTGGCCACGTAGTTGGGAACGGGAAGCGAAAGCCCATACCTGGCAAGGTGGCTGCGATCGAGCACTGGGAAAAGCCCAAAACGGTCTCTGAGCTACGGGCGTATCTGGGGTTCTGCAACTACTACTCGGGGTATATCAAGATGTATGCCGAGTATGCAGCCCCCATGACGACCATGCTCAAGGGCAACCGAGAGGAGACCAAGAAGGGGTCCAAGAAGGCTCTGGTCTGGGATGCTGACTCCGACCGTGCCTTTGAGGGGATGAAGCAGGCGCTGCTATCCGCAGTGGGTCTGCACCTCGTGGATCCTGACCGAGGGTTCGTCCTGCGCACCGACGCTTCCAACTACGCCGTTGGCGCTGTGTTGGAACAAGTGCTTGACGATGGGAGGCACGTGCCTGTGGCCTTCTGGAGCCGAGTCCTGGCGGAAGGCCAGAGACGGGCGTGGAAGCCCCGAGAAAAGGAGGCGTATGCCATCGTCATGGCTCTCAGGAAATGGGCTGGGTACATAGCCCTCCATCCCGTCACCGTCTGCACCGACCATCAGAGTCTGCAGTCGTGGCACAAGGAGCACGTGGACACCCCCTCTGGTCCCGCCTCCCGACGGGCAAGATGGCATGAGACCTTGGCCAAGTTCGACCTCACGGTTGTGTATATTCCTGGAAAGGATAACACCGTGGCGGACTGTCTTAGTAGGTGGGCCTATCCCGCCAGCAAGGGCATGACGGATATCTCTGCCCATGGCGATGAGGCTGAGACCGCTGAAGCCAAGAAGATCATTGAGATGGAGCGCCTGATGGAGGAGGAGGGTATTAAATGCTTCGTCGTCATGGCTGCGGATGCCCCCCTCGGAACGAGGATGGGCAGAGCGGTCAGAGTACTCGCCCCTGAGGAAGCTGAGTCCGACAAGCACCTCTTCCCGGAGTCTTGCCTCCAGGACGACTGGACTGACGATTACGCCAAGTCTGAGGCCTTTGCGGCCAAGTATAGGGCTGTGACCGACCCTGACGACGGGCAGAAGTGGCCAAAGGGGCTGACTGAGGAAGATGGCAAGCCCTACCGGAATGGTAAGCTGCTAGTACCGGAGTCCCGGGTGCTCGAGCTTTGTGAAGCTTGGCACCATCACATGCTGCACCCAGGGGTCAAGAAGCAAGCCCTTGACATGCAGCGCCGGTTCGAGATCGACCATATCGGTCTCTACACCGCCATCAAGAAGGTCAGGAAGGGTTGCTCGGTCTGTCAGGCCTGCAATCCCGATAACCGGAACGTCAAGGGGGAAGCCCATTGGACCCCAGTTCCTGACCAGCCCATGGAGAGCGTGGCCATGGACGTCTTCTCCATGCCCGAAGTGCACATTGGCAAGGAGACCTTTGACTGTGTGGTTCTTTGTGTGGACCGCCACAGCGGCTACGTAGTAGCCGTTCCGGCACGCAAAAAGGGGTTGCTTGCCAGGGAAGTGGCAGTCATGATGATTCGTCATTGGCTGACCGTCTTTGACATCCCCCGCACCATTTGCAGTGACCGAGGGCCCCAGTTTACTGGTGGCTGGTTCAAGGCTATGTGTTCCCGTATGGGAATACGTCATGCCAACAGCGTGGCCTATCTCAGCCGGTCTAACGGCCGGGCTGAAGTGGCTGGACGGCAGCTGTTCGAGAAGCTGCGCAAGATTCACATCACCAATCCACGTCGGAACTGGTTTGAGGAGATGTGGCCCGCTCTGAAGGCCCATCATGACACCCCCACCCCGGGTGGTTTGTCCCCTCACCAGATTCTGTTCAGCAGGGACCCCCTGGGTCGGGGACGCCCCCTGTCTGGTGATGGGATGGGCATGGATGCCAAAGAATTCTTCGCGCGGCAAGAGGCAACGGCGCGTGACATCCGCCAGCAGCTCGAGAAGGAGCATGCTGAGCGTCAGAAGTCCGCCCCGAGCTCAACAGCGCAGAAGTTCAGGGTGGGAGACCCGGTGTGGGTGATCAGACCCCGACCTGGTTCACACCCGGAGAGGTGGTCCGCAGAATTGGTGAGGACACCTACCGCATCAAGGTGGGTCACGGACAGTTCCGGGAGCGCCACGAGAGTCAACTCCGTGTGCGGGAACCCGACCTCCGTGGCCAGCATGTGTCCCTGAGCTACGCCGCACATGAGGCCGATTCGGACGACGACTATGCTGAGCTGGACGACTATACAGTCGAGAAGATCCTTGCTCAGCGTCCGAAAGCCTCGGCACCCGGAGGCCTGGAGTTCAAGGTTCGTTGGCGAGGCTATGGGCCGTCCCACGATACCTGGGAACCCGTCTCCTCATTCGTGCCGCGGGTTAATACTCCCTTCATGGAGTACATCCGCAAGCACAAGACCAAGATCCATGTCTCGGACTTGGCAGCACTCACCCGGGCGATTGCAGCCAGGGGTGCCTGATCAGCGCCCTGAGCTCTCCCCTGATGCATTTTGAGCGCTTGTGAGGTCGACGGATCGTCCCTTACTTGCTTGCTCTCTTACATCTTCCGGTGACCTGCCATCAGAGTGGCCATATACCCCCCCCTGCTGAATCCAGAGGAGGATGGCCCCTCTCTTTCAATTCTATTCGTCACTCCCCACCTGCTGAATCCTTGGGAAACCAGGTAGGGCGACTGACCTTCGCATTTTCTGAGCTCTTGGGGCCTTGAAGCCCATACGACGTTGCGCGACGGATGCCGCTGTCATCGGCATTGCAATTTTTTGGTGTGTGGTCTGGTCCCATGGCACTTGCGGGATCCAGACCAGTCTACCTGTGTCAGCTGACTATATATGGCCTGAACTCAGGCATTTTCTTGTCCACCCTCCTGCATATGCCTTTTCCTAACCGGGGCGTGGTTTGGCGCTCTGTTCAGAGTGTGTTTACACGCCTATTACCCCGCTTATTGCTTGTCTTTCTGTTCCCCAGGATATGTGCATCTGTATGTCAGCCCATCACTGAAGTGTGGACTGTTTTTCCCCCCGACGGGATGCGAATCGACTACGAAGGCGCCCTGAGTCGCCGTTTACATGTTCTTACATAGGGTCCAGCTTGGACCAGTACCTAAGTACAGATTCTTCTGTTTGAGTGCCCGTAATACCGTGTGCCCTATTCGCTGTGTGTGGAGATCCTGATGGCGCCATGCGGGAAGCCCAGTTGCCTGACTACACTCCCAGCGGTCCGCCACTGTCAGTCCCAGTTGAGCCTGCCGACTCCCAGACGCACTTGCAGTCGGATGGGGAAGGTTTGCCTGGATCACTGGTGGTTTGAGGAGTCGACGCCTCCGCCCACACTGCATGAGGACTCCCTCATGTATGGCCTTCGTGGTAATAGGGCGAGGGAAAAGACGGCCTTGATGCCCGATCCCTTGAGGAGGAGCTCGTTCGGCTGTACCACTCTGGACTCGCGTCGTGGATACGGACATGGTGCGCCCGAGGAAGGACCCGTGGGGACTCTCCCCCAGCCGGCGGGCCTTGGGAAGCTTGGGGTAGCCTGATGGATCTTTGTGGTCGCTTTCGACCTGTGGGACCACCTCGGTCGTCGTGTGACGCCTATGTTGGCCGTTTATGCCGCTGCCACTGTGGTAGTGACCGTTGCAGCCGGCACCCGGTGCGCCTGGTATGGGTTAACGGGTCCTTTGGATGCCGAACAATCGCCGCCAGGACCCGGGACTTGATACTTGATACTATACTTGCAGTTATTAACAGCTACAGCACCGTACCTGTCTTACTGTGGGATTTGGGCAGCCTAACCTGCAAATCAGCCTGAAGTGAGGATGTGACACCCCCCCCCCCCTTCAGGGGATGGTCCTGGGTACCCGCTGCCATGCTTGGGTATTATCGAGCCCCCCCCAGGGTTTGCTCTAAGGAGGGGGGTGAAGCGGTACCCAGAACCTATGGCCCATGGCCCGGAGGCCTGTGAGCCGTCACACCCGTGCGGAAGCCGTTGACACCGGCTGTCAGCGGGATATCCCTGTTCTCTAATCCGCGGGATCTGGAATCCGATCCATAACTATGGAATCAATGTAGATTTACCATAACTTTATTGTCCTGGGCGATTTTCGGTCGGAAATCGGTGAAATACCCGATTTCTACCGCGACTTCTGATTGTCGGAAAGACGCCGCAGTCGCGCCGCCTGTCGTCGCCTGTTCCGTGGAAGTGCATTAGATTTTTCTGTAATACGATTTCTCTTGAAGTTAAGACTGAAACAGTCTTCGAGTGATCCGCAATTTTCTCCTTGATATAACGGATCGCGTCCCAGATTTTTCCCAGAAAATCCCGGCAGCCGAAGGCGCTTCGAACCCCCAAGTGATATAACAAGGGTTACGAGCGTTCAAGCGCCCAAGGACGAACTAACGTGCCTCATAGGCACTGTGTATGAGGTTTTGCCCCCCATAGGCATAGGATGAGGCCAAAGGATCCCAACTCAATAGGCCCAAAGGGTTATTTATTTTGAGTGCTCTCCAAGAAGTGCACTTTTCACGTACTTGGCGTCCCAGTACGTGTAGAAGTATGTTGAGTTGGCGTTTGCCCCACCCTTGCTTGCCTCTACATCCGGGGCATATCACTTGTCTTCCCCGGATAGTGCATATATGATCTCCATATATATATAGGCAACATATTTTGCGTGCATGCAAAAATCCGCTTTCCGAAAGGAGGGCGATTTTCGACCAAAGCACTTGCATGCGTGTTAAGGGACCAAAGTTACATTAGAATATAGGCATACTTTGGTTCTAGGCCACTAGGTCGGATGTAGAAGGCATGGGTAGGGTTGTATGCCATATTTGGTGTCAAATCGCGTGCCCATTTGGCGGGTGCACCATTCCAAGACTAACCCGCCAATGGACCCCAAATCGCAGGAGGCCCTTCATTGTACTCCCAACCAACACTCGCAAGCCTAACCTTCGTGAAGGGACCTTTGTGGAGCGCTCCTGAAGCGATGCGTTGCGAGCAAGGTATGTTTTTTGCAATATTCCATTTTTGCATGTGCCCACTTGGGAGGCAGCGCGCGCGACCTTCCAAAGCGCCCCAAGTGGAGTACATATGTGGAATCGGAGGTCATTGGTGTCACGTCATTGTGTTTAGAAGGATTGGTCGATTACTCAATCCAAGCCGAAGATATTATAATATATTTGTGCGCCTTTCAAGGCACTTTTGGGTGTTTTTTCGCCAATATTGCTGTTTTTTGCCCGTCATGATGTCAAGTGGCGACCGTGTATCTCAACGTTGCGGTCAATTGACATCATGACCCAAGTATGTTATTGGGGTGCATACTTCGGTGCCCAACATATCTTGAACCCGGCGAATAACTCCTCTTGGGCTTGGCAAATCGTGGCCGCCATGTTGGCGATTTGGGACTATCCCAAATCATGGGCTCACTTGGCGACCCTGCCATTCCCAATACCAGAGGAGTTGGGCGACGCCCAAAAGATATGTTGGACACATATGACTTGATACCAAGCCGCGAGGTCGACCGAGGTTCCCATCGGCCTCTCCCACGGACTCCCACGGCTGCCACGTCCATCTCCTCCATGGAATTGCTGTGGCTACGCCGTGGTTCCTCCATGTACGCTGAACCCAGATGTTCACGCTGTACTCCTTCCATGTATGCCTCCTCATCACGGCGCCGGCGGCTGCGTTCAGCGGCCTCCCGTCGTACACCACGCGGCGGGCGGATGTCGAACTCCTCCAGATCCAGGTCCAGGTCCTCACCTCCGCCGACGTCCCACTCCACGTCTCCTCCGGGGACCTCATCCCTGAGTCAACCAAAACGTCCTCCAGCCATTGGGATTGGCTCCGGGGCTGGTGCGGGGCGTCGGGGGCGTACAGGCGTCCGCGGTGGGGCACGGCGGTTGTGGTAGTCCGCCATGAGACACTCATCACGCCACTCCTCACTGCCACTGCCGGGCGGCACGCGCTCGTTGCGGCGGCCCGCGCTGTGGTGAGAGGGGGCGGTGAGAGAGGGGGCACTGGCGCTGGGGCGACTCCCGGGGGCTGCGCCGGGGGCGTGGGGTCTGCCTGGACCTGGTCCGGGTCCCCAGCCGTCGTCCGACGAGCCAGACTCCAGGGGTGGGTGGTCGCTGCCCACGCTCCCACGGGATTCCAGCGCGTCCAGCCTCTGCTGCAGGCCGCTGACGACCTTGTTCAGCGACCTGGTCTCGCCCCTGGCAATGTCCAGCAGCCTCTGGGTGGCGGTGGCGACGCTGGCGCTCTTGACCATCTCGATCTTGGCGATGTCCAGCTCTCTCTGCGCGCGCGCGGCGACCCTGGCGATGCGAGCCATCTAGCCCTTGCCCGTGTCTACCTCGCGCTCGAGGTACTGGACCCTCCTGCGGAGGTAGACAATCCACCGCCGGGTGGCATCCGGGACGCCATCCCCTGGTGGGTCGTCGGGGTCCCCAGGGGGTCCTCCAGGAGGGCCTCCGCCGGGTCCGCCCGGTCCAGGGGGTCCTCCCCCGCCCAGTGGTCCGCCTCCAGGGGGGTCCACTTGGTGGGCGTCCTCCAGGGGGTCCTGATGGTCCTCCGCCAGTAGGGCCGGGTGGGTCTCCGCCGGGTCGCCTCGGTGGGTCCGAGGATTGGCGCTTCTTCGTGATGTCGAAGTCCATGTCGTCATCCTCGTCCATGTCACCCCACCTGGGCGTCTCGGTCCCGGAAAAATCCGAGCTCCAGCAGCCAGGAGGGGGATCCTCATCCTCACCTTCCGGCTCCATGGGGACGTCTCCGCCTCCTCCGCCAGCCACTCCTCGGCGATGTCGGCATCCTCGTTCATCCCCGTCGCTGGCGGTGAAGAAGGGGTCGCTGTCGTGGGGGTGTCCGCCCGCTGGCCTCTGTGGCCTCTCGGGGGTCTTCCCCTTACCCTTCCTCCGTCGGTAGGCAGTTGGGCCACTGCTCCCACTGCTGCCCGTGTCGGCCTCGTCCAGCGTCATCTTGGAGGAGGCGTCCCCTTCGAAAAGCTTTCGAAGGGTCTCCACTCGTGATCCTCCTGGGGAAGTCTCGCGGCGGAGTTTGGCCTCTGCCTCCTCCATTGCGGCGGCGGTGGCTGCGGCAGCTCGCCCTTCGGCTTCCTCCCGGGCACGAGCCGCTTCGGCTTCCCGGGCCTGCTGCAGCCGAGCCTTCTCCGCTTCCAACGCCGCCAACTCCGCCTCCGTCTTGGCCCTCTCCTCAGCGACCTTCCGTCGCGCGGCCTCGATGGCGTCCTTCTTGGCGGCGTCCGCCTGGGCCTTAGCCGTCGCTTCAGCGTGGGCCCTTTCCTCCGCCTCCTTCTTTGCCCTCTCTTGGGCCAGCGCCTCTTCCAGCGCCTTCACCTCGTCCTCCTTGCAGGCAATGGCCTCCTGCGTCAGGCGGGCTTCCTCGTCGGCTGCCGCCACCTCACCGTTGACCTGGGCAGTCGCTGCCCCATGGGCGGCTACGGCCGTGAGTCCGGCCGCAATGGCCGCCACGGTCGAGGCGTGGATGGCCATGCCATGCGCCCACTTCGCAGCCTCCTGCTGGGCGATGCCGACGGCGCCCTCCATGGCAGCGCTGTGCTGCTTGGCCCGTTGCCGGGCAACCCGAAGGTTGCAGGGCACCCAACAGGCGCGCTCACAGGCGCGCGCCACGTCCCTTTGGTCGGGAGCGACGCTGCTGCTGGAGCTGGCCTGGTCGGCCGGCATCCTCCCGCGGTGGGCCGACTCCACGTCGCTGCTGGGGCCTGACTTCCTCAGGAGCAGCGGACGGGGCTTGGCCTTGGTCTGCTTGGCGACTTCCAGGAAGTCACCAAGGGTGCTGTGGCCGGGGTGGTGACCGCCATTGGCCCGTTGGGGACTGGGGGCTGGGGTTCCACCCTTGGCGCCTTGGGCGGCTCCGGCGGCCAGGGACTCCTGGTACTCCCGCCACTTCCGGTCCCGCTTCCTGTCCCCGGCGGACCGCGTCTCCTTCCCCGGAGACACGCTGCTGCTGCTGCCCTGCAGCCTGCGCTCGCTCCCCGGTTCCGGCAAGTTCTTCTCGATCATGTCCCACATGGAGACGTTGATCGAGGCGCCCGACGGGTACTCGTTGGGCTTCTCGTCCTCCTCAATCCCGTCGGGGCGCAGCCCTTCGCCGGGCCTGTCCGGCCGGGTCCAGACCTTCCGCGCCTCTGCTGGAAGCTGAAGGCAAACCCTTCCACCCGCAGCCAGTCTTCAACTGCCTGCAGGCGGTCGGGGCTCATGTCCGTGCGGAGCTCGAAGCTCCCGGGCATGCCGCCTTCGCACTGGGGGTGGCTGTGGCGATAGTGCTGGTCCCACACCAACCCACGCAGTAGGCGTACCGCATGGGGGTGGGGACGCGGCCACGTCTTGCCCGCTTCTTGCCAGTTTACCATGGCAGCGGGGGGCGTAGTTGGTCTTGAGGTCCTTGCTGGTCACTCGTTCCGCTCAACGAACCGGTCCTGGTGGTGTTTGTTGAGGCGGGTGATGCAGCACTGGACTGAGAGTGCGGCCGGTGCTGGTCGACCGGTGGTTGTGGAGGTGGTTGACGCGACTGGGTGTGCGGCCTTGCTGGTCGGCCGATCGGACTCGCTGATGAGGGAGTCCTGGTCTGTCCACCTCCTTCACGGTTGCGGCGCTTCTGTGGTCGCTCAGGTCGATGCTCTGGGCGACGCTGCGGGCCGCTGCGCTGCTCTGCAAGCTGCGAGCTGCGAGCTGCTGCGCCGCGCTGCTCGGGGTTGGTGGCCCCGAGTGGCACGCAAGGGCTGAGTAACCCCGCGGCGGTGAAACGCTTTTGACGCGTTCCCGTGGGGGGCCTGGCCACGGGACACTGCTGTGACACGCACAAGCAAGCAGGCAGGCAAAGCACTGCGCTCACAGGGGCATCAATTACGCTCGTGTCATGAGACAAAGCGTTTCAGGATCCTTGCCACTCTGCAAACGAGGGAACAAAAGTATGTACAGCAACACATCAGGATATGTAGCATGGGGTTAAGACTGGACTGGGGTAAGGGCATCACAGGACAATAGACACTCAGTCCCAACGCATATCCCAATCCCAGGTCCGACCCTCTCGGTGGCTGGTGGGGGCGGGGGCTCAAACACAACCCATGCCCTGCTCAGTCCGGACCCTGAAACCCTGCCAATAGGGGAGGTGTCCCGCCCAGCCACAGGCGAGTTCCTGGGAACCAAGGGGCTCCAAGGCCAACTGACAGTGGCAGCTATGCTCCCTTAACAGCAGGTCCCAACTCTTTTCTGAGCCAGAGATATGGCCCCGCCATTATCCCTCAGGAGTTGGTAGCTGCAAATGGGCTGTTTCAGCCCAAACTGATATTAGCTCGAAAATCTCCAAAATTGACCCCTCGTCCGGACCTGCCAGAGGTAGGGACGAGGCAACTGACCCTATGCCCTTCGAGTACAAACTCTCTGGAGCCCTCACCCAACCTGGTCCCCTCTGAGATCCCGGCATCAGGGCACCACGGGTTCGTCAAGTGGGGTCATGATGCCAAAGTCACCAAAATTGGCATCGTTTTCACGCGTGGCTCGCCCGGCCAGGGCAAGGTCAATGGCTCACAGGATAGGAGGCAGAACCTAGGACTTTTTTCTGAGTGTACAACTTGAAATTAGGTCCGGGCTTTTCATGGGCATAGAGATATGGGGCCGCCAATTGACCACACGGGGGGGTGAAATTGGGGTCCCAAAAGGGGGTCATTTTGGCTGCTCGAAATGAGCCAAAATTTGGGGGTGCTCCCAATAGTATATCTCCACGCCGGCTTGGAGATCGGATCCGCCATTCCATACGCGATCCACCCGGAGTCCAACTAAGACCCCCATGCCCTTGGCTCTCGAGGATCTCAATGCCACTCGGCGTGGTGACAATCCCAATTGGGTCCACAAATGCCAAAATGGCAAAACTTTCCACACTCACTTTGGGCTAGCGCCTTAACGAAGGTTGCTCCGCTTCGCCCACGTGGTGTGTGAACCATGGGGACCAATATACATAACACCCATGTCATATATGGTCCATTGGTCCATGCCTCCGGCGTGCACAGGGGGGTGAACATAGTGCACAGTGGGCAGAAAATGTGGGAAATTGCTCAAAATGGCCGAAAATGCGCACACTCATGGTTGGGGCAAATGAGGCACATGCCCGACTTGGACCGGAGTGTGCCATAGGATTGGTATGAAGTCATGTGTGTCCAACATATCTTTTGGGCGTCGCCCAACTCCTCCGGTATTGGGAATGGCAGGGTCGCCAAGTGAGCCTATGATTTGGGATAGTCCCAAATCGCCAACATGGCGGCCACGGTATGCCAAGCCCAAGAGGAGTTATCCGCCGGGTTCAAGATATGTTGGGCAACGAAGTATGTACCCCCATAACATACTTGAGTCATGATGTCAATTGAGCGCAACGTTGAGATACACGGTCGCCACTTGACATCATGACGGGCAAAAAACAGCAATATTGGCGAAAAAACAACCAAAGGTGCCTTGAAAAGCGCACAAATATATTATAATATCTTCGGCTTGGATTGAGTAATCGACCAATCCTTCTAAACACAATGACTTGACACCAATGACCTTCGACTCCACAGATGTGCTCCACGTGGGGCGCTTTGGAAGGTCGCGTGCGCTGCCTCCCAAGTGGGCACATGCAAAAATGGAATATTGCAAAAAACACACCTTGCTCGCAACGCATCGCTTCGGGAGCGCTCCACAAGCGTCCCTTCACGAAGGTTAGGCTTGCGAGTGTTGGTTCGGAGTACAATGAAGGGCCTCCTGCGATATGGGGTCCATTGGCGGGTTATTCTTGGAATGGTGCACCCGCCAAATGGGCACGCGATTTGACACCAAATATGGCATACAGCCCTACCCATGCCTTCTACACCCGACCTAGTGGCCTAGAACCAAAGTATGCCTATATTCTAATGTAACTTTGGTCCCTTAACACGCATGCAAGTGCTTTGGTCGAAAATCGCCCTCCTTTCGAAAAGCCGATTTTTGCATGCACGCAAAATATGTTGCCTATATATATATATGGAGATCATATATGCACTATCCGGGGAAGACAAGTGATATGCCCCGGATGTAGAGGCAAGCAAGGGTGGGGCAAACGCCAACTCAACATACTTCTACACGTACTTGGACGCCAAGTACGTGAAAAAGTGCACTTCTTGGAGAGCACTCAAAATAAATAACCCTTTGGGCCTATTGAGTTGGGATCCTTTGGCCTCATCCTATGCCTATGGGGGGCAAAACCTCATACACAGTGCCTATGAGGCACGTTAGTTCGTCCTTTGGCGCTTGAACGCTCGTAACCCTTGTTATATCACTTGGGGGTTCGAAGCGCCTTCGGCTGCCCAGATTTTCTGGGAAAAATCTGGGACGCCATCCGTTATATCAAGGAAAAAATTGCGGATCACTCGAAGACTCTTTCAGTCTGAACTTCAAGAGAAATAGTATTACAGAATAATCTAATGCACTTCCACGGAACAGGCGACGACAGGCGGCGCGACTGCGGCGTCTTTCCGACAATCAGAAGTCGCGGTAGAAATCGGGTATTTCACCGATTTCCGACTGAAAATCGCCCAAGACAATAAAGTTATGGTAAATCTACATTGATTCAATGGTTAGGGATCGGATTCCAGATCCCGCGGATCAGAGAACAGGGATATCCCGCTGACAGCCGGTGTCAACGGCTTCCGCAGGGGTATGACGGCTCACAGGCCTCCGGGCCATGGGCCATAGGTTCTGGGTACCGCTTCAGTATGGTCACGGATGGTGTAGATCTTGGGCTGGTCCTGCCCGTCCACGGGGCTCTCTGTGGTCGCTCCTTCCTTCTTGCCACGTCCCTTGCCCACATACACTTCCCTTGGCCGGGCGCTCCAGGGGTTGGGAGTGGCGAAACTCAGTGGTTTTGGCTCTGTTGGAGCCTTCTTCGGCACCCGATGTGCCTTCCCCTTCTCTAGGATTCCACTGATTTTCGGAGGAGAGACCTCCGGGTTCCCACTCCCGTGGGAGCTCCTCTAGATGTGGCCTGCCGCAGCTCCCTCCTGCTGCGATCCGCTCAGACTTTGTCCACCACGTTGCTGGGCTTTGAGTTCCTCCAACGTCCTCAACATGTCCTCAGCAACCTGCTCGATCGACCTCACGCGTCGGTCTGGGCCGGGTCCTGCACCATAGCCTTTTCCTCCGCCTTTCCCTTGGCCCTTTCCTTGGCCTTTTTGACCGTCTCCGCCCTTTGCCTTCCAATCGGCAATTCGTTGCTCCTTGGGCTTCTTGTCGGGATGGGCGGCGAAGTAGGTCTTCTTGTCCTCCTCATATACCTTGCAATGCCGGTGGTCATGTGCATGGTTGTTCCCCTTGCCGTAGCAGACCCAGCGACCGGTGTGCTATGATCTGTACTCGCGGAACGAGAGCGGCGGATTCCCGATCCTCCGTGGTTCTCTGCGGTTCTTGGTCCTGGGGTCCAGGCGGTTCCATCTGGACCTGTCCTGCCCATGCTCTTTCATATTGTGCGCTACGAGCGCGAAGAAGTGGGCTTCTTCATGATCCTCTGGGGTGGTCGGGGTCCAGAGATCTTGGCCGCTTCCACTCCCTTCCTCCGCGGTGCCGACCGTGTCCCCCTTGACCTCTCGGTGCTGGCGATCTTCTCGATGACCTCGATGTCCTTGGCCTTGTCGATCCTGCACGTGGGCCTCGTTCTTGGCGTTGAGCTTCAGCTCCACCGTGATGTACTTCAGGATCTCGTCCAGGCTCATGCGGGTGAAGATGACCTACATCCTCAGCGGCTCTCCGCGCCTCCACTCCACGTTGTTGAGGCGCATCAGCCTTTGCCCCATGGTGTCGCCGAATACCTCCACGTAGACGGCGTTCTTCAACCCCAACATTCGGTTGGGCTCGCCCAGGTTTCGCCGGAAAAACTCCATTATTCCGGCGTGGGTGTCCTCCGATGCCATGATCCGTACGGCCACGCGCTTCTTTGCTCTCTTCTTCTCCTCATCCTCCACTCTTCTCTTCCAGTGCCCGGGGAGGACGTCCTTCAGCAGGTGTCGGATCTAGCTGGCCTCATTCCAGTCCTCCACCAGCTTGAGGCTTCTTCGGTACTTTCGGATGTACCGATTCCATTCCCAGACCCTCAGCTCCCCGCGCTCCAGCGGCAGCGGAATGGACCACAAATCCTCCAACTTCTGGTTGGGAGCGTCCACTTGCTCCTCGTCCTCCAGCCACTGGAGGCAGGCCTGCTCCGTCTGGAGCACTCCCTCCCTCTGGTTGTTGGTCTTGTAGCGGCAGTCCGTCGCGCGATCGCAGCAGAAGAATAATAAAAAATCAAGAAAACGACGCACCGCCAGCAAAAATAAAGCGAAAAATCGTCTTTTCCGACCTCAGAAACCCCCCCAAAAATTTTACGCCGCTGTTTGGCGAGGTCGCAAAATTTAGGACACTCACAAAACAAAGACGAACAATAGAGTCGCGACGGCGAAGAACCTGAGCGTTGCATGCTCCAAAACACCTAGCAAAGTGCGTGTCCTGGGCGCTAGGGACTTGTGCGCGCTCCACCAACAAAGAAGAAGAAAAGAGGCGAACACCAAAAACAAGCGAGCCACGACGACGAAGACAAGAACAAAGCGAGCTCCGAACCACCTAGCAACGTGCGTGCCATAGGAGCCAGGCGATTTGTGCGCGTCAAAAAAAAAAAAAGAGAGAGAAGGAAACGCAACAAAAGGAGAAACACCAAGCCACAAACAAAAAAGACGCGACCACGGACCACGGGAAAACGAGGTATGACAACCAAGTGTGTTACGGCCCCATGCGTCCTACATATCGTATCCACCGCTACACATACGTGGATGAGAAAACCAAGTATGTTGCGAAGGAGGGCGCCCAGGGGACAACACCGCACGCAAAAAAGAACGACGAACCGCCACGCACGTCAAAAGGCATGCCCGCAAACACAAACCACAACCATATATCCCCCATATTTATTCCTCCATAGGCTCCGACCGCCGCGAGATACACGAAAAAGAAAAAAATTCAACAAAAGCGCAAAAGGTATGGGGCGGCCACGGACAAAGGGGAAACAATGAAAAGGCGAACAAGCGAAGCCCACGAACCACGGGGAAACAACGGTATGGCGAGCAAGTATGTTAACAATGCGAGGGAGGGCGCCAAAGGGACGGACCACGCACACACGCACACACATAAACAAGACCGCAAGGTGCGAGAAGACGGAGACAAGAGCAAGGGAAAACAAGGTATGAAACCCCACACCGCCCCGCCCGCAAACACGCACACGCTCTCGCTATAGGGAATGGCCACGTACCACGGGGAAACAATGGTATGGAGGTATGACGAACAAGTATGTTAAAAATGCGAGGGAAGGCGCCAAGGGGACGAAAACACAAACGCAAGATGCACGAAGACGGAGACAAGACAAAGGAAAAACATGGTATGCAACCCCAGCTCCGCCCCACCCACAAACAAGCACACGCCTTCTCTATAGGGAACGGCAACAAGAAGCGGCACAAGGTATGACAAGTATGTTGAAAAAAAAAACACGAAACCGCCTTCCACGCCCTCTCTATAGGGAAAACGCAACGCGGAGAGGTATGTTATCGAAGACGCAACGAGAAAAAAAAAAAAAAGGGAGGAGACACAAAACACAACACGCAAAAAAAAAAACAAAAAGGACCTGCGCACGCTCTTTCTCAACAGGGGAAGAAAACATGATCGGACAAAAGGAAAGGTACGTGCTACGCATCACGCATGCCACGCATTTCCGCTACGCATCTACAGGACCTCTTCTTCTGCTTTTTGAAACATGCCGACGACCGACGACGAGAACCAGCCAAGGTATGACACACCCCACCCCACCAACCACACACCGCGAGCACACACACGCGCACGCACAACAGCCACACCGCGCACGACCCCCGCCCCCCCACGCGACCCACACCAACACGAAGGGCCACACAGCGCACACACACACACAAGGGCCAAGGAGAAGGGCACCCGGAAGACACACCCACCGCACCACCACACCACACCACCAAAAACACAGACACCACAAACACGCAACACACAACACAGCACGGCCACCGCCCACACCCACACACACCACAAACACACACAACAAAGGACACCCCCACCCGCGAAACACACCACCACAACCGGCGGGCCCCAGCCAGGAGTGGCGGGGAACCCCACACCACCACCGGCAGCGAAACCCAGCCAGGAGTGGCGGGGAGTAGCACACAGGAACCTCCGCCAGGAGTGGCGAGGGACCAACCACACCACACACCAGCCACAAACCCACCACACACGCCACCGCCGCACGCCACACGCCACACACCACACACCACACACCACACACCACCGCCGACAGCGAAACCCAGCCAGGAGTGGCGGGGAACCGCGCCCGGGACCCTCCGCCTCGAGTGGCGAGGAACGCCCACCACCGCCGGCAGCGAAACCCAGCCAGGAGTGGCGGGGAGTAGCACACAGGAACCTCCGCCGGGAGTGGCGAGGAACCAACCACACCACTCACCAGCCGCAACCCCACCAGCACACCACCACCGCACACCACACACCACACACCACACACCACACACCACACACCACACACCACACACCACACACCACCACCGCCAGCGGACCCCAGCCAGGAGAGGCGGGGGACCACACACCACCACCGGCACCGAAACCCAGCCAGAAGTGGCGGGAAGTAGCACGCAGGAACCTCCGCCAGGAGTGGCGAGGGACCGACCACGCCACACAGCGCCGCCAACGGACCCCAGCCAGGAGTGGCGGGGAACCGCGCCCGGGACCCTCAGCCAGGAGTGGCGAGGACCGCCCACCACCACCGGCAGCGAAACCCAGACAGGAGTGGCGGGGAGTAGCACACAGGAACCTCCACCAGGAGTGGCGAGGGACCAACCACACCACACACCAGCCACAACCCCGCCAACACACCACCGCCGCACACCACACACCACACACCACACACCACACACCACACACCACCGCCGCCAGCAGGCCCCAGCCAGGAGTGGCGGGGAACCGCACACCACCACCGGCAGCGAAACCCAGCCAGGAGTGGCGGGGAGTAGCACACAGGAACCTCCGCCAGGAGTGGCGAGGGACCAACCACACCACACACCAGCCACAACCCCACCACACACCACCGCCGCCAGCAGACCCCAGCCAGGAGTGGCGGGGAACCGCGCCCAGGGCCCTCAGCCAGGAGTGGCGAGGACCGCCCACCGCCACCGGCAGCGAAACCCAGCCAGGAGTGGCGGGGAGTAGCACACAGGAACCTCCGCCAGGAGTGGCGAGGGACCAACCACAGCCACAACCCCACCAACACACCACCGCCGCACACCACACACCACACACCACGCACCACTGCCGCCAGCAGGCCCCAGCCAGGAGTGGCGGGGAACTGCACACCACCACCGGCAGCGAAACCCAGCCAGGAGTGGCGGGGAGTAGCACACAGGAACCTCCGCCAGGAGTGGCGAGGGACCAACCACACCACACACCAGCCACAACCCCACCACACACCACCGCCGCCCAGAGACCTCAGCCAGGAGTGGCGAGGACCGCCAACCACCACCGGCAGCGAAACCCAACCAGGAGTGGCGGGGAGTAGCACACGGGAACCTCCGCCAGGAGTGGCGAGGGACCAACCACACCAGACACCAGCCACAACCCCACCAACACACCACCGCCGCTCACCACACACCACACACCACACACCACACAGCACACGCCACTGCCGGCACCGGAACCCCAGCCAGGAGTGGCGGGGAACCGCACACCACCACAGGCAGCGAAACCCAGCCAGGAGTGGCGGGGAGTAGCACACAGGAACCTCCGCCAGGAGTGGCGAGGGACCAAACACACCACACACCAGCCACAACCCCACCACACACCACCGCCGCCCGGAGACCTCAACCAGGAGTGGCGAGGACCGCCCACCACCACCGGCAGCGAAACCCAACCAGGAGCGGCGGGGAGTAGCACAAGGGAACCTCCGCCAGGAGTGGCGAGGGACCAACCACACCACACACCAGCCACAACCCCACCAATACACCACCGCCGCTCACCACACACCACACACCACACACCACACACCACACGCCACTGCCGGCAGCGGAACCCCAGCCAGGAGTGGCGGAGAACCGCACACCACCACAGGCAGCGAAACCCAGCCAGGAGTGGCGGGGAGTAGCACACAGCAACCTCCGCCAGGAGTGGCGAGGGACCAACCACACCACACACCACCGCCGCACACCACACACCACAAACCACGCACCACACACCGGCACGGACACCACGCGCGCACGCACCGCGCCACAAACACACACACCGACGGCGAACCACGACCACAGGAGGGGGCGACACGCACACAAGCAACACAGCCAGGAACAGCACAAACCCCCCCCCCCCCCCACCACCACCACCCCACCCCGGAGAGACGGGACACCAACCACCGCAAACCGCACAGCGAAAAGGGGGGCGGGACGCAAAGGGCCCACGGGAGACGCAGGCGAGGGACCCAACCTCAGGGGTTTGGGGGCCCCCCCGGTGACCGTATCGGCCCCACCTGAGCACACGCAATAAGGTGGGATACGCCCGGGACCGTTGGTCAGCGGCCCGCGGTGGCATCGGCCTGGGGGGGTGACCATTGGGCCTGACCAAGAGCACTCCCCACGGCACGTACTGCGGTTCGGGCCCAGCGAGGGGCTGCGGGTAGGGCACACCGTCCATCGGGGCAGGCAAGAGACGCGCCTATCCCGCAAGGACTCCCCAGCGACCCACAGTGTACCCGACCCCGGTGTGGGGAACGGCTGGAGTACCTGGCTACGGAGCAGGTCCATTTGTACCGAGCGAGTACAAATGGACGGCCCGTACAACAGAGTTACACCCTGACGGGGAGTGCAAGCATCGGCCCCCCCACGGGGAAACACCAGGGAAGGGAACCGAGCCGGCGACAAGGACCCCCCCCCACCCACCACAGCCGGGAAGGCCCGGGCACGACACCAGAGAAACACCGCCCCAAGCGACACGGAAAAGAGACAGAAGAGGGAGGACACGCAAAGGGGACAGCAAGGGGACACACCACCAACAGACCCCAGCCAAGGGGGGCGGGGAACCACAGAGCCGAGACAGGGGGGGGGGGAAGACACACAGCCCCCCCACCAAACAGGGCCGCCAAACCACGCCCACAAAGGCGAGGACAGGCACCCAAACGCACCACCAACACACCACACACACGCCCGAGCGTGCACACAACACACACTCCCACAACCGCCACCGACACAAGCCCCACAAACGCACACCACACACCAAAGCGCAGGCGCCGCCCGCACCACACACGCAACACACACAAACCCAAACAACAAAAACCCAGCAACCCCCCCCGCCAGGGGGGCTGCAGGGCCGCCAGAAACCGCTAGGACGCAAAGGAGGACCCACCAAGCCCGCAGCCAGGAGTGGCGAACGGCCACACCCAGTAACACCCGAACGGCCACGCCCAACACCAGGACCGGGCACTACGACACCCACACCAGCACCGCCACCAACGCCCAAACCGGACGCCACAACACCCTCACCAGCGGACACACCTGAAACCAACAGAGGCACCATCGGCAACACCAGCGACCCCAGCACCCACCAAAACACTAGGACATAGGACACCCTCACCAACAACAGACCAACACAAAAAGCCACCCAACACTGACCAACGACCGCACCCAGCCGATCCGGTCCCCCACCGACCCGCACCCAGAACCACCGCCACCGGCATCCACGCCATCGGAAACACCAACACCGCCAAAAGTCAAGCCAGCACAACACCCTCACCAACACCGTCACCGCCGGCACCAACGCCTACGAAACCTACGCACGCCACCGCCGGTTCCAGCACCTACATCACCCAAGCCAACAGCATCAAGCACACCATCGCCGGCAACACCCCACCATCAGCGTCGCCACCAGCAACCTCTGCCACCGGAGGACACCAAAGCCACCACAGCCGGTGAGCCAACAAACCACCAAGCCCCGGCCAGGGGAAGCGAGGGCACGCGCCCGGAACCATCCACAGCAACACCCTCGCCACCAAAGCGACCGCAGGGCGCCATCCACCATGCAATCCCCGGTGACACCCACACGGCCGGCGCCGCCAACACCACCCTCACCCACGACACCACCCGGAGCAACGCCTGCGCCACCTACACCAACAGCAGCACCAGCAGACCACACCACCTACTGCACACCCTCCCAGACAGAGCCACAGAAACCGACCAACGCCCTGAACACAAGCCGCTGACCACCCACACACAGACCCACGCCAACCACCACCAGCATCAGCAACGTCCGAGACGCCGTGAACCATAGCGGCGCCCACAACGACCTCACCATAGACATCACCGACACCGACACCGGCAGTGCGGCCTCAACACCAACAAACCAGAGCGTCAACGGCAACCGCCACGGCGACACCGCCCGGTACAACACCATCGGCATCAACGACACCAAGAGAGCCAACACGCGGGCCAGCGACACCCATGGGTACCTCCACCAGGAGTGGCGAGGTCCCACCCCCGCCGTCAGAACACCACCATCCACCAGGGCAACACCTGCAGCGCCCTCGCCTTCGACATCGCCCACCGCTCCGCCGGCGGCGCCCTCGCCAGCACCGTCACCAACACCGCGACGACCAGCCACGAGTGGCACGCCCGGAACCGCCGACCACCCAAACGCAGGCCGTGCCCAGCACCAACACCAACAACACCCACGCCAACAGACCACCACGACACACGCCAACCACCAAGTAACACCTAAGGCACCCTCGCCATCGGCAACACCAACGCCACCAACACCCACGGCACTATCCACACCACCACCAACCCCACCAACGACGGGACGAGGTGCCGTCACCTACAGCGCCCCCACCCCTACCACCACCACCACGGCCCCGCCACCTAGGGCAACCCCACCAACGGCGTCACCAAGGACGCCAGCACGGCTGGCGAACGAACGCCACCGAGCCCTCAGCAAGGAGAGGCGAACGCCCACACCCAGCAACACCCAAACGGCCACGCCCAGACCCAGGGCCAGGAACTGCGACACCCACACCTGCACCGCCGCCAACACCCAAACCGAACACCACAACACCCTCACCAGCGGAGACGCCCGGAACCAACGGGGACGCCGTCGGCAACACCAGCAACCCCGACACCCAGCACGACGCCTGAGACACCCTCGCCAACAACGGACCAACACAAGAAACCACCCAGCGGCCAAGTTACACCCAAGGCATTCCAACCGCGCCACCCACTGGCCCGCACCCAGAACCACCACCAGCAGCAGCAGCAGCCACTGACAATGCACACACAGACCCACACCAACCACCAGCAGCATCAACAACATCAGAGACACCGTGAACCATAGCAACGCCCGCAACGACCTCACCACCGGCATCACCGACGGCGCCACCGGCAGTGCGACCTCACCGACAGCAACCCGGACCATCCCACATCCCGCATCCCGGTAAGACGCCATCGGCAGCAAGGACACCGAGGGGGCCAAGGCCAACCCACCAGCCAACGACGCGCATGGGAACCTCCGCCAGGAGTGGCGAGGTCCCCCCTCCGCCGTCAGAACACCGCCAGGGCAACACCTACAACACCCCACAACGCCAACACACACAGCTCCCCCGGCGGCGCGCCCACCAACACCAACACCGGCACCACCGACAGCGGCAGCACGGCGACACCACCACCCAACCGCAGCAAGGTCACCCTAAACCGCAACTGAAGCAACACCTATCACTACAGACCCACGGACAGCCGAAGGGAATATCCCAACACCAGGGACAACCGACACCACCAGGACCACAGGCCGGCCAAACACCAGCCACGAATGGCACGCCCGAAACCACCGAACACCAACACGCAGGCCACCCGGCACCAACACCAAAAACACCCACGCCACCAGACCACCACGAGACACACCACCGCCAACCCCACGAACGACGAACCGAGGTACCGTCACCCACAACACCCCTAACACCACCACCACAACCCCGGCACAGAGTAACACCTAGGGCGCCCCCATCGACGACAACACCAAGGACGCCACAACGGCTGGCGAACAAACGCCACCAGCGCCACCCACCAGGCCCCCAGCCAAGGGTAGAAACAGCAACGCCACACACCATCACACCCACCGCATCGAAATCAACCGGAGTATCGTCAACATCAACCAGTGGTCCCCACCACCCACCCAAGCAACACAAAACACCACAGCAACACCACCACACCCTCGCCACCAGCGACACCGCCAGCACCCTCCGCCAGGAATGGCGAGGAGAAGGCCCAACAACACGGACCCACCCAACATCCCCGGCACCCTCACCATCGGACCGCCACCACCGGCGCCGACCCCCAACACGCCACCGTCACCAACGCCACCGACCCCTGACGCAAAAACCACATAGCCCGCACAAACGGCACCAGCCAGAGCATCGCCGACACCACTCCCGGCCAACTCACAACAACACCACCGAAAGCACCACCGTTGACCGAACGCCACGGCGACCCCAGGGTACGAGTCCCCCTACCCACCCCCCACCATCTGCACAACCAGCGACACCATCACCAGCACCAACCGGAACACCGACAACGACAGCCTCACCAACAACCGACACCCCCCTACCGCTGCTACCCACCAGTCACGCCACCCACCGTCGAAGCCACCCACCAATGCCGCACCCCGAACCACACTTACACCGAAAACCGGCACCAGCACGCCCGGCCGAGCCGTCAATGGCACCACCGCCCATGGCACCGCCTACACTCACCACCGCCACCACCACCCCGCGCGAGGCCAGGAACCCCCGGCGTCCCCGACGGCCTCAACGAGCACCGACACCACCAACACCACCACCGCCGGACGGGGACTACCCACAATCCAGGAACATCTCCACCACCAACAACCAATACACCACCCGCGACACCCCACCATCGCCAACGCCACCACGGCACCCATCACACCTCCACCACCGGAGGCGACGTGGGCCACACCACCCGTCAACTACAGCACCCTCGCCACCACCGCCACATCCGGCCCACAAACGTTATGCCCCAACGACCAGAAACAACACCCTCACTATCGACACCACCGACAACACCACATACGCCCATACGTCACCCACGCCATGCTCACCAACCATCACCTCGTCATCAGAGGCACCAACACCACCGGCGACAACGACAGCGACAACCGCTGACCCACCAGCTAACCACCATCAACCATAGCCCAGCACCAACTTCATCTACTCTGACGCCCATACCACCCTCGCCAACAGCGCCGCCACAGACACAATCATCCACTCCGGCGCCCACACCACCCTCACCACCAACATTACCACCACCCCCCCAGGGTCAGGGCCCGCGGGAAACAGAACGGCAGAGCGAGCACGCCACCACCCGCACGCGTCGCCCGCCCTATCGTACACCGCTCCGCAACACGCCCCCCCCCCCCGCTTCCCCTGACAGGGCGTGCGCTCCAGCCCACTGCTGGGAAGACGACTTCGACATCCTCCCGGCCATCCGACACCTACTGGCAGCCACGGCCCCGCGCCCACAAGCCCACCAGCAACCCACGGAACCGCAAGAGCCGGACCACCCCATGCCACCACGCTCCATATCCCCCGCGTCCACCGCAGACCGGAACGCGGAACACCAGCGAGAGGAGCCCGACCCCGGCCGCGCCGCCACGCCCCCACCGCCCCCCCCCCCCAAGGACATCTACGCCACGCTGGCCAGCACCCTAGCCCCCATGGACGCCGAGCAGTACTACCAGTCCGTCCAACGAGACCTCCCTGAGGACCACGCGACCCTCCAGGGGTGGAAGCAGGAGAAAAGGAACGACAACGAGTGGGGCACGGAGGAAGACCTTCTCTGGGAAGACACCTGGAAAGGCACCGCGGACGCCTTCCTGGAGGCAGCAGCCGAAACCTACCCCCGCCCGCCCGGGGACACTAGACACGGCCTCCACGCCCTCCGAGCGTTCCACAGCTGGAAACACCGCCACACCGTCACCCTCCACCCCCTCGACCACAATCCACACCGATGGACACCTGAAGACGACGCCACAGCCACTATCACCGTACAGCAAAGCCCCGAGAACCCGGAGGAATACCACATCACTTGGGACGATCCGGCACCCCACCCCCCCGCCTCCCGCACCCTCCCAGATGTCTTCGCCACCATCAGTGCAGAGCTCCAGGAGGCGAAAGCCCCACAGCAACTGGACGAAGAGATGCCCCAGGCACCATCACCATCAACCAGAAAAGACCAACCCCGCACAGAGCCCCTCACCCACCCCATCACCACAATGGAGCTCCCCCCACAACACCGCACCACCCCAGACCGAAACAGGTTTCGAGACCTGCCGCGGGAATGGGCGGTCCACAACGGCACACTCCGATGGGACGAAATCACACCGGGCCTCCAGGCCATCCGCCTCCACTCGATCACAGAGCCCACCACCACCTGGGCACTACCGACGGACCGCCAGCACCTCCTCCTCACCGTCCAAGGCGATGCCACGATCACACCCACGGAAGGAGACCCCGTAACAGCAGCCCCCGCCCACGCCGTCCACATACCCCCGCAAGCATCGTCAGCACCTATGACGGTGCATCCAGGCCCCACCCCTTGGCAGGCCATCGTCATCACCTACCCCGCCCCCAATGACCACACACACACCTGGCAGCAACGGTGGGAGGACATCCGAGGGGACCTCCTCCAAGAACACCTAGGGCTCACACGCACCCACCACACCCTACAACCGATACGAGGAGTAGGCCAAGCACCACACAGCATACACGCCCCGGGAGTATGGGCGTACGCCACACCCATAAACCCACAAGCAGCGGAGGACATCAAGACCGCCCTATCCATCCAGCAAGCCCAGACCCAAACCCCGCACCGCAACACCCAACGAGGCTACACAATTTGGTGGGCATACCAAGACCATGACACCCTCACCCCCCGACCGGGGGCCCCCCCTCTAGACACCAACACCACCGCCCTCCTCCAAGCCGCAACAGCGGCAGCCACACAGGTAGGGGCCCCGGAAACCTGGGGCCCACAATACCTGGTCGAAACCAAAGTGGCGCCCCACGCAAAGGGCCAAGACAAGCCCCCAACACCGAAGCCGCTCCACCCCCCGCTCAAGCTAGACCCGACGGAACACACCCCCCAGGATGAATGGGCGACCCACTACATCATCCCCCACACCACCACCCGCAAAAACGACGCCGCCAAGATCACCGTCACCCGCCACCTCCCCCACACCACACAGGTGTATGAGCTGACGGCCCCCAACGTCCTCGTCACCCGTCGCCGACACGACGAGCGATACACCATACAGGCGGAAGGGGCCGCCGCGACCACCCTGTACACATGGGCAACACGGGGGGACCTCCCACACCCCACCCTCCACCACGCCCCCTCCTGGCCCACCCCCTTCCACACAGCAGACCGCCCCAACAAGAAGCCCAAACACACGGGTGTGCACACCCACGCCCAGGAGGCCCAGCACCGACACGAAGCGAGGCGCAAGGCCCGCACCCTCCACGACGACCACACCATCCCCCGCATCGGCGCCCCCCCCGCCAGGGTATCAGATACCACCCACAACCGCACGATCACAGGCATCACGACGGACTGCCTGAACCCAGCGGCGTCGCGGGCAGACGCCGTGTGGATCAGCGAAGGGCGCTCCCACACACGGGCGGTGGCGCGCCTCCACAACATCCAACCCCACAAACTCCACCGCGCCGTTGGACCCTTCGCCGTACACGTCACCCCGTACGGCATCGACCACCCCCGGTGTGAGCACCATGACCCGCCCTGCTCCACCCCATGCACCTCGCCCCTGCGCCAACCGCTGCCGGCCCCCACCATCACGGGCAACATGTACCTGGGCACCGTACCGGGAGACCCGGGCATATACATCCTGCCCAACAGGTTGAGGGAACACGCCATCCCCCTCCACGGTGTAGAATCCCTCGCCCTGGGACCACCCCCACCAAAACACCAACACCAGCACATCCCAGGGGACAAACGGACACAGGCCCCAGACGGGGGAAAAAAGGCCCACCAACGCGCACTGGCCCACATCACCGTCCACCCCGCAGCCCACCTACCAAAGGACTTCGGCACGGAGCGCAACATCGTCCTGGAGGGGCAAGCCCACCACATCATCACCCCCGCCCTGTATACCCTCGCCGCCCACGAACGCCACTGGGACCCCACAACCATCCCAGCAATGCCCCCACCGCCCCAAGGCCCCAACGATCCCGTCACCCCCTTCCACATCGATCAACTCCTAAGCCGCAAGGCCCCCCCACACCTCAGCCCCTCCAGGATACCACTAGCCATCGCATCGTGGGACACCCTGGACACCCCCCCCCAACAACCCGCCATCCACATCCTCAAAGCGGACACCCAATGGTGGGTCCTCCACTGGGCACACGGAGTCCTCATGGCGGCCCAGGCCTATACCCCGGAAATGGACCCGGAAGACCCCCCACGGGGCCAGCAGCGACTCCTCCAAGCCACCACCCTCACAGGCCGCGAAGGCGCCCCCTGGGAAGCCCTCCACACAGCACTCTACTGGGCTCAAGGCTCTGCCAACGGCCCGGACACACCGGAACCCACAGAGGCCTGGGTCAGGCAGGCCAAGGCAATGAGGAACTACCACCTACACCACCCCTTCGACGACAGCCCCGCCGCACTGCCATGGCCAACAGATCCCCTGGAGACCGTGCGCAAGCTCGCCGACATCATACGCAGCCACGCGAAAGCGAAAATGCAAACACCGGCAGAACCCCCACTGAGGGATCCAGACCAGCAAGCAACGCACCCCTTAACCAAACCCCATGCCCCCCCAGCCCCGCTACCTCCAGTCCCACCCAAGCGAGCGAGACGACAAAGGGGCGCACCCGCCCCCAGCCAAGCCGGAAAAGCAGCGACCTCCCGACCCCCCGCATCCCACCCGACCCACCCGGCGAACCCAGACCAAGCATCCTCGTCATCCTCCCTCCCACCACTACCACCGCCCCACCCGGACCAGGCATCCTCATCATCCTCCCTCCCGCCACCAGCACAGCCCCCGCCCAAAGCGTACCCAGGATTCGAAAAAGGTGCGAAGGTCCAACAGCCCTTCCGCAACGACCACACCGGCGACTGGATCTGGTGTGAGGGCACGATCCAGTACCGCCTCAAGGAACCGGGGGACAACGGGGGGCCACAAGTCAGGGTGATCTGGCATCGCCAATAGGAGCTAGACCAAGGCAGCAGCGCCCCGGACAAACCAGTCGGCTACACCCTGGAGCTCACCAGCGCCCACCCCATCCGGCTCCGCACTGAAGAGAACAAGGCCAACACAGGCACCAAATACACTGGGGAGCTCCCCCCGGAGTGGAGCCAAGGCCTCCCCCCGCCGCGCCTACCCAAACGCCCACAAATCGGCAAAAAGTCCCCGAGCCCCAGTCCCCCTCCCTGACGGGGCAAGGGCCGAGGGCACAAGCCTCCACAGCCCCGGCCCGCCCCCACCGAGGCCACCGTCAACCTCCTCGACCTCAACCACCCGGCCGTCACATACTCCAAGGACGCCACAACCGCCCTCCAAGAGCTCCTGATGGCACAGGGGCCGGGATGGGTTCCCCACCTCCTCACCTTCCAGGAACAAGGCCTACAGCGCGACGACCCCCCAGAAACCACCCCCATATATACCCCGGACCAGAAAGCGTACAAATGCTACTGGCACAAGGGGACCCCCCTATACGCCCAAACCGGCATCCAGTTCCACCTCGTCCACCACCTCAGCGTCCCAGGGAGGCTAGGTGTCTATGAGGTCGTCGGGGACGGATGGCAACTCAACGTCATCAACACCCACGTCCCCTTCGGCGAAGCCACGGAACCCTTCCTCCAAGCCCTGGCCGAGGCATACCGCCAGATGGCCATGCTCGCCCCCACAGTCATCATCGGCGACATGAACGCCGCCCCCACCCTAGCGGACCGAGGGGGACAGGACACACCCCAGGACCAAGCAGTCCGCGACACCATCGAAATGCTCGGGCTCGTGGACCTAACAGCCAGCCTCGAAGGCCAACCATCCCACTTCCCCCACCAAGCGGATGCCGCCCCGTCCCGCATCGACGTATGCTATGGCGACCCCACCACCATCATCCGAGCGGAGGCCCGATATGGACCCCTCCCGCTGGGACCCACAGGCCATAGCCCCCTCCACATCCGCCTCACCATCCCCAACCTTCCCCCCAGCCCCCCAGAAGATGCGGACCAAGGCCTACCACCCCCCCTGAAGATGCCCCCGCTGCATGACAAGCATGCCTGGTCCCAATATCACAGGGCCATAGACCGCGCCCGGCGCATCCAACCAGACCCCACCGACCTACTCACAGCCATGCGCACGGCCGCTGTCGCCTGCGGCTTCCAGCAACACCCCCACACAGACGACGACCAACCACCCACGGCCCTGGGGGACATGCTCCATGACCTCTGGCATGCGAAGCAACAACTGGCGACCCTCCTCCACACCGACACCCCCCAAACCCGCCGCCAGATACACCACTGCAGGACACAGATAGCCCAAACCAGGGCGGACCTGCAGCGGTGGCACATCCACAGGCAACAGCGCATCGCCCAGGAAAAGGAACGGTATGCGCAACATGAACTCCCCTACAAGGCCATCCGCCACCTCAACGACGCCATGACCGACACCGGCCACCGCACCATCACCACGGTCCGGCAGGAGGACGGCTCCCTCACCAACGACCCAGCCACAGTGCTCCAAGCCACCCAAGACAGCTTCCTCCGGCAACACACCCCCACCCAAGACACACTGGACCCAGACACCCAGGCCAAAATCGACCGCCTCCCTCGGGTCTTCAACCACGCCCAGAGGAGGCACCTGGAAAAACGCCCCTTCACCATCTACGAAGTCCGGAAGGCCATCCACAGTCTCCGGCAACACAAAACCGCAGGCTACGACGGCCTCCCTGCAGAGGCATACTACCACCTCCCCGCCCACCTCCTCCGCGTCCTCGCCCACCGCCTCTGGGACATCGTCACGGGGCGGACCCCCCTGCCACCAGACTGGGCAAACGTTGTCCGCCCCCTCTACAAAAAAGGGGACTGGGCAAACCCGGACAACTGGCGCCCCATAGTCTGTGCGGTCACGGAGGTCAAAATCGTCTGGACCATCCTCATGCGCCGCATCCGTCCCCACCTGGACCCCCACATACCAGCGTACCTCTGGGGGGCCATCCCAGGCCGCTCCCCACACGAGGCCATCTTCCTCGAGGACACCATCGCGGACATGGACCAGGTGGACCTCATCATCGCCTCCCTCGACGTCAAGGGAGCCTTCCCGAACACCCCCTGGCTCCTTCTAGAAGCGGTGTGGAAGCGCCTAGGCCTCCCCTTCTACAACTTCAGCTCCGACTACATCCGAACCCGCAAATACACGGTCCGCACAGGAGCAGGCCTCACCCCCTTCCTGGAGCCAGGCAGCGGGGTCCCCCGAGGGGGAGCAGAGGGCCCCTCACTGTACCTTCTAGTGACGCTCCCCCTGGCCCTCGCAATCGAGCAGGATTACCCGGCCTACGCACCGTACCCCCTCCTCTCCCCCCTGGTCGGCTTCGCGGACGACACCAACCTCACTGTTGCGCACACCCCACACGACCCCCATGCCCCGGACCCCGGACCAACGGTCACCCAACAGGCCAACGACTTACTGGACGTGACCGTCTCCTACCTCTCCCACAACAACCTCATCGTCCACCCCACAAAGTCAGTGGCCATGATCAAGGGGTCTGCCACACCTCCCACCCTAGGGCCACAAGGGCCCCCCATGCACGTCCTGACGACCACCACCCACCTGGGGGTAGTCCAGGCCGCCAACCCTGAGGACGCCACCCTCCCTCCCAAGTTGCAGTCACACCTCGCCCAGCTCCCCAGATATGCGTCCCCGACCACCAAGGCACTCTCCCTGTCCCACCAGAGCCTGGCGTACTACCTGACCGGGGTCTTGAACGCCTCCATAGGCTTCCAAGCACTCCACCTGACACACCCCACCACCGCCCTCCAGCCGGCCACACGCGCCGTGACCAAGGCATGGGCAGCACACGGGGGCTGGCCCACCTCCATACCCACCCGCGCCATCCGAGCGGCATGGCCCCACTATGGAGATGCCATAGGGGACGAGGTGAAAGCGGCCTACACCAGACACACCGCCCTCCTCCTTCACCGCATGACCCACAACCACTCACCGGAGGTCCGCGAGGTCACCGCCATCCGCCTCCAAGCCGCACAACGGGCCCGCAACACATGCCCGCGCTGGGTACTCCACCAGACGGGCATGCCCACCAACATGAACACGCGCCTGTGGAACCACCTGCAGCTTCTCCTCCCATCCCCACACCACGCCATACTCACCAACCACACGTGCCCAGAGGAAGGGCCACTAGCGGTCCTCTGCGGGGACCTCCGATATCACCCCAAGAGCACCATCCACACCATAGACCTTGTCGGGGCCTCCATCACCGTAGTATACGTCACCCTCCCCCAAATGCGGGTCCTGCACCACAGCGGGGCACACCACACCCCCTTTCTACAGCTTCCCGAATGGCCACAATACCGCCTCTTCCAGCAATACCTCACGCAGACGGCACGAGCAGCGGGACACACTCTACCGGGCAGCAAAGACATGCGCACAGCCTACCGAGAATTCACAAAGCAACACCCGCGACCCATCCCAGCGACACCGCCCTACGCACCCACCGGATCGAAACACGAACCCGTCCCCCCGGTAACGGGCCAGTCCCACCACTAACCCTACTACTGGCCCCGAATGAAGCCAAACCCACGCAGACCACCGTCATCCACCACGGGGCGAAATGGCGCATACCGAAACACCACATGACCGCCCGAGACCTACCAAAGGTCCCCCAAGATTCCCAGAGCATACCACGCACATGTTGGGCCTGTGACCCCGAGGCACCAACCACACCATGGCCCGTACTACACCTCATAGCACGCCACCACACCCACCCCACAACCCACCTACCACCACAGGCCTACGCATGGATAGCCCCACGGTTCCACCGCACCGACACTAACCCCACGGTAGCATGGAACCCCGACCACGCGCCCAAATGGCTCTTCACCACTACACCCACATGTGCCCACCCCCACCCAGCAGGGGTCGCCATCCGTTACAGCATGTACGAGCCAGGCAGAACGGGCAAGCACGAGCACCCCTACTATCCGCTCCACCACTCCTGCCACACACCGGAGCACCGAACACAAATCCTCACATGCCACGACCTAAACCCCGACACAGCCTACATCCTCCACTACATCTACTCCTACCTCACACAAGGACAGCCGGAGCAGGGACTCATAGCCCTGTCCCCCCAAGCGAAGCACATCATCTCCAAAGGAATAGGGGTGTACGCCACCCCCATCCTGCAGCCCACAACCCCAGTAGCCCACCTCGCCACGGGCTTTGCCATATACGCCTACCTGCCCATAAACCCATGCCGCCTCCCATAACCATCAATGGCGGACCGGCTCTTCTTCACCGACGCCTCAGGCGAATCCGCCCTCACGCCCATCACCGGGGGGGCCACCCTGCAGCTAACCCACACCGGGGGACACTACCACATGGACCACAACACGGGCCACACCACCTATGGGGCCTCTTCCCACGGGGAGCTAGGGGCCATGGCCGACGCCATCACCGAGGTCGCGGCCCACCTACCCGCCCACTCCCCGCACATCGTCCGGGTCTGGTTCGTGGTAGACGCCACTGTCGACACGCACCTGCTCCTCCGCATAGCAAGGCAACCACTTCACAAAGCAACCGCGACGAGCCTCGGCACCCAGGGACTGCTACTCTGGAAAGCCCTACGCAGCCTTCCCCCCTACGTCCAACTCCACATCGTCAAACAAGAGTCCCACAGGCACCAATACGGAAATGGTAAGGTCGACAACCAGGCAGTACACCAGCGCACAACACACTTACCAGCCCTCCAGATCCCTGACCTCGGCCGCAACCACACACACCTCCAACACGTGCCCCCTGTACCCGAGCCCCATCAGACCCCGGACTGGGTACCAGAGGACGCCCCCTATTCCTCCCACGACAGAGCGTACCACTACCCCAACCCCATCCAACATCTCGCCCGCGTGCTCGGCGACGCAGACAGCCGGGTGCACATCCAGGAGCTCCAGGACAGACTGCAAGTCCCCCTCTACCACTCAGCGCTCCGCCCAGCAAACGTCCCAGACCACCTCCAAAAAGGACGCATCCAGCTCCTCAGGGAGCAACTGCCATTCCTCACCAGGGTCGCCAGATGGCTCGCCCGCAAGCACATCCACGTCCCCGACGAACACACCCGTTGCCCATGCGACCACCCCACCCCGGAGGACTGGGAACACTTCAAGAAATGCCCCCTCCATACAGACAGGGACACCCTAGTGGGCTGGTCCCCGGCGGAAACCCTGCGACAACACGAAGGATGGCCAACCCACAGCCACGCACACCAGGCCACCGAACACCTCTTCCGGGACCCCCTGATCAAAGAAGCCACCATGAGAGGGGCAGTGACACAGGCCCTGCACCGACACCTCACCAAACACACGGAAAGCCCCATGGAGGCAGCAGCACACCTCCAGCTAGAAGCAGTCCGCAGAGCAGCGGCCCAAATGGTACACCGCAAACACCTCCTGCTAACACACGCGGAACAACTCACCGACCCCACCGCCAGGGAACACATGCAGCGTCTCATCCATTACCATGCCGTGCATGACCCAGACGTCCACTAACCCGCTCCGCGCCCCGCACGCGCCCCCCGTCTCCATCCACAGGTCTCCAAGGCACCACCACAGCGCCCCGAGACCCGTCTCGCACCCAAGAAGCCACCCGGCACCGCCGAGTCCGGCCGAGCCCAGCCAGGGCCAACCATCCATCGACGTAGACGCGCAAGACCCCGGCAGCCGATCCAGCCCACCCCCCCCCGGACCCGGGGCACCCCCCCCTCACACCGGCCACCATCCGCGACCCCGACCTCCTCCGAGCGACCCTCCAAGACAGGGCCCCGACCACCCCCCTGGGCTGGTACCGCCTACAAGAGGACTGGACCAAGCTCACCGTCAAAGCCCTCCGGGACCTGACCACCCCAGGCAGCGGCCTCCACGAGACCATAGTAGACCTCGTGCTCTGGCGAGCCCGCAAACACACCTGGGGCCAGCCCATCTGGATCCCCCCCATCGAGTGGGGCCAGGCCCTGACGCACGACACCGGCATCAACGTCACGCGTCGAGGGACCGTACGCCTACGACGGGCCCCAGCGGAGACGGACCACCCAGCGGACCCGAACCACCCGGAGCAGTGGGAAAAGGCCACCGCGCCCAACCGCGACACCGCCCTCCGCGCCGCCGGCCTCTGCACCCCGGACGACGACCTCCCCACCCCACCTACAGACAGTGACCATCCCCCGCCGGAGGTCTGGGTTACAGTCCTCGAGCGCGGCCACTACTACGTGATAGCCGCTACGGCTACGTCCCCCTGCCCGCAATGGATCATCCAGGGGACAGACACCATGTTCGCCCCGGAGACCGCCCCACCAGGGGCAGTGGGGGACCCCACCACCCAGCACAGGATCCTCAGGGGCGTCCTCCAGCCAGGGGACACGCCCCCAGCCCGCGCCCATTGCCCAAATCACCTCAGGGAAGGCGGGCTACCACCTGGGATTGGCCATGCTCTGCCTAACCCACTGGATCCAGCGCCGCTGGCCACCCACGGGGACCGTGCCCTGGATTTGGGCCATCCCCACCGCCCACACACAAGTCGAGGCAGGCCCGGACACACGACCAAACCCCGCCCCCAGACCGCAGCAGTCCCTCACCTGCCGGTACCACGCCATCCACAGGGTCCTCAACCGCGCGGGTCTTAGCCCAAAGCTAGCATGCCCCCTTCCCACCACTGACCAAGAGGTCCACCAGATATGAAAGCTCGTCTGCGAAATCCTTGCCGCGGCAGCAGAAGACGGCAAGCTTCTCCTCCAAACCGCCCGGCCTACAACTGCCCACGCAAGCGCGCAGCAAGCGGACACATACACCGACACAGCACACCCCCCCGCACAATCCCCGCCCATGCCCCCCCCCTCTCGCTGCTCAACCGGAGACCCACACACGCCCACCATCGCGCGCACCCCCGGGCCCCCCGACACGGGCCTCCCCCACCCGCCCGAACACCAGCACACGCCCGCCACACACCCACCCACCGGCCACCCTTCACCGCCCCCCACACTCGACAACCCACACACACCCCCCGAGGGGAGCCCCGCGCCCCGCGACACGCCCACCCCACCCAGTGGCCCGCCCACGCCCCCCACACACACCCCAGAGGACCGTGGCCCACCCCCCCCGGCCCCTGAATGCAGCCCACGCGAACTGTTCCCCCCCGCGGACGCCAACCCACACAAACTCGCACATTGCAGGACCCCGGCCCAGCCGAGCCCAGAAAGAGAAGGCCGCCGCCCCGCGCCTCCCTCCCCCGCCGCTGCCGACCAGATCGGCCCGCCAGGCCGCCAGGTCACGACTGGGCCCCCCAGCCGCCCGCCCCCAACCTACAACCCGGGGACATGCCCTCCATCCTCCCAGCCGTGGCCGCAGCAGAAGCCGCCGCCCGCAAGCCCGCCCGCATCACAGCCCAACCCGCGTCCACCACCTCCTCCTCATCCTCAGCCTCGTCCACCTCCTCCACCTCATCCTCCGACCCCCCCCTCCCCGCCAAACTCAACTTCAAGGCCACGGCGAAAGCCAAAGCCGCGGCCGCACGCACCGACCCCCCAACCCCCACACAGGCGACTCAGGCACCCCGGCAACCCACCGGGACGACCCCCGACCCGACATCGGCGCCCTCACACCTCCGGACAGAGGTACTCCTCAACCTGGAACCGGACCCCAACCCCAAACCCGACCCCAAACCCAAACCGGACCCCAACCCCAAACCCGACCCCAAACCCAAGCCGGCGCCCACGCGAGCACACACAACACCGCATACGCAACGACACAAACCCACCCGACACCACCCCCGCCTGGGCCCTCGCCCAAGCCAGGACCCCCCACCCACCGCAACCCGCGCCCCCCTCCCGCCGGCACCCACCACCACCGCAGAGACGGCCACCCAGCACGACCCCGTCCAAGCCCTCGTCCACATCCCCGTCACCAAGCGCCCCGTCATCCATCCCCCACAAACCACCACCACCGCCGGCCAAACCGACCCAGGGACGTGGGACCCCTCAACCACCGTCACCGTCAAGCCCGGCCCCCAACCCTTCCCCCATGCCCACCACATAGTGCAGCCCCAGGGACTGCCCACGATGCCCAACCCCCCACCCCCACAAGGGGGACCGGAAAACCCACAAGGAGTCCATGGGCCATACCCGCAACACCAACCCCACCACTACCCACACCACCACCACCAGCGGCCCCACCACCACCACTACCAACACCACCCCCACCACTACCACTGCCCACCGCCCTACCCCACCGGGCCACAATTCCCCGTGCACGAACAGCACCAGCGGACGGGATGGCAGCCACCGAGCGCCCCACCCGCCTACCCCACCTACCGCCAGGAGCCACCCCCCCCGTACCAGCCACCACCCCCGTACCAGAAACCGTGTCCGTACCCCCCCGGCCACCATCCGATGGCCGAAGGGGCCTCATGGACGACGGGGGACCTCCCCCCCCAGGCGGCACCGCGCGAGGCCCCCCAGGGGCCGCCGACGCTTCCGGACTGGCCCGACTCGAGCGATGAGGGCCGGTCCCGCAAACGGCGGCGCTCCCGCTCCCCCCCCGCACGGCACACTCGCCCACGGCGCCCACCGCGCCTCAACCACCCACTCACGCCGCTCCCGCTCCCCCAGGTACCACCACGACCCCCCGGGACCCCGCTCCCGTCGCTCCCGCTACCCCGGGCACCACCACGAGCGCCACCGCCGCCCCATGTCCCCCTCCCCCTCCCCCCACCGGCCAAGCAAGACCCCCACCCCCAGCCCCCGCCACCATCACTCCCGCTCCCCCCGACGCAGCCAGGCACGCCACTGCCGCCCCACGTCCACCTCCCCCTCCCCCCACACGCCCCGCCGGGCTCCCCGTTCCCCCCGCCACCCGTACCCATCCACCGGCCCCAGCCCCCGCCACCACCACTCCCGCTCCCCTGGACGCCACCGAGCGCGCCACCGCCGCCCCATGTCCACCTCCCCCTCCCGCTCCCCCCTCCGCCCGTACCCGTCCTCCACCCACAGCCCCCGCCGCCGCCGCTCCCGCTCCCCCAGGCACCACCACCCCCGCCACCACCGCGGGTCCACGTCCTCCCCCCGCCGCACCACGACCACGGGCACGGACCCCTCCCCCCCCCCGGGCCCCCGCCTACCTCGCCTGGTGGTCTCCCCCCGCTCTGCAGGAGCTCCGCCGCTGGGTGAAGTGGGCCGGAGGAGCGGGAAGGCACAAAGGGGTGCACATGGTGCATACCTTCGGGGAGGTGCGCACCCGCACCCCCGCAAACCCGTCCGAGGCCGCCCCGGAGGCCATCATGCCGCAAGCGGCATGGGAGGCCCTCCTCCGCGATGCGGTCCAGGGCCTCCGCCCCCCCTACACCCCCCAAGCCCTCCGCCAGTGGCTCCAGGCCACCCACCCCCAGGCCTGGGCCGCCGGCGCCCCCTCCCCACCCCGCCCCTCCCGCCACCACCACACCAGGAAGGGGCAGGACAAGGGCAAGGGAAGGGCAAGGGGCACCAAGGAGCACACAGGCAAGAGGGCACGGAAGGGCCCCAAGTGAGGGCAGGCACACGCAGGGACAGGGCGCCGGAAGCGACACCACATGGGGGCAGGAAACCAACCAAGAACCAGGAAGGGGCGGGAACGGGTACCAAGACACGGAGGAAAAGGGCACCACGGCAGGCATCACGACCCACACCCAGGAAGGGCACACCACGACGGGGAGACCAGCGCCGCCCCAGCCCCACCGGACACCCCAACACACACCACCGAAGCAAACATCGGACGCCATGCGGATCACACCAGCGCACGCCTACCGGCCATTGGAAACCACACGGAGAACGGAGGGCACACCTACACGGGGAGAACGGGCCACACCCACAGAGGAAGCCGCAGGGAACGCCGCCGCACAGCGCACCACCACGCCCTCACAGCCAGGCGACAACCCCGGCCACCACAAAGGCCACCTCACAGGCACCGGAAGAGGACAAAGGCACGGCCGCGGCACCCACGACTAGGGACCGAAACCCCCAGAGGACACGGGACCAAGGCACAGGCCCCCAGGGAGGGCAACCTCACGGACCGTCACGCGACCACGCCTTGGGCTATAAGGGCCGGGCTGCGTTACCGTCGCGGTTTGACGCAGAGTATTGCTATGCACTTGGATTGACGGCCGGCGGCTTGAACTCAGCTGGTCTCACGTCCGTGAAGGCGTCCGTCACCAACCTGTTGCGTCCAGTGGAGGAATGGCACTGCGGCGACACACTGGCCTGCATTCAGTGTTGTCTTCCGGGCTGCTGTCTTCAGTTGCGTTCTGTGTGGCCGCGTTCCGGCCCCATGGGTCGGGTGGGCTATGTACACGGTGGGCTCGGCGCCCCTTCTTGCCGGGTTAGGTCCTGGCTCTGCCGGCTGGGCGGCTGCGCCAGGCGGCTGCTTGTGGTTTTGGGTTAGGGGGCTGGGGTTGTTCGTGTCCTTTCCCCTCTGCGGTGCCGGCTGTAATCTTCTGGGTGGTCCGCCACCGTTGTCGCCTGGCGCGCTATGGCCCCGTGTGTGGCCTGCGGTGCTGGTGTGTGGCGTGGTGGCGCGGCGCCTTCCAGGGTGTGCGGTGGCTGGCTTCGGTTAGTCCCTCAGGTTAGGGTCAGTTGTGTCGTGCTGTGCCGCTCTGTGCCGCGTCGCGTCGCGTCGTGCTGTGGTGCGTTGCACTGTGGCGCGCTGTGGTGCGGTGTGCCGTGGTCTCGCGTGGTGTCGCGGTGGGTCAGTGGAGGTCAGCCTGGCCTGTGTCGTGGTGCGGAGTGCGGGCCGGAGTGTGGCCGGCTGGTGGTTGGGGGGTGCGGTTAGGTGTGGGTGGCTCGCTGGGTCCGTGCTGTGGGGGCTTGGGCGTGCCGCTCGGGCTGGTGGGTCGGATAGGTCTTCGGGAAATTCTGCTGAATGATCACGGTGTCGTTGGGGCGTGCACGTTGACTCTCACCCATGGACTCAATCTTCACCGGCCCTCGCAGACAGGCAGGCGTACTCGGGGTGTAGGAAAGGCGTTCCTTCTCCAAGGCAGACAAACAGAAATCAGGAGTCGGACGGTGGAGGTGGCCTCCGAACGCCGTTTGTGTGGCGAAAGGCTTGCACTGCAGCTCGGCTGCGCTGGCAGGGACATGAGGGTCCGGGTCGGTGCCGCCGGCAGGGATGAGCTCATACTTCAGGGTCAGGGGGATGTCCATATCTCCGGTGCTGAACTGCAGGGGTCCGGGGCACCGGTAGTAATCTTGGCACTTCCAGTCTTCAAGGCGCTCGGAGATGGCCTTGAAGGGGGCACCGTCCAGCAGCACCAAGGCCTTCGCGATCGATCACAGCCTTTCACTTCCCCTTGCGGCGCTCGAAATTCATCATGGACGGGATCGGCGCGTGCGCCAGCCCAGGGAAGGCAGAGGGAGGAACAGGCAAGCCCCCCACCCCCCCCCCCCAAAAAAAAGGAGGGGGGAGGGGGAAAAGGCACGAAAATAGCCCACAGCCGCCAAACCGCCCGCCAACACCACCACAGGCGGCCAAGCCCCCCCCCAGAAGGCACCGAAAAAAGGACCCCCACAGAGGCACAGGGGGACCACCCACCCAAAACCGGCAACACCAAGCCAGTAAAAGCGGAACACGGGGAAAAGGGACACGGAAAAAAAAAAAAAAAAAAAAAAGAGAGAGCCACCAGCCCAGCCCGAAAGAAAGCGGATGGAGGGACAGGGACCACAAAGCCCGGAAAAAAAAAAAAGAAAAAAAGAAAAAAAAAACCAAAGCGCAAAAAACACACCCCGACAACCCAGCCAAGAAGGGCTGGGCACAGGCGAGACCCGGGCCCACCACACACGCCCACACCGCACGCCGGAACCGGAAACGGCGGGGGGCAAGCGGGGCGCCCACGAAACCACACACGTCCCAAAAGCAGGACGAAACCAAAGCCCAACCACGAACACCACAAACAGCCGACACTAGAGGGACAACACCACAAACCGTGCCCAAACACACCCGGCCAAGACCCCAGCCAGGACTGGCGGGGTTAACAAAACCCGCACCCAACCGCCAACCGGACCCAAACACAAACGCCACACAACAGTAGGAAACCCAGTGGCCACAGCCCGGGCACTGAGGCAGCCCGTGCCATGCAGGTGACCCGGCCAAACGAGATCCGGAGCCCGGGGGTAAGGCTGCATCCTAAGGCCTGCGCTGCTTTGGGACTCGAGGCGGAGCGTGCGACACCCAAGCGCCTCGGAACCCTAGTACCAAGAACGTGCATGCACGCCTCCTGAACGGGATACGCCAGGAAGTCCGGTGAACCCCTAGGGTTCCGCCCGAAGGAGGGGACGTGCGCAAGCACGGGGGTACACCCTCCCGGCGAGACAAGCATGTCACGCTGGCGGCGATCAGCCCTCCCGGCGTAGCCCGGGGCCGCTTTGTTGGGGGCCAACAGTCAGGTCTAGCGGGAAGTAAGCCGCCTCCCCTCTTCACGCGCGAAGCCTCTTCCTGTTCGTCACAGGGGCGACGCCAGGGGGAACCATGGGGCGCCTCTCCACGACCAAGTGCACCTACCTACCTACCTCCCTCGCGGATCTGATCCCTGAGCTCCTCCTTCAGGTCCTGCGCCAGCCTGTGTGGGAATGTCCGACATACCCACTTGTCCCTTGGCGCTCCCTTCATCTCGCCGACGATGTCCTCGGCGAAGTCCTCCCAATCCAGGATGAAGTCATCCAGGTTGGAGGGGTTGCCATCGTAGTAGGGGATTTGGATTCCCCTGAGGTCGTCAATCCTGATGGCGTCTCCAACGTCCGCAGCCACCACTCCACCGAGACGGATACCACCTGTGGCCGGGGGGTGTGAGTACACTCCTCGTACATCCCTCTCCTCCATGGAGTGCGGTCCAGTTGGGCCTGAACCCATGGGGTTTGGGATGCGGGAAGGACTTGCTCCACCGGCTGTCCATATCCCCGTAGTGGGGTCGTTCACCCACAGGTTTCCACCTGGATGGCCTCGACCATGTCCGTCGGCCCTTCCCATGGTTCGCCCCTGCATGGTCTGGTGTTGGATCTCCTCTTCCGCATGAACTGCATGGGCAGTCGTAGTGGTCGCTGGATCCTGGGCGGCATGGGACATCTGTACCGTCAGGCTCCTCAGGTCCGTGGTTGCGTGCTCTTTCCGCATGGACCTGGCCGGTGCCGTATGCTCCCGGAGCATTATGGATTCGCTGAATAGGGGAACAAACGGCAGCGCACCCGGGTCAACACGCGGAGGCGCGTACGGTGCCTCTGCAGGGCCGCCCATGGGTTTATCCATGGCGCTCCTGAGGGTCTTAACCCGCTCCACCAGCTCTGCCGCTGCCGGCTTTGCCGGGAGCTCCGGACCCGAGGCGAGGGGTTGTGACTCCTCTAACCTTTTCAGGCGTCCCGACATGTCCTCCACCAGGTGGAGGAGGCTGTCCACCACTCGCTGCTGCTTCTGCAGGGCCATCTCCAGCTTCTCCTGGTACCGGTCCTGCTCCGCTCGCAGCTCCGCCATGTCTCTCTCCGCTGCCGACTGGTCATCCAGGATCCCCGCGACGTCCTCCTCTAGGCCGTCCTTCGCGTTGTCCAGGCGGTCGAGGTGCTGCACGATGGCGTCCATCCCCATCTTTGGGTACTTGCCGATAAGGAAGGATACGTGCTCGCAGTGGCACTCAACGTGCTTTTCACCTGATCTGGCGCATCCGAAGGTTCCCGGCGCTTCGGACTCCTCCGCCATGGGTGTGTCACCCATGCTATCCCGCGTTGGCTCCGTGTGCCGGGCCACAGGCGCCATTCTGGCCCTGGCAGGCCTCTCCAACGCCTCGGCTTCATGCTCCAGGCTGGGTTCGGGGGCCGTGTGCGCCCTTGTGGGCGGTCTGGCCATCTCTCCCGACTCGGAAGGGCAAGCGGTCCGATAGCCCTCGGAGTGCCCCTTGGAATCTGCAGCTGACCACAGCCTGACCGGGCTGGGATCCGTCTCCATCGCCCTGGCCTCCACCGCGGGTTTTGGGACCCGCGCTTCCGGTAACGCCGGGCTCTGCCGTTGCTGCCAGTCTCCTCCAACTCCTCCGCAGCGGAGCGGAGATTGCAAGCCTTGTGGCATTGCCTTTCACACATGGAGGCCAGGTCCTCCATGTCTAGCCCATGTCCTGCAAGGGCTCTCCGTTCTGAGCATCTTCGCTCTTCTCGGGCTTCCCAGTCCGGCGTCGACTCCACGGACTCAATGATCTGCACCCGGGGCGTCCTTGGGCAGGGCTCATGAGGGCCCAAGTCCCCGGTGCGGCAGTAGGGGGCAGGTACTCCTCTGCTACCATAAAGAAGGTCCCTACCAGGACCGGCCCCTGCTGTATCCCTTCCACCATTTCCTGTCACTCCTACGGTCTTGCTTCTCACCAGGTTCTGCATGATCTTGCCTTATCCTGCACAATTTCCCACAAAAAATAGAAAAATACGGCTCCTTCACGCAAACCCTGATCCCTTGCAATAACCAACTCCCAAGTACAATTCAAATCCAATCAATCCACACTGAGAGCTTCCAAGGGTGTTTGAGGTCCCGCGTTGACACTCAACAACTCCTTCCAACACGCCGGTCGTCTCACGGTGCACACGGAGACACGGGCGTTGGGCATGTACAGAGAATTGCATCAAAAGAGAAGCCCTGAAATTGGCATATGAACACATATCAAGCATAATTGGGGAAAGATGGAAACCATGCACAATCACAGCCATAGACCCCTCATTCCCTGCACTCAAGACCTTCCCTTGACTCACCAACATGATGCCCTGAACCCAGTCAAATAAGATGGCTAAATGCCATGTGTCAAAAGTCACTACACAAACCCCAAAAATGTGTTCCCTGCCAAGCCTCTAAATCCTAGCCCAATGGGGGAGGTGGCGTGTCATGGCCTAGAATGGCACTCAGGACCATGCCCTACCCTGACATAACCTTGGTTGGACTTGGAGTCGATTGGGCTTGGAGAACTGCCCCATGAAGATGACCTCACAACCTAGCAAAATCAGGCAAATCACACCATAGTGTCCAGAATTCAATTATATACTCAAAAATGCATACGGCAAATATTCAAATGCTCCATGCATGTGTCAAACCGGAGAGTAATATACAAGGGTGATATAGACCATAGGTCGATGCCCAAGAATATCCCAACATTGGCTCCCAAACCCCTCCGGAATATTCACATGCCATGCTTCACAAGCCAACTCACGAATTTCAGACCTAATTTTGTGAGGCCTCGTGTGCCACGCCAAAGTGACCACGTGATCCGGCACATGGTGAGGTACAACACCGAAGCATATGCCAACATATAAGCAACATACCATAGTTCACAGATCTCTAGGCACTTTACTGTTAGCCGACCAGTTGAGCACATAAAATACAAAAATGAGCATAAAATGAGGTCAAAAACATGCAAATAATGCCAAATTCAAAGTAATCACAATAGTATATAACTTCGCTCACCCATGGTATCAACATATGGTTCAAAACGCGATTGCTTGGGACCATTTGCAAACAATCCTCCCACTTGGATCCCCACATGGACGCATGGGGGCACCTTCGAACCTCCTCCCAACACGCACCATGGAAATGGGAAAATTGATAGTGGCGCTTGTGGGTCGCTCCGTAAACCTTCCCACATGCACTATATGTGCAGTAGACATAGTCTAGCGCTATGGAGCTCACCATTGGGACATGGGCGAAGCCCTTGCCACGTATGACTCCACATATCTTCCTACAAACGGAGGTATATAACATGGGTGTGAGCATAACGAAGCACATACCATCCATGTAACACATACCCCTCAAAAGTGGCGCCCACCATGGTATGCCATGCCCCTCCATGGACATAACCTCATGTTAAAAATACGTAGGTACCCAAGGAAAGCTTGTATGCAACACCAACACTCATGCGGTACACTCGAAAGTCGCATTAAAATATTCGGTTGCATGGTGCAAGAGTTATAAATCATTTCCTACCCTCTTGGCCATCATCCCTTGCCACACCGGGCATGTGTACACATCAAAGGCGTTTGATTCTTCCCAAATTCAGTTGAGACTAAGGCGATTCTAGCCCATATCTCAAAATTGTAACTCCTCGCCGTGAGCCGGAGATATGACCTTTCAAAGTGGCCTCGCGAATCAATTTTGTTTCGCCTATATCTCCAAGAAAAATGAAGGAGACAACAAAAGGAAGGTTGACTCGTGATCGGGGAAAAATGTAGGACCACTCGAAATTCATCACATCAAGTGCGGCGACCTCGAAGTAGAAAATCCGATTCTGAATGTCTGAAAAAATCGGATTAATTTTGCGAGTGTATAACATGAAAATTGCGGAAGCAACGGACCGTTTACTGATGAAATCTGACCCTTCATCGGGGTTTTGGTTAAAATATCTGGAAATAACAGTTAACCAATCGGTTACCGCAAAATTGCGAGCCAACTGACAGTCGCCGATACATTGACAATCAGAACGGATGGCTGAAAAATTACGGAAACATTATGATAAAAAAACCCTGTTGATTCGTGATATTCTGATATATAAATCTCAGCCGGCGGCGCCTCGGTATTGCATATGGCCGCTCATAGCTGGAATGGCCAAACCTATCACACTATCACATCAGGTTAGGTCAGGTGGATGGGAGAGTATGATATCAGCCAATGGCGGCTTGCCGGCACAGAGATACACACCTCAAGTGACCCAAAGATGGCCACGGGGGTCCGAACCGGCTTCAGTTGGCGATGTGGGCGTCCAGCACCGCCGGCACCTCGGGGTCGGCGGGGGCAGACGTGGGGTCAGTGACTGTCACCTTCCTTCCCTTGCCCTTCTTGGGTTGCTTTGCAGGCATAATAAAGTGATGAGATGCCTAGAAGGCAAAGGGAATGCATGAAGGGTGTAAATGGACACGGGGTGCAAACGAACAGGAAGAATGGGGCAGTTGGCGCGCGCCAAAAGGGCACTTCGCACGCGCCAACTCAAGAGTTGGCGCGCCAAATTGGCGCGCCAACTTTGCAGTTGGCGCCCGCCAAGTGCCAAGTTGGCGCGCCAACTTTGACTTCGCTTCCAAAGAGTTGGCTTCGACCCAAAAAACCCACATATTGCAACATATCAACAAGACAACGCAACCATAAGCTGTAAAATATAGATAGTTCCTCACGTTTCATGCACAAGGCGTAGCAACGACACAGTGCACAAGCACAAGCAAGTTGAATGCTCTCGACATGGAAGGTAGGTAGATAGGTAGGTGCACTCGGTCGTGGAGAGGCGCCCAATGGTTCCCGCTGGCGTTGCCTCTTTGACGAATAGGAAGAGGCTCCGCGCATGAAGAGGGGAGGCGGCTTACATCCCGCTAGACCTGACTGGTGGCCCCCAACAAAGCGGCCCCGGGCAACACCGGGAGGGCTGATTGCCGCCAGTGTGACGTGCTTGTCTCGCCAGGAGGGTGTGCCCCCGTGCTTGCGCACGTCCCCTCCTTTGGGCGGAACCCTAAAGGTTCGGCGGACTTCCTGGCGTATCCCGTTCCCAAGGCATGCATGCGGGTTCTTGGTACTGGGGTTCCGAGGCGCTTGGGTGTCGCACACTCCGCCTCGAGTCCCAAAGCAGCGCAGGCCTTAGGATGCAGCCTTACCCCCAGTCTCCGGATCTCGTTTGGCCGTGTCACCTGCATGGCACGGGCTGCCTCAATGCCCGGGCTATGGACACTGGATTTCCTACTGTTGTGTGGCGCTTGTGTTTGGGTCTGGGATGTGCTTGGGCTTGGGTTTCGGCTGCGCCCCGCCACTCCTGGCTGGGGTAATGGGGTGTGTGTGTGTTTGCGTGCGCGCTCCGCTTGTACCCCGCCACTCCTGGCTGGGGTGTGCGGTGTGGGTGTGTGTGCTTGGGATCGGGTTTCAGCTGCGCCCCGCCACTCCTGGCTGGGGTGTTGGGGTGTGTGTGTGTTTGTGTGCGCGCTCCGCTTGTACCCCGCCAGTTCCTGGCTGGGGTGTGCGGTGTGGCTGCGTGTGCTTGGGCCGGGGTTTCGGCTGCGCACCGCCACTCCTGGCTGGGGTGTTTGCATGTGTGTGTGCTTGTGTGCGCGCTCCTCTTCTACACCGCCACTCCTGGCTGGGGTGTGCGGTGTGGGCGTGCGTGTTTGGGCTCGGATTGTGGCTGCGCCCCGCCTTTCCTGGCTGGAGAGTTGGGGTGTTCGTGTGCTTGTGTGCCCGCTCTGCTTGTACCCCGCCACTCCTGGCTGGGGTGTGCCGTGTGGGTGTGTGTGTTTGGGCTTGGGTTTCGGCTGCGCCCCGCCACTGCTGGCTGGGGTGTAGGGGTGTGTGTGTCCTTGTGTGTTTACCCCGCTTGTACCCCGCCATTCCTTGCTGGGGTGTGCGGTATGGGTCTGTGTGCTTGGGCTCGGGTTTCGGCTGCGCCCCGCCACTCCTTGCTGGGGTGTTGTGGTGTGCGTGTGCGCGCTCCGCTTGTACCCCGCCACTCCTGGCTGGGGTGTGCGGTGTGGTTGTGTGTGCCTGGGCTCGGGTTTCGGCTGCGCCCCGCCACTCCTGGCTGGGGTGTTGGGGTGTGTGTGTGCTTGTTGTAAGAGGCCGGCCTGGGCAACTAGGACAGGGTTGCAGGAAGCCTGTCGCGATCGCGCATTCGCGCATCGTAGGCGCAAATGCCAGCGTGGAATCAGAACAGAGAAATAAAGAGAGAAGCTCTGTGTTACGTTATTTTGTGGTTGCTTATTTGTTATTAATTCTGTGCTTGGCATTCTTTTGGTTGTTGTAGATATGTTGCATGGAGGGGTGCCAAAGTCCCCAAACTGCCCTCGCTCGCGACGCCGGCAGTGACCGCTCAGGCAAGCAAGGGACTCCGTGCTGCACAACGACAATGGAGATCAAAACTGCTTGGTGCTTATGAAGGTGCAAGGTTGGCGTGCTGGATTTGTAGATCAGTGCATGCACAGCGCAAAATACAGGGAGTGCAGAACAAGCAGGATCCAAGGAGTGCAGAACAAGCAAGGAAGAGAGCAACTACTAAGGGGAACAAACGTCAAAGGTTTTGAGAGTTTGAAAAAGAGGTTACAAGAGTTTGAATAAACAAGGAGAACGGGTTTTGGAGAAATCGCAAGAGTTTTGGGTTACCTCCGCCGAATGCCTTACAAAACTCTCAGCTAAGTACGAATGCCCCGAAGCTCTCCAACTGCAGTGCTGAGGCAGCCCCGCGAGTGCACAGTGCAGCGATCGAGCAGCAGGGCAAAGCCAGCTGAGTTGGGGGACGCGTGCAAGAAGAACAGCACCAAAATGGGTACGATACCAGCGCTGCGCTATAGCACTGAGAGAGACCCGAAGTATGAGCGCCGCGTTGAGCGCTGAGAGGGAACCGAAGTACCTGCGTTGCGCTACAGCGCTGATGGAGACTCAGAGAGACTCACGAAGTATCAGCATTGCGCTACAGCGCCGATTGGAAGCACAAGGAGACTTGCACAGCACCAGCGATGCGCTACAGCGCTGAGAGGGAACCGAAGTACCAGCGCTGCGCTACAGCGCTGAGAGGGAACCGAGGTACCAGCGGCGCTACAGTGCTGAGAGAGACCTGAAGTACCAGCGGCGCTACAGCGCTGAGAGAGACCTGAAGTACCAGCGCTGCGCTACAGCGCTGAAAGAGGACTGAAGTACCAGCGCTGAGGGATGCGTGGACCGTAGCAGGAGGCCACGCTCGTGAGCAAAGTGCAGCGCCAGCGTTCCGGCGAATACCGCCTCGAGGCTTGTCTACGCCGTCTGCAGGGGCAAGGGTAGCGACACAGCAGCCGGATTAATGCAGCTCGGATGAGCGGATGACCACCTCCTCTTCGGGCGAGATTATGCATTCTAAATGAGGCAGATGACAAAATGAGTTTGTCACTGAGGCGTTGACAGCCTCGCTGACGTGGGGTTTTGCTATATATTCATCGAGTATAAATGCACCTTTGCCCTGGTTTGTCTTGGTGGAGCCTCTTTTGTTGTATAGTAAAGGCACCAGGACAACAGGGCAAAGGTGCTACGGACGGCGGGGTGTGAGACTGCTGGGCGGGTGGTAGGCTGCAGTGTGTGTGTGTGATTGCCTAGTTGAGGCCCCACCCACTGGCGGGCGAGTGCATGGCTGGTGGGGTGCTGTGTGTGGTTGTGGGTACGCGTAAGGGTCAGCCTCTACGACAGGGGTGGTGGGGGAAACGGTCCAGGTAGGACGTATGCAATGGGTGTGGTCGAGCAAGAGTAGCTCCCTTCTAGCCCCAATAAGTATCACCCAGAAGCCGGACGCCTTTGGTGCCCAGGCCAGCAAAGACTCCATCATCAAGACTGCAGCTCTGCAAGCAAGCATGCAGCCGCAGCCCGCCCCCACGCCCCAAGTTATGCCTTTTGTAGGTTTTGTTGCCCAGGCCAGCCATTGGTTTTGGCTTTATATCAGACTCTCCACGCTGCGTGTAGTGTCTTAGGAGGCGAGTGTAATAGGCCGGCCTGGGCAACTAGGACAGGGCTGCAGGAGCCCTGTTGCGATCGCGCATTCGCGCATCGTAGGCGCAAATGCCAGCGTGGAATCAGAACAAAGAAATAAAGAGAGAAGCTCTGTGTTACGTTATTTTGTGGTTGCTTATTTGTGATTAATTCTGTGCTTGGCATTCTTTTGGTTGTTGTAGATATGTTGCATGGAGGGGTGCCAAAGTCCCCAAACTGCCCACGCTCGTGACGCCGGCAGTGACCGCTCAGGCAAGCAAGGGACTCCGTGCTGCACAACGACAATGGAGATCAAAACTGCTTGGTGCTTATGAAGGTGCAAGGTTTGCGTGCGGGATTTGTAGATCAGTGCATGCAAAGCGCAAAATACAAGGAGTGCAGAACAAGCAGGATCCAAGGAGTGCAGAACAAGCAAAAAAAAGCAGCAACTACTAAGGGGAACAAACGTCAAAGGTTTTGAGAGTTTGAAAAAGAGGTTACAAGAGTTTGAATAAACAAGGAGAACGAATTTTGGAGAAATCGCAAGAGTTTTGGGTTACCTCCGCCGAATGCCTTACACTTGTGTGCCCGCTCCGCTTGTACCCCGCCACTCCTGGCTAGGTGTGTGTGCTTGGGCTGGAGTTTCGGCTGCGCCCCGCCACTCCTGGCTGGGGTGTTGGGCTGTGTGTGTGCTTGTGTGCGCGCTCCGCTTGTACTCCGCCACTCCTGGCTGGGCCGTGCGGTGTGGGTGTGTGTGCTTAGGCTCTGGTTTTGGCTGCGCCCCGCCACTCCTGGCTGGGGTGTTGGGGTGTGTGTGTGCTTGTGTGCGCCCTCCGCTTGTACGCCGCCACTCCTGGCTGGGGTGTGCGGTGTGGGCGTGTGTGTTTGGGCTCGGATTGTGGCTGCGCCCCGCCTTTCCTGGCTGCTGTGTTGGGGTGAGCGTGTTTGTGTGCGCGCTCCGCTTGTAGCCCGCCACTCCTGGCTGGGGTGTGCGGTGTGGGTGTGTGTGCGTGGGCTCGGGTTTCGGCTGTGCCCCGCCTCTCATGGCTGGGGTGGTCGGGTGTGTGTGTGTTTGTGTGCGCGCCCCTGCTGTACCCCGCCCCTCCTGGCTGGGGTGTGCGGCGATGGTGTGTGCGCTTGGGCTCCGGTTTCGGCTGCGCCCAACCACTCCTGGCTGGGGTGTTGGGGTGTGTGTGTGCTTCTGTGTGCGCTGCGCTTTTACCCCGCCACTCCTGGCCGGGGTGTGCGGTGTTGGTGTGTGTGCTTGGGCTCGGGTTTCGGCTGCGCCCCGCCACTCCTGGCTGGGCTGTTGGGGTGTGTGTGTGCTTGCTTGCGCGCTCCACTAGTACCCCGCCACTCCTGGCTGGGGTGTTGCGGTCTGTGTGTGTGTGCTTGAGCTTGGGTTTCGGCTGCGCGCCGCCACTCCTGGCTGGTGTGTTGGGGTGTGTGTGTGTTTGCGTGCGCGCTCCTCTTGTACCCCGCCACTCCTGGCTGGGGTGTGCGGCGTGCGCGTGTGTGTTTGGGCTCGGGTTTCGGCTGCGCCCCGCCACTCCTGGGTGGGGTGTCGGGGTGTGTGTGCCCCTGTGTGCGCGCTCCGCTTGTACCCCGCCAAACCTGGCTGGGGTTTGTGGTCTGTGGGTTTGATGTTGCCTGGCACCTGTTCTTGTGCCATGGTTCGTTGCGTGTTGTGCGCGCTGCCCGGGTTTGCGGCACCTGGTGGCTGTCGTTGCTTGGCATCTGTCCGTGTGCCTTGGTTCTGGCTGGCGGCGTGCCTCTCTGGCGTGCCTCGCGGCCCCGCGTGGTGCGCCGCGCCTCGTCCAGTCCGATTGCTCTCGGTGCTCCGATCGGCTTTCCTGACGCCGTGGTACCTTTCCCCACCCCGGAGGCTTGTGCCCCCGGCTTTACTGAGTGGCCCCGCGGGGCACGCGGAGGCCGGCCGAGAACCGGGCTCATTGTGCCTGCCGCTGGCCCCCGCCGAGGCAGGGGCGCTGGGCTCGCTCTGCGTCGTACCCATTTGGCGCCCCGCGATGGGATTGTCCCTGGCGGGTCCCTCCGGCGTCGGTCTTGGGCTGCGTGCGCTGCGGTGGTTGGCGTGTGTGGACCCCGTCACTGACGCGTCCGGTTTCCCGTACCGTCCGTCTTCCGGGCGGGGGACTCGGCCGGTGCACCGGGGCTGTTTCGTGTGGACGCCCACCCCGTCCCTTTCCGGTCAGAGGACGCCACGCCCGGGTGCCGCGCGTGTGTGCGTGTGCGTGCCCTGCTTGGCCGGATCGGGCGGGCCGGCCTCCCGGGCGCGTTGTGGTGCGCCTCACCTTTTCCTGTGGCCGGTCTTGGTGCACTCATTGTTTGCTCGTTCCCCTCCGGGCTGGGGTTGCTCTTTTTTCCTTTTGTGCGCCTCGGTTGTTCCTGGCGTTCCTTGTCTTCGGGCCCTGGCTGAGTTGGGCCTTGGCGTCTTGCTGCCCCACCCTTTCCCCCCCTTTTTCCTTTTTTTATTTTTCTTTCCTACCCCCCCGCTTCCCCCTTTTTATGTTTTCGCTGTGTGCGCCCCCGTTGTCTCTGGTTTTCCGTGTTTTCCGGCCCGGGTGCCTTGGCCCTTGGCGTCTCCTTGTACCCCCCTCCCCCCCCTTATTCGTTTTTTTTTCATTGCTATTTTCCTTGTTTTTGTTCTGCCTGCTTTTCCCTGGGCCTTTGTTTTTTTTTCCTCCCCCGTCTCTTTCTGTTTTTTTTTTCCTCCTTTGTGCGCCCCCGTTGTCTCCGGCGTTCCGTGTGTTCCGGCCCGAGGTGCCTTGGGCCGTGGCGTCTCGTTGTCCCTTCCCCGCCCACCCCCCTTTTTTTCCTTCCTTCCTGTTTGTTTTTTTTTCTTGTCCGTGCCTTGCCGCTGGTGCGGTGCGGGGCTGGTTGGTGCTTCCTGGGCTGTGGGGTGTGCTGGTGTGTGCTTCGGTGGTGCTGTCGCTGTCGTTGCTCTTTGTGCGGTGCTCTCTCGCCCCTCTGGCGCTGGCTGGTGTTGTGTGGTGTTGCCTGTTGTGTTTGGGTGTTTGCTGTTGGGCCTGGCTATCCTCTGTTGCCTCCTGGCTGGTCTTGTTGGCGTGTTTCGGTGGTGCTGTCCCTGTCTGGCCGCGTGGCTCGCCGTCCTGTGGTTTGGTGTGGTGTGTCTTGGTGCTCCGCTGCCCTGTGTTGTGTTCTGTGGCGCTGTGCTGTTTTGTGGTGGTGTGCTGCTGTGCTCTGCTGTTTGCTTGTGTCGTTGCCTGTGCCTGTTGTTTGTTTCCTGCCGCTGCGGTCTGTTGTGTGTGCTCTTGGGTGTCGTGATGTGTGTTCCCTGTCCTCTGCGCCCTGTGCCGTGCTGTGCTGCGCTGTGTTGGTGCCCTTGCGTTGTGCTGTCCGCGTGGTCTGCGCTGTTTCTGGTGCCTGGTGCTGTTGGTTCCTAGTGTCGCTGCGTGTTTTTGGGGGTCCGCTGGTTGCTCTGGTTGCCTGGCGCTGGCGTTTGGTGGTGTTTGTCGGACTTGGTGTCCGTGTCTGGCCGCTTCTCCCGTCGCTCGGCGTCTTCCCTGTGGTGTCCTGCTCCCCTGTGTTGTGTCCTGTGGCGCTGTGCCGCCGTGTGGTGCTGTGCTGTGGTGCCCTGTCGTCTTTGATTTTGTTTTTTTGCCTTGCTTGTGGCGCTGGTTGTCTGTTTCCGCTAAAAGATTTCCTGTATAACCCGTAAAAATGGTTTTCCGTTTTTGAAAAAAAGTTAAAATTATACTCTACGCAACCCACGCGCATGCAACAAGACCACATTGTTCTCTCTGACTTACGTGTTACCCGTCGGCCTGCGTGGCGTCATTGTTGAAAGTACTCCCAACTCTTTTTCCCATACTTGATGTTGTTGTTCGAATTGGTGGTCGTGGTTCTGACGCCGCGTATTTTCCCCGTGCAGCGAAGAGGAGGCAAAGGGGCTGAGGGGGAAGCACGAGCGGGAGGGAGAGGTACATGGTGAATAAAAGAGGGCGTAAGGTGGCGAGTGCAGGGGTGCGGCGCGTTACGAAAAACATTTTTTCGAGTTTTACGCGTTGCTCGCGACGCAGTTTTCTTTGCGTAGACGGCGCTCAGGCGACGATGGGCACGGCGTTATGTTTCTATCAATGTTGCGGCGCTTACGTCCCTATTTATTTGTCTATTTAAGTTCAAAATTTTCGACGTCGTGTTTTAACGTGTTTCGCTGCGCGCTTTTTGTCCTAGCCGTTTTTTATGGTATTTAAGTTTATTTGCGGCTATTTAGAAAGGTTTTTCGTCGTGTTTTTCTTATGTTTTTATGTCATTCTCAGTTCTGGCGCCAGCGCGCGAGACAAAACACTGAACGGTTCAAGGACGAGAGTGATGAGATGCCTAGAAGGCAAAGGGAATGCATGAAGGGTGTAGATGGAACACGGGGTGCAAACGAACAGGAAGGATGGGGCAGTTGGCGCGCGCCAAAACCGGACTTGGCACGCGCCAACTCAAGAGTTGGCGCGCCAAATTGGCGCGCCAACTTTGACTTGGCTTCCAAAAAGTTGGATTCGACCCAAAAAACCCACATATTGCAACATATCAACAAAGCAACGCAACCATAAGCTGTAAAATATAGATAGTTCCCCAGGTTTCATGCACAAGGCGTAGCAACGACACAGTGCACAAGCACAAGGAAGTTGAATGCTCTCGACATGGAGTTGACCAGGAGTTGGCGAATGTACGGTATCTGGGGTTAGCTTCGTAGTTGCAATTACCTATATCTCCAATGTCCTTACTAGCATCGGCAATGTCTTGAGCAAAGTTTGACTCATGAGATTTGGACAGCCAATTTTTTTGAGACATGGCGGTTTCCCGCCCAAGACTTCATCACAAAGTGCTCACCATGCGAGGCTCCTCGAAGGACAGCCGCGGGAATGAAACCCGTACAAATATGTCATGCCACTGTAAATTTACCTGGGTGCAAAGCACTGCCAAGCGAGGCACCAATAGCCTAGAGAGAGTGACAAAATGGCAGTCAAATTTTGCTGCGCTATCTCCAGGAGGGGAAGCAGTTCGAAAAACGTGATGAAATTGACTGAGATGAGTCATGAATGGAGCCCCTATGCAGTACAATCACTGCATGATCTGTTGATCTGCACCTGAAGCAGAGCTGATCTGCAGAGGTGAGGGGCTTGGAACTGAAAATTAGAGCTGACCAAGTGTCATCGGTACGAAATCAGAATAATGAAAGAGCAGGAAACGCTCACAGTAATCAGTGAGGTGAACACTGGCCATCTGGACAGAAGATAAGACATAAATCTGGGCCTGTGTTTGCAGGCTCCAGTGAAATTTGGTGTGCCTGTCTGTCTGGATCGTCAAAAAATTTCAGTGGTCTGTAAATCTGTAAAAGCACCTGGGCTCTGTAACAGATGGATCGTCTCAGGTAGACAGAGTTCACTGATTAGCAGACATATAAACCAAAAAGCAAAATCCAGGAGCAGAGTCCCAACCAAGGCACCAGCCCGCAAAGCCACCGCCAAAGGGTAGGACGTCCGTTGCTAAGGCTCTGGGTTCTAAGATGCAAGTTGTTCCGAAGAAAAAGTAATTTCTTCGTTTATTCTGATATATTATGCGCGAGGGCTCGCGCTATGCATTCCTCTTCAAGGATTATGTTGCTGTCACCTTGTGCGGCACATTTTTTCCTGTGATGCACTTTATTGCGCTGTTGTGTTTGTGTTTGCGCGAGGCCTCGCGCAAAGACGGGGTGCCAAAAATGCTTGTTGTGGTGCTGTGCGTAACACGGTTTTCGAAAACTGGTTTTCGAAAAGATTGAAAGCTCATGGGTGTTTTCATAGGAAAGCATAAGTGGTAGAGGAAACAGAAAGTCATGGTTTTCCGAAGAAAGTAGTGCATTTTTAGAGAAATAAATTATTTTCCCAGGTAGTCGGTCTTCTTGAAAATAAATGAAAATGGACCAGTTAATTGCTTTTTGCGGGATTTTCGGTTCTAAAAAGAACTATTTTTTTGCATCGCCATGGAGAGGCAGTTTTGGGCACATTCTGACCATGCAACTTGAGCCGCCTAAGACAGGGGTGGGGGCAACGCTCGAAAAACCTCCTGGTATTTCTGGATGAGCTTACTGAAAAGGGGGTCTAGGTTCATGCTCTTCAATTTCTCAACGAAGTCCTCCTCAGCATGGGGGTTGCTCTTCCCTTTTTCCTTTTTCTTTATACGCCACATTGTTTCAGGGGGTAGTTCATCCTCCCTGTCCTGGCGACCCTGCTGGGCGTAGTGAAGGGAGTATACCAGAGGTACCTCAGGATCGCAAAGAGTCATCTCTTCATCATCCTCCTTGGACCATACAGACCTTTTCCAGGTCCTCTTGAGCAGGTCCAAGCGGGTCCGTTGTTCGATACCCTCAGCCTTAGCCCATAGAACCTTTTGCAGATTTTGTTCATCGTACCTAGAGACAGACATGTTGTTACCTGAGCTTTTAGCGCTGGGTACCTGACCTGTGGGGCCATCTGTGGCCTGCATGGATAAAAAAGCGTGGTCATGGGACCCGCCAGGAGCGGACGCACCAAGGTCCACCTCATTCATAAGCAGCTGCGCTAGGAAAGCGCTGTGCTTCAGTGTCACCATCTCCAGGTCAACAGGGGGGATAGCACTGGCGATATCGCTGAGGCGGTCGTCAGCATCAGCCAAGGGCGTGGAGACTGCTGGCGTCTCCTGCTCATCGGAGCACTCACCACTCGTAGTAGTGACCAAAGAATACTCGGATCTTTTTCTGAGATCCCGGAGGGTAAGGCCTCTGTTTTCGGCCATCAACTCCTTGAGTACCACCTGGTGGAGGTCACTCACAGGTAGGGGATTTAGAGAGCCATCTACGATGGACAGGAAACTGCCCCATTCAGGGGCGGGCATGGTCTCTTCAGTGTCTTCAGGGACGTAGGGCGCGCCCGGAGCGTACCCAGCCCCTACCGGCTACGAACAGCCGCCGTCCGGATGGACGAGTGAGCGCCCTGCAGCGACGCCCCACACACGCAACACCGCACGCGCAACCCACAGCACAGCACACCGGTGAACAAGAGCCAAGAGGCCCACGACACCGCACACGCAACACAACACACCGGGCGGGCGCACCGGTGAACAGGAGCCAAGTGGCCCAGGACACCGCACACGCAACACAACACACCGAGCGAGCACACCGGTGAACAGGAGCCAAGAGGCCGAGGACACCGCACACGCAAAGCAACACACCGAACAGGCGCACCGGTGAACAGGAGCCAAGTGGCCCAGGAAACCGCCCACGAAACACAACACACCCAGCGGGCGCAACGGTGAACAGGAGCCAAGTGGCCCAGGACACCGCACAGGCAACACAACACACCGAGCGGGCACACCGGTGAACAGAAGCCAAGTGGCCCAGGACACCGCCCACGCAACACAACACATCCAGTGGGCGCACCGGTGAACAGGAGCCAAGTGGCCCAGGACACCGCACACGCAACGCAACACACTGAGTGGGCGCACCGGTGAACAGGAGCCAAGTGGCCCAGGACACCGCACACGCAACACAACACACCGAGCGAGCACACCAGAGAACAGGAGCCAGGAGGCCCAGGACACCGCACACACAAAGCAACACACCGAGCGGCCGCACCGGTGAACAGGAGCCAAGTGGCCCAGGACACCGCACACGCAACACAACACACCGAGCGAGCACACCGGTGAACAGAAGCCAAGTGGCCCAGGACACCGCCCACGCAACACAACACACCCAGTGGGCGTACCGGTGAACAGGAGCCAAGTGGCCCAGGACACCGCCCACGCAACACAACACACCGAGCGGGCGCACCGGTGAACAGGAGCCAAGTGGCCCAGGACACCGCACACGCAACACAACACATCGAGCGGGCACACCGCTGAACAGGAGCCAAGTGGCCCAGGACACCGCACACGCAACACAACACACCGAGCGGGCGCACTGGTGAACAGGAGCCAAGTGGCCCAGGACACCTTACACACAAAGCAACACACCGGGCGGGCGCACCGGTGAACAGGAGCCAAGTGGCCCAGGACACCGCACACGCAACACCCCACACACCGAGCGAGCACACCGCTGAACAGGAGCCAAGAGGCCCAGGACACCGCACACGCAACGCAACACACCGAGCGGGCGCACCGGTGAACAGGAGCCAGGTGGCCCAGGACCTCGCACACGCAACACAACACACCCTGCGGGCGCACCGGTGAACGGGAGCCAGGTGGCCCAGAACACCGCACACGCAACACACCACACCGAGCGAGCACACCGGTGAACGGGAGCCAAGTGGCCCAGGACACCGCCCACGCAACACAACACACTCGGCGGGCGCACCGGTGAACAGGAGCCAAGTGGCCCAGGACACCGCACATGCAACACAACACATCGAGCGGGCACACCGGTGAACAGGAGCCAAGTGGCCCAGGACACCGCACACGCAACACAACACACCGAGCGGGCGCACCGGTGAACAGGAGCCAAGTGGCCCAGGACACCGCACACGCAACACAACACACCGAGCGAGCACACCGGTGAACAGGAGCCAAGAGGCCCAGGACACCGCACACGCAACACAACACGGCCAGCAGGCGCACCGGTGAACGGGAGCCAAGTGGCCCAGGACACCGCACACGCAACACAACACACCGAGCGAGCACACCGGTGAACAGGAGCCAAGGGGCCCAGGACACCGCAGACGCAACACAACAAACCACGCGGGCACACCGGTGAACAGGATCCAAGTGGCCCAGGACACTGCACACACGTAGGGCGGCCGAGGGACAGGAAAGAACCAACACCCCATGGGTCGGACACACTGGGGCGACCCAGCCGACCCACCGGGCCAGTGGCAGGAGCGGTACTCCAAGGCCACTGGTCCCAGCCCGACCAGGCTGCATCGGGGACCATGGCAAACGTCACCCGGAGCCATGGAAGCAACCGGTGACAGGCGAGCCGGTACACAGTCCAGGAGGGGGTCGCCTGCCAAGCAGAGTGGCCCCGCAACTCGAACCACAAGGGTGAGGCGGTCGTACCGTAGACTAGCGGGAGCAATACCCCTTGTGGTGAGAGATACCCCACACAGCTTGGCAGCCCCCAGAGCTGCCGCCCAAAGGAGGGGGCATGTGGCCCTACCCATGGACACATGTGGGGACACCCTCCCACCTGGGACACATGGACTGGTGGCCGCGACGATGCCTTCCCAAGCACATGCGGGAGCAGCTCAAGAGGCACCTGACATAGGGCAGTGTGCATAATTCCAACAGACCTCGCGTCTATCTTTTTTGCTCCTCAATCCTGCAAACGGAGTTTTTTATTCCCAGCGGCATTTTGTTTTTCATAATAAAATCAAAATCCTTCAATCCCAATCTCCCACGAGCACTTGGATAATCTTGTCCGTCAGAATCAATTGAACATCTTGTTGTTACTGCAAGTAACAACAACACAGTAATGCATTGTATTCAGAATAATGAACCAGATTGCAACATACGACATGTATTGTACAGTCCTCTTTTACTCTGTTCATCACTTCTGTGCTGGCACTGCGCTTGCGCTGTGCGCGATCGCGCTTCTGTCGGGGGCCTGCGCTATTATTCCTATGGCTTCGTGTACCTCTCTATGCCAAACCTATTGCACTCCCCTCCGAAACAACAACTATCACCACCCAGTGAAAAATGGGTGGCGTTGTTGTGTGCTGAAAAAAAGATATATAGGTTTTGCATGGACCTCACCTGCACATAGACACTCAGATTATTCTCCCCATCTGGGGGGTCACCACCCGGTGTGTCTTGTGGGTGTGGGTACCCCTCTCTATACTTCTACTCTAAGACGTGGTATTTACTACTTACCCCGCAGCAATTTCACTGTTGCTGTGTCAACAATCTCACACAAAAAAACACTCACCCGACCCGGCAACCCTGCAGACAAAACTCAGGATATCCTGCACCAATTTCTGGACATCCGTTCATAGTTCTGCTGACAGCCCACTGTACCATGTACAGCCTTGGCTTGGATTGCTGGCCTTGTGGTTCCGGGTATATACACCCAGGCCATGCCTGTATGCCATGCTCTCTCCTCGAACTCGGACAGATAGATGTTGAAACAATGCAAAAATTATATAGGAGGTTCCTGTGGAGGTTGAAAAAAATAATAATAATATAATGTGAACGCCGGAAGAGCGTGCAGTGCTCAGTGGCGCGGCTGCAGAACAAAATGTTGCTTCAAAGATTCAAAATTATAACCCTGTAGGTCATTAATGCTTAACCAGGACCAAAGGAGGCAGACATGGGCGTGTGTGCTGGCGTAGTTGTAGGCAGCTCCAGGTAGGCGAACCCCATGTCGAGTGTATTCATTGGCGTAGTTGAACCCCCACAGAGACCAAGAGTCCTCTCGTTGTAGTCCCAGGTTTTTTGCTCGCTGGAGTGTGCACAATATAGGTAGGTGTCGGTCATAAGCTTCCCAGGCATCCAGTCCCACCGGATGTTTGTTTGCTGGTCCGTCTCACACGCGTGGCGGTCATGGCCATGGTCACTGGTACTGGTGGATCCCTGGGGTGAATTCTATCCCCACTTCAGTCCGCGACTTGCCGCTTTGCGATGTTGCCTGCCATGGCCCGGCTCCCCTGATGGGAGCTGTCTCGGTGCGCAGCCATCTATGGGCCGTCGTCGCACCTTAGGCACACTTCAGCGCGGCTCAAAAAGCAGGGCCCTCTGCAGGCATACCTAGCTCCAGCCCCAGGGGTGACGCTGTCTCCTCTCCTCAGCCATTTAGGCGTTCCTCTGCCCCAGCTATCCGGCGTCGTCAGACGTGGCGAGGGCCTTGGCGTAAAGAAAGGGGGGCTCGCCTCCCTGTGCGTGTATGCGTGTTAGTCGGCACCCAATCACAATCCATCGTCTGGCCCTGGCTCTCGCGTCCAACGGCAGACATGGGGTTCACGCCCCAATCACAATCCTTGGTCTGGCGGCGGTCGTACCTCAGCAATGTGATGATCAAGTCGAAATAAACTTTTTCGGTAAAGCGTGGAAGTCGGTGTGGTTGATGCTGCACAATGAACTGGTCATCACGTCAGCCCTGTGGAGGCTGTTGCTCGCGTCCTCGTCCCTTGGAGTGATGATGGCGTCGGCGCATTGTGTGGACCGCGTGGAATTGTGGCAGGTCCCTGGTGTTAGTACTCTCACCTGGCGCTCCCTGGCCTGGTGTGCTTCCGTGCTGCGTGTCTTGAGCTCGCGTACGCTCGTCCGGCGCTTCCTGGACTTGTGTACTCTCGTGCTGTATGTCTGGAGCTCCTGTACTCTCGTCCGGCGCTTCGCGTTCATCCTCCTGCTCCTCATCGAACCTGTAGAATCCCACCGACTTCTTGGATTGCCGTCGTTGATGCAGCGTGATTTCTGCTTGTGCTTGCTCCATCTGGCGTTGTATCTCCTTCGCCGCCACGTGGTTGATCGCGGTTAACTTCTCATACCAGTAGCGCCGCCGTGCTTGCTTGTGAATCAAGTCTTCGAGCGACCTCTCCAACGGCGGCTGTTTGGGTGTTGTCGTCGGTTGCACCAGTATGTTCTTCGTGACCAAACAACGCAGGACTCCTCCGTCGATCATAGCCAAAGCACCATGGCACTCTTCATGACGGGCACAGTCATATTGGCAGCACTGGGCCTGTGCGCCTTTGTCAGCGCAAAACCCTTCAAACTCCTGCACCTGTCGCTGGCGGCGCTCTGAGGCAACATGTGGCGTTGGGCCGTGATCACATACCTGCATGTTACGCAAACGTCCGACCGCCGCGCTTATGCGTCGTTCTCCAACCTCTTCAGCTATTGCTTGCCGTAGTCGCTGCAGGCTGGACGGTGTCTCCTTCAGCGGTGACCTCTTCGTGGTCGTTGGGTTGTCCCCCGTACTCTGCTGAGCGTTGTCCTCTTTGTCACTCCTCATAGCAGAATCCTCGGCAGCCCAGTAACAACAAGATTATAATTCCAACAGACCTCGCGTCTATCTTTTTTGCTCCTCAATCCTGCAAACGGAGTTTTTTATTCCCAGCGGCATTTTGTTTTTCATAATAAAATCAAAATCCTTCAATCCCAATCTCCCACGAGCACTTGGATAATCTTGTCCGTCAGAATCAATTGAACATCTTGTTGTTACTGCAAGTAACAACAACACAGTAATGCATTGTATTCAGAATAATGAACCAGATTGCAACATACGACATGTATTGTACAGTCCTCTTTTACTCTGTTCATCACTTCTGTGCTGGCACTGCGCTTGCGCTGTGCGCGATCGCGCTTCTGTCGGGGGCCTGCGCTATTATTCCTATGGCTTCGTGTACCTCTCTATGCCAAACCTATTGCAGTGGGAGGGACAGGACACCCCCTTGGTAAGACCTTCTTCCTGTATCATCAAAGGACGCATCCCGAGCTCCCGAAGATACCTACCTACCTACCTATATCTTCAATGTCCTTACTAGCATCGGCAATGTCTTGAGCAAAGTTAGACTCATGAGAATTGGACAGCCAATTTTTTTGAGACATGGCGGTTTCCCGCCCAAGACTTCATCACAAACTGCTCACCATGCGAGGCTGCTCGAAGGACAGCCGCGGGAATAAAACCCGTACAAATATGTCATGCCACTGTAAATTTCCCTGGGTGCAAAGCACTGCAAAGCGAGGCACCAATAGCCTAGAGAGAGTGACAAAATGGCAGTCAAATCTTGCTGCGCTATCTCCAGGAGGGGAAGCAGTTCGAAAAACGTGATGAAATTGACTGAGATGAGTCATGAATGGAGCGCCTATGCAGTACCATCACTGCATGATCTGTTGATCTGCACCTGAAGCAGAGCTGATCTGCAGAGGTGAGGGGCTTGGAACTGAAAATTAGAGCTGACCAAGTGTCATCGGTACGAAATCAAAATAATAAAAGAGCAGGAAACGCTCACAGTAATCAGTGAGGTGAACACTGGCCATCTGGACAGAAGATAAGACATAAATCTGGGCCTGTGTTTGCAGGCTCCAGTGAAATTTGGTGTGCCTGTCTGTCTGGATCGTCAAAAAATTTCAGTGGTCTGTAAATCTGTAAAAGCACCTGGGCTCTGTAACAGATGGATCGTCTCAGGTAGACAGAGTTCACTGATTAGCAGACATATAAACCAAAAAGCAAAATCCAGGAGCAGAGATACGGGTAGGCTGGCACCACAAAAAGAAAAAGAAGTGAATTTGCGAACGCAAAATGAGGGGGGGGGGGGAGCTATGGCTATGGAAAAATGGGGGGCAGGTGGGGTCTATGTTTTTTTTGGGGGGGGGGGCTTTCATGCATCGTTCAATGGGGAGGGGGGGTTCAGCGGGCGTCTTTTTGGAGCAGATTGGAGATGTTTTGGGATATGGTGGAAGGTGGAATTGGAATGTGGAGGTGAAGGTGAGGGAGAAGATGTTGTGTTAGGGAAGTTGTGGGGTGTGAGGCTCAAGCGGTGGAATTTAGATGAAGGTTTTGTTTTGAAAGAGGAGCGTGTTTGGTAGGGGTGTTTGTTGGTGGGTTTGCTGTGTTGTTGTTTCTTTGGTCAGGTAAGCTTTGTTGGAGCGCTAGAGGAGGTACTGAGGTCAGACATGGGTGTAAACCAGGGATTGTCTGGGGCGTGAGGCTCGAGGTGGTCGAGGTTTAGAGGGCTCGTGATGAACTAGTCTCTTATAGACCCCAAAGCTTTGGATAGGGGTTTGCGGCGATGTTGGAAGGCTTTGGTGAGTGAGTTTATATGATGAGCATTTTTTTTAAATTTTTTGGAATTTTTTCTTTTGGATTTTTTCTTTGGAATTTTTTTGGAATTTTTTTGGAACCTTTTTTCGAATTTTTTGGAATTTTTTTTTTTTTTGGAATTTTTGGGGAATTTTTTTGGAATTTTTTTTGGAATTTTTTGGAATGAGCTTTGAGCTTGTCCTCGCCGGAAAATCCTGAGAAGGGGTACTCAATCAGAAAATCAGCGGTGGTCACAGGCTACTTCACACACGGCTCACATGCAAGCGCCCACAAACAAAGCCAAAAAACGAGACCGGTTTCGGCCCAACACTAGGCCCTCATCAGTCTGAGCGTGAGATAACAAAGGATACTCCCTCCATACTCCCCTCACGGATACACTGGATTTTGTACAGCGCATACACAATTTCAAACATTGGGTGGATGGGGACCACGATCAGTATGTCCTGACTCCCTTTGATTTCACTGCCCTGTGCACAAATTTTACGTTCAGTGATTTGAGCAAAGCGTTCCGCTATTGGCGCGATGAGTGGAAGAACACATGTCTGAATAATTTTGAGATCACATTACATGAGCGTGCATATGTGCGATGGCTCACTGAGCCGATTGGCGAACGATGGTTTCGATTCATTGATACCTCATTCCCATTTTTCAATATGCAGTACGATCCCGAGGTTTCCCTGGGTGACGTTTTCCTGCACCTAATTTTTACTCCTAATATTTTTAAGGCCCCAGGCAGTGGAATTTACAGGCAGGCCCAGGGCTTCTCCATGGGGACAAATTGCGCCCCAGCCTGGGCTAACCTAGCGCTGCGCTGTTTTGAACGTCTGGGGCAGAAGGCACTGCCATGCATTTTGCTGAGATTTATGGACGATGGCGCGTGTATTCAGCACCGCGCCCATACGCCGCAGATCACTGCAATGCTTTCCTCTTGGTACCCCCCAGACCTGCCTTTTGAGGTTTTGGCTCTGGGTGTGTCAGCGGATATCATTTTCCTGGACCTACATGTCCTGGACCTGCATGAACCGAGGTACTGTACCCATTTCAAGCCTACAAACAGTGCCACATACATCCCCTGGTCCAGCAATATCCGCCGAGGTAAAAAACTCGGGTGGAGACGGGGGGAGGGGGTACGTTTCCTTCGTACTAACTCCCATGAACGATATTTCCTGGCGGCCGTAAAGAGGATGAATGGTGCCTGCCGCAGGCTAGGGTACCCCAAAACGCTCTGCAGTTCCTTGCCTGTGAGGTGATCTGAGAAGGACAGATACATGACACGAATTTCCAAAACAAAGGGTAGGAGGGTGGGTAGTTTTTTTGGAATTTTTTCGCATCCATTTGTGGAGAGTGCCATATGAGGCGTGTATTCCCCTGAAGTATGGAGATCCAATTCACAGACTGAACCAACAGATCAAACAATCAATTCCTGGGACCAAACAGTTTGCAGTCAACCGTCCACAGCCAAATCTCAGGAAGCGCTGGCACAGAGCGCTGGTAAAAACCCTGAATTATCTGGGGAATGTCCAGCCAGCTGCAGACAGTCTGTCTATGGATGCCAGCCTGTTGTTGAATTGCAGGGCAGCAGCTGAAAATGGCAACTGCAGCCAGAGTAAGCGCCGCCGCGTCGGCTGAACAGGTCGCGCACACTGCCAAAATATCATGTGTTTTGAATATTTGTGAATGCAATTCCTGCGCTATGCACATGTATTTTCAGTGAAGTCAGTGAACCAGATGTATAATACACCAGATGGAACACGCCAGTAAAATGACCGATGTCTGCATGTGTGATACACGCACTGATGTGAGATAAAGAATGTCTTTTTGAATATCCTTTGTTATCTCACGCTCAGACTGATGAGGGCCTAGTGTTTGGCCGAAACCGGTCTCGTTTTTTGGCTTTGTTTCTGGACGCTTGCATGTGAGCCGTGTGTGAAGTAGCCCGTGACCACCGCTGATTTTCTGATTGAGGACCCCTTCTCAGGATTTTCCGGCGAGGACAAGCTCAAAGCTCATCTCAAAAAATTCCAAAAAATTCCAAAAAAAGTGGTGTTTCTGTGTGGGGTTCGGAGAAGGTTGCTGAGAGAGTTGGGGACGAGTGTTTTGAAATAATTGCGGACTTCTCCCCTGGATACAGTTGGGATCCAGTTTGTTTTGGTGTGGCAGAAGGATAGTGGCCATGTGTTGTTGAAGAGTTCGCAAAGGTGAGCTGTGGAGGTGCAGTCTGAGAGAGTTGACAGGGGGTCCAAAGGATGAATGGGGGAGCACTCAGGGCATTTAAAATTATTGAGGATGAAGTGAGGTTTGTAGCCTTTACAAGAGAAAAGGCCGTTCACCCATTTAAATGAGAACATGGAGAACCAAGAAGAGTGTAGAAAGTAGTCATTGCTGAGTGAGAGGTGGATGTTGTTATAATGATGTTGAGGGAGTTGAGTGGTCAGGTTTTTGTAGGAAATTTCTCCGGGTAGTATGCTGAAACCGATGGTGAGGATGGGGGAAGTGACTGAGGGCAGGTAGTTGTTGGGGTGTTGGTATTGATTGTGAGGGATCCAGTTGGGGATAGAGTCAGCGATTTCGTTTCCAAGGATGTCAACGTGTCCTTTGCACCAAACGAAGAGTGGAGAAAGTTTAGAGTGGTTGAGTGAGGACCAAATCAAGTAGTACCAAAAGGAAAAAGGATTGATGGAGGAGGACAGGGGGAAGTGGGAGTGTGACATGATGTAGTTTAAGATGCTGCAGGTTGAGAGGTTGTCGATAGGAATGATGATGGGTTGAGGTAAGGAGTGTAGAGGGAAGGTCGTGAGCATGAGAATGCTGTAGATTTCTGCGGGGTAGGAGCCTTTGATGGGACACGTGGAAGTTGTGGCTAGTGTTGAGAAGGGAATAGTGATGATGGCGGCGGAACCGGAGGGTAATAGAGGTTTGGTAGGGTTGTTGGAACCATCAGTGTAAATGATGGTGGCCGTGGGGTGATGTTGAATAGCTTCGATGAAGTTGTGACAGCCCCAATAGTGGAGAGTGCCACTGGGGGGTAGGGGTGTGACATTGTTCAGGTCAAACTCGATGTATGTTCTGGTGGAGCGCGTCGAACTGAAGGGATAGGGGAAGGGGGTAGAATGTGTGCTGGAGAGTGGGATGGTGGAGAAAGGAGACGTATCGAGGGTTTTATGTGAGGGGACTTTGAGACGGTGGTGGGATTTCAGGACCATGGTGGCGCCTCCGAAGTCGACGTACGTGGAGGTGGGGTTTTGTTTGATGATGGTACCTGTTGCCCATCGTTGGTTGGGCGTGGGGTGAGTCTTTGTGCGGGTATAGGAGTAGGAAGTTGGGGTTGTGGTAGAGAGGAAACACTCGAACTGAACTTGGACGGTGGTGTACAGAGGGATGGTGGTCAGTGGCGCTGGGTTTGACTTTGGGATGTTGTGCAGGGATATGTTGATGAAGTTTGCTGAGTCGACAGAGAATGATTGCAGAAGGGTTCGAGATGAGGTTCGTTGAGAGAGAGCGTAGAGGACAGCTTCATTGGTTGGTTTGGGTCCTTCTTTGAGGAGATACTGAGTTAAATGGTTGACGGTTTGCTGATGAACTTTTAATTTGAGGGAGGTTATGCCCAGTTGAAAGTGAGCGTGGTTCCCATATTTGGTTTTTTTTTGGGGTGAGTTTGGATAGGTGGCCTTGTTTTGAGATGTAAGACGAGATAGCGCTTTCAAGGGAGTTGAGTAAATTTTCTGGGAGAGAATTGTAAATTCGGCGGTAGGTGACAGAGGGAATGAGCTGTGATTTGCTGAGTTTCATCAGCTCGGTGTAGGAGAGTGGGAGAGGAGCAAAGCCATGGAAGAATGAAGAAATGGTGTTGGAGAGGAGGGAGTGCATGTGTTTGTTTTGGGTTTTGTTGAAGAAGTACGTGCCGAGGTATTTGTACTGCATGCGGGGATTACCTGATGTGTCATATGTTGAGAAATGTATGTGGGGGGAGATGTGGATGGCACCGTGAGGGGTGTTGTTGATTGCGTGAAGTTCAGATTTTTCTTGGTTAAAAAGTAGTCCGTATTTGGGTCCGGTGTGGAAGAGGAAGTATAGGATTGTGTGGAGGGTTTTTGGGTCGGAGGATTGAAGAGCGAGGTCATCTATGAAAGCGTATAGGTGTTGTTGCTTTGGGGGGAGAAGAGTAAGTAAGTGGCGAATGATAGGGTCGATGAAGAGACAAAAAGTGACAGGAGAAAGGCAACATCCTTGCCTAAGTCTGCGGGTGCTCATGGCCTCGTGAAGGGTGTGATTGTTAACGGAGGCAAGATCAGCGGGGTAGCTTTAAAGTTGTTGTATGAGGGTAATGATAAGGAGGGGAAAGTTGTAGTTTCGTAAAATTTGGAAGAGGGCCTGGTGAGGGACGGAGTTGAAGGCTTTGTTGAGGTCTAGATAAAGGTGGGATAGGTCGGGGTTGGTGGAGAGGCTGGAGATCATGAAGAAAACGTGGTCGGTGCAGCGGTGGTTTGGTAACCCCCCAAATTGTGAGGAAGATAAAAGGGAGTGTTCAAGGGTGAGGAAAGTAATAACGTGGGTGGCATAGGATGCTAGAACCTTGTAAATCGAAGTAAGCAGTGAGATGGGTCTGTAGTTGAAGGGAATTTGAGGGTCCCCTTTTTTAAAGAGAGGGATGACTTTGGCGCGAAGTCATTGGTTTGGTATTGGGTTGTGAAGGAAGTAGGAACAAACTGTGAAAAGGAAGTGTTTCATGTGAGGTGGGGAGATGTGGAAGAGGAAAAAGTTGGTTTCGTCCAGGCCTGGTGCTGTGGTGGGGTTGGCAGAGACAAGGATGTTGTCAAAGAAATCCTTGGTGAAGGAAGGGCTTTGGGGTCTGAGGGTATGGAGGGGGAGTTAGCCATCAGTTCGTCGACAAGGTTTGGATCGATGTTGAAGTCCTTCGGTCCCCCAAGGGTGGCAAAGGTTTCTCCCATAGTGCGGCAAAGGAGGGTGGGGTGGGTGATGATGTTGCCTTTGTCGTCTTTCAAGGTAATGGGAGTGTGGCTCTGAGGAGTGGTGAGGTTGCTGATGGCTCGTTTTGAGCTGTACCCCTTTATCAGACAGTGCTGCATGTATTTAGTTCGTTTCTGGTTTGGCTTGTCACGCCAGGTGTTTAGTTTTTTCTGGGGTTTTTGTGAGTTAGATGGACCCACTGAGGCTGTTTCTTTTTGAGAACATGCCTTTTTATATGAGCATTCAGTTATTAAGCTGAACTCTGGTAGTGAATTTCCTACTTTAAACCAGATCCAGATCCAGATCCCAGAATGTACAGCATGATGCTGCTAATTCAAGATTGTCCTGCATGAACAGTGAAGATGAACAGTAAATCAGAAGAATGATTGAAGATGACGGTGACAGGCAGATTCTCAGAGGTCTAATTGTTCATAATCAGATCATGATGCAGAAATGACATGATGGGTCATGATGGGGCACATGAATGGCTCCATGATGGCCAGTCCTACTGAGTGGGCAGTTCAAGAGATAAAGGTCAGAACTGAACTTTGGTGATAGTAAAAGGCCCAGAAACCACAGAAACATATCTTTTTCATGTATTTTATGCTCTAAAGACGTGTGCATATTTTTGGGTCTTTGTGTAGCCTTTTGTGCCATGGACCTACAATCAGTGGTGGACTTTCATCAGCAAGTTTGATCCTGAATTTTTGCTTTGTGCTAGGGTGTACGGCAGAAATCTTTCTTTGTGTTGTGTGAGCTGTGATGGGTTTGCTTAGGTCGATGGAGTTGATGTCGGTGGAAAAGGATTTTTCCAAGGATGCGGGCTTGTGGGAGTGTTGTGTGATGGTGACAGTTCTGTAGGCTTCAGTGATGGAGGAGAGGAGGGAGTTCATAGTAGTGGAGAGGGTGTTGGGGTCAGTGTCACGGGGAATGTCGCTGTGTTGTTTGCACCATGCGTCAATCGGGGAGAGGAGGTCAGAAAAATGTTTTCGTTGCTCTTGGTTAAGTGATTTGAACCGGGTGAAGGGTTTTGGGATGTGGTGTATGTTTCTTGGGTTGGTGGTGAGAGTGATATAGGTGGAGACAGGATGATGATCGGAGGAGAAATTGTTGGTGTGGATGTGAGTTTTCAAAGGTTGAAATGAGGTGTGAAAGGAGTGTGAGGTGAGGATGAGGTCAATGTGTGATTGATTGGGTAAACGGCTTCAGGCGTATCGTGTGGAATGAGTTGAGTCTGGGTTTTCTTTGCGAAAGAGGTCGATGAGGGAGGCGTCAGTGATGTTTTCGGGAAGGAGTTGCTTTTGGAGCCAAGGCCATTGTTTAATGTGTTTGATGTTTTGGGTGTCAAGGTGAGGTTGGGTGTGGGAGTCGCAGTCACCTAGTATGATGTGAAGAGGGAATTTTTTTAACAGTGAGTCGAGGATGCGTTCCATTTTATGTGTGAGAGCGGTGTGGTATGTCTTGTAAAGGCAGATGAGTGCGAACATAGGATATCCAGGGAGAGAGATTTGGATGGCTGTGATGGTTCCTTCAGAGTGTGTGTGGGAAATGAGTTTTGTGAAAGGGCTGATGTAGGATGGGACGAGGATTGCTGTTCCGTTTGAGTTGGTGGAGGCGCCACAGTAAAAGGTAGTGAGGCCCAGGTTGGGTGGAGGGGTGGGCTTTTCCAGGACTTCTTGAAGGCAAAGTATGTCAGTGTGTGTCTAAAAGTGTTGTGCAATGATGGCGTTTGTTGTGTCCTTTCGTTTTTGTATGTTGTGAGTTGTAAGTTTGAGATGTGTTTTGGTGATGACAGAATTGTGAGAAGGCGGTGGCTGAGCAGGGTGTTGTTTCGTTTTTAAGGTTGGAATGTTGAAGAGGGAGGGACGTATGGAGGGTGGGTTACAGATTTTTAATGTCCGAGCTGGGGGGGGGGGGGGGTGTTGATGTGGTTGTTTGGGGAGGATGGTTGTGAGGGGGTGTAGTGAGGTGAGCGTATTTCGAATGCCTTGTGAAAGGGCGGATAGCTGTGTGTTGGCGTTGGCAGGAACCCAATTTTTCAGGCGGCGGCTGAAATCAAACGGAGCTGGTATGGAGGCAGGAGATCGTCCTTTGCAGAACCTGGCGAAGAGGCCTTCGCCCAGGGAATACCACGGGAGCAGAAGGCTTTCAGGTGCTGGCATTTGTACACAGCATGGCAACGGGCGTGAACTGGTGACACGGTTTAGGCGGCAGTTGAGAACAATCCAGACTGGGGAGGACCCAGGTGTAACTGCGGCCGTCAAACGCTACCATTAGCGACAGAAGCGCTAGTCTACAGAGGTCGCGCCGGGTAATAGTGACCATAATTTCACGCCTTTTCTGTGAGCGCTTCTCGGTGCATGCATAATATTTGCGACCTTTCGATGCGTGCATAGTATTTCCGCAAGACAATTCAGCCCCTGATGCTATGTATTTATATAGGGTATGATGAGCCCTTGAATTGTCTCTTGCCGCCATTGCTGCTATTGGTGCCGCCATCAACACTGCTACTGTGACTGGATCCGGTTCACGACATATTTGACTCTTGTACGTTACTGCTGTGGGATATGGGTGTCTTGCACGTACTGCTTTGAGGAGTGATTTGGCTTCCGGTAAAACCAGCAGGCACCGGGTGAAACAAGCAAGCAAACAAGCAGCAGGCTTTGCCAATCAAGGCAACTCAAGAGACCCGAGAAAAGGAAACAAACAATAGACATTGCACTTACAAGACAATTCAAGTCATCAAATGATATCAAGTTCCAATTCTAAGTGGTGGAAGACCTGGTTCAAGCGCTTTGGTTCAAGCGCCAAGCGCTGTCCAAATTCGGGTGCTGGTGCGGCACTGCCGAATGTGCACTCCGAAGGTGCTTCTGGACAAGCTGACGCTCATCCGACGTACAGAGACAAAGGAAGTGTTTTGAAGGTCAGCCAGGATTCGGATGAAGGAAACAATGTTGGTGCAGAGCCAGACAAGACACAACGTCGTCTCCCAGGCGCGCAGCGTCGCCGTAACAGAAAACAGCCAGAAGGAACAGAAAAAATGCCAGGTTGCGACGAAGATCTCACACAGGAGCCTATTGCGTTGTTGGCCCATGCAAGAGCCTTGACTCAGGCGCCGTTACAACCAGTGCCCCTGTCTCAACCCGCGCCTTACTTCCCTGAACATTTCTTTCATTCGGATTGTGATGAAACAGAAGTGGACGAACCACTGTCTCTCCTTCAGCGGGCGCCACAGGTGACAAGAAATGCCAAGACCTCCTGTCAGCTTTCTGCAGCCGCGCTGGAATTAACTATCGATTTTGAGTCGGAAGACGTGGTTCCATGGTACGAGGCTCAGAAGGTCCTTACCGTGTTGGTTACAGGGCTCGAACAAGCGTCTCAACAGGCCTGGAACGCAGAAGTCCCCGAAGTGGTGAGTCAAACAAACTGGCGAGAGGTGATGTTAAAATATTTGAAGGAGTCTGAAGGTTACTCTGATCCACAAGCCTGGTATGAGTCCTCCAACCAAACTGTCTGGGTGCAACTAACTCCTACTGAAAGGGTGCGCCTCAGGCATGCTTATCCTCGATGGTCAGAATCACAAGCCTGGTGTTGGGCAGCGGAGAAAATTTTTGATCAGGAGTATGTGGTTGCACGGGTGGACAGTGACGAAGAGCCAGTGTCCAGACCAGAAAAAGTTCTTGAGCTGACAGGCACCGAAGCTCTTGAAGTGACCGGCACCGAAGTTCTCGAAGCGACACGCACTGATGACTGGTGGCGTCCTGAGTACGAGGGCTGTCTGTCGAACTTTTATGTTCAAGGTGCTACACATTCGGTCAAAAACAAGGAACTCACAAGAGCGTTGCTACCGTACGAGGGTCCCTTTTTTAAGAGGTTCACGAAAAACATGGTGCAGGGTTTGTACTTCGGTAACAACTGGATTTCTGAAGAGCTCTTTGAGAGGGTCGTGGGAAAAATTACCCACGCAGAAGAATTACAGGACAAGCCTTTGTGTATTCGTGGCCTTGCTTATTGCCTCTTGACCAGAGAGTTGCCAAGCAACCATTCGTGCCGACAATTAGTGAATGAGGAGGGAACAACTTGCCTAGAGTACTGGTGGGCGAAGGAGTTGACATCAATCCTTCGAGATTTTCAGACCGTGCCATCTTCCAGCAAAAACAAGCGCAAGTCCAAGCAATCAAAGCGTCGCTAAGCCAGCAAGTGGTGGGCGACCAGCCATAAACGCCAGTCAGCAGTACTGCGCGTCAGGCCACAGCTTCAGGCATCAGCGCGTCCCAGCGAAGGGCGACCAGCCGTAAACGCCGGTCAGGAGTACTGCGCGTCAGGCAACGGCGTCCAGCATCAGCGCGTCGCAGCGAAGGGCGACCAGCCATAAACGCCAGTCAGGAGTACTGCGCGTCAGGCAACGGCTTCCAGCATCAGCGGGTCCCAGCAAAGGGCAACCAGCCGTAAACGCCAGTCAGGAGTACTGCGCGTCAGACAACGGCTTCCAGCATCCGCGGGTCCCAGCGAAGGGCAACCAGCCGTAAACGCCAGTCAGGAGTACTGCGCGTCAGGCGACAGCCTCCAGCATCAGCGCGTCTCAGCGAAGGGCGACCGGCCGTGAACGCCAGTCAGGAGTACTAGGCGTCAAGCGACAGCATAGCCTTGTCGTGGACTCAAGAGCTTGGAGTGCTCTCCATGCGCCGTCAAGCATGCGCTCAACAGCGCGCAGCCCCATTCGTTTTGATGCCTGTGGTCACCTCTCTCTCTCTCTCTTCATTTCTATATATATTTGTTGGCGCCAGAACTACAGGAGTGTTGGGAAGCCAAGTGAAGTTTTGATTTTGGCTTTGCCCAATGACGCTCCACCGCCTCCCTGTATGTATCTCCGCCCTGAAATAACCTTTGTAAATATCGAAGGTGGTAAGCTCTGTGGGAAGGGTGAAGATTGGGGAGCATGGGCAGTAGCCTCGAGCTTCAGCAACACTACTACGACCCAGTTGGGTGCCTCCATGTCTCGTTTCTCGGAACTGAGACCCTTCTCTTCCTTCAGTGGAGTGACGCCGCACGCTACACACAGGTCTGTGGTAACAGTGTCCAATACCTAGGGACGTGGGGTTGAGGGACTTGAGGTGTCTTTGACATGGCGCTACGTGACCAATTCACTCGACCACTCACATCAAGGTCCTTATAGGTGACAACATGACCAGAACAGGCACACATACCAACCCTACGCGTCACAGGTGCTCCTAATGCCACAGTGAGAGCCATGCGTCCTTCGGTTTTGGAGTGACACCACGCCACAGTGGACATGCAAGTGAGACATAGAGGTCGTGGGACTGTGCCAGACTGATGATGTCTTGAGTCATGCGGTTTAAGGAGTAGTTGAAATACGTGGTGTACAGAATAACCACAATGGCGTGTTGTACTGGCATGGTGTGAACGAACCCTATGCGTCCTATTCGACGACTTGAGGCGGGCTTGCCCTTGGTCGGAGCCTTTGCGATTGCCTCTAATTTGGGGGACAAGCAGTGGTATACCCCATACATGTGCATGTGAGTGCCACGTTTGCCGGCCTCGCTACTCTGTGAGTATCGGCCTCACCCCCGTGGGTAAGTCCTGGTAGGGGGGTGTAACTGCGGCCGTCAAACGCTACCATTAGAGACAGAAGCGCTAGTCTACAGAGGTCGCGCCGGGTAATAGTGACCATAATTTCACGCCTTTTCTGTGAGCGCTTCTCGGTGCATGCATAATATTTGCGACCTTTCGATGCGTGCATAGTATTTCCGCAAGACAATTCAGCCCCTGATGCTATGTATTTATATAGGGTATGATGAGCCCTTGAATTGTCTCTTGCCGCCATTGCTGCTATTGGTGCCGCCATCAACACTGCTACTGTGACTGGATCCGGTTCACGACATATTTGACTCTTGTACGTTACTGCTGTGGGATATGGGTGTCTTGCACGTACTGCTTTGAGGAGTGATTTGGCTTCCGGTAAAACCAGCAGGCACCGGGTGAAACAAGCAAGCAAACAAGCAGCAGGCTTTGCCAATCAAGGCAACTCAAGAGACCCGCGAAAAGGAAACAAACAATAGACATTGCACTTACACCAGGTCAGAAGGCGTGAGCTGTTTCCAGTTTTTCAGGCGGCAACTAGAATCAGACCTACGTGGCATGGAGGTGGGAGATCGTCTTTGTCAGATGCTGGCGACAAGGCCTTTGCGCTTGGAATACCACGGGAGCGAAAGGCTTTCAGGTGTTGGCTTTAGCACACTGTGTGGGGTCTTCTTTGAGGTGAATCCTGTGACCAGTTTGCAAAGGTAACGGAACAATGGGCGTGAGTTGGTTCCACGGTTTAGGCGGCAGTTGAAAGCAATCCAAAAAAGGGATGACACCGGGTCCAAGGGCGTGAGATGATTCCACGGTTCATACGGCCATTGAAAGTGATCCAGACTGGTGTAGAGGCCTTTGCCTTAGGAATACCACGGGAGCAGGAGGCTTGCAGGTGCTAGTTGAACACAGTACATCATCTTCGTTGAGGCGAAACCTGCGACCATTTTGCATTGGTAACGTAACAAAGGACGTGAGCAGGTTCCATGGTTTAGGCGGCAGTTGAAAAAAATTGAGGCCCGGGCTTCCACCACATAAATAGGGATTCCCTTGCTTGAACTGGAACTCCTTTGAATCTCTTTGATGAGGCGAATGCTGCGACCAGTTTGCATAGGTAGTGCGAGCCAAGACGTGAGCTGGTTCCAAAATTTGGACGGCAAATGAACGCATTCCAGACCATCAAAAAGATAGGGATATGAACACAGTAAAGTCTCTTGGATGCGGCCAGTCCTTTCGGTTTGGCTTGTCCAAAAGATGTACTGGGTAGTTTCATTGGTGGCTGATGGATCCCATAGAACAGAATACCGTGAATCCGTTGCCTTTTCTTGTTGTAAAAGGAGAGGATGATTCCGATGCGGTATATCCGGGGGACGATGCGCCAGTAATTGAACAGCTGAAAATAGACTCACCGGCATATTTGAACAGGAGCAACAGCGAATAATTGGCATTTGGTATTGGTGTTGGTACTCGCCCGGGAAGTCATTCCAACGGATTGTCTTCGGTAGAGTGGGAATTGACACTTTCTGAGGTTTCCCAGTATCCCGCGATGTCAGGCATGTCCAAAAGATGTACTCGGAGAGGTCACCTGGGACGGGGGGTTCCAAGGCGTCGGAAAACCACAAAGCCGTTGGCTTGTCTTGGCGTGGTAGAGGGATTGGATGCCGAGCGTGGTACGGCGAGGTGCGGAACGGATTGAAGACGCATGTGCGGCTGAATAGAGGAAGAAATTTTTGGGTGGGGGGTTGATGCATGAAATTCGGTTCAGTTATAGTGCATTTTTAGAAGGGGGTCTTTTTGAAACTTTTCCAATTGTTTGGAGGCTCCAAAAACGGGACCAATGGTGAAAAGTATTTGGTCTGATTTTTGTTTTCCTTTAGAGTGTGTGGCAATGATATTTGCGCGGATGACGGGGTCGGCGTCATAGTATTTGAAAGAGAAAGAATCAACGATGGAGTTGTCTGCGATGATGGCACTCTCACGGTTGTCATACACAAAGTCGTAGCGAATGCGGGGTCCTGATTGGTAGTGTTTGACCGCCGAAAAGGAGCCGAAAAGGGCCGCAGCATAGTTGGCTTCTCTGAAAGATGTGTGGGGAGGGGCCATCATTGGCACGGTATTTGGTACTTCGGGGGGGTGAACATTCGCAAATTCATCAAAAGAGGCATCCAATGTGGGGGCCACTTGTAAACAGTATTTGCCGTCAACTGTACGAACAAAAGTGAAACCACGCTTTCGGGTTGTCGCGAATTTCTCTTCAGGGGTTAAGCTCTCAGGATCAATTGCGTTCTCATAAGATACGGCACAAAAAGAGAGTTTGCTGATGTCGGAGCCACATGCAAAATTGTTCCAGTGTTAGATTCCAAATCAAGCATGTTAATTAGTTCACCGAATGGTATGCCTTTTGTGTAAGAATTTTTAACCAACTTTGATGGGAACGCCATGAACGTGTTGGAGTGCTCGTATAGGATTGAGGGGAAAGCAAGAATGGTGCGGCTTACTTGTTGAGCTTGTTCATACCAATTTTTTTCGGATAGGGCGGTTGCTTCGTCGGGAGGCACCTCAATGTCACATCAGGCCCAGTCTTTGGGCGGCGACCATCTCGGGTGGAATTGTGATCTTTGGTAGGTAGCGATCTCCGATTGGACACTTTCTGCTTCTTCTGGTACTTGTTTTGATCCGTAGAATAGGTTGATGTAGTTGTAGATGTTGGTGTGTTCATCGGCGTTTCCAAGGATACTCTTGTCGATGTCGATGGTCACAAAACATTTTTGACGAACCTTTTCATCTTCGTAGCCATGGTGAGAGAGTTGGGTGGATAGGGAGTGTTGGTCTTTACCCGGGGGATTCATTTTGAATATCTTGCACTTGGACTTGTCGAAATTGCGGTAAGATGACTTATTTGAAACGAAGCACACGAGAAGTTTGTCTCCACTTGGGCGGGTGCTTTGGGTGAGGCGACATTGATCATCTTTTTGCGGTGTTGGTTTCATGAAGTGTACGGGTTCAAAGACGAATGTGTGGGTGCAAAACTCCGCCATTGCTTGTAGAGCTCGTCGATGGTCTATATCAAAAGCGTTCCTTTCATTTATGAGTGGATCATTGACCGTTAGGGCGATTGCACCTTGTACTTCTTCGTGAGATTCTTTCATTGCTTCCATTATTTTTTCGATGTTTGTGGTAAGGGAAGGTTCAGCATCTTCTTTTTCAAATTGGCGCCGATTGCTTTTTGGTGGGAAGGCCCAAAAATTGAAACCACCTTAGATGGCTTGGAACGGGAGGTCGTCATCACCTAGGGCACAATAACCAATACCTTCTTCGTGGTATTTGTATTGATCCTTGTTGTTGTAGATGTTGTTCTCACGGTCACCACAGAGATCGATTTCAAACTTGACCTCGTTCTACACCTTGTCGAGGATGGGGCCCGGGTTGGTGTAACCTTTCGCATCAAAGATGGTGTTGTTTTTCTCAATGAAGTTGAAAGTTTTCCCTTGCCGGAGGGTATGGTGGGGCAATTTTTCTTTGGTGTGGATTTGCTTGATAATGTGGAAGCGAGATTTTGTGTTGGTGAGGGCATTTCGATATGAACCATGGAAATCTTTTTGGATGGGAGTTGAATTGGATGGCGTGGGCGAAGAATTTGAGGGAGAACTTGACGATTCTTTGTGTTTGCCTTTTCTTGAACGGTTTGGCGTTGATGGTGCTTCGCTTGGAGTTGACAAAATGGGAGAAGACGACTTTTCGTCAGCAGAAACACGTTGAGCTACTAGGGAGGATTCTCTACTTTCTGCGACGGATTGTGCTTGGTTGCATTGACGGCGGTTTTCCGCGATCTTCCTTCCTCTGTTCTCTTCGAGTTCATTCAAATCCTTTACGCTTGAGCGTTCTTTCTCTTCGTCTCCTTTCTTCGTCATTTTCTGGCGCGTTGCTTAGTGCAAGGTGCTGTGAGAAAGGCTTTCCACATCTCACTGATAATAATCCATAATTGCTGATGTTCTGTTCGTTCCTGTTCAGGATTAAACTAATTCAAGCAAATCCAGGCGCCAGGCGCGAACAGCCGGCGACAGCCCATGGTCATCATCTTGAGGCTCAACATCGCTCTCAACTTCGTCCACACCTTCTTCTATCCTCACTTCGCCCACATCATCATCTGACTCTTCTTTGTCTATTGGCTTCTAAGGTGAACTGTCACTCAAGCAATCACCATCAAATGATGTTTCTTCTAATGCGTGGCATAGTGACAATTCACCCAAAAATTCTGCAAATGAGAAAGACAATAAGATTTGTGTTGAGGAATGTCATCCAACAGGGAGTCCCTAATACAGACAACTGTGATCAGGCATTTCCCGAAACAATCTCCTCAATTTCGCTTTTTTTGTGCCACAAATCCCTCCGCCGCAGACATTTTTGCGGATAAGCCCCTATCCGCGGAAAAATGCTTTTTTGCAGATAACACTTGCCAAGGCAATGGACAGCTTGTGGTCGTACTGGGATTCCAACTGGCGATCGGTGACTCGTAGTGTCTATTCAGTCACAGTCACTGCACGACATCGTGATTTGACTTAGTCGACTCGGACGGAGTGATGTGACTTGACTTGACCGAGTCAAAAAAACATGACTCGTGACTTCGGGCGGTGGCTTAGTTTTTTTTTAAAGAATTTACTTGGGGGGAACAAATCGATAAATCTTTTTTTCCACCGCATCATAAACAGGGCAATCGCCGAATGGCCAAAATCGAATGCGTAATACACAGGAGGGAGGATTGCGGCGGTTCGAAACATGCTGTAACACTTCTTTCCCCGTTGCGGGGACTGGCGCGCAGTCAAATGCCGGCGTTCATCGGAACTCGCAAGTCCAACGAGCGGGGTAATCTAACACGCCCGGGTTTCCCTTATCCGCAGGCCCTTTCTGGGGATAACACTTGCATGTAGTTCATACCACGGCTATCTAGAAGGGACACATCCTGTGGCTTTTTCGGCACAAAAGGATCTTTTTGCTGCTGCTCTCATTCATTCAACTGACAATAGTGTCTGGTTTAGCAGCGAGAAGGCACGCACCTCACAGGGACAGTTGTTTTCTGCTAGTGAGGTTGAAGAGTCAGATAACGGCGAAGAAAAGCACAAAGATAAAGAACGCAAAACGTACATGCGGTTCTGAAATCTGTTCTTTGCTCCCTAGCGAATTCCGATGAGGGGATGCAACATCATGACCTATCTCGTGTCCAGAATCTGGATGATGAATCAGTACATCGTAGTTGTAGACCGGTGGGGGTTGCCTCACTTGGGGTGGCTCAATACTTGGTGGAAGCCAAGGAGGCTATCACTCCCCGGGCTTGTATTGTGGCCGGCCCAAGGGATTTCCGGACCACCCGCCCAGCCACGAGAAGAGGACGGTGAGGCAAATGGTTTTGTGCCAATCACACATGGAATCATACAAGCCGGGATCTGGTAAGGTGCAAACTTCCACCTAACCTGCTCCTCCTGTCACCTCTCGTTCTTTGTTGTTGCCTCAATATATTGCGAAATATGAAGAGCTGCCGTTGAAGTATTTGCACTTGAAAGATCGTACAATGAGAAACCTTCATCATGCCGTTGCTCAAATCTTGATTGGTGAGATCAATTTGGATCGAGTGTCCCGTCATGGCATCGCACAACTAAATCTGCGGTCCGGGCACGAATGAGAAGGTCGAAGAACAGTTTAAGCACCCCGATTCGTAAACCAATGTTGCCACATAGTGTTGAGCAAGCAGTGTTTGACTATGTCGATAAACACATCAACACTAGTATGGCCAGAAACAGAGATGAGGTTTGGGACCAATCCAAAACTTGTTGGACAGGCGAAATTGACTTTCACGGCTTCGTGGCAGTGGTGGCATGGTCTAAGGTATATGAAACGTTGGCCAATGCTAGCATACTACATGAAAGAGGCTACCAAGCTCGAGAGGCTGCACGTCGAGAAACCCAAAACCGTGAAGGTTTGGTTTGAAAAGTACAAAGACATGATCGAGATGGAGTTGGGAATCACATTATCAATGAAGTTAGTACCTTCGTCGGTTATGGTGGACCGTCGAAAGGTTGTGGACACAAAGGGGAAGAAGGCGGGGCGGGGAGAGCTGGAAGAGCGGGACCGGATCTCCGTGCTCGCTGGTGGTGTAAACGGGTGGGGTCCAAATGCAACCGTAGCTAGCTTGTAAAAACTGCGAATCGATATTTCGGCGGCCTTTGACACTAATTTGGGATTATTTTGTGCCAATGTGCGAGCCTGCTGCAGCATAATTAATTATTATGGCCCAGTCGCATTTGTCACCGCGCGCTGCGGCTTTCCGCTCAGATTTCAAATCTGATTTGGGTTCTTGGGGCAAGACTTTTTGAAGTTTTTCTGGCTGGTATGAATGCGTTCTTTGCATCAGTGTAAATGATCTTCACGTTCTTTAACATCCCCTCGTCAAAAGTCCGGCGTTTCAACATTTTGCTGTGCATCATATCTACAATTTTTGCACTCTGGGGCATGAACTTCTGATTTTGGAAAGGGCAAAAATGCTGTGTGTGGGTAGGGCTAGTGGTGAGCAACAGACTTTTTGTTGGGCAACAACAAACTTTTTGCAGGTTAACACTAGGTTTTGTGTCCACGGAGCAACAGACATTTTGCATGTCACCAAGAGCGTTTTTTACCAGCACTTCTTTGGCACCATATGACACGCATCTTGCATATATGGCAGGGTACAGTAATGGGTTCCACACCAATGCTTTTTGCTTTCGTCATGTTTGCTTTGCCGTATGCCGCGTTTGTAGTATTCGTAGGAGGGGGACATAGAAAGCATGGGACACGGCACCGAAGGCGCCGAAAAAAAAAAATTTCCTATTAGGGCATAGTGGAGGCGATCGAGGCAAAAACAATTTAGCAGATAAATTGCCTCAAAATATCCGCTAATCCGCGGTGCTATGGAATAATTTTTATTTTTTTTTCCGCTAATACGCGGGTAGGCCGTGGAAATAAATAATTAGCAGGTCTTACAAGCTAGCTTGCTCTGGAGGGGGGGAACGTGTGGGGCCCCTTTGCCGGGTGCCCAAAACATTCAGCACGCCACCGAAACCAGGTATGACGGCAGCGGGGACACAGGTATCCCCGGGGTTGAAGGTGCGCCATCAATTGGAAGAAGAAACAGGACCCCCCCGGGTACCAAAAGCCCCGCCGCCTGGACATTGTGGTGGTGCAGGGTGGAGAGCTAACCGGTGATGAGGTTGTGGAAGAGGTGCATGATGAGAAGGAACAGAAAAAGGTAGACGCATAGCGACGCAAGAAAGAGCGCGAGCAGAGACGGGATGAAAATGGGAAGGAGGAGGAGGATAGGAAGTCTAAGGCAAGAGGAGAGGAAACGGGCTACGGAGGAAAAGAAACAAAAGGCAGCGGACGACAAATGGCGACGCGATGCGGAACGTGCGGAGGCGAGGCGGACAAAGAGGAGGAGTGGGTTGCCACATAGGCATCCCGACCCTGCTGTGGCACCATGACAAGCGGAAGGCGCCCAAGCCCAACCTGTGGGATGACGGCACCACGTGCCCCTGCGGCCATGATGTGGGCACTGGCAAGACTGAGAAGTGGACCCAATGTGATGCCTTCGACTGTTAAATCCACGATGGTTGCTTTGGGCTCGATTGGGAGCGTGATGGCCCCTACATCAAGCAGGGCGATAGCCGGTGGCAATGCTCTTTGTGTGCACCCAGGTCCGATGTTGTTGATGACTCGGATGCTCACTCCTAGCCCGATATGGCTGTGATGGAAGTGTCATGGGAGTGACAGCAAGTAGCGAGTCGTAGATTGTCATAGGGAGGGGGGTGGAGGTTACAAGGGGTTGGGGTAGGGGGGTGGGGGAGAAAAAGAGGGAGGTCATGGACACCGTTCAATTGGAGTGACAAAAAGGCCTAGTGAGAGCATGAGTAATGCCCCAATGCGCCGAAGGTATATCCTCTCTCCTTTAGTGTCAATGTAGCAGACCCCATTTATGGCAGCATGCAGATTTCAGCTACATCTACGTGCGCGCCTCGTACTTTGGGGGGGATGTGTCCATTTCATGAAAGGTTGGTTTCTATGAGTAGGGTGGATGGTCCTCTACAAGATGGCCAACTTGGTTGTTGCGTAGTGAGCCCATGAACCCTCTCTCGAAGCGCGACCGTGACCGTTCCTGAACAGAAATCGGCAAAAAGCTGCAAGTGGGCAGAGCTCTTTACCAAAACCCTCTCCCTCCATGGGGTAAATCGTGTCAAAACAAACCAACGAAGGCATTTCCAAGTAGCCCGGGTCAAGCCCTACGAGCCCATGTGTGTAGATTTTGCCAACTCATAGTGACATCACTCACTAAGCTTGACCGTGACTCGAGCAGTTCTAGACACGTCATTTTAATTGGCAACAACTGGCGTATCGGCAAATCGCTAGCAATGTTGAGCGGGGGTTTCCCGTACCTTCAAGCCCCATGAATTCTGACATTGATACTGAAGATCCCGCCTTAAATGTGTCTGATGCAACAAGGATGGGAGCCATGCCCGCCATTATGGGTAATTTAAATTGGTCCCTATTCCCTGATCAATGCTTTTGTGCAATGTGTTGTGCTCTTTGTGTGGTTGCTTGTGTTTGTAGGGAGGTCAACATATAAAGAACCCAGCAATACGGAGAAATTTTCTTCATAATTGCAACGTGGGAAGGCCCGGCCCCAAAACAATTTAGCAGAAAGAATGCTTGAATGTGTTAGTGGGCCAAGCGGTTGGACAGTCCAAGGATTTTTTTTCCCGGCTAATCCACGGGTCGGGGCTTTGTCGTTTAGCAATGCCTTTCCTCTGATCATTTTGTTTTTCGGGTCAAGAACTGAGAACTCCATATTGCGTATCAACAACTTTGTTGCCGACCAATCACTGCGTGTGTCAAAGACCATGTTTAAACCACTTGAGTTCATTTGCATTGCAACTTGCTCCTACCCTAGCATTTCTTTGCCAAGAAATGACATCACATAGTGTTTACTATATACTATGTGAATACCCATTGTGGCTCTACATTGAAAGGTTGGTGTAAGACTTGGTGACCTGTGGTATGCACGTTGCACCGCGGCTTTTGGGACCCTATTGCATGTGACTGAAGAGTTGGTGCTTTGCTGTGCCCTGTGACTTAGTTCTCGGAGATGTTTTTGGGTTTGCTCCATTTGAGCGGGTAGGAGGGGGGGGGGGGGATACCACCCTGATCCACGATCCGGTCCACTCAGGGGGGAGGGGTTTTTCACCACCCTGTACATCGCCTTGTACCTTGAGGTGTTTCCTAAACTCTATTGTTGTGGGTCAAGGTTTAATTATTTTGCACAAAGCTGGGTTGGTGCGTGCAGCCCCCATTGTCAGCATACTATCATCATCCTCTTGCCATCCCTTCTTAGTGACAATGGCCTCTTTTGGTTTGCAATGCTTATTTGTGGGAGTGTTTTTCATGGACTTTGTGCATGCTTTGGATGTTTCTTGGATTCCTGCAGATCCTGATGGCAATCTCCCACTATCTACCAATTACCGAGATAGTTTGCGGAAGTTGTGTCACAAATTTGATCGGGGGGATTTCCTTTCCCACTTGCCACACCAAAAGAAGGTCCTTGCTTTCTTGAGTGAAGGCAGGCCTTTGCTCCTTTGCGGCACTAGGCAGCCATGAAGTGTTCTTCGCATACCGTACGATTCTTTCTCTCTTCTTCAAATCTGTGAATATAATCGGTGCCAAATGCATGTTAACGATGTGTTATTCCAGTCTTGGGGGCCTCAATTCGAGTACTCCACTCTCTTGGTCCGATTCTTAGGCTACTGTGGTAAAGCTGTGCCTCAAGCTCAAAGAAGATGACGCACATGATGGCGGGCATGGCAGTAGTAGTAGGGGTGTTGGCCCTATCATTATTGTTGGTACACATCTTGTGCCCCACCCTAGTTCCAAAATTGCCTACGCTGCTTGATTGACTTTGTTGAATTGGAATATGAGATGGTGATTGAAGTGGGGAGAGCCATGTTCAATTGGCGTACAAGAACGATTCGTTCAGATATGGCGACCCGCATCACTCGCCAATATTGGGCTTAAGTGACATATGACCCTCGTAGTGCTGCCCATGGGGATTATCTCCACACCATGCATGTGTGTTGGCAAGGTTGGGGCACAGGATTGAAGAATGCTAACTAGCATAGTGATCTATATGCAGCCTAATGGGCGTGCATTCGTGCATGGCAATATCATGTTTGTAAATTTGTATTTGCCAACGTTGGGTTTCTTCGATGTCCAAACCATGTCAATGCCCATTTGGTTTGACCATTGCGTCCGTGCTTGTTATTTACTTCAGTTGGATTGGCGTTGCATTGACATGACAAAGTCCTTGATCCCTTGTCTTGTAGGTTTGTTGTCGTTGGCCTTCTGTGTATTTAGATCGCCAAAGAATCAACAATATTTCCAAAGGTATGCCGACAATTCACTCCAGGGAGAAATTCCAAAAGGAGTTTCAAGGGGTGGAAGTAAACATCCTGCTCCAGGCTACATGGTGCTAGTGGCTGCGAACAAACAGGGTGGTGTGGGCTCTAAAAACACAGCACAATGAGTTGCACATGGAAATGAGTACTTTCAAGTGCATGTACTATCAACCCTCAATCTTGAATGCCGAAGAAAGGGTTTGCCAGTGCCGAGCAACTCACCCCTTGCACCCCACCACAACGTCATGACCCCACAACAAGTGTTGTGTGCTTGTGCCATGTCACAATGAGGAAGCTGCTACATTGAGGTTGGAGCTAGTCAACATCCCTGACTTCCAAAGCAAGTCACCACTATTTTGCATCAACAAAGGAGTTGCCTACGTAAGGTGGCGAATATTTTCATAACCGTGAACACCAAAAGCCCACGACTCCTGTTTCCACCTGTATTCTAGCCCTTTCTCAGCACAACACGGCTAGCGAAGCAGAGCAACAAGCCATGCACTTACTTAAGGGAAAAGCGTACTCAGCTAGACTATGGAAACACTAGAAGAATGGAAAATCCAAGTGTGCACCCCCCTCTTTTGTGTTCCCCAAAAATAAAAGCCATGAGTTTCCAAATAAATTGGGTTTCCGCACACCGCTCAGTTAACGGGCCCGGTCCGGTCAGTGGGAGGAGGGGCTGGGGGTGGCGGGCTAGCCATCTAGCCGCCTAGCCACCCAGCCACCTAACTAGCCACCCAGCCAGCTAGCCACCTAGCCACCATATTGTGTTGGGCCTTGCATTTTGCCTGCTCTCCAGATCACATGAGGATGATGATGTGTGCAACACAAAAAAAATTTTCGACAGAAACTTTTTGTTCAACACAACAATTTCGTATTGGAAAAAATGTTTCAACACACCAATTTTTGTGGTGAAAATTTTTGTGTTCAAATACAAAATGTTTTACATATAGCAAGGAAACGAGTCTTATATATTACTACACCCCTCTCCCCTTAAATTTAGCTAACAACAAGCAACAGCAACAACAACAACGACAACACGTCTCCTTGCCGTTTTGGCCATCGCTCCGTCGCAACGCTTCAAATCTTTTGCCCATGTAGCCATCTTGGAGCCTAGGTGGTGGCCTTGCCAAATCCAAGTTTTGAGCCAGAAACTCACCGGTGGCGGCCCGGGGCGTGGGTGCCACGTCCGGAGGTGCCCTCCCAAAACTGCGCAGTTTTGGGCCAAAAACAGCCATGTTTCGCCCCAAATAGCCCCCAAAACCCGGGCAATAACGCCCAAATGAAGGGAAACGGTGGCTACACCCCATGTGCGGCATGACTTCACCGTGTCAAAGAGCCCTCTAGTGCCCTTCAACTCCACGATATGTCCGAGAAACGGCCCAAAAAGGCGCCAAAAAGCCCCAAAATCTACGCAATGTACACCAACACCCCGAAACCAAGCACAGGCCGTATCTTGGGCCACGTGGCTTAAAACGGAATTCCGAGGGCACCTAGTCCACCCGCAACCCCCCACTTTTGGTGGTTTCCAAGCCTCAGAATCGCCCAACGAGCCACCTAGACCCCCGTACCAGTGGTCACTTGGTGGATAGAGTCAAGCCCGAGGCGTTGGGAAGGTGCAATGGCCAAGACGGCACGGAGACGTGCTTGTTGTTGCTTGTTGCTTGTTGCTTGTTGCTTGTTGCTTGTTGTTAGCTAAATTTAAGGTCAGAGGGGTGTAGTAATATATGTATCCTCCAATCTACACCCCTCTCCCCAACTCTAGGTGGCTCCACCATGCTGCTCTAAGGTACGTGCCAAGGGCACAACTTGGTGCATACATGTGGTGGAAGGGGACAAACTTGGTTAAAACGGGGTCAAAATGGGCTAAAAAAACACTTGTTTGAGCATCCCAAACGGTCCGGGATCATTTTTGGAAAAACGCGTTTTTGACCCATTTTTGACCCATTTTTGCTCCCAAAATGACCCATTTTCAAGGCATTTTGGGAATTTCCATGGGCTAAAACGCGTCACCACGGGCTCAAAATGGGCTAAAACCACTTGTTTGAGCATCATAAATGGTGCAGGATCACTTTTGGAAAATCGCGTTTTTGGCCCATTTTTGACCCATTTTTGGTCTTGAAACGGCCCATTTTCAAGGCATTTTGGAATTTTCCATGGCCCAAAACGCGCCACCACGGGCTCAAACCGGCCTAAAAACATTTGTTTGAGCATCCCAAGGAGTCTGGGAACACCTTTGGAACAAATCATTTTTTTCGCCCTGGGGATATTCCTTTGGCTACTAGCACAACGGTCTTGTCCGGTCTGGATTTTTGTGCAAAGTGTGACTTTTGTGTGAAGGGTTGGGTCAGGGGTATTTGCATGTGGCGGATCTTGTGGTTTTGGTGTTTTTTGATGATTTAATGAAGGTTTAGAGTTTTGCATGTAGACCAGTTTGGCAGACCACAAGACCGGTCTAGACCGGTCTTTGTACCAACTCAAACGAACTGGGCGGTCCGATCAGTTTGCGCAGCTCACCACACTTCACACAACATGCACATACGACACACCTACAGAGCGTGCACACACAGACCACCTGCTCCGCATGTTGCATGGATGTTTCCCTAGGGTTCTCAGGGTATTACAACACCTTAACATTGCATGGTGGTCATGTAAATGTAGAGCCATTGTGACAGATCACCTTATGCAGTTCGTCCAGAGACCGGTCTGCACCGGTCCAGACCGGTCTCCGTGTCAACTAGTATGAACCGAGCGGCCCAACTACTTGGACAACCACACTGCAGTTTATGATGGTGCAGTTGTCTTGCAGTCTCCCTGCTTTGCCATGCTTGTGTATGCATACTCCCCAAAGGACCTTAGGCCACCATGATGGTTTAATAGGCTTTGTCGTGTAGCACAATCCGTTTATGACATTTCGCGCAGTTGGTACGCAGACCGGTCCAGACCGGTCCGGACCGGTCTTTATCTAAACTGAAATGAACGGGCCGGTCCGACCGGTTCATGCAGTTCGTGCAGTTTGTGCTTTTTTCTAGTGTTCAACATGTTTTTCCACCTTTTTGCTTTAGTTTCTTCCTTGCCATGCCGGTGGAAGGTACCGGTCAAGCCCTCCCCCATGCCACCAAGGATGATAAGGTGGTCCCCCACGCCTTCAAGAACATCGAGAGAGGGCAATGGGTCGTTTTCTTGAAGAAGGGCTCGCACGGAGCCCGTTTCAGTGGGTTGGTGTCCAAGGTGGAAAAAGGGAAGGTGACACTCACAAACACCACGGAATACACCGAAGACAAAAATGGAAACGTCAAGAGGCAACAAAACAAAGGGGATACGGTGTTTGACGTTGAGACGGTTGTGGGGAGTTGGTTGATTGAGAAGGGAGGTGCCAAGGCAAAGACCCCCAAGGAGAGGGTGCAACAGCGGGCATCTGGGAGTCGGGCAGAGAGGTCCAAACGGCCTTTGGATGTGGACGAAGGTGATGAGGAGGATGGTGATGAGGAGGAGGAGGATGAAGAGGGGGATGACGAGCCCGAGGGCGAGGAGGGGATGTGGGGTGAAGCAAGAACCCCGGGAACCCGACTACGACCCCTACTCCCCGCCGCGCGTTCGACAAATTGCAACAACGCCCAGTGCATGCGACCTTCTCAGTTTGTGAGGAAGAGGCCACCCCCTGCCCCTCCATTCCCCCCCCCCCGTCCCAAAGAAATAGAAATAGAAATAAAAATAGAAAGTAGCCAATGGTGGGACGAAAAAGGTAAAGAATAGGAAAAATCAACAAACAGCGTAAACTGCGTAAACTGCTCGGACCGGACAGTTTAGATGAGTTGATGCAGTTTGTCCAAGGACCGGTCCGGACCGGTCTGTACCGGTCTTCTCGTAAAGTGAAACGAACCGCGCGGTCCGGCAAGTTCGTGCAGTTTGTGCAGTTTGCGCAGCAAATTTCCTTTTCCCTCTTCTGCAGTCAAATCACTATGCAATCGGATTGGGAACCACGTCCCTTGGATCCTGATGAGGCTTTGTATGACTTCACCAAAGGTGTTGCACGAGGCACAAGCCTATTGGAGGGTACATGCGCCGCGGACACACCGGTCACGGTGTATGAGTACATGATGCGGCCCATCATGGAGTGCATGGACATTTGCCTCCGCGCCAAGGGGCATGCCGACTTGGTCCCCTTGCTTCCCCGCTACATCCTTTTCCGACTAGGTCTCGGAATGCTACAACCCCGCCGCATTGATGACCTATGGGATAGGGATAGCATGTACTACAACCCCTACATGGAGTACCTCTTCCCGGACCGTGGGGCGTTCTGCAAGTTGCAGCGCTTCGCGGATCCAGATGTGGATGCCCTGATTGAACTGTGCACCGAACAATGGCAGAATGGGTGGGTATTAGGTGACATTGTGTGTGGCGATGAATCTATCGTCCCACACAAGGGCCTATTCCTATTTAGACAATTTATCCCTCAGAAACCCCATACCACGGGGGTAAAATTGTATCTGCTGTGTGATGCTCAGGACCGGTACATTTGGCATGTTTATTTGTACCGTGGTGCGATGCCTCGTCACAACCCCCCACCTCCAACCACCTATGCTGGCCATTACACCCCCACGGAGATTGTGCAGCTCTGGCATGATGTGGCACCCAGCAACCGGGTGTTGGTGGCGGACACCTACTTTGGTTCCCATGGTACAGCTAGGTCTCTAGCGGCACAGTCTCGACCCTTCTTGATGCTAATCCCCAAATCAGCGGATCTCGTTGAGCAGGGGGGCAAGGGGCTGCACCCTGGGAAGGTGAACACCGTGGTGCACAAGGAGGATGGGTATGCCTTGAGCATTTTCAAAAGCCCAAATGTGGGCAAGAAGGCGGCACGTGCCGTGCCCTTGGTCACCAACTGCCACCATGGCCCCCATGTATGGCGGAAACGTAGGTATCGCCTACCCGGCATTGTGGCCAACTACCGCACATTTGCACCCGGGGTCGATGTGTGCAACCAGCTGTGCTTGCAGCATCGGGAGGAGCGGCGGTTCCCAAACTGGTGGAAGGCCTTGAACGGCATGTTGCTCCGCATGGCATCCACCAACGCTTTTACCTCGTGCAAAGCGTTGAAACTTTGTGCCCCGGGGGAACCATGCACAATTGGCAGTGGCGTCTCATGCGGTACATCTTTCCAACCCGAACAATTGAGGTGCAGGCAAAGCACCTCCCTATCCGTGCCAAGCGAGGTACATGCGTGTGCTGTCGGGGCGGCACATCGGTGTACAAATGCCAAGCTTGTGGCGTTTCGCTGCACGTTGATTGCTTTGCGAAGTACCATCAGTAGGGCTGAAGGGCGGTCATATGGCATGGGGGGAAGTGCCCCATTGCGAAGCTCCCGCCGTATAATAGAGCTAACGACCCCGAATGCGGCCACCCCTCGACGGCTCTGGCTGGGGATGGAAGGCATTGGTATGTGGCGCAAACAAACACACACGCGCAAACACACAAACACACGTACACCACACACACACACACACACACACAAACGCACATACACTATGAAGTGAAATGAACTGCGCAAACTGATCGGACCGCTCGGTTTAAGGGGTTTTATGCAGTTGGTACGGAGACCAGATCGGACCGGGCGGACCGGTCCGGACCGGTCTTCCGTGTTCCCGCACGAACTGCATAAACTGCGCGGTCTGCATAAACTGCATAAACTGCGTAAACCGGCGTAAAGTAGAAGTTTTGCTAGAATAAACTGCGCGAAACGGGAAGACCGGTCAGACCGGAAGACCGGACTTTATGAAATGCGTACCTGTAGCCAAAGGAATATGGTGAGCATAACCTGGCATACCAGGAATACCAAAATGGCTGTTTTGGGGGGGTATTCTTGGTACGCCAGGTTATGCTCACCACAGACCCCAGTGGACCCACCGTTGGCCCCCGCTGTGCGCGGGCCGGGCTGCCCTCCGGCTAGAGCCTAGGTGGTGGCCTTGCCAAATCCAAGTTTTGAGCCAGAACCTCACCGGTGGCGGCCCGGGGCGGTGGCGCCAATTAAGTCAATTAAGCCAATTAAGTCGGGAGGTGCCCTCCCAAATCTGCGCAGTTTTGGGCCAAAAACAGCCATTTTTCGCCCAAAACAGCCCCCAAACCCGCACGAAACGGCAAAACACAGGGAAATCGTGCCTACACTGCACGTGCGGCTTGACTTCAACGTATCAAAGAGCCCTCTGGTGCACTTCAAATCCACGATATGTCCGAGAAATGGCCCAAAAAGGTGCCAAAAAGCGCTAAAATCTGCGCTATGTGCACCAACACCCCGAAACCAAGCACGGGCCCCATCTTGGGCTACCCGGCTCAAATCCAAATTCTGAGGGCACCTAGTCCACCCGCAACCCCCCACTTGTTGTGGTTTCCAAGCCTCACAATCGCCGAACGAGCCACCTAGACCCCCGTACCAGTGGTCACTTGGTGGAGCCGGAGGGCAGCCCGGCCCGCGCACGGTTGGGGCCAACGGTGGGTCCACCAGGGTCCCCGGGGCGAAAAAAATCATTTTTTCCAAAGTTGTTCCTAGACCACTTGGGATGCTCAAACAAGTGTTTTTAGGCTGTTGTGAGCCCGTGGTGACACGCTTTGGGCCATGGCAAATCCCAAAATGCCTTGAAAAGGGGCCGTTTTAGGACCAAAGATGGGTGAAAAATGGGTCCAAAAAGGGTTTTTTTCCAAAAGTGATCCTACACCATTGTGGATGCTCAAACAAGTTTTTTCGGCCCATTTTGAGCCCGTGGCGACGCATTTTGCCCCATAGAAAATCCTTAAATGCCTTGCAAATGGGCCGTTGTGGGACCAAAAATGGGACAAAAATGGGTCCAAAACGCGTTTTTCCAAAAGTGATCCTGGACCATTGGGGATGCTCAAACAAATGTTTTTAGCCCATTTTGAGTCCAATTTAACCCAGTTTAGCCCCTTCGGCCACAATGCACCAAGTTGTACCCTTCGCGCGTACCTTAGAGCCGTATGGTGGAACCCTTGAGTTGGGGAGAGGGGTGTAGATAAGAGGATACATATATATATACATATATACATACATATATATATATATATATATATATGTAGATATATACCCTCCAATCTACACCCCTCTCCCAACTCTAGGTGGCTCCACCACACGGGTCTAAGGTACGTGCGAAGGGCACACAGTGGTGCATACATGTGGTGGAAGTGGGTAAACTCGGTCAAAACGGGCTCAAAACGGGCTAAAAACACTTGTTTGAGCATCCCAAAAGGTCCGGGATCACTTTTGGAAAAATGCGTTTTTGACCCATTTTTGACCCATTGTTGGTCCCAAAACGGCCCATTTTCAAGGCATTTTGGGATTTTCCATGGCCCAAAACGCGCCACCACGGGCTCAAAATGGCCCAAAATCACTTGTTTGAGCATCCCAAGTGGTCTAGGAACAACTTTGGAAAAAATGATTTTTTTCGCCTTGGGGACCCTGGTGGACCCACCGTTGGCCCCCACTGTGCGTGGGCTGGCCGGCCCTCCGGCTGCACCAAGTGACCACCAAGTGACCACTGGTACGGGGGTCTACGTGTCTCGTTCGGCGATTCTGAGGCTTGGAAATCATAAAAAGTGGGGGGTTGTGTGTGGACTAGGTGCCCTCAGAATTCGGATTTGAGCCACGTAGCCCAAGATACGGCCCGTTCTTGGTTTTGGGGTGGTGGTGCACATTGCGCAGTTTTTGGGGCTTTTTGGCGCCTTTTTGGGCGGTTTCTCGGACATATCGTGGAGTTAGAGGGCACCAAAGGTCCCTTGGTCACGAGAAAGTCAAGCCGCACGTGCAGTGTACCAGCCGTTTGCCTTCGTTTGGCTGTTTTGAACCCTTAGTAGGGCTCTTTTGGGCGAAAAATGGCTGATTTTGTCCCAAAACTGCGCAGATTTGGGAGGGCACCTCCCGACTTGGCACCCCCGCCCCGGGCCGCCACCGCTGAGTTTTTGGCTATAAACTTGGATTTGGCAAGGGCACCACCTGGGCTCCAAGATGGCTAGAGTAGAGTAGAGCCCGGAGCGATGAGGCGGAGCAATGGCCAAAACGGTGAGGAGAAGTGCTTGTTGCTTGTTGCTTGCTTGTTGTTGCTTGCTTGTTAGCTAGATTTAAGGGGAGAGGGGTGTAGTAATATATATCTATATGTATATTACTACACCCCTCTCCCCTTAAATCTAGCTAACAAGCAAGCAAGCAACAACAAGCGACAAGCAAGCAACAAGCACTTCTCCTTTCCGCTTTGGCCATTGCTCCGCCTCAGCGCTCCGGGCTCTACTCTACTCTAGCCATCCTAGAGCCTAGGTGGTGCCCTTGCCAAATCCAAGTTTTCAACCAAAAAGTCACCGGTGGCGCCCCGGGGCGGGGGCGCCAAGTCGGGAGGTGCCCTCCCAAAACTGCGCATTTTGTGCCCCAAAAAAGCCTTTTTTGGCCCAAAAAGGCCCCAAAACCCAGTCATAACGGCCAAACGAAGGCAAAAGGTTCCTACACTCCAAGTGCGCCTCGATTGCCCCGTGAACAAGATCTCTTTCTTGCCCCCTAGCTCCACGATATGTCCGAGAAACGGCCCAAAAATGGCCTAATCGTGCGTTATTTGTGTCCAACACATCCAAAACCAAGAAGGCGCCGTATCTTTGGTTACATGGCTCAAAACCAAGTTCCAAGGGCACCTGTTCCACCGCAACCCCCCACCTTTTGTGGTTTCCAAGCCTCAGAATCGCCCAACGAGATCCCTACACCCTCGTAACAGTGGTCACTTCGTTTAGCCGGAGGGCAGCACAGCCTGCGCACAGTGCGGGCCAACGGTGGGTCAACCTGGGTGCCCAGGGCGAAAAAAATGATATTTTTCAAAGTTGTTCCTAGACAACTTGGGATGCCCAAACAAGTGTTTTTGGCCCCTTTGGAGCCCGTGGTGGCGCCTTATGGGCCACGGAAAATCCCAAAATGCCTTGAAAATGGGCCATTTTGGGACCAAAAATGGGTCAAAAATGGGTCAAAAACGCGTTTTTCCAAAAGTGATCCTGGACCATTTCGGATGCTCAAACAAGTGGTTTTAGCCCAGTTTGAGCCCGTTTTGACCGAGTTTAGCCCCTTCCACCATATGTATGCACCACTTTGTGCCCTTCGCACGTACCTTAGAGCCGTGTGGTGGAGCCACCTAGAGTTGGGAGAGGGGTGTAGATTGGAGGATATATATATATATATATATATATATATATATATATATATATATATATATATATATATATATATATATATATATATATACATATATATATATATATATATATATATATATATATATATCCATATATATATATATATACATATATATATATATATATATATATATATATATACATATATATATAGTCATAGTCATAGTCATAACCACTTATCATGCCGTCTACTGGAGTTACCGGGCATCTCGCGCCGACAGGTGGTTCCTGCCTCGCTCGATCCCGTGGGTCCCAGGGCTGCCTGAGGTGGCCCACAGCATGACGGAGGACCCAGAGGACCGGGGATACCGGGCAACCAGGCTTTGGGGGCAGTGGCAACTGCAAAGCGTTAGCATTAGCAACGGCGACGGACGCTGGCCCGTTTGTTCGCCGGGGGTAAGGGGGCAAGGCAAAGCAGCGCAGCAGCATCGCAACAAGCAGAAAGCAAGGGCACCTCTGTCCGTCGCAAAGCAGCAACCAAGGAACAAAGCAGCACGCATGCGGCGAAGCGAGAGCTGACCCTCCATCGTTCACGTAGCCCCGCCACTGTGGAGACACCCAACACCCATGACCCCACGTAATCCATTGTCGTCCGCGTCCTCGAAACTGCCCACCACCCCTGACTCCACGTATCCCTCTGCCAGCACGCAATAGCCCGTATGTGCATAGCCAGGATTTCTGGGAGGCTCCAGCCTAGCCTGGCCCTCAGCTTTCATCGCCCCCATGTCTCCACATTGTACGCCATCTTCCCACCGCACCAGTCCCCTAGTATAGTACAGAAACACGTTACCAACTCCACGTCCCCGTGGCCCCGTGCTGCCCCCACACCCCAGATATATACCATGCTGGCATCCCATGTCAGGGGCCAGCGCCCAATCCGCTTCGAGGTATTCACTTGCCCACATATGATATATCTTGAGGGTCTACAGGGGGGGACGCCGGCCGCTTTGCGACGGGAGTGGCGCAACCCGTGAATATCGCTGGCTGGGATTCGGGCTGGTGGGTGCCGTAGCTTGGTTATCGACCCCCTGTAGGGGTACCCACCAGAGGCTCGCCCCGGGCCGTGGTTACCAGGTGCACCTCATCTGGCCCACATACAATGCCCTGGCGCCTACCCTTGACCCTTACCTGCACTGATTGGCCAGCTTCCGTGGTCGCGCCTCTTCCGCCACAGCAGCGGCCAGGCCGCAGGTTCGGCCCCCACCGACGACGTGGCGAGCCTACTTATAGCATTGGCCCGCGCGTCACCCCCCGGACCACTCAGCATGCCGCTCCCCTGCCCTCCTCGCCTCTAGCCGACCGGACTGGCGCCCCCCAGGGGTAAGCCGTTACAGCGGTGAGGCGGCTGCATACTCTTCACTACGACGCCGCGCAGTACCGCCGTTGCCACGCCGACGCCACCTGCTAGCCGCCACGACACTCACCACTGCAACCACATGGCCATGGTCAGAGGTTAGACTATGTACATGCCCGCAGGCACGGTCCCTCTAGTTTGTTAACGGGGCCAGGGGATGCCCCTGCGCTCCCCCTGAGTTGTTAGAGGGGTCAGGGGGACACCCCAGTACCGCCATGCATCCCCGTGCTCCCCCACTGTACGGTTCCCCAGTACCGCTGCGTTCCCCCACCGTACGGACCCCAGTACCGCCGCGTACCCCCACCATACGGTCCCCTGTACCGCCGCGTACACCCCCACGATGTCAGTACACCGTCATCTGGAACTTCCCCGTTGCTCCCCCACTGTACGGCTCCCCAGTACCGCCGCGTACCCCCACCGTACGGATCCCAGTACCGCCGCGTTGACCCCCAAGACTCCAGTACTCCGCCACCTGGAACTCCACGTGCCCCCTGTGAGCGCTCCTTCCAGGCTGCCATGCCGTCTCCACGACGCCCGCCATACCGTCCCCCTGATGACCCCACCGTCATAACCTTCCACGCACACATCTTCGCCCCGTCGCCGCTCCTGGGGCCTGCAGGCTGACCCCGCAACCCCGTGTAACTCTCCCAGGGGGCGCCGCAGCGCTGTAACCCCCAAACAACTCCGTGCACCCCGGTGTATCCCGAGCAACCACTCCCAACACTGCCGTAGCCGGGCCGCCAGTAGAGACCCCGGTGCCATGGGAATACCCTACACGGGTTTGGGCCTTATTACCCTGGTCGGGACGACCCATGACACCTCACTGTTGTACGCGGCGACCCGGGGCAGGCGGGCGAAGCATCCCTGTCCGACCCTCATGCACGGGGGCAGTACGGCTCACCATCAGGCCGGCACGACCTGTCACATCGCGTTGGCCGTCATACGCCGCCTGCCACTACCGCACCATCAGGCCGCGTAGGCACTGCTTCTCAGGCGCCACTCCCTCCGCTGCGTCCAGCGTAGGGATGGTAGCTGGTGCACCCACAATTCCCATCCCCATCAACCTGCACCCCCGGCACCCACCACTCCGTCACCATTTCCTCCGTGATGCCACAACCAGAGTATCCGTGAGTCGCCCTCCAGAGCCGCCCACCACAGCATCAGGGGCAGGGCCGCAGACGGCGCTCCAGGGCACCGTACCCCTTCCACTCGGACGCTCTTCAGGCCACCCTGGATAGTCGTCCAGGCACTTGAGGACATCCGTCCAGAGTGCCGCAGTGCCCACCTCGCCTTAGGCCACCCCCTGTCGGCATGCTCCTGACATGTCCCGCACAGCGGGGCGGAGGCACACTGATGAACCCAAACGGACACCGTCTCCCCGCACCCGTGGCATCGCTGCGGAAGCACAGACCGCGATGGAACGCAGCTACCATCACAGCACTGCGACCACAGGTCCTGCCATACATCGCAGCACGCGTCCTGGAGCCCGAGCAAAGCCCCTGTCAGCGTGCGTGCTGTGGCACTACTGAGGAGGCTGCGCCTCGCCTCCTCCCACGTGGACACCGGGCGGAGTATCGGTCGTCCGTCGGGCATCTCCGGCAGGCTCTCAAGCAGCCGGGGCCACCGCGCCACCTTGGGGCTGCGCGTGCCATGCGCCAGGAGCTCCCAACCGTAGTCCCGCAAGACCTCCCCGATGACAACAACCCCGTCCTGCTCCGGGCCCCTGGCGGAAGCCAGAACCAAGCGTTGCCCTCCCGCCCGAGCCTCAATGACCGCCCCGAGACCCAGGGTGTCAAGGGTGTGACGGGCATCGGCAGCCACGTGGTTGTCCCCCTCTGGCAGAGAGAACATGGCCTCCGTGACTTGGCCTTGCGCGTCGTCGCCCTGTACCCGCGCCAGCTGCTTTGGGCCCACTAACACTGCCATGGACCGCTGCTCCGCGACCGCCGGTACGGCTCGTCGCAGCTGCCGGTCATATAGCCACAACGTACCCACGTCAAGTACGACAGCCACCGCCAGGACTGGGAGACCGCACAGAGGTTGCTGAAGGACTGGCAGCACCTCGCGAGGCCAGCCCATGACGTTCCCCACAGCTGGATGGTTGGCGTACACCTGGAGCCAGGGATCACTCTGGCCGTCAGGGTTTCTCACCTTGGTACCCCGCACCTGGGCCCAGGACTGCGCCGACACCACGCGGGACCACTCCCTGAATGCCGTGATGTCCCGCGCCACCCAGGAACCGATCCACCGGTCGAAGGCCTGCGCCACCGCCGCCATCCAGTGAGGGAACAAGGACAGGGCCTCGTCATGCTCGATGCACGACCGCGACACCAGCAGTGCGTGCAGCGGTGCCCTCTGAAAGGTTGCCCGCAGGTCGCCGGGGAGGCCGGCAAACGGGTTCCACGGCGGACGCTGCAGGATCCTCCCTGCCGGCGGGCAGAAGGGTGTGTCACCGCGCAGGAACGCGTATACCGCCCTCCTTCGATCTTGCATCGGCAGCTGCATGATCTGGGTGAGCCGATGGTTCCTGCGGGCATACACATCTTCCCCAATCTGGACCATGTCCTCCACAAAGAGCCTGGCCTTGGCAGGGCCCCGGGACGACGCCGCTCGCACCGCAGCGAACAGCCGCTTCAGGTCCCCGGCGACGACACCCGCCATCAGGGATTCTGCCCACCTGCAGCCGTGCTCCCTCCACGCCACGAACTCCACCGCCCTGTCCGTTAGGGGTAGCTCCGCCGTGAACTCCTCCACACGCCTGCACAGGAGACCAGCCACCTCCTCGTCCCGCGCACACAGTAGGCGCATGTGGCCGATGTCCTCCTCCGGCCCCCCACAGAAGATACAGGGGTGGGCTGGTATTGCCACACGCGTGAGCTTCTGTCTCCACCGTCGCATGACCTGCATGGTGGACAAGCGACCGTCACGTGCCCGCAGCATATTCCTGTGCGTTGGGCCGTGGTGCACAGCTCCCAGGGACATCGCCTCGCATGCGCCAGCCAGTGGCGTGTGCGCCCTGGTGCGTGCCGCTAGCGAACGCCACTCTACCTCCCGGACCTGCTGAAGGGCTTGCATGGATGGTACACGCGGCTCGAGCTCACCATTATCCCCCGGTACCAAGAGGATGGCGTGCTCCTTCGGCAGGACAAGATGGACTGGCGGGGCCATCGCACGGGCCGCGGCAGAGTCCGGTGCCTCAAGCGGGACCGCCGCCAAGTGCGAGCTCTGCCTCACCACCCAGTGGTGCGGCCCCCCAACTCGGCGCGGCAGCCGCCGCAGCCCCTCCACTATCCAGCTCAGCGCATGTTGATTGACCAGATGTGACGTCGGCCCCTTGATGCCACGGTACAGGGCCTCCTGCGCCCTGCGGAGATGCGCTCCTATGACGGACGCATCCACCACGTGTACCGTGCACACTGACGGGGGCGTGTGCAACAAGTACGCCGCCGCGCCAATGATCTCTGCCTCCGGGACCGTGCCGTAGATGGCACCCGTCCACGTGGGGATTCCGTGGCTGGCCACCGCCACATTTGTGGCGTCGTCTCCCTGGGGCGACGCGTCAGACGATGTGACTTTAGTCGCCACCGGCACCCAGCAGTACCGGTGGGGCTCTAGCCACGCCACGTCGGAGTGGGGGCTCTGCACCACCTTTCCCAGGGACGCCGCGCTGGAGGCCGTGAGCTCCGGGGACAGGACCACCCTCGGTCGATACACCGCATGTGGTCTCCAGGCCAGTTCACATCCGCAGACTAACTTTATGGCGTCCAGGGCGGTGGTGTATTCCGCCCCCCAAACCGTTGCGGAGCAGGAAGGCTGGTATACCACGACAGACCCCTGCTCCACTGCGCCACCACCACGCAAAGACGTGACGGCGACGTGCGGATCATGCGGCACGTTGGACATCCGGACCACTTCCGGGACCGAGCGCTCATCCGGATCCGGGATTGGGCCTGCCGGTAGCAGAAGAACAATTGCCCATTCGCTGCACTGGTGCACCGCCGCGCACGCCCTGGAAAACGCTGGCTGTCCGTGCACCACCCATAGTGGTGGCGGGTTTATGCCGCCCCCGGCGTGAGGAGTGAGTAGGGGGACGGACGCCGGATCGTCTTGCTGTTGGTAGCCCTCAAAGACGTCCCCCAACAGAAACAGGAGGGCGGCCAGCGGGACGAACGGCATGGACAGCCCCGGGTTGGCCGGGTCCCATCCTTCCTCCCTGTATCCGCCCACCACATACACGTCCCCCGCAGCGGACTGTCTATTGCGTTTGCTGGCCTTCTTTCGGCGCACTGGGTGAATGAGACGGTGAGTCAACGGACCGGGCAGCTGCGGCCGGAAGACGTCGCGAAGCCCCGTGAGCCACACGTGGTCCAGCTGGTGGGGCCCTACTCCCGCGTGCGGAAGGTGCAGGTGGTCCTCGTGGCACTCCTGTAGCTGGACCGCCCAGTGCCCAGGCGCAGGGCAGGGGAGTCGCGCATGCAGGAGGTCATTTGCAGGATCAGTCAGGGACTGCACTGCCGCATCTGTGCGGGGCCCCGAGAGAATGCAGATGTCCCTACCCTTGAAGGCGTAGGACTGGGATACCCACTTCCGCCCCGCCCACTGCACTTGCGGCAGATGGGCGTGTACACACGAGTACACCGACGATGGCATGAGAAGCCCCACGCGCAACGTCCCCATCGCCCTGAGCACCCTGACCACCCACGTATTGCCAGCGTGTGTGGCGAATGACTCAGAGGGCACCATGAACCGCCCGCACACTCCGTACTGCACGTGCATGTCTCGGAGCATGGCCCGCAGCTCATCACGGACCGTCATCGACCTGTGGTGGGTGAGCTGAGCCACGGTCGCCACGACGGAGTCGCGGCATATAACCTGGACATCTGCCAACCGTAGCCCATGACCTGACCGCACCGCCACGTTGGACAGGTCCTTGGGCAGCTTCTCGAACTGCAGGGCCGCAGCCTTGATGGCAGTATTCAGCTTGATCACCGCCTCCGCCGTGTCGGACAGGTAGGGCGCCGCGTACCGCACGATGCCTCCAACCACGGCCGCCATCACCTCATGAGGCACCGACGCCGGCCCCAGCGTGTTCTTGCACCAGCCCAGCAGGGCTTCACACCGGAGTACATGTTTCTCCTTCATGGTCGCCATCCCCCTGGGATCGAGGCGCAGGCCCAAGTATGGTACCGTGCCCTTGGCACGTAAGCATACCCATGGGGCCGCTGTGTCCCCCGGGTTCAGGTATACCATAATCGAGTGGATGCGAGCAGTACTGGCATAGGCGCATTTGCTCACGTTGAGGGACATGCCCATGTCAGTGAGATACCGCGCTATCATCGCCGCATACTCCAGGAATTGCGGCAGGGAGTGCGCTATCAGCAGGAGGTCATCACAGTACGCCTGTACCAGGGGTGGCACCGCGTGGCGAGCATCTCCCCGCGCCTTACAGGCAAGGCTCCGCAGGAGAGGCTCCAATAGGAGGAGGTAGAGCACAGCGCTCTCCGCACTGCCCTGCCGCAGGCCCCTGTGGAGCCGTATGCTCGTATCGTATATACATATATATATATATATATATATATATATATATATACATATATATATATACATATATATATATATATATATATATATATATATAGATATAGATATATATATATATATATATATATATATACATATATATATATATATATACATATATATATATATATATATATATATATATATATATATATATATATATATATATATATATATATATATATATATATATATATATATATATATATATATATATATATATATATATATATATATATATATATATATATATATATATATATATGTATATATATATATATATATATATATATATATATATATATATATATATATATATATATATATATATATGTATATATATATATATATATATATATATATATATATATATATCCTCCAATCTACACCCCTCTCCCAACTCTAGGTGGCTCCACCACACGGCTCTAAGGTACGTGCGAAGGGCACAAAGTGGTGCATACATGTGGTGCAAGGGGCTAAACTCGGTCAAAACGGGCTCAAAACGGGCTCAAAACACATGTTTGAGCATCCCAGATGGTCCGAGATCACTTTTGGGAAAACGCGTTTTTGACCCATTTTTGGTCCCAAAATGGCCCTTTTTCAAGGCATTTTGGGATTTTCCATGAGCCAAAACCCGTCGCCACGGGCTCAAAATGGGCTAAAACCACTTGTTTGAGCATCATAAATGGTCCAGGATCACTTTTGGAAAAACGCGTTTTTGACCCATTTTTGCCCCATTGTTGGTCCCAAAACGGCCCATTTTCAAGGCATTTTGGGATTTTCCATGGCCCAAAACGCGCCACGAAGGGCTCAAAACGGCCTAAAAACACTTGTTTGAGCATCCCAAGTGGTCTAGGAACAACTTTGGAAAAACCCATTTTTTTTCGCCCCGGGGACCCTGGTGGACCCACCGTTGGCCCCCACTGTGCGTGGGCTGGCCGGCCCTCCAGCTGCACCAACTGACCACTAGTACCGGGGTCTACGTGTCTCGTTGGGCGAGTCTGAGGCTTCGAAACCATAAAAAGTGGGGGGTTGCGGGTGGACTAGGTGCCCTCGGAATTCGTTTTTGAGCCACGTAGCCCAAGATACGGCCCGTTCTTGGTTTCGGGGTGCTGGTGCACATTGCGCAGTTTTTGGGGCTTTTTGGCGCCTTTTTGGGCCGTTTCTCGGACATATCGTGGAGTTAGAGGGCACGAAAGGTCCCTTGGTCACGAGAAAGTCAATTCGCACGTGGAGTGTAGCAGCCGTTTGCCTTCGTTTGGCTGTTTTGTACCCTTACTAGGGCCGTTATGAGCGAAAAAAGGCTGTTTTTGGCCCAAAATAACGCAGATTTGGGAGGGCACCTCCCGACTTGGCGCCACCGCCCCGGGCCGCCAGCGGTGAGTTTTTGGCTCCAAACTTGGATTTGGCAAGGCCACCACCTAGGCTCCAAGATGGCTACATGGGGGCAAGATCCGAAGCGTTGGGACGGAGCAATGGCCAAAACGGCACGGAGACGTGTTGTTGTTGTTGCTTGTTGTTGCTTGTTGTTAGCTAAATTTAAGGGGAGAGGGGTGTAGTAATATATATATATATATATGTGTGTATATGTATATGTATATATATTATATATATATATATATATATATATATAGTCATAGTCATAGTCATAACCACTTATCATGCCGTCTACTGGAGTTACCGGGCATCTCGCGCCGACAGGTGGTTCCTGCCTCGCTCGATCCCGTGGGTCCCAGGGCTGCCTGAGGTGGCCCACAGCATGACGGAGGACCCAGAGGACCGGGGATACCGGTCAACCACGCTTTGGGGGCAGTGGCAACTGCAAAGCGTTAGCATTAGCAACGGCGACGGACGGTGGCCCGTTTGTTCGCCGGGGGTAAGGGGGCAAGGCAAAGCAGCGCAGCAGCATCGCAACAAGCAGAAAGCAAGGGCATCTCTGTCCGTCGCAAAGCGGCAACCAAGGAACAAAGCAGCACGCATGCGGCGAAGCGAGAGCTGACCCTCCGTCGTTCGCGCACCCCCGCCACCGTGGAGACATCCATCACCCATGACCCCATGGAATCCATTGCCGTCTGCGTCCTCGAAACTGCCCACCACCCCTGACTCCACGTATCCCTCTGCCAGCACGCAATAGCCCGTATGTGCATAGCCAGGATTTCTGGGAGGCTCCAGCCTAGCCTGGCCCTCAGCTTTCATCGCCCCCATGTCTCCACATTGTACGCCATCTTCCCACCGCACCAGTCCCCTAGTATAGTACAGAAACACGTTACCAACTCCACGTCCCCGTGGCCCTGAGCTGCTCCCACACCCCAGATATATACCACGCCGGCACCCCATGTCAGGGGCCAGCTCCCAATCTGCTTCGAGGTATCCACTTGCCCACATATAATATATCTTGAGGGTCTACAGGGGGGGACGCCGGCCGCTACGCGACGGGAGTGGCGCAACCCGTGAATTTCGCTGGCTGGGATTCGGGCTAGTGGGTGCCGTAGCTTGGTTATCGACCCCCTGTAGGGGTACCCACCAGAGGCTCGCCCCGGGCCGTGGTAACCAGGTGCACCTCATCTGGCCCACATACATTGCCCTGGCGCCTACCCTTGACCCTTACCTGCACTGATTGGCCAGCTTCCGTGGTTGCGCCTCTTCCGCCACAGCAGCGGCCAGGCCTCAGGTTCGGCCCCCACCGACGACGTGGGGAGCCTACTTATAGCATTGGCCCGCGCGTCACCCCCCGGACCACTCAGCATGCCGCTTCTCTGCCCCCCTCGCCTCTAGCCGACCGGACTGGCGCCCCCCAGGGGTAAGCCGTTACAGTGGTGAGGCGACCGCATACTCTTCGCTACGACGCCACGCAGTACCGCTGTTGCCACGCCGACGCCACCTGCGAGCCGCCACGACACGCACCACCGCAACCACAAGGCCATGGTCAGAGGTTAGACTATGTACATGCGCGCAGGCACAGTCCCTCTAGTTTGTTAACGGGGCCAGGGCATGCCCCCGCGCTCCCCCTGAGTTGTTAGAGGGGTCAGGGGGACACCCCAGTACCGCCCTGCAACCCCGTAGCACCCCCACTGTACGGCCCTCCAGTACCGCCGCGCACCCTCACCATACGGTCCCCAGTACCGCCGCGCATACCCCCACGACGCCAGTACACCGTCATCTGGAACTTCCCCGCTGCTCCCCCACTGTACGATTCCCCAGTACCGCCGCATACCCCCACCGTACGGATCCCAGTACCGCCGCGTTTACCCCCAAGACTCCAGTACGCCGTCACCTGGAACTCCACGTGCCCCCCGTGAGTGCCCCTCCCAGGCTGCCACGCCATCCCCACGACGGCCGCCGTACTGTCCCCCTGACGACCCCACTGTCATATCCTTCCACGCACACATCTTCGCCTCGTCGCCGCTCCCGGGGCCTGCAGGCTGACCCCGCAACACCGTGTAACACTCCCAGGGGGCGCCGCAACGCCGTAACCCCCAGACAACCCCGTGCACCCCCGCTGTATCCCGAGCAACCACTCCCACTACTGCCGTAGCCGGGCCGCCAGTAGAGACCCCGGTGCCATGGGAATACCCTACAGGGGTTTGGGCCTTATTACCCTGGTCGCGACGACCCATGACACCTCACTGTTGTACGCGGCGACCCGGGGCAGGCGGGTGAAGCATCCCCGTCCGACCCTCATGCACGGGGGCAGTACGGCTCACCATCAGGCCGGCACGACCTGTCACATCGCGTTGGCCGTCATACGCCGCCTGCCAGTACCGCACAATCAGACCGCGAAGGCTCTGCTTCTCAGGCGCTACCCCTTCCGCTGCGTCCAGCGTAGGGACGGTAGCTGGTGCACCCACAATTCCCAACCCCATCAATCTGCACCCCCGGCCCCCACCACGCCGTCACCATTTCCTCCGCGATGCCACAACCAGAGTATCCGTGAGTCGCCCTCCAGAGCCGCCCACCACAGCATCAGGGGCAGGGCCGCAGACGGCGCTCCAGGGCACCGTACCCCTTCCACTCGGACGCTCTTCAGGCCATCCTGGATAGTCTTCCAGGCACTTGAGGACATCTGCCCAGAGTGCCGCAGTGCCCACCTCGCCTTAGGCCACCCCCTATCGGCACGCTCCTTACATGTCCCGCACAGCGGGGCGGAGGCACATTGATGAACCCAAACTGACACCGTTTCCCCGCACCCGTGGCATCGCTGCGGAAGCACAGACCGCGATGGAACGCAGCTACCCTCACAACACTGCGACCACAGGTCCTGCCATACATCGCAGCACGCGTCCTGGAGCCCGAGCAAAGCCCTCGCCAGCGTGCGTCTTGTGGCACAACTGAGGAGGCTGCGCCTCGCTTCCTCCCATGTGGACACCGGGCGGAGTATCAGTCGCCCGTCGGGCATCACCGGCAGGCTCTCAAGCAGCCGGGGCCACCGCGCCACTTTGGGGCTGCGCGTGCCATGCGCCAGGAGCTCCCAACCGTAGTCCCGTAAGACCTCCCTGATGACATCAACCCCGTCCTGCTCCGGGCCCCTGGCGGAAGCCAGAACCAAGCGTTGTCCTCCCGCCCGAGCCTCAATGACCGCCTCGAGGCCCAGGGTGTCAAGGGTGTGACGGGCATCGGCAGCCACGTGGTCGTCCCCTTCTGGCAGAGTGAACATGGCCTCCGTGACGTGGCCCTGCGCGTCGTTGCCCTGTACCCGTGCCAGCTGCTTGGAGCCCACTAACACTGCCATGGACCGCTGCTCCGTGACCGCCGGTACGGCTCGTCGCAGCTGCCGGTCATACAGCCACAACGTACCCACGTCAAGTACGACAGCCACCGCCAGGATTGGGAGACTGCACAGAGGTTGCTGAAGGACTGGCAGCACCTCGCGAGGCCAGCCCATGACGTTCCCCACAGCTAGATGGTTGGCGTACACCTGAAGCCAGGGATCACTCTGGTCGTCAGGGTTTCTCACCTTGGTACCACGCACCTGGGCCCACGACTGCGCCGACACCACGCGGGACCACTCCCTGAACGTCGTGATGTCCCGCGCCACCCAGGAACCGATCCACTGGTCGAAGGCCTGCGCCACCGCCGCCATCCAGTGAGGGAACAAGGACAGGGCCTCGTCATGCTCGATGCACGACCGCGACATCAGCAGTGCGTGCAGCGGTGCCCTCCGAAAGGTTGCCCGCAGGTCGCCAGGGAGGCCGGCAAACGGATTCCACGGCGGACGCTGCAGGATCCTCCCTGCCGGCGGGCAGAAGGGTGTGTCACCGCGCAGGAACGCGTATACCGCTCTCCTTCGATCTTGCATTGGCAGCTGCATGATCTGGGTGAGCCGATGGTTCCTGCGGGCATACACATCTTCCCCAATTTGGACCATGTCCTCCACAAAGAGCCTGGCCTTGGCAGGGCCCCGGGACGACGCCGCTCGCACCGCAGCGAACAGCCGCTTCAGGTCCCCGGGGACGACACCCGCCATGAGGGATTCAGTCCACCTGCAGCCGTGCTCCCTCCACGCCACGAACTCCACCGCCCTGTCCATCAGGGGTAGCTCCGCCGTGAACTCCTCCACACGCCTGCACAGGAGCCCGGCCACCTCCTCGTCCCGCGCACACAGTAGGCGCATGTGGCCAATGTCCTCCTCCGGCCCCCCACAGAAGATACAGGGGTGGGCTGGTATTGCCATACGCGTGAGCTTCTGTCTCCACCGTCGCATGACCTGCATGGTGGACAAGCGACCGTCACGTGCCCGGAGCATATTCCTGTGCGTTGGGCCGTGGTGTACAGCTCCCAGGGGCATCGCCTCGCAGGTGCCAGCCAGTGGCGTGTGCGCCCTGGTGCGAGCCGCTAGCGAACGCCACTCTCTCGGATCTGCTGAAGGGCTTGCATGGATGGCACACGCGGCTCGAGCTCACCATTATCCCCCGGCACCAAGAGGATGGCGTGCTCCTTTGGTAGGACAAGATGGACAGGCGGGGCCATTGCACGGGCCGCGGCAGAGTCCGGTGCCTCAAGCGGGACCGCCGCCAAGTGCGAGCTCTGCCTCACCACCCAGTGGTGCGGCCCCCCAACTCGGCGCGGCAGCCGCCGCAGCCCCTCCACTATCTAGCTCAGTGCGTGCTGGTTGACCAGATGTGATGTCGGCCCCTTGATGCCACGGTACAGGGCCTCCTGCGCCCTGCGGAGATGCGCTCCTATGACGGACGCATCCACCACGTGTACCGTGCACGCTGACGGGGGCGTGTGCAACAAGTACGCCGCCGCGCCAATGATCTCTGCCTCCGGGACCGTGCCGTAGATGGCACCCGTCCACATGGGGATTCCGTGGCTGGCCACCGCCACGTTTGTGGCGTCGTCTCCCTGGGGCGACGCGTCAGACGATGTGACTTTAGTCGCCACCGGCACCCAGCAGTACCGGTGGGGCTCCAGCCACGCCACGTCGGAGTGGGGGCTCTGCACCACCTTTCCCAGGGACGCCGCACTGGAGGCCATGAGCTCCGGGGACAGGTCCACCCTCGGTGGATACACCGCATGCGGTCTCCAGGCCAGGTCACATCCGCAGACTGACTTTATGGCGTCCAGGGCGGTGGTATACTCCGCCCCCCAAACTGTTGCGGAGCAGGAAGGCTGGTATACCACCACAGACCCCTACTCCACTGCGCCGCCATCACGCAACGACGTGACGGCGACGTGCGGATCGTGCGGCACGTTGGACATCCGGACCACTTCCGGGACCGAGTACTCATCCGGATCCGGGATTGGGCCTGCCGGCAGCAGAAGAACAATTGCCCACTCGCTGCACTTGTGCACCGCCGCGCACGCCCTGGAAAACGCTGGCCGCCCGTGCACAACCCACAGTGGTGGCGGGCTTATGCCGCCCCCGGCGTGAGGAGTGAGCAGGGGGACGGACGCCGGATCGTCTTGCTGTTGGTATCCCTCAAAGACGTCCCCCAACAGAAACAGGAGGGCGGCTAGCGGGACGAACGGCATGGACAGCCCCGGGTTGGCCGGGTCCCATCCTTCCTCCCTGTATCCGCCCACCACATACACGTCCCCCGCAGCGGACTGCCTATTGCGTTTGCTGGCCTTCTTTCGGCGCACCGGGTGTATTAGCCGGTGAGTCAACGGACCGGGCAGCTGCGGCCGGAAGACGTCGCGAAGCCCCGTGAGCCACACGTGGTCCAGGTGGTGGGGCCCTACTCCCGCGTGCGGAAGGTGCAGGTGGTCCTCATGGCACTCCTGAAGCTGGACCGCCCAGTGCCCGGGCGCATGGCAGGGGAGCCGGGCATGCAGGAGGTCATTTGCGGGATCAGTCAGGGACTGTACTGTCGCATCTGTGCGGGGCCCCGAGAGAATGCGGATGTCCCTACCCTTGAAGGTAAAGGATTGGGACATCCACTTCCGCCCCGCCCACTGCACTTGCGGCAGATGGGCGTGTACACACGAGTACACCGACGATGGCATGAGAAGCCCTACGCGCAACGTCCCCATCGTTCTGAGTACCCTGTCCACCCACGTATTGCCAGCGTGCGTGGAGAATGACGCAGAGGGCACCATGAACTGCCCGCACACTCCGTACTGCACGTGCATGTCTCGGAGCATGGCCCGCAGCTCATCCCGGACTCTCGTCGACCTGTGGTGGGTGAGCTGAGCCATGGTCGCCACGACGGAGTCGCGGCATATAACCTGGACATCCGCCAACCGTAGCCCATGACTTGACCGCACCGCCACGTTGGACAGGTCCTTGGGCAGCTTCTCGAACTGCAGGGCCGCAGCCTTGATGGCAGTATTCAGCTTGATCACCGCCTCTGCCGTGTCGGACAGGTAGGGCGCCGCGTACCGCACGATGCCTCCAACCAGAGCCGCCATCACCTCATGAGGCACCGACGCCGGCCCTAACGTGTTCTTGCACCAGCCCAGCAGAGCTTCACACCGGAGTACATGTTTCTCCTTCATGGTCGCCATCCCCCTGGGATCGAGGCGTAGGCCCAAGTATGGTACCGTGCCCTTGGCACGTAAGCATACCCATGGGGCCGCCGTGTTCCCTGGGTTCAGGTATACCATAATCGAATGGATGCGAGCAGGATTGGCATAGGCGCATTTGCCCACGTTGAGGGACATGCCCATGTCAGTGAGATACCGCGCTATCGCCGCCGCATACTCCAGGAATTGCGGCAGGGAGTGCGCTATCAACAGGAGGTCATCACAGTACGCCTGTACCAGGGGTGGCACCGCATGGCGAGCATCTCCCCGCGCCTTGCAGGCGAGGCTCCGCAGGAGAGGCTCCAAAAGGAGGAGGTAGAGCATAGCGCTCTCCGCACTGCCCTGCCGCAGGCCCCTGTGGAGTCGTATGCTCGGCGTCGGGCCGTGCGCGGTGATGATGCGCACCAGAGACCCGCAGCTGAGGGTGTGAAAGAGCCTGATGAGCTCCTCCGGGACACCCATGTGGCGCAGGAGGAGCGCTAGCGCTCCGTGCGGCGCTGTGTCAAAAGCTTTTGACACATCGAAGGCCAGGACGTGGTTTTCCTCCAGCCCACGCTTCAGCCTGCGCTGGGCCAGGAACACCGGGGCAGCCGCCGTGGAGCCCGGCATGGCTCCGAACTGCCAGTCCGCGGCCAGTCCCTTGCGTGCCAGAACAGCTGTGAACCTCCGCATAAGGGGAGTCATGAGCATTCGCATGTCCTGCTGCCCCAGCGCTATCGGCCTGTACTCGTCCAGGTTGCCCGTGGTTGTGCCCTTGGGCATCAGCCAGATAATGGCCTCGTGCCAGGACTCCGGGACGTCCGCACCCCGCAGGATTGCCCTGTACGCATGCACCAGGAGCCCCTGCACCGGTTCAGGCAGCTCTGCTATGAGGGCAGCCGTGACCCGGTTGGACCCCGGAGCTTTGTCGTCCGCCACGGCCTGCCTCACGGCGTCTTTAAGGTCCTGCATGGTGTAGTCCTGTACCGACCTCCATTCCTCTGGCACCCCTTTGGGAATGTGGGCCCGGACCAGCCGCTCGAAGGCCGGCAGGTTCACTGGCCGCTTGGCGTACAGCGCCTCCCAATACCTCTGGACCTCACCGATGACGTCCGAGGCCTCCAAGAGCACCTTCTCCGACTCGCGGACGCGTACGGACCATAGGCCTGACGGGGCATAGTTCACCACGTTGATGGCCCCCCGTATCGCCGTCCATCGGAGCTGCAGATCCGGTACCCTGCCCCGCCAGTAGTCCTTGATGGACCGGCGCCTGTTGCTCCTGAGGACATCCCGCAGCTCCTCCACGCGTGTCTCCAGCTGGTGGAGCTGATGGTCCAATGCGGCACGCAGGTCCTCTACCGAGGCGGGGCACAGGTCGGGGTCCACTCGCCGGAGGTGGTGTAGCAGGGCAGTCGCTTCCTGGGAGTGGAGTCCGGCCGCCGCCGCGTCCCGTTGCCACAGCTGATGGGCGCGCCAGGCCAGGGCCTGCTGATCCGAGAGGACCTGGTCCAACGACGCCTCCGTTTCCGTCTGCCCGTACGGGTACTGCGGGTCCACGCCTGAAGGCATGCGCACTCCCGTGACCCTGGACACGTCATCACGGAAAGCGTAGAGCAGGTCAAAGACCGCTTGCACCTCCGACGTGCCCATGGTGGCAGTGTCCTGGTCCGACGAGAGCCACGCCTGTAGCCGCCGATCCCCGCAGGCCTTCTGCAGTAACGCCGCTGCCGCCTCACGAACCCCCGGGGAGTCCGGGCGTATGGCATGCAGCCTGCCCTGGGCGTGCGAGTAGGCCATCCTGGTGACCCTCTCCTTGCCGGCCACCGCCAGTGGGATGTCCAGGACCACAGGGCCATGATCCGACCCCAGTGACGCAGGAGACCGCCCCGGCGCCAAGTGAGGGCGCTCACGCGCCGCCCATGGGACCAGAGGCGAGTTTAGAAGGAAGGAGTCCAGTCGGTGCCCTGCCCTCGTGGGCCTCCTGTCCTCCTCCCGTTCCGGGCCTGCCCTGTGGAAACCACACTGTTCCCACAGGGCTTGGAACCTCCTCGTGGTAGGGTGCCACGGGGACTCCAGCCACACGTTGAAGTCCCCTCCGAGGAGCACGGCCCTGGTGCCTCCCGCGCTCTTGGCCGCCGCGTACATGGCCACGTCAGCCCAGAAGGACGCCTTAGACGCCCAGGAGTCGCCGCCGCTACCCGGGCCGTGGACGTTGATGACCGTGAGGGTGCCACCTGCGGTCACCACGTCGAGGGCCATGGCCTTGCCTGGCACGATGTCCACGATATCTCGAACTTCCTCCGCGGCGAACACGTCCGCCCGAAGGGCAATCAAGAGCCCGCCGCGCACCGCTGCCGCCGACGCGGCCTGGGCATCCACCCCTGGGTACGCATGATACCCGTGGTGACGCCATTGGTTCTCGGAGTGCACCACACCTTGTGGGTCCTGCAGGCCGGTCTCCTGGAATGGGCCCAGGATGGCACCCTCGGCCTTCATGATGCCCGCCGCCACCGCTTCACCGTCGAGCATACCTGGGGCCACTGGTACGCCGTCCCCCCGCATCGAGCCCTGGACGTTCCAGGACACCGCCGCTCGGGTGTCGGAGGCTGGGCCCCTTCATGGCTGCACGTGAGGATCGGGGCCCCCCGCCGGATCCGGATCACTGGACGGAGAGGGGCCACCAGCAGGTTCAGGGGGACCATCCGCACCCGGCGCGGGCGGCCGGCGAGGTGGCCCCTGACCCCGTGGGCCTCCGCCCGAGGCGGTCGTCGCTTGCTGAGACCCGGCAGATGCGGCGGGCTCCCCCTCTCCCTGTCCGCCGGATGTACTTGCCGCCGTACTCCCCGTTGAAGACACTGCCCCACTCCGTGCTGCAGACCCAATCGCCCCAGATCGCGCCGCCGACGACGATGCCCCGCGCTCCGCCGCAGGGCGGGCACCCGTGGGCAGCGTGAGCGCTCTGGACCCCGCCTGGGCCGACGCGAAAGGCCCTGCCTGGCCCCCCGGCATAACGCCAGCCAGCATGGCCAGCGCCTGGTCCCGTTGCGCCGGATCACCCGCATGGTCCCGTTGGATGTGGTCCAGCAGGTCCTTGGGGTGGAGGTGGGTGGGCCGGCAGTGCTTGCCAGCTCTCCATGTGCAATGACCAGCCCCATCCAGCCGAGACCAGGGGCAGACGTTGATCGCCTTTGTCCCACGCTGCTCCGTGGCCAAGTCACCGCCGAAGTGCTGCAGCACGTACCGAATGTTGGCATAGGCGCCATGCTGAGGCGGGGGGCTGCTCTTGGGCGGCGGCTTGGGCGCCGCTTTCGGGGCCTGCCTCGCCGCCGCGGCCGGGGGTGCCGCAGGCCGTACTGGTGGCACGCTTGGTGGTTGCGGAAGGTGCAGCATTCCCCCCACGGGAAACTGCTCCTCCACCCAGCGGCGCCACGCGTCGGCGAACTTCTCCCGGTCGCCCTCGACCTTCCACCAGGACGTGGAGAACGCCCGGAGCCACGGCCCCATGTTCTCCGCCATGACCAGGCGGAGGGCATCTCCTCCGCTCTGCCGGCGGAAGCGTGTCGCGGCCGCGCCTGTCACGGTCCCTTGGAGGTACAGCACGTCGCCCCCGTTGCCACTCAGTGCACTAAGGTGCAGGGCCTCCAGGTCGGCGGGGCCGACCGTGAGCACCGTGCTCTCTCCGCGATCGTACAGGCGCAGCGCCGAGGAGTGGGGCTCCAACGCCGCCACAACCCAATACCACGCCCGCTACGCGCCATGCAGCAGTGCCAGCGAGGCTGCCGGCCTGTTGCTGGAGGACTGCGCCGCCGGGGCCCTGGGGAGGGCCGCCGCGTGACCCTGCAGCGCCCTGCACATGCCAGCTGCATGCTGAGCCTGCCACACGTTGCTCGGGGCTACGGGCCAGACGTCCTGCCCTTGGATCACCGGCGGCCGCGTGACCTCCACGAAGACCGCTGGCGCCGGCGGGATGTCCTCGGCCGTGCACCTGTGCGCCCTGCGCACAGGCCCCAGCCCACTGAGGCACTCCCGGAACACCTGGTAGCAGGCCGGGCCCCTGGACTGCTGCCTCCTGAGCCGGCACGCGGTGACTACGACCCACTCCAGTCCCCCTGCTTCCACCCGAACACAGGCCCAATACTCCGCCCCCTCCCACACCACCAGCCGCCCCATATCCGCCATGCCCACCGCATGGGTGGAAGGCACGCTCTCCACCCTCAGCCACCGCTTGGCGCTTTCTTCCCACGGCTGGGGGGCATGCATCCGCTGCTGCTGCATCGCGTCCTGCACGTGATGCAGGGACACCGTCGCCAGCATGGACATCCCCCCGTCCGCCGCCGCCGCCATACACAGCAGGGCATGTTGCATGCGCGCCCCGGGCAGCCCCACGTTGTGCGGGACGTTCGCCAGGTCCAAGGGCGTGCGGGGCGCCGGCAGGGCCTCCAACACCGCTGCAGGCAGCTCCCCCAGGGACGGCAGACGCGCGATGGGCCCCATGTCCCTGTTGAGGACCACCGCCGCCACCCAACGCCTGTCCAGCGCGGACAGGAGGTTGCCCGGCCTCGGCACCCTGAGGAGGGTACCGACGGCGGACATGAGGGCGCACACGCCACAGTCCTTGGTGTTGCCGGCCGGCTGCTGCACCTGTGCCGCCCGGGCCTCCGCCAGCAGATGCTCCTCACCCGGCCATCCCGCCCTCTGGCCCCTGGGTGCCATGCGCATCGTCCGGACCGCCATGTCCCACGTGTGCGGCCATTGGGGCGGGGCCCCCGACACCACAGGCCGGCCCAGCGGGTCCACGGCCAACCGCATGTCAGGGGCCACGAGGTGGTGGGCCGTCCAGTGCCGCATGCCCGGCGTCTCCAACCGGTCGAGGTACACCGCCTCTGAGCCCCCCAGCCCGACGTACCTTGCAATGAGGAGGGCAGCCGGGGTTTGGTCGTGCCGCTGGCCCTCGCACCCCTCCCTCGGGAGCATCATGGCGTGGGGGGCCAGGCACTGCACCACGTCGGCTGCCAGCGCGACCACGTCGTCGCTGAGCTCCACCCCATGGTCCGCGGCCACCAGGAAGTGGTGCCTGGGCTTGGAGTACACGTGCTCCAGGGCGCCCCGCAACTCTTCTGGCGGGGGAGAGGCGTCTCCGCAGCCCTGCAGCCATGGGAGTGCGCCCGGGAGATGCCGCCCTGCCCCTCCTGACCAGACGGCGGCCTTAAGGACCGGCAGGTCCCGCCAGACAGCCCTAGCGACCGGATCGCGCCAGGGCTGTGGCTTGTTTGCACCCCACTGGAGGACGGCCACCACAGCATGCGTGGTCAGGGGCTCTGCCGTGAGCTGCAACGCTGTCCCCCCGTCGGTCTCGATCACCGTGCCCCTTGGGGCAGTGAAGACGTGGCCATCGGCCCCACGGACCGCCACCCATCCCCACAAGACCGCCACGGTCTCCCAGCTGGGGTGGTTGGTTCTCCTGGGCGGGACCACCACCGGCGGGGACGGGCCGTTGGCGGCCCACACGCGCCATTCCACTCCCACCAGACGCTCGTGACCAGGGGGCCGGTACACCTGGGGCCACGGTCTGGGAGCTGGCGATGGACAGCGGTCCACACATCAGCCCCGCCAGCCCGCGTGAACTGGAGTCCCCCCAGGATGTCCCCGTCCACAGGGCTGGGGAGGCGGGCGGTGCGAACTTCCAGCCCCTGACCCAGGCGAAGCCCTGGCCCCTCTCGGTCTCCCAGCAGCGAGACCTCCGGGTCTGTGGCCGCAAGACGAGCCGCCACTGCGGGGAGATGCAGGGAGACAGTCCACGGCTGGACTGAGACGGGCTCGCGTGGGAGGTCACGGCAGGCCGCCACAGCACTGCCATCCCTCGCCCAGGTGAGCGCCCTGTCCCACCACTGCGCCCACGCACCCGGCGCTGCCGGCAACGACCAGGTCAGGTACGTCACGACCGCCTTAGCCTGCCACTCGCGAGGGTCCATGCCGGCGGGGTGTGTGTGCCACGTGCACACCCATCCCAGATTGGCTTCCTGGACGGCGACCACGTCCCTCCACGGGACCACCGGGAACGGAGTGAGCAGGGCCGCCATGCCACATGGCAACGCCACCGCCCACTCGGTCAGGCCCCCACTCTCCACCGCATACCCCACCGCCGGGAGCCCTCCCCCTTGCGCCTTTACCACCGCTTCCTGTAGCAACGTTCCGTGGCCCCGGCCGTGGTCCTGGCTGCGGTCCAGGCTGAGGGCCCCCATACGGGCCATGGCCTGGAGGATCAGGAGTAATTCCTGGGGTACTCCCCGCGGCACCGGCGGCTGGGGGTTGGCTTACCGGCAGGCATCTGCCCGCATGCACCACCCCTTGGCCCAGTGCCTGCAGGTTTCCACCTCCCCCGTCTTCGGCCCAGCCTTATCCGCCACCCCCAGCTCCCGTGGACCCACCTCACACGCCTCCTTCGCCCCCACGATCACCAGCTCCTCGTCCTGCTCCCCGGCGCCCTGTGCCTCTTCACCCTTGAACTCCGGCTCCTCGTCCTGCTCCATGGCGACTTGTGCCTCCTCACCCGTCCTGCGTTGGTCCTCCTCCTCCAGTGCCTCCGTCGTCGGCGGCGGGCCCGCAGCATCCGTGAACTTCGCCAGGGCCGCCGCCACAATGGCCTGCACGTCCACCTCCTCCCCGGCCACCTCCGGCTTATCCTGCTGCTGCTCCTCCCCCGTGGGTTGCTCTTGCCCCACCCCGTCACCGCCACGGCCTGCTTCCTCGTCACCCCCCACCGGGATCGCGTGTTCGGAGCCCTGGGGGGCGGCGCTCCCGTCGAGGCGCGTGCCCACCACCACCAGCAGCTTGAGGTCACCGCCGCGGCTCTCAAGGCGGTAGCTGCTGGTGGCGGGGACGAGGACCGCCCCATCCCCGGTCAGCAGGAAGGCGGTCCGCGTCGAACACGACCTCTGCACCCTCACGGTGCAACGCCACCAGGAGCACATGGGACCCCAGCGCCTGGGGTGTGAGGGGCCGCTCGGCCTGCTCGCGACGCCAAGCGTCAGCCCCACCTCGCCACAAGGCCACGTACAGGCCTTCTTCCCGCCGCACGTCCTCCAGCCCTGCCTCGCCCAGCAGGCGCCCCACGGACAGGCGCACCGACAGGGGGAGGCCTTCCTGGGGCTCGGCCGCCCGCACATCACCGGGGTGGTGACCCAGGACCGCCGCATCCCCCAGTTGGACACAGCGGACCTGGCCGTTGTCCGGGGACGCTGCCGCCAGGGCCATCTCCCGGGCGACCTGCCCTGGGCGCTGGAGCTCATAGCGCTCCAGGGCGTCCGCCAGCATCCCTGCCTCCCGCTGCCCCGTGCTCGTGAGGCGGTGCCTGTGGGCGCCCTCGGCCGCATGGTACCTGCAGTGCCGCCGCTCACAGCTTCCCAGGGGAGGGGTCGGCACCGCAGTGGGCATGGGCCGCAGCGGCTCGTTGGCCGGGTCCTCGTCCATGCCGGCGTAGACGTCGGGCCCGGCGTCGTACTCAAACATAAGGGCCAGCGCCGACTCGCCGGGCCCGTATGCCTCCTCGTCCCCCTCGCACTCCTCCTCCTGCTCCCCCTCCACCCCTTCTCCATCCGCGACCGCCGCCGGCGGCGTGTCCGGTCGCGGCGGGAAGGGCGCCAGAGGCCGCTCGTCAGCGCCTCCGCCCCTTGCCGCCTCCACCGCGTCCAGCCGTGCCCGCAGGTTGGCGGGCAGGCGGGCCCAGCTGGTGCCCGCATGGAGATCCATGCGGTACGCCAGCCCCGCCGGACACGGCTCACCGGGTGCCACCTGGCGCCACTCCCGCCACTCCCACATCCAGCCCTCCACTCCTTCCCCCTTGGCACGTCCCCCACTGGGCTCCACAACCCCGCCGCCCTCCGCCGGCGTGTGCGCCTTCGGCACACCCCGCCCCGCGTCCTGTCCCCCCAAAGAAACCGCCTCCGCCGGCGTCTCCTTGGCCCCTTCCGTCCTCGGGGCGACAGCCGCGAGCGCCTGCGCTATCAGCTCGCCGGCGTCAGCCCCTGCCGGCGCGGCTCCCCCACTCCCCACGGCTGTCCGCCGGTACTCCTCCAGGGCCTGCGCGAGCAGCTCGCTGATGTCTCGCGGGCCAGCCACTGCCGCCTCCTGCGCTGCATCCCCCTCTCGTTCCCCCGCCGTAGTCCTCCCCATGGGGGCCGCGCCCTGCATCCCATGCGTCGGGGGTAGACCCCCACCCTGCACCACTGGCTCAGGGTCCGTCGGCACCACGGGCGGGGCTTCGCGCGGCACGGCTGGGTCCGGCATCTGGACCGTCCGCGGTGGTGACCCCGCCGCGGGAAACTCCGGCTGGGGCACCGCCAGGGGTGGCGCGGCCGCAGGTGCCCCCATTCTCCTCGCCTCGCCAGGGGGCACGCCACGTGCCTCCCCTTGCGACACCCCCTGCTGTTGGGCGCCCCGCCCCGGCCCAGGTGCCGGTACCGGTACCGGCACCGGCATTGTGTGCTGAGGCACCGGCCGTGAGTGCTGCTGGGGCAGGGGGTGAGGGTACACCACATGCAGGTGCGGACGGTGATGGTGATGGTGATGGTGAGGGTGGACGGGGTGCTGCGGCACAGCCCCTTGCGACACCCCCTGCTGTTGGGCGCTCCGCCCCGGCCCAGGCACCGGTACCGGTTCCGGCACCGGCATTGTGTGCCGAGGCGGACGTGAGTGCTGCTGGGGCAGGGGATGTGGGTACTCCACATGCTGGTGCGGACGATGATGGTGATGGTGATGGTGAAGGTGGACTGGGTGCTGTGGCACAGCCCCTTGCGACATCCCCTGCTGCTGGGCGCTCCGCCCCGGCTCAGGCACCGGTACCGGTTCCGGCACCGGCATTGTGTGCTGAGGCGGCCGTGAGTGCTGCTGGGGCAGGGGATGCGGGTACTCCACTTGCTGGTGCGGAAGGTGATGGTGACGGTGATGGTGAAAGTGGACGGGGTGCTGTGGCACAGCCCCTTGCGACACCCCCCGCTGCTGGGCGCTCTGCCCCGGCTCAGGCACCGGTACCGGCTCCGGCACCGGCACTTTGTGCTGAGGCGGCCGTGGGTGCTGCTGGGGCAGGGGATGCGGGTACTCCACATGCTGGTGCGGACGGTGATGGTGATGGTGTTGGTGTAGGTGGATGGGGTGCTGTGGCACAGCCGCCAGTTGGTGGTGATGGTGAAGATGGACGGGGGGCGGTGGCACAGCTGTCGGGTGTACGTGTTGGTGTGGGAAGTGATGCTGCATCATGGGGAACCCGACGGGTTGATGAAGTAGGTGATGGAGATGGAGTTGGTGGTGGTGGTGAGTCCCAAAGGGCGGGATGGGCATGGGCCCGAGGCCTGGGGGCGGCGGCATCGGAAACGCGCCCTGCGCCGCATACCCCGGCTGCCCCGCCGAGCCCACTGGCGGCCGCCCGCGCTGCTCGTCCTCGAGCTGCCCGAGATCTTGTAGACATCGGAGTAGTCGGTTGAGCAGGTGCAGCCCGAACGGCACCGTGCCCGATGCGAACCGCGACTGAACGTCGGGCGCATTGTACGGGTGGGGATCGCGGGCCAACATCTGCCGCAAGCAGACGTCGACGAAGTGGTCCCATCCGTTGTCCCTGGCCGGACGGTCCGCGTCCACGCGCGCCTGGAACGCCGCATACGTGTGCGGCCCGTGTCTGACGAGATCAGACACTGTGTCTACCAGGCGCCGGGCACGTCGCCGGAAGGCTGGCAACTCCGCGGGATTGGCGGGGACAGATAGCGACATTTAGCTAACGAAGGCTGTGTGAGCTAAGGACACGGGAGAACGGGTGGACTCTGTGGCCCGTCCCGCTTGCTGCTGGCTTATTGTTGCACGACACTTCGCACGACACAGTTGCGCACCCCTCTCGCGCGCCCCTCTTCCCTTCCGTGTTCCTTTGCCCTCGGTTGTGCCCGCTAGGTGTGCCCCTTGGCCCAGCCCGGTTGTTAGCGGGCTTGTTGCCAGGCAGGGTTGGGGGGGGGGGGGCGCCGGACGCTGGCTCTGGTCCCTCTCTCCGGGAGTTTCCCCACGGGGGGGCCGATGCATGCACTCCCCGTCAGGGTGTAACTCTGTTGTACGGGCCGTCCATTCGTACCCGCTCAGTACAAATGGACCTGCGTCGTAACCAGGTACGTCGGCCCTTCCCCACACCGGGGTCGGGTACACTGTGGGTCTCTGGGGAGTCCTTGCGGGATAGGCACGTCTCTTGCCTACCCCGATGGACCGTGTGCCCTACCCGCAGCCCCTCACAGGACACGAACCGCAGTACGTGCCGTGGGGAGTGCTCTTGGTCAGGCCCATTGGCCACCCCCCCAGGCCGGTGCCACCTCGGGCCGCTGGCCAACGGTCCCGGGCGTAACCCACCTTATTGCCTGCGCTCAGGTGGGGCCGATACGGACACCGGGGGGGCCCCCAAACCCCAGAGGTCGGGTACCTCACCAGCGTCTTTCGCGGGCTCTTGTCATCCCGGCTCGCCCCCGTTCGTTGCGGTGTTTGTCCCTGCCTTCTTGCTTTCGTCCCCAGGGGCGTCCCCCCTTCCCGCGCCCCTTGCCGTGCCCTCTGGCCCCCGCCATGCCCCGTCCGCCCCTGCTGTCTGCCCCTGCTCTGGCGTGTTGGTGTCCTTGGTTGTTTGTTTTTTTTTTTCCCTCCCCTGCCCCCCCCCATGTCCCCTCGCTGTCTCCTCGCCGTCATCGCCCTTTTCGTGGGCGGGTGGAGGAGTAGGGGGAGGGGGGGGGGCATCCTCGCTGTCCGCCCTATTGCGCAAGCACGTCGTAAGCACGGCGCAGGCACGAGGCGCGGCACTTGTCCCTCGCTGGGGGGGGGGGGGGGCTTGCCGTGTGGCTCCCGCCGTCACCCTAACCCTCCTGCGGTTGCACCCCTGGTGGTCCCCCCGTTGGGGCCTGCACGGCGCGTGCTCCCTGTGGGCACGGTCGTGTGGTTCGTCCCGCACTCTCGTTCCTCTGCCTCCCCACCCTGCCGCGGCGCCCTCGGGGGGGGGGGGTCCGCTTCCCGCTACCGTCATCCCCCATGTCCCCTCGTCTCCCCCTCGCTGCCCTCGCCCCTTTCCTTGGTGGGTGTGGGAGTTGGGGGTGGGGTGGGGGGGGGCGCCCTCGCTGCCCTTCCTCCGGCGTAAGCACGTCGCAGGCACGGCACTGGCACGTGGCGCGGCACTTGTCCTTCTGCTGGGGAGTGGGGCACGCCGCGTGGCCCCCGTCTTCGCCCTTCCCACTCTGCGTTCGCTCCCCCGGTGCCCCCCCCGCCGGGGCCTGCACGGCGCTTGTTTCCCTTGGGCACGGTCGTGTGGTCCGTCCCGCACCCTCTCCCCGCCGTCCCCCCTTCTTGCCGCTTTGTCCTCGGGAGGGGGGGCCGCTGTCCGCCCCTCCCTTCCTGCATCCCCCACCCTTGGGGGGGGGGGGGCGCGTGGGGGGGGGGGGGCTAGTCATTTTCCCTTCGCCGCTCCCATGTCACAGGCACGAGGTGCGGCGTCCCTCTGCAGGGGGGGGGGGGGTTCGCCTCGTGGCTCCCGTTGTCGCCCTTTCTACCCTACGCCCGCCCTGCCGGTGGTCCCCCCGCCGGGGCTTGCACGGCGCGTGCCCTCTTCGGGCACGGCCGTGTGGTTCGTCCCGCCACCGCTGCCTCCCCACCCTGCCGCGTTGCCCTCAGGGGGGGGGTCGCTTGTCGCCTCCCCCTTATCCGCTCTCCCCGCCCTCGGGGGGGCGGGGTTGGGTGGGGGGGGGAGGTGCGCCCTTTTCGTCTCCCCTCCGTTGCACGCACGTCGCAGGCAAGACGTAGGCACGACACAGTCACGGGGTGAGGCACTTGGCTGCTGCGGGGGGGGGGGGGGGGGGGTTCCGTTTGGGCCTTCCCGCCCTGCTCCCTGGTTTAGGCCCCGCAGCCCAGGATAACCAGCCGCTGTTGCCGCCTCGGCGGTAGTCGCCACGTCTCCGCATGGTGCTCAGTGTCCCGTGCCTGCTCCCTCCTGTGCCCATACTTACTGGAGGAGGTACGTACCCGGGTGGAAACGGAAGATGAGGTAGTGCGGGCAGCGGGGAGGACTTACCGTACGCCTCGAAGGCTTCTTGCGCCATCCGCCGCCCTGGTCGAGGGGAGGGCCCCTGTTTCGGCACCCTACACCCCGGGGGGGGCCGACCGCCCATCCTCTCCCTGGTGCCTGTGTATCCACTTCCGAGCGGCCTGATACCGGTGCCGTGGTATCAGTCCGCCGGAAGTGGCGGCTACAAAGCGGCCGGGCGCTCTCGTCCCCCGGGCCTCTGCCACCCCCGAGCGCGATGGAGGCCCCTGAGGTCCTATGGCAGAGACGCGGGGAGACGGACGGGGGATTCATTTGTGGCATCCCCTGGCCACCTATTTAATCGGTCCAGCACAATCTACGCCGCAGGGGGCCCACCGGTTGGCGCCGCTGGTGCCCGTCCCCTCTGCGTCACACTTACTGCAACAGGCGCAGGGGGTCCAGTGGATGGCGCCACTGGCGCGTGTCCCCTGTGCGCCACCGGCTGGGTCATAGCACGGGAGGCCCTACGGATGGCGCCGCAGGTGCCCGTCCCCCCGTGTCGCTTCCTGCCTCCCGCTCCAGGCTTGACGGACGTGACGTGACGCATGATTGAGGTCAGAGTTGGTTTCAGGACGCGCACGGCGCACGGCACGACGGTTGGCAACTATCCCCTACCCTGCCCCCGCTGCTCCCTCCCTCGCCCTCTGTGCTCGCCTAATGCTGAGCACCTGTCTCCCTCGTCGCTCTCTCTGCTCTGGCTAGCACGGGGCGAAGCAATTCGCGAGGCAACCCTCCCTCCTTGCTACCCCCCTCCACTCCCGTTCTCTGGCCTAGCCCTGCCCCTCGTGTGTTCGTTCCCCCTCGTCCTCCCTCGCCCACTTTCCCAGGCCCCCTGGTCCTTGGCCCTCTGTCTCCTTGTCCCCGTCCTCGCTGTACCCTCCCTGCTTCCACACTGCGGAGCATCCCACGTCACCTCACCCTTTCCCTCTTCACCTTGCCTCCCCCTGGCGCCCTGGTCTCTGGCTTGTGGCACACATGCCGCACCTCACCCTCCTGCGGCCTCCGTCTCTCTATGTCCCTTGCCCTGTCACCCCTCTACCTCTTGCGGACACTGTGTAGGCAGATCGCACGCATGTCGCAGGCACGCACCTGGCCCTCGTTGTATGACTCTGCGTTGCGGCAGCGCGCCGCTGCGCTCCGCCTTGTCTAGTGCCCCCGCGCACTGCGGGCGGCTCGCTCGGTCGTGGGGCACCTTTGTGCTTCTGCCCCACGCTTGCTCCTTCATGCCGCCGCGGCACTCCCTCTTCCCTGCCCTGCCTTCTCTGCCCCTCTACCCTCCGGCCAGCGCGTGTACAACCCTCTGCTCTGGCTAGCACGGGGCGAAGCAATTCGCGAGGCAACCCTCCCTCCTTGCTGCCCCCCTCCACTCCCGTTCTCTGGCCTAGCCCTGCCCCTCGCGTGTTCGTTCCCCCTCGTCCTCCCTCGCCGACTTTCCCAGGCCCCTGGGTCCTTGGCCCTCTGTCTCCTTGTCCCCGTCCTCGCTGTACCCTCCCTGCTTCCACACTGCGGAGCATCACACGGCACCTCACCCTTTCCCCCTTCACCTTGCCGCACCCAGGCGCCTTGGTTCCGTGCGCACCAGCCCGCAGCCTGCGGCCCTCTTCTCCCGCCCTACCTCCCCCTCCCTCCCCTGCCCTTTTCCCTCTCTACTCTTACATGTTTACACTACGCAGAACACTTTGTAGGCAGGTCGCACGCATGTCGCAGGCACGCATCTCCCTCCCCGCCCTGCCCTTTCCCCTCTCTTCATTACGCAGCATACTTCGCTGGACACCGTGTAGGCATGTCGCACGCACGTCGCAGGCACGCACCTGACCTTTGTTGGATAACTCTACGCAGGACACTGCACCCATGGGGGTGGACCGCCTTGCGGCAGCGCCTTGTCCAGTGCCCCCGCGCACTGCGGGCGGCTCGCTCGGTTGTGGGGCACCTTTGTGCTTCCGCCCCACGCTCCCTCCTTCATGCCGCCGTGGCACGCCCTCTTCCTTGCCCTGCCTTCTCTGTCCCTCTGCCCTCCGGCCAGCGCGAGCACAATGCGGAGCAATTCGCGTGGCAGCACTTCCTCTTTTGCCCCCTCTCTCTGCCCTGGCCCCTTGGCCCTGTCCTGCTCCCTGTCTGCTCGCCCTCCCTTGTCCTCTCGTGCCCCCCTTCCCAGGTCTCTTGGTCCCTGGCCCTCGGTGTCCCTGTCCCCGCCCTCCCTTTACCCTCCCGGCATACACTTCGCGGAGCAATACGCGAGGCACCCCTCCCACTCCCCCTTCACCTTGCCGCTCCCAGGCGCCCTGGTTCCGTCCGCACCGGCCCGCAGCCTGCGGCCCTCTACTCCCGCCCCACCTCCCCCTCCCTCCCCTGCCCTTTTCCCTCTCTACGCTCCGCAGGACACTACGCAGGACACTTTGTAGGCAAGTCGCACGCATGTCGCAGGCACGCACCCGGCCACTCCCTCCCTGCCCTGCCCTTTCCCCTCTCTTCACTACGCAGAAAATCTCGCAGGACACTGTGTAGGCATGTCGCACGCATGTCGCAGGCACGCACCTGGCCCCTATCGGCGGCGTCGGCGGGCTGGCTGGCTCCACGCTGTGGCCGCCCGCCGCTGCCGCAACCCCCGCAGGAGCCGCCGCCGCGGGCAGCCTCTCCAAATGCCGCGGGGGGCGCGGCCCTGGTAGGCCCTGGCTGCCCCCCGGCCAGGGTTTCGCTGTACCCCCCGCGGCGCCTGGTCGCCAGGGGGGATCCATCACAAAATCCTGCAAGACATCGAAAAAAAATAGACCGATATATACATAGATATATATATATATATATATATATATATATATATATATATATATATATATATATATATATATATATATATATATATATATATATATATATATATATATATATATATATATATATATATATATATATACATATATATAAAATATATATAAAAAAAATAGACCGATATATATATATAGATATATATAGATATATATATATATATATATATATATATATATATATATATATATATATATATATATATATATATATATATATATATATATATATATATATATATATATATATATATATATATATATATATATATATATATATATATATATATATATATATATATATATATATATATATATATATATATATACATATATATAAAATATATATAAAAAAAATAGACCGATATATATATAGATATATATAGATATATATATATATATATATATATATATGTATATATATATATATATATATATATATATATATATATATATATATATATATATATATATATACATATATATATATATATATATATATATATATATATATATATATATATATATATATATGTATATATATATATCTATATATATATCTATATATGTATGTATATATATATATATATATATATATATATATATATATATATATATATATATATATATCCTCCAATCTACACCCCTCTCCCAACTCTAGGTGGCTCCACCACACGGCTCTAAGGTACGTGCGAAGGGCACAAAGTGGTGCATACATGTGGTGGAAGTGGGTAAACTCGGTCAAAACGGGCTCAATACGGGCTAAAAACACTTGTTTGAGCATCCCAAAAGGTCCGGAATCACTTTTGGAAAAATGCGTTTTTGACCCATTTTTGACCCATTGTTGGTCCCAAAACGGCCCATTTTCAAGGCATTTTGGGATTTTCCATGGCCCAAAATGCGCCACCACGGGCTCAAAATGGCCCAAAATCACTTGTTTGAGCATCCCAAGTGGTCTAGGAACCACTTTGGAAAAAATGATTTTTTTCGCCTCGGGGACCCTGGTGGACCCACCGTTGGCCCCCACTGTGCGTGGGCTGGCCGGCCCTCCGGCTGCACCAAGTGACCACCAAGTGACCACTGGTACGGGGGTCTACGTGTCTCGTTCGGCGATTCTGAGGCTTGGAAACCATAAAAAGTGGGGGGTTGCGTGTGGACTAGGTGCCCTCAGAATTCGGATTTGAGCCACGTAGCCCAAGATACGGCCCGTTCTTGGTTTCGGGGTGGTGGTGCACATTGCGCAGTTTTTGGGGCTTTTTGGCGCCTTTTTGGGCGGTTTCTCGGACATATCGTGGAGTTAGAGGGCACCAAAGGTCCCTTGGTCACGAGAAAGTCAAGCCGCACGTGCAGTGTACCAGCCGTTTGCCTTCGTTTGGCTGTTTTGAACCCTTAGTAGGGCTGTTTTGGGCGAAAAATGGCTGATTTTGTCCCAAAACTGCGCAGATTTGGGAGGGCACCTCCCGACTTGGCACCCCCGCCCCGGGCCGCCACCGCTGAGTTTTTGGCTATAAACTTGGATTTGGCAAGGGCACCACCTGGGCTCCAAGATGGCTAGAGTAGAGTAGAGCCCGGAGCGATGAGGCGGAGCAATGGCCAAAACGGTGAGGAGAAGTGCTTGTTGCTTGTTGCTTGCTTGTTGTTGCTTGCTTGTTAGCTAGACTTAAGGGGAGAGGGGTGTAGTAATATATATCTATATGTATATTACTACACCCCTCTCCCCTTAAATCTAGCTAACAAGCAAGCAAGCAACAACAAGCAACAAGCAAGCAACAAGCACTTCTCCTTTCCGTTTTGGCCATTGCTCCGCCTCATCGCTCCGGGCTCTACTCTACTCTAGCCATCCTAGAGCCTAGGTGGTGCCCTTGCCAAATCCAAGTTTTCAACCAAAAAGTCACCGGTGGCGCCCCGGGGCGGGGGCGCCAAGTCGGGAGGTGCCCTCCCAAAACTGCGCATTTTGTGCCCCAAAACAGCCTTTTTTGGCCCAAAAAGGCCCCAAAACCCAGTCATAACGGCCAAACGAAGGCAAAAGGTTCCTACACTCCAAGTGCGCCTCGATTGCCCCGTGAACAAGATCCCTTTCTTGCCCCCTAGCTCCACGATATGTCCGAGAAACGGCCCAAAAATGGCCAAAAATGGCCTAATCGTGCGTTATTTGTGTCCAACACATCCAAAACCAAGAAGGCGCCGTATCTTTGGTTACATGGCTCAAAACCAAGTTCCAAGGGCACCTGTTCCACCGCAACCCCCCACCTTTTGTGGTTTCCAAGCCTCAGAATCACCCAACGAGATCCCTACACCCTCGTAACAGTGGTCACCTCGTTTAGCCGGAGGGCAGCACAGCCTGCGCACAGTGGGGGCCAACGGTGGGTCAACCTGGGTGCCCAGAGCGAAAAAAATGATATTTTTCAAAGTTGTTCCTAGACCACTTGGGATGCCCAAACAAGTGTTTTTGGCCCGTTTGGAGCCCGTGGTGGCGCCTTATGGGCCACGGAAAATCCCAAAATGCCTTGAAAATGGGCCATTTTGGGACCAAAAATGGGTCAAAAATGGGTCAAAAACGCGTTTTTCCAAAAGTGATCCTGGACCATTTCGGATTCTCAAACAAGTGTTTTTAGCCCATTTTGAGCCCGTGGTGACGCGTTTTGGGCCATGGAAAAGGCCAAAATGCCTTAAAATTGCGTCGTCCTGGGACCAAAAAAGGGTCGAAAATGGGTCAAAAACGCATTGCTCCAAAAGTGCTCCTGGACCATTTGGGAAGCTCAAGGAAGTGTTTTTAGCCCATTTTGCGCCCGTTGGGACGGGTTTTGGCCCATGGAAAATCCCAAAATGCCTTGAAAAGAGCCGTTTTGGGAGCAAAAATGGGTGGAAAATGGGTCCAAAACGCGTTCTTCCAAAAGTGACCCTGTACAATTGGGGGTGCACAAACAAGTGTTTTGAGCCCATTTTGAGCCAGTGTTGACCAAGTTCAGCCCCTTCCGGCACGTGTATGCACCAAGTTGTACCCTTCGCACGTACCTCAGAGCCGTATGGTGGAGCCACACAGAGTTGGGGAGAGGGGTGTAGATTAGAGGATATATATATATATATATATATATATATATCCTCCAATCTACACCCCTCTCCCCAACTCTAGGTGGCTCCGCCATACGGCTCTTGTGTACGTGCGAAAGACACAACGTGGTGCATAGACGTGGTGGAAGGGGCTAAACTCCATCAAAACGGGCTCAAAATGGGCTAAAAACACTTGTTTGACGATCCCGAATGGTTTGGGATCTCTTTCGGAAAAACACGTTTTTGACCCATTTTTGACCCATTTTTGGTCCCAAAACGGCCCATTTTCACGGCATTTTGGGAATTTCCATGGGCCAAAACCCGCCCCCACGGGCTCAAAATGAGCTAAAATCATTTGTTTGAGCATCCCGAATGGTCCAGGATCACCTTTGGAAAAAGGCGTTTTTGACCCATTGTTGGTCCCAAAAAGACCCATTTTCAAGGCATTTTGGGATTTTCCGTGGCCCAAAACACGCCACCACGGGCTCAAAACGGGTTAAAAACACGTGTTTGAGCATCCCAAGTCGTCTAGGAACACTTTTGGAAAAGTTTTTTCGCCCCGGGGACCCTCATGGACCCACCGTTGGCCCCAACCATGCGCGGGCCGGGCTGCCCTCCGGCTGTACCAAGTGACCACTGGTACGGGGGTGTAGGCGTCCGTTGCGGTGATTCCGAGGGGTGGAAACCACAAAAAGTGGGGGGTTGCGGGTGGACTAGGTGCCCTCGGAATCAGATTTTGAGCCACATAGCCCAAGATACGGCCCGTGCTTGGTTTCGGGATGTTGGTGCAAATTGCGCGGATTTTGGGCCTTTTTGGCGCCCTTTTGGGCCATTTCTCGGACATATCGTGGAGTTGAAGGGCACTAGAGGGCTCTTTGGCACGGTGAAGTCAAGCTGCACATGGGGTATAGCCACCGTTTCCCTTCGTTTGGCGGTTTCGCCCGGGTTTTGGGGCTTTTTTGGGCGAAAAATGGCTGTTTTTAGCCCAAAACTGCGCAGATTTGGGAGGGCACCTCCCGACTTGGCGCCCCCGCCCCGGGCCGCCAGCGGTGATTTTTTGGCTCAAAACTTGGATTTGGCAAGGGCACCACCTAGGCTCTAGGATGGCCAAAGTAGAGTCAAGCCCGAGGCGCTGGGAAGGGGCAATGGCCAAAACGCAACGGTGACGTGCTTGTTGTTGTTGTTAGCTAAATTTAAGGGGAGAGGGGTGTAGTAATATATCCTCCAATCTACACCCCTCTCCCCAACTCTAGGTGGCTCCACCATACGGCTCTAAAGTACGTGCGAAAGGCACGACGTGGTGAATACATGTGGTTGAAGGGGCTAAACTCCATCAAAACGGGCTCAAAACGGGCTAAAAACACTTGTCTCAGCATCCCAAATGGTCTGGGATCACTTTTGGAAACACGCGTTTTTGCCCCACTTTTGACCCATTTTTTTTCCCAGAAGGGCCCAATTTGAGGGCTTTTTGTGATTTTGCATGGGCCCAAACGCGTCACCACGGGCTCAAAATGGGTTAAAACCAATTGTTTGAGCATCCCGAATGTTCTAGGATCACTTTTGGAAAAATGTGTTTTTGACCCATTGTTGACCCATTTTTGGTCCCAAAAGCGCCCATTCTCAAGGCATTTTGGGATTTTCCGTGGGCCAAAACACGCCACCACGGGCTCAAAATGGGCTAAAAACACCTGTTCAAGCATCCCAAGTGGTCTAGGAACAACTTTGGAAAAAATGATTTTTTTCGCCGCGGGGACCTTGGTGGACCCACCCTTGGCCCTCGCCGTGCGCGGGCCGGGCTGCCCTCCGGGTCCACCAAGTGACCACTGGTACAGGGGTCTGGCCGTCTCGTTGGGCGATTCTGAGGCTTGGAAACCACAAACAGTGGGGGGTTGCGGGCCTCAGAATCAGATTTTGAGCCACGTAGCCCAAGATATGGCCCGTGCTTGGTTTCGGGGTGTTGGTGCAAATTGCGCAGATTCCGGGGCTTTTTGCCGCCCTTTTGGGCCGTTTCTCGGACATATCTTGGATTTGAACGGCACTAGAGGGCTCTTTGACACGGTGAAGTCAAGCCGCACGTGGGAAGTCAAAAGGGGATGGCTCACACTCCGACCCCAAGTGTGGCCGTTTTGCATTCATTTTCCTTGATTTTGGATTTACTCCCCTTGAGCCGTGTTTGGCCAGCCATGGTGAGCTAAAGGGGGGGGGAGGGGGAGGGGGGGGGATAAACCAAGGTAGCCACGGCTACCCGCGGCTTGGAACACCCCCTGCGTAATCACACCCGCTCCACCGGTCGGGGAGGTTAATTGGCAGATTATCAATGCGTACACGTGATGGGCAAAGTGTCCAGTGAACACATGTCATCACTGAAACATGCCTGACATGAAAGGTTCATCGAGCGCTGTCACGTAACTGAAGCATAGTTTAGTTGCACAAGGCTTTGTCCCTCGAATTTGTTTATTTTCACTGGAACTTTGGGAGTTGGACGTGGTGCAGATGTACCCGTCTCTGGATAGAGGGGATAGCCCTACGTGCATTCCACGTTGTCCACGATGCTGCATTGAAAGGGGCTGCAGGCGGTCGCAGGCGCCCGACATGCCCTTTTTCTACCAAAAACCCCCTTTTGAGGGCTCTACATGAGGGGACCGTGGGTTGTGACCTCTCTACGTACATATTCCTTTATCTACAGCCCCATATGTGCAACCCCTTCGCCGAAAAATGAAAATTTTGGAAAATTTGGGAACCGTAGGTTTTTGGACCTCCACCACCTCGTGGAACCGTCCGTTTTGTCTAATTCCATCAAAAAAACCAGTTTTTGATTACTACAACCCCCTACCAAAGGTGTTTTCCGGCCCCTTGCAACCCATGTGGACCCCCACAGACCACAATTTGCAGGTTGCAGACTAAAAAAAGTGTCGTCATGTCAACGACGTTCCTATTTGAGCCAACGGCATTAGAGATTCGTTGCCCGGCATCTCCTTTAGGCGACAGGCAATGTCTTTTGACGTACGCGCTACGAGCCCGAATTGCCGAAGAACCAGTTGTTTGGACGTGCAAACGCCCACCATTCCGGAGGATGACTTGACGCAATGGTCTCCGTCCAACAACGGCCCACAGGGTGGTTTGCAAGGTGGCAACACTTGCCTTCTACCTGTGGACCACCGCTTCTGCACTTCTCACTTGCTTTCGGCCCCTCCCTCTTCTATGCTTGTTTTTTCGTCTAGCCATGGGCGCAAACAAACAATGCTACAACAAGACACACTTGTTGGAGGCAACTGGTCCCCGAAGGCCTACCAATAGCCCTAAGGTTAGTGGCGCCAACCCCCCTCAGTGTTGCCGGCCTTTGACCCTTGCACACTGTAGAACATGCAAACCCTGCAAAACACAAAAACAAAAATTCAAAGCCACAACCACAGCCAAATGGCGAGACATCCCGAGCGAGCACAACAAGTAGGGCACACACAAGGCAAAAACAGAACCGCCAAGGCACATAGAGCACTAGTGCCAACCCCCCAAAAGTAGTTTCACGCTTGAAACCCTGAAAATTACAAAAAAAACGGACACCCCAAGTTTCCCCTTTTACCTCTAGAGTGCCTCTGGTGTCCTGTGCCACCCCCCGCCCCCCCCAAGACCCATAGCCAACGAAATGTACTAAAGGTGCAAAACACATGTACATCATACCAGTTGTGGCGCCAACTCTCTCTTTTGATCACCGTCCATGACCCGGTTGCGGGCAGCGTCTCTTCAGGCTCCTTCGTCATCGTATACGCGTTCAGCCCCTCCCTGGACACTGTCCTCTTGTACCACTCGCTCAGTTCCTCCGTGGACATTTCATCCCAGTTGCTGGCGACCAAGCTAGCAAGGGAGGGAAGGGGTTGTTTTCAGCCGTGGGCTGCGCCGCGCTCGGTTTCTGTTACACCTTGTCCAGGTGCCGCCCCGGGGCGGCGGTGGAGTGGGCATTCCCGACACCAGAGGCAAGAGGCCCCTATACGGATGTGGGTCACAGTTGGCCGTGCAGATCACCGGCTCTAGCAACAGCCTTTCATCCGCCCCTGTCGGCAATTCGTAAGATCCGGTAAGGAGTGCCAATTGGCGGAAGTTGATGTGGTAGCTGGGCAGCGCGGATTGCAAACGCGGAAACACGCGGAATACGTGAGGTTATCCTCTGAAAGCATGTTTGGAAGCAGGCAATCGGAACGCAGAGAACGCAGAAAAGGAGGCCAACGGGAGGAGAACGGTGCATGGTGGCATGTAACACACAAGAAGCAGGACATATTGCTTTGTGTACCAGCGCGCCTTTCTGGGGCTTCGGCTCGCTATATGTCCTGGTATGTCATCCCCGTAAGCTAGGGGAACATGTAGAGTGAAGATAAAGCAGCGGAAACAGGATGACACACATCACGAGGAAAACGCCTCCATAAGCACACGCAAAAAAAACAAAAAAACCAGAAGGCGCAACATACGCTCACCGCACCACACTCATGCTAGGGCGGCCGCGTCCTCGCAATTGGGTTTCCAACCTGCGCGGCTCGTCCCCCTAGGGGTCACACTGGTCGGAGTGGGTGGGGATGGCACAAGTTTGGTGGCCATGAGCTTCTCGATCCCACCACGACCGACTCCGCCAGCCTATCAACTCGATGTTGAAGGAGTAGTTTTCCAACCTGTACTCCCGTACGCTTCCAACGTCCTCCACATCCTCCTCCCGTTCCTCCTCCTCGCTATTTGTTTTCTCCTCGTCCTCCCCGTCCGCCTCTTGGTCTTCCTCCCGTTATCCTCTTCGTGTGCTTCCGGACTCAAAGGCGGCTCACTGTCGCGAGTCTCATCGGTGGCGGCCGGAGTGATGCCCTGCGCGGCCGCAAAGCATTGCCCATGCAGCGGGGTGCCAGGGCACCCGTTGCACACGTGTTGTGTCCGGCCTTTGCCGCAAGGCGCACAGGGGTGCCGCATGGCGCCCCGTACAGGGACGTGCATTATGCTGATTCGGGCATCGCTAAGGCGGCGGTGGCACAGGATGGACCACTGCCAGGCCCACATGCCGTCCGTGCCATGACAGTGTTCTAGGGCGCGACAAGTGGCGAACGCGTTGGCCGTGGCGTGACCCAGGGAAAGCCTAGCACGGCTTGCAAAAAGGACAATTTCCTCCCCAAGAGGTGATTAGCAACGCCATGTGGTTAGCGTTGTCCGCGCCACATGCCACTTGGCGGTATACAACGATGACGGGGTGGTGCATGGCTTCTGGCGCGGCAGACCACACATTTGATAATATGGGTACCAATTCGAGGGGCTTGCGTACTTGTGCCCATCAACGGTGGCCACTGCCATTTGGGTGGCTTCAGTGGCTGCCCGAGCCTGCTGCCCGCCGGCTCTGGCCTTGGGTAGCATGGTGACGAAGGGGTGGGCCTCACAAGCGAGCTATTGTGCGGTGGTGTGGGACCCAAAGAAGGAGTCTCCTACAAGCGCGGTGAGGGAGAGAAGCTGCGTTGCCCACAGATACAAAAACTACCGTGTATTGAGGTTGCTGTCGCCATAACCATGATAGCGGAGGGCACCGAGGCGTCCGGTATAAAGCCACACACCCACAATGTACGCGGAAGTAGCATCTGCCTAGCATCTGCCAAGCAGTAGAGCTTAATACCAGTATTGTGCGGCTTCCACACAATGTACATCTTTAGGGTCACAACCTGCAGACCAGTACGGGCCATTAGCGTTGTGTCCCTGGTGCCTGCCTTGCCGGCCAAGGGGCCACCTTGTGGACCAATGGGCACTAGCTGCCATGCATGCAAGCAGGCGGAAGGTGTGCCCCTGCCACCGCAATGGTGGTTCATCCACCCCACGTTCTATTCTCCGTAAGGAGAAAAGCTTGGTATGGGCACGATGAAACCAATGGTATTAAGCTTTTTTTTCAGTAGTTTCCCGTCCACAATGTTAAGAGAGTGTTTCGACAAAACGATAAGTTAGGGCCGTGAGTAAGGTACCATTTTTGCGGTAACTTTGCACCCAAGACGTTTTTGCAAGTTGTAATATTGGTCCTAGCAGTAAGCGCTCTAGGTACTTGCTGTACAACAAACGGGACACAACGGGCCAAGCAGCAGCAAAAAATGCGTTGTACACGGGTACGAGCTGGAACAGGGCCTCCCGTTCCTTGGCCCAAAGGGTGGCCTCTACAATGGGACTGGCATGTAGTCTCATATTGTTTTGTCTAAGATGCTCAGAACGGATAAGGCACTTCTAGGGGACGGACAAACAAGCTTGCTTTTAGGCAGCCTCCAATGGTGAGGTGAAGTAGAAAAGCACCGTGCATGTTGCCAGTTGGATCCCGTTTTCTTACAAACATCCAACCTAGCGTTAACCTTCACGACTTGCTTGGGCTAGCTTGGGCTTCCTACCGCTGCCCCTCTTCCTGATTCCTACGATGTATTTGTCATTGTACCACAATCTTGGGCTTGTTATGTCCCGTCCAAGGGGGGGGGCATGATCCATGACCACTCGGTACCCGCGAGATCGTTTTCTCTTGGGATAAAGAATGAGGGCTTCGGTGCACCCCAAGAGACGGCAATGATGTGTGGCTCGGAGGACTTGCGGCCGACAGAGTTGTCGGCATCGGGCTAGGACCATTGCGTGGTGGTTGGAGTTGACCAGATAACCAGGGACTCAAAGTTTGTTTCCCTCAACTTCAGCTTGTTAAGTGTCACTGCTAAACATGAAGAACAAGGGTGACGGTTTGGCATCCTTCAAAAGCATGCCAGAGGCAACGAAGATAGGATGCGAGCACAAAGGTAGCACATCTCCGGACCGATGTACGGAATGAAGAATAAAACGCGTTGACCACGCTAAAATTATGACACGCAACCTACACACCTAGGACCATTACATTTTCTTCATCACCACCTTCTACGTCCTTCACATCTCTGGGTTCCTGTGGCGCTGCTTGGCTAGCGACCACAAATGGATGCTCCTCCACCGGGGTGATGTTGTGGTCCCGGTCGGTGGGGGGCTGTGCAACCATGACAAAAAGAACCAGGAGGACACACAGAGCAACTCCAAAAGCATGTATGGAAGCCAGGGACCGGAGTGTTTGGAAGCCGGAAGACGGGCCAAACAATGTTGGCAGCAAGCGCGGAAGCAAATAACCGTAACGTTGAGAATTTGCAGAACACACGAGGCGCGAACAAGTTTACAACCCCCTCCCCATCTTATGATCGAGCACTGAAGTAAAATCTCACAAACATGATAATGTTTTGGACCGCTAAAATCGTATCACGCACCAATCTTGGCCACCCGAGCACATCCCACAGAACAAGGCAAAACACAGTGGGTAATGTGATTGTCAGCCAAAAGGTGCAGTTATTTTGGTGCTAAGAAGGTAGCCATTGACAGCTGCCGTGTTGCTGGCTTGGGTTTTGGTGTAGGCTTTGCACCTGGGGCAGCTTGGGGCTGCACTTGTGGAGACGCAAAATGGTAGGGGATTCAAAAAACTTCACTTTAGTTGGATGAATATAACACAGATCCCGGAAGACTGCAGGCACATCCATACTCGTGGTGTGTCAAGTCAGGCCAGGGTACCGAAACTCAACAAACAAGTTGCGCAGCTGTACAGCGGTTAGGTTGCTCTCATCCTCCATGTGAGGGACATGTATCCTGTGGTGGGCTACACGATACAGGGCCGCCAATGCAATGTCAATTCACTGAATAAACATGGTTAAACCACCCGAATCACAACATACCTCATACCATAGCGCCTCGTGGCGTGCAACAAGCTTGTGAAATATGTGCAGTGGCAGAATCCAAGATAACAATGCCACCCCCCCCCCCCAAAGTCTGGAGCTGCTCTTGTAGGCATGGGATGGAATGGACCCACATGTACCGAATGTTGATGACACCCGTTGCATTGACTACACACTCGACTGGTGGGGATTGTTTTGCAGGCTTCCCCCTTTTGCTTTTCAACAAAATTGCATGGTTGAGGTTTGCAGCACTGTATCCCCCTGTTTTTTCACGGCAAGCAGGGCTACCAAAATGCCCATCCCCAGTGGCGCACTCCTCCACATCTGACACCTCATCATGTGTCACAACCTCAAATACGTGTTAAAGAACAAGCCGGTCATGCTGCTGGGCCTCATTGACATCAAGAAGAAACGGAACTCCACAGTCGGGCACCATCACGGCGAAGATCTGTTGCACAAAAACAAGGGGTGATGAGAATAGTATCACACCCAAAATAATATCACACACCATAATATTTTCAGCCGTGTGATATTAAAGGAGGCGGGTGGGTTTGCATTGAACATGGTGCCCACGCTGAAACTCCTTGTATGGACGGTCAAAGTACTCCCATCAGGTGCCGGACTAGGGTTCTTCGTTGCCTTGCTCATCCATCTTGATGCCCTGCAGCCCCCGGTCTCCACTTGCTATAGGGGGCGGGGTGGGGTTGTTGGTGGTGATTGGGAGGGTAGAGTTGATGGCGCTGGTGGCGCAGCTGCGAGAACGGAGGATGCTGGTGGTAGCCGGGGTGGGAATAGCCATGCACGGGTCCGTGGCCAGCGCAGGCAAAGGGGAGGGGGTTCTGCACATGGTTACCTACAGCCACATGGGTACATGTCCAGCCGAACGGTGTTGCACAACCGTTTTAAGCGCATTATAGAAGGGAATATTGTCTTCTTGGGGCTCAAGGAGGTAACACTTGTTTGGGGTAGCTGTACCTTCCTATTTATGCAGCTTACTATACTATACTGCATTCTACGCCGGCTTGTGCGTTACCATGCGGGCATCACGGGGATACCAATGCTCCACTTTCCAGCGCATGAGGCCGTTTCTCAGTTGCGGTGAGTGCTTTTGTTGCTAGCCACAGAAATGCTCCAACGCGACACATACTAAGGAATACATGTCGTATGACCATAGAACTATGGTCCATGCCCCCGTTGTACCCGCTATTACTCGGATATGTATTCCTTTGGTGGGTAACCATGTGGTGGTGCAATATGCACCTGGAGGCCATGTGGTGACCATAGTGGGCGTTGAACCAACACCCACAGGTTGACGGCCCACGATGCATACCGCTGCACTTGACAAATGAATACCACGTTTTTGGTTTCAATTCGTTGTTCCTTTTTTTCGGTTCCGAAAAAAATATTTTTATTTCCGCAACCCCCCCTGGAGGCGAAAGATTTATTGCGCGGTGGTCCACCGTACAGTTTCTGTACGGTACCCCACCACACCTTCCCTTCCTTTTGCACGTGTTGTAGGCCCGCAATAGAATTCCCACCACCATTCTATTGCTTGTAGTAAAACCGTTTGCAGTTCCACCAAGCCTGACACTGTGTGTTGTGGTGTGTTGTATACTAGAGCCTCCAAGGATTCCTCCTTGGTACCTACTGCCCACTTGATGACAGGGCCTGGGTATGACGTGTATATTGTTTCTCTTCTATTGCTTTGTTGTACTAATATGTTGACCTGCACATCATATGTCCTCAAGATGTGTGTAATGACGACCGTGGTACACACATATGTTTTCTAACTGGAATACACCAATCAACATGGAACTTCTTCATGGGTGGTTGCATGACACCTTACAGGTTCCTATTTTGTTTGGTCACCGGTAGGACATATATCCACGTGTTTTGAGTTGAGATACGGCTCTACTTCTAGCAATAGAAGACACGGCAATTAATTGAGTCCCACCACCAGTGTGTAGTGCAGGCACGTCCGTTAGGGTGTGTCACTGTACGACACAATCACTCCCCTGTACGTTGGTGTACTACGACGCGGTCAACTCGGCCCAAAGGTGCCTTTCTTTTACTGCCAACAATAGGGGGCCCCCGAACGTGGTGGTCTTTTCGCTAGACACCCCAGTTTTGCATCCCACCCTCTCGGTGCCATTGACTTGGACATGTGGCGTAGGTCTCTCCCGCCGTTCATGGTGGCAGTTGAACCGCAGCGGTTCATACATAACCAAGATGTGGGATAGCTGTATGCAAATCGCTCCCATATCGTTGAAGAGTGTCTTATTTTGGCGTGTTACCTTTCCATTCCAGGAGTGCACGCATACTTGCATGCACTCCTGGAATACCTCCATGCATGAATGCATGCATGCATTCTACTTCTAGCAGTAGAAGACTCAAAGGCGAACAATTGGCATGGCCACATCGTCTAGATTTCTAGTACGCCCTGGCGTTCCTTCGCATGGGCATTATGGTGCGTGAGTGTTCTTGGTACCGGCTTACACTGGGTAGCAATGATGCTATCAAGCGGTGCCTGCAAATTTCGCTCTACCTCATTCACTACGTAAACCTCTAGCACACACATGGTGCTTACAGGCGTGCTTTATACTTAGCCCAGCGGATGTGGTCCCCGTACCAGTCTTCCCTTCCTGCATGTGCCTTGCTGGAGGAGAAGGGTGAGGCCTTGTCGTCTTGTATAGCACTGCTAGTGTTGCGGACTACCACAACACATTTTTTCCCCTACGCCGTAGCAGCAGCAGCAGCAGTAGCAGTAGCAGTGGAACAAGCACTGCATCAATGAACATCAGTGATGGTGAAGACGTTGCATCTATACTTGACTTGGATGAGGCAGGGTAGTCCAATCTGTCTCCAGCTGTGCACATGCTGTCAAAACTAGAGGAGTTTGAATTGCAACATTGATGGACAACAACAGCAGATTTGTTTTGTTGTGTGCTACAGGTAGGGCCGCCGCAAGGATCCTCCCCTTGCGGTGTGTGGTACCCATGGCCACACATACCCAAGCCGCTGTGACCGCGAAACCAATCAGGGGTAGTGCGGACTGTCCGATGAAACCTAGGCCGCATACCCAACCGTTTGGAGGTGCCCGACACCCTTGTGTCCCTTTTTTTTATTTTTTTTGACAGCTTTGGACTGTCTTACATGTTTTCTCGGTTTACCTTCAGTTCGTGTAGCCTTTGCCTTCAGGGTGACCCCTCAAATGTGGCTGTACCATTACCCGCATTTAGTGTAGGCTTTGCCTTCAAGATGACCTGTCAAATGTGCCTGTAAAATTACCTGCTCTTCGTGTAGGCTATGGGTACATTTTTACTAGACTGGCAGCAAGCACCGCCGCAAGGCGGATTCCGGGGAAAACGACACGCAATTTTTGCAGGTAATGTGGAAAATGTTGTAGGTACATTTCCTGGTTTTAATGTACCCAAATGTGTAGGATGAAGGACGACCACCACGGTAACATGTGTGAGGAGCTTTGCCGCCTAATGACACCGCTTAAAAGCAACCGCCAAATTGTGCAACCGCCTTATGACATTGCTTGAATGCAACCGCCAAAATGTGCAACCGCGTCATGACACCGCTTGAATGCAACCGCCTAAATCGTCCAACCCCCATGCAACCGCCTTTCAACCCCTTGCAACCCCTCTGCCACCTGGTGTCCCAAACATGTATTTGACCCCAAATACCTGCGGGTCTGGGGCTGGAATAATGTCTTGGGACACTTGCATCTCTGGTGGCGGATGCACTGCCGGCTGTGCGTGACCTGTAGCAGCTGCCTTCTCAGCCTTCTTCTCATCGTTGGGGTCGGGTTTTGTCACTCGCTTGCGCTTGAGCTTCACCTTCTTCACCGGCGGCTCGTAGTACTGTTGTTGTTTTTCTTCGTACCACACTTCCTTGCGCTGCATCTTATCCACCCATGCCCTTGATGTCAGCACGTACATGCCTGGCATCTCCGGCAGTTGCAGACTCCTTCCGTGGACCAGCTCCATTGCCAACATCGAACACCGCTGAACTCTCTTCATGAGCAATTGATTGATCTCCTCATCCGTGATGTCCGTTGGATCACCTCCAAAATTGGTACTTGCCATTGACGGGGGCCGGCGTGGGGGATCAAAACCTTGTTTCTGTTGCATATTCTCCGAATTCTCCACCGAAAGGCCAACCGACAGGCTGCCCGGCTACTGGTCTTGGGGCGTCCTTCGCCTCCAACGGTAGCAGCTCGGCGTTCTCGCACCCTAGGCACGTGGCCACTTTTTTCGCCAAGTGGTCCACTACAAAAAATAACAAAAATAAAGAAGCGGTTGCGGAAAAAAAAGGCGGTGGCATGAGGCGGTTGCATAATTACAGCGAGGGGTTGCAGATGAAAAAACGCGGTGTCATAAGGCGGTTGCAGAGAAACGTGTTACAATAGAGCGTAGTTCACAAAAAACCACAAATGAGATGCATACCAGCCCATTCAACGAGGTCAAAGTCATCGTCTTCATCGCTCTTCGAGTTTTCGTGATAATGGCCAGTCCAACTCTTGATGATGCGCGTAGCATCCACGACGGACTTGCAGTAGGGCCCTTGAAACTTGAGGTGCCTGATAAGGGTCTCACCGGGCACATTCCCCACCACTCTTGCGGCGCAGCCCAACTCCAACCTGCGATCGGCCGAGACAGATTGCTCCATGGTGTCAATGCACTGCTTGTAGTGGTGTGTCAATCGCCCGAGACCGATGCCCGCCTTCTTCTTGAGCATTCGCCGCCAATTAGTCAAATGGGCATTGCCCTTCGCGGAGTCCTTGTACTTGTCCCCTCTTGTTGCTCCGGCTGAAATGCGGTGGGAGCCCCCACGTGGGGCCTCCATCATGAAACTCAAACTTGCCGCCTCCTTTCTGCCCCCGTCCTCGGTCTTCTCCTTCCGCGTTTTCTTCATCAGCGGCCGCAGCGTGTCACTATCATTTTCCTCGCTTTCACCAGAGTGTACGGCTGCACAGTCCTTGGCCTTCTTTGGTTCGGGCACCACCTCCGCTCCATCCGAGTCACTGTCCACGGGGCAGGGCACGCTTCTTGGGGGTGGATCACTCTTGGGCTCCTTCCGGCGATCGGTATGGGCCTCGGCCCGGGCAGCCGCAGCATGCGACACAGCCTTGGACTTGACCTTGACCTTTTCCCACTCCTTCTTGTAAAAACTCCAAACAATGATAATCTATTAAACAAAAGGGAGATGTGCTACCCCTGGATGACACCGCCGGAATGCAACCGCTTCTTTGTCCAACTAGCTCGTGACACCGCTTGAAAGCAACGTGCAACCGCTCCTTCTTTTAGGCTCATGGGTTACTCAAATGAAAAACGTGTACGAAACAGTGCAAAGTGGACCAGAAAAGCACTTGAATGCAGCATACATTGCCAAAGGCATACTCACAAACGTTGGGGAAGGCCTGGTCGACCATTTTCCCATTCTTGATCTCGTACTCCCGAGGCATGAACTATTGGTCGTTGCAGAACTCCACTTGCTTCTTCTGTTTGTTGACTCCGTGGACCCAACAAGCCACGTACAAACCCTTGGGCTCCAACTTTCTTGGAATCGCAGTCAAGGTGATGATTGTCATCACCGATTGCATCGTACCAAATATTGGACTACGGCTACCGGTGTTGTATACCATGACACTCACTTGATTCACTCCCTCCTCAGCCAGGTCAGCCTGCAGTTGCCGCATCATGATCCGAGCGGCAGCCAATTCACCAGCTACCACCGATGGTTTCCCCTTTGAAACATGTCGCACAGCAAGAGCCCATGGACCAGCCTTTTGGAATCTCAACGCGAGCAAGTATGAGCGGCAACCCAACGACAGTGACGTTTAAAATGGTACTAGGATTCAGCAGGCAAAGCGGAAAAGGGGACTCACCGCCAGTAGCATCTGCATCGCAACTAGAAACTGTCTTCAAGTGGACCACATTCCCTTCAGAGCTCGCAATGTCAAACGAATTACGCGGTCTGGCTAGCTGGCTCCTCAAATCTACGTATTTTGAGGATATGGAGCATTGGTCCTTGCATACAGAGTCCCAGGGAGGCTTAGGCGACTGATAAGTATACACCCAATCTGCACAGGGGAACTTGAGTGCACCAATCCCCGTGATATGAATTGCAATGTAGCAATCTCGGAGGTATTTCTTATTAGCAAGGAAAACTGGGTGTTCACGGCATAATGGCAAAAGAGACGCGAAATTTCGCCACTATGCACGGAATTGGACGATTTAACGGTGTGTTTCACGATGCCTGCAAGACATACCTCGGGCAGGGTGAACCAACTCCACAGGACAATTGGGGTGAAAGGACATTCCAGTCCCATCGCATCTCCCTTTGGCCTTCACGTGCCACTTTAGCCCGTCCTGCAACAGTAGCTCATGGGGACTTGCAGGAGAGACACGAAGAGGAAAGACCTTGAATTTTTAGTGAACGTAAAAGTGAGAGTACACAACATGCAACAAGAGGGGAGAACCTGTAAAACAAATGGGGAGTCCTTCTTCAAAGTGTTCTTGGATACCATTGCCGTGTAGTGGTCCTGCATGCGGTATGCCTTTGGTACAGGCAGTCCCGGATCGTTGTCGTCAGTTGACATGGGGCGGAGGAGAATAAAGCTAACATTGCAAAAGCGCGACAACGGGCGTGTGCAACCCTCATGCGCAACCGCCACATGGTGGGCAAACTTGCACAAGCCGGAAATGATCACATGCAACCGCTTTACAAGTAAACGTGCCATGGCATTTGGGAACCGTGGGTTGGCGTGCACAGTTCAGTGCTTTGGCCTACCAATTACAATGCACGACATATGGCCCAAGTTGCTTCCATTTCGGTAGCGGGTCCTTTGGCCCCAAGCTGTTACGATTGCCAACCTGTTGAACGCCCGGCATCCGTTGGCGCTCTGGCCTTTGTGACTCCTCAGAACCGCCAAATTTTGGATGTGCAGCTCGTGCCCCTCTTGCCACCCATCTGTTTGTATGTGACGATGGCGATTTTCTTGTACTTGCTAGAATTTCAAGTGGTAGGGACACAATTGGAGATGATGGACCATTCTACTATGCAGACAATGACCCTCGACTGCAGTGTAGCAGGGGAACGAACAATTATGTGCCTGGTCATGCCCGTGTGTCTGTTCCGGTTTTCATAGTGATGCATGTCCTCCATGTTCTGGATGCCTATTTCTGCCCTATCTTCAACGTCGGTGCTACTCGTCACACACATCGCTCATGTCACCCGTGTTGACTCCAAATGTGGCTTTGAAAGCCAATGCACACCGGTCGCGCATTTGCCGTTGTGTTTCATGCTGCCACTCATGTCCTCTTTCACCGTCAACGCTTACCGCGGAGTACGTGCCACCCGTTGCGACACCGGTGGGTACCATGCAGGCTGGTGCAACCCTTGCATACACTAAATTGAAAAGGAAAGAACTTGATCAAAATGGTGTTGTTGAAGGTGTGTACCTACCACGTGGACAATGGCAAGGGTCACGTGTACATTTTGAGAACCGTGGAGAATGTGGCTGTCCGCTTGGCCAAGGTAAACAAGTGGCATTTTGGGCATTCGTGGCAAATGCAGTACATTTGCCCCGCTGCGCATATTCCAGATGTCCTCTTTGTCTAGTTTTGCAACTTGTTCCGGAATTCGCGTAGCTCGTGCATCCAGGATGAGAAGGATGAGAAAAAGAGGAAGAATGCCCCAAGCGAAGAGGACAAGGAGGAGGAGAAGTAGAAGACGGAGAAGGAAAAAAAAAGAAGCAGACCAGAAAGGAGCTGCGGCTGCCCAAATCCGCATCAAAAAAGCCGAAGGTGCGGGGGGACAACGAGATAGGCTACGCCAAGCCTATGCCCAAGGCTCCAAAGTCCATGATTTCGGAAAAGCGCGACAATGAGGATGATTAGGACAAAAGTAACGACAAAGGCAACTCATCATCTCTGGAATGCAGCAGCTCAACAAGCTCGTTCAGTGGCCCTGCTCATTCTTTCGCCAAATCGAATTCTGCCGTGCTTTGGCCCGACAGGGTGGCAATTCGCGGAAAGCTAGAGCAGGCCGCCGATAAAGGACCAAATGTGCGGTTCAAGGTTGAAGGCCGTGCGCTGGGTGTTGTCGCACGACCGACCCATATTGAGAAGATTGAGAACCACAAAGGGTTCTGACACAACTTGCTGGTGTTCGAGAATTTTTTGCATTCGGATGCAGATGGGAGCCATGGTGGACACCTTGTACACCGTTACAAACATTGCAGCGGGTGTGCTGTGTGTCATGCATGTTCCCTTTGTCTTGGCTCTACAACCATTGTGGGTTGTTATGGACGTCGAGCGCCGTTGCGCGCTTTATCGCTGCTCTTGGGTTTGAAGTTGTATCTGCATTCTACCTGCGGTGTGTGTCCTCATGTGCAGATTGTCAAGAACTAGCCTGCCAGTGCGTTCCCTTCTCAATCGTGTCGGGTGTTTGAGCCCAAGATCTCATTAAACTAGGGAAGGATGATCTTCGCAATTATGACGCTCACCATTGAGGCAGCGAGTCTGATGCGCTATCCGCCGGACAGAGAATTGGGGGTGCCAAACAATGTTGGACACAAGACCTCCATCGTGGTGTGGGGCACAAACTGGCACAACTGGACAGGGCCAATAGGCGCCATCGGGTCTGTGCTGCTTGCTCGAAATTTTGGATTCGATGACAACTATGGAGCTCCTATTGTGTGTCGTACGCGTCCCAGAGGTCCCGTTCCTGGGTTCCGCACGTGGCTCTAGCAATGTTGGCATGTTTGGGCCGTTCTCTTGTACGCAGCTTGAGAATGACCCGTGGGACTATGTGCCTTCCCGCCACACATGACCAGAATTTTCAGATATTACGTGTACCCGTACAGTGCCGCCGCGCTCAATGATTATGATGGCCACTCATCGGGTTCCGCAACGGGGATGTTGATGGACAACGGATTTCAATACCCCCCGTTACCACAGCCGCGGCCACCACCACCATACCCACATAGGGACGTCCTGCCACAAAGTGACCCTTTGCTAGATGTCAAGGTTTGCACTTGGCAACGTCGCCCCCTCTTGACTGACTCCCCGCTGGTGTTTGGTGTCTGGTGCAAACCCCCTCTGGCCCACTTGCATTAGGCGGGGGTTGATGCGCATGATGGTCAATGCGGATCGGAGCGGAGAAGGGCACCACAGTCCCAGTTTTGGAGGTGGCCCCCAGAGTGCGAGTGATGGAGCCCCCGCAACACGATATAGGAAGGGTGCACTGAAGGAATTGAAGAACAACCCCAGCGTTCCGGTATCCCTTGATTGAGGGGGAAGGGTTGAGCGAGGTTGTGGCTTGCGAGGTTTGTGGTCTTCTTTTGCGTCCCGCAAGGTTTATTGTTGCACCTGTGCACATCACCGATATGTTGAGTGCGCTTGTGAAGTCGCGTGTGTTGTTTTTCGTGGTGCCTCCAAATCGAATCATCCTCTCCATCATCTTGTGCGTTGTCTTGCATCCTAGATCCACGCTGCTTGATTTCTTCTCTACAGCATTGGCGAGCTCGCAAGCCGTCTCTCATTTGATTGGACCAAGCAACAACAATGCAAGCCAAAGCGACACTGCGGGTACGGGAAAGTGGTATTCGGGCTCCGCAAGGTGGTGGTCGTGTGAGGATGCGGATGGGGATTGGGAGGAGTAGTGGGACGTGGATGCTCTTTTGGGGAGGGCGCAATTTGAACGACCCTTCCCCCCAAAGCGTACCGCATCTGGGCCCTGTTGTGCACCCGAAGTGCCACACAGCCTACGCCAAACTGCTGGACCTGTAAGCTAGCGCTGAAGCAGCTTCTCACCCGCTGCTGAATGCTTGGGTGGCTTAGGAACCCCATGTCTTCAGTTGTGTGCACCTCTAATAGAGATTCGGACTCCGGTGAATGGTCGTTGTTGGATGAACAGGCTGGCAGCTCCAATCCGTCCCACCCTGGGTCGTAGTCCGGCCTAGAGCCCCGGGCCGAGTCGAAACCCGTGCCCGGGTTGGATCCCCTAACCCATGTCATCCCCATGCCCAGTCGTGGCACTGGCGACGCAGGGTACCCCTTGCCTTAGTTCGAAAGTTGCATGTTTACCCACACCAGGGCACGTGCCTTGCCTGGGAGGCACCTCTGCCGCTAGGGAGGGGGGGGTCGTAGGGAATGTTTGGTAGCAGCCAGGAGTTTGAATGGCACCACCTCAAATTAGGGAGAAGGCGACCCCCCCCCCCCCATACTACCCGCTTCCCCTCTCCGGAGACCATGAAGAAGGGTTTTGCCGTTGGGTGGGTAAACGACGGTGACTTATTGGTGGCTCGCTTTGGCTACCGCCTTAAGAGCGACCACTGGAAAGTGGATAACGCCATTCACAGTACACGGTGGGTTCTGAGGCGAGGTGGTGTGTTGCGTTTGAAATCCATTCCGCATCGGGAGCCAAGCAATGATCATTGGCTGGACAATGCATGGCTTTCCATGCGCAACCATGCCGGTTAGGGGACTCGCGCGGGTGTTAAGGAGAGGGACGAAGAGGGGGAGGGGGATGACGACGCGAGGAACCGGTCGTCATTGGGAGCCGGGAGGAGTTGCAGCCTAGGCAGACCCAGGCCAGGTAGTGCAAAGGAGTGTCTCGCCCCGTGGCGGTTCATGTCCTTTATGCTATTCGTAGGTGACGAAATTAACTTTGGTCCTTGCTATAAAAAGAATCATCACAAAGAAGTCTTCTTTGTACAAAGCATGCCTATCGGGTGAGAGGGACATCACTGCTGAAGTATGCGTCAGAATTTTCAATGTAGCCATCCTATATGACGTCAACAAGTGGTTTCGTTATGGCTCTAGAGGTCTTTCCCAATGCGCTAAACGTTGTGGCCGTCACCGTCTTTGGCTCCGATAATGATGGTGAATTTCCATAGATGTCCCGGGTGTCTTAGGTGTCCTCCGCTTGCAATATTAGGTGAAAACCACCAAATTCGCCAATTGCAGGTGTTGACATGTATGCACGCTGTGTGCTGCAACAACATCTGCTCCGTTACGATTGATGTGATCCACCGTTTGCGCGTCTTAAGCGTTGTACAGCTCCATTGCGTGTAGTCAGTCGTGCCTGCTGTGTAAATACCAATCTTGTACACTAGGTACATTTTGTTCCTGATTTGCCTTGTCATGGTGCCGCCCGTCTAGTTGGATGCTATTTGCAAACATGATCATCTTGCCTACAACTGCTACCTTGCCGGGCTTATCCGGTGTTCACGCCATGATCGCGCCAGCTGCCCACCAATTCACACCATGGGCACGGATAATACCACCTGCCACTTGCCCCTCGGCAAGCATATTCCTGTCCGTCAAGCCGCGTCTTTTTCGTTCTGTTGCGACAACGTCAACAACGGCCGGTGGATGGCGGCAAAGTACTCCGCACAGCTGTTGCAAAGGCGGACTCCGCAACCTTGGACTTAGAGGGTACGTCGAGCGCGCGGATCGCATGATGCCTTTGCCATCAAGATTTCCGTCACGAATGCGGTTTCGGCAGATGCGGCCATTGTGCCCCATGTACAAGTACACATCGAGGAAATAGCCACGTGCCGCACAACACATACAACTTAGTGCCGGTAGAGTGTGGCTTGCGTGAAATAGAGTGCCGTGGCGTGTGCCAATTGGACACCGTTAAAGGCACCCCCCCCCCTCCCCGTGTCCTATGCAGCCACCCATGTCTCATTGCACGCATGTATGCGGTCCATGACGTCCGTTCGCAGCAAGTTTATAAAAGCACCAAGATCTGGCAAAACACCCCCCGCCTAGTCCCCTTCCTCAGAAATTGTTGGTTTGGGTAGGTGGGAGTGCAATCCCAAGGCGGTCATTCATTGAGCCTGGTAGTGGCATGCTACTGAGAGTTCTCACGGGCAGTGGATGGGGCCAACAAATTGGCCCTCCAACGCCGCACCATGAAGCGACGGAATACGCGGGCCAGCGTGGCCCTGGGTCTTCATGTTGCGGCATGTGACCGCCAACATTTTTGCGGCATGCAAGGCTCCTATTCTATTGGAACCTAGAACCACCATGTGGGCGTTCGAATGGGACATCATCCAGCGCCGCTAATTTGGCGGGCCGAGGTAGTGTGCATCGACCATGTCACCACAAGTGGTATATGCGCCCTTGAAGGTCGCCGGGAGGCAGCCATGTAGCCGATGCCGTGCGACGTCAGCGGCGTACGTGTGCAGGGCGTGCGATGTTCCCTTGCACATGAAGTGCTTTTGCCCGGAACAAGACATGCAGACCATGGAGGACGGGAAGAGCGCGGTGATTGCGGACATAGATTCTGAGATTGGACGAGCCGATCATGGAGGCCAAGCCTCTGCCATCCCTCCATCGGAACGGTATGAATCCTGGGGGGATGCCCGCGTAGCCCACTGGCCTCCCATACCTCCGGCCCCTACCAAACGACACCACGGTAGGTCGTGTATTTTGTGAGTGTCACCGTAATCGCGCAAAAGTGGACCTTGATTGGTCTGACCGACACTCTTTGCGGAGCCAAACATGCAGCACACCCAAGACACCTGCAATGTATGGTTCCATTTGCCTAGCACGCCACTATGTCCTACAAGTGGCTCCTACAAAAAAAAAGGAGGCGGCGTAGCCAAGGGAACATCTGAATGCCGATAGGCTTCCGGAAGTCATATTTGCCATTCTTCCCCGTGGGCGCATTTGGCAGGTTTTGGTGTCCTTGCCTCCAATTGTCCTTCTGATGGTAATCTTACTGTCCCCTTGGTTCTCCTCGTTCTTCTTGCAGATGACATTGGGCTACGTGGACCCCGGTTCAGGGAGCAGTGGCCACCTGCCGCGGACCAGAGGGCTGCGGCCGGGCCCGGTCCTTGTATGCGACACCCCCCTACCCACCCCCCCCTCCCATCACTGAGTTTTGAAAGATGGCACTGTGGGGGCCATGGCACCAATGGCACCAAATTTTTTGTCCCATTGCTTAGTTGAGAGTACTATGCCCTTAGTCTTTAAGACCCTTAGGACTTTCTTCCGGGCAAAGACAAGATATCGCTATTAGGGCATACATACCTCGATACACCCATGCCCCTAGATACCCTCTTGACGTATGCATGTGATAGTAGTTGGTTGTGTGCACCCCCTTGCCCCACGGCCAAGCTGCCACTACCCCCTCCCCACCCTCCCGCCACCCCCCCCCCCTCGCAACCCCAACTGCCCCCCCCCCCCCCCGCAAGTTTTGAGACATGGCTGGCGGGGTGTCGCATCAGGACGAGTTGCAGTCGCCCCCCCCCCCCCCCCGGGCCCTCGACGGTGCACTCGGGTGGCCTCGGATCCCCGCATGGCTTTTCCCACGTGGGCTATCAGCAGCATTCCCTGGTTCGGCGGCCACCCTACCACCACCACCATCACCAACAGCCATACCAACATGTTCCGGGTATCCTTCTTGCGGCGTCACCCTGCCGGTCCCTAGGCGCCAGCGAAGGAATACATGACAACGTGGGGGAGTTGGAGAAGAAGTTGGAGATAGAGAACATGTAATGGTGCACATACGTAGGTAGCGTGCGTGTCAAGCTTTCCTCGTCGCTCATTTGCCTGTTTTTGCACTCCGTGTGTGTTTCGGAAAATGTGCCTCCCGTTCGCCGCACTCTTCGCGTGATGTTTTCTTTGCTTCCCACACGGCATACCTACAGTGCCATCAGACCATATATTGTTTGGGGACATGGACTACTAGTCGACAACTATTTGGCCCTCTCCAACGTCCACACAATGGTTGGGCAACGGATTGAAGAGCTTTGGCACCCTGGGGAAGAAGATTCTCAAGGTTTATGGTGCATGTTCTAGAAATGATCTGCTTGTGCAATTCCAAACAATTGCAAAATCACCGCCGATGCCACTCACTTTTAGGATTGCAAGTGTGTTACGACGCCTTTTAGAAGGCTTTCAGAACTTTCATTTCCCATAGCAGCCGCAAGCCGTCGTTCACCAGGGATCGATCGGGTGGGGCTTGGGGGGGGGGGGGCAGCTTGGCACATGGAGAGTGGGTGGTGACAACCCGTTCCTTTGTCGCATGATGAGCATCTCAGCGTCCCGCGAAGTTGCATCCGTCTTGGACGAGGGTGTTTGGGACATCAAGGGCAAAAAGTGGCACCAGGCCACCCCCCACGAGAAGTATTGGTTTGATTCCTCCGGCGAGGACTCGGGCTTCGACAGCGCCCAAGAGGAGGTGCCCGTTGAAAGGGGACCCCTGCGCGAGGGAGAGGAAGACAGAGGAGGAGGAGAAGGGCGAGTGGCACAAAGAGGAAAAGATTGATGAAGAAGAGAAGGAGGAGCACGACACCACCACCGGCCTGACGCCCGGGCGGCCGGCGGGGGGGGGGGGGGGGGGATTTTAGAGGGGGAGGAGCGGTGGGTGCCGTGGATGGAGTCGAGGAACGGGGGGTTTGGGAACCCGTGGACATGGTCGGGAAGGTGACCGTGTCCCGGGTTGAGGAAAGGGTGTATGATATGTGGATGATGGGGTTCAAGAGGGGGAGGAAGCGGAAGAGGAAGGCAGAGAAGGGCTGGTTTGAGATCTAGAGGGTGATCTACCTTGACCCTATCCCTGACATAGATACCGCAACCCACCTTTGGCCCGCCCCTGACCTTGTCATTGACCTTGACACTGTTCTGTTTTGAGCGTGCAGCTGACCAACCCGCAAATAACTCTAAGCCCGAGCTTTCCAGCCACCCTAAGCCTAACCCACCAACCACCCAGACCGTCCTAAACCCACAAGAGAAGAGAGTGACGGTTTGAACAAGCTATGAAGTAGTTAGATGTGACAAATTGAATTGATTTGGCCCATAAAAACCTACCAAACTATTTGTCTCGAGTGCATTGCGCATACGTTGTGAAACCGTTCCAATTGTAAATTGTAAACCGATTCTAAAACCGCCGCTAGCACCACGCCGCAATCTCCACGTTCTAGTAGTTGCATTTCGCTTTTGTGCGTGCTTCCAAAGACTTTCACCACGTCGTCAGCCATCGGCATGTTCCGTTTGGTCTTTCCAATGTATGTTTCTCGCCGGCACTTCGTTCGTCGTGCCCGTTCTTTGTGTCAGACTTGCTGAGCCCTGGGCCGACCGGGGCCGCCACATCGCTTTTGAATATGGAATGCTTTCAGAATGCGATTTTTAGAAAGCATGTTTTTGATCTCAGACACTTTTTTGGAAAAATTTGCGGGGGATCCACTTGGAGGATTAAATTCGAGCCCTCAAGTGACCCCCCCAAAACATGATCCCTAGGCACCGGCGGCATCCGCAGTTGGCATTCTAGCCCCTAATCAGAAATTAGAACACGGCGCTAAGAACACAACCACCCATTCTAGCAGCTCCCCAAGGTGGTCGGCGGAGTCCACCCCGCGTCGCGCCTGTCGGGACGCAACAATGAGCGGGGATTTTCGTGGGTTTGTGGCAAGAACACATCTGCCACCGGTGCCTAGCATAGAACATTGCAAGAAAGAGGAATATTCTTCCATCACCGGGGGCAATTTTGGGGGATATGCGGCGAGGTGCGTGCGATATGCTTCGGTGGGGTTGCTTCCCCCATTTTAGATACGGCTCGGTACAACCCCCGGAAAACTGCCCCGAAGTTTTGGCAGCCAGCTCGAGTCCCAAAACGCAACCAATATCGCCTGAAATCTTCTAGGGACGTCCGGGCCGAGGTTCCATGGAACGCTCGGAAGAAATTTTGGTGGCATCTGTGGAACTTGAACCTATTGGAACTTTGGTGGGATGTTTGGGGCCCCATTTGCCTGCAACATGCTCCATGGACAGAACTGTAGTAAAGGTTGTGCATAACAAAAGACATGGGCAGAAAGGTAGGCAAGGTTGTGCTTCTTCGCCCCTTGTGCTCTTGTGTGACTTGCCACTTTGTGTCCTTACACTTGCAATAGATAGTTGGATGCTTGGTGCCCGCTTTGCTTCCAAGATGCTCCATGGACAGAAATGTGGTAAAGGTTGTGCATAACAAAAGGTGTCAGCAGAAAGGTAGGGGCGCAAAATCTCTAGCCGCGAGTGCTCTCTCAACTAGAAGAGGGGTTGGTTGTGAGATGGTAAGAAAAGTGCTAGAAAGCAAACAACAACCAATACAAAATCTTCCCACATCACTGACCAAAAAGCACGCATACTACTTTTTTTTTTTTGTTGCAAAATGCATCAGCCATACCCCAGCCATCTCACACACCCTACCCCGCCCCTTCCCACACCACACCACGCCACACCACACCACACCACGCCACACCACACCACACCACACCACACCACACCACACCACACCACACCACACCACACCACACCACACCACACCACACCACACCACACCACACCACACCACCCCACCCCACACCACACCACACCACACCACACCACACCACACCACGCCACGCCACGCCTCACCACACCACACCACACCACACCACACCACACCACACCACACCAAATGACACCACACCACACCACACCACACCACACCACACCACACCACACCCTGAGTACTCCCCAGCTCTACCCATGGACTGGGTGCCGGGTGCGAAGCCCCGGACGACAGGGCCCGGGCACTGCCAATAGGCGGTGTACTAACAGTGTCGGGTGCGCGCACGTCCCAGTGCCAAGCACCATCCCCAGGGACCCCGCGGCCCCTAGTACCGGCCGCCTTGGCCCTGGGAACGGTCAGCGACCCCCCGTAGAGGACGGCTGACCAAGCCTCCCCCTCCTCTCTTCCCCTACGCGCCCGCCCACGCACCGGGCCCAAACCGAAGCCCCCCCCCCCTGTGCTGCCTCCTCTCCTCGCCCCCTGCTGCCTCACCCATCCCAAAACCCTCCCTGACCCTACTCCTCTTGCAGGCTGGCAGCGCCTGAGCGGCGCGCCCCCAGGGCCCCGCATCGGCGGCCGGCCGCGTGAGGGTGTCAGCCACACCGAGGAGGCCCCTATGCGGGGGCTTCAATGGCGCAGCAGGGTCAACAGGGGTATGATGGGTGTGTGAGTGGGTGAGATTTTATGAGAGACAATCTATGAGAATGAGTTTATGAGAAATAGTCCCTGTCCCCGTCCGGCTGGACGCCCCGGTATCGGTATCCAACATCCTTTAGGTACGGTATAAGGCCCCCCGGCCACCAACCTGGCGCCAACACCAGGGAGGGCGTCCGGGAGGGGTAAGAGCCCCCGATCCCCCAAAGGTAGCCCCAAAGGTGAGCGCACCACTGGAGGGCCATGTCTGCGGGGTAAACAAATGCGCTAAGTAAAACCTTAATGTAATAATTAGTGCCTACTGCCATAAGTAATGCTTAACCGGGTAAAACGGCCCTCTCCCGGTGCCGGTTTAGTGCGCAGCCCCCAGAGCCGGACCCGACCGGCCGTACTGAGGCGAGCCCAGAAATGGGTATGGCAGGCCAGACTTTAAGTGCTCGTAGCCACGCCTCAGTACACTCCGTGGGCTCATAAGGCCCACGGGGGCCCCAAACACCGTTACGTTCGGGAGTTAAGCCCCGGCGGTGTTTGGGGTTGTTCCTGGTTAAGAGGACTCACGTTGAGTCCCAGATACTGTTACCCCGGGGTTATGACCCCCGGTACTGCCTGCTTACTTGCCTGCTGCTGCTAAGAGGTAGGAGGGAGTACCCACGGGTCCTGCCGGAGGCTCCGAACACCCCCTGGGCTGGGCTCCCCGTCCCCCCCAGGCCGGTGCGCCCGGTTCTCCGAAGATACTGGCCCCCCACTGGCCTTGCAGGAGGCTCCGAACACCCCCTGGGCAAGACTTACCGTCCCCCCCGGGCCGGTGCGCCCGGTTCTCTGAAGATACTGGCCCCCCACTGGCCTTGCAGGAGGCTCCGAACACCCCCTGGGCAGGACTCCCCGTCCCCCCCCGGCCGGTGCGCCCGGTTCTCCGAAGATACTGGCCCCCCACTGGCCTTGCAGGAGGCTCCGAACACCCCCTGGGCAAGACTTACCGTCCCCCCCGGGCCGGTGCGCCCGGTTCTCTGAAGATACTGGCCCCCCACTGGCCTTGCAGGAGGCTCCGAACACCCCCTGGGCAGGACTCCCCGTCCCCCCCCGGCCGGTGCGCCCGGTTCTCCGAAGATACTGGCCCCCCACTGGCCTTGCAGGAGGCTCCGAACACCCCCTGGGCAAGACTTACCGTCCCCCCCGGGCCGGTGCGCCCGGTTCTCTGAAGAAGATGGCCCCCCATTGGCCTGGCAGGTGGCTCCGAACACCCCCTGGGCAGGACTCCCCGTCCCCCCCAGGCCGGTGCGCCCGGTTCTCCGAAGATACTGGCCCCCCACTGGCCTTGCAGGAGGCTCCGAACACCCCCTGGGCACGACTCCCTGTCCCCCCCGGGCCGGTGCGCCCGGTTCTCTGAAGAAGATGGCCCCCCATTGGCCTGGCAGGAGGCTCCAAACACCCCCTGGGCAGGACTCCCCGTCCCCCCCAGGCCGGTGCGCCCGGTTCACTGAAGAAGATGGCCCCCCATTGGCCTGGCAGGAGGCTCCGAACACCCCCTGGGCAGGACTCCCCGTCCCCCCCGGGCCGGTGCGCCCGGTTCTCTGAAGAAGATGGCCCCCCATTGGCCTGGCAGGAGGCTCCGAACACCCCCTGGGCAAGACTCCCCGTCCCCCCCAGGCCGGTGCGCCCGGTTCTCTGAAGAAGATGGCCCCCCATTTGGCCTTGTAGGAGGCTCCGAACACCCCCTGGGCAGGACTCCCCGTCCCCTCCGGGCCGGTGCGCCCGGTTCTCTGAAGAAGATGGCCCCCCACCCGCGTGGCAGGAGGCTCCGAACACCCCCTGGGCATGACTCCCCGTCCCCCCCAGGCCGGTGCGCCCGGTTCTCTGAAGAAGATGGCCCCCCATTTGGCCTGGCACGAGGCTCCGAACACCCCCTGGGCAGGACCCCCCGTCCCCCCCGGGCCGGTGCGCCCGGTTCTCTGAAGAAGATGGCCCCCCATGTGCCTGGCAGGAGGCTCCGAACTGCCCCTGGGCAGGACTCCCCGTCCCCCCCGGGTCGGTGCGCCCGGTTCTCTGAAGAAGATGGCCCCCCATTGGCCTGGCAGGAGGCTCCGAACACCCCCTGGGCAGGACTCCCCGTCCCCCCCGGGCCGCTGCGCCCGGTTCTCTGAAGGAGATGGCCCCCCATTGGCCTTGCAAGAGGCTCCGAACACCCCCTGGGCAGGACTCCCCGTCCCCCCCAGGCCGGTGCGCCCGGTCCTCTGAAGAAGATGGCCCCCCATTGGCCTGGCATGAGGCTCCGAACACCCCCTGGGCAGGACTCCCCGTCCCCCCCGGGCCGGTGCGCCCGGTTCTCTGAAGAAGATGGCCCCCCATTGGCCTGGCAGGAGGCTCCGAACACCCCTTGGGCACGACTCCCTGTCCCCCCCAGGCCGGTGCGCCCGGTTCTCTGAGGAAGGTGGCCCCCCATTGGCCTGGCAGGAGGCTCCGAACACCCCCTGAGCAGGACTCCCCGTCCCCCCCGGGCCGGTGCGCCCGGTTCTCTGACAACGGCGGCCTCCCATAGGCCTAGCAGGAGGCTCCGAACACCCCCTGGGCAGAACTCCCCGTCCCCCCCAGCCAGGTGCGCCCGGCTTCAGGGGAAACAATGGCTCCCCACGAGCCTAGCGGAGGGCTCTAACCACCCCTTGGGCTGGACTCCCCGCCCCCCCAGGCTGGTCTGTAGAGGGTGACAGCCCCCCCACGGGCCTGGCAGGATGCGCCGACCACCCCACTGGGCTGAGCACCCCCCTGCTCCCCCCGGCCGGGAGTGCCCGTGGACGTGGAGGGGCAACCCCCCGGCAACAGATCTCCCCCCCCCCCCCCCCCGGACCCAGGTGCCCCAGTGTGCGAGGCAGCAGCCAACGAGTAGCGCGCAGGGGCGCGTTTCCGGATAGATTCTAGTGTACGGGCCCGTAAGGCCGGCCGCCGTAGGCCACCAACGCGCGAGCGAGAGCAGGTTGCGGCGCGTGAGCATTGGGCGACCCGGAGGAAGGGATACGCAGTGCCCATGCATGGGCTTTTGGCCTGCGACTCCCTGCTCTTGCTCTGCAGCCCAGTGACACCACGTCGACGCCCGTAACTCCTTACATCCAGCGCCCTCCTATCCCCGGAGGCCCGCCTGCACCACACCCCGCGGGGTCCCCGGCTTTTGCCGCCCCCCCTCTCCCCCACTATACCCACACCCCATAAGCGCCCCACCAACCGCTCGTGGAGGTTCACTCCCAGCCAGCGTACCCCGCCTATTACCTGCGGGTGCCGCGGTATGGGCTTCCCCCGCCCCCCCCGCCGCCCTCGCCGCTCCCAACAGTACCGCCCCGGACCACCGTGACCTGGAGTTGGCCTACCTACGGGGCCACGTGGCACGCCTGGACCGCCTTACCGAGGGGCCTCCGCCCCCTAAGGAGGCGGCGCAGAGGGCGCCCCTGGCGCCGCAGGTCCCTGCCCCCGACGCGGTCGGCGAGGCGACGCCGGCACTGCTGCTGGCACCGGCGAGGGAGACGGAGCCCAGGCAGGACCGCCGGCCCCCGGCACCTACGGAGCCGCCACGCCGGCCCCAGGGTGCAACCTACCGGAGGTCCCGCTCCCCCAGACGGGACCTACGCGACGATCGCCGAGACCACGGCCGTACAAGCCCCGGAAGAGGAGGCCGCACGGCCCACCGCCGGCCCTACCGCTCCCCAGAGCGGTACTACCAGCGCCGGTCCGAGGAGCGCCCCTCCGGACACCGAGCCCCCGCCGCTAGAGGTAGAGACCATACCCCCGACCGCCGGGATAACCGCTCCCGTCGGGACCCGCCCGCATCAGCCCCCGGGTCGGGCCGGGAGCGACGAGACCCCGACGACCGGCGCCGGTACCGCTCCCCCAGCCCGGATACCGCTAGACGCCTCAGGTATGATGCGCCAGATGCGGGGCGCCGGCCGCAGTGGGAGCCCCGTACGGCTCCCGACGCCCAACCCCCGCATGTCCCGAGGGGCAAGCCCCCGCGCAAGCGGCAGCGCCATAACAAGGAAGGCAGACAGCCTGCGGCGCAGTCGCCCGCGGGCACCCCGCACAGGCTACCGGTGCACGCTCTGGCGGGGACCCAAACGACGCCGCGCCTCCTGGCCCCGTGTGCACAGCAGGGACGACTGCCACAGGACGGCGCCCCCCGCACGCCCCAGAAGCACCGTACCGGTGTCACGCAAACCACCCCGGGCCTCCGGGGCCCGGGCTACGCCTCCCCGAGCGGGGCAATGAAAGCCCCCCAGCAGCCCCGCGCCGCGGACCCTCCGACCGTCCTGCACATCCGGCGCCTCCCCACAGGGTGGTCCCGCCGTCACCTGGCGGACCGTTTCATGTGGCTGGATGGGGCGGAGGGGGTGGCGGAGGCCTTTTATGGAGGAGAAAACCACGGGTACCTGACCTTCCGCGCCCACACACAGGCGCTGGCGGCGTGTGCGGTAGTCAGCGATGCCCTGGGTACGGTAGCGCCCCCGCCCGGCCGCCTGCCGGCGGCAGTCCACTGTGTCAACCGCAGTGTCATCCGGGACCTCAGCGTGCACACACGGCGGGACGCCCCGGGCGAGGAGCGGCACGACACGCCGTCCGCCGGGGCTGCCCCCCCGCGCATGGACTGCCCCTCCCTCACCGAGGATGACGTCCGGCGCCTCATAGCCGATGCCGTGGGCGGAACGCAGCAGGTGGTACATCCACGGACGCAGGAGCCCGCCCGGGCGCCCACAGCCGACGCGGTCGGTGGCGCCGGCCGCCCCCTACCTTGAGGCCCCCCTCCGGCGCAACAGGCGCCCACCTCCCGGGAAAGAGACCCAGCGTTGCCCGGGGGCGGGGCAGCCCCTGAGCGAAGCCCAGAGGTCACCGCGGCTCGGGTGAGCCCGCGTGCGCGGCCGCGAGCCGCAGCCAAAGGCCGTACCAGCCAGCTTAGCCGGCGTATCCTGGCGGCTACCGGGACGCCTAGTGACCCCGGCCAACCGGCTGCCGGGCATGCCAGCGCAGGGCCCCCCCGGCCCGGCCCCTCGGATGTGGCAGCTGAAGGCGTGTCCCAAGACCTCTTGGGCGCAGAATGCCGGGAGGAGGGCCATCAGCATGCCCTCGCCAGCGCCCCAGAGGCCCCTGCGGCCCACCCCCAGGCGCCCGCTGGCAATCCCATGACCGCCCAGGCCCACGACGGTGCTGAGGCCTCAGCTCCCCCGACGGGGGGCCACCCCCCGGAGGGACCCGCCCTGGATTGGTGTACAGTCTGTCGCTTCTGGCGCCCCAGCCCATGCGACCAGTGCCCCCCGCAGGGAGCCCCCCAGGAGGATAACTAGGCTGCGGAGCTGGCCCCGGAAGGAGAACGCGAGCTAGGGCCCCGTGAGACCTCGCCCGCTCTCGAAACTCCTACTTCGCACGCGGCGGATGACCCTCCGCCCCCCCCCATCGATGTGGATGCGTCCCAGGGCACGGCCACCCAGCTGGCTGGCCTCCTGGATGATGAAGCGGGCGCCCTCAGCCCGCTGGAGCCCCTACCGCCGGCGGTAGAGTTGGATGACGACCCTGCACCGCCGGCAGCTGGCCGCGCCGACAGCCCGCCGGGCGAGCTGGGCCCGCACGAGTTCCGCCTGGCGGCGCTCATCGCTGATACTGCCCTGGAGGAGGCGAACCCCTGCAAGGCCGTGGACGTCGCTGTCTTCCTGGACAGCGAACGCCTGTCGGCGGTGGGACACCGCATGCGGGCGGCGGGCCAGGACACCACCCCCGTCCCCGGCCCCCGTTCCCCGGAGGGGGACGGCCCCCCTCCCCTCCTGGCCCAGTATGCCAAGAGGACCCGCGAGCTGCTCCAGCTCGTGGGCTATACCCTGGGGGTCTCCTCCTTCTCCCTCTCCAGCTGGGAGGGAGATGCCATCCCGGCTCCTCACCCGCCGGGACTTGGGATCACGGTGTATTACGTGATCAAGGGGAGGGTGCAGCTCCGCCTCCCTGCGCCCTGGGTGGTGGCTCCAGGCCACGGCATATGCGTATGCCTGGTCTGCCCCACCCCTGCCCCGGGCGGCCCCCCCGGATACCAGGGCCCTGGTGCTGATATGCCAGAGCCCGGTACATGTCCCCCGGGGCGCGCCGGCCACCGCCCCCCCCCCCCGGTCCAAATCTGCGTCAAGCGCGGGGACCGGTACACCCCAGTCGACACGGCGAGCATGGACCTCGGGGACCACACGGCCACCCTCACCCCACCCGGAGGCAACCCCCTGGCCATCGCTACGCCCATGGTGGCCAGGGCCACCTACGACAGGGCTCGGGGGGGACTCGTCATCGTCCACTCGGCCCTGGGGGCCCAGCAGCTCCGCGACGCCGAGTGGAAGGGATGGAGCGCCTCGTGGGTCAGCTACGCCCGGGCCCTCGAGCCGGCCAAGCCGGTCGGCTTCAAGGTCCTGGGGGCGCGGGCCCCGGCCCTACGAGACTGGGTGCTCCCCAGGCTCACGGGCGAACGGCCAGCGGGGACTCCCTCCCTGACCACGGTGTTTGGCCTCATCGGGCGTGACCCCCTCCTCCTCACCGTCGCCTTCCCGGTGAACCGGCTGGACAAGCCCAGCCCCCATACGGTCTCCCGCACCCCGGAGTACCACCTGGGCTCAGTGGCCCTATCCCCGGCTGACACGGCCGATTTCCACAGCTCAATACTCCGCAGGAGAGCCTTGGACCCCCAGCTCGCCCCGAATCGGTGGCTGAAAGGCCTGCAAAGGGCCATCTACGATTGGGCCCACGCCACGGGCAGGGTCCGAGCCCTCCGCTTCCGGCAGTACCGCCTCAAGACGCGCCCGGCGGAGCGAGCTCCCCCCTCGCGGGCTCCCCAACAGCCCTTCCCAGCGCGCAGCATGCTCCCCACGGTGGGGCGTTTTACATTGATGGCCCAGAGCATCTTGGGCACCTCAGTGACGGCGGGGCACGCCCTCAAGCGGAGCCTAGTGGCCTTGGGAGAAGCCCGGCGCCAGCAGAGCCTCCGGGGGCCGAAACGCAGGGCCCTCCGACGCAAGCAGGAAACCCTCAATTTGAAACGCACCCCAGAGCAGTGGAGGGAGGTGCAGCGTCGTAGCAGGGGCCCCCGGCGCGATGTCTCGGAAATCCCCCTGGACAGCAAGGCGCTCCTCAACCCCAGGGAGACGTTGTCTGCCCTGTACTTGAGCCGCCTACGGCTCCAGGGCCATAGCTACCGGATCCGAGATGACCCCGACCGATGGGCCCACTTCCAGAGGTACCTGGGGCTCCTGCCGCAGCATGCCCCGCCAGCCCGCGGCGACTATGTCCAGCCCCGCCACCTGTGGGAGGTGCAGTTGGGGAAGGCCCGCGGCCCCGACCTCCGCCTACCCGAAGCGGACGTCTGCATCGATATAGCCTGGTACCGACACCTGACGGAGGCGGAACAGAAGACCCTGTGCACCGTGGTGCGCAGCCCCCCAGTCAGCCGCACGGTGGGCAGGCGGGGGCGGGTTACCCTGCTCCTAAAAAACCCGGACCAGCCGGTCCAGGAGGCGAACCTCCGGGGGATAACCATCTCCTCCCACGTCTCCAAACTCGAGCCCACGGCCTTCTATGCCGTGGCGACAGCCGTCTACGAGCGGGCCCTGGGGGGCATGCGGGGTATATCCCTGCATGAGGTCGTCCGCACGGTGCACATGAAGCTGGACGTGGCCAGGCTTCAAAACCGGATATTGGACGTCCTGATCACGGATCTCGCGAAATTCTTCGACGTAATCGCGCAGGACATTCACCCTATGGTGGGAGCCCGGGTGGGCCTGGGAGAGGCCGGCCACCTCGCCACCCATACCGAGGGTTTCTCCTACACCCTGCCCTTGGGCCCCTGGCAGTCCCACACCCTGACGCAACTCCTGGGTACACCCCAGGGTACCGTCCAGGGGGTCCATGCGGGGGCGACGGCGGCGCCCCCTTTCTTGCGATACATGGACATCGCATACCGGTCCTCGGCGGTAGAGCCCTTCCGCTTCCCGGGACTCATGTGGGTGGACGACACGATCGTCCTCTTGGAGCGGGGCGATTCCCACCCCATACAGGGGGTCCTATTGGATCAGCGCGTATACTACCAGGGAATCCTGCGGGTGGACATCCCTTACCGCAAGATCCAGCACGGCTCCACGTCACACCCACGGCCCCTACGGTCGCCTACGCCAGCAGCCGTGGCCCGCCACCTAGGCCGCGCGTGGGTGACGAGTACCCCGGACCAGCGGCGGGAGGCACTGGCAGGGGCCCCGGAGATACAGCCCTCTAGGGTCCTCCGATATATGGGAACCGACATTTACCTCCACGGGGCGCCTACGGCCCCCCGCAACCTGCCGGAGGTCAGGGCGGAGCTTTGGACACAGCTCCGCCCCCAGCGGCTCTCCCCGGACGCGGCCATGATGGTACTCATGGCCAAGCTCCCGAGCAAGCTGCTCCCCCTGGCCATCGTGTACCGCCCCACGGCCAAGGTACACGCGGCAAACGATGCTCTCATGGTGCGAGCATACAAGCACTTGACGGGCATCTCCCGCCACGCTAATAATGACACGCTCTGGGGACCTTGGGAGCATGGGTGCCAGGGTCTCACTCGGTCAGAGCACTCGTGGCAGGCGGCGGTAGTTCGAGAGTGGGTTCGGCAGGGGGCCTGGGCCAAGCAGGAGTTCCGGGACTCCCAGGCCTACTCCCTGCAAACGCACCAGGCGCTCAGGGGGGGCTGCCCGGCGGTGCTTACCCCGGGGCAGTACACGCATCACCCCAGGTGCCCCCACCTCATAGCCACGCTGCAGCGGGTCGTGGATGAGGTGGCCATGCCCATGTGGATGCCGGGCCAGTGCTCAGGGACCACCCCCATCCTGGTCCGAGGTCCCGGTGGGCCGCGATCGGCGGCAGCGGCGGCCCCTGCCCCCCGCGTGGAGGTGTACACAACTCTGTATGGCGCCGTCGCGCAGGTGGCCGTCCCCCCGACGGTGTACGAAACGGTACAGGCCCTGGGCTACCATCACCTCGGCGACCTCTACACAGAGAATCACCAGGTGCTACCGGAGCGAGCCCTGAAGAGACGAGCGCCAGCTCGCAAGGGGATCCCGGGGCTACGTGCGTGGCTGGCCCGCCACGCTGCGGTACTGGTCCCGCTCCTGAGGGAACCCACGCCGCGATGGCAAGCGGCACCCAAGGACTGGATCCCGAGGGCCGTGCCCACCTATCAGGCGGAAGTCATAGTGGGGGGCCGGGCGGCCAAAACCACCCGAATGGAGACGATATACCATAGGGGGCAGCCCCTCCGGATGACCGCGGCCCTGCAGGACACCATGGAGACCGCGGGCTGGGCGCCAGAACCCCGGGTGTGCCAGCAGCCCCCGGGCACCCTGCCCAGCGACACCAGGCTCCACCGCCTCGTGGTGGCCCTCCTGGATATCCAAGTGCAGGTGGATGCGCCACTGCACGCCCAGCTGTGGGGCGACTACCGGCAGGAGTCCCTGGCCCAGCTCCAGCGCACTGGGGTCAGGGCGCCCATCGTCGTGTGGACGACAGCCCCCTCGACTGCCGCCTACTGGAACTGGGCCAGCACATCGCAGGCCCCTCTCGTGACGGTCACCTCGACGCTGCCGCCGTTTCCGTGGATCGCCATAGCCCCGGCGGCGGTGGCGCGCTTCCAATATCCAGCGGAGTGCATGGCGCACAAATGCCCGGGGCACCCACACAAGGGGCCCCTCTATTACTCCCTCGATACGGTGGGGACAGTGCCAGCGGAGCTACACCAGGCCCTGCGCACCCACCTCAGGGAGCACCATGGGGACATGGCCCTTCTGGCGCCACACGGCCGGGCGACCAGCCCCCCGCGAGTGTTGGCCCCTGAGACTCGCCCGGGCGTCTGGTTCCATGACCTGCCTGCGCTAGCGACCCTCCGAGGCAGTGTCGTGGCGGTGGATGCAGGGGCCACGCAGGCGGGTATGGCCATGGCCGGGGTCGTCCAGAGCGGGCGTGGGGAGTATCAGGCCCAGGTGGCCTCAGGAGTGGGCACCTCCCCGGAGGGGGAGGCGATGGCCCTCCTCTCGTATGCCCGCCGGCTGGCGACACAGAAGGCGGTTTACTGGCTGGTGCCGGACTCGGAGGCAGCAGTGGGGGCCCTCCGCAGGTACCAGGAAGGAGGGCACTACGGAGATGGCATCCACCACCTCTACGCCACTGTCCTGGGGGGGCAGCGCCTCTCCCTGAGGTCTGCCATCAATGTGGTGACCACACCATCGCACTGGATCACGGACCTCAACGTCCGTTTGGACGCAGCGACGCGGGAGCCGCCGGAGGCAGACCTCACGTGGCTCCTCAGGCGCCCCTACTCATTTATCCCCCCAGTGCCCTTCCGCGACCAGTGCCAGCTCTCCCCGACGGCGCTGAGTGACTGGTTGCAGGACCGGGCCTCCATACCGGCGCAAGCCATCTACGAGGCCCGCTGGGGGGTAAATTTCATGCCAGGCGGGGCCCTCCCCCTGGACTGGTTCGACCACGACCAGCAGCGCCACATCACGGCGCATCGCATGGACAACGTCCCGACCATGGCCGTCCTAGCCCACCGTTCCTCCCACCGGGGCACGGTGCTGGATACAAAGTGCCTCCTGTGCGGGACACAGCCCGAGACGGCGCCCCACCTGTGGGCCTGCTCGGCTCAATCGCACGAGTGGGGGCCAGCCCGCCGGCGCCTCGCAGCGTGGCTCGACCAGAAGGTGGGGCCACGGGCGGCCCCGGTGCGTCACCAGCTGTGGGAAACGACTGTGCTGGAGCACTGGGCGGCAGCCCTGCGGACCCCCTCCATGCTGCTGGCCCACCTTGAGTGTACAGGGCCCCACTCGCTGGGCAGGGAGTTCCTCCGCCACGTCGTGGAGGAGTCCATACGTATCTGGTACGCCCACGCCAAGGCGCGTGCCACACTGCTGAAGGCCCGCCTGGGCCCGGGCAGCACGATGGCGTGGGCGTTGTAGGAGCTACGCCTGCACCAGCAAGAAGAAAGGGAAGGGGTGCAGCGAGAGCTCCTGGAATAAGCGCGGTCGCCAGAGGCGAACTCACCAGGTCTCCCCGACTCCCCCTCCCCCTGCCGAGGCCTACACACTTACGCACAGCGCGCGCACAACACACACAGCCCAGCCCGTTTACCTTTACCCGTGGGTAGACATCCCGGCCTTTTGCCTTTTGGTAACAGCGCCTTCGGCACACCACACCACACCACACAACGCCACACCACACCACACCACGCCACACCCTGAGTACTCCCCAGGTCTACTCACGGGCTGGGTGCCGGGTGCGAAGCCCCCGACGACAGGGCCCGGGCACTGCCAATAGGCGGTGTACTAACAGTGTCGGGTGCGCGCACGTCCCAGTGCCAAGCACCATCCCCAGGGACCCCGCGGCCCCTAGTACCGGCCGCCTTGGCCCTGGGAACGGTCAGCGACCCTCCGTAGGGGACGGCTGACCAAGCCTCCCCCTCCTCTCTTCCCCTACGCGCCCGCCCACGCGCCAGCCCACGCAGGAGCCCGGACATGCGCCCCCCCCGCGCCTTTGCCCCACCCACAGGGCCCTCTGCCCCAACTCCATCCCACACACCCCCATGCAGCTCTCGGTGCCCCCCATGCACTACCTCCCGCAGCCACTCCTTGCCGCCTCCCCTGCCCACTGCCCCCCCCCCCCACCCCCTTCTCCTGCCCTTGCCCCTCTCACAGGCTGGCAGCGCCTGTGCGGCGCGCCTCCAGGGCCCCGCATCGGCGGCCGGCCGCGTGAACAACTGGGCCCGGGCGCGCCACCGAGGAGGCTCCAATGCGGGGTCTTCATGGCAAGCGTCCAGGTGTGCAGGTGAAAAGGGCCCTGGAGGGTGCATGTGAGGGGCCCCCGCCCTAGCAGAGGCGCGGTGCCTGGGAAGAGAGGAGGGCCAGTGGCGCGGACATGCGCGGGGGGCCCCAACAACGACCCCCCGCCCTGCAACATGTGCGAGAGTATGTGGAGGAATATGAAGGAGAAACAGTCCCTGTCCCCGTCCGGTTGGACGCCCCGGTATCGGTATCCAACATCCTTTAGGTACGGTATAAGGCCCCCCGGCCACCACCCCGGCGCCAACACCAGGGAGGGCGTCCGGGAGGGGAAACAGCCTCCGATCCCCCAAAGGCAGCCCCAAAGGTGAGCGCACCACTGGAGGGGGCATGTCTGCGGGGTAAACAAAAGCGCTAAGTAATTCCCTAACGTAATGAACAGTGCCTACTGCCGTAACTAATGCTTAACAGGGTAAATGCCCCCCCCCCCCGGGGCCAGTTTAGTGCGCAACCCCCAGAGCCGGACTCGACCGGCCGTACTGAGGCGAGCCCAGAAATGGGTATGGCAGGCCAGACTTTAAGTGCTGGTAGCCACGCCTCAGTACACTCCGTGGGCTCATAAGGCCCACGGGGGCCCCAAACACCGTTACGTTCGGGAGTTAAGCCCCGGCGGTGTTTGGGGTTGTTCCTGGTTAAGAGGACTCACGTTGAGTCCCAGATACTGTTACCCCGGGGTTATGACCCCCGGTACTGCCTGCTTACTTGCCGGCTGCTGCTAAGAGGTAGGAGGGAGTACCCACAGGCCTGGCAGGAGACTCCGAACACCCCCTGGGCTGGGCTCCCCGTCTCCCCCAGGCCGGTGCGCCCGGTTCTCTGAAGAAGATGGCCCCGCCTTGGCCTGGCAGGAGACTGCGAACACCCCCTGGGCAGGACTCCCTGTCCCCCCCGGGCCGGTGCGCCCGGTTCTCTGAAGAAGATGGCCCCCCATTGGCCTGGCAGGAGACTCCGAACACCCCCTGGGCAGGACTCCCCGTCCCCCCCGGGCCGGTGCGCCCGGTTCTCTGAAGAAGATGGCCCCCCATTGGCCTGGCAGGAGACTCCGAACACCCCCTGGGCAGGACTCCCCGTCCCCCCCAGGCCGGTGCGCCCGGTTCTCTGACGAAGATGGCCCCCCCTTGGCCTCGCAGGAGACTCCGAACACCCCCTAGGCAGGACTTCCCGTCCCCCCCGGGCCGGTGCGCCCGGTTCTCTGAAGAAGATGGCCCCCCATTGGCCTGGCAAGAGACTCCGAACACCCCCTGGGCAGGACTCCCCGTCCCCCCCGGGCCGGTGCGCCCGGTTCTCTGAAGAAGATGGCCCCCCCTTGGCCTGGCAGGAGACTCCGAACACCCCCTGGGCAGGACTCCCCGTCCCCCCCGGGCCGGTGCGCCAGGTTCTTTGAAGAAGATGGCCCCCCCTTGGCCTGGCAGGAGACTCCAAACACCCCCTGGGCAGGACTCCCCGTCCCCCCCGGGCCGGTGCGCCCGGTTCTCTGAAGAAGATGGCCCCCCCTTTGGCCTGGCAGGAGACTCCGAACGCCCCCTGGGCAGGACTCCCCGTCCCCCCTGGGCCGGTGCGCCCGGTCCTCTGAGGAAGATGGCCCCCCATTGGCCTGGCAAGAGACTCCGAACACCCCCTGGGCAGGACTCCCCGTCCCCCCCGGGCCGGTGCGCCCGGTTCTCTGAAGGAGATGGCCCCCCCTTGGCCTGGCAGGAGACTCCGAACACCCCCTGGGCAGGATTCCCCGTCCCCCCCGGGCCGGTGCGCCCGGTTCTCTGAAGAAGATGGCCCCCCCTTGGCCTGACAGGACACTCCGAACACCCCTTGGGCAGGACTCCCCGTCCCCCCCGGGCCGGAGCGCCCGGTTTTTTGACGAAGATAGCCCCCCATAGACCTGGCACGAGACTCCGAACACCCCCTGGGCAGGACTCCCCGTCCCCCCCGGGCCGGTGCGCCCGGTTCTCAGAAGCAGATGGCCCCCCATTGGCCTTACAGGAGACTCCGAACACCCCCTGGGCAGGGCTCCCCGTCCCCCCCGGGCCGGTGCGCCCGGTTCTCTGAAGCAGATGGCCCCCCATTGGCCTTACAGGAGACTCCGAACACCCCCTGGGCTGGGCTCCCCGTCCCCCCCAGGCCGGTGCGCCCGGTTCTCTGAAGCAGATGGCCCCCCATTGGCCTTGCAGGAGGCTCCGAACACCCCCTGGGCAGGGCTCCCCGTCCCCCCCAGGCAGGTGCGCCCGGTTCTCTGAAGAAGATGGCCCCCCATTGGCCTTGCAGGAGGCTCCGAACACCCCCTGGGCTGGGCCTCCCGTCCCCCCCAGGCCGGTGCGCCCGGTTCTCTGAAGCAGATGGCCCCCCAATTGGCCTGGCAGGAGACTCCGAACACCCCCTGGGCAGGACTCCCCGTCCCCCCCGGGCCGGTGCGCCCGGTTCTCTGAAGAAGATGGCCCCCCCTTGGCCTCGCAGGAGACTCCGAACACCCCCTAGGCAGGACTTCCCGTCCCCCCCGGGCCGGTGCGCCCGGTTCTCTGAAGAAGATGGCCCCCCATTGGCCTAGCAGGAGACTCCGAACACCCCCTGGGCAGGACTCCCCGTCCCCCCCGGGCCGGTGCGCCCGGTTCTCTGAAGAAGATGGCCCCCCCTTGGCCTGGCAGGAGACTCCGAACACCCCCTGGGCAGGACTCCCCGTCCCCCCCGGGCCGGTGCGCCAGGTTCTTTGAAGAAGATGGCCCCCCCTTGGCCTGGCAGAAGACTCGGAACACCCCCTGGGCAGGACTCCCCGTCCCCCCCGGGCCGGTGCGCCCGGTTCTCTGAAGAAGATGGCCCCCCCTTTGGCCTGGCAGGAGACTCCGAACGCCCCCTGGGCAGGACTCCCCGTCCCCCTTGGGCCGGTGCGCCCGGTCCTCTGAGGAAGATGGCCCCCCATTGGCCTGGCAAGAGACTCCGAGCACCCCCTGGGCAGGACTCCCCGTCCCCCCCGGGCCGGTGCGCCCGGTTCTCTGAAGGAGATGGCCCCCCCTTGGCCTGGCAGGAGACTCTGAACACCCCCTGGGCAGGACTCCCCGTCCCCCCCGGGCCGGTGCGCCCGGTTCTCTGAAGAAGATGGCCCCCCCTTGGCCTGACAGGACACTCCGAACACCCCTTGGGCAGGACTCCCCGTCCCCCCCGGGCCGGAGCGCCCGGTTCTCTGACGAAGATGGCCCCCCATAGACCTGGCACGAGACTCCGAACACCCCCTGGGCAGGACTCCCCGTCCCCCCCGGGCCGGTGCGCCCGGTTCTCAGAAGCAGATGGCCCCCCATTGGCCTTACAGGAGACTCCGAACACCCCCTGGGCAGGGCTCCCCGTCCCCCCCAGGCCGGTGCGCCCGGTTCTCTGAAGCAGATGGCCCCCCATTGGCCTTACAGGAGACTCCGAACACCCCCTGGGCAGGACTCCCCGTCCCCCCCAGGCCGGTGCGCCCGGTTCTCTGAAGCACATGGCCCCCCATTGGCTTTGCAGGAGGCTCCGAACACCCCCTGGGCAGGGCTCCCCGTCCCCCCCAGGCAGGTGCGCCCGGTTCTCTGAAGAAGATGGCCCCCCATTGGCCTTGCAGGAGGCTCCGAACACCCCCTGGGCTGGGCCTCCCGTCCCCCCCAGGCCGGTGCGCCCGGTTCTCTGAAGCAGATGGCCCCCCATTGGCCTGGCAGGAGACTCCGAACACCCCCTGGGCAGGACTCCCCGTCCCCCCCGGGCCGGTGCGCCCGGTTCTGTGAAGAAGATGGCCCCCCCTTGGCCTTACAGGAGACTCCGAACACCCCCTGGGCAGGACTCCCCGTCCCCTCCGGGCCGGTGCGCCCGGTTCTCTGACGAAGATGGCCCCCCATTGACCTGGCAGGAGACTCCAAACACCCCCTGGGCAGGACTCCCCGTCCCCCCCGGGCCGGTGCGCCCGGTTCTCAGAAGCAGATGGCCCCCCATTGGCCTTACAGGAGACTCCGAACACCCCCTGGGCTGGGCTCCCCGTCCCCCCCAGGCCGGTGCGCCCGGTTCTCTGAAGCAGTTGGCCCCCCATTGGCCTTACAGGAGACTCCGAACACCCCCTGGGCTGGGCTCCCCGTCCCCCCCAGGCCGGTGCGCCCGGTTCTCTGAAGCAGATGGCCCCCCATTGGCCTTACAAGAGAGTCCGAACACCCCCTGGGCTGGGCTCCCCGTCCCCCCCGGGCCGGTGCGCCCGGTTCTCTGAAGCAGATGGCCCCCCATTGGCCTTGCAGGAGACTCCGAACACCCCCTGGGCTGGGCTCCCCGTCCCCCCCAGGCCGGTGCGCCCGGTTCTCTGAAGAAGATGGCCCCCCATGGGCCTGGCAGGAGGCCCCGAACACCCTCTGGGCAGGACTCCCCGTCCCCCCCGGGCCGGTGCGCCCGGTTCTGTGAAGAAGATGGCCCCCCGTTGGCCTGGCAGGAGACTCCGAACACCCCCTGGGCAGGACTCCCCGTCCCCCCCAGGCCGGTGCGCCCGGTTCTCTGAAGCACATGGCCCCCCATTGGCCTGGCAGGAGACTCCGAACACCCCCTGGGCAGGACTCCCCGTCCCCCCCCGGGCCGGTGCGCCCGGTTCTCTGAAGAAGATGGCCCCCCATTGGCCTGGCAGGAGGCTCCGAACACCCCCTGGGCAGGACTCCCCGTCCCCCCCAGGCCGGTGCGCCCGGTTCTCAAAAGAAGATGGCCCCCCGTTGGCCTGGCAGGAGACTCCGAACACCCCCTCGGCAGGGCTCCCCGTCCCCCCCGGGCCGGTGCGCCCGGTTCTCTGAAGCAGATGGCCCCCCATTGGCCCTGCAGGAGGCTCCGACCACCCCCTGGGCAGGACTCCCCATCCCCCCAGGCCGGTGGGCCCGGTTGTCCATCCCCGCAGGCCCTGCAGGAAACTCCGACCACCCCCTGGGCTGGGCTCCCCATCCCCCCAGGCCGGTGTGCCCGGTTCTACGCCCCCACAGGACCTGCAGGACGCTCCGACCACCCCCTGGGCAAAACTCCCCGTCCCCCCAGGCCGGTGGGCCCGGTTGTCCATCCCCACAGGCCCTGCAGGAAACTCCGACCACCCCTTGGGCGGGACTCCCCATCCCCCCAGGCCGGTGTGCCCGGTGCTACGTCCCCACAGGCCCTGCAGGAAACTCCGATTACCCCCTGGGCACGACTCCCCATCCCCCCAGGCCGGTGTACCCGGTTGTCTATCCCCGCAGGCCTTGCAGGAAACTCCGACCATCCCCTGGGCTGGACTCCCCATCCCCCCAGGCCGGTGTGCCCGGTTCTACGTCCCCACAGGCCCTGCAGGACACTCCGACCACCCCCTGGGCAGGACTCCCCATCCCCCCAGGCCGGTGTACCCGGTTGTCCATCCCCGCAGGCCCTGCAAGAAAATTCCGACCATCCCCTGGGCTGCACTCCCCATCCCCCCAGGCCGGTGTGCCCGGTTCTACGCCCCCACAGGCCCTGCAGGACGCTCCGACCACCCCCTGGGCAGGACTCCCCATCCCCTCAGGCTGGTGGGCCCGGTTGTCCATCCCCGCAGGCCCTGCAGGAAACTCCGACCACCCCCTGGGTTGGACTCCCCATCCGCCCAGGCCGGTACGCCCGGTTCTACGTCCCCACAACCCCTGCAGGACACTCCGACCACCCCCTGGGCAGGACTCCCCGTCCCCCCGGGGCGGTGTGCCCGAATCTACCTCCCCACAGGCCCAGCAAGACACTCCGACCAACCCCTGGGCAGGACTCCCCATCCCCCCAGGCCGGTGTGCCCGAATCTACCTCCCCACAGTCCCTACAGCACACTCCGACCACCCCCTGGGCAGGACTCCCCATCCCCTCAGGCCGGTGGGCCCGGTTGTCCATCCCCGCAGGCCCTGCAGAAAGCTCCGACCACCCCCTGGGCAGGACTCCCCGTCCCCCCAGGCCGGTGTGCCCGGTTCTACGTCCCCACAGGCCCTGCAGGACACTCCGACCACCCCCTGGGCAGGGCTTGCCATCCCCCCAGGCCGGTGGGCCCGGTTGTCCATCCCCGCAGGCCCTGCAGGAGACTCCGACCACGCCCTGGGCTGGACTCCCCATCCCCCCAAGCCGGTGTGCCCGGTTCTACGTCCCCACAGGCCCTGCAGGACACTCCGACCACCCCCTAGGCAGGACTCCCCATCCCCCCAGGCCGGTGGGCCCGGTTGTCCATCCCCGCAGGCCCTGCAGAAAACTCCCGCCACCCCCTGGGCTGGACTCCCCATCCCCCCAGGCCGGTGGGCCCGGTTCTACGCCCCCGCAGGCCCTGCAGGACACTCCGACCATCCCCTGGGCTGGACTCCCCATCCCCACAGGCCGGTGTGCCCGGTTCTACCTCCCCACAGGCGCTGCAGGACACTCCGACCACCCCCTGGGCAGGACTCCCCGTCCCCCCAGGCCGGTGGGCCCGGTTGTCCATCCCCGCAGGCCCTGCAGGAAACTCCGACCATCCCCTGGGCTGGACTCCCCATCCCCCCAGGCCGGTGTGCCCGGTTCTACGTCCACACAGGCCCTGCAGGACGCTCCGACCACCCCCTGGGCAGGACTCCCCATCCCCCCAGGCCGGTGGGCCCGGTTGTCTGTCCACGCAGGCCCTGCAGGAAACTCCGACCATCCCCTGGGCTGGACTCCCCATCCCCCCAGGCCGGTGTGCCCGGTTCTACGTCCCCACAGGCCCTGCAGGACACTCCGACCACCCCCTCGGCAGGACTCCCCATCCCCCCGGGGCGGTGTGCCCGAATCTACCTCCCCACAGGCCCAGCAGGGCACTCCGACCAACCCCTGGGCAGGACTCCCCATCCCCCCGGGCCGGTGTGCCCGGTTCTACCTCCCCACAGGCCCTGCGGGACACTCCGACCACCCCCTGGGCAGGACTCCCCATCCCCCCAGGCCGGTGTGCCCGGTTCTACGTCCCCACAGGCCCTGCAGGACGCTCCGACCACCCCCTGGGCACAACTCCCCGTCCCCCAAGGCCGGTGTGCCCGGTTCTACCTCCCCACAGGCCCTGCAGGACGCTCCGACCACCCCCTGGGCAAGACTCCCCATCCCCCCAGGCCGGAGGGCCCAGTTGTCCATCCCCGCAGCCCCGGCAGGAAACTCCGACCACCCCCTGGGCTGGACTCCCCATCCCCCCAGGCCGCTGTGCCCGAATCTACCTCCCCACAGGCCCAGCGATGCACTCCGACCACCCCCTGGGCAGGACTCCCCGTCCCCCCAGGCCGGTGTGCCCGGTTCTACGTCCCCACAGGCCCTGCAGGACGCTCCGACCACCCCCTGGGCAGGACTCCCATCCCCCCAGGCCGGTGGGCCCGTTTGTCCATCCCCGCAGGCCCTGCGGGAAACTCCGACCACCCGCTGGGCTGGACTCCCCGTCCCCCCAGTCCGGTGTGCCCGGTTCTACGCCCCCTCAGGCCCTGCAGGACGCTCCGACCACCCCCTGGGCAGGACTCCCCATCCCCCCAGGCCGGTGGGCCCGGTTGTCCATCCCCGCAGGCCCTGCAGGACACTCCGACCACCCCCTGGGCGGGACTCCCCATTCCCCCTAGGCCGGTCTGCCCGGTTCTACGTCCCCACAGGCCCTGCAGGACACTCCGACCACCCCTTGGGCAGGACTCCCCATCCCCCCAGGCCGGTGGGCCCAGTTGTCCATCCCCGCAGGCCCTGCAGGAAACTCCGACCACCCCCTGGGCTGGACTCCCCATCCCCCCAGGCCGGTGTGCCCGGTTCTACGTCTCCACGAGCCCTGCAGGACACTCCGACCACCCCCTGGGCTGGACTCCCCACTGCCCCCAGCCAGTGGGGCAGAGCATTGCAGGAGTTCCACTGCCCACTGCCCCCAGGCAGTGAGGCAGTGCATTGCAGGAGTGGCACTGCCCACTGCCCCCAGCCAGTGAGGCAGTGCATTGCAGGAGTGGCACTGCCCACTGCCCCCAGGCAGTGAGGCAGTGCATTGCAGGAGTTGCACTGCCCACTGCCCCCAGCCAGTGAGGTAGTGCAATGCAGGAGCTGCACTGCGCACTGTTCCCAGGCAGTGCGGCAGTGGATTGCAGGAGTGGCACTGCCCACTGCCCCCAGGCAGTGCGGCAGTGGATTGCAGGAGTGGCACTGCCCACTGCCCCCAGGCAGCGAGGCAGTGGATTGCAGGAGTGGCACTGCCCACTGCCCCCAGCCAGTGGGGCAGAGCATTGCAGGAGCTGCACTGCCCACTGCCCCCAGGCAGTGAGCAGTGCATTGCAGGAGTTGCACTGCCCACTGCTCCCAGGCAGTGAGGCGGTGTATTGCGGGAGTTCCACTGCCCACTGCCCCCAGCCAGTGAGGCAGTGCATTGCAGGAGTTGCACTGCCCACTGCCCCCAGCCAGTGAGGCAGTGCAATGCAGGAGCTGCACCGCCCACTGTTCCCAGGCAGTGAGGCGGTGTATTGCAGGAGTGGCACTGCCCACTGCCCCCAGGCAGTGAGGCAGTGCATTGCAGGAGTGGCACTGCCCACTGCCCCCAGGCAGTGCGGCAGTGGATTGCAGGAGGTGCACTGCCCACTGCCCCCAGGCAGTGAGGCAGTGGATTGCAGGAGTGGCACTTCCCACTGCCCCCAGCCAGTGAGGCAGTGCATTGCAGGAGTGGCACTGCCCACTGTTCCCAGGCAGTGAGGCGGTGTATTGCGGGAGTTCCACTGCCCACTGCCCCCAGCCAGTGAGGCAGTGCATTGCAGGAGTTGCACTGCCCACTGCCCCCAGGCACTGAGGCAGTGCAATGCAGGAGCTGCACTGCCCACTGTTCCCAGGCAGTGCGGCAGTGGATTGCAGGAGTGGCACTGCCCACTGCCCCCAGGCAGTGCGGCAGTGCATTGCAGGAGTTGCACTGCCCACTGTTCCCAGGCAGTGAGGCAGTGCATTGCAGGAGTTGCACTGCCCACTGCCCCCAGCCAGTGAGGCAGTGCAATGCAGGAGCTGCACTGCCCACTGCCCCCAGGCAGTGCGGCAGTGGATTGCAGGAGTGGCACTGCCCACTGCCCCCAGCCAGTGAGGCAGTGCATTGCAGGAGTGGCACTGCCCACTGTTCCCAGGCAGTGAGGCGGTGTATTGCGGGAGTTCCACTGCCCACTGCCCCCAGCCAGTGAGGCAGTGCATTGCAGGAGCTGCACTGCCCACTGCCCCCAGGCAGTGCGGCAGTGGATTGCAGGAGTGGCACTGCCCACTGCCCCCAGGCAGTGAGACAGTGCATTGCAGGAGTTGCACTGCCCACTGTTCCCAGGCAGTGAGGCAGTGCATTGCAGGAGTTGCACTGCCCACTTCTCCCGGGCAGTAAGGCGGTGTATTGCGGGAGTTCCACTGCCCAATGCCCCCAGGCAGTGAGGCAGCGCATTGCAGGAGTTCCACTGCCCACTGCCCCCAGGAAGTGAGGCAGTGCATTATAGGAGTGGCACTGCCTACTGCCCGAGGGCAGTGAGGCAGTGCATTGCAGGAGTTGCACTGCCCACTGCCCCCAGCCAGTGAGGCAGTGCAATGCAGGAGCTGCACTGCCCACTGCCTTCAGGCAGTGCGGCAGTGGATTGCAGGAGTGGCACTGCCCACTGCCCCCAGGCAGTGCGGCAGTGGATTGCAGGAGTGGCACTGCCCACTGCCCCCAGGCAGTGCGGCAGTGCATTGCAGGAGTTGCACTGCCCACTGCCCCCAGCCAGTGAGGCAGTGCAATGCAGGAGCTGCACTGCCCACTGCCCCCAGGCAGTGCGGCAGTGGATTGCAGGAGTGGCACTGCCCACTGCCCCCAGCCAGTGAGGCAGTGCATTGCAGGAGCTGCACTGCCCACTGCCCCCAGGCAGTGCGGCAGTGGATTGCAGGAGTGGCACTGCCCACTGCCCCCAGGCAGTGCGGCAGTGGATTGCAGGAGTGGCACTGCCCACTGCCCCCAGGCAGTGCGGCAGTGCATTGCAGGAGTTGCACTGCCCACTGCCCCCAGCCAGTGAGGCAGTGCAATGCAGGAGCTGCACTGCCCACTGCCCCCAGGCAGTGCGGCAGTGGATTGCAGGAGTGGCACTGCCCACTGCCCCCAGCCAGTGAGGCAGTGCATTGCAGGAGCTGCACTGCCCACTGCCCCCAGGCAGTGCGGCAGTGGATTGCAGGAGTGGCACTGCCCACTGCCCCCAGGCAGTGAGGCAGTGCATTGCACGAGTTGCACTGCCCACTGTTCCCAGGCAGTGAGGCAGTGCATTGCAGGAGTTGCACTGCCCACTTCTCCCGGGCAGTAAGGCGGTGTATTGCGGGAGTTCCACTGCCCAATGCCCCCAGGCAGTGAGGCAGCGCATTGCAGGAGTTCCACTGCCCACTGCCCCCAGGAAGTGAGGCAGTGCATTATAGGAGTGGCACTGCCTACTGCCCGAGGGCAGTGAGGCAGTGCATTGCAGGAGTTGCACTGCCCACTGCCCCCAGGCCGTGAGGCAGTGCATTGCAGGAGCTGCACTGCCCACTGCCCCCAGGCAGTGCGGCAGTGGATTGCAGGAGTGGCACTGCCCACTGCCCCCAGGCAGTGAGGCAGTGCATTGCAGGAGTTGCACTGCCCACTGCTCCCAGGCAGTGAGACGGTGTATTGCAGGAGTGGCACTGCCCACTGCCCCCAGGCAGTGAGGCAGCGCATTGCAGGAGTTCCACTGCCCACTGCCCCCAGCCAGTGAGGCAGTGCATTGCGGGACTGGCACGGCCTGCTGCCCGAGGGCAGTGAGGCAGTGCATTGCAGGAGTTGCACTGCCCACTGCCCCCAGCCAGTGAGGCAGTGCATTGCAGGAGTGGCACGGCCTGCTGCCCGAGGGCAGTGAGGCAGTGCATTGCAGGAGTTGCACTGCCCACTGCCCCCAGGCAGTGAGGCAGTGCATTGCAGGAGCTGCACTGCCCACTGCCCTGAGGCAGTGCGGCAGTGGATTGCAGGAGTGGCACTGCCCACTGCCCCCAGGCAGTGAGGCAGTGCATTGCAGGAGCTGCACTGCCCACTGCCCCCAGGCAGTGCGGCAGTGGATTGCAGGAGTGGCACTGCCCACTGCCCCTAGGCAGTGAGGCAGTGCACTGCAGGAGTTGCACTGCCCACTACGCCCAGGCAGTGGGGCAGAGCATTGCAGGAGTTCCACTGCCCACTGCCCCCAGGCCGTGAGGCAGTGCATTGCAGGAGTGGCACTGCCTACTGCCCGAGGGCAGTGAGGCAGTGCATTGTAGGAGCTGCACTGCCCACTGTTCCCAGGCAGTGCGGCAGTGGATTGCAGGAGTGGCACTGCCCACTGCCCCCAGGCAGTGCGGCAGTGCATTGCAGGAGTTGCACTGCCCACTGCCCCCAGCCAGTGAGGCAGTGCAATGCAGGAGCTGCACTGCCCACTGTTCCCAGGCAGTGCGGCAGTGGATTGCAGGAGTGGCACTGCCCACTGCCCCCAGGCAGTGCGGCAGTGGATTGCAGGAGTGGCACTGCCCACTGCCCCCAGGCAGTGAGGCGGTGTATTGCGGGAGTTCCACTGCCCACTGCCCCCAACCAGTGAGGCAGTGCATTGCAGGAGCTGCACTGCACACTGCCCCCAGGCAGTGCGGCAGTGGATTGCAGGAGTGGCACTGCCCACTGCCCCCGGGCAGTGAGGCAGTGCATTGCAAGAGTTGCACTGCCCACTGTTCCCAGGCAGTGAGGCAGTGCATTGCAGGAGTTGCACTGTCCACTGCCCCCAGGCAGTGAGGCAGTGCATTGCAGGAGTTGCACTGCCCACTCCTCCCGGTCAGTGAGGCGGTGTATTGCGGGAGTTCCACTGCCCACTGCCCCCAGGCAGTGAGGCAGCGCATTGCAGGAGTTGCGCTGCCCACTCCCCCCAGGCAGTGGGGCAGAGCATTGTAGGAGTTCCACTGCCCACTGCCCCCAGGAAGTGAGGCAGTGCATTGCAGGAGTGGCACTGCCTACTGCCCGAGGGCAGTGAGGCAGTGCATTGCAGGAGTTCCACTGCCCACTGCTCCCAGCCAGTGAGGCAGTGCATTGCAGGAGCTGCACTGCCCACTGCCCCCAGGCAGTGCGGCAGTGGATTGCAGGAGTGGCACTGCCCACTGCCCCCAGCCAGTGAGGCAGTGCATTGCAGGAGTGGCACTGCCCACTGCCCGCAGGCAGTGCGGCAGTGGATTGCAGGAGTGGCACTGCCCACTGCCCCCAGGCAGTGAGGCAGTGCATTGCGGGAGTTGTACTGCCCTCTGCTCCCAGGCAGTGAGGCAGTGCATTGCAGGAGTTCCACTGCCCACTGCTCCCAGCCAGTGAGGCAGTGCATTGCAGGAGCTGCACTGCCCACTGCCCCCAGGCAGTGAGGCAGCGCATTGCAGGATTTGCGCTGCCCACTGCCCCCAGGCAGTGGGGCAGAGCGTTGCAGGAGTTCCACTGCCCACTGCCCCCAGGCAGTGAGGCAGTGCATTGCAGGAGTGGCACGGCCTGCTGCCCGAGGGCAGTGAGGCAGTGCATTGCAGGAGTTGCACTGCCCACTGCCCCCAGCCAGTGAGGCAGTGCATTGCAGGAGTGGCACGGCCTGCTGCCCGAGGGCAGTGAGGCAGTGCATTGCAGGAGTTGCACTGCCCACTGCCCCCCGGCAGTGAGGCAGTGCATTGCAGGAGTTGCACTGTCCACTGCCCCCAGGCAGTGAGGCAGTGCATTGCAGGAGATCCACTGCCCCCTGCCCCCGGGCCGTGGCGCAGTGTGTCGCAGGAGTTCCACTGACCACTGCCCCAGGCACGGCGGCAGTGTATTGCAGGAGATGCCCGACCCACTGCCCCAAGGCAGTGAGGCAGAGAATGGCAGGAGTACCACTCCCCACTGCCCTCGGGCAATGCGGCAGTGAGAAGCAGGCTTTCCACTGCCCACAGCCCCCGGGCGGCGTGGCAGTGCGTTACACTGCCCACTGCCCCCTGCCCGCAACAACCGTGCAGCAGGGCACACACAGTGCAGTGTAGTGCACAGCACCAAGCAGTGCGGCACCACACAATAAGCACCGATGGTGCAGCGCGGCACGCAGGGTGCAGTGGGCCCACGAGACCCTGTGTGACTGCGCGCAGGCGTCGGCAAGGCAGTGTCGGCCAAGTGCGAGAGTGCACTGGTCCGGCTATGCCACAACACACTTACGCACAGCGCGCACACAACACACACAGCCCAGCCCGTTTACCTTTACCCGTGGGTAGACATCCCGGCCTTTTTGCCTTTTGGTAACAGCGCCTTCGGCACACCACGCCACACCACACCACACCACACCACAGGACACGACACGACACCACATCACACCTCACCACACCCCACCACACCCCACCCCACCCCACGCCACCCCACCCCACCCCACGCCACCCCACCCCACCCCACCCCACCCCACACCCCACCACCCCACCAAACCACCCCACCCCACCCTGCACCAAACTGCACCACACCACACCACCACAAGACACCACACCCAGACCCACATCTACACATACACCATGAGGGGTGGAGGGGTATGCCACTGAGTTGTGTTCTTGGTTTGCCGGGAAGGTGAGTGCATTCCTAGTGTGCATCATTCTCTCTGTGTGTCGTCATCTCGTTCTCTTTCACCCCTTGCTTTTTCTTTTTTTTGGTGTTTCAGGTATGCAAACATCGTGCTGAATTTCAAGGAATTGGAGTTGTTTTGTTCTTTTGGTTTTCATGTGGTATAGGGTGTATGGGGTGCAGTTTTGCTAGGGTGGTTCATTAGGGTTTTGGTTTGGTCCCCAAGCTGGTGGAAGTGTGGAAGGCTTTGTGGGGGTTTGCTTTGCTGGGGTAGGACTACATGGGCTTGAGTTCAGGCTGGGGTTCGTAGGGTTTTGGTTTGCTAAACTTCGGTTTAAAATGGCTTGGGCCTTGGTCAGAATCTGTGCCTTGCATGACAAGGATGGGGCCTTGGGCAAGCACGAGCTGAAGATTTGAATTGCATAGTGATTTGTTGGGGCCTTGGGCAAACACCACCAAAAGAGTTGCCTGTGGGCATTTGGGCGGACAGTGAACCTTCAGGCCTACTGTGGGAGGGGGTTTGGCTTCCATGCTTCCACCAATGGTGATTTCAAGACAAGTGTTGTGGGGTGATAGATCGAATATTTGTTTGGTACGTCTCACGAGTTAAGGGGCGGATATGCGAGCCGTTTTTAGGCCATAAGTGTGCAGGTGGGCCCCACATTGTGACATGTGGATAGGGGCATATAGTCGAGCACTTTTTGGGGCATTTGTATGGCGGGATAGCTTCAATTTCGGATCCAATCGCATTGTCATCCACTCACAATTGCTTTGGGCATTGCAATAATGGTCAGTAATGGACAGTTCATTTGGGTCCAAATTTGAAATTGTTTTGGCACACTTGAGGCCCCAAAATTGCTTGACTTTCCGCCCTTTACCCTTAGTTAGGGGCCAATTTTGTAGCCTGTGGATAGGGGCGGATAGTCGAGCAGCCTTTGAGCCATTTGTATGGTGAGGTAGCTTCAATTTCGGGTCCAATCGCATTGTCATCCACTCACAATTGCCTCCGGTATTGCAATGCCCCCGACACTTGCGAGTGGATCACAGTTCTTTTGGAGCCAAAGCTGAAGCTATTCGGATACACCATAGCCTCCCAAATGGCACGACTATCCGCCCTGTGGTCTGTGTGCCGAAATAGCTTCAATTTTGGCTCCAAAAGCACTCTCATCCACTCACAAGTGCCCGGTGCATTGCGAAGCCCCAACCACCTGTGAGTGGATCACACTGCTTTGGGGGCCAAAACTGAAGCTATTTCGGCACACCACAGGCCCCAAAAGTGCTCGACTATCCGCCCCTTTTTTCTTCTCGTGTGGACCCCACATTGTTGTGTTTTGAAAGGGGCAGATAGTCGAGCAACGTTGGGGGTTGTGGGTTCTGTGAAAATAGCTTGGCTCCAAAAGCACTCTCATCCACTCACAAGTGCCCGCGGCATTCCAATGCCCCAACCACCTGTGAGTGGATCACAGTGCTTTGGGGGCCAAAACTAAAGCTATTTTTGCACACCACAGGCCCCAAAATTGCTCGACTATCCGCCCCCTTTTTCTTCTCATGTGGTTCCCACATTGTTGTGTTTTGAAAGGGGCGGATAGTCGAGCAGTTTTTGGGGCTGTGGGGTGTGAAATTAGCTTCCATTTTGGCTCCAAAAGCACTCTCATCCACTCACGAGTGCCCGCGGCATTGCAATGCCCCAACCACCTGTGAGTGGATCACAGTGCTTTGGGGGCCAAAACTGAAGCTATTTTGGCACACCACAGGCCCCAAAAGTGCTCGACTATCCGCCCCCCTTTTCCTCTCATGTGGACCCCACATTGTTGTGTTTGGAAAAGGGTGGATACTCGAGCAATTTTTGGGGCTTTGGGGTGTGAAAATAGCTTCCATTTTGGCTCCAAAAGCACTCTCATCCACTCACAAGTGCCCGCGGCATGGCAATGCCCCAACCACTTGTGAGTGGATCACAGTGCTTTCGGGGCCAAAACTGAAGCTATTTCTGCACACCACAGGCCCCAAAAGTGCTCGACTATCCGCCCCCCCTTTTCTTCTCATGTGGACCCCACATTGTCGTGTTTTGAAAGGGGCGGATAGTCGAGCAGTTTTGGGGACTGTGGGGTGTGAAATTAGCTTCCATTTCGGCTCCAAAAGCACTCTCATCCACTCACAAGTACCTAGGGCATTCCAATGCCCCAACCACCTGTGAGTGGATCGCACTGCTTTGCGGGCCAAAACTAAAGCTATTTTCACACACCACAGGCCCCAAAAGTGCTGGACTATCCGCCCCCTTTTGCTTCTCATGTGGAACCCACATTGTTGTGTTTTGAAAGGGGCGGATAGTCGAGCAGTTTTGGGGACTGTGGGGTGTGAAATTAGCTTCCATTTTGGCTCCAAAAGCACCCTCATCCACTCACAAGTCCCTAGGGCATTGCAATGCCCCAACCACCTGTGAGTGGATCACAGTGCTTTGGGGGCCAAAACTAAAGCTATTTGGGCACACCACAGGCCCCAAAAGTGCTCGACTATCCGCCCCCTTTTTCTTCTCACGTGGACCCCACATTGTTGTGTTTGGAAAAGGGCGGATAGTCGAGCAGTTTTGGGGGCTGTGGGGTGTGAAAATAGCTTCCATTTTGGCCCCAAAAGCACACATTCGTGCTTCCGTGTTGGTTAATAACGGTCTTTCAAACAACAATGTATCTTTGGATATGGATTCACTATTCCAATTCAGGACAAGTATTGTTTTCTTTTTTGCATGCTGGTTTGTTGAGGTCAGGTATATGGGTGTACAACATTGCCCTCTCTCAATGTAGTAAATCTCAATGGAAAATCGCCTGGAAGTTTTCAAAGTTGCCTGGAAAAATGCTTGGAAGTTTCGGCAGCCAGCTCGCGGCCCAAAACACAACGAATATCGCTTGGAACGTTCTATGGACCTTCCAGCCAACCGACCCCCGGTAGCCCGGAAGAAATTTTGGTGCCGATTTCTGAAATGTACCGTGCGATACGAGTCCCATTTGGTGACCATAAGTGCTAAGTGTTTCCAAAAATCCCTTGCAAAATGCCTAGCTTTTTCCTGCCATTTTTTACCTTCTATGCTGTGCGTTCCAGCGCCATGTGATGGTCATGAATAGTCATGGGTCACCACAACTTTCGGCCATTTTCAATGTCACGGATGATTATGAATAATCATGAATGTCATTTTGTAAGATCCTCGGTAATCATGAATAATCACAAATCTTTTTTTTTGCCGGGTCCTGGTTTGTTCAGGGTGTACTATGTCTAGTTTTGTTTCTGATTCACAAAATGCCCCTGAGCACACACCTATTGATGCAGTTGATGCAACTGGTGGTGGTGCTGATGCAACTCCTGTTGATGCACCTTAGAAACCCATACACCGAAAAACTTGGCGACCTCTAGTGGGGCGTCCATCGAAAGGTCCTTCTGCTTGGCAGAGGACATAGCCAGTAAAAAACGGCAAGCTATGAAGCCTACATTGCGTGAGGCATCAATTGTGTTGCATTGTAATGGTGACATTGAATGCCGTTTCAGCAAAGGGTGAAACATATGTGTTCATGTTCTCTTGTCATGACAAATGAAAATGTGTGCCACTGCAAACAATTGCCCACCAAAAAGACTGGCAAGCATGACACATTGTCGCGGTGAGGGGCCTAGCATACAAAGGCACTTGGAACATATGAGGGGTGCACCGTTCCAAAGAATCGGGGTCTGGACCTTAGCACACTTGACCCTCATCATGATTCCTAGGGGTCGTGCAACCCCCCCCCCCCCGTCAGGTTCGTGCCAAAGCCTGCGCCATGCCGATTTTTGGTGTCACAAAACCACGAATGAAGTCACCAATTCAATCACAAATAATCAGCACAAATCACGAATAATCACAAATTAGGTTGGTCGTTCTCCACCATGAACCCACAAAAGTAGGTTAATTCTTGGAGCGGTCTGATTGTCTTTTGTGTATTAAAAAATCAACGCGGTCGACTTTTAATAATTAATGTATTACTTAATTTTTTCGCTCGATAATATTAACATCCAAAAATTGTTCCCAAGGGGCCAAAAATTAAATTTCAATTTTTGGTGTTCCGCCCCCCTCCCCCTAAGTACAAAAGGTGCCAGGCTTAGGAGGCCCATAGTGCCCCCTATCATTTTAGTGAAGAAAGGAGTGATTGGTGGTTTTTGGCATGAGCTTGAATAGGGGTTCAAATTTGCATTTCTGCATCAGGCCGGGCTTTGCACAGCCCAGGCTAGTTGTGTAAGTCATGTTAGGCCCCAATATTACACATTTCAGATCTTGTGGGCTCTGCAATGCCCAGGCTAAGTTATTCCCTTTATGCCCACCCCCGTTACAACAATTGGCTCATGTATACAGTGGTCAAGTGGCCACGCCACATGGCGTTGGGTGAAGTGGTACACCTTTCCCAGCGATCAAACATAGTCAGCCTAAACATTGTCCCCGATTCGGTCAGCAGGAATAGCAATCAAGGATACAACTCGTGCATACATGACTGGTGGGCGATGATCATTGACATGTGCCACACCAGGCAGCGCATCATCTAAATGGAAGTGCCAAAATCAAAAGTTCCTGCCCGTGGATGATGCTCGGGAGCAGGTGCCGACGCAGCATAGGCAGCAGCGGCAATATTTCTTGACGAGAAATAAATTGTGCGTATGACCCTAAGGTAGCTATAATATATTCCGCGCATGCCTTGAGTAGCCCCGCATGTGCCCAGGGAATCTGCAGGTTGAAGCAGAGCTCACTTGCATGGCGATACGAGCATTGCCTCTCGGCTTGACAGTGCAGCCACAGTGCATTCGTTGCACTGCTGTCTGTTCGACTGTCAAAAATAATTTTTCACGCAGTAGTCTTCAGAGCCCAACAGTCATATACTTCGTACTTAAGGGGTGCTTATTAGGGTTTCTGTGTTGGCTGGGTTGTGCAGAGCCCAAACCTTCCAAATGTCCCATTTTGACATAATAGCACTATGACACTTTGAAACTTATTCTACATGTGGTCTCCTATTATATTTTTCTATGCCTTTGTGCTGCGGTGCTCTTGTATGGTGATGTACAATGGTGCCACCGTGGTATTGTGTAAGTATCACAATTAGCCGCCGTTAAGGAGTACTATACAATAAGCCTTAGAATGTTTGCACGAAAGTGTAGTTGGAGCTTGGTGAAGTGATGTTTCTATTGTTGTGGTGTGTGTGATTCTATCAGAGTTTCAGGACACATTGTTTGCAATATACCCTACCAGTCGCGGGCTACTGATGATCGTGTCCTCTTCTCGGAAGCCTTGGAGATGGCCAATCCGGCCACATGTGGGCCACTTCTGACTTGTCTCCGCTAAGTGAAGCTTGGATAGCGGGTACAAATGGCACAGCTCGTGCTCGGCACAAGTTGCAGGGGGTGCGTGAGATTCTGCAAGAGGTTGTGCCTCGAAGGGGTGAACAATGGACCAAAGGCTGTGAACAACTAGGGGGTAGAGCTCTGCAGCCGGGTCCACGGATGTGGCAAGAGGCCCAATGCATACTTTATGATGCAATATTTTTCGATGATGGAGATGCCATCCCCTTCCATCAAGGTGTTGCATCACGAAAGTGGGGTGCCAACGGCAGGTTTGTCCGGGAGTACCCCCCCCCATTGATGGCATGTAAGTGGCCCAGTGGAAGAAAACCTTGCCCACCATCTCTAACGGAGGTCATGTCACATGGCCTGGGTTTGTAGACTTCTTGAGGGTTCACCGTGTCACAGCTAAGGCTTGCACATGTGCCACGCATTGTACATTAGGTGTTTGTGAGGGATGTTTGTTGTGGCTTCTTGTTAAGGAACCTGGCTTCAAAGTGCTTTTGCGCTACTCCTAGAAGTTTGTTGGTTCCTGTCCCTTCAAGTTTGGTCGTGTGAGACACACTGTTGTAAGCCGCGTTGAAGCGCCTCATGTGCGTGTTGTCAAGTCACAAGGAGGCCCCCCAAAAAAGAAAGCCGCCAAGAGGAGCCAATAATTGTTAGACTCCAATTCTGATTCTGATTCTGCTTCCTCATCGGATGGTAGCTGTGATGGTGAGCCCCTTGCCCTTGCACCCCTTGTGAAGCGGGAGTTGGACCACGGGAGCAAGCGGTGGCATTCCATGCACGTGTACCGCCTTTCACTTGTGGGCAGTGCCATCGCAAAGTTCTCTTATGGTTCGTCTATTGCGAGGGGTGCGTGCGGTGTTTGGAAGGTGAGGAGTGTGCTGCTCGCAAGTTCAAAGACAGACATGAGTCGCGATGGGTCTTGCAAAAGTGGGAGGAGCAGGTTGAGGTTGGGAATATCTTGCATCCCACGCAATCCCATGCCAAAACTACCCCCTCCTCCCCGTGTGCTTTGTCCCCCACCTCGCCACACCCGGATGGCAATAGCAGCCTGCCCGCGATTGCGTCCCCAAATGCCTCTCCTGCCAGCCCGCCTCTAGCCATGGAGGAATTGGACGTCCCCCCATTGGGTCTCAACTATATAAACTGGAGGCATGCCATTTGAGAGATGTTTACGCAAAATCTTACATGACAAATAATGCCGAGATTGTTATGTATCACTACTGCCTCACCAAGACAACATTCCGTGCAAACCGGGATGTTATGGGTGTCGCGTGGGTTGTGCGTGATTCATTGTGGAATGCGTCATCTGCGCCGTGGGATCGTAGGGAGATGTCTGCTGAGTCATGGGCGCACCGTACCTTGGAAGTAGCGTCCATTGATATGGACTATGCCCCTGCCTTGCTTGCGGCCCAAGTATATAATGTGCGCAATGCACATTGGGTGCTGCGCTTGTTGTTGGTTTCCCCAACGCGCACTTTCTTATGCCTGGTGTTCGATCTGCTGTCTAATAGGCCGTACATAGTGGGTGCAAACATTGAGGAGTTGGCCATAGTCAACCTCATTGCCGAACAAGAAGGCATTGAGCCAAGACCAGTGGGACAGGTTTTTGGGTGGGTTTGGCAGTGTAGCTTTTGCTATAGCCCCCCTCTACTCCACCTTCCTACGTCAAAAGGACGGTGTGAGCTACCATCCCGCGTACCTTCTGATGCCTCATTGCCCTTTGTTCAGGCGTGCTGTCAACGGCAACATGCAACTTCCGCAAGATAGATTGTGGTTGTTGCGTGAGATTGCAGAGGCAGCTTTGCACTTTCGCAATTCTGCGTATGCGTCCCCTATCCAAACCACACTGAGTTGGGCCTTGGCACGGATGTATGCTAGGCCCTATTGTCCACCCAACCGTTCGTCGTGCTTTTTTTTTTTTTTGCCATGACACAATCCATATCGCGTGCCCTGCATGTGGAGTTTATCAGTATGCCCTGCATGCTTCCGTTTTGTGTCCATCGGAAATATGTGTGGCATTGCGCAAATGGAGTGTGCAATTTACTGCCACACTGGCATGCATTGTATTGGCATGCATTGTATTGGCATTTGCGTTGGGTGACCGGTGTGCGGTTGACAAGCCGCCTTTAGTAGAAGAGGTCCGTCCAAAGGTGGTGATCCGTGGTAAGGATTTTTTTGTTCCAGAGCATTACCCCAAAGATGCTTCTGGTAGATTGCAATACGACAAAAAATTGATTGAAGAGTTGGATATGAAGACCACGGACGTGCTTCGCAACATGTGCAAGCACAACCTGCCCTCAGCACAACCCACCTACAAGGATAAAAAGGTCGACGTCATCTACAAGCGTGTGTTTTGCGATTTCTTGTAAAGCGCATGTGTGTGCACCCCTTTATATACATATGTATATATATCTATATGATATAAAAGCACGGTTTTTGTTCCCAATGCCATCGCGCTGGTGTTGGCCATGGCCCTGTTAGGACTCTTTTCTTGAGCCTGATTTTGTTTCTGCTGACCTTTGCAATACACAGTCTGGCCCGGGTGGGGCGCCACTTACACAAGTGGCCTGGAATTGACCAGGGGGCACCATGCCCTTAAACAAAAATACCACCTACCGTTGCCCCCCCCTGCCCCCATAAACTTTGTGTGGTTTGTTCAAATTCAAGTCCAAATTTGTGTCTACCTAGTAACCTAGTAAAAAATTAGTTCAAAATTTTTGATTTTTTACCGAGTAAAATTTTTTAAAACACTTTTTTTTAAAAAAAATTTTACTAGGTTTACATTTTACTAGGTTTTACTACATTTTACTAGGTTTTACTACACCGCGTACTAGGTTTTACCAAATGCCCCAGTTCATAGTGCAGCAGCATGAAGCCCCACAGGACATTGGGTGAAGGAGGTCCTCCTGCCTGGGTTGGTGTATTGTTACCCCAACACACCATGGCCCCTTGTGGGGAATGGAGTTCCTGTTGGTCCCCATCCTATCTGAACCAGCAGGCCCCCAAATGCCTATGCTCCACTCGTATGGAAGCATGGCAGCAGGCAGCAGGCAAGGACAACGCTGGGGAGAGCACCCAAGAGGATGGTGGCTTAGGGTTGGTGATTAGTATATCCAGCCTGCATCTCTGATGAGGGTTGCTTACATGCTGTGATTTTTGCAATGTCCCCTACTACGGCGGATGATCTGTTTGTGGAGTGCAGTGCAACATTGTTGAGAGCACACACAGAAGGAGCAAGATTCCCGCATGTGCAGTACCATGGCAAAGGGCACAAGAGTGACTGTTGCGTTGGGTGATTACAATGAGAACGTGAGAAGGCTAGTACGAAGGGACAGAGGGAGTTGTGAGGTATTTGAACTGGAGCGATTGTTTCATTCAAAACAAGGCATACGGGCACTTTTTCGAAAATATCAATGGTGTCCACACTTGCATAATTCAATTCCAGTTTTCAGCTCTTCTGCAGGCTGAGCAGCATTGCCATGAGGGCTCCCAGCCCCTCCCCTTCCCTACACCCCTCCCCAGTTTGATGTGCCCTTGCGCAATTTCAATGTAAATGTTTTGATCCTGTTCTCATTTTGAGTCAATTTCACTGTCAGTGGCATGCATTGAGCCCCTCTTCATCCCCCTCCCCCTCCCCTTGTCACAGGCACCGCCTTCGCAAGCACCGCTGGGCAGTAAAACCGTTAATTCCAGGAAATTCTTCGTGTCATTTTCAGTGCTGAGAGCACTGCTTGCACCTGGTTACCATTCAAGATTTGCTTTTTTATGCTAACCGCACAGAAAGCCGTTTTTTTTTGGCATTTTGCTTCTTCAATTTGAAGAGATTTTGTCCCATCCCTGCGCTGTCTGCATTCTCCCCCGCTTTCGTCTTGGTTCCAGTTCCATTGGCTGTGCATTGGCCTGAATTTTTGTGTATTCACTGCTGGTAGCCCTTACAATGCCCATCCACGAAATCTCCAGTGCATTTATGATCTCTAACAGGGGCACAGACAACGTCAAGAGGCAAATATCTGGCTGGTGGGTGCGTTCCACTGGCAGCCAGCGCAGCCTGGGAGTTGATACTGGCCCCAGCCAAGACTGTACCGCAGGGGCTCGTTCTGTAGACAGTGCACAGGCCTTGTCTGAAACGCGTGCTGCCCGTCTGCGCCGGTTCGAACAGCAGTGAAGGCAGGAGGGGTAGTTTGTTGGTAGATGGGTAAGCCAGATTGTAAATGGAATTGTTAGTGGCAGGCATGGAATCAAGACATTGGGGGCATTGTGACAAGGGGTATCCCTGTTGGTGCACGCTGCATCAGCTGGTTCAATGCCAACTTACCCTAGTTGTGGACCATGCACGTACTCTTTGCGGAGTCACCAAGAGGTAAGATTTCATGCACCTCGCTTTTTGTTCTTTTGGATTTCATGAGGGAATCATTCGACTGCATGAGTACCGCAGGACGTATCCCATTTACTCTGCACCCCCCCCTAGCTTGAGCATGTTCTGATGCCTGTACAGAGTGCTATAGGAAGGGGAGGGGAAGGCAGGAAGATCCCAACCTGGGGCCAAGTATCCAGAACGTTTGGTGTGGGACAATGACATGAATGGGGGGACTTCCACTATTCAGGTGCCCCATTTGTTGATTAAGCGACACAGGTGAATACGCTCGACATGAAGCACAATGCAATCTGCTGGCTGCTGTCACTCTCCAAGGATTCTCATTATTTTATACACCCATGCCTTGAGATCAAGATTGAGATTGCAGAATGACTTCCTACTGAGCTCCCACAGTGTTTTTTTTGCTGTAAATGCGTGTAAAAAAATGTCGTCACACCGTGAATTTTTGTTTTTCGGTGATTGCGTGTATTACGTACTCTCGTGCACCACGAAGAAAAAATTACAGGATATGACAATTTTTTGCACTCTTTTTTACCGCAAACAATATTCCATGACATGATGAATTTTTTTTATACTCGCGTTCACTGTAACAAAAAAAGTTACACGACTTTACCGCAAAAAAAAGTGCACATTTTTACCGCAAAGAAAAACATTCACGGTTTTACCGGAAAAAAATTACATGCATGTAGCCAATCCGCCCATTTGTGGGCCACTTCTGATTTTGTCCCCTGCTCTGAAGCGTTGGGGAACCCCCAGATGGTAGGGGGTACGTAGCCAATCCGCCCACTTGTGGGCCTTTTCTAAATTTGTCCCCCGCTCTAAAGCGTTGGGGATCCCTTAGACAGCAAGGGGTTGTGTAGCCGATCTGCCCACTTGTGGGCCACTTCTGATTTTGTCCCCTGCTCTGAAATGTTCCAGTGATGGATTCCCATGCTTCGTCGTGGCCGGAAATAACCCCGCTGGTTCCTACGGGGAAATAATTATGGGGGACGGGCAGGGCCTAGGGGGTGGTTCCCTAGGCGCTCAACCGTGAATTTTATGGCCTTCTACTTTGGGCTGCTATGCTTATTGGACTTTTTCGGGGTTGCATAGAAGTACGTGAGGAGATGACTAGCAACATACGGTGAAGTACCTACTTTAAAAGAGTGTTTCAAATTTTTGGGAGCCCCAGCTCCCAAAAATTGAAACACTAATTTTTTGAAGGCCACATCTACCCCCCCCCCCCCCGGTTGCAAACCCCCCCCCCCTTGCACCCCCCCCCGGGAGACCGCCACTTCCATTTTTTTCTAGTTAACATGTATTGTGCTGGTTTGTGTTGCCCATCTGCTTTACACATTGCCTTGCCTTGCTTTCCCATTACTTCAAATCAAGCACCTATGTGTGTTCTGGGATATTCTCTCTCCAAAGGCGTTGTATGGGTGTGTTGTGTTGGTACCTCAGACCCAAGATGTTTTCTCCCGGTGACCATGTACGGTACCACTCACGCACACTTGGTGCACATGTGTTGGCCACTGTTGTGGGCCCTTCACCAAATGGGCCCCAGGTTTGCTACACTCGGTGCAAACGCCATGGTGGTGCAAACACCATGGTGGAGTCAATCCGGTGGATCACGAGAGCGCCCAACTCGTGCCTGTCATGCAAACTGAGCATTTGCAACAAATCAAAGTGTGTTATTCTCGTACCCAGAATTTCTTTACCGTTCCTTTGGATCCTCAATAACATTTGTGTTGGGTGAAACACATTGGCACCGCATCAACGCCAAAGTCGCTTCACACACACGTAACACCCCCGAGAGGTCCGGGAGGACGCGCACACCTGTGCAAACGGGGCGATTGGGTGGGGCAAGGCGCAGGACTTGTTCCTATTGCCACTCCGCCGCAACCGTCTAGGTGAGGGTAGGTCATACCTAACCCACACCCAAAGCTGGCCTTGTCAGTGACCCATGACCTGCTATGTGTACTCTCGATGGACACTGGGTGGACGGAACTTCGGTCACGAGGTAAAAAAAAAAGTCGCTGCACACGTGTTCTCTTTGCTTGCATCAATGGAGTGTACCACAGTTTGCCTTGAAATACCCTTTCAACCCCCCCCCCTCCCCCGGGAGACCGTCACTTGGCAACCATCTCCCCCCCCCCCCCCACCCGAGAGACTGTCGCGCGCTATCCAGGATTTTGCAAGGGGGGGGGGGGGGAGGGTAGTGGAGTATAGGTGCACCCCACATAGGAAAAAATCACAAGTTTGTGACACAACATGATGAAACAAATGTCTCGTTTAGTCAAAAAAATAAGTCATCTTTTTCGGGGAGCAAAAAGTGGATGTTGATATTGGCACAAAATGTGCTTTTTGGCTGTCAAGTCTATGTGCGAATCCGGCCGCTTAAGGCTTGGCCGCCGGGTTTTCCACGCTTTTCTTAGAAGAAGCATCTTTGCTTATGAGCCGGGTGAGGGCGCTGAACACGCTCTTGAGTCTGGCCATTCTCGGAAGACTACAAGCTCCATTGGGCTGTGCACCTATCAAACGCAAAAGGGCACGTTACTCCGCTGTATATATGGGCTTTATGAATTGTATTTCGCTTGGCCCGCTTCAAAAGTGGGTTGGGCCCAGGCCCCAGGCTAATGAGGAGCCCCAGGCGGCCCCAATCATGGGTTTTTTTCTTTGGGGACGCCTTAAGCGCAGTGCGCGCGCAGTGCGGACGCAATGCAACTATTTGGGCGTCTAGCACTGGAGACCCATACTTTGTGATACTAGGGGGCATCATTGTTGTCCCTAGCGTCGGTTTTGATGCTTCTTCCACATTGGGGATATGGCATTTTTGGATTTTCACCCACTTTCACCCATTTCCGCCCCTTTTCACACTTTTTTGCTCATCTCCACCGTGGAATCCCACACTTTGGTGTGGGCCCTTGAGTTCGGGTGACGGACTCCCCGGTTTTTGCTTGACCACAGTCGAATGCCCTATGCGAGGCTGCATCGCTGCTGATAAGGTTGCGTGGTTGTACCACAAGTGGAAACCGGAGTTTGACGTGGATTCCCTCCTATAAGCCACTTTGCCCCCCGGTCCAGTTGAGGATGAGGTGGACACATATGAGGCCTTGGCACTCGCTGGTAGGGTGAGTGAGCTTTCAAATGCCACCACTCCAAAGCATTCTGATTTTGTATTTACTTGACAATTCAACAAAAAAGAGGATATGTGTGTGTCTTTCCGCATTTTGCATGATGTCTTATGTGAGGGGAAGGTAGCTTGCATTTGTCTTTAGCTACGGCAGTTTGGGTGACCTAAGTTTGGGGGCACTTGGAAGCGGTGTGCCTTGGGGTTCTTTAGGGAGGACCTACTCTAAAAGTAGCGCGCAGTGCGCGCACGGTGCAAGGATTCCCCGTTTTCCCCCGTATCCGGCTAGAATATTGAAGACGAGACGGATTAGCCGCAACCCGGCCAAAAAAATTCCTGTGGCTTCACACTCGGAGCCACAATTTGTTTTGCGGGAAATATTGCCACCCATACTCCCCGGCATGGGGTATGTCGCAGGGGTTGGCCCACATAGGGTTAGGGCCACCCCCCCACTAACATGCATGCACCTGGGGTTGCTCAGTTGTGCTTCTGAATGTACATACATGCAAGACTTACGGTAACAGAACCAAAACAACGGTCTTTGGGTTATCTTTGATCCACAAAATGTGCACCAAAAGGCAAAAAAAATCTGTTTTTCAACAACGTATGTAACACCCTGACATCCCGTTGGTCACCGCATTATTGCACCGTGCTGCTTCTCCTAGATAGTAATCAGCAAGGTACTGCACCCTGCAACTTGCATTCATCCACCAATATGGCTTTGAAATTGGACTTTTACACCGTTTGGGAGCTACAGCACCCTAAATTTTCCAAACCTGCTATTTTTAGCTTGATGATTTCTATCAAAGTACATGCGTAGCAAGGGAACAATGGGACACAACACTGGACCGTTTGCCAAGTTGATAGGCAGTTTTCTGGAGTGTTGTTTGACTGCTATGCGGGAGTATGTTTACCATGTGGACTATTGGACAGCTACTTGAGATATATGCTATCCATTACTATTGCCTGGTATTGAAGCCTTTGACACCAGGTTTGTTCCCCACTAGTGTTCACCTTCTGTTTGTATTTTACCACTACCGCATGTAAATAGGCGTCTTCTTAATGGATGCTGTTCTTTTACGGGTGTTCTTTCACTCAAAGGTATATGCTTCCAAGGAGGAACTATCTGACACTGTAGCGAGGGATGAGGGCACCGATGCCTTTTGTCAATGAGTGTTAGACCTCCCGGATGACTAGAGAGGTACGCGATCCGTTGGGGATTTCATTCAACAAACGGACAAGTGTAAGTTTGATTTTCTGCCCCGGCTGTGGTTTCGTGTTGTTGAGCAAGCGTTATTTCAAGTGTCGTCCCTGAACCAACAGGTTAGCAAATGTGCAGCCTACTAGTCGTATGCAGCGTAGGCGTTTGGGTCACACGGGCCAATGTTCTATTCAGTACTGTTGTTTCGTTGTTCTTTCGTTGTTCAAGCACAGAATGTTTGTACAGATCTTTTGATTTTGTTGCAAGGGATACATGCCGCTCTGTGGTGTGTTGTCAATTGGATATTCGACGTTGTAATATTACTAGCCCGGCTTCGAACACTTTTCTTTCTAACGGACTTGGCAGTCTCAACGACCTCCAACCTTGTCACCATAATGCATGGCCTACATGAGGTACAACATCACACACAACACCGTCTCCGATTGCCGGTGGACGCAAATATACACTAATGTGTCCTATAGTTTTTGTATCATTAGCTATCTTTGCTACAACTTGCCTTTGTTCCTTTCACGTAGGCTTGTGGTGTGCAGTACATGGCATCTTTATAAATATTGTGCAACACTTTGTTACAGAAGATTTTGCTTTTTATTCACCTATTTTCCCTATGGTTCACTCAATGTGGGAGCTGCAGTGCCCAACTACATTTCCAATACTTGTGTATATGCGTACAATCTTGGTGTTGTTGCATTTGGGCCACAAGTAGCGGCAACTGTTGGAACATAAGTTGCAGACCCTTAGAAGTTAACCGCAGACCTGGTAATGCTAGCCACGCAACAGTGGTTACATAGGTGCAGGGTTTGGTCACTCTGCTGTACGGTTATGTTCTAGCTTTGTTTATCGTTGGGTCACAAGTTAGGGATTGTCATTGGTTACCACAAGGAGAGGGAGACATCGCAAGGCCGTTGTTGAATCGCTGCCTGCGCGTTCACAGGCTCACGGTGGGTTATGAGCACAAGATCTAGCACGTGCGCACCATTGTTGTTGCAAGGCTGCTGCAGTCGCAGTGGTTCGCCCGCCTGCCTGGGGTGTTGCCACAATGCGGAACCTTGTGAGGATCTGTTGACTCGCGTTCTTCACCTAATGGCAGAACACCCTGAGAACTACACGTTGCAGCACATACATAACCTTTTTATGCTTACCCATCTTGCAGGCTACTCCCCCAAGGATAGCTAGTACGTTGATGTTCCTCAGGGCTGCGACACCTTGTCGCACGCCGGTTCAACACGCTGACACAACGCTTTGATGTTGAAGTCATCCCCCGCTATGTTGGTTGAGTCAAAAGTTTTTAGAAGTGTATTCCTCACACATCTCAATGGATGTGATAATGCAAGATCGAACAATTGAGGAGCTGCATTTCCCATGAGTGACAAGTTATGCTTTTTGCACTAGGTCTTCACTGAGTGTATAAAAGAGTAGTTGGAGGATATCCACCCATTGGTCCTGAAGGTTGCTCGTAGGTTGGTACCTATTGCAATCTCAGGAATGCCGCCAATGTGCACCACTTGGGAAGTTTCTACGAGATTCACGGGAAGGAGACCGGTGGGCGTGGCACTTGGGGTCGTAGGGGGGGGTTGCTGGAATGGGGGGGGGGTCTCGGTGGAGGGGGGTAGGACATGTGGGGCCGGGATGTACGGTGATAGGGGGAACTGTCTGCTGGGGCGGGCAAGATGATCGTCTTTCGAACTAGGCGTAGGCGGCCGCAAGACCGGCAGCCGGCAACGGGGCAGCACGAGCCTCTGAGACGAGTTGGTCTAGGCCTTGGGGGAGGCCGCTTGCACGGCCGCGGACACCGCTACACGGAAGGAGATGGGGTCACAGACAGCCAGGAGGAGGTCAGTGGTCTTAGGGAGCAAAGCTGGGGGACAAGCGGCTAGCAAGGTGGCGGCTGCTGGGGACCAAACCACCCCGTGACGGGCCGCGGCGGCCTCGATGATGGGGTCTAGGGCTTGCAGGGCAGCGAGCTTGTGCGTCTCAATGGATGTGGAACCTCGGAGGTCCTTTACCGTGGCGATCACGTCCAGCAGGTTCTTCTGGAGGGTAGGCCGTAGGTTCATAGGCGAGGCATACCATATTGTTTTCATTGCGGACGCTAGCGAGTGCCCTTTTTTGACGGAACGAAGAGTGGTGGTAGCGCTGTCGGGGATGGCTAGATTCGAGGTGCAAAGGACACAGACAGACTGGGCCACTTGCTTGGCACGGCTTTTTGGGGTGGCTGCCAGCCGTTCCTTGTGGATGGTGAAGTGTGCAGACAACGTTACGGAATTGGGCTGCGTGAGCATGCGTTTCCACAGCGAGTTGGTGCAGCTTGAGATCTCGTCCCGCTTGAGGGCAATGCGGGACCGCACGCTAGGGAAGGTGAGCGCAGACTTGAGGCGGGCGATCTCGGCGTTCCACGGCTAGACCGTCCGTGGACACGGAGCGGGGAGGCGGTCGTCGGTCGCGTGGTGATGCGGCATTGGACTGTTTTCTTGCCCTTTGTCGCGTGCCAAGTCAGCAGCCAATACACCAATGGAACGCCGTCGACGGGTCTGTTGGGCACGTCGTCATCGGCCATAAGCATGAGGAACTAGTCGGGAAAGGCAGAGCGGAGGACGTCGCTGAAGGGGGCTACGTGGGCGGCTGTAGCTAGTTTGAGTTGGTGGGAGGCATTACGCGGCGCTGCTGCTAGGTTTGCCGCCACGTCGTGCATCGCTGCTTGGTGCGTGCCCCCATGAAAATTGATGTCACGCTTTTGCAAGTGGCAATGTCTAAGGGCGGCATGGCCTCCATAGGGATGGCCCAGAATAGGCACTGTGCACCCACCACGTTCTCCTCGGGGTGGAAGGCCTCCACGGGCGTGTTCTATCCCATGTCGGTCAGAGTCAGCTAAAGTTTCCTTGTGGCCTCGCTTCAACCAACACTTGTGGCTGGCCAGGACTCTGCAGGGCGGACAATGGCCGCGTGCTTGGCCGGCGACTTGCGTGCGAAGGCGTGCTTGTTGGGTGCCATGAATGTTGGTGTCCTGCGAGAAGGAGGAGCTAGGGTGTGACGGGGATCAGGAGACATGGACGGGTTTGATAACAGAACCTTAGGAACAGTTCGGGCAGAAGGGTGGGACACGGAGGGTTGGGGCAACGGGGAGTAACAGTGGAGCGGAGTTCGGTGGCCTTAAGGGCCCTTGGGTGTGGTGTATTGGAGTTCACTGGCCATACAAGCATTAGGTTCTGGCTCTACTGTGGCCACCGTGGCCTACCCTCTGCCTTATGGGCTAGGGTGGGGTCAAGGGCTAGGCGGTAAGGGTACAAAGCCAAGGGGGCACGAGAAGGCAAGGGCAGAGGAGTCATATGGAAGAGCGGCGGCTGCAGGTACGGTGAGGCGGCGTGCTTTCTCAGGTGGCTGGTCCGTTGACGGTGAACGGCGGCGCCGGACTCGAAGGAACTATTGTCCCTCCGTCTGGGATGTCACCGCCACCGTCGCTAAGTCGTGGGAGGCGAGGGCTTGCCACCAGCGAGCCCTAGCCTGTGACGTAGTGTGTGTTGGGGAGCGTGTGTGTGGGGGGCAGTGTGTTACCTGGTCTTCTAGGCCCCGCTGGGGAGGCTGGGGGACCCTGACACTATGACCACCGGGCGAGTCGCTGGTCTGGACACGCCCTTCTGGTGCAATGACATGACGCCGGCTGCCCCACGACTGCTGATGCACGGGGGACGCTCTGCTTTGTGCACGATTGGGGATCGTCCATGTGTTGGGCTCGCCCTTGGTGCAGACAACGCCACACCCGTACTGGCCATCCACCCACGGCACTCTGGCGCGGCGGTTGGAGCAGCCTCTGGGTGTGGTTAGCTTTGCACTACCCAGGGGGCTTCCTCGGCAGGATGCCGAGGGGGTGCTACTGTCCGCGTAAACAGATGGGCCCAGAGGCAACACCACCTGAGTGACCGCTCCTTTCTCGGGTGTGGGGATCAGGATCCAGTAGAGGGGGGGCGGGGGGGCAAGCCAGAGGATAAATGTCGATGGTGTTGTTGGAGTCAGTGTATTGAGGGCAGCTGGCTCATTTTTTGGTGACAAGAACACCTCATCCAAAAGATGGTATGAAGTGGCCCTTGGTGTCAGTATATACCAATACCATTGGATGGATTCAAAGTGCTATTGTCATGGTAGTCGGTATATTCTTTAACATTATGTTGTGTAAGCCGGCCATGTGGGGTTTGGTCCTATCACGCCGTGGCGCAATGTTTCAGTGTGTCATGGAACAACAACCACCCGTGTACTTTGGTGGTCAGTGAGTGTGATAGTAATTGATGCAAAATGAAGCTGCATGTTGCACACCACCACTTGCCACACTTTCCACCTTTCCATATCCAGAAACGTGACGTACAGGTAGGTGTTTCCGTTTCTTGCTATGAGTTACGTACACAAAAGGGCCTTTTTTTGTTGCATCCGCTGTAAAGTCAGGCTCTGGCCCAAAGTGACTAATTTGTGTGCGCAAAAGATATTTTTTTTTGCATCCCGCAAAGGCTAATGTACAAAGCGGGTTGAACGCACCAATGTTAAAAAGAGGTTCACAAAGGCCGTAATGGCGAACATAATTCCCGCACCCTTCAGTTTCTCATGTCCTCTTTGAGGTGCTACGAATGATTATAATGATATTCTCTGTGAGCCCCCGGTGCAGACAGGTCTGTATTAAAACCTAGCAGAATTTTTCTTTTTTAAAAAAATGTTTTTCTCTGCTAGGTAGCAGAGTACTAGGTTTAGTAGTTTTAACTAGGTATCGGGCACATCGTAAAATTCTTTTATTGGGTTCAAAACCCAATAGAAGAATATTTTTTTTAACTCGGTTTCCGAACCTAGAAAAAAAAGTTTTTTTACCGGGTTTTAGAACCTAGTAAAAACACAGTTTTGCTTTCACCAAGTTTTGGAACCTAGGGAAAAAAAACCTTTTTGTTCACTACGTTTCAAAACCCCCCAAAAATACAAAACCAGGCTTGAAAACTTCAGGGCCACTTGTTGGCCACTTCTGATATTGTCCCGTGCTCCGAAGCATCGGGGACCCACCAAACGGCAGGGGTTATGTAGCCCTTGGGCCCACTTATGGGCCACTTCCCATTTTGTCCCCCGCTGTGAAGCATCAAGGTCCCCCCATGACGCTGCCTATGACCCTCTTTGTTGGTCTGTAGGGTTACTTTGAACTATCTAGGACCCCCGTGAGGGGCTTTTTGACAAGTCAAGGGTGAGGTAGCCACTTCTGATTTTGCTCCCCTGTGTTGGGGACCCCCGAGAATGCAGAGGTGACGTAGCATTTCCGCCCTCTTTTGGGCCCCCGAGAAGGCAGGGGTCAAGCAGGCACTCCTGATTTTGTTCCCCTTTGTTGGGAAGCACTTCTGATATTGCTCCCCACGCTTGGCATTCGGTATTCTCGAGAATGCAGGGGTGACGTCGCATTTATGCCCTTTTTCGGGCCCGTGACAAGGCAGGCGTGTGGCAGCCACTTTTGATTTTGGTCCCCGAGAATGCAGGGGTGCCGTAGAATTTCCGCCCTTTTTTGCGCACCCGAGAAGGCGGGGTTGAGGCAACCACCTCAGATTTTGTTGGGGATCCCTATGAATGCATGGGTGGCGCAGCATTCCCGCCCTCTTTCCGGGCCCCCGAGAAGGCAGGGGTGAGGCAACCAGTTGTGATTTGGTTCCCCTCTGTTGGGGAACCCCGAGAATGCAAGGTTGACATGGTAGTTCCGCCCTCTGTTGGGCCCTGCGAAGGCAGGTGTGAGGCAGCCCCTTGTGATTTGGTTCCCCTTTGTTCGGCATTCCCGAGAACGCAGAGGTGACGTAGCATTTCCGCCCTCTTTTGGGCCCCAGAGAAGGCGGGGGTGAGGTAGCCGCTTCTGATTGGTATTTTTCTTTGTTTGTGACCCTTCTGATTTTGCTCCTTGTGCTTAGTGTTTTGGATCCTCGAAAATGGAGGGTGACGTAGCAATTCCGCCCTCTTTTGGGCCCCCGAGAAGGCAGGGTTGAGGCGGCCACTTTAGATTTTGTTCCCCTTTGTTGGGGACCACTTGTGATTTTACTTCCCGCACTTGGCGTTGGGGACCCCTGCGAATGCAGGGGTGACGTACCATTTCCGCCCTCTTTTGGGCCCCTCAGAAGGTAGGGGTGAGGCAGCCACTTCAGAGTTTACTTCCCGCGCTTGGCTTTTGGGATCCCTGAGAATGCCGGGGTGGCATACCATTTCTACCCTCTCACGGGCCCCTGAGGTGGCAGGGGTGAGGCCGCCACTTCTGATTTTCCCCTCCGCGCTTGGCGTTGCGGACCCCGGATAATGCAGGGGTGATGTAGGATTTCCGCCCTCTTTTGTGCCCCCTTTTTTCCTTTTGCCCTTTGTGCTTGCAACAATGTCCTCCAAGCAAAGCTCTGGAGAAGGCACCAAGGCATGCACAAAGAAATCAGCCACAATGAGTCCCGTGGACTGAGATGACACCCTTAGAATACACATGCAATGTACTACTATTCCTTGGTTCGTTTGTTACACTCTACCCTTGATCTCACGAAGGAACTTACTCATCATTCATGGGGAAAGGGTTACAGACACAGGCTAAGGTGGAGTGCATGCGGGGAACCGACAATCATAGTGTATGCCCTCCTATTGTGGGTTGTTACACTCATTGGACTTTCTGGGGGTTATTTTAGGCCTCTGGCTCGCCTCTCTTCCCTGTGTTGTAGGTTGTATGTTACGTTTTGCTTCTGCATATGTGGTGCCCGGCTGTGTTTCTGTCATGAATCCTCCTAGGTATCTGGACCTTTCGATTCGTTTCTATTTTCTTTTCAGCCATGTTTGCCCCAAAGACTCCGGCCCGCAAGGCGCGCCCACGGACATCAACTACACATACACATACACATGGCCCAGTGGAAGAAAACCTTGCCCACCATCTCTAACGGAGGTCATGTCACATGGCCTTGGTTTGTAGACTTCTTGAGGGTTCACCGTGTCACAGCTAAGGCTTGCACATGTGCCACGCATTGTACATTAGGTGTTTGTGAGGGATGTTTGTTGTGGCTTCTTGTGAAGGAACCTGGCTTCAAAGTGCTTTTGCGCTACTCCTAGAAGTTTGTTGGTTCCTGTCCCTTCAAGTTTGGTCGTGTGAGACACACTGTTGTAAGCCGCGTTGAAGCGCCTCATGTGCGTGTTGTCAATTCACCAGGAGGCCCCCCAAAAAAGAAAGCCGCCAAGAGGAGCCAATAATTGTTAGACTCCAATTCTGATTCTGATTCTGCTTCCTCATCGGATGGTAGCTGTGATGGTGAGCCCCTTGCCCTTGCACCCCTTGTGAAGCGGGAGTTGGACCACGGGAGCAAGCGGTGGCATTCCATGCACATGTATCGCCTTTCACTTGTGGGCAGTGCCATCGCAAAGTTCTCTTATGGTTCGTCTATTGCGAGGGGTGCGTGTGGTGTTTGGAAGGTGAGGAGTGTGCTGCTCGCAAGTTCAAAGACAGACATGAGTCGCGATGGGTCTTGCAAAAGTGGGAGGAGCAGGTTGAGGTTGGGAATATCTTGCATCCCACGCAATCCCATGCCAAAACTACCCCCTCCTCCCCGTGTGCTTTGTCCCCCACCTCGCCACACCCGGATGGCAATAGCAGCTTGCCCGCGATTGCGTCCCCAAATGCCTCTCCTGCCAGCCCGCCTCTAGCCATGGAGGAATTGGACGTCCCCCCATGGTTTCTCAACTATATAAACTGGAGGCATGCCATTTGAGAGATGTTTACGCAAAATCTTACATGACAAATAATGCCGAGATTGTTATGTATCACTACTGCCTCACCAAGACAACATTCAGTGCAAACCGGGATGTTATGGGTGTCGCGTGGGTTGTGCGTGATTCATTGTGGAATGCGTCATCTGCGCCGTGGGATCGTAGGGAGGTGTCTGCTGAGTCATGGGCGCACCGTACCTTGGAAGTAGCGTCCATTGATATGGACTATGCCCCTGCCTTGCTTGCGGCCCAAGTATATAATGTGCGCAATGCACATTGGGTGCTGCGCTTGTTGTTGGTTTCCCCAACGCGCACTTTCTTATGCCTGGTGTTCGATCCGCTGTCTAACAGGCCGTACATAGTGGGTGCAAACACGGAGGAGTTGGCCATAGTCAACCTCATTGCCGAACAAGAAGGCATTGAGCCAAGACCGCGGAAGAAGTGGAACAGGTTTTTGGGTGGGTTTGGCAGTGTAGCTTTTGCTATAGCCCCCCTCTACTCCACCTTCCTACGTCAAAAGGACGGTGTGAGCTACCATCCCGCATGCCTTCTGATGCCGCATTGCCCTTTGTTCAGGCGTGCTGTCAACGGCAACATGCAACTTCCGCAAAATATATTGTGGTTGTTGCGTGAGATTGCAGAGGCAGCTTTGCACTTTCGCAATTCTGCGTATGCGTCCCCTATCCAAACCACACTGAGTTGGGCCTTGGCACGGATGTATGCTAGGCCCTATTGTCCACCCAACCGTTCGTCGTGCTTTTTTTTTTTTTGCCATGACACAATCCATATCGCGTGCCCTGCATGTGGAGTTTATCAGTATGCCCTGCATGCTTCCGTTTTGTGTCCATCGGAAATATGTGTGGCATTGCGCAAATGGAGTGTGCAATTTACTGCCACACTGGCATGCATTGTATTGGCATGCATTGTATTGGCATTTGCATTGGGTGACCGGTGTGCGGTTGACAAGCCGCCTTTAGTAGAAGAGGTCCGTCCAAAGGTGGTGATCCGTGGTAAGGATTTTTTTGTTCCAGAGCATTACCCCAAAGATGCTTCTGGTAGATTGCAATACGACAAAAAAATGATTGAAGACTTGGATATGAAGACCACGGACGTGCTTCACAACATGTGCAAGCACAACCTGCCCTCAGCACAACCCACCTACAAGGATAAAAAGGTCGACGTCATCTACAAGCGTGTGTTTTGCGATTTCTTGTAAAGCGCATGTGTGTGCACCCCTTTATATACATATGTGGCAAATACGCGACCCCCCCCCCCCGGACCCTAGTGTGCGACTTGGGGCAGGACTACGGACCCCTCCCCGCTATTTTGAGGTCGGAAAACACAAAAAAAATCGGTTCTGGGGTCGGATGGGACAGTGGGAAGGCTTTATACAAGGTTTTTGGGCTAAAAATAGGGTATGGCATCACTGCTGTTAGGATGATAACCAGAGTACTAAAAATAACCACTAAATCCTAAAAATAACCCACACCACCCCTATATACACCCAATAACATAGTAATGTGGTGTTTTTAACATACTCTTGTCCATTTTCAATGTCCCTCAAACTATTATTGGGGGTATTTGGTGCTAATATTAGGGGTTTGGACCATAATTGTACCTATGTTTAGTACTCTGGTTAGGATCCTGCCAGCAGTGACGTCATACCCCAATTTTAGCCATTTTAGCCCTTTATAGGGGCAAATACCCACTAATAATTATCCAATTCACTTCTAAAAAATGTTTGTTTGTGTTTCCCGACCGCAAAATAGGAGGGGCGGGGTCCCTAACCTTGCCCCATAGTGCACCGGTTGGCCTAGGGTGGGGGGGGGGGGAATCGCGTATTTGCCACATATGTATATATATCTATATGATATAAAAGCACGGTTTTTGTTCCCAATGCCATCGCGCTGGTGTTGGCCATGGCCCTGTTAGGACTCTTTTCTTGAGCCTGATTTTGTTTCTGCTGACCTTTGCAATACACAGTCTGGCCCGGGTGGGGCGCCACTTACACAAGTGGCCTGGAATTGACCAGGGGGCACCATGCCCTCAAACAAAAATACCACCTACCGTTGCCCCCCCCCCCCCCCATAATCTTTGTGTGGTTTGTTCAAATTCAAGTCCAAATTTGTGTCTACCTAGTAACCTAGTAAAAAATTAGTTCAAAATTTTTGATTTTTTACCGAGTAAAATTTTTTAAAACACTTTTTTTTAAAAAAATTTTTACTAGGTTTACTACATTTTACTAGGTTTTACTACATTTTACTAGGTTTTACTACACCGCGTACTAGGTTTTACCAAATGCCCCAGTTCATAGTGCAGCAGCATGAAGCCCCACAGGACATTGGGTGAAGGAGGTCCTCCTGCCTGGGTTGGTGTATTGTTACCCCAACACACCATGGCCCCTTGTGGGGAATGGAGTTCCTGTTGGTCCCCATCCTATCTGAACCAGCAGGCCCCGAAATGCCTATGCTCCACTCGTATGGAAGCATGGCAGCAGGCAGCAGGCAAGGACAACGCTGGGGAGAGCACCCAAGAGGATGGTGGCTTAGGGTTGGTGATTAGTATATCCAGCCTGCATCTCTGATGAGGGTTGCTTACATGCTGTGATTTTTGCAATGTCCCCTACTACGGCGGATGATCTGTTTGTGGAGTGCAGTGCAACATTGTTGAGAGCACACACAGAAGGAGCAAGATTCCCGCATGTGCAGTACCATGGCAAAGGACACAAGAGTGACTGTTGGGTTGGGTGATTACAATGAGAACGTGAGAAGGCTAGTACGAAGGGACAGAGGGAGTTGTGAGGTATTTGGACTGGAGCAATACGAGCACTTTTTCGAAAATATCAATGGTGTCCACACTTGCATAATTCAATTCCAGTTTTCAGCTCTTCTGCAGGCTGAGCAGCATTGCCATGAGGGCTCCCAGCCCCTCCCCTTCCCTACACCCCTCCCCAGTTTGATGTGCCCTTGCGCAATTTCAATGTAAATGTTTTGATCCTGTTCTCATTTTGAGTCAATTTCACTGTCAGTGGCATGCATTGAGCCCCTCTTCATCCCCCTCCCCCTCCCCTTGTCACAGGCACCGCCTTCGCAAACACCGCTGGGCAGTAAACCGTTAATTCCAGGAAATTCTTCGTGTCATTTTCAGTGCTGAGAGCACTGCTTGCACCTGGTTACCATTCAAGATTTGCTTTTTTATGCTAACCGCACAGAAAGCCGTTTTTTTTGGCATTTTGCTTCTTCAATTTAAAGAGATTTTGTCTCATCCCTGCGCTGTCTGCATTCTCCCCCGCTTTCGTCTTGGTTCCAGTTCCATTGGCTGTGCATTGGCCTGAATTTTTGTGTATTCACTGCTGGTAGCCCTTACAATGCCCATCCACGAAATCTCCAGTGCATTTATGATCTCTAACAGGGGCACAGACAACGTCAAGAGACAAATATCTGGCTGGTGGGTGCGTTCCACTGGCAGCCAGCGCAGCCTGGGATTTGATACTGGCCCCAGCCAAGACTGTACCGCAGGGGCTCGTTCTGTAGACAGTGCACAGGCCTTGTCTGAAACGCGTGCTGCCCGTCTGCGCCGGTTCGAACAGCAGTGAAGGCAGGAGGGGTAGTTTGTTGGTAGATGGGTAAGCCAGATTGTAAATGGAATTGTTAGTGGCAGGCATGGAATCAAGACATTGGGGGCATTGTGACAAGGGGTATCCCTGTTGGTGCACGCTGCATCAGCTGGTTCAATGCCAACTTACCCTAGTTGTGGACCATGCACGTACTCTTTGCGGAGTCACCAAGAGGTAAGATTTCATGCACCTCGCTTTTTGTTCTTTTGGATTTCATGAGGGAATCATTCGACTGCATGAGTACCGCAGGACGTATCCCATTTCCTCTGCACCCCCCCCTAGCTTGAGCATGTTCTGATGCCTGTACAGAGTGCTATAGGAAGGGGAGGGGAAGGCAGGAAGATCCCAACCTGGGGCCAAGTATCCAGAACGTTTGGTGTGGGACAATGACATGAATGGGGGGACTTCCACTATTCAGGTGCCCCATTTGTTGATTAAGCGACACAGGTGAATACGCTCGACATGAAGCACAATGCGATCTGCTGGCTGCTGTCACTCTCCAAGGATTCTCATTATTTTATACACCCATGCCTTGAGATCAAGATTGAGATTGCAGAATGACTTCCTACTGAGCTCCCACAGTGCTTTTTTTGCTGTAAATGCGTGTAAAAAAATGTCGTCACACCGTGAATTTTTGTTTTTCGGTGATTGCGTGTATTACGTACTTTCGTGCACCACGAAGAAAAAATTACAGGATATGACAATTTTTTGCACTCTTTTTTACCGCAAACAAAATTCCATGACATGATGAATTTTTTTTATACTTGCGTTCACTGTAACAAAAAAATTACACGACTTTACCGCAAAAAAAAGTGCACATTTTTACCGCAAAGAAAAACATTCATGGTTTTACCGGAAAAAAATTACATGCATGTAGCCAATCCGCCCATTTGTGGGCCACTTCTGATTTTGTCCCCTGCTCTGAAGCGTTGGGGAACCCCAGATGGTAGGGGGTACGTAGCCAATCCGCCCACTTGTGGGCCTTTTCTAAATTTGTCCCCCGCTCTAAAGCGTTGGGGACCCCTTAGACAGCAAGGGGTTGTGTAGCCGATCTGCCCACTTGTGGGCCATTTCTGATTTTGTCCCCTGCTCTGAAATGTTCCAGTGATGGATTCCCATGCTTCGTCGTGGCCGGAAATAACCCCGCTGGTTCCTACGGGGAAATAATTATGGGGGACGGGCAGGGCCTAGGGGGTGGTTCCCTAGGCGCTCAACCGTGAATTTTATGGCCTTCTACTTTGGGCTGCTATGCTTATTGGACTTTTTCGGGGTTGCATAGAAGTACGTGAGGAGATGACTAGCAACATACGGCGAAGTACCTACTTTAAAAGAGTGTTTCAAATTTTTGGGAGCCCCAGCTCCCAAAAATTGAAACACTAATTTTTTGAAGACCACATCTACCCCCCCCCCCCCGATTGCAAACTCCCCCCCCCCCCCTGCACCCCCCCCCGGGAGACCGCCACTTCCATTTTTTTCTAGTTAACATGTATTGTGCTGGTTTGTGTTGCCCATCTGCTTTACACATTGCCTTGCCTTGCTTTCCCATTACTTCAAATCAAGCACCTATGTGTGTTCTGGGATATTCTCTCTCCAAAGGCGTTGTATGGGTGTGTTGTGTTGGTACCTCAGACCCAAGATGTTTTCTCCCGGTGACCATGTACGGTACCCGTCACGCAAACTCGGTGCACATGTGTTGGCCACTGTTGTAGGCCCTTCACCAAATGGGCCCCAGGTTTGCTACACTCGGTGCAAACGCCATGGTGGTGCAAACGCCATGGTGGAGTCAATCCGGTGGATCACGAGAGCGCCCAACTCGTGCCTGTCATGCAAACTGAGCATTTGCAACAAATCAAAGTGTGTTATTCTCGTACCCAGAATTTCTTTACCGTTCCTTTGGATCCTCAATAACATTTGTGTTGGGTGAAACACATTGGCACCGCATCAACGCCAAAGTCGCTTCACACACACGTAACACCCCCGAGAGGTCCGGGAGGACGCGCACACCTGTGCAAACGGGGCGATTGGGTGGGGCAAGGCGCAGGACTTGTTCCTACTGCCACTCCGCCGCAACCGTCTAGGTGAGGGTAGGTCATACCTAACCCACACCCAAAGCTGGCCTTGTCAGTGACCCATGACCTGCTATGTGTACTCTCGATGGACACTGGGTGGACGGAACTTCGGTCACGAGGTAAAAAAAAAAGTCGCTGCACACGTGTTCTCTTTGCTTGCATCAATGGAGTGTACCACAGTTTGCCTTGAAATACCCTTTCAACCCCCCCCCCTCCCCCGGGAGACCGTCACTTGGCAACCATCTCCCCCCCCCCCCCACCCGGGAGACTGTCGCGCGCTATCCAGGATTTTGCAAGGGGGGGGGGAGGGTAGTGGAGTATAGGTGCACCCCACATAGGAAAAAATCACAAGTTTGTGACACAACATGATGAAACAAATGTCTCGTTTAGTTAAAAAAATAAGTCATCTTTTTCGGGGAGCAAAAAGTGGATGTTGATATTGGCACAAAATGTGCTTTTTGGCTGTCAAGTCTATGTGCGAATCCGGCCGCTTAAGGCTTGGCCGCCGGGTTTTCCACGCTTTTCTTAGAAGAAGCATCTTTGCTTATGAGCCGGGTGAGGGCGCTGAACACGCTCTTGAGTCTGGCCATTCTCGGAAGACTACAAGCTCCATTGGGCTGTGCACCTATCAAACGCAAAAGGGCACGTTACTCCGCTGTATATATAGACTTTATGAATTGTATTTCGCTTGGCCCGCTTCAAAAGTTGGTTGGGCATCGTAAAGAAGGTCCCTACAAGGACCGGCCCCTGCTGCACCCCTCCCACCATTTCCTGTCATTCCTATGGTCTTGCTTCTCACCAGGTTCTGCATGATCTCGCCCTATCCTGCACAATTTCCGACAAAAAATAGTAAAATATGGCTCTTTCACACAAATCCTGATCCCTTGCAATAACCAACTCCCAAGTACAATAGCTCCAATCCAAATGATCCACACTGAGGGCTTCCAAGGGTGTTTGAGGTCCCGCGTTGACACTCAACAACTCCTTTCAAAACGCCGGTCGTCTCACGGTGCACACGGAGACACGGGCGTTGGGCATGTACATAGAATTGCACCAATAGAATGTAGGAAAAAGCCCTGAAATTGGCATATGAACACAAATCAAGCACAATTGGGGAAAGATGGAATCATACACAATCATAGCCATAGACCCCTCATTCTCTGCACTCAAGACCTTCCCTTGACTCGCCAACATGATGCCCTGAACCAAGTCAAATAAGCTGGCTAAATGCCATGTGTCAAAAGTCACTACACAAACCCCAAAAATGTGTTCACTCCCAAGCCTCTAAATCCTAGCCCAATAGGGGAGGTGGCGTGTCAAGGCCTAGAGTGGCACTCAGGACCATACCCTACCCTGACATAACCTTGGTTGGCCTTGGAGTCGATTGGGCTTTGAGACTTGCCCCATGAAGATGACCTCACAACATAGCAAAATTAGGCAAATCACACCATAGTGCCCAAAATTCAATTATATACTCAAAAATGCATACGGCAAATGTTCAAATGCTCCATGCATCTGTCAAACCGGAAAGTAATATACAAGGGTGACATAGACCAAATGTCCATGCCCAAGAATATCCCAACATTGGCTCCCAAACCCCTCCGGATATATACATGCCATGCTTCACAAGTCAACTCACGAAATTGAGACATAATTTTGTGAGGCCTCGTGTGCCACGCCAAAGTGACCACGTGATGTGGCATATGGTGAGGTGCAACACCGAAGCATATGCCAACATGTAAGCAACATACCATAGTTCACGGATCTCTAGGCACTTTATTGTTAGCCGACCAGTTGAGCACATAAAATACAAAAATGAGCATAAAATGAGGTCAAAAACATGCAAATGTTGCTAAATTCAAAGTAATCACAATAGTATATAACTTCGCTCACCCATGGTATCAACATATGATTCAAAACACAATTGCTTGGGACCATTTGCGAACAATCCCCCCACTTGGATCCCCACATGGACGCATAGGGACATCTTCTAACCTCCTCACGATACGCACCATGAAAATGGGAAAATTGATAGTGGCGCTTGTGGGTCGCTCCGTAAGCCTTCCCACATGCACTATATGTGCGGTAGACTTAGTCTAGCGCTATGGAGCTCACCATTGGGACATGGGCAAAGCCCTTGCCACGTATGACTCCACATATCTTCCTACAAACGGAGATATATAATATGGGCGTGAGCATAGCGAAGCACATACCATGCATATAACACATACCCTCAAAAAGTGGCTCCCACCATGGCATGCCATGCCCCTCCATGGACATAACTTCACGTTAAAAATACGTAGCAACCCAAGGAAAGTTTCTATGCAACACCAACACTCATGCGGCACACTCGAAAGTCGCATTAAAATGTTCGGTCGCATGGTCCAAGAGTTATAAATCACTTTCTACCCTCTTGACCATTATCCCTTGCTACACCGGGCATGTGTACACATTAAAAGCGTTTGACGCTTTCTAAATTAAGTTGAGACCAAGGCGATTCCAGCCCATATCTCAAAATTGTAACTCCTCGCCGTGAGCCGGAGATATGACCTTTCAAAGTGGCCTGACGAATCAATTTTGTTTCGCCTATATCTCCAAGAAAAATGAAGGAGACAACAAAAGGAAGGTTGATTTGTGATCGGGGAAAAATGTGAGACCACTCGAAATTCATCATATCAAGTGCGGCGACCTCGAAATCCAAAATCCGATTCTGAATGTCTGAAAAAATCGGATTAATTTTGCAAGTGTATAACATGAAAATTGCGGAAGCAACGAACCTTTTTCTGATGAAATTTGACCCTTCATCAGGGTTTCCGCTAGACTATCTGGAAATAACAGTTAACCAATCGGTTACCGCAAAATCGCGAGCCAACTGACAGTCGCCGATACATTGACAATCAGAACGGATAGCTGAAAAATTACGGAAACATTATGATAAAAAAACCTTGTTGATTCCTGATATTTTGATATATAAATCTCAGCCGGCGGCGACTCGGTATTGAATATGGCCGCTCATAGCTGGAATGGCCAAGCCTATCACACTATCACATCAGGTTAGGTCAGGTGGATGGGAGAGTATGATATCAGCTAATGGCGGCTTGCCGGCCCATAGATACACACCCCAAGTGACCCAAAGATGGCCACGGGGGTCCGAACCAGCTTCACCCCCCTTCTCAGAGCGTTGTATCCGCTCGGAAGTCGTTGAAGAGAGGACGGGAGGACCCCAATGGGCTCCAACCCCCCCCCTCCCCCATGTCCCAAGGACACATGGAGGCCCCACATACGGCGTAGGCGTCCCCCATGCCCCAAGGGAGGGGTGAGGACACTCATAATCGGTGCCCTCCGCCATATCCGGTCTCCTCTTGATCTACAACATGGACCAAGGGGATCAAAGATAGCGAAACGTTGTCGGTTAACCTAAATACGTATACCACAATGAAATATATATCTGTGGAGACCGAGTGAAGAGAATATATGGCCAATTAAGGCCCAAAACTCCCCGGATTAACGCCCTCACCCGTCTCCCAAGCACAAAAACAAACAAAAGTGCCAAGGGGGATCCATTACGGTGCTGCTGCAGCCACCAAATGGACCAACATGTCCTTGACATCCAAGGAAATGTTCTTTTTCCTTAGATAATCCATCCAGACCGTGGTATACCTCGGCACAAAACTGCTCAGAGGCTCCCAGGAATCTCCGGATGCGGCATATCCCTTCCAACGGACTTTATATAGCCTCCCCCCGAGCGTCCACGGGTCTGGCTTGTCCGTCAGGATCCTCTCGGCGGTGAAGTCGTCGTCCTCACCCTCGTCATCCGAGTCTACATCGCCGGCTGTGAACTCGAAGGTGACGGGACGTCCGCTGGGGTCTGGTGCTCGGGGACGAAGCTGGGTATGGTCGCGGTCCAGGATCCTGTTATCCCCCACACGAACTGCATACACATCCTGCCCGACCTTCCGAACGATTACCCCCGGCCCATACCAAGACGCCTGCCGATGCCTGGACAGGACATCCTTGTGGTGCTGCTCCACCCATACGGTGTCTTTGAGAGCATATTTCTGGACTTTTCCTTGCTTGAAGTACTTGGCCCTCTTCTCATGCTCGTCCTGAAGTGCTTTGCACACCTTGGCCGCCGTGTCGTCCGCCTCAGCCATCATAGGACTCGCATCCCGGGCCACTTTGCCATGGTTCAACCACGGGGGAGTGTGTGACACTCGATCCCGTAGGAACAGGATACGATGGAGCGACAGTCCAGTGGGCCCCGGAAGGTCGTGGTACGCCTCGAGTACTCTCCACAGCGAATTGTACCAATTCCAGCCCGGTTCGTCAATGTGCAGCTGGCGGAACTTTTCGAACATCTGCCGCCCGGCCACCTCAGCCCGGCCATTCGACCGGCTGTGGTACGCCACGGTCTTGGCGTGCCGAATCCTCATGTGCTTGCACATCGTCTTGAACCACGTCCCCACAAATTGACTGCCCCGATCGCTGCAGATGACAGCTGGGACATCAAAAATCGTCAGCCAATGCCTGATCATGGCATTAGCGACGGTCGTGGCCTGCAGACCCACTCCATGCTTGTCCTTCTTGTCCCTCTTCTTGGACTTCTTGCCAGGGACCGCCACGATATACCCGCTGTGCCTATCCACCGCCAGTATGACACAGTCGTAGGTCTCTCCTTCCACGGTCACCTCAGGCATGGCGAATACATCCATGGCCACGGACCGCATAGGGGCCTCCGGTATAGCCGTATACACCGGGTTGCCCGCTGTGGAATGGTTGGGGCTTTTCGTGGCCCGACACACGGCGCAGTCGCTGCAGTACTTGTCCAGGATGGCGTAGTACCGCGGTGGCAACTTGAAGCGCCACTCCAGGTCCTGCTGCATCTTGTCCTGACCGGGATGCATGAGCTGGGCGTTATGCCAGTGGTCAATGAGCTCCTCCATTCGGTTCTCAGGGACCAATAGCTTGTCCTTGAGGAATAGTTTATCCCCATCCTCGGTCAAGCCCTCAGGCCATTCGTCGTCCGACGGGGCGCTCACGGCATTCCAGTACCTGCTCCAGTGTTCGGATGCCGCATAGTCGTCGGACCAGTCCTCTGTGAGCACCGACCTGACTAGCTCTACGGGGGCCACCATCCATTGCTCGAGGGTTTCCTCTCGAATAGCTTGGACTCGGGCGCCCCGGAACTCGGCCAGGTCTGTACGGTTTGACATCACCACAAAGCATTTGACCCCCTCGTGCTCCATGGCCTTCTCCATCTCGATGATGCGCTTGGCCTCCTCGGTCTCCTCGGCGTCCCCATGGCTGGATATTTCCATCCATGCCTTGCCCGCGGGGTAGGCCCATCGACTGAGGCAATCTGCCACAGTGTTGTCCTTCCCCGGGACGTATACGACGCTGAGGTCGAACTTGGCGAACGTCTCATGCCATCGGGCCCTCCTTGCCGCCGGTCCCGAGGGGGTGTCGACGCGCTCCTTGTGTCAGCTCTGTAAGGACTGATGGTCCGTACAAACCACCACCGGTTGTAATCCGATGTGGCCAGACCACTTCCTGAGCGCACAAACAATGGCGTACGTCTCCTTCTCCCTCGCGGTCCAGGTTCGACGTTGGCCCTCGGCCAGGATCCGGCTCCAAAACGCCACGGGTACCTGCGACCCGTCGTCCCGGACCTGCTGGAGGACTGCCCCTACAGCATAGTCCGAGGCGTCCGTCCGTAGCACAAATCCCTGGTCCCGGTCCACCAGGAATAGCCCCAGCTGCCCCAGGAGTCGCTCCTTCAGGCGGCTGAACGCATCTTTGGCCTCAGGGGTCCAGGCAAGCTTCTTCTTGCTCCCCTTCCGACAATCGAACTTGCCCACCTGCAGCATCTTTTGCAGCAGGCCCGATAGTTCTGCATACATCCGGACATAGCCCGATTAGTAATTGCAGAACCCCATGAAGGATCGGAGTTCGCTGATGGTCTGGGGCTTCTCCCAGTGGTGCAGGGACGCCAGCTTCCCAGGCATGGGACAGCGTTGCCCGTGACCAACCACGTGACCCGCGAACTCCACTTCCCTCAAGAAGAGTAAGGCTTACGTGGGCTTGCACACCATGTTGTGCTTGTCCAGCTCGCTGAGCACTCGGCGCAGATCCTTCTCATGCGCTTCAATGAGCTCGTCCTCAGTCATGTCTTCCGTGCCGGACCCGATGATGATGTCATCCACAAAGGGGTCGGCACAGTCACGGACAGGACCGAGTAGGTCCTCCATCATGCGGTGGAAAGCGGCGTTGCCATTCTTGGCGCCCATAGGCACCACTTTCCACTGCATGGGCCCCAGCGGCGTCGACATCGCTGTGCAGGGCCTGGAGTCCGGGTGTAGCGGCATCTGGTGATAGCCGTGTTTCAGGTTTAACACCGTGAAGATCCGCTTTTTTTGTTGTTTTTGGAGGATGGTGTCGATCAGAGGAAGCGAGTACGAGTCCTGCTCGGTTTGCTCGTTCAAACCCCTGTAATCAACCACCAACCTCGGCTCGCCCTTCCCTCTCTTGGGCACGATAAAGGCTGGGCTGGCCCACTCACTGTCAGACTTAGGCGGCTTAAGTTGCATGGTAAAAATCACACCAAATGCACCCAATTTGGACCATGCAAAAAATATTTTTTCACAGGCTCTGTTTCTTGAAAACAGAATATTAGTCCAAAGAAAGTATCTTTCTTACCATTTGTGCCATTTCGTGCCTTTTTTCGGACAGCTGAAAACAAAAAAAACTATAAAAAGAATAAAAAAAATCTTATGATTTCAATGGAAAATGATGTGCTTTTAGCGGATATTGGCCAAGAAATACATTTTGCGTTCCCCTTGTTTTTTGGATGAACATGGTCTGCAGAAAAAAAGATTGCAACATCATTTTCTGGTCTGCATGTTCATTGCATACCTGGAAAAATGATTTATTGATCGAATTCTATGCGCAAGGCCTCGCGCAATCAAGACCAAGGATCATTAAAACAGAAGCATGGTGGCTTAAATATCAATGCAAAACATATGCAACATGTGGTTCAAGGGCTGCCCCATGCGCGAGGCCTCGCGCATAACTTACTAAACCAAAAACCTCACCCGATTCATTTTCCTTTCGAAAGACGGCTTCAGGGTCGAGTGGTCTTAGTACCCACCCCACGGTTTGATTTTTGATTGGCACTGCCTGAAAAAAGAGGTATAGGTTGTGACTTTCAAGTTCTGGGACTGCATTGCAGTCCTCATTGCGCGAGGCCTCGCGCAAAAAGAGGCCCAGAAAATATATTCTTTGTACCATTGTGATGGGCTCTCATCTGATAGCGCTTGTGCACAACCTTCACTGAAGCAACGAGTACCTGAATTGTCGTTGAGTCATTGAAACTTACCAGAAGCTTGCCCCCCCCGGAGGCGGAAAAACTCTTTTTGCGCTTGGTCAGCCCCTGCGCTTGGCAGACTGCTTCCCCCAGGGCACCTTCTTTCTCCAGGTATCGAACATCATCTTGATAATTGGTGTCGTTTGCACTACATTGCATTTTACTCTCCAAAAAATTCAGTTTTTTTGGCCCAAACAAACGCTCAAAAAGTGCCACGCATGGCAAATTTATATTTTCTTTGCACATTTTAGTTTGATCTGTAGTCAACAACGGAAGGATCAACCTTTCTTCAGCCAAAGCTACAAGGGGGGTCCCTGTCCAGCTCAGCGTCATCTGTTGAGTGGACATGCTTCATGTGTTACCAGTGATACTTCTTTTTTTCTTGACACTCCCCATAAGTTGTGGCAGGTGTGCATCATGAGCAATGCTGAAGGATGCACCCTGTGCAACACCTGCAATGTATGTGCTCCTTTTGCCAGGAATGCAACAACATTTGAAATGATTTCTTGAGTCATCAATTAGATCTGCAAGGCTTGTTTAGAGCACTGAATGTCCGCCCGCGTAAACATATTGTACAATGTGATCAAGGGAAGGGTGCCTGTAATGTCACTCCACTGTAGGCGCCTGCTTAATTCCTCATTTCTACCATCATTACCTGACTTTGGAGGGGCAATGGACTGCTCCTTGCGCGAGCCCTCGCGCAAGGAACAGTCCATTGCCCCAAAAAAAGCATTTTTTGGACCCATCAGGACCAAGAAAAGGCCAAAATTCCTTAGATAAGAGTTCTCTTGGTGTTCCAAAAACGGCTTGATTTTTTGCAAGCCAAAGACTGGTTCTTTTGATGTTTTTTCAGGCCGTGTATTTTGGGCACTTTCTGTCGTTTTATACGATTCAACTTGAGCCGCCTAAGTCAGAGGGTTTGATCCAGCCCCGCTCAATAAACTCGGCCAACAACTTCTTCATGGCCTTGGCCAGATCGCCCTGAAGTTGGTACTCCCGATGACGATAGATCTTGGGGTTCGGCTTCAGCTTGATCCTCGCTGTGCCAAACCTCCCACGATCTGGAGGGTTCTTGTTGGCGACGCCACTGAATAGCCGCGGATAGGCATGTATCAGCCTCTCCTTCAGCTCGGCGACCTTCGGGTTCCCCTGGGCCTCTTCAGCCGCTTGCTTTGGTATCGATACAACCGACCGCACTGCGGTATAGGCCTCTTTCGGGTCCGAGTCCGACTTCTCCTTGTCCGATATGCCGTCTTCATCGTCGTGGGGCATGCTTCCCACCGATAATCTTCGGAAATTTGCGGCATCAGCCGAGTTCTTGTCGCTAACGGCCCCCATTCTTGGAAAGTCCCACGTCGGCGGGTCCGACCCAACCAGACCATCATATTGGTCCGCGATGTGATCAATGACCCTCGCCGCGAACTCATCCTTCTCGTACTTGCCGGTGACCAACATCTTGTCATCCCACCAATGCGGAGATGTGACCATGGCCCGCCCCTTCTTGGCTGCCACGCGGTCGTGCATCCCCATCCGCATGTAGTTGACGACGTGGTCGATCTCGGCGAGGGACAGGACGTCAATGCCATCCATTGGCTGATCCGTCCCTTCCTTGGGCTCAAACATGACCCGCATGCGCACCTCCTCAACCCTACGGATGAAAGCTTCATCACCTCGGGCTGGGCTTGCGCCCCATCCACCAGGAAAGCCTTGGTACCCCAGGCTTGACCCGGGGAGGGCATTGATAAATCCTTGGCGTCGAGGAACAACTCCTCCTCTGGCCCAAATGACATCTCGTTCAGGGTGATGGAATCCAGCGTCGACTTGAGACCTTCCAGCGGACATGGGGTGGATCCTATGCCGGACATGACCAGGATCCCCTTCGCCCTATCCGCGACAATCTTCTCCACCGTACGTCTGGTATTTTCCAGGGAGGCATGCCAATACATGGGCCCCCACTCCTTCAAACCCCAATGCCTGTGCCAGACTGAGTCTCCTCGATGCCAATGCCTCCTACACTTCCTCAAAAGTGGGGCATCCCGGGAAGCGAAGACGTCCGTCTCGGGCGCTTCGGCTCCCAGCGTCTGAATCATCCTGGCATACACCTGCGGCGCCATTCCATACTCCCTGAGCTGAACTCCGCGGTCTCCACTGGGCTTGGCACCCACAGCTTGCACCGCTTGGACGAGCCGATCCTCTTCCTCAGCATTTCATTGGGATGATCCGCATGCATAGTCCGTGGACAGCCATGTAAGGCATTCATTATCCTCCCGGACCAGCGTTGCACGATGGGGAAGGGCTCCAATGGCGTTTCCCCCCATGAAGTCATACCCCATGATCATATCCCAATCTGTAATGTCGGCCACATAGAAGTTCCCAGATAGAGTGCTTCTCTTCGCCAAATCAGGGCGGTTCAAGCGCTCATGCTCCCAGAATTCCATACTGATAGTGGCCTCATGGGTGCCACCACCCATAATCTCTCCATTGGCCACCTTCAGGCGTACCGGTCTACGGCTGGGCTGCAGGGATTCCTCCTTGAACAACCCTCTCCGGACCACGCTCGCCTTGGCACCCGTATCCACCAACACATCCACCACCAACTCCTCTTGTCCGCACTGTACACACACCTTCAACTGCAACTGCCGCTCGTCCCCATGCGGTGTATGGACGACTCTCACGGCATGCAACTCTAGCACATCCGGGTGCATCAGGACTTCGAGGGTATGGTCACGGATGGTGTAGATCCTCGGCTGGTCCTGCCCGTCCACGGGGCTCTCCGTGGTCGCTCCTTCTTTCTTGCCACGTCCCTTGCCCACATACACTTCCCTTGGCAGGGCGCTCCAGGGGTTGAGAGTGGCGAAACTCAGTGGTTTTGGCTTTTCTGGAGCCTTCTTCGGCACCCGATGTGCCTTCGCTTTCTCTAGGATTCCACTCATTTTCGGAGGAGAGGCCTCCGGGGTCCCACTCCCGTGGGGGCTCCTCTAGCCGTGGCCTGCCGCAGCTCCCTCCTGCTGCGATCCGCTCAGACTTTATCCACCACGTTGCTGGGCTTTGAGTTCCTCCAACGTCCTCAACATGTCCTCAGCAACCTCCTCAATCGACCTCACGCGTCGGTCTGGGCCGGGTCCTCCACCATAGCCTTTTCCTCCGCCTTTCCCTTGGCCTTTTCCTTGGCCTTTCCCACCGTCTCCGCCCTTTGCCATCCAATCGGCAATTCGTTGCTCCTTGGGCTTCTTGTCGGGATGGGCGGCGAAGTAGGTCTTCTTGTCATCCTCATATACCTTGCAATGCCGGTGGTCATGTGCATGGTTGTTCCCCTTGCCGTAGCAGACCCAGCAACCGTCGTGCTGCGATCTGTACAGTAAGAAAAAGTGCTTTTCCATTGCTTTGAGGCATACTCTAGTTGTATTAGAGATGCACTGAGCATCCATGCATTTTTATCTTAGTATTGGTCCAACCAAAAGTGGTGATAACACATTTTGACCTATGGAACCAAACACCCAATCAGGATATGGAGTGGACCCCTTAATCCCCTTTCAATGTGAAGTAAAACATCTTTTCCTGAGTTGACTGAGCACTGACATACCTAAGGTAGAGCCTATGGATTTATCTATGTTTTTCCATGAATTCTTAGCTATCCTAGTGGTATGCACCCTAGGGGGCTGGGCACCTCTTTTTGAGAGGTCCTGGGTTCAATTCCTGGTCAGCCTAGCTAAGTAGGAAGATCCCATGTGACATGGCAGTGACCTCATCGCCACATACCATGCCACCTCAGCACATATGGGACCCAAAACAAGGAGTGCACATCTCCTAAGATGGCACTATGGAGAGAGAGTGATCCTGAGGCAGTTTTCTAACTCTTTTCCTAAAACATTTCAGCTATCTTTGTGAATATGCATTCATTTGTGACCTGAGCTGTAGTTTCTGTGAATATCCAATCATCTTTCACTGTTTACACTGCAGCCCTTCATGCTTTGATCCTGAATTACCTTCTCCTTGCATACTATTGGCTTGGGCTATCCTGGATTGACTTGGCTTAATTGTATTTCAACAAACAAAAGCTTTTCACCATCCAAAACAAGCAGCAGGACACCCTACAGTAACAACAAGCACCAGGAGAAGCAAAAACACAGTGCTGAAAACATCATAAACTTTTCTGGTAGCAAGAGGCAGCCTGTCTCTGTGCACCGGCAGCGACCCCGCGCCGTACAACCAGTGCTCCGAGCAGGGAAATATAAGCAGAAGGGCGGATTAAGATGGATCCAGGAAGAGTGGACGCCGACGTGAAGACAGCGCCAGCGCCTGAGGCACCGGCAAGGCCGGCGCCTGGCGCTGTACCTTCAGCGGAGCCCTTACATGGGCCAGTGGATACGGCGGAGGACTCCCTGGATGGCCTCCAGACGGCCTTCGGGGACCTGTCCGTCGAGGAGGTGGTGGCGCAGCCTGCAAAAAGGAAGAGAGAGAGCGAGAAGGATGCTGGAGACGGAGCAGACGAAGGAGAGGAGCAAGGGCAAGACCCGGCGGATGTCCCTACCTTCCACGGCGCACCAAGCGCTTCTGGCCTCCATGCATCACCCTCTCCCATAACCACCACACTCCCAGCCGCCGCAACATCCACTTCCACAACCAACCCGCCTATGGCAGAGGGCACAGGCTTTACTGGCATGCCTCACTACCCCGCCTATGGCATGGGCCCACCTACCACTGCGCTCCTTGAGGCAACTACTGCCAGTGAGCCGGTGGCTTCCAGCTCTGCGCCGCGATGGTATGCGGCTGACCATCCCCATCCACTCCACGCCACTGGAACCTACATGGAAGTTCCTGGGTATGCTCCTGGGTATGCACCCTTGAGTGGGTTGAGGAGAGGACCAGAGTCTCTGGGAGGCAGGAGTAGAGGATCGGGAAGATCCTCCAACAGGTCCCTGACGCGGTCGGAGATCAACGAGGTGCTCCGAGGAGCCACTTCGCAAATTGTGAGCGACCTCACGCAAGAGATCAGGGAGAAACTGGAGCCCCTGATGATCCCGTCCCATGCGTCACCTACGACGGTGGGAATGTCACCCCACCGAGTACAGGCTAACCACCTGGCGGCAGGGTTGACAAATACCCTGGGGAGCCTGAGGAGCCGACCGATGCCGACTCCTGCAGCAGTACCGAGAAGTCCATTCGTCCCGAGAACGGCCCAGCCGCCCTACAGCCACGTGACGAACTCGACGAGGGCCGAGCTGGACCAGCTGGGGCTGACAGCCCTAAGGGCTATGGTGGACGTGGAGCCTTATGGCTACAGTGATCTAGGCGGAGACCCCTCCGACGACGAGCCACCGTCGATGGATTCTTCTTCGCCATCGGATGACGAAGACCCTGAGGGCCCCGAGGACCCCAAGGGTAAGAAAAAGAAGATTAAGAAGAAGAAGACCCGACGCCCTGAAGGACGCCGAGCTCAGGAGGCGAAGGCTATTGCCACCTCCAAGATAGTGGTGAACCTGCCTGAGTTCACAGGCAAGGACCTCAGCGAGTTCGCTGAGAACTTTGGCCGGTTCCTACGACTGAGCGGCCAAACCCACGCGAGTGGGCGAGTGAAGTGCGACCTGCTCCTGTAGTGCTGCAAGACCAAATACCTGGAGAAGCAGGTCAGGCAGATCGTCACTAACTCCGCCACCTTTGCCGATGTGTTGGTTGCCCTGGAGAGGCAGTACCCAACCTACGAGACCGACCTCTCCATCAGGGCCGAGATCCAGAACCTGCCCGTGCTGCCCAACAACCCCAAACCTGGCAGGGTCTCCGAGCTGTTGGCGGACCTCGATCACTGGGCTGGACGACTGACGCCCGGTTCCTACAGCAGCGACGACCTGCTGTTCTGGTTGTGCGCCAAGCTCCCCCGAGAGCTATGGGACGAGTGCCGTCTGACGGCTGAGCGCAAGGCTAGATCCCTCCGCTACGAGGATCTATGCGTGCTGCTCCTGGAGATGGCGCTGGAGAAGGAGAGCGACCAGCACCTGAAGAACTACCGTCCTGGTGGTGGAGGTTCTGGAGGCAAAGGGTACCAAGGGTCCCGACCTGGGCAGGGGACTACCCCCAAACACGCCCACGCCCGCCTAACGGAGAACGTGAAGGAGCTATTCTGGTCTGATGCCAGAGATGAGCAGGGCCACCTGCAGCACGCCTCTGACTGCGAGCAGCGAGACTGCTTCGTCGTCCAGGGGAAGCAGCAGGAGAAGATCACCGGCGCCAAAGTGAAGCTGCCGGATCATTACCGCTGCACCATCACGTGTGCATTCTGCGGTAAGCGGAAGCACTACGAGGATGAGTGCTACCATAAGCAACACCTATCGGCGAAGCTTAAGGGGGAAGATCCTGGCAAAGGCTCAGGCAAAGGTGGAGGCAAGGCCAAAGGCAACGACTCCGGCAAGGGCAAGTCGAAAGGACGTGGTCAAGGTGGTCAAGACAAGGGTCAAGGTGGACGAGGAGGAGGCGCTAACCGCCAGAACGACAACAAGAACAAGGACAAGAACGGAGGTAACCCCAACCCTAATCCAGGGGGGAACTCAGAGCCCTCTGGAGGGCAGTCTGGACTTACCACACGCTCACAGACGCAGGCCCAGCAAGAACAAGGAGCCAAGCGTGAGCATGAAGGTGGTGATGACGGCAACGCCAAGAAGAGAAGCCGTTTCATGAGGATGGCCCGCAAATTGCGGAACAAGGGGTTCGAGGTGACCTGTCCTGCGGAATTCTGACGGGGACGCTCTGGTGGCACCCAAGACCTGGTGTTTTGGGTACGTATCCGACTAGGGGGACGTGAATACCTGGGGGTACTGGATACTGGCGCCACAATATCGATAGTGGCCAAGAAAACTTTACCTTGTGGGAGCCTGAAGAACACCGTGACCAGCGCCGCTATACGCATGGGGGATGGACATGTGGTGCACAGCTGCGGGGACTGTGAAGTGGAGGTACCTATGGGCTCCCGAACTATCGCCCATCGGTTCTATGTGATGGACACTGAGGCCTTCGACTTCGTACTGGGTACTGACTTCTTCGTGCAGCACTCCCAGATACAATCCCTGACGCTGCAAGCGCCCTACCTCCTGTACGTGGACCACGGCAGTGGCAGAGAGTCTGTGCCACTGGAGCAGTCGGTACATACCTGGAGAATAAAAAGACGAGTAAAACACGACGAAAAATGTTTCTGAATAGCGGAAAATAAAGCTAATTAGCATGAAAAACGCTTAGGCCAAAAAGCGCGCTGCGAAACGCGTAAAAACGCGACAAAAAATTTTACGACGTGAAATAGGTGAATAGTTAACGCCGTAAGCACCGTAACGCTCGTGGGACCCCAACGCCGTCCTTGCCGTCGTCTAACTCGCTGTAGGTGCAAAGAAAAACGCGTCGCGAGCAGCGCGTAAAACTCGAAAATTTTTCATAACTCGCCACGACCCCTCACGTCGCGCCCTGCCGCCTTTTTCTTCTTATTCTTCATGCACCTCCCTCCCCACCCTCGTGCCCATCACTCCCCTTGCCCTGCAGCTCAGGCGGCGGCCCTGGGGGAACGCGGTTAACCCTTAGCAATGGACACCAACACGCTCCACGACGCCACGCACAAGAACAAGGCCGAGAACATCAAGAACGACGGGTAGCACGTAAGGCACAGCAGCGAACATGGTCTTGCTGCACGCGAGTGTGTTGGGTCGTGTATAATTTTATTTTTATTTTCAAAAAAAAAAAAAAAAGAGTTTTCAAAGGCACGGAAAAACGGCAGGGGCTTTTAGCAAAGGAAAAGAGGACAAAAGGAAAAACAAACACCAGCAGCGCAGACAACCGCACAGCACAGCCAACCAGCACAGCACCGCAGGACAGCACGGCACCGCAGGACACGGCACAGAGCGCAGGACACCACAGGACAACGCACAGCACAGCAAGACACCGCGACACACCAGAGCAGCACCACCACACCGCAGAACGCCCAGGGAGACACCACAACGCACAGGGACACGCCACAACACGAGGCACCAACAACAGCGCAGACCACACAGGCGCCGCACAACAGGCCGCAGGAGGGCAAAGCGAACACAAACAGCACCGCAAAGCGACAGCAGAGCACGACAGCACAGCACCACACCCAGCACAGCGCCACAGCACACGACACAGGGGGGCAGGGCACCACAGCCAGCACAACAAGGCACCGCAGCGCACAGAACGGAGAAGACAGGGAACGCACAGCGCGAGGAAAAGAGCACCACAGCACGCAGACACCACCACCGGGCCAAAAACAGCACAGCCAACCAACAGCACAACACAGCACAGCACGACAGCCCACAGGAGGGCAAAGCAAGCCCCAAAAGCACCGCAACACGACAGCAGAGCACAACAGCACAGCACCACGCGACAGCACAGCACCACAGAACACGACACAGGAAAGCAGGGCACCACAGCAAACCAGCAAACCACACCAACCACAGGGAAGCAGACCACGCGGCCAGACAGGGACAGCGACACCGAAACACGCAACCAGCAGACAACCACGGGCCACCAGACCCAGCACCGCACCACGGCACACCACAGGAAACAGCACAACACACAGCAGAGCACCACAGCACCAGGCGCCAGCAACAGCACGCACCACACGAACAGCACAACGCGAGGGCACCAGCACAGCGAAGCACAGCACCGCACAGAACGGAGAGCACAGGGAACGCACAGCACAGCACCCCGAGACACACACAGCACAAGGCAGAGCGGCGAACAACAGCAGGCACCACCGCGCCACGACAAAACACACACAGCACAGAGCACACAGCGCGGGGGAACACCGCAAAACACAGCGCCGCAGGGCAAAGGGCCCCAGGGCGACGGGCAGCGCCAGAGGCCACGGCGCAACAAGGAGCGGCACCAAACGAGCGCAACACAACACACGACAGCACAACACCGGGCGACACAACGCGCAGCAGCGCGGCGCAGCACCGCACCCAGGGACGCACAGCACAACACGGCACACAGCACCGAGCGGCAGGAACGAAAACCGCGAGACACAAAGGGGGGGGGGGGGGGGGGGGCAGCAACCACGCGGAAGCAGCCAACAGCCAGGCGGAAAGCACGAAAGAGGGACAAGCGCACGGAGAGCCGAGAAGCGGAAGGCCAACAAAACAAACAACGCAAGCGCCGAGTCCCAGAGCACCCAGGGCCGGAAACCAGAGAAAGCTGGAGACAACGGGGCGCCCGGAGGAAGAAGAAGTAGGAAAAAAAAAAACACCAAGGCCACAAGCAGGAGCGACGCAAACCGCGAGACACAAAGGGGGGGGGGGCAGAGGGGCAACCACCAAAGAGCAGCCAACGGCCAAGCGGGAGACACAAACGAGGCGCGAGCCAGGCAGCGGGAGGCCGAGAAAAACAACCAACGAGGAACGGCAACAGCAGCGAAAGAGAGAGGGGCAACCCCAGCCCGGAGGGGGCCAAGCAAAGCAGAAAGACAAAGCGGCCAAAGAAAAAGGTGAGGCGCACCAGAACGCGCCCGGGAGGCCGGCCCGCCCGACCTGGCCAAGAAGAGCAAGCACACGCAAACACGCACGGGACCCGGGCGTGGCGTCCTCCGACCTGCAAGGGAAGGTGTCGGCGTCCACACGAAACAGCCCCGGTGCACCGGCCGAGTCCCCCGTCGAAAGACGGACGGTACGGGAAACCGGACGCGTCAGTGACCGGGTCCACACACGCCAACCACCGCAGCGCACGCAGCCCAAGACCGACGCCGGAGGGACCCGCCAGGGACAACCCCATCGCGGGGCCCCGAACGGGTACGACGCGGAGCGAGCCCAGTGCCCCTGCCACGGCGGGGGGCAGCGGCAGGCACAATGAGCCCGGTTCTCGGCCGGCCTCCGCGTGCCCCGCGCAGCCGCCCAGTAAAGCCGGGGGCGCAAGCTCCCGGGGTGGGGAAAGGCACCACGGCGTCGGGAAAGCCGACCGGAGCACCGAGAGCGACCGGACCGGACGAGGCGCGGCGCACCACGCGGGGCCACGAGGCACGCCAGAGAGGCACGCCGCCGGCCACAACCAGGGCACACGGACAGGTGCCAAGCAGCGACGGCCACCGGGTGCCACAAACCCGGAGAGCGCGCACAACACGCAACGAACCACGGCACGCGAACAGGTGCCAAGCAACAGCCAACCCACACACCACAAAACCCAGCCAACGAGGAACGGCAACAGCAGCGAAAGAGAGAGGGGCAACCCCAGCCCGGAGGGGGCCAGGCAAACCAGAAAGACAGAGCGGCCAAAGGAAAAGGTGAGGCGCACCACAACGCGCCCGGGAGGCCGGCCCGCCCGACCCGGCCAAACAAAGCACGCACACCACCGCCGCCAGCGGACCCCAGCCAGGAGTGGCGGGGACCGCCCACCACCAGCGGCAGCGAAACCCAGCCAGGAGTGGCGGGGAGTAGCACACAGGAACCTCCGCCAGGAGTGGCGAGGGACCCCAACAACACACCACACACCACCGCCGCCAAAGGACCCCAGCCAGGAGTGGCGGGGACCGCCCACCACCAGCGGCAGCGAAACCCAGCCAGGAGTGGCGGGGAGTAGCACACAGGAACCTCCGCCAGGAGTGGCGAGGGACCAACCACACCACACACCAGCCACAAACCCACCAACACACCACCGCCACACACCACACACCACCGCCGCAAGCGGACCCCAGCCAGGAGTGGCGGGGACCGCCCACCACCACCGGCAGCGAAACCCAGCCAGGAGTGGCGGGGAGTAGCACACAGGAACCTCCGCCAGGAGTGGCGAGGGACCAACCACACCACACGCCAGCCACAACCCCACCAACACACCAGCGCCACACACCACACACCACACAGCAACGCCGCCAACGGACCCCAGCCAGGAGTGGCGGGGACCGCCCACCACCACCGGCAGCGAAACCCAGCCAGGAGTGGCGGGGAGTAGCACACAGGAACCTCCGCCAGGAGTGGCGAGGGACCAACCACACCACACACCAGCCACAACCCCACCAACACACCACCGCCACACACCACACACCACACACCACACACCACCGCCGCAAGCGGACCCCAGCCAGGAGTGGCGGGGACCGCCCACCACCACCGGCACCGAAACCAAGCCAGGAGTGGCGGGGAGTAGCACACAGGAACCTCCGCCAGGAGTGGCGAGGGACCAACCACACCACACACCAGCCACAACCCCACCAACACACCACCGCCACACACCACACACCACACAGCAACGCCGCCAACGGACCCCAGCCAGGAGTGGCGGGGACCGCCCACCACCACCGGCAGCGAAACCCAGCCAGGAGTGGCGGGGAGTAGCACACAGGAACCTCCGCCAGGAGTGGCGAGGGACCAACCACACCACACACCAGCCACAACCCCACCAACACACCACCGCCACACACCAGACACCACCGCCGCCGGCAAACCCCAGCCAGGAGTGGCGGGGACCGCCCACAACCACCGGCAGCGAAACCCAGCCAGGAGTGGCGGGGAGTAGCGCACAAAAACCTCCGCCAGGAGTGGCGAGGGACCAACCACACCACACACCAGCCACAGAGCAACCGCCAGCCGAGGGAAGGCAAAGGGAGGAATACCCGGCAGGCCCCCCCCCCCGAAAAAAAAAAAGGGGGGGGGGGGGAGGGCGGGCGCGCGAAAACAGCCCACAGCCACCAAACCGCCCACCAACAACACAGAAGGGGGTCAAACCCCCCACCCAGAGGGCACCGAAGACAGGACCCCCAAACAGGCACACGGGGACCACCCAGCCAAGACCGGCAACACCAAGCCACGAACAGCGGCCCACCGGGAAAAGGGGCACCGAAACAAGCAGAAAAAAAAAAAAAAAGAGCCAGCAGCCCAGCCCGAAAGAAAGGAGACGGGGGGAGAGACCACAAGGCCCGGGACAGGGACACCCAGCAACCGGAAAAAAAAAAAAGAAACAAAAAAGCGCAAAAAACACAACCCGACAACCCAGCCAAGAAGGGCGGGGCACAGCCGAGGGCCGGGCCCAGCACGCACACCCACACCGCACACCGGAACCGGAAACGGCGGGGGGCAAGGGAAACGCGCAGGAAACCACACAGGTCCCGAAAGCAGGCCCACACCAAAGCCCAACCACGAACACCACAAACAGCCGGCAAAAGAGGGACAACACCACAAACCGAACCCAAACACACCCACCCAAGACCCCAGCGCCAACGGGCAGAGGTAAACAAAACCCACGACCAACCGCAACCCGGACCCAACCACAAACGCAAGCCAACAGTAGGAAACCCAGTGCCCACAGCCCGGGCACTGAGGCAGCCCGTGCCATGCAGGTGACCCGGCCAAACGAGATCCGGAGCCCGGGGGTAAGGCTGCATCCTAAGGCCAGCGCTGCTTTGGGACTCGAGGCGGAGCGTGCGACACCCAAGCGCCTCGGAACCCTAGTACCAAGAACATGCATGCATGCCTTGGGAACGGGATACGCCAGGAAGTCCGGTGAACCCCTAGGGTTCCGCCCAAAGGAGGGGACGTGCGCAAGCACGGGGGCCCACCCTCCCGGCGAGACAAGCATGTCACGCTGGCGGCGATCAGCCCTCCCGGTGTAGCCCGGGGCCGCTTTGTTGGGGGCCAACAGTCAGGTCTAGCGGGATGTAAGCCGCCTCCCCTCTTCACGCGCGGAGCCTCTTCCTGTTCGTCACAGGGGCGACGCCAGGGGGAACCATGGGGCGCCTCTCCACGACCGAGTGCACCTACCTACCCTACCTACCTACCTACCTGTGGTGCACAGCTGCGGGGACTGTGAAGTGGAGGTACCTATGGGCTCCCGAACTATCGCCCATCGGTTCTATGTGATGGACACTGAGACCTTCGACTTCGTACTGGGTACTGACTTCTTCGTGCAGCACTCCCAGATACAATCCCTGACGCTGCAAGCGCCCTACCTCCTGTACGTGGACCATGGCAGTGGCAGAGAGTCTGTGCCACTGGAGCAGTCGGAACATACCTCGAGTTACCTGAGACTATCGAAGGAGGAGCCCTCGAACATGATGGCGGCCTCCAAAACTGAGGACTATCAACTATTGGGGGAAGTCCTAGACCAAGGTCTGAAGGAGTTGGGTTACTCTCGAGAAGACCTAAGTGTGGAGCTGTTCGCCAGCGACAAGCAGCATGTACTGGATCTATACTGCAGCAAGGGGAAGAACTGCAGCTACAAATTTTACTGGCCCTCTTTCGGGATGGCCTACGGGAACCCCAGATTCAGTGAACTGGGGACGGTGCTGACCAAGGTGGCCTTGGAACGTTCCCGTATGGTCCTGTGTTCCCCCGATTGGGGAGCCCATGGGGGCAATGAGTACTGGCGAACCCTCCTTGACAAGCTGACTATCAGCTCTGTGCGGTTACCTGATGAGGCCATCTACGTGCCTCTGGGACGCAAGACGCCTATTGAAAAGCCCGGATGGGGGAGTATGCTCAGCGTGGTGGACGGAAGTCTTACCACCATTCCCTGGGAGGACCTGGACCCGACTCTGGTCCAGGCTATACAACGTGAAAGCGATGGACTCGCCTTGGGTGACTTGAAGGATCGTCTACGACCTCAAGATGCTGTTGAAACTACACCCGGAGGAGATGAGTATGTCGTGACTGACACCAACGCCCCCAACTCTCCCTGTCATGTACCTGTACCTGATGGAGTCTCTGAGTGTGGACTATCCGAGCTACCTAGCTCTATCCACTCAGACGACGAAACTGAGCACGACGCCTTCTGCGTGCAGACCGCGGTGGAGGAAGTGGAGAACGCCGAGTACGTCGCCCCACTAAAACCCCTACTCTCCATGAGGGTGGAAGACCCCGTGGATGAGGAGCTGGACCCTCGATCCAGGCTCAGGGAGTATGTGGATTCCAAGAGGAAGTTGGTGGCGAAAAAGCTATGCTACGCGAAGCCTACCCGCAGCTCATGGCCACTGAAGCAAGGACGTATGGGAGACCTATCCCAACTGAAGGAGGACCTCGAACAGAAGATCACCACCTGGCAAAGGGAGGTAGATCTCAAGCTCATGAAGAGCGTATGGGGTGCCCATGTGAGGACCCCAGAGGAGGACGACCTCTCGGAGGAATGTGTATGTGAACCCCCTCGAGCGTGCCTATGTTGCCATCGTCCACCGGAGATGGTTGAGCAAGACGTTCTGTATGCCTACCAAGGGCTGAAGGATGCTACCGCGGGCGAAGAGTCGGTGGAGGACCACCTCCCGACGTCTATTCAAGGGGCAAGCAACTTACACTCCGACGAGGACATGGAGGACAAGATCAAGGTACTGGACCCGCGGGTACAAAAGCTGATAAGGACCTATCTGGAGGTGTTCGGAGAACTACCCCCTCCAGCCTCATGTGACAAGCTGGTACAGATGGACCTCAAGCTAAAACCCGAGTTCGTGGGTCACAAGATCCGGAGGAGACCCTATCCAGCTCCTAAAGAGCAGGCCGACGAGATTGAGCGCCAGATACAAGAATGTATCGACGCTGGCCTAGTCCTGGAGTACAAGGACGGGGACTACCCCCTACACTGCAGCCCCTGTTTCCTGGTGGCTAAACCTGGGTCTACAGCCAAACGGCTGGTAGTGGACTATGGAGAGCTGAACAAGAAGACGCTGAACCACTCAGGGTCCATTCCCAATATGGAGTCTACCCTGGAGAAGATAGCCTCCTGTCGCTACAAGACCAAGATGGACAAGCGAAGTGGATTCTGGCAAGTGGACCTGACGCCCAACGCGCAGGAACTACTGGCCTTCATCACCCCTCAGGGGAGGGTATTCAAGTGGAAGGTCATGCCATTTGGGGTGGCTAACGCACCCGCTCTGTTCCAAGAGCTGATGAACAAGATCTTGTCCATCCTACGAAGGAGACCTAAGGTGCAGGAGCTCATATCCCGTGGTGCCCAGATGGAGGCTCACATCGACGATGTATGCCTTGGGACCAATACCCAGGAGGATCACCTAATCCTCTTGGGTGAGTTCTTTGCGGTCTGCCAGGAGAACCACACACGACTCAAGCTGGAGAAGTATGAGTTCATGCAGGAGACCATGCAGTACTTGGGGTTTGACGTTGGCTATGGGTGGTGGACCCCAGCGGCCTCTAAGGCCAAACCCCTGATGGATGCTAAGGTACGACATGAAGACCCCAAGAAAGGACTTCATGATGTACGCAGTTTCATTGGGGCGTGCAACTTCTATCGCCGCCACATCAAAAACTTCACCTACACCAGCGCTGTACTGACTGACTTGATCAAGAAGAGTACTACTTGGCGCTGGGGCCCACAAGAGCAACAAGCGTTTGACGAGCTCAAAGACAAGGTAGCCAACGCTAAGTGCTTGGGCGTGCCTAGGGCACAAGGGGAGATTATCCTGGTGACCGACGCCAGCAATGTGGGCGGTGGTGGAACGTTGTTCCAATGGCAAGCACTAGAGAAGGAGGAGTTCGACTCGGCCATTTCCCAATGGGGGACGGAAGGTCTCAACCGAGATGGAACCCTCAAGCACAGCTACCCTGACGACAAGTGGGTCCTAGTACCTCTGGGCCACTGGAACTGGAAGTGGAACCAGGCCAGGGGGAACTACTCCACCTATGAGCAGGAACTGCTCGCGGGTATGCTGGTGCTATCCTCACAAGCACGACTGTTGGGGAGTAACCCTGTGGTCTGGCTATGCGACCAAGAACCGGTCCGCAGTTTCCAGAAGGGCCCCCCACCTGAGAAGGCCAAGCTACGTCGCTGGTGGACCTACCTCAGTCAACTACGGCTGACGGTACACCATATCCAGGGAGTGAAGAACGAGTGTGCCGACTACATCAGCCGCAACAACTTCGACGCCCTGATTGGTGCCCGGTCTGAAGCGCTGGCTAAGGAGGCGTTCAGCCGTATGGACGTACACCTGGACCTGAACATGACCATGATACGCCCCCTGGATGGACTCCAACAATCGGAGTACCTACAGGAGTTTGGGGATATCTACCGGCGCCTGGAGAAACGCCTTGAACCCCTCCTGGTCAACCAAGACCAGTGGAAGCGGCACAAGAGCTACTGGCACGAGGACCGCATCGTGGTGCCTAGTGACCGAGTCCCAGCGCTGCTGAAGTGGACCCATGAGTCCAGTGGTCATGTGGGTGCTGACCGTACCCTGAGGCTGTTCAAGCAGTGGTTCCACACTACGTGGACTGACGACCAACTGCGGAAGACGCTCCAGCCTATCGTGGACAAGTGCCGGTGCAGGTCCTGTAAACCAGGGGATATCAGGGACAGAGGTCTCTACTCGACCCTGCCCATCCCTCACTGTGCTAACAGTGTTCTATACGTGGACTACACGGAGATGCCGAAGTTCGGGGGCTATGACTTCGCCCTCGTGGTAACCTGTGGGTTGACCAGGTTTACCAGGGTGTTCCCATGTACCAAACACATTACCGGGGAGGAGACTATCAAGATACTCCTGGAGGAGTGGTTTTGTGTCTATGGGGCGCCCAAGGAGATCAACTCCGATGAGGACGTACGAGTACGCTCAGATACTGGCTGGTACAAGAGGGTCCTGAGATCCCTCAATGTCCAGGTGTCTACGGGGATTCCCTACTCTCACACGAGCAACCCCCTATGTGAGCGACAGATTCGTGTCCTGAAGGAGAACGTCAGGATATGGTGCAAAACTGAACGCACCAGAGACTGGGTGAGACTACTCCCCGTCATATCCTTGATGATGAACTCCCAAGAGAGTTCAGCTACTGGCTACTCGCCACATGAGCTATTCATGGGGCGCCCAGCATGGTTCCTACATGCCCCCTATCCAGAGGACACCCATTCTTCTGTGGGTGAATGGGTCCAAGAGCAACAAGCGAAGGTGGACAAGGCCAAGGCTATGCTCCAGAGGGTGAGGGAGCGTCAGTGGAACAAGAAGAACGAGCACCGAGTACCGGCCACCTACCAAGAGGGGGACTGGGTGCTGGTGCACCACAGTCGACTACCCGCCTGGCCACGCTCTACCAGCGATGCCACAGCATCGCCCTAGTCCGGCTCCTCCACCATCGCGGCGCTTGGCACCTCACAGTAGACCGCCGTCCTATGGTCCCGCTCCCCCCAGCACCACTCCCAGGGCCGCACCCGACCCACGCCGTGTTCGCCCCCACGTCGCGGGCCGCGGACATCCTCCCGCTCCCCACCACCACCCCTCCCGGGCATCGCATACTACTTACCGCCAACCCCTCGGTCCTCAGTGAGGTCCCCATCGGGCACGCCGACGCCCTGCACGTGCGCCCGCAGCTGCCCAACCTGCACGCTGCGTACGCCCCCGGCGCGCCCGCCGACCCCTCCGTGTGGGACTCCCAGTGAGGCCACCGGCCAACGGCCGGCCCACACGCCCGGCCCCGCGCAACCGCCTAACCGAGCCAGAACACAAGCACAAATCAAACCCGAGCCACACCCCGAAACCGCTAACCCTTGACTCCTAACCAAACCCGCCGAGGGAACAACGCAACCACAGCCCACACCCACAGCCCACGCAGCCGCCTAACCAGCCAGCACCAGAAGCAAAGAAACACCTCACCGAACCCACCCTGACCCAAGCCAAACCGGGCCGAAGCCCCAACACAAATCAAACCCGAGCCACAACCCGAAACCGTCAACCCTTGACTCCAAACCGGGCCCGCTGAGGGAAATGCGTAGACACAGCCCACAGCCACAGCCCACACAGCCGCCTAACCAGCCAGCACCAGAAGCAAAGAGACACCTAACCAAACCCACCCGGACCCATACCCATGTACATCAGGACACGCGGGCCGCACCCCTGGGGCGCGACCGCCGCCACAGCACCGGCGACACGCACCAGAGGACACAACGCTATAGCACCGCCGCACCAGCTGCCCATGCTTGTGCCTGCAGTGTACGCGCGCCTCTGCTTTCCTCTTTTATGATTTTTCTTTTTCTTTTTTCAAAAAAAAAAAAAAAACAAAAAAAAAAAAAAAAAACGAACATTAGGGGGGGAGGAAGAGGGACACATCCACCCATGACACACGCGCACCGCACACGGCACGCACACCGGTAAACAGGAGCCCAGGGGCCCAGGACGCCGCACATGCAACACAACACACCGAGCGGGCACACCGGTGAACAGGAGCCAGCTGGCCCAGGACACCGCAGACGCACCACAGCAAACCGCGCGGGCACACCGGTGAACAGGAGCCCAACGGCCCAGGACGCTACACACACGTAGGGCAGCCGAGGGACAGGAAAGAACCAATACCCCATGGGTCGGACGCACTGGGGCGACCCAGCCGACCCACCGGGCCAGTGGCAGGAGCGGTACTCCAAAGCCACTGGTCCGAGCCCGGCCAGGCTGCATCGAGGACCATGGCAAACGTCACCCGGAGCCATGGAAGCAACCGGTGACAGGCGAGCCGGTACACAGTCCAGGAGGGGGTCACCTGCCAAGCAGAGTGGCCCCGCAACTCAAGCCACAAGGGTGAGGCGGTCGTACCGTAGACAAGCGGGAGCAATACCCCTCATGGTGAGAGATACTCCACACGGCTGGGCAGCCCCCCAGAGCTGCCGCCCAAAGGAGGGGGCATGTGGCCCTACCCATGGACACATGTGGGGACACCCTCCCACCTGGGACACATGGACCGGGTGGCCGCGACAATGCCTTCCCAAGCACATGCGGGAGCGGCTCAAGAGGCACCTGACATAGGGCAGTGGGAGGGACAGGACGTCCCCTTGGTAAGACCTTCTTCCTGCAATGTCAAAGGAGGCATCCCGAGCTCCCGAAGATACCTACCTACCTACCTCTACCAGCGATGACCCATACTTCGGGCCGTACAAGATTCTATCTGTGGACGGTCACCGTATCACTGTGCGGTGTTCTCCCCGACTAGGGGGGACCCTGGTGTGCGCTGCTCAACACCTGAAGCGCTACCATGATCCTGAAGACCTCTGTGGGGAGGAGTGGGAGCTGAACGACGAGGAAATCGCCGCGCTGGACCTACAAGGGGCTGCCAGCCCTATGGAAGTTGAAGGTGAACTCCCCGACATGAACGCCGAGGAGATGGCTAAGGAGGGCTTCTACCTGGTGAAGTCTGTCCTACGCCACCGCTATCGCCAGGGTTGGCGCTTCCTCACCCTCTGGGAAGGGTTTGGAGTCGAAGAGGCCACCTGGGAGCCCTTCTCTGCATTTGTTCTACCTGAGGGACGCCTAAACTCAGTTCTGGTTGACTACTTGTTCCAGAACAACCTTGGTGAGTTGCTGAGGCTCGCTGAGACGCTTGCCTCCAAGACTAAAGCTAGGGACTGAACCTTACCCTTACCTGCCAAAGCGTATGTGTGAGTGTGCTAATCCTAAGGTCCTGAGAGCAAGCCGCAGAAGTGGTGTCCTAATTATACCCAAGTCTGCGCCCTTGCTAAACCTGGAGGGTTGGCTTATTGATGCCACAGGGTACGCCCCGGGTCTCCCCTCCCCTATGCGCCCAATTTCTGTGCTGGCGCAAAACCTTGGGGGAATACCCAGCGTGCTGATCCAGGTATTGTTTTCCCTACCTATCTGTCTACTACAGGGAGGGGTGGCCAAAAGCTATGAAGGCATGCAAAACGCCGTTTTGCTATGTGGCCAAAACACTGACCTAACCACTGCCACAGCCCACCAACCCTGCTAAAATTGCAGGAAAAGGGTGGGACAGTGACACACCCCCTACAGGTCCTACACACCCTACAGTGGCACCATTCTGGTGGGCGAGCACTGGGCAACTGGCTCTAGCCCCCACGCAGGACTACCACTCCTACACGCACACTCTACTGGGCGTTGCGAAGGTGAAGGTCTCTTGGGTCCTAGCGACCCTCCTGTGAAATGGCAAGAGAACACACCGCTGCTAAGCAACTGTGGCCTAACAGGGGACGCCACAAAGCGTTTCCCCTGCTAGGGCTTGGAGGCAAGGAGTGCTCTCGCGTGCAAGGCGCAGATGTCGATGAAGTCGGACTCCCTGCTCTGCCACAGGCGGAGCGCAGTTACTTGTTTGTGTGATCCGCGCCCTTGTTTAGCAGGGCATAAGGAAATGCTGCTGCACCAATCACCCTACCTGCCCACCTGTAAAACAAAGGCGAATGAAAGGGCGTTTGCGGCGGAGGAACCAAGCCACGCTCCAGGTATTATACCCTTCTCAGCGTGACCTATAATACGCTGTCCGCAAACACGCTGCAGAAGCAGCTACCCTTGTCAAGCAAGCAAGCGTTAAGGGACTCCTCAGGTTCTCTTAAAGAACGTACCGAGGAGCCCCTGGGTAGCCTAAACAAGGTTTACCGTGCGCACTTCGCGTGGCCTACCCTTTAATGCGTGTGTGAATGCACGAGCATGCACGTCCCACTTGGGCAAACCTGCCCATCTCAGCCGCAATCTTGACTCCACCAGGGGGTGGCCCCGCCTGGGCGTACCTACCTTACCTACCGCTGGGAAGTGAAGCAAGGTGAGAGCAGGTGAGGGGCGCACGCGAAGAACGTTGCTATGCACTTGTGTGTATGACTAATCACCCTGATCTGACCGCTAATCATCTGCAATCTTTCTAATCAATCCCTCTACCGCGTCCTATCGTGGTTATCGTTGTTAGCGCTGCTACACGACTCGTTCACGGAGACACGAGACGAGCAATGTGTATGCGGCATGCGAAACAAGCATACCTGTAGTTTATACCTGATTCATTGAAGTCTTTTCGATTGATTGTCGAATTCTTGAATTTTTGAAGCTTCTATTAGTGTGGGTGGAATCTGTATGTTTATTTATTAATGTGTGTCTCGTCATTTTCATGAGTACGTGAGACATACGTTTATAATTCCATTATTTCTCCATTTTCCGGCGCTTCGCTAGGAGCCGCTCCTGCGCGCCGCCATTTTATGCGTATGAATTTCTGGATTTAAAAAATCCAGAGATGACTATAATTTCTATAAAAATGTGCTTCTAATGCACAATTGGATTCTGCTCAGGTGTGTCGTTTCAGAAAAATTCTACGCCGTCATTTGACGGATTTTGGTGTCGTCGCTTCGTTTTTGCGTGGATTCGTCCATAATTCTCCCATTCCTGCCTCTGCAGATACCCACGCGCAGCCTCGCTGAGTAGGCCGTGTTCGGGCCGAAACGCAGGTGCCTGGAGAGACTGAGCAGAACCAAGACCCCACCAAGGGGCAATTTTAATTTTCTTTCGACTCCCTTCGCCCTAAGACAGGTCACAGGTCGCCAGCAGGTTTACGAGAACCCATGCGAGTGTGTATAATGTGTCTTGTGTTTGGGTTGTGTCGACGCTGCGTCTTGGAGGGAGGGATGCATATGCACATGTTTGGCATGCTCCCATTCTAACCCAACCAATCCACAGGAGCCCCGGCAGCGCCATGAGCGCTGAGTCTTCTGGAGGATATGTTACATACAAAGCAGCAAAAGGACGCCAGCCATGGTGAGCGCCCATTTTTCAGTGTGAGGGAGACTGTAGGTATTTTAAAGTAGATGTGGAAATCAAGGAAAGGCCAAGAAAAATTCCCTTTTTCCTAAAATGCGACAGTGGTGGCCACCACAGCACAAGGGGGGAGTAAGAAAAAGTGCTTTTCCATTGCTTTGAGGCATACTCTAGTTGTATTAGAGATGCACTGAGCATTCATGCATTTTTATCTTAGTATTGGTCCAACCAAAAGTGGTGATAACACATTTTGACCTATGGAACCAAACACCCAATCAGGATATGGAGTGGACCCCTTAATCCCCTTTCAATGTGAAGTAAAACATCTTTTCCTGAGTTGACTGAGCACTGACATACCTAAGGTAGAGCCTATGTATTTATCTATGTTTTTCCATGAATTCTTAGCTATCCTAGTGGTATGCACCCTAGGGGGCTGGGCACATCTTTTTGAGAGGTCCTGGGTTCAATTCCTGGTCAGCCTAGCTAAGTAGGAAGATCCCATGTGACATGGCAGTGACCTCATCGCCACATACCATGCCACCTCAGCACATATGGGACCCAAAACAAAGAGTGCACATCTCCTAAGAGGGCACTATGGAGAGAGAGTGATCCTGAGGCAGTTTTCTAACTCTTTTCCTAAAGCATTTCAGCTATCTTTGTGAATATGCATTCATTTGTGACCTGAGCTGTAGTTTCTGTGAATATCCAATCATCTTTCACTGTTTACACTGCAGCCCTTCATGCTTTGATCCTGAATTACCTTCTCCTTGCATACTATTGGCTTGGGCTATCCTGGATTGACTTGGCTTAATTGTATTTCAACAAACAAAAGCTTTTCATTATCCAAAACAAGCAGCAAGACACCCTACAGCAACAACAAGCAGCAGGAGAAGCAAAAACACAGTGCTGAAAACACTATAAACTTTTCTTGTACTCGCGGAACGAGAGCGACGGGTTCCCGATCCTCCGCGGTTCTCTGCGGTTCTTGGTCCTCGGGTCCAGGCGGTTTCACCTGGACCTGTCCTGCCCATGCTCCTTCATATTGTGCGCTACGAACTCGAAGAAGTGGGCTTCTTCTTGATCCTCTCGGGTGGTCGCGGTCCAGAGATTTTTGCCGCTTCCACTCCCTTCCTCCGCGGTGCCGACCGTGTCCTCCTTGACCTCCCGGTGTTGGCGATCTTCCTGATGACCTCGATGTCAATGGCCCTGTCGATCCTGCACGTGAGCCTCGTTCTTGGCGTTGAGCTTCAGCTCCACCGCGATGTACTTCACGATCTCGTCCAGGCTCATGCGGGCGAAGATGACCTGCATCCTCAGCGGCTCTCCGCGCCTCTTCTCCGCGTTGTTGAGGCGCATTAGCCTTTGCCCCATGGTGTTGCCGAATACCTCCACGTAGACGGCGTTCTTCAACCCCAACATTCGGCTGGGCTCGCCGAGGTTTCGCCAGAAAAACTCCATTATTCCGGCGTGGGTGTCCTCCGATGCCATGATCCGTACGGCCACGCGCTTCTTTGCTCTCTTCTTCTCCTCGTCCTCCACCCTTCTCTTCCAGTGGCTGGGGAGGACGTCCTTCAGCAGGTGTCGGATCTCGCTGGCCTCATTCTAGTCCTCCACCAGCTTGAGGCTTGTTCGGTACTTGCGGATGTACCGATTCCATTCCCGGACCCTCAATTCCCCGCGCTCCAGCGGCAGCGAAATGGACCACTGATGCTCCAACTTCTGGTTGGGGGCGTCCACTTGCTCCTCGTCCTCCAGCCACTGGAGGCAGGCCTGCTCCGTCTGGATCAATCCCTCGCGGATCTGATCCCTGAGCTCCTCCTTCAGGTCCTGCGCCAGCCTGTGTGGGAATGTCCGACATACCCACTTGTCCCTTGGCGCTCCCTTCATCATGCCGACGACCTCCTCGGCGAAGTCCTCCCGATCCAGGATGGAGTCATGCAGGTTGGAGGGGTTGCCATCGTAATAGAGGATTTTGATTCCCCTGAGGTCGTCGATCCTGACGGCGTCTCCGACGTCTTCAGCCACCACTCCACCGAGACGGATACCACCTGTGGCCGGGGGTTGTGAGTACACTCCCCGTACATCCCTCTCCTCCATGGATTGCGGTCAAGTTGGGCCTGAACCCATGGGGTTTGGGATGCGGGAAGGACTTGCTCCACCGGCTGTCCATATCCCCGTACTGGGGTCCTTCACCCACAGGTTTCCACCTGGATGGCCTCAACCATGTCCGCCGGCCCTTCCCATGGTTCGCCCCTGCATGGTCTGGATCTCATCTTCCGCATAAACTGCATGGGCAGTGGTAGTGATGGGTGGATCCAGGGCGGCATGGGACATCTGTACCGTCAGGCTCCTCAGGTCCGTGGTTGCGTGCTCTTCCCGCATGGACCCAGCCGCTGCCGTATGCTCCCCGAGCATTATGGATTCGCTGAACATGGGAACAAACGGCAGCGCACCCGGGTCAACACGCGGAGGCGCGTAAGGTGCCTCTGCAGGGCCGCCCAGGGGTTTCTCCATGGCGCTCCTGAGGGTCTTAGGTCCTGAGGGCCGTTGCCGGCGTTGCCGGGAGCTCCGGACCCGAGGCGAGGGGTTGTAACTCCTCTAGCCTTTTCAGGCGTCCCGACATGTCCTCCACCAGGTGGAGTAGGCTGTCCACCACTCGCTGCTGCTTCTGCAGGGCCATTGCCAGCTTCTCCCAGTACCGGTCCTGCTCCGCTCGCAGCTCCGCCATGTCTCTCTCCGCTTCCGACTGGTCATCCAGGATCCCAGCAATGTCCTCCTCCAGGCCGTCCTTCTGGTTGTCCAGGCCGTTGAGGTGCTGCACGATGGCGTCCATCCCCATCTTTGGGTACTTGCCCATGAGGAAGGATACGTGCTCGCAATGGCACTCAGGGTGCCCTCCACCTGATCTGGCCCATTCCACGGCTCCCGGCGCCTCGGACTCCTCCGCCATGGGTGTGTCGCCCATGTTATCCCGCTTTGCCTCCGTGTGCCGGGCCACAGGCGCCGTTCTGGCTCTGGTAGGCCTCTGCATCGCCTCGGCGTCATGCTCCAGGCTGGGTTCTGGGGCCCTATGCACCGTTGTGGGCGGTCTGGCCATCTCTTCCGACTCTGACGGGAAAGCGGTCCGTTAGCCATCGGAATGCCCCTCGGAATCTGCAGCTGACCACAGCCTGACCGGGCTGGGATCCGTCTCCATCGCCCTGGCTTCTGCCGCGGGTTTTGGGGACCCGCGCTTCCGGTAACGCCGCGCTCTGCCGTTGCTGCCAGTCTCCTCCAACTCCTCCGCAGCGGAGCGGTAATTGCAAGCCTTGCGGCATTGCCTTTCATACATGGAGGCCAGGTCCTCCATGTCTAGCCCATGTCCTGCAAGGGCTCTTCGTTCTGAGCATCTTCGCTCTACTTGGGCTTCCAAGTCCGGCGTCGACTCCACGGACTCCACGACTTGCACCCGGGGCGTCCTTGGGCAGGGCTCATGAGGGCCCAAGTCCCCGGTGCGGCGGTAGGGGGCAGGTAATCCTCTGCTACCATAAAGAAGGTCCCTACCAGGACCGGCCCCTGCTGCACCCCTTCCACCATTTCCTGTCACTCCTATGGTCTTGCTTCTCACCAGGTTCTGCATGATCTCGCCCTATCCTGCACAATTTCCCACAAAGAATAGTAAAAAATGGCTCCTTAACACAAATCCTGATCCCTTGCAATAGCCAACTCCCAAGTACAATAGCTCCAATCCGAATGATCCACACTGAGGGCTTCCAAGGGTGTTTGAGGTCCCGCGTTGACACTCAGCAACTCCTTCCAACACGCCGGTCGTCTCACGGTGCACACAGAGACACGGGTGTTGGGCAAGTACATAGAATTGCACCAATAGAATAAAGGAAAAAGCCCTGAAATTGGCATATGAACACAAATCAAGCACAATTGGGGAAAGATGGAATCATACACAATCACAGCCATAGACCCCTCATTCCCTGGACTCAAGACCTTCCCTTGACTCGCCAACATGATGCCCTGAACCAAGTCAAATAAGCTGGCTAAATGCCATGTGTCAAAGGTCGCTACACAAACCCCAAAAATGTGTTCACTCCCAAGCCTTTAAATCCTAGCCCAATAGGGGAGGTGGCGTGTCATGGCCTAGAGTGGCACTCAGGACCATACCCTACCCTGACATAACGTTGGTTGGACTTGGAGTTGATTGGGCTCTGAGACTTGCCCCATGAAGATGACCTCACAACATAGCAAAATTAGGCAAATCACACCATAGTGCCCAAAATTCAATTATATACTCAAAAATGCATACGGCAAATGTTCAAATGCTCCATGCATGTGTCAAACCGGAGAGTAAAATACAAGGGTGTGATATACGAAAGGTCCATGCCCAAGAATATCCCAACATTGGCTTCCAAACCCCTCCGGATATATACATGCCATGCTTCACAAGTCAACTCACGAATTTGAGACCTAATTTTGTGAGGCCTCGTGTGCCACACCAAAGTGACCACGTGATCTGGCATATGGTGAGGTGCAACGGCGAGGCATATGCCAACACGTAAGCAACATACCATAGTTCACGGATCTCTAGGTACCTTACTGTTAGCCGACCAGTGGAGCACATAAAATACAAAAATGAGCATAAAATGAGGTCAAAAACATGCAAATGTTGCTAAATTCAAAGTAATCACAATAGTATATAACTTCGCTCACCCATGGTATCAACATATGTTTCAAAACACAATTGCTTGGGACCATTTGCGAACAATCCCCCCACTTGGATCCCCACATGGACGCATAGGGACATCTTCTAACCTCCTCACAATACGCACCATGAAAATGGAAAAATTGATAGTGGCGCTTGTGAGTCGCTCCGTAAGCCTTCCCACATGCACTATATGTGCGGTAGACTTAGTGTAGCGCTATGGAGCTCACCATTGGGACATGGGCAAAGCCCTTGCCACGTATGACTCCACATATCTTCCTACAAACGGAGATATATAATATGGGCGTGAGCATAGCGAAGCACATACCATGCATATAACACATACCCTCAAAAGGTGGCTCCAACCATGGCATGCCATGCCCCTCCATGGACATAACTGCACGTTAAAAATACGTAGGAACGCAAGGAAGGTTTCTATGCAACACCAACACTCATACAGCACACTCGAAAGTCGCATTAAAATGTTCGGTCCCATGGTCCATTTATAAATCACTTTCTACCCTCTTGACCATTATCCCTTGCTACAACCGGCATGTGTACACATCAAAGATGTTTGACGCTTCCTAAATTAAGTTGAGACCAAGGCGATTCTAGCCCATATCTCAAAATTGTAACTCCTCGCCCTGAGCCGGAGATATGACCTTTCAAAGTGGCCTCACGAATCAATTTTGTTTCGCCTATATCTCCAAGAAAAATGAAGGAGACAACAAAAGGAAGGTTGATTCGTGATCAGGCAAAAATCTAGGACCACTCGAAATTCATCATATCAAGTGCGGCGACCTCGGAATCAAAAATCCGATTCTGAATGTCTGAAAAAATCGGATTAATTTTGCGAGTGTATAACATGAAAATTGCGGAAGCAATGAACCCTTTTCTGATGAAATTTAACCCTTCATCGGGGTTTCTGCTAAAATATCTGGAAATAACAGTTAACCAATCGGTTACCGCAAAATCGCGAGGCAACTGACAGTCGCCGAAACATTGACAATCAGAACGGATAGCTGAAAAATTACGGAAACATTATGATAAAAAAACCGTGTTGATTCCTGATATTTTGGTATATAAATCTCAGCCGGCGGCGACTCGGTATTAAATTTGGCCGCTCATAGCTGGAATGGCCAAGCCTATCACACTATCACATCAGGTTAGGTCAGGTGGATGGGAAAGTATAATATCAGCCAATGGCGGCTTGCTGGCCCATAGATACACACCCCAAGTGACCCAAAGATGGCCACGGGGGTCCGAACCGGCTTCCCCACGGCGACACCAGGCTAATGAGGAGCCCCAGGCGGCCCCAATCATGGGTTTTTTTCTTTGGGGACGCCTTAAGCGCAGTGCGCGCGCAGCGCGGACGCAGTGCAACTATTTGGGCATCTAGCCGTACTGGAGACCCATACTTTGTGATACTAGGGGGCATCATTGTTGTCCCTAGCGTCCGGTTTGATGCTTCTCTCCACATTGGGGATATGGCATTTTTGGATTTTCACCTACTTTCACCCATTTCCGCCCCTTTTCACACTTTTTTGCTCTTCTCCACCGTGGACTCCCACACTTTGGTGTGGGTTCTTGAGTTCGGGTGACGGTCTCCCCGGTTTTTGCCTGACCACAGGCGAATGCACTATGCGAGGCTGCATCGCTGCTGATAAGGATGCGTGGTTGTACCACAAGTGGAAACCGGAGTTTGACGTGGATTCCCTCCTATAAGCCACTTTGCCCCCCGGTCCAGTTGAGGATGAGGTGGACACATATGAGGCCTTGGCACTCGCTGGTATGGTGAGTGAGCTTTCGAAGGCCGCCACTCCAAAACATTCTCATTTTGTATTTACTTGACAATTCAACGGAAAAGAGGATATGTGTGTGATCAACAAAATGTGCACCAAAAGGAAAAAAAAACTGTTTTTCAACAAAGTGTCATAAAATCACACCAGTCTGTCATTATCTGATCCTTTTTGGTGAATAATCCGAGGTTTCTGTTATCAGTCAGCTGTCAGCTGCCGGGACATCGTGCGCGATTTGAACAGTTCACGTCTTGAAGAGTTCACAGATAATTACGAGGGACAGATTGCAGAAAGACCGTTAAATATAACGCTTTGAAGAATGATTGGATCGAATAAAGAATGCCCCAGCCGATTTCATGAACTTTCAATTCGGAGCTTGGATGGACGTGCGTAATTGAACTTATGGTGCATTGAATGTATGTTGTCGACTCCATGAGAGGTTTTAACTCCAAGGTTGATGTGGTTGATGGACGAATTTAAATAGTATTTCTTGATGGTCATGATGGTTATTTTTGAGGAGTAGACAAGGTGGTTATGTATAACTACGAGGGCAATTCGAATCGCTTGTGTGTCTCATGATGTGCATAATTATCAACGAACCCGTACATGCATGAAGAGTAGTAGACACATGAGTGTACATGGCATATATGAATAGTGTCTTCCCCATTCATGCGCTTGTCCACTTCGTGATCAATTGTGTGAGAATTTCATGTTAATTGATAGGCACAATTCTTGAGAGCATTCAACCGGATTTCAACTACATGGTCGAATCCGGTTTTCATGTGTTGGGTTTTTCTTCACATGCTTTGTGTATGTTTCACACATGTTGTACGTACAAGTTCACTATCATTTTGATATTATTTATTATTATATTTTGGGTTTGACACTTATGATTTGAGACAACTTGTGTTTACATAAGCTTTGATTTCCATGTTCATATATTTTCATGTTCTTCTCTCAGGACTTCCAATATTATGTATTGCTTTGCAATGAAGTGGGAATCACAAGGAGTATAAGAGCCCAAGAGACCGAACACCCATCACCAAGTACACCACAGGTTCAGCCAAACACCGACCCTTGTTGTGTTGACTTGTTGTGTGTTCTTAGGGTGTTGCGAAGGTTGTTGGGATTTTGATTGTTATTTTGGTGGTAAGAAAATCAATTGGAAATTTTGGGGAATTATCCATTTTTCACTAAAGCCCAACAACATTTAGAGTGATGGAGTCTCCAAGCACTAGTAGGAGTACTCTATTACATGGTAGCAGTTCAGGTGTTAAGCCGTTCGTTCCTGCCAAAATTGGCCACGAAACGGACAAAAGTCCATTGGTTGACACAAGAGACATTGAGTTTGTGCAATTTTTAGAAAGCATGACTCCACAACGTTCGTTGGTTAGTGGTGATGACGAGTTGGGTAAATTAACACCACGACGAGTCAGTTACGGTGAACCACAAACAAGACAACAACACGACGGCGCCAACGATGCACACATGCCCCCTCGCTCGAAGCGACTACATGGCAAGCGGCGCCGCATCCACGCGATTTCGAGTCCACAAAGCTCACAGCCGCGTGGTGCGATGGTCACGAAGGAGTTAGCTATCAAGGTGGCGAAAATAGTGCTCAAAGCTCAAGAACGACAAGGAAAAAAAGTACGGGAACAAAAGTACGACGACTCGAGTTCAAGTGTCCCAAGTTCACATGAGCCAGGTTTGAATGCAAAGGCTTTTGAAGTGTTACGTGAAGAATTTGAAGCTTACAAAACTCACATGAACGATGGAATGGACAAGATGAAGAAACAATTCGAGGAGTTCAAACAATCGGCACTAGTTATGTCTTCGACCTCGCAAAGTGACAACAGCGCCTCCGTTGCTAGCCTACGAGAAATTCTGGAAAGACATCAAACAACCATGGGTACACATGAAGCTTCTCTTGGAAATATTCGCAGCGAGATGGAGGCCTTCAAAAGGGATCACAATGCCGCGCGGGAAACAGCGTTGACGACCATTCGCAGCGAGGTTGAGAGGCACAAGAGCAATGCAAACACCCTGGTTGTACAATTGGAGAAACAAATACAAGTCTTGCAGGCTGACAAGACACAACTGCCAACGATGGCACATGTCAATGAATGCCTGCAAAAAGTGCAGACAGGGGCTGAGGAATTGGCAATGCTGCGCCGTTATGTGGACACGGAAGTGAATACTGTGAGTAGGAAGGTGGAAGCCACAGCCGCACAGGAAGAGAAGGATCACAGGGATGTGGAAGCAAAAATCAGTCTCCTCACAAGACAAGCCCAGGGCAGGGATGCTGATGCCGAGGACATCAAGAATGAGGTGAGCCAGGCACGTCAAGACCTCCGTGAACTCCAAGGACAACTCCACCAGGTGCAATCGAAGACGGCCCTTGATCAACAGGGCATCAGTCACAAGTTGGCGACCAACGAATCGTTTGTGCAGCGTCATGGCAGGGAGACCAAGGCATCCCTGGAGACAATTTTCAAACGGCAGGATGAGATGGACGCCTGGATGACCCAGCAGGACAATGAAACCAGACAAGTCCGAGCCAAGGTGCAGGAGCGCCATGACGCCCTGGAGAGATGGCTAGAGGAGCATGATAATCGCCTCAACCGGATTGGGGTAAGTGGGGCAGGATCACAGGCCCCAGATTCTGCTGGAGGACGCCCTGAAATAGTGGAGGTGATCAGTGAAGCGAGGAAATATGCCGACAAAGCGCGAGGATACGCCAGTGATGCTGAGGGCCATGCAACCACCAGCAGCACGTGTCAGCAATTGGCACAGGCAGCACTGCACGACGTGAATCGGGTTGCCACAGCGGTCTCAACAACAAAGGAGGCCATGGAAACGGAGATGGAGACGGCGAAGGCAGGGCTGCAAGGTATAGAAAAGGAGGCACACGGCCAGGCACTTCTCAGATTGCAAGCGGCTGAAGGCATGGTGCAACGTGCTGAGCAGGCTTTGGTCAACAGTAAGGCCACCAGACCTGCCGCTGATGCCAGCGACTTCGCTCAGGAGACATCAAAGAGGCTTACCACGATTGAGGATACCGTGAAGCGGGCTGAACAGCTCTATGCCGGATTGTTGGACATGCAGAAAAAGTCGGACGAGGACCGGGACCAGCACAAGGACACGTGCAGGACACGGTACGAGACCAATGCGGCCGACGTCAGTAGTCTGCAGCAGCTCTATCGTGAGTTGCTGGACCGAACAACGAAGGCGGATGGAGAACGAGAAAAGCACACGGGTTTGAGTACAGAGCGATTTGAGACTAATGCAGTCAGCGTCCAGGAAGTGCAGCGTCAATTAAACACTGAAGTTGATCAGCGAGTTGCGTTGGACGACAAAGTCCGCGAAATCGGACGTTGGTATGGCCAATGGAGGGAACACATCGAGGCAAGGGTGGACAAATTGCAGAAGGAGCGCAGGGATGGAAGTCCGAGCCCCACAGACCCTGATGCTACCTTGAAGGGGCATGTAGACACTGAAGTACGCAAGATCTACTCTCGTTTCGATGAGTTCGATGAACAACGACAGCAACAGGACATCAAAATTGCAGATTGCCAGACAAACGTCGCGTATTTGCGTTCTGTTGCAGAAATGCACGTACAAGACCTTGACGACGTCAAGCAAAGGGTCGAGGAGGTTGCTGAACTGAGACAATCAGCAACAGCATCCACATCACCGCCACCGCCACCGAGCGCACCGACAGTATCACCCCCAACCCACTACGTCCCTGGCTCGACATCGGAGCCACAGAAATCGCCTGGGAGGCCGCTGGCAGCAGACGACGGACTGCCGCCCACACCCAGTGAAACATCGGCAGTCATCCGTGGGACTCAAAGATTGCCGGACCCCCCCGCGTGGCTGCAGCCCATACCCAAACGTTGGTCGTCCGACTACTCGCCAATGTATGGGGGTGAGGTTGATCTTCGATGGGCACAGCTGGCCCAGTATGTCCGCGATGGGTGTTTTATTCCCAATCTGGCTCGGGTATCACAGGCTGATTGGAAGGCTGGACGAAGGATTCCAAAAATACTCCCTACTGGCATCCCAAGCGGCAAAGCATTCCAGGAGACTACACCCTGGGTGAAGCCTGCTATCACAGGACCAGTACAGCACGAGCCACGAACGGGAGGTATTGCTGGAGTCTATGGAAGCGGGGGCCAGTCGTGGGTTGACCCCACAGCGGAGTCCGTGATACAACAGATGGCAGCAGTTCCAAGATGGGATGGCGAGCCGGACACGTTGGACGAGTGGGAAGAACGGTATGATCGATGGCGAGTGGGATATGGCAGACGATTCGATGAGGAGGAACAAATGAATTTGTTGCTGACAGCCGTTGTTAATGAGAAAACCCGCGAAAGACATGCGAAGAATCGCCATCGTCAACGTATGACCTTTGCGGAGTTATACCGCGACATCACGGGCCGCAAAATCCGGAATTTACATGAACCGGGAGCTCGATTCCGCAAGAGGAAGATTCCATCAGAAATTATTACCAGTGCGTCCTGGGCTGATTTCATGGCGGACTGGTCTGAAGAAGGTGCTGAGGTGACTGATGGCATGAACTATCGACAAGCAACTGAAGCGCTTGTGGTCCTGATGCGGGTACACATGGAGGAGTGCCCCGACGACACGACGATAACAAGGGCTTACCGTCTGATATGGAAACAGCAATCTGAGTATGGCAATGAATACAGCTACTTGGAGCTGTATCTATTGGTGGTGAAGATGCTGCTGCAGGACGAATATGCCAAAACCTCAGAGAGATTCATGATGGAGGCGCATGGGGCTGAAGTCCATATCCGGTCTATGCAGACTTATCGGGGAGATCATCACAGGGGCCGAGAAGCACATCGCAGTGGGTCCCGATCTCCACATCGACCATGGGGTGCGAGATCGGGCGGAGATGGTCTGCAACAGGACCGACGATCTGATTCCAGAAGGTATGAACGACCACATTCACGCGAACGCCCGTATGACAAAGACCCACACCGGTCCAGGTCCAGCGAGAGGGATAAGGGTCATCAACGCTCTGGATCCAGAGACTCTCATAAATCGCACCAGTCTCACAGGACTGCCAGATCGGACGAGAAGCGCAAGGCATTGGACAAAGTTCCCTTTGACCCCAACACCAAGTGCTTCAATTGTGGGCATACAGGACATAGGGCTGTGGAATGTCCCCTGTATAATCCGCGAAGAGATGGCCGTCGTGATAAGGATCGCCCACGGACGCCTGATCAGTCCCGACCACATAATGGTGCACAACGTCCCAGGACACCGGAGCGAACCCAAACGCCTCAGCAACGGAGGACACCGGAACGGCAGAAGACCCCAGAGCGCAGGACGACGCCGGACAGGCCCAGAACGCCGGACAAACGACGTTCGGGATCTAACGACAGTCGGCGGTCGCGCTCCGTGGACAAGAATCAGTGCAAGGCATGTGGCAAGTACGGGCATTGGCAAGACAAGTGTCCCAATACTGTCACCAACAAGTAGGGTTCTGGCAGGTTGCCCAAAGCGAACCGCAGACACCAGTATTTATTGGGTCTGCGGGAAGCAAGACGCGCCCGGGGGCCGTGCCAGGCCACAGCCAGTCGGAAGGCAAGGACGGTCAGAATTCTGCATGTTGATGCTAATAAGATCCTCCGACATCAGCAAGTCTTTGCCGCTGATCTGTGCAGTATAGATATGCGCGATATTCAAGACGAGGTTTTGAAGTCACCGCGCAAGCTTAGAGCCAAATCGGCCAAGGACTGTCGAGAGCTCACCACACAGACCAAATTGCAGTTTGCAGATGCGCTGGCATTGCCAGACGTTTGGATTACCGCCCTTGCTGACACGGGCTGTGAAGTTATGGGTGTTATAGGCATGGAGTTGCTGAAGCAACATGTGACAGCACTCCAACCAGCGCCTATACCAGTTGTGTTGTTGACTGCTGGCAAAACAGCATTGCCTGGCGGCAGTCAAGGAGTGTTGGTTAACCTGAGTTTACCCGTTTTTACTCCTGAAGGCACTAAAATTTTCAAGTGCCAGCAAGTTTTTTTACACGTTGCTGCTGTTGGGCCACGGCTGATTTTGGGGTATCAATTCTTGTTGTCATACGGGTTGGCGGTTGTACCAGGACAGGAGGCATTGGTACAGGTCAAGGGCTGCTTTCGTGGGTTGCGTACCCCTCGTTATCAACATGGTAAAACCCAGTCTGTACATACACCCACTGCCATGGTGCAGGTGGCCAAACCGAAGACTGCGGATCAGCAGTGTGCGGAAGCGAATCCAGTCAACGACATAACTGGTGAAGCTGCAGGTATGCCACATCCAATCCTCAACGGAAAGCCAAAGAGAGTCTCATTTGATCTCCACTTGGAGTATCAACATGCGGTCCATTGCGAGGGCCCTTGTCAGAAAATGACCTTGGTGTATACGACGTCTCTCAAGGGGACACCACAGTCTGCATGCCCTCACTGTGGGCCTTCTGCAGTTATGAATACTCCCCAGGGGACAGGTTTTCGGCGTAGGGAGGGAGTAGTCAAGCCCAATATTCTTCGCATTGTCCAGCAATTGGATTTGGAGAATGATTCGATTGATACACCCCCCCCTGAGCCAGCCACTCCCATGGGGTTGCCAGGCACCAGGAGTTTCAGTGAGCCTGAGATCAGACCAGATTTTGTAGCGGGATTGCATGTATATCCGTCCCCCCTTGTGCATGAAGCCACAGTACCTTCTTATCCTGAAACCCCCTCACCACCTTCCTTCACAGCGCTTGTGGAGACTCATACGCGCAAAAATCCATTGAAGGTGAAATTATTAAGCGCTGTCGCCATCGTCCCGACACGGGGATCGCAAGGGGCAGCCGGATATGATTTATATGCCCCCAGAGCAATTACCATACCAGTGCAACAACAGGTGTGCATCCCTCTGGATCTGGCGTTTCAGTTGCCTGTGGGAACCTATGGCAAGATACAAGATCGATCAGGGAATGCAGTGAAACACCGACTGAGGGTTGGGGCGGGTGTCATTGACTGCGATTTTCGGGGAAACGTAGGCGTGGTGCTCAAGAATGAGGGTCTGACGGAGTTTCAGGTGCATCCTGGCGACAAAATAGCACAGATGACATTAGAACTTAATCTGTTGCCAAAAATTGAAGTGGTACAGGAACTGTCCCACACGCAGCGGGGGTCTGATGGATGGGGATCCACCGATCAGCCACGGCCAATTACCAACGTCTGCAAGGAGGGGTTGAGTGTACCGCCCCCCCCTGCCCCATCCCTTCCTAAATTGCCTTCTCCCCTCCCTAATGCCGCTGCAGACGACGTTCCCCTGATCCATCCCCATTGTCCACCTGGACCCTCATGGCATACACAGTTTATGTCTCCTTTATTTTTATATGTGCTATATATGATTAGTACTGCCCGCAGGGCAACAACAGCAACAGCAGTACGAACAGAGACAGTGAGTAACAGTTGTAAGGAGTATACGGGCCCTGTGACGCGAGCTCGGCAGGCCCAGAAACAGTCAGTAGTAGTATCTCCGGAGTCAGAGACGTCACCAGAGACGCGACTCCAGCCCACCGCGGTTGATGTGGGTGTGGCTTTGTTGGTGTTTTGTATGCCAGCAATTGTGTCTGCGTTTATCTCAGGGGTTAGAGTCATCAGAGACCAATCCCCGCTGGTAGGGGATCGCCCCCCCATTCCAGATCAGAAATCCCCCTCAATCATTCCCAGGGATGTTGAGAGGAGGTCGGTTGCTCCGGGTTTGCCTGTTGAGATAGCCGCCCTGTTGGACAGAGCGCTTGTGGACGCCGTCCCAGGAGGGCCAGAGACCTTGGGTCCTGGCGTAGCTGAAGTTAAGACTGTAGAGGTTCATGATGACCAGTACGGTATCACTTCGGAGGCAGAGTCGGAAGGGCCCTCCGCTCACTCTGAAGTGCGCCGCATGTGGGGTTCGGCCCGCATGTCGCCTGACAATGTTGCATGTCACGTGGTACAGGTGGAACGGGACTGCTGTGATTTACAGCAGTTGGATCTATGGGCGGACTCGGGTGAGACCGCACAGGGTGGAGCTGACCCTGATCTGAGTTCAGTCAGAAGGAGTAGGAGAAGTAATATACCAACTGAGACAGCAGCATTGAGGCCAGTGTGGCGTAGTGCAGCTCAGCATCAGAAAACGCAGGCACGGGAGAAAAAATTTCGCAGTAAGAGAATGAAGGGAGCAGTAGCAGTGAGACAGTGGGTAGTAGATCGCATTATGCGGTGGATCCAGACCGCTACAGTGTTTGGTCAGTGTCCACCGCTGACAGATGCATTTGCAAGCAAATCTTTAAAACGGTTTGATCGGTTTTGGGATCGTCAGACGGATGCCTTGTTCCAGCCCTGGAACGAGGCTCATTTATGGTTACACCCCCCCAATGAGCTGTGGGAACAATGCGTCCCTAAATTGAGATTTGATGGGGCGCGGGGTGTGGCCATTCAGCCTGTGCGCAGGGATGCAGCGTGGTGGTGGGACTTTGGGGAAGTTGTGCTGGACTGGATAGACATCCCCATTGGTTCCCCGCTGTTTGAGGACGCACAGGGCATGGTACACACAACAAAGTGTGAGTACAGAATTGCGTTGTTTGATGCTTTTTGTAGTGATGCGGAAGGGGAAGGATGGGGTGATCCTGAGGACGTAGTTTCTGATCCCCATACAGTGCCAGCTTACAAAAAGGGCTGGAGTTCTGAAGATTGGGACTCCCCCAGCACTGTAGCCCCCCCCCCCTCTCCTCACAGAAGCACTTTCGACCTGCCTGCTCCACACCCCACCCCATCTGAACTCCTGCGGCCGGATTCTGATGCTGAAACTGAATCTGACGATGACTCTCCTGATCCTCACAGGATGTGTCGCGGGATGAAGCGCAGACTACACCGGGAGCAAGCGAAACGCGAGAAGCGTCAAGCAATGCCTCGATCTGACTCTGAGCTTGGTATGTGCGCGAATTCTTCGCCTGATTTTTCTGACAGTTCTCCCTCTCTTCCTCAAGCAGCAAACGGCATTAATTCCCTTCCCCATGATCAGTGTGATTCTGTCCGTTCTAAATTCGGACATCGGGCACGTCCACCGGGCCGCACACATGTGCAGGCAGGTTGGACTGCGACGCCAGAGCGGCATATAAGGTCAGTGATACAGGCAGATGAAGATTGGTCAGGTGCTGAAAGCCTCAAGGAGACTATCATGGAGAAGTACAGTGACAGAGTTTTTCGTTCTATACCGACACATGAGGTCACCGAGGAAGCACAGGCCAAACGGGGTCCGCATGCTAAGGTCAGGTTACAGTTGAAACAAAAGCATGCAGGACCCCGAGCTGATAAACCCATCAGAGCAGTAGGACCGAAGGAAAGTGCCCTCTATGATAAAGTCATGGGTTTTAAGAAAAAAGGGATGCTTCGGAAGTGTGAGGGCAACCCACAGTGGGTTGCTAGGGCATTTTTGGTTCCGAAACCGGGTGGGAAATGGCGTTTAGTCATTGACTATCGCCATCTCAACTCTTGCCTGGAGGGCAAAAACTTCCCCCTCCCCGTCATTGAGGACCAGCTGGCCAATGAGCAGGGAAATTTTTTATATTCGCTCATTGATTTGGAAGACGGCTTCCATCAAATGCACCTTGAGGAGGACAGCAAACACCTCACGGCGTTTTGCACTCCTTTTGGTGTGTTTGAATGGAACGTCTTGCCCATGGGGGTTAAAGTGGGCCCAGCTGCTTTTCAGGAGATGGTGCAGCATGTCACGCGCAACTGCCCATCATCCAAGACATACATAGATGACATTATGTCCTCTAATGGCAAAGAAATTTTGGACCCCCAGAAAACCACTATAGCCCAAAAACAGGAACCAGAAATGCTGCAGAAATACTTCCAGGCGCATGCAGAAAAGCTTTGTGCCTTGTTTGATGCGTTGGCGGAAGCCCAACTTACTGTGAAACCCGAGAAATGTCATTTATTTAAAAAACGGGTGCAGTACGTTGGGCACATTTTACAGAACGGCCAAAGATTTCCCAGCCCGGCCAAGACTGAAGCAGTACGGCAGTGGCAGCACGACACCATCACCACTGCCAAACAGCTCAAGGGATTTTTGGGGCTGGTGGGATGGTACCAAGTGTACATCCCGAAATTTGCAGAAATGGCCGCCCCCCTCATGGACGCCCTTAAGGGCAAGTATCAGTACGCCCCCCCTGAAGCAGCAGATGAAAAGACTGATACAAATGTCCCGAAGAAACGCAAACGCATCAAATTGAGTGCCAAAGAAGCGCGCATCCATTGGAGTGATGAGATGAAGAAAAATTTTGAGGGTTTAAAAAGCGCATTAAATGCTGCTACAGGTTTGTATCTGCCCAAACCTGGGAGGCCCTGGCGCATACGCTGTGATGCGTCAGATTATGCTATTGGGGGTGCCTTGGAGCAGGAACAGGAAGATGGAGGGTACCATCCTGTCGCGTTTTTTAGTCGCAAGCTCCAAGGCCAGCGGGCAGGGCAGGGGGGCAGTACCAGAAACACTGGGCAGTATGCTTGGACCCCAAGGGAAAAGGAAACCTATGCGGTTGTGGCCTGTTTGCTCAAGTTCCAATCCTGGATTGGGAGCCAGGAGGTTCTGGTGCAAACAGATCACAGCTCCATAGTGAAATGGTACAAAGAAGATCTTTGTACCATTTCAGGGCCTTTGGGTCGGCGGGGGCGTTGGCATGAATTTTTGAGTCGATTCAATCTTACGATTGAATATCGACCGGGGGATGAAAACGACGGGGCAGATGCCCTTAGTCGATGGGCCTACCCAGCCGGGGTGGCCCAGGATACAAATTTTCACGGCAGCACTGCCGATATGGAGGGCTGGGGCCAGGCTGAGAGAGCTGAGTGGGAACGGGTGAGGGCACAGTTGAAGGCGGACCATCCTGAGGCATTTCAGGACGAGCATGCCATGGTGCAGCTCTTGCAGGATGTATACCGTACTGTGGCCTCATTGCAGGATAATTCTGGGCTCTGTGTGGCCTCTGACGGTTGTGAGTTTGCGTCTCAGGAGGCTTTGTTTTGCCATGTTTTTGACTGTTCTCAGGATCAGGCTGAGTGCCCTGTGCCACAGTCTGATCTTCATCAGGAGGAGGCAATGTGCCTTCCCAGACACATACGACGTCACCTCAGAACCGTACAGAACAGTGAAACCTTGCTTCAAGGCTTCACTGAGATGAGCTGGCACATGCCAGGGCTACAGACATACGTTCAGAATATCAAATCAGTGAAAGTGCCGCCAGCCATTAAGGTTCTCAGTGAAGATTGGGAGTCTCATTATGAGAATGATCCTCTTATAGCGCCGCACTGGGAGGTGTTGACAAGGGAGAAAGTCGTTTCCATCAGGGATAAGGAGTATGTGTTATACCAGGGAAAAATCCGAGTGGGTGGACGCATTTATGTGCCTGTGGCCCTCACCAAGCAGGTCGTCGAGGCACAGCACAGTTATGCGCATCCTGGAACCGGCAAGACACACGAGATGTTCCGGCGTCGCTATCAGGCAGGCATTAAAGATAGTGATTTGACCGAGATCATTTCTCAGGTGGTGGGGTCTTGCCCGGTGTGCCAGACAGTGAAGGCACGGAAGGGAGTGCAGCCACAGAGCTGTCACTCGTACCCCATCCCTGAATATCCCTTTGCCAGTGTGGCCATGGACTTCTGTGATATGGGGTCACACTCGGTGGAATCCGGAGGAGTCACATATGACAACCTTTTTGTTGTTGTATGCCGACTCACTGGATATGTCATGGCAGTGCCATGTTCAAAGACCATCACAGCCCCCCAATTAGCTGAGTTATATTTGGAGCGGGTAGTGGGTGTTATGGGACTCCCGCACGAAATTTTTTCGGACCACGACCACATTATCACCAAGGAATTTTTCACTACCCTTTGTGAATTAAGTGGTGTCCAACAAAAGCAGTCCCCGGTGTATCGCCCCCGGTCCAATGGGAGGGCAGAAAGGGCGGTACAGGTGGTACTCGACAGTTTGCGGAAATGTTTCGCCCAAACTGGAAGGAAGAATTGGGTACAGTTATTGCCACTGGCCCTGTGGACTGCCAATGACATCCCAGGGCCAGTGTCAGGATATTCCCCCCATTTTTTGGTCTTTGGACGCCAGCCTATTGGCTTCGGCGACTGTCCCCCGGTGATTCCTGAACATGGGTCACAGGATGCCATCCAGTTTTTTCAGAGGCTTGTTGCTGATCGCAAGTATGTCCAGCAAAAATTGCAGGACATACATGATAGAGAGTCCAGAAAATTTTTGCAACAGCACCCCCGCCATGTATATCAGGACGGTGAGAGAGTGTGGTACCAAAACCACAAGAAGAACAGCAACAAGCGGAAACTGGACAGGCTGTGGCAAGGCCCAGGTGAGGTGTTGGGGAGAGTGGGTACCAACCAGTATCTGGTTGCCACAGAAAAGGGGGAGGTGGTTTTGGATTCAATGAGGATAAAACCGTACATCCCCCCCTCACCAGGTGAGCAGGTCCCTCTACATTATTACACAGAGCAAGAATTTTTGGTCGAAACAGACCAATATATTGTAGAAGACATACGGGGACATAAAACATCAGGGAGAGGGAAAAACAAGGAGATACTATGGGAAGTTAAATATAGAGGCTTCCCTGAAACTGAATGGCAGCCGGCGTCTGCCTTCATGAACAATGTGACAGACGTCTGGCTGAAATACAATCGAAAACACAATATAGACATCAGTATCAAGGATTTGAGGGTGCTGCGAGCACAGGATACTTGTCCTTGTATGCTGCATGACACACTGCATCAGCTGTACAGGGAGGAGATGGCTGCGCGGCGCTCGTTGAAGCGTTTGGAGAGGGACTCCAGACCGGAATAGCCCCCCCCCCCCCCCCTCTGCACGCGTCAGGAGTGGGGATGTGTCATATCCACGCCTTGCTGCCTTGCAGGCTTCAACAGATTCAAGATCAAGGAGTCATTTTGGAGTCATTGAGAGGTAGGGTGCTGATTGAGAGGTACAGTGCAGGGTGGGATTCAGCTTTTGTTTGTCCGAGGTCTCCCCCCCTGTGACAGAACATTGCGCGACAGGTGTCATTAACGTTTCTATTTTTTTTACCAACTGTTGGCGGGTTGGCCCTTCAAAATTTTTCGGAGGGGAAGCCATTTTACACCGTGCTTTCTCATGACTTGTCGAAGTTCGGTGTGACACCTCCGCTCTGTCTGTGTTATCCTTCCCTTGTGTTTTTGTTGTTTTTGTTTGTTGCAGGCATCACGTTCAGAATCAATTCCAGTCAGCATGAAGCGGAAACCGGAATCCCCGCAAGGAATGAAGTGGAGACCGGAATCCCAGACTGGCCAGGGTTAATTAATCAATTTTTCTGAATCGGACAGGCCTGCATTGGTGTTTGTGTTGCTGAGATTGTAGTATATGGATACCAGGCGTTTTCAGTTCAGGATTGCTTGACTGGGACTGCTGGCATGACAGCTTTATCATTGGTTGGCTGTGGGGCGCTGGCTTAGCCTAGGTAGATACGACGTTGCACAGGGACAGCCATGGGCTGCCAGCCTCCACAGGACACACACAGGAGCACCCAGCCAATCATAGATACGTCGTGCCGCAGGCCTGCAGTACTCCTGGAGTCTGTGGGATCCTTTGCTCTATTCCTTTCCTCCCCTCCACTTATTGTGCTTGGCTGCACCACGGAGTACAGGTGACGGAATGTCTGACTGCTGGATTTTTCGTACAGTGGGCTGCTTCACACCCACAGGACCAGCCACTCCCCCTTGGGTCGTAGCTTAGGGAGGGAGTGTCATAAAATCACACCAGTCTGTCATTATCTGATCCTTTTTGGTGAATAATCCGAGGTTTCTGTTATCAGTCAGCTGTCAGCTGCCGGGACATCGTGCGCGATTTGAACAGTTCACGTCTTGAAGAGTTCACAGATAATTACGAGGGACAGATTGCAGAAAGACAGTTAAATATAACGCTTTGAAGAATGATTGGATCGAATAAAGAATGCCCCAGCCGATTTCATGAACTTTCAATTCGGAGCTTGGGTGGACGTGCGTAATTGAACTTATGGTGCATTGAATGTATGTTGTCGACTCCATGAGAGGTTTTAACTCCAAGGTTGATGTGGTTGATGGACGAATTTAAATAGTATTTCTTGATGGTCATGATGGTTATTTTTGAGGAGTAGACAAGGTGGTTATGTATAACTACGAGGGCAATTCGAATCGCTTGTGTGTCTCGTGATGTGCATAATTATCAACGAACCCGTACATGCATGAAGAGTAGTAGACACATGAGTGTACATGGCATATATGAATAGTGTCTTCCCCATTCATGCGCTTGTCCACTTCGTGATCAATTGTGTGAGAATTTCATGTTAATTGATAGGCACAATTCTTGAGAGCATTCAACCGGATTTCAACTACATGGTCGAATCCGGTTTTCATGTGTTGGGTTTTTCTTCACATGCTTTGTGTATGTTTCACACATGTTGTACGTACAAGTTCACTATCATTTTGATATTATTTATTATTATATTTTGGGTTTGACACTTATGATTTGAGACAACTTGTGTTTACATAAGCTTTGATTTCCATGTTCATATATTTTCATGTTCTTCTCTCAGGACTTCCAATATTATGTATTGCTTTGCAATGAAGTGGGAATCACAAGGAGTATAAGAGCCCAAGAGACCGAACACCCATCACCAAGTACACCACAGGTTCAGCCAAACACCGACCCTTGTTGTGTTGACTTGTTGTGTGTTCTTAGGGTGTTGCGAAGGTTGTTGGGATTTTGATTGTTATTTTGGTGGTAAGAAAATCAATTGGAAATTTTGGGGAATTATCCATTTTTCACTAAAGCCCAACAACATTTAGAGTGATGGAGTCTCCAAGCACTAGTAGGAGTACTCTATTACACAAAGTATGTAACACCTTGACCTTCCGTTTGTCACCGCATCATTGCATTGTGCAGCTTCTCCTAGATAGCAATCACCAAGGTACTGCACCCTGCGACTGGCATTCATCCAGGAATATGCCTTTGAAATTGGACTTTTCCACCGTTTGGGAGCTACAGCACCCTAAATCTTCCAAACCTGCTATTTTTAGCTTGATGATTTCTATCACGGTACATGCGTAGCAAGGGAACAATGGGACACAACACCGGACCGTTTGTCAAGTTGATAGGCAGTTTTCTGGCGTGTTGTTTGACTGCTATGCGGGAGTATGTTTACCATGTGGACTATTGGACAGCTACTTGAGATATACGCTATCCATTACTATTGTCTGGTATTGAAGCCTTTGACACCAGGTTTGTTCCCCACTAGTGTTCACCTTCTGTTTGTATTTTACCACTACCGCATGTAAATGAACGTCTTCTTAATGGATGCTGTTCTTTTACGGGTGTTCTTTCACTCAAAGGTATATGCTTCCAAGGAGGAACTATCTGACAATGTAGCGAGGGATGAGGGCACCGATGCCTTTTGTCAATGAGTGTTAGACCTCCCGGATGACTAGAGAGGTACGCGATCCGTTGGGGATTTTATTCAACAAACGGACAAGTGTGAGTTTGATTTTCTGCCCCGGCTGTCATTTCGTGTTGTTGAGCAAACATTTTTTCAAGTGTCGTCCCTGAACCAACAGGTTAGCAAATGTGCAGCCTACTACTCGTATGCAGGGTAGGCGTTTGGGTCACAAGGGCCAATGTTCTATTCCGTACCGTCTTTCGTTGTTCAAGCACAAAATGTTTGTACAGATCTTTTGATTTTGTTGTAAGGGATACATGCCGCTCTGTGGTATGACAACTTTTAGAGACGAAACCTCAGGCCTGTGGCCGGTAGTGAGAACCGGTCTCCTACTCGCACAACAATTGCTATCCTACGCATGGACACACGTGGGGACGTCCCTTCTTCTCCAAGCCTAGCTATGAGCTATGTTGAGGCAAAGGATAGGGTGTGTTGCACACCTTTTAATTCACAGCCACAAAAGTTTCAGTGATGTTTTGCAGGCTTTGATGGATGAACCTTTATGGCTTAAGGTGGTGTGTTGTCAATTGGATATTCGACATTGTAATATTACTAGCCCGGCTTGGAACACCTTTCTATCTAACGGACTTCGCAGTCTCAACGACCTCCAACCTTGTCACCATAATGCATGGCCTACATGAGGTACAACATCAAACACAACACCGTCTGCGATTGCCGGCGGACGCAAATATACACTAGTGTGTCCTAAAGTTTTTGTATCATTAGCTATCTTTGCTACAACTTGCCTTTGTTCCTTTCACGTAGGCTTGTGATGTGCAGTACATGGCATCTGTATAAATGTTGTGCAACACTTTGTTACAGAAGATTTTGCTTTTTTCCCACTATTTTCCCTATGGTTCACTCAATGTGGGAGCTGCAATGCCCAAGTACATTTCCAAAACTTGTGTATGTGCGTACAATCTTGGTGTTGTTGCATTTTGGGCCACAAGTAGCGGCAACGGTTGGAACATAAGTTGCAGACCCTTAGAATTTAACCGCAGACCTGATAATGCTAGCCACGCAACAGTGGTTACACAGGTGCAGGGTTTGGTCACTCTGCTGTACGGCTATGTTCTAGCTTTGTTTATCGTTGGGTCACAAGTTAGGGATTGTCATTGGTTACCACAAGGAGAGGGAGACATCGCAAGGCCGTTGTTGAGTTGCTGCCTGCGTGTTGACAGGCTCACGTTGGGTTATGAGGACAAGGGTTAGTACGTGCGCACCATTGTTGTTGCTAGGCTGCTGCAGTCGCAGTGGTTCGCCCGCCTGCCTGGAGTGTGCCACAGTGCGGTACCTTGTGAGGATCTGTTGACTCGCGTTCGTCACCTGATGGCAGAACATCGTGAGAACTACACGTTGCAGCACATACATAACCTTTTTATGCTTACTCGTCTTGCAGGCTACCCTACCAAGGATAGGTAGTACGTAGATGTTCCTCAGGGCGGCGACACCTTGTCGCACGCCGGTTCAACACGCCAACACAACGCTTTGATCTTGGAGTAATCCCCCGCTATGGTGGTTGAGTCAAACGTTTTTAGAAGTGTATTCCTCACACATCTGAGTGGATGTGATAATGCAAGATCAAACAATTGAGGAGCTGCATTTCCCATCAGTGACAAATTCTATCTTTTGCACCAGGTCTTCACTGAGTGTATAAAAGAGTAGTTGGAGGATATCCACCCATTGGTCCTGAAGGTTGCTCGTAGGTTACTACCTATTGCAATCACAGGAATGCCGCCAATGTGCACCACTTGGGAAGTCTCTACGAAATTCAAGGGAAGGAGACCGGTGGGCGTGGCACTTGGCGTCGTAGGGGGGGGGGTGATGGACTGGGAGGGGGGGGGGGCTCCGTGGAGGGGGGTAGGACATGTGGGGCCGGGTGGTGCGGTGATAGGGGGGGCTGTCTGCTGGGGCGGGCAAGATGATCGCCTTTCGAGCTAGGCATAGGCGGCCGCAAGACCAGCGGCGGGCAACGGGGCAGCACAAACCTCTGAGACGAGCTGGTCTAGGCCTTGGGGGATGCCGCCTGCAGGGCCGCGGAGACCGCTACATAGAAGGAGATGGGGTCTAGGACAGCCAGCAGGAGGTTAGTGGTCTCAAGGAGCAAAGCTTGGGGACAAGCGGCTAGCAAGGTAGCCGCTGCTGGCAACCAAACCACCCTGTGACAGGCCGCGGCGGCCTCGATTATGGGGTCTAGGGCTTGCAGGGCAGCGAGCTTGTGTGTCTTAATGGAGGTGGAACAATGGATGTCGATCACGTCCAGCAGGTTCGGCTGGAGGCTAGGACGTAGATTCATAGGCGAGGCATACCATATTGTCTTCATTGCGGACGCTAGCAAGTGCCCATTTTTGACGGAACGAAGAGTGGTGGTAGCGCTGTCGAAGATGGCTAGATTAGAGGTGCAAAAGACACAAACTAACTGGGCTCATTACTTGGCATGGCTTTCTGGGGTGGCTGCCAGCCGTTCCTTGTGGATGGTGAAGTGTGCGGACAATGTTGCGGAATTGGGCTGCGTGAGCATGCGTTTCCACAGCGGGTTGCTGCAGCCCGAGATCTCGTCCCGCTTGAGGGCAATGCGGGACAGCACGCTAGGGAAGGTGAGCGCGGTGTTGAGGCGGGCCATCTCGGCGTTCCACGGCTAGACCGTCCATGGACACGGAGCGGGGAGGCGGTCGTCGGTCGCGGGGTGATGCGGCATTGGACTGTTTTCTTGTCCTGTGTGGCGTGCCAAGTCAGCAGCCCATGCATCATTGGAACGCCGTCAATGGGTCTGTTTGGCACGTTGTCATCGGCCATAAGCATGAAGAACTAGGCGGGAATGGCCGAGCGGAGGACGTCACTGAATGGGGCTACGTGGGCGGCTGCAGCTAGTTTGGGTTGGTGGGAGCCATCATGCGGCGCTGCTGCTAGGTTTGCCGCCAGGTCGTGCATCGCTGCTTGGTGCGTGCCCCCATGAAAATTGATTTCACGCCTTGCAAGTGGCAATGTCTAAGGGCGGCATGGCCTCCATAGGGATGGCCCAGAATAGGCACTGTGCGCCCAACATGTTCTCCTCGGGGTGGGAGGCCTCCACAGGTGTGTTCTATCCCATGTCGGTCAGAGTCAGCTAAGATTTCCTTGTGGCCTCGCTCCAACCAACACTTGTGGCTGCCCGGACTCTGCAGGGCAGATAATGGCCGCGTGCTTGGCCGGCGACTTGCGTGCGAAGGCGTGCTTGTTGGGCGCCATGAATGTTGGTGCCCTGCGAGGAGGAAGGGCTAGTGTGTGACGGGGATCAGGAGACATGGACCGTCTTGATAACAGAACCTTAGGAACAGTTCGGGCAGAAGGCTGGGACAGGGAGGGTTGGGGCACCGAGGAGGAACAGTGGAGCGGAGCTTGGTGGCCTTAAGGGCCCTTGGGTGTGGTGTATTGGAGTTCGCCGGCCTTACAAGCATTAGGTTCTGGCTCTACTGTGGCCACCGTCACCTACCCTCTGCCTTATGGGCTAGGCTGGGGTCAAGCGCCAGGCGGTAAGGGCTAAGAGGCACGAGAGGGCAAGGCCAGGGGAGTCATATGGAAGAGAGGCGGCTGCAGGTACGGTGAGGCGGCGTGCTTTCTCAGATGGCTGGTCCGTTGACGGCGAACGGCGGTGCCGGACTCGAAGGAACTATTGTTTCTCCGTCTGGGAAGTCACCGCCACCGTCGCTAAGTTGTGGGAGGCGAGGGCTTGCCACCAGCGAGCCCTAGCCTTTGACGTAGAGTGGCTGTGTGTGTGGGAAAACGCAAACGTGTGTGTGGGGGTCAGTGTGTTACCTGGTCTTCTAGGCCCCGCTGGGGAGGCTGGGGGACCCTGACACTATGACCACGGGCGAGTCGCTGGTCTGGACACGCCCTTCTGGTCCAATGACATGACGCCGGATGCCCCACGACCCCTGATGCACGGGGGACGCTCTGCTTTGTGCACAATTGGGGATCGCTCATGTGTTGGGCTCGCCCTTGGTGCAGACAACGCCACACCCGTACTGGCCATCCACCCACAGCACTGTGGCGCGGCGGTTGGAGCAGCCCCTGGGTGTGGTTAGCTTTGCATTACCCAGGGGGCTTCCTCGGCAGGATGCCGAGGGGGTGCTACTGTCCGCGTAAACAGATGGGCCCAGAGGCAAAACCACCTGAGTGACCGCTCCTTTCTCGGGTGTGGGGATCAGGATCCAGTAGAGGGGGGGCGGGGGGGCAAGCCAGAGGATAAATGTCGATGGTGTTGTTGGAGTCAGTATATTGAGGGTAGCTGGCTCATTTTCTGGTGACAAGAGCACCTCATCCAGAAAATGGTATGAAGTGGCCCTTGGTGTGAGTATATACCAATACCATTGGATGGATTCAAAGTGCTATTGTCATGGTAGTCGGTATATCCTTTAACATTATGTTGTGTAAGCCGGCCATGTGTGGTTTGGTCCTATCACGCCGTGGCACAATGTTTCAGTGTGTCACGGAACAACAACCACCCGTGTACTTTGGTGGTCAGTGCGTGTGATAGTAGGTGGTGCAAAAAGAAACCGTATGTTGCATACCACCACTTGCCACACTTTCCACCGTTCCATATCCAGAAACGTGACGTACAGGTAGGTGTTTCCGTTTCTTGCTATAAGTTACATACACAAAAGGGCTTTTTTTTGTTGCATTCGCTGTAAAGTCAGGCTCCGGCCCAAAGTGATTAATTTGCGTGCGCAAAAGATATTTTTTTTTGCATCCCGCAAAGGCTAATGTACAAAGGGGGTTGAACGCACCAATGTTAAAAAGACGTTCGCAAAGGCTGTAATGGCAAACATAATTCCCGCACCCTTCAGTTTTACATGTCCTTTTTGGGGTGCTACGAATGGTTATAATCATATTCTCTGTGTACCCCCGGTGCAGACAGGTCTGTATTAAAACCTAGCACAATTTTTCTTTTTTAAGAAAACGTTTTTCTCTGCTAGGTAGCAGAGTACTAGGTTCAGTAGTATCCGCCACACAGCAAAAGTCTTTTATTGGGTTCAGAACCCAATAGAAGAATATTCTTTTTTATATCGGTTTCCGAAACTAGAAAAAAAAGGTTTTTTACTGGGTTTCAGAACGTAGTGAAAATACAGTTTTTGTTTTCACCAGGTTTTGGAACCTAGGAAAAAAACCCTTTTTGTTCACTACATTTCAAAACCCCCCAAAAATACAGAACCAGGCTTTAAAACTTCAGGGCCACATGTTGGGCACTTCTGATATTGACCTCTCCTCCGAAGCATCGGGGACCCACCAAACGGCAGGGGTTATGTAGCCCTTGGGCCCACTTATGGGCCACTTCCCATCTTGTCCCCCGCTCTGAAGCATCAAGGTCCTCCCATGACGCTGCCTATGACCCTCTTTGTTGGTCTGTAGGGTTACTTTGAACCATGTAGGACCCCCGTGAGGGGCTTCTTGACAAGCGAAGGGTGAGGTAGGCTCTTCTGATTTTGCTCCCCTGTGTTGGGGACCCCCGAGAATGCAGAGGTGACGTCGCATTTCCGCCCTCTTTTGGGCCACCCAGAAGGCAGGGGTGAAGCAGGCACTTCTGATTTTGTTCCCCTTTGTTGGGAAGCACTTCTGATATTGCTCCCCACGCTTGGCATTTGGCATTCTCGAGAATGCAGGGGTGACGTCGCATTTCCGCCCTTTTTCGGGCCCGTGACAAGGCAGGCGTGTGGCAGGCACTTTTGATTTTGTTTGCCTTTGCTAGCGGTTTCCGAGAATGTAGGGGTGCTGTAGAATTTCCGCCCTTTTTGGCGCGCCCGAGAAGGCGGGGCTGAGGCAACCACCTCAGATTTTGTTTCACCTTGTTGAGGATTCCTATGACTGCATGGGTGGCGCGGCACTTCCGCCCTCTTTGTGGCCCCCGATAACGCAGGGGTGAGGCAACCAGTAGCGTTTTGGTTCCCCTCTGTTGGGGAATCCCGAGAATGCAAGGTTGACATGGTAGTTCCGCCCTCCGTTGGGCCCTGAGAAGGGAGGTGTGAGGCAGCCCCTTGTGATTTGGTTCCCCTTTGTTCGGCATTCCCGAGACCGCAGACGTGATGTACCATTTCTGCCCTCTTTTGGGCCCCAGAGAAGGCGGGGGTGAGGTAGCCACTTCTGATTGGTATTTTTCTTTGTTGGTGACACTTCTGATTTTCCTCCTTGTGCTTAGTGTTTTGGATACTCGAGAATGCAGGGTGACGTAGCAATTCCGCCCTCTATTCGGCCCCCGAGAAGGCAGGGTTGAGGCGGCCACTTTAGATTTTGTTCCCCTTTGTTGGGGACCACTTGTGATTTTACTTCCCCCACTTGGCGTTGGGGACTTCTGCGAATGCAGGGGTGACATATCATTTCCGCTTCTTTGGGCCCTCAGAAGGTAGGGGTGAGGCAGCCACTTCAGAGTCTACTTCCTGCGCTTGGCTCTTGGGATCCCTGAGAATGCCGGGGTGGCATACCTTTTCTACCCTCTCACGGGCCCCTGAGGTGGCAGGGGTGCGGCCGCCACTTCTGACTTTCCCCTCCGCGCTTGGCGTTGCGGACCTTGGATAATGCAGGGGTGATGTAGGATTTCCGCCCTCTTTTGCGGCCCCTTTTTTCCTTTTGCCCTTTGTGTTTGCAACAATGTCCTCCAAGCAAAGCTCTGGAGAAGGCACCAAGGCATGCACAACGAAATTAGCCACAATGAGTCCGGTGGACAGAGATGACACCATTAGAATACATATGTAATGTACTACTATTCCTTGGTTTGTTTGTTACACTCTACCCTTGATCTCAAGAAGGAACGTACTCATCATTCATGGGGAAAGCGTTACGGAGACAGGCTAAGGTGGAGTGCATGCACAGGAACCAACAATCATAGTGTATGCCCTCCTATTGTGGGTTGTTACACTCATTGGAATTTCTGGGGGTTACTTTAGGGCTCTGGCGTGCCACTCCTCTCTGCGTTGTATGTTGTATGTCACGTTTTGCTTCTGCATAAGTGGTGTCCGGCTGTGTTTCTGTCATGAATCCTTCCAGGTATCTGGACCTTTCGATTCGTTTCTATTTTCTTTTCAACCATGTTTGCCCAAAAGACTCCGGCCCGCAAGGCGCGCCCACGGACATCAATGTATACAGAGGGGATCCAAATACCGAAATTGAAGGCGGCCTTACACGTAGCTTTGGTGCGCTCATTCTGGGTTCAGGTTTCACCCAAGACCGCTATTTTGATGCCAGGCATTTAAGCTTTTTTTGATGCATGGCGGTTCCCCGCCGGTTTTCATTCTGTGTCCACATTGTTCCATTCTCGGGATGGCAGTGACAAGGCGTAGCCCTTGCTGATCCGCCATGATCCTTTGATTGTACAGTTTAGTGTACAGGGTACCCAAAATATTGAACATGGCAAACTGATGAAAGATCTGTTCATTGGCAAGGCCAATCCACATACACTGTGAAAATCACTGCCCTTTGGCACCATTGGAGTGTTCTGTGGGTTGTTGGGTTGTGTCTTTCCCCGTTCTGCAGTGCCACAAGCCAGGCATTTAAGCTTTGTACGTACGTAACTTGAGAAGCACAATTGAGGAACCCAATTTGCACAAATGCCCTTTTTTGGGGGGCGGGGCCCAGCCTTGCTTTGACGTTCCCCTGCAACATACCCCCTTCTTGGGGGTTCTGCGTGGCAATGTTTCTTGGGAGACAATTTTCGGGCCCGAGTGTCAGGCCGCATCACCCGCCACCCAGTAACGCAACACAATGATTTTCTTCTGGCGAGCTTTGGCAGATCTGTCTCGAGTGCACTTCATTTATCCCGCCGGAGAGGGGGGGAAAAGAAAAACTAATGACTCGGACGCCCGGAGCTCCTCATCATTGTGGAGCTGCGATGCCCCATCCCCTTGTAAAGCGGGCTAAGCGAAATACCATTCAGAAAGTGTATATATATGCCAGGCCAACGTGCCCTTTTGCATGTGACAGGGGCAAAGCCCACTAGAGCTTATCTAGCGTATCTTTTTGAAACCCGAATCGTCCAGAGTGCTCTATGGCACACACTCCAAATGCGCTAATCATTCAAGACTGCGTTGCAATCAATTTGGAGTTCACGTTGCACAAAAGCAATATTGCTTGGGCAAAACCTCTGCTCCAACGCATTGTAAGCGAGGTGCCTCATGCGACCCGCAACAAGGTCAGTGTTGCCGTTAAGGCCCAAGGTGCCTACCTCAAACCAAAGCACTCTTTCTCCTCAGTCAAATGTGAGACTGGTTTCTGGGGAGTGCAAAACTACACGGTACCACTAAACGTTGACGCCTCTCAATCAACGCAGGATCATTCTCTTCTCTACTTGCCCCTCCACCAACCCTCGTTCAATGGTTTGCCAAAGCCATTGGAGTTACCAATAAGTCAGAGGACTACGTAGGACAGATGTTGTATAGCTGTAAACAACGCAATGGCAGTGGTGCCGGATATTGGTGAGGCGACTATCGGCAAATTTTGCGAACCAATGGGTTACCGCCCGAGGGAGCCAGTAGTGAGAAGATGTGGCAAAAGATGATCTTCATTGGCAGAGGCCCAAAGACCGCCAAAGAGCAATTCATAGAGGTGTCACCTGCACAACCTGAGGACCCTGATGTTGAGGCACACAGAGGGTGGAACAGAGGACCAGGGTTCTTCATAATATGAAATGAATGCGTATGAAAATGAAAGGATGCGTTGCAGACATTTTGTGTGAATGAGTTCACGTATAGGCAGACACAGAGCAAAGATTGTGATATGTTGTGTTGTCTCAGCCGTCCCATCGGTAAGGGATCTTGGCCAGCTTGCGCCGCTGTTCCAAAAGTGCGGACAAATGCTACCTCAACTGGGAGGTGGTACGCTGATGCTGCGACACCTCATTGCGATTGGTTTGCCCATCGAACCATCAACGTAATGCGAGCCCCTTGGTTAGAAGAGGCTGGCCGCAAGTTTATCGAGGTGCAATACTTTGAATATCGGCACTCTCCCAGTGAAGTTGTATATAAGCTGAAAATTGAGAACAAATTATGCCGCCAAATGAGCAACACCTGCCTGCAAGAGAAGATACGCACATTTTTGTAGGGATATCGTCGCAAAAGGTACAGTCATGGCATGAACATGACAAATTAGAAGTTCTGCCCCATGTTTGACACATGGCTCACGAGCAGACAACTGCCAGATGAGGTCATCTTGCTTGAGTACAATCTTGACCCTTTCATGGCCTTTTTTTTGTACGAATTGTTTCTTTGAAACCGCGAGGCTAATCTTTGAACAATGCTAGCGATCAAGCTAGGTGCCATGGTGTTGGTTTGATGGTACTGGCAAGATGATATGGCAATGCCTCCGCATTCTGTTGTTTGGGGGACCTAACCATGAACCACACCACCGCACATTTTTCATTTATTGTTGCAGAAAATGACAACGCTGATGCTTTGTATCTCATTCTGCAGCCTAAGCACTTTCATACATTAGGCTGTTGACTGTGCTGCTGTGCTACACGGGACACCAGGGTGGCGGCCACCAACATGCCACCCCTGGCGTTTGTCAGTCTTTTTTTTGGGGCATGAGCCAAATAATGGGGTGTTGCCGCGTAATGGTCACCTGGCGATGCAACCAGCTTTGAAAATAGGTGTGCTTCAATTGAGATGCACGTCCCGGATGGCTGCATGGACTTCCTCCCGGGTGGAGCAGTCTGAGGTAGTCTTCTTCACACCCTTGGGCATCGCTCTTTGTGCGTGCCGTTGGCAGAAAAACCGGACAATTGCAACCTAGGCTCGCTTTGCTGCATTATACATGGCGGGGTCACCATTGCGCATGCATTTTCCCATGCACCAACTGAAGCTTGGATAGCAGTGCAAATGGCACAGCTCGTTGTCGGCATCAGTTGTAGGGCTTGCGTGAGTTTCTGCAAGAGGTTGTGCCTCGAAGGGGTGAAGAATGGACCAAAGGCCGCTAACAACTACGAGATAGAGCTCTGTAGCCGGGTCCACGGATGTGGCAAGAGGGCCGATTGCTTACTTTGTGATGCAATGTTTTCTGATGATGGAAATGCAATCTTCTTCCATCGAGGTGTCGCATTACGAAAGTGGGGTGCCAACGGCAAGCGTGTCCGGGAGTACCCCCCCCAGTGATGGTAAGCAAGTGGCCCAGTGGAAGAAAGCCTTGCCCAGCATCTCCAACGGAGGTCATGTCACATGGCCTCGGTTGTAGACTTCTTGAGGGTTCACCGTGTCACAGCTAAGGCCTGCACATGTGCCACGCATTGTACATTGGGTGTATGTGAGGTCTGTTTGTTGTGGCTTCTTGTGAAGAAACCTGGCTTCAAGGTGCTTTTGCCCTACTCCTAGAAGTTTGTTGGTTCCCGTCCCTTCAGAGTTGGTCGTGTGAGACACACTGTTGTAAGCCGCGTTCAAGCTCCTCATGTGCGTGTTGTCAAGTCACAGGGAGGCCCCCCGCAGAAGAAAGCCTCCAAGAGGAGCGACGAATTATTAGACTCCAATTCTGATTCTGATTCTGCTTCCTCATCGGATGACAGCTGTGATGGTGAGTCCCTTGCCCTTGCACCCCTTGTGAAGCGGGAGTTGAACCAGGGGAGCAAGCGGTGGCATTCCATGCACATGTATCGCCTTTCACTCGTGGGCAGTGCCATCAGAAAGCTTTCTTATGGTTTGTCTATCGCGAGGGATGCATGTGGTGTTTGGAAGGTGGAGAGTGTGCTGCTGGCAAGTTTAAAGACAGACATGAGTCGCGATTGGTCTTGCAAAAGTGAGAGGAGGAGGCTGAGGTTTGGAATATCTTGCATCCCATGCAATTCTATGCCAAAACTACCCCCTCCTCCCCGTGCGCTTTCTCCCCCACCCCCCCACAGCCGGATGGCAATATGAGCCTGCCCGCGATTGCGTCCCCAAATGCCTCTCCTCCCAGACCGCTTGTAGCCGGGGAGGAATTGGACGTCCCCCCGCCCCAATGTTCGAGTACCACCCAGCCATCACAGACTGGAATCGTTAATACGAGGCATGTTTGTTGAGACTACATCTTGGCCGCAGTGTGTCATGCCCTAACTCATGGCCAAGGAAGCCCTACGACCCATTTGTAGGATGTTGAGTCACTGCTCTGTGACGGTTGGGAACGACCACTAGTTGTGATCGTTCCTAGTTTGTGGTCTCAACTGTATAAACTGGAGGCACGCTTTTTGAGAGATGTTTACGCAAACTCTTACGTGACAAACAATGCCGAGATCGTTATGTATCTCTACTGCCTCACCAGGACAGCATTGAGTGCAGACCGGGATGTTATGGGTGTCGCGTGGGTTGTGCGTGATTCATTGTGGAATGCGTCATCTGCCCCTTGGGATCGTAGGGAGGTGTCTGCTGAGTCATGGGCTCACCGTACCTTGGAAGTAGCGTCGATTGATATGGACAATGGCCCTGCCTTGCTTGCGGCCCAAGTATATTGTGTGCGCAATGCATATTGGGTGCTGCGCTTGTTGCTGGTTTCCCCAACGTGCACTTTGTTATGCGTCTTGTTTGATCCGCTGTCTAACAGGCCGTACATAGTGGGTGCAAACATTGAGGAGTTGGCCATAGTTGATCTCATTGCTGAACAAGAAGGCATTGAGCCAAGACCGCGGAAGAAGTGGGACAGGTTTTTGGATGGGTCTGGCATTACAGCTTTTGCTATAGCCCTCCTCTACTCCACCTTCCTACGTCAAAGGGACGGTGTGAGCTACCATCCGGCGTACCTTCTGATGCCGCATTGCCCTTTGTTCAGGCGTGCTGTCAACGGCAACATGCAACTTCCGCAAGATAGATTGTGGTTGTTGCGTGAGATTGCAGAGGCAGCTTTGCACTTTCGCAATTCTGCGTATGCGTCCCCTAACCAAACCACACTGAGTTGGGCCTTGGCACGGATGGATGCTGGGCCCCATTGTCCACCCAACCGTTCGTCGTGCTTTTTTTTGTTTTGCCATGACACAATCCATATGGCGTGCCCTGCATGTGGAGTTTATCAGTAAGGTAAAGAGACCGGTTCATCCCCGGTGGCCAGTTCAGCCCTACCCTGGGGATCATCAGGGCAAGGTGGGGAAGTATACGACAACCCCTGGGGATAAAGAGGGCACACCTAAAAAACTTAAAACCATAAAAAGCATGCATCACCTGTTTTCCTTGACAAACCATGTAACGCTTTCGTTTCTTGTAAAATGTTACACTCTTTTCTTTTGTAAAACCATGCAGAGGGTTGAGTTTCTTAAAAACGTGCGATGTGTTTTCTTCGTGCAGGAAGTTGGTGACTTCTGTTTTGTAAAAGCATGCAACGTTTGTTGTTGTTTTTTAGAACCATGTACTATTTCTCTCTCTTGCAAAAGGTTGATGTCCCCTGTTTTGTACAACTAGCATGGTTTCAATATTTCTGAAAACCTTGTAATGTTTTTTTATGCAGGAAGTTGCAGTCTTCCGTTTTGTCCAACCATGCAACGTTTAATATTTTGTAAAACCATGGAACGTCTAATATTTCGTAAAACCATGCAATGTCTGTTTTTTGTGCAAAAGCTTGCAGTGTTCTGTTTTGGAAAATCATGCAACGTTTGATTTTTTTAAAAAACTGTGTACTGTTTTGTTTTGGCAAAAGGCAGATGTCTCTGATTTGGTAAATTCCTGCAAGTTGTTTGTTTTCTTAAAACCGTGCAATGTTTTTTTCTTGCAAAAGGTTGCAGCATTCTCTCATGTAAAACCATGCAATCGAGGAATGTTTTTTTTCTTTTGTAAAACTATGCACTGTCTCCCTAGCACACTTGCACAGAGCAACACGGTGACAGTTTCTGAATGCTCCCATGCACCTGTTGTAAAGGTAAAGGTTATGAACATAAACGTGTACGTGGTTCAAAGTGTATGGCTTTGCACTATTGATGACTGCGCCTAAAAGCGCAATCATTCTATGTGTGCCAGTGTGTCCCATGACATATATACTGTATATGCGATGTAAAAAAGAAACACAATCTAATAGCCATGCCATGCATGGCACAGTGGCATGAGGGAAGGAGAGGACATTAGATGCACAGTTTTAGTCTGAGTCGATGTCCATGGCCGAACCAAAGTCATGCGTCACGTAGCATGCAAATGCGGAGGCATTAGCTTCGTAGTCGCTGGACGTGTCGCTGTACGTCACTTTACGCTTGGTAGCACGCTCAGACCGTTCATCACACTGACGGGTACGCTTTTCATTTCATGCCCCTCCGGTGAAGGCGTTTGTGTTGGCACGTCTCAGCCTGCTATTGGTGTGCAGCGCAGCAGATGCTTCGGCAGATGTGCGTGCCTGTTCTGCAACGGGCTCTGTTTGCCGTGCGTGAGCGCGTCTGCCTCTGTGTCTTGCTTGCTTGAAACACTTGCGGCGCGCCTTGGCTTCCTGTTGCCCATCATGTCCTGGCTGCGCAGCCTGCGCGGCTGCAAGAAAACTTGTCTTCGTGACCGGCCCGCCAAGGCGCAGCGTCGTCGCATCATCCTTTGTTTCCATGGTGATGGACCGCGCGGTTGCTTGGGATCTCATTTCTCTGGTGGTAACTGGGGAGTCTTCAGTTGCGGAGGAGTCTTGAGACGCGGGACATATGTCACTTGCAGGTACAATACGTGAGGCAATCTGCGCAAGAAGCTCCAAGGACTTGGCATCTGCCTCCTCCTCTTTGGGGCAAAGACCTTCCACAGGGGCGTGGCGTAAGAAGGTGTCAACGCTGTGCGGTACAAGGCGTGTAACGCGGAACGCTGTACAGACCTTCTCACCGGTGCATTTTTGATACCATGCCCGCTCAACGAAGGAAACGAATCTGGCCACACCCAGGCTCCTCCCAAGGTTGCTCTTGATGAAGTTGTCCTGCAGCTGCCCGTACCGGCACTTGACACCACGAAATAGTGCACGGTCAAGAGGTTGAATGATGTCTGTAGCGTGACTTGGGAAGAGGACAACAGAAACACCAGCCTTGTTGCACACAGTCAGACCTCTCACTCCAAGATGTGTCCTTGAACCGTCCAAGAACATCACGATCTTGTGGTAGGGATTACAGAGCGGATTCGTTCTCGGAACCAGGACTTGCTACACCCGTTCAACAAAACTCTCACTACTGGACGCCCCAGTTCCCGTACCTTTGAGGATAACCTCTCGGTCGCAGTACCTTAGATGGCTCCCGTTCACAGTCTTGGTGTCAAACAACAGAGTCGGCGGTAGAGCCTCCCCACTGGCAACCAATGCCGCAATCACAGTCACAGCCTTCCGCTGATACCCCTGCGGCTGCGGCACCCATCTTCGACCCCTGATGCTGTACACCTTGCGTGCCGCTGCCCTCGTGATGAAGTTCTGGTGGAAGGAGGTCTCGTCCATGTTCACGATGTAGCGGCCGTCGTAGTCCACCTCTGCAAGGGCCTTGGAGGCTTCATCAAAGAACTCTCGCCACTGTTTTTCGTCCAAGCAAGTGTCAGCACGCTGACTCTCCACCAGGCCTGGGGTACGGCTGACCACATCCGTGTTGCCTGCTTTGAATACGCGCCACCACCTGTTTCCGGACCCTAGCTTGAACCCGTGCTCCGCTGCATGTCTGCGTGCTTCCTCCACAATGTCCACCTTGTATGGGGTCAAGGAACTCAGCAGCTGCTGCTCCAACCACTTTCTCATGTGGTCATCTCCCACTCTGGGCGGCGGCCCAGGCCGTCCCATCAGCACAGGCTCACTGTTCATGAAGCGGAGCAGGGTCTTTTTGATGGTCTTCTTGTCCACGGTGAACACCCTCATGGCTTGCCTCAATGATCCCCGCCAAGCGGCAACCCAAGCGACGGCCTCTTCCAGGTTTGTGGTGTGCTGCGGCAGAGGATAGGATGTGTAGGGCTCGTGTTTCATTCTATTGACGCTTTTTGACTTGCGTGTGCCTCTCATAGTGGCCTTAGAACGCCCTTTCTGGCGGCGTTTCACAGGCGTTCCTGATTCTGCGGCGAGCTGCAGCTCTACCGATACGGGATCCCAGTCGCAGTATCTAAAATTGAAAAAAAAAGAGAAATTAGTCTTCGAATCGTATATTTCACGCAGTATTCATTTCCCTTTTACGTGGTGACATTGGGGCTTACGTAAATTTGCGGCGCTGTTTTACGCAATTTCGTGCTGTCTTATCTGGCGATTTACGGCATCGCCAGATGGATCTCGATTATTTTTTGCACTGTGTGTCCCCGCGTTACCCCCGGGGCACTGGGGGTATCACGATTATTTGTATAATTTTCGAAATTACTTTTCTTTCATTATGAATCGTCATTTGCTGATAACATTATTTGCCTGGCGATGGTGCGTCGCGACAGTGGGTGTCTAACTGGTCCCTTTACCTTATGCCCTCCATGCTTCCATTTTGTGTCCATCGGAAATATGTGTGGCATTGCGCAAATTGAATGGCCATTTTTCTGCCACACTGGCATGCATTGTTTTGGCATGCATTGTATTGGCATTTGCATTGGGTGACCGGTGTGCGGTTGACAAGCCCCATTTAGTAGAAGAGGTCCGTCCAAAGGTGGTGATCCATGGTAAGGATCTTTTTGTTCCAGAGCATTACCTCTGAGATGCTTCTGGTAGATTGCGATACGACAAAAAAATGATTGAAGAGTTGAATATGAAGACCACGGACGTGCTTCACAACATGTGCAAGCACAACCCGCCCTCAGCACAACCCACCTACAAGGATAAAAAGGTCGACGTCATCTACAAGCGTGTTTTTTGCGATTTCTTGTAAAGCGCATGTGTGGGCACCCCTTTATATACATATGGCAAATACAAGATTCCCCCCGCCCCCACCATGGACCCTAGTGTGCGACTTGGGGCAGGACTAGGGGCGCCTCCCGCCTATTTAGAGGCTCGAAAAACACAGAAACATGGGTTTTGGGGCTGAATGGGACAGTGGGAGGGCTCTCTTTAAGGTTTTTGGGCTAACAAAAGAGTATTACATTACTGCTGATAGGATGATAACCAGAGTACTAAGAATGACCACTAGATCTTGAAAATAACCCACACCACCCCTTTATACAGCCAATAACATAGTAATGTGGCGTATTTAACATACTCTTGTCCATTTTCAATGTCCCTCAAACTATTGTTGGGGGTATTTGGTGCTAATATTAGGGGTTTGGACCATAATTGTACCTATGTTTAGTACTCTAGTTAGGATCCTACCAGCAGTGACGTCATACCCCAACGTCATACCCACTACCAGCCATTTTAGCCCTTCATAGGGGCAAATACCCACTAAGAATCATCCAATTCACTTCTAAAAAATGTTTGTTTGTATTTCCCGACCCGAAAATAGGGGGGGGGGGGTCCCTGACCCTGCCCTTATAGTGCATCGGTTGGCCTAGGATTGGGGGGGGGGGATCGCGTATTTGCCACATATGTATATATATCTATATGATATAAAAGCACGGCTTTTGTTCCCAATGCCATCGCGCTGCTGTTGGCCATGGGCCTGGCAGTACGTTTTTCTGGAGCCTGATTTTGCTTCTGCTGACCTTTGCAATACACGGTCTGGCCCGGATGGGGCTTAATTTACACAAGTGGCCTAAAATTGACCAGGGGGCACCATGCCGTCGAACAAAAATACCACCTACCGTTGCCCACCCCCCCCCATAAACTTTGTCTAGTTTGTTCAAATTCAAGTTCAAATTTGTGTCTAACTAGTAACCTAGTAAAAATTGGTTTCAAATTTTTGATTTTTTACGTAGTAAAATGTTTTTTGAAATTTATTTACTAGGTTTACTACATTTTACTACGTGTTACTACATTTTACTAGGTTTTACTACACCGCGTACTAGTTTTTACCAAATGCCCCAGTTCATAGTGCAGCAGCATGAAGCCCCACAGGACATTGGGTGAACGAGGAGCTCCTGCTTGGGTTGCTATATTCTTACCCCAACACACCATGGCCCCTTATGGGGAATGGAGATCCTCTTGGTCTCCATCCTATCTGAACCAGCAGGCCCCCAAATGCCTATATTCTACTCGTATGGAAGCATGTCAGCAAGCAGCAGGAAAGGACAGCGCTGGGGAGAGCAGCCAAGAAGATGGTGCCTTAGGGTTGGTGATTGGTATATCCAGCCTGCATCTCTGACGAGGGTTGCTTACATGCTGTGACGTTTGCAATGTCCCCTACTACAGTGGATGTTTTGATCTGCTTGTGGAGTGCAGTGCAACAATGTTGCGAGCACAGACAGAAGGAGCAAGATTCCCGCATGTGCAGTACCATGGCAAAGGGCACAAGAGTGAGTGTTGGCTGGGTGATTACAATGAGAACGGGACAAGGCTAGTACGAAGGGACAGAGGGATTTGTGAGGTATTTGGACTGGAGCAATACGGGCACTTTTTCGAAAATATCAATGATGTCCACACTTGCAAAATTCAATTCCAGTTTTGAGCTCTTCTGCAGGCTGAGCAGCATTGCCATGACGGCTCCCAGCCCCTCCCCCCCCCTACACCCCTCCCGAGTTTGATGTGCCCTTGCGCAATTTGAATCTAAGTGTTTTGATCCTGTCCTCATTTCGAGTCAATTTCAGTCTCAATGGCATGCATTGGGTCCCTCCGCATTCCCCTCCCCCTCCCCTTGTCACAGGCACCGCCTTCGCAAACACCGCTGGGCAGTAAACCGTTAATTCCACGAAATTCGTTGTACCATTTTCAGTGCTGAGAGCACTGCTTGCACCTGGTTACCATTCAAGATTTGCTTCTTTATGCTAACCGCACAGAAAGCCGTTTTTTTTGGCATTTTGCTTCTTCAATTAAAGGAGATTTTGTCCCATCCCTGCGCTGTCTGCATTCTCCCCCGCTTTGGTCTTGGTTCCAGTTCCATTGGCTGTGCATTGGCCTGAACTTTTGTGTATTCACTGCTGGTAGCCCTTACAATGCCCATCCAGGAAATCTGCAGTGCATTTATGATGTCTAACAGGGGCACAGAAAACGTCAAGAGACAAATATCTGGCTGGTAGGTGCGTTCCACTGGCAGCCAGTGTAGCCTGGGATTTGATACTGGCCCCAGCAAAGACTGTACCGCAGGGGCTCGTTCTGTAGACAGTGCACAGGCCTTATCTGAAAGGCGTGCTGACCGTCTGCTCCGGTTTGAACCTCAGTGAAGGCAAGAGGGGTAGTTTGTTGGTAGATGGGTAAGCCAGATTGCTCAATGGAATTGTTCGTGGCAGGCATTGAATCAAGACATTGGGGGCATTGTGACACGGGGTGTCCCTGCTGGTGCACGCTGCATCAGCTGGTTCAATGCCAACTTACCCTAGCTGTGGACCATGCACGTACTCTTTGCGAAGTCACCAAGAGGTAAGATTTCATGCACCTCGCCTTTTGTTCTTATGGATTTCATGAGGGAATCATTCGACTGCATGAGTACCGCAGGACGTATCCCATTTCCTCTGCACCCCTCCCTAGCTTGAGCATGTTCTGATGCCTGTACAGAGTGCTATAGGAAGGGGAGGGGAAGGCAGGAAGATTCCAACCTCGGGCCAAGTATCCGAAACGTTTGGTGTGGGATACTGACATGAATGGGGCAACTTGCACTATTCAGGTGCCCCATTTGTTGATCAAGTGACACAGGTGAATACGATCGACATGAAGCAAAATGCGATCAGCTGGCTGCTGTCACTCTCCAAAGATTTGCATAATCCTATACACCCATGCCTTGAGATCAAGATTCAGATTGCAGAATGACTTCCTACTGAGCTCCCCACAGTGTATGTTATAAGACTGCAATTTGTATTGTTTTTCGTGCTGTAAATGCGTGTAGAAAATGACGTCACAACGTGAAAATATTTTTCGGTGATTGCGTGTATTGCGTACTCTCGTGCATGACGAAGAAACAATTACAGGATGTGCCAATTGTTTGCACTCTTTTTTACCAAGAATTTTGTTTTCTACTGGCGATCACTGTAACAAAACAATTACACGACTCTACCGCAAAAAAAGTGCACATCTTTACGGCAAAGAACAAAATTCGCGATTTTACCGGAAATACATTAAATGCATGTGCCCAATCTGCCCATGTATGGGCCATTTCTGAATTTGTCCCCTGCTCTGAAGTGTTCCACTGATGCACTCCCACGCTTTGTCGTGGCCGGAAATAACTCACGCTGGCTCCTACGGGGAAATAATTATGGGGGACGGGCGGGGCCTATGGGGTGGTTCCCTAGGCGCTCAACTGTGAATTTTATGGCTTTCTACTTTGGGCTGCTTTGCTTATTGGACTTTTTGGGGGTTGCATAGAAGTACGTGAGGATATGACTAGCCGCATACGGCGAAGTACGTACTTTAAAAGAGTGTTTCAAGTTTTTGGGAGCCCCAGCTGCCAAACATTGAAACAGTAAGTTTTCAAGCCCACATGTACCCCCCCCTCCCTGTTGCAACCCCCCCCGGGAGATCGTCACTTCCATGTTTTTCTAGCTAACATGTATTGTGCTGTTTTGTGTTGCCCATGTGCTTTACACATTGCCTTGCTTTGCTTTCCACAGCACGTTGCACGGAACAATGTGCATTGTCGGGGCCGGAGGCAACGCCCATTTTATTTGAGGCGTACGGCAGGGGGAATTGTTTTTGTTCGACCCTATGTGTCTATACTCAAAAGACTCAGAATGTTTTGGAGAATTCAAAAATGGCTGAAAAGCACAAGGAATTAACGTAGCCACATTGCCCACTTCTGGGCCACTTGTGATTCTGCCTCCCGCTCTGAAGCGGAGCGGCTCCCCGAGGCGGCAGGGGTTATGTAGCTACTTTGCTGACAAGTGGGCCACTTCTGATTCTGCCCCCCGCTCTGATTCGGAGGGGCTCCCCGAGGCAGCAGTGAAGAGGTTGGGGGGAGGGCAACCTCCAAGCTTCCCTTGGCATGCACGACCCCAATCCCATGAAATCCAAGACTTCCTCTCAAATTCTTCCTGATCTTCCATCAGTCTGGGTTTCTCCAAAGAATTCTGTGATCCTTGCCTCAGCCATGACACAATCTGGCGTCCTAGGCAAAGAGATGATGGTATATGTAGACAATATAAACATGTAGACAAGTAATATGTATATGTAACACTTCTATACTATAAAATAGCTTAGAAGAGAGGACGAAATGAGGGCGGCGGCGTCGCCGCCATCAGAAAATCTGACGGCTAAGAGTCGTCGCCATCAGGATCTCCACTGAGATCCTGCCCAAACTGGGCCAAACAGTGGTTTTTGGGCGAAAAACAGTGAAATATAGTGATTTTTGAGCCAAAAACACTCATTTCGCGTGTCTCCCCCCAACACGTCGCGTAGCCGACACGACGCGTTTCTGTCCCAATTCAAACTATATATGCAGAGGGCCACTGTTGGGCCACACCATGGGCGTCTGGCTGATTCCTGGGATCGCCTCAGGATTTTTGGGAAAAATCGTGAACCTGACCGACTTCCCAAAAATTGACCTTCGCGGAACGCAGCGAAAAAGGTCACGTTATATTCCTATATTTCTAAAAACGATAAATCAATAATAAAATTGATTAAAATCTTCAGAAATCGTGAAATAAAACTTCGATCTGGGGCTGCGTCGCGCAGGCGACGAACGTCGTCGCCAGCCCAAAATGACGAAAAATGACGATTTCTGGGGTATTTTACAGAAATCCCACAGAAATCAGGATGCCATAAGGCAGGGAATCAGCCCAGGAAAATTCTTGATGCGAAGAGCGCCACAGGCTGGGCAGCGGGTATGGGTGAGGCACCACATACCGCTTCACCCCCCTCCTTAGAAGCCTTGCCTATATCCAAAGGAAGGCAAGGCCAAGGAGGCGCTCTGACCCCTGCACTGCCCTGGTTTCAAAACTGATTCAGCAGGACAGTGGGGGGGGGGGGGGGGCTTCGTAAGTAATTTACATGCCACTCACATGTAGGTCTTTTTTTTTCTTTTTGATATATTAATAGGGCAATTACCCCCCAGGCGACCACACTGGTCCCTGGCACTCCTTTTAGCCTCTGGTGACCAAACCAGGTGCGCTGCAGGTCCTTCCGACCTGACTGATGGCGCTGAGGCGCACATATTGGCCCTTTTTCTCCATGGGCATGGAAACATAATAATTCAATCAATTCAAATGCCGAAGAAAAATTATTTAGGGTCAAACCCAAGGCAACGAATTCCTCGCGCCTGAATTTGGGGCCATTTCCTGCCCAAGGCAACGAATTCCTCGTGCCTGTTTAGGGTCAATTCCCAACCCAAGGCGACGAATTAACGCGCCTGATTTGGGGGATATACGGTCATTCCCTACCCAAGGAGACCCGCGCCTGTTTAGGGTGGCGACCTCCGGAGGGCCAACCAACCCAAGGCGACGAATTAACGCGCCTGCAACGTTCGCGGATGGCGTCGTCGTGGCTGTGGTCGTCGCCCAGAGCCTGGCATAGACTTGGGGGCTCCATAGGGTCCATGGGGAAGCCAAGGTGATACCCATTGTAGGAGTCAAGGAATTCCTCCTTCATCATGTTGATGCCCTGGACCTTAGCTCCTGCAGATGTCGACGTCGTTGACAATTCTCCTGCAGTCTAGGCATCGTCGCCGTCCGCAGGCTGTCACACCGCCTTCGTGGCCTTGGCGTCGGCAGAATTCTTTTGAAGAGGTTGGGGGGAGGGCAACCTCCAAGCTTCCCCTGGCATGCACGACCCCAATCCCATAAAATTCAACACTTCCTCTCAAATTCTTACTGATCTTCCATCAGTCTGGGTTTCTCCAAAGAATTCTGTGATCCTTGCCTCAGCCATGACACAATCTCGCGTCCTAGGCAAAGAGATGATGGTATATGTAGACAATATAAACATGTAGACAAGTAATATGTATATGTAACACTTCTATACTATGAAATAGCTTAGCAGAGAGGACAAAATGAAGGCGGCGGCATCGCCGCCAGCAGAAAATCTGACGGCTACCAGTCGTCGCCATCAGGATCTCCACTGAGATCCTGCCCAAACTGGGCCAAACAGTGGTTTTTGGGCGAAAAACAGTGAAATATAGTGATTTTTGAGCCAAAAACACCCATTTCCCGTGTCTCCCCCCAACGCGTCGCGTAGCTGACACGACGCGTTTCTGTCCTAATTCAAACTATATATGAAGAGGGCCACTGTTGGGCCACACCATGGGCATCTGGCTGATTCCTGGAATCGCCTCAGGATTTTTTAAAAAAATCGTGAACCTGACTGACTTCGCAAAAATTGACCTTCGCGGAACGCCGCGAAAAAGGTCACGTTATATTCCTATATTTCTAAAAACGATAAATCAATAATAAAATTGATTAAAATCTCCAGAAATCGTGAAATAAAACTTCGATCTGGGGCTGCGTCGCGTAGGCGACAAACGTCGTTGCCAGCCCAAAATGACGAAAAATGACGATTTCTGGGGTATTTTACAGAAATCCCACAGAAATCAGGATGCCATAAGGCAGGGAATCAGCCCAGGAAAATTCCTGATGCGAAGAGCGCCACAGGCTGGGCAGCCGGTATGGGTGAGGCACCCCATACCGCTTCAGCAGGGGTTATGTAGCCACCTTGCCCACAAGTGGGCCACTTATGATTTTGCCCCTCGCTCTGAAGCGGATGGGCTCCCCGAGGCAGCAGTGCTTATGTGGCCACCTTGCCCACAAGTGCGCCATTTCTGATTATGCTCCCCGCTCTGAAGGGACGGGGTTCCCCAAGGCGGCAGGGGTGATGTAACCACCTTGCCCACAAGTGGGCCAGTTATCATTTTCCCCCCCGCTCTGAAGCAGAGGGGCTCATCGAAGCGGGCGGGGTAATGTAGCCACCTTGCCAACAAGTGGGCCATTTGTGATTCTGCCCCCCGCACTGAAGCGGAGCGGCTCCCCGAGGCGGCAGGGGTTATGTAGCTACTTTGCCCACAAGTGGGCCACTTCTGATTCTGCCCCCCGCTCTGAAGCGGAGGGGCTCCCGGAGGCAGCAGGGGTAATGTAGCCACCTTGCCCACAAGTGGGCCACTTCTGATTTTGTCCCCTGCTCTGAAGCGGAGGGGCTCCCTGAGGCGGCAGGGCTTATGTGGCCACCGTGCCCACAAGTGGGCCACTTATAATTATGTTTCCTGCTTTGAAGCGGAGGGGATCCCCGAGGCGGCCGGGGTTATGTAGCCAGCTTGCCAACAACAAGCACTTTGCAAGGAACCAGCAAGTTGGTGCTAGGGCTCATCGCTGTTTGGGGTTGCCGCGCTGTTTAGCCGTAGCCGATGGTACCCTAAACTGCAATTGCTGTCAATTTTCTTGCTGTGCACACTTGTGCTGCACTGGCCATCTGGTTTGCGACACCACAAACAAAACGCACCTTTATCCGCACCCCTGCCGCCTCGGGGAGCCCCTTCGCTTCAGAGCGTAGGACGCAATCAGAATTGGCCCACTTGTGGGCAAAGTGGCTACGTAACCCCTGCCGCCTGAGGGAGCCCCTCTGCTTCAGAGCGGGGGACAAAATCAGAAGTGGTCCACAAATGGGCAAGGTGGCTACATAAACCCTATCGCCTCGGAGAGCCCGTCCGCTTCAGAGCGGGGGGCAGAATCACAAATGGCCCACTGTTTGCCAAAAATGGCAGTCCACTTACGCCCTGCCACACCACATGGCACAAGCCCACCGTGGAATGTCTCATGACTATGCCGGGTGCAGCGAAGAGGAGAAAACAAAGGTGTGGAAAGCCTTTGACAATTTCCGGGCCGCATTGCCGCCGAAAGCAAAGCCTGCTGTGCCGCTCGCCCTGCCCACTGTTCTCCCTGCTCTTCTGTTTGAGCCAAACCAGGGTAGTAGTAGTAGTGGCAGCAATCGTAGCAGCAGCTGTACCACCCATGCCTCCTTCAGTACGAGTGCATCGTTCAGCAGTACTGCCCCATCAGGGACTAGTAACTATGTGCCATCAGAATCCATGTTGGATGGGCCGTCAGCCTGCCGGGTCACAAGACCGCAAGCAGCCCGGCAAAAGAAGCGTGCTGGCCCCAAGAGTACCGTCAAGGGTCCACGCAACGAGTGGGTGTACAATTCTGATGCTTGAGGCCCTTCCCTTCCGTTCGCATCTGTATGAAAATGTTGCTGGTTTGTGACAAGGAGAAGGGAAGGCCTTTGAGCGAAATGGTAGTAGGCTTGTGGTGTACAGTACATTTCATGTTTTGAACTAATGTGCAACACTTTGTCATGGAGAATGTTGCTTTGTTTCACCTATGTTTCCTATGGTTCACTCAATGTGGGAGCTGCAATGCCCAACTACATTCCTATAACTTGTATATCTGTGTAAGCTCTTGGTGTTGTTGCATTGGCCCACAAGTGGCGCCAACTGTTGGAACATAAGTTGGGACCCTTGGAAGTTTAAGCAGACCTCGTAACAGGTTTGAGGTTTGAGGTTTGATTTTGCGGGTACTAGACGCCTTTCGGCCCCGGGGGGCCACCTGGTCCGGCCAGGTGATATCCTCCCCACCGGGTCCTAGTTGAGAACCCTTCATGACGCACCTCCTGTCTGGTGGCGGAGTCCCCCGGGTTCACAGGGCTCGGAGCGCCGTCCCTCCCCGGCTTCCCCATTTCGCCACTCCCCGGTCAGTGCATCGCTTAGCAGCCGTAGCTGCAGGCGCTTACCCACCACGTCGCCCCCCTAATGCGTGGTCGCCCGGGGTGCCCGCGCCGCCGGGCCCGTGCTACTGGCTTGTCGCCAGTGGGACCCCCGTGGGCTGGCGCGGAGGCTGCCTAGCCGTAGGGCTGGTGCGTGGCGCAGTGCACCACTACTGCCTTGGCGGGTGCAGTGCCCTGGTCGTGCTTGCGCGGCGCTCGCGGCCGGTTTGGGGGGGTTGGGGCCGGTGCCAGGTGTTCCGTCCTCCCCGTTTCCCCCTTCCCGCCCCGGGTTTCCTGCGCTGTGTGTGGCGGGCCGTCCCGTCTGGGTGTCCCTCATCCTCGCTCGCTGGTACGCCATTCCATGCGGTCTGTGCGTTCCGCGGGCTCGGTCCGGTTGCCCTTCTGGTTTTCGCCGCGTGTCCTTTGTGTGTGTGTGCGCTCGCGCTCTCGCGGCGTCCGCCCCCCCCCCCTCTCCCTGGGTTGGTGTGGCGCACGCACCTCGCGCGTTCCCGGTGCTAAGCACTGGTAGGGCCGTTCCACGCGGTCCGTGCCCCTCCGCCTGTCCTGCTTCGGTCCCGTGCTCCGTTTGGCTCGCCTGGGGGGGGGGGGGCGGCCCGGTCTCGTTTCTTCCTACCTGGCTTGGGGCTGCGCGCTCCCTGCGGGGTGGGTGCGGTTGTGGGGACCCGTCTCCAACCCCACCGCGCGCGCTCTTGCGAGTTGGCTTTGCGCGCTGTGGGGGCGGCATGAGGCTGCCCGGGGGGGCCGCCTGCTGCCTGGATGTGGGGCGTCCGGGGTTGGGCGCTCTTTCACTCGCGACCACTCGTCCTTTAGGGCGTGCGGCCGGGGCCCACTACCCACTTGCTGTGGATGCGGGGGGTGCGGGCGTGGGGACCCGTCACCAACACCACCGCGCGCGCTCTTGCAAGCTGGCTTTGCGCGCTGTGGGGGCGGCATGAGGGTGCCTGGGGGCGGGCGCCTCTTGCCTTGGCTTCGAGGATTTGGCGCTGTCCCACCCCCGACCTCCCGTCCTTTGGGGCGTGCGGCAGGGGTCCACTACCCACTGGCTGTGGGTGCGGGGGGTGCGGGCGTGGAGACCCGTCACCAACCCCCCCGCGCGCGCACTTGCGAGCTGGCTTTGCGCGCTGTGGGGGCGGCACGAGGGCGCCTGGGGGGGGGCGTCACTTGCCTCGGTGTGGGGCGCCCCGAGTCGCGCGCTCTCCCACCCCCCACCACTCGTCCTTCCTGGGGTGCGGCCGGGGCCCATTACCCACTGGCTTTGGGTGCGGGGGGTGCGGGCGAGGGGACCCGTCACCAATCCCTCAGCGCGCGCTCCTGCGTGCTGGCTTGGCACACTGTGGGGGCGGCACGAGGGCGCCCGGGGAGGGCGCCTCTTGCGTGGGTACGGGGCGTCCGAGGTCGGGTGCTCTCCCACCCCCGACCACTCGTCCTTCCGGGCGTGCGGCCGGGGCCCACTACCCACGGGCTGTGGGTGCGGGGGCCGCGGATGTGAAGATCCGTCATCCCCCCCACAGCGCGCGCTCTTGCGGGCTGCCGTTGCGCGTTGTGGGGGCAGCATGAGGGTGCCCGGGGGGGGGTGCCTCTTGCCTTGGTGTGGGGTGTCCAGGGTCGGGCGCTCTCCCACCCCCGACCACTCGTCCTTTCGGGCGTGCGGCCGGGGCCCATTACCCACTGGCTTTGGGTGCGGGGGGTGCGGGCGTGGGGACCCGTCACCAACCCCTCAGCGCGCGCTCTTGCGTGCTGGCTTGGCACACTGTGGGGGCGGCACGAGGGCGCCCGGGGAGGGCGCCTCTTGCGTGGGTAGGGGGCGTCCGAGGTCGGGTGCTCTCCCACCCCCGACCACTCGTCCTTCCGGGCGTGCGGCCGGGGCCCACTACCCACTGGCTGTGGGTGCGGGGGCCGCGAGCGTGGGGACCCGTCATCCCCCCCACAGCGCGCGCTCTTGCGGGCTGCTTTTGCGCGTTGTGGGGGCGGCATGAGGGTGTCCGGGGGGGGGTGCCTCTTGCCTTGGTGTGGGGTGTCCGGGGTCGGGCGCTCTCCCACCCGCGACCACTCGTCCTTTCGGGCGTGCGCCCGAGGCCCACTACCCACCGGCTGTGGGTGCGGGGGTGCGGGCGTGGGGACCCGTCACCAACCCCACAGCGCGCGCTTCTGCGAGCTGGCTTTGCACGCTGTGGGGGCGGCACAAGGGCGCCCGGGGGGGGCGGCTCTTGCCTGGGTGTGGGGCGCCCGGGGTCGGGAGCTCTCCCACCCCCGACCACTCGTCCTTTCGCGCGTGCGGCCGGGGCCCATTACCCACTGCCTGTGGGTGCGGGGGGGTGCGGGCGTGGGGACCCGTCACCAACCCCACCGCGCGCGCTCTTGCGAGTTCGCTTTGCGCGCCTGGGGGGCGGCACGAGGGCCCCGGGGGGGGCGCCTCCTGCCTGGGTGCGGGGCGTCCGGGGTCGGCTGCTCTCGCACCCCTGACTGCCCGTCCTTTGGGGCGTGCGGCCGGGGCCCACTACCCACTGGCTGTGGGTGCGGGGGGTGCGGGCGTGGGGATCGTCACCAACCCCACAGCGCCCGCACTTGCGTGCGGGCTTGGCGCCAAGCCAGCAGGCAAGTGCGCGCACTGTGGGGACGGCACGAGGGCGCTTAGGGAGGGCGCCACTTGCCTGGGTGCGAAGCGTCCGGGGTCGGGCGCACTCCCACCCCCGACCACTCGTCCTTTCGGGCGTGCAGCCGGGGCCCACTACCCACTGGCTTTGGGTGCGGGGGGTGCGGGCGTGGGGACCCGTCACCAACCCCACAGCGCGCGCTCTTGCGAGCTGGCTTTGCGCGCTGTGGCAGCAGCATGAGGGCGCCCGGGGGGGGCGCCTCTTGCCTGGGTGTCGGGCGTCCGGGGTCGGGCGCTCTCCCACCCCCGACCACTCGTCCTTTCGGGCGTGCAGCCGGGGCCCACTACCCACTGGCTTTGGGTGCGGGGGGTGCGGGCGTGGGGACCCGTCACCAACCCCACAGCGCGCGCTCTTGCGAGCTGGCTTTGCGCGCTGTGGCAGCGGCATGAGGGTGCCCGGGGGGGGCGCCTCTTGTCTGGGTGTCGGGCGTCCGGGGTCGGGCGCTCTCCCACCCCCGACCACTCGTCCTTTCGGGCGTGCGGCCGGGGCCCACTACCCATTGGCTGTGGCCGCGGGGGGTGCCGGCGTGGGGACCCGTCACCAACCCCACAGCGCGCGCTCTTGCGAGCTGGCTTTGCGTGCTGTGGGGGCGGCACGAGGGCGCCTGGGGGTGAGCGCCTCTTGCCTGGTTGTGGGGCGTCCTGGGACGGGCGCTCTCCGACCCCCGACCTCTCGTCCTTTCGGGCATGCGGCCTCGTAACAGTAGCCACGTAACAGTGATTACAAAGGTGCAGGGTTTGGTCACTCTGCTGTACGGTTATGTTGTAGCTTTGTTTATCGTTCAGTCACAAGTGATGGATTGTCAATGGCTACTACAAGGTAAGAGAGACACTGCAAAGCCGTTGCTGATTCGCTGCTTGCGTGTTCACAAGCTCAATACTGGTTATGAGGACAAGTGCCATTGTCGTTGCCAGGTTGCGGCTCCAGCAGTGGTTCACCGGCTGGCCTGGACTGTGCAGTAGTGAAGAATGTTGTGAGGATTTGTTGAGTGGCGTTGGTCACCTGATGGCAAATCATCCTGAGAGCTACACATAGCAGCACGTGCATAACCTTTTTCTGCTTACTCGTTTTGCCTACGACTCTTTTAAGTAATTCATACTACATTGATGTTCTTCAGGGTTGCGACACCCTGTTGCAGGCCAGCTCAACAAGCTAACGCAAGGGTTTCATGTTGGAGTCATCCCCTCCGGATGTTGGCTTGGTCAAACATTTTTCGAAGTGTATTTTTCACACATGTAAATGGATATGACAATGCTAGGTGGAACAATTGAGGAGCTGTAGTTCCCATCAGTGACAATCAATGCCTTTTGCACTACATCTTCATTGAGTATATAAGCGAGCAGTTGACGCATATCTACTCATCGGTCTTGAATGTTATTGGTAGGCTGGTACGTATGGCAATTCGACGAATGACACGAAGGCGCACCACTTGCAGAGTCCTTATGAAAGTGAAGGGGAGGAGACCGGTTGGCATGGCAGTCAGGGTTGTTGGAAAGAGAGGGGCTCGGTGCAAGGGGGTAGGATATGTGGGGCCGGGGTGGTACGGAGAGGATGGAAATATTTGCTGGAGCGGGCAAGCCGAGCGCCTTTCCGACCAAGCGTAGGCAGCCGCAGGACCAGCGGCCGGCAGCGGGCCCGCACAAACCTTTGAGAAGAATTTCTCTAGGCCGTACGGGAGGCCATGTGCACGGCCGAAAACACTGCTACACGGAAAGAGTTGGGGTCACTGAAAGCTAGCAAGGGGTCTTTCGTCTCCGGGAGCAAATTGCTCCGGGATATGCGGCTAGCAGAGTAGAGGCTGCTGAGGACCAAACCTCCCTGTGACGGGCGGGGGCCGCCTCGGTGAGAGGGTCCAGGACTTGCAGGGCAGTAAGCTTGTGCGTCTCAATGGAGGTGGAATCGTGGAGGTCCTGTACCGTGACCATCAGGTCAAGCAGCTTGGGCTGCAAGGTAGGTTGGGGGTTCGTAGGCGAGATAGACCATACAGTTTTCATGGCAGGCGCTAGAGAGTTGCCTTTTTTTGACGGATCGAAGGGTGGTGGTAGCGCTGTCGGGGACGGAAGGATTACAGTTGCACAAGACACACACAAACTAGGCCACTTGCTCTGCATGGCTCTCTGGGGAGGCCGCCAGCCGTTCAACGTCGATGGCAATGTGTGCGGACAACGTTACGGAATTCGGATGTGTGAGCAAACGTTTCTATAGCGTGTCGGTAGCGTTGGAGATCTCAACCCGCTTTTGGGCAATGCGAGACACAAAGCTGTGGAAGGTGAGCGCGGACTTGAGGCGGGCGATCTCGGCCTTCAACTACTGGACCCTCCATGGACCCAGAGCGGAGAGGCGGATGTTGTGCCGCAAGGTGATGCGGCATTTAACTTTTTTCTTGTTGTTTGTTGCTTGCCAAGTCAGCAGCCAATGCACCAATGGAACGCCATCAACGGGTCTGCTGAGCAAGCCGTCTTCGGCCCAGAGCATGAAGACCTATTCAGAAGAGGCCGAGCTGAGGAGGTTGTTGAAGACGGCTACGTCGGCAGCTGGTGCTAGGTGGAGTTGTTGGGAAGCATCATGCGCCGCTGCTGCTAGGTACGCCACCAAGTCCTGAATCGCTGCTTGGTAAGTGCCCTGATGAAAATTGACATCACGCTGTGGTCAGTGGCAATGTCTAGGGCCGGCAGGTCCTCCATAGAGTGGGCTCAAATCGAATAGGCACTGCACACCCATCATGTTCTGGTCCGAGTTGAAGGCCTCCACAGGCGCTTTGGGCTCCATACGGGTCATATTTAGCTAGGTTTCTCCTGTGTCCTCGCTCCAACCAACAGCTGTGGCTGGGCAAGACTCTGCACCGCAGAAAGTGGCCGCGCGCTGGGCCGGGTACTTGCCTGCTTAGGCTTGCTTGTCGGGCGCCATTACTTTTGCTGTCGTGCGAGCATGAGGAGCTATAGTGCGACGGGGATCAAGGGACATGGACAGGATCGATAACAGAACCCTATGAATAGAGCGGGCAGAAGGATGGGGAAGGGAGGGTTGCGGGAACTGAGAGTCACATTGGAGCGGAATTCGCTTGCCTTAGGAGCCCTTGGGTGTGGTGTACTAGACTTTGCTGGCCTTATAAGGTTTTGATTCTTCTGTGACCAGCATCGCCTACTCTCTGCTTTATTGGCTGGGCTGGGGTCAGGGGCTCAGTGGTAAGGGTACAGAGGCAAGGGGGCAGAATAAGGCAAGGAGGGAGGAGCCATATGGAAGAGCAGTGGCACCAGCTACGGCGAGGCGGCACGCCGTCCTAGCTGGGTGGTCCTGTTGACCGCAAACGGCGGGTCTGGACTCGAAGGAACCATTGTCCTTCCGTCTGCGATGACACCGCCATCGTTGCTAAGTTGTGGGAGGCAAAGGATCGCCATTAGCGAGCCCTGCTCTGCGATGTCAAGTTGGCGTTTGTGGGAGCGAGCACGTGTGTGGAGGGCAGTGTGTTGCCTTGTGCTTGAGGTCTCGTTTGGGAGGCTGGGGGAGCCTGACACTATGACCACTGGGCGAGTCGCTGGCGGGGACACGCGGCCTTTTGGTCCAGTGACATGCCGCCGACTGCCGAACAACTGCTGATGCATGGGGAAATCTCTGCTTTGTGCACAATTGCAGGTTATCCATGTGTTGGGCTCACCCTTGGCGCTGGCAGCAGCACACCCGCACCGGCAACGTACCCATGGCACTCTGGCGTGGCAGTCGGATCAGCCCTCACGTGAGGTTAGCTGTGCACTACCCAGGGGGCTTCCGAGGCGGGATGCCAAGGCGGCGATGCTGATGTCCGCGTAAACAGGTGGGCCCTGAGGCAACACCACGTGAGTGACCGTTCCTTTCTAGGTGTTGGGGGTAAGGATACAGTAGGGGGCCACGATGTGGCAAGCAAGAGGAGAAATGTCCATGGCATTTTGAAATCAGTGTATTCACCTAGGCCTTTATCACCTGGAATATTCCCATATTAAGCGGTAAAGCTGGAAAAAATGATGATCCATGTGCTTTTCTTGAGTAGTGTCACCCCACAGTTGTTGTTATGTGACAAAAAAATATTCAAAATACTACCTACCAGACATCGCCCCCAACATCATTCAGTAAGTATCATGTTCTGCTACAAAACTGATTTGCCCGCGGGATGGCGTGTTAATGTGGGGCCACACTACAGGCTACTTTGGTTTGCTCTCATTGTCCACTTTAACCCCCTCACCGGGCCGAACACTACAGGCTACATTACATAACAACCATGGCGTGATTGTGAGGTTGATGATAATGAAATGCACGCCCGCTTGGATGTTACTGCTCTACTTGCATAGCAACAGTGGTCATATCGAAGCCCTGATGGGACGTTTGTGTTCAAGCTCAAATGACCCATCGGATGGCACGTAAATGTGGTGTCACATTACAGACTACGTTAGACAACAACCACGATGGGCTTTGAAGGTTGATAAAACTGAGATCTACGCCCGCCAGGGTGCTACCATTCTTTTTACATAGCAAAAGTGGTCATATGATGGCCTAGAGGGGAATTTAGTATGGACGCAGGTTTGGCTCGATCGGTCTCTGGTCGGGCACATCCCCGGTTGCTTGGTTGGACTTTGGCATGCTGTCCCCTTTTGCTGGGGTTGCCCTGAGGTTTCTTCACTGCGTCAAAAAAGGACAACACTGTCCTGAAAATCCTGCTACCCCTTGGACAGTCACCCGAGCAAGCTGCCACAAGTCGATGAGGATCACTTGGGTGTGTGGAGGTTAATCAGTGGCGGATGTACAAGGCAATGGTGGGATGGGGATGGAGGCAATCAACATGAGAAAAGCAACAAAGGTAGAGGACCCTATGTGACAAATGAATCACACTGCATCAGCAAGGACGCATGGCAGGAGACATCACGATTGGGATGCCGGACAGAAGGAAGGTTGCTTGAGTCCCTGTATCCATTCTCACTCTGACCCTCAGGACGTTTCAAGGGTTGGTGACACCCCAATCTGGGTGCAGAAATAGCAAAAATAGGCAAAATTTGGAATACCCCGCATGGGTGGCCCGGGATGCCAAGGGTGATCCCCTGGCTCATGGGATAAGAGGTGGGACCTGAGACTCATATCTAAGTGCAAGACGCAACATTGGGTCCGGGATCCTTATGGGCAAAAAGATATGGGGCCGCCAATTGACCACAGGGAAGGCTGAAATTGGGGTCCCAAAAGGGGTGTTCTGGTATACCCAAAAATGAGCCAAAAATGAAAGTATCCCCAAGGGGCTCAGCGTTCGGTGTGCAACCAGATGAGAGTTGAATTAGGGCCTGCATATAGTTGGCTCTGAGAGATGCTTGTGGGCCATAGCTTGGTGTAGGCCTGAAGTGGCAAAATCGACCATACTCACCCTGGGCTAGCTGCCCTTGAGTGTGGGCTTTGATGCATGCATGTGGTCTGTGAGTCATGAAGACCAATGTACATAAGCAACATACAATATACGGTCCAACGGTCCCTGCCTCCAGCGTGCACAGGGGGGCAGAACAGGGTGCACGTCTGACCAAAAATATAGAAAATGGCGAAAAATGTCCAAAAATGCGCACACTCATGGTGGGGGCAAATAGGGTACATGTCCGACTTAGACCGGGACATGCCCTAGAGCTGGTACCAAGTCCTATGTGTCCAACATACCTTTTGGGCGTTGAACAAACCCCCCTGGATTAGGGCACGGCAGGGCCGCCCAGAGAGCCGATGATTTTGGATTGGCCCAAACTGCCCACCAGATGGCCTTGATGTGCCAAGCCCAAGAGGAGTTATTGGCTGGTTCCAAGATATGATGGGCACCAAAGGATGTACTCCTATAACATATACTGAGTCATGATGTCAATGGAGCGCATCGCTGTGATACAAGGTGGCCACTTGATATCATGACGGCCCAAAAATGGTAAAATTGATGAAAAAACACGAAAAGTGGACTTGAAATCCCCAGAAATATATTATACTATCTCCGGCTTGAATTTAGTAGCCGGCAATTCCCTTCACACACTATGTCCCCACACCATGGATTTCTGATTCCACACTTCGCTTCCACTTGCGGTGCCATTGAGGGTTTCTTGCGCTGCTCCCCAAAGTGGGCACGTGGAAAAATGGAAAAATGCGAAAAAAACACCTTGCTTGCACCGCACCGCTTCGGGTGTGCTCTCCATGAGTCCTCTGGGTGAAGGTTAGACTGCCGAATGTTGATTTGGGTTAGAAAGAGGGGCTCCGCTTAATATGGGCCCCATTGGTGGGTTTGTCTTGGAGTGGTACACCCGCCAAATTGGCACCCAAAATGATCTATATTTGACCAAAAACCCTACCCAAGCCTTATATACCCAACCTACTGGCCTAGGACCAAAGTATGCCTATATTCATATGTAACGTTGGTCCTTGAACACACATGCAAGTGCTTGGGTTGGAGATTGACCTCTTTTTCTGAAAGTCCACTTTTGGCATGCAAGCACAAAACGTGGCCAAAAGGGTTGCAATGGACATATATGCACGCTCCGGGGAAGTCAAGTGCTATGACCAGGGTGTTGAGGCGTGCAAAGACGGAGATTACACCAACTCAACGTATTTCTACATCTACCTGATCGGCAAGTACATGAGATTGCCGAATTCGTGGAAAGCCCCAAAAATGTATAACCCTTTGGGCATGTTGTGTTCGGATCCAATAGCCCCAAAATGAGGTTGATGGGCACAAACACTCATCAACAGTGCCTATGAGGCACATCAGGCCGCCCTTGGGAGCTTGAACTCGTGAATCACTTGTTATTGGGCTTTTGGGCTAAAAGCGCGTTTCGAGATTTTTCGTCACGGGAAGAATCGGCGACTGATGTCAAAAAAAAGAGGGGAAATTGCGAAGCACTTGAAGTGTGTTGCGCCGTTAAGTTCTCGAAAAATGAGTGTATAATTTTGGCCTATCAGAGCTGTGGCACAGGCAACGCCGTAATTTGCGCCCGCGACAACGGCCGCCTGTGGTAAAATAATAGAAAAGAATCGCCGCAAGTGCAGGCCGATTGACAATCAATGCATCGATCCTTTGTCGTCGCGAATCTGTACAAAATCCATGGTTCCGCGACCGAGGCGTGCCTGGTTCTGCATCAGCCCCCTCTCCACGAGCGTTCCTCGCTCGGGGGACGCGAGTCATCAGAGATACTGCTTGGTGAGCTGAACCAGGCTAAGCCCAAGGCCACTCCGGGGTTGTGGGTGTGGGGTCACCAAAGGGGATACTGACGTACATACAACCTACACCGGCTGTAGGCCGGGCACACACCTCAAGGGGGTGTGGAGCTGTCACGGGGTGTGGGGGCGGGCTTGAGGTCGGCCCCCAGACCACATATGCTCGCATCGGCGGGGTTGGGCAGGTGACTCCAAGCGCCCTGCACACCAGTATGGACAAAGTCCAGCGCCGACTGAGCCCACCGCTGGTGACCGAGCGAACAGACCCGGGATAGGAAACATGGTCCCCATCGCTTAGTCACCCACGGGGAGGAAGGGAAGTGCATCATGCCTTCTTAGGCCCACACAGAGCCGTCACCTTCAAGTCCTTCTTGCGGCGCTTGAGAAAGGCGACGAAGCACTGGGTGTAGCGTGGCACGAACGCGAGCCCCGGCTCCCATGAGTCGTGTGTTTGTCCGAATCCCTCCCATTGCGTCTTGAACTCGTACTCCCCAGGTACATCTGGGGCTGGGCGGTACCCCACGATCTCCAAGGCGTTGTACTCGTGTTCCTCTGTGAACGGGTCATCGTCACCTACCTCCAGGTTGGCATAGTCGAACTGGACGTGCCTGCCTCTGGGGTCTGAAACGCGCAGCTTCATTTTGGAGTGATACCGGTCTCGGCACAGGCGCTCCCTGACCTTAGGGCTATATGTGTCCTCGCCAAGTTGTTTCTGCACCTCGGCGGGGGCGTAGTAGGTGGCCTGGCGGTGTTCACACAGCTTTGAGGGGCGCTCCAGCCACACGGTGTCACCAACCTTGTACTTGGCGACCGGCCCTGTTTCCTGATGGTGGCGGCGCTTCTCGTGCTCCTTCGTGAGCGCCTGGGTGACCTTCGCCGCCGTCTCCTCTGCATTGGCCAGGAAGTCCTCACAGACCAGTGCCTTCCCCGAGGTCGCCCACGGCAGACCTTGTTCGATACGGTCCCTCCAAAATTGGATCTGATGAGGTGAGTACCAGGAGGCAGTTGGCAGATCATGGTATGCCTGGATGGCATGCCACATGGTGGTCAGCCAGTTGCGACCAGGACGCTCCAGGTGCAGCTTCTTCAATTATTCAAAGAGCCGGCGTCTGGCGACCTCAGCTCGGCCATTGGACCGGCTGTGGTAGGCCACGGTCTCGGCGTGGCGCACACCCATCCACCGACACATAATGCGGAACCACGCACCGGTAACGTGACTCCCATTGTCACTGTAGATGGCCCTGGGCGTGCCGAACACCGTGAGCTAGTGGCTGATCATCTGGCGGGCAACAGCCTCTGCTGTCAGGCCCTTATCCCGTGCGGGCAACGCGACCAGGTGTCTGCTGTGGCGGTGCATGCAGAGGATGACGCAGTGGTAGATCTCTTTGCCGTGTCCGACGGGGGGCATGGCGAACTTGTGGATGGCCACACTCTCCACGGGGATGTCCGGCACGGGGGTCCAATCGGCCTTGCCAGCCTGCAATTGATTGGGCGGTTCGACCAGTTGGCACACCTGGCATGACCCACAGACTGACTTCAGTGTCTTTGCAGAGCCCAGGGGGGAACTCGAAGCGTCTCTCGGGATCCAGGCGCCCCTCCTCCAGCCCTGGGTGCAGCAGTCGTTGGTTGGGCCATTCCTGGACCATATGGTCCATGCGCGCCTCAGGGATGAGCATCTCGTCAAAGACAAAGAGCTTCCCGTCGTCGACACGGAGTCCTGCTGGCCACGCCAGCTCAGACTTGGGATTGGAGCTGGCTTCCCAGTGGGTATCCCAATACTCCGACTTGGCATAGTCCTCTTCCTAGTCTTCTGCCAGGCACGACTTTAGAGGGGCTCCCTTTGGGTTGAGGAGCCATGCCTCCGGAGCAACCTGCCTCTGGCGTGCCATTGAGGCCTCCCGCTTGATGAGGGCGACCGTCCGCTCCTCCGGGGAGTCCTCTGCCCTGTGGGCCATGACCAAGAAGGAATGAGTGTCTCCGCGCTCCAAGCGCTCCTCCAGCTCGATGATGCACTTGGCCTCGGCAGTCTTGGCTTTGTCCCCATGCATGGAGATGTCCGCCAGGCTCTTGGAGGCTGGGTATGCCCACCGGCCCACACATATTGCCACCGCGTTGAGCCGGCCCGGCACATACACTACTGCCAAGTCGAACTTCGCCAGCGTCTGGTGCCATCGGGCACGACGAGCGGCTGGACCCGACGGTGTTTGCACGTGCTCCTTGTGCCAGGACGGCAGTGACTGATGGTTGGTGCGCACCGTCACTGGCTGGAGTACAATGTGGCCCACCCACTTGCGCAGGGCGCACACGATGGCGTATGCTTCCTACTCCAGAGGCTTCCACGTCCGTAGTTGACCTGCGGCAAGCAAACGACTCCAGAACGCCACTTGCACATGGCTCCCATCCTCCTGGACCTGCTCCAGGACTGCACCAACGGCGTGGTCTGAGGCATTGGTCCAGAGCACGAACCCCTTGTCAGGATTCAGGAGATGCAGGCTGAGGAGCTTGAGCAGGGCAGCCTTCATGTCATGGAAGGCCTTCTCCGACTCCGGGGTCTAGGCTAGTCCCTTCTTGCTCCCCTTCTTGCCATCCTCACGGCCGACTTGCATCAGCTTGATCAGGGGGTCGCATGCTCAGCGGACATGTGCACGTACGTTGAGTAATAGTTGCAGAACCCGGGGAACGCCCTCATCTCAGTGATGTTCTTCAGTAGTTCCCAGTGGGCAAGGGACGCCAGCTTCCCCGGAATGAGGCGGCGGATCCCATGGCCCACAACCTGTCCAGGGAACTCCACCTCCGTGGCGAAGAGGACCGCTTTTCGGCGATTGCATGTCAGCTGGTGCTCGCGTAGGACGTCGAGGTCCTTGCAAAGATCGACAAAGTGGGCCTCAAACAGCTCTTCATCCGTCATCTGCGGCGTCCTGCCAGAGACAATGATGTTGTCCACGAAGGGGTCTGCGCAATCCAGGTGACGGAAAAGCTCCTCCGTCATGCACTGGAACTGGGGGTTGCCGTTCTTCACCCCCATGGGCATCCCTTTCCAGGGTATGAGCCCAAGGGGGCTCGGCATAGCCGGGGCGTCCTGAGAGCGCTTCAGAAGAGGCATCTGGTGATACCCATGCTGGAGGTCGAGGACGCTGAAGATCCGCGTCATTCTGGCCTTCCGGCTCTCCCGTTAGTCCTGTGATCGCAAATCACGCACTCATGTGCGGAAATGCCGGCCAAATTTCGAAAGCTAGTTACAAATTAGTTATTAAACGTTTTGGCGTTATCCCGCAGCGTTTCACTGGGAACGCCAGTGAAAAATACGCACTCTTCCAAAAAAAATTCCGCCAATTTGCACGCGTCTAAATCCTTGAGGTCAGCGGATGGGATGGCAGCCACCGAGCGCTCCACCCGCATACCCCACCTACCGCCAGGGGCCACCCCCCCCGTACCAGCCACCACCCCCGTACCAGGAACCGTATCCGTACCCCCCCGGCCACCATCCGATGGCCGAAGGGGCCCCCCGGGCCCAACCCCGCCAAGGACAGCCACTCGACCCATACCACCAGCCACTGCCGCCACCACACCCCTACGTGGCGGATCCATGGACGACGGGGGACCTCCCCCCCCCCCCAGTACCAGACAGCACCGCGCGAGGCCCCCCAGGGGCCGCCGACGCCTCCGGACTGGCCCGACTCGAGCGATGAGGCCCGGTCCCGCAAACGGCGGCGCTCCCGCTCCCCCCCCGCACGGCACACTCGCCCACGGCGCCCACACTCCCACCGCGCCTCAGTCACCCACTCGCGCCGCTCCCGCTCCCCCAGGTGCCACCACGACCCCCCGGGACCCCGCTCCCGTCGCTCCCGCTCCCCAGGGCACCACCACGAGCGCCACCGCCGCCCCATGTCCCCCTCCCCCTCCCCCCACCGGCCAAACAAGACCCCCACCCCCAGCCCCCGCCACCACCACTACCGCTCCCCCCGACGCAGCCAGACACGCCACTGCCGCCCCATGTCCACTTCCCCCTCCCCCCACACGCCCCGCCAGGCTCCCCGTTCCCCCCGCCACCCGTACCCATCCACCACCCCCAGCCCCCGCCACCACCACTCCCGCTCCCCCGGACGCCACCGAGCGCGCCACCGCCGCCCCATGTCCACCTCCCCCTCCCGCTCCCCCCTCCGCCCGTACCCGTCCTCCATCCCCAGCCCCCGCCGCCGCCGCTCCCGCTCCCCCAGGCACCGCCACCCCCGCCACCACCGCAGGTCCACGTCCTCCCCCCGCCGCACCACGACCACGGGCACGGACCCCTCCCCCCCCCCGGGCCCCCGCCCACCTCGCCTGGTGGTCTCCCCCCGCTCTGCAGGAGCTCCGCCGCTGGGTGAAGTGGGCCGGAGGAGCGGGAAGGCACGAAGGGGTGCACATGGTGCATACCTTCGAGGAGGTGCGCACCCGCACCCCCGCGAACTCCAACGGGGCCGCCCCGGAGGCCATCATGCCGCAAGCGGCATGGGAGTCCCTCCTCCGGGATGCGGTCCAGGGCCTCCGCCCCCCCTACACCCCCCAAGCCCTCCGCCAGTGGCTCCAGGCCACCCACCCCCAGGCCTTGGCCGCCGGCGCCCCCTCCCCACCCCGCCCCTCCCGCCACCACCACACCAGGAAGGGGCAGGACAAGGGCAAGGGAAGGGCAAGGGGCACCAAGGAGCACTCAGGCAAGAGGGCACGGAAGGGCCCCAAGTGAGGGCAGGCACTCGCAGGGACAGGACGCCGGAAGCGACACCACATGGGGGCAAGAAACCACCCAAGAACCAGGAAGGGGCGGGAGCAGGGACCAAGACACGGAGGAAAAGGGCACCACAGCAGGCACCACGACCCACACCCAGGAAGGGCACACCACGACGGGGGGACCAGCGCCGCCCCAGCCCCACCAAACACCCCAACACACACCAGCGAAGCAAACATCGGACGCCATGCGGATCAGACCAGCGCACGCCCACCGGCCACCGGAAACCACACGGAGAATGAAGGGCACACCTAAACGGGGAGAACGGGCCACACCCACAGAGGAACCAGCAGGGAACACCGCCGCACGGCGCACCACCACGCCCTCACCGCCAGGCGACAACCCCGGCCACCACAAAGGCCACCTCACAGGCACCGGAAGAGGACGAAGGCACGGCCGCGGTACCCACGACTAGGGACCGAAACCCCCAGAGGACACGGGACCAAGGCACAGGCCCCCAGGGAGGGCAACCCCACGGACCGTCACGCGAACGACCTACCCGACCCAACAGCCCGAGCGGCACGCCCAAGCCCCCACAGCACGGACCAAGCGAGCCACCCACACCTAACCGCACCCCCCAGCCACCAGCCAGCCACACTCTGGCCCGCACTCCGCACCATGACACAGGCCAGGCTGACCTCCACTGACCCACCGCGGCACCACGCGAGACGACGGCACACCGCACCACAGCGCGCCACAGTGCAACGCGCCACAGCACGACGCGACGCGACGCGGCACAGAGCGGCACAGCACGACACAACTGACCCTAACCTGAGGGACTAACCAAAGCCAGCCACCGCACACCCTTGGGGGGGCCGCGCCAGCAAGCCACACACCAGCACCACAGGCCACACACGGGGCCACAGGGCGCCTGGCGACAACGGTGGCGGACCACCCAGAAGATTACAGCCGGCACCGCAGAGGGGAAAGGACGCGAACAACCCCAGCCCCCTAACCCAAAACCACAAGCAGCCGCCTGGCGCAGCCGCCCAGCCGGCAGAGCCAGGACCTAACCCGGCAAGAAGGGGTGCCGAGCCCACCGTGTACATAGCCCATCCGACCCATGGGGCCGGAACGCGGCCACAGAGAACGCAACTGAAGACAGCAGCCCGGAAGACAACACTGAATGCAGGCCAGTGCGTGCGCCAGCCCAGGGAAGGCAGGGGGAGGAACAGGCAAGCCCCCCCCCCCGAAAAAAAAAAATGGAGGGGGGAGGGGGAAAAGGCACGAAAACAGCCCACAGCCGCCAAACCGACCGCCAACACCACCACAGGCGGCCAAACCCCCCCCCAGAAGGCACCAAAGACTGGACCCCCACAGCGGCACAGGGGGACCACCCACCCAAAACCGGCAACACCAAGCCAGTAAAAAAAAAGGAAGAGAGCCACCAGCCCAGCCCGAAAGAAAGGGGATGGAGGGACAGGGACCACAAAGCCCGGGACAGAAAAAAAAAAAAGAAAAAACCAAAGCGCAAAAAACACACCCCGACAACCCAGCCAAGAAGGGCTGGGCACAGCCGAGACCCGGGCCCAGCACACACGCCCACACCGCACGCCGGAACCGGAAACGGCGGGGGGCAAGCGGGGCGCGCACGAAACCACACAGGTCCCAAAAGCAGGCCGAAACCGAAGCCCAACCACAAACACCACAAACAGCCGGCACTAGAGGGACAACACCACAAACCGTGCCCAAACACACCCACCCAAGACCCCAGCCAGGACTGGCGGGGTTAACAAAACCCACACCCAACCGCCAACCGGACCCAAACACAAACGCCACACAACAGTAGGAAACCCAGTGCCCACAGCCCGGGCACAGAGGCAGCCCGTGCCATGCAGGTGACCCGGACAAACGAGATCCGGAGACCGGGGGTAAGGCCGCATCCTAAGGCCTGCGCTGCTTTGGGACTCGAGGCGGAGCGTGCGACACCCAAGCGCCTCGGAACCCTAGTACCAAGAGCGTGCATGCACGCCTTGGAAACGGGATACGCCAGGAAGTCCGGTGCACCCCTAGGGTTCCTTCCAAAGGAGGGGACGTGCGCAAGCACGGGGGCACACCCTCCCGGCGAGACAAGCATGTCACGCCGGCGGCGATCAGCCCTCCCGGCGTTGCCCGGGGCCGCTTAGTTTGGGGCCAACAGTCAGGTCTAGCGGGAAGTAAGCCGCCTCCCCTCTTCACGCGCGGAGCCTCTTCCTGTTCGTCACAGGGGCGACGCCAGGGGGAACCATGAAGCGCCTCTCTACGACCGAGTGCACCTACCTACCTACCTACCTCCGTCATCTGCGGCGTCCTGCCAGAGGCAATGATGTTGTGCACGAAGGGGTCTGCGCAATCCAGGTGACGGAAAAGCTCCTCCGTCATGCACTGGAACTGGGGGTTGCCGTTCTTCACCCCCATGGGCATCACTTTCCAGGGTATGAGCCGAAGGGGGCTCGGCATAGCCGGGGCGTCCTGAGAGCGCTTCAGAAGAGGCATCTGGTGATACCCATGCTGGAGGTCGAGGACGCTGAAGATCCGCGTCATTCCGGCCTTCCGGCTCTCCCGTTAGTCCTGTGATCGCAGATCACGCACTCATGTGCGGAAATGCCGGCCAAATTTCGAAAGGTAGTTACAAATTAGTTATTAAACGTTTTGGCGTTATCCCGCAGGGTTTCACTGGGAACGCCAGTGAAAAATACGCACTCTTCCAAAAAACATTCCGCAAATTTGCACGCGTCTAAATCCTTGAGGTCAGCGGGTATGGCTATAACATAGCCAGTTGCCCAGTCAACAATGACGAAGCATCAGTCCACAGTGTAATCTTTGCGCACCTGGCACGTTGGGAGATGGACAATGTCCATTGGCACTGAGGCAACCAGATATTTGGGGATGGGATAGTAGTGCCGTGTTTCAGGGTGCAAACTACATCGTGGCTTACATGTCTGACATGTATCACAGCGCTGGATCACGTTCTCCACGAGCTCGCATAGCTTTGTGTGAGAGTATCCATGAAACTTGTAGCGCCTCTGCAAGAGCTCCAGCGTTTTTTCCACCCCTGGATGACTGTAGGAGTGCACCCCTTGTATGACCTTAGAGGCCACCCCCTTGGGTACACTCACATAATGGTGCTCAATGAGCTGCCTGCGGGCGCCAATGTGACGGCCTGCGTGCCGGTGCTCTGCAATGCCAGTCCTAGCGGCTGCTTTCTCCCCTTTCAGGGCAGGGTCAGCCTCGCAGTGTGGGGCCCAATCTTGGAAAAGAAATTCTGTTCGAGGAGACATCATAAGGGTGCCTTTGTCAGGCATATCCGCCTTCTTCTTGCGCCCAGCTCTACACCATGCTTGCATGGCGTGGTAGCCTTGTACACTCGTGGCGGGCTCACATTGAGGGCTGGCATTCTCATATATTATGCTGTAAGTGTGCGCAACATAGCTGCACTGAGCACATCCAGTAAGAAAGAGTCACAGCCATGTCTTTCTTGGAGGGCTTGATCCAGGCCAAGCCCCCCTTGAAACCCTTTTGTTGATGCTAAGACTAACTTAAGTGTTTTTATCACTCTTTTGAAGCTTTTAGTACACTTTCTCAAAGTAACTAGGGTTATAACCCTAGCCCCCCGTGAAGTTCACCCCTACCACTCAACTGAGGGGAGCTAGGTATCTTCCTTCATGGAGGATATACCGAAATGAAAGAGGCATTTCATGCTTTGGGCCTTGGAGGTTAAGCCTAGTGATCTCCCACCCCAAGACCCCTGTACTCAATTGTCTCTACCACATATTATGGTTCTACGTTTCAACTGTTTCCGAATTCAGTTGCTTGGCCAAATGATGATCTGTGTCTGGCCTAACACCTATGCCCCACATTTCTAACCAGCTCCATTTCATCCAAAAGAGTGCACATGAAGTGCTTGATGCTAACCTGGAGGCTAGAGTTAGGCCAGCTTTCGCATAAAATTTTTTGTACTATTCATTTGTGTTTGAATCTTTGTATTTAAACCTGCTTTGTCTATCTGCAGCCCTTCTGTGTTACACTGGATTTCAAACTATTCATTGATTCGATCCACATCCTGTTCTTGCTCTACTTGCTCCTTTGGTTTTCGGATTTCACCATCACAAAACTGCAGGATTTCATCAAAATCTATAGGGCACTAATCAAGGACATCTTTCCGGTAGCAGAGGCAAACCCTGAGAACCTTTCGAACCGACTCTGAGCAGAAGCACAAGAAAAGCACACTGAAAAGCACATTGAACATGTCCACTCAACTGTCCTCCCGAACTTGGCCGATCAGAAGTGTACAAGTACAACATGGCAGTGTGACCTACCCAAAGAGTGAACCGCCACTCAGAGCAGCATCTGGGTCTCAGGAAGATCCAGAGCACAGAAGGGCGAAACTAAATCCGCCCAGAACAACCCCATTAATCATGGAAACTTTAGCGGCCCATGGTGGGGACAGCCTGCAAAGGCTCCGCAGGCGTGTGGAAGCTTCCATCGCCCGGTCGGCTTGTCCGGCCTTCTCTTGTACCGTACTTGGAGTCTGTCCTGAAGAACAAGAGGACCCACGAAGGAAGATGGACGATTTCATGCTCCAGGAGAAGTACCACAAGTCCACCGTAGGAGAAGATGGAGAAATACCTCTTGATGCCCTCGGGTCGCCGCCCCAAACTGAGATGGGCTCCTTCCTTTATTCTGAGCGATCTACAGACATGGAGGACACAGTATCACTACCAAGACGACCAAGAGTACACGAGCACCCGAGAGCATGGCATCCAGACCTGCCGATAATGAATTCTCGTCGCCCAGAGCCCACCCACGGGGCTCTGGATGGTACGGCCGAACTTTTGCCCAAACCTCTATCCGGATCTGAAGACCCGGATGTGACAGCTCTGTCGGAGGCTGTCAAGGCTAAATTGGGTATCACTGAACCCTTACCCAAGCCAGCCCTACTCTCATCTTCACCCGGATTGAGCACGTTGGCTGATGATCTCAAAAGATCAAGGGTGTCCAGGTTGCTACCCAAGGTCACTTGCCCCAGCCCTTTTCATCCTCGCGCCACGACAGTCCCAATTGCTGAACTACAGGACGTGCCGGTGACAGAGACTGAGAAAAGAGGGCTGTCAGCCCTGGCACCTCTTGCCGGCGTATCTTCTTCTCCTTCTGGCCTAACCCAGGGGGGTGGGAAGATGGGCAGACCTACTGCCCAGGCGAACATCCAGCTAGAACTGCCGGAGTTCGACCCGAAAAATCTGCCTGAATGGGCAGAAGAATTTCCTGAGTTTCTTTTGCTCACTGGCCAATCCCATGTGGATGTGGCCACCAAATGCTCCTTGCTGAACCGCTCCTGCAAAAAGAAAATTTTGCAAAAACAGGTGAAACTGATTTTGAAAACCTGTTCAACCTGGGTAGAGGTCCTCCAAAGATTGGAGAAAACATTCCCAGTCTATGAGACTGACCCCAGTGTGCGCACACAGATAGAGGAGCTACCTATGCTCCCTGAGTTTCCTTCCGCTGCGCGAGTCGCTGAATATGTGTGCGACTTGGAGTATCTGTTTTCACGGATGAATGTGGGCTCCTATGGAGCCACTGAGCCCCATCTGTGGCTCCTGAGTAAGATCCCCCGACGTACGTGGGATGACTGTCGCGCTACCTTTGAGAGGAAAAGCAGGACCCACTCGTACGACAGAGTGGTGGACCTGCTGATTGAGTTGGCTCTTGAGAGGGAGAATGACTCCCACATGGAGAAATTCCTCAAGAAGCACTTGGGCCGAGGTGGTACCCCTACCCCCTAACGTGGCGAAGGGAAAGGGCCTGAAAATCCCACTAACGCCAACCAGGGAGGCGGTAAGGGGAAGGGTAAGCTCTTTGCCATGAATGAGGTTAAACCTGATGCAGGTACACCCCCTCTGTTTGACTGTAAGCCTGTCAATGACAAGGAAGACCCTTGTCATGCCCCTGACTGCGACCACCGCAGTAGCTGTATGCTGCAGATGAAACGACAGCAGCATTGTAAGGATGGGAAGACTGTGACCCATCAGGATCATTTCAGGTGTACCATCACCTGTGGCCATTGTGGCAAACATCGCCACTACGAAGACGAATGCCACATCAAGAAACGCGAGAGTGATAAACTCAAGCGGCAGGAGGCTGAACGCCAGAAGACCGAAACACCCACCAGAAATACCCGGAATGAGGATAAAGGTGGTAAACGAGGTGGCAAGGGGGGTGGCAAAGTTGGATCCCATAATCCCCAGAGGCGCTCATCAGCGCCCGCTGCTATGCCCCCTCGTGCCGCAGGTGACCCGAAGAAGCGCCCACAGGGGGATAACGCTTCCCCTGAGGGGAATAACTCCAAGAAGAGGCGACTGGCCTGGATGGCCACGTCCCTCATGGCTGCAGGGGTGGATGTCAAGTTTTCTGATGAGGAGTAGGGGGGCAGCTCCGAAGAGGAGGACTTCGTTTTCTGGATCCTCATGAAAATCGGGGATCAAGTTTTTCGAGAGGTGCTTGACACCGGTGCAACACTTTCCATAGTGGCCCGGCGCCTGCTGAAAACATTCAAGAAAAAAAAGACTGTGGCAATAAGAATAGGCAATGGGCGTAGCATCCATTCCTTGGGGGGGTCGATGTGACTATATGCCTAGGCGACGAAACTGTGACCCAACACTGCAGAGTGCTGGACACCGACGCCTTTGACATTGTCATTGGTACCGACTTCCTACGAAGAAAGCCCCAGGTAAAAATTCTGTCTCTCCAGCGCCGCTATTCTTTGCACTGCGACTTTGGCAGTGGGCTCTTCTCTGTACCTTTGGAGCTGTCAGGAGGAAAAGAGTCTGGGCTGCGCTACGCATCCAAGACTAACTATTGTACTAAAAACTACCAATTGGCCCGTCATGTTCTTGAAAATGGACTGGCAACCCTTCAGGTAAACCTGGATGAGATCCAGGTGGAATTGTGTGCGAGCCAACAACAGCACATCATGCAGTTGTACTGCTCGAAACAATTAAACAACGCTTTCCGTTTCTTCTGGAAAGCTATGGGCCTAGCTTATGCTAACCCTCCTTTCTCCCTGCTCGCGAAGGTTCTGACCAAAATCGCTTATGAGGGAGGAAGGGTTGTCATGTGCACCCCTGACTGGGGCTGCTCTGGTGAACACGCTTACTGGCGCCGTATGCTAGATTGAATGACCGTGGGAAGAGTGCAACTCCCCGACGGTCCCATCTATGTGCCTGAGGACTCAGACACAGCTATGCAGGTCCCTGAGTGGGCCAGGTTCTTATCCATCGTTGATGGTTCTCTGAATCCTGTACTCCTGTGTGACCTAGACCAGGTGCTACTGAAAGACGTCATGGCCGAAAATCGTGCCCTGACCCTTTCTGATCTCAAAAATCAATCTCCTGAGCACCTATCTGCCACACTTACAGGGTGTGAATCTCTGGATGGCTGTCTGGAACCCGCAGCTGTTAAGGAGGATGCTGACGACCAACTGTCTGAGATCGCCAGCACTCTCCCTCCTGTTGATCCCAGCTGTGTTGACCTAAGACACAGTGCCTTCCTAGCCCAGCTGTTGCTGCAGGAGGTAGATTTAGAGTCGACCTCAGAATCCGCTTCCCCTGTTGGGAGGCAAGTGCTACACATGCAGCCTATGCACACAGGTGAACCCGTGGCCCGGAGTTGTGATGCTCTGGCGCGGCCTGCTTCTAATAACATGCCACGTTCTGAGCATGACACTCAGGAACTCCGGCGGCTGTTGTACCTGAAGGCCAAAGGTATTGAGCGCCAAGAGCGGCTGCCATACCTCGAACAGACCTGGAAATCCTCCATCTGGTCGGAGGAGGACGATGATTCCTATACGCTGCCTGATCCTGAGATACCGCTAGTGTATTCTCTGCACTATGGGCAGCAATATTCCCCTGAGTGGGACGATGGTTCTGTGCCTGCTGAAACTGCTGATCGGCAGAGAAAGAAAGAACATAGAAAGAGCAACCTCCATGCTGAGGGGGATTTCCTGCAGAAACTCGAGAGTCTTAACCTTGACCCCCGACTGAAGAAACTGCTGATAACCTATGAGGAGGTGTTCAGCGCCTTGCCGCCTCCCCTCACTTGTAAAAAACTGGACCAGATGGACCTGAAACTGAAACCTGAATTTGAAAAGACGCGAGTGGGGCGTCATCCCTATCCTGCTCCACAGGAACAGGTTGAAGAAATCGAGCGCCAGATCCAGGAATGTATTGATGCTGGCCTCGTTGAAGAATATAAGAAGGGGGACTACCCCCATCACTGCAGTCCCTGTTTCCTGGTTGCTAAACCAGGGTCGACTGCCCTACGACTGGTTGTTGACTATGGTGACGTCAACAAGAAAGCCCAGAACCACTCAGGGAGTATTCCTAACATGGGAATTACCCTGGAGCGTATTGCCAAATGCAGGTACAAGACCAAAATGGACAAACGCTCTGGTTTCTGGCAGGTGGACCTAACCGCCGCAGCTCAGGAGCTGCTGGCTTTTATAACCCCTAAGGGCCGTGACTTTAAGTGGAAGGATATGCCTTTCGGGGTGGCTAATGCCCCAGCGCTCTTCCAGGAGCCAATGAACAACATTTTGTACATACTGAGGCGCAGGCCTCTATTACAGGAGTTGATTTCTCCGGCTGCATAAATGGAGGCCCACATCGACGACGTGAGTTTGGGCACTAATACTCACGAGGACCATATCCTTCTCCTCCGTGAATTTTTCATTGTTTGTCAAGAAAACCATCTCCAAATCAAACTCGAAAAGTGTGAGTTTATGAAAGAGGAGATGGAATATTTGGGTTTCGACGTGGGGTATGGCTGATGGAAACCAGCCGCGTCTAAGATGCAGCCCCTACAGGACATGCAGATTCGCGATGCCCCTAAGAAGGGTCTACACGACGTGAGGAGTTTTGTTAGGGCCTGTAATTTCTTTCGGCGGCACATCCACAATTTTAGCTACTCCTCTGCCCCCCTCACTGACCTAATGAAGAAAACTACTCCCTGGAGGTGGACCGCCAGAGAGGAGGAATGTTTCCTGGAGTTGAAGAAGGAAATTGCCTCCTCCAACTGCCTGGGAGTGCCCCGCCCTAAGGGCGAGATGGTCCTGATCACTGATGCCAGTGATGTAGGGGGGGGTGGAACGATCTACCAATGGCAGGAGCTTAACCCAGCTGAACTAACCCACTGCCATTATCGTACTAGTCCACTGAACCGTGATGGCTCGTTGAAGCATGACTATCCTACCAGTGAGTGGCGGCTGGTGCCACTGGGACACTGGAATTTGAAATGGAATCAAGCGCGTTCCAATTACAGCACCTATGACCAAGAGCTCCTGGCCGGTATGTTGGTGCTTTCGTCACAATCCCGACTCCTGGGATCTAACCCTATTGTCTGGCTATGTGACCAGGAACCTGTAAAGCCTTTACAGAAGGGCCCACCACCAGAGAAAGCAAAAGTAAAGCGGTGGTGGACTTACCTGAGCCAGTTCAGGCTGACGATTCATCATATCCCCGGTATAAAAAATGAACTGTCTGATTATATATCGCGCAATAACTTCGACGCGCTTATAGGTGAGAGCTCTGAGGCGCTCGCCAAAGAGGCTTTCCAGCGTATGGATGTCCAAGTTGACCTGTCCATGCGCACTGCTGGAATCCCGGAGGGTTGGAGTCTAACCGACTATCAGTCAGAGTATACAGAAATTCTCCAAACCCTCAGCACTGGTCTCCAACCCCGTGTCATTGACGGGCAGCAGTGGTATAAAAACAATCAGTACCTCTTCTACGAGGACCGAATTGTTGTGCCTGAGGGACGGCTGGATGGGTGCCTACAGTGGTCCCATCTCAGTTCTGGTCACACTGGCGCTAATCGCTCAGTGTACTTCTTTCGTGAGTGTTTCTACTCTGGTCTAACCCTGACTGAACTGAGATCCCGTATGCAGACCCTTGTTGATGCTTGTGGCTGTCATGCCAGCAAGCAGAGCGACAGTAGGGATAGGGGACTGATCTCCAGCTTACCCATAGCCCATTGTACTAACTCTCTCCTCTACGTGGATTTCATCCACCACCTACCCCACTTCGGCGGCTATGATAGTTGCCTAGTGGTCACCTCTGGCCTATCTCGCTTCACCCGTGTGTTCCCTTGCAATAAGAAAATCACAGGTGAGCAGACTGTGAAAATGTTGGTCGAACAATGGTTCGAACCCTATGGAGCACCTGAGAAGGTGCACTCTGATGAAGACGTACGCATCCGCAGTGACATTGGGTGGTACAAACGAGTGCTAAATGCCCTCAACGTGATGGTAACCACAGGTGTGCCCTATACCCACACGTCTAACCCTCTCTGTGAGAGACAGAACTGTGTCGTGGAGCAAAACCTAAGAATCCTGATGAAACAGGAGCGTACTAAGGACTGGGTACGCCTAGTGCCCTGGGCAGTGCTGACCATGAACTCACAGCGGAGCTCTTCTACGGGTTTCACCCCCCACCAACTGTTCCATGGAGGACGACCTGCTTGGTTCTTCAAAACCCCCTTTCCTGAGGACTTCAAGAGCCCTGTGGGAGATTGGCTGGAACACAAGCTGACAAGCAGTCTCTGGCTAACCAGGCTGGGACTAACCTGAGACACATTCCTGATCGTGAACTGAGCCGACAGAACCGCCTACGGCGACCTGCCAGCTTCAAGGTTGGTGACCTTGTTTTGGTTCACCATTCACGCCTACCCTCCTGGCCACGTAACTGCCTACAGGACCCTTATTTTGGGCCGTATTGTATCATCAGGATAGATGGATCCAGGATCCATGTCAGGTGCAGTCCACGTCTAGGTGGTGAACGCTGTATGCACCTAAACAGCTGAGGCACTATCACTCCCCTGACGATCTGTCCTTGGATGAGTGGCGCCTCAGCGACAGTGAGGTCAGGCGTATAGACCTAGAGAACGCTGCCAGTCCAGGGGAGGCAGACGAACTCCAAGAGATGACTGCTGATGAGATGGTAGTCGATGGTTACTACGTGGTTGCAGGTATTGCTCGCCACGAGTATAAACAGGGCTGTGGGATGGCTATGGGTTGTCTGAGGCGACCTTGGAACCTATGTCAGCCTTCATACAACCAGATGGGAGTATCGACTCCATCTTCCGCTCCTATCTCGTTGAAAACAACGAGGGGCAGCTACTAACCCATGCTGAGACTCTGTCCCAGCGTAAAAAGAAAAACTAATTTCCCTGTGTCAGTCTACTGACTGTGTTCTAACCTCACAGGTGCACTGAGCACTTGTGTGCAGACGTGCCTGTGTATGGGTGTAAGAGCAGTCGTCCCAGTTCCCCCGCATTGCATCGCAGGACAGGACCGTTATCCTCCCGTGACAACGAGTCCCTGGCCGAAGGCCATTGGTTTTTCACAGACCACTGCTTACTGAACACTGCACTGACCCTGTCTGTGCCCTGCAGTCCCATGCCTATGGTTTCCAGCGTGGACCAGGTGGCCGCTTATCAGGTTTGCCGCCACCCAGCGAGTCTATGCCTTGTTGACCATGTGTTGCATGGGGACTGCCCTGATGTAATGACCTGAGGGAGCCAACGAAGAACGGTGGCTTACTACACCAGGGGGGAATGACAAGCAAGGTGTTATGAGGCAAGGTGTGCCTTCCCTCCTTGGGGACAAGCAAGTTCACAGTTAGGACCTCTGACTGGTCCGGACCCATGAGGTTCTACCCTTCCTTACAGGGTTTACCTTACCCCTAAGTGTGCTACGTATGTCTGTGTGTGTCTCACTTCACTCCCGGGCGTGGCTCCTGAATCAACAGGTATCGCTGATGTCGGACTGAAGGTCCTAGTCAGTTACTCCCACCACTCCCATGGCGCCCAATGTCTGTGCTGGCGCCTATCCATGGGGGAAGACGGAAAAAGCCCTACCTACTAGAGTGGAGGGGTGGCCAGGTGTGCTAAGGGCATACAAAACGCCCATTTTTGCTAAAGGCCAAAAGCTAATGCACTCCCCTGCCCACGTGGAAAAGCACGCGGGACAGGAGACACCACTACACTACACTCACTAACGCCAGCACCGGCCTTCGAACGCAGGGTGAGCACTCATCACCTGCACTCAACTCCTGCCAGGCCTGCTGACCCGAACACCTACACACGCCACTTGGTGGTGCTGTCAAAGGAGTCACGGGTCCTACTGACGCTCATGTGAGAAAGCAAGAGAACACAGCGCTACTAAGCGGCTGTGGCCTAACAGGGACGCCACTACGCGTTTCCCTGTCAGGGCTTAGAGGGAGGGAGTGCTCAGCGTGCGTGCGAAGCGTGGATGGTGATGAAGTCGGACTGCACTCACCACTCCTGGTTGAGTTGCAGTTGTTTGTTTATTGTGATCCGCGCAGCATAGTTTAGCGCTGCCCAAGTGGGACTGCACCAATCACCCTTACCTTCCCACCTGAAGAGCAAGGGCGGATGCAGGAGCGTGTGCAGCGGAGGAACCAAGACAGACTCCGCGTGTTATACGCTTCTCAGTCTGCCCTATAATACGCTGTCTACAAACGCCCCTATCAAGCAAGCAAGCTTACGAAGCTCCACCCGTTCTCTTATAGAACGTGGGGTGGAGCCCCTGGGTAACCTAAACAAGGTTTACCGTGCGCACTTCGCGTGGCCTACCCTTTGATGCGTCATATGCATGCACGGGTATGTACAATCTCTGCATTTTCTGTTCTTCTTACCTAATTTAACTCAACATAACCAATCACAAGCGTGACTCAACTAGGAGGTGAGCTCCTCCTGGGATTACCTATTTTACTCACCACGCATCATGTGAATGCCGAGGAAAACAGGAGCGCAAAAGCAACCCTACGCGCTTAAACAAACCTACGGCGAATTATAAACCACCCTAAGCGATTAATGCACTGTGTGTCATGCATGCTTCCCTTGTCTTGTTTCCTGCAGAAAGCGGTGAGAGAGTGGCGCACTGCACAGCGGGAAAACAAGCCTAAGCGTTTTAAGCAACCCTACTTTAGCGCTACGGCAACACAAACACAAGCAAGCACTTTCTTTTCTTACCTGTGAAGAGAGAACAAGGGTGAATTGGGGTACAGGGAAAGCGCCACAGCGTGTGAATGCCTCAATTAGGCACATGCATCGCGAGCACACCGCATATTCTAACCCTACGTGCGCGCTGCGCGCTGCATTCGCATCACATACCTTTCATTTCTGTTTTGACCTGTGCAGAGCAAGAGAGAGGAGCACCCGAACCCCCAACGAACACAGTGTTGACCACCCTAACGTTTTAACGAAGCAACCAAAGCGAACGCAATGCATGCGTGTGAAATGACACTGGCATACCTGAGAAGTGGGTTATCCACCTGCTCTGTGGTGTAGGTTGAGTTTGAATACTTTTCCCTAAAGTTTATAACAATTTTGATGCAACTACGCAAAAACTTCCTTTAGAACTTTAAAAACTGTGGCATGTACCTTCTTTTTCAAGACCCCTTTACGCTTGCGCAACCCTGTTTTTGAAGTCTGCTTCTGTTGCGCTTGTCTGCGACTTTGAGGTCTGGTACAAAAATGACGATTTCTCGCGTGAGTTCGTCAATTTTTAGCGATTCAACTTCTTAAATCGATATACCCTTCGCTCAACCACAGCATTCACTCCCTGTTGGTTACATTTTCTGATTTTATCAGCTCCTGGAGGTTTGTGTCCTGCATTGGGAGTATTGCTCCGCCCTGGCCCTTGGTCAGGACGTTTACTAAAGTGCTGTTTATGCAGCGATAGCCGTCCGCATTAGAGCGTTCGACTGTACGCTAGTGAGTAAGCATGTATGCTCTAGGGAGGGAGTCCTGGGTTCAAACCCCACTACCCCCAATTTTTTACCAAACGTTTTTGTCGCACGCTGGCGACTTTTGAGGAATGCCCCATCGAAGCAACATCATTCACGGTACATTACACTGTTTTTCATGGGTACCTACAGTGTGATAAGCTTCTATGAACTAACGAGAATGTTTTTGGTAGGTTTAATACATTTTCTGAGGTAATTTTGGGAATATTTGAGCCTTTTTCCTTGGTCCTACTAGCTTAGCTAACTAGTACACCAGGCAGGAGTAACAAAGAGTCACTGCCATGTCTTTCTTGGAGGGCTTGATCCAGGCCAAGCCCCCCTTAAAATCCTTTTGTTGATGCTAAGACTAACTTAAGTGTTTTTATCACTCTTTTGAAGCTTTTAGTACACTTTCTCAAAGTAACTAGGGTTATAACCCTAGCCCCCCATGAAGTTCACCCCTACCACTCAACTGAGCGGAGGTATCTTCCTTCATGGAGAATATACCGAAATAAAATAGGCATTTCATGCTTTAGGCCTTGGAGGTTAAGCCTAGTGGTCTCCCACCCCAAGGCCCCTATGCTCAATTGTCTGTACCACTCTTTGTGGTTCTACGTTTCAACTGTTTCTGAATTCAGTTGCTTGGCCAAGTCAGAATCTGTGTCTGGCCTAACACCTATGCCCCACATTCCTAACCAGCTCCATTTCATCCAAAAGAGTGCACATGAAGTGCTTGATACTAACCTGGAGGCTAGAGTCAGGCCAGTCTTCACATAAACCCTTTTGTACTATTCATTTGTGATTGAATCTTTGTATTTACACCTGCTTTGTCTATCTGCAGCCCTTCTGTGTTACACTGGACTTCAAACTATTCATTGTTTCGATCCACATCCTGTTCTTGCTCTACTTGCTCCTTTTCGTTCGGGATTTCACCATCAAAAACCTGCAGGATTTCATCAAAGTCTATAGGGCACCAATCAAGGACATCCTTCTCATCCCAACGGTCAGCGGGGAGGGTGTGGTGCATCAGAGCGGCCGCGCCCTGGTACCAGCACTGCATGTCCATGTACACCCTGGCCTGGCGGCGCTTGGCCCTCGAGTGCAACCTGAGGGTGTCTGGGGCATTTTGTGCGTATTTGCATGCCTCATGGCGCACAATGCCAACCTCACCCGACACCGTGTGTGCCAGTTGGCGTACTGTAGAAAGCTGGGGCCCGTTGGCAGAGCATTCACAAAAGCTTGCTGTCTCCAGGCCGTTTTCGCCTGCTGCGTGACCTGCCCGTTCATACATAACTCGGAGGCCCCAAAACTGCAACCAACAGGCCTCAAGGCCGCACGCCATTGCTTTACTGCACCTCCCAGGCCTTGCCTTGTGCTTGGCAATGTGCAATTCACTTCCACCCCCTTGACCTGTACTCGGTCGGTACTAAGGTCCAAGTGCATCAACCGCTCTCCATCCGGGATCTTCCATGTGCGAGGTGGTAAAGGCGTATGGTGAGGCTTATGGTCCCCGGTAGGGGCTAACCCTGCAAGCTCTGTGTCAACCCATTGCGCAGTTTACCGCTCTGATTTCTCCATGCCTGCTTGGTCGGCATCGCTCCCATGCAGATTGGTGTCAGGGTTGGCCGGATAAGCGGGATATGCTCACCTGGAGAGCACATCTGCCGCCCTGTTGTCTTCCCCAATTGATGTAGACAATCTTCAGGCAACCTTTGCCAGAACCTGGTGCCAACAGGACTGCCGACCCACGGGACCGCCCTTGCAGTCAAAGTTCCCTTTGACCCAGGACTCCAAACGTTTGTGGTCCGTGCGGCATTTGATTTTCACCCCCGTCTGCAACCAGCTCCTAAACTTGTACAACGTGGCAACAATGCCATACATCTCCTGATTCGAAATGTGCCAGTTCAACTGGCCAGTTTTGTGGTAGGACCCGTCAGGCGTTCTGGTCCTGGTGTCCTGTAACGTTCTGGAAAAAAATGCCACTGGGCGGAGATTGTCGTTGTCATCCTGCTGCTCCAGTGTACCCCCCAATGCATAGGTACTGGAATCAACAGTTATCCACCAGTCCTTGCTGAGATCAGCAAACTGGAGTATCACCTCTTTTTATAAGCATTGCTTCAGTTCCTCAAATGTCTCTTTCATTTTGGTGTCTAGTAGATTTTCCCCTGGAGTTTGTAATGCTGTACCATTTCCACCTGGCTCATATTGGAAACATCGGCTGTGCGGTGGGTACCAGTACCCGGAAGCAAATCAGTTTGCCGCTGGTACCTTTGGGCCATCTTTTGGGCCTTTGTGATGCACATGCACTGTAGGGCAACTTGCAGTGGGGCAGCCATGCGCGCATAGTCATGGATATACACACTGTACCACTGTGTAAATCCAAGGAGTCCCTTAAGGTGGGTAGGGGTGGTAATATCCTCCCACCGCCATCGTTCAATGGCTGCCACCTTCTCGGGGTGCCTGTGTCGTCCCCCTGGTGTGAGTATGTGCCCGCAAAATTTAACGCGGGTGACAAACATCTTGCACTTTTTGGGCTTCAGGGAGAGTTTGTAGGATGCCAAAATTTCAAACAACTCCGGCAGCTGACTTTCATGGGCCTCTATACAGAGCCGACTATGTTTGTCGCTTCTCTCCAAATTGTCCCGGTCAGGGGTGCCATGCAGCAGGTCATCTATGTATAGTTTAGTATCAAACCTTTTTCTGAAACTTTTCTTTCCCCCGAAGCCGGTATGCAGGCAGGCCGCCACCATGCGCTGTAACCCGTTAGTGCCGTCTTCAGGCCCATGCGGAGTACGAGCCATTCGTACACCCCCCATGGTGTCACGAAGGACGTGTGCTGCCTGCTTTGAGGCGCCAAATGCAGTTGGTGGATCCCGTTCTGAAGGTCAAAGACGGACCAAAGTGCGTTTTTTCCCTTTGACAGGATCATATCCTCTATGACCAGGAGAGAGAAGGGGTCGTCACTGACCTGTGAGTTCAGGTGGCGGTAATCAATTACCAGTTTCCATTCCCCCCCGGGCTTAGGGACAACAAAGGCCCGTGCGCCTCACACAGAGTCAGACTTTTGCAGAGAACCCCTAGCGACAAACTTATTAACGAGCTCGCGGAAGGCCGCGTCTCGTATGCCGCATGCGCGGTATGGCACACATTTTTGTGGCTGTGGGGTGGTGGTTTTAAAGGGTTTGACATGCTCCCCGTGTGGCCAGAGGTCCCGAGAAACATCCTGAAATCGTGTGTGTTGGAGAATGCTCTCCTTGAAGGACTCCTGTAGGCGGGTCCTCACTTCTGCGCAGCCGAGGTCCTCCTGCTCCGCCTGTACTGCCGTCCGCACTAACCATTGAGATCGTGGGCGGTAGTATTTTCCCTTGGCGTCATGTTCAATGAGGTCCTGCAATCGGGGACCAGTGTCCGCATGACACTCGTACCCACCAGCAACTTCGTCGGAGACACTATCCCGGATGTTGCTGGAGAAAGCGTCAAAAAGGACCACCCTGGTGGTCCAGCCTCTGGTTTGTGGGAGGACCAAACCCGCATTGTCTTGATATACCGGCTGTTCAGCCGGCATGTCCCACCAATCCAGGGCTATCTCCCCTAACTCCCGAAACCGATCATGCACCTTCCCTACCGGCACAATCATGATTCCTTGCGCTTGGTCCATGATTGTTTTAAGGACGACGTCTTGCATTCCAGACAAAGGGGCATTAATCCACCGGTAGTCCCAGCCCAAGTCCTTGTAGAAGGCATTCTGGGACTGTGTCCAGTAACTGAGGAACTGGGCATTGCACGTTTGGGCAAATACATCCACAATGGACTGCTCCTCCCTCTCTGAAACCCCTGCCCATGCCAAAATCTTGCGCCTGAGACTTGGCGGCACGGCGTAAGCCTTGGTTTTATAAGTATGACTCGCTGACTTATGCAGCGCCTTGCTTCGAGCTGCGGTGGGTAGTGCCTGAGCCTTCTTAGAAATGCGGACAGGTCTCACCGAGGGAGTACCTGAACTGGACCCCGGACAGCGGCCGTACCGCTAGACGACCTGTTTGTCCTTGGGTGGTTCCGTTCTGGAGAGCTCGAGTTGGTCCGTGGGGGGTTCTGAAAGGGCCTCTCCCCTCCATCGGCCGTTATGGTTTTGGTGATATCCCCAGCCCCCGGCAAAAATGTCAGGAAATGCGGTGTTTACCTGGGAGGAAGTTTTGATGGGCAGGGCTAAGACGGGCCCGTGCGCGCCGGACGTGGCCTTGGATTACCCTTGTTCGCTCTCAGTATTGCTGTTGAGGTTCAAATCTAAATGTAACCCAGACCTCCTGAGGCACTGGCACCTAAAGCGCTGTGGCTCCACCGCGGGGGGGGGTTATGAACTCGGGAACTGTGTCCCCGGACGTAGTGGAAGGGGGGTTACCGGTGGACCGCGCTGGTTGGTACCTAGTCTGAGCTATGGCTTCCCAGTCCAGGGACTATGGTGGCAATGTCGGAGGGAAAGCTGCGCATTGTGGGTCCCCCATTCTATCCTCATATTCCTGCACTAAATACTGCGAATCGTCACAATCAAACTGGCTATCGGGCGCCACTAAACCTATCGAGACACACTGGCAAACCAGTACAGGTTGCTTGTGCGGGGTAGTCAACTGCTGCTTAGGAAGAGAGGGTAAAAGCTGCTCCCCTCTGAAGGGGGGGTGGGCGGCCCCAGAGGACCACGAGAGGGTCCTCAGGTCAGTGATCCGGGCGGCGTGGCCCGACAGGGAGCCGACGTGGCCGGCCTTCCTGGAGGGGGGAGCGGTGCTCCGCATCACGGATGCGGACGCCAACAACTGGCTCCCCCGGGCTTTGTGTAGCGCCCTCGCCCACTGGCGCTACCGCCGGCACAACCCGCCGCCGCCGCAGCCCCAGCCCCCACACAAGCGGCGGCGCAAGTGAAGGCCCAGACGGCGGGTACGGGAGGGTTGGGGGGGGGGGATGGGCCTCCTGACCCACGCCCCCCCCACGGTAAGGCACGACGTGCGGGGGCGCGCCGCCTCCCGCGGGAGGGAGTGCGGGGGCGACAAGCGCGGGGAGGAACCGGCTGCCCCGCGACCTGCTAACCACTGACCGCTAACCCCCACAGTCACCCCCGGCCGGCCGGCGCCGCGCGGCAACGGCCGGGGAGGTGAGGGCCCCGGCGAGGGCCTGCGCGGGCATCCAGCTCTCGATAGGGGGGGCGGGTGAAGGGCGCGACCCCCTGGCCGATGGCTGGCCCCCGGGACCAGGGCCGCCATGCCGCCCCCGCCCCCCCCCCCCACGGCTGGCGAGAGGCATCGCCAGGGGGCCAAAGGGCCCCCCCCAACCCACCCCCCCCGCAAAGACCCGGGGGCGGGCGAGGAGACGGCCCCCCCACCCCCCCCCCCCGCACCCACCACAGCAGGGGAGCCACAGGCGCGGCCCTCTGCTCCCCCAGGGCCGGGGGGGCGCCCCCCCCTCGGGGGGGATGGCGGCGCCATGCGGGCAACGGCAGCTGGGCCTGCTCCCGCGAACCCACACCGGCGTGCCGGAGCAACGCGCACGACGGAGCAGGAAGGAGGCCGCGCCCCACATGACCCTCCCGTAACCACAGCCCGCTCCGAGGTGACAGAGGGAGGGTATCAAGTCAGATGGGGCCCCCAGGGAGGCGGTCCACGGGCCGCCCCTCACCCCCCCCACCCCGGGGCGGCACTTCAGCCCCGACCGCAAGCGCGCGCCGGAAGGGAGCGCACCGGCGACACGGAGAGAGCCAGGAAGGAGTACCACAGGCCGCCGCCTGGAACGAGAGCAGGGAGGCCGCGGCGCGACACCCCCCCCCCCCCCCCGCCCCCCACCGGCCCGCCAGCCGCAGGGGCCCCGGCCCCCACCCCCCGAGGCAGAAGGGACGGACCCCCCCGCCCGAGAGGTGAGCCGGAGTGTGACCCGCCCCCACGCCCCAGCCGCCGGCTCCAATGGGGGCCGCGGAGAGCAAGTGGGCCCACGCCTGCGCACCGGGGCGCCGCGCAGATCGTGCCCAGAGAAGCCGGGTGGGCGCGAACCGGAATGGTATGGGTGGCCACGCCCCGCATGGACAGCACGACGCCAAGGGACGCCCGCTTTGTTGCCTACCCAGGGAAAGCGGCCCCGCAACCCGCTAACCACTGACCGCTGACCCTCACGGCCACCCCCGGCCGGCCAGCGCCGCGCGGCAACGGCCGGGAGATGAGGGGCCCCAGGGAGGGACTGCGTGAGGATCCGGCTCTCGGTAGAGGGGGGCGGGGGAAGGGCGCGACCCCCCTGGCCGATGGCTGGCCCCCGGGGCCGGGACCGCCAAGCCGCCCTCCCCCCCCCCCCTTTTTTGGCCGACAGGGGGCATCGCCAGGGGACCGAAGGACCCCCCCCACTCCCCCCCCCCCCTCCCACACAGGCCCGAGAGCGAGCGGGGCGGCGCCCCCCCACCCCCCCCCCCGCACCCACCCCAGCTGGGGAGCCACAGGCGCGGCCCTCCGCCCCCCCAGGGCCGGGGGGGCGCCCCCACCCACAGGAGGGACGGCGACACGGTAAGGGCAACGGCGGCTGGACCTGCCCCCACGAACCCACACCGGCGTGCCGGAGCAACGCGCACAACAGAACACGAAGGAGGCCGCGCCCCGCATGACCCCCCCGTGACCACAGCCCACTCCGAGGGGACAGAGGGGGGGTTTGCAGGTCAGCCGGGGCCCCCAGGGGAGCGGTACACGGGCCGCCCCTCACCCCCCCCGCCCCGGGGCGGCACTTCAGCCCCGACCGCACGCGCGCGCCGGAGGGGAGGGCCAGAAAGGGGTACCGCAGGCCGCCGCCCGGAACGAGAGCGGGGAGGCCGCAGCGCGACACCCCCCCCGAGGCAAGGGGGATGGCCCCCCCCCACCCGAGAGGGGAGCCGGAGTGTGACCCGCCCCCCCGCTCCGGCCGCCGGCCCACAAGGGGGCCGCGAAGAACAAGCGGGCCCACGCCTGCGCACCGGGACGCCGCACAGATCGTACCCGGAAAGGCTGGGTGAACACGAACCGGAGTGGTATGGGGGGCCACGCCCCCCATGGACGGCGCAACGCCAGTGACGCCCGCTTTGTTGCCTGCCCAGGGAAGGCAGAGGGACGGAAAGAGGCAGAGCGACCCCCCGCCCTACAGTCAGTCCGCGACCCGGTAATGCTACTGCCCACCTCTTACCCCTGTGCACGTCAGTCGGCGATCCAACGCACCCCACCCAGCCCCCTCCCCCCCTGTCCCGACCCCGTGCGCGTGGACTGGGGCCTCCCGGCACGCGCAACACGCTTCACAGCGCACGGCCCCACCCTCAGGACTGGGTTCATAGCCGACGACACCCCTCAGTGGCGTAAGAGACTCCCGCGGCCCGGTAGTGAGAGCGTCGGTCTTCAATCGTCCAGTGCGGGGGTTCGATCCCGGGCGTTGGTGCTCCTGGGATCCCTGCACGTAGAGCTCTCTAGTTGGCGACGTGGGAACCACCCCCCACTCCAGCAACTCGCGCCACCACCGATACCGGTGGATCGGGTGGAGGTCTCGTTCGTTTTACCCCCCACCCAAGAAAAACAAAAGACATGGGAGCCACCCACCCCTGCAGCAGTGCGCACCGTCACCTGTACTCAAACAGGTGGATGGGAGGCCTCGCCCGGTATTCGAAGGGATCGGTGGGAGACCACCGATCCCGGGGTTCGAACCAGCCCCTTCGCGGCGCGCGCCTGGTGCGCTACCTCCGGGGCGGCTGCCTTCAGAGATACACCGGCACCCGGGTCACAAAACAAACGCGCCAGCAACCCCCTCCCCCTGTGCTAAGAGTAAGCCCGCGGTAGGGCTGCTCTGCTGGGCCATGAACCGGGACATTGGAGCACCACTCCAGCCACGGTCACCCCAACCCCCCCACGCATCCCGCAGGGCGAAGCTCCGTGCGCATCAGGCTCGTCATGATAATCCGGCGGGCCGGCGCCTGGATACCAAGACGACACCTCACTCCCCTCCCGCAAGAACAGAGCGGGGCCCCCACAACCGCACGCCCGCAACGCAGACCCCGACAGCCCACCCAGTGGAAGGGCGGAGGAGGGAAGAGGAACGCACGACCCAGAACGCCCCACGCAACGGACGAAGGCACCCCCCCGGGGACGCCCAGCCGCCGCCCCCGCAACCCCAAGCCAAGTAGGAGGGAACCGGGACCGGACCGCCCCCCCCCAAGCACGCCAGACGGAGCACGGGACCGGGGCAGGACACGCGGAGGGGCACGGACCACATGGAACGGCCCTACCAGCGCCCAGTGCCGGGACCACGCGAGATGCGCGCGCCACACCACCCAGCGGGGAGCGGACACCGCGAGAGCGCGAGCGCACACACACGAAAAGGACACGCGGGGACCACCAGAAGGGCAACCGGACCGAGCGCGCGGAACGCACAGACCACATGGAATGGTGTACCAGCGAGCGAGGATAAGGGACACCCGGACGGGACGGCCCGCCACACGCAACGCGGGATACGCGGGGCGGGAAGGGGGAAGAAGGGGAGACACAACACCAGGTACCGGCCCGAACCCCCCCGAACCGGCCGCGAGCGCCGCGCACACACAGACGGGGCACTGCACCCGCCAAGGCAGTAGTGGCGCACAGCGCCACGCCCCAACCCCTAGGCTAGGCAGCCTCCGCGCCAGCCCAAGGGGGTCCCACTGGCGACAAGCCAGTAGCACGGGCCCGGCGGCGCCGGTGCCCCGGGCGACCACGCATTAGGGGGGCGACGCAGTGGGTAAGCGCCCGCGGCCACAGCTGCGAATTGATGCACTGACCGGGGAGTGGCGAAACGGGGACGCCGGGGAAGGACGGGGCTCCGAGCTCTGTGAACCCGGGGGACTCCGCCACCAGGCAGGAGGTGCGTCTTGGAGGGCCCCTCACTAGGGCCCGGTGGGGAGGATATCACCTGGCCCGACCAGGTGGCCCCCCGGGGCCGAAAAGCGTCTAGTACCCGCAAAATCAAACCTCAAACCTCAAACCTGCTCCCCTCTGAAGCTTGCGTTGTGTGTTCCTGACCTGACTGTCGCCACTGTGGTGACCTCCTGAACTGCCACCTGCTGTCCCAATGAGGCCAGCGTTTGCGTGATGGCGGCCGCCCATATCGCCCATTGCGCAGTGCAAGTGCCAACTCTGGTAGTCTCGTCATCCACTGGAGGGGAAAGATTAGGGTTGGTTTCCACTTCCCGCAGGACAGTGGGCTCCGAGTATTCTGCCAGGGTGTCCACTAGACACTCCTGAGCGGCATCAAGTCGTAACCCGTAGCATTTGAGGAACAGGTAGCCGACTATACAGCCACTGATTTCAGCGGAGTACACAAAGACCTGTTCACAGGTCAAAACCCCCTCACCCCCATGCTGATCCCGCACGGGTACGGTCAGATCCAGCAACACCCCCATCGTCCCTCCCGCCACCGCGTCCCCTCCTACAGACGTAATGGCTGTTTGGAGGGTACCGCTCGGTAAAAATGAGGGGGGACCAATGGCAAACGCCTGGCTCCCTGAGTCTATCAAGGTAGGTGCTGGTCTTTCTTCACCCGTTCTCCAGCGGGCACTGCCCTGCACCACTACCTCCCGGTGCGCGCCTGTTCAACCAGGCTTGCGTCGGCGATGCATGGCACATACCCGGCGTAGTCGAAGGGTACGGCGCGTATGAGCGTCGCATGGTAAGCTCACCGGCACCGACCGTATGGTTGCAGTAGATATTGGCACATTCAGCGCCGACAGGTTCCGTACAGGGGGTGGATCCGTCAACGCTGGCCCAGTCTCTGAGGTGCCAGCAGTATGGCCAGCCTCCTGCAGCCTGGTTATTCTTATGCGAGCGCGGAGCTCGCCTCCCGTAAGTCACCCCCGACGTCTCTATTGACGCGGGTTCCTGGAATGACCTCTCGCTGGCGTGCTGGAGGATGCGGGTTCAGCCGCGGTGTCTCCTTGGGCGTCCACCCCAGGGGTGGCATCGGCAGGTTTGCCTCCAGGGGTTTCCATTTGGGCCTGCGGAGCACGGGTAACACTCTCCATCACGTGAAACGGGCACTGGCCCGGGTGGTGGTCAACCTTGCACCATAGGCATTTGTTCTCCTGGGCCCCTTTGGTCCCTTGTTGGAGTGCCCAGTTAAACTGCTAGTGCTGACCTGGGGTTAAGCCTGGTGCACCAGCCTTGTCATCCCCTTGGCGGGGTTTGCGGTCGCCCCAGGACCCACTATCCCCGGGGTTGGCATTGCGCGTTCCTTTGCCCTTGCCTTTGCCCTTGCCTTTCCCTTTGCCGGTGCCCCGGCCAGGTCAGCGGTCTCGGAGGTCATCTGCCTTCTTGGGCTTGGGGCAATCCGCCGCCCGATGTCCCGTTTCACCGCAGTTGTGGCCCGCGCCCTTGAAGGCCGCCAGTGTTCAATGAGGTCCTGCAGTCGGGGACCAGTGTCCGCATGACACTCGTACCCACCAGCAACTTCGTCGGAGACACTATCCCGGATGTTGCTGGAGAAAGCGTCAAAAAGGACCACCCTGGTGGTCCAGCCTCTGGTTTGTGGGAGGACCAAACCCGCATTGTCTTGATATACCGGCTGTTCAGCCGGCATGTCCCACCAATCCAGGGCCATCTCCCCTAACTCCCGAAACCGATCATGCACCTTCCATACCGGCACAATCATGATTCCTTGCGCTTGGTCCATGATTGTTTTAAGGACGACGTCTTGCATTCCAGACAAAGGGGCATTAATCCACCGGTAGTCCCAGCTCAAGTCCTTGTAGAAGGCATTCTGGGACTGTGTCCAGTAACTGAGGAACTGGGCATTGCACGTTTGGGCAAATACATCCACAATGGACTGCTGCTTCCTCTCTGAAACCCCTGCCCATGCCAAAATCTCGCGCCTGAGACTTGGCGGCACGGCGTAAGCCTTGGTTTTATAAGTATGACTCGCTGACTTATGCAGCGCCTTGCTTCGAGCTGCGGTGGGTAGTGCCTGAGCCTTCTTAGAAATGCGGACAGGTCTCACCGAGAGAGTACCTGAACTGGACCCCGGAAAGCGGCCGGACCGCTAGACGACCTGTTTGTCCTTTGGTGGTTCCGTTCTGGAGAGCTCGAGTTGGTCCGTGGGGGGTTCTGAAAGGGCCTCTCCCCTCGATTGGCCGTTATGGTTTTGGTGATATCCCCAACCCCCGGCAAAAATGTCAGGAAATGTTGTTTACCGGTAGGGAAGTTTTGATGGGCAGGGCTAAGACGGGCCCGTGCGCGCCGGACGTGGCCTTGGATTACCCTTGTTCGCTCTCAGTATTGCTGTTGACGTTCAAATCTAAATTAAACCCACACCTCCTGAGGCACTGGCACCTAAAGCCCTGTGGCTCCACCGCGGGGGGGGTCATGAACTCGGGAACTGTGTCCCCGGACGTAGTGGAAGGGGGGTTACCGGTGGACCGCGCTGGTTGGTACCTAGTCTGAGCTATGGCTTCCCAGTCCAGGGACTATGGTGGCGATGTCGGAGGGAAAACTGCGCACTGTGGGCCCCCCATTCTATCCTCATATTCCTGCAATAAATACTGCGAATCGTCACAATCAAACTGGCTATCCGGCGCCACTAAACCTATCGAGACACACTGGCAAACCAGTACAGGTTGCTTGTGCGGGGTAGTCAACTGCTGCTCAGGAAGAGAGGATAAAGGCTGCTCCCCTCTGAAGCTTGCGTTGTGTGTTCCTGACCTGACTGTCGCCACTGTGGTGACCTCCTGAACTGCCACCTGCTGTCCCATTGAGGCCAGCGTTTGCGTGATGGCGGCCGCCCATATCGCCCATTGCGCAGTGCAAGTGCCAACTCTGGTAGTCTCGTCATCCACTGGAGGGGAAAGATTAGGGTTGGTTTCCACTTCCCGCAGGACAGTGGGCTCCGAGTATTCTGCCAGGGTGTCCACTAGACACTCCTGAGCGGCATCAAGTCGTAACCCGTAGCATTTGAGGAACAGGTAGCCGACTATACAGCCACTGATTTCAGCGGAGTACACAAAGACCTGTTCACAGGTCAAAACCCCCTCACCTCCATGCTGATCCCGCACGGGTACGGTCAGATCCAGCAACGCCCCCATTGTCCCTCCCGCCACCGCGTCCCCTCCTACAGACGTAATGGCTGTTTGGAGGGTACCGCTCGGTAAAAATGAGGGGGGACCAATGGCAAACGCCTGGCTCCCTGAGTCTATCAAGGTAGGTGCTGGTCTTTCTTCACCCGTTCTCCAGCGGGCACTGCCCTGCACCACTACCTCCCGGTGCGCGCCTGTTCAACCAGGCTTGCGTCGGCGATGCATGGCACATACCCGGCGTAGTCGAAGGGTACGGCGCGTATGAGCGTCGCATGGTAAGCTCACCGGCACCGACCGTATGGTTGCAGTAGATATTGGCACATTCAGCGCCAACAGGTTCCGTACAGGGGGTGGATCCGTCAACGCTGGCCCAGTCTCTGAGGTGCCAGCAGTATGGCCAGCCTCCTGCAGCCTGGTTATTCTTATGCGAGCGCGGAGCTCGCCTCCCGTAAGTCACCCCCGACGTCTCTATTGACGCGGGTTCCTGGAATGACCTCTCGCCCGCGTGCTGGAGGATGCGGGTTCAGCCGCGGTGTCTCCTTGGGCGTCCACCCCAGGGGTGGCATCGGCAGGTTTGCCTCCAGGGGTTTCCATTTGGGCCTGCGGAGCACGGGTAACACTCTCCATCACGTGGAACGGGCACTGGCCCGGGTGGTGGTCAACCTTGCACCATAGGCATTTGTTCTCCTGGGCCCCTTTGGTCCCTTGTTGAAGTGCCCAGTTAACCTGCTAGTGCTGACCTGGGGTTAAGCCTGGTGCACCAGCCTTGTCATCCCCTGGGCGGGGTTTGCGGTCGCCCCAGGACCCACTATCCCCGGGGTTGGCATTGCGCCTTCCTTTGCCCTTGCCTTTACCCTTGCCTTTCCCTTTGCCGGTGCCCCGGCCGGGTCAGCGGTCTCGGAGGTCATCTGCCTTCTTGGGCTTGGGGCAATCCGCCGCCCGATGTCCCTTTTCACCGCAGTCCTGGCCCGCGCCCTTGAAGGCCGCCAGCGCCGAAGCGCTGCGCATCTGGGTTGGCGTTGCCGGTTGCGCCTCTTCATGCCGTTTTTGTAGCCACTTGCGCTTATCGCCCCAGTGGGGCTGGTACATCACCTGGGAGTGCGAGGCCTCCCACGTGAACTCACAGTGCAACGCCTCCACCTTTGCCAGCTCGGCAAGCCCTGCCCCGTGTCTTCCATGACGCTCAAGCGCCTGGCGCCACACCTGTTTGGCGGGCTGTGGGGTGATAGCCCACTTGCAGGCCGTGCGGCGTGCGTGCAGCACCCACTGGATTATGCAGAGGCTGTAGCTGGCCACTGATTTCGGGCATGGCATGGCGACCCATTGTTTCTCTAGGAGTTTGCCAGAAATTCTGCCTTGGCCTATAGTAGAGGCCACATTGTATATCTGCTCCTACCTCCAGTCGGCATCCCTAACCAGGCTGGTGTATAAGGTCCCCTCATCGGGGAAACATGACCAGAAGACGTATGCGGGGAGGTCTGGCGACGTACACTTACACCAGAAACCCCGGTAGCGGTCCCAGAGGGGCTCAAACGGGGCCTAGTCCCCACTGAAGACCGGCCTCTTGAGGAGGTCTTTCATGACTTGTCGGGTTTCAGGGTCTAGGGTTTCTAACTCGCACTTGTTGGTGCCAAATGGCGCCCGGACCTGAACATTTGGGACTTTGTGGGCCGCGGCACTGCCGGGCTTGGAGCTATCAGGTACGGAAAAGGACCATAGGTCGGGTGTGCCCAGGACTGGGGCCATCCCTATCTCCCCTAATGAAGGCAAGCTACCCATGGCTGAGAGGGGGTGACTTCTGAAAAGCTGCTGCACCTTAGAAACCTTAACGTGCTTCTCCTCATCATGGGTGTTGCCCTTCATGTCAAGGACCGGTAGATCAAACGTAGTGCCCCTGCCTTTGTGTAGCAAGGTAGGGGCACGTGCCACTAACTTAGGGGTGGAGGGCTTGGTGTGCGACTTCAGGATGTCCCCCAACCCAGAAACCTGCCCATCATCGCCTGGTGTAATCTTAGTGTCCCCATATGGGCAAGGGGAAAAAGAAATGCCCTCTCCCACTGAGAAAGGTAGGCAGAGCTCCGAGGACGGCCTTGACGGGTTGTTGGGGTTGAAGGGGTTCACGAGGATGGGGCAGGGGTCGTGCTCTCGCTAGGGGCGGGTATTTCTGGTTCCTGCTCCCCATCAGCTGTGCACTCGTTCTCCCAATCCTGTATGAAGGATATCCTTGATTCATCCCGTAATACTTTTGATGAAATCCTGCAGGTTTTGTTGTTGAAACACACGGCCAAAGGAGCAAGTAGAGCAGAAACAGGGTGTTGATCAAATGAATGAATAGTTTTGAAATCCAGTGTATCACAGAAGGGCTGCAGATAGCCAAAGCAGGCTTCAGTACAGAGATTCAATCACAAATGGATAAAACAAATGATTTTTCTGTGAAAACTGGCATGACTCAGGCCTCCAAGGTAGCACCAAGCACTTCATTTGCACTCCTTTGGATAGAATGGAGTTGGTTAGGAATCTGGGGCAAAAGAGTTAGGCCAGACACAGGATATGGCTTGGCCAGCATGGTCAAGCAACTTAGTTCAGAATTAGTTAAAACGTAGAACCACAATAAGTGGTAGAAACAGTTGAGTATAGGGGTCCTGAGGTGGGGAACCACTGGGCTTAACCTACAAGGCCTTAGGCATGAACTGTCTACTTTCTTTCGGTACTACCTCCATGAAAGAAGATATCTCCGCTCAGTTGAATGGTATGGGTGAACGTCATGGGGGGCTAGGGTTATAACCCTAGTTACTTTGAGAACGTGTACCTTTAGGTTCAAAAGAGGGATAAAACTGATGAAGTTAGTCTCAGCATCAACAAAAGACTTTCAGGGGGGGCTTGGCCTGGATCAAGTCCCCCAAGGAAGACATTGTAGTGACCTTTTATTACCGCACCCTGGAGTACTAGTTGATCAAGCTAGTAGGACCAAGGAAAAAGGCTCAAATTTCCCCAACATTACCTCAGAAAATGCATTAAATCAGCCAAGGACACTCCCGTCAGTTCATAGAAGCCTATCACACTGTACGTACCCTTGCAAAACAGTGTAATGTACCGTGAATGATGTACCTTTGATGGGGCATTCCTCAAAAGTTGCCAGCGTGAGGCAAAAACGTTTGGTAAAAATCTTCGGGTAGTGGGGTTTGAACCCAGGACTCCCTCCCTAGAGCACACATGCTTGCCTACTAGGATACAGTCGAACGCTCTATTGCGGACAGGGATTGCTGTACAAACAGCGTTCTAGTAAGCGTCCTGACCAAGGGCCAGGCCAGAGCAATACTCCGAATGGAGGGCACAAAACTCCAGGAGCTGAGAAAATTGAAAATGGAACCAACAGGGAGTGAATCCTGTGGTTTAGTAAAAGAGGTAGCCATTTAAGAAGTCCAATCGCTAAAAACTGACAAAACGACGTTAGAAAGCGTCATTTTGAGGCCAAAACCTAAGGTCGCAGACAAGCGCAACAGGAGCGCCCTCCGCAAAAAAGAGGTGCGCAAGCATAGGCGGCTCCTGAAAAAGAAGGTAGGAGCCGTGGTTTTCAAAGCTTTTAAAAGAAACTTTTGCACAGTTGCATCAAAAATTTAAAAAACTTGAGAAAAAAGTATTAAACAGAAACCCACACAACAGAGCAGGTGGACAGCCCACCTCTCTGGTATGTTAGTGTCATTTCACACGCATGCATTGCGTTCCAGGTGGTAGTTTCATTTAAAACGCTAGGGTCGTCACAGTTGCGTTCGTTGGGGGTTCGGCCGCTCACTTCCTTTGCTCTGCACAGGTCAAAACTGAAATGAAAGGTATGTGCAACGAATGGAGCACGCAGCGTGCACGTAGGGTTAGTGTATGCGCTGTGCTCGTGATGCATGTCCCCAATCCAGGCAATCACACGCTGTGGGGCTTTCCCTGAGCACCCATCCACACTTCCCTTCTCTTCACAGGTCAGAAAGGAAAGTGCTTGCTCGTGCTTGTGTTGCCGTAGCGCTAAAATAGGGTTGCTTAAAACGCTTAGGCTTGTTTTGCGCTGCGCAATTGCTTGCCGCTCCCTCTCCTTCTTCAACAGGAAAAACAAGGTAGGAAGGGCACGCATGACACACGATGTACTAATCGTTTGGGGTTGTTTACAATTCGCCGTAGGGTTGTTTAAACGCTTAGGGTTGTCTTTCCGTTCGTGTTCCCTTCGGCATTCACATGGTGCGTGTTGAGTAAGGTAGGTAAGCCCAGGAGGAGCTCACCTCCTGGTTGAGTCTCATGATGATTGGATGTAGTGGGTAAATGATAGCAAAAAGGATTATTGTCAATCGCCTCTCTTCCCTGCATACGCACGATGGATTGAAGGGATGTAGGCCACGCGCTGTGCGCACGGTATAACGCTTGTTATGGCTACCCAGGGCTCCGCCCTGAGTTCTATAAGAGAACGGGCGGAGTCCCTAAGCTTGTTTGCTTGCAGCTCAGTTAGAGGACAGTGTATTATTTTCTACCCGAAGACCTGTATAGTACAGCGAGGATAGTTAGGTTCCTCAGCTGCTAACCGAGCCTCATCTGCCTTTTCTCTCAGGTGGGAAAGGTGAGGCTGATTGGTGCAGTAGCAGTTGCCTTCGGCGACTTCCAATTTTTCTGCACATGCTAAAAAGGGCGCAGATCACATAAACAAATTTTGTCAGTAAACGACATCTTCATGGACAACCTTTACTAGACGCTGTGCAAACGGCACTCCTTCCCCCGAAGCCCTGTCAGAAAAACGCGCGAGGGCGTCCCTGGCAGGCCACAGTTGCCTAGCGGCGCTGTGTTCTCTTGTATGCTCACAGGAGAGCCAATAGGGCTCAATAACCCTTTGTCATGGCCACCCAGTAGCGTTTGTGGGGGTTAGGATCAGCAAGCGTGGTAGGGACTGAGTGCGGTTGTGCTCACCCTGCCTTCGAAGGCTGGTGCTGGCATTAGTGAGTGTAGTGTAGTGGTGTCTCCTGCCCCGCGTGCTTTTCCTCGCGGGTAGGGGAGTGTGTTAGCTTTTGGCCATTACAAAAATCGGCGTATCGTATGCCCTTAGCACACTTGGCCACCCCTCCCGACTAGTAGGTAGGGGCTTTGCCGTCTTCCCCAAAGTATAGGCGCCAGCACAGAAATTGGGCGCCATAGGAGTGGTATAAGTACCTGATTAGGACCTTCCTTCCGAGGTCAGCGAAGCCCGGTCTCCAAGAGCCACGCCGGGGACTGAAGTGAGACACATATAGACATACGTAGCACACTCAGGGGTATGGTAAACTCTTTAGGGAAGGGTAGAACCCCATGGGTCTGGACCAGTCAGGGGTCCTAACTGTGGGCACGCTTGTCCCCAAGAAGGGCGGAAATACCTTGCTTCACAGCACCTTGCTTGTGATTCCCCCCTGGAGTAGTAAGCCACCGCTCTTTGTTGGCTCCCGAAGGTCATAAGATCAGGGCAGATCCCATGCAACACATGGTCAACAAGGCACACACTCGCTAGGTGGCTGCAAACGTGGTAAGCGGCCATCTGGCTCACGCTGGTAGCCATAGGCATGGGACTGCAGGGCACAGCCGGGGCAGGAGCAGTGCTCCGCAAGCAGCGGATGTGTAGGTGTCTGGAGCCCCGAACCTGATTGAGGGTGGGAGTTAGTACATTCACCGTAACTGGAGCTCTACAGGAGTCGTGAACCTGTCCTGGCACAGACTGAGTAGGCCTAGCTATCAGCACAAGAGTGCTCACCGCCCCTGGGAGATTAGAAAACAGAGGGGGTTGCGAGTAAAGGGCCTCAACTGTGAGTCGCATTCTGAGGGGAATCTGTTCACGTAGGCCAGCGTGTCCAGGTGATCCAGAGTTGAGATGGTTGTATGGAGGGGGGCACCCCGGACAGAACCGACCCCATGGGTACCTAGTCCAGCGTGTGGGCGCGTTTTTGGTACTACACTGCGCGGAGAATGTGTGGTGGCAGGCCTGGGCCATAGGACGCACCAACCATTGGGCTGCAAAGAAGATAAGCGGCCCGGATGGTGTTTCGACGATCCTCAGTGTTGCTTCTCCCTTGGTGCGGGGGATGTGTACCTCCAGGGGCAGCCAATACTCCTGCAAGAGTGGCCCGAAGGATACTGCCAACGGAAGGAGGGGATGTCTGGGGTATACTACCGCCTCCTGAAGCTTGCAACATCCTCAGTTCGGTTAGGCACAGTAAATAGATAGGCACAAGGAGGTTGGTTTTCCTTCTTCCGCTGGGACAGAGTCTGAGCATGCGTTGGTAGCTGTCCCTCTTTGTTCTCAACGAGGTAGGAGCGAAAGATGGGGTTGATACTCCCATCTGGCTGTATAAGGGCGGACATGGGTTCCCAGGACGACTCAGATAGGGTAAGGAATTTCCAGCCCTGTTTATACTCTTGGCGGGCAATACCTGCAACCACGTAGTAGCCAGCGACTGCCATCTCATCCGCACTCATTTCTTCGAGTTCGTCTGCCCCCTCAGGGCTGGCAGCGTTCTCTAGGTCGATACGCTCGACCTGACTGTCGCTGAGGCGCCACTCATCACAAGACAAATCATCGGAGGAGTGATGGTGCCTCAACTGCTTGGGAGCACAAAGCAGTTCACCACCTAGACGTGGACTGCACCTGACTTGGATTCTAGATCCATCTATCTTGATGATAAGATAGGGCCCAAAGAAAGGGTCCTGTAGGCAGTTACGGGGCTAGGAGGGTAGTCGTGAATGGTGAACCAAAACAAGGACACCAACCTTGAAACTGGCCGGTCGCCATAGGCGATTTCGTCCCCTTACTTCACGTTCACGGATGTTCCTGAGGTTAGTCCCAGCCTGGTTAGCCATTGACTGCTTGTGTTCCAGCCAATCCCCAACTGGGCTCTTGAAGTCCTCATCAAAGGAGGTTTACAAAAACCAAGCAAGTCGTCCTCCATGAAACAGCTCCTCGGGGGTGAGAGCTGTAGAAGAGCTCCTCTGAGAGCTTATGGTCAAAGCTGCCCAGGGCACCAGGCGTCCCAAATCTTTGGTACGCTCCTTTTTCATCAGGATTCGCAGGTTCTGTTCCACCACACCGTTTTGCCTCTCGCAAAGAGGATTAGACGTGTGGGTATAAGGCACACCTGTGGTTACCTCAACATTGAGGGCGTTCAGCATTCGCTTGTACCATCCTGTGTCAGTGCGGATGCGTACATCCTCATCAGAGTGCACCTGTTTAGGTGCTCCGTATGGTTCGAACCATTGTTCCACCAACATTTTCAGTCTGCTCACCTGTGATTTTCTTATTGCAAGGGAACACACAGGTGAAGCGGGACAGGCCACTGGTTACCACTAGGCAACTATCATAGCCGCCGAAGCGAGGTAGGCTGTGGATGAAATCCACGTAGAGATAAGAGTTAGTACAATGGGGTATGGGTGAGCTGGAAATCAGTCCCCTATCCCTACTATCGTTCTGCTTGCTGGCATGACAGCCACAAGCATCAACAATGTTCTGCATACGAGACCTCAGTTCAGTCAGGCTTAGACCGGAGTTGAAACACTCATGAAAGAAGTCCACCTACCGATTAGCGCCAGTGTGACCTGAGCTGAGATGGGACCACTGTAGACACCCATCGAGTCGTGCCTAAGGCACAACTATACCATCCTGGTAGAAGAGGTTCTGGTTATTTTTATACCACTGGTGCCCGTCAATGACATGGGGTTCGTGACCAGTGCTGAGGGTCTGGAGAATATCTTTATATTCTGACTGATAGTCAGTTAGGCTCCATCCCTCGAAGATTCCAGCTGTGCGCATGGACAGGTACAGCTGGTGGTTCATACGCTCGAAAGCCTCTTTGGCAAGAGCCTCAGAGCTCTGACGAATAAGCGCATCGAAGTTGTTACGCGATATGTAGTCAGAAAGTCCATTTTTATGCCAGGGATATGATGGACTGTCAGCCTGAACTGACTGAGGTAAGTCCACCACCGTTTTAGTTTCGCTTTCTCTGGTGGTGGGCCTTTCTGAAAGGACTTCACCGGTTCCTGGTCACAGAGCAAGACAATAGGGTTGGATCCCAATAGTTGGGACTGGGATGATGGCACCAGCGTACCGGCCAGGAGCTCCTGGTCGTGGTTGCTGTAATTGGAACGCGCCTGGTTCCATTTTCAGTTCCAGTAACCTAGTGGTACAAGTCGCCACTCACCGGAGGGATAGTCGTGCTTCAGGGAACCATCACGGTTCAGTCCGGTGCTGCAGTAATGGCAATGAATAAGTTCGGCTGGGTTAAGTTCTTGCCATTGGTATATTGTTCCATCCCCCCCTACATCAATGGCATCAGTGATCAGGACTATCTGACCCTTAGGGCGGGGTACCCCCAGGCAGTTGGAGGAGGCAATTTTCTTCTTCAACTCCTGGAAACATTCCTTCCCTCTGGCGGTCCACCTCCAGGGAGTAGGTTTCTTGATTCGGTCAGTGAGGGGGGCAGAAGAGTAAGTAAAATTGTGGATGTGTCGCCTATAGAAGTTACAGGCGCCCACAAAACTCCTCACGTTGTGTAGACCCTTCTTAGGGTGATCGCGAATCTGCATGTCCTTTAGGGGCTGCATCTTAGACGCGGCTGGTTTCCACCAGCCATACCCCACATCGAACCTCAAATACTCCATCTCCTCTTTCATGAACTCACATTTTTCGAGTTTGATTCGAAGATGGTTCTCCTGAGAAACAAGAAAAAGGTCACGGAGGAGAAGGACATGGTGCTCTTGGGTATTGGTACCCAAACTCTCGTCATTGATGTGGTCCTCCATTTCTGCCCCTCGGGAAATCAACTCCTGTACAAGAGGTCTGCACCTCCCCATGTACAGAATTTTGTTCATCGGTTCTTGCAAGAGTGCCGGGGCGTTGGCCACCCCAAAAGGCATGACCTTCCATTTAAACACACAACCCTTAGGGGTTGGAAAGGCCAGCAGTTCCTGAGCTGCGGCTGTTAGGTCAACCTGCCAAATACCACTGCGTTTGTCCATTTTGGTTTTGTACCGGCATTTGGCAATACGCTCCAGGGTGTTTCTCATGTTGGGAATACTCCCCGAGTGGTTTTGGGTTTTCATGATGACTTCACCATAGTCAACAACTAGTCCAGGGCAGTCGATCCAGGTTTAGCAACAAGGAAGCAGGGACTGCAGTGATGGGGGTAGTCAACCTTCTTATATTCTTCAACGAGGCCAGCTCAATGCATTCCTGGATCTGGCGTTCGATTTCCCCAACCTGTTCCTGAGGTGCGGGATAGGGACGACGTCTCACTCGCGTCTTCTCCGATTCAGGTTTCAGTTTCAGGTCCATCGGGACCAGCTTTTTGCATGACAGGGGAGGTGCCGAACACCTCGTCATAGGTCAGTAGCAGTTTCCTCAGTTGGGGGTCAAGGTTCAGACTCTCGATTTTATGCCGGAAATCCTCCTCATCATGGAGGTTGCTCCTACCACGCTCATTCTTTTTCTGCCGATCAGCAGTTTCGGCAGCTACTGAGCTATCATCCCACTCAGGGGAACATTGTTGACCATAGTGCAGAGAATACACTACGGGTATCTCAGGGTCAGGTAGCGTGTAGGACTCATCGTCCTCCTCAGACCAGATGGAGGATTTCCAGGTCTGTCTGAGGTATTGCAGCCGTTCCTGGCGCTCAATACTGTCGGCCCTCAGATACAACAGTGATCGGAGTTCCTGAGTGTAATGCTCTGACGGTGGCATGTTATTAGAAGCAAGCCGTGCTAGAGCGTCAGGACTCTGAGCCACGGGTTCACTTGAGCAAGTATGCTGCATGTGCAGCACGGGTTGCCCAACAGGGGAAGTTGGTTCTGAGGTAGACTCCAAGTCTACCTCCTCCAGCGACAGCTGGGCCAAGAAGGCACTGTGTTTGAGTTCAACACAGCTGGGATCAACAGGGGGAATAGAGCTGGCGATGTCAGACAGTTGGTCGTCAGCATCCTCCTTCACAGCAGCAGGTTCCAGATTGCCATCAGGGGATTCACACCCTGTAAGTGTGGCTGAAAGGTGCCCAGGAGATCGTTTTTTGAGATCAAAAAGGGTCAAGCCACCATTTTAGGCCATGATCTCATTCAGTAGCACTTGGTCCAGATCACACAGGGGTACAGGGTCGAGGGATCCATTGGCATGCTGTGTCTGAATCCTCAGGCACATAGATGGGACCTTCGGTGAGTTGCACTTTTCCCACAGTCATTCGGTCCAGCAGTTGGCGCCAATGAGCGTGTTCACCTGAACAACCCCAGTCAGGGGTACACATGACAACCCTTCGTCCCTCATAAGCAATTTTGGTTAGAACCTTCGCGAGCAGGCAGAAGGGAGGGTAGGCATACGCTAGGCCCATTGCTTTCCAGAAGAAACGGAAAGCGTTATTCATATGTTTGGAGCAATACAACTGCATGATGTGCTGTTGTTGGCTCGCGAACAATTCTATCTGGATCTCATCCAGGGATACCTGCAGGGCCGCCAGTCCACTTGGAAGAATGTGACGAGCCAATTGGTAGTTTTCAGTACGATAGTTACTCTTTGCTGTGTAGCGCAGCCCAGACTCTTTTCGTCCTGACAGCTCGAAAGGTACGGAGAACAGCCCACACCTATGATTTTAGCAGCTGTTTTTTCCCAAAATTCAAAGTCATGCATTTTCAGAACAACGATATCAAACTGTACACAGTGGTACTGTTGTTTTTGTGTTTTCTCAAAATTTCAACAAAATTATGCTGTCGCTGGAGCTGGAGACGCAGATCAACTGTCAACCACTGCCGTGTACGCGAGTTTCAGATTCCCGACCGCCGTGCGCAATAGAAAATCGCCAAAAAGTCCACTTTTTTTCGCAGTTGGAAGCAAAGTAAAGGCATGAGCGTGTCCCCGAGATCAATACCTTGCTGCTGACCTAAAAAAATCCAGATTGGAAGGCACATATTTTGAGAAATTCACACTTTTCTAGCCAAAAACCACTCTTTTTCATGGTTTTAGGGTCTATGGAGGCCATGTAGAGGGCCTTACAGGGCTGGAAGAGGTGGTATAGAGGTGATATATGAACAAATTGTTATCACCATTGGTAGGAGCAAGCAGCTGAACCACCCCCCCTCCTGATTGGAGGGTGCTCGTTGCAAAAAAGCGAAATACGCCAAAGAACTACATAAAATATGATAGTATGTGCATAAGAATGGGATGAGCGATGAACATTTGAGGTGTTTTTGGCCCTATTTTGCACCGTTTGTGGTCCATTTCCATATGGTTCATAGGTAGGCTTTTGCGTGCCTATCACCGTACACACACATGTTTGAAGCTTAGGTTGTTATTTTTGGGGAACAATGGGGTAGGAGGAAGCCCCCCCCCTGCTATTTGGGGGGTGTATAATTAAAACAAAAGGTTACTTTTGGTCTTTTTGGGTACAAAACCTATTTTCATGGTTTTTTCGTGCCTATACTATACTATACAGGTACACTGCTGTGCAGCATTGTTCTGCTGCACCACCCCAGAGCAGACAAAAATACTCCAAAATAGGCCGAATTCCAGGGTTTTTGATGGTTTGGGAGAAAGCTCGGGTGGGAGGAACCCCCCCATCCCTATTTTGGGGCCAGAGAATCCAAAGAAAATTAGAATTTCTGTCGAAAATCCTCTATAGGCAGGTACACTGGTGTGCAGCACTGTTCTGCAGGACCAGCCCAGAGCAGGTAAAAATACCCCAACATAGGCCAAATTTCAAGGTTTTTGATATTTTTGGACAAAATTCTGGTAGGAGGACCCCCCCCCCCTATTTTGGGGCCGTAGAAACCAAAAAAAAAGGTCATTTCTGGCGAAAAACTCCTTTTTGTCGACTTTTTGAATTTCGGGAAAAAACAGCTGCTAAAATCATAGGTGACTGCCAAAGTCGCAGTTTAGAGAATAGAGGCGTTGCAGAGACAACATTTTTACCTGGGGGTTTCCTCGCAGGAACTCGGTGCCAATGACGATGTCAAAGGCGTCAGTGTCCAACACTCTGCAGTGTTGCGTCACAGTCTCGTCGCCAAGACAAAAAGACACATCGTCACCCCCCAAGGAATGGATGGTCCGCCCATCCCCTACTCTTATGGCCACTGTCTTAGTTTTCTTGAAAGTCCTTAGCAGGCGCCGGGCAACTAAAGAGAGTGCTGCGCCGGTGTCAAGCACTGCTCGAAAAAATTGTTCCCCGATTTTCACGAGGATCCAGAAAACCAAGTTCTCCTCTTCAGAGCCGTCCGCCTACTCCTCAGAGGTGAATTTCAGATCAATCCCAGCAGCCATGAGAGACTTGGCTATCCAGGCCAGTCGCCTCTTCTTGGAGTTAGACTCCTCAGGGGGAGCGTTATCCGCCTGTTGGCGTTTCTTGGGGTAAGCAGCGGCAGGAGAGGGAGAAGTGACGGGCGCTGATGAGCGCCTCTGGGGGTTGGGGATTCCACCCTTGCCACCCCCCTTGCCTCCTCTTTTACCACCCTTGTCCCCATTCTGGGGAGTTCTGGTGGCCGTTTGGGCATGTGGAGTTCAGCCTCCTGCCGTTTTTGTTTGTCACTCTCACGTTTTTGATGTGACATTAGTCCTCGTAGTGACGACGTTTGCCACAGTACCCACAAGTGATGGTACACCTGAAATGATCCTGATGGGTCACTGTTTTCCCATCCTTAGTGTGCTGCTGTCGTTTCAGTTGCAGCACAAAACCACTGCGATGGTCGCAGTCAGGGGCATGACAGGGTCCTCCCTTGTCATTAACAGGTTTACAGTAGAAGAGTGGGGGTGCACCGGTTTCAGGTTTAACGTCACTCATGGCACCCAGGTTACCCCCCCCTTTACCACCACCCTTGTTGGCGTTAGTGGGACTTTTGGGCCCTTTTCCTTCGCCACGTTCAGGGGCAGGGGTGGCACCTCTACCCAGGTGTCTCTTGAGGAATGTTTCCATCTGGGAGTCATTTTCCTGCTCAAGGGCCAGTTCGATGAGCAGGTCCACAAGATCATTGTACGCATGGGTCCGACTCTTCCTCTCTGAGGTGGAGCGGCAATCGTCCCACGTACGTGTAGGGATTTTACTCACGAGCCACAGGTGGGGTTCCGTGGGTCCATAGGAACCTAGGTTCATTTGTGAGAACAGATACTCCGGGTCGCACACATATTCAGAGACTGGCGCAGCAGAGGGAAATTCAGGGAGCATAGGGAGCTCCTCAATCGCTGTGCCAACACTGAGGTCTGTTTCATAGACCGGGATGGTTTTCTCCAATCTTTGGAGAACCTCAGCCCAAGTAGAACAGGTTTTTACAATCTGCTTCACCTGTGTTTGCAAAAATTTTTTTTTGCATGAGCGTTTCAGAAGAGAACATTTATAGGCCACATCCACATGTGATTGGCCGGTGAGTAAAAGAAACTCGGCGAATTCTTCTGCCAATTCGGGCAGGTTTTTAAGGTCGAACTCCGGCAACTCCAGCTGAATGTTTGCCTGGTCAATTGGTTTGCCAGTCTTCCCACCCCCTGAGGTTGGGTCTGAAGGGGGGGCTGGTCTGCCAGCAACTGGTGCCAGAGCTGTTAGCCTCTTTTCCCCCATCTCTGTCATGGGTACGCCCTGTAGCCCAGCGATGGGGACTGTCCGTGTTCGGGGTTGAAAAGGGCTGGGGCATGTGACCTTGGTTAGTAACCTGGAAACCCTTGATCGTTTGAGATCATCAGCGAGCGTTCTCCATCGGGGGGAAGGTGAGGCCAACGCCGGCTTGGGTAAGGGTTCAGTGATACCCAATTTTTCCCTGACAGCCTCAGACAGGGCTGTCACATCTGGATATTCGGACTAAGATAGCAGCTTGGCCAGTAGATCGGCCGTACAGTCCAGGGCACCATAGGTTGGCCCTGGGAGATGGGAATCCTGCACATAAGCTGGACACACTCCGGGGGTCCTGATGGTTGTTGGGAGCTCTGGACGCCAAGCTGACCCTCTCGGTCGCCTGGGTAGAGATACAGTGTCGGCCAGATCCGTAGGTGGGCCGGAGTAATGATAGGAACCCATGTCCGTATGTGGTGGGGACCCCAAGGCATCGAGAGGTTCCTCTCCATCTTCCCCTTGGACGGACTTGTAGTACTCTTCGTGCAGCAGCTTTTCGTCTATTCTCCTTTCAGTTCGTCTTGTTCTTCAGAGCCTCCCACTGCCGTAGACAAAGATGCAGGGCAGGCTGAGCGGGAAGTGGAGACAGCAACTCGCCTGCGGAGGCGCTGCAGGCTAAAGGTATTTCTCTGGGCGCTTCTTGTTCCGCCCTTCTGTGACCTGCATCTTTTTGAGACCCAGATGCAACTCTGAGCTTGGGCTCACTCATTGAGACGCGCCCACTGGTGCCCAGTGGTACTTGTACACTCCGATTTGGCCAATCCTGGAAGAGAGTTGCACTGATGGTGTGGAAAGTTTGTTTGCTGGATTTGGCTTGTGTACTTCTCCCAGTCGGTTCGAAAGGTTCTCAAGGGATGCCTCTGTTACCAGAAAGATATCCTTGATTTATGCTCTAATAGTTTTGATGAGATCCTCGAAGTTTTGCTGTTGAAAAACAGGGCCAAAGCAGCAAGTAGAGCAAAAACAAGATGTGGATGAAATCAATGCATAGTTTTGAAATCCAGTGTATCACAGAAGGGCTGCACATAGACAAAGCAGGCTTGAGTGCAAAGATTCAATCACAAATGGATAAAACAAATGATTTTTATGTGAAAGCTGGCATGACTCAGGCCTCCAGGGTAGCACCAAGCACTTCATGTGCACCTTTTTGGATACAATTGGGTTGGTTAGGAATCTGGGGCATAGGAGGTAGGGAAGACACAGGATATGGGTTGGCAAGCATGGCAAAGCAACGGAATTTAGGGTCAAAAAGTGGTAGAATCAGTTGACTATGGGGGTCTTGAGGTGGGGAACCACTGGGCTTAACCTACAAGGCCTTAGGCATGAAGTGCCTACTTTATGTTGGTATCACCTCCATGAAGGAAGATATCTCCGCTCAGTTGAGTGGTAGGGGCGACCTTCATGGGGGGCTAGGGTTATAACCCTAGTTACGTTGAGAAAGTGTACTTTAAACTTCAAATAAGTGATAAACTTGATTACGTTGGTCTCAGCATCAACAAAAGGCTTTTAGGGTTGGCTTGGCCTGGATCTTGTCCCCGAAGGAAGACATGGTACTGACTTTTTCTTACTCTGTATCCTCACACCTAGCCATTCCACCACACTCGCGAGGGTTTCCATGCTGCCCACGATCTCTGGGACCTATGCATTCAAGGACCAGAGAGAGGCGTTGTGTTCTGCCACTCCATTTTCCACTGCTGTCAAATTCAAGTTCAGGGATGTGGACACATCCGGAGCGCTCGGCGTCGCGGGGCCAGGCATTTGCTGCCGCCCCTTGACCAGTGCCAACTCCTGGCTGTTTTGTTGGATCTGTCTTTTCAAGGATGCACATTGCCTGTCCAAATGGTGCACCTTTCTGGCTAATCGGTCCACTACCTCCACTTTCAGGCGATCTGATTCTGACTCTGCCAGGATGAGGCGACGGCGACAGTCCCTGATCTCCTCCAGGTTTTGACGTCTGAAACCCTCCAAGTTCACCCTCATCTCCCTCATGACTTCTGCTTTCCAGGAGGCTGTGTCCTCACGCTGATTAGAAACTTGGCCCCGGAGGTCAACCACTTGTGTGTTCAGCCGGGCCACCTTGTGCCCGAGGGCTTTATTGGCGTCCTCGAACGAGGACCCCTTTGATGCACACCAGGGGCAACACCCGTCGCTGCCGGAGCACGAGTATGAGGGGGGCGGTTCACTGGCAGGCTCAGGACGCAGAGACGGCGTTCCTAGCCCTGAGGATGCGTCAGTCCCTCTTTCCAGAAAGGTGATGCCTTTGAGCGCTGTTCGCAAGGTTTGTTCACAGTATGTCAGGTGAGACGTTGTTCCTCGGATCGTGATGTTGCGCTCATCCAACAAGCCTGCTGTCCTGTCTACTCGTTCTATCACCCCCGCTTGTCTGATTTGAAAGTTCTGGTACTGACCTTCCAGGGACCCTACTCTGGGCTCCAAACCAGTGACCACACGTTGGAGAGTCGTGACCTGTTCAGCAGGGGCCAGGACCCTCCGGATGTCCGTCATCTCCGGCGCGATGCGCGCGAAGGCCATCGTGATTGTGGCCTCTTGGCGCGCCACCGCGCGGACGCATTACCCCAGGTTGTCAAGGGAGGAGGACATGTTGTTGATGTAGCCGCCAAGCTGCAGTCCGTGGGCATCGACGGAGGCCCGCACCTCGTCGATGGCCGCCTGGCAGCCCTTGATGTTTGCGTCCGCGCGCGTTGAGGACCCCCCCAGGCCGCTGTAGACGCGCTGCCGCCGCCACTTGTAGCAGCTCATTGACGCTGCGCTCCACCTTGGAGAAGGCGGCGTTGTGGGCCTCTTGCAGACCGCGACGATCACGCCACAGGTCACCCATGTCCTGCTACACAGCCGTGACAGCGCTGCTTAGCGCCGTTGCGCCTCCTCTGATTGCCTGAAGATGGACAGTGATGCGTGCAAAGTGGTGGGCGTGAGTTCTCCACAGGTCAAATACTTGCTGTTCCCCGCTTCAGTTCCGATGGCAGCGGGTCTTTAACAGCCACCATGGCCTCACAGAGCTCTGTCACGCTGCCGTCTACTTGATGCAAGCGCTCCTGGAGGTCACCCGTATGGCTTATGGCCTGCCACTCATGAGGACACCCGTCTTGATCAGTCCAGCGTTGCCTTTCCACGCTGACGAGCACGGGAGCCGCAGACAAGCTTGGCGGCACTGATTCTTGCGGATCAGAACTTGCTGCCTTCACAGGGCTGGAGAGGATCATCGGCTCCGCCGGAGCCTGTTTCCGTGCCCTAGGCTCATACAGCTTCAGCTGCAGCAGTTCAGGTTCACCGATGGTAACCATGGATTCATGAATTGATGGACTCAGCAACAGCACTCAGTCTCAGACCAGACTCGATTCACGCTGCACTCAGCTGATGTTGCTACCAACTGATAAGCCACTAGGCTCCTGCAAAGGACTGATGCTGCAAAACACATGAGTTTCGTCTCCAAATCCAGACCACGCTGCACCTTTGCCCTCAAATCAATACACTTCTCCAGCACGTCGTAATTGTTGAGCTTGTCCGTGAATCCTCAGTCAACATGGTCACAAACACCCTGTGCAACACACAGAAGTCGACTTCCAGACTACTGTACAGAGCACATGCATGCACGATGTGTGAAACGCAACCATTATACTATTTAGTAATCGCTGGCTACTCTGTCGTAGTTCTGTCTTTGCTCTGTCATAATTCTGCTTGTACTCTGTGCTCTGGATGTCGTCTGTCCTTACGCTTCAGGCCTATCATTCGCGAGCGACCTCGCGGAAAAGTCGTGATCGCCTGAGTTAGTACTCTGCTGTACACTGCTAACACAATGAAACTGCCTACATCATGGAGTCCTTTCTTGGGGTCTTCATGTTGTGCCTTAGCATCCATCAGTGGTTTGGCCATAGAGGCCGCTGGGGTCCATCACCCATAGCCAATGTCGAACACCAGCTACGGCATAGTCCCTTGCATGAACTCACACTTCTCCAGCTTGAGTCGTGTGTTGTTTTCCTTGCAGACCGCAAAGAACTCGCCCAGCAAGATTAGGTGATCCTCCTGGGTATTTGTTCCCAGGCATAAATCAGCGATGTGTGCTTCCATCTGAGCACCTCAGGATATGAGTTCTTGCACCACGGGTCTACGACGTAGGATGGACAGCATCTTGTTCATCAGCTCTTGGAAAAGAGAGGGTGCGTTGGCCACGGCAAAGGGCATGACCTTCCACTTGAACACCCTGCCCTGAGGGCTGATGAATGCCAGTAGCTCCTGGGCGCTGGGCGTCAAGTCCACCTGCCAGAACCCAGTTCCCTTGTCCATCTTAGTCTTGAAGTGGCATGAGGCTATCTTCTTTAAGGTCCACTCCATGTTGTGAATGGACCCTGAATGGTTCAAGCCTTTCTTGTTCAGCTCTGCATAGTCCGCTACCAGCCGTTTGGCTGTAGACCCAGGTTTAGCAACCAGAAAACAGAGGCCGCAGTGCTGGCTGTAGTCCCCTTCCTTGTACTCCAGGACCAGGCCAGCGTCGATGCATTCTTGTATCTGTCGCTCGATCTCATCAGCCTGCTCTTGAGGAGCCGGGTATGGCCTCAGACATATCTTGTGACCGACGAGCTAGGGTTTCAGCTTATGGTCCATCTGGAGAAGCTTGTCGCAAGAAGCTGGAGGGGTTAGATCACCGAACACCTCCAAGTAAGTCCTAAGCAGCTTCTGTACTCTCGGGTCCAAGGGTTTACTCTGTCCACCAGGTCCTCGTCAGAGTGTGGGTTGCTTGCCCCTGGGTGTATAGAAGCGGGAGCCAGTCCTCAACCGGCTCAGCGTCCTTAGCGGGGTCCTTTAGCCCTTGATAGGCATATAGTAGGTCCTGCTCCACCGTCTCTGGTGGTCGGTTGCAGCATAGGCACGCTCGAGGGGGCTTGCATACGCATTCCTCTAAGAGCTCATCTTCTTCGAAGGTCCTCACATGGGCGCCCCACACACTCTTAATCAGCTTCAAGTCCACCTCTCGTTGCCAGGTAGTTACCTTGTGTTCCAGGTCCTCCTTCAGCTGAAAAATATCTCGCATAGACCCTTGCTTCAACGGCCATGAGCTGCGGATAGGTCTAGCGTAACATAACCTTTTGTCACAGCTCTTCTGTTGGAGTCCACATACTCTCTCAGCCTGAATCGGGGGTCGAACCCCTCGTCCAATGGCTCCTATTCCCTCATGGAGAATAGGCGTTTCTGTGGGGTAGCGTACCACATATGATTTTACGATGTCGCCAGATCCCAAAATTCAGTTGCCGGACTACCGCTGAAACCGCCGCGGTCGCGATTTTCCCGCCGCCGCAAGCATTTTTGGCTCATTTTGCGAGATTTGTGCCAATTCTCTGCGCAGTTAAGCAGATTTAAGAAGCGCAATTTGCCAATCGCAATCATATCCTGCTCCTGTGATCAAATGAGGGTCATCCCATCAATCTTTAGGGAGATATTTCCAAAATACCGCCTTTTCGGGCCTTTTTTGGCACTTTTCCACGAAGAAAGTGGCATAAGTGGATTTCAGGGAGGTCTCATGAGATTTCAAATGGGTCAAGGTTCTCCCTAAGGTTAGTTTGGCCTTAGCAAACCACAATATTTGACGCGAAATGGTGGTGCATCAAGATAATTGAGTGGCGGGTGCTAAAATTGCCCCAAAACGGCCATATTTGCCCTTTTTAACTTGTAAATCTCGCATAAGTAGATTTAGGGGGGGTATCATGAGATTTCAAATTGCTCACCCTTGTTGCTAAGGTTAGTTTGGCCTTGGCAAAACACCATATGTGACCCTACATGCTCTTGAATCAAGATGTATCAACGGCGGGTGCCAAAATTGCCTCAAAACAGCCATATTTGCCTTGTTTGACGTCTAATTCTAGTATAAGTAGATTTAGGGGAGGTATCATGAGATTTCAAATTGCTCCACCTTGTTCCTAAGGTTAGCTTGGCCTTGGCAAAACACCATATGTGACCCTGCATGCTCTTGCATCAAGATATATCAACGGTGGGTGCCAAAATTGCCTCAAAACAGCCTTATTTGCCCTGTTTGACGTCTAATTCTAGTATAAGTAGATTTAGGGGAAGTGTCATGAGATTTGAAATTGCTCAACCTTGTTCCCTAGGTTAGTTGGGCCTTGGCAAACCACCATTTGTGACCTTAAAAAGCGAAAAAGCAGGTTGTAGGCACACACAGATCAGGAAAACACAATTTACAGCATCCATATGCACCAAAATTTCCCATTTTTCATCAAAAAAACGGCAAAAAATGGCCGCTTTTTGGTCAAAAATTGAGTTTTTCGGCTTCAGACAGGCAATTGGAAACCCCCCGCCCTATATTGAGGGGGCTGGATGCAAAAAAGCAGGTTCTAGAGAGAGACAGATCACAAAAACACAATTTACAGCATACATTTTTCATGAAAAAACGGCCAAGAATGCCCGTTTTTGGTCAAAAATTGAGTTTTTCGGCCTCAGACAAGCATTTGAAGACCCCCCCCCCTATTTCGAGGGTGCCGGATGCGAAAAAGCAGGTTGTAAGGGCACACAGACGACGAAAACACAATTTGCAGCATCTGTATGTACCAAAACTTCCCATTTTTCATGAAAAATCGGCCAAAAATGGCCGTTTTCTGGTCAAAAATTGAATCTTCTTGGCCCCAGACAAGCAGTTGAAGCCCCCTCCCCCCCTATTTTGAGGGTGCTGGATGCGAAAAAGCAGGATGTAGGCAGACACAGAGCAGGAAAACACAATTTACAGCATCCGTATGTACCAAAATTTGCCGTTTTTCATAAAAAATCGCAAAAAAAATGACCGTTTTCCGGTCAAAAATTGAGTTCTTTTGGCCCCAGACAAGCAGTTGAAGACCCCCCTCTCCATTTGGAGGGTGCTGGATACGAAAAGGCAGGTGGTAGAGGTATATATATCACGAAAACACAATTTACAGCATGCGTATGCACCAAAATTAGCCATTTTTCATGAAGAAAACGGCCAAAAATGGTTTTTTTTTGGCCAAAAATTGAGTTTTTCGGCCTCAGACAAGCATTTGAAGACCCCCCCCCTATTTCGAGGGTGCTGGATGCGAAAGAGGAGGTTGTAGGGGCACACAGACGACGAAAACACAATTTGCAGCATCTGTATGTACCAAAACTTCCCATTTTTCATGAAAAATCGGCCAAAAATGGCCGTTTTCTGGTCAAAAATTGAAGGTTTTTGGCCCCAGACAAGCAGTTGAAGCCCCCTCCCCCCCTATTTTGAGGGTGCTGGATGCAAGAGAGCAGGATGTAGGCAGACACAGAGCAGGAAAACACAACTTACAGCATCCGTATGTACCAAAATTTGCCGTTTTTCATAAAAAATCGCAAAAAATGACCGTTTTCCGGTCAAAAATTGAGTTCTTTTGGCCTCAGACAAGCAGTTAAAGACCCCCCTCTCCATTTGGAGGGTGCTGGAGACGAAAAGGCAGGTTGTAGAGGTATATATATCACGAAAACACAATTTACAGCATGCGTATGCACCAAAATTAGCCATTTTTCATGAAGAAAACGGCCAAAAATGGTTTTTTTTTGGCCAAAAATTGAGTTTTTCGGCCTCAGACAAGCATTTGAAGACCCCACCCCCCTATTTCGAGGGTGCTGGATGCAAAAAAGCAGGTTGTAGGGGCACACAGACGACGAAAACACAATTTGCAGCATCTGTATGTACCAAAACTTCCCATTTTTCATGAAAAATTGGCCAAAAATGGCCGTTTTCTGGTCAAAAATTGAAGGTTTTTGGCCCCAGACAAGCAGTTCAAGACCCCTCCCCCCCTATTTTGAGGGTGCTGGATGCAAAAGAGCAGGATGTAGGCAGACACAGAGCAGGAAAACACAATTTACAGCATCCGTGTGTACCAAAATTTGCAGTTTTTCATGAAAAATCGCAAAAAAATGACCGTTTTCCGGTCAAAAATTGAGTTCTTTTGGCCTCAGACAAGCAGTTGAAGACCCCCCTTCCCATTTGGAGGGTGCTGGATACGAAAAGGCAGGTTGTAGAGGCATATATATCACGAAAACACAATTTACAGCATGCGTATGCACCAAAATTAGCCATTTTTCATGAAAAAAACGGCCAAAAATGGTTGTTTTTTGGCCAAAAATTGAGTTTTTTTAGCTTCACATAAGCAGTTGAAGACCCCCTTCCCCTATTTTGAGGGTGCTGGATGCTAACATACAGGTTTCAGGGGCACACAGATCACAGAAACGCAATTTACAGCATGCGTATGCATCAGAATTTGCCATTTTTCATGGAAAAAAACGGCAAAAAATGGCCGCTTTTTGGTGAAAAATTGTGTTTTTTGGCCTCAGCCAAGCAGTTGAAGACCTCCCCACCCCTCTTTTGAGGGTGCTGGATGCAAAAAGGCATGTTGTATGGGGACACATATCGCCCAAACACAATTTACAGCATGCTAACTACTTGAATGGGTGTTTTTTTTTATGTTGCAGGTTTTGGGATTTTTGGATGTCATAAAATCCTATGTGCTCGGCGTTCTCTACTTCCTCCACGCCAGTCTGGATGAAGAAGGCGTCATGGTCGGCTTTGTCATCAGAGTCCATAGAGCTTGGTACCTCGGATAGCACACAGTCTGAGACTACATCAGGATTAGGCACATGGCAGGGGGTGTTGGGGGTAAAAGTGTCCGACACTACGTACTCGTCTCCCCCAGGAGCAGTCTCCACTGCGTCTCCAGGCCGGGGTCGATCTTTCAGGATGTCGAGGGTGTAGCCGCTCCTCTCAAATTGAATTTCCCGGACCAGAGCAGGGTCCAGATCTTCCGAAGATACTGGGGCCAGGATCCGGTCAACGACACTTAGCATACTCCCCCATCCTCGTTTCTCAATAGGTGTTCACCTGCACAGAGGCACGTGGATGGCGTCGTCGGGCAGCTGGATAGAGGTCAGCGTCAGCTTCTCCAATAGAGTACAACAGTACTCATTTCCCGCATGGGCTCTCCAATCGGGGGAACACAGGACCCTACGTGAACTCTCCAGGGCTACCTTGGTCGGGACCTTCCCGAGTCCCCAGTTCACTGAACCCGGGGTTCCCGTAGGCCATTCTGAAAGAGGGCCAGTAAAATTTGGAGCAGCACTTTTGCCGTTGGCTGCAGTAGAGGTCCAGGACGTGCTGCTTGTCACTGGCGAACAACTCCACGTTGAGGTCTTCCCTGGAGTATCCCAACTCCTTTAGACCTTGATCTAGGACATCCCCAACGAGCTGATAGTCCCCCGCTTTCCCGGGGACCATCATGACAGGGGATCCCTTGTTGCATACCCTCAGGTAGCTTGACTTTGGCTCAGACTGCTCCAGCTGTACAGATTCCCTTCCATCACCAATGTGCACATGAAGGACGTAGGGTGCTTGCAGCGTGAGGGATAGAATCTGACGGTGCTCGGCGAAGGAGTCGATCCCCAGAACGAAGTCAAAGGGTTTGGTATCCATCACATTGAACCGGTGGACAATGCTCCTAGATCCCATAGACACGTCGAGCTCGCAGTCCCCACAACTGTGCACCACATGCCCACCCCCCCTGCGAGTGGCAGCGGTAGGCATGATGTTCTTCAGGTCCCCACGAGGTAAAGTTTTGTTGGCCACAATGGATATAGTGGCCCCCGTGTCCAGTACCCCCAGGTATTCTCGTCTCGCAAGACGGATATGTACCAGAAAACCAGGTCCGTAGATCCCCCAGAGCTCCCCTCTCTCAACTCCGCGGGACAGGTCACATCAAACCGCTTCTTGCGCATTTTTCGCACCATCCGCAGGAAGCAGGAACGTTTACCCGGGTTAGACCCCTCCTCATCTTCGTTGCCATGCTTAGCTCCTTGTTCTTGCTGCGCTTGCGTCTGGGAGCAGGGCGTAGGCCCCGGTTTTTGCTGCAATCCAGAGGTCTCAGGGTTGATCCCCCCTGGTGTAGGGTTGAGGCTTCCCCCAAACTGGTCCTGGTTCTTGTCCTGATTCTTCCTGTCAGGGCCTCGGCGTCCTCCGCCTTTGCCTTGCTCTCCGTCTTTGCCCTGGCCTCGTCCTTGGGACTTTCCCTTGCCCTTCTTACCGTTGCGCTCGCTTCTAGCGCCTCCACTGCCACTCTGGGCCTCTCTCTTCAGGTTGGCTGACAAGCGCTGCTTGTGGTAGCACTCATCCTCGTAGTGCTTGCGCTTCCCACAGAGGGCACAGGTGATGGTGCACCTGTAGTGGTCGGGCATCTTGTACTTTTCACCGGTGTTGGTCTCATGCTTCTTCCCTTGGACCAGGAAGCACTTGTGCTGGTCGCAGCTCGGGGCATGCACGAGCCCGCCCTTCTCATCTCAGGCGTCACACCAGAACAGGTCTTGGACATTGCTGATGTAGCGAGCATTCTTACGGGTAGTCCCTTATCCAGGTCGCGGTCCTTGATACCCACGGCCATGGTTCCCAGAGCTGCCTTCTCCAGAAGGGTAGGCGTTGAGGTGCTGCTCACTCTTCTTGTCCAGCGCAAGCGCCAATAGAAGTACAGACAAGCCCTCATAGGTGAGGGCTCTTGCCTTGTGCTCCGCCGTAGCCCGACACTCATCCCACATGTCTCTTGGGATCTTCGCCACGAACCAGAAAAGCAGCTTGTCGCTGCCGTACGATCCGGGCTTCAGTCGCCCAACCCAATGGTCCACGTCAGCCAGTGGTTCAGAGATACAAGCAGCCTTCAGGGTGTTTGGCAACATGGCTTTGTTCTGGATCTCGGTCCGGATAGATAGGTCAGCCTCATAGGAGGGGTACTGCCTCTCAACGGCAACCAACACATCGGCGAACGTGGCGGACTTCGTCACGACCTGCTTCACTTGCTTCTCCAGGTACTTGGTCTTGCAACATTGCAAGAGTAGGTCACACTTCACCCGCCCACTAGTGTGGTTCTGGCCGGTCATCCTCAGGAACCAACCCAAAACTCTCCGTGAACTCGCTGGTGTCCTTCCCAGTGAACTCAGTCGGGTTCACCACAATCTTTGAGGTGGTAATAGCTGCAGCCTCTTCCGAACCTCGCCTCTGGTGGCGCTCGCTCCTCCTCTTCTTTTTCTTCTTTTGGTCACTCCGGTTCTCGGGGTCCTCAGCATCATCGTCCTCGGAGGATGAAGCTGATGATAGGGATGGCGGTTCGTCGTCTGAAGGGTCACCGCCCGAGTCACTGGAGCCATTTGGCTCAACAGCAACCATAGCCCTTAAGGCTGTCAGCCTGAACCGGTCTAGCTCAGCGCTCGTGGAATTCTCCACATGGCTGTAGGGCAGTCGTGCCGTTCTTGGCACGAAGGGGTTTCTTTGAACAGCTGCAGGGGTCGGCATAGGTCGGCTTCTCACACCACCCAGGGTATGAGTTAAGCCGGCGACCAGGTGGGTGGCCTGTACTCGGTGTGGAGAAGCTCCACTGTTCACAGGTGACCCATGAGGTGGTATCAGGGGCTTTAGCTTGTCCCGGATTCCTTGAGTGAGGTCGGCAACAAGCTCACCGGTAGCACCACAGAGAGCTTCCTTTATCTCTGAACGCGTCAGGGCCCTGTTAGAGGATCTTCCAGACCACCGGCTTCGTCCTCCACAATTCTCAGGACCTCGCAGGCCACTCAGGGACGTAAAGCCAAGCTCTGGCATGGTATAGCCAGGCATTTGAAGAGGAGACACACTGACAGGGGCCCTATCATAGGCACCAGGTTCAGGACAGGGGGCGGGCTCCTTAATACCAACGTAGGATGAGCCAGAGGCCACTGATTTTCTGAGTCAAGGTGCCATAGGTTACTCAGTAGCGAGTGGCTCCACACCATGGGTTGGGTAAGGCATGCCAGTAAGCCCTGTGCCCTGAGCCACGGGTGGGGTGGTTGTAGGAGAGAATGTTGCTGGATGTGAAGCTGGGAGTGTAGTGGCCGTAGAACAGGATGCTACAGGGTGTCTGGTTGCGCCTGGAGCTCTCTTAGAGGGCCTTTCACCGGAGGATACATCATCTGTACGCACATGTACGCTTCCACGGTTGTCTTCGGCTCCTCCTTTCCCTGTATCCTTCTCCTTTGCCTTCGTTCACGTGTCCGCACGTGCAACTCGCGGAAGGCAGCTCCCAGGCTTGCAAGGGAATCAGCCTCAAGCCCACTTAAGGGGACTGAAGGTACAGGGTCCTCAGGTTAATGTTCACGGGCGCGTTTGGGCTTTGGGGCCAGCTACGCTGGTGCCACTGAGGGCGCTGTAGTGTCGGCAGTATCCTTGGTGTCAATTATATATTCTTCTGCCCTTGAGGAGTGATCAGTCTTGGCGTACTAGTTGTACCGCACGGGGTTGCAGGTACGCAAAGAGTTTAAGACTCTTCTACCACAAGGTTTGAACAGCTTTCACTGATAAAGTTCTTGATGTGTTTGCTTTGTATTCTACACCTGCTTGCTCTTGCTGCTTCTTGTTAATGCCTTGCTTTCCACTTGCCAATTTTTCTGGTGAAATGAAAGGATAGTCCAAAGGCTCCCAAGGTCCCACAGTGCAAAAGGATGAAATTCAGGATCAAATCCACAACATGAAGGGCTGCAGTCAATGGAGAAAAGATAGACAGTGTATTTACACAAAGTAACTTCACAAAGACCACAGGTTTAGAAACAATAATCGGATAACCGCCCACATGTGCACTTTCTCCTTTTATAGTACCGTCTAGAGATGAGCACTCTTTGGTTTGGGTCCCATAGGTGCTGGAGTGGCAGGGCTTGTGGCGCTGAGGTCACTGCCATGTCACATGGGCACTTCCTACTTAGCCAGGCTTACTGGGTATGGAACCCAGGACCTCTCAAAAAGAGGTGCTCCGGCCCCCTACGGTGCAGACCACTAGGACAGCTAAGCATTCATGAGAAAATATAGAGACATGTAAAGGCTCTGGACTCAGAGCAGTGCCTCAGTCGCTTGGGAAAATGGTGTACATGTCAAAACAGTTGGGGGGTCAGGGGTCCACACGACGTCCTGGATCTAGTGCTTGGTTTTATAGGCCGAAATGCTTTGTCGCCAATTTTTGTTTAGGCCAATACTATGATAAAAATGTGGCATGCCTCTAGGCATCTCCAAACCGACTAAGGCTTACCCGTAGGCATGGGAATACCCTTTTTCTTACTGATGCTCCAGTCCAGGGCGTCTGGCCACAGTTCCCGGATGATCTGGACCTTGGTGTTGTGGCGTCTCCTTCTTGCTCTGCCCCGGATGATCCAGTCCGTGGCGTCTGGCCAGGTTTCCCTGCTTCATCCAGTCCGATGGGTTGTGGTTGCTGCTGCTCCTTCTTGTTCCGCCCCAGATGATTCATTCTGGGGCGTCTGACATCGTTACCCTATTGCTCCAGCCCTGGGGGCGGCGGCTCCTGCTGTGTGTTGCGCGCCGGAGGATCGATTCTGGGGCGTCTGGCCACAGTTCCCCGGATGCTCCAGTCCTGGCGTCTGTGGCTGCTCCTTCTTGCTCCGCCCCGGATGATCCAGTCCAGGGCGTCTGGCCACATTATGCAGATGATCCAGTCGGGGCATGGCGGCTCCTGCTGCTTGATCCACCCGGGTTGTTCCAGTCCGGGCCGTCAGGTGTCATTTCACCGGACGTTGCTGTTGTGGGGTTTTGTTCGCTCCTTCTTGTTTTGCCCGAGATAATCCACTCCAGGGCACTTCACAACCTCGCGTCCGCCTTGGTGCATCACCACAGCCTCGTCCAAATCACTGCTTCACTGCTTCACCACGGGCCCGTCGTCTTCGCTGCATCACTGCTTCATCACAGCCTTGTTTCTCTGGGCTGCTGCTCTGTATCACCACGGCCTTGTCCACTGTACCGCGTCACTGCATCACCTCGGCCTCTTCCACTTCATTGCTTCACTGCATCTCCTAGATCTCGTCCTCATCACCGCATCACTGCATCTCCCCGCCCTCGACCTCATGGCTGTATCTCTGCATCTCCACGGCCTCATGCACGTGACTGGTTCTCTGCATCACCCGGGCCTTGTCCTCATCAGTATCTCACCACATCTCTTTGGCCTCGTCCTCATCACTGCATCACTGCATCTCCACGGTGTAGTCCTTTGCGCTGCATCACTGCATCACCAGGGCCTTGTCCCCATCACCTTGTCGGGGCCTCCCCTTGGCCTCATTGTCATGACTCGTTCGCTGCACAACCTCGGCTTCGGCCTCATATCTCCTTCGCTTCTGGCCGCCACTTGTGAGAGCACGCTCCAGTAGGGGGGGTGGGGGCTCCTCATCCCTTATATGCCCCGGACGATCTCGCCCCGGGCGTGAGCCCACATTTCCCCGGATGTTCCAGTCCTTGGGGTTGCGACCGCTCCTTCTTGTTCTACCCCGGATGCTCCAGTCTGGGGTGTCTGGCCACACTTCCCTGACGCTCCTGTCCTGGGGGCAACGGCTCCTGCTGCGTGATGTGCACTGGATGTTCCTATCCGGGGCGTTTGGCCTCAGTTCCCCCGTTGTCCCCGTCCTGGTGGTAGTGGCTGCTCCTTCTTGCTCTGACCCGGATGATCCAGTGCGAGAATCCGGCCACATTCTCCGGATGATCCAGTCTGCTGGCGGCGGCTGCGGCTGCGTGATGCGCACCGGATTCTTCAATCCGGGGCAACATGCCAAAGTTCCCCGGAAGATCGGGTCCTGGGGGTTGTGGCCGCTCCTTCTTGCCCTGCCCCAATTAATCCAGTCCGGGGTGTCTGTCACAGTTCCCAAGTTGCTGCTGTCCTGGGGGGTGTGGTTGTCGCCGCTCTTTCGTGGCCTGCCCTGGATGATCCAGTCCGGGGCTCTGGCCACTGTTCCCCGGAGGATCCAGTCCGCAGGGTTGTGGCCGCTCTTTCTTGCTCTGCCCCAGATGATCCAGTCCGGGGCGTCTGGCCACATTTGCCGGATTCTCTAGTCCGGGGGGCGGCGGCTCCTGCTGTGTGATGCGCGCCGGATGATCCAGTCGGGGCGTCTGGCCAGTGTTCCCCGGATGATCCAGTCCTCGGGGTTGTGGCCGCTCTTTCTTGCTCTGCCTGAAATGATCCAGTCCAGGGCGTCTGGCCGCATTTCGCGGGGCGTCTCTTCCTGGTTGTTCTTGGTCGTTGGTTTTTTTTCCCCTCCGCGCGCCCTTCGTTGTCCCTCTCTCCTCTTTCCCTCTGTCCTCTTGCGGTTGTATTTGCTGTGGTGGCCCTTCCGACCTTTGGCTTCTGGCTTGGCGCGGGTGTTTCTCCGCCCCCTGCTAGCTTTGGGGTTTTTTGTTGTTTTTCCCCTTTTGCTCTGCTTTGGGTCTGTTCGCTTGCCTCCACTCTCCAGCCTGTGGTGTGCTCTGTGTTGTGCTACCCCCGCTCATGCTCTGCCTGTCGGGTGCTTGTGCTCCGCTTGTTCCCGCTTCGCGGGCCTTTCGTTGACCCAAGCTCCCCACTCTTGCGCGCCTCTATCACCTGCTTTGTGCATTGTCTTGCACGCGCTGCGCTCCGTGGGGGCGGCGGGGGTGCGTCCTTTTGGGCACCCCTCGCCGGGTTGGGTGTCGCTTGGCACCTTCTCCCGTGCCGTGGTTGTGTGTGTGTCCTGCGTACTGTCCGGGTTTGCGGCACGCGGCGGCCGTTGTTGTTTGGCACCTGGTCTTGTGCCGTGTTTGTGGCCAGCAGTGTGGCTCTCTGGCGTGCCTCGTGGCCATGCGTTGGTGCGCCGGGCCTCGTCCGGTCCGATCCCACTGGGTGCGCCGGTTGGTTGTCCTGTTGCAGTGATGCCTTCCCCTACCGGGGGCCATGCGTCTCCGGATTTACTCGGCAAACTCACGGGTCACATGGAGGCTGAGCGCATCACAACTGTAGGAAAACCAGAGTCCAAAGCCCGAGCAATGAGGCAGCCCGCGCCATGCAGGTGAAGCGGCCGAACGTGACCCGGAGCCCAGGGGTAGGGCTGCATCCTAAGGCAAGCACAGCTTTCGGACTCCAGGCGGATTGTGCGACACCCAAGCACCTCCGAACCCAAGTACCAAGACCACGCCGGTGGGATGCCATGGGAACCGGATGCGCCAGGAAGTACAGTGAACCCCTCGGGTTCCGCCCAAACGGGGGGACGTGGGCAGGCCCGGGAGCACACCCTCCCGGCCTGACACGTTCGTGACACTGGCGGCAATCAGCCCTCCCAGTGTTGCCCGGGGCCGCTTTGTTGAGGGCCACCAGTCAGGTCTAGCAGGATGTAAGCCGCCTCTCATCTTCAAGCGCGGAGCCTCTTCCTGTACGTCACAGCGGCGACCCCACCGGGAACCAAGGGGCCCCTCTGCACAACCAAGTGCACCTACCTACGTACCTACCTACCTATCTACCTGGGGTTGCAAAGGGACGGACACCATGTTCGCCCCAGGGACCGCCCCACCAGGGGCAGTAGGGGACCCCACCACCCAGCACAGGGTCCTCAGGGGCGTCCTCCAGCCAGGGGACAAGCCCCAAGCCCGCGCCCTGGCCCAAATCACCTCAGAGAAGGCGGGCTACCATCTGGGATTGGCCATGCTCTGCCTGAGCCACTGGATCCAGCGCCGCTGGCCACCCACGGGGACCGTGCCCTGGGTTTCGGCCATCCCCACCGCCCACACACAGGTCAAAGCGGGCCTGGACACGCGACCAAACCCCCCCCCGAGACCGCAGCAATCCCTCACCTGCGGGTACCACGCCGTCCACAGGGTCCTCAACCGCGTGGGTCTTAGCCCAATGCTAGCATACCCCCTTCCCACCACTGACCAGGACGTCCACCAGATACGCAAGTTCGTCTGCGAAATCCTTGCCGCAGCAGCAGAAGACGGCAAGCTTCTCCTCCAAACCGCCCGGCCTACAACGGGCCACGCAAGCGCGCCGCAGCGAGCGGACACATACACCGACACAGCACACCCCACGCTGGATCCCCGCCCATGTCCCTCCCCTCTCGCTGCTCACCCGGAGACCGACACTTGCCCACCATCGCGCGCAACCCCGGGCCCCGCGACACGGGCCTCCCCCACCCGCCCGAACACCAGCACACGCCCGCCACACACCCAGCCGCCGGACACCCTTCACCACCCCCCACACTCGACAACCCAGACCCCCCCCCCGAGAGGAGCCCCGCGCCCCGCGGCACGCACACCCCACCCAGTGGCCCGCCCACGCCCCCCGCACACACCCCAGAAGACGCAGGCCCACCCTCCCCGGTCCCTGAATGAGGCCCACGCGAACTGTTCCCCCCCGCGGACGCCAACCCACACAACCTCGTACATTGCAGGACCCGGGCACAGCCAAGCCCAGAAGAAGAAGGCCACAGCTCCGCGCCTCCCTCCCCCGCCGCTGCCGACCAGATCGGCCCGCCGGGACGCCAGGTCACGACCGGGCCCCCCCAGCCGCCCGCCCCCAACCTACAGCCCGAGGATATGCCCTCCATCCTCCCCGCCGTGGCAGCAGCAGCAGCTGCCGCCCGCAAGCCCGCCCGCATCACAGCCCAACCCGCGTCCACCACCTCCTCCTCATCCTCAGCCTCGTCCACCTCCTCCACCTCATCCTCCGACCCCCCCGTCCCCGCCGCCCTCATCCTCAGGGCCACGGCAAAAGCCAAAGCCGCGGCCCTACGCACTGACCGCCCGACCCCCACACAGGCAACTCGGGCACCCCGGCAACGCACCGGGAAGACCCCCGACCCGACATCGGCGCCCTCACACCTCCGGACAGATGTCCTCCTCAACCTGGAACCGGACCCCAACCCCAAAGCCAACCCCAAACCCAAGGCGGCGCCCACGCGAGCACACACAACACCACAAACGCAACGACACAAACCCAACCGAAAGCACCCCAACCCGGACCCTCACCCAAGCCAGGACCCCCGACCCACCACAACCCACGCCCCCCTCCGGCCGGTACCCACCACCACCGCAGAGGCGGCCACCCAACACGACCCCGTCCAAGCCCTCGTCCGCATCCCCGTCACCAAGCGCCCCGTCATTCATCCACCGCAAACCACCACCACCGCCGGCCAAACCAACCCAGGGACGTGGGACCCCTCGACCACCGTCACCGTCAAGCCCGGCCCCCAACCCGCCCCCCCTGCCCACCACATAGTGCAGCCCCAGGGGCTGCCCACAATGCCCAACCCCCCACCCCCACAAGGGGGACCGGAAAACCCACAAGGGGTCCATGGGCCATACCCGCAACACCAACCCCACCACTACCAACACCACCACCACCAGCGGCCCCACCACCACCACTACCAACACCACCCCCACCACTACCACTGCCCACCACCCTACCCCACCGGGCCACAACCCCCCGTGCACGAACAGCACCAGCGAATGGGATGACAGCCACCGAGCGCTCCACCCGCATACCCCACCTACCGCCAGGGGCCACCCCCCCCGTACCAGCCATCCCCCCCGTACCAGGAGCCGTATCCGTATCCCCCCGGCCACCACGTCCACGCCGAAGGGGCCCCCGGGCCCAACCCCGCCAAGGACAGTCACTCGACCCATACCACCAGCCGCTGCCGCCACCACACCCCTACGTGGCGGATCCATGGTCGACGGGGGACCTCCTTTCCCCCGCCCCAGTACCAGGCGGCACCACGCGAAGCCTCCCAGGACCCGCCGACGCCTTTTGACTGGCCCGATTCGAGCGATGAGGCCCGGTCCCGCAAACGGTGGCGCTCCCGCTCCCCCCCCGCACGGCACACTCGCCCACGGCGCCCACACTCCCCACACTGCCACCGCGCCTCAACCACCCACTCGCGCCGCTCCCGCTCCCCCGGGTGCCACCACGACCCCCCGAGACCCCGCTCCCGCCGCCCCCGCTCCCACGGGCGCCACCACGAGCGCCACCGCCGCCCCATGTCCACATCCCCCTCCCCCCTCCGGCCATACAAGACCCCCACCCCCAGCCCCCGCCACCATCGCTCCCGCTCCCCCCAACGCCGCCAGGCACGCCTCCGCCGCCCCACGTCCACCTCCCCCTCCCCCCACAGGCCCCGTCGGGCTCCCCGTTCCCCCCGCCGCCCATACCCATCCACCACCCCCAGCCCCCGCCACCACCACCCCCGCTCCCCTGGACGCCACCAAGCGCGCCTCCGCCGCCCCATGTCCACCTCCCCCTCCTCTTCCCCCCTCCAGCCGTACCCGTCCTCCACCCCCAGCCCCCGCCGCCGCCGCTCCCGCTCCCCCAGGCACCGCCACCCCCGCCACCACCGCAGGTCCACGTCCTCCCCCCGCTGCTCCAGGACCCCGGGCACGGACCCCTCCCCCCCCAGGCCCCCGCCCACCTCGCCTGGTGGTCTGCCCCCGCTTTGCAGGAGCTCCGCCGCTGGGTGAAGTTGGCCGGGGGAGCAGGAAGGCACGATGGGGTGCACATGGTGCATACCTTCGAGGAGGTGCACACCCGCACCCCCGCCGACCCCAACGAGGCCGCCCCGGAGGCCATCATGCCACAAGCGGCATGGGAGGCCCTCCTCCGCGCTGCGGTCCAGGGCCTCCGCCCCCCCTACACCCCCCAAGCCCTCCGCCAGTGGCTCCAGACCACCCACCCCCAGGCCTGGGCGGTCGGCGCCCCCTCCCCACCCCGCCCCTCCCGCCACCACCACACCAGGAAGGGGGAGGACAAGGGCAAAGGGAGGGCAAGGGACACCAAGGGGCACTCAGGCAAGAGGGCACGGGGATGCCCCAAGTGAGGGCAGGCACTCACAGGGACAGGACGCCGGAAGAGACACCACATGGGGGCAGGAAACCACCCAAGAACAGGAAGGGGCGAGAGGGGGGACCAAGGCACGGAGGAAAAGGGCACCACGCCACACGCCAAACACCACGACCCACACCCAGGAAGGGCATACCACGACGGGGGGACCAGCGCCGCCCCACCCCCACCAAACGCCCCACGACTCCCGGGGGCGCACCCCCCGACACACACCGCCGAAGCAAGCATTGGACGCCGTACGGATCACGCCAGCGCACACCCACCAGCCACCGGAAACCACAGGGGGAATGGAGGGCACACCAACACGGGTAGAACAGGCCACACCCACAGAGGAAGCCGCAGGGAACGCCGCCGCACGGCGCAACACCACGCCCTCACCGCCAGGCGACGACCCCGGCCGCCACAAGGGCCACCTCACAAGCACCGGAGTAGGACGAAGGCACGGCCACAGCGACCAGGACCAGGGACCAAAACCCCCCGAGGACACGGGACCAAGGCGCAGGCCCCCAGGGAGGGCAACCCCACGGACCGTCACGCGATCGACCCACCCGACCCACCAGCCCGAGCTGCACGCCCAAGCCCCCACAGCACGGACCCAGCGAGACACCCACACCTAACCGCACCCCCCAGCCACCAGCCAGCCATACTCCGGCCCGCACTCCGCACCATGACACAGACCAGGCTGACCTCCACTGACCCACCGCGGCACAGAGCGGGACCACGGCACACCGCACCACAGCGCGCCACAGTGCAACGCGCCACAGCACGACGCGACGCGACGCGGCACAGAGCGGCACAACACGACACAACTGACCCTAACCTGAAGGACTAACCGAAGCAAGCCAGCGCACACCCCGGAAGGCGCCGCACCAGCACGCCACACACTGGCACCGCAGGCCACACACGGGGCCACAGCGCGCCTGGCAACAATGGTGGCGGATCACCCAGAAGGTTAAAACCGGCACCGCAGAGGGGAAAGGACACGAACAACCCCAGCCCCCTAACCCAGAGCCACAAGCAGCCGCCGGGCGCAGCCGCCGGGCCGGCAGAACCAGGACCCAACCCGGCAAGAAGGGGCGCCGAGCCCACCGTGTACATAGCCCTCCCAACCCATGGGGCCGGAACGCGGCCACACAGAACGCAACTGAAGACAGCAGCCCGGAAGACAACACTGAATGCGGGCCAGTGCGTGCGCCAACCAGGGAAGGGAGAGGGAGGAACAGGCAGCCCCCCCCCCAAAAAAAAACAGAGGGGGGAGGGGGGGGGGCGCGAAAACAGCCCACAGCCACCAAACCGCCCGCCAACACCACCAGAGGCGGACAAACCCCCCTTCCCGAAGGCACCGAAGACTGGACCCCCGAAGAGGCACGGGGGGACCACCCAGCCAAAACCGGCAACACCAAGCCAGGAACAGCGGCCCACCTGGAAAAGGGACACCGAAACATGCAGACACACACGACGAAAAAAAAAGGGGCCAGCAGCCCAGCCCGAAAGGAAGGGGATGGGGGGACAGGGACCACAAGGCCCGGGACAGGGACACCCGGCAGAAAAAGAAAAAAAAAAGGCGCAAAAAACAGACCCCGACAACCCAGCCACGAAAAGCTGGGCACAGCCAAGACCCAGACCCAGCACGCACGCCCACACCGCACGCCAGAACCGGAAACAGCGGGGGGCAAGCGGGGCGCGCACGAAACCACACACGTCCCATAAGCAGGCCGAAACCAAATTCCAACCGCGAACACCACAAACAGCCGACACTAGAGGGACAACACCACAAACCGTGCCCAAACAAACCCACCCAAGACCCCAGCCAGGACTGACGGGGTTCACAAAACCCACACCCAACCGCAAACCGGACCCAAACACAAACGCCGCACAACAGTAGGAAACCCAGTGCCCACAGCCCGGGCACTGAGGCAGCCCGTGCCATGCAGGTGACCCGGCCAAACGAGATGCGGAGACCGGGGGTAAGGCTGCATCCTAAGGCCTGCGCTGCCTTGGGACTCGAGGCGGAACGTGCGACACCCAAGCGCCTCGGAACCCTAGTACCAAGAACGTGCATGCATGCCTTAGGAACGGGATACGCCAGGAAGTCCGGTGAACCTCTAGGGTTCCGCCAAAAGGAGGGGACGTGCGCAAGCACGGGGGCACACCCTCCCGGCGAGACAAGCACGTCACGCTGGCGGCGATCAGCATTGTTGGGGGCCAACAGTCAGGTCTAGCGGGATGTAAGCCGCCTCCCCTCTTCACGCGCGCAGCCTCTTCCTGTTAGTCACAGGGGCGACGCCAAGGGGAACCATGGGGCGCCTCTCCACGACCGAGTGCACCTACCTACCTACCTTGGTGCGCCGCGCCCCGTCTGGTCCGATCGCACTCAGTGCGCTGGTTGGTTGTCCTGTTGCAGTGATGCCTTCCCCTACTGGGGGCTATGCGTCTCCGGATTTACTCGGCAGACTCACGGGTCACGTGGAGGCTGAGCGCATCACAACTGTAGGAAAACCAGAGTCCAAAGCCCGAGCAATGAGGCAGCCCGCACCATGCAGGTGAACAGGCGGAACGTGACCCGGAGCCAGGGGAAAGGCTGCATCCTAAGGCAAGCACAGCTTTGGGACTCCAGGCGGATTGTGCGACACCCAAGCACCTCGGTACCCAAGTACCAAGACCACGCTGGTGGGATGCCACGGGACCCGGATGCCCCAGGAAGTACAGTGAACCCCTCGGGTTCCGCCCAAACGGGGGGACGTGGGCAGGCCCGGGAGGACACCCTCCTGGCTTGACACGTTCGTGACACTGGCGGCAATCAGCCCTCCCGGTGTTGCCCGGGGCCGCTTTGTTGAGCGCCACCAGTCAGGTCTAGCAGGATGTATGCCGCCTCCCCTCTTCAAGCGCGGAGCCTCTTTCTGTACGTCACAGCGGCGACCCCAGCGGGAACCAAGGGGCCCCTCTGCACGACCAAGTGCACCTACCTACGTATCTACCTACCTATCTACCTCGGGTTGCTTTTGTGCACGACTTTGTTGCACTCGTTATGTTGAATATATCTGCTCATGGCTGTGATACGGCATGCGCTATGCATGCTTGGATGCACTGTGTGCCCCAAGTCATTTTTGCCCTTTGATTTCAGAATCGATGTGTTCGTTACGATGCCATTGGTCACCATTTGATTGTGTGAAAAAATATTATGTGCCTTGTAGCGGTTCCACAGGTTCGTTGGTGGTTGTGGTATACGTTGTTGAACCGACTCATATTGGTACTTTCAGCGGGGCAATTTTTTCACCAAGGTTTACGCTTGCAGTGTCGCTTCATCTGTAGAAAACTATGGCTACCTCGCTTTTAAACCTTTTAAAACGACGATATGGCCCGCACCCCCCTGGAAACGCGGATTGCCAGCAAGCTCCTCTGGGCTTGTTCACGAAATCATTCCATGGCCACGGACTTTTCAACCGGGTGTCGGATGATGTTAGGCAATCACCAAGATTCAAGCGCGCGCAGGGGCAGAGTTTACAAGAGGTATTCACGGCAGAGAAGGCTGTGAGCTTGGTCGTTGACCTCCACATGCCAAAAAGGCGATCGAAAAGAATGATCATATGGGCCCAAGAAAAAAGCAAAGCCGCGGAACAGATCCTTGGGGGCGGGTGGACAAGTCCGTTCTGGTCGTACCGTGCCATGCACAATGCATGGAAGCGTCCTTGCAAGTATCAAAAGCTTTGAGTAGTTGCATATGCGGAGTACGTAGGTGTTAAGTGGAAGGTAGCCAGCTTTCTGAAGTACATAGCAACGCAGCCGGATTTCATTGACGGTTCGCATCTTGAGAAGGAGAAGCCGTCACTCACATTGATTGTACTTCGCCCACGTGGTGTGTGAACCATGGGGACCAATATACATAACACCCATGTCATATATGGTCAATTGGTCCATGCGTCCGGCGTGCACGGGTGGGCTCAACATAGTGCACGGCGGGCAGCAAAAGTGGAAAAATGCTCAAAATGGCCAAAAATGCGCACACTCATGGTTGGGGCAAATGAGGCACATGGCTGACTCGGATCGGAGTGTGCCATAGGATTGGAATCAAGTCATATGTGTCCAACATATCTTTTGGGCGTCGCCGAACTCCTCCGGTTTTGGGAATGGCAGGGTCGCCAAGTGAGCCCATGATTTGGGATAGTCCCAAATCGCCAACATGGCGGCCACGGTATGCCAAGCCCAAGAGGAGTTAGTCGCCGGGTCCAAGATATGTTGGGCACCCAAGTATGTACCCTCATAACATACTTAGGTCATGATGTCAATTGAGCGCAACGTTGAAATACACGGTCGCCACTTGACATCATGACGGGCCAAAAACGGCAAAATTGGCACAAAGATACACAAGAGTGCCTTGCAAGGTGCACAATTATATTATAATATCTTCGGCTTGGATCGTGCAATCAACTAATCCTTCTAAACATAATGACTTGACACCAATGACCTTCGATCCCACATATGTGCTCCACTTGGGGCGCTTTGAAAGGTTACAAGCGCTGCCTTCCAAGTGGGCACATGAAAATATGGAAAATTGCAAAACACACACCCTGCTTCCAACGCATCGCTTTGGGATCGCCACACAAGCTTCCCCTCACGAAGGTTAGGCTAGCAATTGATCGTGGGGAGTATAAAGAAGGGGCTTGCACAATATGCGGTCCATTGGCGTGTTTGGCTTGGAGCGATGGACCCGCCAAATGGGCACGCAACACAACACATGGCACGTACCACATATTGCCCAAAAAGGTAGCTCCCCCCACGATATGTCATGCCCCTCCAAGGGCATAACTTTGTGTCAATCGCTCATAGGAACTCAAGGAGAGTTCCTATACAACACCAACACTTGCGCGCTACACTCGAAAGTTATCATAACGCACGCAATATCATGGCCATAGAGTCACAACGCAAACTCTACCCTCTTGACCATGATCCATTACACTAACACGCACGTGTGGAGACGCAAGGCATATAAAGCTTCCTAAATTACGTCGGGAGTATTGTGAATACATCCCACGTTTTCTTATTGTCATTCCTCGCAAGCAACACGAGATATGACCTTCACAAGTGGCCTCACGAATCAACTTTGTTTTGCCCATATCTTTAAGACAAATGGAGGGCAGGATAAAAGGAAAGTTGATTCGTGCATAAGGAGGCACGTAGGTCCACTCGAAAGAGGTCAAATCAAGTGCGGGAATGTCTAAGTCGAAAATCCGATTTCGACATCCTGAAAAATTCGGATTAAGGTTGCGAGTGTAGAATGTGAAAATTGCGGATGCATCAACGTAATTCCTGAAGACTTTAGAGCCTTCGTCACGGATAGCGTTAAAATTTCCATTATAAACAGTTAAACTGGCGGTTACGGTAAAGTCGCGATCCAACCGCCAGCAGTCCAAACAGTGAATATCAGAACGGAAGCGTAAAAATTGACGGAAACAATATGAAAACAAAACGCTGTTGATTCCTGATATTCTGATATATAAATCTCCGCTGGCGGTGCATCGGTTGCCGATGCGGGGCTTTACGGCACGGAACACGCTCCCGCCGGGCTCGCACCGGGCGTCAACGGGCGCCTTCCGTACATGGGGTTAGTGGACCGGAGACCGGTCTTCCCTTCCGTACTTGGGGTTAGTGGACCGGAGACCGGTTGTATGCCCTGCCCTAGCTATGGATTTCTGGGTACCGCTTCACCCCCCTCCTTAGAGCAAACCCCAGGGGGGGGCTCGATAACACCCACGCATGGCAGCGGGTACCCAGGACCATTTCCTGAAGGGGGGGGGTGTCACATCCTCACTGCAGGCTGGCTCAGGTCAGGCTGCCCAAATTCCACAGTATGATAGGTATGATGCTGTAAAAGCTCGTAGCACATGTATAGTATCAAGTATCAAGTCCCGGGTCCTGGCGGCGATTGTTCGGCATCCAAAGGACCCGTTAACCCATACCAGGCGCACCGGGTGCCGGCTGCTACGGTCACCACCACAGTGGCAGTGGCATACACAGCCAACATAGGCGTCAAGCGACGACCGAGGTGGTCCCACAGGTCGGGAGCGACCACAAAGATCCATCAGGCTACCCCGAGCTTCCCAGGGCCCGCCGACTGGGGAGAGTCCCCACGAGTCCTTCCTCGGGCGCACCATGTCCATATCCATACGACGCGAGTCCAGAGTGCCACAGCCGAACGAGCTCCTCCTTAAGGGATCGGGCATCAAGGCCGTCTTTTCCCTCGCCCTATTACCACGAAGGCCATACATGAGGGAATCCTCATGCAGTGTGGGCGGAGGCGTCGACTCCTCAAACCACCAGTTTCCCACGCAGACGCACCGAGGTCAGGAGCACCGGAGGCCGCCATCTGACTGCATGTGCGCTGCGAATCGATAGGCTCACACTGGGACTGACAGTGGCGGACCGCTGGGAGTGTAGTCAGGCAACTGGGCTTCCCGCCTGGCGCCATCAGGATCTCCACACACAGCGAATAGGGCAACACGGTATCACGGGCACTCAAACAGAAGAATATGTAATTCGGTACTGGTCCAGGCTGGACCCTGTGTATAAACATGTACACGGCGACTCAGGGCGCTTCTGTATTGCGATTCGAATCCCCTCGGGGGGGAGAAAACAGTCCATCTGTCGGTGATGGGCTGACGATCGTAACATACAAATGCACATATCCTGGAGAGCAGAAAAGCAAAACAATAATCAGGTAAACAGGCGTGTAAACACACTCTGGAAAGAGCGCCAAACCACGCCACGGTCAGGATAAGGCATATGCAGGAGGATAGGCAAGAAAACGCCTGAGTTCAGGCCATATATAGTCTCGAGACACACGTCGACTGGTCTGGATTCCGCAAGTGCCATGGAACCAGACCACTCACCAGAAATATCGCAATGCCGATGACAGCGGCATCCGTTGCGCAACGTCGTATGGGCTTCAAGGCCCCAAGAGCTCAGAAATATGAAGGTCAGTCGCCCTACCTGGTTTCCCAAGGATTCAGCAGGGGGGTGAGTGACGAATAGAAGAAGAGAGGGGCCATCCTCCTCTGGATTCAGCAGGGGGGGGTATATGGCCACTCTGATGGCAGGTCACCGGAAGATGTAAGAGAGCAAGCAAGCAAGGGACGATCCGTCGACCTCACAAGCGCTGAAAACACATCAGGGGACAGCTCAGGGCGCTGATCAGGCACCCCTGGCTGCAATCGCCCGGGTGAGTGCTGCCAAGTCCGAAACATGGATCTTGGTCTTGTGCTTGCGGATGTACTCCATGAAGGGAGTATTGACCCGCGGCACGAACGAGGAGACGGGTTCCCAGGTGTCGTGGGACGGCCCATAGCCTCGCCACGAACCTTGAACTCCAGACCGCCGGGTGCCAAGGCTTTCGGACGCTGAGCCAGGATCTTCTCGACGGTATAGTCATCCTGCTTAGCATAGTCATCATCCGAATCAGCCTCATGTGCGGCATAGCTCAGGGACACATGTTGGCCACGGAGGTCGGGTTCCCGCACACGGAGTTGACTCTCGTGGCGCTCCCGGAACTGTCCGTGACCCACCTTGATGCGGTAGGTGTCCTCACCAATCCTGCGGACCACCTCTCCGGGTGTGAACCAGGTTTTGGTGCGGTGGGTGCCCATGGGGCGGGGTCTGATCACCCACACCGGGTCTGCCACCCTGAAATTCTGCGCTGTCGAGCTCGGGGCGGACTTCTGACGCTCAGCATTCTCCTTCTGCAGCTGCTGGCGGATGTCCCGCGCCGTTTGCTCTTGCCGCGCAAAGAATTCCTTGGCATCCATGGCCATGCCATCACCAGACAAGGGAAGTCCCCTACCCAGGGGGTCCCTGCCGAACAGAATCTGGTGAGGGGACAAACCGCCCGGAGTGGGGGTGTCATGATGGGCCTTCAGAGCAGGCCACATCTCCTCAAATCAGTTCCGACGTGGATTGGTGATATGGATCTTGCGCAGCTTCTCGAACAGCTGCTGTCCAGCCACTTCAGCACGGCCGTTAGACCGGCTGAGATAGGCGACGCTCTTGGCGTGACGTATTCCCATGAGGGAACACATAGCCTTGAACCAGCCACCAGTAAACTGGGGCCCTCGGTCACTGCAAATGGTGCGGGGGATGTCAAAGACGGTCAGCCAATGACGAATCATCATGACTGCCACTTCCTTGGCAAGCAACCCCTTTTTGCGTGCCGGAACGGCTACAACGTAGCCGCTGTGGCGGTCCACACAGAGAACCACACAGTCAAAGGTCTCCTTGCCAATGTGAACTTCGGGCATGGAGAAGACGTCCATGGCCACGCTCTCCATGGGCTGGTCAGGAACTGGCGTCCATTGGGGTTCCCCCTTGACGTTCCGGTTATCGGGATTGCAGGCCTGACAGACCGAAAAACCCTTCCTGACGTTCTTGATGGCGGTGTAGAGAACGATGTGGTCGATCTCGAACCGGCGCTGCATGTCAAGGGCTTGCTTCTTGACCCCTGGGTGCAGCATGTGGTGGTGCCAAGCTTCACAAAGCTTGAGCACCCGGGACTCCGGTACTAGCAGCTTACCATTCCGGTAGAGCTTGCCATCTTCCTCAGTCAGCCCCTTTGGCCACTTCTGCCCATCATCAGGGTCGGTCACAGCCCTATACTCGGCCGCAAAGGCCTCAGACTTGGCGTAGTCGTCGGTCCAGTCGTCCTGGAGGCAAGACTCCGGGAAGAGGTGCTTGTCGGACTCAGCTCCCTCAGGGGGGAGTACACTGACCGCTGTGCTCACCCCCTTTCCGAGGGGGGCATCCGCAGCCATGACGACGAAGCATTTCACACCCTCCTCCTCCATCAGCCGCTCCATCTCGATGATCCTCTTGGCTTCAGCGGTCTCAGCCTCATCGCCATGGGCAGAGATATCCGTCATGCCCTTGCTGGCGGGATAGGCCCACCTACTGAGACAGTCCGCCACGGTGTTATCCTTTCCAGGAATATACACAACCGTGAGGTCGAACTTGGCCAAGGTCTCATGCCATCTTGCCCGTCGGGAGGCGGGACCTGAGGGGGTGTCCACGTGCTCCTTGTGCCACGACTGCAGACTCTGATGGTCGGTGCAGACGGTGACGGGATGGAGGGCTATGTACCCAGCCCATTTCCTGAGAGCCATGACGATGGCATACGCCTCCTTTGAACGGGGCGTCCACGTCCGTCTCTGGCCTTCCGCCAGGACTCGGCTCCAGAAGGCCACGGGCACGTGCCTCCTGTCGTCAAGCACTTGCTCCAACACAGCGCCAATGGCGTAGTCGGAAGCGTCGGTGCGCAGGACGAACCCTCGGTCAGGATCCACGAGGTGCAGACCCACTGCGGATAGCAGCGCCTGCTTCATCCCCTCAAAGGCACGGTCAGACTCTTCAGTCCAGACCAGAGCCTTCTTGGACCCCTTCTTGGTCTCCTCTCGGTTGCCCCTGAGCATGGTCGTCATGGGGGCTGCATACTCGGCATACATTTTGATATACCCCGAGTAGTAGTTGCAGAACCCCAGATACGCCCGTAGCTCAGAGACCGTCTTGGGCTTTTCCCACTGCTCAATCGCAGCCACCTTGCCAGGTATGGGCTTTCGCTGCCCGTTCCCGACTACGTGGCCAGCGAAGACCACCTCGCTTACCGGTATGGTGGCCTTGTCACTGCGGCCCGTGAGTTTGTGCCGAACCAGAAGGTCCAGCACTCGAGTGACGTCCCTCTCGTGTGCCTCCAGGAGCTCCTCGTAGCTCATACTGGCGTCCCCGGACGCGATGATCACGTCGTCCACAAAGGGGTCCGCACAGTCGCGCACCGGCTCAAGCAGGTTCTCCAGCATCCGCTGAAAAGCCGCATTGCCGTTGGTAACGCCCATAGGCATCACCTTCCACTGGAGAGGTCCTAGTGGGGTGCTCATGGCTGTGCAGGCACGGGACTCCTCGGCGAGAGGCATCTGATGATAACCATGTTTCAGGTCAATCACCGTGAAGATCCTCCGCCGGTGTTGCTTTTGCAGCATGTCCTCAATGAGGGGCAGCGTATAGCTGTCGTTCTGCGTTTGGGCGTTCAGGCCGCGGTAGTCGACCACGAGCCGCCACTCACCGGCCACCTTCTTGGGGACGACGAAGCACGGAGAGGCCCACTCGGAGTGGCAAGGCTCGAGCCAACCCCTCTGGATGAAGTCACGGAGGATCTTCTCCATGGCCTCTTTCCTCTCGCCCCTCAGGGCAAACTCCCGGTGCCGGTACACACGGGGGTCCTGCTTCAGTCGTATCTTGGCCTCGCCATACGGTCCACGCACCGGTGGGGGAAACACAGGCTTACCGCTGAAGAAGGTATCACCATACTTCTGTTTCAGCCTGGCCCTCAATGCCTGAATCTTGGGGCAGTCATCGGACTCCGCCTTGGCTTTTCCGGGCACTTGAACCACGGAGCTTACTTGAGGGGTAGCGACCCCGCTCGGTTTCGGCTCAGGTGGTCTTCCCAGGTGGCCCAAAGGGCCATCTCTGGTCTTGCCTCGGAATAGATCGCCGTAGGTGGGTGGGTTACCGCCGGGCGGCTCGTCCTGGCTGGACATATGATCCAGCACCCTCTGAACGAAGGTGTTCCCGTCATAGGAACCGGAGATGATGGAGTCGACTTCCCACCAGGCTCTGTCCTGGCCCTTGCCCTCACGCTGGTTTCCCCAGTCGTGAAAGGGCTGATCCATATACCCCTGAACCAGATCCCACTCCTCTTCAGTGAGGGGGTCTTCCGAATCCGATTCTTCGATGTCAACAGGGGGAACCGCAAAGCATTGCCGCCATGGCTCCGCTATGATGCGGTTGACACACACGAAGTCCGTGGCGTCGGCCTGATCAAGGCCCCCATCCACATAGTGGAATTCCGTTGGCCATCTCTGGGGTGGCATGGGCTGTCCCTTAGCGTCCTGATAGACACTCTCTCCAGCCGGTAGGACGACCTTGTTTAAGGTCATGATGGTCAATGAGGCTACCCAATGTCGGGAACTTTCCTCCTCGGTGCAACCCATAGGAACAACCAGCACTGCCTTGGAGCGGTCCTTGCGAATCTTCGCTATCGCTCTTGGAATGTCCCAACGGGGGCAATGGATCCACATCAATCCCTGATGCGGACCCCAGTGCTTCTTCCACGCGGAGTCCTGTGCGCTCCAGTACTTCTCACACACCCGCAGATGGGCGGAGGTTCCTGAAGAGAACGCATCCAGGGCCAGATCCCAAGCTCCCAAGTCCGCGACAACTCGGCTCGCCACTTCCGGCCTTACGCCGTACTCCTGGTTTGCAGGACCAGTTGGCTCAGTGTCCAGCGCGGCCACTTCGAGCTGATTGCGCTCGGGGTGGATCCATTGGCATTCCACATGGTGCTCAGGTGACGAAAGCCACGAGAGTTGGTCGTCCTGGTAGAGGGTCATGGAGGCCTGGGCCGGGAGGACGCCGGAGTCCGTGTCCATCATGAAGTCGTACCCGACGATCATGTCCCAGTCCATCTCGGGCTCGTAGAAGCGACCGTGCAGGAGGATTTCCTTGCCGAAGTCTGGGCGGCTCAGCTCACGATGGTTCACGAACTGCAGCCCAATGGCCGCTTCCTTCGTGCCTCCCACCATGTACTGGCCGTCCGCCACCTTCAGCCTGACAGGTTTCCGACTGTCGGTCAGACACTCTGGTGGAAGTAGGCCAGCCTTGACCAGGCTGACTTGATCTCCAGTGTCGACCAACACGTCGAAAACCTTTTCCACTTCCCCGCATAGGGCACGGACCTTAAGATGCAACTGCCGCTCGCGACCGACACGGCGCACGGCGTGCAAACTCAGGATCTCCGGCCGTTCCAGAAGCTCAACAAGCGACTGATGCAGGTCGTGGACAATGGGCTCGGGCTGCCCATCTGCAGCATCCAGCTGCGGTCCGGGTGATCCTCGGATACTCTCGGATAGATCCTGTAGTACATCAAACACATTATTGGCCGCGAAGGACGGACGGGTGCAAGGGTTCGTGCCTTCACTTGCCCTCACCCCGCCTCCGCGACTGGGTGCCAGACCGGGCCTTCCGCCCGCGGCAGTCCCCTTGTGCTTATCGACTCCCGACTGGGATGGTTCGGCGCTTCCCACGTCACCATCCTGCGACCGCCCTAGCTGGGGCCCTTGGCTGCAGGGGCTCCGCTAGGGGGCGTCGGTTGTGGAAGTAGGGGAAGTCTCCTCGGCATCAACCTCGTTGACGCCCTTCTTCCTTTCCCTTTTTTCCTTTCTAGTCATCTTGTTCTTGTCCTTGTTCTGGTCGTTCTGGTTGTTCTCCTTGTTCTTGTTGTCCGACCTGGGGACCCAGTTCCTCTTGATCTCCTGGATCTCCTTGGCCAACTCGGTCCCCTGCGACACCAGCTTGGAAAGCTCGTCCCTGTCCACCTCCACCTTGGCTTCCCGGATACCCGCGGGCGCACGCTTCTTCGACCCGTGCGCCTTCTTGTAAGCCTCCGTGTCGGCCTTGTGGACGGGGCATGTTCGGTGGTCATGGTTGAAGCCTCGCTTCCTCCCATAACACACGAAACAGCCCTGAGGGTGAGCTTGTATGAACTCCCCAAAGGACAGCGGAGGGTCGCCAATGCGGCGAGGGTCCCTCTTCTCCTGCTTCCTCCAACCCTGCTGCAGGGGCTTCAAGTTTCCCGGCTTGCTCCCCGCGCTCAGGTTCTTGGCCACGAAGGCACACACGGCCACTTCGGCGGGCTCATCGTCGTCGTCATCGTCGACGAGAGTCTCATCGCCGCCGGCTCCCGCTGGGTCCATGGCAGCTTCCCCGCCAGGTCCCTCGCCAACGTAGTTGACGTCGCGGTCGCCGGGCCTCAACCCGCGGGTGTGGTGGAGGTTCCGGTACTCCTTGAGCACCTCCTCTCCAACCCACTCGAGGATCCCGTCGCAGCTCATCCGCGCCGGGATGGCCTGCAGACGGATGGTCTGGCCGCTCAACTCACACTCGTCAAGGCGCCACATCGCGGTCTTCTCGCGATCGCCCGAGACGGTGATGAGGAGAGCGTTCCGCAGGGAGTGCCGTTTGACATCCCGGGCCACGTTCTTCCTCGTCCAAGCCACCACGTTCGTATGATACTCTTTGGGGAGGATCATCTTGACCGTGTGGTTGGACTTGGCCCGCTTGGATTCCTCCTTGGTGACCCTCTTGATCCATGCTTCCGGCAGCATGGGGAGCAGGCGAGCCTGCTTGTCACCCTCGTTCCAATCCTCCACGTTGCGGCGGAAGAGGGTGTATTTCCGTCGGAAGTCTCGCCAATCTCGTAGGCGGATCTCCCATCCATCATGCTCAAGCTTGATGGACTTCCAGCGCTTGGCAGCCACCTGCGGAGCGTCCACCCGCTCCTGCTCGTTGAGCCACTTCTTGGCTTCCTTGAGGGTCTTGATTCTCCCCTCCTTGGTTGCCACAAAGTATAGCTCTTGGAGCACTTCCGGCAGGCGGTACCTGAACCGTCTGAAGACATATCTCTCCGCATCCGCGAGAGGCAGGTCTTCAGTGACGGTCAGCCCCCAATCGTCCAGCTTCTCCAAGAAGCGGTCGAGGTTGAGCGGGTTGCCATCGTACATGGGGGGCTTGATGTCCTTCAAGTCTTCCCACACGGCGGCATCCGCGGCCTTAGAGACCATGAACGCCGGCCGCGAGGTCGACCGAGGTTCCCATCGGCCTCGCCCACGGACTCCCACGGCCGCCACGTCCATCTCCTCCATGGAATCCCTGTGGCTACGCCGCGGTTCCTCCATGTACGCTGAACCTAGATGTTCACACCGTACTCCTTCCATGTACGCATCCTCATCACGGCGCCGGCGGCTGCGTTCAGCGGCCTCCCGTCGTACACCACGCGGCGGGCTGATGTCGAACTCCTCCAGGTCCAGGTCCAGATCCTCACCTTCACCGACATCCCACTCCACGTCTCCTCTGGGGACCTCATCCCTGAGTCCACATAACGTCCACCAGCCATTGGGATTGGCTCCAGGGCTGGTGCGGGGCGCCGGGGTGTACCGGTGTCCGCGGTGGGGCACGGCGGCTGCGGTACTCCGCGCTGAGCCACTCATCACGCCAATTCTCACTGCCACTGCCGGGCGACAGGGGTGGGTGGTCGCTGCCGACGCTCCCACGGGCTTCCAGCGCGTCCAGCCTCTGCTGCAGGCCGCTGATGACCGTGTTCAGCTGCCTGGTCTCAGCCCTGGCGATGTCCAGCTCTTTCTGCGCGCGCGCGGCGACCCTGGAGATGCGAGCCATCTCGCCCTTGCCCGTGTCTACCTCCAGCTCGAGCAACTGGACTCTCCTGCGGAGGTAGACAATCCACCGCCAGGTGGTATCCGGGTCGCCGTTCCCTGGTGGGTCGTCGGGGTCCCCAGGGGGTCCTCCAAGAGGGCCTCCGCCGGGTCTGCCCGGTCCAGGGGGTCCTCCCCCGCCCGGTGGTCCGCGTCCAGGGTCCACTTGGTGGGCGCCCTCCAGGGGGTCCTGATGGTCGTCCGCCAGGGGGTCCCGGTGGGCCTCCGCCGGGTCGCCTCAGTGAGTCCGAGGATGGGCGCTTCTTCGTGATGCCGAAGTCCATGTCGTCATCCTCTTCCATGTCGCCGCACCTGGGTGTCTCGGTCTCGGAAGACTCCGATCTCCGGTAGGGAGGAGGGAGATCCTCATCCTCACCTTCCGGTTCCATGGGGACGTCTCCGCCTCCTCCGCCCGTCCAAGCCACCTCTTGGCGATGTCGGCGGCCTCGTTCATCCCCGTCGCTGGCGGTGAAGAAGGGTCACTGTCGTGGGGGTGTCCACCCGCTGGCCTCCGCGGCCTCTCGGGGGTTTTCCCCTTGCCCTTCCTCCGTCGATGGGCAGTGGGGCCACTGCTCCCACTGCTGCCCGTGTCGGCCTCGTCCAGCGTCACCTTGGAGGAGGCGTCCCCTTCGAAAAGTCTTCGAAGGGTCTCCACTGGTGATCCTCCCGGGGGAGTCTCGCGGCGGAGTTTGGCCTCTGCCTCCTCCATTGCGGCGGCGGTGGCTGCGGCAGCCCGCACTTCGGCTTCCTCCCGAGCACGAGCCGCCTCGGCTTCCCAGGCCTGCTGCAGCCGCGCCTTCTGCGCTTCCAACGCCGCCAGCTCTGCTTCCGTCTTGGCCTTCTCCTCAGCGACCTTCCGTCGCGCGGCGTTGATGGCGTCCTTCTTGGCGGTGTCCGCCTCGGCCTTGGCCGTCGCTTCGGCGTGGGCCCTTTCCTCTGCCTCCTTCTTTGCCCTCTCTTGGGCAAGCGCCTCTTCCAGCGCCCTCACCTCGGCCTCCGCTTGCAGGCAATGGCCTCCTGCGTCAGGCGGGCTTCCTCGTCGGCTGCCGCCAACTCACCGTTGACCTGAGCAGTCGCTGCCCCATGGGCGGCTACGGCCGTGAGTCCGGCCGCAATGGCCGCCACGGTCTGGGCGTGGATGGCCATGCCATGCGCCCACTCCGCAGCCTCCTCCTGGGCGATGCCGACGGCGCCCTCCACGGCAGCGCTGTGCTGCCTGGCCCGTTGCCGGGCAACCCGAAGGTTGCAGGGCACCCCACAGGCGCGCTCACAGGCGCGCGCCACGTCCCTGTCGGGAGCGACGCTGCTGCTGGAGCTGGCCTGGTCGGCCGGCATCCTCCCGCGGTGGGCCGACTCCACGTCGCTGCTGGGGCCTGCTGGGGCCTGCTGGGGCCTCAGGAGCAGCGGACGGGGCTTGGCCTTGGTCTGCCTGGCGACTTGGATGAAGTCGCCGAGGGTGGCGTGGCCGGGTGATGACCACCATTGGCCCGTTGGGGACTGGGGGCTGGGGTTCCGCACTTGGCGCCTTGGGCGGCTTCGGCGGCCAGGGACTCCTGGTACTCCCGCCACTTCCGGTCCCGCTTCCTGTCCCCGGCGGACCGCTTCTTCTTCCCCGGAGACGCGCAGCTGCTGCCCTGCAGCCTGCGCTCGCTCCCCGGTTCCGGGAAGTTCCTTTCGATCATGTCCCACATGGAGACATTGATCGAGGCGCCCGACGGGTACTCGTTGGAGTCCTCGTCCTCCTCAATCCCGTCGGGGCGCAGCCCTTCGCCGGGCCTGTCCGGCCGGGTCCAGGTCCTCCAGCGCTTGCGGCGGAAGCGGTACTCTTACCCTTCCGCCCGCACCCACTCCTCCACTGCCCGCAGGCGGTCCTCCCCCATGTCCTCGCGGAGCTCGAAGCTCCCGGGCATGCCGCCTTCGCACTGGGGGTGGCTGTGGCGGTAGTGCTGGTCTGAAACCAACCCACGCAGCAGGCGTGCCGCATGGGGGTGGGGCTGCGGCCACATCCTGCCCGCTTCCTGCCAGTTTACCATGGCAGCGGGGGGCGTACTTGGTCTTGAGGTCCTTGGTGTGCACTCGTTCCACTCAACGAACTGGCGGTGGTTGTTGAGGCGGGTGCTGCAGCACTGGGCTGGGAGTGCGGCTGGTGCTGGTCAGCTGGTGGTTGTGGAGGTGGTTGACGCGGCCTTGCTGGTCGGCCGATGGGACTCGCTGTTGCAGGAGTCCTGGTCAGTCCACTTCCTTCACGGCCGCGGCGCGGTCAGGGGGATGCTCTGGACGGCGCTGCTGGCTCCGTGACGAACTCGGCGCTGTCGCTGAGTGGCGCTGCGAGCCGCTGCGCTGCGCTGCGAGCCGCTGCGCTGCGCTGCGAGCTGCGAGCTGCGCCTCGCTGCTCGGGGTTGGTGGCCCCGAGTGGCACGCGAGGGCTGGGTAACCCCGCGGCGGTGAAACGCTTTTGACGCGTTCCCGTGGGGGGCCGGCCACGGGACGCTGCGGTGACACGCACAGGTGAGCAGGCAGGCAAAGCACTACGCTCACAAGGGCATCAATACGCTCGTGTCATGTGACAAAGCGTTTCAGGGTCCTTGCCACTCTGCAACAAGGGAACGAAAGTATGTACAGCAACACATCAGGATATGTACACATGGGGTTAAGACTGGACTGGGATAAGGGCATTACAGAACAATAGACACTCAGTCCCAACTCCTATCCCAATCCCAGGTCCGACCCTCTCAGTGGCTGGTGGGGGCGGGGGCTCAAACACAGCCCATGCCCTGCTCAGTCCGGACCCTGAAACCCTGCCAATAGGGGAGGTGTACCGCCCAGCCACAGGCGGGTTCCTGGGAACCAAGTGGCTCCAAGGCCAACTGACAGTAGCTTCTTATGCTCCCTCAACGGCAGGTCCCACCTTTTATCTGGGCAAGAGATATGGCCCCGCCATTATCCCTCAGGAGTTGGTAGCTGAAAATGGGCTGTTTCAGCCCAAACTGATATTAGCTCCAAAATCTCCAAAATCGACCCCTCGTCCGGACCCGCCAGAAGTACGAACGAGCCAACCGACCCTATGCACTTTGAGTACAAACTCCCTGAAGCCCTCACCGAACCTGGTTCCCTCTGAGGTTCCGGCATCAGGGCAACGCGGATTCGTCAAGTGGGGTCATGATGCCAAAATCACCAAAATTGGCGTCATTCCCACGCGTGGCCCGCCCGACCAGGGCAAGGCCAATGGCTCACAGGTTAGGAGGCAGGACCTAGGACCTCCATCTGAGTGTACAACTTGAATTTAGGTCCGGGCTCTCTGTGGGCATAGAGGAATGGGGCCGCCAATTGACCACACGGAAGGGGGAAATTTGGGTCCCAAAATAGGGTCATTTTGGCTGCTTGAAATGAGCCAAAATTCGGTGTGCTCCCAATAGTATATCTCCACGCCGGCTTGGAGATCAGATCTGCCATTCCATACGCAATCCACCAGGAGTCTGACAGAGACTCCCATGCCCTTGGCTCTCAAAGATCTTCATGCCACTCGGCGTGGTGACGATCCCAATTGGGTCCACAAATGCCAAAATGGTAAAATTGCCCACACTCACTTTGGGCTAGCGCCTTAACGAAGGTTGCTCCGCTTCGCCCACGTGGTGTGTGAACCATGGGGACCAATATACATAACACCCATGTCATATATGGTCCATTGGTCCATGCGTCCGGCGTGCACGGGTGGGCTCAACATAGTGCACGGCGGGCAGCAAAAGTGGAAAAATGCTCAAAATGGCCAAATATGCGCACACTCATGGTTGGGGCAAATGAGGCACATGCCCGACTCGGACCGGAGTGTGCCATAGGATTGGAATCAAGTCATATGTGTCCAACATATCTTTTGGGCGTCGCCGAACTCCTCCGGTTTTGGGAATGTCAGGGTGGACAAGTGAGCCCATGATTTGGGATAGTCCCAAATCGCCAACATGGCGCCCTCGGTATGCCAAGCCCAAGAGGAGTTATTCGCCGGGTCCAAGATATGTTGGGCACCGAAGTATGTACCCCCATAACATACTTGGGTCATGATGTCAATTGAGCGCAACATTGAAATACACGGTCGCCACTTGACATCATGACGGGCCAAACACGCAAAATTGGCACAAAGATACACAAGAGTGCCTTGAAAGGTGCACAATTATATTATAATATCTTCGGCTTGGATCGTGCAATCGACTAATCCTTCTATGCATAATGACTTGACACCAATGACCTTCGATCCCACATATGTGCTCCACTTGGGGCGCTTTGAAAGGTTACGAGCGCTGCCTTCCAAGTGGGCACATGAAAATATGGAAAATTGCAAAACACACACCTTGCTCCCAACGCATCGCTTTGGGATCGCCACACAAGCTTCCCTTCACAAAAGTTAGGCTTGCAATTGATCGTGGGGAGTATAAAGAAGAGGCTTGCACAATATGAGGTCCATTGGCGGGTTTGGCTTGGAGCGATGGACCCGCCAAATGGGCACGCAACACAACACATGGCACGTACCACATATTGCCCAAAAAGGTAGCTCTCCTCACGATATGTCATGCCCCTCCAAGGGCATAACTTTGTGTCAATCGCTCATAGGAACTCAAAGAGAGTTCCTATACAACACCAACACTTGCGCGCTACACTCGAAAGTTATCTTAAGGCAAGCAATATCATGGCCATGGAGTCACAACGCAAACTCTACCCTCTTGACCATGATCCATTACACTAGCGCGCACGTCTGGAGACGCAAGGCATATAATGCTTCCTCAATTACGTCGGGAGTATTGTGAATACATCCCACGTTTTCTTATTGTCATTCCTCGCAAGCAACACGAGATATGACCTTCACAAGTGGCCTCACGAATCAACTTTGTTTTGCCCATATCTTTAAGACAAATGGAGGGCAGGATAAAAGGAAAGTTGATTCGTGCATAGGGAAGCACGTAGGTCCACTCGAAAGAGGTCAAATCAAGTGCGGGGACGTCGAAGTCGAAAATCCGATTTCGACATCCTGAAAAATTCGGATTAAGGTTGCGAGTGTAGAATGTGAAAATTGCGGATGCATCAACGTAATTCCTGAAGACTTTAGAGCCTTCGTCACGGATAGCGTTAAAATTTCCATTATAAACAGTTAAACTGGCGGTTACGGTAAAGTCGCGATCCAACCGCCAGCAGTCCAACCAATGAATATCAGAACGGAAGCGTAAAAATTGACGGAAACAATATGAAAATAAAACGCTGTTGATTCCTGATATTCTGATATATAAGTCTCCGCTGGCGGTGCATCGGTTGCCGATGCGGTGCTTTACGGCACGGAACACGCTCCCGCCGGGCTCGCACCGGGCGTCAACGGGCGCCTTCCGTACATGGGGTTAGTGGACCGGAGACGGGTCTTCCCTTCCGTACTTGGGGTTAGTGGACCGGAGACCGGTTGTATGCCCTGCCCTAGCCATGGGGTTCTGGGTACCGCTTCACTTGGTGACGGCTTCCCATGTGGGTCTTGTGCATGGTGTCAATTGGTTGTGGGTTTTGCAGAGCTCCAGGAGCTGACCAGATCCATTTGGTATAACTAGACGGTGAACATTGCACTACGTGGCCAGAGCAAAGAGGTTGTCTTCGGAAATCTTTTTCTGGAGAATTGGCGCTACTTGAAATGAATTCATGACCATCAAAGGATAAAGATTCAGGGACGTTGGGTAGATTGCAGTTTGAAGACGACTGGGGACTCACGTTGACTGCATCATCTTTTCGGTCATACAATCCACTGTAAATGCGTGAAGGTGTACACGTACGCTGTGTGGACATGTACCGAGGGCTGGAAAGACACGGATGTTTTGCGTACTGTTGAGCTGCATAGACAAATGCACCGCAAGTACGGCCGTGCTGTTAGGACGGGGGACAGTGTGGGTAAGCGGTTTGAGAATGTTGGTGGTTGTATGCATGCTCCATTGCTGTGCATGCACAACCGTTGGGAAACCGTGGTGTTGTGCTTTTGCCACATTCTCATGGCCGTGGGGAAGTATTGGTCCATCTGGATTCGCAAGCGCTCTCGTTTTTTGGAGCCTGCGCGGCGCACAAAGTTGGCAACTCTGATTCCCTCTGCTAAAGCTGGGCTTACTTTGGCAGGCAAAAGTTCACCAGAGGGGGAGGACTCTTGCAGCCTGTTGGCGCATTGGGACGAGATTGCCCAACTATCGTGGGTCGGTAAAAATACGATAAAAAGCTGTTGCAGACATTTACATGGTGCTGCAAAATCTCTACAGCACACGGTACAAGGCAAAAGCACTCAAGTGCAAAAGAATTGCCGAAAAATTCAGCTAAGCCATTTTACCCACGGTGCGCTCCTACTACTTCCTGTGGCTGCAGAAGGATGCATGCCGTGTGCTCAAGGGGATTGCGCCATGGGGGCTTGCGATGTTTTCCGGTAATATGGTTGAGTCCATGAGCGCTATCCTCAATGACATTATACTTACAGCAACGGCTCAAGAGGGGGGAGGGTGATACAAGTGCTGAACGGGATGCACGGCTGCTGACGCAAGCAAAGCGCAGGGTGTTCGTGTATAAAGATTTGCCTCGATGGGTAGCACAGCCACACAACGCCCCGGTGCATATTGAAGACATGGCACACATTTTGCGTGAGTTTCAGGCTATGGGACCGGAGTACGTGTGTTCTGACGCTAGGGTTCATTGTGTCCTATGGTGATTCGCTGGGTAAACTCAGTACTTTAACCAGGGGTTAACCTCCTTTGCCTTCTATCATGATTTCTGTACTCGTACATACTATACTTCTGAAATGTCTCCTGTGTCAGACCCTCTTGTCCCATATCTCCCAGGGCTTCATCTGCCACACTATGGCCAGACATTTGGGCATGCGGGTAGGAAGTGGAAGTGACCGACAAGTCTCCTCCCAACTGGTGGCGTCCTACCGGTTCAAGGTACTATTTCTTTCACCCGACACGTTGTTTCACCAGTGCACCGGCATGCTGATTTCCTTCACCAACACTTTTTCTGTCCATTTGTGATATGTCTCACAGATTCTGCACCCGTGTTTCTATGGAAGCCAGTTGTGGGGTACTGCCGGATGTCCGTGGAAAGACACACAGCCCGGACTGGCCCTGCAGCCCAACAGTGGTGCCCTTCCTGGCGCCGCATCAGCACAAGTTATGGTTGCCCATGGGAAAGTCTTCCTGATGGCTACTGCTGTTCTTCGGCACCACTTTCCCCATCCAGATGCGCAAGTGGCTCCTGATGAGGACCATTGGCAGTGGTTGTCTGGCATCACTGGCAGATACAAATATCAGGTAAGTAGGAAGGTATCTTCGCGAGGGCGGGATGTCTCCTTTGAAAGTGCAGGAAGGAGGTCTTGCAAGGGGCACGTCCTGTCTCTCCCACTGCCCTAGGTCAGGTGCTTCTTGAGCTGGCCCCGCAGGCGCTTGGGAAGGCAGTGGCGCGGCCACCCAGTCCGGGTGTCGTGAGTGGGAGAGTGTCCCCACATGTGTCCATGGGTAGGGTCACATGCCCCCTGCTGCGAGCGGCAGCTCTGGGGGGCTGCTCAGCCGTGTGGAGTATCTGTCACCACCGGGAGTATTGCTCCCGCGAGTCTACGGTATGTCCGCCTCACCCCTGTGGCTCGCGTTGCGGGGCCCCGCTGCTTGGCAGGGGACTCCCTCCTTGGCTGTGTGCCGTCTTGCCTGTCACTGGTTGTTTCCGTGGCCTCGGGTGACGTTTGCCATCTCCCCTGATGCAGGCTGGCCAGGCTCGGACCAGTGGCCTTGGAGTACCGCTCCTGCTACTGGCCTGGCGGGTCGGCTGGGTCGCCGCAGTGGGTCCGATCCTTTGGGTGTAGTTGGTTTTGCCCTTTCCCTCTTCTCCCGTAGGTGTGTAAGCGTGTGCGGTGTCCAGGGCCCTTTGGCGCTTGCTCACCGGTGTGCGCGTCCCGTGCAACCTGTGTGCGGTGTCTGTGGCCACCTGGCACTTGTTCAGCGGTGTGCGCGTTGTGTGTGGCACGCACGTGGTGTTGATGGCTTCGGTGGGGTCCCCTCGCCTCCTTTTTTCCCTTTTTTCGCCTGCTTGATGCTTACTTGTTTTTGTCTTTGCTTTTGCTTTGTTTTTTTTAACAAGGAAAAGCGGAAAAGGGGCGCGCCAACACTAGAGGCACAGGCATGGGCAGTTGGAGCAGCGGTGCAGCAGCGCTGTGTACCTTGTCGTGGTGCACATTGCTGGTGTCTTCCCTACGATTACACCCCAAGGGTGCGGCCCGAGTGTCATAATGTACACGGCGGGGGTTTACTGTGGGTTCGCCTGGGTGTCCCTTTGTGTCTTGGTTACGCTTCGGGTGGGGCTACTGGGCGTGACTCCCGGGTCAGGTGGTTCATGCAGGTTAGGCGGATGTGATTGCTTCGGTTGTTGGCTCTGGCTACTTTTCTGCCTCGGTGGGCGGGGTCAGGCTCGGAGATTTAGGGCCTGATGCGCGTGGCTTGTGTTCGTCGGCTCCTGTCTTGGTTAAGCTTTGGGCTGGGGCCCGTGGGGTTGATTTGCGGGTTAGGCGGTTTTGGCGGGTTAGGCGGATTTGACGGTTTCGGGCATGGGTTTGGCGCCCTCGGGCGTGGTGGGTGCTCATCGTCGTGTGTGTTGGCGGCCAGCGGCTCCTGGTTGTCCAGGCTTCTGCAAGGGCGTAGTCCGGCGCGCAGTCGTCTGCCGGTGCTCGGCGGGGCAGTGCGCACTGAGTGGGTCACTGCGGGAGGCGATTCTGGGCGTGGTTCTCGGCCCAGGCCAGGTACCGGGCGTTTTGGCCGGGTGTGTTGGAGTGCTGTCGCTGTCCGTTCCGGTGCCTCAGGCATGGTCAGGCTTTGTTGGGGCGGGTGAGGGACACGTTGGCTCGCGATGCCTTGTGGCCTTTTTGCACTGAACGGCGCCTTTTGTGGCTGGCCAGGCCACGGGGAAAGGCTCTTGCGCGCCAAGCTTTTCGGGGAGGGGCAGGAGCCTGAAATCAAGTTCAATCGCGGACTGAGTACCGCTGCGTGTTGCCGTTCTCCTCTGCCCAATCTCAACAAGACTTGGCAGCCCCGTTATAGACAACCACAGAGCCGGGGTCTCTGCCTGATTTCTGAAGGCGGTATGGTTGCCGCTTTGGGGGTTAGAGCATGACAGCTTGAGCACTGGGGGTTAGCAGTGGGGAGTGCAGGACTCGTTTGCAGAAGTGATGTGTCAGTGCCAGAGAGCTGACTGTCGATTGCTTACGCTGTGATAGGGCTGTTGATGACTGGTATGAGAGAGGCTTTTTAGGGTGGCTTTTTGGAAGAGATGACGCGTTGGACGAGTTTGAGGATTTCAGGTTTACAAAGCGGTCTTGGAGACGGGCGCCACACTTTCCATTGTGGCCCGCAGATTGCTAAAACTGGCAAAGATTCGGAGGACGAAAACCGTGGCCATACGGATGGGGGATAGGGGAACCATGCATTCCCTGGGGGCACGTCAATGTAACCCTTCTTCTGGGCGATGAACAGGTGACTGAGCACTGCAAAGTGCTTGACACCAACGCCTTTGAGATTTTTATCGGCACATGTTTCCTGCGCCGTAACCCCCAGGTCAAACTGTTGCCACATTTGCCACGCATCGTTGTGCGATCGCAGCGGAGAAAAAAAAACCAAGAAACAGACACACAGCCAGCAAAAAGAACAAGAAAAATCGTTTTCTCCGTCCTCAGAAACCCCCCAAAACATTTTACGCCGCTGTTTGGCGAGGTCGAAAACCGTAGGATACGCAGGGAAAATCAAGAACAAAAGAGCAACAAAGGCGGCAAAGTTGAATGTTGCACGCCTCAAACCACCTAGCAAAGTGCGTGCCGTAGAAGCTAGGCGACTTGTGTGCGTCAAAGAAAAAACAAAGGGAGAGGGACAAAACCAAAAACAAAGAACCCACGAAAAACCACTGCACAAGAACCACGAAAGACCACACGCCAACAGCCGCGGACCACAGGGAAACAAAGGTATGGCAAACAAGTATGTTACGAGCCCATGCATCCCACACCACCCCCGCTACATATGCGTAGGTGAGGAAACCAAGTATAGTGCGACGGAGGGCGCCGAAGGGACTACACCACACACAAAAACGAACATCAAAACAACCGCACGCGTCATAAAACATGCATACATACACGAACCAAGCCCATATGTCCATATGTCCATAGAGGCCAAGTGCCCGCAAGGTACATGAGGACGGAGAGAAGTTCAAGGAGAAACATGGTATGAGAAAAAAAGGGTATGGGATGCCTACGGACCACGGCGAAACAATGGTATGGCGAACAAGTATGTTACGAGCCCATGCATCCCACACCACCCCCGCTACATATGCATAGGTGCATAGGGCTACATATGCCTAGGAAACCAAGTATGTTTATGTTGCGAAAGAGGGCGCCAAAGAGACCACGCATACATACACATGCATACATACACCAACCACGCCCATATATCCAAATGACCATAGACGCCAAGCGCCCGCAAGGTACATGAACACGGAGACAAGGTCAAGGAGGAACATGGTATGGAAAAAAACAGGGTATGGGAAGCCGTATAAACACCAAGGTATGAAAGAAAAAGGGGGGGGGGGAGTATGAACGCCACCAACCCCCCGCCACACCCACACACCTTGCACACACTCTCTCTTTAGGGGATGCACAAGGTATGACAACGAGGGGACGCACAAGGTATGGTAAGTATGTCACCGCCCAACGAAAAAAAAGGGGAGAGAGGAGAGGTATGAGAACCCGCCGCCCGCCACGCCCGCGCGCCCCCTACACCTTCCACTCCCTCTCTATAGGGGAAACACGCAAGGTACGACAAAGAGGTATGTTATCGAAAACGCTACAGGAACGAGACGACCAAGTCCAAAAAAAAAAGAAGCCAGGCATAACACGCAAAGAGATCAAATGGGTAAAGGAAAGCAAGAAAACACAGAGGTATGAAAAAAAATTAGAAGCACAAGAGGAGAGGTAGGACCGCCACAACCGCCCGCCACACCCAACCAACCTTCAAACGGCCTGCACACGCTCTCTCTACAGGGGAAAAACGCACGGTGGGACAATAGAGAGGTTTGTTAACGATATGTATGTGCTACACACATTTCTGCTACACATCCACAGGACCTCTCTTTTTGCGTTTCACCATGTCGGCCGACAACGCAAACCGAACCAGGTAGGACATACCCCACAAACCACACACCGCACGCACACACACTCACACACCGCAAGCACACCACACACGACCCCCGCACACCACCCACACCAACACGAGGCGCCACACAGCACGCACACACACACCAGGGCCAAGGAGAAGGGCGCCCCTGGGCCCCACAGCGAGTAGTGGCGAGCGAGCCCCGACCACCACAACCGGTGGACCCCAGCCAGGAGTTGCGGGGCACCGCAACCACAATTCTCAGCCAGGAGTGGCGAGGGACCAACCGGCACCACAAAACAACAGTCCTTAGCCAGGAGTGGCGGGGAAGTGCACCCAGGACCCTGAGCCAGGAGGGGCGAGGGACCCACAACACACAGGAACCACACCCACACAGACACCAGCCGCAAGCCCCAACCGAGAGAGGCAGGGACAAGCAACCACAGACCACGGACACACCACGCACACGCAAGCATGCACACCAGCGCAGGCGGAAGGCACACCGACACCACACGAACACACCACACCACCAACCACACAGACACCACAAACACACAGAAACACAGAAAAGCATGACCAGCACGGGCAACCACCCACACCACAAACACACACAACACGGCACACGTCCCACCCCCACAAAACACCCCACCGCAACCCGCGGACCCCAGCCAGGAGCGGCGGGGAACCGCAACCAGGACCTGCAGCCAGGAGCTGCAAGGGACCACACACCACCACCACCAGCGGACTCCAGCCAGGAGTGGCGGGGAACTGCACCCGGGGTCCTCAGCCTGGAGTGGCGAGGAACACCAACCACCACAGACAGCGAACCCCAGCCATGAGTGGCGGGGAATCGCACTCAGGACCCTCCGCCTCGAGTGGCGAGGGACCAACCACAGCACACACCAGCCACACCCACACAAACACCAGCAGCAAGCCCCAGCCGAGGGAAGCGAGGACAAGCAACCACAGACCACTCACACACCACACACAGACACACACACACAACAACACACGCGGCAGACACACCCGCACCACCACCTACACAGACACCACGAACAAACAAAACACACACAAGCACAGGCACCACACAAACGCGCTGCGCCACAAACACACACAACACGGGAAAACCCCAACCAAACCCCACGGAAACGGGCCACCGCCACCGCCGCGGCCCGAGGACCCCAGCCAGGAGTGGCTTGCAACCGCACCCGGGGCCCTCAGCCAGGAGTGGCGAGGGAACACCCACTCAGAGCCCTCAGCCAGGAGAGAAAGATGTCCCTGATTAGTGCCTTAATGATTTTGACGAAGTCCTGCAGGTTTTGATTTTGGAGACCGTAACCAAAGCAGCAAGTGGAGCAAGAACAGGATATGGATCGAATGAATGAATAGATTTGAAATCCAGTGTAACACAGAGGGCTGCAGATAGACAAAGCAGGCTTAAATACAAAGATTCAATCACAAATGGATAAAAGAAATGATTTTAAGTAAAACCTGGCCTGACTCTAGCTTCCAGGTTAGCATCAAGCACTTCATGTGCACTCCTTTGCATGAAATGGAGCTGGTTAGGAATATGGGGCAAAGGAGTTAGGCCAGACACAGAATATGACTTGGCCAAGCAACCGAATTCAGAAACAGGTAAAAGGTAGAACCACAATAAGTGGTAGAAACAGTTGAGTATAGGCATCTTGGGGTGGGGGACCACTAGGCTTAACCTCCAAGGCCTTAGGCATAAAATGCCTATTTGATTTCGGTATAACCTCCATGAAGGAAGAAACCTCCGCTCAGTTGACTGGTAGGGGTGAGCTTCATGGGGGGCTAGGGTTATAACCCTAGTTATTTTGAGAAGGTGTACTTTAAACTTCAAAAGAGAGATAAAAATACTTAAGTAAGTCTTGGCATCAACAGAAGGGTTTTCAGGGGGGCTTGGCCTGGATCAAGCCCTCCAAGAAAGACATGGCAGTGACGTTTTCTTACTCCTTCCTGGAGTACTAGTTGATCAAGCTAAAAGGACCAAGGAAAAGGGCTCAAATATTCCCAAAATTACCTCAGAATGTGCATTAAACCTACCAGAAGCATTCCCATCAGTTCATAGAAGCCTATCACACTGTACGTACCCTTGAAAAACAGAGCAATGTACCGTGAGTGATGTCCTTTTGATGGGGCATTCCTCAAAAGTGGCCAGCGTGCGACGAAATCGTTTGGTAAAAATTTGGGGGTAGTGGGGTTTGAACCCAGGACTCCCTCCCTAGAGCACACATGCTTGCCCACTAGGGTACAGTCGAACGCTCTAATGCCGACGGCCATCGCTGCATAAACAGCCTTTACAGTAACCCTCCTGACCAAGGGCCAGGGCGGAGCAATACTCCCAATGGAGGACAAAAATTTCCAGGAGCTGAAAAAAAAAGACCATGGAACCAACAGGGAGTGAACCCTGTGGTTTAGCGAAAGGGGTAGTGATTTAAGAAGTCGAATGGCTAAAAATTGACAAAACGACGTGAGTAATCGTCATTTTGAGACTAAAACCTAAAGTCGCAGGCAAGCGCAACAGAAGCGGACTCCACAAAAAGGGTTGCGCAAGCGTAAACGGCTCTAGGTTTGAGGTTTGAGGTTTAGTTTTGCGGGTACTAGATGTCTTTGGGCCCCGGGGGGCCACCTGGTTGGGCCAGGTGATATCCTCCCCACCGGGTCCTAGTGGGGGGCCCTTCATGACACAACCCCTGCCTGGTGGCGGAATCCCCCGGGTTCACGGGGCTTGGAGCCCTGTTCCTCCCCGGCTTCCCCATTTTGCCACTCCCCCGTCAGTGCATCGACGTAGCTGCACTACTACCCACTACTCCACCCCGCTGATGCGTGGTCGCCCGGGCTGCCGGCGCCGCCGGGCCCGTGCTACTGGCTTGTCGCCAGTGGGACCCCCATGGGCTGGCGCGGAGACTGCCTGGTCCTGGGGCTGGTGCGTAGCACTGTGTGCTAGTACTGCCTTGGCGGGTGCAGTGCCCTGGTCGTGTGTGCGCGGCGCGCGCGGCTGGCCTGCGGGTTTCGTGGCTGGTGCCGGTTCCTGTGTCTTCCCTTGGGCTCCTCCCTTCCCTAGCGTCCCTTGCGGTGCGTGTTGCGGGTTGTCCCGCGCGGTTGTCCCTTCCCTTCGCCTGCCGGTACGCCATTGCACGCGTGCTCGGTCCGGTTGCCCTTCAGGTCCGCGCACGTGTGTCCCTTGCGTGTGTGTGCGCTCCTGCTCCCGCGGCGTTCGCGCCTCCCCCCCCCCCCGGGTCGGTGTGGCGCGCGCACTACGCGCGGTGCCCGTGCAGTGTGCCAGTAGGCCCGTTCTCAGCGGTTAGTGCCCCTCCGCGTTTCCTGCCGCGGTCCCGTGCTCGGCCTATTTAGCTCGTGGGGGGGTGGCCTGGTCCCTTCGTTCCCTTGCCTTGCTTGGGGTCGCGCGCCCCCCTGTGGGCAGGCCTGTTTTTGTGTGCTGGCTTTGCGCGCTGGGGGGGCGGCACGCGGGCGCCCGGGGGGGCCGCCTCTCGCCTGGGTGTGGGGCGTCCGGGGTCGGGCGCTCTCCCACGCCTGACCGCGCGTCCTTTGGGGCGTGCGGCCGGGGTCCACTACCCACTGGCTGTGGGTGTGGGGGGTGCGGGTGTGGGGACCCGTCACCAATTCCACAGCGCGCGCTCTTGTGAGCTGGCCTCGTGCGCTGCGGGGGCGGCGCGAGGGCGCCCGGGGGGGGCGCCTCTTGCCTGGGTGTGGGGCGTCCGGGGTCGGGCGCTGTCCCACGTCCCACCGTCCATCCTTTGGGGGGTGCGGCCGGGGCCCACTACCCACTGGCTGTGGGTGCGGGGGTTGCAGGCGTGGGGACCCATCACCAACCCCACAGCGCGCGCTCGTGCGAGCGGGCTTTGCGCGCTGTGGGGGCGGCACGAGGGCGCCCGGGGAGGGCATCTCTTGCCTGGGTGTGGGTCGTCCGGGGTCGGGCGCTCTCCCACCCAAGACAACCCGTCCTTTCCGGCCTGCACCCGGGGCGCACTACCCACTGGCTGTGGGTGCAGCGGGTGTGGGCGTGAAGACCCGTTGCCAACCCCACAGCGCGCGCTCTTGCGAGCTGGCTTTGCGTGCTGTGGGGCCGGCACGAGGGCGCCCGGGAGAGGCACCTCTTGCCGGGGTGTGGGGCTTCCGGGGTCGGGCGCTCTCCCACCCCCGACCGCCCGTCTTTTGGGGCGTGCGGCCGGGGCCCACTACCCACTGGCTGTGGGTGCGTGGGGTGCGGGCGTGGGGACCCGTCACCAACCCCACAGCGCGCGCTCTTGCGTGCTGGCTTTGCGCTGTGGGGGCGGCACGAGGGCGCCCGCGGTGGGCGCCTCTTGCCTGGGTGTGGGGCGTCCGGGGTCGGGCCTCTCCCACCCCCGACCGCCCGTCCTTTTGGGCGTGCGTCCGGGGCCCACTACCCACTAGCTGTGGGTGCCGGGGGTGCAGGCGTGGGGACCAATCACCGACCCACAGCGCGCGCTCTTGCGAGCTAGCTTTGCGCGCTGTGGGGGCGTCAGGAGGGCGCCCGGGGGGGGCGCCTCTTGCCTGGGTGTGGGGCGTCCGGTGTCGGGCGCTTCTCCACCCCCGACCGCCCGTCCTTTGGGGCGTGCGGCCGGGGCCGACTACCCACTGGCTGTGGGTGCGGGGGGTGTGGGTGTGGGGACCCGTCACCAACCCCACAGCGCGCGCTTTTGCGAGCTAGCTTTGCGCGCTGTGGGGGCGGCACGAGGGCGCCCGGGTGGGGGGCCTCTTACCTGGGTGTGGGGCGTCCGGGGTCGGGCGCTCTCCCACTACCGACCGCCCGTCCTTTCGGGCGTGCGGCCGGGGCCCACTACCCACTGGCTGTTGGTGCTGGAGGTGTGGGCGTGGGGACCCGTCATCAACCCCACAGCGCGCGCTCTTGCGGGCTGGCTTTGCGCGCTGTGGGGGTGGCAGGAGGGCGCCCGGGGGGTAGGCCTCTTGCCTGGGTGTGGGGCGTCCGGGGTCTGTCGCTCTCCCACCCCCGACCGCCCGTCCTTTCAAGCGTGCGGCCAGGGCCCACTACCCACTGGCTGTTGGTGCGGGGGGTGTGGGCGTGGGGACCCGTCATCAACTCCACAGCGCGCGCTCTTGCGAGCTGGCTTTGCGCTGTGGGGGCGGCACGAGGGCACCTCGGGGGGGCGCCTCGTACCTGGGTGTGGGGTGTCCAGGCTGCGGCGCTCTCCCTTCCCCGACCGCCCGTCCTTTCGAGCGTGCGTCCGGGGCCCACTACCGGCTGGCTGTGGGTGCAGGGGCTGCGGGCGTGGGGACCCATCACCAACCCCACAGCGCGCGTTCTTGCGAGCTAGCTTTGCACGCTGTGGGGGCGGCACGAGATCGCCCGGGGGGGGCGCCTCTTGCCTGGGTGTGGGGCGTCTGGGGTCAGGCGCTCTCCCACCCCAGACCGCCCGTCTCTTCAGGCGTGCGGCCGGGGCCCACTACCCACTGGCTGTGGGTGCGGGGGGTGTCGGCGTGGGGACCCGTCACCAACCCCACAGCGCGCGCTCTTGCGAGCTGGCTTTGCGGACTGTGGGGGCGGCACAAGGGCGCCCGGGGGGGGGCGCCTCTTGCCTGGGTGTGGGGCGTCCGGGGTCGGGCGCTCAGTGTAATGTACCGTCAGTGATGTCCTTTCGATGGGGCGTTCCTCAAAAGTTGCCAGCGTGCGACAAAAACGTTTGGTAAAAATTTGCCGGTAGTGGGGTTTGAACCCAGGACTCCCTCCCTAGAGCACACATGCTTGCCCACTAGGGTACAGTGACACACTCTAATGCGGACAGCTATCGCTGCATAAACAGCCTTTTAGTAACCGTCCTGACCAAGGGCCAGGGCGGAGCAATACTCGCAATCGAGGACAAAAATTTCCAGGAGCTGAAAAACATAGAAAATGGAACCAACGGGGAGTGAACCCTGTGGTTTAGCGAAAGGGGTAGTGATTTAAGAAGTCGAATCGCTAAAAATCGACAAAAAACGTGAGTAATCGTCATTTTGAGACTAAAACCTAAAGTCGCAGACAAGCGCAACGAAAGCGGACTCCACAAAGAGGGTTGCGCAAGCGTAAACGGCTCTAGGTTTGAGGTTTGAGGTTTAGTTTTGCGGGTACTAGACGTCTTTCGGCCCCGGGGGGCCACGGGGTCGGGCCAGGTGATATCCTCCCCACTGGGTCCTAGTGGAGGGCCCTTCATGACACACCTCCTGCCTGGTGGCGGACCCCCCGGGTTCACGGGGCTCGGAGCCCTGTCCCTCCCCGGCTTCCCCATTTCGCCACTCCCCAGTCAGTGCATCACTTAGCAGCCGTAGCTGCGGGCGCTTACCCACTACTCCGCCCCCCTGATGCGTGGTCGCCCGGGCTGCCGGCGCCGCCGGGCCCGTGCTACTGGCTTGTCGCCAGTGGGACCCCCATGGGCTGGCGCGGAGACTGCCTAGCCCTGGGGCTGGTGCGTAGCACTGTGTGCTAGTACTGCCTTGGCGGGTGCAGTGCGCTGGTTGTGTGTGTGCGGCGCGCGCGGCTGGCCTGCGGGTTTCGTGGCCGGTGCCCGTTCCTGTGTCTCCCCTTGGGCTCCTGCCTTGCCTTGCCTCCCTCGCGGTGCATGTTGCGGGTTGTCCTGCGCAGTTGTCCCTTCCCTTCGCCTGCCGGTACGCCATTGCACGTGGGCACGGTCCGTTTGCCATTCAGGTCCGCGCACGCGTGTCCGTTGGGTGTGTGTGCGCTCCTGCTCCCGCGGCATTCGCGCCCCCCCCCTCCCCCCCCGGGTCGGTGTGGCGCGCGCACTACGCGTGGTTCCGGTGCAGGGCGCCGGTAGGGCCGTTCCCAGCGGTTCGTGCCCCTTTGCGTTTCCTGCCGCGGTCCCGTGCTCAGGCTTTTTAGCTCGTTGGGGGGTGGCCGGGTCCTCTTGTCCCCTTGCCTTGCTTGGGGTCTCGCGCCCCCCTGCAGGCAGGCCTGTTTTTGTGTGCTGGCTTTGCACGCTGTGGGGGCGGCACGCGAGGGCCCGGGGGGGGCGCCTCTTGCCTGGGTGTGGGGCGTCTGCGGTCGGGCGCTCTCCCACGCCCGACGGCGCGTCCTTTGGGGCGTGCGGCCGGGGTCCACTACCCACTGGCTGTGGGTGCGGGGGTTGCAGGCGTGGTGACCTGTCACCAAGCCCACAGCGCGCGCTCTTGCGAGCGGGCTTTGCGCGCTAGGGGGGCGAGACGAGGGCGGCCGGGTAGGGCACCTCTTGCCTGGCCGTGGGGCGTCCGGGGTCGGGCGCTCTCCCACCCCCGACCGCCCGTACTTTCGGACGTGCCGCCGGGGCCCACTACCAACTGGCTCTGGGTGCAGCAGGTGTGGGCGTGGGGACCCGTCACCAACCCCACAGCGCGCGCTCTTGCGAGCTGGCTTTGCGTGCTGTGGGGCCGGCACGAGGGCGCCCAGGGGGGGCACCTCTTGCCTGGGTGTGGAGCGTCCGGGGTCGGGCTCTCTCCCATCCCCGACCGCCCGTCCCTTGGGGCGTGCGGCCGGGGCCCACTACCCACTGGCTGTGGGTGCGGGGGGTGCGGGCGTGGGGACCCGTCACCGACCCCACAGCGCGCGATCCTGCGTGCTGGCTTTGCGCGCTGTGGGGGCGGCAGGAAGGCGCCTGGGGGAGGCGCCTCTTGCCTTGGTGTGGGGCCCCCGGGGTCTGGCGCTCTCCCACCCCCGACCGCCCGTCCTTTCAGGCTTGCGGCCGGGGCCCACTACCCACTGGCTGTGGGTGCGGGGGGTGTCGGCGTGGGGACCCGTCACCAACCCCACAGCGCGCGCTCTTGCGAGCTGGCTTTGCGGACTGTGGGGGCGGCACAAGGGCGCCCGGGGGGGGGCGCCTCTTGCCTGGGTGTGGGGCGTCCGGGGTCGGGCGCTCAGTGTAATGTACCGTCAGTGATGTCCTTTCGATGGGGCATTCCTCAGAAGTTGCCAGCGTGCGACAAAAACGTTTGGTAAAAATTTGCCGGTAGTGGGGTTTGAACCCAGGACTCCCTCCCTAGAGCACACATGCTTGCCCACTAGGGTACAGTGACACACTCTAATGCGGACAGCTATCGCTGCATAAACAGCCTTTTAGTAACCGTCCTGACCAAGGGCCAGGGCGGAGCAATACTCGCAATCGAGGACACAAATTTCCAGGAGCTGAAAAACATAGAAAATGGAACCAACGGGGAGTGAACCCTGTGGTTTAGCGAAAGGGGTAGTGATTTAAGAAGTCGAATCGCTAAAAATCGACAAAACGACATGAGTAATCGTCATTTTGAGACTAAAACCTAAAGTCGCAGACAAGCGCAACGAAAGCGGACTCCACAAAGAGGGTTGCGCAAGCGTAAACGGCTCTAGGTTTGAGGTTTGAGGTTTAGTTTTGCGGGTACTAGACGTCTTTCGGCCCCGGGGGGCCACGGGGTCGGGCCAGGTGATATCCTCCCCACTGGGTCCTAGTGGAGGGCCCTTCATGACACACCTCCTGCCTGGTGGCAGACCCCCCGGGTTCACGGGGCTCGGAGCCCTGTCCCTCCCCGGCTTCCCCATTTCGCCACTCCCCAGTCAGTGCATCACTTAGCAGCCGTAGCTGCGGGCGCTTACCCACTACTCCGCCCCCCTGATGCGTGGTCGCCCGGGCTGCCGGCGCCGCCGGGCCCGTGCTACTGGCTTGTCGCCAGTGGGACCCCCATGGGCTGGCGCGGAGACTGCCTAGCCCTGGGGCTGGTGCGTAGCACTGTCTGCTAGTACTGCCTTGGCGGGTGCAGTGCGCTGGTCGTGTGTGTGCGGCGCGCGCGGCTGGCCTGCGGGGTTCGTGGTCAGTGCCCGTTCCTGTGCCTCCCTTTGGGCTCCTGCCTTGCCTTGCCTCCCTCGCGGTGCGTGTTGCGGGTTGTCCTGCGCAGTTGTCCCTTCCCTTCGCCTGCCGGTACGCCATTGCACGTGGGCACGGTCCGTTTGCCATTCAGGTCCGCGCACGCGTGTCCGTTGGGTGTGTGTGCGCTTCTGCTCCCGCAGCGTTCGCGCCCCCCCCTCCCCCCCCGGGTCGGTGTGGCGCGCGCACTACGCGTGGTTCCGGTGCAGGGCGCCGGTAGGGCCGTTCCCAGCGGTTCGTGCCCCTTTGCGTTTCCTGCCGCGGTCCCGTGCTCAGGCTTTTTAGCTCGTTGGGGGGTGGCCGGGTCCTCTTGTCCCCTTGCCTTGCTTGGGGTCTCGCGCCCCCCTGCGGGCAGGCCTGTTTTTGTGTGCTGGCTTTGCACGCTGTGGGGGCGGCACGCGAGGGCCCGGGGGGGGCGCCTCTTGCCTGGGTGTGGGGCGTCCGGGGTCGGGCGCTCTCCCACCCTCGACTGCGCGTCCTTTGGGGCGTGCGGCCGGGGTCCACTACCCACTGGCTGTGGGTGCGGGGGTTGCAGGCGTGGGGACCTGTCACCAAGCCCACAGCGCGCGCTCTTGCGAGCGGGCTTTGCGCGCTGGGGGGGCGGGACGAGGGCGGCCGGGTAGGGCACCTCTTGCCTGGGTGTTGGGCGTCCGGGGTCGGGCGCTCTCCCACCCCCGACCGCCCGTCCTTTCGGACGTGCCGCCGGGGCCCACTACCAACTGGCTCTGGGTGCAGCAGGTGTGGGCATGGGGACCCGTCACCAACCCCACAGCGCGCGCTCTTGCGAGCTGGCTTTGCGTGCTGTGGGGCCGGCACGAGGGCGCCCAGGGGGGGCGCCTCTTGCCGGGGTGTGGGGCTTCCGGGGTCGAGCGCTCTCCCACCCCCGACCGTCCGTCCTTTTGGGCATGCGGCCAGGGCCCACTACCCACTGGCTGTGGGTGCGGGGGATGTGGGTGTGGGGACCCGTCACCAACCCCACAGCGCGCGCTCTTGCGAGCTAGCTTTGCGCGCTGTGGGGGCGGCACGAGGGCGCCCGGGTCAGGGGCCTCTTACCTGGGTGTGGGGCGTCCGGGGTCGGGCGCTCTCCCACTACCGACCGCCCGTCCTTTCGGGCGTGCGGCCGGGGCCCACTACCCACTGGCTGTTGGTGCGGGAGGTGTGGGCGTGGGGACCCGTCATCAACCCCACAGCGCGCGCTCTTGCGAGCTAGCTTTGCGCGCTGTGGGGGTGGCAGGAGGGCGCCCGGGGGGTAGGCCTCTTGCCTGGGTGTGGGGCGTCCGGGGTCTGTCGCTCTCCCACCCCCGACCGCCCGTCCTTTCAAGCGTGCGGCCAGGGCCCACTACCCACTGGCCGTGGGTGCGGGGGGTGTGGGCGTGGGGACCCGTCATCAACTCCACAGCGCGCGCTCTTGCGAGCTGGCTTTGCGCTGTGGGGGCGGCACGAGGGCACCTCGGGGGGGCGCCTCGTACCTGGGTGTGGGGTGTCCAGGCTGCGGCGCTCTCCCACCCCCGACCGCCCGTCCTTTCGAGCGTGCGTCCGGGGCCCACTACCGGCTGGCTGTGGGTGCAGGGGCGGCGGGCGTGGGGACCCATCACCAACCCCACAGCGCGCGTTCTTGCGAGCTAGCTTTGCACGCTGTGGGGGCGGCACGAGATCGCCCGGGGGGGGCGCCTCTTGCCTGGGTGTGGGGCGTCTGGGGTCAGGCGCTCTCCCACCCCAGACCGCCCGTCTCTTCAGGCGTGCGGCGGGGGCCCACTACCCACTGGCTGTGGGTGCGGGGGGTGTGGGCGTGGGGACCCGTCACCAACCCCACAGCGCGCGCTCTTGCGAGCTGGCTTTGCGAGCTGTGGGGGCGGCACAAGGGCACCCGGGGGGGGGCGCCTCTTGCCTGGGTGTGGGGCGTCCGGGGTCGGGCGCTCAGTGTAATGTACCGTCAGTGATGTCCTTTCGATGGGGTGTTCCTCAAAAGTTGCCAGCGTGCGACAAAAACGTTTGGTAAAAATTTGCCGGTAGTGGGGTTTGAACCCAGGACTCCCTCCCTAGAGCACACATGCTTGCCCACTAGGGTACAGTCGAACACTCTAATGCGGACAGCCATCGCTGCATAAACAGGCTCTTAGTAACCGTCCTGACCAAGGGCCAGGGCGGAGCAATACTCGCAATCGAGGACACAAATTTCCAGGAGCTGAAAAACATAGAAAATGGAACCAACGGGGAGTGAACCCTGTGGTTTAGCGAAAGGGGTAGTGATTTAAGAAGTCGAATCGCTAAAAATCGACAAAACGACGTGAGTAATCGTCATTTTGAGACTAAAACCTAAAGTCGCAGACAAGCGCAACGAAAGCGGACTCCACAAAGAGGGTTGCGCAAGCGTAAACGGCTCTAGGTTTGAGGTTTGAGGTTTAGTTTTGCGGGTACTAGACGTCTTTCGGCCCCGGGGGGCCACCAGGTCGGGCCAGGTGATATCCTCCCCACCGGGTCCTAGTGGAGGGCCCTTCATGACACACCTCCTGCCTGGTGGCGGACCCCCCTGGGTTCACGGGGCTCGGAGCCCTGTCCCTCCCCGGCTTCCCCATTTCGCCACTCCCCAGTCAGTGCATCACTTAGCAGCCGTAGCTGCGGGCGCTTACCCACTACTCCGCCCCCCTGATGCGTGGTCGCCCGGGCTGCCGGCGCCGCCGGGCCCGTGCTACTGGCTTGTCGCCAGTGGGACCCCCATGGGCTGGCGCGGAGACTGCCTAGCCCTGGGGCTGGTGCGTAGCACTGTGTGCTAGTACTGCCTTGGCGGGTGCTGTGCGCTGGTCGTGTGTGTGCGGCGCGCGCGGCTGGCCTGCGGGGTTCGTGGCCGGTGCCCGTTCCTGTGTCTCCCCTTGGGCTCCTGCCTTGCCTTGCCTCCCTCGCGGTGCGTGTTGCGGGTTGTCCTGCGCAGTTGTCCCTTCCCTTCGCCTGCCGGTACGCCATTGCACGTGGGCACGGTCCGTTTGCCATTCAGGTCCGCGCACGCGTGTCCGTTGGGTGTGTGTGCGCTCCTGCTCCCGCGGCGTTCGCGCCCCCCCCTCCCCCCCCGGGTCGGTGTGGCGCGCGCACTACGCGTGGTTCCGGTGCAGGGCGCCGGTAGGGCCGTTCCCAGCGGTTCGTGCCCCTTTGCGTTTCCTGCCGCGGTCCCGTGCTCAGGCTTTTTAGCTCGTTGGGGGTTGGCCGGGTCCTCTTGTCCCCTTGCCTTGCTTGGGGTCTCGCGCCCCCCTGCGGGCAGGCCTGTTTTTGTGTGCTGGCTTTGCACGCTGTGGGGGCGGCACGCGAGGGCCCGGGGGGGGCGCCTCTTGCCTGGGTGTGGGGCGTCCGGGGTCGGGCGCTCTCCCACGCCCGACCGCGCGTCCTTTGGGGCGTGCGGCCGGGGTCCACTACCCACTGGCTGTGGGTGCGGGGGTTGCCGGCGTGGGGACCTGTCACCAAGCCCACAGCGCGCGCTCTTGCGAGCGGCTTTTGCGCGCTAGGGGGGCGGGACGAGGGCGGCCGGGTAGGGCACCTCTTGCCTGGGTGTGGGGCGTCCGGGGTCGGGCGCTCTCCCACCCCCGACCGCCTGTCCTTTCGGACGTGCCGCCGGGGCCCACTACCAACTGGCTCTGGGTGCAGCAGGTGTGGGCGTGGGGACCCGTCACCAACCCCACAGCGCGCGCTCTTGCGAGCTGGCTTTGCGTGCTGTGGGGCCGGCACGAGGGCGCCCAGGGGGGGCACCTCTTGCCTGGGTGTGGAGCGTCCGGGGTCGGACTCTCTCCCACCCCCGACCGCCCGTCCCTTAGGGCGTGCGGCCGGGGCCCACTACCCACTGGCTGTGGGTGCGGGGGCTGCGGGCGTGGGGACCCGTCACCGACCCCACAGCGCGCGCTCCTGCGTGCTGGCTTTGCGCGCTGTGGGGGCGGCAGGAGGGCGCCTCGGGGGGGCGCCTCTTGCCTTGGTGTGGGGCCCCCGGGGTCGGGCGCTCTCCCACCCCCGACCGCCCGTTCTTTCAGGCTTGCGGCCGGGGCCCACTACCCACTGGCTGTGGTTGCGGGGGATGTGGGCGTGGGGACCCGTCACCAACCCCACAGCGCGCGCTCTTGCGAGCTGGCTTTGCGAGCTGTGGGAGCGGCACGAGGGCCCCCTGGGGGGGGTGCCTCTTGCCTGGGTGTGGAACGTCTGTGGTCGGGCGCCCTCCCACCCCCGACCGCGCGTCCTTTGTGGCATGAGGCCGGGGCCAACTACCCACTGGCTGTGGGTGCGGGGGGTGCGGGCCTGGGGACCCGTCACCACCCCACAGCGCGCAGGCTTGTGAGCTGGCTTTGCGCGCTCTTGGGGCGGCACGGGGGGCCCGGGGGGTAAGCCTCTTGCCTGGGTGTGGGGCGTCGGGGGTCGGGCGCTCTCCCACTCCCTACCGCCCGTCCTTTTGGGCGTGCGGCCGGGGTCCACTACCCACTGGCTGTGGGTGCGGGGGTTCTGGGCGTTGGGACCTGTCACCAACCGCACAGCGCGCGCTCTTGCGAGCCCGCTTTGCGCGCTGTGGGGGCAGCACGCGGGCACCCGGGGGGGGCGCCTCTTGCCTGGGGGCGGGACGTCCGGAGTCGGGTGCTCTCCCACCCCCGACCGCCCGTCCTTCTGGGGCGTGCGGCCGGGGCCCACTACCCACTGGCTGTGGGTGCAGCGGGTATGGGCGTGGGGACCGGTCACCAACCCCACAGCGCGCGCTCTTGCAAGCTGGCTTTGCGCGCTGTGGGGGCGGCACGCGGGCGCCTGGGGGGGGTGCCTCTTGCCTGGGTGTGGGGCGTCCGGAGTCAGGCGCTCTCCCACCCCCGACCGCCCATCCTTTTGGGGCGTGCGGCCGGGGCCCACTACCCACTGGCTGTGGGTGCGGGGGATGTGGGCGTGGGGACCCGTCACCAACCCCACAGCGCCCGCTCTTGCAAGCTGGCTTTGCGCGCTGTGGGAACGGCACGAGAGCGCCTGGCTGGAGCGCCACTTACCTGGGTGTGGGGCGTCCGGGGTCGGGCGCTCTCCCACCCTTCCACCGCCGGTCCTTCCGGGCGTGCGGCCGGGGCCCACTACCCACTGGCTGTGGATGGGGGGGTGTGGGTGTCGGGACCCGTCATCAACCCCACAGCGTGCGCTCTTGCCAGGTTGTTTTGCGCTGTGGGGGCGGCACGAGGGCGCCCGGGGGGGGGCGCCTCCTACCTGAGTGTGTGGCGTCCGGGCTCGGGCGCTCTCCCACCCCCAACCGCCCTTCTTTTCGGGCGTGCGGCCGGGGCCTACTACTCACTGGCTGTGGGTGCCGGGGGAGCGGGTGTGGGGACCCATCACCAACCCCACAGCGCGTGCTTTTGTGAGCTAGCTTTGCGTGCTTTCGGGGCGGCACGAGGGCGGCCGGGGGGGGCGCCTCTTGCGTGGGTGTGGGGCGTCCGGGGTCGGGCGCTCTCCCACCCCCGACCGCCCGTCCTTTGGGACGTTTGGCCGGGGCCGACTACCCACTAGCTGTGGTTGCGGGGGCTGTGGGCGTGGGGACCCGTCACCAACCCCACAGCGCGCGCTCTTGCTAGCCAGCTTTGCAAGCTGTGGGGGCGGCACAAGGGCGCCCGGGGGGGGGGCCTCTAGCCTGAGTGTGGGGCTCCCGGGGTCCGGCGCTCTCCCACCCCTGACCGCCCGTCCTTTGGGGCGTGCGGCCGGGGCCCACTACCAACTGGCTGTGGGTGCGGGGGGTGTGGGCGTGGGGACACGTCACCAACCCCACAGCGCGCGCTCTTGCGAGCTGACTTTGCGCGCTGTCGGGGCAGCACGCGGGCGCCCGGGGTGGGCGCCTCTTGCCTGGGTGTGGGGCGTCCGGGGTTGGGCGCTCTCCCACCCCCGACCACCCGTCCTTTGGGGCGTGCAGCCGGGGCCCGCTAGCCACTCGCTGTGGGTGCGGTGTGCGGGCGTGGGGGCCCGGCTGTCCTTGGCACCTGTTCCTGTGCCGTTGTTCGTCGTGTGTTGTGCACGCTTGCCGGGTTTGCGGCACCCGATGGCCGTTGTGGCTTGGCACCTGTCCTCGTGCCGTGGTTGTGGCTGGCAATGTGCCTCTCTGGCGTGCCTTGTGGCCCCTCGTTGGTGCGCCTCGCCTCGTCCGGTCCAGTCGCTCTCGGTGCTCTGGTCGGCTTTCCCGTTGCCGTGGTGCCTTCTCCCGTCCCGGGGGCTGTTGCCGCCGGCTTTACTGGCTGGCTGCGCGGGGCACGTGGAGGCCGGCCGAGAACCAGGCTCTTTGTGCCTGCTGCTGGCCCCTGCCGAGGCAAGGGCGCTGGGCGGGCTCGGCGTCGTACCCGTCCGGGGCCCCGCGATGGGGTTGTCCCTTGCGGGTCCCTCCGGCTTCGGTCATGGGCTGCGCGCGCTGCGGTTGTTTCGCGTGTGTGGACCCGGTCACTGACGCGTCCGGTTTCCCGTACTGTCCGTCTTTCGACGGGGGACTCGGCCGGTGCACCAGGGCTGTTTCGTGTGGACGCCGACAGGTCCTCTTTCGGGTTGGGGGACGCCACACCTGAGTCCCGCGCGTGTGTGTGTGCGTGCTCTTCCTGGCCAGGTCGGGGGGCCGGCCTCCCGGGCGCGTGGTGGTGCGCCTCACCGTGGCCTGTGCCCCTCTTGTCCTTTTCCTCTGTTTGGCCCCCTCCGGGCTGGAGTTGCGCGCGCTTCCGGTGTATTTTGCTTTCTTTTTTTTTTCCTTGTGTTTCTCCTTTCTTTCCCCCTCCCCTCGCGTGCCCCCGTTGTCTCCGGCTTTCTGTTCTTCCCGGCCCCGGGTGCCCTGGGCCTTGGCGCTCCGCCGTCCTTCCCACCCCCCCCCTTTTTTATTTTGGTGTCCTGCGTTTTCTGCTCCCTTGCCCCACCACCCCCCCCCCTTTTTTTTCCCTTTTTTTTTCTCCGTCCACCCCCCCCCTTCTTTTGCTATTTTTTTTTTGGTTTTTTTTCTTTTCTTCTTGCCTGGTGTGTTCTTCCTCCTGCACCCTCCCCGCGGTCCTTTGTTTTGCTTTTTTCTTGCCCTGGGCCTTGGCGCTTGGTTGTGCCCCCCCCCCCCATTTCCCCCCCCCCCATTTTTTTCCTTTCTCTCTTTTTTCTCGTCCCCCCTTTCCGCGCCTCTCTTGTCTCAGCTTTTCTGCTGTTTCTGGCCCTGGGTGCCCTGGGCCTTGGCGCTCTGTCTCTGCCCTCCCCTCCGGCCGTCTCTCTCCTTCCGTTTTTTGTTGTTTTTTTTCTTCCTTTTTGTTTTTTGTTTTCTCCCCGTCTTTTCTTCCGCCCCCCCCCCCCCCCGCTTTTCCCTGGCTCTGGGCGCTCTCGGTGCTCTTGGCCTCTGGACCGCTTGGCTGAGTTCCTCCTTCCTTCTGTGTTTGCGGCCGTGCGTATGGTGCGTGCGCTGCGTGCCGGGGCTGCCGTCTGCGTTGTGTCTTGCTGGTGCTGCCCTGTTGCTTCGTTCGCGCTGGCTGGTGCTGTGTGTTGTTGCCTGTGGTTGAGGGGCGTTCGCTGCTGGGTCTGGTTGTCCGTTGTTGTTTTCTGCTGGCGTGCTGTGGCGCTGGTGGTACTGCCCTGCTGTGTGCTGTGGTTTGCTGTGGCGCCCCGCTCCTCTGTGCTGTGTCGTGTGTTCCGTGGCTCTGTGTTGCCGTGTGGCCGCGTGCTGTGGTGTCCTGCTGTCCGTTTTGCGTTGTTCTGTGGTCGGTGTGGCGCTGTGCTGCTCCTTGGCGCCGTCTGTGGTGCGTTGTGCTTCTGTTTGGGTGGTGTTCTGTGCCCTCGTCGTGTGCCCCCGTCCGTTCGTTTCTGGGTCTGGTTGCTCGCTTGCCGTGTTGTTTTGTTCGCGTTGGCTGGTGCTGTGTGTTGTTGCCTGTGGTTGCCGGCTGTTTGTCGCTGGGTCTGGTTGCCTGCTGTTGTGTTCTTCTGGCGTGTGTTGCCTCGGTTTCTCCTGCCTGGCCGTGTGGCTTGCTGCCCTGCTGTCTGCTGTGGTTCGTTGTGTTGCCAGTTTGGCCTGCGCTGTCGTTCGTGCCTCGTGCTGTGGTGTGTCACTGCTTGTTGCGGTGCCTCCCTTGGTGTGCTGTGGTGTGGTGGTGCTGCTTAGGTGTGTCGTGGTGTCTTGCTGTGCCGTGCCGTGTGCTGTGGTGCTGTGTTGCCTTGTGGTGCCATGCTGCTGGGGTGTGCTGTGTGTTTTGCTTTGCTGCGGGCGTTCGGTTTTCCCTTCAAAACCATTTTTTTGTTTTTGAAAATAAAAAAAAAAGAAATAAAATAAAATAAAATTATACTCTACCCAACTCACGCACGCAGGCAGGCAGCAATACCAAGGTCACTTTGCTGACTTAGGTGTGGCCGCGCGATGTTGAAGAGGGTGTTCTTGCTTGCAAGAGGTTGACCACGTTTCCCCCAGGGCCGGTCGCCTAAGCTGACGGAAAGGGGTGACGGGGGGCACGAGGGAGGGGAGACAGGTGCATGGAGAAGGATAGATAACAAAAGGAAGCAGGGCGGAGGGACGAGGCGGCTTGGAAAAGATTCTCGAGTTTTACGCGCTGCTCGCGACGCGTTTTTCTTTCCGCCTATGGCTAGTTAGACGTCGAGGGGCAAGGCGTAATGCTCCCACGTGCGTTACGGTGCTTACGGCGTTAACTATTCACCTATTTGACCACGAAAACATTTTCGTCGCGTTTTTACGCGTTTTTCAGCGCGCTTACTCGCCTAAGCGTTTTGTATGCTAATTAGCTTTATTTTCAGCTATTCAGAACATTTTTTCGTCCTGTTTTACCCATCTTTTTTTTTCGTTCTGGGACAGGCCCCAGCGCGCGAGACACTGTGTGCTACGTAAACGTAAAGCGTAAACGGCTCTAGAAAAGGAAGGTATGAGCCGTAGTTTTTAAAGTTCTAAAGGAAACGTTTGCACAGTTGCATGAACATTCTTATAAACTTTAGGAAAAAGTATGGAAAATGAACCCACACCACAGAGCGGGTGGACAACTCACCTCTCAGGTATGTCAGTGTCTTTTAACACGCATGCATTGCGTTCGTGTTGGTTGCTTCGTTTAAACGGTAGGGTTGTCACCGCTGTGTTCGTTGAAGGTTCGGGTGCTCACCTCCTTTGCTCTGCACAGATCAAAACGGAAATGAAAGGTATGCGAAGCGAATGGAGCGCGCAGCGCGCACTTAGGGTTAGGGTATACGCTGTGCTCGCGATGCATGTGCCTAATTCAGGCATTCACACGCTGTGTCGCTTTCCCTGTGCCCCAATCCACCCTTGTCCTCTCTTCACAGGTAAGAAAAGAAAGTGCTTGCTCGTGTTCGTGTTACTGCAGCGCTCAAATAGGGTTGCTTAAAACGCTTAGGCTTGTTTTGCGCTGTGCAGTGCGCCATTCTCCCTCCTCTTTCTGCAGGGAACAAAGTAAGAAGAGCGTGCATGACACACAATGCATTAATCGCTTAGGGTTGTTTATAATTCGCCGTAGGATTGTTTAAGCGCTTAGGGTTGTTTTGCGCTCCTGTTACCTTCGGCATTCACATGATGTGTGCTGAGTAAGGCAGGTAAGCCCAGGAGGAGCTCACCTCTTGGTTGAGTCAAGCTGTGGTTCGTTGTGGTGGTTAAGATTGGGAGTAAAGGAAACCCTGTGCATACCTGTGCATGCATATGGCGCATTAAAGGGTAGGCCACGCGTGTTGCGCACAGTAAAACTCTTGTTTAGGTTACCCAGGGACTCCACCCTACGTTCTTTAAGAGAACGGGTGGAGTTCCTTAAGTTTGCTTGCTTGCAACCTGGTAAGTGGACGGTGTATTATACGGCAGCCTGAGAAGCGTATAACACGTGGAGGCTGTCTTGGTTCCTCCGCCACTTGCCAGGTCCATCAGCCTTTGTTCTACAGGCGGGCAGGTGAGGGTGATTGGTGTAGCTGCAGTTGCCTTCGGCGACTTTGAACTTTTCTGCACAAGCTAAAACGGGCGCTGATCACACAATCAACAAACTGCAACTCAGCCGTGAGTGGCAAGTGCAGTGCGACATCTTCAACATACACGCTGTGCACGCAAACTGAGCACTCCTTCCCTCCAAGTTCTGACAGGGAAACGTGTAGTGGCGTCCCTGTTAGGCCACAGTTGCTCAGTAGCGCTGTTTTCTCTTGTTCTTTCACAGGAGGGTTAATAGGGCCCGAGACTTCTTTGATATCAACCCCCAGTAGCGTGTGTAGGTGTTTAGGGTCAGCAGGCCTGGCAGGTGATGAGTGCAAGTGACGAGTGCTAACCCTGCCTGCGAAGGCCTGTGCTGGCGTTAGTGGTTGTAGTGTAGTGGTGTCTTCTGTCCCGCGTGCTTTTCCACGTGGGCAGGGGAGTGCGTTAGCTTTTGGCCCTTAGAAAAATGGGCGTTTTGTATGCCTTTAGCACACATGGACACCCCTCCCCCCTAGTAGGTAGGGTTTTTGCCGTCCTCCTCCAAGGATAGGCGCCAGCTCAGAAATTGGGCGCCATAGGAGTGGTAATATTCCCTGATTAGGACCTTCGGTCCGAAGTCAGCGAAGCCGGGTCTCCAGGAGCCACGACTGGGAGTGAAGTGAGACACACACAGACATACGTAGCACACTTAGGGGTATCGTAAACCCTGTACGGAAAGGTAGAACCCCATGGGTCTGGACCAGTCAGGGGTCCTAACTGTGGGCACGCTTGTCCCCGAGGAGGGAAGACACACCTTGCTTCAAAACACCTTGCTTGTCATTCCCCCCTGGAGTAGTAAGCCACCGTTCTTCGTTGGCTCCCCAAGGTCATTACATCAGGGCAGCTCCGATGCAACACATGGTCAACAAGGCACACACTCGCTGGGTGGTTGCAAACCTCATAAGCGGCCACCTGGCTCACACTGGTAACCATAGGCATGGAACTGCAGGGCACAGCCAGGTTAAGTGCAGTGCTCTGAAAGCAGCGGTCTGAGCAAAACCAATGGCCTTCGGCCAGGGTGTGGTTGTCACGGGGGGCTAACGGTCCTGTCCCGCGATGCAATGCGGGGCCAACTGTGACAACTGCTCTCACACACATACGCAGGCATATCTGCACAAGAGTGCCCACCGCCGCTGGAAGTTTAGAAGACAGTCAGTAGACTGACACAGTGAAGTTAGTTTTTCTTTTTACGCTGCGACAGAGTCTCAGCATCACTTAGTAGCTGTCCCTCGTTGTTCTCAACGAGGTAGGAGCGGAAGATCGGGTCCATACCCTGGTTGTTTAAAGGCGGACATGGGTTCCCAGGTCGCCTCAGATAGCCCATAGCCAGCCCACAGGGTAAGGAACCTCCCGCCCTGTTTACACTCGTGGCTAGCAATACCTGCAACCACGTAAGAGCCATTGACTGCCATGTCATCAGCAGTCATCTCTTCGAGTTCGTCTGCCTCCTCTGGGCTGGCAGCGTTCTCTAGGTCGATACGCTCGACCTTACTGTCGCTGAGGCGCCACTCATCCCAGGACAAATGGTCAGGGGAGTGATAGTGCCTCAACTGTTTAGGCGCACAAAGCAGTTCACCACCTAGACGTGGACTGCACCTGACATGGATCCTAGATTCATCTATCCTGATGATACGATAGGGCCCAAAAAAAGGCTCCTGCAGGCAGTTACGAGGTTAGGAGGGTAGGCGTGAATGGTGAACCAAAACAAGGTCACCAACCTTGAAGCTGGCAGGTCGCCGTAGGCTATTCTGTCGGCTCAGTTCACGGTCACGGATATGTCTCAGGTTAGTCCCAGCCTGCTTAGCCATAGACTTCTTGTGTTCCGGCCAATCCCCAACAGGGCTCTTGAAGTCCTCAGAAAAGGGGGTTTTGAAGAACCAAGCAGGTCGTCCTCCATGGAACATGTCGTTGGGGGTGACAATCGTAGAAGAGCGCCTCTGAGAGTCCATGGTCAGCACTGCCCAGGGCACTAGGCGTGCCCAGTCTTTGTTGCGTTTTTGTTTCATCAGGATTCTCAGGTTCTGTTCCACCAAACGGTTTTGTCTCTCACAAAGAGGGTTAGACGTGTGGGTATGGGGCACACCAGGGGTTACCTCAGCGCTGAGGGCATTCAGCACTCGTTTGTACCACCCAGTGTCACTGCGGATGCGTACATCCTCATCAGAGTGCACCTGCTTAGGTGCTCCACGGGTTCGGACCACTGTTCGACCAACATTTTCACAGTCTGCTCACCCGTGATTTTTCTATTGCAAGGGAACACACGGGTGAAGCGAGACAGGCCACAGGTGACCACTAGGCAACTATCATAGCCGCCGAAGCGAGGTAGACCGTGGATGAAATCCACATAGAGAAGAGAGTTAGTACAATAGGGTATGGGTAAGCTGGAAATCAGTCCCCTATCCCTACTGTCGCTCTGCTTGCTGGCATGACAGCCACAAGCATCCACAATGGTCTGCATACGAGACCTCAGTTCAGTCAGGGTTAGACTAGAGTAGAAACACTCCCGGAAGAAGTCCACTGAGCGATTAGCGCCAGTGTGACCTAAGCTGAGATGCGACCACTGTAGGCACCCATCAAGTCGGGCCTCAGGTACGACAATACTATCCTCATAGAAGAGGTACTGGTTTTTTTTCTACCAATGGTAGCCGTCAATGACACGGGGTTCGAGACCAGTGCTGAGGGTCTGGAGAATTTCTTTATACTCTGACTGATAGTCAGTTAGGCTCCAACCCTCGAGGATTCCAGCAGTGTGCACGGACAGGTCAAGCCGGACATCCATACGCTGAAAAGCCTCTTTGGCGAGTGCTTCAGAGCTCTCCCTATAAGCGCATCGAAGTTATTGCGCGATATATAGTCAGACAGTTCATTTGTTATACCAGGGTATGATGAACTGTCAGCCTGAACTGGCTCAGGTAAGTCCACCACCGCTTTAGTTCCGCTTTCTCCGGTGGTGGGCCCTTCTGAAAAGACTTCACGGGTTCTTGGTCACATAGCCAGACAATCGGGTGAAATCTCAGGAGTCGGGACTGTGATGAGAGCACCAACATACCGGCCAGGAGTTCCTGGTCGTAGGTGCTATAATTGGAACGCGCTTGGTTCCATTTCCAGTTCCAGTGTCCCAGCGGCACAAGTCGCCACTCACTCGTAGGATAGTCATGCTTCAAGGAGCCATCACAATTCAATCCGCTAGTACGATAATGGCAGTGGGTTAGTTCAGCTGGGTTAAGCTCCTGCCATTGGTAGATCGTTCCACCCCCCCCTACATCACTGGCATCAGTGATCAGGACTATCTTGCCCTTAGGGCGGGGTACTCCCAGGTAGTTGGGGAACGCAATTTTCTTCTTCAACTCTTGGGAACATTCCTCCTCTCTGGCGGTCCACCTCCAGGGAGTAGTTTTCTTGATTAGGTCCGTGAGAGGGGCAGAGGAGTAGGTGAAATTATGGATATGACGCCTAAAGAAGTTACAGGCGCGCACAAAACTCCTCACGTCGTGTAGACCCTGCTTAGGGTCATCGCGAATCTGCATGTCTTGCAGGGGCTGCATCTTAGACGCGGCTGGTTTCCACCAGCCATACCCCACGTCGAAACCCAAATACTCCATCTCCTCTTTCATGAACTGGCATTTTTCGAGTTTGATTCGGAGATGGTTTTCCTGACAAACAATGAAAAATTCACGGAGGAGAAGGACATGGTCCTCTTGGGTATTGGTACCCAAACTCACGTCATTGATGTGGGCCTCCATTTCTGCACCTCGAGAAATCAACTCCTGTACTAGAGGTTTGTGCCTCAGTATGTACAAGATTTTGTTCATTAGTTCCTGGAAGAGTGCTGGAGCATTAGCCACCCCGAAAGGCATGACCTTCCACTTAAACACACGACCCTTAGGGGTTATAAAGCCACCAGTTCCTGAGCTGCGGCGGTTAGGTCTACCTGCCAGAAACCACTGCGTTTGTCCATTTTGGTCTTCTACCGGCATTTGGCAATACGCTCCAGGGTATTTTGCATGTTAGGAAAACTCTCTGAGTGATTTTGGGTTTTCTTGTTGACCTCACCATAGTCAACAACAAATCGTAGAGCAGTCGATCGTGGTTTAGCAACCAGGAAGCAGGGACTGCAATGATGGGGGTAGTCCCCCTTCTTATATTCTTCCACAAGGCCAGCATCAGTACATTCCTGGATCTGGTGCTCGATTTCTTCAACCTGTTCCTGTGGAGCGGGATAGGGACGACGCCTCACTCGCGTCTTCGCAAATTGAGGTTTCAGTTTCAGGTCCATCTGGACCATTTTGTTACTGGAAAGGGGAGGCGGCAGGGCGCCGAACACCTCCTCATATGTTGAAGCAGTTTCTCCAGTCGGGGGTGAGGTTAAGACGCTCGAGTTTCTGCAGGACATCCTCTTCAGCATGTGGGGTGCTCTTTCCATGCTCTTTCTTTTTCTGCGGATCAGCAGTTTCGGCAGGTACTGAACCATCGTCCCACTCAGAGGGACATTGCTGCCCATAGTGCAGAGAACACACTAGGGGTATCTCAGGGTCAGGCGTGTGTAGGAATCATCGTCCTCCTCAGACCAGATGGAGGATTTCCAGGTCTGTCTGAGGTATTGTAGCCGCTCTTGTTGCTCAATACTCTCGGCCTTCAGGTACAACAGGCGTCGGAGTTCCTGTGTGTCATGCTCAGACAGTGGCATGTTATTAGAAGCAGGCCGCGCTAGAGCATCAGGACTCTGGGCCACGGGCTCACCTGAGTGCATATAGTTCATGTGCAGCACTGGTCTCCCAACAGGGGAAGTTGGTCCTGAGGTTGACTCTAGATCTACCTCCTCCACCAACAGCTGGGCCAGTAAGGCACTGTGTTTTAGTTCAACACAGCTGGGATCAACAGGAGGGAAAGTGCTGGCGATTTCAGACAGTTGGTCGTAAGCATCCTCTTTTACAGCTGCAGGTTCCAAATAGCCATCGGGAGATTCACACCCTGCAAGTGTGCCAGATAGGTGCTCAGGAGATCGTTTTTTGACATCAGAAAGGGTCAGGCCACGATTTTCGGCCATGACCTCTTTCAGTAGCACCTGATCCAGATCGCACAAGGGTACAGGATTGAGAGATCCATCGACAATGGATAAGAAACTGGCCCACTCAGGGGCCTGCAAAGCTGTGTCTGAGTCCTCAGGCACGTAAATGGGACCGTCGGGGAGTTGCACTCTTCCCACGGTCATTCGGTCTAGCATACGGAGCCAATAAGCGTGTTCACCTGAGCAACCCCAGTCAGGGGTGCACATGACAACCCTTCCTCCCTCTTAAGCAATTTTGGTTAGAACCTTCGCGAGCAGGGAGAAGGGAGGGTTAGCACACTCTAGACCCATTGCTTTCCAGAAGAATCGGAAAGCGTTGTTCAAATGTTTGGAGCAATGTAACTGCATGATGTGCTGTTGTTGGCTCGCGAACAATTCTACTTGGATCTCATTCAGGGTTACCTGAAGGGCCGCCAGTCCATTTTCAAAAACGTGACGGGCCAATTGGTAGTTTTCAGTACGATAGATAGCCTTGGCTGCGTAGCGCAGCCCAGACTCTTTTTGTCCTGACAGCTCCAAGAGTACGGTGAAGATCCCACTGCCATAGTCGCAGTGCAGAGAATAGGGGCGCTGGAGAGACAGCATTGTTACCTGGGGGTTTCTTCGCAGGAAGTCGGTAACAATGACGATGTAAAAGGCGGCGGTGTCCAACACTCTGCAGTGTTCTGTCACAGTTTTGTCACCAGCACAAATAGTCACATCGACTTTCCCCAAGGAATGGATGGTACGCCCATCCTCTACTCTTATGGCAACTGTCTTAGTTTTCTTGAAAGTCTTTAGCAGGCGCCAGGCCACTATAGAAAGTGTTGCGCCGGTGTCAAGCACTGCTCGAAAAACGTGATCCCTGATTTTCACAAGGATCCAGAAAACCAAGTCTCCCTCATCGGAGCCGCCCCCCTACCCCTCAGCAGGGAATTCGACATCCACCCCTGCAGCCATGAGGGACTCCGTCATCCAGGCCAGTCTCCTCCTCTTGGAGTTATTCCCCTCAGGGGAGCCGTTATCCCCCTGTGGGCGCTTCTTGGGGTCACTTTCGGCAGGAGAGCGAGAAGTAACGGGCGCTGATGAGTGCCTCTGGGGGTTTGGGGTTCCACCTTTGCCACCCCTCTTGCCACTTCCTTTACCACCTTTATCCCCATTCTGGGGAGTTCTGCTGGGTGTTTGGGTCTTCTGGCGTTCAGCCTCCTGCCGCTTGTATTTGTCACTCTCTCGTTTTTTGATGTAACATTCGTCCTCGTAGTGACGACGTCTGCCACAGTAACCACAGGTGATGGTACACCTAAGGTGGTCCTGATGGGTCACAGTTTCCCCATCTTTGGTGTGCTGCTGTCGTTTCATCTGCAGCATACAACCACTGCGGTGGTCGCAGTCAGGGGCATGACAGGGTCCCCCTTGTCATTGACAGGTTTACAGTAAAACAGAGGGGGTGTACCTGCTTCAGGTCTAACCTCAGTCATGGCACGCAGGTTACCCCTTCCTTTACCACCACCCGTTAGTGGGTTTTTTAGGGCCTTTATCTTCGCCACGTTCGCTGGTAGGGGTACCACCTCGACCAAAGTGTTTCTTGAAGAATTTCTCCATGTGGGAGTCATCCTCCCTCTCAAGGGCTAGCTCGATCAGCAGGTCCACCAGCTCGTCGTACGTGTGGGTCCAACTCTTCCTCTCAGAGGTAGTGCGGCAATCATCCCATGTACGTGAAGGCATCCTACTCATGAGCGACAGATGGGGCTCAGTGGCTCCATAGGAACCCACGTTCATCCGTGAACACAGATACTCTAGGTCGCACACATATTCAGAGACTCGCGCAGCGGAAGGAAACTCAGGGAGCATAGGTAGGTCCTCTATCTGTGTGCGCACACTGAGGTCAGTCTCAGAGACCGGGAAAGTTTTCTCCAGTCTTTGGAGCACCTCGGCCCATGTTGAACACGTTTTCACAATCTGTTTCACCTGTTTTTGCAAAAATTTCTTTTTGCATGAGCGTTTCAGCAGTGAACATTTAGTGGCCACATCCACATGGGATTGGCCAGTTAGCAAAGGAAACTCAGCAAATTCTTCTGCCCATTCGGGCACATTTTTCGGGTCGAACTCCGTGTAAGTGCGGCTAACCCCCATCGGCTCAGATTATCACAGATCTGCCCCAGATTGGCTACATTTTGGCCATTTTACACACTTCGGCGCTACCGCTGACCCCCAGACCATTCCCAGGGACTGAACTATATAATTCTGACGTGCCAGACTCAGCGCTGCTATCCATTCATTATAATTCCGCCGCATTCCAATGATTTGCCGGGAATCGCCATTTACCGCTGGTGCGCGTGCGCGACCCAAATGGGCCATACTTTTTTTCAAGATCGCATTTATATAAATCTTCTCAGACAGATTCAGACACTCAGATGTATTTGTGCTCATCCGCATTAAATTTCTTCATAGACTGGTATTTTTCTCTGGGTCATATGAGCATGGACTTGTCTAGTGTTCTTGCTGCCGTAACCCCCCCTTTGGTCCCCTCGGTCACCGGAACAAACAATCAGGTCGCATCCCCGCACAGCTGTCTTCGGGCCTAGCCAGCCCTGAGCCCTCCAGCCCTCTCATCAACCCGGGACAGCACTTACATGGTAGCAGAGGCTACCTGAATGATGTTCCCGCGGGACCCACTCCTTCGCTAGGCCCTTTGGGCACCCAAAGGCAAGCTGTAGGAACCCCGGAAGTGACCATGTCGCTCCCTCTGTGCTGCGCAACTGAAGCGCTACGAGGATTCCCCTGCAGCAGTCCCCAGTGTCCCAGGAGAGTCACCATCCGCTGTCAAGGAGGCCAACAATGTCAAGATCCCAGTCAAAATCAGCCGCCAGATGGCTGGAATCAACCAGTCCGTGTCGACGGCAGAGCTCCTTATGAGCTTGGCGGCACCATCATCCCACCATCCATCACGCCGTTGGAGAGATTCGAGGTCGATCTCATGGACTTTCAGGTCGGTGGAGCAGGTGAGGTGCCCAACCCAACACGCCCTGAACAATGGGCTTCTTGGGAACCCAGATTATCCCAGAAAGACGCCCACAACTAAAATGGCCTTTGTCGGTGATACAAGAGGCAGAGCGACGCGAGGAAGAGCAAGAGTTTGATTTTTTACTCGATTACTTTTATTTAATTTGAGATGAAATCTACGACCGGATGTACCAGTCGTGTGAGCAAAATAAGCTCAGGAATGCATTCCATCAGGTATGGAATGCAACGCCCTTCCCCAAGGAGAAGACCCGGGAGGCTGTTCCTGGGCCCTCAGCTCTCATTCTGCCTATCGCGGCCGAGATGCGGCGGCTGAATTGGCTGCAGCGATCAAGGAAGGTATTTTGGAAGCTGCAAAACAGGCCAGTCTAGAGATCAGGACCGAAGGAGCACCGAGGGTGGACTCCTGGTTGAAATCAACAGACCTATGTGGCCCTGCAGCCTGTCCAGCACCCGCAGGGCACGGAATGTACTGCCCTGTCGACTGCCCCTGTCGTACCCAGCGAGATTCTGAGCTTCAGTAGCTCAAGGATCAGATGCAATTAATTGTACATACGTTGGGTATGAAAAATATTTTTAAGGCACACATGCGTTCTGAGGGCGCTTCATCGGTAGGAAAAGAAACGGAGCCATCGGAGAAAGCCACAGAAATCTTTTTAGTTGCTCCTTCGATTGACTCTACAACCACTGATGCACGGATCAGCAGAAGTAAACTTAAAGAAAGGGTTGAAATTTCTCGTTCCGAGAGTAGGACGGAGAAGGCCAGGTGAAGGGCACAGAATGCCAAGCGAACTGCCTCCCGTACGTACCTTCGCTGCTGCTGACTCAAATGCCCTCGCCCAGCTTTTGCTCCCTCAGATCCTCGCCGGAGCTGGTGTGGCTAATGATGCCGCAAAGGTGTCTGCCATTACAGCCAGTGTTGGGCTGGAATCTCTTCTGAACCCTACCTCGCTGAGATTGCGCCAGGTTGCCAAGCAACCGAAGTACAATGGGAACCCAGACGTTGGCCTCAGTTCCAACGAGAGTTCAAGTTGTGGGTGAAACCCCAAAAGCTTCATGAGGATCAGTACCTGACGGCCCTCTTGGATTGTCTTGAGGGACTGCCGGCCAACACTTGGCTTCAGACATGGAATGATCGCGAAGAGACAAGTTCCTCCCTTACCTTTGATGAGGTGTGGGAACAGCTGGAGGTACGTGGATCCCGACTTCCGGAGGATCGGTACCTCCAGATGCTGAAGAATTTCCCCTGCTTTTCGCGATTAATCCTTCATGAGGTGCAGGATAAGAAACAGTGTTTCTGGAATCTGGTCGAGGAGGCTGACCATTCGGGTGAAAGGTTCCCCAATGCTGAACTGAAAAATTTGATTTTTGATAAGATCCCCTCTGAAACTGCCGTCACCCTTCGGAACAAACAGTCTGAAGAAAAGGTCAAGACCTGGTGGGCGGAGGTGGATGGCTTTGATGCCTCCGCCGATAAATTTTCAGTTCCGGAAGCACTTGAAAAGAGTTCCCCCACGTCGTTTTCCAAGGTGAAATTCAGTGAAAACACGTTGAAAATGATGTTTAATGAACATGAGGACCGAGACCTGTTTGTCCAAATCATTAACAGGGGAGTGAGCTTCCATGGGCAGCGCCTCAAGGCAAGAAACTGGGTGTTTTTGTACACCCCAAAGGAACTGTGGGCAGAGGTTGATCGGCTCGCTGATGCCGCCAACCAAAATTACCACGAGGGCCCAGGGGGGTGGTAAGAATGCCCAGCAAAATGCCCCAGGCGGCGCCAATCAGAGGAATAAAAAAGTGAATGACACAAAAGGTGTCCAGCAGGAGTGTGGCATCTGCCTCTTGCTCGGCTCTACGAACCGAGCGAAGTCAAATTCTACGGAGAATCACCGGTGGTCAGCCCACGATCACAAGATTGGTGGGGAAAATGTCAGTAATCCCCCTCACAATTCAGACAGGAATGCCCGACAGGTGCATGGAGGGAAGGCTGGCAAAAGAAAATCCAACCCCCTGTGGTGGAACCAAAAATCCCGGGGGCCCAAGCGGTTTCCAAGGCACAGGAAATCGGACTCCATCCGGTTGGGGTGGGCAGCCCGGCGGTCAAAAAAAATCCAAATTGCACCCCCGGTATCGGACATCGAAATCCAGGCCAAACCCCCGAATCCGGCGGAAACAAAGGAAATGCCCAAAGATCCCAGGGCAAGGGCAAGGGAAGCCGGTCTTGGGCCTCTCCTTCAGGCAAGGGCAAGGGGCGTGGCGGCGGTGGAGGTCCCTCATCCGGCGGCCGTGGCCGTGGAAGGGGCAATCATCGTGTGGATCAGGTGTCCGGTGCAGGTCAATTTTCAGATAGAGACCGAGATTATGGCGAAAATGCATTGATTCCATCGGATGATCCGCTCCATGAGGAGTAGACTGATGAATCCGGCTGCATCCACCAGGTTGATGCGGCTGCTGTAGGTCAGAACGCCTAGGGGAGCCAGAAAAATCGCCCCTCCCAGGCCATTTCAGGCATGATCCCCCGATTCCTTCCCGACCCTTGCTCGATGTAGGGGCTCTTGTTTCCTTTCCCCTGGATCCGGTAACGGATCCTTCTGCTGCAGTGGACGGGGTGGGTCTGCAGTCCAAGCACATGGCTCAACAATTCGTTACAAAGCTGTGGGTTTCTGATTGCAAAGGCAATTTTCACCTCACCACTTGCTTGTGTGACAATGGATCGGAGGTGAATCTCCAATCCAATTCTTTCCCACCCGACGACTGCGTGTTTGATTCGCCACATCCCGTTACCTTGGAGGGAGTTTCTGGAAACTCTCTCTCAGGCGGACAACGCGGTTGTTATATATCGACCCATTTGGTCGCTCAGGACCTTTGGGATGCCGGCAAAGTTGAAGAAGTTGTCCTTAAGGATGACTACTTCCATCGTGCCGAAAAAAAGTATGACCTTTACTTGGGCCATCCTTGGCTTCGCAAGAATACGGTGGCGCCCGTATGTCATAGGCGTTGTTATTTGCTGGAGTCAGGTCCCTTGGAGCACCCTGAATTTCGTTTTTTGCACGCCGGCTTTAAAAGTGCAGAGGATTTTTTGAAGCAAAAGGTTACTCCAAAATTTGCAGAAGATGTCACCATTGCCGAGGTGAATGGGAGTGTTGAATACTCTCGGGAGTTAGAATGTCTTTGTAGGGACTCTCAGCCACGATGACCTTCGCGGTGGCACTCTTCATCCTATAGAGTTGTCGATAAATGGCGCGATGCTATTTGTAAATATTTATATGAGCACCATTCCTTTACCCCACAGTATGACACTTCTGCTAATCGTGAGAAAAGACGGTTTGATAATTACTTTCGCGACGCTTGGACCGAAGAATGGGACAAGAAGTTATGGATTAATCCTCCGTTTCCCTTAATCCAGCAAGGCATCCACAAAATCAAACAAGATAAAACCCAGGCGATTTTAGTTGTACCCTTGTGGGACGACAAGCCGTGGTTTCAGGAATTGCAAGACAATTGTGTACATTACATCGAACTTCCGAGGAAATTAAGCTGTCGCCAGGGACGACACAGGTCCCCTGCGACAGCGCTCCTGGACTTCGCTCGCATTCCTGGTGGATGGAGGGCTTCCTGACTCTGATTCTGCTGATTTAGGGACTGATTCTTGTGTTGGGTCAGAATCTGAGGTTGAGCGTGGTACTGATGATGAATGTATTTTTTCTTATTTTTCTCCGTCAGATGTCGGAGGTGATCCGTCGTCAAATGGATCCGCCTCATCTCCCTCTTCCCCAATACGATCGACATCGAAAGGAATCTTCAGTGCACGGGCGAGGAAAAATTTCAAATTGCGCCGTAAATTCAGAATTTCTTACGAAAAACCTCATATGGAAGCTTTCAATGATCCTTTTGAGGAGTTGGATCACGAAGATGATCTCTTGAAAGCCGGTACTCGAACCACCTACCTTCAAGAGGCAGTTGATACGGACGTTTTTCGAGACATCCGTAAGAAGATTCTTCCTGCCTAGGCGGAGGAGATTGCCAGAGTTTTTTCGACAGTACTTCCTGGTGATCAGGTGGCCACTGAGTTGTGTTTCAGGAGAAGAGAAAAGAATTTCCAGGAACGGAAGGACACAACCCCTTCCGGCAAGTTCATGAAGAATCCCCGTGGCGTTCTGGAGCCGGAGCCTAGCCGACGGCCAACGTCGAACCTGGACCGTGAGGGAGAAGGAGACGTACGCCATTGTTTGTGCGCTCAGGAAGTGGTCGGGCCACATCGGATTGCAACCGGTGGTGGTTTGCACGGACCATCAGTCCTTGCAGAGTTGGCACAAGGAGCACGTCAACACCCCCTCGGGACCGGCGGCAAGGAGGGCCCCATGGCATGAGACGTACGCCAAGTTCGATCTCAGCGTCGTGTACGTCCCGGGGAAGGACTACACTGTGGCGGATTGCCTCAGTCAATGGGGCTACCCCGCGAGCAAGGCCTGGATGGACATATCCAGCCATGGGGACGCCGAGGAGACTGAGGAGGCCAAACACATCATCGAGATGGAGAAGGCCATGGAGCAAAAGGGGGTCAAGCGTTTCGTGGTGATGGCTAACCGTACGGACCTGGCCAAGTTCCGGGGCGCCCGAGTCCAAGCTATTCGAGAGGAAACCCTCGAGCAATGGATGGTGGCCCCTGTAGAGCTAGTCAGGTCGGTGCTCACAGAAGACTGGTCGGATGACTATGCGGCATCCGAGCACTGGAGCAAGTACTGGAATGCCGTGAACGCCCCGTCGGACGACGAATGGCCTGAGGGCTTGACCGAGGATGGGGATAAGCTGTTCCTCAAGGACAAGCTATTGGTCCATGAGATCGGAATGGAGGAGCTCATTGACCACTGGCATAACGCCCAGCTCATGCATCCTGGTCCGGACAAGATGCAGCAGGACCTGGAGTGTGGCTTCAAGTTCCCACCGGGGTACTACGCCCTCGTGGACAAGTACTGCAGCGACTGCGCTGTGTGTCGGGCCACAAAGAGCCCCAACCACTCCACAGCTGGCAACCAGGTGTACACGGCTATACCGGAAGCCCCTATGCGGTCCGCTGCCATGGATGTGTTCGCCATGCCGGAGGTCACCGTGGAAGCAGAGACCTATGATTGTGTCATCCTGGCGGTGGACAGGCACAGCCGGTATATCGTGGCAGTCCCGGGCAAGAAGTCCAAGAAGAAGGACAAGAAGGACGAGCATGGAGTGGGTCTGCAGGCCAAGACCGTCGCCAACGCGATGATCAGGCATTGGCTGACAATTTTTGATGTCACGGCTGTCATCTGCAGCGATCGGGGCAGTCAATTTGTGGGGACGTGGTTCAAGACGATGTGCAAGCACATGGGGATTCGGCACGCCAATACCGTGGCGTACCACAGCCGGTCGAATGGCTTGGCTGAGGTGGCCGGGCAGCAGATGTTCGAGAAGTTCCGCCAGCTGCACATTGACGAACCGGGCCGAAATTGGTATAATTTGCTGTGGAGAGTACTCCAAGCGTATCACGACCTTCCGAGGCCCACTGGACTGTCGCCCCATCGTATCCTGTTCCTACGGGATCGAGTGTCACGCACTCTCCCGTGGTTGAACCATGGCAAAGTGGCCCAGGATGCGAACGCTATGATGGCTGCCAAGGTGTGCAAGGCATTTCAGGACGAGCATGAGAACAGGGCCAAGTACTTCAAGCAGGGAAAAGTCCAGAAATATGCTCTCCAAGACACTGTATGGGTGGAGCGGCACCACAAGGATGTCCTGTCCAGGCATCGGCAGGCGTCTTGGTATGTGCCAGGGGTAATCGTGCGGAAGGTCGGGCAGGATGTGTAAGCGGTTCTTGTGGGGGATAACAAGATCCTGGACCGCGACCATACCCAGCTTCGTCCCAGAGCACGGGACCCCAGCAGAAGTCCTGTCGCCTTCGAGTTCACGGCCGGCGATGTGGACTCGGACGACGAGGGTGAGGACGACAACTTCACCGCCGAGAGGATCCTGGCAGACAAGCCGGACCCGGGGACGCCTGGGAGGGGGGGGGGGGGGAGGCTTTCCAAAGTCCGTTGGAAGGGATTCGCCGCGTCCAGGGATTCGTGGGAGCCTCCAAGCAGCTTTGTGCCGAGGTATACCACGGTCTGGATGGAGTATCTGGAGAAAAAGAACATTTCTTTGGATGTCAAGGACGTGTTGGTCCATTTGGTGGCTGGAGTAGCACCGTGAGGAATCCCTGTTGGCATTTTTGTTTGTTTTGGTGCTGGGGAGACGGGTGAGGGCGTTCATCCGGGGATTTTTGGGCCTTGATTGGCCATATACCCCCTTCACTCAATCTCCGAATATATGTTTCATTGTGTGTTTCATCCTCACCCCTCACTTGGGGCATGGGGGACGCCTACGACGTGTGTTAGGCCTCCATGTGTCCTTGGGACATGGGGGAGGGGGGGGTGGAGCCCATTGGGGTCCTCCTGTCCTCTCTTCAATGACTTCTGAGCGGTAGCAACGCTCTGAGAAGGGGGGTGAAGCCAGTTCGGACCCCCGTGGCCATCTTTGGGTCACTTGGGGTGTGTATCTATGTGCCGGCAAGCCGCCATTGGCTGATATCATACTCTCCTGTCCACCTGACCTAATCTGATGTGAGAGGGTGATAGGTTTGGTTATTCCAGCTATGAGCAGCCATATTCGATACCGGGGCGCCGCCGGCTGAGATTTATATATCAGAATATCAGGAATCAACAGGGTTTTTTAACATATTTTTTCTGTAATTTTTCAGCCTTACGTTCTGATTGTCAATGTATCGGCGACTGTCAGTTGGCTCGCGATTTTGCGGTAACCGATTGGTTAACTGTTATTTGCAGATATTTTGGCGGAAACCCCGATGAAGGCTCAGATTTCATCAGTAAAGGGTTCGTTGCTTCCGCAATTTTCAGGTTATACACTCGCAAAATTAATCCGATTTTTTCAGACTTTCAGAATCGGATTTTCGACTTCGACATCGCCACACATGATATGATTCAATCCGGAGTGGTGCGACATTTTTCTCCGATCACGAATCAACCTTCCTTTTGTTATCCCCTTGGTCTTTCTTGAAGATATAGGCGAAACAAAATTGATTCGTGAGGCCACTTTGAAAGGTCATATCTCCGGCTCAGGGCGAGAAATACCAATTCCGAGAATTGGGTTGGAACCGCCTTGGTCTCAACTTAATTTGGGGAGAAGAAAACGCCTTCGATGTGTACACATGCCCGGTGTAGCAAGGGATAATGGTCAGCGGGGTAGAAAGTGATATATACTTCTTGGACCGTGCAACCGAATATTTTAATGCGACTTTCGAGTGTACCACATGAGTGTTGGTGTTGCAGAGAAATTTTCTTTGGGGTCCTACGCATTTTTAACGTGAAGTTATGTCCATGGAGGGGCATGGCATACCATGGTGGGAGCCACTTTTTGAGGGCATGTGTCATATGCATGGTATGTGCTTCGCTATGCTCACGCCTATGTTATATATCTCCATTTGTAGGAAGATATATGGAGTCAAACGTGGCAAGGGTCTCGCCCATGTCCTGATGATGAGCTCCATAGCGCTAGACTAAGTCTACTGCTCATATAGTGCATGTGGGAGGGCTTACGGAGCGACCCACAAGCGCCACTATCAATTTTCCCATTTTCATGGTGCGTGTTGGGAGGAGGTTCGAAGGTGTCCCTATGCGTCCATGTGGGGATCCAAGTGGGGGGATTGTTTGCAAATTGTCCCAAACAATTGTGCTTTGAATCATATGTTGATACCATGGGTGAGCAAAGTTATATACTACTGTAATCATCTTCAATTTGGCATTATTTGCATGTTTCGGACCTCATTTGATGCTCATTTTTGTATTTTATGTGCTCAACTGATCGGCTAACAGAAAAGTGCCTAGAGATCAGTTAACTATGGTATGTTGCTTAGATGTTGGCATATGCTTCAGTGTTGCACCTCACCATATGCCGGATCACGTGGTCACTGTGGCTTGGCACAAGAAGCCTCACAAAATTAGGTCTCAAATTCATGACTTGACTTGTGAAGCATGTCATGTACATAACCGGAGGGGTTTCGGAGCCAATGATGGGATATTCTTGGGCATTGACCTTTGGTCTATATCACCCTTGTATACTACTTCCCGGTTTGACACATGCATGGAGCATTTGAATATTTGCCGTATGCATTTTTGAGTATATAATTAAATTTTGGGCACTATGGTGTGATTTGCCTGATTTTGCCCTGTTGTGAGGTCATCTTCATGGGGCAGCTCTCCAAGCCCAATCGACTCCAAGTCCAACCAAGATTATGTCAGGGTAGGTCATGGTCCTGAGTGCTACTCTAGGCCATGACACGCCGCCTCCCCCTTTGGGCTAGGAGTTGGAGGCTTGGGAGGGAACACATTTTTGGGGTTTGTGTGGTGACTTTTGACACATGGCATTTAGCCATCTTATTTGACTGGGTTCAGGGCATCATGTTGGCGAGTCAAGGGAAGGTCTTGAGACCAGGAAATGAGGGGTCTTTGGCTGTGATTGTGTACGTTTCCATCTTTCCCCAACTTTGCTTTATTTGTTTTCATATGCCAATTTCAGGGCTTCCTCTTTGGTGCAATTCTTGTACATGCCCACGTCCGCGTCTCCGTGTACACCGTGAGACAGCCGGCGAACTGGAAGGAAGGCCCTCAGTGTGGATTGGATTGGATTGTACTTGGGAGTTGGGTATTGCAAGGGATCGGGGTTTGTGTGAAGGGGCTTTTTTCTATTTCTTTGTGCGAAAATGCAGACCCTGGTGAGGAGCAAGACCCTGGGAGTGACGGGTTATGGTGGAAGGGGTACAGCAGGGACCGGTCCTGGTAGGGACCTTCTTTACTGCGACCACCGCAGTAGCTGTATGCTGCAGATGAAACAACAGCAGCACACCAAAGATGGGAAACCTGTGACCCATCAGGACAACTTTCTTGGGCGGCTCAAGTTGCATGGTATATAACGACAGAACATGCCCAAAATACAGGGCCTCAAAAAACATCAAAAGAACCATTCTTTGGCTTGCAAAAATCAAGCCGTTTTTGAAACACCAAAACAACTCTTATGTAAGGAATTTTGGCCTTTTCCCGGTCCTCCTGGGTCCAAAGAATGCTTGTTTTGGGGCAATGGACTGTTCCTTGAGCCAGGCCCCGCGCAAGGAGCAGTCCGTTGCCCCTCCAAAGTCAGGTAATGATGGTACAATTGAGGAATCAAGCAGGAGGTGTTGCACCGGCTGCATCCTTCAGCATTGCTCATGATGCACACCTGCCACAAGTTATGGGGAGTATCAAGCAAAAGAAAGAGTATCATTGGTAAGCATGAAGCATGTCCACTCAACGAATGACGCTGAGCTGGACAGGGACCCCCCTTGTAGCTTTGACTGAAGAAAAACTGATCCTTCCGTTGTTGACTATAGATCAAAGTAAAATGTGCAAAGAAAATATGAATTTGCCATGCGTGGCACCTTTTTGAGCGTTTGTTTGGGCCAAAAAAACTGATTTTTTGGAGAGTAAAATGCAATGTAGTGCAAACCACACCAATTATCAAGATGATGTTCGACACCTGGAGAAAAAAGGTGCCCTGGGGGAAGCAGTCTGCCAAGCGCAAGGGCTGACCAAGCCCAAAAAGAGTTTTTCCGCCTCCGGGGGGGGCAAGCTTCTGGTAAATTTCAATGACTCAACGACAATTTAGGTACTCAATGCTTCAGTGAAAGTTGTGCACAAGCGCTATCAGATGAGAACCCATCACAATGGTACAAAGAATATATTTTCTGAGCCCTTTTTTGCGCAAGGCCTTGCGCAATGAGGACTGCAATGCAGTCCCAGAACTTGAAAGTCATAACCTATACCTCTTTTTTCAGGCAGTGCAAATCAAAAATCAAACCGTGGGGTGGGTACTAAGACCACTCGACCCTGAAGCCGTTCTTTCCAAAGGAAAATGAATCGGGTGAGGTTTGTGGTTTATGTTTGGTGTAAGTTATGCGCGAGGCCTCGCGCATGGGGCAGCCCTTGAACCACATGTTGCATATGCTTTGAATTATATCTCATCCGCCATGCTTCTGTTTTGATGATCCTTGGTCTTGATTGCGCGAGGCCTCGCGCATAGAATTCGATCAATAAATCATTTTTCCAGGTATGCAATGAACATGCTGAACAGAAAATGATGTTGCAATCATCTCTTCTGCAGACTATGTTCTTCCAAAAAGCAAGGGGAATGCAAAATGTATTTATTGGCCAATTTCCGCTAAAAGCACATCATTTTCCACTGAAATCATAAGATTTATTTATTTTTTTGTATTTTTTTTTTCGGCTGTCCGAAAAAAGGCACAAAATGGCACAAATGGTAAGAAAGATACTTTCTTTGGACTAATATTCTGTTTTCAAAAAACAGAGCCTGTGAAAAACTTTTTTTTTGCATGGTCGAAATTGGGTGCATTTGGTGTGATTTTGACCATGCAACTTGAGCCGCCTAAGACTTTAGGTGTACCATCACCTGTGGTTACTGTGGCAAACGTCGTCACTACGAGGACGAATGTCGGATAAATAAACGAGATAGTGACAAACACAAGCGGCACGGGGCTGAACGCCAGAAGACCCCAACACCCACCAGAACTCCCCAGAATGGGGATAAAGGTGGTAAAGGAGGTGGCAAGGGGGGTGGCAAAGGTGGAACCCCTAACCCCCAGTGGCACTCATCAGCGCCCGTTACTTCTCCCTCTTCTACCGAAGGTGACCCGAAGAAACGCCCACAGTGGGATAACCGCTCCCCTTGAGGGCAATAACTCCAAGAAGAGGAGACTGGCTTGAATGGCCAAGTCCCTCATGGCTGCAGGGGTGCATTTGGAATTCCCTGCTGAGGAGTAGGGGGGCTGCTCCCAAGAGGAGGACTTGGTTTTCTGGATCCTCCTGAAAATCGGGGATGAAGGTCTTTGAGCAGTGCTTGACATCGGCGCAACACTTTCCATAGTGGCCCGGCGCCTGCTAAAGACTTTCAAGAAAACTAAGACAGTGGCCATAAGAGTAGGGGTTGGCCGTACCATCCATTCCTTGAAGGGAGTCGATGTGACTATTTGTCCTCGCGAGGAAACTGTGACCCAACACTGCAGAGTGTTGGACACTGACGCCTTTGACATCGTCATTGGTACCGACTTCCTGCGAAGAAACCCCCAGGTAAAAGTGCTGTCTCTCCAGCGCCCCTATTCTCTGCACTGCGACTTTGGCAGTGGGGTCTTCTCCGTACCTTTGGAGCTGTCAGAGCGAGAAGAGTCTGGTCTGCGCTACGCAGCCAAGACTGCCTAATGTACTAAACCCTACCAATTGGTCCCTCAAGTTCTTGAAAATGGACTGGCGGCCCTTCGGTTAACCTTGGATGAGATCCAGGTGGAACTGTCCGCGAGCCAAAAACAGCACATCATGCAGTTGTATTGCTCGAAACATTTGCACAACGCTTTCCATTTCTTCTGGCAAGCTATCGACCTACTGGGTAAGAAAACGTCACTGCCATGTCCTTCTTGGAGGGCTTCATCCAGGCCAAGCCCCCCTAAAGCTCCTTTGTTGATGCTAAGACTCTTTTGAAGCTTTTGGTACACGAGGTAACTCAAGGTAACTAGGGTCTCAACCCTAGCCCCCCATGGAGTTCACCCCTACCACTCAACTGAGCGGGGGTATCTTCCTTCATGGAGGATATACCGAACTAAAATAGGCATTCCATGCTTTAGGCCTTGAAGGTTAAGCCTAGTGGTCTCCCACCCCAAGACCCCTATGCTCAATTGTTTCTACCACTTATTGTGGTTCTACTTTTTCACTGTTTCTGAGTTCAGTTGCTTGGCCAAGTCAGAAACTGTGTCTGGCCTAACTCATTTGCCCCATATTGATAACCAACACCATATCATCCAAAACAGTGCACATGAAGTGCTTGATGCTAACTTGGAGGCTAGAGTCAGGCCAGTTTTCACATAAAATCTTTTGTTTTATCCATTTTTGATTGAACCTTTGTATCTATACCTGCTTTGTCTATCTGCAGCCCTTCTGTGTTACACTTGATTTCAAACTATTCATTGATTCGATCCACATCCTGTTCTTGCTCTACTTGCTCCTTTGGTTTTGGGATTTCACGATCAAAAACCTGCATGATTTCATCGAAATCTATAGTGAACTAATCAAGGACATCTTTCTGGTAGCAGAGACAAACTCTGAGAACCTTTCGAACGGACTCTGAGCAGAAGCACAAGAAAAGCACATTGGAAAGCACATTGAACATGTCCACTCAACTGTCCTCCCGAACGTGGCTGATCAGAAGTGTACAAGTACAAATTGGCAGTGTAGCCCACTCAAAGAGTGAACCGCCACTCAGAGCAGCATATGGGTCTCAGGAAGATCCAGAGCACAGAAGGGCGAATCTAAATCCGCCCAGAACAACCCAATTAACCATGGAAACCTTAGCCGCCCATAGTGAGGACAGCCTGCAAAGGCTCCGCGGGCGTGTCGAAGGCACCATCGCCCGGTCGGCCTATCCGGCCTCGTCTTCTACTGTTCTTGGAGGTGGTCCTGAAGAACAAGTGAACCTACGAAGGACGATGGACGAGTTCATGCTCCAGGAAGAGTACCACAAGTCCTAAGTAGGAGAAGATGGAGAAATACCTCTTGAAGTGAGGCAACGTCACTGCCATGTCTTTCTTGGAGGGCCTGATCCAGGCCAAGCCCCCCTCAAAACCCTTTTGTTGATGCTAAGACTAACTTAAGTATTTTTATCTCTCTTTTGAAGCCTAAAGTACACGTTCTCAAAGTAACTAGGGTTTTAACCCTAGCCCCCCATGAAGTTCACCCCTACCACTCAACTGAGCGGGGGTATCTTCCTTCATGGAGGATATACCGAAATAAAATAGGCATTTCATGCTTTAGTCCTTGAAGGTTAAGCCTAGTGGTCTCCCACCCCAAGACCCCTATACTCAATTGTTTCTACCACTTATTGTGGTTCTACCTTTTAACTGTTTCTGAATTCAGTTGCTTGGCCAAGTCATTTTCTGTGTTGGCCTAAAATCTATGCCCCACATTCCTAACCAGCACCATTTCACCCAAACGAGTGCACATGAAGTGCTTGATGCTATCTTGGAGGCTAGAGTCAGTCCAGTTTTCATATACAATCTTTTGTATTATCCAATTGTGATTGAGTCTTTGTGTTCATACCTGCTTTGTCTATCTGCAGCCCTTCTGTGTTACACTGGATTTCAAAACTATTCATTGATCCGATCCACATCCTGTTCTTGGTCTACTTGCTGCTTTGGTTTGGGTTTTCAACTTCAAAACCTGCAGGATTTCATCAAAATATCTAGGGCACTAATCAAGGACATCTTTCTGGTAGCAGAGACAGTTCCTTGTGACCTTTGGAACCGACGCTGAGAAGAAGTGCAGCACACAAAGCTCAACAACAAGTTCATCATGTCCACGCGAAGCGTCAGGAAGTGGCCCATAAGAACTGTCCAAGTACAAATGGGCAGCATGGCCCATCCTATGAGTGAACCACCTTACCAAGCTCCACATCGCAGTGTCACATCTGGGTCTCAAGGAGATCCAGATCGCAGAAGGGCGGAAGAAAATACAATCCTTACCACCGAGGCTTTAGCGGCCCACGGTGGAGACAGCCTGCATCATCTCCACAGGCGCGTAGCAGCCTCAGTCTCCCGATCCGCCTGTCCGGCATCATCCTCAACAGCAATTGGAGGCCCTGAGGAATACGAGGAACTGAGGAAGAAAATGGAGGAATACATCCTTCATGAGGAGTACTACAAATACATTCGTGGAGAAGACGGAGAGGAGCCATTGGCAGTACACGGATCCTACACGCACTCTGGCCCATCGTCCAACAGAGCCGAGACAGTATCCCTGCCATGACGACCGAGACCCGAGTATCCAAGAGCATGTTGTCCAACCCCAAGGGCTCCCGAAGTAGGCCCAACTCGAGTTGAGGGACAACATCATCCAAGGCCAACCTACGGTGCCCTGGATCATACGGCCGAACTGCTGGCCAAACTTCTGTCTGGATCAGAAGATCCAGATGTGACGGCCCTATCGGACGCCATTAAGGCGAAACTGGGTATTGCAGAACCCTTACCCAAGCCAGAGCTGTCCTTCCCCTCCCCCGGACTGAGTACCCTGGCCGATGATCTTAAGAGATCAAGGGTCTCAAGGCTGTTGCCTAAGGTCACCTGCCCCAGCCCCTTTCATCCCCGTGCCGGGACCGTCCCTATCGCTGAACTACAGGACGTGCGTGTGACAGAGACTTAGAAAAGAGGGCTGTCAGCCCTGGCACCTCTTGCTGGCGTATCACCTTCTGGCCTAGCTCCAGGGGGGGGGAAGACGGGCAGACCTATTGCCCAGGCGAACGGGCAGAAGAATTTGCTAAGTTTCGTTTACTGACTGGCCAATCCCATGTGGATGTGGCCACCAAATGCTCACTGCTGAAACGCTCATGAAAAAACAAATTTTTGCAAAATCAGGTGAAACAGATTGTGAAACCCTGGTCAACCTGGGCAGAGGTACTCCAGAGGTTGGAGAAAACGTTCCCAGTCTATGAGACTGACCTCAGTGTGCGCACACAGATAGAGGAGCTACCTATGCTCCCTGAGTTTCCTTCCGCTGCGCGAATCTCTGAATACGTGTGCGACTTGGAGTATCTGTTTTCGCGGATGAACGTGGGCTCCTACGGAGCCACTGAGCCCCACCTGTGGCTCATGAGTAAAATCCCCCAACGTACATGGGATGATTGCCGCTCTACCTCTGAGAGGAAGAGTCGGACCCACTCGTACGATGAACTGGTGGACCTCCTGATTGAGCTAGCTCTTGAGAGGAAGAATGACTCCCACATGGAGAAACTCCTCAAGAAGCACTTGGGCCGAGGGGGTAACCCTACCCCCAAACTTGCCAAAGAGAAAGGGCCTAAAAATCCCACCAACGCCAACCAGGGAGGTGGTAAGAGAAGGGGTAACCTACGTGCCATGAAGGAGGTTAAACCTGAGGTAGGTACACCCCCTTTGTTCTACTGCGAACCTGTCAATGGCAGGGGGGGGCCTTGTCATGCCCCTGACTGCGATCAACGCAGTAGCTGTATGCTGCAGATGAAACGACAGCAGCATACCAAGGATGGGAAACCTGTGACCCATCAGGATCATTTCAGGTGTACCATCACCTGTGGCCATTGTGGCAAACGTCGTCACTATGAAGACGAATGTCACATAAAGAAACGCGAGAGTAATAAACTCAAGCGGCAGGAGGCTGAAGGCCAGAAGACCCAAACACCCACCAGAAACCCACAGAATGGGGACAAAGGTGGTAAAGGAGGTGGCAAAGGGGGTGGACCCCCTAACCCCCAGAGGCGCTCATCAGCGCCCGCTGCTACACCCCCTCCTGCTGCTACACCCCCTCCTGCCGCAGGTGATCCCAAGAAGCAGCCCCAGGGGGGTAACGCTACCCCTGAGGGGAATAACTCCAAGAAGAGGCGACTGGCCTGAATGGCTAGGTCCCGCATAGCTGCAGGGGTGGATGTCAAGTTCCCTGATGAAGAGTAGGGGGGCGGCTCCGAAGAGGAGGACTTGGCTTTCTGGATCCTCGTGAAAATCAGGGATCAATTTTTTCGAGCAGTGCTTGACACCGGTGCAACACTTTCCATAGTGGCCCGGCGCCTGCTAAAGACTTTCAAGAAAACTAAGACTGTGGCCATAAGGGTAGGGGATGGGCGTACCATCCATTCCTTGGGGGGGGTCGATGTGACTACATGCCTGAACGACGAAACCGTGACCCAACACTGCAGAGTGCTGGACACGGACACCTTTGACATCGTCATTGGTACCGACTTCCTACGAAGAAAACCCCACGTAAAAATGCTGTCTCTCCAGCGCCCCTATTCTTTGCCCTGCGACTTTGGCAGTGGGCTGTTCTCCGTACCTTTGGAGCTGTCTGGACGAAAAAAGTCTGGGCTGCGCTACGCATCCAAGACTAACTATCGTACTGAAAACTACCAAATGGCCCGTCACGTTCTTGAAAATGGACTGGCGGCCCTTCAGGTTAACCTTGATGAGGTCCAGGTGGAATTGTTTGCGAGCCAACAACGGCACATCATGCAGTTGTACTGCTCGAAACAATTGAACAATGCTTTTCGTCTCTTCTGGAAAGCAATGGGCCTAGCGTATGCTAACCCTTCCTTCTCCCTGCTCGCGAAGGTTCTAACCAAAATCGCTTATGAGGGAGGAAGGGTTGTCATGTGCACCTCTGACTGGGGCTGCTCTGGTGAAAATTCTTATTGGCGCCGTATGCTAGATCGAATGACCTTCGGAAGAGTGCAACTCCCCGACAGCCCCATCTATGTGCCTGAGGACTCAGACACAGCTATGCAGGCCCCTGAGTGGGCCAGTTTCCTGTCCATCGTTGATGGATCTCTAAATCCTGTACCCCTGTGTGACCTAGACCAGGTGCTACTGAAAGAGGTCATGGCTGAAAATTGTGGCCTGACACTTTCTGATCTCAAAACTCGATCTCCTGAGCACGTATCTGCCACACTTACAGGGTGTGAGTCTCCCGATGGCTATCTGGAACCTGCAGCTGTAAAGGAGGATGCTGACGACCAACTGTCTGAGATCGCCACCACTATTCCTCCTGTTGATCCCAGCTCTGTTGACCTAAAACACAGTGCCTTCCTAGCCCAGCTGTAGCTAGAGGAGGTGGACCTAGAGTCAACCTCTGAGCTCGCTTCCCCTGTTGGGAGGCCAGTGCTACACATGCAGCCTATGCACACAGGTGAACCCGTGGCCCGGAGTGCTGATGCTCTGGCGCGGCCTGCTTCTAATAACATGCCACTGTCTGAGCATGACACTCAGGAACTCCGGCGGCTGTTGTACCTGAAGGCCGAAGGTATTGAGCGCCAAGAGCGGCTGCAATACCTCAGACAGACCTGGAAGCCCTCCATCTGGTCTGAAGAGGACGATGATTCCTATACGCTGCCTGATCCTGAGATACCGCTAGTGTAGTCTCTGCAGTATGGGCAGCAATGTTCCCCTGAGTGGGACCATGGTTCTGTGCCTGCCGAAACTGCTGATTGGCAGAAAAAAAAACAACATGGAAAGAGCAACCTCCATGCTGGGGAGGAATTCCTGCAGAAACTCGAGAGTCTTAACCTTGACCCCGACTGAAGAAACTGCTGATAACCTATGAGGAGGTGTTTGGCGCATTGCCGCCTCCCCTCTCTTGTAAAAAACTCGTCCAGATGGACGTGAAACGGAAACCTGAATTTGAGAAGACGCGAGTGAGGCGTCGTCCCTATCCCGCTCCACAGAAACAGGTTGAAGAAATCAAGCGCCAGATCCAGGAATGTATAGATGCTGGCCTCGTTGAAGAATATAAGAAGGGAGACTACCCCCATCACTGCAGTCCCTGTTTCCTGGTTGCCAAACCTGGGTCGACTGCCCTACGACTGGTTGTAGACTATGGTGAGGTCAACAAGAAAACCCAGAACCACTCAGGGAGTATTCCTAACATGGAAAATACCCTGGAGCGTATTGCCAAATGCAGGTACAAGACCAAAATGGACAAACGCTCTGGTTTCTGGCAGGTGGACCTAACCGCCGCAGCTCAGGAGCTGCTGGCCTTTATAACCCCTAAGGGCCGTGTCTTTAAGTGGAAGGTTATGCCTTTCGGGGTGGCTAGTGCCCCAGCGCTCTTCCAGGAGCTAATGAACAAAATTTTGTACATACTGAGGCGCAGGCCTCTAGTACAGGAGTTTATTTCTCGGGGTGCAGAAATGGAGGCTCACATCGACGACGTGAGTTTGGGTACTAATACCCAAGAGGACCATGGCCTTCCTCCTCCGTGAATTTTTCATTGTTTGTCAAGAAAACCATCTCCGAATCCAACTCGAAAAATGTGAGTTTATGAAAGAGGAGATGGAATATTTGGGTTTTGACGTGGGGTATGGTTGGTGGAAACCAGCCGCGTCTAAGATGCAGCCCCTACAGGACAAGCAGATTCGCGATGACCCTAAGGAGGAGTTTTGTGGGCGCCTGTAATTTCTATCGGCGTCAAATCCGCAATTTTACCTACTCCTCTGCCCCCCTCACTGACCTAATCAAGAAACCTACTCCCTGGAGGTGGACCGCCAGAGAGGAAGAGTGTTTCCAGGAGTTGAAGAAGAAGATTGCCCCCTCCAACTGCCTGGGAGTACCCCGCCCTAAGGGCGGAATAGTCCTGTTCACTGATGCCAGTGATGTAGAGGGGGGTGGTACCATCTACCAATGGCAAGAGCCTAACCCCCCTGAACTAACGCGCTGTCATTATCGTACTAGTGGACTGAACCGTGGTGGTTCATTGAAACATGACTATCCTACCAGTGAGTGGCGACTGGTGCCACTGGGACACTGGAATTGGAAATGGAACCAAGCGCGTTCCAATTACAGCACCTATGACCAGGAACTCCTGGCCGGTATGTTGGTGCTTTCTTCACAATCCCGACTCCTGGGATCTAACCCTATTGTCTTGTTGTGTGACCATAAACCTGTGAAGTCTTTTCAGAAGGGCCCACCACCACAGAAAGCAAAGCTAAGGCGGTGGTGGACCTACCTGTGCCAGTTCAGGCTGACAGTGCATCATATCCCCGGAATAAACAATGAACTGTCTGACTATATATTGCGCAATAACTTTGATGCGCTTATAGGTGAGAGCTCTGGGGCGCTCGCCACAGAGGCTTTCCAGCGCATGGATGTCCAGCTTGACCTGTCAATGCGCACTGCTGGAATCCTGGAGGGTTGGAGTCTAACCGACTATCAGTCAGAGTATAAAGAGATTCTCCAAACCCTCAGCACTGGTCTCGAACCCCGTGTCATTGACGGGCACCAGTGGTATATAAACAATCAATACCTCTTCTACGAGGAACCGAATTGTGGTGCCTGAGGCACGGCTGGATGGGTGCCTACGGTGGTCCCATCTCAGTTCTGGTCACACTGGCGCTAATCGCTCAGTGGACTTCCTCCGTGATTCTTTCTACTCTAGTCTAACCCTGATTGAACTGAGGTCGTGTATGCAGACCATTGTGGATGCTTGTGGCTGTCATGCCAGCAAGCAGAGCGACAGTCGGGATAGGGGCCTGATCTCCAGCTTACTCATACCCTATTGTGCTAACTCTCCTCTCTACGTGGATTTCATCCACGGCCTACCACGCTTCGGCGGCTATGATAGTTGCCTAGTGGTCACCTGTGGCCTATCTCGCTTCACCCGTGTGTTCCCTTGCAATAAGAAAATCACAGGTGAGCAGACTGTGAAACTGTTGGTCGAACAATGGTTCGAACCCTATGGAGCACCTAAGCAGGTGCACTCTGATGAGGATGTACGCATCCGCAGTGACACTGGGTGGTACAAACAGGTGCTAAATCCCCTCAACGTGGAGGTAACCACAGGTGTGCCCTATACCCACACGTCTAACCATCTCTGTGAGACACAGAACCGTGTGGTGGAGCAAAACGTAAGAATCCTGATGAAACAGGAGCGTACCAAGGACTGGGTACGCCTAGTGCCCTGGGCAGTGCTTACCATGAACTCACAGCAGAGCTCCTCTACGGGGTTCACCCCCAACAAACTGTTCCATGGAGGACGAGCTTCTTCTTCAAAACCCCCTTTTCCTGAGGACTTCAAGAGCCCTGTGGGAGATTGGCTGGAACACAAGCAGTCTCTGGCTAACCAGGCTGGGACTAACCTGAGACACATTCGTGACCGTGAACTGAGCCGACGGAACAGCCTACGGCGACCTGCGGGCTTCAAGGTTGGTGACCTTGTTTTGGTACACCATTCACGCCTACTCTTCTGGCCACGTAACTGCCTACAGGACCTTTATTTTGGACCCTATCGTATCATCAGGATAGATGGATCCAGGATCCATGTCAGGTGCAGTCCACGTCTAGGTGGTGAACTGCTGTGTGCAAGTAAACAGTTGAGGCACTATCACTCCCCTGACGATTTGTCTTGGGATGAGTGGCGCCTCAGCGACAGTCAGGTCGAGCGCATGGACCTCGAGAACGCTGCCAGTCCAAAGGAGGCAGACAAACTCCAAGAGATGACTGCCGACGAGATGGCGGTGGATGGTTACTACGTGGTTGCAGGTATTGCTCGCCACGAGTACAAACAGGGCTCGAAATTCCTAACCCTGTGGGATGGCTTTGGGGTATTTGAGGCGACGTGGGAACCTATGTCAGCCTTCATACAACCAGACGGGAGTATCAACCCCATCTTCCGCACCTACCTCGTTGAGAACAACGAGGGGCAGCTCCTAACCCATGCTGAGACTATGTCCCAGCGTAAGGAGCGAACTTAATTTCCCTGTGTCAGTCTACTGACAGGTGCAGTGAGCACTCTTCTGCAGACGTGCCTGTGTATGGGTGTAAGAGCAGTTGTCACAGTTGCCCCGCATGGCATCGCAGGACAGGACCGTTAGCCCCCCGTCACAACCACTCCCTGGCGGAAGGCCATTGGTTTTTCACAGACTACTGCTTACTGAGCACTGCACTGACCCTGTCTGTGCCCTGCAGACCCGTGCCTGTGGTTTCCAGCGTGGGCCAGGTGGCCCCTTATCAGGATTGCAGCCACCCAGCAAGTGTATGCCTTGTTGACCATGTGTTGCATGGGGACTGCCCTGATATAATGACCTTGGGGAGCCAACGAAGAACGGTGGCTTACTACACCAGGGGGGAATGACAAGCAAGGTGTTACGAGGCAAGGTGTGTCTTCCTACCTGGGGGACGAGCGAGCCCACAGTTGGGACCCCTGACTGATCCAGACCCATGGGGTTCTACCCTTCATTACAGGGTTTACCATACCCCTATGTGTGCCATGTATGTCTGTGTGTGTCTCACTTCTCTCCACGGCGTGGCTCCCGGAGACCGGTCTTCGCTGACGTCGGACCGAAGGTCCTAATCAGGTACTATTACCACTCCTATGGCGCCCAATTTCTGTGCTGGCGCCTATCCTTGGGGAAAGACGGCAAAAGCCCTACCTACTAGAGGGGAGGGGTGGCCAAGTGTGCTAAGGGTATACAAAACGCCCATTTTTGCTAGAGGCCAAAAGCTAACGCACTCCCCTGCCCACGTGGAAAAGCACGCGGGACAAGCGACACCACTACACTACACTCACTAACGCCAGCACCGGCCTTCGACGGCAGGGTGAGCACTCATCACCTGCACTCAACTCCTGCCAGGCCTGCTGACCCTAACCCCTACACACGCTACTTGGTGTTGCTGTCAATGAGGTCTTGGGTCCTATTGACCCTCCTGTGAAGAAGACAAGAGAACACAGCGCTGCTACGCAACTGTGGCCTAACAGGGACGTCACAACACTTTTCCCTGCCAGGGCCTGGAAGGGAAGGGCGCACAGGTGGCGTGCACAGCGCAGATGTCGATGGAGTCGAACTGCCCTCGCCACTCCTGGCTGAAGCGCAGTCAATTGATTGTGTGATCAGCGCCCCTGTTTAGCTGGGGCAAAAAAATGGGATAGCTGCCGAAGGCAGCTGCTGCATGCACCAATCACCCTGAACCTCTCCCACCTGTACAACGGAGGCCAATGAACTGGGTTCAAGACTGAGGAACCAAGACACATTCCACGTATTATACACTTCTTACTGTGCCCTATAATACACTGTTCCTGAACCCAGTGGCAAGCAAGCAAGCTTAAGGACTTCGCCCCTTCCCTTATGGAACGTAGGGCAAAGCCCTGGGTAACCTGGCAAGGGTTCATACCGCGTGCACAGCGCGTGGCCTACTGTCAAATCCCTTTAATGTATCGTGTGCACGCATGCAGGGAAGGGAGGCGGAACCATAACCACACTGACTCAACCAAGGGGTGAGCTCCTCCTGGGCTTACCTACCTTACTCACCATGCATCGTGTGAATGCCGAAGTGAAGCGAACGCAAAACAACCCTATTGCGAGTTATAGACAAGCCTAAGCGTTTTAAGCAACCCTACTTTAACGCTACAGCTACACCCGAGCAAACACTTTCTTTTCTTACCTGTGAAGAGAGAACAAGGATGAATTGGGGTACAGGGAAAGCGGCACAGCGTTTGAATGCCTCAATTAGGCACATGCATCGCAAGTACAGCACATATTCTAACCCTACGTGCGAGCTGCGCGCTCCATTCGCATCGCATACCTTTCATTCCTGTTTTGACCTGTGCAGAGCAAAGGAGATGAGCGCCCGAACCCCCAACGAACACAGCGTTGACAACCCTAACGTTTTAACGAAGCAACCAACACGAACGCAATGCATGCGTGTGAGATGACACTGGCATACCTGAGAGGTAGGTTGTCCACCTGCTCTGTGGTGTGGGTTGAGTTTGAATACTTTTCCCTAAAGTTTATAAAAATTGTGAAGCAACTGTGCAAAAATTTCTTTTAGATCTTTAAAAACTACGGCTCATACCTTCTCTTTCAAAAGCCGTTTACGCTTGCGCAACCTTGTTTTTGAGGTCTGTCTCTTTTGCGCCTGTCTGCGACTTTGAGTTTTGGTGTAAAAATGACGATTTCTCGCGTGATTTTGTCAATTTTTAGCGATTTGACTTGTTAAATTGCTACCCCTTTCGCTAAACCGCAGAAATCACTCCCTGTTGGTTACATCTTCGTTTTTTTTTTAGCTCCTGGAGATTTGTGTCCTCCATTGGGAGTATTGCTCCGCCCAGGCCCTTGGTCAGGACGTTTACTAAAACGCTGTTTATACAGCGATAGCCGTCCGCATCAGAGCGTTCGACTGTACCCTGGTGGGCAAGCACATGTGCTCTAGGGAGGGAGTCCTGGGTTCGAACCCCACTACCCCCAAATTTTAACCAAACGTTTTCGTGGCACGCTGGCAACTTTTGAGGAATGCCCCATTGAAGGGACATCATTCACGGTACATTACACTTTTTTTCGAGGGTACCTACAGTGTGATCGGCTTCGATGAACTGATGAGGATGTTTTTGGTAAGTTCAATGCATTTTCTGAGGTATTTTTGCGCATATTTGAGCCTTTTTCCTTGGTCCTACTAGCTTAGCTAACTAGTACTCCGGGGGGAAGTAAGAAAACGTCACTGCCTTGTCTTTCTTGGAGGGCTTGATCCAGGCCAAGCCCCCCCCTGAAACCTTTCTGTTGATGCTAAGACTAACTTAAGTACAGCCCCCCCCGGGGACGCCCTTCCGCCACCCCCACAGCGAGCAACGCCGGCCCGCAAGGGCGCACGCCGTGGGGCCGGTGCTGTGTCCACACGCCCGCATCGACCGCACCCGGGACACACGGGTCGCGGAACCCTGGCCGCACACTCCGGAGGACGAGCGGCCGGGGGAGGGACAGCGCCTGACACCAAGCGCCCCTCACAACGGTGGAAGGCACCCCCCCCGGGGACGCCCTTCTGCCACCCCCACAGCGAGCAACGCCGGCCCGCAAGGGCGCACGCTGTGGGGCCGGTGCTGGGTCCACACGCCCGCATCGACCGCACACGGGACACACGGGTCGCGGAACCCTGGCTGCACACTCCGGATGACGAGCGGCCGGGGGAGGGACAGCGCCTGACACCAGGCGCCCCTCACAACGGTGGAAGGCACCCCCCCCGGGGACGCCCCTCAGCCACCCCCACAGCGGGCAAATCCGGCCCGCAAGGGCGCACGCTGTGGGGCCGGTGCTGGGTCCACACGCCCGCATCGGCCGCACCCGGGACACGCGGGTCGCGGAATGCTGGCTGCACGCTCCGGAGGACGAGCGGCCGGGGGAGGGACAGCGCCTGACACCAGGCGCCCCTCACAACGGTGGAAGGCACCCCCCCCGGGGACGCCCTTCCGCCACCCCCACAGCGAGCAACGCCGGCCCGCAAGGGCGCACGCTGTGGGGCTGGTGCTGGGTCCACACGCCCGCATCGGCCGCGCCCGGGACACGCGGGTCGCGGAACCCTGGCTGCACGCTCCAGAGGACGAGTGGCCGGGGGAGGGACAGCGCCTGACACCAGGCGCCCCTCACAACGGTGGAAGGCACCCCCCCCGGGGACGCCCTTCCGCCACCCCCACAGCGGGCAACGCCGGCCCGCAAGGGCGCACGCTGTGGGGCCGGTGCTGGGTCCACACGCCCGCATCGACCGCACCCGGGACACACGGGTCGCGGAACCCTGGCTGCACGCTCCGGAGGACGAGCGGCCGGGGGAGGGACAGCGCCTGACACCAGGCGCCCCTCACAACGGTGGAAGGCACCCCCCCCGGGGACGCCCTTCCGCCACCCCCACAGCGAGCAACGCCGGCCCGCAAGGGCGCACGCTGTGGGGCCGGTGCTGGGTCCACACGCCCGCATCGACCGCGCCCGGGACACACGGGTCGCGGAACCCTGGCTGCACGCTCCGGAGGACGAGCGGCCGGGGAAGGGACAGCGCCTGACACCAGGCGCCCCTCACAACGGTGGAAGGCATCCCCCCCTGGGGACGCCCTTCCGCCACCCCCACAGCGAGCAACGCCAGCCCGCAAGGGCGCACGCTGCGGGGCCGGTGCTGGGCCCACACGCCCGCATCGACCGCACCCGGGACACACGGGTCGCAGAACCCCGGGTGCACGCTCCGAAGGACGAGCGGCCGGGGGAGGGACAGCGCCTGACACCAGGCGCCCCTCACAACAGTGGTAGGCACCCCCCCCGGGGACGCCCCTCCGCCACCCCCACAGCGAGCAACGCCGGCCCGCAAGGGCGCACGCTGTGGGGCCGGTGCTTGGTCCACACGCCCGCATCGACCGCGCCCGGGACACGCGGGTCGCGGAACCCTGGCTGCACGCTCCGGAGGACGAGCGGCCGGGGGAGGGACAGCGCCTGACACCAGGCGCCCCTCACAACGGTGGAAGGCACCCCCCCCGGGGACGCCCTTCCGCCACCCCCACAGCGAGCAACGCCGGCCCGCAAGGGCACACGCTGTGAGGCCGGTGCTGGGTCCACACGCCCGCATCGACCGCGCCCGGGACACGCGGGTCGCGGAACCCAACCCTGGCTGCACGCTCCGGAGGACGAGCGGCCGGGGGAGGGACAGCGCCTGACACCAGGCGCCCCTCACAACGGTGGACGGCACCCCCCCCGGGGACGCCCTTCCGCCACCCCCACAGCGAGCAACGCCGGCCCGCAAGGGCGCACGCTGTGGGGCCGGTGCTGGGTCCACACGCCCGCATCGACCGCACCCGGAACACACGGGTCGCAGAACCCTGGCTGCACGCTCCGGGGGACGAGCGGCCGGGGAGGGGACAGCGCCTGACACCAGGCGCCCCTCACAACGGTGGAAGGCGCCCCCCCCGGGGACGCCCTTCCGCCACCCCAACAGCGAGCAGCGTCGGCCCGCAAGGGCGCACGCTGTGGGGCCGGTGCTGGGTCCGCACGCCCGCATCGACCGCGCCCGGGACACGCGGGTCGCGGAACCCTGGCCGCACGCTCCGGAGGACGAGCGGCCGGGGAAGGGACAGCGCCTGACACCAGGCGCCCCTCACAACGGTGGAAAGCAGCCCCCCCCGGGGACGCCCTTCCGCCACCCCCACAGCGAACAACGCCGGCTCGCAAGGGCACACACGCTGTGGGGCCGGTGCTGGGTCCACACGCCCGCATCGACCGCACCCAGGACACGCGGGTCGCGGAACCCTGGCTCCACGCTCCGGAGGACGAGCGGCCGGGGAAGGGACAGCGCCTGACACCAGGCGCCCCTCACAACGGTGGAAGGCACCCCCACCGGGGACGCCATTCCGCCACCCCCACAGCGAGCAGTGTCGGCCCGCAAGGACGCACGCTGTGGGACCGGTGCTGGGTCCACACGCCCGCATCGACCGCGCCCGGGACACTCGGGTCGCGGAACCCTGGCCGCACGCTACGAAGGACGAGCGCGGCCAGGGGAGGGACAGCGCCTGACACCAGGCGCCCCTCACAACGGTGGAAGGCACCCCCCCCGGGGACGCCCTTCCGCCAACCCCACAGCGAGCAACGCCGGCCCGAAAGGGCGCACGCTGTGGGGCCGGTGCTGGGTCCACACGCCCGCATCGACCGCACCCGGGACACACGGGTCGCAGAACCCTGGCTGCCCGCCCCGGAGGACGAGCGGCCGGGGGAGGGACAGCGCCTGACACCAGGCGCCCCTCACAACGGTGGAAGGCACTCCCCCCGGGGACGCCCTTCCGCCACCCCCACAGCGAGCAACGCCGGCCCGCAAGGGCGCACGCTGTGGGGCCGGTGCTGGGCCGGCCCGCACGTCCGCATCGACCGCACCCGGGACACACGGGTCGCGGAACCCTGGCTGCCCGCTCCGGAGGATGGGCGACCGGGAGAGGGACAGCGCCTAACACCGGACGCCCCTCGCAACACTGGAAGGCGCCCCCCCGGGGATGCCCATCCACCACCCCCACACCGAGCAACGCACCAACGCACCAACGCACCAGCCACGGGACATCCGCACCCCGCCCCCCGCTCTTAGACACAGCGACATAGCAATGGCGGAACCCGCCGCACCACGCAAGACACGCCCCCGATCTCTGACGCTGGACGAAGCACACGAGGTCATCAGGGCGCTGGGACTCAGAGACGGCGAAGGAGACCCCCCACAAGGGGACGCGGGCACAGACTCCGACCTGGAGTCATTGCCGGAGCCCCCCCACGGGAGACGCGCCCGCGGAGCCTGCGCCGCCGGCGGGCAGCGTACCCGCGATCTGCCCCGCGTGGAAACGGGGCCATTGCACCGGCGAAGGCTGGTGCCCCAAACACCACCCCCAGCCCGATGCCGATGACGGAGCGTTACCCGAGGTGAAACCCGCGGCCGCACGCGCCGCCCTACGCTACGGAGTGACGCAGGGCTGCATCCTGGATGAGACCGCGCGCGGCAGCGTGAACATCCAGGAGGCCGTCGACCGAGTCACCCACGCGGGACAGGCGGCAGTGGCCTTGCACAGCCGGGGCCGCCACGGTGGACCCGCAGAGGGGATCATTGTGGATCCCTCGGGAATGGTGCTGGTCCTGGCGGCGGACATGATCCGAGGGGTGCTCCACGCGTCCCGCGTGCGGCGGGCGTGCCCACAGTGGACCATCAAGGTGTACACCCCCCCGCGGGCGTGGCCCTTTTCCACATGGGCGGTGCTCGCCGTCATGTGGCACCTGGCACCAGAGGACGCCCCCACAGGGACCGCGGAGGACATCGCCCGGGACCTCCACACCTGGCCGGCCGACCAGGAATACCCCTGGCGCAGGCCCCGGGGCGGCCTCCCGGTGGCACCAGCGGCAGAGGGGCTCAGCCTCGCGGCAACCCTCCAACGGCACCCCGACAAGCAGGCGCGCCACTTCCTGCAGACGGGCACGGTCCCGGCCACGCCGCCAGACTCCGAGTGGCGATGGGACGCAGGGGTGGCGCAACCACTGCCGGGCCCCTGGACCCTCCCGTTGTGGTACTTGCCCATGGGCACCTTGGCCCACGCCACCCAGGCCGTCAAGGGGGCTTTCCCGCAGCCGCTCCTCCCCGGCGTGGCCCTGCTCCGCAGCCTGCAGGCGGGAGCCGCCTGGGTACGGTGGAAGGAAGGGAAGGGGCGCTCGAGCCCCTATTTCCCCATGGTCCAAGGCCAGGCGCTGATCCATGCCGAGGGCATGGGGACCATGGAATGGGGGGCGATCGTGCCCGGCACGGCGTGCAGGTGGATCACGGCGGCCGCCCCACAGCCCATGCGATCGCCGCCGGCGTGCCACCGCCTCCTACGGATGGTCCCCTCATTGGCCCCCCAGCACGCCTTTACAAGGGACGTGTGGAAGGCCGTACTGAGCCACACCAGGGAGTGGCTAACGAACCCGGGTACGCGGTACCCGCCGGGACCGGTGCTCGAACAGCTCACGGCCCCCACACCCGGGGTCCTCCACGCCCTACACAAGGCGTCGGCCCTCACGAAGCAGCTCAACGACGAAGTGCTGGACCTGGCGCTGGAGCCGCTGCGGGTGCTCTACCCGCAAGCACACATCCCACCCGCGGGCACGTCCAACCGCCTAGGCCGCCTGGGGCTGCAGCGCCGCGTCGAGGCCGCGCACCCAGGAGGCGTGGTGGAACAGTGGCTAACGCTCCGCAATCCGTCCACCGCGGAGGGCCACTGGTACCTGCACCAACTCCTCTTCCAGCCACGGGCAGCCCCGGAACACCGCCGGCAAAACCCGTACCACACGCACCAGGAGCGCCGAGGCCAACCTGCCCTTCGAACCAGCGGCGGAGGGCGCCATTCGGAAGTCGGTGCAGCTCCCCCCGGCGCGAGGGGCCACGGAGCCGACGAAATGCCCCCTGTGTGCGGACAAGTACTACACCAGCGGGGCAATGCTGGAACACCTGGCGTGGCACGCGGTGCACGCTGCGGCCCCGGCGGACGACAAGGAGGCGGCCGCCAACATCCTGCAGGGGAGGGCACGGAGGTCCCCGTGGCACGCCCCGTACACCCGGCGCCCCCCGCCCCAGGCAGCCGACCACGCAGATGGAGGTGAGGAGGCACCCGGAGCGGCCCCGGGGGCCGGCGGTGCGGCCCCACCGGGGTCCATGTCCATCCCCGCGGGGCTGGCCCCCCTGGCCCCCCTGGCTCCCCCGGTCCCCCGGGCCCCCCTGTGGGCCCCGCTGGGGACGGGCTCAGCGGATGCGGCGCACCCAGATGCCCTGGCGGCGCCAGCGAACCCGGCGGCGATGCCGATGCGGGATAGCTGACTCCAGGAGGACACGACGGGCGACGCCCTGTGGCTCCTCTCGTGGAACCTGTGCAACGGCCTCGTGCCGCCAGACCGGTCCCTCCGGGACACACTCCGGCGGCGCCGGGGGCCGGCGGCCTGCACCGACAAGGAGCACCTCATCACCGGCATGCTGCCCCAGGAGGGGGGCTTTGCCATCATGCTCCAGGAAACGGGGATCGCCACCAGGGCGCAGGAGATGCACGTGGCCGCGGCGCTCCGGGACAAGGGGTACACCGCCTACTTCAGCAGCCGGCTGGCGGAGACGGGGGCCACCTCCACCTCGAGAGGGGGGGTCTCCTCACCGCGGTCAGCAGCAAGTACGTGGCGGAGCACGAGGTGCTCAGCTTCACGGAAATTGTCCCCGGGAAGGCCGCGGCCCTGGAGATCCGCACGGACGGGGGAGGCCTCACCCTCATCAACGTCCACGGGCCGCAAGCAGGTTGCTCCGCGTGGGCGGGACGAACGGCGTTCTGGGCCGACATACAAATGTATGCCACGGCACGCAGCCTCGGCGGGAGGCACCCGGTGGTCATCGCCGGCGACACCAACATCTACATGGATGTCCCCGCCAACCCGGCCACGGAGCATTTCCGAGCGGGCTGGGAAGCCTGCGGCTTCCGAAGAGCCGCGGCAGGCGGCAAGGAGGACATGACCCCCACGCTCCACCCGTCCCAGCACAGGGTGGACACCTTCCTGGTCAACGAGCCCCTCCTGCCGTGGTCCCTGCGGGAGAGCGTCTGGGCTCGCGGCATGGCACACCCCCAGGTGGTCGGCTCGGACCACCTCCCGGTCCGCCTGGCCCTGCCGGGTCTCCTCAGCGCAGCGGGACGCGCGGCGATGCCCACCCCCTACAGCCACACGGAGGGCCGCCTCCTCCCGTACGACGCCGAGGCTGCGCCCGTCGAACACTGCCTGTGGGCGGCGGTCACCGCCGCACAGGATGAACCCTCCCTGGCGCCCTGGCTGGGTCCCGCAGAGCAGCACGACTACGGGTCCATGCCCGCGGCCGCGGTGGACAAGGTGTTCGAACACCTCCACGCGACGCATGACGCCCTGGCGCGCGTGGTGGGACGCCGGCAGCCGTCTCCGGCGGGAACGGACCCGGCGGAGGGGGACCTCCCGGAGAGCGGAAAGCAGCTCCAGGCAGCGGTCCTCCGCTATGACACCCTGGCAGCGCGCGCCCCGGCAGCGTACCAGGCGGACGCGGCCAGGCATGGCATCCGGTCCGAGGCGGCGCTCCGGCTCACGGAGGAACTGCAGGGCGTGTCGCCCGGGTTCCGCCCGACCACGCAGGGCCAACTGCAGGAGGAGCTGGAGAGGCAAGCAGCCGCCCTCGAGGAGGACATTCGCCAGCTCCGCGCCCTCCTGGCGGCAGACCGCAAGCGCGCCATCAAGGACTTCTGGCGCCGCAACGCCCCCGACATCGCCCAGCGATGGAAAGCCGTGCGGAGAGCCATAGAGGTAGAGGCCCCAGGCCCGTCAGGCCTGTGGAACGTGCGGGTTCCCAACACCCAAACGCTCCTCATGGAGGCCCACGACGTGATGTTCGCAGTTCGCGCCTTCTGGCGCGAACTGTATGACAAACGCCCGGTGGACCTCCCGGGTTTCCAGGCGGTCCTCGGCCGCCACGTCCCCCGGGTCCCTGAGGGAGCCTGGACACAGGTCCAGCAGTACTCGATGCAGGACCTGAAGTCCGCCCTGGACAAGGCCGATGGCAAGGCCCCAGGTCCTAACCACGTGGAGGCCCGCTTCATCAAGGCCCTCCCGGCACCCGTCCAGTGGCTCCTGGTCCACTCCTACCGGGCCATCCTTCGCGGCGGCCCCCCACCGATGCACTGGAGGGACGCGCACATCTGGCTCAGCCCCAAGGTACCGGGCTCTGCCAGGCTGGACGACTACAGGCCCATAGCCCTGGGCCAGCTGGACATGAAGCTGCTCACGGGCCCCCTCACCCAGCGCATTACGGAGGTGCTCACACGGCACGGAGTGGTCAGCGACTGGCAGCAGGGGGCCCTCCCTGGCTCCAACACAGGCCCCCCGCTGTTCATGGCGCAGCGGCAGCTCCAGCGGGGAAGGCCAAACTACGTCTTCTCCTTCGACGCCCGCAAGGCCTTCGACAGCGCCCCACACGGCCCCCTCCACCTCATCCTGCGCCACCTCTCCGTGCCGCCGGACGTCATTGACCTCCTGCTCTTCCTCCACACGTGCGCCAGGCTGCGCATCGTCACAGCACACGGGCTAACGCAGCCCGTCTACATGCTACGCGGCGTCCGGCAGGGCAACCCCGAGAGCCCCCTGCTGTACGCGCTCCTCCTGGAGCCCCTGCTCAGTGCACAGGGGCACCGCCTGCGCCCGCCGGGAGGGGCCGAGCACGGCCTCATCCAGGCCTATATCGACGACCTGCTGGTGGTGGCCCACACGCTGCAGCACTTCGTCGAGGGCGTGGAGGCGGTGGCCGCGTACCTGGGGATGATGGGCATGGAGCGCAACCCCCGCAAGTGCGCCATGGCCACCACGGAGGGGGTCCCGGGCTTGCAGCTGCGCCTCTGCCCCCACCTGGAAAACCCGTGGTACTGGGTACCAGCGGCGGACTCCGTCCCCTACCTGGGACTCCAGCTGCAGCCAGACGGGGAGTTCTCCCTGCAGCGCAAGCACCGGCTACGCCTGGCGGCAGTGCACCACTGGTGCCTTAACACCCTCGCGCCACCGAAAGTGGTGCAGGACGTCATCCTGGCGATCCTCGGAGGGGTGACGCAGTCCATCGCCCCTTTCATCGCCGACGACTCCGACACTGCACGCCACCTGGACCACATCACGGTCCAGGTCGCGAAGGACAGGGCACGGTACGCCTTCGACGCCTCGCGGGACAGCCTGCAGGATGACCGGACCCTGGGGCTCACACGGGTGCCCACGCGGTGCCAGCAGGCAGCGGTGGCCCTCGTGGGTACACTCGTCCACCACCGCGCAACCTCCGTGCGCGCCGAGGTCACCAAGATGTTCTGGGAGATAGCCGGCGCGCACGGAATATGCCCCGAGGTGCACTACCCCGTCCCGGAGTTCGCAACTCTGGCGGGAGGCGACTGGGTCCACCGCATACCCCGGGCCCTGGCCGCCCTGGGAGTGGGGATGTACAACCCCATCGCGTGCCCCAGGGCGGCTCATGTCCAACTACAGTCCCCGCCGGGCAAAATCGTCACGCTGCGCACCGCCAAGCTGCGACACCGCGACACGTGCCGCCTGACGGTGCCACACGCAACGCCGTGGCATGGGCACCACAGGCCACGCCACCCCTTCCCCGACAACGACGATCCGTGGCCGGCGGCGGTGCGGGAGTGCCTCAACCAATGCGCCGAAGAACACCTCCATTATTGCCGCCGTGAGCAGGAGCCCACCAACCACCCCGGGTGGCGCGACGCCCTGGCCCACCTCTTCCACACCACCGGCACACGGGACCCCCGCCTGAGACTCATCCACCCCACGAGGGCTAAGCAGGACGCCCACACCGGCCCACGGGTGACCCCGGACGGCCTGCACCTCCACGTCGGGGGCTACCGCCGCCTGGACGGCCTGTCCCCCCCCACGCGGGGGGCGGCGTACCACCCGCCGGCGGCCCTCATGTACATCCTCCGCGACGTACTCGCGGAAAGCGAGCACCAGGAGCCTAACGCGGACGTGGCGTGGCCAGAGCCCTTACGCCCCCGGCCCCACGCGCCGACGCCGTTGTGGCTGGTGACCACAGACGACCAATGCACCCAAGCGACGAGACAAGCGCAGCTCCGGGCCGAGTGGGTGATAGTGCAGGTGGGGGCAGGCCAGCCCCAACCCCGCGGACTCCCCTGTGGCACCGCCCTACTGGTGGCTACGGGGGTGCCGCACGACCCACACATGGCGGTGCACGCGTTGGAGGACCATCCGGAGGACACAGGACACCTGGTGGTACACCAGCGCGGGGGCCCGGCGTGGCTCAAGGAACATGTGACGGCGCTACGGTCCTGGGCAACCACGGTCGCCGGGGCGGAGATCCGGCTGCACGACCACCCGGCGATCAGCCCAGGCGACCCCAGGGCGCTGAGCGTGGACCAACTGACCCACAGCCACCCCGACGTCCAGTGGCACTCCACCGACCTCAACGCGGGGTGGCTCAGCCCCACCGGATACTACTGGATCCCGGAGGCCTGGGGACACACCTCCTCTGACGCGTCCGGGGCGGACCCTGCAAACACGCCACCAGCGTCGCTCTCGCCGCCGACCTCACCCGCCCGTGGGCGGTGGCCATCTCGGGCACGGTGCCCGACGGGGAGGGGGTGGCTGCCTCCCTCCCCCTACATTACGGTGCACACAGACCATGGGTCCACACGGTGGACGCCGAAGTCATCCTCCACCTCCTGCGGCACGCAGATCGCGAGCGAACCACGGGGATCCCCGCGGGCGCAGCGAAAGTGGTCAACCAGATGCCCCTGAGGTGGCTCCGGGACGGCCTGTGCGCGCGGGGGCAACACGCCGGGCACCCGTTCTGGTACGTCCGAGCCACCTCGCACCACAGTGACGCCCTACTGCACAAGGCGGACTGGGCGGCGTCCCAGGACACCGTCGTGCAGAACACGCCCCCGGACCCTAGCCACGCCCAACTCATTGTCGCCGGCCGTGACGGCCATCTCGATCTACGGCCCCCCACGATGCGGGTGCTCGGCGAGGTCGCGCAACGGGCGCAGGCGGACCATGCGCTGACGCACCGGGGACACACACCTTTGGGCGCGGCCCACGCCACGGCCTACGTCCACGCCCGGGACCTCACCGCGGCGGCCACCAACCGCCGGGCGCTGCGGGCCCGAGACGGCCACACACCGGTGCAGCGCAGGCTCCGCGTCCGGAAGGAGCGGCTCTCCGGCGTCGCCATCGTCCCGCAACCGTGCCTTTTCTGCGGCGGCCCGGAAGAGACCCCGGTGCACATGCACGTGGGTTGCACCCGCTCGCGGCTCCTCTGGCCCCACTACCGCCAGGCGGTACAGGAGGCGGCCCGCCACCTCCCACCTGGGGACAAGGCCCTGTGGGTGGCCTCGTGGCGCTCCGCAGGCGCCACGTGGACGGAGGTGTTCTGCTCCGGACTGGTGCCCGAGGACGCGGAGGCGCAGCTCCGCGCCATAACCCGATACGACCCGCCGGGAGGGACCTCAGTGGACGATTTCCTCCACCACATGCTCCGGCTGGGGGACTTCGCGTGGGAGCTTCGCAACCACCGGCTGGAGCAACTCCTCCACGAGCCCCTAAGTGCGGCAGCCCGGGCGCACCGGTGGCTCACTGCGGCGGAGGGCGACCACCCTCCCCCTCCCCCGCGCCCTGACAAGGACTTCGTAGCCTCCCTCCGTGTTGTGAATGGCACTCTGGAGTGCCCACTCCAAGACAGCCCCCACCCGTATCAGGACCTGCCGGGGGGGTTCTCGAGGCACCTACAAGACGCCCTCTTCCCACCGTGGATCATCGGGCGCGGCTCCATGACCGCATGGGAGGCGCGCATCGTGGGGGAGGAGTGGGCGCGGGAGTGGGGCCGGTGGTGCGCCGCCACGCGCGCCCCAGAGACCCCTGCGCAACGATACGCCGCCATCCCGCTCCGGGGGTGGGGGCCGGACACCCGGCCGAGACCCACCATGATCCGCGGGGCGGGGCCTGACCACCCGTGGGACGCGGCGACGGGGGAATGGCTGCAGGCGGCCCCGGGGCCGCAAACGGGATGGACTGGGGACGTATCCTCACTCGTCAGGACGCCCGTCCCGCCCCGCATCGTCCTTCACATCGCCAACGCGCTCCGGGCCACGGAGATACGCACGTGGGGACACGCTGCGGCCACCGTCCGGTGGCACCCCCCAGAGGACGGGGCCACCCACCTCACCGTGGCGCACTTCAAAGCTGGGGGGCCGGTATACGACGACGCCCTGTCCCGGCTGGGCGACACCCAGGGGCCCTTGCTCCTCATGCTCCCCACCGGTATCGCAGCCGCGCTGCGCCAGGAGCTAGACGGCTGCGAAGGGCTGCGAGTGGGGTGGGAGGCAGTCGCGGACGGCACCCTGCTGGCCCTCCTCCACAGGGACACCGCGAACGGGTGCCACTGGGACGCGCTGACGCTCCACCTCACCGGGCGCCACGTGTACATGGCGAGCCCCCCCCAGGGGCACCCCCACCCGACGTGGGACGACCTCATCGCCGCCTTCCGCGACCACGGAATCCTCCCCGGCGACACGTGGCAGGAGGTCCAGCGGAAGACGCTTGGCAAGGACTACCGGCGCCGCGTCCACGCCTGCTTGCTGGAGATCCGGGACCCCCTCCGACAGAGGTGGGACGACCCTGGCTCCGCCATCTCGACCCTTGGTCGCCGCCCTCCCACCTCCCACACACCTGCCGACTCTGCGGAGAATGTGACACGGTGTCCTCCGCAGCGTCGACAGGCGCCAACAGGTGCGCGCGGTGCACCCAGGTTGCCGCGTGCCCCTGGCCCGAACCACCTCCCGCAGGCCCGCGCAGGCGCACAGAGGAGGAGGCCTTGCGCCGGCGCATCGAGAGGGCACACACCCCCTCGCACGAACAAGCGGGCCCCGCGGGCGCTGCCCTTCTGTGGATCCACGTGCACCTGCGGGACCCCACGTCCGTTGCGCACCTGTCGCACGTGTTCGCCCCCTAACCCCCACACGCCGCCGCCCTTTGCAGAGCCCGCAGCACCATGCCACGCCGACGGGGGGATGGGCCGGGGCACACCAGGGCCCGCCGCAGAGCGCAGGAGGCGGCCGTCTGGGGCCTGGTGGCGGACGCGGTGGCGGAGGCAAAAGAAGCGCATGCTGCCGCACGGTGCGACCTGGAGAGCAATGCGAGGGCCTTCCTCAACGAGACCGCCCTCCCGGCCGTCCGCGCCCTGAACGGAGCGGGGGCCCCTACGCTGCTCCCGGCAATGCACCGGATCGTGAACGCTGTCCGGCCGGGGCTCATCAGCCCGGAAGCGGCCCTCTACGGGCACTGGATGGAGTGGCGCGAGTCCAATCGGTCGGGCCGGCCCCTGTCCATGGGGGACACCCTCCGGCTGACGGGAGCGGGGTCTGCCATGTCCCTCCGCAGTAGCGCCCCAGCCCCGCTGCACGCCCTCAGGACGCGCTACCCCGGGGAGGGGCCCCGTACCTGAACCAGGTGCGGGCCACGTACCCTGGGGGAGTGTCCGAGCTGGATGCGGCGCTCCACCTTCTACACCCGCCGGACGAGGACCTGGAGGTGGGCGAGGTCACGGTGTTCATGGAAGGCGCGGACGAGGCGTCCGCCCGCCCCCGGCCGACCAACCCGGTATATGACGGCACTGGGCCTACCCCCCCGTACGCCGTCGTCTACGAGGCATTCCCCAGGGAGCCCACTTGGTGCCCCGCCCTCCCACCGGCGACGCACGCGCCCCGCGGCTGGGCTAACCCAGACCCGTCCCCCCCCCTCTCCAGGACCAGGGGTGCCCACCACAGGGGGCAGGTCCTCTGGCAAGAGTGCCCTGGCACCCCCCTCCTCCTCCTCGTCGTCGCGACCCGCGGGGGCCCGGGGCGGATCCTGGGGATCACCCCCACCCACCTCTATGGGGCCACACCCGTACCCCGCCCCCCCCTCCCGGCGCCCGCGGCGCGGGACGGAGTACACACCTTCCTGCGCACACAGGAGGTCACCGCCGTTACGGGGGTCCACCTGGTGCGGCTGCCCCCGACACCGCTCGACGACCCCCGGGGGCCCAGGGCCCTGAGCCCCGCCCCAGACTGGGAGCTGTGGCGCGACGCTTGGGCCGCGTGGCTCCCCCGCCTCCCCTCCCAATGCCGCCCGGATGGCCGCGGACCCCCGGCCGTGCGGGACTGACGCCATAGCCGGCCCCCCACCCCCTCCTCCCCTCCCCCCCGCAGAGCACCACACGGCACTGCCCACAGCACGGCACTGATGCACCAGGAGGTAGTGGGAAGGGCTCGCCTGCCACCACGCATGCCTACCAGAGTAACAGTGATGGCAGACTCCGATGGGTCCCTCGGGCGGGACGACCGCCACCACCGCCGGTCCCGCTCCCGCTCCCCCGTCTCCTCCCCAGAGTGGACGGGGGAGACCCTCGCGGAGCGCGAGGAGCGGAGGCTGGCGGAGGCAGCGGTGGTCGGGCCGCCGCCGCCGGCCCGGGAACCCGGGCCAGCCGAGATGGCCGCCCCCGCCGCCCAAGCGGCCAGCCCCGCCGCCCCGCCCCGCCCAGACGCGCAGGAGGCGGAGACCGCGGCGAGCCACGCCGCGGCCCCGGCCACGGCCCCCGGCACACCGCCGGCAAGGGGGGCAGCCCCGGCGCAGGAGCCGGACGCGTCGCCGAGGGCTGCCGCAGCCGCGCAGGAGAGCAAGCAGGGCGCGCGAGGGGTTGCGACAGACCCCGCACGGGCCGTGGGCGACTCGCCGGCGGCCGCCGCGGCAGCATAGGAGAACGAGGAGGGCGTGCGAGGGTTTGCGACCGCGGCCAGGGGCGCCTCGTCGGCGGCCGCCACGGCAGCGAAGGAGCGTGATGAGGGCGCGCGAGGGGCTGCGGCCCCCGGCACGCCGCGCAAGCGGGGGAAGAACCCCGCACGGGCCGCGGACGCCTCGCCGGCGGCCGCCGCAGCAGCAGCAGTGGGCAGGGAGAGCGCGAAGTACCGCGCCCACGCCAACCCCACCCACAACCACACCAGCCCCCCCAACCCGTTCCCCCCCAAGCCCTTCCCCCCGGGGCGGGAGCGGCACGACCGCCCCCCGAAGCGCGAGCGCTCACCGCCGGGCGTCACGCTGCCGCAACTGCAAAGGCAGCGGGACGCCCGGCGAGTGGTCCAGGAAGGGCGCAGCGGCGGGGGGGAGGGGAGCAGCGGACGGCGCGACAGGCAGGGGGCAGGGGAGGGGTCAGGGCACGGGAAGGGCGCGCAGGGGCGCGGGCAGGGAGCCCAGGTGCAGGGGGCGGGGCGAGGGGAGGTGGGAGAGCGAGCGGGCCGGGGCGTGGTGGACGAGAGGCGGGACCCGCGACACGGGCAGGGGGTCGGGGAGGGGCCACGGCAGGGGAAAGGTGCTCAGGGGCGCGGGAAGAGTACCCAGGTGCAGGGGGCAGGACAAGGGGGGATGGGAGAGCGAGCGGGCCAGGGCGTGGGGGACGAGAGGCGGGACCCGCGACACGGGCGTGGGACTGGAAAGGGGCCCAAGGGCAAGGGCAAGGGCAAGGGCAAGGGCCCCAAGGGACAGGAGGGAAGGGGCATGGGAGCCCAGGGAGGAGGGCGGGGCAAAGGGAGGGGGGCAGAGGGCGGAGCGCCCCCGCAGCCGGACGTGCAGCCGGTGAGTTGCATCCCCCCCGGGGTCCACCAGATGCCGGCGCACCACACCCACCACCACCACCACCACCACTACCACCACCTCTACAACATCGACCCTGACGCCGGCGAGCTCGTCCCCCCCCAACCCCCACGACACCAGCACCAGCAAGCCCCCCCCGCGCCGAGGGCGGAGCCGGCGCGGATGGCCTCGGCGGAGGGGGGACGGGGCGCGGCGTCGGCGCCGCAGGCGCAGGAGCAGCAAGGGGGGCCGGCACGGGGGGCGGAGGAGAGCCGGCCATGGGACCGGGACTGGGGCGCAGTCCCAGACCCGCTGGGGGGGGAGACCCTCCTCCTGGTGGGGGAAGTGTACGGGTGGTTGTGCTGGGCCAACCAGGGGACCTCCAGGAGGTCGCGGAACCGGCCCTTCGATGCCGTGCTCCTCCGGAGGGACCGAGGAAACCGAGAGGCACCCCAAGGGGGGGTGGGCGGCCCCGGAGGACCACGAGAGGGTCCTCAGGTCAGTGATCCGGGCGGCGTGGCCCGACAGGGAGCCGACGTGGCCGGCCTTCCTGGAAGGGGGAGCGGTGCTCAGCATCACGGATGCGGACGCCAACAACTGGCTCCCCCGGGCTTTGCGTAGCGCCCTCGCCCACTGGCGCTACCGCCGGCACAACCCGCCACCGCCGCAGCCCCAGCCCCCACACAAGCGGCGGCGCAAGTGAAGGCCCAGACGGCGGGTACGGGAGGGTTGGGGGGGAGGGATGGGCCCCCTGACCCACACCCCCCCACGGTATGGCACGACATGCGAGGGCGCGCCACCTCCCGCGGGAGGGAGTGCGGAGACAGCGAGCGCGGGGAGGAACCTGCTGCCCCACAACCCGCTAACCACTGACCGCTAACCCCCACGCCCTCCGCCCCCCCAGGGCCGGGGGGGCGCCCCCCCCTCAGGGGGAACGGCGGCGCGATACGGGCAACGGCGGCTGGGCCTGCTCTCGCGAACCCACACCGGCGTGCCGGAGCAACGCGCACAACGGAGCAGGAAGGAGGCTGCGCCCCACATGACCCTCCCGTAACCACAGCCCACTCCGAGGTGACAGAGGGAGGGTTTCAAGTCACATGGGGCCCCCAGGGGGGCGGTCCACGGGCCGCCCCTCACCCCCCCCGACCCGGGGCGGCACTTCAGCCCCGACCGCACGCGCGCGCCGGAAGGGAGCGCGCCGGCGACACGGAGAGAGCCAGGAAGGAGTACCACAGGCCGCCGCCTGGAACGAGAGCAGGGAGGCCGCGGCGCGACACCCCCCCCCCCCGCCCCCCCACCGGCCCGCCAGCCACGGGGGCCCCGGCCCCCACCCCCCGAGGCAGAAGGGATGGACCCCCCCCGCCCGAGAGGGGAGCCGGGGTGTGACCCGCCCCCACGCCCCAGCCGCCGGCTCAAATGGGGGCCGCGCAGAACGAGTGGCCCCACGCCTGCGCACCGGGACGCCGCGCAGATTGTGCCCAGAGAAGCCGGGTGGGCGCGAACCGGAATGGTATGGGTGGCCACGCCCCCCATGGACAGCACGACACCAGTGACGCCCGCTTTGTTGCCTACCCAGGGAAAGCGGCGCGCCACCTCCCGCGGGGGGGAGTGCGGAGACAACAAGCGCGGGGGGAAACCTGCTGCCCCGCAACCCGCTAACCACTGACCGCTGACCCTCACGGCCACCCCCGGCCGGCCAGCGCCGCGCGACAACGGCCGGGGGATGAGGGGCCCCAGAGAGAGACTGCGAGAGAATCCGGCTCTCGGTAGAGGGGGGCGGGGGAAGGGCGCGACCCCCCTGGCCGATGGCTGGCCCCCGGGGCCGGGACCGCCAAGCCGCGCCCCCCCCCCTTTTTGGCCGACAGGAGGCATCGCCAGGGGACCGAAGGCCCCCCCCACTCGCCCCCCCCCCCCCTTCCACGCAGACCCGAGAGCGGGCGGGGGGGCGGCCCCCCCCCCCCCGCACCCACCCCAGCTGGGGAGCCACAGGCGCAGCCCTCCGCCCCCCCAGGGCCGGGGGGGCGCCCCCACCCACAGGAGGGACGGCGACACGGTAAAGGCAACGGCGGCTGGACCTGCTCCCGCGAACCCACACCGGCGTGCCGGAGCAACGCGCACAACGGAACACGAAGGAGGCCGCGCCCCGCATGACCCTCCGGTAACCACAGCCCACTCTGAGGGGACAGAGGGCGGGTTTGCAGGTCAGCTGGGACCCCCAGGGGAGCGGTCCACGGGCCGCCCCTCACCCCCCCCCACCCCGGGGCGGCACGCCAGCCCCGACCGCACGCGCGCGCCGGAACGGAGTGCACCAGCGACGCGAAGAGGGCCAGAAAGGGGTACCGCAGGCCGCCGCCCGGAACGAGAGCGGGGAGGCCGCGGCGCGACATCCCCCCCGAGGCAAGGGGGATGGCCCCCCCCCGGCCGAGAGGGTAGCCGGAGTGTGACCCGCCCCCCCGCTCCAGCCGCCGGCCCACATGGGGGCCGCGAAGAACAAGCGGGCCCACGCCTGCGCACCGGGACGCCGCACAGATCGTACCCAGAGAAGCTGGGTGAACACGAACCGGAGTGGTATGGGGGGCCACGCCCCCCATGGACAGCACAACGCCAGTGACGCCCGCTTTGTTGCCTGCCCAGGGAAGGCAGAGGGACGGAAAGAGGCAGAACGACCCCCCGCCCTACAGTCAGTCGACGACCCGGCGGTGCTACTGTCCGCCTCTTACCCCTGTGCACGTCAGTCGGCGATCCAACGCACCCCACCCAGCCCCCTCCCCCACGTCCGGACCCCGTGCACGTGGACTGGGGCCTCCCGGCACGCGCAACACGCTTCACAGCGCACAGCCCCACCCTCAGGACTGGATTCATAGCCGACGACACCCCTGAGTGGCGTAAGAGACACCCGCGGCCCAGTAGTGAGAGCGTCGGTCTTCAATCGTCCAGTGCGGGGGTTCGATCCCGGGCGTTGGTGCTCCTGGGATCCCTGCACGTAGAGCTCTCTAGTTGGCGACGTGGGAACCACCCCCCCCTCCAGCAACTCGCGCCACCACCGATACCGGTGGATCGGGTGGAGGTCTCGTCCGTTTTACCCCCCACCCAAGAAAAAAAAAACACATGGGAGCCACCCACCCCTGCAGCAGTGCGCACCGTCACCTGTACTCAAACAGGTCGATGGGAGGCCTCGTCCGGTATTCGAAGGGATCGGTGGGAGACCACCGATCCCGGGGTTCGAACCAGCTCCTTCACGGCGTGCGCCTGGTGCGCTACCTCCGGGGTGGCTGCCTTCTGAGATACACTGGCACCCGGGTCGCAGAACACACGCGCCCGCAACCCCCTCCCCCTGTGCTAAGAGTAAGCCCGCGGTAGGGGTGCTCTGCTGGGCCATGAACTGGAGCATTGGTGCAGCACTCCAGCCACGGTCACCCCAACCCCCCCACGCATCCCGCAGGGCGAAGCTCCGTGCGCATCGGGCTCGTCATGGGAATCCGGCGGGCCGGCGCCTGGACACCAAGTCGACACCCCTCTCCCCCCCCGCAAGAACAGAGCGGGGCCCCCACAACCGCACGCCCGCAACGCAGACCCCGACAGCCCACCTAGTGGACGGGCAGTCGGGGGAAGAGGAGCGCAAGACCCAGAACGCCCCACGCAACGGTCGAAGGCACCTCCCCGGGGACGCCCGGCCGCCGCCTCCACAACCCCAAGCCAAGTAGGGGGGAACCGGGACCGGACCGCCCCCCCCCAAGCACGCCAGACGGAGCACGGGACCGGGGCAGGACACGCGGAGGGGCACGGACCACATGGAACGGCCCTACAAGCGCCCAGTGCCGGGACCACGCGAAATGCGCGCGCCACACCACCCAGCGGGGAGCGGACACCGCGAGAGCGCGAGCGCACACACACGAAAAGGACACGCTGGGACCACCAGAAGGGCAACCGGACCGACCGCGCGGAACGCACAGACCGCATGGAATGGCGTACCAGCTAGCGAGAATAAGGGACACCCGGACGGGACGGCCCGCCACACGCAGCGCGGAACACGCGGGGCGGGAAGGGGGAAGAAGGGGGGACACAACACCAGGGACCGGCCCGAACCCCCCCGAACCGGCCGCGAGCGCCGCGCACACACAGACGGGACACTGCACCCGCCAAGGCAGTAGTGGCGCACAGCGCCACGCCCCAACCCCTAGGCTAGGCAGCCTCCGCGCCAGCCCAAGGGGGTCCCACTGGCGACAAGCCAGTAGCACGGGCCCGGCGGCGCCGGTGCCCCGGGCGACCACGCATTAGGGGGGCGACGCAGTGGGTAAGCGCCCGCGGCCACGGCTGCGAATTGATGCACTGACCGGGGAGTGGCGAAATGGGGACGCCGGGGAAGGACGGGGCTCCGAGCTCTGTGAACCCGGGGGACTCCGCCACCAGGCAGGAGGTGCGTCTTGGAGGGCCCCCCACTAGGGCCCGGTGGGGAGGATATCACCTGGCCCGACCAGGTGGCCCCCCGGGGCCGAAAGGCGTCTAGTACCCGCAAAATCAAACCTCAAACCTCAAACCTTAAGTATTTTCATCTCTCTTTTGAAGCCTAAAGTACACTTTCTCAAAGTAACTAGGGTTGTAACCCTAGGCCCCCATGAAGTTCACCCCTACCACTCAACTGAGCGGAGGTATCTTCCTTCATGGAGGATATACCGAAAAAAAATAGGCATTTCATGCTTTAGGCCTTGGAGGTTAAGCCTAGTGGTCTCCCACCCCAAGACCCCTATACTCAATTGTTTCTACCACTTATTGTGGTTCTACGTTTTAACTGTTTCTGAATTCAGTTGCTTGGCCAAGTCATTTTCTGTGTTGGCCTGACATCTATGCCCCACATTCCTAACCAGCACCATTTCACCCAAACGAGTGCACATGAAGTGCTTGATGCTATCTTGGAGGCTAGAGTCAGTCCAGTTTTCACATAAAATCTTTTGTATTATCCAATTGTGATTGAATCTTTGTGTTTATACCTGCTTTGTCTATCTGCAGCCCTTGTGTGTTACACTGGATTTCAAAACTATTCATTGATTCGATCCACATCCTGTTCTTGCTCTACTTGCTGCTTTGGTTTGGATTTTCAACTTCAAAAACTGCAGGATTTCATCAAAATATCACGGGCACTAATCCAGGACATCTTTCTCTTGATGCCCTCGGGTCGCCGCCCAAAACTGAGATGGGCACCTTCCTTTATTCATGGCCATCCACAGACATGGCGGACACAGTATCACTACCGAGACGACCAAGAGTACACGAGCACCCGAGAGCATGACATCCAGACCTGCCGATAGCTTTCATGGCTCCTGAAAAGAATCTGGATCCTCTTCGCCCAGAGCCCACCTATGGGGCTCTGGATCGCACGGCCGAACGTTTGACCAAACTTCTATCCGGATCGGAAGACCCAGATGTGACAGCTCTGTCAGAGGCTGTCAAGGCTAAACTGGGTATCACTGAACCCTTACCCAAGCCAGCGTTACTCTCACCTTCACCCGGATTAAGCACCTTGGCTGATGATCTCAAAAGATCAAGGGTGTCCAGGTTGCTACCCAAGGTCACTTGCCCCACCCCTTTTCATCCTCGCGCCAGGACAGTCCCAATTGCTGAACTACAGGACGTGCCGGTGACGGAGACTGAGAAAAGAGGGCTGTCAGCCCTGGCACCTCTTGCCGGCGTATCTCCTCCCCCTTCTGGCCTAACCCCAGGCGGTGGGAAGAACGGCACACCGATTGCCCAGGCGAACATCCAGCTGGAGTTGCCGGAGTTCGACCCGAAAAACCTGCTTGAATGGGCAGAAGAATTTGCGGAGTTTCTCTTACTCACTCGCCAATCCCATGTGGATATGGCCACCAAATGCTCACTGCTGATACGCTCATGCAAAAAGAAACTTTTGCAAAATCAGGTGAAACAGATTGTGAAACCCTGGTCAACCTGGGCAGAGGTACTCCAAAGACTGGAGAAAACATTCCCAGACTATGAGACTGACCTCAGTGTGCGCACAGAGATAGAGGAGCTACCTATGCTACCTGAGGTTCCTTCCGCTGCGCGAGTCTCTGAATACGTGTGCGACCTTCACGGATGAACGTGGGCTCCTATGGAGCCACTGAGCCCCACCTGTGGCTCATGAGTAAGATCCCTTCACTTACGTGGGATGATTGCCGCACTACCTCTGAGAGGAAAAGCCGGACCTCACTCGTACGACGAACTGGTGGACCTGCTGATTGAGCTGGCTCTTGAGAGGGAGAATGACTCCAACATGGAGAAATTCCTCAGGAAGCACCTGGGTCGAAATGGTACGCCTACCCCCAAACGTGGCAAAGGGAAAAGGCCTAAAAAGGCCGCTGACGCCAACCACGGAGGTGGTAAAGGAAGGGGTAACCTATGTGCCATGAATGAGGTTAAGCCTGATGCAGGTACACCCCCTCTGTTCTACTGTAAACCTGTCAATGACGTGGGGGGACCTTATCATGCCCCTAACTGCGACCACCGCAGTAGCCGTATGCTGCAGATGAAACGACAGCAGCATTCCAATGATGGGAAAACTGTGACCCATCAGGATCATTTCAGGTGTACCATCACCTGTGGCTATTGTGGCAAACGTTGTCACTACGAGGACGAATGTCACATAAAGAAACGCGAGAGTGATAAACTCAAGCCGCAGGAGGCTGATGCCAGAAGAACCAAACACCAACCAGAAACCCCCAGAATGGGGATAAAGGTGGTAAAGGAGGTGGCAAGGGGGGTGGCCTGCTGAAGGGGACCCCAAAAAGCGCCCACAGGGGGATACCGTCTCCCTTGAGGGGAATAACTCCAAGAACAGGCGACTGGCCTGGATGGCCAAGTCCCTCATGGCTGCAGGGGTGGATGTCAAGTTCCCGTCTGAGGAGTAGGGGAGCGACTCCCAAGAGGAGGACTTGGTTTTCTGGATCCTGGTGAAAATTGCGGATCAAGTTTTTTGAGCGGTGCTTGACACCGGTGCAACACTTTCCATAGTGGCCCGGCGCCGGCTAAAAAACTTCAAGAAAACTAAGACCGTTGCCATTAGAGTAGGGGATGGGCGTACCATCCATTCCTTGGGGGGGTCGATGTGACTATATGCCTAGGCGACGAAACTGTGACCCAACACTGCAGAGTTTTGGACACCGACGCCTTTGACATCGTCATTGGTACCGACTTCCTACGAGGAAACCCCCAGGTAAAAGTGCTGTCTCTCCAGCGCCCCTCTTCTTTGCACTGCAACTTTGGCACTGGGCTCTTCTCCGTACCTTTGGAGCTGTTAGGACGAAAAGAGTCTGGGCTGCGCTACGCATCCAGTAAGAAAAAGTGCTTTTCCATTGCTTTAGGACATACTCTAGTTGTATTAGAGATGCACTGAGCAACCATGCATTTTTATCTTAGTATTGGTCCAGCCAAAAGTGGTGAGAACACATTTTGACCTATGGAACCAAACACCCAATCAGGATATGGAGTGGACCCCTTAATCCCCTTTCAATCAGAAGTAAAACATCTTTTCCTGAGTTGACTGAGCACTGACATACCTAAGGTAGAACCTATGAATTTATCTATGTTTTTCCATGAATACTTATCTGCCCTAGTGGTATGCACCATAGGGGGTTAGGCACCTCTTTTTGAGAGGTCCTGGGTTCAATTCCCGGTCAGCCTAACTAAGTAGGAAGATCCCAACTGAGTAGGAAGATCCCATGTGACATGGCAGTGACCTCATCGCCACATACCATGCCACCTCAGCACATATGGGAGCCAAAACAAAGAGTGCACATCTCCTAAGATGGCACTATGGAGAGAGAGTGATCCTGAGGCAGTTTTCTAACTCTTTTCCCAAAACATTTCAGCTATCTCTGTGAATATGCATTCATTTGTATCCTGAGTTGCAGTTTCTGTGAATACCTAATCATCTTTCACTGTTTACACTGCAGCCCTTCATGCTTTGATCCTGAATCCTCTTCTCTTTGCATACTATTGGCTTGGGCTATCCTGGAGTGACTTGGAGTGGCTGTATTTCATCAAAACAAAAGCTTTTCATCTCCAAAAACAAGCAGCAGGAATCCCTACACCAACAGCAAGCAGCAGGAGAGGCAAAACACAGTGCTGAAAACACTATAAACTTTTCTGGTAGCAAGAGGCAGCCTGTCTCTGTGCACCGGCAGCGACCCCGCGCCGTACAACCAGTGCTCCGAGCAGGCAAACATAAGCAGAAGGGTGAATTAAGATGGATCCAGGAAGAGTGGACGCCGAGGTGAACCCAGCGCCAGCGCCAGAGACACCGGCAAGGCCGGCGCCTGACGCTGTACCTTCGGTGGAGCCCTTACATGGGCCAATGGATACGGCGGAGGACTCCTTGGATGGCCTCCAGACGGCCTTTGGGGCCCTGTCGGTGAAGGAAATGGTCTCTCAACCTCAGCCTGTGAAGAGGAAGAGAGGAAACGAGAGCGAGAAGGATGCTGGAGAAGGAGCAGACGAAGGAGAGGAGCAAGGGCAAGACCCGACGGACGTCCCTACCTTCGAAGGCGCACCAAGCGCTTCTGGCCTCCAAGCATCACCCTCTCCCATAACCACCACACACCCAGCCGCCGCTACATCCACTTCCACAACCAACCAGCCTATGGCAGAGGGCACAGGCTTTACTGGCATGCCTCACTACCCCGCCTATGGCATGGGCCCACCTACCACTGCGCTCCTTGAGGCAACTACTGCCAGTGAGCCGGTGGCTTCCAGCTCTGCGCCGCGTTGGTATGCGGCTGACCATCCCCATCCACTCCACGCCACTGGAACCTACATGGAAGTTCCTGGGTATGCTCCTGGGTGTGCACCTGGGTATGCACCCCTGAGTGGGTTGAGGAGAGGACCAGAGTCACTGGGAGGCAGGAGTAGAGGATCGGGAAGATCCTCCAACAGGTCCCTGACGCGGTCGGAGATCGATGAGGTGCTCCGAGGAGCCACTTCGCAAATCGTGAGTGACCTCACGCAGGAGATCAGGGAGAAACTGCAGCCCCTGATGATCCCGTCCCATGCGTCACCTACGACAGTGGGAATGTCACCCCACCGAGTACAGGCTAACCACCTGGCGGCAGGGTTGACGAATACCCTGGGGAGCCTGAGGAGCCGACCGATGCCGACTCCTGCAGCGGTACCAAGAAGCCCATTCGTCCCGAGGACAGCCCAGCCGCCCTACAGTCACGTGACGAACTCGACGAGGGCCGAGCTGGACCGGCTGGGGCTTACAGCCCTAAGGGCTATGGTGGACGTGGAGCCTTATGGCTCCAGTGATCTAGGCGGAGACCCCTCCGATGATGGGCCGCCTTCGATGACTTCTTCTTCGCCATCGGATGACGAAGACCCTGAGGACCCCGAGGACCCCAAGGGTAAGAAGAAGAAGAAGAAGAAGAAGAAGACCCGACGCCCTGAAGGACGCCGAGCTCAGGAGGCGAAGGCTATCGCCACCTCCAAGATTGTGGTGAACCTGCCTGAATTCACAGGCAAGGACCTCAGCGAGTTCGCTGAGAACTTTGGCCGGTTTCTACGACTGACCGGCCAAACCCACGCGAGTGGGCGAGTGAAGTGCGACCTGCTCCTGCAGTGCTGCAAGACGAAGTACCTGGAGAAGCAGGTCAGGCAGATCGTCACCAACTCCGCCACCTTTGCCGACGTGTTGGTTGCCCTAGAGAGGCAGTACCCAACCTACGAGACCGACCTCTCTATCAGGGCCGAGATCCAGAACCTGCCCGTGCTGCCGAACAACCCCAAACCCGGCAGGGTCTCCGAGCTGTTGGCGGACCTGGACCACTGGGCTGGACGACTGACGCCCGGTTCCTACAGCAGCGACGACCTGCTGTTCTGGTTGTGCTCTAAGCTCCCCCGTGAGCTATGGGACGAGTGCCGTCTGACGGCTGAGCGCAAGGCTAGATCTCTCCGCTACGAGGATCTATGCGTGCTGCTCCTGGAGATGGCACTGGAGAAGGAGAGCGACCAACACCTGAACCTCTACCGTCCTGGTGGTGGAGGTTCTGGAGGCAAAGGGTACCAAGGATCCCGACCTGGGCAGGGGACTACCCCCAAACACGCCCACGCCCGCCTAATGGAGAACGTGAAGGAGCTATTCTGGTGTGATGCCAGAGATGAGCAGGGCCACCTGCAGCATGCCTCCGACTGCGAGCAGCGAGACTGCTTTGTTGTCCAGGGGAAGCAGCAGGAAAAGATCACCGGCGCCAAGGTGAAGATGCCGGATCATTACCGCTGCACCATCACGTGTGCATTCTGCGGTAAGCGGAAGCACTATGAGGACGAGTGCTACCATAAGCAACGCCTATCGGCGAAGCTTAAGGGGGAAGATCCTGGCAAAAGCTCAGGCAAAGGTGGAGGCAAGGCCAAAGGCAACGACTCCGGCAAGGGCAAGTCGAAAGGACGTGGTCAAGGTGGTCAAGACAAGGGTCAAGGCGGACGAGGAGGAGGCGCTAATCGCCAGAACGACAACAAGAACAAGGACAAGAACGGAGGTAACCCCAACCCTAATCCAGGGGGGAACTCCGAGCCCTCTGGAGGGCAGTCTGGACCTACCACACGCTCACAGACGCAGGCCCAGCAAGAACAAGGAGCCAAGCGTGAGCATGAAGGTGGTGACGACGGCAACGCCAAGAAGAGAAGCCGTTTCATGAGGATGGCCCGCAAATTGCGGAACAAGGGGTTCGAGGTGACCTGTCCCGCGGAGTTCTGACGGGGACGCTCTGGTGGCACCCAAGACCTGGTGTTTTGGGTACGTATCCGACTAGGGGGACGTGAATACCTGGGGGTACTGGATACTGGAGCCACAATATCGATAGTGGCCAAGAAAATTTTACCTTGTGGGAGCCTGAAGAACACCATGACCACCGCCGCTATACGGATGGGGGATGGACATGTGGTGCACAGCTGCGGGGACTGCGAAGTGGAGGTACCTATGGGCTCCAAGACTATCGCCCATCGGTTCTATGTGATGGACACTGATGCCTTCGACTTTGTACTGGGTACTGACTTCTTCGTGCAGCACTCCCAGATACAATCCCTGACGCTGCAAGCGCCCTACCTCCTGTACGTGGACCACGGCAGTGGCAGAGAGTCTGTGCCACTGGAGCAGTCGGAACATACCTCGAGTTACCTGAGACTATCGAAGGAGGAGCCCTCGAACATGATGGCGGCCTCCAAAACTGAGGACTACCAACTATTGGGGGAAGTCCTAGACCAAGGTCTGAAGGAGTTGGGTTACTCTCGAGAAGACCTAAGTGTGGAACTGTTCGCCAGCGACAAGCAGCATGTACTGGACCTATACTGCAGCAAGGGGAAGAACTGCAGCTACAAATTTTACTGGCCCTCTTTCGGGATGGCCTACGGGAACCCCAGATTCAGTGAACTGGGGAAGGTGCTGACCAAGGTGGCCTTGGAACGTTCCCGTATGGTCCTGTGTTCCCCCGATTGGGGAGCCCATGGGGGCAATGAGTACTGGCGAACCCTCCTTGACAAGCTGACTATCAGCTCTGTGCGGTTACCTGATGAGGCCATCTACGTGCCTCTGGGACGCAAGACGCCCATTGGGAAGCCCGGATGGGGGAGTATGCTCAGCGTGGTGGACGGAAGTCTTACCACCATTCCCTGGGAAGACCTGGACCCTACTCTGGTCCAGGCTATACAACGAGAAAGCGATGGACTCGCCTTGGGTGACTTGAAGGATCGCCTACGACCTCAAGATTCGGTTGAAACTATACCCGGAGGAGATGAGTACGTCGTGACTGACACCAACGCCCCCAACTCTCCCTGTCATGTACCTGTTCCTGATGGAGTCTCTGAGTGTGGACTATCTGAGCTACCTAGCTCTATCCACTCAGACGACGAAACTGAGCACGACGCCTTCTTCGTGCAGACTGCGGTGGAAGAAGTGGAGAACGCCGAGTACGTCGCCCCACTCAAACCCCTACTCTCCATGAGGGTGGAAGACCCCGTGGATGAAGAGCTGGACCCTCGATCCAGGCTCAGGGAGTATGTGGATTCCAAGAGGAAGTTGGTGGCGAAAAAGCTATGCTACGCGAAGCCTACCCGCAGCTCGTGGCCACTGAAGCAAGGACGTATGGGAGACCTATCCCAACTGAAGGAGGACCTCGAACAGAAGATCACCACCTGGCAAAGGGAGGTCGATCTCAAGCTCATGAAGAGCGTATGGGGTGCCCATGTGAGGACCCCAGAAGAGGACGACCTCTCGGAGGAATGTGTATGTGAACCCCCTAAAGCGTGCCTATGTTGCCATCGTCCACCGGAGATGGTTGAGCAAGACCTTCTGTATGCCTACCAAGGGCTGAAGGATGCTACCGCGGGCGAAGAGTCGGTGGAGGACCACCTCCCGACGTCTATTCAAGGGGCAAGCAACTTACACTCCGACGAGGACATGGAGGACAAGATCAAGGTACTGGACCCGCGGGTACAAAAGCTGATAAGGACCTATCTGGAGGTGTTCGGAGAACTACCCCCTCCAGCCTCATGCGACAAGCTGGTACAGATGGACCTCAAGCTGAAACCCGAGTTCGTGGGTCACAAGATCCGGAGGAGACCCTATCCAGCTCCTAAAGAGCAGGCCGACGAGATTGAGCGACAGATACAAGAATGTATCGACGCTGGCCTAGTCCTGGAGTACAAGGATGGGGACTACCCCCTACACTGCAGCCCCTGTTTCCTGGTGGCTAAACCTGGGTCTACAGCCAAACGGCTGGTAGTGGACTATGGAGAGCTGAACAAGAAGACGCTGAACCACTCAGGGTCCATTCCCAATATGGAGTCTACCCTGGAGAAGATAGCCTCCTGTCGCTACAAGACCAAGATGGACAAGCGAAGTGGATTCTGGCAAGTGGACCTGACGCCCAACGCGCAGGAACTACTGGCCTTCATCACCCCTCAGGGGAGGGTATTCAAGTGGAAGGTCATGCCATTCGGCGTGGCTAACGCCCCCGCTCTGTTCCAAGAGCTGATGAACAAGATCTTGTCCATCCTACGAAGGAGACCTAAGGTGCAGGAGCTCATTTCCCGTGGGGCCCAGATGGAGGCTCACATCGACGATGTATGCCTCGGGACCAATACCCAGGAGGATCACCTAATCCTCTTGGGTGAGTTCTTTGCGGTCTGCCAGGAGAACCACACACGACTCAAGCTGGAGAAGTGTGAGTTCATGCAGGAGGCCATGCAGTACCTGGGGTTTGACGTTGGCTATGGGTGGTGGACCCCAGCGGCCTCTAAGGCCAAACCCCTGATGGATGCCAAGGTACGACACGAAGACCCCAAGAAAGGACTTCATGATGTACGCAGTTTCATTGGGGCGTGCAACTTCTATCGCCGCCACATCAAAAACTTCACCTACACCAGCGCGGTACTGACTGACTTGATCAAGAAGAGTACTACTTGGCGCTGGGGCCCACAAGAGCAACAAGCGTTTGACGAGCTCAAAGACAAGGTAGCCAACGCTAAGTGCTTGGGCGTGCCTAGGGCACAAGGGGAGATTATCCTGGTGACCGACGCCAGCAATGTGGGCGGTGGTGGAACGTTGTTCCAATGGCAAGCACTAGAGAAGGAGGAGTTCGACTCGGCCATTTCCCAATGGGGGACGGAAGGTCTCAACCGAGATGGAACCCTCAAGCACAGCTACCCTGACGACAAGTGGGTCCTAGTACCTCTGGGCCACTGGAACTGGAAGTGGAACCAGGCCAGGGGGAACTACTCCACCTATGAGCAGGAACTGCTCGCGGGTATGCTGGTGCTATCCTCACAAGCACGACTGTTGGGGAGTAACCCTGTGGTCTGGCTATGCGACCAAGAACCGGTCCGCAGTTTCCAGAAGGGCCCCCCACCTGAGAAGGCCAAGCTACGTCGCTGGTGGACCTACCTCAGTCAACTACGGCTGACGGTACACCATATCCAGGGGGTGAAGAACGAGTGTGCCGACTACATCAGCCGCAACAACTTCGACGCCCTGATTGGTGCCCGGTCTGAAGCGCTGGCTAAGGAAGCGTTCAGCCGTATGGACGTACACCTGGACCTGAACATGACCATGATACGCCCCCTGGATGGACTCCAACAATCGGAGTACCTACAGGAGTTTGGGGATATCTACCGGCGCCTGGAGAAACGCCTTGAACCCCTCCTGGTCAACCAAGACCAGTGGAAGCGGGACAAGAGCTACCTCTGGCACGAGGACCGCATCGTGGTGCCTAGTGACCGAGTCCCAGCGCTGCTGAAGTGGACCCATGAGTCCAGTGGTCATGTGGGTGCGGACCGTACCCTGAGGCTGTTCAAGCAGTGGTTCCACACTACGTGGACTGACGACCAGCTGCGGAAGACGCTCCTGCCTATCGTGGACAAGTGCCCGTGCAGGTCCTGTAAACCAGGGGATATCAGGGACAGAGGTCTCTACTCGACCCTGCCCATCCCTCACTGTGCTAACAGTGTCCTATACGTGGACTACACGGAGATGCCGAAGTTCGGGGGCTATGACTTCGCCCTCGTGGTAACCTGTGGGTTGACCAGGTTTACCAGGGTGTTCCCATGTACCAAGCACATTACCGGAGAGGAGACTATCAAGATACTCCTGGAGGAGTGGTTTTGTGTCTATGGGGCGCCCAAGGAGATCAACTCCGATGAGGACGTACGAGTACGCTCAGATACTGGCTGGTACAAGAGGGTCCTGAGGTCCCTCAATGTCCAGGTGTCTACGGGGATTCCCTACTCTCACACGAGCAACCCCCTATGTGAGCGACAGATTCGTGTCCTGAAGGAGAACGTCAGGATATGGTGCAAAACTGAACGCACCAGAGACTGGGTGAGACTACTCCCCGTCATATCCTTGATGATGAACTCCCAAGAGAGTTCAGCTACTGGCTACTCGCTACATGCCCCCTATCCAGAGGACACCCATTCTTCTGTGGGTGAGTGGGTCCAAGAGCAACAAGCGAAGGTGGACAAGGCCAAGGCTATGCTCCAGAGAGTGAGGGAGCGTCAGTGGAACAAGAAGAACAAGCACCGAGTACCGGCCACCTACCAAGAGGGGGACTGGGTGCTGGTGCACCACAGCCGACTACCCGCCTGGCCTCGCTCTACCAGCGATGACCCATACTTCGGGCCGTACAAGATTCTATCTGTGGATGGTCACCGCATCACGGTGCGGTGTTCTCCCCGTCTAGGGGGGACCCTGGTGTGCGCCGCTCAACACCTGAAGCGCTACCATGATCCTGAAGACCTCTGTGGGGAGGAGTGGGAGCTGAACGACGAGGAAATCGCCGCTCTGGACCTACAAGGGGCTGCCAGCCCTATGGAAGTTGAAGGTGAACTCCCCGACATGAACGCCGAGGAGATGGCTAAGGAGGGCTTCTACCTGGTGAAGTCTGTCCTACGCCACCGCTATCGCCAGGGTTGGCGCTTCCTCACCCTCTGGGAAGGGTTTGGAGTCGAAGAGGCCACCTGGGAGCCCTTCTCTGCATTTGTTCTACCTGAGGGACGCCTAAACTCAGTTCTGGTTGACTACTTGTCCCAGAACAACCTTGGTGAGTTGTTGAGGCTCGCTGAGACGCTTGCCTCCAAGAATAAATCTAGGGACTGAACCTTACCCTTACCTGCCAAAGCGTATGTGTGAGTGTGCTAGTCCTAAGGTCCTGAGAGCAAGCCGCAGAAGTGGTGTCCTAATTATACCCAAGTCTGCGCCCTTGCTGAACCTGGAGGGTTGGCTTATTGATGCCACGGGGTACGCCCCGGGTCTCCCCTCCCCTATGCGCCCAATTTCTGTGCTGGCGCAAAACCTTGGGGGAATACCCAGAGTGTTAATCCAGGTATTGTTTTCCCTACCTACCTGTCTACTACAGGGAGGGGTGGCCAAAAGCTATGAAGGCATGCAAAACGCCTGTTTGCTATGTGGCCAAAAACACTAGCCTAACCCACTGTCACAGCCCACCAACCCAGCTAAAATTGCAGGAAAAGGGTGGGACAGTGACACGCCCCCTACAGGTCCTACACACCCTACAGTGGCACCATCCTGGTGGGCGAGCGCTGGGCAACTGGCTCTGGCCCCCACGCAGGACTACCACTCCTACACGCACACTCTACTTGGCGTTGCGAAGAGGAAGCTCTCGAGGGTCCTAGCGACCCACCTGTGAACTGACAAGAGAACACAGCGCTGCTAAGCAACTGTGGCCTCACAGGGGACGCCACAACGCGTTTCCCCTGCAAGGGCTTGGAGGGAAGGAGTGCTCTCGTGTGCAAGGCGCAGATGTCGATGAAGTCGGACTCCTTGCTCTGCCACAGGCGGAGCGGAGTTACTTGTTTGTGTGATCTGCGCCCCTGTTTAGCAGGGCATAAAAAAAATGCTGCTGCACCACTCACCCTACCTGCCCACCTGTAAAGCAAAGGCAAATGAAAGGGCGTTTGCGGCGGAGGAACCAAGACACACTCCAGGTATTATACCCTTCTCAGTGTGCCCTATAATACGCTGTCCGCAAACACGCTGCATGGAGCAGCTACCCTTATCAAGCAAGCAAGCGTTAAGGGACTCCTCAGGTTCTCTTAAAGAACGTACCGAGGAGCCCCTGGGTAGCCTAAACAAGGTTTACCGTGCGCACTTCGCGTGGCCTACCCTTTAATGCGTGTGTGCATGCACAAGTATGCACAATCACGTGGGCAAACCTGCCCATCTCGACAACGATCTTGACTCCACCAGGGGGTGGCCCCGCCTGGGCGTACCTACCTTACCTACCGCTGGGAAGTGAAGCAAGGAGAGAAAACAAGAAAGGCGCACGCGAAGAACGTTGCTATGCATTTGTGTGTATGACTAATCACCCTGATCTGACCGCTAATCATCTGCAATCTTTCTAATCAATCCCTCTAACGCGTCCTATCGTGGTTATCGGTGTTAACGCTGCTACACGACTCGTTCACGGAGACACGAGACGAGCAATGTGTATGCGGCATGCAAGACGAGCATACCTGTAGTTTATACCTGATTCATTGAAGTCTTCTCAATTGATTTTCGAATTCTTGAATTTTTGAAGCTTCTATTAGTGTGGGTGGAATTTGTATGTTTGTTTATTAATGTGTGTCTCGTCATTTTCAAGACTACGTGATACATACGTTTATAATTCCATTATTTTTCCATTTTCCGGCGCTTCGCTAGGAGCCGCTCCTGCGCGCCGCCATTTTGGACGTATGAATTTTTGGATTCAAAAAATCCAAAGATGACTATAATTTCTATAAAAATGTGCTGAAGATGCACAATTGGATTCTGCTCAGGTGTGTCGTTTCAGAAAAATTCTACGCCGTCATTTGACGGATTTTGGTGTCGTCGCTTCGTTTTTGCGTGGATTCGTCCATAATTCTCCCATTCCTGCCTCTGCAGATACCCACGCGCAGCCTCGCTGAGTAGGCCGTGTTCGGGCCGAAAAGCAGGTGCCTGGAGAGACTGAGCAGAACCAAGACCCCACCAAGGGGCAAATTAATTTTCTTTCGACTCCCTTCGCCCTAAGACAGGTCACAGGTCGCCAGCAGGTTTACGAGAACCCATGCGAGTGTGTATAATGTGTCTTGCGTTTGGGTTGTGTCGACGCTGCGTCTTGGAGGGAGGGATGCATATGCACATGTTTGGCATGCTCCCAATCTAACCCAACCAAGCCACAGGAGCCCCGGCAGCGCCAAGAGCGCTGAGTCTTCTGTAGGAAACTGTACAATCAGAGCAGCAAAAGGACGCCAGCCATGGTGAGCGCCCATTTTTCAGTGTGAGGGAGACTGTAGGTATTTTAAAGTAGATGTGGAAACCAAGGAAAGGCCAAGAAAAATTCCCTTTTTCCTAAAATGCGACAGTGGTGGCCACCACAGCACAAGGGGGGAGTAAGAAAAAGTGCTTTTCCATTGCTTTAGGACATACTCTAGTTGTATTAGAGATGCACTGAGCAACCATGCATTTTTATCTTAGTATTGGTCCAGCCAAAAGTGGTGAGAACACATTTTGACCTATGGAACCAAACACCCAATCAGGATATGGAGTGGACCCCTTAATCCCCTTTCAATCAGAAGTAAAACATCTTTTCCTGAGTTGACTGAGCACTGACATACCTAAGGTAGAACCTATGAATTTATCTATGTTTTTCCATGAATACTTATCTGCCCTAGTGGTATGCACCATAGGGGGTTAGGCACCTCTTTTTGAGAGGTCCTGGGTTCAATTCCCGGTCAGCCTAACTAAGTAGGAAGATCCCAACTGAGTAGGAAGATCCCATGTGACATGGCAGTGACCTCATCGCCACATACCATGCCACCTCAGCACATATGGGAGCCAAAACAAAGAGTGCACATCTCCTAAGATGGCACTATGGAGAGAGAGTGATCCTGAGGCAGTTTTCTAACTCTTTTCCCAAAACATTTCAGCTATCTCTGTGAATATGCATTCATTTGTATCCTGAGTTGCAGTTTCTGTGAATACCTAATCATCTTTCACTGTTTACACTGCAGCCCTTCATGCTTTGATCCTGAATCCTCTTCTCTTTGCATACTATTGGCTTGGGCTATCCTGGAGTGACTTGGAGTGGCTGTATTTCATCAAAACAAAAGCTTTTCATCTCCAAAAACAAGCAGCAGGAATCCCTACACCAACAGCAAGCAGCAGGAGAGGCAAAACACAGTGCTGAAAACACTATAAACTTTTCTCATCCAAGACTAACTATCGTACTGAAAACTACCAATTGACCTGTCACCTGGAAATGGACTGGCGGCCCTTCAGGTACACCTGGATGAGATCCAGGTGGAATTGTTTGCGAGCCAACAACAGCACATCATGCAGTTGCACTGCTGGAACCATCTGAACAACGCTTTCCGATTCTTCTGGAAAGCAATGGGCCTAGCGTATGCTGGCCCTCCCTTCTCCCTGCTCGCGAAGGTTCTAACAAAAATCGCTTATGAGGGAGGAAGGGTTGTCATGTGCACCCCTGACTGGGGCTGCTCTGGTGAACACACTTACTGGCGCTGTATGCTAGATAGAATGACCGTGGGAGGAGTGCAACTACCGACAGTCCCATCTATGTGCCTGAGGACTCAGACACAGCTATGCAGGCCCCTGAGTGGGCTACATTCTTATCCATCGTCGATGGATCTCTCAATCCTGTACCCCTGTGTGACCTAGACCAGGTGCTACCCGAAGAGGTCATGGTTGAAAATTGTGGCCTGACACTTTCTGATCTCAAAAATCGATCTTCTGAGCACCTATCTGCCACACTTACAGGGTGTGAGTCTCCCGACGGCTATCTGGAACCTGCAGCTCTTAGAGAGGATGCTGAAGACCAACTGTCTGAGATCACCAGCACTATCCCTTTCGTTGATCCTAGCTGTGTTGACCCAAAACGCAGTGCCTTCCTAGCCCACCTGTTGCTAGAGGAGGTAGATCTAGAGTCAACCTCAGAATCAACTTCCCCTGTTGGGAAACCGGTGCTACACATGCAGCCTATGCACACAGGTGAACCCGTGGCCCGGAGCCCTGATGCTCTAGCGCGGCCTGCTTCTAATAACATACCACTGTCTGAGCATGGCACTCAGGAACTCCGACTACTGTTATACCTGAGGGCCGAAGGTATTGAGCGCAAAGAGCGGCTGCAATGCCTCAGACAGACCTTGAAATCCTCCATCTGGTCTGAGGAGGACGATGATTCCTATACGCTGCCTGATCCTGAGATACCGCTAGTGTATTCTTTGCACTATGGGCAGCAATATTCCCCTGGGTGGGACGATGGTTCGGTACCTGACGAAACTGCTGATCGGCAGAAGAAGAAAGAACATGGAAAGCAAAGCAAAGCAAAGCAACCTCCATGCTGAGGAGGATTTCCTGCAGAAAGTCGACAGTCTGAACCTTGACCCCTGACTAAAGAAACTGCTGCTAACCTATGAGGAGGTGTTCGGCGCCTTGCCGCCCCCCCTCTCTTGTAGAAAACTGGTCAAGATGGACCTGAAACTGAAACCTGAATATGAAAAGACGCATATGAGGCGTCATCCCTATCCCGCTCCACAGGAACAGGTTGAAGAAATAAAGCGCCAGATCCAGGAATGTATTGATGCTGGTCTCGTGGAGGAATATAAGAACGGGGACTACCCCCATCACTGCAGTCCCTGTTTCCTGGCTGCTAAGCAGGGTCAACTGCCTCACGACTGGTTGTGGACTATGGTGAGGTCAACAAGGAAACCCAGAACCACTCAGGGAGTATTCCTAACAGGGAAACTACCCTGGAGCGTATTGCCAAATGCAGGCACAAGACCAAAATGGACAAACACAGTGGTTTCTGGCAGGCAGACTTAACCGCTGCAGCTCAGGAGCTGCTGGCCTTTATAACCCCTAAGGGTCGTGTATTTAAGTGGAAGGTCACGCCTTTCGGGTTCGCTAATGCCCCAGCGCTGTTCCAGGAGCTAATGAACAAAATTTAGTACATACTAAGGCGCAGACCTCTAGTACAGGAGTTGATTTCTCGGGGTGCAGAAATGGAGGCTTACATCGAGGACGTGAGTTTGCGCACTAATACCCAAGAAGACAATGTCCTTCTCCTCCGTGAATTTTTCATTGTTTGTCAAGAAAACCATCTCCGAATCAAACTCGAAAAATGTGAGTTTATGAAAGAGGAGATGGAATATTTTGGTTTCGACGTTGGGTATGGCTGGTGAAAACCAGCCGCGTCTAAGATGCAGCCCCTACAGGACATGCTGATTCGCGGTGAGCCTCAAAGGGGTCTACACGACGTGAGGCGTTTTGTGGGCGCCTGTCATCTCTATAGGCGTCACATCCACAATTTTACCTACTCCTCTGCCACCCTCACTGACCTAATTAAGAAAATTACTCCCTGGAGGTGGACCACCAGAGATCAGGAGTGTTTCCAGGTGTTGAAGAAGAAACTTGCCCCCTCCAACTGCCTGGGAGTACCCCGCCCTAGGGGCGAGATAGTCCTGATCACTGATGCCAGTGATGTAGGGGGGGGTGGAACGATCTACCAATGGAAGGAGTTCAACCCAGCTGCACTAACCCACTGCGATTGTTGTATTAGTGGACTGAACCGTGATGGTTCTTTGAAACATGACTATCCTACCAGTGGTGGCGGCTGGTGCCACTGGGGCACTGGAATAGGAAATGAAACCAGGCGCGTTCCAATTACATTACCTATGACCGGGAACTCCTGGCCGGTAAGTTGGTGCTTTCGTCACGATCCCGACTCCTGGGATCTAACCCTATTGTCTGGCTTTGTGACCAGGAACCTGTGAAGTCTTTTCAGAAGGGCCCACGACCACAGAAAGCAAACCTAAAGCGGTGGTGGACCTACCTGAGCCAGTTCAGGCTGACCGTTCATCATATCCCCGGTATAAAAAATGAACTGTCTGACTATATATCGCGCAATAACTTTGATGCGCTTATAGGTGAGAGCTCTGAGGCGCTCGCCAAAGAAGATTTCCAGCAGATGGATGTACAACTCGACCTGTCCATGCGCACCGCTGGAATCCTGGAGGGTGGGAGCCTAACCGACTACCAGTCAGAGTATAAAGAAATTCTCCAAACCCTCAGCACTCGTCTCGAACCCCGTGTCATTGACAGGCAGCAGTGGTATAATAAAACAACCAGTACCTCTTCTACGAGGACCGTATTGTCGTGCCTGAGGCACGACTGGAATGGTGCCTACGGTGGTCCCATCTCAGTTCTGGTCACACTGGCGCTAATCGCTCAGTGCACTTCTTCCGTGAGTGTTTTTACTCCAGTCTAACCCTGACTGAACTGAGGTCTCGTATGCAGACCATTGTGGATGCTTGTGGCTGTCATGCCAGCAAGCAGAGCGACAGTAGGGATAGGGGACTGATTTCCAGCTTACACATACCCTATTGTGCTAACTCTCTTCCCTATGTGGATCTCATCCACGGCCTACCACGCTTCGGCGGCTATAGTAGTTGCCTAGTGGTCACCTGTGGCCTATCTTGCTTCACCCGTGTGTTCCCTTGCAATAAGAAAATCACAGGTGAGCAGACTGTGAAAATGTTGGTCGAACAGTGGTTCGAACCCTATGGAGCACCTAAGCAGGTACACTCTGATGAAGATGTACGCATCCGCAGTGACACTGGGTGGTACAAACGAGTGCTAAATGCCCTCAACGTGGAGGTAACCACAGATGTGCCCTATACCCAAACGTCTAACCCTCTCTGTGAGAGACAGAACCGTGTGGTGGAGCAAGGCCTAAGAATCCTGATGAAACAGGAGCGTACAAAGGACTCGGTACGCCTAGTGCCCTGGGCAGTGCTTACCATGAACTCACAGCGTAGCTCTTCTACGTGTTTCACCCCCAACAAACTGTTCGATGAAGGACGACCTGCTTGGTTCTTCAAAACCCTGTTTCCTGAGGACTTCAAGAGCCCTGTCGGAGATTGGCTGGAACACAAGCAGTCTATGGCTAACCAGGCTGGGACCAACCTGAGACACATTCGTGACCGTGAACTGAGCCGACAGAACCGCCTACGGCGACCTGCCAGCTTCAAGGTTGGTGACCTTGTCTTGGTTCACCATTCACGCCTACCCTCCTGGCCACGTAACTGCCTACAGGACCCTTATTTTGGACCCTCTGGTATCATCAGGATAGATGGATCCAGGATCCATGTCAGGTGCCGTCCACGTCTAGGTGGCGAACTGCTGTGTGCACCTAAACAGTTGAGGCACTATCACTCCCCTGACGATTTGTCCTGGGATGAGTGGCGCCTCATCGACAGTGAGGTCGAGCGTATAGACCTAGAGAACGCTGCCAGTCCAGGGAAAGCAGACGAACTCGAGGAGATGACTGCCGATGAAATGGCAGTCGATGGTTACTACGTTGTTGCAGGTATTACTTGCCACGAGTATAAAAGGGGCTGGAAAATCCTAACCCAGTGGGATGGCTATGAGTTATCTGAGGCGACCTCGGGACCTATGTCAGCCTTCATACAACCACATGGGAGTATCAACCCCATCTTCTGCTCCTACCTCGTTGAGAAAAACGAGGGGCAGCTACCAACCCTTTCTGAGACTCTGTCCCAGCTTAAAAAGAAAAACTAACTTCCCTGTGTCAGTCTACTGACTGTGTTCTAACCTTACAGGTGCAGTGAGCACTCTTGTGTAAGAGCAGTTGTCACAGTTGCCCCGCATTGCATCGCAGGACAGGACCTTTAGCCCCCCGTGACAACCACTCCCTGGCTGAAGGCCATTGGTTTTGCACAGACAGCTGCTTATTGAGCACTGCACTGACCCTGTCTGTGCCCTGCACTCCCATGCCTATGGTTTCCAGTGCGGACCAGGTGGCCGCTTATCAGGTTTGCAGTCACCCAGCGAGTGTATTCCTTGTTGACCATGTGTTGCATGAGACTGCCCTGATGTAATGACCTTGAGGAGCCAACGAAGAACAGTGGCTTACTACATCAGGGGGAAATGACTAGCAAGGTGTTACGAGGCAAGGTGTGTCTTGCCTCCTTGGGGACAAGCAAGCCCACAGTTAGGACCCCTGACTGGTCCAGATCTGTGGGGTTCTACCCTACCTTACAGGGTTTACCATACCCCTAAGTGTGCTACGTATGTCCGTGTGTGTCTCACTTCTCTCCCCGTCGTGGCTCCCGGAGACCGGGCTTCGCTGATGTCGGACCGAAGGTCCTAGTCAGTTACTATTGCCACTCCTATGGCGCCCAATTTCTGTGCTGGCGCCTATCCTTGGGGGAAGACGGCAAAAGCCCTACCTACTAGAGGGGAGGGGTGGCCAATTGTGCTAAGGGGATTCAAAGCACCCATTTTTGCTAAAGGCCAAAAGCTAACACACTCCCCTGCCCGCGTGGAAAAGCACGCGGGACAGGAGACACCACTAAACTACACTCACTAACGCCAACACCAGCCTTCAAAGGCAGGGTGAGCACTCATCACTTGCGCGCAACACCTGCCAGGCTTGCTGACCCTAACACCTACACACTCTACTGGGAGTCGAAGGCAATGAAGTATCGGGTCCTACTGACCCTCCTGTGAGAAAGCAAGAGAAGACAGCGCTACTAAGCGGCTGTTGCCTAACAGGGACGCCACTACGTGTTTCCCTGTCAGGGCTTGGAGGGAGGGAGTGCTCAGCCTGCGTGCACAGCGTGGATGGCGGTGAAGTCGGACTGCACTCACCACTCCTGGTTGAGCTGGAAGCAATTGGTTTTTCTGATCTGCGCAGCATCTTTTAGCGCTGCCAAGAGGGACTGCACCAATCGCCCTTACCTTCCCACCTGTAAAGCAAAGGCCGATGACTGAGGTTCAAGAATGAGGAACCAACACAGCCTCCACGTCTTATACGCTTCTCAGGCTGCCCTAAAATACGCCGTTCCTGAACCTCAGTACAAGCAAGCAAGCTTAATGAACTCCACGCGTTCTCTTAAAGAACGTAGGATGGAGCCCCTGGGTAACCTAAACAAGAGTTATACCGTGCGCACTTTGCGGGGCCTACCCTTTAATGCGTCATATGCATGCACAAATATGCACAGGGTTCCCAATTTCTCCTTCTCTTGTCTAATCTTACACAACTTAACCAATCAAAGCGTGACTCAACCAGGAGGTGAGCTCCTCCTGGGCTTACCTACCTTACTAACCACGCATCATGTGAATGCCCAGGAAAACAAGAGCGCAAGCAACCCTACGCGCTTAAGCAAACCTACGGCGAATTATAAACTACCCTAAGCGATTAATGCACTGTGTGTCATGCATGCTTTCCTTGTCTTGTTTCCTGCAGAAACAGGAGAGAGAGTGGCGCACTGCACGGCGAAAAACAAGCCTAAGCGTTTTAAGCAACCCTACTTTAGCGCTACGGCAACACGAACACGGGCAAGCACTTTCTTTTCTTACCTGTGAAGAGAGAACAAGTGTGAATCGGGGTACAGGGAAAGCGCCACAGCGTGTGAATGCCTCAATTAGGCAAATGCATCGCAAGCTCAGCGCATATTCTAATCCTACGTGCGCGCTGCGCGCTCCATTCGCATCGCATACCTTTGCTGCTTTGACCTGTGCAGAGCAAAGGACGGGAGCACCCGAACCCCCAACGAACACAGCGTTGACAACCCCAACATGTTAACGAAGCAACCAACACGAACGCAATGCATGCTTGTGAAATGACACTGGCATACCTCAGAGGTGGGTTGTCCACCTGCTGTGTGGTGTGGGTTGATTTTGGATACTTTTCCCTAACGTTTATAAACATTGTGATGCAACTGTGAAAAAACTCCCTTTAGAACTTTAAAAACTACGGCTCATACCTTCTTCTTCAAGAGCCCTTTACGTTTGCGCAACCCTGTTTTTGAAGTCCGCCTCTGTTGCGCTTGTCTGCGACTTTAAGTTTTGGTGTAAAAATGACGATTTCTTGCGTGATTTTGTCAATTTTTAGCAATTTGACTTCTTAAATAGCTACACCTTTCGCTAAACCACAGGATTCACTCCCTGTTGGTTTCATTGTATATTTTTATCAGATTCTGGAGATTTGCGTCCTCCATTGGGAGTATTGCTCCGCCCTGGCCCTTGGTCAGGACGTTTACTAAAGTGCTGTTTATGCAGCGATAGCGGTCCGCATTAGAGCGTTCCACTGTACCCTAGTGGGTAAGCATATGTGCTCTAGGGAGGGAGTCCTGGGTTCAAACCCCACTACCCCCAAATTTTTACCAAACGTTTTCGTCGCACGCTGGCGACGTTTGAGGAATGCCCCATCGAAGGAACATCATTCATGGTACATTACACTGTTCTTTGAGGGTACCTACAGTGTGATAAGTTTCTATGAACTGATGAGAGTGTTTGTGGTAGTTTTAATGCATTTTCTGAGGTGAATTTGGGAGTATTTCAGCCTTTCTCCTTGGTCTTACTGGCTTGATCAACTTGTACTCCAGGAGGGAGTAAGAAAAGGTCACTGCCATGTCTTTCTTGGAGGGCTTGATTCAGGCCAAACTCCCCTTGAAAGCCTATTGTCGATGCTAAGACTAACGTAAGTATTTTTATCACTCTTTCGAAGCTTTTAGTACACTTTCTCAACCCTAGCCCCACATGAACACTGGATTCCAAACTATTTATTGATTCGATTCACATCCTGTTCTTGCTCTACTTGCTCCTTCGGTTTTGGGATTTCGCCATCAAAAACCTGCGGATTATGCTAACACCCCCTTCTCTCTCTGCCTCTGCTCGCGAAGGTTCTAACCAAAATCGCTTATGAGGGAGAAAGGGTTGTTATGTGCACCCCTGACTGGGGTTGCTCAGGTGAGCACGCTTCTTGGCGCTGTATGCTAGACTGAATGACCGTGGGAAGAGTGCAACTGCCCGACGGTCCCATTTACGTGCCTGAGGACTCAGACACAGCTATGCAGGCCCCTGAGTGGGCCAGTTTCCTATCCATTGTCGATGGATCCCTGAATCCTGTACCCCTGTGTGATCTGGATCAGGTGCTACTGAAAGAGGTCATGGCCACAAATTGTGGCCTGGGCCTTGCTGATCTCAAAAAACGATCTCCTGAGCACCTACCTGCCAGACTTACAGCCTGTGAATCTTCTGATGGCTATTGCGAACCTACAGCTGTAAAAGAGGATGATGACGACCAACTGTCTGAGATCACCAGCACTATCCTTCCTGTTGATCCGTGCTGTGGTGAACTGAAACACAGTGCCTTCCTGGTCCAGCTGTTGCTGGAGGAGGTAGATCTAGAGTAAACCTCAGAATCAACTTCCCCTGTTGGGAAACCGGTGCTACACATGCAGCCTATGCACACAGGTGAACCCATGGCCCGGAGTCCTGATGCTCTAGCGTGGCCTGCTTCTAATAACATGCCACTGTCGGAGCATGACACTCAGAAGCTCCGACGGCTGTTGTACCTGAGGGCCGAAAGTATTGAGCGCCAGGAGCGGCTACAACACCTCAGACAGACCTGCAAATCCTCCATCGGGTCTGAGGAGGATGATGATTCCTACACACTGCCTGACCCTGAGATACCCCTAGTGTATTCTCTGCACTATGGGCAGCGATGACCCCCCTGAGTGGGATGATGGTTCAGTACCTGCCGAAACTGCTGATCGGCACAAAAAAAAAGAACATGGAAAGAGCAACCTCCATGCTGAAGAGGATTTCCTGCGGAAAATCGAGAGTCTTAACCTTGACCCCCGACTGAAGAAACTGCTCCCACCTTATTGGGAGGTGGTTGGCGCCCTGCCGCCTCCCCTTTCCTGTGAAAAAACTGGTAAAGATGGACCCGAAACTGAAACCTGAATTTGAGAAGACGCGAGTGAGGCGTCGTCCCTACCCCACTCCTCAGGAACAGGTTGAACGGATCGAGCGCCAGATCCAAGAATGTATTGATACTGGCCTCGCCGAACAACATCAGAAAGGGGACTACCCCGATGACTGCAGTCCCTGTTTCCTGGTTGCTAAACCATGATCGACTGCCCTATGAATGGTTGTTCACTATGGTGAGGTCAACAAGAAAGCCCAAAACCACTCAGGGAGTATTCTTAACATGACAAATACCCTGGAGCGTATTGCCAAATGCCGGTACAAGTCCAAAATGGACAAACGCAGTGGTTTCTGGCAGGTAGACCTAACCGCCGCAGCTCAGGAACTGCTGGCTTTTATAACCCCTAAGGGTAGTGTGTTTGGGTGGGAGGTCATGCTTTTCCGGGTGGCTGATGCCCTAGCACTCTTCCAGGAACTAATGAACAAAATTTGGTACATACTGAGGCGCAGACCTCTAGTACAGGAGTTGATTTCTCAAGGTGCAGAACTGGAGGGCCACATCGATGACGTGAGTTTGGGTACCAATACCCAAGAGGACTATGTCCTTCTCCTCTGTGAATTTTTCATTGTTTGTCAGGAAGACCATCTGGATTCAAACTCGAAAAATGCGAGTTCATGAAAGAGGAGATGGAGTATTTGGGTTTGGACGTGGGGTATGGCCGGTGGAAAACAGCCGCGACTAAGATGCAGCCCCTGCAGGACATGCAGATTCGCAATGACCCTGAGAAGGTTCTACACGACGTGAGGCGTTTTGTGGGCGCCTATAACTTGTAGAGGCGCCACATCCATAATTTTACCTACTCCTCTGCCCCTCTCACTGACGTAATCAAGAAGACTACTCCCTGGAGGTGGACCGCCAGAGAGGAGGAATGTTTCCATGAGTTGAAGAAGAAAATTGCCTCGTCAAACTGCCTGGGAGTACCCCGCCCTAAGGGCGAGATATTCTTGATCACTGATGCCAGTCATGTAGGGGGGGTGGAACGATCTACCAATGCGGAGAGCTTAACCCAGCTGAACTCACCCACTGCCATTATCGTACTAGCGGCCTGAACCCTGATGGTTCCTTGAAACATGACTATCCTACCACTGAGTGGCGACTTCTGCCACTGGGACACTGGAACTAGAAATGGAACCAAGCGCGTTCCAATTACAGCACCTATGACCAGTATGTTGGTGCTCTCATCACAGTCCCGACTATTGAGATCTAATCCTATTGTCTGGCTCTGCGACCAGGAAGTGGTGAAGTCTTTTCAGCAGGGCCCACGAAACTCAAGCGGTGGGGGACTTGCCTGAGCCAGTTCAGGCCGACAGTCCATCATATCCTACGTACAAAAAATGAAGTGTCTGACTATATATCGCGCAATAACTTCGATGCGCTTATTGGTGAGAGCTCTGAGGCACTCCCCAAAGAAGCTTTCCAGCGTATGGATGTCCAGCTTGACCTGTCCATGCGCACCGCTGGAATCCTCCAGGGTGGGAGCCCAACTGACTATCAGTCAGAGTATAAAGAAATTCTCCAGACCCTCAGCACTGGTCTTGAACCCCGTGTCATTGACGGGCACCAGTGGTATGAAGACAACCAGTACCTCCTCTTCAAGGACCGTATTGTCCTGCCTGAGGCCCGACTTGATGGGTGCCTACAGTGGGCCCATCTCAGCTCAGGTCACACTGGCGCTAATCGCTCAGTGAACTTCTTCGGTGAGCGTTTCATCTCTAGTCTAACCCTGACTGAACTGAGATCTCGTATGCAAACCATCGTGGATGCTTGTGGCTGTCATGCCAGCAAGCAGAACGAAAGTAGGGACAGGGGACTGATTTCCAGCTTACCCATACCCTATTGTACTAACTCTCTTCCCTATGTGGATTTCATCCACGGCCTACCTAGCTTCGGTGGCTATGATAGTTGCCTAGTGGTCACCTGTGGCCTGTCTCACTTCACCTGTGTGATCTCTTGCAATAAGAAAATCACAGGTGAGCAGACTGTGAAAATGTTGGTCGAACAATGGTTCGAACCCTATGGAGCACCTAAGCAGGTGCACTCTGATGAGGATGTACGCATCCGCAGTGACACTGGATGGTACACATGAGTGCTGAATGCCCTCAACGTTGAGGTAACCACAGGTGTGCCCTATACCCACACATCTAACCCTCTTTGTGAGAGACAAAACCGTGTGGTGGAACAGAACCTGAGAATCCTGATGAAACCGGGACGTACCAAAGACTGGGTACGCCTGGTGCCCTGGGCAGTGCTGACAATGAACTCTTAGAGGAGCTCTTCTATGGGTTTCATGGAGGACGACCTGCTTGGTTCTTCAAAACCCCTTTCCTGAGGACTTCAAGAGCCCTGTTGGGGATTGGCTGGAACACACGCAGTCTATAGCTAACCAGGCTGGGACTAACCTGAGACACATTCGTGACCGTGAACTGAGTGGACAGAATCGCCTACGGCGACCTGCCAGCTTCAAGGTTGGTGACCTTGTTTTGGTTCACCATTCAAGCCTACCCTCCTGGCCTCGTAACTGCCTACAGGACCCTTATTTTGGACCCAATCGTATCATCAGGATAGATGGATCCAGGATCCATGTCAGGTGCAGTGCACGTCTAGGTGGTGAACTACTTTGTGCGCCTAAGCAGTTGAGGCACTATCACTCCCCTGATGATTAGTCCTGGGATGAGTGGCACCTCAGCGACAGTGAGGTTGAGCGTATTGACCTAGAGAACGCTGCCAGCCCAGAGGAGGTAGACGAACTCGACGAGATGACTGCCGATGAGATGGCAGTCGATGGCTACTACGTGGTTGCAGGTATTGCAGGCCACGAGTATAAGCAGGGCTGGAGATTCCTAACCCTATGGGATGGCCATGGGCTATCTGAGGCGACCTGGGAACCCATGTCCGCCTTTATACAACCAGATGGGAGTATCAACCCCATCATCCTCTCCTACCTCGTTGAGAACAAAGAGCGGCAGTTACTAATCCGTGCTGAGACTCTGTCCCAGCGGAAAAAGAAAAGCTAATTTCACTGTGTCAGTCTACTGAATGTCTTCTACCCTTCCAGGGGCGGTGAGCACCCTTGCGCAGAACAGCTAGACCTACTCAGTGTGTGCCACGACAGGCTCACCATTTCTGTAGAGCTCCAGTTATGGTGAATGTACTAACCCCCACCTTCAATCAGGTTCGGCGGTCCAAACACCTACAAATCCGCTGCTTGCGGAGCACTGTACCTGCCCTGGCTGTGCCCTGCAGTCCCATGCCTATGGTTACCAGCGTGAGCCAGATGGCCGCTTTTCAGGTTTGCAGCCACCCAGCGGGTGTGTGCCTTGTTGACCATGTGTTGCATGGCAACTGCCCTGATGTAATGACCCTGGTGAGCCAACGAGAGTGGTGGCTCCCTACTCCAGGGGGGAACGACAAGCAAGGTGTGATGAAACAAGGTGTGTACACCCTCCTTGGGGACAAGCGTGCCCACAGTTAGGACCCCTGAATGGTCCAGACCCATGGGGTTCTTCCCTTCCTTACAGGGTTTACCACACCCCTAAGAGTGCTACGTATGTCTGTATGTGTCTCACTCCTCTCCCAGTCGTGGCTCCTGGAGACCGGTCTTCGCTGACGTCGGACCGAAGGTCCTAATCAGGTACTATTACCCCTCCTATGGCGCCAAATTTCTGTGCTGGCGCCTATCCTTGGGGGAAGACGGCAAAAGCCCTACCTGTTAAAGGGGAGGGGTGGCCATGTGTGCTAAGGGCATACAAAACGCCCATTTTTCTAGGGGCCAAAAGGTAACACACTCCCCTGCCCACGTGGAAAAGCACGCAGGACGGGAGACACCACTACACTACACTCACTAACGCCAGCACCAGCCTTCGAAGGCAGGGTGAGCACTCATCACTTGCACTCATCACCTGCCAGCCTCGCTGACCCTAACCCCTACACGCGCTACTGGGGGTTGATGTCAAAGAGGTCTCGGGCCCTATTGAACCTCCTGTGAAAGAACAAGATAACACAGCACTATTAAGCAGCGGTGGCCTAACAGGGACGCCACTACGCGTTTCCCTTTCAGGGCTTGGAGGGAAGGAGTGCTCAGTGTGCGTGCACAGCGTGTATGTCGAAGGTGTCGGACTGCACTCGCCATTCACGGCTGAGTTGCAGTTTGTTGATTGTCTGATCGGTGCCCGTCTTAGCTTGGGCACAAAAATTCAAAGTCGCCGAAGGCAACTGCAGCTGCACCAATCACCCTTACCTGCCCACCTGTAAAACAAAGACTGATGGACCTGGCAAGTGGCGGAGGAACCAAGACAGCCTCCAGGTATTATACGCTTCTCCGGCTGCCCTATAATGCACTGTCCACTCACCAGGTTGCAAGCAAGCAAGCTTAAGGAACTCCATACGTTCTCGTAAAGAACGTAGGGTGGAGTCCCTGGGTAACCTAACCAAGATTTATTACCGTGCGCAACACGCGTGGCCTACCCTTCAATGCGCCATATGCATGCACAGGTATGCACAGGGTTCCCATTACTCCTAAGTAGTACCAACGCGTGACTCAACCAAGAGGTCAGCTCTTCCTGGGCTTACCTACCCTAATCACCACGCATCATGTGAATGCTGAAGGTAACACGAGCGCAAAGCTACCCTAAGCACTTAAGCAATCCTACAACGAATTATAAACAACCCTAAGGGATTCATGCACTGTTTGTCATGCACGCTCCCTGTTTTCGGGAGAAATAGGAGAGAGAATAGCGCACTGCACATCTCAAAACAAGCCTAAGCATTTTGAGCAACCCTATTTCAGCGCTACGACAACACAAATCCGAGCAAAGCACTTTCTGTTCTAACCTGTGAAGAGAAGACAAGGGTGGATTAGGGCACAGGGAAAGCGACACAACCTGTGAATACCTGAATTAGGCACATGAATCGCGAGCACAGGGCATACTCTAACCCTACATGCGCGCTGCGTGATCCATTCGCTTCGCATGCTTTTCATCTCTGTTTTTACCTGTGCAGAGGAAAGGAGGTGAGCACCTGATCCCCGAACGAATACAGCGATGACAACCCTTTAAGGAAGCAGCCAACACGAAAGCAATGCATGCGTGTGAAATGACACTGACATACCTGAGAGGTGGGTTGTCCACCTGCTCTGTGGTGTGGGTTTCTTTTCAACACCTTTTCTTAAAGTTTATAAATTTGTGATGCAACTGTGCAAAAATTTCCTTTGGAACTTCAAAAACTACGGCTCATACCTTCTTTGTCTAGAGCCGTCTACCCTTGCGCAACCCTTTTTCTGTAGTCCGCTTCTGTTGCGCTTGTCTGTGACCTTAGGTTTGAGTATTAAAATGACAATTTCTCACGTCGATTCGTCCATTTTTAGCGATTTGACTTCTTAAGTCGTTGCACCTTTCCCCAAACCACAGGATTCACTCCCTGTTGGCTTTATTTGCTATTTGTTTCAGCTCCTGTACATTTGTGTCCCCCATTGGGAGTATTGCTCCGCCCTGGCCCATGGTCAGGATGTTTACTAAAACGCTGTTTATACAGCGGTAGCCCTCCGCATTAGAGCGTTCGACTGTACCCTAGTGGGCAAGCATGTATGCTCTAGGGAGGGAGTGCCGGGTTCAAACCCCACTACCCCCATATTTTTACCAAATGTTTTCGTCGCACGCTGGCGACTTTTGAGGAATGCCCCATCGAAAGGACATCCTTCACCGTGCATTACACGGTTTTTCATGGGTACCTACAGTGTGATAGGCTTCTATGAACTGATGAGAATGTTCTTGGTTGGTTTCATGCATTTTCTGAGGTAAATTTGGGAATATTTGAGCCTTTCTCCTTGGTCCTACTGGCTTGATCAACTAGTATCCCAGGGGGGAGTAAGAAAACGTCACTGCCATGTCTTCCGTGGAGGGCCTGATCCAGGTGTATGTACACACTTCACGGAGGCGAAACTAGCCCCGCAGCCCAGGATGCACGGACACAGGCGACGAGAAGGGGTGTACACAGTCAAGGAGGAGTTGACGCTAAAGGCAGCAGAAGCCATCAAGGTGGCCCTCGAAGAGGGGGTCGGCGCGAAATGGCCAGCGGCACACATCATGTGCAACCCCACACCAGCGACCAATGGCACCATTCTTTCCCGGGGGAAAAAGGCATGGAACGAAGAATGCTTCAGCCGGCGCGTGCACAACAGGGCAATGACATATCCACCCTTGCCAAAGTGGTGGGAAGGGTAAGAAGAGATCACTGCCACGTCTTTCTTGGAGGGCTTGATCCAGGCCAAGCCCCCCTCAAAACCCTCTTGTTGCTGCTAAGACTTACGTAAGTATTTTTATCTCTCTGTTGAAGCCTAAAGTACACTTTCTCAATGTAACTAGGGTTATAACCCTAACCCCTCCATGAAGTTCACCCCTACCACTCAACTGAGCGGAAGTGTCTTCTTTCATGGGGGTTATATGGAAAGAAAGTAGGCTTTTCATGCCTAAGACCTTGGAGGTTAAGCCTAGGGTTCCCCACCCCAAGACCCCTATACTCAACTGTTTCTACCACTTATTGTGGTTGTACTTTTTAACTGTTTCTGAATTCAGTTGCTTGGCCAAGTCATAACCTGTGTCTGGCCTAACTCCGTTGCCCCATATTCCTAACCACCCCCCTTTCATCCAAAAGAGTGCACATGAAGTGCTTGATGCTAACTTGCAGGCTAGAGTCAGCCCAGTTTTAACTTGAAATCATTTGGCTGATGCATTTGTGATTGAATCTATGTACTTATGCCTGCGTTGTCCATCTGCAGCCCTTCTGTGTTACACTGGATTCCAAAACTATTCATTGATTCAATCCATATCCTGTTCTTGCTCTACTTGCTCCTTTGGTTTGGGGTTTCAACATGAAAAACCTGCAGGATTTCAACAAAATCATTACGGCACTAATCAAGAACATCTTTCTGAGATTAGGTACAAGAAGCATACAGGATAGTGGGGTCCGGGGGGGACACGGAAATATGAAACGTGAGAGCAGTATGGCGGGCTCAATAGCGCATAGGACAGTGGATGACAATGGAGGAAACGAAGCAAAATCTCCCCTTGGTGAATCAGGGGCCAGCAGCCTGCAGCGGTGGGGACAGGCAGTAGACATCTTTTTGCGGGATGACAGGTTGCGTGACAGGGGGGCGGTGGAGCTGGAAGTACGGCATGGCCAGGGGGCCATATACCAATACAATGTACAGGTGCCCAACATAATGGTCACTAATGCTGCCACAGACGGCATGGAGGTCCGCGTCTGGCTCACAAGAGAGGTAGAAGGGATGCAGGTGCACTCTATTAGACATAGGGACGGACAACTGGTGATCCTGTTGAAGTCGAAACCTACGTTGTCCAAGCCACTGCACGGCAGCTTGCGAAATCAGCCATGACAGAGGGAGAAACGAGGCACCTCAGAACTACATAGGGCTGACCACCAGAATGACAAAGAAGAAAAGACAGAGCAACTGAGGAACTGGACATCTCAGTTACGGGACGGGACAGAAAGGACATGCTTGAGCAGTGGGCTCAAAGAATCAGGGGGAAGGCCTCACTATGGCCAAATGTCTTGCTCCAAGATAGGGAGACACAGGCGGTGCTGGAAGGGCTCATCAGAGGGTGTAGGGGGGGAGACATGAGGCAGGTAGTGAGCAAAGCGAGATACCACAGAAAAGCGAAAATGAAAACGACGGAAGACAGGTGCAGACCAGGGTGCACGCAGGCCCCGTGTCTGTGCAGATGACACACACCATAATAGCTGTGAGGTAGTTATAATGGGGTCACAATGAGGCAGCCGAGCAAAAGGCGCCTATGTGGCTGCCAATGTGGGAGGAAGAAGGAGCGCTGCTGGTGTACCTGCACCAGGTGAAGCACCTGTGGGTTGCATACGGGCGGTGGACACCGGGGTGACGCCGGATGAACCGCAGCCTAGAGCACAGGTACTCGTGGCCAAGAACGTGGAGCCTGAGCAGATGCAGAGGGATGTACAGGTTGCGGCCTGGGTGGGCCGCACCAGCAGGACAGTGGAGGCTTGGGGCCCAACAAGACAGGTCCTGGCGTTGGCGCTGTATGTCGGGGCCACGATGCAAAGAAGGCAAGGGATACCGGGCGACTGGGACCCGGACACAGATATGCGAAGGTTCAAGAGGGTTATGGCATTGTTTGTGGTGGATTTTGGAGCACCACAGGAACCCAGTACTGGACAGATTAGTGCCACAGGAGCGGCAGATGGGGATGTCATCGACTAGGACCAGGATTGGCACAGATGGTGGGTCGTGGAGGCAAGGGGGGGGAGAGGCACAGCGGTGGTGTACACGCTGAAGCCGTTGAAAAGAGCGCAACACCCCCTGATGAGATGAGTCCGTGAGGCAGAGCTGGTGACAGTAGAGACTGAAACAGATACCAATGCCGCTCGAGTGGGTGTCCCGCAGCAGGGCAAGAGAGCTGTCAAGGTGGATAGTGCACACTCCGTTCCCACACAGCACAATTCGCAGAGATGTAGTCTGCTCTTCTCCACCGGTTTTCCCCTTGTGTTTTCTATATGTACAAGATCACATATAAAACACTTTGTCCATTTTGTTTAATGTTTCATTTAACCCTATAGGGATTTGAACCTGCATTACCACAATTGAACTAGTTAGGTAATACCTTTATACTAGCGCGCCTTCCAATATCAGCGCCAGTAGAACAACATACAAAATTCGAAGCAATAACAGAATCCATTTACTGCCCATTACGATTCCCCTTTGTCTCCTCATGCTCTTAATACCGGTGACAAAGGACTGAGATCTGCTAGATTTAGTGTTTCATTGGCACGGAGCTATTTGGTTTTGGAAAACGGATTTTGTTTTGGTTACATTTTACTGCTGCATGCTCGGCTGGGGCTGTGCGGCAGCCCTGGGCGCCGGGCGCGGTCTGGCCCTCCGCTGGTGGGTCAATCTGACGGGAAGCGGGGGCTGGTACCAATCAACGCAAAGGAGTTTCAGGCCGCCATTTTTGCCCTAAGCTCCTACATGATGAGACATGCAACAATCGGATTTTACACCAATTCAACGACCCTTCCCCATTACATTTGCAAATGGGGAGGCCATCATTATTATTTATATCCCTTCGTCGAAAGACTATGGGTATGCACACAGGAGCAGAACGTCACTATAGTGCCACACTACATTCCTCCAGCCCTCACCCCTGCGGTCCTCCCTTCTCCACGGAATTACACTGTGGCCGAGACGTGTTTCAGTCAAGGGATGGTCGATCGCATTTATCACTTGGCGAGCAAGTGGATACACCCGGTAATCAATGGGACATCGCGTCAGGAGTGTTCTCAGTGCAAACGTTTTATTGCGCCGACACCTCTGCCTCGGGCGGCGGCGGTGGATATACTGTCTACCAGTCTACAGGAACAGACGCCAGCATGGTGCAATCTGCCATGGAGCATGATACGCAAGATTCTGAACCGCAGGAGCATGTTCCACAATCAGGTTTTAATGGTGGTACGGTTTCATCAGCACACTCCTTTGTGGTTACTGCCGACCGGACTCCAAATTATGCTACGAGAGGTCCAGTTCCGTCTTGCAGAATGTACCATGGTTTCAACAGCCAAACCGCTGGTCTGCGGCATTCTTTCAGAGTCTATCTGCCTTACCGAGGAGCCACCGCGCAAGAGGCGAAAATTTGGATCAAAGAGACGGGACCTGCATTTCTTCAGAGATACCATAGAGCGTTGTGCAGGTTTCTGCAGGTGGCCGTGCAACGTAAACCGGTGGCAGACCCCTCCAGTTTTCAACAATGTGAAGCAATACCTATGCACTCTTCGGCCCAGGCGGTGGCGTCTTTTGCCTCCGAGTATTCTTCTTCTGAGGCTGAAAATCTTTACTCCGCACTGACGCTGTTCCCATGCTTCTAGTCACTGCGTTTTGAAAAGTCCTTGGCCAGACTGAAAAGAAGGTAGAATGCTTCAGGTCCACATTATGCCATGTTTCACGACACCTCAGCGCTGCTTAATGCAATAGCGATGGAAAGGACTGATACAGAGGAGTGTCTGCGGTTGCGCACTATATTATTGTTAACGTTTCCGGGCCTATTTCGTGGCTGTGACTTGGCAAAGGCGACGCGTAACGTGTGTATGCACAGTAAACCATTGTTTCTGTGGAGGCAGCGCAAAAGTAGGAAATACTGTGTTTCAGGGTCGTCCCACGCAGTACCTTTGACAGCACGCTTTGAAGCAGTATCTGTAAAGCACAGCAGATTATCGTGGAACAGCATTGTTTGTCTCTTTAGAGACTCAGCGCATACCTTTATCCGCGGACCGTATAAATTATATGAACACCTTTTTTCCGGTGTCTCAGGGTCCTTCAGACTTCACAGCGCATTCTACCAGAGGCGCTGCTGCGACAGCGCTTATTCGCTCGGGGTGGATCCTTATCTCATCTGAGCCCTGGGCGACTGGGTGAACTTTGATCGCTTCAGGAGCCTTTATGACAGGGTCGGAGCTTTGGCCCCTATAACACTGCTACTCATAAAGCAAAGGCCTACACTGGCTTCTGCTGGTAGTAGGCCATCTATGGGGATTGTGCTGTGTGTGAACTGAGTGTGCTCGGATTCATCCTATTTTAAGAGAAGGGATGAAGAGTGCACGAAGTGGACACAGAGCACAAGACACATAAATGCCCACCCTGCCCTCCCTGTTGAGGATGTGTAACCCTTAGTGCAAGTAACTGTGGGGCTTTGTATACCCTGTTTTAAGACATTGAGAGGACAAAGGGGGATCCGAATGGGCAGTGAATAGATTTTGTCATTGTTTTGCATTCGGTATCATGATTTTTCACTGGCGCTGATTCTAGAAGGAACGCTAGTATAATGGTATTACCTGACTAGTGCAATTGTGGGGATGCAGGTTCAGATCGCTATAAGGTTAAGTGAAAAATCAAACAAAATGGATAAAGGGTTTTATATGTCATCCTGTACATATAGTAGACACAAGGGGAAAACCGGTAAAGAAGAGCAGAGCCTTCCTATGTGTCTTGGGCTGTGTGTCCACCTCATGCACTCTTCATCCCTCCTCTTAAAATCGGGTGATTCTGAGCCTCCGAGCAAGTAGGAGGAGAAGAGAAAGGGGGCACTAGCGACGGCACAGTGAATCGCAAAGGAATCAGAGAAGAGAGTTCCGGAGGCAGGGGTGGCACCAGAGGAGAAGGGACAAAGCTAATGGAGGTGAGTAAGGAGGGGCAGGGACAGGCAGATGCAGGTTGTCTTAGAGGGTGAGGAGCAGGTAAAGGGGCGCCGACCCCAGGAAAGGGCAAATGGAGGAGGCGAGAATAGGGGGTACGGGACAGGAGGAGAACTCAAGGGCGGACGAAAGTGGGCAGGATGACGAGGAGATAGTGGACGGAGTGGAGGAAGAAGAGGAAAACCAGGGTAAGGATATGAATGGACCCGGGAGGGGGCAGAAGAGGCGAACGAAGGGGACCGAAACACCTGAGCAGGGGACAGGGGACGGTTGGAGTGAAAGCCTTGCAGCCACGGCACTCCTGGCTGGAGTGTTGGGGTGTGTATGTGTTTGTGCGCGCGCTCCGCTTGGTCCCCTGCCAGTACTGGCTGGGGCGTGCGATGTGGGTGTGTGTGCGCGGGCTCGGGTTTCGGCCGCGCCCCGCCACTCCAGGCTGTGGTGTTGGGGTGTGTGTGTGTTTGTGTGTGCGCTCCGCTTGTACCCCGACACTCTTGGCTGGGGTGTGTGGTGTGTGCAGTTGGGCTTGGGTTTTGGCTTGCACCCCGCCATTCTTGACTCGGGTTTTGGGGCGTGCTTGGTTGTTTGTGCACTCTGCCTGCACCCCGCCGTTCCCGGCTCGGGCGGACAGTGTGGGTGTGTGTGCTTGGGCTCGGGTTTCGGCTGCTCCCGGCCACTCCTGGCTGGGGTGTGCGGTGTTGATGTGTGTGCCTGGGCTCGCGTTTCGGCTGCGCGCCGCCAATCCCCGCTGGGGTGTTGGGTTGTGTATGTGTTTGCGTGCGCGCTCCAATTGTACCCCGTCTTTCCTGGCTCGGGTGTCACGTGTGGATGTGTGTGCCTGGGCTCGGGTTGCGGCTGCGCCCCGCCACTGCTGGCTGGGGTGTCTCGGTGTGTGTGTGTTTGTGTGCGCGCTTCGCTTGTACTCCGCCATTCCTGGCTGGGGTGTGCGGCGTGGTTTTGTGTGCTTGGGCTCGGGTTTCGGCTACGCCCCGCGACTCCTTGCTGGTGTGTTTGGGTGTGTGTGTGTTTGTGTGCGCACTCGCCTTGTACCCCGCCACTCCTGGATGGGATGTGCGTTGTGGGTGTGCGTGCTTAGCCTCGGGTTTCGGCTGCGTCACACCACTCCTGGCTGGGGTGTTGGGGGGTGTGTGTGTTTGTGTGCGCGCTCTGTTTGCACCCCGCCACTCCTGGATGGGGTGTGCGGTGTGGCTGTGTGTGCTTGGGCTTGGGTTGCGGTTGCTCCTGGCCACTCCTGGCTGGGGTGTGCGGTGTTGATGTGTGTGCCTGGGCTCGCGTTTCAGCTGCACTCCGCCAATCCCCGCTGGGTTGTTGGGGTGTGTGTGTGTTTGCGTGCGCGCTCCATTTGTACCCCGTCTTCCCTGGCTCGGGTGTGCGGTGTGGGTGTCTGTGCTTGGGGTCGGGTTGCGGCTGCGCCACGCCACTCCTGGCTGGGGTGTTTGGGTGTGCGTGTGTTTGTGTGTGCGCTTTGCTTGTACTCCGCCATTCCTGGCTTGGGTGTGCGGTGTGGTTTTGTGTGCTTGGGCTCGGTCTCAACTACGCCCCGCGACTCCTTGCTGGTGTGTTTGGGTGTGTGTGTGTTTGTGTGCGCGCTCCCCTCGTACCCCGCCACTCCTGGATAGGGTGTGCGGTGTGGGTGTGTGTGCTTGGGCTCAGGTTTCGGCCGCATCATACCACTCCTGGCTGGGGTGCTGGGGTGTGTGTGTGTTTGTGTGCGCGCTCTGTTTGCCCCCCGCCACTCCTGGCTGGGGTGTCCCGTTTGGCTGTGTGTGCTTGGGCTCGGGTTGCGGCTGCGCTCCGCCACTCCTGGCTGGGGTGTTGGGGTGTGTGTGTGCTTGTGTGCGCGCTCCGCTTGTACCCCCCCACTCCTGGCTGGGATGTGCGGTGTCGCTGTATGTGCTTGGGCTCCATTTTCAGGTGCGCCCCGCTACTCCTGGTTGGGGTGTTCGGGTGTGTGTGTGTTTGTGTGCGCGCTCCGCTTGTTCTCCGCCACTCTTGGCCGGGGTCTGCGGCATGGGTGTGTGTGTTTTGGCTCGGGTTTCGGCTGCGCTCCGGCACTCCTGGCTCGCGTGTTGGCGTGTGTGTGTGTTTGTGTGCGCGTTTTTTTTCCACCTCGCCACTCCTGGCTGAGATGTGCGCTGTGGGTGTGCGTGCTTGGGCTCGTGTTTCGGCTGCTCCCCGCCACTCCTGGCAGGGGTGTTGGGGTGTGTGTGTGTTTGTGTGCGCGGTCTGTTTGCACCCCGCCACTCCTGGATGGGTTGTGCGGTGTGGGTGTGTGTGCTTCGGCTCGAATTTCGGCTGCTCCCCACCACTCCTGGCTGGGGTGTTGGGGAGGGTGTGTGTTTGTCTGCGCGCACCGCTTGTGCCCCGCCATTCCTGCCTGCGGTGTCCGGTTTGGGTGTGTGCTTGGCTTGCGCCCCGCCACTTCTGGCTGGGGTGTTGGGGTGTATGTGTGCTTGTGTGCGCGCTTTGCTTGTACCCTGCGACTCGTGGCTGGGCCGTGCGGTGTGGGTGTGTGTGTTTGGGCTCAGGTTGCGGCTGCGCCATGCCACGCCTGGCTAGGGTGTTGGGGTGTGTGTGTGTTTGTGTGCGCGCTCCGCTTGCTCCCCTGCCAGTACTGGCTGCGGCGTGCGATGTGGGTGTGTGTGCTGGGGGTCGGGTCTCGGCCGCGCCCCGCCACTCCTGGCTGGGGTGTTTGGGTGTGTGTGTGTTTGTGTGCGCGCTCCGATTTTACTCCGCCACTCCTGGCTGGGGTGTGCGGTATGGGTGTGTGTGCTTGGGCTCGGATTTCGGCTGCTCCCAGCCACTCCTGGCTCGGGTGTGAGGTGTGGGTGTGTGTTTCTTGGCTCGGGTCTCGGCTGCGCCCCGCCACTCCTGGCCCGGGTGTTGGTGTGTGTGTGTGTTTGCGTAGGCGCTCCGCTTGTACCCCACCACTCCTGGCTGGCGTGTGCTTTGTGGGTGTGTGTGCTTGGCCTCGGGCTTCGTCTGCTCCTGGCCACTCCTGGCTGGGGTGTGCGGTGTGCGTGTGTGTTTTTGGGCTCGGGTCTTGGCTGCGCCCCGCCACTCCTTGCTGGGGTGTTGGGGTGTGTGTGTGTTTTTATGGGCGCTCCGCTTGTACCCCACCACTCCGGGCTGCGGTGTGCGGTGTGGGTGTGTGTGCTCGGGCTCGGGTTTCGACTGCGCCCCGCCACTCCTGGCTGGGCTGCTTGTGTGTGTTGGGTGTCGCCTGGCACCTGTTACTGTGCCGTCGTTCGTTGCGGGTGGTGTGCGCAGCCCGGGTTTGCCGCCGTTGATGCTTCGTACCTGTCCTTGTGCCTTGGTTGTGGCCGGCGGCTTGCCCCTCTGGTGTGCCTCGTGGCCCTGGGTTGGTGCGCCGCGCCTCGTCTGGTCCGGTCGCTCTCGGTGTTGCGGTTGGCTGTCCTGACACCGTGGTGCCTTTCTCCACCCCGGGGGCTTGCGCCCCCGGATTTACTGGGGGGCTGCGCGGGGCACGCGGAGGTCGGCTGGGAACCGCGCTCTTTGTGCCTGGCTGTGGCCGCCGCCGAGGCGGCGGTGGTGGGCTCGCTCGGTGTTGTACCCGTTCAGGGCCCCGCGATGGGGTTGTCGCTGGCGGGTCCCTCAAGTGTCTGTCTTGGACTGCCTGCACTGCGGTGGTTTGCGTGTATGGACCCGGTCACTGACGCAGCTGGTTTGCCATACCGTCCGTCTGTCCACGGGGGCTTCGGCCGGTGCACCGAGGCTGTTTCGTGTGGACGCCGACACCGCCCTCTTCAGGTCGGAGGAGGCCATGCCCGGGTCTGGTGTGTGTGTGTGTGTGTGCGTGCCCCTCTTCGCCGGGTCGGGCGGGCCGGCCTCCCAGGCGCGTTTTGGTGCGCCTCACGCTTTCCTGTGGCCGTTATCAGTGCTCTCATGGTCTGCTTGGCCCCCTCCGGGCTGGGGTTGCCCTGCTTGTGTTTGTTCCTGTGTTTTTTTTCTTTCTTTTTTGCGCCTCCTTGTCTCTCGCGTTCCGTGTTTTCCGGCCCTCAGTGCCTTGGGCCTTCGCCTCTTGTGGTCCCCCCCCTGTCTTTTGTTTTCCTTTTCCTTCTTTCTCCCCCCCCCCCTGCGTGTTTTTTTTTCCTGCTTTTTTTTTGCTTGTTTGGGTTTTTTTTTTATCTTTTCTTTCTTCCTCCTTCCTTCCTTTTTTTTTGCCCTGCCGTGGTGTGCTGGTTGTGCGGTGCTGGGGTTGTGTGTCCTGGGCTGTTGGGCGTGTTGGGCGGAACCCTGGGAGTGCACCGGACATCCTGGTGTATCCCGTTCCCAAGGCATGCATGCACGTTCTTGGTACTAGGGTCCTTAGGCGCTTGGATGTCGCACGCTCCCAAAGCAGCGCAGGCCTTAGGATGCAGCCTTACCCCCGGTCTCCGGATGTCGTTTGGCCGGGTCACCTGCATGGCACGGGCTGCCTCAGTGGCCGGGCTGCCGGCACTGGGTTTCCTACTGTTGTGCGGCGTCTGTGTTTGGGTCTGGGTTACGATTGGGTGTGGGTTTTGTTAACCCCGCCAGTCCTGGTTGGGGTCTTGGGTGGGTGTTTTTGGGCACGGTTTGTGTTGTTGTCCCTCTTTTGCCGGCTGTTTGTGGTGTTCGTGGTTGGGCTCAGGTTTTGGCCTGCTTATGGGACGTGTGTGGTTGCGTGTGCGCTCCGCTTGCCCCCCGCCGTTTCCGGTTCTGGTGTGCGGTGTGGGCATGCGTGGTGGGCAGGGGTCTCGGCTGTGCACCGCCCTTCTTGGCTGGGTTGTCGGGGTGTGTTTTTTGCGCTCTTTTTTTTTCCTTTGTGGTGTCGGTTGCTGGGTGTCCCTGTCCCGGGCCTTGTGGCCCCTGTCCCCCCATCCCCTTTCTTTCGGTCTTGGCTGTTGGCTCTTTTCTTTTTTTCGTGCTGTGTGTCTGCATGTTTCGGTGTCCCTTCTCCCGCTGGGCCGCTGTTCCTGGCTTGGTTTTGCCGGTTTTGGCTGGGTGGTCCCCCTGTGCCTCTTTGGGGGTCCTGTCTGCGGTGCCTTCTGCGTGGGGGGTTTGGCCGCCTCTTGTGGTGTTGGCGGGTGGTTTGGTGGCTGTGGGCTGAAAAATAAGAGGAGAGTAAAATGGACAAAGAAAAATCCTAAATAGCTGAAAAAAAAAGCAAAATAGCATAAAAAAAGCCTAGGGCAAAAAGCGCCCGGGGAAACGCGTTAAAACGCGACGGAAAAAATTTTGAACTTAAATAGACAAATGAATAGCGCTGTAAGCGCCGTACTGTTAATACGAACATGACGCCGTGCTCCTCGTCGTCTGACAGGTCCTATACGCAAAGAAAACTGCGTCGAGCAACGCGGGAAACACAAAAAAGAAATTGTAACACGCCAGGCCCCTGCCGTCGCTGCCTCACGCCCTCTTTTAATCACCATGTACCTTCTCCTCCCGCCTGTGCCCCACCCTTGATGCTTCTGCCTTCTTTTCACTGCAGGTGGACCGTACATGGCGTCACGTCCAGGACACCGAAGCCACCAAGGCGATACCATCGACGACACCGCCACCATCGCGGGGTGACGTGTAAGGCACTGAAGCAGACATGGTCCTGCTGCCTGCAAGTGTGCTAGTGTGCGGGCGTTGGGTAGTGTATGATTTTATTCAATTTGAAAGAAAAATATTTATATTTTGCAGCGGTTTTTCAAGTAGCAGAAACCAAACAAACACAGGAAACAAACCAAAAAAAGGCAACAGGAAAGGACACCACAGCACCACACGGCAGCACGGCACCACGAGGCACAACACAGGGGAGCAGGGCACCAAGGGAGAGTAGGGCCGCACAGCGACACCGCACAGGGCAAAGAGGACAGGGAACGCACAACACAACACCCCAAGACACACACGGCACAGAGCACAGCGGCTAATAACACCACATAGCAGCACACCACAGAAAAACACACAGAGTGCGGGAAGACAAGACAAAACACAGCGCCGGAAGGCACAGGACCCCAGGACATGACACAGCGCGCGACAGCACCAAACAGAGCAAAAGAAAACACCACAGCGCACAAGAACACAACGCCAGACAGCACAACGCGCAGCAACACGGCGCCGCACAGCACCCAGGGACACACGACAGGACCCCACCGAAACACAACACCAGGAGTAGCCAGGACGCACCAGGAGACAAGAGAGGACAGCCAGGCCGAATAGCAAAGACGCAAACACAACAGGCAACAACACAAAACACCAGCCAGCGCCGCAGGGGCAAGGAAGCACTGCACAGAGAGCAACGACACAGACACACCACCACAGCACCGCACAAGCAGAGCGCAGAAACAGAACCAGCCCCAGCACCAAGGAAAGGCAAGGAAAAAGAAAAAACCAGCAGAGAACGCAGCAGCGCACGACAGCAAAGCACAAGAAAAACAGCACAAGAAGACCCAGCACAACACCGCGCCGAACAACACGGCGCAAGAACCCAACCCGACACAAGCCCGCCACACAACACCAGGCACAACATAAAACACACCACAGACCAAAGGATCAGAACACACAACAAAGCACAACACAGGGCACCACAACCAGCGGGGAGGAGGGGGGGGCACAACCAGCACACACCCCACAAGCAAAATATATAAAACCTGCGCAAAGCACTTTGGGGGGAGGGGCGGGGAACACCACAGAGCACCCACCAGAGGCAGCAAAGGGAAGAGCAACCCCGCCAGCACGGCGCCACCGGGCACGCGCAACACAACAGGCAACAGCACAAGAGGAGGAGGCACAGGCAGGGAGCACCGAACGACAGAACGAAGGCCCGCACCGTCCCCCGCCGAAGCACAAGGCCCACAACAACACACAAAGGAGGGGACGTGCGCAAGCACGGGGGCACACCCTCCTGGGGAGACAAGCACGTCACGCCGGCGGCGAACAGCCCTGCCGGTGTTGCCCGGGGCCGCTTTGTTGGGGGCCAACGGTCAGGTCTAGCGGGATGTAAGCCGCCTCCCCTCTTCACGCGCGGAGCCGCTTCCTGTTCGTCACAGGGGCGACGCCAGGGGGAACCATGGGGCGCCTCTCCACGACCGAGTGCACCTACCTACCGTCTCCTTTTATTTTTCATTATGGCGAAGCGCCAGCGCGCGCGACTATGCTGCACAACTCGGACGTCCTCAGCACACCAAGAGGCCAGAAGTACTGCACACAGACCACACGAGCTGTGCGCACAGGTGAACAAGCGCCAAGGGGCAAACTACACCTCACGGACAATGCACAAGGAGCGGGCAGCGGTGAACGAGCGCGAAGAGGCCAGGGACACAGAAAGCACTGGGTGCGCACATCGGCGGACAAGCAGCAAGAAGCCAAGGAAACCTCGCACAGAGCACACCAGGGGGGTGTGACCGTGAACAAATACTAAGGAGCCGAAGACACCGCACGCGGAAGACATGGGATGCACACACCGGTGAACAAGCGCCAAGAGGCCAAGGACTCTGCACACTCGACACACGATGCGTGCACAGCGGTGAAGGGGCACCAGGGGGCCAACGATATCGCACACAAAACACACGAGGCGCGGGCATCGGTCAATAAGCGCCAGGAGGCCACGGACACCGCACACAGAACACACTGGCAGCGCCTACAGGTGAGCAAGCGCTAAGGAGCCGTGGAAACCGCACACACAAGACACGAGCGCGTGCGCTCATGAAGAAGCGCAAAGGGGCTGCATACACCGCAGGCGCACCATACCGGGTGGGCACACCCGTGAAGAAGTGCCGAGGCAGGCCCCAGACACGCGGAAGGACCCTCCCGCCTGGCGACTGCACTCCCTCACCTGCGGGTACCACGCCATCCACAGGATCTTCCGCGGCGTGGGCCTTAGCCCACAGCTAGCATACCCTCTTCCCACCACTGACCAAGAGGTGCACTGAATGAGCATGCTCGTCTGCGAAATTCTTGCCACGACCGCGGAAGACGGCAAGCTTCTCCTCCAAACCGACCGGCCTACAACTGACCACACAAGCGCGCCGCTGCAAGCGGACACATACACCGACACAACACACCGCCCCGCGCAATCCCCGCCCCTGCCCCTCCCCCCCCACTACCCAGCCGGCGGCCCACACACGCCCGTCATCGCGCACACCCCCGGTCCCCGCGACACGGGCCTTCCCCAGCCGCACAAACAACCGCACACACCCGCCACGGACCCACTCGCCGGACACCCCTCACCACCCCCGACACCAGGCAACCCGCACACACCCACTGCAAGGAGCCCCAAGCCCAACGGCACGCCCACCCCGCCCACTGGCCAGCACACGCCCCCGCACACACCCCAGCAAACCCAGGCCCACCCCCGATGGCCCCCGAATGCAGTCCATGCGAACTGTTTCCCCCCGCAGACCCCAACCCACACAACCTCAAGCATTGCAGGACCCCGGCCCAGCCAAGGCCCGAAGACAAAGAACGCAGCCCTGCGCCTCCCTCCTTCACCGCTGCCCACCAGATCGGCCTGCCGGGCCGCCAGGTCACGGCCGGGCCCCCCCAGCCACCCACCCCCAACCAGCAGCCCCGAGGACATGCCCTCCATCCTCCACGCTGTGGCCGCAGCGGAAGCTGCCGCCCATAAACCCGCAATTGCCCGCATCACAGCGCAACCTGCGTCCCGGAAACCACCACTTCCTCCTCGTCCACATCCTCTTCGACCTCTCCCACCTCATCCTCCGACCCTCCCTTCCCGCCGACCTCATCCACAAAGCCACGGCCAAAGCCAAAGCTCCGGCCCAACGCCAGGCTACCGGGGCCCCCTCGACCGCCACACAGGCGTCCCAGGCACCCCGGCAGCACAGCGGGAACCCTCCCCACGCGCCACCGGCGCCCTCTCAGCTCCGGACCGAGGTCCTCCTCAACCTCAAACCGGAACCCAACCTGGAACCCGAGTCCAAACCCAAGCCGGAACCCAAACGATCACACCAGCAGCAACAACACCTCCACCAACACCACCCCACGCAGCCAGCAAAACCACAAAAGCAACGACAGCAGCCGAAGGGACACCGCCCTAACCCAAGCCCCAACACAAACCAGGACCCCCCAACCAACCAAAACCCGAGCCCCCGTCCCCCCAGCGGCTGCCGCCACCACAGAGGCGGCCACCCAACCGGACCGCGTCCAAAGCCTCGTAGAACTGTTGTACACTGCCCGCATGAAGAGGAGAAAGAGGAAGAGAGATGACATGGAATCACGGATAGGAGGAAGAATTTCGGTAATTGGACATGAGCAGTCTGCGTTTACTCATGCCGTGTTGTCCAGTGAAATGGGTCACACCGGCTCAGAGACAGCGGTATATAGCAAGTGAACATGTGCACAGGGCCTCGAGTAAGGACACCACACAACAGCATGCTGGCTAAGATTGGAGATATGGTGTGATTTTGATCACGAGGACGGGTTAGAATGTGAGCAAAATGCCAAACTCATGCAATTATGGATGGATTCCATACAAAGCAGACATATTGGGTGTCTGTGTATTCAGGCACGTCACACCCAGACAGACCATGGGGGTGAACCGCTTTGTCGGTTTTAAGGCCCAATGCGCGGCTATTACAACTGGCACATACGTACCCGTATCCACGGGAAAGCACAGAAAAAAGCTGCGGAAGCCAACGCTGAACGATCAAGCTACAACTGACAGTACAAGCTACAGCCCTACCCTGTGTATCGTTGCGCAAACGGTGTTGTTCAACTCTGAACATTGAATTCGATATGAAGCAGGGCGAAACCACGGAGTTAGGCGTCACATTAATGCCTTAATTACTCTGGATGGGTCCAGAGAGGTGTGTGTATTGACGCGGGTTGTTGTACCTTCACCTCAAAATTTCATTAATTACATCAGTGTTGCATACACTGCATTGTGATCAGACCACCCACCGGTGATTAAATCTATCGCCCCTGTGTCAATCAATTCCACTCCTCTATACCAGATACTGTCTACAAATCCACCATGCACTGAAGTTTTCGAGTTTTCTGGTGTTTCCAGAGCATAGCCATTCGCAATCAAAAGTTTGTAAGGAACTGAGTTCCACAGTTGCATCTGCTCATCACTCCACCCGCTCTGCCTCAGAAAAACTGCATTTTTTCCAAGCTGATCAGAATTGAAATCACCAAGTATTATGTCTGATCCTTGGTCTATCATTGTCTGTATGGTGTATGTCTTTATATTTGTGATAAGTTCAGTAGAATCATTTCGGTGCCGGCTTTCATCCGGCCCACCACCACATAAATGGGCGTAACCAATGTGCATTTGTTTACCAGTGTCTTTATGTCGGAGGGTTACAATCACGTTAATCCTGTGTGTGAAGCAAGGCGTAGCATCTTTTTCAGTATCAGTAAAGTTGCTATCCATCAATAACGGAGGCGAGTCTTGCCTCAGTAATACGGATATTGTGTCCCACTTCGAATTTGCAACATTGACAACCACTTCATATGGTGTCCAATTCAAACGCCTTTTCAGAAATGCTTCTGTAGGCGACTCCTGCAAAAAGATTGCATCTGCGTTGTTCGCGTTTTTTGTCAGATATTCAACTTTTTCGTTTTTCCTTTCTGTATATCCATGAACTTCCCAGGCAAAGTTTGCGCTGAGAACGGTAATGGCATCGGATATTGGGATGCGCTTCTGTAGCTTGCGGTGATGATGTTCGGCAAGCACTGGCGGCACAGTTCTGGGTACGCTGTCGTTCCGAGCCGACAGTCTGCTGCCTGTTCTCTTCTTGTATGGTTCGCGTTCCACAGCGGTGGATGTCTGTTTTCGTGCCACAGATGTTGGGGTCCCACGTGACATTTGGAAATGTTTCTCACAGGCATCCCCCATTTCTGCATCTGCAGTACGTAGTAGGTGACATTCTTTGCCATCCTGTTTCATTCGACTGAAATCATACATGTGTGCAGGGTGTGTTCGCTGTTTGCGAAATGTACTCGTGTATGATTTGTATCTGGTAGTATCTGCTCCCTCCTGTTTCCTTTTGTTGGCGAAGTGTTCCTGGCAATGCGATTGCCACTCCGGGTTGTTCCTCAGGAAGTCACAAGTTGCTCCGGTGTAACCATTCTCATCCCAACTAATCTGCGACATTTTTTCTACATTACATTACCTTTTTTTTTTCAAGTCAAAGAGCTCCGAGATGCACGGTACTACAGAGGACGGAAGCATGTCAATACGATTGCAAATGACCTGGTACATCACGGTACACTGTTATTGTGTAAAAAGGTCTATCACATAACGCGCACGGCAAATACAATCCGTGCAGAGTTGTAGCAGAGTGTAGGATGACGGAACAACAGAACAGAACGATCAACCGCCAGATCCATATTCTCACCTGTTCTACGCACCGTTGATGATGACAACATGTAATGATGAAAGTCATGTGACCATAATACAAGAGTAACACAGGAACACGCTGACCTTTCCATGGTATATGCAAAAGGAAAAAGGTCTACTGTTCAAGTGGTGCACCAGGCCACATGTTGATGATGATGTCACCCCGAGCCCCCCCCTGTACTGATTACGTTTGCTGGATTGTGTATATATGTCAAGCTTATTGATGTCTTGCGCACAGTTCAGAGAGGACATCATCGACACGGAGGATCAGAAAAACAAAAGAACCAACCAATGTGGGGCGTGGCAACGTCACCAAGATAGGCATCTACGAATTGTTTGTTCGCACTATCAAGCTCCTTGTACCGGACCAGTTTGAGAGAGGACAGGACCGGTATCGGTTCCAGATCAATCAGCTCAGATCCGCTGATACCGTCTTTATCTGTTGGTTCGTGTGTAAGCAATATCTGTGTATATTGGGATGAGGCAAGTTTATAAAGGGTTGTATCGATTGCCAATTGATTCCAATCTGCATTGTAAATTTTATTGTAATTATCCTTGCTAACGTCTCGTATGACAGGAATGTAGTTTTCCATGAGTAGTTGGTTGCTGTCTTCACAAGGTGACTGACCGATAAAGAACGTACTATTTTGCAGATGTTCAAAGTCATTCGTCCATCCAGCCAAATGGCACCGGTCCACAAATTCGTTCAAGAATGCAGACACAGTCTTTGCAATATCCGAATTGTCGGACACATCGAACTGTGACGGGGATGGAAGTTCGAAGCGCCCCATTGATCCTGAGCAAATTGCCTTTTTCAGATCGAACCCAAGTTTGATCAAAGCATGTAGCTTGTTGTTAGCGATCAATGGGTTCATGCATCGCAGAAACGCCCCACTGCCAACACATGGGTAATAGGATTGACCTTTGGGTACCAAAAAGCTGTCACTGTACCCGGCCATGGGAGCGTCGCTGCTATCCAAGGCTGTCTGGATAAATCTTGCTGATTTGTCCTTCTCGAAGCGAATGACTCAATTGTGATGAATTGTACAGTGATTTAATGGCTTCAAAGGATGAATACAGTATCCTGCTCGCGTTGGTCAAGGTGATTCCGAATCTTGATACGCCCCTTTCCCCAGTGATTCCATATGGCATCATATCATCATCGAAAACCCGAATGTTTGGATACATATTGCCTCCCTTTACAGATTTATCGCAAAAATACACCGTGAGAACCCTAAAGAGTCGTGCAAGTGTCATATCGTCAATTAATGTTCCCTCATACAATCTTTTCAGGTATTTTACGCCGTCAAGGCAAAAGCTGGAGCCTCTTTCATCTAGGAATGTGTACGTGGTTGGAAAAGGTCTACCAGCCCTCATCTGCACTTCCGGAGTCTCCTGCAATGACATTATCCATCTGTGCCGCTGTTGTGATAACTCAATCATCCTGCCCTTATATTCACCTGAGGCCTGTACCATAGCAGCGGACAATTCATTGATGTTCTGAAGGGCCTCCTCAATATTAATCATCTTCTTTATTTTCATATGTATATTCTCGATTTGGATGGACAGACACACACAACACACATTTCCTGTATACCGCCAATCACCATCAGTGGCCGTCAAACATGTCACATGTCATTTCACACATGCATTCGACATTGGGCATACACTGTGTCGTTGTGTGTTCTAAATTGTACTGTATACCCACACGTACAATATACAACGACCTTGAAAGACTACATTTGACAGAGGCATGCGTCCAAGCTATGTTTGGTGGGACACCTGCACGACAAAGCGCAAACATGGGTATGCCTACACAAGGACGCACATCGTTTTCACGTCGCCGACCTAGCCAGTTACCATATCGAAGTACACGCTGAAATGGTCATAATGGCGGTCGCGGTGCTGGCTGCATCCGAAGGCATCGGTTTGTCGATAAAGATATCCGAACTCGTTGTAACGTGGGACTACTGGTTTGACAGGTACATGCGCGATCTAGACAAGGGCGAACAGAATCTAGGCATGGAGCTTATCAGCATCACAAAAACCACCCAGAAGCGGGGATATTGGTATCTGTACCGAGGCGACATGCTGCGTAGCATCCGCCGGCGGCTGTGTGAATCAGAGACGACCCAGACACTGGTGGAACTAAAGGACACCAGTGACGGTGATGTGACGATCCGGTTGACAGAACGACCGCGGCACCCAAACTCTTCCTGTTCATTATTCGCATGAAGATGACACGGGAAGAGATTCGTTCTGTAATCCACGTACGTTATCTCTTCGGGATCCTAACCCTAACCCTAACCTGGTGCCTGAATTTGTCACGGTTGGCCTGTTCTGTGTGTGTTCACCAATCAGCCAGTGTAGGAGCACATCAGATGTATACCACATACCCGTCCACGGCTCAGGTTTAAGCCATATAAGTGTGCTCTAAGGCAACCCGTTCATTGTATGATGATTGTATTGTATGATGATGTGCGGCCCATCCCCCGCCAGGTGTCCAGTGAGGACAATGACATACATATGCCAGGCACAGAAAAGTGCCTCCTTGTTCTTTCTTTCATTCATTCATAATATTTCCATCCTGAAGGAAGTGGAAAGGCATCGCCACGCCTGGGGTGAACATCAGAACTGACAAGGTTCAGCTCTGCACGGGCGCATTGTCTTAGTCTTCCGGGTCCATACATGTAGACAACAGTTGCTATCGCTTGTTTAGTATCTTGCAGCAGTTTGTTATACCCTCAAACAAACACGCATCATGTTATCCATGATGCTGATGACGAGACACCAGGATGGTGCATTGTCAATAAGCAACAAGCACTAAATGTCTCATTCCAGTGTGCAAAAGTACAGCTGGCGCACCGGGCCTGATCTGGAACCATGCTATAATTTGAGCGATTTTGTTCCAGTATGGCATCATCAGTGAATGCACAATGCCAAGGGGGCACCGACGGTGGAACACCGTCACGCAGTGTGCCTGTCCGAAACCCTACTTGGAGGGGGAGTACTACTAGCAGAAAAACCAGGACCGTAAAATGTTTTTGCTCTTTGGCATAATTCCCATTTTTCCCCCCGTACCACCAATGGGTGAATGTGATGTAGCCCGCACAACCGGTACCCTGAATCCATCCGTTGGTTTAGATTCAGAAGCGGGATTCATTCAAAAAATTCATGATAGTGATGTAGATTGAGCAGCTCCGGCAGTGCGAGTTTGTCCAAGGTGAACGGATCAGGAGCAGGGGCAGGATCCTCCGGACGAATCACACCAGGACCACCACCACCACCACCACCGCGTGCCTGTGCCGAGGTCCCTACTTTCAGATATGGTCGTGCCCTAACGCCCTTACGCCCTAATGCCCTTACGGCCCAGCGCTTTTTACGGCCAGAACTGGTGGCTACAGCTGGTACAGCAGGTGGTACATCTGCGAACGAGTCAGCTGGGATGACCATATCCGCATCCTGATCCTGATACTGATCCTGATCCACCACCTCCTGCTTACCAACACCCAGATGAAATACACCAGCATCACCAGCACCGGCACCACCAGCAGCAGGACCACGACCAGCAGCAAAACCCTCATGTTGTTCTAATTTTTTGTAGGCTGCTCCTTGCTGCTGCCCAGGATCATCCTGGTCCCATTTCCATTGACATACCGTCCGTGGTGGCCCCTCGGGACACTCAACCTGCCACCATGTGCCATCAGGTGCCCGTTGTGGTGGGGTGTCTGGACCACAGTGTTGGGCCGGCATTGGCGGACGACTGGGGGTCACATAGGATGCGGGATAGGCTCCAAAATCCTTACAATGTATTGGTATATCGGCATGTTTTTGCCGGAAACACCTACTTGGTTGACCCTTCTTATTGATTTTGGTCAGGCTAGGGTTGGCCGCGACCGAGCTTACAGCTTGTGTATTGTACATTTCCAGCATCTTATCATAATCCGCTTGATTAGTTGAACTCTTCAACACCCTGTACACGTATTCTCTTCGCCCCACATTCTCATGGAGTAACCATAGATAGATTTCTCTCCGTTTCAGTGCATGTTCCATGTTTCGGACCATTAGAAGTTGTGCGTTATCAAACGAGACTTTACTGAGTGTTCCAATATCCAACAGGGATATTGAACTGACGTGCTCGAATGTTCCTTTCTTCTTTGATTTTGATTGCTCAAGATAAAATCCGTTTGTCGCATGTCGTACGTATCGTGCGGTGCCGTTGCTCCCTGTCACGGACATCGTGAGAGGAAACCGGATTACATACAACGCATTCTGAGTGAATTAATGCACCACGCTGCACAACGTTTTTGCCCTTGACATCGAGATATTTTTATGCCTTTTCTTTGTGTATACTGGAAGGCGCCAATGGTTACTGTTTTCGCCCTCTTGAGTCTGGTAAAATTTGGAGTGCGCCGGTCAAACATTCTCATGCACCAACTGGCACATCGTCTTTGCTCTTGAAATCAAGAAACAACTGCCACCGATTTGGCACAATATTTTGCGATGGGCTCCTGTGAAGGTCTGTGCTACTCCACCAGGGCTTGATTGAGTACCTGAGGGCTTGATTGAGGTTGATTGAGGTCCATATCTGATAGTGAGTATTGTCTGTCGAGGGTGATCGAGGCTGATTGGGGTCCATTGGGTATCTGGTTTTGATCGAGGTTGATCAAGGTCGATCGTCTTGATCGAGGTTGATCGAGCATCACTGCTCTCCATCCATCTCCCAACTCCCTCTGCATCCTACGTTCTACGTTCTCTCCCAACCCGATTCTACTTATCTCTCCAAGCCCTCTCTTCCTCCCTACCTTCTGGCTTCCTTTTCTGACCATAGAACCGCTGCCTACATCGTCAGCATCGCTCATATGGTCGTCATCCAGCACCTCCTGCTTATGAGCACCCAGATGAATTACACCACCAGCTCGACCACAACCACAACCACAACCAGCAGCAGAACCACGACCAGCAGCAGGACCACGACCAGCAGCAGGACCAGCAGAGAAGCGGAACGAAGCATGTTGTTGTAATTTTTTGTAGGCTGCTCCTTGCTGCTGCCCAGGATCATCCTGGTCCACTTTCCATTGACATACCGTCTGTGGTGGCCCCTCAGGACACTCAAACTGCCACCATGTGCCATCGGGCGCCTGTTGTGGTGGGGTGTCTGGAGCACAGTGTCGGGCCGGCATTGGCGGACGACTGGGGGTCACATAGGATGCGGGATAGGCTGCAAAATCCCGACTATCTATTGGTATATCGGCATATTTTTGCCCAATACGCCTACTTGGTTGACCCTTCTTATTTATTCTGGTTAGGTTAGTGTTCGTTTCGGCTGAGATTGCAGCTTGTGCATTGTACATTCTCAGCATCTCATCATAATCTGGTGCTGTAGTTGAACTCTTCAACACCCTGTACGAGCATCCTCCCTTCATCTCATACTTATGTAGTAACCATAGAGAGATTCTTCTCTGTTTCAGTGCATGAATGATGTCTTTGATCATTAGGAGTTCTGCGTTATCAAACGAGACTTTACTGAGTTATCCAATATCCAACAGGGATATTGAACTGACGTGCTCGAATGTTTCATTCTTATTTGGTTTCTCCTTAAGATAAAATCCGTTTGTCGCATGTCGTACGTATCGTGCGGTGCCGTTGCTCCCTGTCACAGACATCGTGAGAGGGAACATGATCACTCTCGCCCCCTCTGCCGCCCTCTGAGTGATTTCATGCACCACGCTGCAAAACTTTTTTGCTCTTGACATTATATTTTTATGCCCTTTTTTTTATGTACAAATACAAAATTTCAATTCTGCAACATCATATTGTGCAAAACTGTCCATGCTCGCAGGGAGGCCTGTGGCACACGGGCGTTCCCCATTGCAGTGTTTCGTGGTCTGGCTAGTTGTACAGCAGGCTTGTCAAGATCTTCGCGGCACAGTAGGCGTGGCACAACAGCTTCAACATCCCACGCACCACTCTCGACCAGCTCAGGGACATTGGGTAGCTCAGGGTTGCTCCAACCGAGGGGAAACCCATCAGCCACTCCAGCCACTCGGGGTTCAACATGTATCCACATCTCTGCTGGTGCAGACTGGTGGAGTGTGCATAACGAGCCTGCGTACCCAAATCACTATACACGCGACATGTGGCAGACGTGAGCAGATGACGCCCTGCTGCATAAAAGGAGCTGCCACGTGGCGTTGCCCATCTTCGCAACCTCCTTCCGAGAGGCAGGTGAACAAGCACCAGGGACAGCCGAACCGAAGGAGGACACCATGGTTTGGACTGCAGGATGCCATCTACCATCATTCCGGACCTGTGCAGTGATTGCAGTTTTGGGTCAATCCGAATACCTTCTGCTGCCGGCAAATGGCAGAGTGCAAACCAGCGCAGTCGCTGGTGAGGTGCACCACAATGATATGCACCGACCGTTGTCCAGGCTATATCATAGCCTGCTGAATGCAGCAATGCAAGTACAACTTCCCAGTGTTCCCGGCGTTGCAATAATCCCTCAACATTTTCCAAAAACAGATGTGGAACACGCATTCTGACTGCAACGTCAATAATACAATGAAACAGGCTTGACGGTGTACCACTGGCACTGAATCCTGCACGCTGGCCAATACTGCTGAATGAATGACACGGGAATCCTGCAACAATATAGTCTACATTGGCTAAATGTGGAACATATCGCACATCGTCACATGTAGCTGTGTCTACCAGGTTGTTGTTTGCCATTCTCGGACGCAGTACATTTCGGGCACATGTGCATTTCTCGACATACAGTACAGGGTTCACTGGTAGAAGGACAGCCAGCCCGCCAATGCCTGTGAACATATCTATGCACGTGGGCAGCATCTTTTACAAACAATCAAGTAGTCTAATTCTAATAACCACCGAATTAGAATTGGAACATCTCATCGCCAGGTGAGTCTGCACGGACTTACTTACAAGGAGGTAGGACCTGCTCACACTTATTCACATACCACCGTCCATCTTCTCCTTGCTTACAACTATCGGGTCCTTCTGCTGGACAAGTTATGGCCAGCATGTTCGGAGCGGCCCGCCCAAAATATGGTGCCACTTCATATCTCCTCCACATAGTTGGGTCGCAAGCCCATTCATTGTCACGCCCTATGTCCTTTGGACCCTTCCCAACTGGGTACCGTGCGTACATGTGTCCATTTTGTCGCTTTTCCAAACCTAACATAGGTTCGGGCCATGGCCATTCCAGCCCCATGTGTCCATCAGGCACCATATGTGGCCCATTAGGCCTCAGATTTTGTACTGTCATATCCGTGTTTGGGGGAAGACACGCCATGATATTAGGTTTTATTTAATTACATATATACACGAAATTTTGAAGTTCGCACATATGTATGACGATTACGGAATTGAATGCCATTAAAGCCATGATACGCAGCACACCTTTCTGTCGGGGCAATAGCGGAGCTGCAGCAATGCCTGTATCCCAACCTCAAATACGCCCAAGAGAACTTGTGTTCGTGTGTTGAGTCTGGTCCTGACAATGGCTGCTGCCTTTCGGTGCCAGAAATGAAATGCCCGTGCCGTCCTCGCACACCATGTGATATTTCTCGTCAATATCCGTACCTGGAAGATTGTTCCAAAATACATTGCCCCCGATGTTGTATGCCTCCATATGGCACCCAGCCGGGTTCTGCATGTCCGTAACGCGACGTAAGGTGCCCGAGCCCCTGGCGAATGAAATTAGCGCTGCGTAGACAGGAACTCCCCCCCACAGGTGAAAGATTGTTCCCCGCAGCAGCAGGCCAGCCTTTTGTCGAATATGGCAGCACTGGGTCTACCGCGGTACCAGATGACGTCAACTCACATACTTTTTTACAATTCTATCCCGCAGTATTGCACAGCAGGTAACAACGGTTCGGATCCACGTTTTTGTTGGTGTTAGGGTTAGGGTTGCGATTGGGATTGAGGTTAGGTGATCAATCGCAATTTTTATTCTGCATGTTACTGGTTCGTTGTGAGGACTAATAATCTCTGCCTTGACAACACGGCAATGGGGATTCTTCCATTGTGATATTGGTTGCACATCTCAGGAATACATACATATCTCGCAGGGTATCTCTTGTATATGTGTATTTCTTGGATATCAGACTCTCATCAGCATCATTGTCATTCATTTGACTGATTTCAAATACATGTTGCATACCAACTTGCAGATCCAAGCAAGACCGTGGACCGTGGACACGGTAGGGTTCCCGAGGTTTCCCACAATACCAAAGCCACCATATTCCTAATCTTTTTATTTGGGCGACCGCGTGCATACAAATGGAAAGGGAAAACGTGGTCCCACCAGGGTGGCTGGCAATTCAAAGGCATATCAAACCGTCCATTTGCGGAGTACACAGACAACCTGAACAAAGGTTGTATGCCTCAACCTTTAGCATTACCTTATGTTTTGTACGGAGAAGAAAATCGTCCCCAAATTCAGAGGCACAACAGAAGACGAGAAAACGAGAAGAGAACGGCTGGAATACAAAAAAAAGAGTTTATTGACGATGACGAAATCAGAATGGCACAAAGCTGGGTTAGATACACGCAGGAAGCTCATGGCAAATGTTCCGAAGCGTGATCATGACACAGTTGGTTTAGGTATCTGTGAGCTCGCCTTTTTGGCCGTTTGGATGACTACAGAAAGCCCCTCAATTTTGTTAATTTTGATGATGGCATGGGGGTGGGTGTATTTGATACGGACACCGATGGGATGTGTAAGATGCTCTCTGCAGAGTTTCAAGAAGTTTGTCAAGATTCATGTTTATTGTGGTCGCGTACCACAATCGCTGTATTCATCTTCTGTGACAACCATATTCCTAATCCTTTTATTTATGCGACTGTCAGCATGTTGTAATGGGCACATGCATGCACAGGGCAGGTGCACACACGCACAGCAGGCACAGCGCGCGCACACAGCAGTAGCACTCGCAGATGGTGTATTGTTTGTCTGCTTGATTGATTGTTATCAATGCAATCGAGATTAGGACTGCCCGTTGGTGTTATTGGACAACCCACGCATGTACTTACATCGTCCATGCAGACAATCATGTGATCGGATTTATTTGTCGTTTGGACAAGCCTAAAAATCGTCTTCATGGTCCTGTGTATGCCTGCTGCAACGTGTGCTCCATATCTGGTGATATTGTCGACAAAACCTTTTCTGCAGCACGGGATTTTGGGCGTAGGGCTAACAAAACGACAAATTTCTGATCGCAGCGCCAGTGGAGTGCATTTTGCAGCCTGAGGTACTTGAGGCGCTTGGTGGGCTTCCGAGTGTCTGGCAAGATGGGCGAATCCGCAGCTCTGACATCGCCACTGTTGTTGGTTAAAAAGCTGACTCCGTACGCTACACTGCCTTGCTGTTCTGATCCTGATGACGCCGGTTGTATGCTCTACAGTGCCTACGACCTTGTGGTGCCTTCCCGTGGTAAGTGCATTGTTAGAACTGACATTGCCATCGCTGTCCCTGAAGGAACATATGCTCGCATCGCGTCGCGCTCTGGGCTTGCTTGGAGGCACCATCTACAGGTGGGGAACTCAGTCACTGGTCCTGGCTATCGTGGCAATGTAGCAGTGGTGTTGTTTAACCATGCAACCGAAGACTTCAAAATCTCTCGTGGTGATCAAGTGGCGCAGCTCGTTCTGGAACGCTTCGTCATTCCTAAGGTTGTGCAGGTCCTTGGTCTGCCTGAGCGCCCTGTCTACAGCCCTCATGGACGCGACTGCGTCGCTCCCAGCACTCATCCCAGTTCAGCGGCCCCCCTGTCAACGCCGTCATCCACGACGCCGCTGTCAGCGCTGTCATCCACGGCGCCGTCGTCAGAGCCGTCGACGAGTTCTACGGCGCCACCGTCGGCGCCGTCGCCCAGCTTTACGGCACCATCATCGTCGGCTGCGGTGCCTACGTCTCCTATTTTGGCGCCGCAGACGGTTACACGGCCATCCAGGGCTCAACGAAAGGCGCGACAGCGCCTTCGAAAAAGGGGGGCCCTCTGATCCCACACAAGGTTTCAGTTTTTTTTTTAATTGGGCCCTGTGTTGCTTGATTGGTATCAAGGGTGTGCTTCGCCACCCATTTCTTATTCAACTTGCGCAACAATGTCCACACTGTTTGCACCGCGCTCCTGCACTGCACGCCATCATCAGGTTATAATCTTTTGCTAGCCAGTTTGGCAGACACACTCTTCCCTGGGTGACTCAGATGGGTTTTGGGGAATGGGGCTTTGTTCAGCCCACATCACACTTGTTTCTTTTTCCCGACCCCCCTCTGCAGCAGCACATAGTTCCTAGTGCTAGTGGTTAGAGTTTTTCTAGCTTAGTTTCCCCGGTCCTCCCCCTGTAGGGCAGGGCAGGTGAGGGGAGGCGCTAAGGGCGCCGGTACTGTAATAGAGGTAGCCATTCCAGTAGGTGCAGGCCTGAGTGCTAGCATGTGTGTGCTGCTGTGTAGGCAGTCACTGCAGTGGGGGTGAGCCACGTGAGAGGGCTTTCTTTGGGAATGGGGTTTTTTCTTCAGCCCACGGCGCACATGCGTTTTCCCCCAACCCCACACTAACAGGTAGGTACAATACACTTCGCACCCCCCACACGTACACCTAGTGTTAGTGGGTATGATGTCAATACCTTAGTGCCCCCAGTCCTTTCCCCAGGTGTAGGGAATGAGGGGGAGCCCTGTGTTCAGGGCTGATACCATTATCAGAGGTGCACACGTCAGTGTGACACCCAGGGGTGGGTCGGAATGCTAATACACCACCCCCCCCCCCGCCTGACTGTGCACGCACGCCCGGCGCACACCGTTCCTGATCCTGGATGCCTTACCATTTTTTCAAACAAATCCGTTTAATTTTTTACATTTCCAGTTTGGGAGAGGTTGAGCCGTGTGTTTGGGTTGAGGGTAGAGGCGACGTGCCCCCCCACAGAGGGAAAAACCCCAGGGGACCTAAGGCCAGGTGAACGTGTGGGTGCCCCCCCTCATGGGGCGATAGGGAGCCCGGGGGTATAGGGTAGTCCAGGCGGAAGAACCACACACAGGCATGCACACACATGCTGGGTATAGGGAAACCGTGGGTGCCCCCCCCCTGGTTGACTGGACTCAACGCGTGCCACAGGGGTAGAGGGTACACCAGGGGAGACCCCCCCACTATAACTCAGTGGATGGAGGTGAATATTTCACTGCACGCTTTGTGCCCATTATTTGTTCTTTTTGTCAATCCCTCCATGGGTATGTCGGGTTTTGCGAGGGGGGTGTAATGGGCACATGCATGCACAGGGCAGGTGCACACACGCACAGCAGGCACAGCGCGCGCACACAGCAGTAGCACTCGCAGATGGTGTATTGTTTGTCTGCTTGATTGATTGTTATCAATGCAATCGAGATTAGGACTGCCCGTTGGTGTTATTGGACAACCCACACATGTACTTACATCGTCCATGCAGACAATCATGTGATCGGATTTATTTGTCGTTTGGACAAGCCTAACAATCGTCTTCATGGTCCTGTGTATGCCTGCTGCAACGTGTGCTCCATATCTGGTGATATTGTCGACAAAACCTTTTCTGCAGCACGGGATTTTGGGCGTAGGGCTAACACATGTCAGTTAGTAGTTTGGTTGCTTCATCCTCGTACATGGTTTCTGGTGCTTCCGTTTTATTGATAGATAAACTAAACTGCGACACCCACATGCCATTCCCGTACGACAGAAATGGGTGACGCTCAGTGGTCGCTGTGGTGTCTCGGTCGTTTTTGTGTGGCGGCGTCTTCATCGTCACCCGATTGCTTTCGGGGGACGCCCGTGGGGCCCGCAGGTGTAAAAATCAGCGACACCATGGACTGGCCAAACGTCACGATGTTCACTCCCGTTGAATGCCTGTGAATGCCCATGCTATTCAGTAATGCGTGCACGCAGAAGTTTTCGGTGACGCGGCGCGCGCACGTTATGTTCAGGAACCCACCACAGTTCTTCAGGAACATCGGTCTGCGATGTCCATCCTGGAGGTACTGGTCGATGTCGTCTGTCTCGTAGATCACGTTTCTGTTCTCCTTGTATCAGATACTCCACGCAACTGTTCCTGATTTCTCTATGCTAAAACACCCGTTTGTGTCGAATAGCTCCGCCTGGATGTACCCGATCTGCTGGTGCAGTCTGCGGGCGATCAAGACCCCTCTGGTGCCACCGTTGTCGGTCCTGTTGACGTAGTAGAGCAGCTACAACACCGTCGCGGTGTTCCTCATCTTGTTGTTTTCTCTATTGGTCGTAGATCGCCATACTGATGGGGCCGCTCCGAGAATATTATGTGTGTGGTACCCACCAGCAGTCCTGAAGTTTTGAGATATTTAGGGAATAAACTGATCGGAGGGAAATTCCAATTACTCAGAGGGGAACGTGCCACACACGGGCAACGGCTGGCTGGCTGGCTGTATCGTGTTGTGTGCGTGTGTCACACGGCCTACTGCATTGCAGACAGGAATGACACGTGGCAATGGAATCGATTCGCTTATACTCCATATATCTGGCATATGGATGCATCACGTTTGGCCAGTCCATGGTGTCCCTGATTTTTACACCTGCGGGCCCCACGGGCGTCTCCCGAAGGCGATTGGGTGACGATGAAGACGCCGCCACACAAAAATGACCGAGACACCAGGGCAACCACTGAGCGTCACCCTTTTCTGTCGTACGGGAATGGCATGTGGGTGTCGCAGTTTAGTTTATCTATCAATAAAACGGAAGCACCAGAAACCATGTGCGAGGATGAAGCAACCAAACTACTAACTGACATGCTGACAGTTGCATAAATAAAAGGATTAGGAATATGGTCGTCACAGAAGATGAATACAGCTATGTACGATTGTGGTACGCGACCACAATAAAGGTGATAACCGACTACTTCAGCAGGATAGACAGCACCGCACAGCACAGCACCAGGTTTCTCATTTCATTTCTGCGCGTTTTAATTTTTTTACATAATTGCATTGTTGCCATTCAAGTATGTCTTGTACCAAGTCTTTGGAGACACCCCCCTGAATTTGCAATGCATAGGCTGCTGCCCCTGCATTGGGGGACGGAAGATTCCAATTGATAACACAAAATATCTTGGTTAGGTCACGATCCTTTATCCTGAATGTTTGTCTGCCATACGTCCAATCCTCGTGGTCATCATGATCATCGGTGAACAATTTGTGCATTGCAGGCATCACGTATTTGCGCAATTCGTACTCAATATGCTCAATACGCTCAATACCCCGATATTTGTATGTATTATTCAGATATATAGTGAGGTCAAATTCAACTGGCTGTTGCTCGTTGTAGTGTGTGTACATAATGTTGTACAGTACCGGCATAATAATGTGATTCTCCTGGTGCTCCTGGTTATCAAGGCGCCCATGGTCGACAAGATCTATTACGCCCCACTGGTTTCTGAATTGAATTGCAATGCCATCAACACCATCATATTTTTCTGCTATCCTAAATAATCGTTTAAAGAAATCCCTTGCACGATCCCTTGCACATGTCCTCCGACCGGGAGGGGGGCCGGAAATATATTCAGGTGCACGTGCATCCCTTGCACGTGTGATGGGTTGAATGGGTTGGCTCACTCCAATGTCATGAGGCCATCCACCTGCAGGGGGGCCGTAACTATATTCAGGTGCACGTGCATCCCTTGCACGTGTGATGGGTTGAATGGGTTGGCTCACTCCAATGTCATCAGGCCATCCACCTGGAGGGGGGCCGTAACTATATTCAGGTGCACGTGCATCCCTTGCACGTGTGATGGGTTGAATGGGTTGGCTCACTCCAATGTCATCAAGCCATCCACCTGGAGGGGGGCCGTAACTATATTCAGGTGCAGGTGTGTGGTATGGGTGCAAGGAGTCTGTTGTCTCTGCAGTTGCACTGTTTTCTACTCTAATCGCGTATCATATCGGGTTGAGATTTGGTCATTGTCAAAACAACAACACCAGCTTGTGCCACTCAGAGAAATAGAGAGAGGTAGAGAAAGTAGTAGTAGAAGTAGAGAAGTCATGCCCAAATTGCCTCAGTCTTTCCAGTCCAAGTTGACATATATGAAATGCATATATGAAATAAAATGCAACCATACAAGCGCTGTGAGATCTCCTTTACGGAGGGCGTGGAGTGGCCAATATGTGCTGGCCCCATTGAGCGTGACAATGCAGCCTGCACACCTTGTGGTCACGTTTACCACTTCCCGTCCCTGCAACAGTGGCCTTTGCGCTCTGGTACATGTGCACTTTGTTGTAGTCCGATTTAGCCCTTTTCTAAGGACGTTTGGGCGATGCATCCGGCATGGCTAGCACCCTGGGAGCACGGCGTCCCATGCACAGACTACGGACCCCCAGACGGGACTGGCAACCTACTTGAACGATGTACAGCCGCGTACGAGCGTTTCGATGCAGCCTGGCCGCCGAAGCATGCAGCCTGGGCTGCTCTGTTCTATACTGGTGAGAACTGTGAGAACTGTGAGGTGAACGTGGATACATATGCGTCGGAGAGTGTTCGGATCGGCAGGCCGGCGGAGGAGGACGGCGAGGATGATGAGCAATCGGCGGAGGGGGACGGTGAGGATGATGAGCAGCTGGCGGAGGAGGACGTGGAGCTAGGTCTCTTCAATGTCTTAGGGTACCAATACCAATCTAGGGTAGCAATAACCCTAACCAATCCTAGGCTTCATTATGGGGTACCCATACCCCGGCCAGGTACGGCCTGGGTGGCCCCCTGTCGCTTCTCTCACGTTTTCAACCGCAACTTAACCCTCCTGATGAATGATGACAGTAGACCTCATCGTCAATACATCATCAGACAATCGCTCACGTTTAGACGTGTGGACACGCATGACTGGATTTTGAACCACGGGCCACCCCCGTCTGAAGCATTTCATACAGGTATGGTATATCAACCTGGAGCGGAGGAACGTACAATCAACACTGCTGTGTTACGCATGCACATGCAGCCGCATATGCTGGAATCGCTGCTGGCTGAGCCGTATTTTCAACATTCAACATTCCGTAATTCCAACATTCAACACAGAGAGGCCCGGCTGCTGCACTTAATTGGTGCATCGAGTGAAAGAAGTCTCACAATCACAATCCGTCACTATCCAGAGTACCTTTTACGGCATAACTTGCCGGATTGAGTCTATCTGAACACGGATCGACTGCAAGCGAAACGAACCGCACGTAGGATAGACCATCACTCAGGCTCTGCCTGTCTTCAGGGCCTGATGTCCTTGCGGCTGCCCAGGAAGATGTGGCTGTGCTCCTTGCTGCTGCCTGGAATGATGCGAGAGGGTCCTTCTTGCTGCCCCGGATGATGTGGGGGGTTTGCCTGTGTACAGCGCGCCTGATGTCCTTGCCGCTGCCCAGTGTGTCGGCAGGGGCTGGGCGTGGGGGTATGGGTGGCATGGCATGGCTTATCAGCCGCAAAGCATGTGGTTGTCTTGTGCGTGTTGTTGTACTCTTAGGTGGCAAGGAGAAAGAAGAGGAAATAAACGAATTTATACCTCTGAAAATGGAGTCGGGCAAAAGAAGAAGACGCCTAACAAACGACACTGGCCGTGTGCACGCAAATCAGGGTATACAGAGCGACACGCATAGCCTGATTATCAGATGTGGCGAACGTGGCGGTCTGCGGTTATCTAGGAATGGCACGTCTTTCGCGTCACAGCAGATACGGAGTGACATGGGTGTGGTGAGTCCAATGCGGCTTGGGGAACCGGATACCGAGTACCTGCTGGACGCAGTTGCCACGCGTCTGAATGTCATACAGTATCGCCGATCAGATACGGACCCCATGCGATATGCAGTGAGCGCGAATGAGGAACTCAGGTACATTGTACCGGGCATGGTTGAAGGCGATGGCATCGTCTATGACGAGCTCATTCCTCTGTTGACACTATTGGCAAAACGACAACAGACCATCAACCGATCACTGGCAAACTTCACAACGGGTGAGACGCCATTATTTGAGGGTCGCGCAGTCGTTGACCGATTACAGATAGAGGGCAGCAGTTTGGTACAGGCACTCGCTGGTAGCCGGTTTGGTGTGACGGTGGATCACACACCCCCATGCGCTGCAATGCACACCCAGCTCGCGATTGCAGTGGACATATACCAGGCACATGACGGGCGAGTGTTCCTTGCAGTCGACACCGGTGATACCAAGACACAGGGTAATATCCGCTACTCTATAATGGTGCAGCAGGGTGCAGCCCCGGAGCTGGTGGGGCTGTACAGTGGTGCGGGTTTTACCGGGGAAACTTTGAACCACCTTCACCCGGGTGGTACAGGTACCTGGACCTTAACCTGGTCGTCGGTTCCGTGTACGTGCCTTTTGGTTGGAGTGTGTCCCTGTACACGACGGGCAATTCAGATCCGTCTCGGCGGGTGTCACTGCCCTTATCCTCGAGTGTCAGCAACATGGGCGCACTGACAACCAACACCGTTAGACTTGTGGGGGAAGTCCGGTCCGCCATGGTGGGCACCGGCACCGACTCCGCCCTGGTCCCACAATTCGCACCCCTCTCACTACGGCAATTTTCAATTGACACCAACGGTTTGGTACCCATCCACTGGTTTGACGCGTCCATTACCGGCAGCATGCACCTAGAAGGCGTGTATACCACGGACGTCGCCCCTGTTGACCCGGTCAATCTATGGACGTATGCAGGCGGGCCATCGTCCACCTGTCCAGCGGTGGCAGGCGCGATGAAACCCACGTACCAACCCAACGGATACGGGTTACCGGCCGTGTTGTTTACGGATGATGCGGAACGGCTATCGGTCGACCTACGTGGCAACAATACTCCCCGCATGGTCAACACCACCGTATTCTTGGTAATCGATATATCAAACCTAGTCAACAACGGTGTCGTTCTCCAATCAGTTGGTTCAACTCAGACGACGACGGCAAGTTAAATTCAGCTTGAGGTGAAATGGGACCAAACGCTGCACTTGTACAAGTAATCGTACCGGGACCATATTGACAACCCCACAGCAGGCGACGCGATCACGACCACCACAACCTACGCTGTACCATACCATACCATAATGGTCATTGCGTTTCGCATTATGGAGCAGACGGGAAGTCTAACACTCTCTCTCTATCTTAGCCAGCTCACGTTGCATGGTCAAAATCACACCTAATGCACCCAATTTGGACCATGCAAAAAAAACGTTTTTTACAGGCTCTGTTTTTTGAAAACAGAATATTAGTCCAAGGAAAGTATTCTTCTTACCATTTGTGCCATTTTGTGCCTTTTTTCAGACAACCGAAACCAAAAAAAATCGACAAAAAATAAATAAATCTTATGACATCAGTGGAAAATGATGTGCTTTTAGCGGAAATTGGCCAAAAATACATTTTGCGTTCCCCTTGTTTTTTGGATGAACATGGTCTGCAGAAAACATGATTGCAACATCATTTTCTGTTCTGCATGTTTATTGCATACCTGGAAAAATGATTTATTGATCGAACTCTATGCGCGAGGCCTCGCGCAATCAAGAACAAGGATCATTAAAACAGAAGCATGGCGGATTAAATATCAATGCAAAGCATATGCAACAGGTGGTTCAAGGGCTGCCCCATGCGCGAGGCCTCGCGCATAACTTACTAAACCAAAAACCTCACCCGATTCATTTTCCTTTGGAAAGACGGCTTCAGGGTCGAGTGGTCTTACTACCCACCCCACGGTTTGATTTTTGATTTGCACTGCCTGAAAAAAGAGGTATAAGTTGTGATTTTCAAGTTCTGGGACTGCATTGCAGTCCTCATTGCGCAAGGCCTCGCGCAAAAAAAGGCCGAGAAAATTTATTCTTTGTACCATTGTGATGGGTTCTCATCTGATAGCGCCTGTGCACAACCTTCACTGAAGCGACGAGCACATAAATTGTCGTTGAGTCATTGAAATTTACCAGAAGCTTGCCCCCCCTGGAGGCGGAATTCTCTTTTTGGGCTTGGTCAGCCCCTGCGCTTGGCAAACTGCTTCCCCGAGGGCACCTTCTTTCTCCACGTATCGAACATCATCTTGATAATTTGTGTCGTTTGCACTACATTGCATTTTACTCTCCAAAAAATCAGTTTTTTTGGCCGAAACAAACGCTCAAAAAAGTGCCACGCATGACAAATTCATATTTTCTTTGCACATTTTACTTTCATCTATAGTCAACAACGGAAGGATCAAGGTTTTCCTCAGCCAAAGCTACAAGAGGGGTCCCTGTCCAGCTCAGCATCATCTGTTGAGTGGACATGCTTCATGTGTTACCAGTGATACTCTTTTTTTTGCTTGACACTCCCCATAGCTTGTGGCAGGTGTGCATCATGAGCAATGCTGAAGAATGCACCCTGTGCAACACCTCCATCGTATGTGCTCCTTTTGTTAGGAATGCAACAACATTAGAAATGATTTCTTGAGCCATCAATTAGATTTGCAAGGCTTGTTTAGAGCGCTGAATGTCCGCCCGCGTAAACATATTGTACAATGTGATCAAGTCAAGGGTGCCTCTAATGTCACTCCAGTGTAGGCGCCTGCTTGATTCCTCGAATTCTACCATCATTACCAGACTTTGGAGGGGCAATGGACTGCTCCTTGCGCAGGGCCTTGCGCAAGGAACAGTCCATTGCCCCCAAAAAAGCATTTTTTGGACCCATGAGGACCAAAAAAAGCCCAAAATTCCTTACATACGAGTTCTTTCCGTGTTTCAGAAACGGCTTGATTTTTTCCAAGCCAAGGAATGGTTCTTTTGATGTTTTTTGAGGCCCTGTATTTTGGGCACTTTCTGTCGTTTTATACCATGCAACTTGAGCCGCCTAAGTCTATTACCACGATACATCTGGGCCAGCAGTATACACTGACACATTTCCGGACATTGCGCAGAGTGCACAGGAGTGGATAACCCACTTAGTGATCGGTGCCGCGGGTGTGGGCCTCCACGAGCTACAGGTCCACCCCAGTTCCATGCAAACGAACGACATAGCGATGACAATGACGCACCTGCAGACCTAATGAACAACACCTGAAATGTTTATTCCAAATAGAGACCTTATGTGGGCGTGGTATGACTTTGCCGATCAAACACTGATGTCGTCTGATCATTCCGGGGTCAGCATGGGTGTAAATCACAACGACAACGTTCAGTATGTCAAAGACAAGTCGGGGAACAACGGGGACATGTCGAACGACATTGCACACGCATCCTACGTGGACGGGGGACACCGCATGGCCATCAACAAAAAAGGCCTCCTCCGGTTACAGGTTGGAACTTCTGTAACCGAATCGTTGCAGTACCAACTGACAAAGAACCCACCTATGCAGATGTCTTGCCTCCTGGTGTTTCGCACCCAGACCCGCGGTTTGTCCTACTCTGTACACCCATCCACGACGAATGCCAGCAGTCATCTGTCAAACGGGATTAGAAGAACGCGGGACTTGTTTGGCCGCAACCTCCCTGCAGAAAGCGAGGTGACAGAGCTCTATGACGAACCACTGAATGGAAACCTGGCAGTGTCATACGCGTCGTACGACCAAGACGCACAGGGAAATACAATCGTGACAACCAATCACATGAATACACTGGAAACTATTGCGGTACAGACGACGGGTAATATAGACTGGTTCCGACCGGGTGACTATCTACGGTGCGGGATTCAAAGGACACATGACACACCCACTGAATGGTGTCTTGCAGAGGTCATCTATTGGTCAACCGCGCTCGACCAGGCGTCGATCCGGCAACTGGGTGTATATCTGACCCAAAAATGGGGCTGGTCGGATATCCACAAATTTGTGCAACGGCCCACCATCACGCCCCTCTTGCTCCATCTAGTCGCCTCGGACAAAACCAGCCTGTACAAGGACAAAGCAGGCACCGAGGAAGTTGCCACGGAAGGTGACCCTATCCGGTTCATCGCCGACAAGAGTGGCAACGGAAACCACGCGACACGCAGACTCAAAGCTTTCGTCGATGACGGGGCCATCGTATGGAGTAAGGATCAAGCTGCGACGGATTCTGTGACCGGTGCCATACGTGGTAAGAGTAGCACAACCCACTCCGCTGGGTTCGAATACACCATACCGCGATTCCTCCATGGTATCAGCCAATCGGGCGCCACGATGGTCTTGGTCACATATGGTGTTTTGCCAACACCAAGCTAACCTTAGGAAGAAGGTGGAGCAATTTGAAATATCATGATACCTCCCCTAAATCTACTTATACTAGGATTAGACGTCAAACAAGGCAAATATGGCTGTTTTGAGGCAATTTTGGCACCCGCCGTTGATACATCTTGATTCAAGAGCATGTAGGGTCACATATGGTGTTTTGCCAAGGCCAAACCAACCTTAGCAACAAGGGTGAGCAATTTGAAATCTCATGATACCTCCCCTAAATCTACTTATGCGAGATTTACAAGTTAAAAAGGGCAAATATGGCTGTTTTGGGGCACTTTTGGCACCCGCCACTCAATTATCTTGATGCACCACCATTTAGGATCAAATATTTTGGTTTGCTAAGGCCAAACTAACCTTAGGGGGAACCTTGACCCATTTGGAATCTCATGAGACCTCCCCGAAATCCACTTATGCCTCTTTCTTCGTGGAAAAGTGCCAAAAAAGGCCGGAAAAGGCGTATTTTGGAAATATCTCCCCAGAGGTTGATGGGTTGACCGTCATTTGATCACAGGAGCAGGATATGATTGCGATTGGCAGATTGCGCTTCTTAAATCCGCTTAACTGCGCACAGAATCGGCACAAATCTCGTAAAATGAGCCAAGAATGCTTGCGGCGGCGGGAAAATCGCGACCGCGGCGGTTTCAGCGGTAGTCCGGCAACTGAATTTTGGAATCTGGCGACATCGTAAAATCATATGTGATGAAGTTCCCACGGTATGCCCAATTCAGCGGTACCAATTACGAATACATTCGACACCCATTGACACCACTGGGTAAGAACCCAACTCTGTCTATCATGGACGGAGATGGACGGATGGCAGAATGGTTTGGCTATGATCAAAGAAAATTGTTATATGCGTGGCCACCGATGCACCAGAGCGCAGACGTTCCGGTTCTATAAGTGGTTGTAGCGGGTCATTCCTCACAGAATACATCTACGTGGATAAACGGGAAACAGGTGGACAACTCGGTGGAAACATGCAGCACCGATTTCGACAAAAGATACTACATGTTCACAGACGACCAATCATCCCCATCGGGGGGGTGGTATGGGGACATGCTGGAGCTTCAGGTGTACAACAAAGCATTCGAGGCAAGCGAACTCACTATTCTCAGCAACCAACGCATGGCAAAGTGGGGATTGACACCTAGGCTATAATGTACGGGTATGTACAGGTAGTAAGTGGTAATACAGGTAATAAGACTGGGTATGTCTTGTTATGGTCCTTGCGTTCGTAGGCAGCCTAATATTTCCAAGATTGACATGCCCTGTCTTTGCCTGCAGGGAAAGCGGGCTGCATACTGCAAAGTGCCACATTTTGGTACCGAGGGCGTTATCCCCCAGCGCACGGATACTGGGGTCCTGATGGGTTGGTTTTTTTTCGCCTCCGAAGAAACGTGCTGCTATGTGGGGCTGGGTATACTAGGCATGAAATCTCCTTTTTGCAAGGAGCATGCCACGTTTTTGTCAGCACGGTAAGGACCGAAGATATTGCAAAAAACCGGAGTGCATCGCCAAGGCCACCGCAATATGTCCACACAGAAGGCAGAAGAGAGTGTGCGAAGAACCCAAGTGCATCGCCAAGGCCACTGGAATATGTCCTCATGAAAGGTCAAACGCATATTGTAAAGAGCCAGAGCGCATCGCTACAGCTATAGCCTGTGCAAGAGCTGCAGCGAGCCAGAGACCACTGAGAAACAGGTATTCAACTTTCTGGAGCATTTCTTTCCAGGTATACAGTACAGCAAATCCAGCTACATGGGTGGAACGTTCTGCCCTCCAGCCGGGTCAAGTGTGCCTACCCAGACACGTACATTGCCTCGGAGGATAGAGTTGTGTTTATTGAGGTTGATGAGCACTGTCATGCGCAGTATGATCCCAGTTGTGAGCTTGCACGCCTCTCCATTCCACCACAGAACAGCCAGTCAGCTCTCAATCTCTTTCCGAGCGGTAAATATTTTCTCCTCAGATAGCTTTCCTCTTTGCCACGAATGACGGGTGTCCAGCCCAACACAGACGCCATCATATCCTCGTATACCCTGCGCTGTTTTGTGGTCCACCAACAGCAATGTGTTCCTTTGAATTTCTGTTCCACAACCGTATCATCTTGAATAGTGCAGGTGTCATCATCCGGCAATTCACACAAGTTGGGAGGCCAAGTTATACCACCACCAAGTCCGATGTGAATGCGTCTAAAACGAATGTTTTTGGTGATGTATGGATCTGGGCGTGTGATGCTGGTGGTGCACTCAACGGGGCGCTCACTAGACTCAAAGGATGGCCCTGATACACACATGAAACCTCCCTCATATCTGGACAGTGCTGCAAATGTCTCGTTGCCACGTTCATTTAACATTTGTATGGCACGCTTGATATCTCCATATGTGCACAATGGGGATACATAGCGTTTACTACCAGTAAACTGCCAGTCTTTCTCTGTGTTTGCTATCGTCATGTTATTTCTGAGACAGAGAGAGAGAGGGGGAGAGAGAGAGAGAGCAGGTAGGTGGTGGGTAGGCGGGTAGGTGATGATGGAGGATTCCGTTCGGGCCCTGCGGCCCGCAACAAACCAATAACCGGCTGGGTAGTGTAACATCAATTATTGCACAATCCACATTTGATGACATCTTTTGAGAGCAGATGGAAGAGATAGCAGACTGTCATAGTTGGCACAGCATTATCCTGTAGTGTAGCATCAACATAGTTCCTAACAGCATGCACAAGTACCTTGCATCGCATCAGGCGCCCATCATTCTTGCTACCGGGGTTGAAGCGTATACAGTGGCTTCATTCTGGCGCTTTGCGGTATGCAGCCCGCTTTCCATGCAGGCAGAAACGGGGCATGCTTTTGCAACCCTACAAGAAAAGGCGAATGACCAGTTGTTGTCACGCTCCGAACATACAGCTCCACATAGCAGCTGGTGTTCCAACGCACCTGATACTGGAGGACATCCTTATCTGTTACTAAAACTGGACCCTCCTGTAGCACGAGTGTCCCCCCTGCGTGACCTTTAACCGCAGATATATGCTGATTGCTCTCAGGTTCATATAAGGGATAACAGACCGTCATAATTGGCGCTACATTATCATGTAGTGTAGCATTGACATAGGTCCTGACAGTCTGCACGAGTACCTTGCATCGCATCAGGCGCTCATCATTCTCGCTAACGGGGTTGAAGCGTATGCAGAGGCTTGGTTTTATGCAATCTCTGCCATACTGGAGTTTGTCGTAGTATCCCCATTGTGTACATATGGGGACATCAAGTGTGCCATACAGATGCTCAATGAGTATGGGAAGGAGTCATTCACCACACTGTCCCAATGTCGCAAAGGTTTCAAGTACATTTCGGAGGGGACCAACACAAGCGAATTAATCCGTTTTGTGTGCGTACACGATGATGATGTCTGTATAATCTGGCCACCATCGTTATTGGGTGACACTGTCATCCCAGAAAATGCCCTTGTTGGCCTTGAATTTGAAGTCAAAGGAGAAGTCAAAGAGAAAGGAAGAAAAGGGTGGCCAGAACACGGGGCATACAAGGACATTATTGTGTCTGCATTGGGATGGAAACTGGCTTGTGGTCCGAATTCGTGACCCCGAATACGTTCCTGTCACCCGGGGCGCAAAATACGTACCAGAACTCATATTGTCAGCCGTTCACATGTCCTAACCATCTATTACATTCCAAAGCCTGAATCCGGTGTAGATAACCACCAGATCTCGCAGACTAGAGAACAGGGATACCCCGCTGACAGCCGGTGCCAACGGGTGAGACGGCTCACAGGCCGTAGGTTCCGGGCCACGAGCCTTAGGTTCTGGGTACCGCTTCAATATGTCGTTATGTCCATAATGGATATCCATGTTATTATTTATGTTTATCCATTATACATTGAGATCCTGATCCCCAGTTGGTTAGGGTTGGTTAGAGTTACTGGACTACCAGATGGGGGAGGGACCAGGTTAGGTGATATGTGCAAATACTTTTATACGATTTCGTCTGTTACGAGCTTTAGGTATAAACTCCCGGATGTCCTTGTGTCCAAATCTCTCAATCCTATGAAAATGTGTCATTGATATTGAATCTGTTAACCACCCTAGCCTGGTTGCTTCTGCAACATCAGTCATCGGCCAGCCAATCATGTAATGTAGCACCGATTTTCTTTTGTTGTAGCTGTGCTCTGTTGACCATCCCAGAATCTTCCTGATTGCTGCCAGGATCCGATCTATGCATGCCTCCTCATCATCAGCAATGTCGTATAGCCAACATGTTGGTGCCACATTACTGATGCTACTCACAAGTGCCAACGTGTGTGTGATTGTATATGTACAAGTGGCATGATCTCTTCCGCATGCATCCATGAATCGCTGTATGAATGATTGCAGATTATAAATAGTTCTGAGTGACAAAGACGAGGGGTCAGCACCAGTTAGAAGAGTTGTATGCAACATCATGGACAACGCCATGATACCACACAATCCCCATGACCCATAGTTGTGTATGTTGCGTACCATCCCGCGTATGATCTGATATTGGTCCTCTGGTCGGTTGGTAACCACATTATACGCAATGGGCCGGTATTTCAACACACGGCAGAATGGGCCCAGCATCGTTGAGTAGTACGGTGTGTCTGATTGAAATGATGTCATGTGATCAGGATCCCATATTGTAGCAGCCTGGTTCCATAGATCCAGGAGTAAGACGTAGAAATGACGTTTGGACTTTACCATTGATACAAGGATGGCACCACGCCCAAATTCTGAGCAACGGTGATCGATGTAGTACCTGATATCATTGAGAGTTTCATCATTCACTGTCCATCCGCACACCGATATTATACCAGGAATCATTGCATGACCACCAGCAAGGCAGTATGCGTTACAATACGACAACACCTGGTATATCATGCGATATTGCTGTGCCGCCGTAATCGAACTGCCCCACCGTGTTGCATTCACACGAAGGCTGAGGGAGGATACCTGTGACCCCATTTTCCCCTTTTTATTCAAATGTGTATTCACACCCGTTTGTATATATGTAAGTAACAAGGAGAAAAATGCCAATGAGAAGTCTGGCAGTGCTTTTGTTTGTCGGTGCCGTCGCAATGCTTTCACTGTATCCACGCGGGGGACATTTGGATCAAACCAGGGGCCACTGTTCGGTGAATGGTGGGGTGACAATGGCTCAATACGAACATAGCGTACTGCGTGTTATTGATGGGGACACACTGGTAATCAGTGCCGCGTACCTGCCACCCCCCCTGCGCCCGGAGCTGTTACTGCGCATCTGCGAGATCGATACACCTGAGAGGGGGTGGCGAGCTGATTGCCAATACGAACGTGCGCAGGCTGATAGAGCAACAGCCTTTATGCAGGATTTGCTATCTGCAAATAATGGTGTGACAAACACGATCATCAGAAAATGGAATAAATACGGTGGACGGGTACTGGGTGACCTAGACTTTGCGGCTACAGATAGCTTTCTGTCTGAAATTCTTGTCAACCACAGTCTAGCACTGCCATACGCAGGTGGACGGCATCCACCCAACAATCCATGGTGCACCACCATACTTGATTGATTGACAAAGCACGTGGTGGAACCATTCGTACGACAGAACGCCGCGAAATTCGGCAGCATGATATTGTTGAATACTGAATACTGAATACTGAATACAGATTGCTATGCCTACTACTAGCGAACTTTTTGTTGTTTTTGCATGGAATGACAACATGATTGTTCAGTTCGAAATGGGTTCGAGGCTGCTGTTGTGGTGGACACCTAACGTGGATTTGTTTTTACGCGAGAGGGACATGTATCTGTTTCTGAATGACCCTGCACGAGACGAGTATCCAGACGTAACCGAAAGGTTTTGCAGGACCGGGGCACCCCCTCTTGTTCAATCAATCCCAATCAGGGTCCAACTCAGCCAGGTTCTGCCACGTGGGTTGCTGTAATTGCCTACTTACGGGTATGTGAGTTCGCACCGTTGGATTTTCCAGGTTGTATATTTCAGGTTTCATTCACCCGTGATACATCACATTGCCCATTGGCAACATCAACTTTTGTTGCACATGTTCCAGTACCCTCTTTTGATAAGGAATCAGTGGTTCGAACGAGTACCGTCGTGGACCCACGTTGCAAAGGGATGCGGGATCCTTTGACATTACATAGATTAGATGGCGAATCCCCACTGGTCCCCGTTGCACAACCACTGCCACAAAACAATGCTGCCCCTTTCTGGCATTTACCACCGCACCATGTAGGTACAGGGCACTGAGTGGTCCTAACCTGACCGGTTGAAGGACACGCAGGTTAGAGGCATGCAGGTTGGGGGACGCGCAGGTTGGGGGACGCGCAGGTTGGGGGACACGTAGGTTGGGGGACGCGCAGGTTGTGGGACGCGCAGGTTGGGGGACGCGCAGGTTGGGGGACGCGCAGGTTGGGGGACGCGCAGGTTGGGGGACGCGCAGGTTGGGGGACGCGCAGGTTAGGGTGCGTGCAGATTTGGGGACGCGCAGGTTGGGGGACGCGCAGGTTGGGAGACGCGCAGGTTTGGGGACGCGCAGGTTGGGGGACGCGCAGGTTGGGGAACGGGCAGGTTGGGGGACGCGCAGGTTGGGGGACGCGCAGGTTGGTGGACGCACAGGTTTGGAGACGCGCAGGTTAAGGGACGCGCAGGTTGGGGGACGTGCAGGTTGGGGGACATGCAGGACGTGCACGCGCAGGTTGGGGGACGCGCATGTTGGGGGACGCGCAGGTTGGGGGACGCGCAGGTTGGGGCACGCACAGTTTCGGGGACGCGCAGGTTTGGGGACGCGCAGGTTGGGGGACGGGCAGGTCCGGGGACGCGCAGGTTGGGGGACGTGCAGGTTGGGGAAAAAAAAAAAAAAAAAAAAGACGAGTAAAACACGACGAAAAATTTTTCTGAATAGCGGAAAATAAAGCTAATTAGCATGAAAAACGCTTAGGCCAAAAAGCGCGCTGCGAAATGCGTAAAAACGCGACAAAAATTTTTTCGACGTGAAATAGGTGAATAGTTAACGCCGTAAGCACCGTAACGCTCGTGGGACCCCAACGCCGTCCTTGCCCTCGTCTAACTCGCTATAGGCGCAAAGAAAAACGCGTCGCGAGCAGCGCGTAAAACTCGAAAATTTTTCATAACTCGCCACGACCCCTCACGTCGCGCCCTGCCGCCTTTTTCTTCTTATTCTTCATGCACCTCCCTCCCCACCCTCGTGCCCATCACTCCCCCTGCCCTGCAGCTCAGGCGGCGGCCCTGGGGGAACGCGGTTAACCCTTAGCAATGGACACCAACACGCTCCACGACGCCACGCACAAGAACAAGGCCGAGAACATCAAGAACGACGGGTAGCACGTAAGGCACAGCAGCGAACATGGTCTTGCTGCACGCGAGTGTGTTGGGTCGTGTATAATTTTATTTTTGTTTTCAAAAAAAAAAAAAGAGTTTTCAAAGGCACGGAAAAAAGGCAGGGGTTTTTAGCAAAGGAAAAGAGGACAAAAGGAAAAACAAACACCAGCAGCGCAGACAACCGCACAGCACGGCCAACCAGCACAGCACCGCAGGACAGCACGGCACCGCAGGACACGGCACAGAGCGCAGGACACCACAGGACAACGCACAGCACAGCAAGACACCGCGACACACAAGAGCAGCACCAGCACACCGCAGAACGCCCAGGGAGACACCACAACGCACAGGGACACGCCACAACACGAGGCACCAACAACAGCGCAGACCACACAGGCGCCGCACAACAGGCCGCAGGAGGGCAAAGCGAACACAAACAGCACCGCAAAGCGACAGCAGAGCACGACAGCACAGCACCACACCCAGCACAGCGCAACAGCACACGACACAGGGGGGCAGGGCACCACAGCCAGCACAACAAGGCACCGCAGCGCACAGAACGGGGAAGACAGGGAACACACAGCGCGAGGAAAAGAGCACCACAGCACGCAGACACCACCACCGGGCCAAAAACAGCACAGCCAACCAACAGCACAACACAGCACAGCACGACAGCCCACAGGAGGGCAAAGCAAGCCCCAAAAGCGCCGCAACACGACAGCAGAGCACAACAGCACAGCACCACGCTTCAGCACAGCACCACAGAACACGACACAGGAAAGCAGGGCACCACAGCAAACCAGCAAACCACACCAACCACAGGGAAGCAGACCACGCGGCCAGACAGGGACAGCGACACCGAAACACGCAACCAGCAGACAACCACGGGCCACCAGACCCAGCACCGCACCACGGCACACCACAGGAAACAGCACAACACACAGCAGAGCACCACAGCACCAGGCGCCAGCAACAGCACGCACCACACGAACAGCACAACGCGAGGGCACCAGCACAGCGAAGCACAGCACCGCACAGAACGGAGAGCACAGGGAACGCACAGCACAGGACCACGAGACACACACAGCACAATGCAGAGCGGCGAACAGCAGCAGGCACCACCGCGCCACGACAAAACACACACAGCACAGAGCACACAGCGCGGGGGAACACCGCAAAACACAGCGCCGCAGGGCAAAGAGCCCCAGGGCGACGGGCAGCGCCAGAGGCCACAGCGCAACAAGGAGCGGCACCAAACGAGCGCAACACAACACACGACAGCACAACACCGGGCGACACAATGCGCAGCAGCGCGGCGCAGCACCGCACCCAGGGACGCACAGCACAACACCGCACACAGCACTGAGCGGCAGGAACGAAAACCGCGAGACACAAAGGGGGGGGGGGGGGGGGCAGCAACCACGCGGAAGCAGCCAACAGCCAGGCGGAAAGCACGAAAGAGGGACAAGCGCACGGAGAGCCGAGAAGCGGAAGGCCAACAAAACAAACAACGCAAGCGCCGAGGCCCAGGGCACCCAGGGCCGGAAACCAGAGAAAGCCGGAGACAACGGGGGCGCCCGGAGGAAGAAGAAGTAGGAAAAAAAAACACCAAGGCCACAAGCAGGAGCGACGCAAACCGCGAGACACAAAGGGGGGGGGGGCAGAGGGGCAACCACCAAAGAGCAGCCAACGGCCAAGCGGGAGACACAAAGGAGGCGCGAGCCAGGCAGCGGGAGGCCGAGAAAAACAACCAACGAGGAACGGCAACAGCAGCGAAAGAGAGAGGGGCAACCCAAGCCCGGAGGGGGCCAAGCAAAGCAGAAAGACAAAGCGACCAAAGAAAAGGGTGAGGCGCACCAGAACGCGCCCGGGAGGCCGGCCCGCCCGACCCGGCCAAGAAGAGCAAGCACACGCAAACACGCACGGGACCCGGGCGTGGCGTCCTCCGACCCGCAAGGGAAGGTGTCGGCGTCCACAGGAAACAGCCCCGGTGCACCGGCCGAGTCCCCCGTCGAAAGACGGACGGTACGGGAAACCGGACGCGTCAGTGACCGGGTCTACACACGCCAACCACCGCAGCGCACGCAGCCCAAGACCGACGCCGGAGGGACCCGCCAGGGACAACCCCATCGCGGGGCCCCGAACGGGTACGACGCGGAGCGAGCCCAGCGCCCCTGCCACGGCGGGGGCCAGCGGCAGGCACAATGAGCCCGGTTCTCGGCCGGCCTCCGCGTGCCCCGCGCAGCCGCCCAGTAAAGCCGGGGGCGCAAGCTCCCGGGGTGGGGAAAGGCACCACGGCGTCGGGAAAGCCGACCGGAGCACCGAGAGCGACCAGACCGGACGAGGCGCGGCGCACCACGCGGGGCCACGAGGCACGCCAGAGAAGCACGCCGCCGGCGACAACCAGGGCACACGGACAGGTGCCAAGCAGCGACGGCCACCGGGTGCCACAAACCCGGAGAGCGCGCACAACACGCAAAGAACCACGGCACGCGAACAGGTGCCAAGCAACAGCCAACCCACACACCACAAACCCCAGCCAACGAGGAACGGCAACAGCAGCGAAAGAGAGAGGGGCAACCCCAGCCCGGAGGGGGCCAAGCAAAGCAGAAAGACAGAGCGGCCAAAGGAAAAGGTGAGGCGCACCACAACGCGCCCGGGAGGCCGGCCCGCCCGACCCGGCCAAGCAAAGCACGCACACCACCGCCGCCAGCGGACCCCAGCCAGGAGTGGCGGGGACCGCCCACCACCAGCGGCAGCGAAACCCAGCCAGGAGTGGCGGGGAATAGCACACAGGAACCTCCGCCAGGAGTGGCGAGGGACCCCAACAACACACCACACACCACCGCCGCCAAAGGACCCCAGCCAGGAGTGGCGGGGACCGCCCACCACCAGCGGCAGCGAAACCCAGCCAGGAGTGGCGGGGAGTAGCACACAGGAACCTCCGCCAGGAGTGGCGAGGGACCAACCACACCACACACCAGCCACAACCCCACCAACACACCACCGCAACACACCACACACCACCGCCGCAAGCGGACCCCAGCCAGGAGTGGCGGGGACCGCCCACCACCACCGGCAGCGAAACCCAGCCAGGAGTGGCGGGGAGTAGCACCCAGGAACCTCCGCCAGGAGTGGCGAGGGACCAACCACACCACACACCAGCCACAACCCCACCAACACACCAGCGCCACACACCACACACCACACAGCAACGCCGCCAACGGACCCCAGCCAGGAGTGGCGGGGACCGCCCACCACCACCGGCAGCGAAACCCAGCCAGGAGTGGCGGGGAGTAGCACACAGGAACCTCCGCCAGGAGTGGCGAGGGACCAACCACACCACACACCAGCCACAACCCCACCAACACACCACCGCCACACACCACACACCACACACCACACACCACCGCCGCAAGCGGACCCCAGCCAGGAGTGGCGGGGACCGCCCACCACCACCGGCAGCGAAACCCAGCCAGGAGTGGCGGGGAGTAGCACACAGGAACCTCCGCCAGGAGTGGCGAGGGACCAACCGCACCACACACCAGCCACAACCCCACCAACACACCACCGCCACACACCACACACCACACAGCAACGCCGCCAACAGACCCCAGCCAGGAGTGGCGGGGACCGCCCACCACCACCGGCAGCGAAACCCAGCCAGGAGTGGCGGGGAGTAGCACACAGGAACCTCCGCCAGGAGTGGCGAGGGACCAACCACACCACACACCAGCCACAACCCCACCAACACACCACCACAACACACCAGACACCACCGCCGCCGGCAAACCCCAGCCAGGAGTGGCAGGGACCGCCCACAACCACCGGCAGAGAAACCCAGCCAGGAGTGGCGGGGAGTAGCGCACAGGAACCTCCGCCAGGAGTGGCGAGGGACCAACCACACCACACACCAGCCACAGAGCAACCGCCAGCCGAGGGAAGGCAAAGGGAGGAACCCCGCGGCAGGCTTCCCCCCCCCCCAATAAAAAAAAAAAGGGGGGGGGAGGGCGGGCGCGCGAAAACAGCCCACAGCCACCAAACCGCCCACCAACAACACAGAAGGGGGCCAAACCCCCCACCCAGAGGGCACCGAAGACAGGACCCCCAAACAGGCACACGGGGACCACCCAGCCAAGACCGGCAACACCAAGCCACGAACAGCGGCCCACCGGGAAAAGGGGCACCGAAACAAGCAGAAAAAAAAAAAAAGCCAGCAGCCCAGCCCGAAAGAAAGGAGACGGGGGGAGAGACCACAAGGCCCGGGACAGGGACACCCAGCAACCGGAAAAAAAAAAAAAGAAACAAAAAAGCGCAAAAAACACAACCCGACAACCCAGCCAAGAAGGGCGGGGCACACCCGAGACCCGGGCCCAGCACGCACACCCACACCGCACACCGGAACCGGAAACGGCGGGGGGCAAGAGAAACGCGCAGGAAACCACACAGGTCCCGAAAGCAGGCCCACACCAAAGCCCAACCACGAACACCACAAACAGCCGGCAAAAGAGGGACAACACCACAAACCGAACCCAAACACACCCACCCAAGACCCCAGCCACAACGGGAAGAGGTAAACAAAACCCACGACCAACCGCAACCCGGACCCAACCACAAACGCAAGCCAACAGTAGGAAACCCAGTGCCCACAGCCCGGGCACTGAGGCAGCCCGTGCCATGCAGGTGACCCGGCCAAACGAGATCCGGAGCCCGGGGGTAAGGCTGCATCCTAAGGCCAGCGCTGCTTTGGGACTCGAGGCGGAGCGTGCGACACCCAAGCGCCTCGGAACCCTAGTACCAAGAACATGCATGCATGCCTTGGGAACGGGATACGCCAGGAAGTCCGGTGAACCCCTAGGGTTCCGCCCAAAGGAGGGGACGTGCGCAAGCACGGGGGCCCACCCTCCCGGCGAGACAAGCATGTCACGCTGGCGGCGATCAGCCCTCCCGATGTAGCCCAGGGCCGCTTTGTTGGGGGCCAACAGTCAGGTCCAGCGGGATGTAAGCCGCCTCCCCTCTTCACGCGCGGAGCCTCTTCCTGTTCGTCACAGGGGCGACGCCAGGGGGAACCATGGGGCGCCTCTCCACGACCGAGTGCACCTACCTACCTACTTTTGTTTGTCGGTGCCGTCGCAATGCTTTCACTGTATCCACGCGGGGGACATTTGGATCAAACCAGGGGCCACTGTTCGGTGAATGGTGGGGTGACAATGGCTCAATACGAACATAGCGTACTGTGTGTTATTGATGGGGACACACTGGTAATCAGTGCCGCGTACCTGCCACCCCCCCTGCGCCCGGAGCTGTTACTGCGCATCTGCGAGATCGATACACCTGAGAGGGGGTGGCGAGCTGATTGCGAATACGAACGTGCGCAGGCTGATAGAGCAACAGCCTTTATGCAGGATTTGCTATCTGCAAATAATGGTGTGACAAACACGATCATCAGAAAATGGAATAAATACGGTGGACGGGTACTGGGTGACCTAGACTTTGCGGCTACAGATAGCTTTCTGTCTGAAATTCTTGTCAACCACAGTCTAGCACTGCCATACGCAGGTGGACGGCATCCACCCAACAATCCATGGTGCACCACCATACTTGATTGATTGACAAAGCACGTGGTGGAACCATTCGTACGACAGAACGCCGCGAAATTCGGCAGCATGATATTGTTGAATACTGAATACTGAATACTGAATACAGATTGCTATGCCTACTACTAGCGAACTTTTTGTTGTTTTTGCATGGAATGACAACATGATTGTTCAGTTCGAAATGGGTTCGAGGCTGCTGTTGTGGTGGACACCTAACGTGGATTTGTTTTTACGCGAGAGGGACATGTATCTGTTTCTGAATGACCCTGCACGAGACGAGTATCCAGACGTAACCGAAAGGTTTTGCAGGACCGGGGCACCCCCTCTTGTTCAATCAATCCCAATCAGGGTCCAACTCAGCCAGGTTCTGCCACGTGGGTTGCTGTACTTGCTTACTTACGGGGTATGTGAGTTCGCACCGTTGGATTTTCCAGGTTGTATATTTCAGGTTTCATTCACCCGTGATACATCACATTGCCCATTGGCAACATCAACTTTTGTTGCACATGTTCCAGTACCCTCTTTTGATAAGGAATCTGTGGTTCGTACGAGTACCGTCGTGGACCCACGTTGCAAAGGGATGCGGGATCCTTTGACATTACATAGATTAGATGGCGAATCCCCACTGGTCCCCGTTGCACAACCACTGCCACAAAACAATGCTGCCCCTTTCTGGCATTTACCACCGCACCATGTAGGTACAGGGCACTGAGTGGTCCTAACCTGACCGGTTGAAGGACACGTAGGTTAGAGGCATGCAGGTTGGGGGACGCGCAGGTTGGGGGACGCGCAGGTCGGGGGACACGTAGGTTGGGGGACGCGCAGGTTGTGGGACGCGCAGGTTGGGGGACGCGCAGGTTGGGGGACGCGCAGGTTGGGGGATGCGCAGGTTGGGGGACGCGCAGGTTGGGAACGCGCAGGTTGGGGTGCGTGCAGATTTGGGGACGCGCAGGTTTGGGGACCAAAGGTTGGGGGACGCGCAGGTCGGGGCACGTGAAGGTTGGGGGACGCGCAGGTTAGAGGACGCGCAGGTTGGGGGACGCGCAGGTTGGGGGACGCGCAGGTTGGGGGATGCGCAGGTTGGGGGACGCGCAGGTTGGGGGACGCGCAGGTTGGGGGACGCGCAGGTTGGGGGACGCGCAGGTTTGGGGACGCGCAGGTTGGGGGACGCGCAGGTTGGGAGACGCGCAGGTTTGGGGACGCGCAGGTTGGGGGACGCGCAGGTTGGGGAACGGGCAGGTTGGGGGACGCGCAGGTTGGGGGACGCGCAGGTTGGTGGACGCACAGGTTTGGAGACGCGCAGGTTAAGGGACGCGCAGGTTGGGGGACATGCAGGTTGGGGGACATGCAGGACGTGCACGCGCAGGTTGGGGGACGCGCATGTTGGGGGACGCGCAGGTTGGGGGACGCGCAGGTTGGGGCACGCACAGTTTGGGGGACGCGCAGGTTTGGGGACGCGCAGGTTGGGGGACGGGCAGGTTGGGGGACGCGCAGGTTGGGGGACGTGCAGGTTGGGGGACGCGCAGGTTGGGGGACGCACAGGTTGGGAACACGCAGGTTGGGGGACGCGCAGATTGGGGGACGCGCAGGTTGGGGGACGCGCAGGTTGGGGGACGCGCAGGTGGGGGGACGCACAGGTTGGGGGACGCGCAGGTTGGGGGACGTGCAGGTTGGGGGACGCGCAGGACGTGCACGCGCAGGTTGGGGGACGCGCAGGTTGCGGGACGCGCAGGTTGGGGGACGCGCAGGTTGGGGCACGCATAGGTTGGGGGACGCGCAGGTTGGGGGACGCGCAGTTTGGGGGACGCGCAGGTTGGGGGACGCGCAGGTTGGGGGACGCGCAGGTTGGGGGACGCGCAGGTTGGGGGACGCACAGGTTGGGAACGCGCAGGTTGGGGGACGCGCAGGTTGGGGGACACGCAGGTTGGGGGACGCGCAGGTCCGGGGACACGCTAGTTGGAGGACGCGCAGGTTGGGGAACGCGCAGGTTGGGGGACGCGCAGGTTGGGGGACGAGCAGGTTGGGGGACGCGCAGTTTGGGGGACGCGCAGGTTGGGGGACGCGCAGGTTGGGGGATGCACAGGTTGGGAAATGCGCAGGTTGGGGGACGTGCAGGTTGGGGAACGCGCAGGTCTGGGCACGCGCAGGTTGGGGGACGCGCAGGTTGGGGGACACGCAGGTTGGGGGACGCGCGGGTTGGGGGACGCGCAGGTTGGGATACGCACAGGTTGGCGAACGCGCAGGTTGGGGGACGCGCAGGTTGGGGGACGCGCAGGTTGGGGGACGCGCAGGTTGGAGAATGCGCAAGTTTGGGGGACGCGCAGGTTTGGGGACGCGCAGGTTGGGGGACGCGCAGGTTGGGGGACGCGCAGAATGGGGGACGCGCAGGTTGGGGGACGCGCAGGTTGGGGGAGGTGCAAGTTGGGGGACGCGCAGGTTGGGGGGCGCACAGGTTCGGAAACGCGCAGGTTAGAGAACGCGCAGGTTGGGGGACGCGCAGGTCGCGGCACGCGCAGGTTGGGGGACCCGCAGGTTGGGGCACGCACAGGTTGGGGGACGCGCAGGTTGGGGGACGCGCAGGTTCGGGGACGCGCAGGCTGGGGCACGCACAGGTCTGGAGACGCGCAGGTTGGGGGACGCGCAGGTTCGGGGACGCGCAGGTTGGGGGACGCGCAGGTTGGGGGACGCGCAGATTCGGGGACGCGCAGGCTGGGGGACGCGCAGGTTTGAGGACGCGCAGGTTGGGGGGATGCGCAGGTTGGGGGACGTGCAGGTTGGGGGACGCGCAGGTTAGGGGATGAGAAGGTTGAGCGACGCACACGTTGGGGGACGCGCAGGTTTGGAGACGCGCAGGTTGGGGGATGCGCAAGTTGGGGGAGGCGCAGGTTGGGGGACGCGCAGGTCGGGGGACGCGCAGGTCGCAGGATGCGCAGGTTGGGGGACGCGCAGGTTGGGAGATGCGCAGGTTGGGGGACGCGCAGGTTAGAGGATGCGCAGGTTGGGGGACGCGCAGGTTGGGGGACGCGCAGGTTCGGGGAGCGCAGGTCGGGAAACGCGCAGGTTGGGGCACGCACAGGTTGGGGGGCGCGCAGGTTGGGAAACACGCAGGGTAGAGGATGCGCAGGTTGGGGGACGCGCAGGTTGGGGGCCGCGCAGGTTGGAGGACGCGCAGGTTGGGGTACGCGCTGGTTGGGGGACGCGCAGGTCCGGGGACGCGCAGGTTAGAGGACGCGCAGGTTGGGGGACGCGCAGGTTGGGGAACATGCAGGTTGGGGGATGCGCAGGTTGGGGGACGCGCAGGTTGGGAGACGCACAGGATGGGGAACGTGCAGGTTAGGGGACGTGCAGGTTGGGGGACGCGTAGGTTGGGGTACCCGCAGGTTGGGGCACGCACAGGTTGGGGGACGTGCAGGTTGGGGGACGCGCAGGTTGGGGGACGCGCAGGTTGGGGGACGCGCTAGTTGGGGGACGCGCAGGTCGGGGGACGCGCAGGTTGGGGGACTCGCAGGTTGGGGGACGCGCAGGTTGGGGGACGCACAGGTTAGAGGACGCGCAGATCCGGGGACGCGCAGGTTAGAGGACGCGCAGGTTGGGGGACGCGCAGGTTCAGTAATGCGCAGGTTTGGGGACGCCCAGGTTTGGGGACGCGCAGGTTGGGGGACGCAGGGTTGGGGGACGCGCAGGCTGGGGGACGCACAGGTTAGAGGACGCGCAGGTTGGGGGACGCGCAGGTTGGGGGACGCGCAGGTTGGGGGACGTGCAGGTTGGGGGACGCGCAGGTTGGGGGACGCGCAGGTTGGGGGACGCGCAGGTTAGATGACGCGCAGGTTGGGGGACGCGCAGGTTGGGGGACGCGCAGGTTGGGGGACGCGCAGGTTTGGGGACGCGCAGGTTGGGGGACACACAGGTTAGAGGACCCGCAGGTTGGGGGACGCGCAGGTTTGGGGACGCGCAGGTTGGGGGACGCGCAGGTTTGGGGACGCGCAGGTTGGGGGACGCACAGGTTGGGGGACGCGCAGGTTCGGGGACGCGCAAGTTTGGGGACGCGCACGTTGGGGACGCACAGGTTGGGGGACGCGCAGGTTGGGGGACGCGCAGGTGGGGGGACGCGCAGGTTGGGGGACGCGCAGGTTTGGGGACGCGCAGGTTGGGGAACGCGCAGGTTGGGGGATGCGCAGGTTTGGGGACGCGCAGATTGGGGGACGCACAGGTTGGGGGACGCGCAGGTTGGGGGACGCGCAGGTTGGGGGACGCGCAGGTTGAGGGACGCGCAGGTTGGGGGACACGCAGGTTGGGGGATGCGCAGGTTGGGGGACGCGCAGGTTGGGTGACGCGCAGGTTGGGGGAAGCGCAGGTTTGGGGACGCGCAGGTTCGTGGACGCGAGGTGGGGGGGCGCGCCTGTAGACCTGTATACCGAACTGTAGTCCCTGTAGACTCTCTGTAGACCCTGTATACCTGTATACCTGTATACCGGTATACGATTACTATCATGGTGCCACTGCAGACTCTGTAGACCATCCCTCTGACTCCTGGTTGGGGGTTGACGGTGTCCTGGTCTTGATATGGCCACCATATGGTGTAGCCTCGTTGGGCGTTGCGGTGTGGAATTTCAGTCCCGGCTTGCTGGATGGACAGGGTCGCCCTGATGTCCTCCGCTGCTTGTAGGTTTATTGGCGTGGTGTATGCCCATAGCCCTGGCGTGTGGATGCCGTGTGGCACCTGGGCTATTCCTCTCACTTGGTGGAGGGTGTGGTGGATGCGCGTGAGTCCGAAGTGTTCATGGAGGATGTCAGCCCACCTGTGTTGCCAGGTGTGCGTGTGTTCGTTGGGGGCGGAGTAGGTGATGACGATGGCTTGCCACAGGGTGGGGCCCGGGCGTACTGTCATGGGCGGTGACGACCCTTGCGGGGGCATGTGGACTGCGTGGGCAGGGGTCGCCGTTATGGGGTCCCCCTCTGTTGGTGTGATGGTGGCATTCCCTTGCATGGTGAGGGGGAGGTGGTGGCGTTCTGCTGATAGTGTCAAGGTGTTGGTGGGTTCGGTGATCCAGTGGAGGCGGATGGTTTGGAGTCCTGGTGTGATTTTGTCCCACCTGAGCGTGCCGTTGTCGATTGCCCACTCCCGCGGCAGGTCTCATGACCCTCTGCGTTCCGGGGTGGTGCGCTGTAGCTGAAGGAGCTCCATCCTGGTGATGGGTTGTGCGATGGGTTCCTGGTGGGGGCGTTCCCTTGCTTTCGGGGGGGTGGCGCTTGGCGAATCTTGTCTTCTGGTTGTTGCGGGGCCTTCGCTGCTTGTAGTTGCGCGCTGATGGTTGTGAAGATGTTGTGGAGGGTCGGCGAGGTGCCGGATTGCTCCAGGACAGGTGGTAACCTGTCGAGTTCTCAGGATCTTGCTGTATGGTGACGGTGGTGGTGGCGTCGTCCTCAGGCGTCCAACGTTGTGGATTGTGGTCCAGGGGGTAGAGGGTGACGGTGCGGTGATGTTTGCAGCTGGGGACCGCTAGGAGGGCGTCGAGGCCGTGCCGGGTGTGCCCAGGTGGGCGTTGATAGGTTGTAGCTGCCGCCTCCAGGAAGGTGTCGTTGGTGCCCTCCCAAGTGTCCTCCCAGAGAAGGTCGTCTTCTGGGCCCCACTCGTTGTCGCCCCCCTTCACCTGCCTGCACCCCTGGAGGGCCGCGTGGGTCGCTTGCAGTCCTACAGCACCCTCAACAACGCCATTGCCAGCCTCGCCATCACCCCGTTACACCACATGCAGCACCGTAACATCACCAGCAACACCATCGCTCGGTGCATCACCTACAGCACCGTCACCATTGGCAACACCAGCAACACATCACCCATTGCACCACCAACAGCATCATTACCCCCTACATCACGTGCAGCACCCACACCACTGACATCGCCAGCCGGCCCATCACCCGACACATCACCCACAGCACCCTCACCATCGGCATCACTAGCGGCACCATAGCCCGGAGCATCAGGGGCAGCACCCTCACTATCGGCACCACCAGCGGCACCAACACCCGTTGCATCAGCTGCGGCACCATCACCAGCGACACCATCACCTGTTGCATCACCTGCAGGGCCCACACCATCCGCATCATCATGGCACCGGCTGCCAACAGGCCACACAGAACCAACCGCCCAAGCACCCCAACAGGCCACAGGACGCCCCACAACTGAAGGGGATCTACCGGAGGAGAGGGGCACGCCGGGACACAACATATGGTCCGAGTCCCGTCAGGCCCCGGCCCCCCGAGCCACAAGGCAGCAGCAACGACACACTGCATGCCCACCAGACCGTACTCAGACACAATACGTGCACGCCAGTGCACAAACCGAGCGCCACCCAAACGCCAGCCAGCGCCCTGCCTAGACGGGTAACGACAGGCAGCACACCGCCACAAGCCCAGGACCTGAACTCCCCCCCAAGGGGCCCGGGCCAAAAAGCACAGCATACCACGCCCCGGGGATCAAAGGTCACGGGATACAACAGAGCAAGCAGGCCACCACGCACACACACCACCCAGCAAACCGTACACCGCCCTGCGACACGGCACTCACACCGTCCCTCCACTTCCCCCAACAGGACGTGCGCTGCAGCCCACTGCCCGTGGGACGACAACTACGATGTCCTCTCTGCCATCCAACACCTACTGGCAGCAACAGCCCCACGCCCGCACACCCACCAGCATACCCTGGACCCGCGGGGGCGCGACCACCGCATGTAACGCCACCCCGCAACCCCACCAGCCACCGCAGACCAGCACGAGGAGCACCAGCAGAAAGGATCCGACCGCACCGCCACGCCCCTACCGCTCCCGCCGCCCAGGGACATCTACGCCACAGTGGCTAGCACCCTCGCCCAACCTATGGACGCCAAGCAGTACTACTAACACATGCAACTGGTGATGGCGCCGCTGGTGATGCCGATGCTGAGGGTGCTCGGGGTGATTCCCCGGGTGATGTTGAGGCGGATGATGCCGGTGATGAGGGTGCTGCAGGTGATTCAACGGGTGATGGCGTCGCTGGTGCTCCGCCCGTGATGATGCAGATGGTGGGGGTGCTGGAGGTCATGCTGCGGTTTCTGGGAACAGTGATGGGGACTTGGACGCTTCAGGACCGGTCGTTGGACTGCTGGAAGACCCAATTGAGGGGAATAGCATCAAGGTTGGCGACGCTGATGGTGAGGGTCCTGTAGGTGATGCATTTTATGCTCTAGGTGATGGTGCTGCTGCTGGTGCTGTTGGTGAGGGTGCCGTAGGTGATGCAACGGTTGATTGTGCCGCTAGTGCTGCCGCTGGTGAGGGTGCCGTAGGTGATGCATCCCTTGGTGGCGCTCGTATGGCGGTGCCGATAGTGAGGGTGCTGCAGGTGGTGCAACGGGTGTTGATGTTGCTGGTGATGCCGATGTTGAGGGCGCTGTTGGGGACGCAATGAGCGATGCTGTCGTTGGTGTTTCCCATGGTGAGAGTGTTGCAGGTGATGCAATGGGTGGTGGTGCCGCTGGTGATGCCGCTGGTGACGGTGCTGCAGGTGAAGTAACGTGTGATGGTGAGGGTGGTGATGGCGGTGGTGATGGTGCCGCTGGTGATGCTCCTGGTGAGGGTGCTGTAGGTGACGCACAGGGTGATGGTCAGGTGGATGATGCCGGTGGTGAGGGATCCGCAGGTGATGCAACAGTATAGGTACCGCCGATGATGCGGACGGGTGGGGTGCTGCTGGCGGTGCCACGGTTCCTGAGAACGGTGATGGGGACTTTGACGTGTCAGGACAGCTTCTTGGACTGCTCGAAGACAACCGCAGAAGGAAAATATTCCAGGTTGGTGGCGGTGATGGTGAGGGTGCTGCAGGTGGTGCACCGGCTGATTGTGAGGGTCTAGGTGATGCACTTTATGCACGGGGTGATGGCGCTGCTGGTGTTGTCGACAGTGGGGGTGCTGTAGGTGACGCACCTGGTGATTATGCTGCTGGTGATGCCGATGGTGATGGCGCCGCAGGTGATGCCTAGGTTGATGGAGCTACTCGTCATGCCGATGGTGAGGATGCTACAGGTGATGTTACGGTTGATGACGCCGCTGGTGATAATGATTGTGAGGGCGCTGCAGGTGATGATTCTGGGTGTGGGTCGGCACGTGAGCGGCTGTTTGCTAGTTCTGGGCGTGGGCACTTGCCATTCGTGGTGGCGGGCCTGGTCGGCGTTGCTGGTCGGCTTGCTCGCCGGTCCTGGCGGTGTTTCTCGCCTCCGGTGTTGGGGTGGCTCCTTGCCAATCTTGGCGGAGGGTGGTGATGTTGTTGGTGAGGGTGCTGCAGGTGATGCAATGGTGACGCCGATGTTGAGGGCATTATAGGTGATGCGCCGGGTGGTGGTTCTGCTGGTGAGGCCAACGCTGAGGGCGCTGTGGGTGATGCAGTGGTTGATTGTGCCGCTGGTGATGCCGATGGTGAGGGCTGCATGTGATGCAACTGGTGATGGTGGCGCTGGTGACGCCGATGGTGAGGGTGCTGCCGGTGATGATTCCGGTGTTGGTGCCGCTGGTGATGCCAATGGTGAGGGCGCTGCAGGCACCTGGGCTTTTATGGTAGGAGAACTTCCCTAAATGCCTCTCTTATTTCTTTTTTCAGCTTTTAGATCCAAAACATGAGTCCAATCCACACTGCTTGCTTGCATTACAATACGCCTTGACACTACAGCCAGTATACTGCTTGTAACTTTTATTTGTGCATCAATACGTGGAATCTTCTTGCAGAACTGAGGATAGAATGTACGGTAGCAAGCATTTACTTCCCAAAGTACTTGCCAACAGACATGTCTACCATGCAACGACCAAGGGGTGCTTCCCGGACCTCAATTTTTGCCGCATGCAAACTTGCTCCGTGTACCTGGTTAGTGGCCCCTTCCTTTGCCATGGATCCTTGGATGCATACCAAGGGTGTATCAAAACCAAATTGGCACGTCCTGTGGCAGGAAAACGCTTCCCAAGTCACATAATATTGTATTTTGCTTTCTGAAAACTTATTACATTGAAAATGCACATGATCGGAGCTAGGCTAGGACATTAGGAGATCCATAGGGTAGGGTGGTTCAGCTGTCCTTCCAAAATCTAGGAGATCATGACATGGAGGCCTGTGGCAGGCAAATGCGTCCCACAGGCCCTGCCAGCAGAGACACACGCACCCTGTAAAATCGGCCAGATGGGCGCCTGAGTACAAGATTTCTAAATGGCTCGAAAAAAAAGTATGTCGGCTGCTCATTTGCAAAAATCCTGAATATGTTTTCTGCTGGCACGTTCTGTGACACGCCATTGCATCCCACTTCCTGTGCCTGCTGCAGAATGTGCAACTGGAGAACAACGCTTGGAACAAGCTTCCGGACAATTCATCGGACATAGAAGCTTCACGGGTAATGTTCCTTGTTGATTGCTTGCCAAAACCTGGTTTAACGATGCGTTAACTATGCGTTAAATTGCTGTGATGCGCCATGGCTCGCAGTAGCGCTGCAAGCAGCGGCAGGGCGATTCTGCATAATACAGGTATTTGCACAGTGTCGCATTGCATGATCCGTACAGAACAAAGGGTATGCACGGCTTTCAGGAATAAGGGGACCACGGACCGCTGCAGCTGCATGCTCAACTGACACCTGGTCGCTCGTTGTCTCGCATTCGCGTCCCACAGCGCGGCACAATCAGTGTGGGATGCCGAACACCCTTGTTTTGTCGTTTGCAGTCATCAGACCAGCGCGATCCCTTGTCCCCTGCGTCTCAGTCAGCAGACGAGCGCGATGCATTAGCAAGTGACACAGGCAGCCCACGAGAGTCTTCTGCTAAGGTTGTGTTGCATTGTGTCTTCTCACATTTGCGTCCCACAGCGCAGCACAATTAGTGTAGGATGACGAACAGCCTTGTTTTGTTGTTTGCAATCGTCAGACGAGCGTGATCCCTCGTGTTCTGCTTTGCAGGCACCAGACGAGAGCGATGGATCAGCGACAGACACTTTGCAAGGTGATGAAAGACAAAGGAACGAGGACTTAGCTGCAGAGGACGAGATTTCTGAAGAGTCTGAAGAGTCTGAAGAGGAACAGTCTCAGGATGATAATGAAGCAGGAGGCCTTCTTGTGCGCCTTGCCGAAGGTGAGCGTAAAAACCTGCAGGCCAGGGAAAGTTTACTCTTGGACACACTCAGGAGAGCAAAATCTGATAGATGGTCTGAATTCTGTAGCGGGGTAGTTCTGTCTGACCGAATGACTGAGCATGTTTGGGATTATGCCGTTTTGCTTTAGGGGATGATGGTGACATGGGATCATGCCTGGTTGCCCGTTTCGCTTATGGCCTTCGAAAGACACACCACGTAGCAATCACTGTCGTCCCTGAGAAGTCACCTGTGCTCTGTTTTCGGATAGGTGTAGAGCGCCGTCTTGCTGTGCAGCGGCCAAAAAGTGGTCTGTACCTTGAGATCTTGCCGCTGCATCCTGTTTTTCGTCTTGGTAATGATATCAATTGCAGGTTAAGGGGAACAAACGTGCCTACGCAATTGTCTTGTTTTGGTCCACACAAAAAGTTGCTTGAATGGAGCTGCAGCAGCAAAATAATGCTGATGAAGCGCAGGATACTCCACTGCATGGTGCCCAGTTCCTTACAACGGTGAGAAAGAATGTGTCTGAATTGAAGTGGCGAGTGGATGATTTGCACACGAAGCAAGAAGAGGTACAGCAGGGACAAGAGACAATATTCTCAGAGTTGAGAAACTTAAATGGTCTTGTAAGTTCGTTTGGCAATGATGTGAATGAGGTGAAGCGCCAGAGGACGCAAGGTCAGCCACAGGTAGCACTTGGGTGGCCCATGGGGCTTACTCAACACTCGACATAATGATTGCAAAACATACAAGACTGAGTGTCCTGTTGTTCTTCTGTTTTGTCCTGTGTGCTGTTCTTTTTGGGGCAAAATCAACCACACTGCAAACAGTTGCGCAGCAAGGAGCACCAGAAACATTATGAACCCTGGGTTGGCCGGTCGAATGCGAAAACATTTACTTACGTAATTTTTTTACTTACTTCCTGATGTCGCATTCGACCGGCCAACCCAGGGTTCATAATGTTTCTAGTGCTCCTTCCTGCACAACTGTTTGCAGTGTGGTTGATTTTGCCCCAACAAAAAGCAGCACACAGGACAAAACAGAAGAACAACAGGACACCCAGTCTTCGATGTTTTGCAGTCATTATGTCGAGTGTTGAGTAAACCCCATGGGCCACCCAAGTGCTACTTGTGGCAGACCTTGTGTCCTCTGGCGCTTCACCTCATTCACATCATTGCCAAACGAACTTACAAGACCATTTAAGTTTCTCAACTCTGACAATATTGTCTCATGTCCCTGCTGTACCTCTTCTTGCTTCGTGTGCAAAGCATCCACTCGCCACTTCAATTCAGACACATTCTTTCTCACCGTTGTAAGGAACTGGGCACCATGCAGTGGAGTATCCTGCGCTTCATCAGCATTGTTTTGGTGCTGCAGCTCCATTCATGCACCTTTTTGTGTGGACCAAAACAAGACAAATGCGTAGGCACATTGGTTCCCCTTAACCTGCAATTGATACTCATTACTGAGACGAAAAACAGGATGCAGCGGCGAGATCCCAAGGTACAGACCACCTTTTGGCCGCTGCACAGCAAGACGGCGCTCTACACCTATCCGAAAACAGAGCACAGGTGACTTCTCAGGGACGACAGTGATTGTTACGTGGTGTGTCTTTCGAGGGCCATTAGCGAAACGGGCAACCAGGCATGATCCCATGTCACCATCATCCCCCCAAAAAAGACGGCATAATCTCAAACATGCTCAGTCATTCCGTCAGACACAACTACCCCGCTACAGAGTTCAGACCATCTATCAGATTTTGCTCTCCTGAGTGTGTCCAAGAGGAAACTTTCCCTGGCCTGCAGGTTTTTACGCTCACCTTCCGCAAGGCGCACAAAAAGGCCTCCTGCTTCATTATCATCCTGAGACTGTTCCTCTTCAGACTCTTCAGACTCTTCAGATCTCTCGTCCTCTGCAGCTAAGTCTTCGTTCTTTTGTCTTTCACCACCTTGCAAAGTGTCTGTCGCTGATCCATCACTCTCGTCTGGTGCCTGCAAAGCAGAACACGAGGGATCACGCTCGTCTGACGATTGCAAACAACAAAACAAGGGTGTTTGTCATCCTACACTGATTGTGCTGCGCTGTGGGACGCAAATGTGAGACAACACAATGCAACACAACCTTAGCAGAACACTCTCGTTTGCTGCCTGTGTCACTTGCTAATGCACCGCGCTAGTCTGCTGACTGAGACGCAGGGGACAAGGGATCGCACTGCTCTGATGACTGCAAACGACAAAACTAGGGTGTTCGGCATCCCACACTGATTGTGCCGCGCTGTGGGACGCGAATGCGAGACAAGGAGCGACCAGGTGTCAGTTGAGCATGCAGCTGCAGCGGTCCGTGGTCCCCTTATTCCTGAAAGCTGTACATACCCTTTGTTCTGTACGGATCATGCAATGCGACACTGTGCAAATACCTGTATTATGCAGAATCGCCCTGCCGCTGCTTGGGGAGCTAGTGCAAGCCTTGGCGCATCACAGCAATTTAACGCATAGTTACCGCATAGTTAAACCAGGTTTTGGCAAGCAATCAACAAGGGACATTACCCGTGAAGCTTCTATGTCCGATGAATTGTCCGGAAGCTTGTTCCAGGCGTTGTTCTGCAGTTGCACATCCTGCAGCAGGCACAGGAAGTGGGATGCAATGGCGTGTCACAGAACGTGCCAGCAGAAAACATATTCGGGATTTTTGCAAATGAGCAGCCGACATACTTTTTTTTTCGAGCCATTTAGAAATCTTGTACTCAGGCGCCCATCTGGCCAATTTTACAGGGTGCGCGTGTCTCTGCTGGCAGGGCTTGTGGGACGCAATTGCCTGCCACAGGCCTTCATGTCATGATCTCCTAGATTTTGGAAGGACAGCTGAACCACCCTACCCTATGGATCTCCTAATGTCCTAGCCTAGTTCCGATCATGTGCATTTTCAATGTAATAAGTTTTCAGAAAGCAGAATACAATATTATGTCACTTGGGAAGCGTTTTCCTGCCACAGGACGTGCCAATTTGGTTTTGGTACACGCTTTGTATGCATCCAAGGATCCATGGCAAAGGAAGGGGCCACTAATCAGGTACACGGAGCACGTTTGCATGCGGCAAAAATTGAGGTCCGGGAAGCACCCCTTTGTCGTTGCATGATAAGAATGTCTGTTGGCACGTACTTTGGGAAGTAAATGCTTGCTACCGTACATTCCATCCTCAGTTCTGCAAGAAGATTCCACGTATTGATGCACAAATAAAAGGTTACGAGCAGTATACTGGCTGTAGTGTCAAGGCGTATTGTAATGCAAGCAAGCAGTGTGGATTGGACTCATGTTTTGGATCTAAAAGCTGAAAGAGGAAATAAGAGAGGCATTTAGGGAAACCTTCCTACCATAAAAGCCTAGGTGCCTGCAGCGCCCTCACCATCGGCATCACCAGCGGCACCAACACCGGGATCATCACCGGCAGCACCCTCACCATTGGCGTCACCAGCGCCACCATCACCAGTTGCATCACATGCAGCCCTCACCATCGGCATCACCAGCGGCACAATCAACCACTGCATCACCCACAGTACCCTCAGCGTCGGCCTCACGAGCAGAACCACCACCCGGCGCATCACCTATAATGCCCTCAACATCGGCGTCACCATTGCATCACCTGCAGCACCCTCACAAACAACATCACCACCCTCCGCCAAGATTGGCAAGGAGCCACCCCAGCACCGGCGGCCAGAGACACCGCCAGGACCGGCGAGCAAGCCGACCAGCAACGCCGACCAGGCCCGCCACCACGAATGGCAAGTGCCCACGCCCAGAAGTAGCAAACAGCCGCTCACGTGCGGACGCACACCGGGAGCCATCACCTGCAGCGCCCTCACAATCATCATCACCAGCGGCGTCATCAACCGTAACATCACCTGTAGCATTCTCAGCATCGGCATCACGAGTAGCTCCATCAATCTAGGCATCACCTGCGGCGCCATCACCATCGGTATCACCAGCAGCATAATCACCAGGTGCGTCACCTACAGCACCCTCACTGTCGGCAACACCAGCAGCGCCATCACCCCGTGCATAAAGTGCATCACCTACACCATCGGTATCATCAGCCTCACCATCACCAGGTGCACCACCTGCAGCACCCTCACCATCACCACCACCAACCTGGAATATTTTCCTTCTGCGGTTGTCTTCGAGCAGTCCAAGAAGCTGTTCTGACACGTCAAAGTCCCCATCACCGTTCTCAGGAACCGTGGCACCGCCAGCAGCACCCCACCCGTCCGCATCACCGGCGGTACCTATACTGTTGCATCACCTGCTGCTCGCTCACCACCGGAATCATCCACCTCACCATCACACTGTGCGTCACCTACAGCACCCTCACCAGCAGCATCACCAGCGGCACCATCACCACCGCCATCACCACCCTCACCATCACACGTTACTTCACCTGCAGCACCGTCACCAGCGGCATCACCAGCGGCACCATCACCCATTGAATCACCTGCAACACTCTCACCATGGGAAACACCAACAACAGCATCGCTCATTGCGTCACCGGCGGCGCCCTCAACATCGGCATCACCAGCGTCATCAACACCCGTTGCACCACCTGCAGCACCCTCACTATCGGCACCGCCATACGAGCGCCACCAAGGGATGCATCACCTACGTCATCCTCACCAGCGGCAGCACCAGCGGCACAATCAACCGTTGCATCACCTACGGCACCCTCACCAACAGCACCAGCAGCGGCACCATCACCTAGAACATAAAATGCATCACCTACAGGACCCTCACCATCAGCGTCGCGGACCTCAATTTGGTCTTCCAGCAGTCCAACGACCGGTCCTGAAGCGTCCAAGTCCCCATCAGTGTTCTCAGAAACAGCAGCATGACCTCCAGCACCCCCACCATCTGCATCATCACTGGCGGAGCACCAGCGACGCCATCACCCGTTAAATCACCTGCAGCACCCTCATCACCAGCATCATCCGCCTCAACATCACCCGGGGAATCACCCAGAGCACCCTCAGCATCGGCATCACCAGCGGCGCCATCACCAGTTGCATGTGTTAGTAGTACTGCTTGGCGTCCATAGGTTGGGCGAGGGTGCTAGCCACTGTGGCGTAGATGTCCCTGGGCGGCGGGAGCGGTAGGGGCGTGGCGGTGCGGCCGGATCCTGGTGGCTGGTGGGGTTGCGGGGTGGCGTTTCATGAGGTGGTTGCGCCCCTGCGGGTCAAGGGTATGCTGGTCGGTGTGCGGGCGTGGGGCCGTGGCTGCCAGTAGGTGTTGGATTGCAGAGAGGACATCGTAGTCGTCGTCCCACAGGCAGTGGGCTGCAGCGCACGTCTTGTTGGGGGAAGTGGAGGGACAGTGTGAGTGCCGTGTCGCGGGGCGGTGTACGGTTTGGTGGGTGGTGTGTGTGCGTGGTGGCCTGCTTGCTCTGTTGTATCCTGTGACCTCTGATCCCCGGGGCGTGGCATGCTGTGCTTTTTGGCCCGGGCGCCTTGGACGGAGTTCAGGTTGTGGGCTTGTGGCGGTGTGCTGCCAGTCGTTCCCCGTTGTGCTGGGGCGCTGGCGGGCATGTGGGTGGCGCTCGGTTTGTGCACTGGCGTGCACGTATTGTGTCTGAGTACGGTCTGGTGGGCATGCAGTGTGTCGTTGCTGCTGCCTTGTGGCTCGGGGGGCCGGGGCCTGACGGGACTCGGACCATATGTTGTGTCCCGGCGTGCCCCTCTCCTCCGGTACATCCCCTTCGGGTGTGGGGCGTACTGTGGCCTGTTGGGGTGCTTGGGGGGTTGGTTCTGTGTGGCCTGTTGGCAGCTGGTGCCGTGATGATGCCGATGGTGTGGGCCCTGCAGGTGATGCAACAGGTGATGGTGTCGCTGGTGATGGTGCCGCAGCTGATGCAACGGGTGTTGGTGCCGCTGGTGGTGCCGATGGTGAGGGTGCTGCCCCTGATGCTCCGGGCTATGGTGCCGCTGGTGATGCCGATGGTGAGGGTGCTGTGGGTGATGTGTCGGGTGATGGGCCGGCTGGCGATGTCAGTGGTGTGGGTGCCGCACGTGATCTAGAGGGTAATGATGCTGTTCGTGGTGCCGATGGTGAGGATGCTGCCGGTGGCGCAATTGGTGATGTGTTGCTGGTGTTGCCAATGGTGACGGTGCTGTAGGTGATGCACCGAGCGATGGTGTTGCTGGTGATGTGACGGTGCTGCATGTGGTGTAACGGGGTGATGGTGAGGCTGGCAATGGCGTTGTTGAGGGTGCTGTAGGACTGCCAGCGACCCACGCGACCGTCCAGGGGTGGAGGCAGGTGAAGGGGGGCGACAACGAGTGGGGCCCAGAAGACGACCTTTTCTGGGAGGACACTTGGGAGGGCACCAACGACACCTTCCTGGAGGCGGCAGCTACAACCTATCCACGCCCACCTGGGCACACCCGGCACGGCCTCCACGCCCTCCTGGCGGTCCCCAGCTGCAAACATCACCACACCGTCACCCTCTACCCCCTGGACCACAATCCACAACGATGGACGCCTGAGGACGACGCCACCACCACCGTCACCATACAGCAAGATCCTGAGAGCTTGACAGGTTACCACCTGTCCTGGAGCGATCCGGCACCTCGCCGACCCTCCACAACATCTTCGCCCCCATTAGCGCGCAACTACAAGCAGCGAAGGCCCCGCAACAACCAGACGACGAGATGCGCCAAGCGCCACCCCCCCCAAAGCAAGGGAACGCCCCCACCAGGAACCCATCGCACAACCCATCAGCCGGATGGAGCTCCTTCTGCTACAGCGCACCACCCCGGAACGCAAAGGGTCATGAGACCTGCCGCGGGAGTGAGCAATCGACAACGGCACGCTCAGGTGGGACAAAATCACACCAGGACTCCAAACCATCCGCCTCCACTGGATAACCGAACCCATCAACACCTGGACACTACCGGCAGACCGCCACCACCTCCTCCTCACCATGCAAGGGAATGCCACCATCACACCAACAGAGGGGGACCCCATAACAGCGACCCCTGCCCACGCAGTCCACATGCCCCCGCAAGGGTCGTCACCGCCCATGACGGTACGCCCGGGCCCCACCCCGTGGCAAGCCATCGTCATCACCTATTCCGCCCCCAACGAACACACGCACACCTGGCAACACAGCTGGGCTGACATCCGTGGAGACCTCCTCCATGAACACCTAGGACTCACGCGCATCCATCACACCCTCCACCAAGTGAGAGAGATAGCCCAGGCGCCACACGGCATCCACACGCCGGGGCTATGTGCATACACCACGCCCATAAACCTACAAGCAGCGGAGGACATCAGGGCCACCCTGTCCATCCAGCAAGCCCAGACTGAAATTCCACACCGCAACGCCCAACGAGGCTAAATATCAAGACCAGGACACCGTCACCCCCCAACCAGGAGTCAGAGGGATGGTCTACAGAGTCTGCAGTGGCACCATGATAGTAACCGTATACCGGTATACAGGTATACTGGTATACAGGGTCTACAGAGAGTCTACAGGGACTACAGTTCGGTATACAGGTCTACAGGTTTGAGGTTTGAGGTTTGATTTTGCGGGTACTAGACGCGTTTTGGCCCCGGGGGGCCACTTGGTCGGGCCAGGTGATATCCTCCCCACCCGGTCCTAGTGGGGGGCCCTTCATGACACACCTCCTGCCTGGTGGCGGAGTCCCTCCGGTTCACGTGGCTCGGAGCCCTGTCCCTCCCCGGCTTCCCCTTCTCGCCACTCCCTGGTCAGTGCATCACTTAGCAGCGCAGCTGCAGGCACTTACCCACCGCGTCGCCCCCCTAATGTGTGGTCGCCCGGGGTGCCGGCGGCGCCGGGCCCGTGCTACTGGCTTGTTGCCAGTGAGACCCCCTTGGGCTGGCGCGAAGGCTGCCTAGTTGCGGGGCTGGTGCGTGGCGCGGTGGGCCACTACTGCCTTGGCGGGTGCAGTGCCCTGGTCGTGTGTGCGCGGCGCTCGCGGCCAGTTCGGGTAGGTTGGGGCCGGTGCCAGGTTCTGTGTCTTCCCCGTTTCCCCCTTCCCGCCCCGCGTTTCCCGCGCTGTGTGTGGCGCGCCCTCCCGTCAGGGTGTCCCTTATCCTCGCTCGCTGGTACGCCATTCCATGCGGTCTGTGCGTTCCGCGGGGTCGGTCCGGTTGCCCCTCTGGTTCTCCCCGCGTGTCCTTTGCTTGTGCGTGCGCTCGCGCTCCGGCGACGTCCGCGCCCGCCCCCTCCTCCCCGGGTCAGTGTGGCGCGCACACCTCGCGCGGTCCCGGTGCTGGGCACCGGTAGGGCAATTCCGAGCGGTCCTTGCCCCTCCGCGTGTCCTGCCTCGGTCCCGTGCTCTGTTTGGCTTGCTTGGAGTGGGGGCGGCCCCGTCCCGTTCCCCCCTCGCCTGGCTTGCGGTTGTGTTCCGCCCTTGGAGCGAGCCCGCGCGTCCGGGGCGTTCCGGCGCCAGGGGGGGCGGGGCAGGGGGCGGCCTGTGTGCCGTCCCCCCTAGAGGTGCCGCAGGGGCACCCCGAGGGGCAGGGGGTTGCCAGAACTCGGTCCGTCCCTCTGCCTTCCCTGGGCAGGCAACGAAGCGGTTGTCATTGGCGTTGCTCTGGTCATGGAGGGTGTGGCCCCCATACTGCTCCGGTTTGTGTTCGCGTGGTGTCCCTAGGCGAGCAGGCGGGGGGGGGCGTGGGGGCGCGTGGCGTACGGGCTGAGCAGCGTCCCCCCCTCCGGGCGCCGCGGCTCTTTCGGGGGGAGGGGAGACGTCCCCCCTGCCTTGGGGGGGGTGGAGGCCCGGCGCCCCCGTGGCCCGTTTCCGGCGTCCCGCGGGCCGGAGGGGGGAGTGGCAGGAGAGGGGAGGGGGGGTCGCGCCGTGGTTCCCCACCTCCCTCCTCCAGGGGGGTGGCCTGTGGTCCCTGGCCCAGATCCCCCTTCTTCGCCGGCGCATCCCTCCCAGGTATAAGTGTTCGGTCGGGGTAGTTTGGCAGCCCCGGACGCCGGGCGCGGCCTGGCTGGCTGCCGGTGGGTCAGCCTGGCGGGGGGGGGGGGGTCGGTGCGCCGTCCCCCCTCGGCGGCTCGGCCCGGGGACCCCCGGGGGTGGGAGGCGGGAAGGTCTCCTTGCTGCGGTCTGTTTCTCCGCCCTCCCCGGGCGGGCACCAAGGCGGGTCGCTTCGTCTGTGCCCCGCCCTCCAGGTTAGGGTTATGGTCTGCTTTGGCTCGCGTCCGGGTGCCGCCGTCCCGCTGCGGCCCACAGGGCGCCCTTGAGCGCCGGCGCAGGGCTGCCGGCCTGCCGCGGGCACTGCGGGAGTGGGTCGGCGGCCGACTGGAGGCACTCCGCGTACAGCAGTGCTTGCGGCGGCAGTGGCGTCCCCGCCTCGGTGTTGCGGCCCTCCCGGGCGGGGCGGTCCCCCCCCAGGCCCGGCGGGGGGGCTGCGGGGCCGCCACCGCCGAGGCCTGCCTCCGGCTGTCCGCGGGCCGGGAGGGGAGAGGGGGGGGAGGAGGGGGGAGGGACAGGAGGGGGGGGCTCCCCGTAGTCCCTCTCGGGTCCCCTTGCGCCGCTCCCCGGCGGCTGCGGAGGGTCGGCCTGGTGGTCCCGGACCCGGGGGGCAAGCCGTCGACGGCGGGGGGCGCACTCCTCTCCTGCCCCCCTCCATCTTTGGGGCGCTAGGCTGTCGTGCGGGCCCTCAACCCCGGCCCCCCGCTCTCCTCGCTGCCGCTGCCTCACCGCGTGGTGCCGGTTGGCGGGGGGGGGGGGTCGGCGGGGGGGGGGGGGTGGCGCTGTGGGTCAGGGGTTAGCGGTTAGCAGGCTGCGGGGCAGTGGGGCCCCCACCGCGCTCGTTGCCCCCGCCCTCTCCCACTGGAGGCAGCGCGCGCCCCTCCGCCGCGCCATACGGTCGGGGGGTGGGGGATGCGCTCTGGGTCAGGGGACACGGTATTGCCGGGGGGGCGTCCCGCGTCACTTGTCCTTCGCCACCCTCTCGTGCCCATCGCCTGGGACGGCGGGGCGCGGCCGTCACCTGTGTCGCAGCTTGTGTTGGGGGCTGGGGCTGCGGCGGCGGTGGATGCTGCCGGCGGTAGTGCCAGTGGGCGAGGGCCGTACGCAGGGCCAGGGGGAGCCAGTTGTTGGCCTCCGCATCCGTGATGCGGAGCACCAGCCCCCCCTCCGGGAAAACCGGCCACGTCGGCTCCCTGTCGGGCCACTCCGCCCGAGTCACAGCCCACAGGGCCCTCTTGTGGTCCTCCTGGGTCGCCCACCCCCCAGGGGGCAACTCCCGGTTCCCCTCGTCTCTCTGGAGGAGCACGGCATCGAAGTGCCGGTTCCTCATCGCCCCGGTGGTCCCCGAGGAGGCCCAGCTCAGCCACTCATACACCTCCACCACCAGGGGAAGGGCCTCGCTCCCGAGGGGATCTGGGACGGCGTCGCAGTCCCGGTCCGAGGGCCGGGCTCCCTCCGCCCCCCGTGCTTGCTCCTCCTGCGGCCCCCGTGCCTGCGGCGCCGGCGCTGCGCCCTGCCCCCTCGCCGCAGAAGCAGCAGCCATCCGCGCCGCCTCCGCCCTCGGCTCTGGTGCCGTTGGGGGGGGGCGGCTGATGCTGGGGTTGGGGGGGTTGGGGGGGGATGAGGTCCCCCGCGTTGGGGTCGATGTTGTAGAGGTGGGCGTGGTGATGGTGGTGCCGGTCGGTGTGTTCTGCGCCGGCATTTGTTGCATACCGGGGGGTATGCACCGCACCGGCTGGACGCCTGGCTGCGGGGGCGCCCCGCTCCCCTTTCCCTCCCTTCGCCCTGCCCCCCCCACGCGGCTCCCGTGCCCCGCGCTGCCTGCCGCCGGGGGCCTACGTCGCCCTTCCACCCCTTGCCCTTCGGCCCCTTCCCGGCCGCTAATCCTTTGTCCCCCTGCCCATGTCGCGGGTCCTGTCCTCTGTCACCTGTGTCCTTACCCGCACCGCCAGTGCCCGTATCCTTCCCGCGTCCGTGCTCATGTCCTTGGCTGTCCCCCCGTTCGCCGACCGCACTCTGCTCCGCCCCATGCGCTCCGAGGCCGCCCGCTTTGGCGCCCTGCTCGCATCCCTACGTCCGTCCCCGCGTGCTGCCGCCCGCGCTCGTGTCCTTCCCGTGCCCTTGCCCTTTCCCTGCGCTGTGCCCCGCGGCATGCTGTCCCCCGCTCGTGCTCTGCCCCTCTCCCCTGCCGCTGGCCTTGGCGCCTTGCCCATGCCCTCACTCTCGCTCCTTGCCGCGTGCGCCCAGGCCTGTCCCCTGCCCTCTTCCTTTGGCACTCCCCCTGTCGCCTCCCGTCCCCCGCTCCGCGCTCCCGTGGCCGGCACCCTGCCCCGCCTGCACGCCCTCCCCACCCTCCCGGATGACGCGCCGGGCGTCCTGTTGGCGCCGCGGCGGCGTACACACAGGCGCCGGGGGGCGGACTGGCCGCGGTCTCCCCTCAGAGAAGGCAGCCTTGGGGGGGTACGGCTTGGGGGGGTGGGTGCGGGTGTGGCTGGGGTTGGTGTGGGCGCGGTACTTTGCACCCTCCCTGCCCCCCGCTGCGGCTGCAGCGGCCCCCGGCGAGGGGCTCGGGGCCCACGCCGGGGCCATCCCCTGCGCCGGCGGCATGCCGGGGGCTGGGGCCCGGTTGGTCGAGGCCGTGGCGCGGCCTGCTGGGGCTGCAGTGTCAGCTCCCTGTGCGCCTGGGGCCCCCTCAGGGGGCGGGGCGGCAGGGATTCGCGGCCTGGGTGGCGGGGGCGGTCTCCTCGGTCGGCGCGGGCTCCTCTGTCGATGGCTCGGGGTCGGCGGAGGCTGCTCAGGGGTGCCCGGCCGGCGGCCCAACCGGCACCGCTGCTTCAGCAAGCCGCCGCTCCTCACGCTCCGCGAGGGTCTCTCCCGCGTATGCCGGGGAGACAGAGGAGCGGGAGCGGGATCGGCGGTTGTGGCGGTCGTCCCGCTGGGGGGAACCATCGGAGTCCGACATCACTGTTATCCTGGTAGGCATGCGTGGCGGCAGGCGTGTCTGCTCCACTACCTCCTAGTGCATCAGTGGTGTGCCGTGGGCAGTGCCGTGCAGTGCTGCGCGGGGGGAGGGGGGGAGGGGAGGGGGGGGCGGCGGTGATGTTGGTGACGCGTTCCCGTGGGGGGCCGGCCACGGGACGCTGCGGTGACACGCACAGGTGAGCAGGCAGGCAAGGCACTACGCTCACAAGGGCATCAGTACGCCTGTGTCATGTGACAAAGCGTTTCAGAATCCTTGCCACTCTGCAAAGAGGGAACAAAAGTATGTACAACAACACATCAGGATATGTACACATGGGGTTAAGACTGGACTGGGGTAAGGGCATCACAGGACCATAGACACTCAGTCCCAACTCGTATCCTAATCCCAGGTCCGACCCTCTCAGTGGCTGGTGGGGGCGGGGGCTCAAACACAACCCATGCCCTGCTCAGTCCGGACCCTGAAACCCTGCCAATTGGGGAGGTGCCCCGCCCAGCCACAAGCGAGTTCCTGGGACCCAGCAGCTCCAAGGCCAACCGACAGTGGCTCCCTATGCTCCCTTAACAGCAGGTCCCAACTCCTCTCTGAGCCAGAGATATGGCCCCGCCATTATCACCCAGGAGTTGGTAGTTGAAAATGGGCTGTTTCAGCCCAAACTGATATTAGCTTGAAAAACTCCAGAAATGACCCCTCGTCCGGACCCGTCAGAGGTAGGGACGAGGCAACTGACCCTATGCCCCTCGAGTACGAACCTTCCTGGAGCCCTCACCCAACCTGGTTCCCTCTGAGGTCCCGGCATCAGGGCAACACGGATGAGTCATGTGGGGTCATGATGCCCAAATCACCAAAATTGGCGTCATTTCCACGCGTGGCTCGCCCGGCCAAGGTAAGGCCAATGGATCACAGGGTAGGAGGCAGGACCTAGGACTTCCATCTGAGTGTACAACTTGAATATAGGTCCGGGCTCCCTATGGGCTTAGAGAAATGGGGCCGCCAATTGACCACACGGAAGGGGGAAATTGGGGTCCCAAAATTGGGTCATTTTGGCTGCTTGAAATGAGCCAAAATTCGGTGTGCTCCCAATAGTGTATCTCCACGCCGGCTTGGAGATCGGATCCGCCATTCCATACGCGATCGACCGGGAGTCGGACAGAGACTCCCATGCCCTTGGCTCCCAAAGATCCCCATGCCACTTGGCGTGGTGACGATCCCACTTGGGTCCACAAATGTCAAAATTGCAAAATTGCCCACACTCACTTTGGACTAGCGCCTTAACAAAGGTGGCTCCGCTTCGCCCACGTGGTGTGTGGACCATGGGGACCATTACCCATAACACCCATGTCATGTATGGTCCATTGGTACATGCGTCCGGCGTGCACGAGGGTTAGAACATGGGGCACGGCGGGCAGCAAAAGTGGAAAATTGCTCAAAATGGCCAAAAATGCGGACACTCATGGTTGGGGCAAATGAGGCATATGCCCGACTCAGACCGGAGTGTGCCATAGGATTGGTATCAAGTCAAATTGGTCCAACATATCTTTTGGGCGTCGCCCAACTCCTCCGGTATTGGGAATGGCAGGGTCGCCAAGTGAGCCCATGATTTGGGATAGTCCCAAATCGCCAACATGGCGGCCACGGTATGCCGAGCCTAAGAGGAGTTATTTGCCGGGTCCAAGATATGTTGGGGACCGAAGTATGTACCCTCATAACATACTTGGGTCATGATGTCAATTGAGCGCAACGTTGAGATATGCGGTCGCCACTTGACATCATGACGAGCCAAAAACGGCAAAATTGGCACAAAGACACACAAAAGTGCATTGAAAGGTGCACAATTATATTATAATATCTTTGGCTTGGATCGTGCAATCAACTTATCCTTCTAAACACAATGACTTGACACCAATGACCTCCGATCCCACATATGTGCTCCACTTGGGGCGCCTTGAAAGGTTACGAGCGCTACTTCCCAAGTGGGCACATGAAAATATGGAAAATTGCAAAATACACACCTTGCTCCCAACGCATCGCTTCGGGATCACCACACAAGCTTCCCTTCACGAAGGTTAGGCTTGCAATTGACTGTAGGGAGTATGGAGAAGGGGCTTGCACAATATGAGGTCCACTGGCGGGTTTGGCTTGGCGCGATAGACCCGCCAAATGGGCACGCAACACAACACAAGGCACATACTCCATACTGCCCAAAAAGGTAGCTCCCACCACGATATGTAATGCCCCTCCAAGGGCATAACTTTGTGTCAATCGCTCACAGGAACTCAAAGAGAGTTCCTATGCAACACCAACACTTGCGCGCTACACTCGAAAGTTATCTTAACGCACGCAATATCATGGCCAATGAGTTGTAACGCAAACTCTACCCTCTTGACCATGATCCATTACACTAGCGCGCACGTGTGGAGACGCAAGGCATATAATGCTTCCTAAATTACGTCGGGAGTATTGTGAATACATCCCACGTTTCCTTATCGTCAATACTCGCAAGCGGCACGAGATATGACCCTCACAAGTGGCCTCACGAATCAACTTTGTTTTGCCCATATCTTTAAGACAAATGGAGGGCAGGATAAAAGGGAAGTTGATTCGTGCATAGGGAAGCACGTAGGTCCACTCAAAAGAGGTCAAATCAAGTGCGGGGATGTCGAAGTCGAAAATCCGATTTCGACATCCTGAAAAATTCGGATTAAGGTTGCGAGTATTAATTATGAAAATTGCGGAAGCGTCCATGCAGTTCCTGAAGGCTTTGGAGCCTTCGTGACGGATTGCGTTAAAATTTCCATTATAAACAGTTAAACTGGCGGTTACGGTAAAGTCGCGATCCAACCGCCAGCAGTCAAAACAGTGAGTATCAGAACGGAAGCATAAAAATTGACGGAAACAATATGAAAATAAAACCCTGTTGATTCCTGATATTCTGATACACAAATCTCCGCTGGCGGTGCATCGGTTGCCGACGCGGGGCTTTACGGCACGGAACACGGCCGTCAATGGGGTTAGTGGACCGGAGACCGGTTGTATGCCGTAACCTGGCCATGGGGTTCTGGGTACCGCTTCACCCCCCTCCTTAGAGCAAACCTTCGGGGGGCTCGATAACACCCTCGCATGGCAGCGGGTACCCAGGACCATCTCCTGAAGGGGGGGGGGTGTCACATCCTCACCTCAGTAAGTCACAGTAGGATAGGTATGACGCTGTATAAGCTCGTAGCACATGTATAGTATCAAGTATCAAGTATCAAGTCCTGGGTCCTGGCGGCGATTGTTCGGCATCCAAAGGACCCGTTAACCCATACCAGGCGCACCGGATGCCGGCTGCTACGGTCACCACCACAGTGGCAGTGGCATACACGGCCAACATAGGCGACACACGACGACCGAGGTGGTCCCACAAGTCGAGAGCGACCAAAAAGATCTTTCAGGCTACCCCAAGCTTCCCAAGGCCCGCCGACTGGGGAGAGTCCCCACGGGTCCTTCCTCGGGCGCACCATGTCCATATCCATACGACGCGAGTCCAGAGTGCCATAGTCGAACTCCTTAAGAAACCCAGATCTTAAGGGAACTCCTCCTGAAGGGATCGGGCATCAAGGCCGTCTTTTCCCTCGCCCTACTGCCACGAAGGCCATACATGAGGGAGTCCTCATGCAGTGTGGGCGGAGGCGTCGACTCCTCAAACCACCAGTTTCCCAGGCAGACTGACCGAGGTCAGGAGCACCGGAGGCCGCCATCCGAATGCAAGTGCGTCTGCGAATCGGTAGGCTCACACTGGGACTGACAGTGGCGGACCGCTGGGAGTGTAGTCAGGCAACTGGGCTTCCCGCCTGGCGCCATCAGGATCTCCACACACACAGCAAATAGGGCAACACGGTATCACGAGCACTCAAACAGTAGAATCTGTAATCAAGTACTGGTCCAGGCTGGACCAGGCTGTCAGAACATGTACACGGCGACTCCAGGCGCCTCTGTATCCCGATTCGTGGTGAAAAACAGTCCATCCCTCAGCGATGGGCTGATGACACACAACATACAGATGCACATATCCTGGAGGGCAGAAAAAAAAGCAATAATCTGGGTAAATAGGCGTGTAAACACGCTCTGGACAGAGCGCCAAACCACGCCACGGTCAGGATAAGGCATTGCAGGAGGGTGGACAGGATAACGCCTGAGTTCAGGCCATATATAGTCTCGAGACACACGTCGACCGGTCTGGATTCCGCGAATGCCATGGAACCAGACCACACACTTAAAAATCGCAATGCCGATGACAGCGGCATCCGTTGCGCAACGTCGTATGGGCTTCAAGGCCCCAAGAGCTCAGAATTATGAAGGTCAGTCGCCCTACCTGGTTTCCCAAGGATTCAGCAGGGGGGGGAGTGACGAGTAGAAGAAGAGAGGGGCCATCCTCCTCTGGATTCAGCAGGGGGGGGTATATGGCCACTCCGTCACCGAAAGATGGAAGAAAGCAAGCAAGTAAGGGACGATTCGTCGGCCTCACAAGCGCTCACAACACATCAGGGGAGAGCCCAGGGCGCTGATCAGGCACCCCTGGCTGCAATCGCCCGGGTGAGTGCTGCCAAGTCCGAGACGTGGATCTTGGTCTTGTGCTTGCGGATGTACTCCATGAAGGGCGTATTGACCCGCGGCACGAACGAGGAGACGGGTTCCCAGGTGTCGTGGGACGGCCCATAGCCTCGCCAACGAACCTTGAACTCCAGACCTCCGGGTGCCGAGGCCTTCGGACGCTGAGCCAGGATGTTCTCGACTGTATAGTCGTCCTGCTCAGCATAGTCGTCGTCCGAATCGGCCTCATGTGCGGCATAGCTCAGGGACACATGTTGGCCACGGAGGTCGGGTTCCCGCACACGGAGTTGACTTCGTGGCGCTCCCGAAACTGTCAGTGACCCACCTTGATGCGGTAGGTGTCCTCACCAATCCTGCGGACCACCTCGCCGGGTGTGAACCAGGTCTTGGTGCGGTGGGTGCCCATGGGGCGGGGTCTGATCACCCACACCGGGTCTCCCACCCTGAACTTCTGCGCTGTCGAGCTCGGGGCGGACTTCTGACGCTCAGCATGCTCCTTCTCAAGCTGCTGGCGGATGTCCCGCGCCGTTTGCTCTTGCCGCGCGAAGAACTCCTTGGCATCCATAGCCATGCCATCACCAGACAAGGGAAGTCCCCTACCCAGGGGGTCCCTGCCAAACAGAATCTGGTGAGGGGACAAACCGCCCGGAGTGGGGGTGTCATGATGGGCCTTCAGAGCAGGCACATCTCCTCGAACCAGTTCCGCCGTGGATTGGTGATGTGGATCTTGCGCAGCTTCTCGAACAGCTGCCGTCCAGCCACTTCAGCACGGCCGTTAGACCGGCTGAGATAGGCGACGCTCTTGGCATGCCGTATTCCCATGAGGGAACACATAGCCTTGAACCAGCCACCAGTAAACTGGGGCCCTCGGTCACTGCAAATGGTGCGGGGGATGTCAAAGACGGTCAGCCAATGACGAATCATCATGACTGCCACTTCTCTGGCAAGCAACCCCTTTTTGCGTGCCGGAACGGCTACAACGTAGCCGCTGTGGCGGTCCACACAGAGAACCACACAGTCAAAGGTCTCCTTGCCAATGTGCACTTCGGGCATGGAGAAGACGTCCATGGCCACGCTCTCCATGGGCTGGTCAGGAACCGGGGTCCATTGGGCTTCCCCCTTGACGTTCCGGTTATCGGGATTGCAGGCCTGACAGACCGAGCAACCCTTCCTGACCTTCTTGATGGCAGTGTAGAGAACGATATGGTCGATCTCAAACCGACGTTGCATGTCAAGAGCTTGCTTCTTGACCCCTGGTTGCAGCATGTGGTGGTGCCAAGCTTCACACAGCTCGAGCACCCGGGACTCTGGTACTAGCAGCTTACCATTCCGGTAGAGCTTGCCATCTTCCTCAGTCAGCCCCTTTGGCCACTTCTGCCCGTCGTCAGGGTCGGTCACAGCCCTATACTCGGCCGCAAAGGCCTCAGACTTGGCGTAGTCGTCGGTCCAGTCGTCCTGGAGGCAAGACGCCGGGAAGAGGTGCTTGTCGGACTCAGACCCCTCAGGGGCAAGTACTCTGACCGCTCTGCTCACCCTCGTTGCGAGGGGGGCATCCGCTGCCATGACGACGAAGCATTTGGCGCCCTCCTCCCCCATCAGGCGCTCCCTTTGGATGATCCTCTTGGCTTCAGCGGTCTCAGCCTCATCGCCATGGGCAGAGATATCCTGCATGCCCTTGCTGGCGGGATAGGCCCACCTACTGAGACAGTCCGCCACGGTGTTATCCTTTCCAGGAATATAAACAACCGTAAGGTCGAACTTGGCCAAGGTCTCGTGCCATCTTACCCGTCGGGAGGCGGGACCTGAGGGGGTGTCCACGTGCTCCTTGTGCCATTACTGCAGACTCTGATGGTCGGTGCAGACGGTGACGGGATGGAGGGCTATGTACCCAGCCCATTTCCTGAGAGCCATGACGATGGCATACGCCTCCTTTTCACGGGGCGTCCACGTCCGTCTCTGGCCTTCCGCCAGGACTCGGCTCCAGAAGGCTACGGGCAGGTGCCTCCCGTCGTCAAGCACTTGCTCCAACACAGCGCCAATGGCGTAGTCGGAAGCGTCGGTGCGCAGGACGAACCCTCGGTCAGGATCCACGAGGTGCAGACCCACTGCGGATAGCAGCGCCTGCTTCATCCCCTCAAAGGCACGGTCGGACTCTTCAGTCCAGACCAGAGCTCTCTTGGACCCCTTCTTGGTCTCCTCTCGGTTGCCCTTGAGCATGGTCGTCATGGGGGCTGCATACTCGGCATACATCTTGATATACCCCGAGTAGTAATTGCAGAACCCCAGATACGCCCGTAGCTCAGAGACCGTCTTGGGCTTTTCCCAGTGCTCAATCGCAGCCACCTTGCCAGGTATGGGCTTGCGCTGCCCGTTCCCGACTACGTGGCCAGCGAAGACCACCTCGCTTACCGCAATGGTGGCCTTGTCACTGCTGCCCGTGAGTTTGTGCCGAACCAGAAGGTCCAGCACTCGAGTGACGTCCCTCTCGTGTGCCTCCAGGAGCTCCTCGTAGCTCATGCTGGGGTCCCCGGACGCGATGATCACGTCGTCCACGAATGGGTCCGCACAGTCGCGCACCGGCTCAAGCTGGTTCTCCAGCATCCGCTGAAAAGCCGCATTGCCGTTGGTAACGCCCATAGGCATCACCTTCCACTGGAGAGGTCCAAGTGGGGTGCTCATGGCTGTGCAGGCACGGGACTCCTCGGCGAGAGGCATCTGATGATAACCATGTTTCAGGTCAATCACCGTGAAGATCCTCCGCCGGTGTTGTTTTTGCAGCATATCCTCAATGAGGGGCAGCGTATAGCTGTCGTTCTGCGTTTGGGCGTTCGGGCCGCGGTAGTCGACCACGAGCCGCCACTCACCGGCAACCTTCTTGGGGACGACGAAGCAGGGAGAGGCCCACTCGGAGTGGCACGGCTCAAGCCAGCCTCTCTGGATGAAGTCACGGAGGATCTTCTCCATGGCCTCTTTCCTCTCGCCCCTCAGGGCAAACTCCCGGTGTCGATACACACGGGGGTCCTGCTTCAGTCGTATTTTGGCCTCGCCATACGGTCCACGCACCGGTGGGGGGAACACAGGTTTTCCGCTGAAGAAGGTCTCGCCATACTTCTGCTTCAGCCTGGCCCTCAACGCCTGGATCTTGGGGCAGTCATCGGACTCCGCCTTGGCTTTTCCGGGCACTTGAACCACGGAGCTTACTTGAGGGGTAGCGACCCCGCTCACTTTCGGCTCAGGTGGTCTTCCCAGGTGGCCCAAAGGGCCATCTCTGGTCTTGCCTCGGAATAGATCGCCGTAGGTGGGTGGGTTACCCCCGATTGGCTTGTCCTGGCTGGATAGGTGATCCAGCACCCTCTGCACGAAGGTGTTCCCGTCATAGGAACCAGAGACGATCGAGTCCACTTCCCACCAGGCTCTGTCCTGGCCCTTGCCCTCACGCTGGTTTCCCCAGTCGTGAAAGGGCTGATCCATATACCCCTGAACCAGGTCCCATTCCTCTTCAGTGAGGGGGTCTTCGGAATCCGATTCTTCGATGTCAACAGGGGGAACCGCAAAGCATTGCCGCCAGGGCTCTGCTATGATGCGGTTGACACACACGAAGTCCGCGGCGTCGGCCTGATCAAGGCCCCCATCCACATAGTGGAATTCTGTTGGCCATCTTTGGGGTGGCATGGGCTGTCCCTTAGCGTCCTGATAGACACTCTCTCCAGCCGGTAGGACGACCTTGTTTAAGGTCATGTTGGTCAATGAGGCTACCCAATGTCGGGTACTTTCCTCCTCGGTGCATCCCATAGGAACAACCAGCACTGCCTTGGAGCGGTCCTTGCGAATCTTCGCTATCGCTCTTGGAATGTCCCAACGGGGGCAATGGATCCACATCAGTCCCTGATGCGGACCCCAGTGCTTCTTCCACGCGGAGTCCTGGGCGCTCCAGTACTTCTCACACACCCGCAGATGGGCGGAGGTTCCTGAAGAGAACGCATCGTGGGCCAGATCCGACGCTCCCAGGTCCCCGACCACTCGGTTCGCCACTTCCGGCCTTACGCCGTACTCCTGGTTTGCTGGCCCAGTGGGCTCAGTGTCCAGCGCGGCCACTTCGAGCTGATTGCGTTCGGGGTGGATCCATTGGCATTCCACATGGTGCTCAGGTGACGAAAGCCACGAGAGCTGGTCGTCCTGGTACAGGGTCATGGAGGCCTGGGCCGGGAGGACGCCGGAGTCCGTCTCCATCATGAAGTCGTACCCGACGATCATGTCCCAGTCCATCTCGGCCTCGTAGAAGCTACCGTGCAGGAGGATTTCCTCGCCGAGGTCTGGGCGGCTCAGCTCACGATGGTTCACAAACTGCAGCCCAATGGCCGCTTCCTTCGTGCCTCCCACCATGTACTGGCCGTTCGCCACCTTCAGCCTGACAGGCTTCCGACTGTCGGTCAGACACTCTGGTGGAAGTAGGCCAGCCTTGACCAAGCTGACTTGAGCTCCCGTGTCGACCAACACGTCGATAACCTTTTCCACTTCCCCGCATAGGGCACGGACCTTAAGATGCAACTGCCGCTCGCGACCGACACGGCGCACGGCGTGCAAACTCAGGATCTCCGGCCGTTCCAGAAGCTCCACAAGCGACTGGTGCAGGTCGTGGACAATGGGCTCAGGCTGCCCATCTGCAGCATCCAGCTGCGGTCCGGGTGATCCTCCGATACTCTCGGATAGATCCTGTAGTACATCAAACACGTTCTTGGTCGCGAAGGACGGACGGGTGCAAGGGTTCGTGCCTTCACTTGCCCTCACCCCGCCTCCGCGACTGGGTGCCAGACCGGGCCTTCCGCCCGCGGCAGTCCCCTTGTGCTTATTGACTCCCGACTGGGATGGTTCGGCGCTTCCCACGTCACCATCCTGCGACCGCCCTAGCTGGGGCCCTTGGCTGCAGGGGCTCCGCTAGGGGGCGTCGGTTGTGGAAGAGGGGGTGTTCTCCTCGGCCTCAACGTCGTTGACGCCCTTCTTCCTTCCCCCTTTCTTACCCTTGTTCTTGTCCTTGTCCTTGTTCAGGTCATTCTGGTTGTTCTCCTTGTTCTTGTTATCCGACCTGGGGACCCAGTTCCGCTTGATCTCCTGGATCTCCTTGGCCAACTCGGTTCCCACCGACGACATCAGCTTGGCCAGCTCGTCCTTGTCCACCTCCATCTTGGCTTCCCGGATACCCGCGGGCGCACGCTTCTTCGACCCGTGCGCGTTCTTGTAAGCCTCCGTGTCGGCCTTGTGGACGGGGCATGTTCGGTGGTCATGGTTGAAGCCTTTCTTCCTCCCATAACACACGAAACAGACCTGCGGGTGAGCTCGTATGAACTCCCCAAAGGACAGCGGAGGGTCGCCAATGCGGCGAGGGTCTCTCTTCTCCTGCTTCCTCCAACCCTGCTGCAGGGGCTTCCAGTTTCCCGGCTTGCTCCCCGCGCTCAGGTTCCTGGGCACGAAGGCACAAACGGCCACCTCGGCGGGCTCATCGTCGTCGTCATCGTCGACGAGAGTCTCATCGCCGCCGGCTCCCGCTGGGTCCATGGCATCTTCCCCGCCAGGTCCCTCGCCAACGTAGTTGACGTCGCGGTCGCCGGGCCTCAACCCGCGGGTGTGGTGGAGGTTTCGGTACTACTTGAGTACTTCCTCGCCAATCCACTCCAGGATCTCGTCGCAGCTCATCCGCGCCGGGATGGGCTGCAGACGGATGGTCTTGCCGCTCAACTCACAATCGTCTAGGCGCCACATCGCGGTCTTCTCGCGATCGCCCGAGACGGTGATGAGAAGAGCGTTCCGCAGGGAGTGCCGTTTGACATCCCGGGCCACGTTCTTCTTCGCCCAAGCCACCACGTTCGAGTGATACTCTTTGGGGAGCATCATCTTGACCGTGTGGTTGGACTTGGCCCTCTTGGATTCCTCCTTGGTGACCCTCTTGATCCATGCTTCCGGCAGCATGGAGAGCAGGCGAGCCTGCTCGTCACCCTCGTTCCAATCCTCCACGTTGCGGCGGAAGAGGGTGTATTTCCCTCGGAAGTCCCGCCAATCTCGTAGGCGGATCTCCCGTCCATCATGCTCAAGCTTGATGGACTTCCAGCGCTTGGCAGCCACCTGCGGAGCGTCCTCCCGCTCCTGCTCGTTGAGCCACTTCTTGGCTTCCTTGAGGGTCTTGATTCTCCCCTCCTTGGTCGCCACGAAGTATAGCTCGCCGAGCACTTCCGGCAGGCGGTACCTGAACCGTTTGAAGATGTATCTCTCCGCATCCGCGGGAGGCAGGTCTTCAGTGACGGTCAGCCCCCAATCGTCCAGCTTCTCCAAGAAGCGGTCGAGGTTGAGGGGGTTGCCATCGTACATGGGGGGCTTGATGTCCTTCAAGTCTTCCCACACGGCGGCGTCCGCGGCCTTAGAGACCATGAACGCCGGCCGCAAGGTCGACCGAGGTTCCCATCGGCCTCGCCCACGGACTCCCACGGCCGCCACGTCCATCTCCTCCATGGAATCCCTGTGGCTACGCCGCGGTTCCTCGACATACGCTGAACCAAAATGTTCACGCCGTACTCTTTCCATGTACGCATCTTCATCACGGCGCCGGCGGCTGAGTTCAGCGGCCTCCTGTCGTACACCACGCGGCGGGCTGATGTCGAACTCCTCCAGGCCCAGGTCCAGGTCCTCACCTTCGCCGACATCCCACTCCACGTCTCCTCTGGGGACCTCGTCCCTGAGTCCACCATAACGTCCTCCAGCCGTTGGGATTGGCACCGGGCCAGGTGGTGGCCCAGGTGGTGGTGCGGGGCGCCGGGGGCGTACCGGTGTCCTCGGTGGAGCACGGCGGTTGCGGTACTCCGCGCTGAGCCACTCATCACGCCATTCCTCACTGCCACTGCCGGGCGGCACGCGCTCGTTGCGGCGGCCCGCGCTGTGGTGAGAGGGGGCGGTGAGAGAGGGGGCACTGGCGCTGGGGCGACTCCTGAGGGCTCCGCCGGGGGCGTGGGGTCTGCCTGGAGCTGGTCCGGGTCCCTAGCCGTCGTCCGACGAGCCAGACTCCAGGGGTGGGTGGTTGCTGCCGACGCTCCCACGGGCTTCCAGCGCGTCCGGCTCCTCCTGCAGGCCGCTGACGACGTTGGTCAGCGACTTGGTCTCGGCCCTGGCGATGTCCAGGTCCTTCTGCGCGCGCGCGGCGACCGTGGAGATGCGAGCCATCTCGCTCTTGCCCGTGTCTACCTCCAGCTCGAGCAACTGGACTCTGCTGCGGAGGTAGACAATCCACCGCCAGGTGGTGTCCGGGTCGCCGTTCCCTGGTGGGTCGTCGGGGTCCCCAGGGGGTCCTCCAGGAGGGCATCCGCCGGGTCCGCCCGGTCCAGGGGGTCCTCCCCCGCCCGGTGGTCCACCTCCAGGGGGTCCACTTGGTGGGCGTCCTCCAGGGGGTCCTGATGGTCCTCCGCCAGGGGGTCCCGGTGGGTCTCCGCCGGGTCGCCTCGGTGGGTCCGAGGATGGGCGCTTCCTCGTGATGCCGAACTCCATGTCGTCATCCTCGTCCATGTCGCCCCACCTGGGCGTCTCGGTCACGGAAGACTCCGAGCTCCGGTAGGGAGGAGGGGGATCCTCATCCTCACCTTCCGGTTCCATGGGGACGTCTCCGCCTCCTCCGCCCGTCCAAGCCACCACTTGGCGATGCCGACGGCCTCGTTCATCCCCGTCACTGGCGGTGAAGAAGGGGTCACTGTCGTGAGGGTGCCCACCCGCTGGCCTCCGCGGCCTCTCGGGGGTCTTCCCCTTGCCCTTCCTCCGTCGACGGGCGGTGGTGCCACTGCTCCCACTGCTGCCCGTGTCCGCCTCATCCAGCGTCATCCTGGAGGAGGCGTCCCCTTCGAAGAACTTTCGAAGGGTCTCCACTCGTGATCCTCCCGGGGGAGTCTCGCGGTGGAGTTTGGCCTCTGCCTCCTCCATTGCGGCGGCGGTGGCTGCGGCAGCTCGCGCTTCGGCCTCTTCCCGAGCACGAGCCGCCTCGGCTTCCCGGGCCTGCTGCAGCTGCGCCTTCTGCGCTTCCAACGCTGCCAGCTCGGCCTCCGTCTTGGCCTTCTCCTCAGCGACCTTCCGTCGCGCGGCCTCGATGGCTTCCTTCTTGGCGGCGTCCTCCTGGGCCTTAGCTGTCGCTTTGGCGTGGGCCCTTTCCTCCGCCTCCTTCTTTGCCCTCTCTTGGGCAAGCGCCTCTTCCAGCGCCTTCACCTCGGCCTCCTTGCAGGCAATGGCCTCCTGCGTCAGGCGGGCTTCCTCGTCGGCTGCCGCCAACTCACCGTTGACCTGGGCAGTCGCTGCCCCATGGGCGGCTACGGCAGTGAGTCCGGCCGCAATGGCCGCCACGGTCAGGGCGTGGATGGCCATGCCATGCGCCCACTCCGCAGCCTCCTCCTGGGCGATGCCGACGGCGCCCTCAACGGCAGCGCTGTACTGCCTGGCCCGTTGCCGGGCAACCCGACGGTTGCAGGGCACCCCACAGGCGCGCTCACAGGCGCGCGCCACGTCCCTTTCGGGAGCGACGCTGCTGCTGGAGCTGGCCTGGGGGGCCGGCATCCTCCCGCGGTGGGCCGACTCCACGTCGCTGCTGGGGCCTGCTGGGGCCTGCCGGGCCCTCAGGAGCAGCGGACGGGGCTTGGCCTGGGTCTGCTTGGCGACTTGGATGTAGTCGCCAAGGGTGGTGGAGCCGGGGTGGTGACCACCATTGGCCCGTTGGGGACTGGGGGCTGGGGTTCCGCCCTTGGCGCCTTGGGCGGCTTCGGCGGCCAGGAACTCCTGGTACTCCCGCCACCTCCGGTCCCTCTTCTTGTCCCCGGCGGACCGCTTCTCCTTCCCCGGAGACGCGCTGCTGCTGCCCTGCAGCCTGCGCTCGTTCCCCGGTTCCGGGAAGTTCTTCTCGATCACGTCCCACAGGGAGACGTTGATCGAGGCGCCCGACGGGTAGGCGTTGGGGTCCTCGTCCTCCTCAATCCCGTCGGGGCGCAGCCGTTCGCCGGGCCTGTCCGGCCGGGTCCACGTCCTCCAGCGCTTGCGGCGGAAGCGGTACTCGTACCCTTCCGCCCGCAGCCACTCCTCCACTGCCCGCAGGCGGTCCTCCCCCATGTCCTTGCGGAGCTCGAAGCTCCCGGGCATGCCGCCTTCGCACTGGGGATTGCTGTAGCGGTACTGCTGGTCCCACAGCAATCCGCGCAGCAGGCGCGCCACATGGGGGTGGGGCTGCGGCCACCTCCTACCAGCTTCTTGCCAATTCACCATGGCGGCGGGGGCGTAATTGGTCTTGAGGTCCTTGATGTGCACTCGTTCAACTCAACGAACTGGTTGTGGTTGTTGAGGAGGGTGCTGCAGCACTGGATTGGAAGTGCGGCTGGTGCTGGTCAGCCGGTGGTTGTGGAGGTGGTTGACGCGGCCTTGCTGGTCGGCCGATGGGACTCCGGGTCGGCCGATGGGGCTGATGCAGGAGTCCTGGTCTGTGCACCTCTTTCACGGTTGCTGCGCGGTCAGGGCGATGCTCTGGACGGCGCTGCTGGCTCCGTGACGAACTCGGCGCTGTCGCTGAGTGGCGCTGCGAGCCGCTGCGCTGCGCTGCGAGACGCTGCGCTGCGCTGCGAGCTGCGAGCTGCGCCGCGCTGCTGCGACGCGCTGCTCGGGGTTGGTGGCCCCGAGTGGCACGCGAGGGTTGGGTAACCCCGCGGCGGTGAAACGCTTTTGACGCGTTCCCGTGGGGGGCCGGCCACGGGACGCTGCGGTGACACGCACAGGTGAGCAGGCAGGCAAGGCACTACGCTCACAAGGGCATCAGTACGCCTGTGTCATGTGACAAAGTGTTTCAGAATCCTTGCCACTCTGCAAAGAGGGAACAAAAGTATGTACAACAACACATCAGGATATGTACACATGGGGTTAAGACTGGACTGGGATAAGGGCATCACAGGACCATAGACACTCAGTCCCAACTCGTATCCTAATCCCAGGTCCGACCCTCTCAGTGGCTGGTGGGGCCGGGGCCTCAAACACAACCCATGCCCTGCTCAGTCCGGACCCTGAAACCCTGCCAATAGGGGAGGTGCCCCGCCCAGCCACAGCCGAGTTCCTGGGAACCAAGGTACTCCAAGGCCAAGCGACAGTGGCTCCCCATGCTCCCTTAACAGCAGGTCCCAACTCCTCTCTGAGCCAGAGATATGGCCCCGCCATTATCACCCAGGAGTTGGTAGCTGAAAATGGGCTGTTTCAGCCCAAACTGATATTAGCTTGAAAAACTCCAAAATTGACCCCTCGTCCGGACCCGTCAGAGGTAGGGACGAGGCAACTGACCCTATGCCCTTCGAGTACGAACTCCCTGGAGCCCTCACCCAACCTGGTTCCCTCTGAGGTCTGGGCATCAGGGCAACACGGATGAGTCATGTGGGGTCATGATGCCCAAATCACCAAAATTGGCGTCTTTTCCACGCGTGGCTCGCCCGGCCAAGGTAAGGCCAATAACCCACAGGGTAGGAGGCAGGACCTGGGACTTCTATCTGAGTGTACAACTTGAATTTAGGTCCGGGCTCCCCATGGGCTTAGAGGAATGGGGCTGCCAATTGACCACACGGAAGGGGGAAATTGGGGTCCCAAAATTGGGTCATTTTGGCTGCTTGAAATGAGCCAAAATCCGGTGTGCTCCCAATAGTGTATCTCCACGCTGGCTTGGAGATCGGATCCGCCATTCCATACGCGATCCACCAGGAGTCCAACGTAGACTCCCATGCCCCTGGCTTCCAAAGATCCCCATGCCACTTGGCGTGGTGACGATCCCACTTGGGTCCACAAATGTCAAAATTGCAAAATTGCCCACACTCACTTTGGGCTAGCGCCTTAACGAAGGTGGCTCCGCTTCGCCCACGTGGTGTGTCGACCATGGGGACCATTACCCATAACACCCATGTCATGTATGGTCCATTGGCCCATGCGTCCGGCGTGCACGAGGGTTAGAACATGGGGCACGGCGGGCAGCAAAAGTGGAAAATTGCTCAAAATGGCCAAAAATGCGCACACTCATGGTTGGGGCAAATGAGGCATATGCCCGACTCAGACCGGAGTGTGCCATAGGATTGGTATCAAGTCAAATTGGTCCAACATATCTTTTGGGCGTCGCCCAACTCCTCCGGTATTGGGAATGGCAGGGTCGCCAAGTGAGCCCATGATTTGGGATAGTCCCAAATCGCCAACATGGCGGCCACGGTATGCCAAGCCTAAGAGGAGTTATTCGCCGGGTCCAAGATATGTTGGGGACCGAAGTATGTACCCTCAAAACATACTTGGGTCATGATGTCAATTGAGCGCAACTTCGAGATATGCGGTCGCCACTTGACATCATGACGAGCCAAAAACGGCAAAATTGGCACAAAGACACACAAAAGTGCATTGAAAGGTGCACAATTATATTATAATATCTTTGGCTTGGATCGTGCAATCAACTAATCCTTCTAAACACAATGACTTGACACCAATGACCTCCGATCCCACATATGTGCTCCACTTGGGGCGCCTCAAAAGGTTACGAGCGCTACTTCCCAAGTGGGCACATGAAAATATGGAAAATTGCAAAATACACACCTTGCTCCCAACGCATCGCTTCGGGATCACCACACAAGCTTCCCTTCACGAAGGTTAGGCTTGCAATTGACTGTAGGGAGTATGGAGAAGGGGCTTGCACAATATGAGGTCCGCTGGCGGGTTTGGCTTGGCGCGATAGACCCGCCAAATGGGCATGCAACACAACACAAGGCACATACTCCATACTGCCCAAAAAGGTAGCTCCCACCACGATATGTCATGCCCCTCCAAGGGCATAACTTTGTGTCAATCGCTCATAGGAACTCAAGGAGGGTTCCTATGCAACACCAACACTTGCGCGCTACACTCGCAAGTTATCTTAACGCACGCAATATCATGGCCAATGAGTTGTAACGCAAACTCTACCCTCTTGACCATGATCCATTACACTAGCGCGCACGTGTGGAGACGCAAGGCATATAATGCTTCCTAAATTACGTCTGGAGTATTGTGAATACATCCCATGTTTCCTTATCGTCAATACTCGCAAGCGGCACGAGATATGACCCTCACAAGTGGCCTCACGAATCAACATTGTTTTGCCCATATCTTTAAGACAAATGGAGGGCAGGATAAAAAGGAAGTTGATTCGTGCATAGGGAAGCACGTAGGTCCACTCGAAAGAGGTCAAATCAAGTGCGGGGATGTCGAAGTCGAAGATCCGATTTCGACATCCTGAAAAATTCGGATTAAGGTTGCGAGTATTAATTATGAAAATTGCGGAAGCGTCCATGCAGTTCCTGAAGGCTTTGGAGCCTTCGTGACGGATTGCGTTAAAATTTCCATTATAAACAGTTAAACTGGCGGTTACGGTAAAGTCGCGATCCAACCGCCAGCAGTCAAAACAGTGAGTATCAGAACGGAAGCATAAAAATTGACGGAAACAATATGAAAATAAAACCCTGTTGATTCCTGATATTCTGATACACAAATCTCCGCTGGCGGTGCATCGGTTGCCGACGCGGGGCTTTACGGCACGGAACACGGCCGTCAATGGGGTTAGTGGACCGGAGACCGGTTGTATGCCGTAACCTGGCCATGGGGTTCTGGGTACCGCTTCATTGGCCCCGTGCGGGCAGGGGCCGGTGGCCATCGATCGGCACTGGGGCGCGAGGCGGCTGAGCTACGCGGCCACCACGTCGCGCCACAGCTCCCAGTCTGGGGCAGGGCTCAGGGCCCTGGGCCCCCTGGGGACGTTGGATGGCGCCGAGGGGAGCCGCACCAGGTGGACCCCAGTTACGGCGGTGACCTCCTGTGCTTGCAGGAGAGCATGCATCCCGTCTCGCGCCGCAGGCGCCGGGAGGGGTGCACGGGCGCTGCCCCGTATAGGTGGGTGGTGGTGATCCCCAGGACCCGCTTCGGGTCCCCGCAGGCCGTGATAACGAGGAGGAGCAGGGGGGTGCCCGGGCGCTCTTGCCAGAGGATCTGCCCCCTGTGGTGGGCCCCCCTGGTCCAAAGAGGGGGGGGGACAGGTCTGGGCTGGCCCAGCTGCGGGATGCATGCATCGCCGGCGGGAGGACAGGGCACCAGGTGGGCTCCCTGGGGAACGCCTCGCACATCACGGCGTACGGGGGGGTCAACCTGGTGCCATCGTACACCGGGTTAGTCGGGCGGGGGCGGGTGGGCGCCTCGCCCGCGCCTTCCACGAATACCGTGACTTCGCCCACTTCCAACTCCTTGTCCGGCGGATGTAGAAGGCTGAGTGCCGCATGCAGTTCGGACACTCCTCCCGGGCACGTGGCCTGCGCCTGGTTCAGGTACGGGGCTGCGTCCCCTGGGCAGCGCATCCTCAGGGCCTGCAGCAGGGCTTGGGCGCTGCTGTGGAGGGACATGGCGGACCCTGCGCCCGTCAGCCGTAGGGTGTCCCCCATTGACAGGGGCCGGCCTGACCGGTTGGACGTGCGCCACCCCATCCAGTGCCCGTAGAGGCCTGCCTCAGGGCTTATGAGCCCCGGCTGGACAGCGTTCACAATCCGGTGCATCGCTGGGAGCAGTGTAGGGGCCCCCGCCCAGCTCAGGGCGCGGACGGCTGGGAGGGCTGCCTCGCTGAGGAAAGCCCTGGCGCTGCCCGCCGGGCCGTGCTGGGCAGCAGCGTGCGCCTCCGGCGTCTCCGTCACCGCGTCGACCACCGAGCCTCGGATGGCCGCCTCCTGCGCTCGGCGGCGGGCACTGGTGTGCTCCGGCCCGTTCCCCCTTCGGCGAGGCATGGTGCTGCGGGCTCTGCAAGCTGCAGCGGCGCGCAGGGGTCAGGGCGCGAACACGTGCAACAGGTGCGCGACAGACGTGGGGTCCCGCAGCTGCACGTGGATCCACAGGAGGGCGGCGCCCGCGGGGCCCGCGTGGCTGTGTGAGGGGGCGTGCGCGCCCCCGATGCGCCGGTACAAGGCCTCCTCTTCCGTGCATCTGCGCGGGCCCGCGGGTGGTTGGGGCCAGGGGCACGTGGCCACCTGGGAGCACCGCGCGGACCTGTTGGCGCCCATTAGCGCTGCGGAGGATACCGTGTCGCATTCCCGGCAGAGGTGGCAGGTGTGTGGGAGGTGGGAGGCCGGCGACCAAGGGCCGGGACGGCGGAGCGAGAGGTCGTCCCACCGTTGGCAGAGGGGGTCCCGGAGCTCTAGCAGGCGGGCGCGGATGCGGCGCCGCTAGTCCCTGCCGAGCGTCTTCTGCCTGACCTCCTGCAACGTGTCTTCGGGGAGGATACTGTGGTCGTGGAAGGCGGCGATGAGGTCATCCCAAGCCGGGCGGGGGTGCCCCCCGGGGGGGGTTGCCATATACATGTGGCGCCCGGCGAGGTGGGGCACCAGAGCACCCCACTGGCATCCGTTCGCGGCGCCCCCGTGGAGGAGGGCCAGTAGTTTGCCGTGGGCAATCGCCTCCCACTCTACCCCCTGTCCTTCGCAGCTGTGTAGCTCCCGGCGTAGCGCAGCTGCAAGGTCGGTGGGGAGCATGAGGGGCAGGGGCCCCGGAATGTCGCCCAGACGGGACAGTGCGTCGTCGTACACAGGCCCCCCTTTTTTGGAGTGCGCCACGGTGAGCCGGAGGGCCCCGCCCTCTGGGGAAAGCCACCGGACGGTGGCCGCAACGCGTCCCCAGGGTGTGTATCTCTGTGGCTCCGAGCACGTTGGCGGTGTGCAGGACGATGCGGGGGGGGAGGGGTGCCCGGATGAGCGAGGACACGTCCCCACTCCACCCCACGTGTGGCTCTGGGGCCGCCTGTAGCCATTCCCCCTGCCGCTGCGTCCCACGGGTGGTCGGGACCCGCCCCGCGGATCATGGTGGGTAGTGGCCGGGTGTGCGGCCCCCAACCCTGAAGCGGGATGGCAGCGTACTGCTGCGCGGGAGCCCCCAGTGCGCGTGTGGCGGCGCACCACCGGCCCCATTGGCGCACCCACTCCGTGCCCACTATACAGGCCTCCCACGCGGTCATGGAGGCGCGCCCGATGATCCACGGCGGGAAGAGGGCGTCTTGTAGGTGCTTCGGGAAACCCCCTGGCAGGTCCCGGTACGGGTGGGGGTCCTCTTGCGGTGGGCACTCCAGGGTGCCGTTCACGACACAGAGGGAGGCCACGAAGTCGTTGCCAGGGCGCGGGGGAGGGGGGGGGCAGTTGCCCTCAGCCGCGGTGAGCCAACAGTGCACCTGGGCCGCCGCGCTTAGGGGCCCGTGGAGGTGTTGCTCCAGCCGGTGATTGCGGAGCTCCCACGCGAAATCCCCCGGCCGGAGCATGTGGTGGAGGAAACTGTCCACGAAGGTCCCTCCCAGCGGGTTGTAGCGGGCTAAAGCGCGAAGCTGCGCTTGTGATGCCTCGTGCACCAGCCCAGAGCAGAAGACCTCTGTCCATGCGGCGCCCGCAGAGCGCAACGAGGCCACCCAAAGAGCCTTGTCCCCGGGCCGGAGGTGGCGGGCTGCCTCTTGCACCGCCTGGCAGTAGTGGGGCCAGAAGATCCGCGAGTGGGCGCATTCTACGTGCATGTGCACCGGGGTCTTCTCTGGGCCACCGCAGAGAAGGCACAGCTGCTGGAGTATGGCGACGCCGGAGAGCCGCTCCTTTCGGATGCGGAGCCTGCGCTGCACCAAACTGTGGCCGTCCATGGCCAGCAGCGCCCGGTGGTTCGTGGCTGTCGCGGTGAGGTCCCGGGCGTGGACATAGGCCGTGGCGTGGGCCGCGCCCAGGGGTGTGTGCCCTCGGTGCGTCAGCGCATGGTCCATTTGTGCCCGCTGCGCGACCGTCCTGAGCGTCCGCATTGTGGGGGGCCGCAGGACGAGGTGACCCCCATGAACGGCGACTATGAGCTGGGCGTGGATGGGGCCCGGAGGCGTGTTCTGTAGGATGGTGTCCTGGGACGCCGCCCAGTCCGCCTTGTGCAGTAAGGCGTCGCTGTGGTGGGAGGTGGCTCGGGCAAACCAAAATGGGTGCTCGGTGTGTTGCCCTCGCGCTTGCAGGCTGTCCAGAAGCCATCGCAGGGGCATTTGATTGGCCGCCTTTGCCACGCCCGCGGGGACCCCCGTCGCCCATTTGCGATCTGCGTGTCGCAGTGGGTGGAGGATGACTTCGGCGTCCACCGTAGGGATCCATGGCCTGTGGACGCCGTATTGCAGGGGCGGGGAGGCAGCCAACCCCTCCCCGTGGGCACCGTGCCCGAGATGGCCAATGCCCACGTGCGGGTGAGGTCGGCGGCTAGAGCGACGCTGGTGGCGTGCCTGCAGGGCCCGCCCCCCGACGCATCGGACGAGGTGTGGTCCTGGGCCTCCGGGATCCAGTAGTATCCGGTGAAGCTGAGCCACCCTGCGTTGAGGTTGGCGGAGTGCCATCGGATGTCGGGGTGGCCGGGGGTCAGTTGGTCGACGCTCAGCGCCCTGGTGTAGTCGGGTCGGATCCCCAGGTGGTCGTGGAGTCGGATCTCAGCCCCGGCGATCGTCCTTGCACAGGACCGGGGCGCCTTCACATGCTCCCTGAGCCACACCGGGCCTCCGCGCTGATGCACCACCAGGTGTCCGGTGTCTTCCGGCTGGTCCTCCAGCGCGTGCACCGCCATGTGTGGGTCGTGCGACACCTCCTTAGCCACCAGCAGGGCGGTGCCGCGGGGGAGTCCACGGGGCCTGGGCTGGCCCGCCCCCACCTGCACTTTCACCCACTCGGCCTGGAGCTACGCTTGTTCTGCCGCTCGGGCGCATTGGTCGTCCGTGCTCACCAACCATGCCGGCGTCGGCGCGTGGGGCCGTGGGCACAGAGGCTCGGGCCACGGCACATCCGCGTTAGGTTCCTGGTGCTCATCGTCCACGAGTACGTCGCGGAGGATGTACAGGAGGGCTGCCCGTGGGTGGTATGCCGCCCCCTGTGTGGGGGGGGACAGACTGCCCCGACAGCGGTAGGCCCCGACGTGAAGGTGCAGGCAGCCCGGGGTCACCCGTCGGCCAGTGTGGGCGTCCTGCTTAGCCCTCGTGGGCTAGACGAGCCTCAGGCGGCGGTCCCGTGTGCCGGCGGTGTTGAAGAGGTGGACCAAAGCGTCGCGCCACCCTGGGGGGGTCGTTGGGCTCCTGTTCGCGGCTGCAGTAGTGGAGGTGCTCATCGGTGCACTGGTGGAGTCATCGGTGAAGGGCTGGTGCGGCCCGTGGTGCCCGTGCCGGGGCGTCGTGTGTGGCACCGTCAGGCGGCACGTGTCGCGGTGCTGCAACTTGGCGATGCGCAGCGTGACGATGTTCCCCGGGGGGGACTGTAGCTGGACGTGGGGTGCCCTGGGGCACGCGATGAGGTTGTAGAGCCCCACCCCCAGGGCAGCCAGGGCCCGGGGTATGCAGTGGACCCAGGCGCCCCCTGCCAGGGTTGCGAACTCCGGGATGGGGTGGTGTACCTCAGGGCATATGCCGTGCGCACCGGCGATTTCCCAAAACATCCTGGTGACCACGGCGCGCACAGAGGCTGAGAGGTGGTGGAGGAGCGTGCCCACGAGGGCCACCGCTGCCTACAGGCACCGCGTTGGCACCCGCGTGAGTCCCAGGGTCCGGTCATCCTGCAGGGTGTCCCCCGAGGCGTTGAAGGTGTACCGCGCCCTGTCCTTCGCGACCTGGACCGTGATGTGGTCCAGGTGGCGTGCGGTGACAGAGTCGTCGGCGATGAAGGGGGCGACATATTGCGTCACTCCCCCCAAGATCGCCAGGATGACGTCCTGCAGCACTTTTGGCGGCGCAAGGGTGTTGAGGCACCAGTGGTGCACTGCCGCCAGGCGCAGCCGGTGTTTACACTGCAGGGAGAACTCCCCATCCGGCTGTAGCTGGAGTCCCAGGTAGGGGACGGAGTCTGCTGCCGGCACCGAGTTCCATGGTTCTTCCAGGTGGGGGAAGAGGCGCAGCTGCAGGCCCGGGACTCCCTCTGTGGTGGCCATTGCGCACTTGCGGGGATGGGGCTCCATGCCGATCAGCCCTAGGTACGTGGCCACCGCCTCCAGGCCCTCGACGAAGTGCTGCAGCATTTGGGCCACTACCAGCAGGTCGTCTATGTAGGCCTGGATGAGGCCCCTTTCGGCCTCCCCGGGCGGACGCAGGCGGTGCCCCTGGGCCCTGGGTAGGGGCTCCAGGAGGAGCGCGTACAGCAGGGGGCTTTCGGGGTTGCCCTGCGGACCGCTGCGCAGCATGTGGACCGGCTGCGTCAGCCCGTGTGCGGTGACGATGCGCAGCCTGGTGCATGTGTGGGGGAAGAGCAGGAGGTCGATGATCTCCGGCGGCACGGTGAGGTGGCGCAAGATGAGTTGGAGGGCGCCGTGCGGGGCAGTGTTTAAAGCCTTGCGGGTGTCCAAGGAGAAGACGTAGTTGGGCCTTCCCCGCTTGAGCTGCCGCTGTGCCATCAACAGGGGGGGGCGGTGTTGGAGCCGGGGAGGGCCCCCTGCTGCCAGTCGCTGACCACTCAGTGCTGTGTGAGCACCCTGATGATGCACTGGGTGAGGGGGCCCGTGAGCAGCTTCATGTCCAGTTGGCCCAGGGCTATGGGCCGGTAGTCGTCCAGTCTGGCGGAGCCCGGCACCTTGGGGCTGATCCAGATGTGCGCGTCCCTCCAGTGCATTGGCGGCGGGATGTTGCGGAGGATGGCCCGGTAGGAGTGGACCAGGAGCCACTGGACAGGTGCCGGGAGGGCCTTTGATGAAGCGGGCCTCCGAGTGGTTGGAACCTGGGGCCTTGCCATCGGCCTTGTCCAGCCCGGACCGCAGGTCCTGCATGGAGTACTGCTGGACCTGGGCCAAGGCCCCCTCAGGGACCCGGGGCACGTGGCGGCCGAGGACCGCCTGGAAGCCGGGGAGGTCCACCGGGCGTTTGTCGTACAGTTCCCGCGAGAAGGCGCGAACCGCGAACATCACGTCGTGGGCCTCTGTGTGGAGCGTTTGGGTGTTGGGGACCCGCACGTTCCAGAGGCCCGACGACCCGGGGGCCTCCACCTCTATGGCCTTTTGCAAGGCTTTTCACCTCTGGCCAATGTCCTGGGCGTGGCGGCGCCAAAAATATTTGATGGCGCGCTTGCGGTCGGCCGCCAGGACTGCGTGCAATACAGGTCTACAGGTTTATAGGGAGTCTACAGATAGTATACAAGCTCAATTTCGGCGTGGGCATTGTTGAGTGTTCTATCTTTCCGAGGATGTGTCAACATGCCATTATTGTGAGGCATGCCCAATATTCAACAACGCTTTTGGGGTCTTCCGACTCATCATGCATGAATGCAGTCAAGGCGCAATACATGGCTCCATGTGCTAGGGCCGGATGAAAATAGACTTTGGTTTTGCGGTAATCTATGTTTCGTAATCACAGTTGGTCGGTCCGTCCAACCCGACGCAAAATACATTGCCATGGCATGTGCACTGTCTTGCCCCAATGCAATTCCTCTCCAAAATTGGGTAAAAAAGTGTTTCACAACTTTACAAAGAACGTTGCCATAGAGCTATGACACTTTGTTATCCACAAATGCAACAACCAACGTAGACAATCTATATCCTTGTTGCAACATGAAAGACACAATGGTCAATGTTGCGAATTCCACAACATCTGAGGCAACCACACCAAACACACTCCACAAAATCAAATACACAAAAGTGAATGCAAATTTGAACGCACAAAATCCAGAACAAAAGATGTCATGTGATTGTTGCCCTGCCATTTGTTTACTGCTACTCATGAACTTTGCGCCCAACATGTTTTCTATATTTTTTGTTACATCATTTGAACCACTGTACACATTTTCAAAACACTGCACTATTCCAAATGTGTCCTCTTGATTTTGTGCCCTAAAACGTTGAACATTTTAGAACATTGTTTTAAGACTGTATGTCTACACCAGCAATGCCTGGCCCTTGCATATGGGCTCTCACCCCCTGGAGATCCCAACTTCTGTAGATCCCTTGATCAGGGAGGGTCCAGGGTGATAGGTCAGTCTGCAGGGGTAAGCAACAGACACAGAACATGTTCCCAACCTCTTCATGTCCCCCTTTTTGTGCCCTGAAGTATTTTATCTTTTGTTTTTTTGCCTTTTCTTTCGGCCCCTGCAGTATTTTTCTCTTTTTGTTTTTTGTGGTCTTTTTGTTTTTGTTTCTTTTTTTTGGACCCCTGCAGTGAAAATGAAAAACAAATTGTACCTCTGCCTCTACCCCCTTGCACACTTGCACAAGGTCAAATTCATGGAAAACGTCCAGAGTACAGAATCACTCACACGCACCTAGAAAGATGTCCTTGATTAGTGCCCTAAAGACTTTGATGAGATCCTGCAGGTTTTTGATGGTGAAATCCTAAACCCAAAGGTGCAAGTAGAGCAAGAACAGGATATGGATCGAATCAATGAATAGTTTGAAATCCAGTGTAACACAGAAGGGCTGCAGATAGACAAAGCAGGTTTAAATACAAATACTCAATCACAAAAGGATAGTACAAAAGATTTTATGTGAAAGGTGGCCTGACTCTAGCCTCCAACTTAGCATCAAGCACTTCATGTGCACTGTTTTGGATGAAATGAAGCTGGTTAGGAATGTGGGGCAAAGGAGTTAGGCCAGACACAGATTATGACTTGGCCAAGCAACTGAATTCAGAAACAGTTAAAACGTAGAACCACAATAAGTGGTAGAGACTGCTGAGTATAGGGGTCTTGGGCTGGGAGACCACGAGGCGTAACCTCCAAGGCCTAAAGCATGAAATGCCTATTTTATTTCGGTACATCCTCCATGAAGGAAGATACCTCCGCTCAGTTGAGTGGTAGGGGTGAACTTCATAGGGGGCTAGGGTTATATTCCTAGTTACGTTGACAAAGTGTACTAAAAGCTTGGAAAGAGTGATAAAAATACTTAAATTAGTCTGAGCATCAACAAAAGGGTTTTAAGAGGGGCTTGGCCTGGATTACGCCCTCCAAGAAATAGATGGCAGTGACCTTTCCTTGCTCCCCCCTGGAGTACTAGATAGCTAAGCTAGTAGGACCAAGAGAAAAGGCTCAAATAATCCCAAAGTTACCTCAGAAAATGCATTAAACCTACCAAAAACATTCTTATTAGTTCATAGACGCTTATCACACTGTAGGTACCCTTGAGAAACAGTGTACTATACCGTGAATGATGTCCCTTCGATGGGGCATTCCTGAAAGGTCACCAGCGTGCGACGAACACGTTTGGTAAAAGTTTTTGGGGTAGTGGGGTTTGAACCCACGACTCCCTCCCTAGAGCACATATGCTTGCCCACTAGGGTACAGTCGAACGCTCTAATCTGGACGGCTATCGCTGCATAAACAGCAATTTAGTAAACGTCTTGACCAAGGGCCAGGGCGGAGCAATACTCCCAATGGAGGGTACAAATCTCCAGGAGCTGAATAGAATAGTAAATCAAACCAACAGGGAGTGAATTCTGTGGTTTAGCGAAAGGTGTAGCGATTTAAGAAGTCAAATCGCTAAAAATTGACGAAATCACGCGAGAAATCGTCATTTTAACACCAAAACTCAAAGTCGCAGACAAGCGCAAAAGAAGCAGATTTCAAAGACAAGGTTGCGCAAGCGTAGACGGCTCTTGGAGAATAAGGTGTGAGCTGTATTTTTTAAAGTCCTAAAGGAAATTTTTGCACAGTTGCATAAAAATGTTTATAAACTTTAGGGAAAAGTATCCAAAATCAACCCACACCACAGAGCAGGTGCAGAACTCACCTCTCAGGTATGCCAGTCTCATTTCACACGCATGCATTGCGTTCGTGTTGGTTGCTTCGTTCCAACGTTAGGGTCCTCCACGATGTGTTCGTTGGAGGTTCAGGTGCTCCTCTCTCCTGCTCTGCACAGGTCAAAACAGGAATGAAAGGTATGTGATGTGAATGGAGCGCGCAGCGCGCATGTAGGGTTAGAATATGCGCTGTGCCCGCGATGCATGGGCCTAATTGAGGCATTCACACGCTGTTGCGCCTTGCCTGTACCCCAATTCACCCTTGTTCCCTCTTCACAGGTAAGAAGAGAAAGTGCTTGCTCGTGTTTGTTTTGCCGTAGCGCTAACGTAGGGTTGCTTAAAACGCTTAGGCTTGTTTTGCGCTGTGCAGTGTGCCACTGTATCTCCTCTTTCTGCAGGAAACAAGACCAGGGAGGCATGCATGACACACAGTGCATTAATCGCTTAGGGTTGTTTATAATTCGCCGTAGGTTTGTTTAAGCGCGTAGGGTTGTTTTGCGATCGTGCTTCCTCGGCATTCACATGATGCGTGGTGAGTAAGGTAGGTAAGCCCAGGAGGAGCTCACCTCCTGGTTGAGTCACGCTTGTGATTGGTTATGTTGGGTTGAATTAGGTAAGAATAACAGGAAATGGAGAAATGGTGCATACCTGTGCATGCATATGACGCATCAAAGGGTAGGCCACGCGAAGTGCGCACGGTAAGCGTTGTTTAGGTTACCCAGGGGCCCCACCCCACGGTCTTTAAGAGAACGGGTGGAGCTCTTTAAGCTTGCTTGCTTGATAGGGGCGTTTGTGGACAGCGTATTATAGGGCAGACTGAGAAGCGTATAACACGTGGAGTCTGTCTTGGTTCCTCCGCTGCAAACGCTCCTGCATCCGCCTTTGTTCTTCAGGGGGGGAGGTTAGGGTGATTGGTGCAGTCCCACTTTGGCAGCGCTAAAAATTGCTGCGCGGATCTCAAAAAACAAATAGCTGCAACTCAACCAGGAGTGGTGAGTGCAGTCCGACTTCATCTCCTTCCACGCTGTGCACGCACGCTGCGCACTCTCTCCCTCCAAGCCCTGATAGAAAAACGCGTAGTTGCGTCCCTGTTAGGCCACGGCCGCTTAGTAGCGCTGTTTTCTCTTGCTTTCTCACAGGGGGGTCAGTAGGACCCGTGACCCCTTCTACAGCAACACCAAGTAGCGTGTGTAGGTGTTAGGGTCAGCAGGCCTGGCAGGAGTTGAGTGCAAGTGATGAGTCCTCACCCTGCCTTCGAAGGCCGATGCTGGCGTTATTGAGTGTAGTGTAGTGGTATCTCCTGTCCCGCGTGCTTTTCCACGTGGGCAGGGGAGTGCGTTAGCTTTTGGCCTTTAGCAAAAATGGGCGTTTTGTATGCCCTTAGCACACTTGGCCACCCCTCCCCTCTATTAGTTGGGGCTTTTGCCGTCTTCCCTCAAGGATAGGCGCCAGCACAGAAGGTGGGCACCATAGGAGTGGTACTAGTAACTGACTAGCACCTTCGGTCCGACATCAGCGAAGCCCGTTCAGTCGGGAGCCACGCCTGGGAGAGAAGTGAGACACACACAGACATACGTAGCACACTTAGGGATATGGTAAACTCTGTAAGGAAGGGTAGAACCCCATGGATCTGGACCAATCAGAGATCCTAACTGTGGGTTCGCTTGTCCCCAAGGAGGGTAGGCACACCTTGCCTCATAACACCTTGCTTGTCATTTCCCCCTGGTGTAGTAAGCCACCGTTCTTCGTTTGCTCCCCAAGGTCGTTACATCAGGGCAGTCTGCATGCAACACATGGTGAACAAGGCATACACTCGCTGGGTGGCTGCAAACCTGATAAGCGGCCACCTGGACCACGCTGGAAACCATAAGCATGGGACTGCAGGGCACAGACAGGGTCAGTGCAGTGCTCAGTAAGCAGTGGTCTGTGAAAAACCAATGGCCTTCGGCGAGGGAGTGGTTGTCACGGGGGGCTAACGGTCCTGTCCTGCGATGCAATGCGGGGAAACTGTGACAACTGCTGTTACACCCATACACAGGCACGTCTGCACAAGAGTGCTCACTGCACCTGTAAGGTTAGAATACAGTCAGTAGACTGACTCAGGGAAATTAGCTTTTCTTTTTACGCACGGACATAGTCTCAGCACGGGTTGGTAGCTGCCCCTCGTTGTTCTCAACGAGGTAGGAGCGGAAGATGGGGTTGATACTCCCATCCGGTTGTATGAAGGCTGACATAGGTTCCCAGGACGCCTCAGATAACCCATAGCCATCCCACAGGGTTAGGAATTTCCAGCCCTGTTTATACTCGTGGCGAGCAATACCTGCAACCACGTAGTAACCATCGACTGGCATCTCATCGGCAGCCATCTCTTCGAGTTCGTCTGCCTCCTCTGGACTGGCAGCCTTCTCTAGGTCTATAAGTTCGACCTCACTGTTGCTGAGGCGCCGCTCATCCCAGGACAAATCGTCAGGGGAGTGATAGTGCCTCAACTGTTTAGGTGCACATAGCAGTTCATCACCTAGACGTGAACTGCACCTGACATGGATCCTGGATCCATCTATCCTGATGATACGATAGGGTCCAAAATAAGGGTCCTGTAGGCAGTTACGTGGCCAGGAGGGTAGGCGTGAATGGTAAACCGAAACAAGGTCACCACCCTTGAAGCTGGCAGGTCACCCTAGGCGGTTCAGTCGGCTCAGTTCACGGTCACGAATGTGTCTCAGGTTAGTCGAAGCCTGGTTAGCCAGAGACTGCTTGTGTTCCAACCAATCTCCCACAGGGCTCCTGAAGTCCTCAGGAAAGGAGGTTTCGAAGAACCAAGAAGGTCGTCCTCCATGGAACAGTTTGTGGGGGGTGAAACCCGTAGAAGAGCTCCGCTGTGAGTTCATGGTCAGCACTGCCCAGGGCACTAGGCGTACCCAGTCCTTGGTACGCTCCTGTTTCATCAGGATTCTTAGGTTTTGCTCCACCACACGGTTCTGTCTCTCACAGAGAGGGTTGGACGTGTGGGTATAGGGCACACCTGTAGTTACCTCGACGTTGAGGGCATTTAGCACTCGTTTGTACCACCCAGTGTCACTGCAGATGCGTACATTCTCATCAGAGAGCACCTGCTTAGGTGCTCCATAGGGTTCAAACCATTGTTCGACCAACATTTTCACAGTCTGCTCACCTGTGATTTTCTTATTGCAAGGGAACACACGGGTGAAGCGAGATAGGCCACAGGTGACCACTAGGCAACTCTCATAGCCGCGGAAGCGTGGTAGGCCGTGGATGAAATCCACATAGAGAAGAGAGTTAGCACAAGAGGGTATGGGTAAGCTGGAATTCAGGTTCCTATCCCTATTGTCGCTCTGCTTGCCGGCATGACAGCCACAAGCATCGACAACGGTCTGCATACAAGACCTCAGTTCAGTCAGGGTTAGACTAGAGTAGAAACACTCACGGAAGAAGTCCACTGAGCGATTAGCGCCAGTGTGACCACAACTGGAATGAGACCACTGTAGGCACCCATCCAGCCATGCCTCAGGCACAACAATACGATCCTCCTAGAAGAGGTACTGATTGTTTTTATACCACTGGTGCCCGTCAATGACACGGGGTTCGAGAGCAGTGGTGAGGGTTTGGAGAACTTCGTTATACTCTGACTGATAGTCGGTTAGACTCCAACCCTCCAGGATTCCAGCAGTGCGCATGGACAGGTCACGTTGGACATCCATACGCTGGAAAGCCTCTTTGGCGAGCGCCTCCGAGCTCTCACCTATAAGCGCATCGAAGTTATTGCGTGATATAGAGTCAGACAGTTCATTTTTTATACCGGGGATATGATGAACTGTCAGCCTGAACTGGCTCAGGTAAGTCCACCACCGCTTCAGGTTTGCTTTCTTTGGTGGTGGGCCCTTCTGGAAAGACTTCACAGGTTCCTGGTCACATACCCAGACAATAGGGTTAGATCCCAGGGGTCCAGATTGTGAGGAAAGCACCAACATACCGGCCAGGAGTTCCTGGTCATAGGTGCTGTAATTTGAACGCGCTTGGTTCCATTTCCAATTCCAGTGTCCCAGTGGCACCAGCCGCCACTCACTGGTAGGATAGTCATGTTTCAACGAGCCATCACGGTTCAGTCCCCTAGTACGTTACTGGCAGTGGGTTAGTTCAGCTGGGTTAAGCTCCTGCCATTGGTAGATCGTTCCAGCCCCCCCTACATCACTGGCATCAGTGATCAGGACTATCTTGCCATTAGGGCGGGGCACTCCCAGGCAGTTGGAGGAGGCAATTTTCTTCTACATCTCCTGAAAACATTCCTTCTCTCTGGCGGTCCAGCTCCAGGGAGTAGTTTTCTTGATTACGTCAGTAAGGGGGGCAGAGGAGTAGGTAGAATTTTGGATGTGACGCCGATAGAAAGTACAGGCGCCCACAAAACTCCTCACGTGGTGTAGACCCCTCTGAGGGTCATCGCCATTCTGCATGTCCTGTAGGGGCTGCATCTGAGACGCGGCTGGTTTCCACCAACCATACCCCACGTCGAAACCCAAATATTCCATCTCCTCTTTCATAAACTCACATTTTTCGAGTTTGATTCGGAGATGGTTTTCTTGACAAACAATGAAAAATTCACGGAGGAGAAGGACATTGTCTTCTTGGGTATTAGTACGCAAACTCACGTCGTCGATGTGGGCCTCTATTTCTGCACCCCGAGAAATCAATTGCTGTACTAGAGGCCTGCGCCTTCGTAAGTGAAAAATTTTATTCATTAGCTCCTGGAAGAGCGCTGGGGCAATAGCCACCCCGAGAGGCATGACCTTCCGCTTAAAGACACGACCCTTAGGGGTTATAAAAGCCAGCAGCTCCTGAGCTGCGGCGGTTAGGTCCACCTGCCAGAAACCAGAGCGTTTGTCCTTTTTGGTCTTGTACCTGCATTTGGCAATACGCTCCAGGGTATTTTCAATGTTAGGAATACTCCCTGAGTGGTTCTGGGCTTTCTTGTGTACCTCACCATAGTCAACAACCAGTCGTAGGGCAGTCAACCCTGGTTTAGCAACCAGGAAACAGGGACTGCAGTGATGGGGGTAGTCCCCCTTCTTATATTCTTCAACGGGGCCAGCATCAATACATTCCCGGATCTGGCGCTCGATTTCTTCAACCTGTTCCTGTGGAGCGGGATAGGGACGACACCTCACTCTCGTCTTTCCAAATTCAGGTTTCAGTATCAGGTCCATCTGGACCAGTTTTTTACAAGAGAGGGGGGGCGGCAAGGCGCCGAACACCTCCTCATAGGTTAGCAGCAGTTTCTTCAATCAGGGGTCAAGGTTAAGACTCTCGAGTTTCTGCAGGAAATCCTCCTCAGCATGGAGGTTGCACTTTCCATGTTCTTTCTTTTTCTGCTGATCAGCAGTTTCGGCAGGTACAGAACCATCGTCCCACTCAGGGGACCATTGCTGCCCATAGTGCAAAGAATACACTAGCGGTATCTCAAAATCAGGCAGCGTATAGGAATCAGCGTCCTCCTCAGACCAGACGGGGGATTTCCAGGTCTGTCTGAGGTATTGAAGCCGTTCTTGGTGCTCAATACCTTCAGCCTTCAGGTACAACAGCCGTCGAAGTTTCTGAGTGTCATGCTCAGACAATGGCATGTTATTAGAAGCAGGCCGCGCTAGAGCATCAGGACTCCGGGCCACGGGTTCACCTGTGTGCACAGGCTGCATGTGTAGCACTGGCTTCCCAACAGGGGAAGCGGGTTCTGAGGTTGACTCTAGATCTACCTCCTCCAGCAACAGCTGGGCTAGGAAGGCACTGTGTTTTAGGTCAACACAGCTGGGATCAACAGGAGGGATAGTGCTGGTGATCTCAGACAGTTGGTCGTCAGCATCCTCCTTAACACCTGCAGGTTCCAGATAGCCATCAGGAGATTCACACCCTGTAAGTGTGGCAGATAGGTGCTAAGGAGATCAATTTGTGAGATCAGAAAGGGTCAGGCCACGATTTCCGGCCATGACCTCTTTCAGTAGCACCTGGTCTAGGTCAAACAGGGGTACAGGATTGAGAGATCCATCAACGATGGATAAGCAACTGGCCCACTCAGGGGCCTGCATAGCTGTGTCTGAGTCCTCAGGCACATAGATGGGACCGTCAGGGAGTTGCACTCTTCCCACGGTCATTCGATCTAGCATACGGCGCCAGTAAGCGTGTTCACCAGACCAGCCCACTCAGGGGTGCACATAACAACCCTTCCTCCCTCATAAGTGATTTTGGTTAGAAGCTTCGCGAGCAGGGAGAAGGGAGGGTTAGCATACGCTAGGCCCATTGCTTTCTAGAAGAAACGGAAAGCGTTGTTTAATTGTTTTGAGCAGTACAACTGCATGATGTGCTGTTGTTTGCTCGCAAACAATTCCACCTGGATCTCATCCAGGTTTGCCTGAAGGGCCGCCAGTCCATTTTCAAGAGCGTGACGGGCCAAATGGTAGTTTCCAGTACGATGGTTAGTTTTGGATGCGTAGCGCAGCCCAGACTGTTTCCGTCCTGACAGCTCCAAAGGTACGGAGAAGAGCCCACTGCCAAAGTCGCAGTGCAAAATATAGGGGCGCTGGAGAGACAGCATTTTTACCTGGGGGTTTTTTCGTGGCAAGTCGGTACCAATGACGATGTCAAAGGCGTCGATGTCCAGCACTCTGCAGTGTTGGGTCACAGTTTTGTCGCCAAGGAATATAGTCACATCGACCCCCCCGTAAGAATGGATGGTACGCCCATCCCCTACTCTTATGGCCACGGTCTTAGTTTTCTTGAATGTTTTTAGCAGACGCTGGGCCGCTATGGAAAGTGTTGCACCTGTGTCAAGCAACGCTCGAAAAACTTGATCCCTGATTTTCACGAGGATCCAGAAAGCCAAGTCCTCCTCTTCAGAGCCGCCCCCCTACTCCTCATCAGGGAACTTGACATCCACCCCTGCAGCCATGAGAAACTTGGCCATCCAGGCCAGTCGCCTCTTCTTGGAGTTATTCGCCTCAGGGGAAGCGTTGTCCCCCTGTGGGCGCTTCTTCGGGTCACCTGCGGCAGGAAGGGGAGTAGCAGAGGGCGCTGATGAGCGCCTCTGGGGGTTGGGGGGTCCACCTTTGCCACCCCCCTTGCCACCTCCTTTACCAGCTTTATCCCCATTCTGGGGGTTTCTGGTGGGTGTTTGGGTTTTGTGGCGTTCAGCCCCCTGTCGCTTGAGTTTATCACTCTCGCGTTTCTTTATGTGAGATTCGTCCTCGTAGAGACGACGTTTGCCACAATAGCCACAGGTGATGGTACACCTGAAATGAGCCTGATGGGTCACAGTTTTCCCATCCTTGGAATGCTGCTGTCGTTTCATCTGCAGCATACAGCTACTGCGGTGGTCGCAGTCAGGGGCATGACAAGGTCCCCGCTTGTCATTGACAGGCTTACAGTAAAACAGAGGGGGTGTACCTGCATCACGTTTAACCTCACTCATGGCACGTAGGTTACCCCTTCCTTTGGGACTTCCCTGGTTGGCATTAGTGGGATTTTCAGGCCCTTTCCCTTCGCCACGTTCAGGGGTAGGGGTACCACCTCGACCCAACTGCTTCTTGAGGAATTTCTCCATGTGGAAGTCATTTTCCCTCTCAAGAGCTAGCTCAATCAGCAGGTCCACCAGTTGGGTCCGGCTTTTCCTCTCAGATGTAGGGCGGCAGTCATCCCACGTACGTTGAGGAATCTTACTCATGAGCCACAGGTGAAGACAGATACTCTAGGTCGCACACGTTTTCAGAGACTCCCGCAGCGAAAGGAAGCACAGGGAGCATAGGTAGCTCCTCTATCTGTGTGCGCACACTGAGGTCAGTCTCATAGACTCGGAATGTTTCCTCCAGTCTTTGGAGTACCTCTGCCCAGGTTGAACAGGTTTCCACAATCTGTTTCACCTGTTTTTGCAAAAATTTCTTTTTGCATGAGCGTTTCAGCAGTGAGCATTTGGTGGCCACATCCACATGGGATTGGCCAGTCAGCAAAAGAAACTCAGCAAATTCCTCTGCCCATTCGGGCAGATTTTTGGGGTCGAACTCCGGCAGTTCTAGCTGGATGTTTGCCTGGGCAGTAGGTCTGCCCATCTTCCCACCCCCCGGGGTTTGGCCAGAAGGAGAAGGAGATACGCCGGCAAGAGGTGCCACGGCTGACAGCCCTCTTTTCATAGTCTCCGTCACCGGCACATCCTGTAGTTCAGCAATCGGGAATGTCCTGGCGCCAGGATGAGAAGGGCTGTGGCAAGTGACCTTGGGTAGCAACCTGGACACCCTTGATCTTTTGAGATCATCAGCCAACGTGCTCAATCGAGGTGAAGGTGAGAGTAGCGCTGGCTTGGGTAAGGGTTCAGTGATACCCAATTTAGCCTTAACAGCCTCTGACAGAGCTGTCACATCCTGGTCTTCCGATCCGGTTAGAAGTTTAGCCAAAAGTTCGGCCGTACGTTCCAGAGCCCCATGGGTGGGCTCTGGGCAAAGAGGATCTATTATCGGCAGGTTTAGATGCCATGCTCTCGGGTGCTCGTGTACTCTTGGTCGTCTTGGTAGTGATACTGTGTCCGTCATATCTGTAGATGGCCCAGAATAAAGGAAGGAGCCCTTCTCAGTTTGGGGCGGCGACCAGAGGGCATCAAGAGGTATTTCCCCATCTTCTCCTACGGTGGACTTGTGGTACTCTTCGTGGAGCATGAACTCGTCCATCCTCGGACATCCTGGACATCGATTAGTGCCCTATAGATTTTGATGAGATCCTGCAGGTTTTTGATGGTGAAATCCCAAAATCAAAGGAGCAAGTAGAGCAAGAACAGGATATGGATCGAATCAATGAATAGTTTGAAATCCAGTGTAACACAGAAGGGCTGCAGATAGACAAAGCAGGTTTCAATACAAAGATTCAATCGCAAAAGGATAGTACAAAAGATTTTATGTGAAAACTGGCCTGACTCTAGCCTCCAAGTTAGCATCAAGCACTTCATGTGCACTGTTGTGGATGAAATGGAGGTGGTTAGGAATGTGGGGCAAAAGAGTTAGGCCAGACACAGATTATGACTTGGCCAAGGAAGTGAATTCAGAAACAGTTAAAAGGTAGAACCACAAAAAGTGGTAGAGACAATTGAGTATAGGGGTCTTGGGGTCGGAGACCACTAGGCGTAACCTCCAAGGCCTAAAGCATAAAATGCCTATTTTATTTCGGTATATCCTATATGAAGGAAGATACCTCCGTTCAGTTGAGTGGTAGGGGTGAACCTCATGGGGGGCTAGGGTTATAACCCTAGTTACTTTGAGAGAATGTACTAATAGCCTCAAAAGAGTGATAAAAATACTTCAGTTAGTCTTAGCATCAACCCCAGGGTTTTAAGGGGGGCTCGGTCTGGATTAAGCCCGCAAAGAAAGACATGGCAGTGACTCTTTCTTACTCACCTGAAGTTCCCCATCTTTAAATTTCGGGAATGGTGCGATAACGCGAAACGTACCGAATCCACAGCACCATTCTGCTGTGCTGTGCTGTGTGGAGCTAATTTGTGCTGTGCTGTGCCGTGCGGTGCTGAATGGTGCCGTGCTGTGCCGTGCGGGGAATAATGGTGCTGTGCTGTGCCGTGAGGGGTTAGACTGTGCTGTGCTGTGCTTTGCGGTGCTAAAGTGTGCTGTGCTGTGCCGTGCGGTGCTGAATTGTGCTGCACTGTGCCGTGCGGTGCTGAGTGGTGCTTTGCTGTGCCGTGCGGTGAATAAAAGTGCTGTGCTGAGCCGTGCGGTGATTAATGGTGCTGTGCTGTGCCGTGCGGTGAATGTTGGTGCTGTGCTGCGCCGTGCCGTGTGAAATTATGCTGTGCTGTGCCACACAAATGACACACACAGGGCGCACACCGCAACTCAAATAACGCACACAACACACAAATGACATACATACTGCGCGCAGGCAAACAACAGACAAACACAATGCGTGACACGCAGCAGCAGCTGCAGCAAGCAGCAGCAGGCAGCGCATAGTAACAGCAGCAGCAACAGCAACAGCAGCAGCGGCGGCGGCGGCGGCCACTGCAGCAAACAACAACAACAAGCAGGAGAATCACCAACACCACCACGCACGCACTGTGCACGCTGCACGGACGCACGCAATGTGCACACTGCACGCAAACAATGAGCACATGGCACGCACACACACACTAGGCACACCACAATATGCACGCTGGCGGCGGCGTGGCTGTTGTTGTGGTCGTGGTCGTTGTGGTCGTCCTCAGCGTTGCTTGTTCTTGAAGTTCTTGTTGTCAAACCTGTTAGCAAAAGACAGCACGTCGAGATCAGACACAAAGACACACAAACACACACACACGCACGCACGCACACATACACACAAAATGCAATGTGAAATCCTAAATTTTACCAGCAAATTTGATTTTAAGAAAACCTTAGTCAAAGCATACCTATTGCATCTTAAGGTGCAGCTACCCTTTGGACGACTCCTTACCGATGCCGTTCCTAGGCAGGAGCCACAGGCAGCATTTGGGGGGGGGTGGCAACACTAGTATGCATGCATGGATGCAGTCAAGGTGTAAAATATGGCTCCATGTGCTAAGGAATGTGGGTACGTGTCCAAGGGTACATACCACTCCTCTGCAAAAAAAATTGTTCCCTCCATGAAAATTTCCGTTGGAGACTATATGCTCATATCAACACATATTGCAAGACATACATATGTGATATACCCATCATTCCTTGCATCCATCCGTCAATAAACACATACGTCCAGTCATGGGTGCTCGCAATGCATATTGCATATAGGAGTTGGACTCATGGCCCACAGGTCTACAGGTCTACAGCCAAATGTCTACAGACACGGTCCACAGATCCGTATACCTATGGTATACAGCTAGTATACAGAGGTATACAGGTATACAGTTCTACAGGTCTACAGGTATACAGTCTCCGTATACAAGAGGTATACAGTTAGGTAGCCGTATACGGTATACAGTCTACAGTGTATACAGAGTATACAGGTGGTATACAGTTACTATCATGGTACCAAGTATACAGTGGTATACAGGTCTACAGGCACCCCTCTGCCAGGAGCCCCCCCCCTTGACCCCAACACCACCGCCGTCCTCCACGCCTCTACAGCAGCAGCCGCCCAAGTGGGGGCCCCGGAGACCTGGAGCCCACAATACCTGGTTGAAACCAAAGTAAGGCCGCAAGCGAAATCCCAAGACAAGCCCCCCGGCGCCAAAATTGCTCCGACCCCCACTCAACCTGGACACGGCAGAAGAAACCCCCCACAACGAAGGGGCGGCCCCCTACATCATCTCCCACACCACCGACCGCAAAAAAAGACGCCGGCAAATTCACCGTCAGCCGCCACCTCCCCCACACCAACCAAGTGTACGAACTGACGGCCCTCAACGTCCTCATCACCCGACGCCGACACGACAAGCGGTACACCATACGGGCAGATGAAAACCGCCGCGACCGGCCTGTACACATGGGCGACACGGAGAGACCTCCTCCCACACCCCGACCTCCATCACGCCCCCTCCTGGCCCAACTCCCTTCCACACGGCAGACCGCCCCAACAAGAAGCCCAAACACGCAGGCGAGCACACCCCCACCCAAGAAGCACAGCACCGGCACGACGCGAGACGCAACGCACACACCCTCAACAACGACCACACCATCCCGCGCATAGGCGCCCCCCCCACCGGGGTGTCAGATACCACCCACAACCGCACAATCACGAACATCATCAAGGACTGCCCGAGCCCGGCAGCATCACGGGCGGACGCACTGTTGATCAGCGAGGGGCGCTCTCATACACGGGCAGTGGCCAGCCTCAACGACGTCCACTCCCACAAACTACAGTGCGCCGTCGCACCCTTCGCCGTACACATCACCCCATACGGCATCGACAACTCCCGTTCTGAGCACCTGGACCTGCCTTGCTCCACCCTTTGTACCTCGCGCCTGCGCCAACCACTCCCGGCCCCAACCATAGCGGGCAACATGTACCTGGGCACAGTCCCCGGGGACGCAGGCATATACATTCCGCCCAACACGTCCAGGGAACACGCCATCCCCCTGCACAGGGTAGAATCCCTCGACCTTCGACCGCCCCCACCAAAACACCAACACCAACACATCCCGGGGACAAACGGTTGCACACGGCAGAAGGGGGAAGAAAGGCCAACCAGCGCACTCTGGCCGACATCACCGTTCACCCCACAACGGATCTACGTAAGGACTTCGGCACAGAGCGCCACATAGTCCTGGAGGAACGAACCCACCACATCATCACCGCCCCCCCAATACACCCTCGCCGCGCACAAACACCACCGGGACCACACTACCATCCCAGCGATGCCTCCACCACTGCAGGGCCCCGAAGACCCAGTCAGCCCCCACCACATCGATCAACTGCTCCGCCGCAGGGCCACCCCACATCTCCAACCCTCCCGAATGGAAATAGCCGTCGCACCATGGGACACCCCCGGCGCACCCCCGGACATCCCGCCGTCCACATCCTCAAAGCGGATGCCCAATGGTGGGTCCTCCACCGGGCACAGGGGGTCCTCATGGCAGCCAAGGCCTACACCCCGGAAGTAGACCCGGAGGACCCCCTATGAGGCCAGCAACGACTCCTTGAAGCCACCAGGGTTACAGGCCGAGGGGGCGCCCCGTGAAAGGCCCTCTACATGGCGCTCTACTGGGGGAAAGAATCCCCTAATTGGTCCAGACACACCGGATCGCACGGAAGCCTGGGTCAGGCAGGCAAAGGCCATGAGGAACTACCACCTCCACCACCCTCTCGAGGACAGCCCAGCTGCACTGCCATGGCCCACCAACCACCCGGAGACGGTACGGAAACTCGCCGACCTCACGCGAAACCGAGCGGAGGCGACCATGCAAAGACTGGCAGAGCCCCCGCTGCGAGACCCAGGCTAGCAGGCTACACACCCCTTCTTCCAAGGCGACCCCCCCCAGTCCCACAACCTCCACTGCCGCCCAAGCAAGCACGAAGAAAAAGAGGCGCACCCACCCCCGGCCCCCAACGGACCAGAAAAGACGGCAGGCCAGCAGCCTCCGGACCCCCCGCACCCGCCCCGGCCTTCCCGACCAACCCCGCGTCCGCCCCACTGGACCCCCCCCCCGCCCACCGGGACCAAGCATCCTCATCATCCTCCCTCCCGCCACAGGCACCGCCCCAGCCCTACGCGTATCCACAGCTCCAAAAAGGCACGAGAGTCCAACAGCCTTTCCGCAACGACCACACGGGCGACTTGATCTGGTGTGAGGGCACGATCCAGTACCGCCTCCAGGACCCGGGCCCAAACGGTGGGGTGCAAATCCGGGCGCAATGGCACCGCCTGAAGGAGCTCTATGAAAGCAGCAGCGCCCCGGACAAGCCAGAGGGCCATACCTTAGAGCTGAACAGCACCCACCCCATCCAACGCGTCACCCCCGAGAACAAGACCCACAGGGGTACCAAGTACAGCGGGGAACTCCCCGCGGAGTGGAACCAGGACCTGCCCCCCCTACGCCCACTCAAGCGCCCAACACTAAGCAAAAAGTCCCCGGGCCCCAATCCTCCTCCCTGACGGGCAATGGCCAGGGACGACGGCCCCCACAGCCCCGGCCCGCGCCCACCAAGGCTACCATCAACATCCTCGACCTCAACCACCAGCCATCAGATACTCCAAGGACGCCACCGCCGCCCTCCTGGAGCTCCCGATGGCACAGGGGACGGACTGGGTTCCCGACCTTTTCACCATCCAGCAGCAAGGCCTTCAACGCGACGACCCTCCAGAACCCACCCCCATATATGCCCCTGACCAGAGGGCGTACAAATGGCACTCGCAAAGGAGGACCGCCCTGGATGCCCAGGCGGGCATCCAAGTCCACCTCGTCCACCACTTCAGCATCCCAGGGGGGCTGAGCGTCTACGAAGTCGTCGGGGACGGATGGAACATCAACGTCTTCAACACCCACGTCCCCTTCGGCGACGCGACGGAACCCTTCTTTCGAGCCTTGGCCGAGAAATACCGCCAGATGGCCATGCTCTCCCCCACCATCGTCATCGGCGACATGAACGCCGCCCCCGCCTCCCCAGACCGCGGAGGGTAGGCCACACCCCAGGACCACGCAGTCTGCGACACCATCGACATGCTGGGGCTCGTGGACCTGACCGCCAATCTCAAAGGCCAACCATCCCACTTCCCCCACCAAACAGAGGCCGCCCCCTCCCGCATTGACGTATGCTACGGCGACCCAACCGCCATCATCCGGGCAGAGGCCCAAAACGGCCCCCTTCCAATGGGACCCACAGGCCACAGGCCCCTGCACATCTGCCTCACCATCCCCAACCTCCCCCCCTCCCCCACGAAAGATGCGGACCAAGGCTTACCACCCCCCCTGAAAATGCCCCCACCGCACAACAAACAAGCTGGTCCCAGTATCACAGGGCCATAGACCGCGCCTGGCGCAACCAGCCAGACCCCACCGACCTACTCAAAGCCATGTGCACAGCTGCCGTCGCCTGCAGTTTCCAGCAACAACCCCAGACTGAGGAGGACCAGCCAGCCACAGCCCTGGGAGACATGCTCCATGACCTCTGGCATGCGAAGGAACGATTGGCAACCCTCCTCCACAGCGACAACCCCCAAACCTGCCACCACATACACCACTGCAGGACGCAGATAGCCCACATCTGGGCGGACCTGCAACAGTGGCACATCAACAGATAACAGTGCATCGCCGAAGAACACGAGCGGTGTGCGCAACATGAAATCCGCTACAAAGCCATCCGCCGCCTCTACAACGCCATGACCGTAACCAGCCAGCGCGCCATCACCACAGTCCAGCAGCCAGACGGCTCCCTCACCAACGACCCGACCACCGTGCTGCAAGCCACCCAGGACAGCTTCCTCCACCAACACACCCCCACGCAAGACACACTGGACACCGACATCCAAAACAAAATCAAACGCCCAGAGGAGGCAACTAGAGGAACGCCCCTTCACCATCCACGAAGTCCAAAAAGCCATCCACACTCTCCGGCGACACAAAATTCCGGGCTACAACGGCCTCCCTGCGGAGGCAGAATACCACCTCCTTGCCCATCTCCTCTGCATCCTCGCCCATCGCCTATGGGACATCGTCACAGGACAGACTGCCCTGCCACCTGACTGGGCAAACGTTGTCCGCCCCCTCTACAAAAAAGGGGACTGGGCCGATCAGGACAACCTGCGCCCCATAGTGTGTGCAGTCACGGAGGTCAAAATCATCTGGACCATCCTCCTACGCCGCATCCGCCCCCACCTGGACCCCCACATACCCGCCAGCCTCTGGGGAGCTATCCCGCGCCAATTCCCACACGAGGTCATCTTCCCCCAGGACACCGCCGCCAACATGGACCCAGTGGACCTCAACATCGCCCCCCTCGACTTCAAGGAAGCCTTTCCGAACACCCCCTGGCTCCATTTGGAAGCGGTCTGAAAACGCCTCGGCCTCCCCTTCTACAACTTCACCTCCAAGTACATCCGTACCCGCAAGTACACGGTCCGCACCAGAGCGGGCCTCACGCCCTTCCTGGAGCCAGGCAGCGGAGTCCCCCAGGGAGGGGCAGAAGGGCCTTTCCTGTACCTCCTCGTGACACACCCCTGGCCCTCAGCATCGAGCAGGACTACCTCTCCTAGGCGCCATACCCCCTCCTCTTCTTCCTGGTGTGTTTCGCGGACAACACCAACCTCACGGTCGCACACACCCCACACGAACCCCACACCCCAGCCGACGGACCCAGAGTCACCCAGCAGGCCAACTACTTATCGGACCTGACCATCTCATATCTCTCCCGGAACAAACCTCATCGTCCGCCCTACCAAGTCAGTGGCCCTGATCAAAGGGTCTGCCACGGCCCCCTCCCTAGGGCCACAAGGACCCCCCGTGCATGTTGTGCAAGCAACCACCAACTTGGGGGTAATCCAGACCACCAAACCCGACGACACCACCCTCCCCCCCAAGTTGCAGTCACACCTGGCCCATCTCCCACGATATAAGTCCCCGGCCACCAAGGCCCTCTCCCTGTCACAACAAAGCTTGGCATACTACCTCACTGGGGTCTTGAACGCCTTCGTCGGCTTCCAAGCACTCGACCTGACGCACCCCACCACAGCCCTCCCGCCAGCCATGAGCGCTGTCATCAGGGCATGGGCAGCACACGGGGGCTGGCCCACCTCCATACCCACTGGGGCCATCTGTGCGCCGTGGCCCCATTACGGGGACGCCATAGGGTACGAGGTGAAGGCAGCCTACACCAGGCACACACTCCTCCTCCCCCACCGCGTGACCCACAACCACTCCCTGGAGGTCCGCGAACTCGCCACATCCGCCTGCAGACCGCGCAACGAGCCCGCAACACATGCCCACGGTGGATACTCCACCGGACAGGCATGCCCACCAACACCAACACCCGCATCTGGAGCCACCTGCAGCTGTCACTCCCTTCCCCATGCCACGCCATCCTCACCAACCACACATACCAGGAGGAAGGGCCCGTGGCAGTCCTCTGCGGGGACCTCCATCACCACACCAAAGGCACCATCGACACCATTGACCTCCTCAGCGCGTCCATCACATGCGCTGGGCGCGGGGTCTTGGTGGCGGGGGCGCTTGTGGCGCTGTTGCTCCTTTTGTGCCTGCTCGGGGTGCGTGTGGTGTTTCTGGTGGTGTTGGTGGTGCTGGTGGTGTTGTGGTTGGCGGTGCTGTTGTTGGCGCTGGGGTTCCGGCTGTGGTTTGGGTTCGGCCTTGGGCTTGGGAACCAGCTCGAGGTGGAAGAGGACCTCGTTCTGGAGATGTAGGGGGAGCGGTGCTGGGCGTGGTTTTTGTTGCTGGGGCGCTGGGATCGCCCGCCCGGTGGTCGGGGGGCCTCCGGCAGGCGGGTTCGCGGCTGCGGCTTTGGCTCTGGCCGTGGCCTTGGTGATGGGGGTGGTGGACACGGGCAAGGAGGAGGCAGAGGACGATGACGAGGATGAGGACGAGGAGGAAGTGGTGGTTTTTGGGAGATGCAGGTTGCGCCGCCATGGGGGCGGGGGCAGCTTTGCGGGCTGTGGCGGCCTCCGCTGCCGCTACCGCAGGTAGGATGGAGGGCATCTCCTCGAGCTGCGGGTTGGGGGCGGGTGGCTGGAGAGGTGGCATGAGTGGTGGAGTGGATAGTAGGGGTGCTCATGCTTGCCATTGCTGACCGGTTCGACCATGCTGTAGCGGATTGCGAATCCAGTGGGGTCGAGGGGGGGCAAGGTGGATGTTGTGGTGAAGGGCCATTGGGGTTTGTCTTCCGGGTTCCAAGCCACTGTTTGGTTGGTGTCAGCGTGGTGGAACCACGGGGCTACCCATGCATAGGCTGGTGGTGGAAGGCGGGACGTGGGGTTGGTGTGGTGGCGTGCTATGAGGTGTAATACCGTCCATGGTGTGGTGGCTGCGTTGGGGTTACATGCCCAACATGTGCGGGGCATTTGCTGGAGGTCGCCGGGGACCGTCCGTAGGTCTTGGATTGTCATCTGGTGTTTAGGTATGCGCCACTTTGCTCTCTTGGCGGATGACGGTGGTCTGCGTGGGCTCTGCCTGGCTTGGGGCCAGTAGTAGGGTTAGCGGTGGGACCTGGCCCGTCACCGGGAAAAAAGGTCCGTGCTTTGAGCCGATGGGTGTGTAGGGCGCCGTCGCCAGGACGGGATATGGTTGCTGCGCTCTGAAGTCTCTGTAGGCCGATTTCATGCTCGCATTGTCCGGTAGACGCTTCCCCGCTGCTCGTGCCATTTGTGCGAGGTACTGGTGGAGGAGGCGGTATTTAGGCCACTCGGGAAGTTTGGGGGAAAGGGGTGTGGTGTGCCCTGAGGCGGTGAAGGACCCTCAATTGGGAGAGGGTGACGTATACAATCCCGCACCCCCCTGCCCCCAGCACGGACTGCCACAACGGAGGCAGCCACACAGCAGGACCCCGTCAAAACCCTCAGCCACATCCCCATCTCCAAACGCCCCACCATCCATCCCCCACAAACCGCCACCACCGCTGGCCAGACCGACCCGGGGACGTGGGACCCCACTACCGGGGTCCTGCTAAGACCAAGCACTTACCCGCCCCTGCTATCCACCAAGCCATGCGGCCCCAAGGGCTGCAAACGATGCCCAACCCCCACATCCCACTGGAACGCTGGGGGGCCCAGGGGGCGTGCCCACGGCGCCACCACCACCACCAACTCCACCACCACGGCCACCACCACCAACACCCTCATTACCACCACCACCACCCCCAAAACTACCCCCACCACCACCGCCGCTGCCCAACACCCTACCCCACCGGCCCACAGCCCCCCGTACACAAGCACCACCACCACCTCGGATGGCCACACCACCGACCGGGCGCTCCACCCCACTACCCAACATACCCCCGGGGACCCCCCCCCCCCTACGTAGATCCAGATCCGCCCGGCCACCACTCCCAGGCCGGGGGAGCCCAACCCCCCCAACCCCACCCCAACCCAGGACCACCCCCCCTACAGCCACAGGACCCGTACAGTCTGCCGCCACCGCCGCCACACCCACCTCATCCGGCACAACACCCCTACGCGGCAGGTCCGTGAAGAGCGGTAATACCTACCCCCCCCCCGAATCCCCACCACCACCGCGCGAGGCCCCCCTGGCGCCACCGGCGCCTCACGAATGGCCCGACTCGCGCAACAGAGGAGCCCGCTCCCACAAGCGGCAGCGCTCCCGCTCCCCCCCTGCACGACACTCGCGCCCACGGCTCTCCCGTTCCCCACGACGCCACCGCACCTCACCCGCCCCCAGGCCCCACTCGCACCGCTCCTGCTCCACGAGACGCCGTCACAACTCCCCAGGTCCCCGCTCCCGCCGCTCCCCCCCTCCGGGCGCCGCCACGTGCGCCACCACCGTCCCATGTCCCCATCCCCCTACCCCCACAAACGACGCCAAGCTCCCCGCTCCCCGCACCACCGGTACACGTCCCCCACCCGCAAACCCGCCACCGCCGCCCCCACTCTCCCTAGCGCCACCAAGTCTGCCACCGCCCTCCCATGTTCCCATCCCCATCCCCCCACAAACGGGGCCACGCTTCCCGTTACCCGCGCCACGGGTACGCATCCACCACTCGCAGCCCCCGCCACCGCCGCTCCAGGACCTCCAGCTCGGAGCCCTCCCCCAACCTGACCCCCGCCGACCTCACCTTTTCGTCAGCCCCTGCTGTGCAGGAGCTCCGACGCTGGGTGAAGTGGGCCGGGCAATCAGAAAGTCGTGAAGGGGTGCACATGACCCACAACTTGGATGAAATCCTCACCTGCACCCCCGCCAACCCCAATGAGACCGCCATTTAGGCCGCCATGCCACCAAGAGCATGGGGAACCCTCCCTGGGGACGCGGTTGTGGGCCTCCGCCCCCCCTACACCCCCGAAACCCTCCGCCAATGGCTCCAGACAGCCCCCCTTCGGCATGGGCCATCGGCGCCCCACAGACCTCGCCACCACCCCACCACCAAGGCACCGGAAAGGGAAAGGGCAAATGGGAGGGCCCGCGGCAAGAGGGTGGGGAAAGGCACCCGGTGACGGGCACGCACCCATGAGAACACAGCCCTGCAGGCAACACAACACGGGGGCAGGGAATCACAGGAGAGCCACCAACACTGGGAGCAGGACAGGGCAGGGGCCACACCAATACGGAAGGGGGAGGACACGAGGACGGGCGGATGGGGGACAGACCACACCGGAGGGACCGATACCGCCCCACATCCCCACACTCAGTCGACAGCGCTAGACCCCCAGGGGACACCGGGACCGGGACCGCAACAGCGGGACACACGACAGAGCACCCCAGGGGCACACGCCCACCACGATGCGCCACTGCAGCCCAGAACCGACAGCGCGCGAACCACACCGGGTCACGCCCACGCAAGGGACCACCGAGAACCTGCCACCGCACCCTAACCGCCAGGCGACAACCCCGGCCACTTTCCACCGCAAGGGCCACCACACAGACCCAAGGGCACCGGCACCGGAGGGAAAGGGGACGCGGCCGAGGCATCAATGATGGGGGATGACACGGAGGCAAGGAGATAAGATGGGAGGGGAACCAGCAAAGCCGAGGAGGCTACGTTACCCTACCCCACGGAGCCCGGTACACCTCTAGGGACAGGGACCGACAGAGGGCACGAGACCAAGGGAGGCCAACCCTTTTGACACCCACCTGACCCACCTGACCAGACGGCACGCCAAGACCCCCCGCAGCACCGACCCAGCGAGCCACTCCAAGACAAACCACGCACACCAGCCGCCATCCGGCCACATGACCCAAGCCCGCGACCCATACAGCAAAGCCACCAGTGTGACCAGCACTGGCGGCCCCCGAAAGCCGAACCAAGAGTACCACTGACCCGCCACCAGCACGGCGCAGCAAAGCAGAGCACAACACGACACAACGGAACACAGAACGCCACATCGCAGCACAGAACACCACACCACCCCGCAACACGGCAGCGCACAACAAGACGCGGCGCGGCGCAGCGCGGCAAAACGCAGCCCGCCACAGCACAGCAAGGCACAACACGACACGACACGGCACGGCACGGCACAGCGGCGCGGAGCGCACCAGAGCACAGCGCGGAACGGCGCGGCGCGGCACAGCAAAACACAGAACAGCACAACACCGCACAACAAAGCACACCACGGCATGAGGGCAAGGAACACTAACCGTCAGCCTAACCTGACCGCCCCCCCCCCTCACACCCCGGGGAGAGCAGAAACACGCCCACAGCAGTGGGACACCACCACACCGGCCCGCCGCGAACAGGTTAAAAGCCACCACACGCCTGGCGGTACAAACCCCCGAACACTGACGTCTGGAGTACTGCTACAGCTCTGTTAGGTAAGCTCCAGAGTGCAGCAACACGCTGTCTTGCCCGAGGCTGGGGACCACCAGCAGAAACCGGACGCAACAGCCGCCCCTAACCCGCAGCGGCCCGCCAGCACAAACCACCACCAAAAGGTTAAACCCACCAGCACCAAGCCGACGCCACAGGGGAGGGGGGACACTGGACACCCGAAAGAAGCGCCCCACCCACCCCCCGCCCCCCCTGACCGATGACTCCATGAAACCGGCTGGCGCAACCCCCAGCCCGCGGAGCTCGGGCCTGGCCCCAACAGAACGGTCCACCAACCCACGACTGTACATAAGCCACAAGGCGCACGGGGCCGGGGCATGGCCCGCGGCCACCCGCAACACGAACAGCAAGCCAGTTAACCACGCCGCTCACCGACCAGTGCATGCTCAGGGAGGGCTGACGGAGGAACAGGCAAAACGCCCCCCCCCAAAAAAAAACAAACACCACAGAGAAGGGGGGAAACCACACCCAGCTACCAATAGGAAACGGCCGAACAGCCCTCCCCAACCCACGAACGCACACCCGCCACCCAGGCGGAAGGGAGGAAAGCGGGAGCGACAGCCACACAACCGCGAAGCCACGCACCCCCAACACCGAGGCGGACAACCCGCCCCAGCATGGCGACACCATGGGCGAAGCCCACAAGACCCACCAGTAGGACACTGAAAGACCACCCCACCCAGCCTGACGACGCCCAACCAGACAAAGCGGCCCACCACGACCACGCAGTCGCCGAAAGCCTGGAGGAAGAGACACCCCGGACACGCCGGCACACACCCCCGCCGGGAAAGAGGCAGACCACCGGCCACGGGGACGGAAGAAAAAAAGGTGTACGAAGGGGCGGGGAGGCACGGTCAGGGACAGGCGACACCCAGGCCCTGCTGGCTACGAAACAGCCGCCGTCCGGATGGACCAGTGCGCGCCTGGAGGGTACCCAGCCCTTGCCGGCTACGAACAGCCGCCGTACGGATGGTCGAGTGCGCGCCCGGAGGGTGCCCAGCCCCTGCCGGCTACGAACAGCCGCCATCCCTATGGACAAGTGCGCGCCTGGAGGGTACCCAGCCCCTGCCGGCTACGAACAGCCGCCGTCCGGATGGACTGAGTGTGCGCCCCGCAGCAACGCCCTGCACGCGCAACACCGCACACACAACCCACAGCACAACACACCAAGCCAGCACACCGGTGGACAGGAGCCAAGTGGCCCAGGACACCGCACACCGAACACAACACACGGAGCGGGCACACCGGTGAACAGGAGCCAAGTGGCCCAGGACGCAGCACACACAAAGCAACGCACAAAGCGGGCACACCGGTGAACAGGAGCCAAGTGGCACAGGACAGCGCACAAGCAAAGCAAACGTCAGAGCGCGCACACCGGTGAACAGGAGCCAATGGCCCAGGACACCGCACAAGCAACACAACACACGGAGCGGGCACAGCGGTGAACAGGAGCTAAGTGGCCCAGGACACCCCACAAGCAAAGCAACGGACTGAGCGCGCACACCGGTGAACAGGAGCCAAGTGGCCCAGGACTCCGCACGTGCAACACAAGACACCGAGCCGGCACACCGGTGAACAGGAGCCAAGTGGCCAAGGACACTGCACGCGCAGCACAACACACCGAGCAGGCACACCGGTGAACAGGAGCCAAGTGGCCCAGGACACCGCACCAGCAAAGCAACAAAGGGAGCGGGCAAAGCGATGAACAGGAGGCAAGTCGCCAAGGACACCGCACCAGCAAAGTAGCGCACCGAGCGGGCACAACGGTGAACAGGAGCCAAGTGGCCCAGGACACAGCACCAGCAAAGCAGCGCACCGAGCGGGCACACCGGTGAACAGGAGCCAAGTGGCCCAGGACACCGCACACACAAAGCAACGCACCGAGCGGGCACACCAGTGAACAGGAGCCGGGTGGCCCAGGACAGCGCACACACGTGCACACGAAGGGCAGCCGAGGGACAGGAAAGAGCCAACACCCCATGGGTCAGACACACTGGGGCGACCCAGCCGACCCACCGAGCCAGCAGCAGGGGCGGTACCCCAAGGCCGCTGGTCCGAGCCCGGCCAGGCTGCATCGGGGACCATGGCAAACGTCACCCGGAGCCACGGAAGCAGCTGGTGACAGGCGAGCTTGTACACAATCTAGGAGGGGGTATCCTGACAAGCAGAGATGCCCCTCAACCCAAACCACAAGGGTGAGGCGGTCGTCCCGTAGACTAGCGGGAGCAATACCCCTTGTGGTGAGAGATACCCCACACGGCTGGGCAGCGGCCAGAGCTGCCGCCCAAAGGAGGGGACATGTGGCCCTACCCATGAACACATGTGGGGACACCTCCCCATCTGGGACACCTGGACCGGGTGGCCGCTACACTGCCTTCCCAAGCACCTGCGGGAGCGGCGTAAGAGGCACCTGACATAGGGCAGTGGGAGGGACAGCACGTCCCCTTGGTAAGACCTTCTTCCTGCATCGCCAAAGGAGGCATCCCGAGCTCCCGAAGATACCTACCTACCTACCTGCCCGGGACTGCGGACCGCCAGGAGGAACCGGACGCAACAGCCGCCCCCCACCCGCAGCGGCCCGCCAGCACAAACCACCGGGAAAGTTAAACCAACCAGCACCAAGCTGACGCAACAGGGGAGGGGGGACACTGGACACCAAAAAGAAGCGCCCCACCCACCCCCCGCCTCCCCTGACCCATGACCCCAGGAAACCGGCTGGCGCAACCCCTAGCCAGCGGAGCCCGAGCCTGGCCCCAACAAGACTGGCCGCCAGCCCACGAGTGTACATAAGCCACAAGGCGCACGGGGCTGGGGCACGGCCCGCTGCCACCCGCAACACGAACAGCAAGCCAGTTAACCACGCCGCTCACCGACCAGTGCATGCTCAGGGAGGGCTGAAGGAGGAACAGGCAAAACGCCTCCCCCGAAAAAAAAAACCAACACGACAGGGAAGGGGGGAAACCACACCCAGCTACCAATAGGAAACGGCCGAACAGCCACCCACAACCCAGGAACGCACACCCGCCACCAAGGGGGAACGGAGGAAAGTGGGAGCGACAGCCACGCAACCGCGAAGCCACGCATCCCCAACGCCGAGGCGGACAACCCCCCCCAAGCATGGCGAGACCATGGGCGACGCCCACAAGACCCACCAGTAGGACACCGAAAGACCACTGCATCGAGCCTGACGACGCCCAGCGAGACAAAGCGGCCCACCACGACCATGCAGCCGCCGAAAGCCCAGAGGAAGAAACACCCCGGACACGCCGGCACACAGCCCCGCCGGGAAAGAGGCAGACCCCCGGCCACGGGCATGGAGGAAAGAAAGGCTTGCGAAAGGGGGGGGGGGGGGCACGGCCGGGGACAGGCGACACCCAGCCCCTGCCGGATACAAAACAGCCACCGTCCGGATGGACGAGTGCGCGCTTTGAGGATACCCAGCCCCTGCCGGCTACCAACAGCCGCCGTCCGGATGGACCGGGTGTGCGCCCCACAGCGACGCCCTGCACACGCAACACCGCACACGCAACCCACAGCACAACACACCGAGCGGGCACAGCGGTGAACAGGAGCCAAGTGGCCCAGGACACCGCACACGCAACACAACACACCGAGCGGGCACACCCGTGAACAGGAGCCAAGCGGCCCAGGACACAGCACACACAAAGCAACGCACCGAGCAGGCACACCGGTGAACAGGGGCCAAGTGGCCGGGGACACCGCACACGCAACACAGCGCAGCGAGCCAGCACACCGGTGAACAGGAGCCAAGTGGCCCAAGACACTGCACAAGCAACACAACACACCGAGCTGGCCCAGCGGTGAACAGGAGCTAAGTGGCCAAGGACTCCGGACAAGCAAAGCAACGGACGGAGCGCGCACACCGGTGAACAGGAGCCAAGTGGCCCAGGACACCGCACACGCAACACGACACACCGAGCGGGCACACCGGTGAACAGGAGCCAAGTGGCCCAGGAGACCGCGGAAGCAAAGGAAAGGACAGAGCGCGCACACCAGTGAACAGGAACCAAGTGGCCCAAGACACCGCACACGCAACACAACACACAGAGCGGGCACACCGGTGAACAGAGTTTAGTCGCCCAGGACACCGCACACGCAACACAACACACAGAGCGGGCAAACCGGTCAACAGGAGCGAAGTGGGCCAGGACACGGCAGACGGAAAGCAACGCACCGAGCGGGCACACCGGTGAACAGGAGTCAAGGGGCCCAGGGCAACGCACACCCAAAGCAACGCACCAAGCGGGCACATCGGTGAACAGGAGCCAAGTGGCACAGGACACCGCACACGCAACACAACACACCGAGCGGGCACACCGGTGAACAGGAGCCAAGTGGCCCAGGACACTGCACACGCAAGACAACACACAGAGCAGGCACACCAGTGAACAGGAGCCAAGTAGCCCAGGACACCGCATACGCAGCAGGACACACCGAGCGGGCACAACGGTGAACAGGAGCCCAGTGGCCCAGGACACCGCACGAGCAAGGCAACACACCGAGCGGGCAAACCGGTGAACAGAAGCCAAGTGGCCCGGGACACCGCACACACAACACAACACACCGAGCGGGCACACCAGTGAACAGGAGCCAAGTAGCCGAGGACACCGCACACGCAGCAGGACACACCGAGCGGGCACACCGGTGAACAGGAGCCAAGTGGCCCAGGACACCACACACGCCACACAACACACAGAGCAGGCACACCAGTGAACAGGAGCCAAGTAGCCCAGGACACCGCACACGCAGCAGGACACACCGAGCGGGCACAACGGTGAACAGGAGCCCAGTGGCCCAGGACACCGCACCAGCAAGTCAACACACCGAGCGGGCAAACCAATGAACAGGAGCCAAGTGGCCCAGGACACCGCACATGCAACACAACACACAGAGCGGGCACACCGGTGAACAGGAGTTAAGTGGCCCAGGACACCGCACACGCAACACAACACACAGAGCGCGCAAACTGGTCAACAGGAGCGAAGTGGCCCAGGAAACGGCAGACGGAAAGCAACGCACCGAGCGGGCACACCGGTGAACAGGAGTCAAGGGGCCCAGGGCAACGCACACCCAAAGCAACGCACCAAGCGGGCACACCGGTGAACAGGAGACAAGTGGCACAGGACACCGCACACGCAACACAACACACCGAGCGGGCCCAGCGGTGAACAGGAGCTAAGTGGCCAAGGACTCCGGACAAGCAAAGCAACGGACGGAGCGCGCACACCGGTGAACAGGAGCCAAGTGGCCCAGGACACCGCACACGCAACACGACACACCGAGCGGGCACACCGGTGAACAGGAGCCAAGTGGCCCAGAAGACCGCGGAAGCAAAGGAAAGGACAGAGCACGCACACCAGTGAACAGGAGCCAAGTGGCCCAAGACACCGCACACGCAACACAACACACAGAGCGGGCACACCGGTGAACAGGAGTTAAGTCGCCCAGGACACCGCACACGCAACACAACACACAGAGCGGGCAAACCGGTCAACAGGAGCGAAGTGGCCCAGGACACGGCAGACGGAAAGCAACGCACCGAGCGGGCACACCGGTGAACAGGAGTCAAGGGGCCCAGGGCAACGCACACCCAAAGCAACGCACCAAGCGGGCACACCAGTGAACAGGAGTCAAGGGGCCCAGGGCAACGCACACCCAAAGCAACGCACCAAGCGGGCACACCGGTGAACAGGAGCCAAGTGGCACAGGACACCGCACACGCAACACAACACACCGAGCGGGCACACCGGTGAACAGGAGCCAAGTGGCCCAGGACACTGCACACGCAAGACAACACACAGAGCAGGCACACCAGTGAACAGGAGCCAAGTAGCCCAGGACACCGCATACGCAGCAGGACACACCGAGCGGGCACAACGGTGAACAGGAGCCCAGTGGCCCAGGACACCGCACCAGCAAGGCAACACACCGAGCGGGCAAACCGGTGAACAGAAGCCAAGTGGCCCGGGACACCGCACACGCAACACAACACACCGAGCGGGCACACCAGTGAACAGGAGCCAAGTAGCCGAGGACACCGCACACGCAGCAGGACACACCGAGCGGGCACACCGGTGAACAGGAGCCAAGTGGCCCAGGACACCACACACGCCACACAACACACAGAGCAGGCACACCAGTGAACAGGAGCCAAGTAGCCCAGGACACCGCACACGCAGCAGGACACACCGAGCGGGCACAACGGTGAACAGGAGCCCAGTGGCCCAGGACACCGCACCAGCAAGGCAACACACCGAGCGGGCAAACCAATGAACAGGAGCCAAGTGGCCCAGGACACCGCACATGCAACACAACACACAGAGCGGGCACACCGGTGAACAGGAGCTAAGTGGCCCAGGACACCGCACACGCAACACAACACACAGAGCGGGCAAACCGGTCAACAGGAGCGAAGTGGCCCAGGACACGGCAGAAGGAAAGCAACGCACCGAGCGGGCACACCGGTGAACAGGAGTCAAGTGGCCCAGGGCAACGCACACCCAAAGCAACGCACCGAGCGGGCACACCGGTGAACAGGAGCCAAGTGGCACAGGACACCGCACACGCAACACAACACACCGAGCGGGCACACCGGTCAACAGGAGCCAAGTGGCCCAGGACACTGCACACGCAACACAACACACTGAGCGGGCACACCAGTGAACAGAAGCCAAGTAGCCGAGGATACCGCACACGCAGCAGGACACAGCGAGCGGGCACACCGGTGAACAGGAGCCAAGTGGCCCAGGACACTGCACACGCCACACAACACACAGAGCAGGCAAACCAGTGAAAAGGAGCCAAGTAGCCCAGGACACCGCACACGCAGCAGGACACACCGAGCGGGCACAACGGTGAACAGGGGCCCAGTGGCGCAGGACACCGCTCCAGCAAGGCAACACACCGAGCGGGCAAACCAATGAACAGGAGCTAAGTGGCCGAGGACACCGCACCAGCAAAGCAGCGCACCGAGCGCGCACACCGGTAAACAGGAGCCAAGTGGCCCAGGACACCGCACACGCAACACAACACACAGAGCGGGCACACCGGTAAACAGGAGCCAAGTGGCCCAGGACACCGCACACGCAAAGCAACGCACCGAGTGGGCACACCGGTGAACAGGAGCTAGGTGGCCCAGGACACCACACACACGTGCACACGAAGGGCGGCCCAGGGACAGGAAAGAGCCAACACCCCATGGGTCGGACACACTGGGGCGACCGTGCCGACCCACCGGGCCAGCAGCAGCGGCGGTACCCCAAGGCCGCTGGTCCGAGCCCGGCCAGGCTGCATCGAGGACCACGGCAAACGTCACCCGAAGCCATGGAAGCAACCGGTGACAGGCGAGCCGGTACACAGTCCAGGAGGAGGTCGCCTGCCAAGCAGAGAGGCCTCGCAACTCAAGCCACAAGGGTGAGGCGGTTGTACCGTAGACTAGCGGGAGTAATACCCCTTGTTGTGAGAGATACTCCACACGGCTTGGCAGCCCCCAGAGCTGCCGCCCAAAGGAGGGGACATGTGGCCCTACCCATGGACACATGTGGGGACACCCTCCGATCTGGGACACCTGGACCGGGTGGCCGCAAAACTGCCTTCCAAAGCACCTGCGGGAGCGGCTTAAGAGGCACCTGACATAGGGCAGTGGGAGAAACAGCACGTCCCCTTGGTAAGACCTTTTTCCTGCATCGTCAAAGGAGGCATCCCGAGCTCCCACACATACCTACCTACCTAACTGCCCGAGACTGGGGACCGCCAGGAGAAACCGGACGCAACAGGCGCCCCCCAGCCGCAGCGGCCCGCCAGCAAAAACCACCACCGGAAAGTTAAACCCACCAGCATCAAGCCGACGCCACAGGGGGGGGGGGAGACTGGACATCCCAAATAAGAGCCCCACCAACCCCCCACCCCCCCTCACCCATGACCCCAGGAAACCAGCTGGCGCAACTTGCAGCCAGCGGAGCCCGAGCCTGGCCCCAACAAAACAGGCCACCAACCCACGAGTGTACATAAGCCACAAGGCGCACGTGGCCGGGGCACGGCCCGCGGCCACCCGCAACAGGAACAGCAAGCCGGTTAACCACGCCGCTCACCGACCAGTGCATGCTCAGGGCGGGCTGAGGGAGGAACAGGCAAAACCCCCCCCCCGAAAGAAAAACCAACACGACAGGGAAGGCGGGAAACCACACCCAGCTACCAATAGGAAACGGCCGAACAGCCCTCCCCAACCCACGAACGCACATCCTCCACCCAGGGGGAACGGAGGAAAGTGGGAGTGACAACCACACAACCGCGAAGCCACGCAGCCCCAACGCCGAGGCGGACAACCCCCCCCAGCATGGCGACACCATGGGCAACACCCACAGGATCCACCAGTAGGACACCGAAAGACCACCCCACCTAGCCTGACGACGCCCAGCCAAACAAAGCGGCCCACCACGACAACGCAGCCGCCGAAAGCCTGGAGGAAGAGACACCCCGGACACGCCGGCACACACCCCCGCCGGGAAAGTGGCAGACCACCAACCATGGGGACGGGAGAAAAAAAAGGGGTAGGAAGGGGGGGGGGGGGGCGCGGCCGGGGAAAGGCGACATCGACCACCAGGCCACCAAGTGACAACCCCCCCGAAGACCGACAAAAGGTTCTTCACCGGAAAGGCCTGAAACAAAAAAGAACAAGGGGGCCCACGGCGATCCCCACACAACCCCCCATGGCACACGGCACTGCCCCCCGGGAGAGGCAGGTCGAACAACCACCAAGGTCGAGGAAGGACCGCCACACTGGACGGGGCAGGCCCCGAGACCGGTGAGCGACAGCCCACCCCACACAAGGCAACTACACACCCCAGCCAGGGAAAACAAAATCAAGGGGGGGGGGGCTCAAGGAAAGCCCAGACAGGACCACTCGCCACATGGCCCGGCATCGACCGGCGCGGTGCAAACGAAATGCCTACCCCCGCGCACCACACGCGAACGAGACCAACAAAGGGGGGGCAACGTCCCGACCCACACCCGGACACACATCACAGCCCCCAGCCGAGAAGGGAGGGAACGCAGCGACGCCGCCACCTTCATACCCGCCACCATCCCCGCAACCCGCGCCCAAACACACGCACGCCGAACCCAAACCGAGCAGGCGCAAACCGGGCGCAGCCGGCATCAACCCGCACACAACGCAAGCCCCGGCCGGGGCCGGAAGCGGACAGGCGAAAACCCAAAACCCGGACACGTACCAAACCCGAAACCCAAAACAGGAGGAGCCAGGGGAGGGCAAACCCCAAAACCAAGCGCGCGCGCCACACGACGGTAGGGAACCCAGTGTCCATAGCCCGGGCACTGAGGCAGCCTGTGCCATGCAGGTGACCAGGCCAAACGTGACCCGGAGCCCGGGGGTAAGGCTGCATCCTAAGGCCTGCGCTACTTTGGGACTCGGGGCAGAGCGTGCGACACCCAAGCACCTCGGATCCGAAGTACCAAGAACATGCATGCATGCCTTGGGAACGGGATACGCCAGGAAGTCCGGTGAACCCCTAGGGTTCCGCTCAAAGGAGCGGACGTGCGCAGGCGTGGGGGCACACCCTCCTAGCGTGACAAATACGTCACGCTGGCGGCGATCAGCTCTCCCGGTGTTGCCCGGGGCCGCTTAGTTGGCAGCCACCAGTCAGGTCTAGCATGATGTAAGCCGCTCCTCTTCTTCACGCGCGGAGCCTCTTCCTGTCCGTCACTGGGGTGACGCCAGGGGGAACCATGGGGCGCCTCTCCACGACCGAGAGCACCCACCTACCTACCTTCAAGCGCGGCGCTGAAGCAGCCGGGTCAATTCGTGCATTTAACATCGTTTTGACTCTGCCTGTTGCGCGAGGCCTCCCGCATGACCTTGTTTTCTCCAGGACAAAACGTATAAATTGTGGAAACATTTCATGACATTTGCGTATTGTGCTGGTCCTGATGCTGTGAAAAGTTTGAAACGGTTGCATGAGAAAGGAGAAAAAGTGGAAAAAACGCGCTAAGAAAACTGGAGGGTATCATCTTTCCGGACTTCTACAAGAAGGTGGCAGCCGAGATGCAGGACGAATGAAAGCTGCTCCAGTCGTTGCAGACATCGATTGATACCATCATCATCGAACAGCGGGCCACGATGCACCTGGATCAGCCACAAAACATCCAGTACGTTCGACCTGAGAAAGGTGTGTATAGCTAACAAGGCCTGGGTTGTGTTTCCATACGGCTGTGTATGTCCTTGTCGTTTTGTGTTTCGTAACCAAAGACATGTGCACCAAAGCAGAGTGTGCAGAACTCGGGAACCCAGCCTTGAAGGTGACTCTTGGCAGATGGGGCTTTTGGCGGTAACCTGAAGGCAAGAGTCGTGGTCCGTGGCAGGTGTGGAGGTCACTGTTGCGTTCACCCCTGTGGCACCAGGCAGAGAAAGGTAAGCCCGTTAGCCCCCAAATCGCAAATGTCCTAAGACTTTTGGACACAGAGTTCGCCAAGAGCCGCGTGCTGCCTGCAGCTGTTGGCAATACTGATGACTTCAAGACAGTGGAACAGCAGGATCCGGAGGCCAAAAATCAGATTATCAAAGCGAAGGCGACTCGAATTGCAGCTCTGGTGAACGAACCTCCGAAGCGGTTCCTAGAGATTGACAAGACACTGATTATCATCAACGGTGACATATTAGATCATCTTGCCCCCGAGACGATGTGCCTCACCTGGCTGCATGATGAAATGGCGCACACTCGTCAGCGGATCTCAAATTGATGTGGACAATATGTACGAATTTCTGGAGACAGAGACAGAGAGGCGCCTCAATGATGATTTCCATGCACCGCGCATAGGTAACATGTTGCGTATTCCCATCTTTAGTTGGCCAACCAAAGCCAAGGCAGCGGGAGATCCTCCGGTGTTCAACGATCGCTGGGTGTTGAATGCGTCGCCAAATAGCTGGAGCAAAAGGGTATGATTTCGACGTCGCGTCCTCTGTTTGCGCGAGGCCTCGCGCAATAACTGTTCCCTCTTGACAGATTAGGAATTATCTGACGCTTGGCCCTACCCAAGTACAGGAGATGGGAGACGCAGAATTTGGCGGGCCCCTTCGAATAACGCATGTCATGTGGTATTTCGATACTCACCTCCATCACCCGAAGCACACGCCGGGCTTCACAGCTGCTTTTGCGTTCATGATCATCAACCAGCCTTTGGGTGTAAGATTGCGTCCATCGAGCCTGATTCCCGCATGTACCTTCTTCATGTGTCCACAGACAGTGCCGCTGATTGGGTCAACAGAGTGCAGAGTCAGCTGAACCACGTCTTGACACATGGCTCAAAGCTGGAGGAGTCTGGTGATTGGGATCGGCAGGCCAACTGGACAAACCGTGGAAGTCCCCTTGGAGTTCGGGATGAGAAGTACGGTGCGGATGCATGCGAGCTGAAGGAAGAAGACATCGTTCAGAAGTGTCAAGCTGCAGCCGCACAGGCCTCTGCAGCAAAGCAGAAGATACCAGGTGAGCAACCTGCCCCAAAGAAGAGTAACACTGCTTCTAAGCCCCAGGCAGCGAAATCGGTCAGCGGTGAAGATAGCGACGAGAGCAATGCAGATGAAGAGGAGGAGAACGAAGAAGAAGAGGAGGAGGAACCGCAAGTCTCCCAAGCTAAGACAACAATGAAAACGGCAGCGAGACCAGTTACCCAGGAGAGCCGGGCCAGAATTCCATCCAAGCAGCCAGCTCGTCAGTCCGCACCAAGAGAACAATCCGCAAAGCCACCTCCAAAGAATAAGGTGTGCGTGGCTAAATCTTTGGGCGCTAAGACTTGGAGGGGCCAATTAGGGGGGGGGGGGTCACATCACCATTGACCCCCCACTCAGGCCAAGATTGGAAAAGACAATTTTCACTTACATAAATCGTCCTCTGGGGGGTAGTCGTCTGAAGTACACCCGACCAACCAATGAAAATTTATGAAAATTCCACTACTGATGACCCCCCTTGTGTGATGATTTATCCTCTGCAGATGAAAATGACCATTTTTTGCTCTTTTTTGCCGTTCTTTAATGAAGGGCATTTTTGGCTACTCAATGAGAATGGGAAAAACATGTTGTGACACGGTTTTGGTAAACTCCCTTGCCTACAACTTGTAAATTTTATCTCCTCTTTGTTGCGGCTCAAAGGCTACAGGGAAATCACTAGGACTGACAGTATCACTTCAGTTCCATTGTTGAGCTCATGTCTGTAAACCACATTTCAGATCACGAAACAAGTAATTGTCTTCTCGCCAAACTTGACCCGTTTAGGCGAAAATGTTTTCAGTTCAGAGACTGTAGAACATCATTTCAAAAATGAAAACCACCATCACAAACCTGGCCGATTCAGGCCAAAAACATGGGAACAGAGCATTGGTATGAGTGCAAATGAGGCACCATCACAAAGTTCACACTCTCAAATGTATCATAAAAAATCAAACACGGGCGTAAAAAGCAGCATTCCTTGCTCATTCAGAGTGCAAATACATGCAAAGTATAAGAAGGGCACCTGCCTGGAGAGGAATGTCAGAGTTTCCAGGCCGAATTGAACTGCTGACATCCGACTCTACATCAAAGGGGGCCCACAGTTCCCAGGCTGCAATTTTTGGCGCAGCAGCCTTTCCCCTTACCCCTTCCATCTGCCAAGGCGAAACAAATCAAGTGCAGCGTGGGTATAGCCCTCCACAGACTGCAGCTACACAAGCACATATAGAACTCTTAGGAGGACAAAAAGAAAAGCAAATAGCGGGCTGGGCAGCACACAGGGCGGCTCCGACTGGTACAAAGGAGGCATTGCCCCAGCGTGCTCCTACCTCCATGGTTAAAATGCAACTTGGCAGAGCGCAGGGAACTGGTGGGTAGTCACATGGGGGGGGGGTGGGTCAGAGGGTGGGGGGAGGAGGCACATCGAACCACGTTATGCATCCAAAGGCACCACAGGCCCTGGAACACAAAACAAAATGCGACATATATGTAACTATATATAAATATATAAATATATAAATATGTATAAACACAAAGGGCATTAATTGAGTTCTTGGACATACAAACATACAAATCTCCGCTTCTACCATGTAAAGGCAACAAGGCAACACAGGTGTTTTGGCACCACAGGCTGCGTGTCCTGTCCACATCACAACAGTCTTGGCCGGCTTCCGCCAAAAGGCTTTGGCAGTGCACCTGTTCGGTTCGAAGCAAGGAGCAATTGCACGAAAAATGTTCCCCAAAGGGCAGAGCTTGGCAATAACCTTACAAAGTGTCTGGAAGCTTCGGCCGAGTTCGGCCAAACCACCTTGGTGCGTTTTGCCTCTTTCCTCCATCCTTTACGGTTCATGTCTCTCAGTTGCAGAACCCGGTCACGGCTGTGCCGGCAGTCCCATCCATGTTCAGCTTTTTATGGCTGATCTCGGCCGATTCCGTCGAAAACACGATGTACAACTCGCACCACTGCACTGCCTCACCGACAGGTCCGCCATCAGTAAGGGTGCCCAATGTTGGCAGTGTGGTGTGTACTCGCCAGACTTGCACTTGCCCGCGACTTGTGTCGCGCACGCACGACGAGGGCCAAGTCGACGAGGGTGACGTTCCCGGTGCTGCCCTGCAGGATTTCTCCACGTTTCTCCATCGTTCTTGAGGCACCTCTCCAACTGCACTGCACCACCGCACCTTTCCAACTGCACTGCTCCACGGCGGCCCACTACCAGACATCCAGCATCATCGCTACCTAAGACGAAATGGATCACATGGGTCGGGTGGCCTTACCAGGAGGAAAGAGGAAGGTACCAGGGCGGTCGTCCTCTCTGCATATCTGACGTAAACTGCTTGTTAGGGTTCGTGCTGCAATCACACCTGCCCTTCCCACTCCCTGTTCCTACAGCAAGCCCTGAGCAAACATCCAGTGGTTTCCCCCCGGTTGCCATTGTCAGCTTTCGGGCCTCTGGTTTCAGGGTACCGTTTTCCCCCATGACAACCACTCAGCTGTGTACCCCGGGCAAAGCCAGCAGCCTGGACAAATCCTTTCCGGCCATAAGGAATTTTGTTTCTACTGCTAGCCATACAGATGGCTGGAGTATTCTTGAGGACTCCATCCCAGGTGGTCCGGCTACTGATTTTGTTGACTTTGCCTTTTGTTTGAGGGTTGCTGGTAAATGCAAGCCTATATCTGTGAGGTGCTTGCGGGAGGAGTGGCCGGATCGGGCCAGAAAACAGTGGATCAAGCGGCTGGTGCATGACGTCTTCAACCTGTTCTTCGCCATGTCCAAATTGGCTAAACCTTTAAAGGCAGACCGGTGTATCTCCGACCAACCGAGTTTGGACTGTCTCACTAGGCGGCAGACCCAGCTGGTTGGGACGACATGTCTCTTGCGAAAGCAGCAAAGAGAGGGACTGCCGACAACGGGTGGAAAGCGTGCTAGGCTGGTCTCAGAAGGATCTACCCGCGGCCACAGGAGCAGCGTTCAGACCTGGAGGCCATCTATTCCATGCCCGGCAGGGACACGCCCCTGCTGCAGGGCCGCACAACTGTGCCCCTGAACCAGCCCCATGACCTCTCGACGGCCATCGCGTCAGGCAGGGCCGGCAGCTGGCACCCAGGTCACGCCCTCTGCTGCCTCTGGCGGTGAGCCCAGGGGTGCCAGATGCACACCAGCGGGTGGTCAAAAACAGCTACGGGCTACCAGTTCCATTCTGTGGTTGGACAACTTTAAGCAACTACGCTATTTACGGCAGCTGTCTATGGTACGCCACGGCGGCTGGGATGCCACAGCTATGGCTGTCCTCCCTGGTATTGTACTGTCAAGACAGGTGCGTGGACACCAACTTGAGCCGACAGATCTGCCTATTGCTGCTCTTAGGGAAGCTAAAACACTTTTCAGGTGCTACACTCCGTTCACCAACTTGATTCTGGAGACCTGGAACCGAGACTATGCTTTCGGAGAGCTCTGGGAACCATTGGACATTGTTAGACTGGCAAGAGGTGGTTTTCAATGGCAACCCTATGACCTCATGGGCTCCAATATTAGCTCTACCCCAGGTCTTGCGCAGGTGCTGGAAGCTGTGGCATTAGTTCGGACAGACTCATTGCAGGAGTGTGTACCCATTCTCGATGACATGGATGTTTACTACAGAATCCTGCATCTGATGTACTGGAAGCCTACTTCACAGATTGGCCTTCGCAATTGCCTGGGCCCCTTTCCTTTGTTGCTTGGCATTTGGCACTGCTATAAGCACGCCATTGAGCTCCTTTTTTGACGCTTTCGCCCTTTTCTAGTTGCACTTCAGTACGAATGGTTTGCAGAATCTCCCCTGGATGCAAAGGTGTTTTACCATCAAAAACTGATTGAAAAAGAGCAACTCCTACTACATGTGTACCATGCTGGCAGACGGCTGAAGTCCAGGGTTGACAGTGTTGTGCGGGACTGTGGCAGATTAGTTCAAGCCGGGGTGCACACACAAGTCACGCAGCAAACGTTTCAAAGGCTAACAGCCCTGAAAGGACTGTTGCACACTTTTGTGCCTGCCATGATTGCACTGGGCAGAATGGTCAGGAGTTGTACATGGGATTGTCAGACGCCAAACACCAGGCACCATGCAAAGACCGTTGTGCAATACCTTTTGATCCTGCACCTAACCCTAAGGGATGCAAGCCATGACCCCTACATAAAACCCATGTGTTTCGCAATGATGCTTTGGACGCCGTTTCATGACCGCCTCCCTGCAGCTGCCTTTGTTGAGGAGGGGTGTGAAGCTATGTTGCCCAGGGTGTGTTCCCATACAGCGGTGAGAAAGACCTTGGTGACTCATGGGGATTGGGCACTGGCGTTGAAGGCTCTCAACATTTTACCGAACCAAGGCAAACCTACTGTTGGGATCCCTGCTTCTGGGCCTGGACTAGTTGCTGCTCGCATTGGAAAATTGCTTACCGCAATAGACAAGAGCAAGGTACCATTTTTCTGTCAAGTGGTGGGGCACACATCTGGTCCTGGTACCTTGGTTTGGCCAGGTTCTTTTGTTTCTCCTGGGGAATTGATCCCTGTGCTTGAGGTGCCCCTCACTCAAGTCTTTCTGACTTCCTGTCATACCCTATTCTACGGCAGCAGTCGGAAGTCTACCCGTGAACAGCTGGTGGAGTTGACTGCTGGACTAGTTGTCAAGATTGACCCACAGCTTGCCATTCCTGACACTACATAATTTTACACCAATTTCAAGGCGGCTTACCACAGGCTGTCTCTGGCTCATACTAGGGCTGTGGATGTTGGTGGACCAAGGGGTGACAGGCCTGGTACGAGAGCAAGGGGTAGAGGTAGAGGTAGGGGTCTTGGAATTCCACCAGAGGGGCGTGCACCTGTGAACCAGGTTGCTGCTCCTGCTGAAGATGACAACCCCTATGACAACTATAGCGATGGAGGACCCACCTTTGCCTTTGGCACTTCTGCATGTCCAGATCCCTAGGCCTGGTCCATGAAGGAAATGTTGCCTTCAAAGTAGGTGAATCCCCACCTTGATTTTTGTCAGTGCTGCATCTGTTTTTTTCCTCCTGTTCTGCGTACTGTGGTATCTGGTAGGGGAGGACCACTTGTGTCTTTTGAGACATGGCGGTTTCCCGCCCAAGACATCATCACAAACTGGTCACCATGCGAGGTTCCTCGAAGGACAGGCGCGGGAGCAAACCCCATACAAATATGTCATGCCACTGTAAACTTCCCTGGGTGCAAAGCACTGCCAAGCGAGGCACCAATAGCCTAGGGAGAGTGACAAAATGGCAGTCAAATCTTGCTGGGCTATCTCCAGGAGGGGAAAAAGTTCGAAAAACGTGATGAAATTGACTGAGATGAGTCATGAACGGAGCCCATATGCAGTACCATCACTGCATGATCTGTTGATCTGGACCTGAAGCAAGGCTGATCTGCAGAGGTGAGGGGCTTGGAACTGAAAATTAGAGGTTACCAAGTGTCATCGGTACGAAATCAAAATAACAAAAAAGCAGGAAACGCTCAGAGTAAACAGTGAGGTGAACACTGGCCATCTGGACAGAAGATAAGACTTAAATATGGGCCTGTGTTTGCAGGCTCCAGTGAAATTGGGTGTGCCTGTCTGTCTGGATCGTCAAAAAATTTCAGTGGTCTGTAAACCCGTAAAAGAACCTGGGCTCTGTAACAGATGGATCATCCCAGGTAGACAGAGTTCACTCATTAGCAGACATGAAAACCAAAAAGCAAAGTCCAGGAGCAGAGATACGGGTAGGCTGGCACCACAAAAAGAAAAAGAAGTGAATTGGCGAACGCAAAATGAGGGGGGGGGGGGAAGCGATGGCTATGGGGGAATGGGGGGCAGGTGGGGTCTATGATTTTGGGGGGGGGGCTTTCGTGCATCGTTCAATGGGGAGGGGGTTCAGCCGGCGTCTTTTTGGAGCAGGGTGGAGATGTTTTGGGAGATGGTGGAAGGTGGAATTGGAATGTGGAGGTGAAGGTGAGGGAGAAGATGTTGTGTTAGGGAAGTTGTGGGGTGTGAAACTGAAGCGGTGGAATTTCAATGGAGGTTTTGTTTTGTGAGAGGAGCGTGTTTGGTAGGGGTGTTTGTTGATGGGTTTGCTTTGTTGTTGTTTCCTTGGATAGGTAAGTTTTGTTGGAGCGCTGGAGGAGATGCTGAGGTCAGACATGGGTGTAAACCAGGGGTTGTCTGGGGCGTGAGGCTCAAGGTGGTCGAGGTTTAGAGGGTTTGAATTGAACCAGTCTCTTGTAGACTCCAAAGCTTTGGATAGGGGTTTTCGATAATGTAGAAGGGCTTTGGTTAGTGAGTTTATATGATGAGCATAAGTGGTGTTTCTGTGTGGGGTTCGGAGAAAGTTGCTGAGAGAGTTGAGGACGAGTGTTTTGAAATAATTGCGGACTTCTGGGCTAGCTGCACTTGGGATCCAGTTTGTTACGGTGTGGCGGAAAGATAGTGGCCATGTGTTGTTGAAGAGTTCGCGAAGGTGAGTTGTGGAGGTGCAGTATGAGAGAGTTGACAGGGGGTCCAAAGGATGCATGGGGGAGCACTCAGGGCGGTTAAAATTATTGAGGATGAAGTGAGGTTTGTAGCCTTTACAAGAGTAAGTAAGTAAGTAAGGGCGGCCGCGTCTGCAGCCTCATCTGACATCTCCTTGCTTGTTTTACATGGTGGCCGCCTCTGGCGGGAAGGAGAGCTCTCCACCATCCGTTCCCCTGGCGACCCCTTATTCACCTCACGGCCGAGAACTTCAACCAGGTTCCCTTGGGGCATGGCCGGCGGTAGGTGTCCTTCAGTCGCTGCCCTCACGGTCCCAGCTCCTTCCGGTCACCTATCGAAGGATCCTCCGGCCTTCCCCCCCTAGCACAGCCTTTCGGGCGCCTGCAGGCGGGTTTCCTGTGGATAGCCCTCGCCGACAGCAGAGCATTTCTCTCTGTCAACCACATTCCACCACTTCCAAGCCCTCACGCGTTGGAGTACCCGCTCGGCTCCCGGATGCACTTGGGTGTCGTATATCTGCGGCTGGAGGCCAGGGGGCGACCCTTTCCACGTCCCCCTAGGTCCCGCTCACGCGTGAACTTACGTGTACTCAGGACATTGACCCGGGGACCTCAGGGTCAACCCTCACCCCTGCGGACACCTCACGGCCGTCCCGGAGTTCAGAGCATTTTCCCGACTTCCCGTGGCCAGGCTCCTCATGGTTGGCCCATTGTTTACCACTCCATGGCGACTGGTTTCCCAATCCCACGGGGCTGTTGCTTGGCGCTAACGGCCTCCCTTCCCTTCCCATGTCCCATTGCCCTTCACCACATACCGACACCGGCCCAATCCCCGCGTCCCTTGGATTTCCGTTCCCATGGGGCCGTCGTGTGGCCCGTGCCACACCCCTGTCCTAGCCGGAGGCCCCCATCCCATCCCTCATCCCGTGTTTATACCCCACCGGGCCGCCAGCAACCCCGTGGCGTGGGCCCACAGGATCCTCATCCATCCGGGGACCGTTTCGTGCTCCTCGCACGGGTTGGTCCTATCCACTCCCCCTTCTCCGCGCACTCATCGCATTCTCCTCTGCCCGTTCCTGCCCGAGACATCTGGCCACCTTTCCTGTGTCATGACACCCTTGGCCCACCTATGCTTTGGCACGAGTACCAACGTGTCCAGGCGGCTGTGGCCTAGCAGGGACGCCACTGCACGTACCCCCACTAGGGCTTGGAGGGGAGTTGTGTTCTGTGTTCTGTATGCTTGCACCGCCTGCTGTCTTGCCGTCCTTGACGTCGTCTTGCATACCTGCAATGGCACATTGCCCTTCTGATGTCTGTCCCTCGCCACTCATGGTCGAGGGTCCTTCTTTCTGCTGTTCCCCGCATACCTGGCTCGGGCATGCTGCTGGGTGTGTGATCTGCGCCCTGGGTCATGCAGGGTGGGCAGCCCATGTGTTCCACCTGTGTTTGTGCACACGAACACAGCGCGTGTTGTTGGTTGTTTTTTTTTTGCTTGGCGGCTGTGGCCTAGCAGGGACGCCACCACACATACTCCTGCTAGGGCTTGGTTGGATGGAGTGCTCCGCTGTCGTGCCCCGCCTGCATCGTGGTGTCCATGTTGATGCCCTCTCTGTTGTGTGTGTGTCTCCGGCCTTGGTTCAGCTGGGTGGGCGGTTTGGGCTGCACCTCTTCACCGTACTTATCCCACCTGCGGTACGAGAGTCTCATGCATGGTGGGGGTGCGAAGAGGCGCAGCTACCAGCACTCACGTCTGGCCTGCTGAACCCGGTCAAGGGCCCGCCTCAGCGCGGCCTGTCGAGCCCTGCTCTTGTGCGGACAGGCTGCCAGCCCCGGATCATCCTTTCCGGGGCGGAATGCCGCCACTTGTCCCTGGATGATCCAGTCCGGGGGACGGCTGCTTCTGCTGCTTGTTCCGCTCAGGATGATCCAGTCCAGGGCATCCGGTCTTTTTTCACCGGTTTTTCTCGCGTCGTGCTTCGGCGATTCCTTCTTGCTTTGCCCCGGATGATCCAGTCCTGGGCACTTCTTGGCCTCGTCTCCGCTTCGCTGCATTACCTCGGCCTCGTCCGGGTCTTCGCATCACTGCATCACCGCGGGCTCCTCATCTTGGCTGCCGCACTGCTTCGCCATGGCCACGTCCTCGTGGCTGCTGCTCACCTTCACCTCGGCCTCCGCCTCCTGTTTACCCCACTGCATCACCGGATGGAGTCCGGGGTGCGGCGGCTCGTGCCGCTTGATCCAGCCCGGATGATCCAGTCCGTGGCGTTCCGCCGCTGCTTGTCCCCTGATGATCCAGTCCCGGGGGAGCCCCTGCTCCTTGTTCCGTCCCGGATGCGCCTGTCTGGGGCGTCTGGCGGCCACTTGTCCCCGGATGCCCCAGTCCGGGGGGGGGGCGGCCCCTGCCGCTTGTTCCGCCCGGGTTGATCCAGTCCGGTGCGTCGGGACTCCTTCCTCCGCATTTTGTTGTCGCTTTGTTTCGGCCGCTCCTTCTTGTTCTGCCCCGTACGTTCCAGTCTTGGGTACTCCATGTCTTCGTCTGCTCTTGGCTGCCTGTCCTCGGCCTCGTCCGGGTCTCTTCCTCACTGCATCTCCTCGGGCTCCTCCTCTTTGCTGCTCCACTGCTTCTCCTCGGCCTCGTCCCCTTGGCTGCTCCACCTCATCCCCGCGTCCTTCTCCACTTGTGTGCATCGCTGCATCTCCTGGGCCTTGTCCTCATCTTGGTTTCTCTGCTTCTCCTCGGCGTCGTCCTCCACTCCGCTTCGCTGCTACTCCACTGCCTTGCCCTCGTGTCTGCTTCTGGTGCTCTCCGTGGTCGACGTTCCCGTCCGTGGCGTTCGGCCGCCGCCTGTCCTCGGATGTTCCAGTCCAGAGGGCGGCTGCCCCTGCTCCTTGTTCCGTCCCGGATGCGCCCGTCCGGGGCGTCTTGCCGCCACTTGTCCTCAGATGTTCCAGTCCGGGGGGGTGGCGGCCCCTGCTGCTTGTTCCGCCCCGGATGTTCCAGTCCCGGGGGTGTTGTGTCTCCTTCCTCCTCCTTTTGTGGTCGTTTCGCTTGGGCCGCTCCTTCTTGTTTTGCCCCGGATGATTCAGTCCTTGGCTCTCCTTGTCTTCGTCAACTCTTGGCTGCTTGTGTACGGCCTCGTCTTGGTCACCCCAATTCTGCATCTGCTCGGGCTCCTCCTCGTTGCTGCTTTGCTGCTTCTCCTCGGCCTCGTCCCCGTGGTTGCTCCACCTCATCCCCCCATCCTCGTCCACTTGTGTGCATCACTGCGTCACCTTGGCCTTGTCCTCTTCTTGTCTTCGCCACTTCTCCCCGGCCTCGTCCTCCAATCTGCTTTGCTGCATCTCCACGGCCTCATGCTCCTGGCCACTGCTGAGGCTCCCCGTGGCGCCTGCTGCTTGTTCCGCCCCGGATGTTCCAGTCCGGAGGGCGTCCACCGCCGCTGGTCCCTGGATGCTCCAGTCCGGGGGGCGGCGGTTCCTGCTGCTTGGCCCACCCCGTACGATCCAGTCCGGGGCGTTTGGCCGCCACGTGTCCTCTGAAGTTCCAGTCCGGGGGATGGCGGCCCCTGCTGCTTGTTCCGCCCCGGATGCTCCAGTCCGGGGGGTGTCATGTCTCCTTCCTCCGCCTTTTGTGGCCGTTTCGCTTGGGCCACTCCTTCTTGTTTTGCCCCGGATGATCCAGTCCTGGGCTCTCTTTGTCTTCGTCTGCTCTTGGCTGCTTGTGCACAGCCTCGTCTTGGTCACCCCTACTCTGCATCTCCTCGGGCTCCTCCTCGTCGCTGCTCCGCTCCTTCTCCTCGGCCTCGTCTCCGCGGCTGCTCCACCCCATCCCCCCGTCCTCGTCCACCTGTGTGCATCACTGCGAAACCTTGGCCTTGTCCTCATCTTGTTTTCTCCGCCTCCCCCCGGCCTCGTCCTCCACTCTGCTTCGCTGCACCTCCACGGCCTCGTCCTCCTGGCCACTTCTGTGGCTCCCCGTGGAACTTGCTGCTTGTTCCGCCCTGGATGTTCCAGTCCAGGGGGCGTCCACCGCCGCTGATCCCCACATGCTCCAGTCCGGGGGGCGGCGGTTCCTACTGCTTGGCCCACCTCGGACGATCCAGTCCGGGGCATGTGGCCGCCACTTGACCTCAGATGTTCCGGTCCGGGTGATGGCGCCCCCTGCTGCTTGTTCCGCCACGGATGTTCCAGTCCGGTGCGTCGGCACTCCTTCCCCTGCCTTTTGTTGTCGTTTCGCCTGGGCCACTGCTTCTTGTTGTGCCCCGGATGATCCAGTCTTGGGCAATCCTTGTCTTGGTCTGCTCTTGGCTGCTTGTGCACGTGTTTGGGGTGCGCCGTCCTGTCGCGCGCGCTGGGGCCCTGTCCCAGAACGAAATAAAAAGATAGGTAAAACACGACGAAAAACTTTTCTGAATAGCTGAAAATAAAGCTAATTAGCATAAAAAACGCTTAGGCCAAAAAGCGCGCTGCGAAACGCGTAAAAACGCGAGGAAAAATGTTTCGACGTGAAAAAGGTGAATAGTTAACGCCGTAAGCACCGTAACGCTCGTGGGACCCCAACGCCGTCCTTGCCGTCGTCTAACTCGCTATAGGCGCAAAGGAAAACACGTCACGAGCAGCGTGTAAAACTCGAAAATTTTTCATAACTCGCCACGACCCCTCACGTCGCGCCCTGCCGCCTTTTTCTTCTTATTCTCCATGCACCTCCTTCCCCACCCTCGTGCCCATCACTCTCCTTGCCCTGCAGCTCAGGCGGCGGCCCTGGGGGAACGCGGTTAACCCTTAGCAATGGATACCAACACGCTCCACGACGCCACGCCCAAGAACAAGGCCGAGAACATCAAGAACGACGGGTAGCACGTAAGGCACAGCAGCGAACATGGTCTTGCTGCACGCGAGTGTGTTGGGTCGGGTATAATTTTATTTTATTTTCAAAAGCAAAAAAAAAAAAAAAAGAGGAAAAAAATATTTTACGAAATTTCCCAGCGGATTTTCAAGTAGGTACAACCACACCCACGCAAGAAACAAACCCAGCAAGGCAGCACGGCACCGCAGGACACGGCACAGGGCGCAGGAGACCACAGGACAACGCACAGCACAGCAAGACACCACGACACACCAGAGCAGCACCACCACACCGCAGAACGCCCAGGGAGACACCACAACGCACAGGGACACGCCAAAGCACGAGGCACCAACAACAGCGCAGACGACACTGGCGCCGCACGACGGGCCGCAGGAGGGCAAAGCAAACACAAACAGCACCGATAAACGACAGCAGAGCACGACAGCACAGCACCACACGACAGCACAGCGCCACAGCACACGACACAGGGAAGCAGGCCAACACAGCCAGCACAACAAGGCACCGCAGCGCACAGAGCGGAGAAGACAGGGAACGCACAGCACGAGGAAAAGAGCACCACAGCACGCAGACACCACCACCAGGCAAAAAACAGCACAGCCAACCAACAGCACAACACAGCACAGCAGGACAGCCCACAGGAGGGCAAAGCACGCCCCAAAAGCACCGCAACACGACAGCAGAGCACAACAGCACAGCACCACGCGACAGTACAGCAACACAGAACACGACACAGGAAAGCAGGGCACCACAGCAAACCACACCAACCACAGGGAAACAGACCACGCGGCCAGACCACGGCACGCCACCAGCAGACAACCACGGGCCAGCAGACCCAGCACCGCTCCACGGCACACCACAGCACCAGGCGCCAGCAACAGCACGCACCACAGGAACAGCACAACGCGAGCGCACCAGCACAGCGAAGCACAGAGCGGAGAGGACAGGGAACGCACAGCACAGCACCCCGGGACACACACAGCACGAAGCAGAGCGGCAAACAACAGCACGCACCACCGCGCCACGACAAAACACACACAGCACGGGGGAACACCGCAAAACGCAGCGCCGCAGCGCACAGGGCCCCAGGGCAACGGGCAGCGCCAGAGGGCACGGCGCAACAAGCAGCGGCACCCAACGAGCACAACAGAGCACGGAACAACACAACACCGGAGAACACAACGCGCAGCAGCGCGGCGCAGCACCGCACCCAGGGACGCACAGCACAACACAGCACACGGCACACAGCACCGAGCGGCGGCAACGAAAACCGCGAGACAAAAGGGGGGGGGGGGGGAGCAACCGACGGGGAGCAACCACCAGCCAGACGAAAGGCACGAAAGAGGGACAAGCGCACGGAGAGCCGAGAGAGCAAACAACGCACAGCGCCGAGGCCCAAAGCACCCGGGGCCAGAAACCAGAGAAAGCCGGAGACAACGGGGGCGCACAGGGGAAGAAGGGGAAGAAAGAAAAAAGAAGAAAAAAAAAACAACACCAAGGCACCAAGCAGGAGCGACGAAAACAGCGAGACACAAAAAGGGAGGAGGTGGGGGGAGAAACCGAGCCAGGCAGCGGGAGGCCGAAAAAAAACAACAAAAGCACAGCGCCAAGGCAACGAGGAACGGCAAGGGCAGCGAAAGAGAGGGGGGCAACCCCAGCCCGGAGGGGGCCAAGCAAAGCAGAAAGACAAAGCGGCCAAAGGAAAAGGTGAGGCGCACCACAACGCGCCCGGGAGGCCGGCCCGCCCGACCCGGCCACAAAGAGGAAGCATACGCACGCCACCCGCCGTCCGGATGGACGAGTGCGCACCCGGAGGGTACCCGGCCCCTGCTGGCTACGAACAGCCGCCGTCCGGATGGATGTGTGTGCGCCCGGAGGGTACCCAGCCCCTGCAGGCTACGATAGCCGCCGTCTGGATGGACGAGTGAGCGCCCCGCAGCGACGCCCCGCACAGCAACACAACACACCGAGCGGGCACACCGGTGAACAGGAGCCGGAAGGCCCAGGACAGGGCACACGCAACACAACACACCGAGCGGGCGCACCGGTGAACAGGAGCCACGAGGCGCAGGACACCGCACACGCAACACACCACACCGAGCGGGCACACCGGTGAACAGGAGCCGGGAGGCCCAGGACACCGCACACGCAACACAACACACCGAGCGGGCACACCGGTGAACAGGAGCCGGGGGGCCCAGGACACCGCACACCCAACACAACACACCGAGCAGGCACACCGGTGAACAGGAGCCGGGAGGCCCAGGACACCGCACACGCAACACAACACACCGAGCGGGCACACCGGTGAACAGGAGCCGGGAGGCCCAGGACACCGCACACGCAACACAACACACCGAGCGGGCACACCGGTGAACAGGAGCCGGGAGGCCCAGGACACCGCACACCCAACACAACACACCGAGCGGGCACACCGGTGAACAGGAGCCGGGAGGCCCAGGACACCGCACACGCAACACAACACACCGAGCGGGCACACCGGTGAACAGGAGCCACGAGGCGCAGGACACCGCACACCCAACACAACACACCGAGCGGGCACACCGGTGAACAGGAGCCGGGAGGCCCAGGACCCCGCACACGCAACACAACACACCGAGCGGGCGCACCGGTGAACAGGAGCCGGGAGGCCCAGGACACCGCACACGCAACACAACACACCGAGCAGGCACACCGGTGAACAGGAGCCGGGAGGCCCAGGACACCGCACACGCAACACAACACACCGAGCGGGCACACCGGTGAACAGGGGCCAGGAGGCCCAGGACACCGCACACGCAACACAACACACCGAGCGGGCACACCGGTGAACAGGGGCCGGGAGGCCCAGGACACCGCACACCGAACACAACACACCGAGCGGGCACACCGGTGAACAGGAGCCGGGAGGCCCAGGACACCGCACACGCAGCACAACACACCGAGCGGGCACACCGGTGAACAGGGGCCGGGAGGCCCAGGACACCGCACACGCAACACAACACACCGAGCGGGCGCACCGGTGAACAGGAGCCGGGAGGCCCAGGACACCGCACACGCAGCACAACACACCGAGCGGGCACACCGGTGAACAGGAGCCGGGAGGCCCAGGACACCGCACACGCAACACAACACACCGAGCGGGCACACCGATGAACAGGAGCCGGGAGGCCCAGGACACCGCACACCCAACACAACACACCGAGCGGGCACACCGGTGAACAGGAGCCGGGAGGCCCAGGACACCGCACACGCAACACAACACACCGAGCAGGCACACCGGTGAACAGGAGCCGGGAGGCCCAGGACACCGCACACGCAACACAACACACCGAGCGGGCACACCGGTGAACAGGAGCTGGGAGGCCCAGGACACCGCACACGCAACACAACACACCGAGCGGGCACACCGGTGAACAGGAGCCGGGAGGCCCAGGACACCGCACACCCAACACAACACACCGAGCGGGCACACCGGTGAACAGGAGCCGGGAGGCCCAGGACACCGCACACGCAACACAACACACCGAGCGGGCACACCGGTGAACAGGAGCCACGAGGCGCAGGACACCGCACACCCAACACAACACACCGAGCGGGCACACCGGTGAACAGGAGCTGGGAGGCCCAGGACACCGCACACGCAACACAACACACCGAGCGGGCGCACTGGTGAACAGGAGCCGGGAGGCCCAGGACACCGGACACGCAACACAACACACCGAGCAGGCACACCGGTAAACAGGAGCCGGGAGGCCCAGGACACCGCACACGCAACACAACACACCGAGCGGGCACACCGGTGAACAGGAGCCAGGAGGCCCAGGACACCGCACACGCAACACAACACACCGAGCGGGCACACCGGTGAACAGGGGCCGGGAGGCCCAGGACACCGCACACCGAACACAACACACCGAGCAGGCACACCGGTGAACAGGAGCCGAGAGGCCCAGGACACCGCACACGCAACACAACACACCGAGCGGGCGCACCGGTGAACAGGAGCCGGGAGGCCCAGGACACCGCACACGCAACACAACACACCGAGCGGGCACACCGGTGAACAGGAGCCGGGAGGCCCAGGACACCGCACACGCAACACAACACACCGAGCAGGCACACCGGTGAACAGGAGCCGGGAGGCCCAGGACACCGCACACGCAACACAACACGCCGAGCAGGCACACCGGTGAACAGGCGCCGGGAGGCCTAGGACACCGCACACGCAACACACCACACCGAGCGGGCACACCGGTGAACAGGAGCCGGGAGGCCCAGGACACCGCACACGCAACACAACACACCGAGCGGGCACACCGGTGAACAGGAGCCGGGGGGCCCAGGACACCGTACACGCAACACAACACACCGAGCGGGCACACCAGTGAACAGGAGCCGGGAGACCCAGGACACCGCACACGCAACACAACACACCGAGCGGGCACACCGGTGAACAGGAGCCGGGAGGCCCAGGACACCGCACACGCAACACAACACACCGAGCAGGCACACCGGTGAACAGGAGCCGGGAGGCCCAGGACACCGCACACGCAACACAACACACCGAGCGGGCACACCGGTGAACAGGAGCCCGGAGGCCCAGGACACCGCACACGCAACACAACACACCGAGCGGGCACACCGGTGAACAGGAGCCGGGAGGCCCAGGACACCGCACACCCAACACAACACACCGAGCGGGCACACCGGTGAACAGGAGCCGGGAGGCCCAGGACAGCGCACACGCAACACAACACACCGAGCGGGCACACCGGTGAACAGGAGCCACGAGGCGCAGGACACCGCACACCCAACACAACACACCGAGTGGGCACACCGGTGAACAGGAGCCGGGAGGCCCAGGACACCGCACGCGCAACACAACACACCGAGCGGGCGCACTGGTGAACAGGAGCCGGGAGGCCCAGGACACGGCACACACAACACAACACACCGAGCAGGCGCACCGGTGAACAGGAGCCGGGAGGCCCAGGACACCGCAAACGCAACACCACACACCGAGCGGGCACACCGGTGAACAGGAGCCGGGAGGCCCAGGACACCGCACACGCAACACAACACACCGAGCGGGCACACCGGTGAACAGGAGCCGGGAGGCCCAGGACACCGCACACGCAACACAACACACCGAGCAGGCACACCGGTGAACAGGAGCCGGGAGGCCCAGGACACCGCACACGCAACACAACACACCGAGCGGGCACACCGGTGAACAGGAGGCAGCAGGCCCAGGACACCGCACACGCAACACAACACACCGAGCGGGCACACCGGTGAACAGGAGCCGGGAGGCCCAGGACACCGCACACGCAACACAACACACCGAGCGGGCACACCGGTGAACAGGAGCCGGGAGGCCCAGGACACCGCACACGCAACACAACACACCGAGCACGCACACCGGTGAACAGGAGCCACGAGGCGCAGGACACCGCACACGCAACACAACACACCGAGCGGGCACACCGGTGAACAGGAGCCGGGAGGCCCATGACACCGCACACGCAACACAACACACCGAGCACGCACACCGGTGAATAGGAGCCGGGAGGCCCAGGACACCGCACACCCAACACAGCACACCGAGCGGGCACACCGGTGAAAAGGAGCCGGGAGGCCCAGGACACCGCACACCCAACACAACACACCGAGCGGGCACACCGGTGAACAGGAGCCTAGAGGCCCAGGACACCGCACACGCAACACAACACACCGAGCAGGCACACCGGTGAACAGGAGCCGGGAGGCCCAGGACACCGCACACGCAACACAACAAGCCGAGCGGGCGCACCGGTGAACAGGAGCCGGGAGGCCTAGGACACCGCACACGCAACACACCACACCGAGCGGGCACACCAGTGAACAGGAGCAGGGAGGCCAAGGACACCGCACACCCAACACAACACACCGAGCGGGCACACCGGTGAACAGGAGCCGGGAGGCCCAGGACACCGCACACGCAACACAACACACCGAGCGGGCACACCGGTGAACAGGAGCCACGAGGCGCAGGACACCGCACACGCAACACAACACACCGAGCGGGCACACCGGTCATCAGGAGCCGGGAGGCCCAGGACACCGCACAAGCAACACAACACACCGAGCAGGCACACCGGTGAACAGGAGCCGGGAGGCCCAGGACACCGCACACGCAACACAACGTACCGAGCGGGCACACCGGTGAACAGGAGCCGGGAGGCCCAGGACACCGCACACGCAACACAACACACCGAGCGGGCACACCGGTGAACAGGAGCCGGGGGCCCCAGGACACCGCACACAGAACACAACACACCGAGCAGGCACACCGGTGAACAGGAGCCGGGAGGCCCAGGACACCGCACACGCAACACAACACACCGAGCGGGCGCACCAGTGAACAGGAGCCGGGAGGCCCAGGACACCGCACACGCAACACAACACACCGAGCAGGCACACCGGTGAACAGGAGCCGGGAGGCCCAGGACACCGCACACGCAACACAACACACCGAGCAGGCACACCGGTGAACAGGAGCCGGGAGGCCCAGGACACCGCACACGCAACACAACACACCGAGCGGGCGCACCAGTGAACAGGAGCCGGGAGGCCCAGGACACCGCACACGCAACACAACACACCGAGCAGGCACACCGGTGAACAGGAGCCGGGAGGCCCAGGACACTGCACACGCAACACAACACACCGAGCAGGCACACCGGTGAACAGGAGCCGGGAGGCCCAGGACACCGCACACGCAACACAACACGCCGAGCGGGCGCACCGGTGAACAGGAGCCGGGAGGCCTAGGACACCGCACACGCAACACACCACAGAGAGCGGGCACACCGGTGAACAGGAGCCGGGAGGCCCAGGACACCGCACACGCAAGACAACACACAGAGCGAACACACCGGTGAACAAGAGCCGAGAGGCCCAGGACACCGCACACGCAATACAACACACCGAGCGGGCACACCGGTGAACAGGAGCCGGGAGGCCCAGGACACCGCACACCCAACACAACACACCGAGCGGGCACACCGGTGAACAGGGGCCGGGAGGCCCAGGACACCGCACACGCAACACAACACACCGAGCGGGCACACCGGTGAACAGGAGCCACGAGGCGCAGGACACCGCACACCTAACACAACACACCGAGCGGACACACCGGTGAACAGGAGCCGGGAGGCCCAGGACACCGCACACGCAACACAACACACCGAGCGGGCGCACCGGTGAACAGGAGCCGGGAGGCCCAGGACACCGCACACGCAACAAAACACACCGAGCAGGCGCATCGGTGAACAGGAGCCGGGAGGCCCAGGACACCGCAAACGCAACACCACACACCGAGCGGGCACACCGGTGAACAGGAGCCGGGAGGCCCAGGACACCGCACACCCAACACAACACACCTAGCAGGCACACCGGTGAACAGGAGCCGGGAGGCCCAAAACAGCGCACACGCAACACAACACACCGAGCGGGCACACCGGTGAACAGGAGCCGGGAGGCCCAGGACACCGCACACCCAACACATCACACCTAGCAGGCACACCGGTGAACAGGAGCCGGGAGGCCCAAAACACCGCACACGCAACACAACACACCGAGCAGGCGCACCGGTGAACAGGAGCCAGGAGGCCCAGGACACCGCACACGCAACACAACACACCGAGCAGGCACACCGGTGAACAGGAGCCGGGAGGCCCAAGACACCGCACACGCAACACAACACACCGAGCGGGCACACCAGTGAACAGGAGCCGGGAGGCCCAGGACACCGCACACGCAACACAACACACCGAGCACGCACACCGGTGAACAGGAGCCGGGAGGCCCAGGACACCGCACACGCAACACAACACACCGAGCGGGCACACCGGTGAACAGGAGCCGGGAGGCCCAGGACACCGCACACCCAACACAACACACCGAGCAGGCACACCGGTGAAAAAGAGCCGGGAGGCCCAGGACATCGCACACCCAACACAACACACCGAGCAGGCACACCGGTGAACAGGAGCCACGAGGCGCAGGACACCGCACACCCAACACAACACAGCGAGCGGGCACACCGGTGAACAGGAGCCGGGAGGCCCAGGACACCGCACACGCAACACAACACACCGAGCAGGCACACCGGTGAACAGGAGCCAGGAGGCCCAGGACACCGCACACGCAACACAACACACCGAGCCGGCACACCGGTGAACAGGAGCCGGGAGGCCCAGGACACCGCACACGCAACACAACACACCGAGCGGGCACACCGGTGAACAGGATCCGGGAGGCCCAGGACACCGCACACCCAACACAACACACCGAGCGGGCACACCGGTGAACAGGAGCCGGGAGTCCCAGGACACCGCACACGCAACACAACACACCGAGCGGGCACACCGGTGAACAGGAGCCACGAGGCGCAGGACACCGCACACCCAACACAACACACCGAGCGGGCACACCGGTGAACAGGAGCCGGGAGGCCCAGGACACCGCACACGCAACACAACACACCGAGCGGGCACACCGGTGAACAGGAGCCGGGAGGCCCAGGACACCGCACACGCAACACAACACACCGAGCGGGCACACCGGTGAACAGGAGCCGGGAGGCCCAGGACACCGCACACGCAACACAACACACCGAGCGGGCACAGCGGTGAACAGGAGTCGGGAGGCCCAGGACACGCACACGCAACACAACACACCGAGCGGGCACACCGGTGAACAGGAGCCGGGAGGCCCAGGACACCGCACACCGAACACAACACACCGAGCAGGCACACCGGTGAACAGGAGCCGGGAGGCCCAGGACACCGCACACGCAACACAACACACCGAGCGGGCGCACCGGTGAACAGGAGCCGGGAGGCCCGGGACACCGCACACGCAACACAACACACCGAGCGGGCACACCGGTGAACAGGAGCCGGGAGGCCCAGGACACCGCACACGCAACACAACACACCGAGCAGGCACACCGGTCAACAGGAGCCGGGAGGCCCAGGACACCGCACACGCAACACAACACGCCGAGCGGGCACACCGGTGAACAGGAGCCGGGAGGCCCAGGACACCGCACACGCAACACACCACACCGAGCGGGCACACCGGTGAACAGGAGCCGGGAGGCCCAGGACACCGCACACGCAACACAACACACCGAGCGGGCACACCGGTGAACAGGAGCCGGGAGGCCCAGGACACCGCACACGCAACACAACACACGGAGCAGGCACACCGGTGAACAGGAGCCGGGAGGCCCAGGACACCGCACACGCAACACAACACACCGAGCGGGCACACCGGTGAACAGGAGCCGGGAGTCCCAGGACACCGCACACGCAACACAACACACCGAGCGGGCACACCGGTGAACAGGAGCCACGAGGCGCAGGACACCGCACACCCAACACAACACACCGAGCGGGCACACCGGTGAACAGGAGCCGGGAGGCCCAGGACACCGCACATGCAACACAACACACCGAGCGGGCGCACCAGTGAACAGGAGCCGGGAGGCCCAGGACACCGCACACGCAACACAACACACCGAGCGGGCACACCGGTGAACAGGAGCCGGGAGGCCCAGGACACCGCACATGCAACACAACACACCGGGCGGGCGCACCGGTGAACAGGAGCCGGGAGGCCCAGGACACCGCAAACGCAACACAACACACCGAGCGAGCACACCGGTGAACAGGAGCCGGGAGGCCCAGGACACCGCACACGCAACACAACACACCGAGTGGGCACAGCGGTGAACAGGAGCCGGGAGGCCCAGGACACCGCACACCCAACACAACACATCGAGCAGGCACACCGGTGAACAGGAGCCGGGAGGCCCAGGACACCGCACACGCAACACAACACACCGAGCGGGCGCACCGGTGAACAGGAGCCAGGAGGCCCAGGACACCGCACACGCAACACAACACACCGAGCAGGCACACCGGTGAACAGGAGCCGGGAGGCCCAGGACACCGCACACGCAACACAACACACCGAGCGGGCACACCGGTGAACAGGAGCCGGGAGGCCCAGGACACCGCACACGCAACACAACACACCGAGCACGCACACCGGTGAACAGGAGCTGGGAGGCCCAGGACACCGCACACCCAACACAACACACCGAGCGGGCACACCGGTGAAAAGGAGCCGGGAGGCCCAGGACACCGCACACCCAACACAACACACCGAGCGGGCACACCGGTGAACAGGAGCCACGAGGCGCAGGACACCGCACACCCAACACAACACACCGAGCGGGCACACCGGTGAACAGGAGCCGGGAGGCCCAGGACACCGCACACGCAACACAACACACCGAGCAGGCACACCGGTGAACAGGAGCCGGGAGGCCCAGGACACCGCGGACGCAACACAACACACCGAGCGGGCACACCGGTGAACAGGAGCCGGGAGGCCCAGGACACCGCACACGCAACACAACACACCTAGCGGGCACACCGGTGAACAGGAGCCGGGAGGCCCAGGACACCGCACACACGTAGGGCGGCCGGGGGACAGGAAAGAACCAACACCCCATGGGTCGGACACACTGGGGCGACCCAGCCGACCAACCGGGCCAGTGGCAGGAGCGGTACTCCAAGGCTGCTGGTCCGAGCCGGGCCAGGCTGCATCGGGGACCATGGCAAACGTCACCCGGAACCATGGATGCAACCGGTGACAGGCGAGCCGGTACACAGTCCAGGAGGGGGTCGCCTGCCAAGCGGAGCGGCCCCGCAACTCAAGCCACAAGGGTGAGGCGGACGTACCGTAGACAAGCGGGAGCAATACCCCTTGTGGTGAGAGATACTCCACACGGCTGGGCAGCCCCTGGAGCTGCCGCCCAAAGGAGGGGGCATGTGGCCCTACCCATGGACACATGTGGGGACACCCTCCCACCTGGGACACATGGACCGGGTGGCCGCGACAATGCCTTCCCAAGCACATGCGGGAGCGGCTCAAGAGGCACCCAACATAGGGCAGTGGGAGGGACAGGACGTCCCCTTGGTAAGACCTTCTCCCTGCACCGTCAAAGGAGGCATCCCGAGCTCCCGAAGATACCTACCTACCTACCTTGGTTTCTCTGCTTCTCCTCGGCGTCGTCCTCCACTCCGCTTCGCTGCTACTCCACTGCCTTGCCCTCGTGTCTGCTTCTGGTGCTCTCCGTGGTCGACGTTCCCGTCCGTGGCGTTCGGCCGCCGCCTGTCCTCGGATGTTCCAGTCCAGAGGGCGGCTGCCCCTGCTCCTTGTTCCGTCCCGGATGCGCCCGTCCGGGGCGTCTCGCCGCCACTTGTCCTCAGATGTTCCAGTCCGGGGGGTGGCGGCCCCTGCTGCTTGTTCCGCCCCGGATGTTCCAGTCCCGGGGGTGTTGTGTCTCCTTCCTCCTCCTTTTGTGGTCGTTTCGCTTGGGTCGCTCCTTCTTGTTTTGCCCCGGATGATTCAGTCCTTGGCTCTCCCTGTCTTCGTCAACTCTTGGCTGCTTGTGTACGGTCTCGTCTTGGTCACCCCAATTCTGCATCTGCTCGGGCTCCTCCTCGTTGCTGCTTTGCTGCTTCTCCTCGGCCTCGTCCCCGTGGTTGCTCCACCTCATCCCCCCATCCTCGTCCACTTGTGTGCATCACTGCGTCACCTTGGCCTTGTCCTCTTCTTGTCTTCGCCGCTTCTCCCCGGCCTCGTCCTCCAATCTGCTTTGCTGCATCTCCACGGCCTCATGCTCCTGGCCACTGCTGAGGCTCCCCGTGGCGCCTGCTGCTTGTTCCGCCCCGGATGTTCCAGTCCGGAGGGCGTCCACCGCCGCTGGTCCCTGGATGCTCCAGTCCGGGGGGCGGCGGTTCCTGCTGCTTGGCCCACCCCGTACGATCCAGTCCGGGGCGTTTGGCCGCCACGTGTCCTCTGAAGTTCCAGTCCGGGGGATGGCGGCCCCTGCTGCTTGTTCCGCCCCGGATGCTCCAGTCCGGGGGGTGTCATGTCTCCTTCCTCCGCCTTTTGTGGCCGTTTCGCTTGGGCCACTCCTTCTTGTTTTGCCCCGGATGATCCAGTCCTGGGCTCTCTTTGTCTTCGTCCGCTCTTGGCTGCTTGTGCACAGCCTCGTCTTGGTCACCCCTACTCTGCATCTCCTCGGGCTCCTCCTCGTCGCTGCTCCGCTCCTTCTCCTCGGCCTCGTCTCCGCGGCTGCTCCACCCCATCCCCCCGTCCTCGTCCACGTGTGTGCATCACTGCGTAACCTTGGCCTTGTCCTCATCTTGTTTTCTCCGCCTCCCCCCGGCCTCGTCCTCCACTCTGCTTCGCTGCACCTCCACGGCCTCGTCCTCCTGGCCACTTCTGTGGCTCCCCGTGGCACTTGCTGCTTGTTCCGCCCTGGATGTTCCAGTCCAGGGGGCGTCCACCGCCGCTGATCCCCACATGCTCCAGTCCGGGGGGCGGCGGTTCCTACTGCTTGGCCCACCTCGGACGATCCAGTCCGGGGCATGTGGCCGCCACTTGACCTCAGATGTTCCGGTCCGGGTGATGGCGCCCCCTGCTGCTTGTTCCGCCACGGATGTTCCAGTCCGGTGCGTCGGCACTCCTTCCCCTGCCTTTTGTGGTCGTTTCGCCTGGGCCACTCCTTCTTGTTGTGCCCCGGATGATCCAGTCTTGGGCACTCCTTGTCTTGGTCTGCTCTTGGCTGCTTGTGCACGGCCTCGTCTTGGTCACCCCTACTCTGCATCTCCTCCGGCTCCTCCTCGTCGCTTCCCCGTTGCTCCTCGTCCACGTGTGTGCTTCGCTGCGTCACCTTGGCCTTGTCCTCATCTTGTTTTTTCCGCTTCTCCCCGGCCTCGTCCTCCCCTCTGCTTCGCTGCATCTCCACGTCCTCGTCCTTGTGGCCGCTACTGAGGCTCCCCGTGGCGTCTGCTGCTTGTTCCGCCCCGGATGTTCCAGTCCGGGGGGTGTCCACCGCCGCTGGTCCCTGGATGCTCCATTCCGTGGGGCGGCGGTTCCTGCTGCTTGACCCAGGCCCGGACGATCCAGTCCGGGGCATCCGGTCTCTCTGGCGCTGCTTGGCCTCGTCTTCCCTTCGGTGTCGCCCCTCGGCCGCGGATGTGTGGTTGCGGTGCGCGCTGTCCGGATTCGCGGCACCCTGCGGCCGTTGTTGCCTGGCACCTGTCCGTGTGCCGTGGTTGTGGCCGGCGGCGTGCCTCTCTGGCGTGCCTCGTGGCCCCGCGTGGTGCGCCGCCCCTCGTCGGGTTCGTTCGCTCTCGGTGCTCCGGTCGGCTTTCCCGATGCCGTGGTGCCTTTCCCCATCCCAAGGGCTAAATTTACTGGGCGGCTGCGCGGGGCACGCGGAGGCAAGCCGAGAACCGGGCTCATTGTGCCTGCCGCTGGCCCCCACCGAGGCAGGGGCGCTGGTCTCGCTCCGCGTCGTACTTGCTTGGGGCCCCGCGATGAGGTTCTCCCTGGCGAGTTTCTCCGGCATCGGTCTTGGGCTGCGTGCGCTTCGGTGGTTCGCGTGTGTGGATCCCGTCACTGACGCGTCCGGTTTTCCGTACCGTCCGTCTCTCCACGGGGGACTTGGCCGGTGCGGCGGGGCTGTTTCGTGTGGACGCCGACACCTCCCCTTGCAGATCGGAGGACGCCACGCCCGGATCCCTTGCGTGTGTGCGTGTGCTCGTCCGTCCTGGCGGGGTCGGGCAGGCCGGCCTCCCCGGCGCGTTTTGATGCGCCTCACCCTTTTCTCAGGGTGCTTTGTCTTTCTGCTTTGCCCCCTCCGGGCTTGGGTGGCCCCTTTTGTGGTTCTTTGGTTCCCGTTCCCCCCCCCCTTTTTTTTTCTTCCTGCTGTTCCGTCTTCCGCGCGCCCCCCTTGTCTCTTTCTTTCTTTGGTTTCCGGTGCCGGGTGCCTTGGGCCTTGGCGCCTTGTTTCTCTTTCCTCCTCCCCTCCCGGCTTGTGTTTTTTTTCCCCGCCTGCGCCCTCGTCGTCTCTGGCTTACTGTTGTTTCCGGCCCCGGTGCCCTGGGCCTTGGCGCTGTGTGCTGTTTGTTTTGTTGGCCTCCCGCTCCTCGGCTCTTCGTGCGCTCTGGCCTCTTTTGTGTTTCCCGCCTGGCCGTTGGCTGCTCTTTGGTGGTTGCTTCCCCCGCCCCCCCCTGTTTTGTGTCTCACTGTTTTTCTCGCTGTTGCTCTGTGCTCCGTTTTTTTTGTTTTTCTCGTTGCGCGTCCCCGTTGTCTCTCGCTTTTGTTGGTTTCTCGCCCCGCGTGCCCTGGGCCTTGGCGCTGTGTGCTTTTCGTTTTGTTGGACTCCCGCTCCTCGGCTCTTCGTGCGCTGTCGCCTCTTTTGTGGTTCCTGCCTGGCCTTTGGCTGCTCCTTGGTGGTTGCTGCCCCCGCCCCCCCCCCTGTTGTGTCTCGCTGTTTTTCTCGCTGCCGCTTTGTGCTCCGTTTTGTTTTTTTTCTTTTTTGTTTTTTCTTTCTCTTTGCGCGCCCCCGTTGTCTCTGGCTTTCTCTGGTTTCCGGCCCCGGATGCCCTGTTCCTTGGCGCCTGCTTGCTGTTCCTTTTGGGCCTCCCGGGGCTGTTTGGGTGCGCCTCACCTTTTCCTGGAGCCGCTCTGCCTTTCTGCTTTGCTCTTCCTCCTCCAGGCTCGGGTTGCCCCTTTCTTGGTCGTTTGGTTGCCCTCCCCTTGTTGCCCCTCTTCCCATCCCCCCCCCCCTTTTTTTCGCGCCCCCTTTGTCTCTCTTTGTGCGCTCTCACCCTTTTTGTGTTTCCCGCCTGGCCGTTGGCTGCTCTTTGGTGGTTGCTGCCCCCCCCCCCCCCCCCTGTTTTGTTTCTCGCTGTTTTTCTCGCTGTTGCTCTGTGCTCCGTTTTTTTTTGTTTTTCTTGTTGCGCGTCCCCGTTGTCTCTCGCTTTTGTTGGTTTCTCGCCCCGCGTGCCCTGGGCCTTGGCGCTGTGTGCTTTTGATTTTGTTGGACTCCCGCTCCTCAGCTCTTCGTGCGCTGTCGCCTCTTTTGTGGTTCCTGCCTGGCTTTTGGCTGCTCCTTGGTGGTTGCTGCCCCCGCCCCCTCCCTGTTGTGTCTCGCTGTTTTTGTCGCTGCCGCTTTGTGCTCCGTTTTGTTTTTTTTTCTTTTTTGTTTTTTCTTTCTCTTTGCGCGCCCCCGTTGTCTCTAGCTTTCTCTGGTTTCCGGCCCTGGGTGCCCTGGGCCTTGGCGCCTGCGTGCTGGTCTTTTTGGGCCTCCCGGGCGTGTTTTGGGGCGCCTCACCTTCTCCTGGAGCCGCTCTGCCTTTCTGCTTTGCTCTCCCTCCTCTAGGCTGGGGTTGCCCCTTTCCTGGTCGTTTGGTTGCCCTCCCCTTGTTGCCCCTCTCCCCATCCCCCCCCCCTTTTCTTTCGCGCCCCCTTTGTCTCTTGCTTTCTTTGGTTTCCGGCCCCGGGTGCCTTGGGCCTTGGCGCTTTGTTTTTCTTTTCTCCCTTCCCCGGCCTCTGGTTTTTCTTTTTTGTGTGCCCCCTTTGTCTCCGGCTTTCTCTGGTTTCCGGCCCCGGTCGTCCCGGGCCTTGGCGCTGTGTGCTATTGTTTTGCTTGCCTCCCGCTTCTCGGCTCTCCGTGCCCTCTTGCCCCGTCGGCTGCTCCCTGGTGGTTGTTGCCCCCCCCCCCTTTTCGTGTCTCGCGATTTTCGTGGCTGCCTCTCGGTTTTTTTTATGCCCCCCGCTGTCCCTCGCTTCCGCTGGTTTCCGGCCCCGGATGCCCTTGGCTGTGGCGCTGTGGCCTGTTTGTTTTGCTGGCCTCCCGCTTCTCTGCTCTCTGTGCGCTCGCCTCTTGTGTGTCGCACCTCGCCATTGTCCGCTCTTTGGTGGTTGCTGCCCCCCCCCCCCCCGCCTTTTGTCGCGCTGTTTTCGTCGCCGCCGCTCGGTGTTCCTTTTTTTGTTTTTTTCGCTCTTTCGTTCCACGCCCCCGTTCTTCCTTTCCCCCCTGTCGCTGGCTTTCTCTGGTTTCCGGCCCAGGTTTTTTTTTTCTCCCGCTTCTCGGCTCGCTGTGCGCTCTCGCCTCTTTTGTGTTTGCCGCCCAGCCCTGGGCTGCTCCCTGGTGTTTCTTGCCCCCCCGCCCCCCCCCCCTCCCTTTTCGTGTCTCGCGGTTTTCGCCACTGCCTCCCAGCGCTCGGTTTTTTTTGTTGTGCGCCCCCGTTGTCTCCGCCTCTTTCCGGTTTCCGGACCCGGATGCCCTGGGCCTTGGCACTGTATGGTGTTTTTTTCCCGCGCGGCTGGCTGTGGTGTCCTGTGTTTTGCTTCGTTCTGCGTCGTGTCCTGTTCTCCTGCGGTCCGTGGCGCGTTTTGTGCTGTGCCTGGTGTTGTGTCCTCTGCTGGTGTCTGGTTGGGTTCTTGCGCCGTGTTGTGTTGGGTCTTGTTGTGCTGTTTTTGTTGTGCTCTGCTGTCGTGCGTTGCTGCGTTCTCTGCCGGTTTTTCTTTTTTTTTGCGTTGTTCCTTGCCTTTCCGTGCTGCTCTGGGCTGTTTCGGTTCCCGTGCTCTGCTTGTGCGTTGCGGTGCCGGTGTGCCTGCGGCGTTGCTCTCTGTGCGTTGCTCTCTTGCCCCTGCGGCGCTGGCTGGTGTTTTGTTTTGTTGTCTGTTGGGTTTGCGTGTTTGCTGTTGGGGCTGGCTGTTCTCTGTTGTCTCCTGGTGGGTCCTGGTGGGTCCTGGTGTCGTGTTTCGGTGGTGTGCTGTGGTGTGTCCCTGCGTGCTATGCTGCCCCGTGTTGCTGCGTGTAGTGCCACCTGGCGTTGTGTTGTTGTGCGCTGTGTTGTTTCGTTTCGCTCTGCTTGGTGCTGTCGCGCGCTGTGTCGTGTCCTCGGGCGCTGTCCGTTGTCCTGTGGTCCTGTGCCTTCGGCGCTGTGTTTTGTCTTGTCTCGCCGCGCTGTGTGTGTTTTATGTGGTGTGTTGCTGACTGGTGTTGTTCGCCGTTGTGCTTTGTGCCGTGTGCGTCCTTTGGTGTCGTGCTGTGCGTTCCCTATCCTCCCCGCCCTGTGCGGTGTTGCTGTGCGTCCCTGCTCTCCCTTGGTGCCCTGCTCCCCTGTGCTGTGCCCCGTGGTGCTGTGCTGCCGTGTGGTGTTGTGGTGTCCTGTCCTGTTTGCCGTGTTTGTTTTGTTTCTCCTACTTGTAAAACCGCTGCAAAATTTGTTTTTATAAAAAAAAGTTTTCTTTTTTTTAAATCAAAAAAATTATACACTACCCAACGCACGCACACTCGCACACTTGCAGGCAGCAAGACCATGTCCGTCCACGGCCTTAAATGTCACCCCGCGTTGGTGGCGGTGTCCGGGATGGTTTCGCCTTGTTGGCTTCGTCGTGAGAGAAATAAAAAAGCCCAAGAAAATGTTTTCCACTCTCGCTGATTGTGGTTGACGCCAAAGCTGACCTCCAAGCCAAAGCAAGCAACGGGCACGGCCAAGGTCTCTCTCAGAAGTTGATTGGGTTTGAACCGGTTTCGCCTCTATGGGCCTCCTCAGCAAACAAACATGGCCGAAACACAGAAATATACACAGCGAAAATGGCATAATTCCAGAAACAGGAAATACAATGTGAAACATGCCGAAAATTCAGCAACAGTCTATATTATCTCATTCCTAAATTTCATCGAACTCAGTATTAGCGGCCCTGCAATGTGGCGCGCGCCGCTGTCCTGAAAAATCGCTTGACAGAAGTTAATGGCCTGAGGATAGCATAGGGTTTGGCACTGTGCTTTAGAAAGGGCAATCGGCGTGACAGGCAGTGAACAACACGTGGCCATGACACCGGCACTGCTGAGTGAGGCCACGCCCTCAGGACATGTACACGGGGGATTCCCACCCACCCAGCACCCCCATGTTCCACACCATCAACAGTTCGTTCACACTGTGACAGTGAAGGAAAAGATCCAGGCAAAATCTGATTAGTGACTCGCTGGCGTTGCGGGATTAGTACCCTGTCACGGTCTTCCCAGGTCAACAGATTGACGGAATCACAGCCTCAGGTTAATCAAGGAAAGACAGTGCAGTGACCAATCTCATGCGGCAAACCCTAAAGAACGACTGCTCAGAACATATGCGGAGATATCTAATACACTCCCCCCTGATCCACTTGCATTTGATGTGTCTGGATAAGTTTGATCGCCACGGCAGATACGCACAACTGTGGGATTATTTCCAATACACACTGGTGCAAAGTGGGGTCACAGAAACAACCAGGACATCCAGGAATGGTACGTTACCATGCGCTGCATTTACACAGAAAGAAAAGGGTAAATGTGGCGGGTAAACGTGCTTGAGCTTGTCCTGGATGTTAGCTACAGACACTGAAATGGGGTGTAGCAGTAAACCGTCGTCAATGTATCGGAACAGATGGAGATGTGGTGGCAGGGGGTTCTGCAATTCATACATGCTGAGCACCAACTGTGCCCAAGCAGGGGCACAGTTGGTGCCCATGGCGAATCCAACCAGCTGCAAAAATACCCCTATGCCCTCCTTCAGAAAAATGCAATGGTGGAATACCACATTCATCAGGAGTTTCGCCAGAAACATTGAATCATCTGGTTCGTTGTTCATGTATGGAGAATACTCTAGTTGGGAAGAAGCGAAGTCCTGATCCAGGTCCCCGAAGAAACAACTGATCATCGACAATTCCTGGCTAGATAACGCACTGGACATATCATTCAGGTGTAGGATAACAAAGCGTCGCCACCAGTCACAAGCCTTGGCAATGTCTGACCATTTGAAATGCGTGTATAGGGCATCAAAATCATAGGAAGACGCCACGCATTCACGGCCATCGGCAAAGCCCTGTGGGTCCTGACTCAGGTGTCTCAACCGACCTAGCAGGTCTATTGTATCCAACAACGGTGCACTCAGCGGGTGTAGCGCACGGTCAGCCTTTAATAATATGGTTCCACACGTGGCAAGGAAAATCGAGCATGGTGTTGTTGCCCAGCGATGCATACCCACCACCGTGCGCGAAGGGAATCTACCAATCGAAGAGAGGCCAAAACCCTGTTTGTGAGTTTTTGCTGACAGGTAGAACACCGGCAATTTAGGAGGGGGCTGGTTGTCGAATAACTGTTGCAGAAACTCAGTGAGTGACTCGGGCAAGCATGGGATTGCAATCATAGCCAATCTGTGTTGCCAAAGTTTGGCTTTTTCCTCCCATTCCGTCACCGTAGATGTATCACCCAACATGCGGTAAACCGGCTTCTCATTGAGTGTCCTCGACATGTGACAAGAGGCCCCATGCAGATACGCACCTTTAGAGACAATGATCGATCCACCATCTTTATGAGTAGGCACCACGATTTAGGAAGATAGGAAATCATTCATTTTGTCCTTACACAACGACACACCACGTTTTGGGTTGTCCCCATTCACCAAATGTTCCAAGTACAACCGAAGTTGGTTCGCCACCGTACCGAAAGCACTATCTATGCGGCTTACCTCATGCGGTATCGCTTGTTCCACACATGGGGGCCGGGAAGTTCCTTTGCGCACGTACATGCGATTATGGGGGAAGGATTCAAAGGGAGGGTAGTGGGATTGTTGGGATGACAGATGTTTTTGGTGGTATACATGCCAAACCAATACCCTTCTAAGTTCGAGAAATTCATGAGTCAATGACATGCTGGAAAGGAAATGACGGGGGTCGGGAAAGGGCACAAATTTATTGCCCAACTTCAAAAGCAATGACAAATGATTTGGGACGTCGCCAATAACGTCGCTTTTGAGCACCGGGACTTCATCCCTGACCATGCGTTCAAGGGCAAAATGTGGTAGAGCGGCATTTTAAGCGGCGCCATTCACTCTTTCTTTTGCGCTTGGCGTTCGGAGTATCGCCGCTCTTTCCGCGTCGTTTTCTCTTGCCCTTCTCCACGGGTTCCTTGGGATCCCATTTCTTTTTTCCCTGACGAATGCGTGGCTGCTCTTTGATCAAAGTGCGGCGTTTCTTTTTGGGGACGGTCTTTGCGGCGTTGGCAAACGAAGTAGAACCATGATTCTTGTGGAAGCTTTTTGAATTCTTCGAGTTTTTTGAGTCCTTCGTGTTTTGGTTCACCTTTTGGGACTCAGTGTTCAATAAATTGTGCACCGCCTCCGTCAACAAAGTCACTGGTTGTAAATACTTCGTTCCTCGTTCTTCTGGTTATCCACGGCATCCGAAATCTCCTTTTGAATTCGTTCCTTCTTCTCACGCTCATTGACACGAGCCGTTTTAGACACCATCATCATATTTTGAAAGCGTTCCCAAGCATCATAATCGTTATCTACAATGACGGATGACAAACCTTTAGCTTCGGCAATGTTAATGCGCGCCTTGGCTTTAGAATTGTTGTTGCTTTCAAACATGAGAGTTGGCACCATGTTCATCGCACCAATGTCATCACCGGCGTCCATAGATTGATCCGCTTCAACAGAATCAAATTCACGAATGAAATTGGTCACACCATCAAAGAAATTGTCAAATTCTTTCACCAATGCAACCAAAGTCTCTTGTGCTTTAGCCTTCGCGGCTTCAATCTCCTTTGGAACAAGTTGAATTTTCTCCTCCATTTCAAGGGTAAACAATTGTTGTTGATCGTTTTTGCCAAGAACAATAGAGATGGTCCCTTTTCCTTCACGGAATTGGGTTCTTGTGGGTTCAAATGAATTTGCTTCACGCCAACGGAGCTGCCGTATCGCCAATTTCTTGTAGAGCAAAGCTCTATGAGCAAACAAGTGAGCAAGTGTAATTTTGATGAGTGGTTTAGGTATATCCGAGAGATTCCAACGCTTTGGTGGATTGCTTCTCCAATCCATAGATCCGTGTTGAGAAGAGGGGACCGATTTACCCTTGGCCATAAGTGATACAATGCGGCGGTAGCGAAGCAGTGATAGAAATAAAAAAGCCCAAGAGAATGTTTTCCACTCTCGTTGATTGTGGTTGACGCCAAAGCTGACCTCCAAACCAAAGCAAGCAACGGGCACGGCCAAGGTCTCTCTCAGAAATTGATTGGGTTTGAACCGGTTTTGCCTCTACGGGCCTCCTCAGCAAACAAACATGGCTGAAACACAGAAATATGCACAGCGAAAATGGCATAATTCCAGAAACAGGCAATACAATGTGAAACATACCGAAAATTCAGCGACAGTCTATATTATCTGATTCCTAAATTTCATCGAACTCAGTATTAGCAGCCCTGCAATGCGGCGCGCGCCGCTGTCCTGAAAAATCACTTGACAGAAGTTAATGGCCTGAGGATAGCATAGGGTTTGGCACTGTGCTTTAGAAAGGGCAATCGGCGTGACAGGCAGTGAACAACACGTGGCCATGACACCGGCACCGCTGAGTGATGCCACGCCCTAAGGACATGTACACGGGGGACTGTCGTCCTTGTCCTTGACGCCACGTACGGACAACCTGCAGCGAAAAGGAGGCAGAAGCGTCGACGCCGGGGGACGGGCGGGAGGGGAAGGTACATGGCGAATAAAAGAGGGCGTGAGGGAGCGAGGGCTGGGGCATGGCGTGTTACGAAAAAAATTTTCGAGTTTTACGCGTTGCTCGGGACGCTGTTCTCTTTGCGTAGACGGCGAATTAGGCGACGACGGGCACAGGGATATGTTTCTATTAACGTTAGGGCCCTTACGGCGCTGGTTATTTGTCTGTTTAAGTTCAAAGTTTTGGACGCTGTGTTTTAACTCGTTGCGCCGCGCACTTTTTGTCCTAGCCGTTTTTTAGGCTAATTAGCTTTACTTTCAGCTATTTAGAAAGTTTTTTCGTCGTGTTTTTCTTATCTTTTTAATTTATTCTGGCGCTGAGGATAGGTAAGTTTTGTTGGAGTGCTGGAGGAGATGCTGAGGTCAGACATGGGTGTAAACCAGGGGTTGTCTGGGGCGTGAGGGTCCAGGGGGTCGAGGTTTAGAGGGTTTGTAATGAACCAGTCTCTTATAGACTCCAAAGCTTTGGATAGGGGTTTTCGACAATGTTGGAGGGCTTTGGTGAGTGAGTTCATATGATGAGCATAAGTGGTGTTTCTGTGTGGGGTTCGGAGAAGGTTGCTGAGAGAGATGGGGACGAGTGTTTTGAAATAATTGCCGACTTCGCCCCTAGGTGCGGTTGGGATCCAGTTTGTTACCATGTGGCGGATGGATAGTGGCGATGTGTTGTTGAAGAGTTCGCGAAGGTGAGTTGTGGAGGTGCAGTATGAGAGAGTTGACAGGGGGTCCAAAGGATGCATGAGGGAGCACTCAGGGCATTTAAAATTATTGAGGATGGACTGAGGTTTGTAGCCTTTACAAGAGAAAAGGCTGTTCACCCATTTAAATGAGAACACGGAGAACAAAGAAGAGTGTAGAAACTAGTCATTGCTGAGTGAGAGGTGGATGTTGTTATGATGATTTTGAGGGAGTTGAGTGGTCAGGTGTTTGTAGGAAATGTTTCCGGGTAGTATGCTGAAACCGATGGTGAGTATATGGGAAGTGACTGAGGGAAGGTAGTTATTGGGGTGTTGGTATTGATTGTGACGGATCCAGTTGGCGATAGGGTCAGCGATTTCGTTTCCAAGGATTTCGACGTGTCCTTTGCACCAAATGAAGAGTGGAGAAAGTTTATAGTGGTTGAGTGAGGACCAAATCAAGTAGTACCAAAAGGAGAAAGGACCGATGGAGGAGGACAGGGGGAAGTGGGAGTGTGACGTGATGTAGTTTAAGGTGCTGCAGGTTGAGAGGTTGTCGATAGGAATGATGATGGGTTGAGGTGAGGAGTGTAGAGGGAAGGTCGTGAGCATGAGAATGCTGTAGATTTCTGCGGGGTAGGAGCCTTTGATGGGACACGTGGAACTTATGGCTAGTGTTGAGAAGGGGGTGGTGATGATGGCGGCGGGATCCGAGGGTAATAGAGGTTTCGTAGGGTTGTTGGAACCATCAGTGTAAATGATGGTGGCGGTGGGTTGATGTTGAATAGCTTCGATGAAGTCGTGACAGCCCCAATAGTCGAGAGTGCGACTGGGGGGTATGGGTGTGACATTGTTGAGATCAAACTGGATGTATGTTCTGGTGGAGCGCGTCGAACTGAAGGGGTAGGGGAAGGGGGTAGAATGTGTGTGCTGGAGAGTGGGGTGGTGGAGAAAGGAGACGAATCGAGGGTTTTATGTGAGGGGACTTTGGAACGGTGGTGGGATTTCAGAACCATGGTGGCGTCTCCGAAGTCGACGTCCGTGGAGGTGGGGTTTTGTTTGATGATTGTACCTGTTGCCTATCGTTGGTTGGGCGTGGGGTGAGTCTTTGTGCGGGTATAGGAGTAGAAAGTTCGGGTGATGGTAGAGAGGAAACACTCAAACTGAACTTGGACGGTGGTGTAGAGAGGGATGGTGGTGAGTGGCGCTGGGTTTGAGTTTCGGATGTTGTGTAGAGATATGTTGATGAAGTTTGCTGAGTCGACAGAGAATGATTGGAGAAGTTTTGGAGATGAGGTTGGTTGGCAGAGAGCGTAGAGGACAGGTTCATTGGTTGGTTTGGGTCCTTCTTTGAGGAGATACCGAGTTAAATCCTTCACGGTTTGCTGATGAACCTTTAGCTTGAGGGAGGTTATGCCCAGTTGAAAGTGAGCGCGGTTCCCATATTTGGTTTTTGTTGGGGTGAGTTTGGATAGGTGGCCTTGTTTTGAAATGTAAGACCAGATAGCGCTGTCAAGGCAGTTGAGTACATTTTCTGGCTGAGAATTGTAAATTAGGCGGTAGGTGAGAGAGGGAATGGGCTGTGAATTGCTGAGCTTAATAAGATGGGTGTGGGAGAGTGCAAGAAGGTTTTATAGTGATTTCAACACTGTGTTTTTGTTGTGCCTCTCCTGCTGCTTGTTGCTTGTGTAGGGTTCCTGCTGCTTGTTTTGATGAAGAAAATGTTTTATTGTTGAAATATAACCAATCCAGGATAACCCAAGCCAGAGATAAGCAAGTAGAAGATAAACAGGATCAAAGCATGAAGGGCTGCAGTCACAAAGAGTTAGATAAAGACAACTATAAACAATAGACCACAGCAATTAGCATACATTGCAACTCAGGATGAAATATTTTACATGTTTGAAAAAAGCTGATTGAAAAACTGCGCCAAGTGCCATCTTGAGATGTGCACTCTTTGTTTTTGGGTCCCATAGGTGCTGAGGTTGTACGGCTTGTGGCGCTGAGGTCACTGCCATGTCACATGGGATAATCCTACTTAGCTAGGCTGACTGGGTATTGAACCCAGGACCTCTCAAAAAGAGGTGCCCCTGCCCCCTAGGGTGCATACCGCTAGGATAGCTAAGAATTCATGAGAAAACATAGATAAATTCATAGGCTCTACCTTCAGTATATCAGTGCCTCAGTCACCCAGGAAAGGATGTTTTATTGCACATAGCTTGGGGATTAAGGGGTCCACACAACATCCTGATTTAGTGTTTGGTTCCATAGGTCAAAATGTGTTATCACCCATTTCGGTTGGGCCAATACTAAGATAAAAATGCAAGAGTGCTTAGAGCACCTCTAATACAACTAAAGTATACCCTAAAGCATTGGAAAAGCACTTTTTCCTACTCCCCCCTTGTGCTGTGGTGGCCACCACTGTCGCATTTTCAGGAAAAAGCAATTTTTTCCTGGCCTTTCCTTGGTTGCCACACCTACTTTAAAATACCTATAGCCTCCCTAACACTGGAAAAGAGCGCTTTACCATGGCCAGCGACTCTTGTTGCATTGTTAATGACAATTTCCAACAGAAAGCTCAGCGCTCTTGGCGCAGCAGGGGTTCCTGTGGATTGGTGGCGTTAGAAAAGGGCATGTGAAGACCATTAGCATTTGCATCCCTCCCTCCAAGCTGCAGCGTAAGACAACCAAACGCCAGACTCTCATAGGAAGCTCCACCCAAGTCTCATGGAACCTGATGGAGACACCTGTCCTGGTGCTGGGGCGAGGGTGCGCTGATTTAATTACAATTGCCCCTTGGAGGGGTCTTGGTTCTGGTTCAGTCTCCTGCTGCTGCTTTTTACCGGAACAGCGGCCTACTCTGCGAGGCTTTGCGAGGATGTCTGTACAACAGAGGAATGAGAGGATGAGGGACGAATCCACGCAAACGCGAAGCGACAACACCTCAATCCGTCAAAAGACGGCCTAACATTTTTCTGAAAGCACATACCTGAACAGAATCCAATTGTGCATCAGATGCACTTTTTTATAAAATTTGTATTTATCTCCTGATTTTTTAAATCAAGAAATTCTAACGCAGAAAAAAGCGGCGCGCAGGAGCGGCTCCTAGCGAAGCGCCGGAAAGTAAAGATTTAATAAGATTATAAACATATGTTACGTATAATGACAAAACTGAGGAGACATACATTAATAGATAAACATAAAGATCTCATCCACACTGCCAGAAAGAATTCAAGATTCAAGAATTCCAAAATCAAGGACTTCAATGAATCAGGTATAAACCACAGGTGTGCTAGTCTCGTATGCAGCATGCACGTTGCTCGTCTCGTGTCTCCGTGAAAGTGCCTTGTAGCAGCGCTAACAAACGATAGAGGGATAGATTAGAAAGATTGCAGATGATTAGAGGTAAGTCCAGGGTGATTGTACATACACGCATATACATAGCGTCGTTTCTCGCTTGTGTCTCGCTTTTCCCTCACCTTGCTTCACTCTCCAGCGGTGAGTATGGTAGGTAAGCCCAGCTGGGGCCACTCCCTGGAGGAGTTCGTGATTGTGGGTAAGATTAGGAGGAAAAACAGTGATTGCCACAGGTTGATAGTAAACTCGTGCATGCTCGTGCATTCACACACGCATTAAAGGGTAGGCCACGCGAAATGCGCACGGTAAACCTTGTTTAGGTTACCCAGGGGCTCCACCCTACGTTCTATAAGAGAACGGGTGGAGCTCCTTAAGCTTGCTTGCTTGATAGGGGCGTTTGTGGACAGGTTATTATAGGGCAGACTGAGAAGCGTATAACACGAGATGTCTGTCTTGGTTCCTCCGCTGCAAACGCTCCTGCATCCGCCTTTGTTCTTCAGGTGGGAAGGTCAGGGTGAACTGGTGCAGCCCCAAGCCGTGCTAAAATATACGGCGCTGATCACACAAACGACAAGCTGCGACTCAGCCAGGAGTGGCAAGCGCAGCCCACCACCTTCAACATCAACGCTGTGCACGCCAAAAGAGCAACCCTTCCCTCCAAGCCCTAGCAGGGAAACACATTGTGGCGTCCCTGTAAGGCCATAGACGCTTAGTAGCTCTGTGTTTTCTTACAATCGCACAGGTGAGCCGCTAGGGCTCGTGTCTTCTTGTTCAACGCCACCCAGTGGAGCGTGCGCGTAGGAGTGGTAGTCCTGAGTGGGGTCTTGAGCCAGTTGCAGAAGTGCTCGCCCACCAAGATGGTGCCACTGTAAGGTGTGTACGACCTGTAGTGTGTGTGTCACTGTCCCACCCTTTTCCTGCAATTTTAGCGGGGTTGGTGGGCAGTGGCAGTGCTTAGGCTAGATTTTGGCCATTGTAGCAACTAGGCATTTTCAAGCCTTCATAGCTCTTGGCCACCCCTCCCTGTAGTAGGCAGATAGGTAGGGAAAACAATACCTGGATTAGTACGCTGGGTATTCCCCCAAGGTTTGGCGCCAGCACAGAAATTGGGCGCTTAGGGGAGGAGAGACCCGGGGCGTACCCCGTGGCATCGGTAAGACAATCCTCCAGGTTTAGCAAGCGTGCAGACTTGGGTATAATTAGGACACCACTTCTGCGGCTCGCTCTCAGGACCTTAGGAATAGCACACTCCCACATACGCTTGAGCAGGCAAGGGTACGATTCAGTCCCTAGCTTTAGTCTTGGAGGCAAGTGTCTCAGCGAGCCTCAGCAACTCACCAAGGTTGTTCTTGGACAAGTAGTCTACCAGAACTGAGTTTCGGCGTCCCTCAGGTAGAACAAACGCAGAGAAGGGCTCCCAGGTGGCCTCTTCGACTGCAAACCCTTCCCAGAGGGTGGGGAAGCGCCAACCCTGGCGATAGCGTTGGCGTAGGACAGACTTCACCAGGTAGAAGCCCTCCTTAGCCATCTCCTCGGCGTTCATGTCGGGGAGTTCCCCTTCAACTTCCATAGGGCTGGCCATGTACGTCTAGGGCGGCCTATTTACTTGTCGTTCAGCTCCCACTCTTCCCCACAGAGGTCTCCAGGATCATCGTAGCGCTTCAGATGTTGAGCAGCGCACACCAGGGTCCCCCCTAGACGGGGAGAACACCGCACTGTTATACGGTGTCCGTCCACAGATAGAATCTTGTAGGGCCCAAAGTATGGGTCATCGCTGGTAGAGCCTGGCCAGGGGGGTAGTCGGCTGTGCTGCAACAGCACCCAGTCCCCTTTTTGATAGGTGGCCGGTACTCGGTGCTTGTTCTTCTTGTTCCACTGACGCTCCCTCACTCCCTGGAGCATAGCCTTGGCCTTGTCCACCTTCGCTTGTTGCTCTTGGACCCACTCAACCACGGAAGAATGGGTGTCTTCTTGATAGGGAGCATGTAGGAACCACGCCGGGCGCCCTAGGAATAGCTCATTGGGCCAGTAGCGAGTCGCTGAACTCTCTTGGGAGTTCATCATCAAGGATATGGCGGAGAATAGTCTGAGCCAGTCTCTGGTGCGTTCAGTTTTGCACCATATCCTTACATTCTCCTTGAGAACACGAATCTGTCGCTCACATAGGGGGTTGCTCGTGTGAGAACAGGGGCTCCCCGCAGACACCTGGACGTTAAGGGATCTCAGGACGATTTTGTACCAGCCAGTATCTGAGCGTAATCGCACCTCCTCATCAGAGTTGATATCTTTGGGCACCCCATAGACACAAAACCACTCCTCCGGAAGTATCTTGATAGTCTCCTCCCCGGTAATGTGCTTGGTACATGGGAACACCCTGGTAAACCTGGTCAACCCACAGGTTACCACGAGGGCGAAGTCATAGCCCCCAAACTTCGGCATCTCCGTGTAGTCCACGTAGAGAACACTGTTAGCACAGTGAGGGATGGGCAGGGTCGAGTAGAGACCTCTGTCCCTAATATCCCCCGGTTTGCAGGACCTACACAGGCACTTGTCCACGATAGGCTGGAGGGTCTTCCGCAGTTGGTCATCAGTCCACGTAGTGTGGAACCACTGCGTGAATAGCCTCAGGGTACGGTCAGCACCCACATGACCGCTGGACTCATGGGTCCATTTGAGCAGCGCTGGGACTCTGTCACTGGGTACCACGATGCGGTCCTCGTGCCAGAGGTAGCTCTTGTCCCTTTTCCACTGATCTTGGTTGACCAGGAGGGGTTCAAGGCGTTTCTTCAGGCGCTTGTACATATCCCCAAACTCCCTCAGGTACTCCGATTGTTGAAGTCCATCCAGGGGGCGTATCATAGTCATGTTGAGGTCCAAGTGCACGTCCATACGGCCGAACGCATCCTTAGCCAGCGCTTCAGACCGGGCACCAATCAGGGCGTCGAAGTTGTTGCGGCTGATGTAGTCTGCGCACCCGTTCTTCACTCCCTGGATATGGTGTACCGTCAGCCGTAGTTGGCTCAGGTAGGTCGACCAGCGCCGTAGCTTGGCCTTCTCAGGTGGGGGACCCTTCTGTACAGTGCGGACCGGCTCTTGGTCCCACAGACAGACAAGAGGGTTACTCCCCAACAGTCGTGCCTGACAGGACAGCACCAGCATACCCGCGAGCAATTCCTGCTCATAGGTGGAGTAGTTCCCCCTGGCCTCGTTCCATTTCCAGTTCCAGTGGCCCAGAGGTACTAGGACCCACTTGTCGTCAGGGTAGCTGTGCTTGAGAGTTCCATCTCGGTTGAGACCTTCAGTCCCCCATTGGGAAATGGCCGAGTCGAACTCCTCTTTCTCTAGTGCTTGCCATTGGAACAAGTTCCACCACCGCCCACATTGCTGGCGTCGATCACCAGGATAATCTCCCTCTGTGCCCTGAGCACGCCCAAGCACTTAGTGTTGGCCATCTAGTCTTTGAGCTCGTCAAACGCTTGTTGCTCTTGTGGGCCCCAGCGCCAAGTAGTAGTCTTCTTGATCAGGTCCGTCAGGATGGCGCTGGTGTAGGTGAAGTTTTTCATATGGCGGCGATAGAAGTTGCACGCCCCAATGAAACTGCGTACATCATGAAGTCCTTTCTTGGGGTCTTCGTGTCCTACCCTAGCGTCCATCAGGGGTTCGGCCTTAGAGGCCGCTGGGGTCCACCACCCATAGCCAACGTCAAACCCCAGGTACTGCATTGTCTCCTGCATGAACTCGCACTTCTCCAGCTTCAGCCGTGTGTGGTTCTCCTGGCAGACTGCAAAGAACTCACCCAAGAGGATTAGGTGATCCTCCTGGGTATTGGTCCCGAGGCATACATCGTCGATAAGTGCTTCCATCCGGGCCCCACGGGATATGAGTTCTTGCACCTTAGGTCTTGGTCGTAGGATGGACAGGATCTTGTTCATCGGCTCTTGAAAAAGAGCGGGTGCGTTGGCCACGCCAAACGGCGTGACCTTCCACCTAAACACCCTCCGCTGAGGGGTGATGAAGGCTAGTAGCTCCTGAGCGTTTGCCGTCAGCTCCGACTGCCAGAATCCGCTCCTCTTGTCCATCTTCATCTTGTGGCGACAGCAGCCTATTCTCTCGAGGGTATCGAACTTACGAAAATGTAATGCAGAGGAAGGAAGAGGGGGCGAGGCGAAAGCACCGCACAAGACACATACAAATCTCCTTTTGAATTCGTTCCTTCTTCTCACGCTCATTGACACGAGCCGTTTTAGACACCATCATCATATTTTGAAAGCGTTCCCAAGCATCATAATCGTTATCTACAATGACGGATGACAAACCTTTAGCTTCGGCAATGTTAATGCGCGCCTTGGCTTTAGAATTGTTGTTGCTTTCAAACATGAGAGTTGGCACCATGTTCATCGCACCAATGTCATCACCGGCGTCCATAGATTGATCTGCTTCAACGGAATGAAATTCACGAATGAAATTGGTCACACCATCAAAGAAATTGTCAAATTATTTCACCAATGCAACCAAAGTCTCTTGTGCTTTAGCCTTCGCGGCTTCAATCTCCTTTGGAACAAGTTGAATTTTCTCCTCCATTTCAAGGGTAAACAATTGTTGTTGATTGTTTTTGCCAAGAACAATAGAGATGGTCCCTTTTCCTTCACGGAATTGGGTTCTTGTGGGTTCAAATGAATTTGCTTCACGCCAACGGAGCTGCTGTATCGCCAATTTCTTGTAGAGCAAAGCTCTATGAGCAAACAAGTGAGCAAGTGTAATTTTGATGAGTGGTTTAGGTATATCCGAGAGATTCCAACGCTTTGGTGGATTGCTTCTCCAATCCATAGATCCGTGTTGAGAAGACGGGACCGATTTACCCTTGGCCATAAGTGATACAATGCGGCGGTAGCGAAGCAGTGATAGAAATAAAAAAGCCCAAGAGAATGTTTTCCACTCTCGTTGATTGTGGTTGACGCCAAAGCTGACCTCCAAACCAAAGCAAGCAACGGGCACGGCCAAGGTCTCTCTCAGAAATTGATTTGGTTTGAACCGGTTTTGCCTCTACGGGCCTCCTCAGCAAACAAACATGGCTGAAACACAGAAATATGCACAGCGAAAATGGCATAATTCCAGAAACAGGCAATACAATGTGAAACATACCGAAAATTCAGCGACAGTCTATATTATCTCATTTCTAAATTTCATCGGACTCAGTATTAGCAGCCCTGCAATGCGGCGCGCGCCGCTGTCCTGAAAAATCACTTGACAGAAGTTAATGGCCTGAGGATAGCATAGGGTTTGGCACTGTGCTCTAGAAAGGGCAATCGGCGTGACAGGCAGTGAACAACACGTGGCCATGACACCGGCACCGCTGAGTGATGCCACGCCCTAAGGACATGTACACGGGGGACTGTCGTCCTTGTCCTTGACGCCACGTACGGACAACCTGCAGCGAAAAGGAGGCAGAAGCGTCGACGCCCGGGGACGGGCGGGAGGGGAAGGTACATGGCGAATAAAAGAGGGCGTGAGGGAGCGAGGGCTGGGGCATGGCGTGTTACGAAAAAAGTTTTCGAGTTTTACGCGTTGCTCGGGACGCTGTTCTCTTTGCGTAGACGGCGAATTAGGCGACGACGGGCACAGGGATATGTTTCTATTAACGTTACGGCCCTTACGGCGCTGGTTGTTTGTCTGTTTAAGTTCAAAGTTTTCGACGCTGTGTTTTAACTCGTTGCGCCGCGCACTTTTTGTCCTAGCCGTTTTTTAGGCTAATTAGCTTTACTTTCAGCTATTTAGAACGTTTTTTCGTCGTGTTTTTCTTATCTTTTTAATTCATTCTGGCGCTGAGGATAGGTAAGTTTTGTTGGAGTGCTGGAGGAGATGCTGAGGTCAGACATGGGTGTAAACCAGGGGTTGTCTGGGGCGTGAGGGTCCAGGGGGTCGAGGTTTAGAGGGTTTGTAATGAACCAGTCTCTTATAGACTCCAAAGCTTTGGATAGGGGTTTTCGACAATGTTGGAGGGCTTTGGTGAGTGAGTTCATATGATGAGCATAAGTGGTGTTTCTGTGTGGGGTTCGGAGAAGGTTGCTGAGAGAGATGGGGACGAGTGTTTTGAAATAATTGCCGACTTCGCCCCTAGGTGCAGTTGGGATCCAGTTTGTTACCATGTGGCGGATGGATAGTGGCGATGTGTTGTTGAAGATTTCGCGAAGGTGAGTTGTGGAGGTGCAGTATGAGAGAGTTGACAGGGGGTCCAAAGGATGCATGAGGGAGCACTCAGGGCATTTAAAATTATTGAGGATGGACTGAGGTTTGTAGCCTTTACAAGAGAAAAGGCTGTTCACCCATTTAAATGAGAACACGGAGAACAAAGAAGAGTGTAGAAATTAGTCATTGCTGAGTGAGAGGTGGATGTTGTTATGATGATGTTGAGGGAGTTGAGTGGTCAGGTTTTTGTAGGAAATGTTTCCGGGTAGTATGCTGAAACCGATGGTGAGTATATGAGAAGTGACTGAGGGAAGGTAGTTATTGGGGTGTTGGTATTGATTGTGACGGATCCAGTTGGCGATAGGGTCAGCGATTTCGTTTCCAAGGATTTCGACGTGTCCTTTGCACCAAATGAAGAGTGGAGAAAGTTTATAGTGGTTGAGTGAGGACCAAATCAAGTAGTACCAAAAGGAGAAAGGACCGATGGAGGAGGACAGGGGGAAGTGGGAGTGTGACGTGATGTAGTTTAAGGTGCTGCAGGTTGAGAGGTTGTCGATAGGAATGATGATGGGTTGAGGTGAGGAGTCTAGAGGGAAGGTCGTGAGCATGAGAATGCTGTAGATTTCTGCGGGGTAGGAGCCTTTGATGGGACACGTGGAACTTATGGCTAGTGTTGAGAAGGGGGTGGTGATGATGGCGGCGGGATCCGAGGCTAATAGAGGTTTCGTAGGGTTGTTGGAACCATCAGTGTAAATGATGGTGGCGGTGGGTTGATGTTGAATAGCTTCGATGAAGTCGTGACAGCCCCAATAGTCGAGAGTGCGACTGGGGGGTATGGGTGTGACATTGTTGAGATCAAACTGGATGTATGTTCTGGTGGAGCGCGTCGAACTGAAGGGGTAGGGGAAGGGGGTAGAATGTGTGTGCTGGAGAGTGGGGTGGTGGAGAAAGGAGACGAATCGAGGGTTTTATGTGAGGGGACTTTGGAACGGTGGTGGGATTTCAGAACCATGGTGGCGTCTCCGAAGTCGACGTCCGTGGAGGTGGGGTTTTGTTTGATGATTGTACCTGTTGCCCATCGTTGGTTGGGCGTGGGGTGAGTCTTTGTGCGGGTATAGGAGTAGAAAGTTCGGGTTGTGGTAGAGAGGAAACACTCAAACTGAACTTGGACGGTGGTGTAGAGAGGGATGGTGGTGAGTGGCGCTGGGTTTGAGTTTCGGATGTTGTGTAGAGATATGTTGATGAAGTTTGCTGAGTCGACAGAGAATGATTGGAGAAGTTTTGGAGATGAGGTTGGTTGGCAGAGAGCGTAGAGGACAGGTTCATTGGTTGGTTTGGGTCCTTCTTTGAGGAGATACCGAGTTAAATCCTTCACGGTTTGCTGATGAACCTTTAGCTTGAGGGAGGTTATGCCCAGTTGAAAGTGAGCGCGGTTCCCATATTTGGTTTTTGTTCGGGTGAGTTTGGATAGGTGGCCTTGTTTTGAAATGTAAGACCAGATAGCGCTGTCAAGGCAGTTGAGTACATTTTCTGGCTGAGAATTGTAAATTAGGCGGTAGGTGAGAGAGGGAATGGGCTGTGAATTGCTGAGCTTATTAAGATGGGTGTGGGAGAGTGCAAGAAGGTTTTATAGTGATTTCAACACTGTGTTTTTGTTGTGCCTCTCCTGCTGCTTGCTGCTTGTGTAGGGTTCCTGCTGCTTGTTTTGATGAAGAAAATGTTTTATTGTTGAAATATAACCAATCCAGGATAACCCAAGCCAGAGATAAGCAAGTAGAAGATAAACAGGATCAAAGCATGAAGGGCTGCAGTCACAAAGAGTTAGATAAAGACAACTATAAACAATAGACCACAGCAATTAGCATACATTGCAACTCAGGATGAAATATTTTACATGTTTGAGAAAACCTGATTGAAAAACTGCGCCAAGTGCCATCTTGAGATGTGCACTCTTTGTTTTTGGGTCCCATAGGTGCTGAGGTTGCACGGCTTGTGGCGCTGAGGTCACTGCCATGTCACATGGGATAATCCTACTTAGCTAGGCTGACTGGGTATTGAACCCAGGACCTCTCAAAAAGAGGTGCCCCTGCCCCCTAGGGTGCATACCGCTAGGATAGCTAAGAATTCATGAGAAAACATAGATAAATTCATAGGCTCTACCTTCAGTATATCAGTGCCTCAGTCACCCAGGAAAGGATGTTTTATTGCACATAGCTTGGGGATTAAGGGGTCCACACAACATCCTGATTTAGTGTTTGGTTCCATAGGTCAAAATGTGTTATCACCCATTTCGGTTTGGCCAATACTAAGATAAAAATGCAAGAGTGCTTAGAGCACCTCTAATACAACTAAAGTATACCCTAAAGCATTGGAAAAGCACTTTTTCCTACTCCCCCCTTGTGCTGTGGTGGCCACCACTGTCGCATTTTCAGGAAAAAGCAATTTTTCCCTGGCCTTTCCTTGGTTGCCACACCTACTTTAAAATACCTATAGCCTCCCTAACACTGGAAAAGAGCGCTTTACCATGGCCAGCGACTCTTGTTGCATTGTTAATGACAATTTCCAACAGAAAGCTCAGCGCTCTTGGCGCAGCAGGGGTTCCTGTGGATTGGTGGCGTTAGAAAAGGGCATGTGAAGACCATATGCATTTGCATCCCTCCCTCCAAGCTGCAGCGTAAGACAACCAAACGCCAGACTCTCATAGGAAGCTCCACCCAAGTCTCATGGAACCTGATGGAGACACCTGTCCTGGTACTGGGGCGAGGGTGCGTTGATTTAATTACAATTGCCCCTTGGAGGGGTCTTGGTTCTGGTTCAGTCTCCTGCTGCTGCTTTTTACCGGAACAGCGGCCTACTCTGCGAGGCTTTGCGAGGATGTCTGTACAACAGAGGAATGAGAGGATGAGGGACGAATCCACGCAAACGCGAAGCGACAACACCTAAATCCGTCAAAAGACGGCCTAACATTTTTCTGAAAGCACATACCTGAATAGAATCCAATTGTGCATCAGATGCACTTTTTTATAAAATTTGTATTTATCTCCTGATTTTTTAAATCAAGAAATTCTAACGCAGAAAAAAGCGGCGCGCAGGAGCGGCTCCTAGCGAAGCGCCGGAAAGTAAAGATTTAATAAGATTATAAACATATGTTACGTATAATGACAAAACTGAGGAGACATACATTAATAGATAAACATAAAGATCTCATCCACACTGCCAGAAAGAATTCAAGATTCAAGAATTCGAAAATCAAGGACTTCAATGAATCAGGTATAAGCCACAGGTGTGCTAGTCTCGTATGCAGCATGCACGTTGCTCGTCTCGTGTATCCGTGAAAGTGCCTTGTAGCAGCGCTAACAAACGATAGAGGGATAGATTAGAAAGATTGCAGATGATTAGAGGTAAGTCCAGGGTGATTGTACATACACGCATATGCATAGCGTCGTTTCTCGCTTGTGTCTCGCTTTTCCCTCACCTTGCTTCACTCTCCAGCGGTGAGTATGGTAGGTAAGCCCAGCTGGGGCCACTCCCTGGAGGAGTTCGTGATTGTGGGTAGGATTAGGAGGAAAAACAGTGATTGCCACAGGTTGATAGTAAACTCGTGCATGCTCGTGCATTCACACACGCATTAAAGGGTAGGCCACGCGAAATGCGCACGGTAAACCTTGTTTAGGTTACCCAGGGGCTCCACCCTACGTTCTATAAGAGAACGGGTGGAGCTCCTTAAGCTTGCTTGCTTGATAGGGGCGTTTGTGGACAGGTTATTATAGGGCAGACTGAGAAGCGTATAACACGAGATGTCTGTCTTGGTTCCTCCGCTGCAAACGCTCCTGCATCCGCCTTTGTTCTTCAGGTGGGGAGGTCAGGGTGAACTGGTGCAGCCCCAAGCCGTGCTAAAATATACGGCGCTGATCACACAAACGACAAGCTGCGACTCAGCCAGGAGTGGCAAGCGCAGCCCAACACCTTCAACATCCACGCTGTGCACGCCAAAAGAGCAACCCTTCCCTCCAAGCCCTAGCAGGAAAACACATTGTGGGGTCCCTGTAAGGCCATAGACGCTTAGTAGCTCTGTGTTTTCTTACAATCGCACAGGTGAGCCGCTAGGGCTCGTGTCTTCTTGTTCAACGCCACCCAGTGGAGCGTGCGCGTAGGAGTGGTAGTCCTGAGTGGGGTCTTGAGCCAGTTGCAGAGGTGCTCGCCCACCAAGATGGTGCCACTGTAAGGTGTGTACGACCTGCCACTGACGCTCCCTCACTCCCTGGAGCATAGCCTTGGCCTTGTCCACCTTCGCTTGTTGCTCTTGGACCCACTCAACCACAGAAGAATGGGTGTCTTCTTGATAGGGAGCATGTAGGAACCACGCCGGGCGCCCTAGGAATAGCTCATTGGGCCAGTAGCGAGTCGCCGAACTCTCTTGGGAGTTCATCATCAAGGATATGGCGGAGAATAGTCTGAGCCAGTCTCTGGTGCGTTCAGTTTTGCACCATATCCTTACATTCTCCTTGAGAACACGAATCTGTCGCTCACATAGGGGGTTGCTCGTGTGAGAACAGGGGATCCCCGCAGACACCTGGACGTTAAGGGATCTCAGGACGATTTTGTACCAGCCAGTATCTGAGCGTAATCGCACCTCCTCATCAGAGTTGATCTCTTTGGGCACCCCATAGACACAAAACCACTCCTCCGGAAGTATCTTGATAGTCTCCTCCCCGGTAATGTGCTTGGTACATGGGAACACCCTGGTAAACCTGGTCAACCCACAGGTTACCACGAGGGCGAAGTCATAGCCCCCAAACTTCGGCATCTCCGTGTAGTCCACGTAGAGAACACTGTTAGCACAGTGAGGGATGGGCAGGGTCGAGTAGAGACCCCTGTCCCTAATATTCCCCGGTTTGCAGGACCTACACAGGCACCTGTCCACGATAGGCTGGAGGGTCTTCCGCAGTTGGTCATCAGTCCACGTAGTGTGGAACCACTGCGTGAATAGCCTCAGGGTACGGTCAGCACCCACATGACCGCTGGACTCATGGGTCCATTTGAGCAGCGCTGGGACTCTGTCACTGGGTACCACGATGCGGTCCTCGTGCCAGAGGTAGCTCTTGTCCCCTTTCCACTGATCTTGGTTGACCAGGAGGGGTTCAAGGCGTTTCTTCAGGCGCTTGTACATATCCCCAAACTCCCTCAGGTTCTCCGATTGTTGAAGTCCATCCAGGGGGCGTATCATAGTCATGTTGAGGTCCAAGTGCACGTCCATACGGCTGAACGCATCCTGGGCCAGCGCTTCAGACCGGGCACCAATCAGGGCGTCGAAGTTGTTGCGGCTGATGTAGTCTGCGCACCCGTTCTTCACTCCCTGGATATGGTGTACCGTCAGCCGTAGTTGGCTCAGGTAGGTCCACCAGCGCCGTAGCTTGGCCTTCTCAGGTGGGGGACCCTTCTGTACAGTGCGGACCGGCTCTTGGTCCCACAGACAGACAAGAGGGTTACTCCCCAACAGTCGTGCCTGACAGGACAGCACCAGCATACCCGCGAGCAATTCCTGCTCATAGGTGGAGTAGTTCCCCCTGGCCTCGTTCCATTTCCAGTTCCAGTGGCCCAGAGGTACTAGGACCCACTTGTCGTCAGGGTAGCTGTGCTTGAGAGTTCCATCTCGGTTGAGACCTTCAGTCCCCCATTGGGAAATGGCCGAGTCGAACTCCTCTTTCTCTAGTGCTTGCCATTGGAACAACGTTCCACCACCGCCCACATTGCTGGCGTCGATCACCAGGATAATCTCCCTCTGTGCCCTGAGCACGCCCAAGCACTTAGTGTTGGCCATCTAGTCTTTGAGCTCGTCAAACGCTTGTTGCTCTTGTGGGCCCCAGCGCCAAGTAGTAGTCTTCTTGATCAGGTCCGTCAGGATGGCGCTGGTGTAGGTGAAGTTTTTCATATGGCGGCGATAGAAGTTGCACGCCCCAATGAAGCTGCGTACATCATGAAGTCCTTTCTTGGGGTCTTCGTGTCCTACCTTAGCGTCCATCAGGGGTTCGGCCTTAGAGGCCGCTGGGGTCCACCACCCATAGCCAACGTCAAACCCCAGGTACTGCATTGTCTCCTGCATGAACTCGCACTTCTCCAGCTTCAGCCGTGTGTGGTTCTCCTGGCAGACTGCAAAGAACTCACCCAAGAGGATTAGGTGATCCTCCTGGGTATTGGTCCCGAGGCATACATCGTCGATAAGTGCTTCCATCTGGGCCCCACGGGATATGAGTTCTTGCACCTTAGGTCTTCGTCGTAGGATGGACAGGATCTTGTTCATCGGCTCTTGAAAAAGAGCGGGTGCGTTGGCCACGCCAAACGGCGTGACCTTCCACCTAAACACCCTCCGCTGAGGGGTGATGAAGGCTAGTAGCTCCTGAGCGTTTGCCGTCAGCTCCGACTGCCAGAATCCGCTCCTCTTGTCCATCTTCATCTTGTGGCGACAGCAGCCTATTCTCTCAAGGGTATCGAACTTACCAAAATGTAATGCAGAGGAGGGAGGAGGGGGCGAGGCGAAAGCACAGCACAAGACACATACTGAGCACTACTCAAAATTACCGGTTTACTTCACAAGTGTACTCTACATTCCTCTTTTTTGGTACACTTGTCCCCTGATTTTGTTTTGCCCATAACTCTACACTGAGGCCACTAGCAGGAAAACGCCCTTCACCAATGGATCCGGCATCCACAAATTATGGGGGTATAGCCCCTTAGAAAAATATTTGCAAATTCATCAATTTTTGGGGTTTGAACCAGGGACCCCCATTTGCAATGCCATGCCTTTAACCACTAAGGCAACCAGCCTGCCGGCTTAACTGCCTGTCACCAGTGTATATAAAAAAAATCAAAATCAGTTCTCACTCACTTACCAACCGCCAATAACTGTCTCCCTATGCTCAAAATAAACGGTTGGCTTCAAGTAGCACATATGTTTCCACACCAATAGCACTTTATATCCCTCATTCTTTTACCCCATACATAGGGCGTGGAGGGCGGGCAGTATGTGTCTTGTGCTGTGCTTTCGCCTCGCCCCCTCTTCCTTCCTCTGCATTACATTTTGGTAAGTTCGAGGAGGCTTGGCTACAGCACAGCACAATCCCCATACTGAGCACAGATAACAGACGCCGTAAAAGAATGCAATAAATAATATTATAAAAATTAATAAAACTTCCGTTATTCCATCAACAGAAGCTCCGCATCGTCAGAGTCCTTGGGCACCAGCGACTGCGCGATATTAGTCATCGCCAGCACTCTGTTATAAAGGTGCCTGAACGTGTCGTAATTTCTCCAATCACCCAGTTCGCAAACGATATGAGGATCAACCCCCAATAGAATTAGAGCAGTTGCCGCAGAACCCCTCGTACTGTGCGCAGTAAACTCATGCAGTCCCACGCTCCGCAGAAATGTCGTGGTCAACGAATTGATCGTCCCTGCCACAATGGGCTTCCTGGGAGCCTTGAGCGACACGAAGAGTTTGTTCCCTTCGTAAGAGCTGGTCATCTCCAGGTATACCCCCAACCAATAGAGAGGACAGTATGCTCTGTTCGACATTTTGTGGATTTGACTTGGTTCGTAAACAGGGCGTCCTTTACGCCTGGCCTGGACAAACCAAACTTTGCCCTGCTTAATAATGGCTGTGCGTTTCGTACGTTCCAGAGGGATGCCACGAAAAAGCGCAAAAAAGCGCAATACCAGAATAAGACGCAAACGAACTTGAGATTCCGTCCTTGCCTCCAAGTATGGTAGCTGTTGCAAAAGCTTGGGAACGTCGTAATACACCACGTTACGCGGCACTGAATAGTTCCATCGTTTCTTGATACCTTTCAAAATAGTCTCGTATGGTAAACCTTGCGCCCCAGAGAATAAGAGCAAAGCAGCGTATGCGCAACGCGCCTCCGCTAACGACTCCTTCTCAGAAAATTGGATCAGCCAGTAAGCCAAAGAACAAATTGGAATCGTGTCCAGATCTCTTATGGAAGCAAAAGATCGTTTGGAACTCGCCAACGCCTGAAACTTGAGGCACGCCCGGTTGTATCTTTTGAAGGTTTGTTCTCCCAGCGCCTTCATGTGTGTTTCAATTTCTTCCGCGGATGTTCCTCCAAGTCTGAGATAGTCTTGAAGAGCCACCCGCAGATCATAGGCTGACGTGCCCTGACCGTTTCCCCTGTCTGGAAGATGGTAAGTTGCTCGATAGATTGTGATCGTGCGTTGCGCCAAAGACTGGAACTTGTGCCACCATGGTTTCAGCGGATGGCATGGAACCACGAGAAGAACCTCGTATTTCGTCGCCTCCTCCAGATAAGCTAGGACTTTGGGGATCATATGCCACGGAGGGTTGCAAAAACCCGGCGATATCTTGTGCGCTCGTTGAACAAAAATGTCCAGCCCTGACGCCCCCGGTTGAGGGTACTCTGAAATAAACTTTTGACATTGCTTGTTCACCGCACTCGCCATCCAATCGATTGCCGTATCTAGCCACGAAAATGTCTTCCAAATCGTTGCCATGCTGCCCGGGTCCAGAGATGCTTCCGTCAATGTTACTTGTTGACGGCTCCACACGTCTGCTTGGTTGAGCGGGCTGGGCACATAATGTGGCACGATGAACACGGTCATCTGACGGCAGTAATCCCATAATTCTTGCATGAGACTGTTTAACCTGCGGATGCGACCTCCCCATTTCTTCAGATAGTAGAAGAACACCATGTTGTCCACGTGGAGATGCAGCTCTGTGTCCTGCAGTAGGTACGCTTTGATGGCATTGACGCCTGCCCTGAATTCCTTCAGGTCTATGTGACCCTCTGATGTGCTGAACCAACTGTAAGTTGCCACGTGATTGTGCATGGTTGCTCCCCAAGGGTGATCGGATGCATCTGTCCACATGTGCGTCTTCTCGAGTTCAACAGTGAATGGACGCCCTTTCCATTGAAGTAGCTCCTCCAGAACCAGTTCCAACTGAATGGTTACTTGGTCCGGCAGGTCTGCTCGTGCTTCCCATCCGCGCCTGCTCAGTACCGCCACGTGTTGCGCTAGTGCATCCGTGAACAACCGCATTTGTGGAGCCGCGAAAAGAAGTGCCCGAAGGCGACCCAGAACTGACGAGCATCGTCTGCAAGTTGGTGTGTCCGCTTCCAGTAACCATCTCACATCGTGAAGAAGTGACTTGAGGTTGTGTGGCGGTATGCAAACCGTTGCCTCGCGTCGATTCAGCAAGAAGCCCAGAAAGACCAGCGCGTGAGTTGGGTTCAGTACGGACTTGGCGACGTGGATCTGTATCCCGAGCCTACACAGATTATCGGCCCGTCACTGGGTATGCTTTGCTGTGAGCTCCCTGGTCGGTGCAATAATCAGGAAATCGTCTAAGTAGACCCAAAGTAAAACCCCCTTTTCTCGTAAGTGATTCACCACTGGTAGCATCAACCGCTGCCATTCCCTGGGGGCGATATTAAGTCCAAAAGGCAAACAATTCAAATGAAACACGCGTCCTCTGTGTCGGAAACACAACCATGAGTCAGGTACTGCATGGTCTCCTGCATGAACTCGCACTTCTCCAGCTTCAGCCGTGTGTGGTTCTCCTGGCAGACTGCAAAGAACTCACCCAAGAGGATTAGGTGATCCTCCTGGGTATTGGTCCCGAGGCATACATCGTCGATAAGTGCTTCCATCTGGGCCCCACGGGATATGAGTTCTTGCACCTTAGGTCTTGGTCGTAGGATGGACAGGATCTTGTTCATCGGCTCTTGAAAAAAAGCGGGTGCGTTGGCCACGCCAAACAGCATGACCTCCACCTAAACACCCTCCGCTGAGGGGTGATGAAGGCTAGTAGCTCCTGAGCGTTTGCCGTCAGCTCCGACTGCCAGAATCCGCCCCTCTTGTCCATCTTCATCTTGTGGCGACAGCAGCCTATTCTCTCAAGGGTATCGAACTTACCAAAATGTAATGCAGAGGAAGGAAGAGGGGGCAAGGCGAAAGCACAGCACAAGACACATACTGAGCACTACTCAAAATTACCGGTTTACTTCACAAGTGTACTCTACATTCCTCTTTTTTCGTACACTTGTCCCCTGATTTTGTTTTGCCCATAACTGTACACGGAGGCCACTAGCAGGAAAACGCCCTTCACCAATGGATCCGGCATCCACAAATTATGGGGGTATAGCCCCTTATACAAATACTTGCAAATTCATCAATTTTTGAAGTTTGAACCGGGGACCCCCATTTGCAATGCCATGCCTTTAACCACTAAGGCAACCAGCCTGCCGGCTTAACTGCCTGTCACCAGTGTATATAAAAAAAATCAAAATCAGTTCTCACTCACTTACCAACCGCCAATAACTGTCTCCCTATGCTCAAAATAAACGGTTGGCTTCAAGTAGCACATATGTTTCCACACCAATAGCACTTTATATCCCTCATTCTTTTACCCCATACATAGGGCGTGGAGGGCGGGCAGTATGTGTCTTGTGCTGTGCTTTCGCCTCGCCCCCTCTTCCTTCCTCTGCATTACATTTTGGTAAGTTCGAGGAGGCTTGGCTACAGCACAGCACAATCCCCATACTGAGCACAGATAACAGACGCCGTAAAAGAATGCAATAAATAATATTATAAAAATTAATAAAACTTCCGTTATTCCATCAACAGAAGCTCCGCATCGTCAGAGTCCTTGGGCACCAGCGACCGCGCCATATTAGTCATCGCCCGCACTCTGTTATAAAAGCGCCTGAACGTGTCGTAATTTCTCCAATCACCCAGTTCGCAAACGATATGAGGATCAACCCCCAATAGAATTAGAGCAGTTGCCGCAGAACCCCTCGTACTGTGCGCAGTAAACTCATGCAGTCCCACGCTCCGCAGAAATGTCGTGGTCAACGAATTGATCGTCCCTGCCACAATGGGCTTCCTGGGAGCCTTGAGCGACACGAAGAGTTTGTTCCCTTCGTAAGAGCTGGTCATCTCCAGGTATACACCCAACCAATAGAGAGGACAGTATGCTCTGTTCGAAATTTCGTGGATTGGACTTGGTTCGTAAACAGGGCGTCTTTTACGCCTGGCCTCGACAAACCAAACTTTGCCCTGCTTAATGATGGCTGTGCGCTTCGTACGTTCCAGATCGATGCCACGAAAAAGCGCAAAAAAGCGCAATACCAGAATAAGACGCAAACGAACTTGAGATTCCGTCCTTGCCTCCAAGTATGGTAGCTGTTGCAAAAGCTTGGGAACGTCGTAATACACCACGTTACGCGGCACTGAATAGATCCATCGTTTCTTGATACCTTTCAAAATAGTCTCGTATGGTAAAGCTTGCGCCCCAGAGAATAGGAGCAAAGCAGCGTATGCGCAACGTGCCTCCGCTAACGACTCCTTCTCAGAAAATTGGATCAGCCAGTAAGCCAAAGAACAAATTGGAATCGTGTCCAGATCTCTTATGGAAGCAAAAGATCGTTTGGAACTCGCCAACGCCTGAAACTTGAGGCACGCCCGGTTGTATCTTTTGAAGGTTTGTTCTCCCAGCGCCTTCATGTGTGTTTCTATTTTCTCCGCGGATGTTCCTCCAAGTCTGAGATAGTCTTGAAGAGCCACCCGCAGATCATAGGCTGACGTGCCCTGACCGTTACCCCGTCTGGAAGACGGTAAGTTGCTCGATAGATTGTGATCGTGCGTTGCGCCAAAGACTGGAACTTGTGCCACCATGGTTTCAGCGGATGGCATGGAACCACGAGAAGAACCTCGTATTTCGTCGCCTCCTCCAGATAAGCTAGGACTTTGGGGATCATATGCCACGGAGGGTTGCAAAAACCCGGCGATATCTTGTGCGCTCGTTGAACAAAAATGTCCAGCCCTGACGCCCCCGGTTGAGGGTACTCTGAAATAAACTTTTGACATTGCTTGTTCACCGCACTCGCCATCCAATCGATTGCCGTATCTATCCACGAAAATGTCTTCCAAATCGTTGCCATGCTGCCCGGGTCCAGAGATGCTTCCGTCAATGTTACTTGTTGACGGCTCCACACGTCTGCTGGGTTGAGCGCGCTGGGCACATAATGTGGCCCGATGAACACGGTCATCTGACGGCAGTAAGCCCATAATTCTTGCATGAGACTGTTTAACCTGCGGATGCGACCTCCCCATTTCTTCAGGTAGTAGAAGAACACCATGTTGTCCACGTGGAGATGCAGCTCTGTGTCCCGCAGTAGGTACGCTTTGATGGCATTGACGCCTGCCCTGAATTCCTTCAGGTCTATGTGACCCTCTGATGTGCTGAACCAACTGTAAGTTGCCACGTGATTGTGCATGGTTGCTCCCCAACCGTGATCGGATGCATCTGTCCACATGTGCGTCTTCTCGAGCTCAACAGTGAATGGACGCCCTTTCCATTGAAATAGCTCCTCCAGAACCAGTTCGTACTGAATGGTTACTTGGTCCGGCAGGTCTGCTCGTGCTTCCCATCAGCGCCTGCTTAGTACCGCCACGTGTTGCGCTAGTGCATCCGTGAACAACCGCATTTGTGGAGCCGCGAAGAGAAGTGCCCGAAGGCGACCCAAAACTGACGAGCATTGTCTGCAAGTTGGTGTGTCCGCTTCCAGTAACCATCTCACATCGTGAAGAAGTGACTTGAGCTTGTGTGGCGGTATGCAAACCGTTGCCTCGCGTAGATTCAGCAAGAAGCCCAGAAAGACCAGCGCGTGACTTGGGTTCAGTACGGACTTGGCGACGTGGATCTGTATCCCGAGCCTACACAGATTATCGGCCAGTCATTGGGTATGCTTTGCTGTGAGCTCCCTCGTCGGTGCAATAATCAGGAAATCGTCTAAGTAGACCCAAAGTAAAACCCCCTTTTTTCGTAAGTGATTCACCACTGGTAGCATCAACCGCTGCCATTCCCTGGGGGCGATGTTAAGTCCAAAAGGCAAACAATTCAAACGAAACACGCGTCCGCTGTGTCGGAAACACAACCATGATGCATCTCTCTTCGCAATCGGCATGTGAAAATAAGCCGATTTCAAATCCAGTTTGCATGCGTAGTATCCCTTCTTCAGGTACGGCAAAATTTCCCTTAGTGACGGTAACGTAAAATAGGTCACGTGTATGAAACGATTCAACGGCTCCAAATTTGTGCACGGCCTGGATGATCCTTCTGGAATCTCTGGGTCAGGTTTTTTGTCGACTAAGAATATGGAAGTAACACATTTCACCTCTTCAGGATCAATTTCGCTGACATGATCTGCAAGAACCAACTTGTCTACCTCTCGCCGCAAGACGACGTCTTCGTCCGAAATGTCTCGAGCGTGTGGAGCCAGAGAAAAAGGTCTGTAATCGTCTTCAGGGTGTAACGGATCGCAACCTGGGGGACAAACAAATAATAGTCCGTTCTGCACTACGCGAGAAACATACGCATCTCCAAGTGCATCCCATTCGCGCCAAGCGGCCTGTAGCCGCTTGTAAGGAGGAATGGAAGTGTCCACTCCCCGCACGATGACTTCCGAGATCAGAAGATCATTGACGGATGTCATTTCTCTGCAACCCGCTCCGTGTGGAAGGGCTTACCGTAGCCTTTGCCCTTTCCTTTACCTTTGCCCTTTCCTTTCTCAGAACGAAACGAGTATCCCTTGCCATAACGACCACGTGAATGTTGGAAGCTGGAATGTTGGAAGCTGGAATACGTTGACCTGCCGCGCAGTTTATGGTTCAAGGTATCCTTGTGTTTCAATAGCTTTAGTTCTGCCTCAGCAAACAGCGGTGTGGAACCTGGTTTCTCCACCTCGAGTCGTTTATCCACTGCCACTCGTTGCGACTGTGTGATGGAAAGAGACAGCGCCCCTAACGACGCAATTGTCTGATGCAACATATTCACCGGATCAATGTCTGGCATCGACTCTGGTTCTTCTGACACGAGTTGCAACCTGGTGAGCATACGCAAACATTCGCGCAGGTGTGTGTCCCAGCGCACTTTCTCTGCATCGTATTCTCTACGCACTGGCGCGTTATACACTGGGGTTCGCCCTATGCCCTCATGGTGCGGTACCTTGTGCATGAACTTGCGTCTTTTCGCAGGCTCCACCAACGCGGGCGCCTCTGCGAGCAATCCCTTGACGATCGACGGAGTCGAGTGCGTTTTGTCCTGCCACACGAAGGTCTGATCAGAAGACCCGGGGCGCTTCAGCGCGTCCTGCAGCGCCGACGACATCAAGAAGACGTTCTCTTTGATTGCCGTGGACATCGTCTCTTTGGGTTTCCCAGTGTGCACCATATGTAAGGCGTTGAGCAATAAAGGCAAGAAATCTTTCGCGACACAGACTGTGTTATGCCCCGTCAATTTGGAATATGTCTTGGTCGCTTGCCACTGTGTCAGTGCATTGGCATCCATGTCTTCCATTGCATCCAATAAGGCCTGCAAATCTGGAACTTGCTGTATCGCTTCTGGCTATTTCCTGATAAAATACACGATGTTGTGTACATCCAGTTTGGCCAAATTGTATTCTGTGATTTTAAATTTTAAAACAGAAACTCAAAAAAAAACAAGTAGCTTAGAATTATATCAATTCATGAAGCAAACCGGTTTTTTTGAGCATAGGGAGATAGTTATTGGCGGTTGGTAAGTGAGTGAGAACTGATTTTGATTTGTTTTATATACACTGGTGACAGGCAGTTAAGCTGGCAGGCTGGTTGCCTTAGTGGTTAAAGGCATGGCATTGCAAATGGGGGTGCCGGGTTCAAACCCAAAAAATTGATGAATTTGCAAGTATTTTTATAAGGGGCTATACCCCCATAATTTGTGGATGCCGGATCCATTGGTGAAGGCTGTTCTCCCGCTAGTGGCCTCGGTGTAGAGTTATGGGCAAAACAAAATCAGGGGACAAGTGTACCAAAAAAGAGGAATGTAGAGTACACTTGTGAAGTAAACCGGTAATTTTGAGTAGTGCTCAGTATGGGGATTGTGCTGTGCTGTAGCCGAGCCTCCGACTGAGTGGTTCGGCGTTTTCTTGTTCAGCCCTCCGTAGTCCACTACCAGCCATTTGGCTGTAGACCCAGTTTTAGCCACCAGGAAACAGGGGCTGCAGTGTTGGGGGTAGTCCCCGTCCTTGTACTCCAGGACTAGGCCAGCGTCCATACATTCTTGTATCTGTCGCTCAATCTCGTCGGCCTGCCCTTTAGAAGCCGGATAGGGTCTCCTCCGGATCTTGCGACCCACGAACTCAGGTTTCAGCTTGAGGTCCATCTGTACCAGCTTGCCACATGAGGCTGGGGCTGGTAGATCTCCGAGCACCTCCAGATAGGTCCTTATAAGCTTCTGCACCCGCGGGTCTAATGGCTTGATCTTGTCCTCCATGTCCTCGTCAGAGTGTAAGGTAGGTAGGTAGGTGCACTCGGTCGTGGAGAGGCGCCCCTTGGTTCCCCCTGGCGTCGCCCCTGTGACGAACAGGAAGAGGCTTCGCGCGTGAAGAGGGGAGGCGGCTTACTTCCCGCTAGACCTGACTGTTGGCCCCCAACAAAGCGGCCCCGGGCTACGCCGGGAGGGCTGATCGCCGCCAGCGTGACATGCTTGTCTCGCCGGGAGGGTGTGCCCCCGTGCTTGCGCACGTCCCCTCCTTTGGGCGGAACCCTAGGGGTTCACCGGACTTCCTGGCGTATCCCGTTCCCAAGGCGTGCATGCACGTTCCTGGTACTAGGGTTCCGAGGCGCTTGCCTGTCGCACGCTCCGCCTCGAGTCCCAAAGCAGCGCAGGCCTTAGGATGCAGCCTTACCCCCGGGCTCCGGATCTCGTTTGGCCGGGTCACCTGCATGGCACGGGCTGCCTCAGTGCCCGGGCTGTGGGCACTGGGTTTCCTACTGTTGTGTGGTGTTTGTGTTTGGGTCCGGTTGGCGGTTGGGTGCGGGTTTTGTTAACCCCGTCAGTCCTGGCTGGGGTTTAGGGTGGGTGTTTTTGGGCTCGATTTGTGGTGTTGTCCCTCTAGTGTCGGCTATTTGTGGTGTTCGTGGTTGGGCTTCGGTTTCGGCCTGCTTTTGGGACGTGTGTGGTTTCGTGGGCGCCCCGCTTGCCCCCCGCCGTTTCCGGTTCCGGCGCGCGGTGTGGGCGTGTGTGCTGGGCCCGGGTCCCTCCTGTGCCCAGTCTGTCTTGGCTGGGTTGTCGGGGTGTGTTTTTTTTTTTTTTTGCGCTTTGGTTTTTTCTTTTCTTTTTTTTTTTTCTGGGCTTTGTGGTCCCTGTCCCTCCATCCCCTTTCTTTCGGGCTGGGCTGGTGGCTCTCTTTTTTTTTTTTTTCTTTTTTTCTTTTTTTTTTTTTTTTTCCGTGTCCCTTTTCCCCGTGGTCCGCTGTTACTGGCTTGGTGTTGCCGGTTTTGGGTGGGTGGTTCCCCTGTGCCTCTGTGGGGGTCCCCCTTTTTTCTTTTTTTTTTTTTTTCCTGGGGGGGGGGCCTGGCCACCTGTGGTGGTGTTGGCGGGTGGTTGGGCGGCTGTGGGCTGTTTTCGTGTCTTTTCCCCTTCCCCCCTCCTTTTTTTTTTGGGGGGGGGGGGCTTGCCTGTTCCTCCCTCTGCCTTCCCTGGGCTGGCGCACGCACTGGCCTGTATTCAGTGTTGTCTTCCGGGCTGCTGTCTTCAGTTGCGTTCTGTGTGGCCATGTTCCGGCCCCATGGGTCGGTTGGGCTCTGTACACGGTGGGCTCGGCGCCCCTTCTTGCTGGGTTAGGTCCTGGCTCTGCCGGCTGGGCGGCTGCGCCAGGCGGCTGCTTGTGGTTTTGGGTTAGGGGGCTGGGGTTGCTCGTGTCCTTACCCCTCTGCGGTGCCGGCTGTAATCTTCTGGGTGGTCCGTCACCGTTGTCGCCTGGCGCGCTGTGGTCCCGTGTGTGGCCTGTGGTGCTGGTGTGTGGCGTGGTGGCGCGGCGCCTTCCCGGGTGTGCGGTGGCTGGCTTCGGTTAGTCCCTCAGTTTAGGGTCAGTTGTGTCGTGTTGTGCCGCTCTGTGCCGCGTCGCGTCGCGTCCTGCTGTGGTGCGTTTCTCTGTTGCGCGCTGTGGTGCGGTGTGCCGTGGTCTCGCGTGGTGCCGCGGTGGGTCAGTGGAGGTCAGCCTGGCCTGTGTGGGTCGGTTAGGTCTTCGGGAAATTCTGCTGAATGATCACGGTGTCCTTGGGGCGTGCACACTGACTCTCACCCATGGACTGAATCTTCACCGGGCCTCGCAGACAGGCAGGTGTACTCGGGGTGTAGGAAAGGCGTTCCTTCTCCAAGGCAGACAAACAGACATCAGGAGTCGGACGGTGGAGGTGGCTTCCGAACGCTGTTTGAGTGGGGAATGGCTTTCATTGCAGCTCGGCTGCGCTGGCAGGGTCCGGGTCGGTGCCGCCGGCAGGGATGAGCTCACACTGTAGGGTCAGGGGGATGTCCATATCTCCGGTGCTGGACTGCTGGGGTCCGGGGCATCGGTAGTATTCTTGGCACTTCCAGTCTTCACGGCGCTCGGAGATGGCCTTGAAGGGGGCACCGTCCAGCAGCACCAAAGCCTTCGCGATCGATCACAGCGTTTCGCTTCCCCTTGCGGTGCTCGATATTCATCATGGACGGGATCGGTGTGCCGCCGCAGTGCCATTCCTCCACTGGACGCAGCAGGTTGGTGACGGACGCCCTCACGGACGTGAGACCAGCCGAGATCAAGCCCCCGTAGCAATACTCTGCGTCAAACCGCGACGGTAGCGCAGCCCGGCCCTTATAGCCCATGGTGTGGTCGCGTGACGGTCCGTGGGGTTGCCCTCCCTGGGGGCCTGTGCCTTGGTCCCGTGTCCTCTGGGGGTGTCGGTCCGTAGTCGTGGGTGCCGCGGCCGTGCTTTCGTCCTCTTCCGGTGCCTGTGAGTTGGCCTTCGTGGTGGTCGGGGTCGTCGGCTGGCGGTGAGGGCATGGTGGTGTGCCGTGCGGCGGTGTTCCCTGCGGCCTCCTCTGTGGCTGTGGCCCGTTCTCCCCGTGTAGGTGTGCCCTCCGTTCTCCGTGTGGTTTCCGGTGGCCGGTGGGCGTGCGCTGGTGTGATCCGCATGGCGTACGATGTTTGCTTCGGTGGTGTGTGTTGGGGTGTTTGTTGGGGGTGGGGCGGCGCTGGTCTCCCCGTCGGTGTGGGTCCTGGTACCTGTCGTGGTGCCCTTTTCCTCCGTGTCTTGGTCCCCGTTCCCGCTCCTTCCTGGTTCTTGGGTGGTGTCCTGCCCCCATGTGGTGTCGCTTCCGGCGCCCTGTCCCTGCGTGTGCCTGCCCTCACTTGGGGCCCTTCCGTGCCCTCTTGCCTGTGTGGTCCTTGGTGCCCCTTGCCCTTCCCTTGCCCTTGTCCTGCCCCTTCCTGGTGTGGTGGTGGTGGGAGGGGCGGGGTGGGGAGGGGGCGCCGGTGGCCCAGGCTTGGGGGTGGGTGGCCTGGAGCCACTGGCGGAGGGCTTGGGGGGTGTAGGGGGGGCGGAGGCCCTGGACCGCATCGCGGAGGAGGGCCTCCCATGCCGCTTGCGGCATGATGGCCTCCGGGGCGGCCTCGTTGGGGTTTGCGGGGGTGCGGGTGCGCACCTCCTCGAAGGTATGCACCATGTGCATCCCTTCGTGCCTTCCCGCTCCTCCGGCCCATTTCACCCAGCGGCGGAGCTCCTGCAGAGCGGAGGGAGACCACCAGGCGAGGTAGGCGGGGGCCCGGGGGGGGGAGGGGTCCGTGCCTGGGGTCCTGGAGCGGCGGGGGGAAGACGTGGACCTGCGGTGGTGGCGGGGGTGGCGGTGCCTGGGGGAGCGGGAGCGGCGGCGGCGGGGGCTGGGGGTGGAGGACGGGTACGGGCGGAGGGGGGAGCGGGAGGGGGAGGTGGACATGGGGCGGCGGTGGCGCGCTCGGTGGCGTCCGGGGGAGCGGGAGTGGTGGTGGCGGGGGCTGGGGGTGGTGGATGGGTACGGGTGGCGGGGGGAACGGGGAGCCCGGCGGGGCGTGTGGGGGGAGGGGGAGGTGGACGTGGGGCGGCAGTGGCGTGCCTGGCTGCGTCGGGGGGAGCGGGAGTGGTGGTGGCGGGGGCTGGGTGGCCGGTGGGGGGAGGGGGAGGGGGACATGGGGCGGCGGTGGCGCTCGTGGTGGTGCCCGGGGGAGCGGGAGCGACGGGAGCGGGGTCCCTGGGGGTCGCGGTGGTACCTGGGGGAGCGGGAGCGGCGCGAGTGGGTGGTTGAGGCGCGGTGGGAGTGTGGGCGCCGTGGGCGAGTGTGCCGTGCGGGGGGGGAGCGGGAGCGCCGCCGCTTGCGGGACCGGCCCTCGTCGCTCGAGTCGGGCCAGTCCGGAAGCGTCGGCGGCCTCTGGGGGGCCTCGCGCGGCGCCGCTTGGGGGGGGAGGTCCCCCGTCGTCCTTGGGGCTCCTTCGGCCATCGGATGGTGGCCGGGGGGGTACGGGGCGTCACGCGGTGCTGGTTGGGGGGGGAGGTCCCCCGTCGTCCATGGGGCCCCTTCGGCCATCGGATGGTGGCCGCGGGGGTACGGCTGGTACGGGGGTGGTGGCTGGTACGGGGGGGGTGGGTATGCGGGCGGGGCGTTCGGCGGCTGCCATCCCGTCCGCTGGTGCTGTTGGTGTACGGGGGGTTGTGGCCCGGTGGGGTAGGGCGGTGGGCAGTGGTAGTGGTGGGGGTGGTGTTGGTAGTGGTGGTGGTGGGGCCGCTGGTGGTGGTGGTGTGTGTAGTGGTGGGGTTGGTGTTGCGGGTATGGCCCATGGAGTCCTTGTGGGTTTTCCGGTCCCCCTTGTGGGGGTGGGGGGTTGGGCATCGTGGGCAGTCCCCGGGGCTGCACTATGTGGTGGGCATGGGGGAAGGGTTGGGGGCCGGGCTTGACGGTGACGATGGTTGAGGGGTCCCACGTCCCTGGGTCGGTTTGGCCGGCGGTGGTGGTGGTTTGTGGGGGATGGATGACGGGGCGCTTGGTGACGGGGATTTTGACGAGGGTTTGGACGGGGTCGTGCTGGGAGGCCGTCTCCGCGGTGGTGGTGGGTGCCGGCGGGAGGGGGGCGCGGGTCGTGGTGGGTGGGGGGTCCTGGCTTGGGCGAGGGCCCGGGCGGGGGTGGTATCGGGTGGTTTTGTGTCGTTGCGTATGCGGTGTTGTGTGTGGTCGCGTGGGCGCCGGCTTGGGTTTGGGGTTGGGTTTGGGGTTGGGGTCCGGTTTGGGTTTGGGGTCGGGTTTGGGGTTGGGGTCCGGTTCCAGGTTGAGGAGTACCTCTGTCCGGAGGTGTGAGGGCGTCGATGCCGGGTCGGGGGTCGTCCCGGTGGGTTGCCGGGGTGCCTGAGTCGCCTGTGTGGGGGTTGGGGGGTTGGTGCGTGCGGCCGCGGCTTTGGCTTTCGCCGTGGCCTTGAGGATGAGTTTGGCGGGGAGGGGGGGGTCGGAGGATGAGGTGGAGGAGGTGAACGAGGCTGAGGACGAGGAGGAGGTGGTGGACGCGGGTTGGGCTGTGATGCGGGCGGGCTTGCGGGCGGCGGCTTCTGCTGCGGCCACGGCGGGGAGGATGGAGGGCATGTCCCCGGGTTGTAGGTTGGGGGCGGGCGGCTGGGGGGGCCCGGTCGTGACCTGGCGGCCCGGCGGGCCGATCTGGTCGGCTGCGGCGGGGGAGGGAGGCGCGGGGCTGCGGCCTTCTCTTTCTGGGCTCGGCTGGGCCCGGGTCCTGCAATGTGCGAGGTCGTGTGGGTTGGTGTCAGCGGGGGGGAACAGTTCGCGTGGGCTGCATTCAGGGGCCGGGGGGGGTGGGCCTGGGTCCTCTGGGGTGTGTGTGGGGGGCGTGGGCGGGCCACTGGGTGGGGTGGGCGTGCCGCGGGGCGTGGGGCTCCCCTTGGCGGGTGTGTGTTGGTTGTCGAGTGTGGGGGGCGGTGAAGGGTGGCCGGTGGGTGGGTGTGTGGCGGGCGTGTGCTGGTGTTCGGGCGGGTGGGGGAGGCCCGTGTCGCGGGGCCCGGGGGTGCGCGCGATAGTGGGCGTGTGTGGGTCTCCGGTTGAGCAGCGAGAGGGGGGGGGCATGGGCGGGGATTGTGCGGGGGGTTGTGCTGTGCCGGTGTATGTGTCCGCTTGCTGCGCGCTTGCGTGGGCAGTTGTAGGCCGGGCGGTTTGGAGGAGAAGCTTGCCGTCTTCTGCTGCCGCGGCAAGGATTTCGCAGACGAGCGTTCGTATCTGGTGGACCTCTTGGTCAGTGGTGGGAAGGGGGCATGCTAGCTTTGGGCTAAGACCCGCGCGGTTGAGGACCCTGTGGATGGCGTGGTACCCGCAGGTGAGGGACTGCTGTGGCCTGGGGGGGGGGGTTTGGTCGTGTGTCCGGGCCTGCTTCGACTTGTGTGTGGGCGGTGGGGATGGCCCAAACCCAGGGCACGGTCCCCGTGGGTGGCCAGTGGCGCTGGATCCAGTGGGTTAGGCAGAGCATGGACAATCCCAGGTGGTAGCCCGCCTTCCCTGAGGTGATTTGGGCCAGGGCGCGGGCTGGGGGCGTGTCCCCTGGCTGGAGGAGACCCCTGAGGATCCTGTGATGGGTGGTGGGGTCCCCCACTGCCCCTGGTGGGGCGGTCTTCGGGGCGAACATGGTGTCTGTCCCCTGGATGATCCATTGCGGGCCGTGGGACGTAGCCATAGCGGCTATCACGTAGTAGTGGCCGCGCTCGAGGACTGTAACCCAGACCTCCGGCGGGGGGTGGTCACTGTCTGTAGGTGGGGGGGGGAGGTCGTCGTCCGAGGTGCGGAGGCCGGCGGCGCGGAGGGTGGTGTCGCGGTTGGGCGCGGTTGCCTGTTCCCACTGCTCCGGGTGGTTCGGGTCCGCTGGGTGGTCCGTCTCCGCTTGGGCCCGCCGTAGGCGTACGGTCCCTCGACGCGTGACGTTGCTGCCGGTGTCGTGCGTCAGGGCCTGGCCCCACTCGATGGGGGGGATCCAGATGGGCTGGCCCCGGGTGTGTTTGCGGGCTCGCCAGAGCACGAGGTCTACTATGGTCTCGTGGAGGCCGCTGCCTGGGGTGGTCAGGTCCCGGAGGGCTTTGACGGTGAGCTTGGTCCAGTCCTCTTGTAGGCGGTACCAGCCCAGGGGGGTGGTCGGGGCCCTGTCTTGGAGGGTCGCTCGGAGGAGGTCGGGGTCGCGGATGGTGGCCGGTGTGAGGGGGGGGTGCCCCGGGTCCGGGGGGGGTGGGTTGGATGGGCTGCCGGGGTCTTGCGCGTCTACGTCGATGGATGGTTGGCCCTGGCTGGGTTCGGCCGGACTGGGCGGTGCCGGGTGGCTTCTTGGGTGCGAGACGGGTCTCGGGGCGCTGTGGTGGTGCCTTGGAGACCTGTGGATGGAGACGGGGGGCGCGTGCGGGGCGCAGAGCGGGTTAGTGGACGTCTGGGTCATGCACGGCATGGTAATGGATGAGACGCTGCATGTGTTCCCTGGCGGTGGGGTCGGTGAGTTGTTCCGCGTGTGTTAGCAGGAGGTGTTTGCGGTGTACCATTTGGGCCGCTGCTCTGCGGACCGCTTCTAGCTGGAGGTGTGCTGCTGCCTCCATGGGGCTTTCCGTGTGTTTGGTGAGGTGTCGGTGCAGGGCCTGTGTCACTGCCCCTCTCATGGTGGCTTCTTTGATCAGGGGGTCCCGGAAGAGGTTTTCGGTGGCCTGGTGTGCGTGGCTGTGGGCTGGCCATCCTTCGTGTTGTCGCAGGGTTTCCGCCGGGGACCAGCCCACTAGGGTGTCCCTGTCTGTATGGAGGGGGCATTTCTTGAAGTGTTCCCAGTCCTCCGGGGTGGTGTGGTCGCATGGGCAACGGGTGTGTTCGTCGGGGACGTGGATGTGCTTGCGGGCGAGCCATCTGGCGACCCTGGTGAGGAAAGGCAGTTGCTCCCTGAGGAGCTGGATGCATCGTTTCTGGAGGTGGGCTGGGACGTTTGCTGGGCGGAGCGCTGAGTGGTAGAGGGCGACTTGCAGTCTGTCCTGGAGCTCCTGGATGTGCGCCCGGCTGTCTGCGTCGCCGAGCACGCGGGCGAGATGTTGGACGGGGTTGGGGTAGTGGTACGCTCTGTCGTGGGAGGAATGGGGGGCGTCCTCTGGTACCCAGTCCGGGGTCTGATGGGGCTCGGGTACAGGGGGCACGTGTTGGAGATGTGTGTGGTTGCGGCCGAGGTCAGGGATCTGGAGGGCTGGTAGGTGTGTTGTGCGCTGGTGTACTGCCTGGTTGTCGACCTTACCATTTCCGTATTGGTGCCTGTGGGACTCTTGTTTCACGATGTGGAGTTGGACGTAGGGGGGAAGGCTGCGTAGGGCTTTCCAGAGTAGCAGTGCCTGGGTGCCGAGGCTCGTCGCGGTTGCTTTGTGAAGTGGTTGCCTTGCTATGCGGAGGAGCAGGTGCGTGTTGACAGTGGCGTCTACCACGAACCAGACCCGGACGATGTGCGGGGAGTGGGCGGGTAGGTGGGCCGCGACCTCGGTGATGGCGTCGGCCATGGCCCCTAGCTCCCCGTGGGAAGAGGCCCCATAGGTGGTGTGGCCCGTGTGGTGGTCCATGTGGTAGTGTCCCCCGGTGTGGGTTGGCTGCAGGGTGGCCCCCCCGGTAATGGGCGTGAGGGCGGATTCGCCTGAGGCGTCGGTGAAGAAGAGCCGGTCCGCCGGTGATGGTTGTGGGAGGCGGCATGGGTTCATCGGCAGGTAGGCGTATATGGCAAGGCCCGTGGCGAGGTGGGCTACTGGGGTTGTGGGCTGTAGGATGGGGGTGGCGTACACCCCTATTCCTTTGGAGATGATGTGCTTCGCTTGGGGGGACAGGGCTATGAGTCCCTGCTCCGGCTGTCCTTGTGTGAGGTAGGAGTAGATGTAGTGGAGGATGTAGGCTGTGTCGGGGTTTAGGTCGTGGCATGTGAGGGTTTGTGTTCGGTGCTCCGGTGTGTGGCAGGAGTGGTGGAGTGGATAGTAGGGGTGCTCGTGCTTGCCCGTTCTGCCTGGCTCGTACATGCTGTAACGGATGGCGACCCCTGCCGGGTCGGGGCGGGGGCATGTGGGTGTAGTGGTGAAGAGCCATTTGGGCGCGTGGTCGGGGTTCCATGCTACCGTGGGGTTAGTGTCGGTGCGGTGGAACCATGGGGCTATCCATGCGTAGGCCTGTGGTGGTAGGTGGGTCGTGGGATGGGTGTGGTGGCGTGCTATGAGGTGTAGCACGGGCCATGGTGCGGTTGGTGCCTCGGGGTCACAGGCCCAACATGTGCGTGGCATGCTCTGGGAATCTTGGGGGACCTTTGGTAGGTCTCGGGCGGTCATGTGGTGTTTCGGTATGCGCCATTTTACCCCGTGGTGGATGACGGTGGTCTGCGTGGGTTTGGCTTCATTCGGGGCCAGTAGCAGGGTTAGTGGTGGGACTGGGCCCGTTACTGGGGGGACGGGTTCGTGTTTCGATCCGGTGGGTGCGTAGGGCGGTGTCTCTGGGATGGGTCGCGGGTGTTGCTTTGTGAATTCTTGGTAGGCTGTGCGCATGTCTTTGCTGCCCGGTAGAGTGTGTCCCGCTGTTCGTGCCGTCTGTGTGAGGTACTGGTGGAAGAGGCGGTATTGTGGCCATTCGGGAAGCTGGAGAAAGGGGGTGTGGTGTGCCCCGCTGTGGTGCAGGACCCGCATTTGGGCGAGGGTGACGTATACTACGGTGATGGAGGCCCCGACAAGGTCTATGGTGTGGATGGTGCCCTTGGGGTGGTGGTGGAGGTCCCCGCAGAGGACCGCGAGTGGCCCTTTCTCTGGGCACGTGTGGTTGGCCAGTATGGCGTGGTGTGGGGATGGGAGCAGAAGCTGCAGGTGGTTCCACAGGCGGGTGTTCATGTTGGTGGGCATGCCCGTCTGGTGGAGTACCCAGCGCGGGCATGTGTTGCGGGCCCGTTGTGCGGCTTGGAGGCGGATGGCGGTGACCTCGCGGACCTCCGGTGAGTGGTTGTGGGTCATGCGGTGAAGGAGGAGGGCGGTGTGTCTGGTATAGGCCGCTTTCACCTCGTCCCCTATGGCGTCTCCATAGTGGGGCCATGCCGCTCGGATGGCGCGGGTGGGTATGGAGGTGGGCCAGCCCCCGTGTGCTGCCCATGCCTTGGTCACGGCGCGTGTGGCCGGCTGGAGGGCGGTGGTGGGGTGTGTTAGGTGGAGTGCTTGGAAGCCTATGGAGGCGTTCAAGACCCCGGTGAGGTAGTACGCCAGGCTCTGGTGGGACAGGGAGAGGGCCTTGGTGGTCGGGGACGCATATCTGGGGAGATGGGCGAGGTGTGACTGCAACTTGGGAGGGAGGGTGGCGTCCTCAGGGTTGGCGGCCTGGACTACCCCCAGGTGGGTGGTGGTCGTCACGACTTGCATGGGGGGCCCTTGTGGCCCCAGGGTGGGAGGTGTGGCAGACCCCTTGATCATGGCCACTGACTTTGTGGGGTGGACGATGAGGTTGTTGTGGGAGAGGTAGGAGACGGTCACGTCCAGTAAGTCGTTGGCCTGGTGGTTGACCGTTGGTCCGGGGTCCGGGGCATCGGGGTCGTGTGGGGTGTGCGCGACGGTGAGGTTGGTGTCGTCCGCGAAGCCGACCAGGGGGGAGAGGAGGGGGTAGGGTGCGTAGGCCGGGTAATCCTGCTCGATTGCGAGGGCCAGGGGGAGCGTCACTAGAAGGTACAGGAAGGGGCCCTCTGCTCCCCCTTGGGGGACCCCGCTGCCTGGCTCCAGGAAGGGGGTGAGGCCTGCTCCTGTGCGGACCGTGTATTTGCGGGTGCGGATGTAGTCGGAGGTGAAGTTGTAGAAGGGGAGGCCTAGGCGTTTCCACACTGCTTCTAGAAGGAGCCAGGGGGTGTTCGGGAAGGCTCCCTTGACGTCGAGGGAGGCGATGATGAGGTCCACCGGGTCCATGTCCGCGATGGTGTCCTGGAGGAAGATGGCCTCGTGTGGGGAGCGGCCTGGGATGGCCCCCCAGAGGCTCGCTGGTATGTGGGGGTCCAGGTGGGGGCGGATGCGGCGCAGGAGGATGGTCCAGACGATTTTGACCTCCGTGACCGCACAGACTATGGGGCGCCAGTTGTCCGGGTTCGCCCAGTCCCCTTTTTTGTAGAGGGGGCGGACAACGTTTGCCCAGTCTGGTGGCAGGGGGGTCCGCCCCGTGACGATGTCCCAGAGGCGGTGGGCGAGGACGCGGAGGAGGTGGGCGGGGAGGTGGTAGTATGCCTCTGCAGGGAGGCCGTCGTAGCCTGGGGTTTTGTGTTGCCGGAGACTGTGGATGGCCTTCCGGACTTCGTGGATGGTGAAGGGGCGTTTTTCCAGGTGCCTCCTCTGGGCGAGGTTGAAGACCCGAGGGAGGCGGTCGATTTTGGCCTGGGTGTCCGGGTCCAGTGTGTCTTGGCTGGGGGTGTGTTGCCGGAGGAAGCTGTCTTGGGTGGCTTGGAGCACTGTGGCTGGGTCGTTGGTGAGGGAGCCGTCCTCCTGCCGGACCGTGGTGATGGTGCGGTGGCCGGTATCGGTCATGGCGTCGTTGAGGTGGCGGATGGCCTTGTAGGGGAGTTCGTGTTGCGCATACCGTTCGTGTTCCTGGGCGATGCGCTGTTGCCTGTGGATGTGCCACCGCTGCAGGTCCGCCCTGATTTGGGCTATCTGTGTCCTGCAGTGGTGTATCTGGCGGCGGGTTTGGGGGGTGTCGGTGTGGAGGAGGGTCGCCAGTTGTTGCTTCGCATGCCAGAGGTCATGGAGCATGTCCCCCAGGGCCGTGGGTGGTTGGTCGTCGTCTGTGTGGGGGTGTTGCTGGAAGCCGCAGTCGACGGCGGCCGTGCGCATGGCTGTGAGTAGGTCGGTGGGGTCTGGTTGGATGCGCCGGGCGCGGTCTATGGCCCTGTGATATTGGGACCAGGCATGCTTGTCATGCAGCGGGGGCATCTTCAGGGGGGGTGGTAGGCCTTGGTCCGCATCTTCTGGGGGGCTGGGGGGAAGGTTGGGGATGGTGAGGCGGATGTGCAGGGGGCTATGGCCTGTGGGTCCCAGCGGGAGGGGTCCATATCGGGCCTCCGCTCGGATGATGGTGGTGGGGTCGCCATAGCATACGTCGATGCGGGATGGGGCGGCATCCGTTTGGTTGGGGAAGTGGGATGGTTGGCCTTCGAGGCTGGCTGTTAGGTCCACGAGCCCCAGCATTTCGATGGTGTCGCGGACTGCTTGGTCCTGGGGTGTGGCCTGTCCTCCTCGGTCCGCTGGGGTGGGGGCGGCGTTCATGTCGCCGATGATGACTGTGGGGGCGAGCATGGCCATTTGGCGGTACGCCTCGGCCAGGGCCTGGAGGAAGGGTTCCGTGGCTTCGCCGAAGGGGACGTGGGTGTTGATGACGTTAAGTTGCCATCCGTCCCCGACGACCTCATAGACACCTAGCCTCCCTGGGACGCTGAGGTGGTGGACGAGGTGGACGTGGATGCCGGTTTGGGCGTATAGGGGGGTCCCCTTGTGCCAGTAGCATTTGTACGCTTTCTGGTCCGGGGTATATATGGGGGTGGTTTCCGGGGGGTCGTCGCGCTGTAGGCCTTGTTCCTGGAAGGTGAGGAGGTGGGGGACCCACCCCGGCCCCTGTGCCATCGGGAGCTCTTGGAGGGCGGTTGTGGCGTCCTTGGAGTATGTGACGGCCGGGTGGTTGAGGTCGAGGAGGTTGACGGTGGCCTCGGTGGGGGCGGGCCGGGGCTGTGGAGGCTTGTGCCCTCGGCCCTTGCCCCGTCAGGGAGGGGGACTGGGGGTTGGGGACTTTTTGCCGGTTTGTGGGCGTTTGGGTAGGCGTGGCGGGGGGAGGCCTTGGCTCCACTCCGGGGGGAGCTCCCCAGTGTATTTGGTGCCTGTGTGGGCCTTGTTCTCTTCGGTGCGGAGCCGGATGGGGTGGGCGCTGGTGAGTTCCAGGGTGTCGCCGAGTGGTTTGTCCGGGGCGCTGTTGCCTTGGTCTAGCTCCTTTTGGCGGTGCCAGATCACCCGGATCTGTGGCCCCCCGTTGTCCCCCGGTCCCTTGAGGCGGTACTAGATCGTGCCCTCACACCAGATCCAGTCGCCTGTGTGGTCGTTGCGGAAGGGCTGTTGGACCTTCGCACCTTTTTCGAACCCTGGGTACGCTTTGGGCGGGGCCTGTGCTGGTGGCGGGAGGGAGGATGATGAGGATGCCTGGTCCGGGTGGGGCGGTGGTAGTGGTGGGAGGGAGGATGACGAGGATGCTTGGTCTGGGTTCGTCGGGTGGGTCGGGTGGGATGCGGGGGGTCGGGAGGTTGCTGCTTTTCCGGCTTGGCTGGGGGCGGGTGCGCCCTTTTGTCGTCTCGTTCGCTTGGGTGGGACTGGAGGTGGCGGGGCTGGGGGGGCATGGGGTTGGAAGAAGGGGTGCGTTGCTTGCTGGTCTGGATCCCTCATTGGGGGTTCTGCCGGTGTTTGCATTTTCGCTTTCGCGTGGCTGCGTATGATGTCGGCGAGCTTGCGTACGGTCTCCGGGGGATCTGTTGGCCATGGCAGTGCGGCGGGGCTGTCGTCGAAGGGGTGGTGTAGGTGGTAGTTCCTCATGGCCTTGGCCTGCCTGACCCAGGCCTCTGTGGGTTCCGGTGTGTCCGGGCCGTTGGGGGAGCCTTGAGCCCAGTAGAGTGCTGTGTGGAGGGCTTCCCAGGGGGCGCCTTCGCGGCCTGTGAGGGTGGTGGCTTGGAGGAGGCGCTGCTGGCCCCGTGGGGGGTCTTCCGGGTCCATTTCCGGGGTATAGGCCTGGGCCGCCATGAGGACTCCGTGTGCCCAGTGGAGGACCCACCATTGGGTGTCCGCTTTGAGGATGTGGATGGCGGGTTGTTGGGGGGGGGTGTCCAGGGTGTCCCACGATGCAATGGCTAGTGGTATCCTGGAGGGGTGGAGGTGTGGGGGGGCCTTGCGGCTTAGGAGTTGATCGATGTGGAAGGGGGTGACGGGATCGTTGGGGCCTTGGGGCGGTGGGGGCATTGCTGGGATGGTTGTGGGGTCCCAGTGGCGTTCGTGGGCGGTGAGGGTGTACAGGGCGGCGGTGATGATGTGGTGGGCTTGGCCCTCCAGGACGATGTGGCGCTCCGTGCCGAAGTCCTTTGGTAGGTGGGCTGCGGGGTGGAGGGTGATGTGGGCCAGGGCGCGTTGGTGGGCCTTTTTTCCCCCGTCTGGGGCCTGTGTCCGTTTGTCCCCCGGGATGTGTTGGTGTTGGTGTTTTGGTGGGGGTGGTCCCAGGGCGAGGGATTCCACACAGTGGAGGGGGATGGCGTGTTCCCTGGACCTGTTGGGCAGGATGTATATGCCCGGGTCTCCCGGTACGGTGCCCAGGTACATGTTGCCCGTGATGGTGGGGGCCGGCAGCGGTTGGCGCAGGGGCGAGGTGCATGGGATGGAGCAGGGCGGGTCATGGTGCTCACACCGGGGGTGGTCGATGCCGTACGGGGTGACGTGTACGGCGAAGGGTCCGACGGCGCGCTGGAGTTTGTGGGGTTGGATGTTGTGGAGGCGCGCCACCGCCCGTGTGTGGGAGCGCCCTTCGCTGATCCATACGGCGTCTGCCCGCGACGCCGCTGGGTTCAGGCAGTCCGTGGTGATGCCTGTGATCGTGCGGTTGTGGGTGGTATCTGATACCCTGGCGGGGGGGGCGCCGATGCGGGGGATGGTGTGGTCGTCGTGGAGGGTGCGGGCCTTGCGCCTCGCTTCGTGTCGGTGCTGGGCCTCCTGGGCGTGGGTGTGCACACCCGTGTGTTTGGGCTTCTTGTTGGGGCGGTCCGCTGTGTGGAAGGGGGTGGGCCAGGAGGGGGCATGGTGGAGGGTGGGGTGTGGGAGGTCCCCCCGTGTTGCCCATGTGTACAGGGTGGTCGCGGCGGCCCCTTCCGCCTGTATGGTGTATCGCTCGTCGTGTCGGCGACGGGTGACGAGGACGTTGGGGGCCGTCAGCTCATACACCTGTGTGGTGTGGGGGAGGTGGCGGGTGACGGTGATCTTGGCGGCGTCGTTCTTGCGGGTGGTGGTGTGGGGGATGATGTAGTGGGTCACCCATTCATCCTGGGGGGTGTGCTCCGTCGGGTCTAGCTTGAGCGGGGGGTGGAGCGGCTTCGGTGTTGGGGGCTTGTCTTGGCCCTTCGCGTGGGGCGCCACTTTGGTTTCGACCAGGTATTGTGGGCCCCAGGTTTCCGGGGCCCCTACCTGTGTGGCTGCCGCTGTTGCGGCTTGGAGGAGGGCGGTGGTGTTGGTGTCTAGAGGGGGGGCCCCCGGTTGGGGGGTGAGGGTGTCATGGTCTTGGTACGCCCACCAAATTGTGTAGCCTCGTTGGGTGTTGCGGTGCGGGGTTTGGGTCTGGGCTTGCTGGATGGATAGGGCGGTCTTGATGTCCTCCGCTGCTTGTGGGTTTATGGGTGTGGCGTAGGCCCATACTCCCGGGGCGTGTATGCCGTGTGATGCTTGGCCTTCTCCTCGTATCGGTTGTAGGGTGTGGTGGGTGTGTGTGAGCCCTAGGTGTTCTTGGAGGAGGTCCCCTCGGATGTCCTCCCATCGTTGCTGCCAGGTGTGTGTGTGGTCATTGGGGGCGGGGTAGGTGATGACGATGGCCTGCCAAGGGGTGGGGCCTGGATGCACCGTCATAGGTGCCGACGATGCTTGCGGGGGTATGTGGACGGCGTGGGCGGGGGCTGCTGTTACGGGGTCTCCTTCCGTGGGTGTGATCGTGGCATCGCCTTGGACGGTGAGGAGGAGGTGGTGGCGGTCCGTCGGTAGTGCCCAGGTGGTGGTGGGCTCTGCGATTGAGTGGAGGCGGATGGCCTGGAGGCCCGGTGTGATTTCGTCCCATCGGAGTGTGCCGTTGTGGACCGCCCATTCCCGCGGCAGGTCTCGAAACCCGTTTCGGTCTGGGGTGGTGCGGTGTTGTGGGGGGAGCTCCATTGTGGTGATGGGGTGGGTGAGGGGCTCTGTGCGGGGTTGGTCTTGTGTGGTTGATGGTGATGGTGCCTGGGGCATGTCTTCGTCCAGTTGCTGGGGGGCTTTGGCCTCCTGGAGCTCTGCACTGATGGCGGCGAAGACATCTGGGAGGGTGGGGGAGGCGGGGGGGTGGGGTGCCGGATCGTCCCAGGTGATGTGGTATTCCTCCGGGTTCTCGGGGCTTTGCTGTACGGTGATGGTGGCTGTGGCGTCGTCTTCAGGTGTCCATCGGTGCGGATTGTGGTCGAGGGGGTGGAGGGTGACGGTGTGGCGGTGTTTCCAGCTGTGGAACGCTAGGAGGGCGTGGAGGCCGTGTCTGGTGTCCCCGGGCGGGCGGGGGTAGGTTTCGGCTGCTGCCTCCAGGAAGGCGTCCGCGGTGCCTTTCCAGGTGTCGTCCCAGAGAAGGTCTTCCTCTGTGCCCCACTCGTTGTCGTACCTTTTCTCCTGCTTCCACCCCTGGAGGGTCGCGTGGTCCTCAGGGAGGTCTCGTTGGACGGACTGGTAGTACTGCTCGGCGTCCATGGGGGCTAGGGTGCTGGCCAGCGTGGTGTAGATGTGCTTTGGGGGGGGGGGGGCGGTGGGGGCGTGGCGGCGCGGCCGGGGTCGGGCTCCTCTCGCTGGTGTTCCGCGTTCCGGTCTGCGGTGGACGCGGGGGATATGGGGCGTGGTGGCATGGGGTGGTCGGGCTCTTGCGGTTCCGTGGGTTGCTGGTGGGCTTGTGGGCGCGGGGCCGTGGCTGCCAGTAGGTGTCGGATGGCCGGGAGGATGTCGAAGTCGTCTTCCCAGCAGTGGGCTGGAGCGCACGCCCTGTTAGCGGAAGCGGGGGGGGGCGTGTTGCGGAGCGGTGTACGATAGGGTGGGCGACGCGTGCGGGTGGTGGCGTGCTCGCTCTGCCGTTCTGTTTCCCGCGGGCCCTGACCTTGGGGGTGGTGGTGTTGGTGATGTTGGTGGTGAGGGTGGTGTGGGGGCCGGAGTGGATGATTGTGTCGGTGGCGGCGCTGTTGGCGAGGGTGGTATGGGTGTTAGAGTAGATGAAGCTGGTGCTGGGCTATGGTTGATGGTGGTTAGCTGGTGGGTCAGCTGTTGTCGCTGTCGTCGTCGCCGGTGGTGTTGGTGTCTCTGATGACGAGGTGATAGTCGGTGAGCATGGCGTGGGTGACGTATCAGCGTATGTGGTGTTGTCGGCGGTAACGTTTGTGGGCCGGATGTGGCGGTGGTGGCGAGGGTGCTGTAGTTGACGGGTGGTGTGGCCCACGTCGCCTCCTGTGGTGGAGGTGTGATGGGTGCCGTGGTGGTGTCGGCGATGGTGGGGTGCCGCGGGTGGTGTATTGGTTGTTGGTGGTGGAGATGTTCCTGGTTTGTGGGTAGTCCCTGTCCGGCGGTGGTGGTGTTGGTGGTGTCGGTGCTCGTTGAGGCCGTTGGCGACGCCGGGGGTTCCTGGTCTCGCGTGGGGTGGTGGTGGCGGTGGTGAGCGTAGGCGGTGCCATGGCGGTGGTGCCATTGACGGTTCGGCCGGGCGTGCTGGTGCCGGTTTCGGGTGTAAGTGTGGTTCGGGGTGCGGCATTGGTGGGTGGCTTTGACGGCGGGTGGCGTGACTGGTGGGTGGCAGCGGTAGGGGGGTGTCGGTTGTTGGTGAGGCTGTCGTTGTCGGTGTCCCGGTTGGTGCCGGTGACGGTGTCGCTGGCCGTGCAGATGGTGGGGGGGACTCGTACCCTGGGGTTGCCGTGGCGTTTTGTCGACGGTGGTGCTTCCGGTGGTGTTCGTGTGAGTTGGCCGGGAGTGGTGTCGGCGTTGCTCTGGCTGGTGCCGTGTGTGCGGGCTGTGTGATTTTTGCGTCCGGGGTCGGTGGCGTTGGTGACGGTGGTGTGTTGGGGGTCGGCGCCGGTGGTGACGGTCCGATGGTGAGGGTGCCGGGGACGTTGGGTGGGTCCGCGCTGTTGGGCCTTCTCCTCGCCATTCCTGGCGGAGGGTGCTGGCGGTGGTGTCGCTGGTGGCGAGGGTGTGGTGGTGTTGCTGTGGTGTTTTGTGCTGCTTGGGTGGGTGGTGGGGACCCCTGGTTGATGTTGACGTTGCTCCGGGTGATTTCGATGCGGTGGGTGCGATGGCGTGTGGCGTTGTTGTTTCTACCCTTGGTTGGGGGCCTGGTGGGCGGCGCTGGTGGCGTTTGTTCGCCAGCCGTGGTGGCGTCCTTGGTGGTGTCGTCGATGGGGGCGCCCTAGGTGTTACTCTGTGCCGGGGTCGTGGTGGTGGTGTTAGGGGTGTTGTGGGTGATGGTACCTTGGTTCGTCGTTGGTGGGGTTGGTGGTGGTGTGTCTCGCGGTGGTCCGGTGGCCTGTGTGCCGGTGTTCGGTGGTTCCGGGCGTGCCATTCGTGGCTGGTGTTTGGCCGGTCTGTGGTCCTGGTGGTGTCGGCTGTCCGTGGGTCCGTAGTGACAGGTGTTGCTGCGGTTGCGGTTTAGGGTGACCTTGCTGCGGTTGGGTGGTGGTGTCGCCGTGTTGCCGCTGTCGGTGGTGCCGGTGTTGGCGTTGGTGGGGGTGCTGCCGGGGGAGCTGTGTGTGTTGGCGTTGTAGGGTGTTGTAAGTGCTGCCCTGGCGGTGTTCTGACGGCGGAGGGGGGACCTCGCCACTCCTGGCGGAGGTTCCCACGTGCGTCGTTGGCTGGTGGGTTGGCCTTGGCCCCCTCGGTGTCCTTGCTGCCGATGGTGTCTCACCGGGATGCGGGATGGGGGATGCTCCGGGTTGCTGTCGGTGAGATCGCACTGCCGGTGGCGCCGTCGGTGGTGCCGGTGGTGAGGTCGTTGCGGGCGCTGCTATGGTTCACGGTGTCTCTGATGTTGTTGATGCTGCTGGTGGTTGGTGTGGGTCTGTGTGTGGTTTGTCAGTGGCTGCTGCTGGTGCTGGTGGTGGTTCTGGGTGCGGGCCTGTGGGTGGCGCGGTTGGAACGCCTTGGGTGTAACTTGGCCGCTCGGTGGTTTCTTGTGTTGGTCCGTTGTTGGTTCCGGTCGTCCCCTTTGGTGAGGGTGTTGTGGTGTTCGGTTTGGGTGTTGGCGGCGGTGCAGGTGTGGGTGTCGCAGTTCCTGGCCCTGGGTCTGGGCGTGGCCGTTCGGGTGTTGCTGGGTGTGGGCGTTCGCCTCTCCTGGCTGAGGGCTCGGTGGCGTTCGTTCGCCAGCTGTGCTGGCGTCCTTGGTGACGCCGTTGGTGGGGTTGCCCTAGGTGGCGGGGCCGTGGTGGTGGTGTTGGGGGCGTTGTAGGTGACGGCACCTCGGCCCGTCGTTGGTCGGGTTGGTGGTGGTGTGGATAGTGCCGTGGGTGTTGGTGGCGTTGGTGTTGCCGAAGGCGAGGGTGCCTTATGTGTTACTTGGTGGTTGGCGTGTGTTGTGGTGGTCTGTTGGCGTGGGCGTTGTTGGTGTTGGTGCTGGGCGCGGCCTGTGTTTGGGTGGTCGGCGGTTCCGGGCGTGCCACTCGTGGCCGGCCGTCGCGGTGTTGGTGACGGTGCTGGCGAGGGCGCCGCCGGTGGAGCTGTGGCCGATGTGGGCGCTGCGGGTGTTGCCCTGGTGGATGTTGGTGTTCTGACGGCGGGGGTGGGACCTCGCCACTCCTGGTGGAGGTACACATGGGTGTCGCTGGCCTGTGTGTTGGCTCCCTTGGTGTTGTTGATGCCGATGGTGTCGTACCGGGCGGTGTTGCCGTGGCGATTGCTGTTGACGCTCTGGTTTGTCGGTGCTGAGGCCGTACTGCCGGTGTCGGTGTCGGTGGTGCCGGTGGTGAGGTCGTTGTGGGCGTCGCTATGGTTCTCGGCGTCTCGGACGCTGCTGATGCTGGTGGTGGTTGGCGTGGGTCTGTGTGTGGGTGGTCAGCGGCTTGCGTTCAGGGCGGTGGTCGGTTTCTGTGGCTCTGTCTGGGGGGGTGTGCAGTAGGTGGTGTGGTCCGCTGGTGCTGCTGTTGGTGTAGGTGGCGTAGGTGTTGCTCCGGGTGGTGTCGTGGGTGAGGGTGGTGTTGGCGGCGCCGGTGGTGTGGGTGTCGCCGGGGACTGCATGGTGGTTCCGGGCGCGTGCCCTCGCTTCCCCTGGCCGGGGCTTGGTGGTTTGTTGGCTCACCGGCTGTGGTGGTTTCGGTGTCCTCCGGTGGCAGAGGTTGCTGGTGGCGACGCTGATGGTGGGGTGTTGCCGGCGATGTTGTGCTTGATGTCGTTGGCGTGGGTGATGTAGGTGCTGGAACCGGCGGTGGCATGCGTAGGTGTCGTAGGCGTTGGTGCCGGCGGTGACGGTGTTGGTGAGGGTGTTGTGCTGGCTTGATTTTTGGCGGTGTTGGTGTTTCCAATGGCGTGGATGCCGGTGGCGGTGGTTCTGGGTGCGAGCCGGTGGGGGACCGGATCGGCTGGGTGCGGTCGTTGGTCAGTGTTGGGTGGCTTTTTGTGTTGGTTTGTTGTTGGTGAGGGTGTCCCTTGTCCTAGTGTTTTGGTGGGTGCTGGGGTCGCTGGTGTTGCCGATGGTGCTTCCGCTGGTTTCGGGTGTGTCCGCTGGTGAGGGTGTCGTGGCGTCCGGTTTGGGCGTTGGTAGCGGTGCTGGTGTGGGTGTCGTAGTGCCCGGTCCTGGTGTTGGGCGTGGCCGTTCGGGTGTTTCTGGGTGTGGCTGTTCGCCACTCCTGGCTGCGGGCTTGGTGGGTCCTCCTTTGCGTCCTAGCGGCTTCTGGCGGCCCTGCAGCCCCCCTGGCGGGGGGGGGTTGCTGGGTTCCTGTTGTTTGGGTTTGTGTGTGTTGTGTGTGTGGTGCGGGCGGCGCCTGCGCTTTGGTGTGTGGTGTGCGCTTGTGGGGCTCGTGTCGGTGGCGGTTGTGGGGTTGTGTGTTGTGTGCACGCTCGGGCGTGTGTGCGGTGTGTTGGTGGTGCGTTTGGGCGCCTGCCCTCGCCTTTGCGGGCGTGGTTTGGCGCCCCCTGTTTGGTGTGGGGGCTGTGTGTCGTGCCCCCCCCCCCTGTCTCGGCTGTGTGGTTCCCCGCCCCCCTTGGCTGGGGTCTGTTGGTGGTGCGTCCCCTTGCTGTCCCCTTCGCGTGCCCTCCTACTTCTGTCTCTTTTCCGTGTTGCTTGGGGCGGTGTCGTGCCCGGGCCTTCCCGGCTGTGGTGTGTGGGGGGGGGTCCTTGTCGCCGGCTCGGGTCCCTTCCCCTGGTGTTTCCCCGTGGGGGGGCCGGTGCTTGCACTCCCCGTCAGGGTGTAACTCTGTTGTACGGATGCCGTCCATGGACCTGTTCCGTAGCCAGGTACTCCAGCCGTTCCCCACACCGGGGTCGGGTACACTGTGGGTCGCTGGGGAGTCCTTGCGGGACAGGCGCGTCTCTTGCCTGCCCCCATGGACGGTGTGCCCTACCCGCAGCCCCTCGCTGGGCCCGAACCGCAGTACGTGCCGTGGGGAGTGCTCTTGGTCAGGCCCATTGGTCACCCCCCCAGGCCGGTGCCACCGCGGGCCGCTGACCAACGGTCCCGGGCGTATCCCACCTTATTGCGTGTGCTCAGGTGGGGCCGATACGGTCACCGGGGGGGCCCCCAAACCCCTGAGGTTGGGTCCCTCGCCTGCGCCCCCCGTGGGCCCTTTTCGTCCCGCCCCCCTTTTCGCTGTGCGGTTTGCGGTGGTTGGTGTCCCGTCTCTCCGGGGTGGGGTGGTAGTGGTGGGGGGGGGGGGTGTTCGCTGTTCCTGGCTGTGTTGCTTGCGGGCGTGTCGCCCCCTCCTCTGGTCGTGGTTCGCCGCCGGTGTGTGTGTTTGTGGCGCGGTGCGTGCGCGCGTGGTGTCTGTGTTGGTGTGTGGTGCGTGGTTTGTGGTGTGTGGTGTGCGGTGGTGGTGTGTTGGTGGGGTTGTGGCGGGTGTGTGGTGTGGTTGGTCCCTCGCCACTCCTGGCGGAGGTTCCTGTGTGCTACTCCCCGCCACTCCTGGCTGGGTTCCGCTGCCTGTGGTGTTGTGCGGCTCCCCGCCACTCCTGGCTGGGGTTCTGCCGCCGGCAGTGGCGTGTGGTGTGTGGTGTGTGGTGTGTGGTGTGTGGTGAGCGGTGGCGGTGTGTTGGTGGGGTTGTGGCTGGTGTGTGGTGCGGTTGGTCCCTCGCCACTCCTGGCAGAGGTTCCCGTGTGCTACTCCCCGCCACTCCTGGTTGGGTTTCGCTGCCGGTGGTGGTGGGCGGTCCTCGCCACTCCTGGCTGAGGTCTCCGGGCGGCGGTGGTGTGTGGTGGGGTTGTGGCTGGTGTGTGGTGTGTTTGGTCCCTCGCCACTCCTGGCGGAGGTTCCTGTGTGCTACTCCCCGCCACTCCTGGCTGGGTTTCGCTGCCTGTGGTGGTGTGCGGTTCCCCGCCACTCCTGGCTGGGGCCTGCTGGCGGCGGTGGTGCGTGGCGCGTGGTGTGTGGTGTGTGGTGTGTGGTGGGCGGCGGTAGTGTGTTGGTGGGGTTGTGGCTGTGGTTGGTCCCTCGCCACTCCTGGCGGAGGTTCCTGTGTTCTACTCCCCGCCACTCCTGGCTGGGTTTCGATGCCGGTGGCGGTGGGCAGTCCTCGCCACTCCTGGCTGAGGGCCCTGGGCGCGGTTTCCCGCCACTCCTTGCTGGGGTTCGCTGGCGGCGGCGGTGTGTGGTGGGGTTGTGGTTGGTGTGTGGTGTGGTTGGTCCCTCGCCACCCCTGGCGGAGTTTCCTGTGTGCTACTCCCCGCCACTCCTGGCTGGGTTTCGCTGCCGGTGGTGGTGTGCGGTTTCCCGCCACTCCTGGCTGGGGCCTGCTGGCGGTGGTGGTGCGTGGTGTGTGGTGTGTGGTGTGCGGCGGTGGTGTGTTGGCGGGGTTGTGGGTGGTGTGTGGTGTGGTTGGTCCCTCGCCACTCCTGGCGGAGGTTCCTGTGTGCTACTCCCCGCCACTCCTGGCTGGGTTTCGCTGCCGGTGGTGGTGGGCGGTCCCCGCCACTCCTGGCTGGGGTCCGCTGGCGGCGGTGGTGTGTGGTGTGTGGCGGTGGTGTGTTGGTTGTTGGTCCCTCGCCACTCCTGGCGGAGGTTCCTGTGTGCTACTCCCCGCCACTCCTGGCTGGGTTTCGCTGCTGGTGGTGGTGGGCGGTCCTCGCCACTCCTGGCTGGGGTCCGTTGGCGGCGGTGTGTGGCGTGGTCGGTCCCTCGCCACTCCTGGCGGAGGTTCCTGCGTGCTACTCCCCGCCACTCCTGGCTGGGTTTCGGTGCCGGTGGTGGTGTGTGGTCCCCCGCCTCTCCCGGCTGGGGTCCGCTGGCGGCGGTGGTGTGTGGTGTGTGGCGTGTGGTGTGTGGTGTGCGGTGATGGTGTGCTGGTGGGGTTGCGGCTGGTGTGTGGTGTGGTTGGTTCCTCACCACTCCCGGCGGAGGTTCCTGTGTGCTACTCCCCGCCACTCCTGGCTGGGTTTCGCTGCCGGCGGTGGTGGGCGTTCCTCGCCACTCCTGGCGGAGGGTCCCGGGCGCGGTTCCCCGCCACTCCTGGCTGGGTTTCGCTGTCGGCGGTGGTGCGTGGTGTGCGGTGTGTTGTGTGCGGCGTGTGGCGTGCGGCGGTGGCGTGTGTGGTGGGTTTGTGGCTGGTGTGGTTGGTCCCTCGCCACTCCTGGCGGAGGTTCCTGTGTGCTACCCCCCGCCACTCCTGGCTGGGTTTCGCTGCCGGTGGTGTCGTGGTGTGGTGGTGCGGTGGGTGTGTCTTCCGGGTGCCCTTCCCCTTGGCCCTGGTGTGTGTGTGTGCGCTGTGTGGCCCTTCGTGTTGGTGTGGGTGGCGTGGGGGGGGGGGGGTCGCGCTCGGTGTGGCTGTCGTGCGTGCGCGTGTGTGTGCTCGCGGTGTGTGGTTGGTGGGGTGGGGTGTGTCATACCTTGGCTGGTTCTCGTCGTCGGTCGTCGGCATGTTTCAAAAGGCAGAAGAAGAGGTCCTGTAGATGCGTAGCAGAGATGCGTGGCATGTGTGATGCGTAGCACGTACCTGTCCTTTCGTCCCATCATGTTTTCTTCCCCTGTTGAGAAAGAGCGTGCGCAGGTCCTTTTTGTTTTTTTTTCTCTTTGCGTGTTGTGGTTTGTGTCTCCTCCCTCGTGTTTTTTTTTTTTTTTCTCGCTGCGTCTTCGATAACATACCTCTCCGCATTGCGTTTCCCCTATAGAGAGGGCGTGGAAGGCGGTTTCGTGTTTTTTTTTTTTTCAACATACTTGTTGTACCTTGTGCCGCTTCTTGTTGCCGTCCCCTATAGAGAAAGCGTGTGTTTGTTCGTGGGTGGGGCGGGGGTGGGGTTGCATACCATGACTTTCCTTTGTCTCGTCTCCGTCTTCGTGCACCTTGCGGCTTTGTGTGCGTTTGTGTTTTCGTCCCCTTGACGCCTCCCCTCGCATTTTTAACATACTTGTTCGTCATACCCCCATACCATTGTTTCCCCGTGGTACGTGGTCATTCCCTATAACGAGAGCGTGTGTGTGTTTGCGGGCGGGGCGGTGTGGGGTTCATACCTTGTTTTTCCTTGCTCTTGTCTCCGTCTTCTCGCTCCTTGCGGTCTTATTTATGTGTGTGCGTGTGTGCGTGGTCCGTCCCTTTGGCGCCCTCCCTCGTATTGTTAACATACTTGCTCGCCATACCGTTGTTTCCTCGTGGTTGGTGAACGTTCTCTTGTTCGCCTTTTCATTCTTTCCCCTTTGTCCGTGGCCGCCCCATACCTTTTGCGCTTTTGTGGATTTTTCTTTTTTTTCGCGGCGGTCGGGGCCTATGGAGGAATAAACATGGGGGATATATGGTTGTGGTTTGTGTTTGCGGGCGTGCCTTTTGACGTGCGTGGCGGTTCGTCGTTCTTTTTTTTTTTTTTTGCGTGCGGTGTTGTCCCTTGGGCGCCCTCCTTCGCAACATACTTGGTTTTCTCATCCACGTATGCGTAGCGGTGGATACGATATGTATGACGCATGGGGCCGTAACATACTTGGTTGTCATACCTCGTTTTCCCGTGGTCCGTGGTCGCGTCTTTTTTGTTTGTGGTTTGGTGTTTCTCTTTTTGTTGCGTTTCCTTCTCTCTTTTTTTTTTTCTTTTTGACGCTCACATGTCGCCTAGCTCCTATGGCACGCACTTTGCTAGGTGGCTCGGCGCTCGCTTTGTTCTTGTCTTCATCGTCGTGGCTTGCTGGTTTTTGGTGTTCGCCTCTTTTCTTCTTCTTTGTTTGTGGAGCGCGCACAAGTCCCTAGCGCCTAGGACACGCACTTTGCTAGGTGTTTTGGAGCATGCAACGCTCAGGTTCTTCGCCGTCGCGACTCTATTGTTTGTCTTTGTTTTGTGAGTGTCCTAAATTTTGCGACCTCGCCAAACAGCGGCGTAAAATTTTTTGGGGGGTTTCTGAGGTCGGAAAAAACGATTTTTCGCTTTATTTTTGCTGGCGGTGCGTCGTTTTCTTAGTTTCGTATTATTCTTCTGCTGCGATCGCGCGACATGATAGTAGGCTGACATGATCTTTGAATCAGAGTGTAAGTTGCTTGACCCCTGAGTAATAGACGTCGGGCGGTGATGCTCCACCTACTCTTGGCCCTTGATAGTCTCCTTCAACCCTTGGTAGGCATAAAGTAGATCTCGGTCAACCATCTCCGGTGGACGATGGCAACATAGGCACGCTTGAGGGGGTTCACATACACATTCCTCCGAGAGGTCGTCGTCCTCTGGGGTCCCCACATGGGCACCCCACACGCTCTTCATGAGTAAGTAAGTAGGTAAGTAAGGGCGGCCGCGTCCGCGGCCTCATCTGACATCTCCTTGTTTGTTTCACATGGTGGCGGCCTCTGGCGGAAAGGAGAGCTCTCCACCATCAGTTCCCCTGGCGACGCCTTGTCTCACCTCACGGCCGAGAACTTCAACCAGGTTCCCTTGGGGCATGACCGGCGGTAGGCTCCCTTCAGTCGCTGCCCTCACGGTTTCAGCTCCTTCCGGTCACCCTTTGAAGGATCCCCCGGCCTTCCCCCCCTAGCAGGGCCTATTGGGCGCCTGCAGGTGGGTTTCCTGTGGATAGCCCTCGCCGACAGCGGAGGATTTCTCTCTGTCAACCACATTCCACCACTCCCCATCTCTCACGGGTTGGAGTACCCACTCGGCTCCCGGATGCACTTGGGTGTCGTCCATCCACAGCTGGAGGCCAGGGTGCGACCCTTTCCACGTTCCCCCTGGTCCCCCTCACGCGTGAAACCTACGTGTACTCAGGCCATTGACCCGGGGATCTCAAGGTCAACCCTCACCCCTGCGGACACCTCACGGCTGTCCCGGAGTTCAGGGCATTTTCCCGACTTCCCGTGGTCAGGTTCCCCATCGTTGGCCCATGGTTCACCACTCCATCGCGACTGGTTTCCCGATCCCATCGGGCTGTTGCTTGGCGCTTTCGGTCTCCCTGCCCATCCCATGTCCCATTCCCCTTTGCTTCATCCCGGCACCGGCCCGTTTCCAGCGTCCCATAGACTCCCCACCCCGTCGGGCCGTTGTGCGGCCCTAGCCACACGCCCTTCCCCGCCCTGTCCCCTTGTCCCATCATCCCGTGTTTATACCCCACCGGGTCGCCAGCAACCCTGTAGCGCGGGCCCACTGGATCCTCTTCCATCCGGGGACCGCTTCGTGCGCCTAGCACGGGTCGCTCCCTGCCCGCCCCCGTCCCCTTCCCCTGTGCCACGGCCCCGGCCTAATCCCCTGGGCTGTTATGTGGCCCGATCCCATCCCTCATCCCGTGTTTATACCCCACCGGACCGCCAGCAACCCTGTGGCGCGGGCCCACTGGATCCTCAGCCATCTGGGGACCGTTTTGTGCGCCTAGCACGGGTCGCTCCCCTCCCGCCCCCATCCCTCACTCCTGTGCCGCCTCCCATGCTGTCCTAGTCCCCTGGGGCCGTCGCGTGGCCCTAGCCACGCGTCATTTTCTGTCCCGTCTCCTTGTGGTGCTGGGGGGTGTTGTCCGCGTTTTTTTTTCGCCGCGCTTTTTTCCGCGTTGTTCCCCCCTCCCTGTATGCACGCACAACAACAGTGCATCGCCATCTGTCTCGGTTCCGTTCGGTGCTCTCGTCCAGTCCCACTGCCATCCTGTGGCGCGTCCCTTGGCGGTCCCCGGCCATGCCAGGTGAGCGCCCCTCCCTCGCGACCCAGCCTTTTAGCCCGCGTTGTTGTACGTGTATCTTCTTTGTCTCCTCTCCACCCTCCCCTCCCCTCTGTCTCCTGCCCGCCCTCTTAGTGTTGTTCTCCTGCTCCGTGTGCTCGCTGCTGGTCGTCCCCGCGCCATGGTTGTATCTCGCGCGCCCTCACGCGCCTCTGGGCTTCTGCCCTGTCTTCCGACCTGTAGGCCGACCTGGGTGGCCTCCCCAGACACCCCTTCGGGGGGACTCCCCCGTCGTCCTCTCCCGCCGGCCGCCCCTCCATCAGTTCCCTGATGGTGGGGCGGGGCGGCCCGTACGGCTCAATGCGGGTCATTGGCATGGTGCTTCTCTGTGAGAGACATTGTGTTCCTTTGTGCCCTTGTTGGCCCCCTGTTCCTCCAACCTCCCGCGCCCTGCCTCCTCTATGTGTCCTTCCTGTGTGTCCGCCTGCTCTGCTGTTGTTTTTTTTTGTTTTTTTTGTTCCGTGTTCGCGCTCCCCGCTGCTGCCGCGTGCCCTGCGTGTGCCCCCTGCTCTTCCCCGTGCTACCCCTGTCCCGCTGCCCTGTGCCCCCTCACTCGCCTGTCTCCCCTCCCATTCTCCTTCTCGCTGTCCACCCTGCCTGTACGTCTGCCCTCCCTGTTTGAGCCGCGCTGTCACTCGTGTGTGCCACCCGCGTGCTCTACCCCTGCCTCTCCCCCTCGCCCCTACCCTTTTTCCTGGGGTCTCCCCCACCCTAGTGCTCCCTCGGTCCCCGTCTCTCACCCCATCCTGGTTGCCTTGTGCCCTGTGTGGGGGGGGGGGGGGTGTATCTGCGGACTGGACTGTGGCCCTGCCCGAGGACTGGCATGGCCCTTGGTTTCCTACGCACCATGAGCCACTGCATGTGCCGAAGGAACACGGAGAGAACGTCAGGGAGACGCTTGTCGAATTCTTTTCGCTGCATTTGCACTGTAGAGCCCAGCCGCATAGACCAGCTGCGGACCAGCACCCCCATTCGGACCCGGCGCGGTCACCAAGGGTTCACACTTCGTTGCACGTCGCAGGTGTCCCATGGCGCCGGCGGCCACCAAGGCCTGGCGTGGTCAACCCCTCAGAGCAGGGCGCGCGTAAGTCCAACGTTTTCAATGCAGCACCATCCTGTCATGCAGAGATCTTTGCCGCCATGTAACAAGTCGGCAGATAGCCCGCACACTTCGGCTGCCAGTCTACAGGGGCGCCACTGAGACGTGGCTCCACTGCACCGGACTTGAGTACACCTGCACTGCCACCTGCCCATCCTAGCAATCTCTCCGATCACACCATCAGCCAAGACCCTGGCACCAACGTGTCGGAATATTGGATGCGTCTGCCCGTTCGCGTCTCCTGCAAGTCAGAGCCCTGGCACCGTGCTGCACCCGAAGGGCACACTGCTGCTCCACGCCATCGCCTGCCGTTCGCGCCAGTCACGACCTTGCGCTCTGCTCCGTCACTGTACCACATTCCGATACTGCATCCCGTCTGCTTCTCGTTCTGCCCCGCACTGCTCGCCGTACCCACGATACGTCTCGCGTCCCGCTGCCCGGTTGTTCCCTCCGCACTCGCCTGTGCCCCCGTACTCCGCCGCCCCATCTCCCCTCTCCCCCGCCGCTGGCCCTGTGCTCCCCGCTTGGGGTTCTCGTCCGCGTCCGCCATCACCACATCCCCCTCCGCTTTCAGCCGTGTCCCTGCCCTCCCCTGCGCACATGCACCTCTCCGCTCCCTTCCTCCTCCCCTCGTGTCTGTCACATCCCCTCTTCACCCTCCTCCACCTCCGCCGACCCCCCGCGTCCGCCTCCCCGCATCCCATCTGCCCGTCCCTCCGCACCCCCCTGGCCACCAGCCCCTAGCGCTTCCCGTTCCTGCTCCTGCCCGGCCCTACGCGTTGCCACCGTACCGCCCCTCCCGCTGCAATAGTTCTCGCAGCATTTGAACCCTGGGCTTCTACCCCTTCTCCTGGGGACAGTCCAGGCGCACCCCCCGGGAGCGCGCTCCCAGCATCCTCCTCCACCGCCCCTCATCCATCTCCGGCCCCCTTTCCCTGGGCCTCCCTGCCCTGCCGACCAGGTCACTGAAGGGGCGGGGCCCCCTCTTCTCCCGCCTTCCCCTCGTCTTCCCCGCCCACTTCACGTAGCGGGCCAGCTCCACCACTTCCCCTTCCGTCCACCCCGCGACCGTCCCGGGTCCCCTCCGCACCGGCGGCGGCGCATACCGCCGCGGCGGCGGGGACTTCGAGTCCCAATCCGTGGGCGTCGCCTCTGGACTGGCACTGGCCGGCTGCGGCTCCCCCTCCGCCTCCCCTGCCCGTGGCTCCTCCCCCCTGCGCCGCTTCCCCCTTTCCTGCCCCGCCTTCTTGTCCTCCTCCCTGGCCCTTTTCCCTGACGGCGGCCGCCCCTCCACATCCGTGGAGGGGGTGTCCCCTTCCGGATCCGGGAGGACCCGGTGGGCCCCCCGGGCCACCGCTTCCTCCTCCGCCCGCACCCTGCGCTCCCTCACTGCCACCTCCCTGTCCCTTTCCGCCAGCCTCGCCGCCTCCCCCCTGATCTGCCTCCATGCCCTCTCCTGCATCTCTCCCTCCTGCTCCGGTGGGATAGCCGGCTGTCGGAACGGCACCAGTGGGGTACCCTCCCGCCCCCTTCCCTCCTCATGTCATCCTCCCTCCCTTTCCGCCCTCTCAACCCCCTCCTGCCCTCTCCGAAGGTCCGCCCACGTCATCTGTAGCTCCTCCACTGCCTGTGCTTCCCCTCCCTGCGGCCTGTCAGTCCCTTCCGTCCTCCCCTCCTCCGCCCCGCCCACCTCACCCTTGACCCTGGCCACCCTCTCCCGCAGGCTCTCCTCTGCCTCCCCTAACCTCTCCCACGCCCTCCTGCGCTCTTCTCCCTTCCCTTCCTGCGCCCCCCACGCTGTCCCACGGGCCTGCTGGTGCTGCTGCATGTGTGCCTGTGGCTGCATGCCGGGGTACGCCAGCAGGGGCGGGTACACCATCCCCATCGCCGGGTATGGCGGCGGCGGGAATGGTGGGACGATTGGTGGGACGGCTGGCGGGACTACACCTCCCCACCATCCCAATCCCTTCACTGGGAACACCGGCCAGCCCATGTACCCAAGGCCACTCTCCTTCCCCTGCCCCTTGCCTTGTTGCCCCATCGCCCCGCGTCCCTTGCCGCCTACTCTGTGGAGTCCCGCCCTCCCCTGTCCCTTCCCCTGTAGCCCTTGTTGCCTCGCTCCTTTCTCCTGCTTGCCCTTGCCGCCTTCTACCTGTCCCGCACCACTGCCCTGCACCGCTGCGCTGCTCTGCTCCGCCTGCCCCCCCCTCATCCCTGTCCTCCCCGGCTCCATCTGCAACTGGTAGATGGTATCCCGTCCCTGCTCCGGGGGCTGGCGGCGACGGCGCTGGTGCTCCACGTGCACCAGCGCCTCGTACCGCGCCGCCTGCTGGCGGCGCACGTCCCTCTCCTCCTCCGCCCTTACCGCCGCACTGACCCCTGGGCGTGACCTCAGCGGCGACTGCCTGAACCTGCGTTGGGGCTGCGGCCACTGTCGCCCTCGTCCACTCCCTTTTCCCCCCTTTCCTGCCAGGTGTCCCTTTGCGTGCACAGCCCCCGACGTCCCTGCCGGCCCTTTCCCTCTCTTGCCCGTCCGCCCTCTCCCTCCGCCGCTTACCCTGCTGTCTCCGCTCCCTGCCGCTCCCGCCTCTAGCTGCCCTCGGCCGCCCTTGCCTTCCTCCTGCCTCTGTACCTCCGGGAGAATGGACTTCATGGCAGCCGCCAGCACATTGGGCGCCAACGGCGGTCCTGGTCCTCCCTCCACCGCCATCCTCCCCGCCCCCTCCCCCTCATCCTCCGACACCTCGAGGATGTCGGCGACTACCGACTCCCTCTGACTCCTCCACTCCCTCCTCCTCATATCCATGCCCGCCCTCACATCTATGACGTTGAACGGGTCTGCTTGTGGCCCTTCCGCCGCCCTTTGCCCTTGCCCCTCCCCCTTGCCCCTCTGCCCCTGCCGCCACCCCCTCTGCCCTGCCCCTCGCCGCCTCCGCCTGTCCTCTCTTGTCCCCTCCATCTCCTTTCCCCACCACGGCTCCTTCCCCCCTCTGCCGCCCTGTCGCCCCAGGCCCTTCCCTACAGACCGTCTCCGGGCTCTCCGGAGACGAGGGCGACGACAGGTCCGCAGAAGTCGCCGAGGATGCCGGCGAGGAATTACGCTGGGTATTCCCCCAAGGTTTGGCGCCAGCACAGAAATTGGGCGCTTAGGGGAGGAGAGACGCGGGGCGTACCCTGTGGCATCGGTAAGACAATCCTCCAGGTTTAGCAAGCGTGCAGACTTGGGTATAATTAGGACACCACTTCTGCGGCTTGCTCTCAGGACCTTAGGAATAGCACACTCTCACATACGCTTAGGCAGGCAAGGGTACGGTTCAGTCCCTAGCTTTAGTCTTGGAGGCAAGTGTCTCAGCGAGCCTCAGCAACTCACCAAGGTTGTTCTTGGACAAGTAGTCTACCAGAACTGAGTTTCGGCGTCCATCAGGTAGAACAAACGCAGGGAGGGGCTCCCAGGTGGCCTCTTCGACTCCAAACCCTTCCCAGAGGGTGAGAAAACGCCAACCCTGGCAATAGCGGTGGCGTAGGACAGACTTCACCAGGTAGAAGCCCTCCTGGGCCATCTCCTCGGCGTTCATGTCGGGGAGTTCCCCTTCAACTTCCATAGGGCTGGCCTTGTACGTCTAGGGCGGCCATTTACTTGTCGTTCAGCTCCCACTCTTCCCCACAGAGGTCTCCAGGATCATTGTAGCGCTTCAGATGTTGAGCAGCGCACACCAGGGTCCCCCCTAGACGGGGAGAACACCGCACTGTTATACGGTGTCCGTCCACAGATAGAATCTTGTAGGGCCCGAGGTATGGGTCATCGCTGGTAGAGCGTGGCCAGGCGGGTAGTCGGCTGTGCTGCACCAGCACCCAGTCCCCTTCTTGGTAGGTGGCCGGTACTCGGTGCTTGTTCTTCTTGTTCCACTGACGCTCCCTCACTCCCTGGAGCATAGCCTTGGCCTTGTCCACCTTCGCTTGTTGCTCTTGGACCCACTCAACCACGGAAGAATGGGTGTCCTCTTGATAGGGAGCATGTAGGAACCACGCCGGGCGCCCTAGGAATAGCTCATGGGGCCGGTAGCGAGTCGCCGAACTCTCTTGGGAGTTCATCATCAAGGATATGGCGGAGAATAGTCTCACCCAGTCTCTGGTGCGTTCAGTTTTGCACCATATCCTTACATTCTCCTTGAGAACACGAGTCTGTCGCTCACATAGGGGGTTGCTCGTGTGAGAACAGGGGATCCCCGTAGACACCTGGACGTTAAGGGATCTCAGGACGATTTTGTACCAGCCAGTATCTGAGCGTAATCGCACCTCCTCATCAGAGTTGATCTCTTTGGGCACCCCATAGACACAAAACCACTCCTGCAGAAGTATCTTGATAGTCTCCTCCTCGGTAATGTGCTTGGTACATGGGAACACCCTGGTAAACCTGGTCAACCCACAGGTTACCACGAGGGCGAAGTTGTAGCCCCCGAACTTCGGCATCTCCGTGTAGTCCACGTAGAGAACACTGTTAGCACAGTGAGGGATGGGCAGGGTCGAGTAGAGACCCCTGTCTCTAATATCCCCCGGTTTGCAGGACCTACACAGCCACTTGTCCACGATAGGCTGGAGGGTCTTCCGCAGTTGGTCATCAGTCCACGTAGTGTGGAACCACTGCTTGAATAGCCTCAGGGTACGGTCAGCACCCACATGAGCGCTGCACTCATGGGTCCATTTCAACAGCGCTGGGACTCTGTCACTGGGTACCACGATGCGGTCCTCGTGCCAGAGGTAGCTCTTGTCCCTCTTCCACTGATCTTGGTTGACCAGGAGGGGTTCAAGGCGTTTCTTCAGGCGCTTGTACATATCGCCAAACTCCCTCAGGGGCTCCGATTGTTGAAGTTCATCCAGGGGGCGTATCATAGTCACGTTGAGGTCCAAGTGCACGTCCATACGGCTGAACGCATCCTTAGCCAGCGCTTCAGACCGGGCACCAATCAGGGCGTCGAAGTTGTTGCGGCTGATGTAGTCTGCGCACTCGTTCTTCACTCCCTGGATATGGTGTACAGTCAGCCGTAGTTGGCTCAGGTAGGTCCACCAACGCCGTAGCTTGGCCTTCTCAGGTGGGGGACCCTTCTGTACAGTGCGGAACGGCTCTTGGTCCCACAGCCAGACCACAGGGTTACTCCCCAACAGTCGTGCCTGAGAGGACAGCACCAGCATACCCGCGAGCGATTCCTGCTCATAGGTGGAGTAGTTCCCCCTGGCCTGGTTCCATTTCCTGTTCCAGTGGCCCAGAGGTACTAGGACCCACCTGTCGTCAGGGTAGCTGTGCTTGAGAGTTCCGTCTCAGTTGAGACCTTCAGTCCCCCATTGGGAAATAGCCGAGTCGAACTCCTCCTTCTCTAGTGCTTGCCATTGGAACAACGTTCCACCACCGCCCACATTGCTGGCGTCGGTCAACAGGATAATCTCCCTCTGTGCCCTCAGCACACCCAAGCACTTAGTGTTGGCCACCTAGTCTTTGAGCTCGTCAAACGCTTGTTGCTCTTGTGGGCCCCAGCGCCAAGTAGTACTCTTCTTGATCAGGTCCGTCAGGATGGCGCTGGTGTAGGTGAGGTTTTTCATATGGCGGCGATAGAAGTTGCACGCCCCAATGAAACTGCGTACATCATGAAGTCCTTTCTTGGGGTCTTCGTGTCCTACCTTAGCGTCCATCAGGGGTTCGGCCTTAGAGGCCGCTGGGGTCAACCACCCATAGCCAACGTCAAACCCCAGGTACTGCATGGTCTCCTGCATGAACTGGCACTTCTCCAGCTTCAGCCGTGTGTGGTTCTCCTGGCAGACTGCAAAGAACTCACCCAAGAGGATTAGGTGATCCTCCTCGGTATTGGTCCCGAGGCATACATCGTCGATAAGTGCTTCCATCTGGGCCCCAGGGGATATGAGTTCTTGCACCTTAGGTCTTTGTCGTAGGATGGACAGGATCTTGTTCATCGGCTCTTGAATAAGAGCAGGTGCGTTGGCCACTCCAAACGGCATGACCTTCCACCTAAACACCCTCCCCTGAGGGGTGATGAAGGCTAGTAGCTCCTGAGCGTTTGGCGTCAGCTCCACCTGCCAGAATCCGCTCCTCTTGTCCATCTTGGTCTTGTAGCGACAGCAGGCTATTCTCTCAAGGGTAGACTCCATATTACGAATGGACCCTGAGTGGTTCGGCGTTTTCTTGTTCAGCTCTCCGTAGTCCACTACCAGCCATTTGGCTGTAGACCCAGTTTTAGCCACCAGGAAACAAGGGCTGCAGTGTTGGGGGTAGTCCCCGTCCTTGTACTCCAGGACTAGGCTAGCGTCGATACATTCTTGTATCTGTCGCTCAATCTCGTCGGCCTGCTCTTCAGGAGCCGGATAGGGTCTCCCCCGGATCTTGTGACCCACGAACTCGGGTTTCAGCTTGAGGTCCATCTGTACCAGCTTGCCACATGAGGCTGGGGTTGGTAGATCTCCGAACACCTCCAGATAGGTCCTTATAAGCTTCTGCACCCGCGGGTCCAATGGCTTGATCTTGTCCTCCATGTCCTCGTGAGAGTGTAAGTTGCTTGATGCCTGAGTAATAGACGTCGGGCGGTGATGGTCCACCGACTCTTGGCCCTTGGTAGTCTCCTTCAACCCTTGGTAGGCATAAAGTAGGTCTTGTTCAACCATCTCCGGTGGACGATGGCAACATAGGCACGCTTGAGGGGGTTCACATACACATTCCTCCGAGAGGTCGTCCTCCTCTGGGGTCCTCACATGGGCACCCCACACGCTCTTCATGAGCTTAAGATCTACCTTCCTTTGCCAGGCGGTGATCTTCTGTTCGAGGTCCTCCTTCAATTGGGATAGATCTCCCATACGTCCTTGCTTCAGTGGCCATGAGCTGCGGGTAGGCCTAGCGTAGCATAGCTCTTTCGCCACCAACCTCCTCTTGGAGTCCACATACCCCCTTAGCCTGGATCGGGGGTCCAGCTCATCGTCCACGGTGTCTTCCACCCTCATGGAGAGTAGGGGTTTCAGTGGGGCGACGTACTCGGCGTTCTCCACTTCCACGACACAGGTCTGCACGAAGAAGGCGTCGTGCTCAGTTTCGTCATCTGAGTGGATAGAGCTAGGGAGCTCGGATAGTCCACACTCAGAGACACCATCAGGAACAGGTACATGGCAGGGAGAGTTGGGGGCGTTGGTGTTAGTCACGACGTATTCATCTCCCCCGGGTATAGTCTCAATAGCATCTTGAGGTCGTAGTTGATCCTTCAAGTCACCAAAGGTGAGTCCATCGCCTTCTCGTTGTATAGCCTGGACCAGAGTCGAGTCCAGGTCCTCCCAAGGGATGGAGGCAAGACCTCCGTCCACCACGCTGAGCATACTCCCCCATCCGGGTCTCCCAATAGGCGTCTTACGCCCCAGAAACACGTAGATGGCCTCATCAGGTAACCGAACAGAGCTGATAGTCAGCCTGTCGAGGAGGGTTTGCCAGTACTCGTTGCCCCCATGGGCTCCCCAATCGGGGGAACACAGGACCATACGGGAACGTTCCATGGCCACCTTGGTCAAGACCTTCCCCAGTTCACTGAACCTGGTGTTCCCGTAGGCCATCCCGAAAGAGGGCCAGTAAAATTTGTAGCTGCAGTTTTTCCCCTTGCTGCAGTAAAGGTCCAAGACATGTTGCTTGTCGCCTGCGAACAACTCCACACTCAGGTCTTCTCTAGAGTAACCCAACTCCTTCAGACCTTGGTCTAGGACTTCCCCCAATAGTTGATAGTCCTCAGTTTTTGAGGCCGCCATCATGTTCGAGGGCTCCTCCTTCGATACCCTCAGGACGCTCGATGTCTGCTCCGACTGCTCCAGTGGCACGAACTCTCTGCCACTGCCGTGTTCCACGTAGAGGAGGTAGGGCGCTTGCAGCGTCAGGGATTGTATCTGGGCGTGCTGCACGAAGAAGTCAGTCCCCAATGCAAAGTCGAAGGCCTCAGTGTCCATCACATAGAACCGATGGGCGATAGTTCGGGAGCCCATAGGTACCTCCACTTCACAGTCCCCGCAGCTGTGCACCACGTGTCCATCCCCCATACGTATAGCCGCAGTGGTCATGGTGTTCTTCAGGCTCCCAAGAGGTGAAATTTTCTTGGCCACTATAGATATGGTGGCTCCAGTATCCAATACCCCCAGGTATTCACGTCCCCCTAGTCGGATACGTACCCAGAACACCAGGTCCAGGGCCCCAGCGGACCGTCCCCGTCAGAACTCCGCGCGACACGTCACCTCGAACCCCTTGTTCCACAATTTGCGGGCCATCCTCATGAAACGGCTTCTCTTCTTAGCGTTGCCGTCATCACCACCTTCATGCTCACGCTTGGCCCCTTGTTCTCGCTGGGCCTGAGTTTGCGAGCGTGTCGTGGGACCAGACTGCCCTCTAGAGGGCTCGGAGTTCCCCCCTGGATTGGGGTTGGGGTTGCCCCCGTTCTTGTCCGGGTTCTTGTTGTCCTTGTCTGGCTGGCGGTTAGCGCCTCCTCCTCGTCCGCCTTGGTTCTTGTCTTGTCCTTTTCCACGTCCTTTCGACTTGCCCTTGCCGGAGTCAATGCCGTTGCCTTTTGCCACCGCCCTTGCCAGAGCCTTTGCCAGGATCATCGCTCTTCAGCTTCACCGACAGGCGCTGCTTGTGGTAGCACTCATCCTCGTAGTGCTTCCTCTTCCCACAGAAGGCACAGGTGATAGTACACCTGTAGTGATCCAGCATCTTCGCCTTGGCGCCGGTGTTGGTCTCCTGCTTCTTCCCTTGGACTACGAACCAGTCTCGCTGCTCACAGTCAGGGGCGTGCTACAGGTGACCCTGCTCATCTTTGGCATCACACCAGAAGGGCTCTCTGACATTGTCCATGATACGGGCATGTTTGGGGGTAGTCCCCCGTCCAGGTTTGGGTCCTTGGTACCCTTTGCCATGGCTTCCAGAGCCTCCCCCTCCAGGACGGTAGGCGTCCAGGTGCTGGTCGCTTTCTTTCTCCAGCGCCAGCTCCAAGAGTAGCACACACAAATCCTCGTAGTTGAGGGCTCTAGCCTTGCGCTCCGCCGTTGACCGGCAGTCGTCCCACAGCTCCCGAGGGAGCTTAGCCACCAACCAGAAAAGCAGGCCGTCGCTGCTGTAGGAACGGGGCGTCAATCGTCCAGCCCAGTAATCCACGTCAGCCAATAGCTCCGAGACCCTGCCAGGTTTGGGGTTGTTGGGCAGCACGGCCAGGTTCTGGATCTCGGCCCTGATGGAGAGGTCGGTTTCATAGGTTGGGTACTGCCTCTCCAAGGCAACCAACACGTCGGCAAAGGTGGCGGACTTAGTCACGATCTGCTTTACATGCTTCTCCAGGTACTTGGTCTTGCAGCACTGCAGGAGCAGATCACACTTGACTCGCCAACTAGCATGGGTTTGGCCGGTCATTCGGAGGAACCGGCCAAAATTCTCAGCGAACTCGCTGAGATCCTTGCCTGTGAACTCAGGCAAGTTCACCACAATCTTGGAGGTGGCAATAGCCTTAGCCTCCTGAGACCTGCGTCCCTCAGGGCGCCTGGTCTTCCTCTTCTTCTTCTTGTTCCGCCCACTCGGGTTCTCCGGGTCCTCAGGGTCGTCGTCCTCCGAGGGCGAGGCAGAAGTCATGGACGACGGCTCATCCTCAGAGGGGTCTCCGCCTAGGTCACTGGAGCCATAGAGCTCCACGTCAACCATTGCCCTCAGGGCTGTCAGCCCCAGCCGGTCCAGCTCTGCTCTCGTGGAATTCCCCACGTGGTTGTAAGGAGGTGGGCCGTTCTCGGTACGAAAGGGCTTCTCGGTATCGCTGCAGGGGTCGGCATCGGTCGGCTCCTCAAGCTCCCCAGGGTGTTTGTCAACCCTGCCACCAGGTGATTAGCCTGTACTTGGTGGGGTGAAACTCCTAAGATGGTAGGTGACGCTTGCGGAGGACTCAGGGGCTCTAGTTTAGCCCGAATCTCTTGAGTGAGATCTCCAAAAATTTCGGAGGTGGCTCCTCGGAGAGCCTCTTTTATCTCCGACCGCGTCAGGGACCTGTTACAGGATCTCCCCGATCCTCTACTCCTGCTCCCGCATGACTCAGGGCCTCTCCTCAGCCCACTCAGGGTTGCATACCCAGGAATATCCACATAGGCTCCCGTAGCGGGTAGAGGATGGTGATAGTCAGTCGCATACCATCGCGGCGCAGAACTGGAGGCCACTGGCTCACTGGCAGTAGTTGCCTCTGGAATCGCAGTGGTAGATGGGTCCACACCATAGGCAGGGTAGGTAGGCATACCAATAAAGCCTGTGCCCTCAGCTACAGGCGGGGTGGTTATGGGTGTGGATGTTGCAGCGGCTGGGTCTGGAGTTGGGAGTGTGGTGGTTGTAGGAGAGGGTGATGCGTGGAGGCCAGAGGCGCTTGGTGCGCCCTCGAAGGTCGACTCACTCGTCAGGGGCGTGCTCATGGTCTACTCCTTCGTCTGCCATGCCTTCTCCTGCATCCTTCTCTCTCTCCCTCTTTCTCTTCACAGGGTTTGTGTCCACCTCCTCAAGTGAGAGGGCCTGGAGGGCCAACTGAAGTCCCTCCAGCGAGTCGTCAAAAACGTCCACTGGCCCATGTAAGGGCACCGAAGGTACAGCGCTAGGTCCAGGTCCAGGTTCACCAGGTGCTGGCATTGCTGGTGCCTCAGGCGCCGTCCTCACGTCGGTGTCCTCCTTCTTTGTGTCCATATTCACCTTCTTGCTTATGACAGATCTCTGCGCACTGGATGTACGGCACGGGGTTGCTGCCGGCACGCAGAGACTGTCTGCCTCTTGCTACCAGAAGGTTTTATAGTGATTTCAACACTGTGTTTTTGTTGTGCCTCTCCTGCTGCTTGCTGCTGGTGTAGGGTTCCTGCTGCTTGTTTTTGATGAGGAAAATGTTTTCCTGTTGAAATACAACCAATCCAGGATAACCCAAGCCAGAGATAAGCAAGTAGAAGATAAACAGGATCAAAGCATGAAGGGCTGCAGTCACAAAGAGTTAGATAAAGACAACTACCAACAATAGACCACAGCAATTAGCATACATTGCAACTCAGGATGAAATGTTTTACATGTTTGAGGAAAACTGATTGAAAAGCTGCCCCAAGGGCTCACTCTCATCCACAGTGCCATCTGGTGATGTGCACTCTTTGTTTTTGGGTCCCATAGGTGCTGAGGTGGCACCGCTTGTGGCGCTGAGGTCACTGCCATGTCACATGGGATAATCCTACTTAGCTAGGCTGACTGGGTATTGAACCCAAGACCTCTCAAAAAGAGGTGCCCCAGCCCCCTAGGGTGCATACCACTAGGATAGCTAAGAAATCATGAGAAAACATAGATAAATTCATAGGCTCTGCCTTCAGTATATCAGTGCCTCAGTGACCCAGGAAAAGATTTTTTAGTGCATATAGCTTGGGGACTAAGGGGTCCACACAACATCCTGATTTGGTGTTTGGTTCCATAGGTCAAAATGTGTTATCACACATTTTGTTCGGGCGAATACTAAGATAAAAATGCAAGAGTGCTTAGAGCACCTCTAATACAACTAAAGTATACCCTACAGCATTGAGAAAGCACTTTGTCTTACTGTGGGAGAGGGGCAAGGTCATGGAAGAATGAAGAAATTATGTTGGAGAGGAGGGAGTGCATGTGTTTGTTTTGGGTTTTGTTGAAGAAGTACGTGCCAAGGTATTTGTAGTGCGTGCGGGGATTACCTGATTTGTCATATGTTCAGAAAGGTATGTGGGGGAAGATGCGGATGGTAACGTGCGGGGTGTTGTTAAGTGTGAAGTTCGGGTTTTTCTTGGTTAAAAAGTAGTCTGTATTTGGGTCCGGTGTGGAAGAGGAAGTATAGGATTGTGTGGAGGGTTTTGGGGTCGGAGGATTGAAGAGCGAGGTCATCTATGAAAGCGTATAGGTGTTGTTGCTTTGGGAGGAGAAGAGTGAGTAAGTGGCGAATGAGAGGGTCGTTGAAGGTAAAAAAAGGGACAGGAGAAAAGGGACATCCTTGCCTAAGTCCGCGGGTGCTCATGGCCTCGTGGAGGGTGTGATTGTTAACCGAGGCAAGATCAGCGGGGTAGCCGTAACGTTGTTGTATGAGGGTAATGATAAAGGGGGGAAAGTTGTAGTTTCGTAAAATTTGGAAGAGGGCCTGGTGAGAGAAAGATGTCCTTGATTAGTGTCCTATCGATTTTGATGAAATCCTGCAGGTTTTTGATGGTGAAATCCGAAAACCAAAGGAGCAAGTAGAGCAAGAACAGGATGTGGATCGAATGAATGAATAGTTTGAAATCCAGTGTAACACAGAAGGGCTGCAGATAGACAAAGCAGGTATAAACACAAAGATTCAATCACAAATGGATAATAGAAAAGATTTTATGTGAAAGCTGGACTGACTCTAGCCTCCAAGATAGCATCAAGCACTTCATGTGCACTCTTTTGGGTGTAATGGTGCTGGCTAGGAATGTGGGGTATAGGTGTCAGGCCAGACACAGAATCTGACCTGGCCAAGCAACTGAATTCAGAAACAGTTAAAAAGTAGAACCACAATAAGTGGTAGAAACAATTGAGTATAGGGGTCTTAGGGGGGGAGACCACTAGGCTTAACCTCCAAGGCCTAAAGCAAGAAATGCCTATTTTATTTCGGTATATCCTCCATGAAGGAAGATACCTCCGCCCAGTTGAGTGGTAGGGGTGAGCTTAATGGGGGACTAGGGTTACAACCCTAGTTACTTTGAGAAAGTGTACTTTAGGCTTCAAAAGAGAGATAAAAATACTTAAGTTAGTCTTAACATCAACAAAAGGGTTTTAAGGGGGGCTTGGCCTGGATCAAGCCCTCCAAGAAAGACATGGCACTGGCTTTTTCTTACTCCCCCCTGGAGTACTAGTTAGCTAAGCTAGTAGGACCAAGGAAGAAGACTCAAATATTCCCAAAATTACCTCAGAAAATGCATTCAACTTACCAAAAACATCCTCATCAGTTCATAGAAGCCTATCACACTGTAGGTACCCTCAAAAAACAGTGTAATGTACCGTGAATGATGTCCCTTTGATGGGGCATTCCTCAAAAGTCGCCAGCGTGCGACGAAAGCGTTTGGTGAAAATTTGGGGGTAGTGGGGTTTGAACCCAGGACTCCCTCCCTAGAGCACATATGCTTGCCCACTAGGGTACAGTCGAACGCTGTAATGCAGACGGCCATCGCTATATAAACAGCGTTTTAGTAAACGTCCTGACCAAGGGCCAGGGCGGAGCAATACTCCCAATGGAGGACACAAATCTGCAGGAGCTGAAAAAAATAGAAAATGTAACCAACAGGGAGTGATTCCTGCGGTTTAGCGAAAGGTGTAGCGATTTAACAAGTAAAATCGCTAAAAATTGACAAAATCACGCGAGAAATCGTCATTTTTACACCAAAACTAAAACTTGCAGACAAGTGCAACGGAAGCGGACTTCAAAAACAGGGTTGCGCAAGCGTAAACGGCTCTTGAAAAAGAAGGTATGAGCCGTAGTTTTCAAAGTTCTTAAGGAAATTTTTTGCACAGTTGCATCAAAATGTTTATAAACTTTAGCAGAAAGTATTCAAACTCAACCCACACCACAGAGCAGGTGGACAACCCACCTCTCAGGTATGCTACTGTCATTTCACACGCATGCATTGCGTTTGTGGTGGTTGCTGCGTTAAAACGTTGGGGTTGTCAACGCTGTGTTCGTTGGGGGTTCAGGTTCTCCTCTCTCCTGCTCTGCACAGGTCAGAACAGGAATGAAAGGTATGCGATGCGAATGGAGCGCGCAGCGCGCACGTAGGGTTAGAATATGCGCTGTGCTCGCGATGCATGTGCCTAATCGAGGCATTCACACGCTGTGGCGCTTTCCCGGTACCCAAAGTCACCCTTGTTCTCTCTTCACAGGTAAGAAAAGAAAGTGCTTGCTCGTGTTTGTTTGCTCGTGTGTAGCCGTAGCGCTAAAGTAGGGTTGCTTAAAACGCTTAGGCTTGTTTTGCGCTGTGCAGTGCGCCATTTTCTCCCTCCTTCTGCAGGAAACAAGACAAGGGAAGCGTGCATGACACACAGTGCACTAATCGCTTAGGGTGGTTTATAATTCGCCGTAGGTTTGTTTAAGCGCGTAGGGTTGTTTTGCGCTCGTATTTTCCTCGGCATTCACATGATGCGTGGTGGGTAAGGTAGGTAAGCCCAGGAGGAGCTCACCTCCTTGTTGAGTCACCCTTGTGCTTGGTTATAGTGCGTTATATTAGATAAAAACAACAGGAAATGGAGTGATGGTGCATGCCTGTGCATGCATATGACGCATCAAAGGGTAGACGACGCGAAGTGCGCACGGTAAACCTTGTTTAGGTTACCCAGGGGCTCCACCCTACGTTCTTTAAGAGAACGGGTGGAGTTCCTTAAGCTTGCTTGCTTGTACTGAGGTTCAGGAACAGCGTATTATAGGGCAGCCTGAGAAGCGTATAACACGTGGAGGCTGTCTTGGTTTTTCAGTCTTGAACCTCAGTCATTGGCCTTTGCTTTACAGGTGGGAAGGTAAGGGCGATTGGTGCAGTCCCTCTTGGCAGCGCTAAAATATGCTGTGTGGATCAGATAAACAAATAACTGCAGCTCAACCAGGAGTGGTGAGTGCAGTCCGACTTCACTGCCATCCACGCTGTGCACGCACGCTGAGCACTCCCTCCCTCCAAGCCCTGACAGGGAAACGCGTAGTGGCGTCCCTGTTAGGCCACAGCCGCTTAGTAGTGCTGTGTTCTCTTGCTTTCTCACAGGAGGGTCAATAGGACCCGAGACCTCATTGACAGCAACACCAAGTAGCGTGTGTAGGTGTTAGAGTTAGCAGGCCTAGCAGGAGTTGAGTGCAGGTGATAAGTGCCCACCCTGCCTTCGAAGGCCGGTGCGTTAGTGAGTGTAGTGTAGTGGTGTCTCCTGTCCCGCGTGCTTTTCCACGTGGGCAGGGGAGTGCGTTAGTTTTTGGCCTTTAGCAAAAATGGGCGTTTGTTATGCCCTTAGCACACTTGGCCACCCCTCCCCTCTAGTAGGTAGGGCTTTTGCCGTCTTCCCCCAAGGATAGGCGCCAGCACAGAAACTGGGCGCCATAGGAGTGGTACTAGTAACTGACTAGGACCTTCGGTCCGACATCAGCCAAGCCCATTGAGTTGGGAGCCACGACCGGGAGAGAAGTGAGACACACACAGACATTCGTAGCACACTTAGGGGTAAGGTAAACCCAGTAAGGAAGGGTAGAACCCCACGGGTCTGGACCAGTCACAGGTCCTAACTGTGGGCTCGCTTGTCCCCAAGGAGGGAAGACACACCTTGCCTCATAACACCTTGCTTGTCATTCCCCCCTGGTGTAGTAAGCCACCGTTCTTCGTTTGCTCCTCAAGGTCATTACATCAGGGCAGTCCCCATGCAACACATGGTCAACAAGGCATACACTCGCTGGGTGGCTGCAAACCTGATAAGCGGCTACCTGGTCCACGCTGGAAACCATGGGCATGGGTCTGCAAGGCACAGACAGGGTCAGTGCAGTGCTCAGTAAGTAGTAGTCTGTGTAAAACCAATGGCCTTCGGCCATGGAGTGGTTGTCACGGGGGGCTAACGGTCCTGTCCTGCGATGCAATGCGGGGAAACTGTGACAACTGCTCTTACACCCATACACAGGCACGTCTGCACAAGAGTGCTTGCTGCACCTGTGAGGTTAGAACACAGTCAGTAGACTGACACAGGGAAATTAGTTTCGCTTTTTACGCTGGGACATAGTCTCAGCACGGGTTAGTAGCTGCCCCTCGTTGTTCTCAACGAGGTAGGAGCGGAAAATAGGGTGGATACTCCCATCTGGTTGTATGAAGGCTGACATAGGTTCCCAGGTCGCCTCAGATAACCCATAGCCATCCCACAGGGTTAGGAATTTCCAGCCCTGTTTATACTCGTGGCGAGCAATCCCTGCAACCACGTAGTAACCATCGACTGCCATCTCTTCGGCAGTCATTTCTTCGGGTTCGTCTGCCTCCTGTAGACTGGCAGCGTTCTCTAGGTCTATACGTTTGACCTCACTGTCGCTGAGGCGCCACTCATCCCAGGACGAATCGTCAGGGGAGTGATAGTGCCTCAACTGTTTAGGTGCACACAGCAAACCACCACCTAGACGTGGACTGCACCTGACATGGATCCTGGATCCATCTATCCTGATGATACGATAGAATCCAAAATAAGGGTCCTGTAGGCAGTCACGTGGCTGGGAGGGTAGGCGTGAATGGTGAACCAAAACAAGGTCACCAACCTTGAAGCTGGCAGGTCGCCGTAGGCGGTTTCGTTGGCTCAGTTCACGGTCACGAATGTGTCTCAGGTTAGTCCCAGCCTGGTTAGCCAGAGACTTCTTGTATTCCAGCCAATCTCCCACAAGGCTCTTGAAGTCCTCAGGAAAGGGGGTTTTGAAGAACCATGCAGTTCGTCCTCCATGGAACAGTTCGTGGGGGGTGAAACCCGTAGAGGAGCTCAGCTGTGAGTTCATGGTCAGCACTGCCCAGGGCACTAGGCGTACCCAGTCCTTGGTACGCTCCTGTTTCATCAGGACTCTTAAGTTTTGCTCCACCACACGGTTCTGTCCCTCACAGAGAGGGTTAGACGTGTGGGTATAGGGCAGACCTGTGGTTACCTCCACGTTGAGGTCATTTGGCACTCGTTTGTACCACCCAGTGTCACTGCGGATGCGTACATCCTCACCAGAGTGCACCTGCTTAGGTGCTGCATAGGGTTCGAACCATGGTTCGATCAACATTTTCACAGTCTGCTCACCTGTGATTTTCTTATTGCAAGGGAACACACGGGTGAAGCGAGATAGGCCACAGGTGACCACTAGGCAACTATCATAGCCGCCGAAGCGTGGTAGGCCGTGGATGAAATCCACATAGAGAAGAGAGTTAGCACAATAGGGTATGGGTAAACTGGAGATCAGGTTCCTATCCCTACTGTCGCTCTGCTTGCTGGCATGACAGCCACAAGCATCCACAATGGTCTGCATACGCGACCTCAGTTCAGTCAGGGTTAGACTAGAGTGGAAACACTCACAGAAGAAGTCCACTGAGCGATTAGCGCCAGTGTGACCAGAACTGAGATGGGACAACTGTAGGCACCGATCCAGTCGTGCCTCAGGCACCACAACTCGGTCCTCGTAGAAGAGGTACTGATTGTTTTTATACCACTGGTGCCCGTCAATGACACGGGGTTCGAGACCAGTGCTGAGGGCTTGGAGTATTTCTTTATACTCTGACTGATAGTCGGTTAGACTCCAACCCTCTAGGATACCAGCAGTGCGCATGGACAGGTCAAGCTGGACATCCATACGCTGGAAAGCCTCTCTGGCGAGCGCCTCAGAGCTCTCACCTATAAGCGCATTGAAGTTGTTGCGTGATCTATAGTCAGACAGTTCATTCTTTATTCCGGGGATATGATGTACTGTCAGCCTGAACTGGCTCAGGTAAGTCCACCACTGCTTTAGCTTTGCATTCTCTGGTGGTGGGCCCTTCTGAAAAGACTTCACAGGTTCCTGGTCACACAGCCAGACAATAGGGTTAGATCCCAGGAGTCGGGATTGTGACGAAAGCACCAACATACCGGCCAGGAGTTCCTGGTCATAGGTGCTGTAATTGGAACGCGCTTGGTTCCATTTCCAATTCCAATGTCCCAGAGGCACCAGCCGCCACTCACTGGTAGGATAGTCATGTTTCAACGAACCATCACGGTTCAGTCCACTAGTACGATAATGGCAGTGGGTGAGTTCAGCGGGGTTAAGCTCCTGCCATTGGTAGATCGTTCCAGCCCCCCCTACATCACTGGCATCAGTGATCAGGACTATCTCGCCCTTAGGGCGGGGTACTCCCAGGGAAGTGGAAGGAGGCAATGTTCTTCTTCAACTCCTGGAAACACTTTTCCTCTCTGGCGGTCCACCTCCAAGGAGTAGTTTTCTTGATTAGGTCAAAGAGGGGGGCAGAGGAGTAAGTAAAATTGTGGATGTGACGCCGATAGAAATTACAGGCGCCCACAAAACTCCTCACGTCGTGTAGACCCCTTTTAGGGTCATCGGGAATCTGCATGTCATGTAGGGGCTGCATCTTAGACGCGGCTGGTTTCCACCAACCATACCCCACATCGAAACCCAAATATTCCATCTCCTCTCTCATAAACTCACATTTTTCAAGTTTGATTCGGAGATGGTTTTCTTGACAAACAATGAAATATTCACGGAGGAGAAGGACATGGTCCTCTTGGGGATTAGTACCCAAACTCACGTCGTCGATGTGCGCCTCCATTTCTGCACCCCAAGAAATCAACTCCTGTACTAGAGGCGTGCGCCTCAGTATGTACAAAATTTTGTTCATTAGCTCTTGGAAAAGCGCTGGGGCATTAGCCACCCCGAAAGGCATAACCTTCCACTTAAAGACACGGCCCTTAGGGGTTGTAAAAGCCAGCAGCTCCTGAGCTGCGGCGGTTAGGTCCACCTGCCAGAAACCAGAGCGTTTGTCCATTTTGGTCTTGTACCTGCATTTGGCAATACGCTCCAGGGTATTCTCCATGTTAGAAATACTGCCGGAGTGGTTCTGGGTTTTCTTGTTGACCTCACCATAGTCAACAACCAGTCGTAGGGCAGTCAACCCTGGTTTGGCAACCAGGAAACACGGACTGCAGTGATGGGGGTAGTCCCCCTTCTTATATTCTTCAACGGGGCCAGCATCAATACATTCCTGGATCTGGCGCTCGATTTCTTCAACCTATTCCTGTGGAGCGGGATAGGGACGACGCCTCACTCGCGTCTTTTCAAATTCAGGTTTCAGTTTCAGGTCCATCCGGACCAGTTTTTTACAAGAGAGGGGGAGCGGCAAGGCGCCGGATACCTCCTCATAGGTTATCAGCAGTTTCTTCGATCGGGGATCAAGGTTAAGACTCTCAAGTTTCTGCAGGAAATCCTCCTCAGTATGGAGGTTGCTCTTTCGATGTTGTTTCTTTTTCTTCCGATCAGCAGTTTCGGCAGGCACAGAACCATCGTCCCACTCAGGGGGACATTGCTGCCCATAGTGCAGAGAATACACTAGCGGTATCTCAGGATCAGGCAGCGTATAGGAGTCATCGTCCTCCTCAGACCAAGTGGAGTATTTCCAGGTCTGTCTGAGGTATTGCACCCACTCTTGGCGCTCAATACCTTCAGCCTTCAGGTACAACAGCCGCCAGAGTTCCTGAGTGTCATGCTCAGACAATGGCATGTTATTAGAAACAGGGCGCGCCAGAGCATCAGCAATCCGGGTAGGTGGGAGATGGCCGCTCCTGAGAATCGCCGACCCTGCTCCTGAGGAGCCAGCTCCTCAGGAGCACCGACCCTGGCTCCTCAGGAGCACCGACCCTGGTGCTGCTCCTCAGGAGCACCGACCCTGATAAATGCTCCTCAGGAGCACCAACCCTGTACCACCTCCAGGGTCGGTGATTCTCAGGAGCGGCGGTTGTCTTGTTAAGCATTTTGCTCCTAAGGAGCCAGGGTCATTGCTCCTCCAGAGCTAGAGGCGTGGCTCCTCAGGAGCTAGGGTCAAAGGTTGGCATTGCTCCGCAGGAGGAAGGGGTTCGGGAAAAAAAATCGAAATTTGACAGTCAACTATGGTCTATGTATGGTGTCTTCCATGATGTATGCATTTAGAAGTGGAATGGTTGTCATGAAATTTCAATTGTTGGTTTTCCCCAGCGTATGCGCCATAATTGATTACGCTGATATTTTGTACTTTGGAAACGACCTCTCACGAGCTTAGAAAAGGAAAAAAAAAGGCTGTTGAACCAGAACACACCAAAACAGGGTATCGCGATTTGTATGTCGCGAAGCGCCCTGATTCAGGCAGCAGGAGAAAATGAACTGTCGTCCCCATTCAAAGCTGAACCATACACAAATGTTCATTCGTACATCCAACTCACTCATCCATCATTAGAAGCTTTCGCCGTGTTCCAAATTACGCCTGTCCACGATTAGTTGTAAGTCGTTGGTGACCAATGGTTGACAACGGGATGACCAGATTGCTGGGTAAATAACTGGTCCCAAGCCGTCACTCTACCCTTGAAATCGAAGACAATGATGGTCACAGTTTCAGCACTGCAGCTTCGTCAACAGCATTTGGACGTTCAAGGGCAGAAAGCACGTGCAGTACATCCTCGACCAGATAACTGACAAGATCGGTGAAAAATTGAAGAGGAAGGTGTTTCAGCGGGGGGGGGCAAACCTGTGCGCCCTTCGATGCGTTTTGATCTTTTTTGTGTAGTTTTCGATCATTGAGTTCTTGTCGTAGTCTTGGGGTAGTTGCGTGGACTTCAAGTTGTGCAAGATCCACTGCACAAGTTGTGTGCACAACAGATGCAAAGATGCTTGACGACACAGCGGTGAGGCGCTGCCAACTCTCCTCTTCTTTTGGCTGCAGAAAATCGATACAAAGCCCCACATCATCAGAAATGATTTGTGGGTTTTCGGCAATTGTCTGATTGGTATGTCTCTACTGGACACTGCACAATTGCTCCCGCAAAAATCTGCACTACGTGCCCTCACTGGCAAAAGTGCTCGCTGACGGAAAGCGTTGCACCAAGCGCTGCAGAGGACACTCCATCATAATGCACGCCACTCCTGCAGTTAATCCTCAATTCGATTCCCAAACGAAGGAGAATATGACCCTTGTGAAAACCAAGTTCGGCTCCGAGTGCAAGATCGGTGACAAGATGATCGATGCTGTCTGCAAGCATAAGGATAATCTGCACTCTGCAATCTGAATGCACGTCTCAGCCTTGCAAAACCCTCGGGCACTCACCCAGGAACTGGCACCATCCGGCCACACTCTGGGCAGCCTAAAGGACTCCCAAATGAAGTGGCAGTCCAAAGCAACTCGGGGGATTGTCCGAGACGCCGCGATCCACAGAACGAACTCCGGCAGAACGACTTGATTACACGGCCATGGTCAGTGTTGCTGACAGTCCGCTGACAGCCCCCCCCCCCCCACTGTTCGGGACTTCTGCATTCCTTCTCGAAACCGGAGGCGTCAGCAGATACCACTACTACGGTGTGCACTTCATGTGACTTCACAAGCCAACAATCAACAAAAAACTCTGGACTGAATGTGGTGTGGGTGGGTGGATAGGAATGGTTTCCCCCAAACCTCACGTGTATTTGTGCCCTGAGCACCGCATCACAGGAGCATGGCAGTTGGATGGTGAATGTCTGGTGGAGATGCGCACTCACTGAGAGTTTCCAATAAAGACTTAAATGGCAGTGCAGAGTGCTGAAGTTCACAGAATTTTGGACCAATTAGTTGAATTCGTTGCATCATACACATCTGCTCTTCCTCTACAATCTTCTATTTGTCCATACTCAATTTCTCTTCAGCCATGTGTCAACCCCCCCCCCCCCCCACAACGATTCACCCCGATTTGTTGTTCAGTGGGTTGCAGGATTGAACACCAGAAAAAGGCATTTTATGGGTGGGAATTCTTCAGCTGACATACTTCAGTGTCACAGTGGTCTGGCCCCCCATGCATTTGTTTTGTTTGTTAACAGATCCGCACTGAGTTCTGGTGGCAAAGTGTGCTGCTTGTTTGAGCCAGGGGTCAGAATTGACAGCACAGACCTTGGTGGATCTCAGCAAGCGCTAATTGCAGAACGACACCCTCACCTTTCGACGGACGACAAATTGTGTACACTGTGTGTCCATTACCTCAAACCGTGTCCTTTCTTTGCGAAAGCATCACCAAGAATAACATTGCCTGCAACACCACAATCACTTGCCCAATCAACCACCGCTGTTACTCCTGCCAAGAACAAACCTGTATATGCTGTATATGCTGTATGGTACCAATTTTCATATCTTTGGACCGTAAGGCTCCATTGCAATTTGATGTGTTACTTGAATTATTGATGCGCCAATTGGACTACGAATTAGTATTCATTTTTGGTTGATTATTTAGTTTGTGAATTTCGGGATAGGATTTTTTGTGCATTTTGCGTACTGCTTGATGCATCATTTTCATCCAAAGTCTGATGCAACACAACGGGCAATGATGCTGTATGGAACAATTGTATTCTGGTGGGGTCCGAAAGTTCAATGAATGCGAATCTTCTAAAGTAAGGCAGATGAAGTGCAATTTTGTGGTCTCTCCCGCAACCAATGGAATTGATGGTAGAAAAGGTGGTGTTGATTGCTATGTGATTGGTGCCAATACAAAATGTCAATTGTTATACACATGTATTTAGGTTTAAGTGCTTGCTGCATGGTTCTTTGGCTAAGGCATTAGGAAAAAAGGTTGATTGAAAAAGATAGCACAAGAGGTTAAAGACTAAAAATGCCCAATCAAAGCAAAAACATAGTTTTCATTGCGGTTTCAAAGTAGAGGCAATGATGTTGTTTGCAAAACAAAATTACACCCAAGTTGCATGGCTATAAGAGCTTCAAATTCACCTTTTTGAGACGAAGTATTTTGTTAATTGACTTTGGTCACAAAGCAAACATTGAAGCAAAGGAAACAAATGTCTAGTAGACTTTCTAAAGCGCAATGCAACTTTTGGGTTGTTGGTAATGTTCCAAGAATGATGCGGAGCGGATGTTGAAATGATGCGAAACAACAAGCACAAAGTGAAAAGCACTTAGGTTTGTTTTAGCTCCCCGAAAGACACGGACGGTGCTCCTCCGGAGCAAAATTGCTCTTCAGGAGCAATAGTGGTTCTTCCCAAGATCAGTGATTCAAACAAACGACTTGGTTCACTGAAAAAATTTTGGAGGAAACCTCTAGTTGAACCTCCAAAGCTAACAAAAATGCAACTTTGATCTGCCTTGTTGGCAATCTTGCATGCACGATGGGCACCGTGTACGAAAAAGTACACATAAGTAATCAAAAATTGGGAATAAGTCTTTTTGTTTTGGTTCCTGAGGGCCGCTTTTGTTCGGAAGCAGAATCGTTCCCAAGGAGCAGAGGTGGTGTTCTTCAGGATCAATGATGTAGACATTAGGAAAGCCTGTAAGAGTCCAAAAATGAGACTTTTATCCAAGTTGTTGGTAACTTTGCAGCCACAATGGGCACCCTTTGTAGAAAAGATGCAAAGTACTCAGCTAAAAGTGAAAAAACAACCTTTTTCTGTTTTGGCTCCTCAGGAGCAGGGTCGGTGCTCCTCAGGAGCATTGGCTCCTGAGGAGCCAGGGTCAGTGCTCCTCCGGAGCCCCGTCAGGGTCGGTGCTCCTGAGGAGCTAGGGTCGGTGCTCTTGAGGAGCACCCCAGGGTCGGAGCTCCTCAGGAGCCAGGGTCGGTGCTCCTCAGGAGCAGGAGCCAGGGGCGGCTCCTGTCAGGAGCGGCCATCTCCCACCACCCGCAATCCGGGCCACGGGTTCACCTGTGTGCATAGGCTGCATGTGTAGCACTGGCTTCTCAACAGGAAAAGCGGGCTCAGAGGTCCACTCTAGATCTACCTCCTCCAGCAACAGCTGGGATAGGAAGGCACTGTGTTTTAGGTCAACACAGCTGGGATCAACAGGAGGGATAGTGCTGGTGATCTCAGACAGTTGGTCGTCAGCATCCTCCTTTACAGCTGCAGGTTCCAGATAGCCATCGGGAGATTCACACCCTGTAAGTGTGGCAGATAGGTGCTCAGGAGATCGATTTTTGAGATCAGAAAGGGTCAGTCCACGATTTTCGGCCATGACCTCTTTCGGTAGCACCTGGTCTAGGTCAGGGGTACAGGATTGAGAGATCCATCAACGAAGGACAGGAAGCTGGCCCACTCAGGGGCCTGCATAGCTGTGTCCGAGTCCTCAGGCACATAGATGGGGCCGTCGGGGAGTTGCACTCTTCCCACGGTCATTCGATATAGCATACGGCGCCAGTAAGCATGTTCACCAGAGCAGCCCCAGTCAGGGGTGCACATGACAACCCTTCCTCCCTCATAAGCGATTTTGGTTAGAACCTTCGCGAGCAGGGAGAAGGGAGGGTTAGCATACGCTAGGCCCATTGCTTTCCAGAAGAAACGGAAAGCATGGTTCAATTGTATCGTGCAGTACAACTGCATGATGTGTTGTTGTTGGCTCGCAAACAATTCCACCTGGATCTCATCCAGGTTTACCTGAAGGGCCGCCAGTCCATTTACAAGAACGTGACGGGCCAATTGGTAGTTTTCAGTACGATAGTTAGTCTTGGATGCATAGCGCAGCCCAGACTCTTTTCGTCCTGACAGCTCCAAAGGTACGGAGAACAGCCCACTGCCAAAGTCGCAGTGCAAAGAATAGGGGCGCTGGAGAGACAGCATTTTTACCTCGGGGTTTCTTCGTAGGAAGTCTGTACCAATGACAATGTCAAAGGCGTCGGTGTCCAGCACTCTGCAGTGTTGGGTCACGGTTTTGTCGCCCAGGCATATAGTCACATCGACCCCCCCCCAAGGAATGACTGGTAGGGCCATCTTCTACCCTTATGGCCACGGTCTTAGTTTTCTTGAAAGTCCTCAGCAGGCGCTGGGCAACTATGGAAAGTGTTGCACCGGTGTCAAGCACCGCTCGAAAAACTTGATCCCCGATTTTCACGAGGATGCAGAAAACCAAGTCCGCGCCCCTACTCCTCATCACGGAACTTGTCATCCACCCCTGCGGCTATGAGGGACCTGGCCATCCAGGCCAATCGCCTCTGCTTGGAGTTATTCCCCTCAGGGGTAGAGTTATCCCCCTGTGGGCGCTTCTTGGGATCACCTGCGGCAGGAGGGGGTGTAGCAGCAGGAGGGGGTGTAGCAACGGGCGCTGATGAGCGCCTCTGGGGGTTGGGGGGTCCACCTTTGCCACCCCCCTTGCCAGCTCCTTTACCACCTTTATCCCCATTCTGAGGGTTTTTGGTGGGTGTTTGGGTCTTCTGGCGTTCAGCCTCCTGCCGCTTGAGTTTATCACTCTTGCGTTTCTTTATGTGACATTCGTCTTCGTAGTGACAACGTTTGCCACAATAGCCACAGGTGATGGTACACCTGAAATGTTCCTGATGGGTCACAGATTTCCCATCCTTGGTATGCTGCTGTCATTTCATCTGCAGCATACAGCTACTGCGTTGATCGCAGTCAGGGGCATGACAAGGCCCCCCCTTGTCATTGACAGGTTTGCAGTAGAACAAAGGGGGTGTACCTGCATCAGGTTTAACCTCATTCATGGCACGTAGGTTACCCCTCCCTTTACCACCTCTCTGATTGGTGTTAGTGGGATTTTTAGGCCCTTTCCCTTCGCCACGTTCGGGGGTAGGGGTACCACCCCGACCCAAGTGCTTCTTGAGGAATTTCTCCATGTGGGAGTCATTCTCCCTCTCAAGAGCTAGCTCAATCAGCAGGTCCACCAGTTCGTCGTACGAGTGGGTCCGGCTTTTCCTCTCAGAGGTAGCGCGGCAGTCATCCCACGTACGTTGGGGGATCATACTCATGAGCCACAGGTGGGGCTCAGTGGCTCCGTAGGAGCCCCCGTTCATCCGTGAAAACAGATACTCCAGGTCGCACACGTATTCAGAGATTCGCGCAGCAAAAGGGAACTCAGGGAGCATAGGTAGCTCCTCTATCTGTGTGCGCACACTGAGGTCAGTCACATAGACGGGGAATGTTTTCTCCAACCTCTGGAGTACCTCTACCCAGATTGAACAGGTTTTCACAATCTGTTTCACCTGTTTTTGCAAAAATTTCTCTTTGCAGGAGCGTTTCAGCAAGGAGCATTTGGTGGCCACATCCACATGGGATTGGCCAGTGAGCAAAAGAAACTCAGCAAAATCTTCTGCCCATTCAGGCAAATTTTTCGGGTCAAACTCCGGCAGTTCTAGCTGGATGCTCGCCTGGGCAATAGGTCTGCCCATCTTCCCACCCCCTCGGGTTAGGCTAGAAGGAGAAGGAGATACGCTGGCAAGAGGTGCCAGGGCTGACAGTCCTCTTTTCTCAGTCTCCGTCACTGGCACGTCCTGTAGTTCAGCAATAGGGACTGTCCTGGCGCGAGGATGAAAAGGGCTGGGGCAAGTAACCTCGGGTAGCAACCTGGACACCCTTGATCTTTTGAGATCATCAGCCAACGTGCTCAATCCTGGTGAAGGTGAGAGTAGCGCTGACTTGGGTAAGGGTTCAGTGATACCCAATTTTGCCTTGACAGCCTCTGACAGAGCTGTCACATCCGGGTCTTCCGATCCGGATAGAAGTTTGGCCAATAGTTCGGCCGTACGATCCAGATCACCATGGTTGGGCTCTGGGCGAGGTGGATCCATTATCGGCAGGTCTGGATGCCTTGCTCTCAGGTGTTCGTGTACTCTCGGTCGTCTCCCCAGTGATACTGTGTCCGCTATGTCTGTAGATGGCCTAGAATAGAGGAAGGAGCCCATCTCAGTTTGGGGCGGCGACCCGAGGGCATCAAGAGGTAGTTCTCCATCTAATCCTACGGTGGACAGGTGGTACTCTTCGTGGAGCATGAACTCCTCCATCCTCCTTCGTAGGTCCTCTAGTTCTTCAGGACCAACTCCAGGTAGGTAGGTAGGTAGGTGCACTGGGTCGTGGAGAGGCGCCCCTTGGTTCCCCCTGGCGTCGCCCCTGTGACGAACAAGAAGAGGCTCCGCGCCTGAAGAGGGGAGGTGGCTTACATCCCACTAGACCTGACTGTTGGCCCCCAACAAAGCAGCCCCGGGCAACAACGGGAGGGCTGATCGCCGCCGGCGTGACGTGCTTGTCTCGCCGCGAGGGTGTGCCCCCGTGCTTGCGCACGTCCCCTCCTTTGGGTGGAACTCTAGAGGTTCACCGGACTACCTGGCGTATCCCGTTCCCAAGGCATGCATGCACGTTCTTGGTACTAGGGTTCCGAGGCGCTTGGGTGTCGCACGCTCCGCCTCGAGTTCCAAAGCAGCGCAGGGCTTAGGATGCAGCCTTACCCCCGGTCTCTCGATCTCGTTTGGCCGGGTCACCTGCATGGCACGGGCTCCCTCAGTGCCTGGGCTGTGGGCACAGGGTTTCCTACTGTTGTGCGGTGTTTGTGTTTGGGTCCGGTTTGCGTTTGGGTGTGGGTTTTGTTAACCCCGCCAGTCCTAGCTGGGGTCTTGGGTGGGTGTGTTTGGGCACGGTTTGTGGTGTTGTCCCTCTTTTGCCGGCTGTTTGTGGTGTTCGTGGTTGGGCTTAGTTTTCGGCCTGCTTATGGGTCGTGTCTGGTTTCGTGCGCGCTCCGCTTGCCCCCCGCCGTTTCCGGTTCCGGTGTGCGGTGTGGGCGTGCGTGCTGGGCCCGGGTCTCGGCTGTGCCCCGCCCTTCTTGGCTGGGTTGTCGGGGTGTGTTTTTTGCGCTTTTGTTTTTTTCAATTTTTGTGGTGTCGGTTGCTGGGTGTCCCTGTCCCAGGCCTTGTGGTTCCTGTCCCCCCGTTTCCCTTCTTTCGGGCTGGGCTGCTGGCTCCTTTTTTTCCTTTGTGGTGTGTGTCTGCATGTTTTGGTGTCCCTTTTCCCGGTGGGCCGCTGTTCCTGGCTTGGTGTTGCCGGTTTTGGCTGGGTGGTCCCCCTGTGCCTCTTTGGGGGTCCTGTCTTCAGTGCCTTCTGGATGGGGGGTTTGGCCGCCTCTGGTGGTGTTGGCGGGCGGTTTGGTGGCTGTGGGCTGTTTTCGCGCCCCCCCCCCCTCCCCCCTCTGTTCTTTTTTTTTGGGGGGGGGGGGGGGCTGCCTGTTCCTCCCTTGAAAGTGCTGCCCTGGGTCGTTGATGGTGCCGGAGGGCTCGGGGCCGGCAAGACCAGTGGGGCAGGCACGCGAGGAGTCTCCCTGAACGTTGCTATTGGGGGTAGAACCGGATACTCGGACACCAACGGAGGCGAGAGCAGCAACAACTGAAGCAAGGTCCATGCTGATTGTGGTCCGGCAGAAAATCCCAGTCTATGAAGAAAATTGACGCGGATTATTCTAAATACATCTGAGTGTCCAAAACTGTCTGAAAAGATTTAAATAATCCAATTATGTAAAAATGTTTGGCCGACCTGGCCCGCGAGCGCGCGTCAGCGGCAAATGGCAATTCCAGCTAAAATAGCAGAACGCGGCGGATTTACGGGGAATAGACCGCGGAATCAAATCCGGCATATCAGAAATATATAGGAAATATCCTGAGACTGAGCTGCGAGGCGGCGATTCCGCCGAAGCAAAGAAAATGACCAAAATGTAGCCAATCTGGGCAGAATGTCTGAAAATCTGAGCAGATGGGGCTAGCCGCACTTACACTCCCCCTCCAAAAACACACTGGGGTGTGTCGCTACGTCAACGAAGAACGTAGTGCGGGTAAGTCCCAGCAAAACATAGAAATGTAGCCTCGATGGGGCGGAATCTGCTTGATCTGACCTGATTTGGGCTGAATTGGCACTGAATCAGGATGGATTAACCTGAAATGAGACAGAATGAGAAGTGACAAACAGTCCTCCGTGCAGTAAAACATTAGGTCAAGGGCTAAAAAGCATGTAAACGTATCGAGAATCGATTCCAAACCATGCATTGGTTGAGAATGAGGTAGATTATTGGTGGATTGAGTGGGGGGATCAAGAAATGGAGTGACATCTCAGCGCTCTGGCACAGTTTCGCTGTCGCGGGCACGCTACGGTGTCCTCGCCGAACTCTACATCGTGTTATCCCGCTTTTGTCGTTCTGAAAAGTGCAGCATGTGGCTCAGATTTGGCGCATCTGGTGGATGATCACAAGATTCAGCAAAATTGAAAGTCAATTTGAGCAGAGATGAAGGAGATTGAACACTCACCGAGAGGGAAAACAAATACAAATGTAGTCTACAGACCCTAGTGAACCATAGAAGGTAGAGGTGTTTTTCTATGCACTTAGATCTAAACAGATCTTCGAGGAATGAGGGGAGATGACAAGGCAATCAACCTAAATTGTCCTAACATGAGTAAATTCCCAGAGATGAAGGTGAAATGAAGCGGAATGTCTAGAACTGAAACTACTAACACCTTCGTTTAGACTACAGTTAATATATATTGTCGTTTATTCAGCTCAATTGTGCTTTCCGGCACGTTGGTTCGCGAGCATCCAACAGATTCCATGAAAATCTGGATCATGTGATGATGCATCATGATGGGACATGCTGGCCCTGGATCCTTGGCATGTAACGCGCCGAAGGTTCACTGAAGGCGCTTTACTGACAGTATATAACTGAGAGACACCGAATTCACAGTGGCGGGGGTGTCAATCGACTCGGACAAGGCCAATCTTTCGATGGAGTCCCACAAGACACTTGGATTCACCATTCTCGACAGTTTCTGGTCGGATTGAGCTCACATTGGCGTGTGCCAAAAATACAACGAAGCTTACGGACTTCAGAGGTTGCACTTAGAAGTCCCTAGAGCTCCTATCTGAAGGTTGTCTGAACAATTGACGTCTGGGTTTCGTACAACAGTGACAGAATGATGGACAAACCTGAGAAATTCAAGGCAAATTTGAGGATCCTGGATCTGAATCTGGACTTTGGCGTCAGCATCACAGCAAATGAAGGTAAGTTCTGAGTTCCTGGCGTCGCATCTGGTGCAGCCAGTACTACAGGGGGTGCCTGTAGGGGTGAATGTCGCTGGCCAGCGTTTTGATTATGTACATTTGCTTCCATCTGCACGAGTAGCCAAATTCCAAAGATGCACAGACCAACAGAGACAAGATTACCCCGAATCTGCCTGAATTAAGCCTGAGTTTGGTTTTTTCTGAACACGGCAGCACACTCCGTGGCTTTCGGTTTTCGACTTTCGATACACTACCGAACGGAGACCAAAGAAAAATTGATTGATTGACGTCAAATTATCAAACATTCGCAGTTCTCCACATCATTACATAAACAGAAAGAATGAACAGTGGATTGAGCAGAATGTGGTGGGATGGCTTCCTCAATTCGGCCAAGCACGAATACATGTGACCACCAACCTGTCTGGCCTGGCCCTCGTACGGCTTGGGCGCTGCAAATCAGCGGCCGAACTCGAAGCTTGGTCCTCATTTGGCTCCTGGGCTGGCCTGACCGCAGGAGGGGGGATCGACGGATCAGCCCTGGAATGTGGCTGCTGAGGGCCGTAAAAGGCTGGATCTCGATTCACCACAGGTCGTTTTCCGTCGCTCTCCACTTGTCTGTCTGGTTTCGACAAACAATCTGTCAGGAGTACGCCAATTTCGGGGTGCTTCTTCAGGAAGTCGATGAACCCCTTGGTGTATCCATGGACAAAAGATTGGGCTGGTTCCCAGTTGTTGTGACTGGAATCAAAGCCCCTCCACTCACACAGAAATTCCCATTCGCCCTTGGCGTCACGTCTTGCTTCAACAATCCTCTTGAGTTCGTACTTTCCCCCTTCGATGACCCGATCAGACAAAAATTTCGAAGTCCAAAAAAGGGGTTTAACCCGATCCTTGGGGGAGGGGATCTCTCTCTTGAGGCGATCGCCCGAAACGTCAATTTCCCTGCTGACATCCACACGAATCCTCCACCTGTTCTCACCAAGACGCGCTGTAACAGCAAGGGCCCCTTCCACAAGGGAAGAAGCTTGTCATCTCCGTCCAGGGTGGTTTCGGATTTTCGAAGCCAAACTCCATCATCGACTTCAAAATTGTGGGGGTTTTTTCGGCCTTGATTCTGGACCCAAAGCCAGTCAGCTTGATGCTTCTCGATTAATTTCGAGACAGTTTTATCTGCTCGTTGGACGTCGTCCAAAAACAACGAAGCATCCTTACAGGGGCGAGGATTATTCAACGGCATGTTCCACCAACACTTCTTTCGTCCAAAGACAATTTCATTTGAAGAAAGGCCATGATACAAAGGCGTGTTGTGGTAACGGCGAAGCAATGCGAAGAGAACTTCCATCCAATGGAAATCCTTTTCACTCGCGAGCTCCTTACGAAGCATATTTATTATTGAGCGGCCGGCTCTTTCGCCAGGCAGCGCTCGATGCGAGTGGATTTCACATCGGAGGTGGTGGATTCCAAGGCGAGCACATAATTCTCTCCACCATTCGGAGGTGTACTCTTTGCCTGAATCCGTCACCACCTCGGATGGGACGTCCCAGCCTCCCATCCAGGTCTGCGCGCACCATTTGGCGGCAGCCTTGCCAGTCATCGACTCAATGTTGCAAGGCAACACTTGAATGTAGCCGGAATGACGGCACTGAATAAGGAGCACACCATTGACTTTTTTATTCGTCCAATGGCACTCTTCGTCATCGAGCTCACCGAGATAGAAGAAATCACTGGTGACTCTGTTAAAGAGGCGCTCCGGAATAGGATGAGGCCTCAGATGGCCGTGCTTCTTCGCGCTGGGGGGCGTCGAGACAGCACATTGGGCACATCCGGCGGCTACTTTCATGCAGTGAGTATATAGCCGTGAGCCAAACAACCTATGTTTAATCATCGACCACAGTCGACGGCCATGTGCGTGGGGGGACTCCCATTTGTGCCACCAGTTTAACACTCGGGGGGCTAGGGCGTCTGGCACACACAGTTTACCCTCCATCCACAGCTTCCCCCCATCCAACGAGTACTCAGAAAAAATCCCATCCCTGTGAGCATCTTTGGATTTGAGATTTCCAAAGACCTCTTTAAACATGGGATCCTGCAGGTAATCGGACGTCCAGTCACGGATGATAAGGGAATCTTTAGGCAGGGGTGGAGTTTTGGCCGGATCTCGACGCTTAATGCCCTGGATCAACCGAAATCGACTTACTTGTCGGGTATAATCAAACCGTTTCACACTCCCTGAGGAGGGATCGGTGACTTTTTCCACGACTTTCAGTGTTTTGGTGCAGATCTCATGAGCATGCGCCGGATCTGTGATGGCCGTGATGTCATGGCACGGTAATGCGTGCTGTTTAACAGCGCACTGCATGCATGCACGTCGAATGAGCTTTTTTTCTTCCTGATCCCATTCGATGATGACATGGCGGTCCTGCTCCGTACCATGGATGTTGGTACTTTGCAGCCCCTCTGAAGCGGGGTAAGCCCATCGGCTCAGAGCATCCGCTACCGTGTTATGTTTTCCAGGCAAATACGACACATGGAGGTCAAACAGACTGAGAAATTCGTGCCATCTGGCCCGTCGACCAGCTGGGCTCGCGACAGTATCAATGTGTTCGGTGGCCCAATACTCCAGAGATCGATGATCCGTCAGGACCTCGACTCGATTGGTGCCAACCCACGATTGGTACTTTTTTAGAGCGCAAATTATGGCATACGTTTTCTTGCTCACGCGGTGACCATTGCATCTGGCGTGGAGCTAGCTTCCGCGACCAAAATGCAAGAGGGTAATGATCACCGGTGGCTTCATCAACCTGTTCAAGGACAGCTCCGATCGCGTACCTAGAAGCGTCGGTTCTAATGTAGAAGGGTCGGTCAAATTGGGGCACATGCAACGTGGCGACTTCGCAGAGGGCCGCCTTCAAGTGATGGAAGGCCTCCTCGCACTCGTCAGTCCACTTGACACGAACCTTTGAACCTGCCTTGCCTGCATCTCTCCCTACCTTCAATGATTCAGTGAGGGGGGCAGCAAATTTGGCATAATTCGGCACAAAAGTGTGGTAAAAATTGCAACAACCCAGGAATCCTCTCAACTCCGTGATCGTCTCAGGGCGCTTCCACTTCTGAATAGCGACGAGCTTCCCTGGACTGGGTCGTCGGGTGCCATTCTCTAGGAGAGATCCACAAAATTCGACTGATTTTAAAAATAATTTTCCCTTCTTTGGCCCACAAATCAGCTGATTGGTATCAAGAATGTCCAAAACTTGGTTCAGCTGCTTTTCATGTAGGGCCACCAGCTCAGCTTCGGTCAGTCCCTCCCCTTCCGTCGCGATGATTATGTCATCTATGTACACGCTCACGAAGGCACGAAGCTCAGGATGAGCTGAAAAAAGCACATCTTCCATCATTCTTTGAAAAAACGAAGGGGCGTTCTTCAGGCCCATGGGCATGACCGTCCATTGGACTGGGCCACATGGCGTGCACATACAGGTGAGAGGTCGGCTGTCCTTCCTCAACGGCATTTGGTGAAAGCCGTGACGGAGATCCAGCACAGAAAACAAACGACCTCTTGCCCTCTTGGCGATTTCCTCCTCAATGAGGGGCAGGGGGTGTGAATCCGCCTTGGTTTCGGCGTTGAGATTGCGAAAATCAACCACCATTCGCCAACCATCAATAGTGTTCTGGTCTGCAGGCGGTGGCTTCGGGACTGTGAAGGGTGCACAGCACCATTCGCTGGTCATACAACCCTCAAGCCAACCAAATTCCCTGAGATTTCTCTCGATGATTTTTCTGAGTATCTCATGTTTGTGTCCATGATTTTCATAAGGGCGCTGTTTTTTTGCCTTGTACCCTTCACGAAGCTCGATGAAGGCTTCACCGAACTGTCCACGGACAGGGGGGTCTTTGATCAACTTCCCTGAAAGGGTTGTGTCCTTCTGTTCCTCAAAAATCTTTTCTCTTGACTTGGAACACAATTCAGTGTCCACCTGATCACCAGGAATTGCTGTCGAAAAAACTTTGGCGACTTCTTCGGCTTTGGCAGGAAGAATCTTCTTACGGATGTCCCTAAACAGGTCCGTATCAACTGCCTCTTGAAGATAGGTGGGTCGTGTGTCGAAATCCCAGAGATTCTCTTCGTGATCCAGCTCCTCGAAAGGATCCATGAAAGCTTCCACAGGGGGTTTTTCATAAAAAACTCTGAATTTGCGGCGCGATTTGGAATTTTTCTTCGCCTGTGCACTGAAGATTCTTTTCGATGTCGATCGTATTGGGGAAGAGGGAGACGAGGCGGATCCATTGGACGTTGGATCACCTTGGGTATCTGACGGACAAAAATCAGAAAAAATAGATTCATCATCAGTACCACGCTCAACCTCAGATTCTGACCCAACACAAGAATCAGTACCAGAATCAGCAGAATTAGAGTCAGAAAGCTTTCCATCCACCAGGAATGCAAGCGAACTCCAGGACCGCTGTGGCAGGGGACCTGTGTCGTCCCTGGCATACAGCTTAATCTTCCTGGGAGGTTCGATGTAATCTACACAAATGTCTTGTAATTCCTGAAACCAAGGCTTGTCGTCCCACAAGGGCACAACTAAAATTGCCTGGGTTTTATCTTGCTTGATTTTGTGGATGACCTGCTGGATTAAGTGAAACGGAGGATTAATCCACAACTTCTTGTCCCATTTATGGGTCCAAGCGTCGCTAAAGTGCTTGTCAAAGCGCTTGTTCATACGGTTAGCAAAGGCATCATACTGGGGCGAAAAGGAATGGTGTTCATGAAAATATTCACAAATTGCATCGCGCCATTTGTCGACAACTCTGTAGGATGAAGAGTGCCAGCGCGAAGGGCGTCGTGGCTGGGAGTCCCTACGAAGACATTCTAACTCTTGGGAGTAATCGGCAGTCCCATTCACCTCTGCAATGGTGACATCTTCACCAAATTTTGGTGTCACCTTTTGCTTCAAAAATTCTTCTGCACTTTTAAACCCTGCGTGCAAAAAACGAAATTCAGGACGCTCCAAGGGACCTGACTCCAGCAAAAAACAACGACGATGACCTACGGGCGCTACCCTGTTCTTGCGAAGCCAAGGATGGCCCAAAGAAAGGTCATACTTTATGTCGGCACGATAGAAGTAGTCATCCTTAAGGACAACTTCTTCCACATTTTGCTCTTCCCAAAGGTCTTGAGCGACCAAATGAGTTGATATATAACAACCGCGTTGCCCACCTGCGAGAGAATGTCCAGAAACTCCCTCGAGGGTAACAGGATGAGGCGACTCAAACACGCAGTCGTCGGGTAAGAATGAATTGGATTGGAGATTTACCTCTGATCCATTGTCACACAAACAAGTGGCGAGGTGGAAATTTCCCTTGCAATCAGAGACCCACAGCTTTGTGACAAACTGACGAGCCCTGTGCTTGGACTGTACACCAACCTCGTCCACTACAACAGAAGGATCCGCTGCCGGATCCAGGGGAGAGGAGACAAGCGACCCTACATCAAGTAATGGTCGATCTGGAATCTGGGGATCATGCCTGAAATCGCCTGGGGAGGGGCGATTTTCGTGGCTCCCCTAGGCGTTCTGACCTCCAGTGGCTGCGTTAACAGTGTGGACACAGCCTGATTCGTTGATCCACTCATCTTGGAACGGATCATCTGCTGGATTCAGGGCATTTTCGACATAATCTCGATCCGCATCGGACACCTGATCTGCACCTGAGACCTGATCCACACGATGGTTGCCCTTTCCACGTCCACGGCCACGGCCGCCGGATGATGGGCCACCACCGTCGCCACGCCCTCTGCCCTTACCAGAGAAAGGGGTTCCTGAAGGATTTCCCTTACCCTTACCCTGTGATCCTGGAGCATTTCCTTTGTTTGTACCGGATTGAGGGGTTTGGCCTGGATTTCGATTTCCGCCTCCGGCGTTGCCATTGGGACTTGTCTGGCCGTTTGGCTGCCCACCGGAGCCGGATGGCGTCCGATTTGCTTTGCCTTGGGACCCGCCAGGGCCTCCAGTATTTTTGTTTCCACCGGAGGGGGTCGGATTACCCTTTCCCCCCTTTGCACCATGCACCTGTCTGTCATTCCTGTCTGAATTCTGCGAATTACTGACATTTTCACCAATCACCTTGTGATCGTAAGCAGACCATCGGTGATTACCAGTAGAATGCGTCTTAGCTCGGTTCGTAGAACCTAAAAGAAGGCAGATGCTACAATGATCCTGAACATTCCGGGTGTCATTCACCTTTTTGTTGCCCTTTTGGGCCCCATTTTGGGTGTTTTGCTGGGTATTCTTGTTTCCCCCAAGACCCTCATGGAAATTTTAATTGGCGGCGTCAGCGAGCCGCTCAACCTCTTCCCACAGTTCCTGCGGGGTGAACGAAAACACCCAGTTCCTGGCCTTCAGGCGATGGCCGTGGAAACTTACTCCCCTGTTGAGGACTTGGACAAACAAGTCCCGATCCTCGTGTTCATTAAACTTGATTTTCCACGTGTTTTCAGTGAATTTCACCTTGGTAAACGACGTGGGGGAGCACTTTTGAAGTGCCTCCCTGACGGTAAACCGGTTGGCCGAGGCATCGAAGCCATCGACCTCCGCCCACCAGGTCTTGACCTTTTCTTCGGACTGTTTATTCCGAAGGGTGGCGGCGGTTTCTGAGGGGATCTTGTCAAAAATCAGATTTTTCAGCTCGGCACTAGAAAATTTTTCGCCTGAATGTTCAGATTCTTCTACGAGATTCCAGAAGCGCTGTCTCTTGTCTTGCACTTCGTGCAACATTAATCGCGAGAACGAAGGAAAATTCTTCAACATCTGGTGGTAATGGTCCTCTGGCAGCCGGGATCCACGTACCTCCAACTGTTCCCACACCTCATCAAAGGTAAGGGGGGAACTTGAATCCTCACGATCACTCCAGGTCCTGAGCCAAGTATTGGCCGGCGCTCCCTCAAGGCAGTCCAAGAGGGCCATCAGGAACTGATCATCCTGGAGCTTTTGAGTCTTAACCCACAATTTAAATTCCCGTTGGAACTGAGGCCAACGTCTGGGGTTTCCATTATACTTCGGTTGCTTGGCAACCTGACGAAGTCGCAATGAGGTAGGATTAAGGATAGAATCCAGCCCAACACCGGCCGTAATGGCAGACACCTTGGCGGCATCATTAGCCACACCAGCTCCGGCGAGGGTCTGGGCGAGCAACATCTGGGCTAATGCATTGGAATCAGCAGCAGGAAGGGCAGTACGGGAGGCAGTTCGCTTGGCATTCTGAGCCTCAGTCCTAGCCTTCGCCGACCTACTCTGAGATCGAGAGATTGTAACCCTTTCCTTTAGCTTAGTCCTGCTGATCCTTGCGTCGGTGGTCTTAGAGTCCACCGAAGGAGCAATCGAAAAAATTTCTGTCGCCTCCTCCGACGGTTCTGTTGTTTGTTCCACCGATGATGCACCCTCAGACCTCATGTGTGTCTTGAAAAGATCTTTAATTCCCAGCGTTTGAATGATGAGTTGCATTTGATCTTTGAGCAATTGGAGCTCAGAGTCTCGCTGTAATCTGCAGGAGCAGTCGGCAGGACAGTACATACCGTGTCCTGAAGGGCCTGAGCAGGCTGTCGGACCGCTAATCTCAGTGGTTCGCAGCCAGGAGTCCACTTGGGGAGCTCCTTCAGCCCTAATTTCCAGGCTTGCCTGTCTGGCTGCCTCTAAAATTCCTTCCTCAACCGCGGCGGCTAGATCGTCGCGGATGGAAACAGAGGGATGAGGGGCGGAGGGCCCGGCAACAGGTGCCTTGGTCTTCTCCTTCGGGAAGGGGCTTGCCTCCCAGATCTGCAAAAAAATGGCAAAAGAGTCATCTTCTTGAGAACACCACCACATCCTGGTATTAATTTCTTCTTGAAGGAGGAAAAAATATTCGAATAAAAAATCAGAGGCGATTCTTTCTTGTCCTATCAGCTTAGACGTGGCTAATAGACAAAGGGCCTCAAGCGCCTCAAGGTTACGGGTCACTTCTGAAGACAAATGGTCGTCCCATTGTGCCCATGAGGCTGGTCGATTATAGGTAGGTACCTCACCTGGACCACCCATCTCAATGTCGTCAATGTCGGCGTCGATGGTCTCAAAATGTGGACATTGGTAGGGAGTATTGGTACCTGCCAGGTCCGTAAGCTCCACCGGAGCGTTGCCATCGGCGTAGGCTGGGAGATTCCAGCTGCTTGATGGCCAATTTCGACTGGGATCTTGATGGTAATCTGGGCCTCCACAGCTGCTGATTGGTGCCCTTCTTGGGCAATTTGGGCTTGCGCAAGGCATTCCTCTCAAGGCCTCGTTCGCACAGCACCACGGCAGCGTAATTGTTACGTCTCCAGGAGCGGCGGGGTCTACGGGGCCGTACTGGGGAGCTAGCTGTGGTTGGGACACCAAAGGAACAACATTCAGGTAGCCTCTGCTACCATGAAAGTGCTGCCCTGGGTCGTTGATGGTGCCGGAGGGCTCGGGGCCGGCAAGACCAGTGGGGCAGGCACGCGAGGAGTCTCCCTGAACGTTGCTATTGGGGGTAGAACCGGATACTCGGACACCAACGGAGGCGAGAGCAGCAACAACTGAAGCAAGGTCCATGCTGATTGTGGTCCGGCAGAAAATCCCAGTCTATGAAGAAAATTGACGCGGATTATTCTAAATACATCTGAGTGTCCAAAACTGTCTGAAAAGATTTAAATAATCCAATTATGTGAAAATGTTTGGCCGATCTGGCCCGCGAGCGCGCGTCAGCGGCAAATGGCAATTCCAGCTAAAATAGCGGAACGCGGCGGATTTACGGGGAATGGACCGCGGAATCAAATCCGGCATATCAGAAATATATAGGAAATATCCTGAGACTGAGCTGCGAGGCGGCGATTCCGCCGAAGCAAAGAAAATGACCAAAATGTAGCCAATCTGGGCAGAATGTCTGAAAATCTGAGCAGATGGGGCTAGCCGCACTTACATCCCTCTGACTTCCCTGGGCTGGCGCACGCACTGGCCCACATTCAGTGTGGTCTTCCGGGCTGCTGTTGGCGGTTGCGTTCTGTTTGGCCGTGTTCCGGCCCCATGGGTCGGGTGGGCTATGTACACGTTGGGCTCGGCGCCCTTTCTTGCCGGGTTAGGTCCTGGCTCTGCCGGCTGGGCGGCTGCGCCAGGCGGCTGCGTGTGGCTCTGGGTTAGGGGGCTGGGGTTGTTCGTGTCCTTTCCCCTCTGCGGTGCCGGTTTGAACCTTTTGGGTGGTCCGCCACCGTTGTTGTCGGGCGCGCGGTGGCCCCGTGTGTGGCCTGCGGTGCCGGTGTGTGGCGTGCTGGTGCGGCGCCTTCCGGGGTGTGCGGTGGCTTGCTTCGGTTAGTCCTTCAGGTTAGGGTCAGTCGTGCCGTGTTGTGCCGCTCTGTGCCCCCTCGCGTCGCGTTGTGCTGTGGCGCGTTGCAATGTGGCGCGCTGTGGTGCGGTGTGCCGTGGTCTCGCGTTGTGGGTCAGTGGAGGTCAGCCTGGCCTGTGTCGTGGTGCGGAGTGCGGGCCGGAGCGTGGCTGGCTGGTGGCTCGGGGGTGCGGTTAGGTGTGGGTGTCTCGCTGGGTCCGTGCTGTGGGGGCCTGGGCGTGCCGCTCGGGCTGGACGGTCGGGTAGGCGTCCGTGGGGTTGCCCTCCCTGGGGGCCTGTGCCTTGGTCCCGTGTCCTCTGGGGGTTCCGGTCCCTAGCCCTGGTCGCTGTGGCCGTGCCTTTGGCCTCTTCCGGTGCCTGTGAGGTAGTGCTTGTGGCGGCTGGGGTCGTCGCCTGGCGGTGAGGGCGTGGTGGTGCGCCGTGCGGTGGCGTTCCCTGCGGCTTCCTCTGTGGGTGTGGCCTGTTCTCCCCGTGTACGTGTGCCCTCCCTTCCCTGTGTGGCTTCCGGTGGCCGGTGGGTGTGCGCTGGTGTGATCCGTACGGCGTCCGATGCCTGCTCCGGCGGTGCGTGTTGGGGCGTGCGCCCCCGGGAGTCGTGCGGCAATCGGTGGGGGTGGGGCGGCGCTGGTCCCCCCGTCGTGGTATGCCCTTCCTGGGTGTGGGTGGTGGCGTTTGCCGTGGTGCCCTTTTCCTCCGCGCCTTGGTCCCCGCTCCTGCCCCTTCCTGGTTCTCGGGTGGTTTCCTGCCCCCATGTGGTGTCTCTTCTGGCGCCCTGTCTCTTTGGGTGCCTGCCCTCACTTAGGGCCCTTCCGTGCCCTCTTGCCCCTTGGTGTCCCTTGCCCTCCCCTTGCCCTTGTCCTTCCCCTTTCTGGTGTGGTGGTGGCGGCAGGGGCGGGGTCGGGAGGGGGCGCCGGTGGCCCAGGCCTGGGGTTGGGTGGCCTGGAGCCATTGGCGGAGGGCTTGGGGGGTGCAGGGGGGGAGGAGGCCCTGGACCGCATCGCGGAGGAGGGCCTCCCATGCCGCTTGCGGCATGATGGCCTCTGGGGCGGCCTCGTTGGGGTCGGCGGGGGTGCGGGTGCGCACCTCCTCGAAGGTATGCACCATGTGCACCCCATCTTGCCTTCCTGCTCCCCCGACCCACTTCACCCAGCGGCGGAGCTCCTGCAAAGCGGGGCCAGAACACCAGGCGAGGTGGGCGGGGGCCTGGGGGGGGGAGGGGTCCGTGCCCGGGGTCCTGGAGCGGCGGGGGGACGACGTGGACCTGTGGTGGTGGTGGGGGTGGCGGTGCCTGGGGGAGCGGGAGCGGCGGTGGCGGGGGCTGGGGGTGGAGGACGGGTACGGGCGGAGGGGGGAGCGGGAGGGGGAGGTGGACATGGGGCGGCGGTGGCGCGCTTGGTGGCGTCCCGGGGAGCGGGAGTTGTGGTGGCGGGGGCTGGGGGTGGTGGATGGGTATGGGCGGCGGGGGGATAGGGGAGCCCGGCGGGGCCTGTGGGGGGAGGGGGAGGTTGACGTGGGGCGGCGGTGGCGTGCCTGGCGGCGCCGGGGGGAGCGGGAGGGCCGGTGGCGGGGGACGGGGGTGGGGGTCTTGTATTGCCGGAGGGGAGAGGGGAAAGTGGACATGGGGCGGCGGTGGCGCTCGTTGTGGCGCCCGGGGGAGCGGGAGCGGCGGGAGCGGGGTCCCGGGGGGTCGTGGTGGCACCTGGGGGAGCGGGAGCGGCGCGAGTGGGTGGTTGAGGCGCGGTGGCGGTGTGGGGAGTGTGGGCGCTGGGGGCGAGTGTGCCGTACGGGGGGGAAGCGGGAGCGCCGCCGTTTGCGGGACCGGGCCTCATCGCTTCAGTCAGGCCAGTCAGGAGGCGTTGGTGGGTCCTGGGGGGCTTCGCGTGGTGCCGCCTGGTACTTGGGGGGGGGGGGGGGGTCCCCCGTCGTCGATGGATCCGCCACGTAGGGGTGTGGTGGCGGCAGCGGCTGGTGGTATGGGTCGAGTGACTGTCCTTGGCGGGGTTGGGCCTGGGGGGGCCCTTCGGCGTGGACGTGGTGGCCGGGGGGTTACAGTTCCTTTTACGGGGGGGTGGCTGGTACAAGGGGGGTACGGCCATCCCCTACTCTTATGGCCACGGTCTTAGTTTTCTTGAAAGTCTTTAGCAGGCGCCGGGCCACTATAGAAAGTGTTGCACCGGTGTCAAGCACCGCTCGAAAAACTTGATCCCCGATTTTCACGAGGATCCAGAAAACCAAGTCCTCCTCTTCGGAGCCGCGCCCCTACTCCTCATCACGGAACTTGTCATCCACCCCTGCAGCTATGAGGGACCTGGCCATCCAGGCCAATCGCCTCTGCTTGGAGTTATTCCCCTCAGGGGTAGAGTTATCCCCCTGTGGGCGCTTCTTGGGATCACCTGCGGCAGGAGGGGGTGTAGCAGCAGGAGGGGGTGTAGCAACGGGCGCTGATGAGCGCCTCTGGGGGTTGGGGGGTCCACCTTTGCCACCCTCCTTGCCAGCTCCTTTAGCAACTTCATTCCCATTCTGAGGGTTGTTGGTGGGTGTTTGGGTCTTCTGGCGTTCAGCCTCCTGCCGCTTGAGTTTATCACTCTCGCGTTTCTTTATGTGACATTCGTCTTCGTAGTGACGACGTTTGCCACAATAGCCACAGGTGATGGTACAGCTGAAATGATCCTGATGGGTCACAGGTTTCCCATCCTTGGTATGCTGCTGTCGTTTCATCTGCAGCATATAGCTACTGCGTTGATCGCAGTCAGGGGCATGACAAGGCTCCCCCTTGTCATTGACAGGTTTGCAGTAGAACAAAGGGGGTGTACCTGCATCAGGTTTAACCTCATTCATGGCACGTAGGTTACCCCTCCCTTTACCACCTCTCTGGTTGGTGTTAGTGGGATTTTTAGGCCCTTTCCCTTCTCCACGTTCGGGGGTAGGGGTACCACCCCGACCCCAGTGCCTCTTGAGGAATTTCTCCATGTGGGAGTCATTCTCCTTCTCAAGAGCTAGCTCAATCAGCAGGTCCACCAGTTCGTCGTACGAGTGGGTCCGGCTTTTCCTCTCAGAGGTAGCGCGGCAGTCATCCCACGTACGTTGGGGGATCTTACTCATGAGCCACAGGTGGGGCTCAGTGGCTCCGTAGGAGCCCCCGTTCATCCGTGAAAACAGATACTCCAGGTCGCACATGTATTCAGAGATTCACGCAGCAAAAGGGAACTCAGGGAGCATAGGTAGCTCCTCTATCTGTGTGCGCACACTGAGGTCAGTCTCATAGACTGGGAATGTTTTCTCCAACCTCTGGAGTACCTCTACCCAGATTGAACAGGTTTTCACAATCTGTTTCACCTGTTTTTGCAAAAATTTCTTTTTGCAGGAGCGTTTCAGCAAGGAGCATTTGGTGGCCACATCCACATGGGATTGGCCAGTGAGCAAAAGAAACTCAGCAAATTCTTCTGCCCATTCAGGCAAATTTTTCCGGTCAAACTCCGGCAGTTCTAGCTGGATGCTCGCCCGGGCAATAGGTCTGCCCATCTTCCCACGTGCCGGGGTTAGGCTAGAAGGAGAAGGAGATACGCCGGCAAGAGGTGCCAGGGCTGACAGCCCTCTTCTCTCAGTCTCCGTCACCGGCACGTCCTGTAGTTCAGCAATAGGGACTGTCCTGGCGCGAGGATGAAAAGGGCTGGGGCAAGTAACCTTGGGTAGCAACCTGGACAACCTTGATCTTTTGAGATCATCAGCCAACGTGCTCAATCCTGGTGAAGGTGAGAGTAGCGCTGACTTGGGTAAGGGTTCAGTGATACCCAATTTTGCCTTGACAGCCTCTGACAGAGCTGTCACATCCGGGTCTTCCGATCCGGATAGAAGTTTGCCCAATAGTTCGGCCGTACGATCCAGAGCCCAATGGGTGGGCTCTGGGCGAGGTGGATCCATTATCGGCAGGTCTGGATGCCTTGCTCTCAGGTGTTCGTGTACTCTCGGTCGTCTCCCCAGTGATACTGTGTCCGCTATGTCTGTAGATGGCCCAGAATAGAGGAAGGAGCCCATCTCAGTTTGGGGCGGCGACCCGAGGGCATCGAGAGGTAGTTCTCCATCTACTCCTACGGTGGACAGGTGGTACTCTTCGTGGAGCATGAACTCCTCCATCCTCCTTGGTAGGTCCTCTTGTTCTTCAGGACTAACTCCAAGTTCGGAAGCAGACGAAGCTGGACAAGCCGACCGGGCGATGGAAGCTTCGACACGCCTGCGGAGCCTTTGCAGGCTGTCTTCACCATGGGCCGCTAAGGTTTCCATGGTTAATGGGAATGTTCTGGGTGTATTTAGTTCCGCCTTTCTGTGCTCTTAATCTTCCTGAGACCCAGATGCTGCTCTGAGTGGCGGTTCACTCACTGGGTGAGATAGTTGAACTTGTACACTTCTGATCGGCCAGGTTCGGTAGGACATGTTCAGTGTGTTTTTCTTGTGCTTCTGCTCAGAGTCGGTTCGAAAGGTTCTCAGGGTTTGCCTCTGCTACCGGAAAGATGTCCTCGATTAGTCCCCTATAGATTTTGATGAAATCCTGCAGGTTTTTGATGGTGAAATCCCAAAACCAAAAGAGCAAGTAGAGCAAGAACAGGATGTGGATCGAATCAATGAATAGTTTGAAATCCAGTGTAACACAGAGGGCTGCAGATAGACAAAGCAGGTATAAACACAAAGATTCAATCACAAATGGATAATACAAAAGATTTTATATGAAAACTGGACTGACTCTAGCCTCCAAGATAGCATCAACCACTTCATGTGCACTCTTTTTGGTGTAATGGTGCTGGCTGGGAATGTGGGGCATAGGTGTCAGGCCAGACACAGAATATGACTTGGCCAAGCAACTGAATACAGAAACAGTTAAAAAGTAGAACCACAATAAGTGGTAGAAACAATTGAGTACAGGGGTCTTGGGGTGGGAGACCACTAGGCTTAACCTCCAAGGCCTAAAGCTAGAAATGCCTATTTTATTTCGGTATATCCTCCATGAAGGAAGATACCTCCGCTTAGTTGAGTGGTAGGGGTGAACTTCATGGGGGACTAGGGTTACAACCCTAGTTACTTTGAGAAAGTGTACTTTAGGCTTCAAAAGAGAGATAAAAATACTTAAGTTAGTCTTAGCATCAACAAAAGGGTTTTAAGGGGGGCTTGGCTTGGATCAAGCCCTTCAAGAAAAACATGGCAGTGACTTTTTCTTACTGTGAGGGACGGAGGTGAAGGCTTTGTTGAGGTCTAGATAAAGGTGGTATAGGTCGGGCCTGGTGGAGAGGATGGAGATCATGGAGAAAATGTGGTCGGTGCAGCGGTGGTTTGGTAACCCCCCAAATCGTGAGGAAGATAAAAGGGAGTGTTCAAGGGTGAGGAAAGTAATAACGTGGGTGGCATAGGATGCTAGAACCTTGTAAATTGAAGTAAGCAGTGAGATGGGTCTGTAGTTGGAGGGAATTTGAGGGTCCCACTTGTATTCTTAACCGTAGTACATCCAGCCTGACTGAAGAATTGGGACTTCTGTTTTTGGGAGCAGTTGTCTGGGAAGTACATTGTTGGTTAGTGCACTCGTGCGCTTTGGCCTCAGTTTGTCAAACAGATCCTAACCAAATGAGAAACTACTCATTGTGGTGGGGAAACACCTGACAACGCCTCAAGGGGGTTTTGTGGGTTCAACAATGTACTGAGCTTTGTAACCTGGTGCATGTCTAGTCCCTCTGGTATGTGTGCTCCTACTAACCTCGCCCGAAATCCGCCAAGACTAAATGTTGACCGACTGTTCTCCCTTGTGAATTTAGTGCTTGACTGATACATGTTGACCAAAATGGGCCAAGAAGTTTCCATTTAAGACCCCCTTGTGGTAGTGTAGTCCTATGTTTCTTTGCGTGTGCTACTATGTGCCGTGTCCCTATGCGTGTCCCATTCTAGGGTGTAGTATCTTGGCCGGAATTGGTCAAACATTTTCGGGGCAATCCGACAGATACAGGGAAATGATGTTGAAGTTGACACCTCACATTACTCCAAAACCATTTCCTTCACATGAACAACCACAGCTGTCGGGGACAGTTGGGGACAGCTGTTGCATACCTCAAACAGGGGACGAAGCACGGCAGCAGGATTTCGGAAGCTTCATGTATGTGCGTGGGTGTGGGCGATGACAGGCGGTGTTTCAGGACAGCGATCGTTGTGTTCTCTCCGTAAGATGCCGCGTCTGGCGCCACAGCGATGCCTCCAAACACGCGGGCTGTGCATGTAACACTCCCTGCCCCGGGAAACAAGAACTGCTTCGGAGGGTAAAAGGCTGAATAGTCTTGAAAAAAAAGTGTACGCATCACTCTGAAGCCACCATTTTAGGCACGTACGGGTCCATGCGGCCTAGATGAATGAGGCACAAAAAGAAAACATGAGTCCTCAAGGTTTTCGACCTACCGCAGCTCCTCAAGTCTTCGAACTACCACAGCTAAGCAGCCCATGACATGCCACCTCCGAATGTCTTAGGGTCGCCCCGTCGGTGGTGGTCTGTTTCAAGCATCTAAATGAACCCTGCTCCGTGCATGCTGAAGGCTGTTGTTGCTTTAGGCATAAAACTTGGGTATTCCGAGGGGTGGTCCAGGTGTGGGACATCACTGTAACCAGGCAGCTCAAATCTAATGCCGTTTAAGGGATTGGAACCAGCGACTACGCCAGTGACACAAGCGTATTTTCCCTCTGGAGTACATATCTATGTGCTACCTAGTTCCATTCCGGGATCCCACGAGACAATCACCCTCTAGGGCCAGTTCACCACGACTGTGCTGACTCCAAATTTGGCATTTCCGAGCCAAAGTAACGCACAAATTACCGAAAAAACCTCATTTCCACGCCGAGTGCCATTACGATGCTCGTTACCACGGTCCAGGGGCGGTCACAATGTCCCAAACCGAAACACCACTTGACCATACCCAACCAGTGTCCCCTGACAGCACACCTTCACGTCTTCCTGCCACCAACACCGTCGATGATCCTACTGCTGACGGCCTAGAGGTCCCTGTTGACCTTGGTGATGAGAACGGCATCCAGGACGTTGTGCAACCACTTGACCCTGAGGTGCAGAACAACAAGGAACGACAAGCGGACACAGGACCAGCTGAAGCACAGGTGGTTGATTTGCAGGGCACTGACAATACACCAACGGAGCCAAGGGAGCCGGACGCAGACACCGGCAAGCATGCACAGCCAGCCAGTACTCCTCAGCCAACCAGTGCTCCACCAACTGACTTTGGACCACGTGAACAAAGTGCTGTCCCTTCTCAAGCTAGCTGTGTGGGATCAATAAAGCTGTGGCTGAATACGGCAGACAATGCAGTGGATGGCAAGACGGACGACAAGGACGAGGTGGAAGAGTCCCGAAGGTCAGACGACTCTGACGCTCCTGTTAGGTTACATCCCCAGTCAAGGGCTGCTTTGACCAAGAAGCTGAAGGAGGACAGGGCGGAGGCCACATTTGCAGAAAGCCCTGAGAAATGCTGAGACAACGGTAGTCAGCCGGCTTTTGGAAGCGAAGCCAATGCCTGACAGGGATTCATTTCCTGAAGCCGCGGTGGAAAACGTTCACGGAGGAGGAGTGGGAGCAGGCGAAGAAGAAAATCGAGCTAGCAAGAGAAGGCATCAAGGACGTGCACGTTCTGGAACTCGACTGGGACAGGAAGTTGCAGTACGGACAATCTCGGAGGGTCCATCGAAAGCGACTGAGGCAGATTGAAAGATCGGTGAAGGCCAATGCGCTGACAAGACCGGCGCATATTGGCGGAGTACGCCGTGACGGTATGTCTGACGCGGGAAAAACTAGCCGTCACATGAATCAACGCACACTCAGCTCGACCGAACCACGGCCTTCTCCCGCTTTGTGCAGATGAACTTGTGGTGGTCCTGGGAGGCCAGCACATTGCGTACGTGGTAAGGCAGATCTCCGAGGCACCGGCGGAGCAGTTTACAGAGGGGGATATCCCATACCGGTACAGGTTCATGTCGTGCGAGGTCTTGAAGGCCGGAAGTGGGCTGACCGTATGCGCGATGTTGTCCGGACTGCACCAACGGATTCAACGTGTCCACGGAGAGACCACCTTCTCGGAGATCCTGGCCCAATTGATTGCCGTGGCGCGCCTGAAGAGAAAGCGCAATGATGGCCACATTGACCCGCTCACCGGCGACGAAATACATCTTATCATGCAGAACGTTGGTTTGGTGCACGAAGAGGCAGATGACGAGGTGTACGCAAAAGTGACGGTTGAGCAAGTTGGCGAGGTATGGATTGAAAGGCCTCTGGTTGTGGTCCTACCGTCGCAGACACTTCGTCAACTTTTTTTCCGTTGCAGGCAAACAAGACAGCCCGATTTACGAGGGGTGTGGCAACCTTCTGTTCAGCAATCGAGAGTCACGTGATCGATAAAATCTTCATCAAATGTGCGGAGAAACTGGATAACAAAAAATCTTTATCAACAAGCACTTTCCGGGAGTACGGGAACTTTGACCTTGCCACGTGCGTTGGATTTGCGGAATGGTTGGCAGAACCGGAGCAGTATGGAGTGGCATCTGTACATCAAATCAATGCACACCTGCGGCAACTGGAGTTGCGACATCGAATCTCAGTACACGTACATCTCAGTACACAAAGATAACAACCTGGTGCATCCTACACAGAGTATGCTATGCTATTGTTGTATTTTGCAGTCGCACCCTTGCCACCAGTGCATTGTCGTTTTGTTTCCGGAAAGTGCATAGTTCGGCAGGAACTGTTCACCTGTTCTCCTTTTCGAGTATCCAAGTTGACCGGATTCCGCCAAAAAGCCGTTGGCCGAATTTGGCCAAATCATAAAACATCCGCCACGTAAAGTGATATGGTACACTCAGTTGCCCGTGAACGACTACTGTTTTGCTCTCAAATCATTTGGCCAAATTCGGCCAAAATGACTATTGTTAGCCTTTTGTTCCCCGTATGCTTGCAGAAAATGAAGCTGGAATCCGCTATTGCCTGAAGGAGACCCGGAAAGAGGCATGGACCCTGAAGGGGGTTACTGGACAAAAAGCCAAGAAAGTGAAGCTGGGTCAAGTTGTTCTGACATGGGCTGACCTCTCTCAAGCTAAGATCTGGACGGACCCTGCGTACCAACGGCAACGGCGGTATCTGGCTATGGACCATGGAGCAGTTCCACAAGAAAGGAAAATGCAGGACAAAGGCATCGAGCGCATCACAGTTACCTGGCAAGACAAATCGGACCGGAGTGTCTCCGTTGCCTCCTTTGACACCTTGCTGCCCATCGGTGCTGATCTTGTCGTCGTTGAGAGCTAAGGTCAGCTGCCGCCGTTCACTGCAGAGAATGTGAGGACCATGGTCGGCAAGCAAGTGTCAATCATCCTCATTGGACCAGACACAGGGTCGTGGGTGTCGTGGATGATGTCACATGTTGACGAGATTACCATCTGGCATGTGCACACATTCCCATTCTTCACCTCAGCGGATGACCGTATGTGGGGCCCAAAGAACCCAAGGAAGATGCTGTACCGGAACCTTCCCATTTCGATGGTTACGGAGCACAAAGTTTCTGAGACGAGGCAGCCCAACTATGTCGCATCTACCGTGCCGTGGAGACTATCGTTTTTGATTTTTCTGATCAGGGCAGTTTCCACCAGCATGCGAAAACCAGAATCTGAAAGGAGCAAGATGAGCATCTTGTACGCATTTCACGAGCGGCACGACACGGGAACGATTGCGGAGATCTTTGCACTCATCATGTGTGGGATGCTGCGCTGGAGGCTGAAGGTGGTCTGTCCAAGCACCGTACCCCTGAACACGTTGGCAACCAAGGTCAAAGAGGAGGTGAAGGAGGTTGAGGCAACTGGCTTTGTCTGATGTCCTAAGGAGGACCGGATGTGGGTCACTGGAGTGCCCCTAACCTACACAGTCCTGGCGCATTTCAACAAAGCGTACGTACAAAATGAGAGACACCGTGACAAAGTGGCCAGAGCCGCCAAGATCAAAGACGCAAAGGCAGACGCTAAAAGCGAAAGCAAGAAGCGGAGCGGAAAAGAGATGGAGCAAAATGAGGAAAATCAGGACAACAGGAAGAAGAAGAGGCGGAGGAGTGGTGACAGAAGCAGAGCACCGCACACGAACCAGGAGCACAGTCCAGCACCAACAAGGAGAGGCAACGCGCAGATCATGAAAGAGCGGTCCCGGCCTCCCCCGCCGAAACAGCGAAGACCAAGACCAGTGAATGCGCAACGACACCTGCAAGCGTGTCGTCGGCAAGGGCAACCAACGATCCCAGAGGGGATCCGCGACTACCAACGCCATCATCCAGACCATCGGCGACGCCACTGACGGATACTGAGAGGAAGACAAGTGAGGAGGCGCAGGGGCAGAAAATGTTCGAGGACGACGGCTCGGAGGCGGACGCGCCACAAGGCACCATGGATGACGAAGCACGCAATGATAGAGACGGGGAGAGTTCTCAGAAGTCGGAATCATCTGAGGAGCCCTGCCCTACGTTGCGCGTCAACGAGAAGAAGCCACGATACACCCAGCCACCACCGGCCAAACAAATCCGCATTCCAAAGAGCGGGGCAGCGCGCAAGTCCAAAGGTACCGGAGGACGCGAAGCGGATCCCATGGAACCGAAATGGAGGCGGGAGCCCCCACCAACCTTGCAAGGGGTGAACCCCTCATTAACGAGCTCTACAACAACAGACACACAACGCGAAGATGGCCGCAATCGGCCAAGAGGATTTAAGTACAAGTGGCTCGCGTAGTGAACTTCACGGTAATTCAAGCACTTTTTCCTCCTTTGTCACTTGAGTGGGCGACCGCATCGCGGTTCATGTGGACGGTTCACGTGCATGTTTGGCAAGAGGCATGGAGCCTTTGAATCATTGAGTAACCATACATTGTCACATATATTCGCCGTGCGCACGCATCGATTCAAAGTTTGGAAAGGTGTCATTTAAATTTATCATTGCGGCGGTTTTCTAACCGAAACATTGCACGTACACGAGCCATTTCTCCTCACCCACGTGACTTGCACAACCCGGCACGACGGATTGAGGTTTGGGAGTACCCACATTCGAGTGTTCATATTTGTAAGTACCACGCAAAAGATTCCGGTGAAGGGAAAGTATGTTGGAGATGCAAGAACACATGCAAGAACACAAAAGCACACCGGCCGTCCGTAACACTCCGCTTCACCGCCCATGCTCTTTGCTCTACTGTCCGCTCGTGCCATGTTCTCCATCTCCGCTCCACTTTAGGCTTATCTTCGCCAACGCCGTTCCATGCAAAGGAACGGGGAGTGTCTTGCACGTGCTTTCAAAAGATGGTCGAGACACGGTACACAACACGTTCACACCTCAACAGTGCAATGAACATCATATGTATGTAACGATGAATCGGTGATGACACGCCGCCAAGTTTCCAACGTAGCCTCGTACGTAAAGAACTCCACCAAGGAAAGGTGCAAACGTACGTTGCGCGCGGCGAACATGGTGACAGAACATCTAGTGCAACCGTCCAAATTGGTAACCAAACAGCACACGGATTCCGAATTTTGTTTCCAATTCGTACTTGAGCACGCACGACACATAGCAACGTGCGCCGTTGGGCTGAGAAGCGTGGGTGAATGCAAAAAGAAACGTGTCCAGCGGAAGGCAATGAACTCTTGAACGGAAGCACCCTTTTAACGGTACGGCCTTCGTGGTCCGTGTTTGGCACTCACCGTGACGCGTGAAGCAGCGTTCTTGGCCCAGTTTCAAAAAAATTCAAAGTGGATTGGCAGCATGGATTCTTTAATTAATTTTGAATGAAAATGCGCAATATTTCAACGGCCCGTACAGTGTCACCTTTTGAAGTACCACATTTGACCAGGGAAGTACAGTTACAGGCGGCTGCGGAATGCGGTCGCGCGTGTTATCAGCGGCGGCTCACACAAATCTTGGCCGAAAGCGGCCAAGATGTTATCTTTAGAATTTCCGAAAGCAGAAATTATATTTCAAGAAGGAAATGTTGGCCGGAACCGGCCAAGAATTTTTTTGCCCTGGACAGTTCTTCGCAACAACATTCAGAACCCGCTCTTCAATGCAAAACTAGAACCAGATGCAGATATCTGCAACAGCGTAGTGCAGTTGATGTTGCCATCTGTGGGCACCTTGGAGTCATAGGTCAAAGCCTGGTGTTAACTAAATTCATCAAAACACAATACTTTCATGGTTTCACATTTCTCTTGTTTTTTTTTCATTTTGATGAAATTTACTTTAGTCCTTGTGGGAACGTTGTTGGTTGATCGTTGTGTGTTAAACAAAATTGCAAATCCCAAAGTACCTTCCAAGGGTATTTAGCTAGTAGTTCAATGTTGACTAAAGCAATCAATGTGCTCCTACCATGGTCACAACGGGGATATCTTAAAAACCTGCGCATTGCAACCAAGGGAAAGTTGGCCTGAGTAGGTAGGTCAATGGTGACATGCCCCCCCCTCCCTAATTGGCCCCTCCAAGTAAGATGCACGATGCAAACTGTTCCGAAGAAAAAGTAATTTCTTTGTTTGCTGTGATATATTATGCGCGAGGGCACGCGCTAGACATTGTTCTTCGACGACCTTTTTCCTGTCACTTTGTGCGGCACGTTTCACCCCGTGATGCATTTTCCTGCGTTGTTGAGTTGCTGTTTGCGCGAGGCCTCGCGCAAAGATGCATGGCAAAGAAATGGTTCTTGTAGTACTGCGTCCAACACGCATTTCAAAAACTGTCTTTGGAAACAATGAAGAGTTGATGGGCCTTTTCATACCAAAGCACAAATTTTAGAAGAAAATAAAAGTCGTGGTTTACCGGAAAAAGCAGTGGATTTTGACTGACATAAATTATTTCTTGGTGCATTCGGTTTCGTCAAAAACAGACCAAAACAGTCCAAGTATTCAATTTTCGACTAGATTCTGAGACTCCTTGTGTTCGGGCCACCCAAAGAACTATTTCTCCCGGGTAACGCCGTCATGCACTTTCGGGCTCGTGTTGACCATACAACTTGAGCCGCCTAAGGAGGTCCACAAAGATGAAACGAAGCCTACTAGTGCTCAATGTAGTGCTAAACCGGCGTGTCTTATGCACCAATCACCCTCACTGTAAACCTGCGCAATCTTACCTTGTAATCTGATCGTGAAGGCTGCCTAGAGCGAAGGGGCTTATGGCCCACGGATGACGCACAATGCGTACATGCGGCTTGCTAACAAACCTGAGCATGTTTGCTTTTTTCACTCATTAGAAATTGTGTGTGAGGATAGGTGAGGAACGATAGTTGCTATTTGTTTTCTTAGGTTATGACATATGGTTCTAGTCGTAACATACTGGCTTAAATTCTTACTTGTGTCTGTAATTTTGTTGACTGAGTAAGGACCGCGCCGACGCGCGGCCGATTTTGAATTCTGAATTTCAAAAATTCTGTGGATGACCAAAAATTACAAAAAAATGTGCATTACATGCAGAATTGGATTCTGAACACCTATGTGAGTCCAAAAAAAATTCTACGACGTCATTTGACGGATTTGTGTAAATCATCGATGGTTGACGAGGAATCAGGCCCTCACCCTCTGCACCGCTTCTACAGAGATGTCTCTGAGCAGCCGTTCCGCCGAAGGCCGTGTTCGGGCTGAGCTTGTAGCCTCATGGAGACTGATCAGAACCAAAGACCCCAAATAATCGGGCAATAAAGATCTGCTGCAACTAGCACTTAAAGCAACGAGTTAGGTGAATCCACTAGGTCGAGGATGAACCTCAGCAGCGACACTTGTCCTTGTAGACCGCCCCGTTTTTGAGGAAGGGATGCTTAGCCATAGTACTCAGCATGCCCTTTTCACCCCCGCTGCCACAGTCCCCCCTCAGACGCTCGAAAGCGCAATAGGGGCTGTGAGACAATGTTTTTGCAATGCATATACTAGCGACTACCGCTCTACTGAGCCCAGTTTCAGTGCGAAACATACAATACGTAACTTTAAAAAGATGCAGTATGCCCCATGTGGAGGCTAAGAAAAATTCACTTTCCCTTAAAAGGCGACAGTGGTAGCCACAACACCACTAGAAGGGAGTACAAAAAAGTGTATTGCAGTGCCTTTTGCGTTAGCCTGAGTTGTATTAAAGACGCCTCGAGTCATATGACAATTTTATCTTAGCATTGGCCCCACCAAAATGAGAATAACCAATTTCGACCTATAAAAGCAGTAATTAATCAATAGATGTTGTGACGACCCTTGACGCCTCAACAATTTTGATCCTGAGTTGATTGAGGCACTGCTCTGGGAAGGAAATCCATTTTTATGTTTCTTTCCATGAATGACTTCTTATCCTAGTGGTGCGGCCCTAGGGGGTTGTGGTACCTCTTTTTGAGAGGTCTTGGGTTCAATTCCCAGCCACCGTAGCTTGGGGTTTGGAACCTCTTTTATCAAAAATAACCGGTTTTTTTCGATTATTTTTGCAAAATAAACGATTATTCCGATTATTAGTTTTCAAAATAACCGGTCCAATGCAATTTTTTCCACTAAGCAAGCCAGCGAACCGGTTCTCTTCCGATTATTGGTTTTCAAATCAACTATTTTGTTGGTTTTCGAAAGAAAATACCATACAAATACACATTGCTCCAAGAGTTTGCTTTCGCAGTGTGCGACTATGTGTGTGAATATTACTTCTTTTTCATTGCAAAGGAAAAACCTCATGGTCTAACACCCAAGAATTAGCGACCATTCTTTACCCGTCCCATCAATTTCGTTTTGATTAATTTCAAAATAATTGGTTTTGTGACTAACTGGAAAATAACCTCCGATTAATTGCCAATAATCGGTTTTTCCGATTAATTGGTAAAACCGGTTCCGAACCCTACCGTAGCTAAGTAAGAAGATCCCAGCTAACATGGCAGTGAGCTCCGTGCCACAAGCCATGCCTCCTCAGTACCTAACGGACCAAAGACAAAGGGTACAGATCTCTAATTCACTCTGCCGAAAAGAGGGCGCCCATGAGGGCAATTTTTTATCTTGATTAGTTTGTTTTCTAACTATCTCTTCTGATTTGCCGTTAGTGTAGAGTTTGATGTACTGTTATGAATACTTTGTACATCTATTTCTCTTTGACTGCAGCCCATCATGTTTGGAGCATGAGATCCTGAATTGTGCCCTACTTGGACTCTGAATTGGGTCTTTTCCTTGGTTTCCAAAATACACAAGCAGATGCACATCAACAACACATCAATCATCGTCAGCATATTATTCTTTCTACAAATGGTGTGGATGTTTTTCCATCTGAAAGGTAACAAAAACATGCAACGGACTCGGAATGGAGTTCCGCACAAAATTATTTGCCAAAAACATCGGAAAATCACGACAGAAAACTCTTCTAGCAGAAAACTTTTCAACAGCACACAAATTGCACCGTCAGACGGCCGCCCGGGTACTTTTCTTCAGTTGTTGAAAATTTAATCTCACTCTCTGAGCTGGTACATAGTTCATGTCCCATAGCAAGAATTAAGTTGTTATGCAGATCTTTAACATTGATGAGCAACATGTTTGGTCTATCAGCAATAGAGCCAAGTGAAAAGCAATATCGTTCGCTCCAATCTTCTGGAAGCGGAAAAAATTCACAAAAAACGCAAAAACATTTACCAAAAAAACATGTTACCAAGTAAAAATTGGAAATGGTACATGAATGACGTGAAGTTTCTTGCTATTCATGGAACCGGTTCGTTATGGTCATTTTCCATTAGATGCCGTGCGATGCCCTGAGAACTTTGAAATGAAACAACAAGCTTTTATGTCGGTTTGGGGTCCGCACATTGCCGACAGTACAAATGATGTTGTTTTGGGACATGGAAGTAAGTTACTTACGTTACAACATTATTGACGATTCCCGTTCAACTTTACACCGCGATGCAAAGGTGCGAAAGCCTAGAGCTAGGAGCTAACTTCGCTCGAAGTAATCAATTATTGTTCATTCCTGCATTTAGGTCCAAGATTCACAAAAGCGAGTAGGGCAGAAACAAGTCATGCTGTCGAACATCATCACAGACAATCAACGACAGGCCTATGTTTTATGAAGCTTTTGTACGAAAAAAACGAAAAAGGCTAGAAATGTCATTTAAAATAATGTTATGTCTTTGTTTTTGTTTCTATGTGCTTTGTCTCTGTGCCCTAGCCGTTTAAAACAACCTCCCTCCGAAACTCCCATACGGAACTTAGGTACAAAAAGATAAATATTGTAGGCGGATATATGCAAAGTTGGAAAAGTTGGTCACCAAGGAACCCTTTTTGAGACAATGTTTGTTCCTTTTTGATTTCATGCCCAAAGAGTGCGCGTAGTGCTTCCCGTATGGTAGAGTTAAGAACTGAGACTTAGCTTATCGAAAATCTCAGCAGGTCAGCCAAAGAGAATGTCAAGGCTAATTTGCTAGTTTCAAATGTACCTTTGGCAAAAAGCAAACCATTGGTGAAAATGATAACTGCTTTTTTTTGGCAACTACACTACCAGGAATGTAGATTTCCACCCAGGCTCGTATGTTTACTACTAAAACCCTTCTTGAGCTAGCCACGGGGCAGGCTGATATAAATAAAAAAAACGGAGCCAGTCACGGGGGCCGTATTTAGCAATCCGTCATTAGTTTCATAATGGCGAAAGCAAATGACTTGCACTTCGCTCAGAAATTGCAGTTTTGCTTTCTTCCAGCCTTCCATCTCAAGCATCGTGTTGACACATGTCCTTACAACAACAAAGTGAGTTCAACTAATCTTCCCAAGTGTGGAAATTACAATTACTGGACGTTGCATTCAAATCTTTGATCTTCATGTTTGCAAAAGAAGGGTTGCTCTAAAGAATTTTGAAACTCGAAACAGCCAATTTCTCGTTGCTTATTGTTTTAGCACCTTTTGAGCCCCGAGAAAAGAACATATATTCTTCTTTTTTGTCTTTGACCAAATGATGAAAGAATATGCTAAGCTTGGTTGGGGAGGGTGCGTAGCGCCCTAGCAAGCAAGCCAAGCCATGTAACATACATCAAACTTGGCTCTTTTTTTGGAATTGTTTAATTTTTTTATATAACCTTTGCTACATCAATGCAAAGAGGTGCCGTACTTCAATGCTGCCTTCATCGTGGCAACACTTAGATACATTTTTTCAGTTTTACGCCTTAAACAATCTTGATGGCTAACTAGAGCTACATACTTGTGTACAAAATTTGCTTCTATTCAGGAATGTTAAGGTTGTCTAGGGCTGTCATTCTAAGCTATGCTTCCTTGCTAGGACTCAGCTTTGATGCATTTGCATGATTGCACTAGCAAGTAGGCTATACTTCCAATCCCAATCGTGCTGCATGCCCTGTGAGCATCGGCTGTCTGCATAACTGTACCCCTAGGCTTACCAACAAAGACCTGCAGTCTTCCTTTATGGTTGCATCCAAAAGGATTCGAGCCTGCTTTCCCCCATCCACTCTCCCTTGTTGGATCCTCCGAGCGACTACAGACCCATGGAAGGCAGACATGTTCCAGTAGCACCAGCAACCACACCGGCTTGAGGCATTAAACATATGGACCCTTTTTTTCATTGGAATTCACCAAAAAAAAAATTCTTAGGAGGTCTCACCAGTTTCCATTTGATTGCGACAATTTCAGTAACCACGACAATGAACCAGAAAAGAGTGAAGATATCTTTGTGTACTTTTCTTCGGCTGCCTGTGCTTCAGCACTTCAGACATTGGAGTTTTCTTAGTTTTGAGAACCCATTGCAGACATTCGGGGTCTTCTTGGTTTTGAGAACCCATTGCAGACATTCGGGGTCTTCTTGGTTTTGAGAAACCATCTTGGTTTTGAGAAACCATTGAAACCCCCCTCACACAAAGATCATTCTGTGTACCAACCGCAACAGCACAGACAAATCCTCTAACCACATTGGACAGAATTGCGCCAACTGCAGCTGGGCTGTACAGGGTGGATTCTTGTCCTTAAAATGACGTGCACTCACAAGACATGCTGCAGCAGACTTCGTTTCAGCACACAGCAAACTGTGCGAGATGCAACGTTGGCATGGTGTTGCATTCCGTGCAGCCAAAAGCTTTCCTTACTTACACAACCTGGTCAAATGGCACTGAACCTTGCTGGGTCGATTTGGTCAAAGGGCAATGAACCTTCCTGGGTCGGCATCTCCCGCAGCAAGACTGGAAGTTATGCTGCAAGATCCTATCACTGTGCTGCAAGTGCGCGTGGGCATAAACATGGGGTTGACAATGATGGTACAACTATTCCCCAACAGCATTGAAAACTAAAAATGATTGGCACTGGCTGTCAATGTCACAGGTGCCCATCACCTTGACACCTCCCACTGTGTGCTTTTATCCACACAACTAAAACTTGCACCAGCAGCACACTTTCCTGCAGCTGCTGGACTGTGCTTTCCTGTCTTCACAGACCTCTTTCTTTTTTCATGCAACCCCCAGCAAATCCTCTGTGCAAATTCCCAACGACTAGCCCTAATTGATTGGAGCAAAACTAAAGGGAGCGTTGAGACTTGCCATTGCCCACCAGCAGCTGGACAGCTCCAAAGACTGGTGCGAACAAAATTGTCTGGGTTGCAAAGGAGAAACACACCTCCTGCTATGTCTGGGTTCCCTGACTGCTTGACTGCGGCATGATGCTGCGCCCTTCCTCCTGCCGGAAAAACAACCACCCCACCTTTGCACTCCTTGCACCGTGCGGTTTTGCAGCGGGTGCCCTTCCCCCTTGCATCCGCCACACTCGTTGCCTCACCGTACGGCGTGAGTGCTGCTGCATCAAAGCGTATTGCAGGTAAGTTTGATATGTTGACATGGCCGAGAGCCGTTGCTGCGTCTTCCCAGCTTAATTTCCTGGTGCGTTCAGGAATGTGCATAGGATGTTCCTGAGCAGAACGGTGTACGAAAAGGCGGGTTTGGCATCAGGAAAAGCGTGCTCGAGCGGACACTCTGGACGGGGGGACGCTTTTGATAAACGTGGACACCAGCGCTCTTGATTGACCAGAAAACTGAGCAACGGGCTCGAGGTTAGCTTGCGGCAGTTGTTAGGGGGTGTGAAGAGTTGCTTGTTTGACCACAGGGGTATACATTCATATTCATGGCACGTAGGTTACCCCTCCCTTTACCACCTCTCTGATTGGTGTTAGTGGGATTTTTAGGCCCTTTCCCTTCGCCACGTTCGGGGGTAGGGGTACCACCCCGACCCAAGTGCTTCTTGAGGAATTTCTCCATGTGGGAGTCATTCTCCCTCTCAAGAGCTAGCTCAATCAGCAGGTCCACCAGTTCGTCGTACGAGTGGGTCCGGCTTTTCCTCTCAGAGGTAGCGCGGCAGTCATCCCACGTACGTTGGGGGATCTTACTCATGAGCCACAGGTGGGGCTCAGTGGCTCCGTAGGAGCCCCCGTTCATCCGTGAAAACAGATACTCCAGGTCGCACACGTATTCAGAGATTCGCGCAGCAAAAGGGAACTCAGGGAGCATAGGTAGCTCCTCTATCTGTGTGCGCACACTGAGGTCAGTCTCATAGACGGGGAATGTTTTCTCCAACCTCTGGAGTACCTCTACCCAGATTGAACAGGTTTTCACAATCTGTTTCACCTGTTTTTGCAAAAATTTCTCTTTGCAGGAGCGTTTCAGCAAGGAGCATTTAGTGGCCACATCCACATGGGATTGCCCAGTGAGCAAAAGAAACTCAGCAAATTCTTCTGCCCATTCAGGCAACTTTTTCGGGTCAAACTCCGGCAGTTCTAGCTGGATGCTCGCCTTGGCAATAGGTCTGCCCATCTTCCCACCCCCTGGGGTTAGGCTAGAAGGAGAAGGAGATACGCTGGCAAGAGGTGCCAGGGCTGACAGCCCTCTTTTCCCAGTCTCCGTCACTGGCACGTCCTGTAGTTCAGCAATAGGGACTGTCCTGGCGCGAGGATGAAAAGGGCTGGGGCAAGTAACCTTGGGTAGCAACCTGGACACCCTTGATCTTTTGAGATCATCAGCCAACGTGCTCAATCCTGGTGAAGGTGAGAGTAGCGCTGGCTTGGGTAAGGGTTCAGTGATACCCAATTTTGCCTTGACAGCCTCTGACAGAGCTGTCACATCCGGGTCTTCCGATCCGGATAGAAGTTTGGCCAATAGTTCGGCCGTACGATCCAGATCACCATGGGTGGGCTCTGGGCGAGGTGGATCCATTATCGGCAGGTCTGGATGCCTTGCTCTCGGGTGTTTGTGTACTCTCGGTCGTCTCCCCAGTGATACTGTGTCCGCTATGTCTGTAGATCGCCCAGAATAGAGGAAGGAGCCCATCTCAGTTTGGGGCGGCGACCCGAGGGCATCAAGAGGTAGTTCTCCATCTAATCCTACGGTGGACAGGTGGTACTCTTCGTGGAGCATGAACTCCTCCATCCTCCTTCGTAGGGCCTCTTGTTCTTCAGGACCAACTCCAGGTAGGTAGGTAGGTAGGTGCACTGGGTCGTGGAGAGGCGCCCCTTGGTTCCCCCTGGCGTCGCCCCTGTGACGAACAAGAAGAGGCTCCGCGCCTGAAGAGGGGAGGTGGCTTACATCCCACTAGACCTGACTGTTGGCCCCCAACAAAGCAGCCCCGGGCAACACCGGGAGGGCTGATCGCCGCCGGCGTGACGTGCTTGTCTCGCCGGGAGGGTGTGCCCCCGTGCTTGCGCACGTCCCCTCCTTTGGGCGGAACTCTAGAGGTTCACCGGACTACCTGGCGTATCCCGTTCCCAAGGCATGCATGCACGTTCTTGGTACTAGGGTTCCGAGGCGCTTGGGTGTCGCACGCTCCGCCTGGAGTCCCAAAGCAGCGCAGGGCTTAGGATGCAGCCTTACCCCCGGTCTCCCGATCTCGTTTGGCCGGGTCACCTGCATGGCACGGGCTCCCTCAGTGCCCGGGCTGTGGGCACAGGGTTTCCTACTGTTGTGCGGTGTTTGTGTTTGGGTCCGGTTTGCGTTTGGGTGTGGGTTTTGTTAACCCCGCCAGTCCTAGCTGGGGTCGTGGGTGGGTGTGTTTGGGCACGGTTTGTGGTGTTGTCCCTCTTTTGCCGGCTGTTTGTGGTGTTCGTGGTTGGGCTTAGGTTTCGGCCTGCTTATGGGTCGTGTCTGGTTTCGTGCGCGCTCCGCTTGCCCCCCGCCGTTTCCGGTTCCGGTGTGCGGTGTGGGCGTGCGTGCTGGGCCCGGGTCTCGGCTGTGCCCCGCCCTTCTTGGCTGGGTTGTCGGGGTGTGTTTTTTGCGCTCTTGTTTTTTTCATTTTTTTGTGGTGTCGGTTGCTGGGTTTCCCTGTCCCAGGCCTTGTGGTTCCTGTCCCCCCGTTTCCCTTCTTTCGGGCTGGGCTGCTGGCTCCTTTTTTTCCTTTGCGGTGTGTGTCTGCATGTTTTGGTGTCCCTTTTCCCGGTGAGCCGCTGTTCCTGGCTTGGTGTTGCCGGTTTTGGCTGGGTGGTCCCCCTGTGCCTCTTTGGGGGTCCTGTCTTCAGTGCCTTCTGGATGGGGGGTTTGGCCGCCTCTGGTGGTGTTGGCGGGCGGTTTGGTGGCTGTGGGCTGTTTTCGCGCCCCCCCCGCCTCCCCCCTCTGTTCTTTTTTTTTTGGGGGGGGGGGGGCTGCCTGTTCCTCCCTCTGACTTCCCTGGGCTGGCGCATGCACTGGCCCACATTCAGTGTGGTCTTCCGGGCTGCTGTTGGCGGTTGCGTTCTGTTTGGCCGTGTTCCGGCCCCATGGGTCGGGTGGGCTATGTACACGTTGGGCTCGGCGCCCTTTCTTGCCGGGTGAGGTCCTGGCTCTGCCGGCTGGGCGGCTGCGCCAGGCGGCTGCGTGTGGCTCTGGGTTAGGGGGCTGGGGTTGTTCGTGTCCTTTCCCCTCTGCGGTGCCGGTTTGAACCTTTTGGGTGGTCCGCCAACGTTGTTGTCGGGCGCGCGGTGGCCCCGTGTGTGGCCTGCGGTGCCGGTGTGTGGCGTGCTGGTGCGGCGCCTTCCGGGGTGTGCGGTGGCTTGCTTCGGTTAGTCCTTCAGGTTAGGGTCAGTCGTGCCGTGTTGTGCCGCTCTGTGCCGCGTCGCGTCGCGTTGTGCTGTGGCGCGTTGCACTGTGGCGCGCTGTGGTGCGGTGTGCCGTGGTCTCGCGTTGTGCCGTGGTGGGTCAGTGGAGGTCAGCCTGGCCTGTGTCGTGGTGCGGAGTGCGGGCCGGAGCGTGGCTGGCTGGTGGCTCGGGGGTGCGGTTAGGTGTGGGTGTCTCGCTGGGTCCGTGCTGTGGGGGCCTGGGCGTGCCGCTCAGGCTGGACGGTCGGGTAGGCGTCCGTGGGGTTGCCCTCCCTGGGGGCCTGTGCCTTGGTCCCGTGTCCTCTGGGGGTTCCGCTCCCTAGCCCTGGTCGCTGTGGCCGTGCCTTTGGCCTCTTCCGGTGCCTGTGAGGTAGTGCTTGTGGCGGCCGGGGTCGTCGCCTGGCGGTGAGGGCGTGGTGGTGCGCCGTGCGGCGGCGTTCCCTGCGGCTTCCTCTGTGGGTGTGGCCTGTTCTCCCCGTGTACGTGTGCCCACCTTTCCCTGTGTGGCTTCCGGTGGCCGGTGGGTGTGCGCTGGTGTGATCCGTACGGCGTCCGATGCCTGCTTCGGCGGTGCGTGTTGGGGCGTGCGCCCCCGGGAGCCCTGCGGCGATCGGTGGGGGTGGGGAGGCGCTGGTCCCCCCGTCGTGGTATGCCCTTCCTGGGTGTGGGTGGTGGCGTTTGCCGTGGTGCCCTTTTCCTCCGCGCCTTGGTCCCCGCTCCTGCCCCTTCCTGGTTCTTGGGTGGTTTCCTGCCCCCATGTGGTGTCTCTTCTGGCGCCCTGTCCCTATGGGTGCCTGCCCTCACTTAGGGCCCCTCCGTGCCCTCTTGCCCCTTGGTGTCCCTTGCCCTCCCCTTGCCCTTGTCCTTCCCCTTTCTGGTGTGGTGGTGGCGGGAGGGGCGGGGTCGGGAGGGGGCGCCGGTGGCCCAGGCCTGGGGTCGGGTGGCCTGGAGCCATTGGCGGAGGGCTTGGGGGGTGTAGGGGGGGAGGAGGCCCTGGACCGCATCGCGGAGGAGGGCCTCCCATGCCGCTTGCGGCATGATGGCCTCTGGGGCGGCCTCGTTGGGGTCGGCGGGGGTGCGGGTGCGCACCTCCTCGAAGGTATGCACCATGTGCACCCCATCTTGCCTTCCTGCTCCCCCGACCCACTTCACCCAGCGGCGGAGCTCCTGCAAAGCGGGGCCAGAACACCAGGCGAGGTGGGCGGGGGCCTGGGGGGGGGAGGGGTCCGTGCCCGGGGTCCTTGAGCGGCGAGGGGATGACGTGGACCTGTGGTGGTGGTGGGGGTGGCGCTGCCTGGGGGAGCGGGAGCGGCGGTGGCGGGGGCTGGGGGTGGAGGACGGGTACGGGCGGAGGGGGGAGCGGGAGGGGGAGGTGGACATGGGGCGGCGGTGGCGCGCTTGGTGGCGTCCCGGGGAGCGGGAGTTGTGGTGGCGGGGGCTGGGGGTGGTGGATGGGTATGGGCGGCGGGGGGAACGGGGAGCCCGGCGGGGCCTGTGGGGGGAGGGGGAGGTTGACGTGGGGCGGCGGTGCCTGGCGGTGCCGGGGGGAGCGGGAGGGCCGGTGGCGGGGGACGGGGGTGGGGGTCTTGTATGGCCGGAGGGGAGAGGGGAAAGTGGACATGGGGCGGCGGTGGCGCTCGTGGTGGCGCCCGGGGGAGCGGGAGCGGCAGGAGCGGGGTCCCGGGGGGTCGTGGTGGCACCTCGGGGAGCGGGAGCGGTGCGAGTGGGTGGTTGAGGCGCGGTGGCGGTGTGGGGAGTGTGGGCGCTGGGGGCGAGTGTGCCGTGCGGGGGGGAAGCGGGAGCGCCGCCGTTTGCGGGACCGGGCCTCATCGCTTGAGTCAGGCCAGTCAGGAGGCGTTGGTGGGTCCTGGGGGGCTTCGCGTGGTGCCGCCTGGTACTTGGGGGGGGGGGGAGGTCCCCCGTCGTCGATGGATCCGCCACGTAGGGGTGTGGTGGCGGCAGCGGCTGGTGGTATGGGTCGAGTGACTGTCCTTGGCGGGGTTGGGCCTGGGGGGCCCCTTCGGCGTGGACGTGGTGGCCGGGGGGTTACAGTTCCTTTTACGGGGGGGTGGCTGGTACAAGGGGGGTACGGCCATCCCCTACTCTTATGGCCACGGTCTTAGTTTTCTTGAAAGTCTTTAGCAGGCGCCGGGCCACTATAGAAAGTGTTGCACCGGTGTCAAGCACCGCTCGAAAAACTTGATCCCCGATTTTCACGAGGATCCAGAAAACCAAGTCCTCCTCTTCGGAGCCGCGCCCCTACTCCTCATCACGGAACTTGTCATCCACCCCTGCAGCTATGAGGGACCTGGCCATCCAGGCCAATCGCCTCTGCTTGGAGTTATTCCCCTCAGGGGTAGAGTTATCCCCCTGTGGGCGCTTCTTGGGATCACCTGCGGCAGGAGGGGGTGTAGCAGCAGGAGGGGGTGTAGCAACGGGCGCTGATGAGCGCCTCTGGGGGTTGGGGGGTCCACCTTTGCCACCCCCCTTGCCAGCTCCTTTACCACCTTTATTCCCATTCTGAGGGTTGTTGGTGGGTGTTTGGGTCTTCTGGCGTTCAGCCTCCTGCCGCTTGACTTTATCACTCTCGCGTTTCTTTATGTGACATTCGTCTTCGTAGTGACGACGTTTGCCACAATAGCCACAGGTGATGGTACATCTGAAATGATCCTGATGGGTCACAGGTTTCCCATCCTTGGTATGCTGCTGTCGTTTCATCTGCAGCATATAGCTACTGCGTTGATCGCAGTCAGGGGCATGACAAGGCCCCCCCTTGTCATTGACAGGTTTGCAGTAGAACAAAGGGGGTGTACCTGCATCAGGTTTAACCTCATTCATGGCACGTAGGTTACCCCTCCCTTTACCACCTCTCTGGTTGGTGTTAGTGGGATTTTTAGGCCCTTTCCCTTCTCCACGTTCGGGGGTAGGGGTACCACCCCGACCCAAGTGCTTCTTGAGGAATTTCTCCGTGTGGGAGTCATTCTCCTTCTCAAGAGCTAGCTCAATCAGAAAATCCACCAGTTCGTCGTACGAGTGGGTCCGGCTTTTCCTCTCAGAGGTAGCGCGGCAGTCATCCCACGTACGTTGGGGGATCTTACTCATGAGCCACAGGTGGGGCTCAGTGGCTCCGTAGGAGCCCCCGTTCATCCGTGAAAACAGATACTCCAGGTCGCACATGTGTTCAGAGATTCGCGCAGCGAAAGGGAACTCAGGGAGCATAGGTAGCTCCTCTATCTGTGTGCGCACACTGAGGTCAGTCTCATAGACTGGGAATGTTTTCACCGACCTCTGGAGTACCTCTACCCAGATTGAACAGGTTTTCACAATCTGTTTCACCTGTTTTTGCAAAATTTTCTTTTTGCAGGAGCGTTTCAGCAAGGAGCATTTGGTGGCCACATCCACATGGGATTGGCCAGTGAGCAAAAGAAACTCAGCAAATTCTTCTGCCCATTCAGGCAAATTTTTCGGGTCAAACTCCGGCAGTTCTAGCTGGATGCTCGCCTGGGCAATAGGTCTGCCCATCTTCCCACCTGCCGGGGTTAGGCTAGAAGGAGAAGGAGATACCCCGGCAAGAGGTGCCAGGGCTGACAGCCCTCTTCTCTCAGTCTCCGTCACCGGCACGTCCTGTAGTTCAGCAATAGGGACTGTCCTGGCGCGAGGATGAAAAGGGCTGGGGCAAGTAACCTTGGGTAGCAACCTGGACACCCTTGATCTTTTGAGATCATCAGCCAACGTGCTCAATCCTGGTGAAGAAGAGAGTAGCGCTGACTTGGGTAAGGGTTCAGTGATACCCAATTTTGCCTTGACAGCCTCTGACAGAGCTGTCACATCCGGGTCTTCCGATCCGGATAGAAGTTTGCCCAATAGTTCGGCCGTACGATCCAGAGCCCAATGGGTGGGCTCTGGGCGAGGTGGATCCATTATCGGCAGGTCTGGATGCCTTGCTCTCAGGTGTTCGTGTACTCTCGGTCGTCTCCCCAGTGATACTGTGTCCGCTATGTCTGTAGATGGCCCAGAATAGAGGAAGGAGCCCATCTCAGTTTGGGGCGGCGACCCGAGGGCATCAAGAGGTAGTTCTCCATCTACTCCTACGGTGGACAGGTGGTACTCTTCGTGGAGCATGAACTCCTCCATCCTCCTTCGTAGGTCCTCTTGTTCTTCAGGACCAACTCCAAGTTCGGAAGCAGACGAAGCTGGACAAGCCGACCGGGCGATGGAAGCTTCGACACGCCTGCGGAGCCTTTGCAGGCTGTCTTCACCATGGGCCGCTAAGGTTTCCATGGTTAATGGGATTGTTCTGGGTGTATTTAGTTCCGCCTTTCTGTGCTCTTAATCTTCCTGAGACCCAGATGCTGCACTGAGTGGCGGTTCACTCACTAGGTGAGATAGTTGAACTTGTACACTTCTGATCGGCCAGGTTCGGTAGGACATGTTCAGTGTGTTTTTCTTGTGCTTCTGCTCAGAGTCGGTTCGAAAGGTTCTCAGGGTTTGCCTCTGCTACCGGAAAGATGTCCTCGATTAGTCCCCTATAGATTTTGATGAAATCCTGCAGCTTTTTGATGGTGAAATCCCAAAACCAAAAGAGCAAGTAGAGCAAGAACAGGATGTGGATCGAATCAATGAATAGTTTGAAATCCAGTGTAACACAGAAGGGCTGCAGATAGACAAAGCAGGTATAAACACAAAGATTCAATCACAAATGGATAATACAAAAGATTTTATATGAAAACTGGACTGACTCTAGCCTCCAAGATAGCATCAAGCACTTCATGTGCACTCTTTTGGGTGTAATGGTGCTGGCTGGGAATGTGGGGCATAGGTGTCAGGCCAGACACAGAATATGACTTGGCCAAGCAACTGAATACAGAAACAGTTAAAAAGTAGAACCACAATAAGTGGTAGAAACAATTGAGTACAGGGGTCTTGGGGTGGGAGACCACTAGGCTTAACCTCCAAGGCCTAAAGCTAGAAATGCCTATTTTATTTCGGTATATCCTCCATGAAGGAAGATACCTCCGCTTAGTTGAGTGGTAGGGGTGAACTTCATGGGGGACTAGGGTTACAACCCTAGTTACTTTGAGAAAGTGTACTTTAGGCTTCAAAAGAGAGATAAAAATACTTAAGTTAGTCTTAGCATCAACAAAAGGGTTTTAAGGGGGGCTTGGCTTGGATCAAGCCCTTCAAGAAAAACATGGCAGTGACTTTTTCTTACTGTGAGGGACGGAGGTGAAGGCTTTGTTGAGGTCTAGATAAAGGTGGTATAGGTCGGGCCTGGTGGAGAGGATGGAGATCATGGAGAAAATGTGGTCGGTGCAGCGGTGGTTTGGTAACCCCCCGAATCGTGAGGAAGATAAAAGGGAGTGTTCAAGGGTGAGGAAAGTAATAACGTGGGTGGCATAGGATGCTAGAACCTTGTAAATTGAAGTAAGCAGTGAGATGGGTCTGTAGTTGGAGGGAATTTGAGGGTCCCACTTGTATTCTTAACCGTAGTACATCCAGCCTGACTGAAGAATTGGGACTTCTGTTTTTGGGAGCAGTTGTCTGGGAAGTACATTGTTGGTTAGTGCACTCGTGCGCTTTGGCCTCAGTTTGTCAAACAGATCCTAACCAAATGAGAAACTACTCATTGTGGTGGGGAAACACCTGACAACGCCTCAAGGGGGTTTTGTGGGTTCAACAATGTACTGAGCTTTGTAACCTGGTGCATGTCTAGTCCCTCTGGTATGTGTGCTCCTACTAACCTCGCCTGAAATCCGCCAAGACTAAATGTTGACCGACTGTTCTCCCTTGTGAATTTAGTGCTTGACTGATACATGTTGACCAAAATGGGCCAAGAAGTTTCCATTTAAGACCCCCTTGTGGTAGTGTAGTCCTATGTTTCTTTGCGTGTGCTACTATGTGCCGTGTCCCTATGCGTGTCCCATTCTAGGGTGTAGTATCTTGGCCGGAATTGGTCAAACATTTTCGGGGCAATCCGACAGATACAGGGAAATGATGTTGAAGTTGACAACTCACATTACTCCAAAACCATTTCCTTCACATGAACAACCACAGCTGTCGGGGACAGTTGGGGACAGCTGTTGCATACCTCAAACAGGGGACGAAGCACGGCAGCAGGATTTCGGAAGCTTCATGTATGTGCGTGGGTGTGGGCGATGACAGGCGGTGTTTCAGGACAGCGATCGTTGTATTCTCTCCGTAAGATGCCGCGTCTGGCGCCACAGCGATGCCTCCGAACACGCGGGCTGTGCATGTAACACTCCCTGCCCCGGGAAACAAGAACTGCTTTGGAGGGTAAAAGGCTGAATAGTCTTGAAAAAAAAGTGTACGCATCACTCTGAAGCCACGATTTTAGGCACGTACGGGTCCATGCGGCCTAGATGAATGAGGCACAAAAAGAAAACATGAGTCCTCAAGGTTTTCGACCTACCGCAGCTCCTCAAGTCTTCGAACTACCACAGCTAAGCAGCCCATGACATGCCACCTCCGAATGTCTTAGGGTCGCCCCGTCGGTGGTGGTCTGTTTCAAGCATCTAACTGAACCCTGCTCCGTGCATGCTGAAGGCTGTTGTTGCTTTAGGCATAAAACTTGGGTATTCCGAGGGGTGGTCCAGGTGTGGGACATCACTGTAACCAGGCAACTCAAATCTAATGCCGTTTAAGGGATTGGAAACAGCGACTACGCCAGTGACACAAGCGTGTTTTCCCTCTGCAGTACATATCTATGTGCTACCTAGTTCCTTTCCGGGATCCCACGAGACAATCACCCTCTAGGGCCAGTTCACCACGACTGTGCTGCCTCCAAATTTGGCATTTTCGAGCCAAAGAAACGCACAGATTACCGAAAAAACCTCATTTCCACGCCGAGTGCCATTACGATGCTCGTCACCACGGTCCAGGGGCGGTCACAATGTCCCAAACCGAAACACCACTTGACCATACCCAACCAGTGTCCCCTGACAGCACACCTTCACGTCTTCCTGCCACCAACACCGTCGATGATCCTACTGCTGACGGCCTAGAGGTCCCTGTTGACCGTGGTGATGAGAACGGCATCCAGGACGTTGTGCAACCACTTGACCCTGAGGTGCAGAACAACAAGGAACGACAAGCGGACACAGGACCAGCTGAAGCACAGGTGGTTGATTTGCAGGGCACTGACAATACACCAACGGAGCCAAGGGAGCCGGGCGCAGACACCGGCAAGCATGCACAGCCAGCCAGTACTCCTCAGCCAACCAGTGCTCCACCAACTGACTTCGGACCACGTGAGCAAAGTGCTGTCCCTTCTCAAGCTAGCTGTGTGGGATCAATAAAGCTGTGGCTGAATACGGCAGACAATGCAGTGGATGGCAAGACGGACGACAAGGACGAGGTGGAAGAGTCCCGAAGGTCAGACGACTCTGACGCTCCTGTTAGGTTACACCCCCAGTCAAGGGCTGCTTTGACCAAGAAGCTGAAGGAGGACAGGGCGGAGGCCACATTTGCAGAAAGCCCTGAGAAATGCTGAGACAACGGTAGTCAGCCGGCTTTTGGAAGCGAAGCCAATGCCTGACAGGGCTTCATTTCCTGAAGCCGCGGTGGAAAACGTTCACGGAGGAGGAGTGGGAGCAGGCGAAGAAGAAAATCGAGCTAGCAAGAGAAGGCATCAAGGACGTGCACGTTCTGGAACTCGACTGGGACAGGAAGTTGCAGTACGGACAATCTCGGAGGGTCCATAGAAAGCGACTGAGGCAGATTGAAAGATCGGTGAAGGCCAATGGGCTGACAAGACCGGCGCATATTGGCGGAGTACGCCGTGACGGTATGTCTGACGCGGGAAAAACTAGCCGTCACATGAATCAACGCACACTCAGCTCGACCGAACCACGGCCTTCTCCCGCTTTGTGCAGATGAACTTGTGGTGGTCCTGGGAGGCCAGCACATTGCGTACGTGGTAAGGCAGATCTCCGAGGCACCGGCGGAGCAGTTTACAGAGGGGGATATCCCATACCGGTACAGGTTCATGTCGTGCGAGGTCTTGAAGGCCGGAAGTGGGCTGACCGTATGCGCGATGTTGTCCGGACTGCACCAACCGATTCAACGTGTCCACGGAGAGACCACCTTCTCGGAGATCCTGGCCCAATTGATTGCCGTGGCGCGCCTGAGGAGAAAGCGCAATGATGGCCACATTGACCCGCTCACCGGCGACGAAATACATCTTATCATGCAGAACGTTGGTTTGGTGCACGAAGAGGCAGATGACGAGGTGTACGCAAAAGTGACGGTTGAGCAAGTTGGCGAGGTATGGATTGAAAGGCCTCTGGTTGTGGTCCTACCGTCGCAGACACTTCGTCAACTTTTTTTCCGTTGCAGGCAAACAAGACAGCCCGATATTGGAGGGGTGTGGCAACCTTCTGTTCAGCAATCGAGAGTCACGTGATCGATAAAATCTTCATCAAATGTGCGGAGAAACTGGATAACAAAAAATCTTTATCAACAAGCACTTTCCGGGAGTACGGGAACTTTGACCTTGCCACGTGCGTTGGATTTGCGGAATGGTTGGCAGAACCGGAGCAGTATGGAGTGGCATCTGTACATCGAATCAATGCACACCTGCGGCAACTGGAGTTGCGACATCGAATCTCAGTACACGTACATCTCAGTACACAAAGATAACAACCTGGTGCATCCTACACAGAGTATGCTATGCTATTGTTGTATTTTGCAGTCGCACCCTTGCCACCAGTGCATTGTCGTTTTGTTTCCGGAAAGTGCATAGTTCGGCAGGAACTGTTCACCTGTTCTCCTTTTCGAGTATTCAAGTTGACCGGATTCCGCCAAAAAGCCGTTGGCCGAATTTGGCCAAATCATAAAACATCCGCCACGTAAAAGTGATATGGTACACTCAGTTGCCCGTGAACGACTACTGTTTTGCTCTCAAATCATTTGGCCAAATTCGGCCAAAATGACTATTGTTAGCCTTTTGTTCCCCGTATGCTTGCAGAAAATGAAGCTGGAATCCGCTATTGCCTGAAGGAGACCCGGAAAGAGGCATGGACCCTGAAGGGGGTTACTGGACAAAAAGCCAAGAAAGTGAAGCTGGGTCAAGTTGTTCTAACATGGGCTGACCTCTCTCAAGCTAAGATCTGGACGGACCCTGCGTACCAACGGCAACGGCGGTATCTGGCTATGGACCATGGAGCAGTTCCACAAGAAAGGAAAATGCAGGACAAAGGCATCGAGCGCATCACAGTTACCTGGCAAGACAAATCGGACCGGAGTGTCTCCGTTGCCTCCTTTGACACCTTGCTGCCCATCGGTGCTGATCTTGTCGTCGTTGAGAGCTAAGGTCAGCTGCCGCCGTTCACTGCAGAGAATGTGAGGACCATGGTCGGCAAGCAAGTGTCAATCATCCTCATTGGACCAGACACAGGGTCGTGGGTGTCGTGGATGATGTCACATGTTGACGAGATTACCATCTGGCATGTGCACACATTCCCATTCTTCAGCTCAGCGGATGACCGTATGTGGGGCCCAAAGAACCCAAGGAAGATGCTGTACGGGAACCTTCGCATTTCGATGGTTACGGAGCACAAAGTTTCTGAGACGAGGCAGCCCAACTATGTCGCATCTACCGTGCCGTGGAGACTATCGTTTTTGATTTTTCTGATCAGGGCAGTTTCCACCAGCATGCGAAAACCAGAATCTGAAAGGAGCAAGATGAGCATCTTGTACGCATTTCACGAGCGGCGCGACACGGGAACGATTGCGGAGATCTTTGCACTCATCATGTCTGGGATGCTGCGCTGGAGGCTGAAGGTGGTCTGTCCAAGCACCGTACCCCTGAAAACGTTGGCAACCAAGGTCAAAGAGGAGGTGAAGGAGGTTGAGGCAACTGGCTTTGTCTGATGTCCTAAGGAGGACCGGATGTGGGTCACTGGAGTGCCCCTAACCTACACAGTCCTGGCGCATTTCAACAAAGCGTACGTACAAAATGAGAGACACCGTGACAAAGTGGCCAGAGCCGCCAAGATCAAAGATGCAAAGGCAGACGCTAAAAGCGAAAGCAAGAAGCGGAGCGGAAAAGAGATGGAGCAAAATGAGGAAAATCAGGACAACAGGAAGAAGAAGAGGCGGAGGAGTGGTGACAGAAGCAGAGCACCGCACACGAACCAGGAGCACAGTCCAGCACCAACAAGGAGAGGCAACGCGCAGATCATGAAAGAGCGGTCCCGGCCTCCCCCGCCGAAACAGCGAAGACCAAGACCAGTGAATGCGCAACGACACCTGCAAGCGTGTCGTCGGCAAGGGCAACCAACGATCCCAGAGGGGATCCGCGACTATTAACGCCATCATCCAGACCATCGGCGACGCCACTGACGGATACTGAGAGGAAGACAAGTGAGGAGGCGCAGGGGCAGAAAATGTTCGAGGACGACGGCTCGGAGGCAGACGCGCCACAAGGCACCATGGATGACGAAGCACGCAATGATAGAGACGGGGAGAGTTCTCAGAAGTCGGAATCATCTGAGGAGCCCTGCCCTACGTTGCGCGTCAACGAGAAGAAGCCACGATACACCCAGCCACCACCGGCCAAACAAATCCGCATTCCAAAGAGCGGGGCAGCGCGCAAGTCCAAAGGTACCGGAGGACGCGAAGCGGATCCCATGGAACCGAAATGGAGGCGGGAGCCCCCACCAACCTTGCAAGGGGTGAACCCCTCATTAACGAGCTCTACAACAACAGACACACAACGCGAAGATGGCCGCAATCGGCCAAGAGGATTTAAGTACAAGTGGCTCGCGTAGTGAACTTCACGGTAATTCAAGCACTTTTTCCCCCTTTGTCACTTGAGTGGGCGACCGCATCGCGGTTCATGTGGACGGTTCACGTGCATGTTTGGCAAGAGGCATGGAGCCTTTGAATCATTGAGTAACCATACATTGTCACATATATTCGCCGTGCGCACGCATCGATTCAAAGTTTGGAAAGGTGTCATTTAAATTTATCATTGCGGCGGTTTTCGACCCGAAACATTGCACGTACACGAGCCATTTCTCCTCACCCACGTGACTTGCACAACCCGGCACGACGGATGGAGGTTTGAGAGTACCCACATTCGAGTGTTCATATTTGTAAGTACCACGCAAAAGATTCCGGTGAAGGGAAAGTATGTTGGAGATGCAAGAACACATGCAAGAACACAAAAGCACACCGGCCGTCCATAACACTCCGCTTCACCGCCCATGCTCTTTGCTCTACGGTCCGCTCGTGCCATGTTCTCCGTCTCCGCTCCACTTTAGGCTTGTCTTCGCCAACGCCGTGCCATGCAAAGGAACGGGGAGTGTCTTGCACGTGCTTTCAAAAGATGGTCGAGACACGGTACACAACGCGTTCACACCTCAACAGTGCAATGAACATCATATGTATGTAACGATGAATCGGTGATGACACGCCGCCAAGTTTCCAACGTAGCCTCGTACGTAAAGAACTCCACCAAGGAAAGGTGCAAACGTACGTTGCGCGCGGCGAACATGGTGACAGAACATCTAGTGCAACCGTCCAAATTGGTAACCAAACAGCACACGGATTCCGAATTTTGTTTCGAATTCGTACTTGAGCACGCACGACACATAGCAACGTGCGCCGTTGGGCTGAGAAGCGTGGGTGAATGCAAAAAGAAACGTGTCCAGTGGAAGGCAATGAACTCTTGAACGGAAGCACCCTTTTAACGGTACGGCCTTCGTGGTCCGTGTTTGGCACTCACCGTGACGCGTGAAGCAGCGTTCTTGGCCCAGTTTCAAAAAAATTCAAAGTGGATTGGCAGCATGGATTCTTTAATCAATTTTGAATGAAAATGCGCAATATTTCAACGGCCCGTACAGTGTCACCTTTTGAAGTACCACATTTGACCAGGGAAGTACAATTACAGGCGGCTGCGGAATGCGGTCGCGCGTGTTATCAGCGGCGGCTCACACAAATCTTGGCCGAAAGCGGCCAAGATGTTATCTTTTGAATTTCCGAAAGCAGAAATTATATTTCAGGAAGGAAATCTTGGCCGGAACCGGCCAAGAATTTTTTTGCCCTGGACAGTTCTTCGCAACAACATTCAGAACCCGCTCTTCAATTCAAAACTAGAACCAGATGCAGATATCTGCAACAGCGTAGTGCAGTTGATGTTGCCATCTGTGGGCACCTTAGAGTCATAGGTCAAAGCCTCGTGTTAACTAAATTCATCAAAACACAATACTTTCATGGTTTCACATTTTTGTTGTTTTTTTTTCATTTTGATGAAATTTACTTTAGTCCTTGTGGGAACATTGTTGGTTGATCGTTGTGTGTTAAACAAAATTGCAAATCGCAAAGTACCTTCCAAGGGTATTTAGCTAGTAGTTCAATGTTGACTAAAGCAATCAATGTGCTCCTACCATGGTCACAACGGGGATATCTTAAAAACCTGCGCATTGCAACCAAGGGAAAGTTGGCCTGAGTAGGTAGGTCAATGGTGACATGCCCCCCCCTCCCTAATTGGCCCCTCCAAGTAAGATGCACGATGCAAACTGTTCCGAAGAAAAAGTAATTTCTTCGTTTGCTGTAATATATTATGCGCGAGGGCACGCGCTAGACATTGTTCTTCGACAACCTTTTTCCTGTCACTTTGTGCGGCACGTTTCACCCCGTGATGCATTTTCCTGCGTTGTTGAGTTGCTGTTTGCGCGAGGCCTCGCGCAAAGATGCATGGCAAAGAAATGGTTCTTGTAGTACTGCGTCCAACACGCATTTCAAAAACTGTCTTTGGAAACAATGAAGAGTTGATGGGCCTTTTCATACCAAAGCACAAATTTTAGAAGAAAATAAAAGTCGTGGTTTACCGGAAAAAGCAGTGGATTTTGACTGACATAAATTATTTCTTGGTGCATTCGGTTTCGTCAAAAACAGACCAAAACAGTCCAAGTATTCAATTTTCGACTAGATTCTGAGACTCCTTGTGTTCGGGCCACCCAAAGAACTATTTCTCCCGGGTAACGCCGTCATGCACTTTCGGGCTCGTGTTAACCATACAACTTGAGCCGCCTAAGGAGGTCCACAAAGATGAAACGAAGCCTACTAGTGCTCAATGTAGTGCTAAACCGGCGTGTCTTATGCACCAATCACCCTCACTGTAAACCTGCGCAATCTTACCTTGTAATCTGATCGTGAAGGCTGCCTAGAGCGAAGGGGCTTATGGCCCACGGATGACGCACAATGCGTACATGCGGCTTGCTAACAAACCTGAGCATGTTTGCTTTTTTCACTCATTAGAAATTGTGTGTGAGGATAGGTGAGGAACAATAGTTGCTATTTGTTTTCTCAGGTTATGACATATGGTTCTAGTCGTAACATACTGGCTTAAATTCTTACTTGTGTCTGTAATTTTGTTGACTGAGTAAGGACCGCGCCGACGCGCGGCCGATTTTGAATTCTGAATTTCAAAAATTCTGTGGATGACCAAAAATTACAAAAAAATGTGCATTACATGCAGAATTGGATTCTGAACACCTATGTGAGTCCAAAAAAAATTCTACGACGTCATTTGACGGATTTGTGTAAATCATCGATGGTTGACAAGGAGACAAGCCCTCACCCTTTGCACCGCTTCTACAGAGATGTCTCTGAGCAGCCGTTCCGCCGAAGGCCGTGTTCGGGCTGAGCTTGTAGCCTCATGGAGACTGATCTGAAGTAAAGACCCGAAATAATCGGGCAATAAAGATCTGCTGCAACTAGCACTTAAAGCAACGAGTTAGGTGAATCCACTAGGTCGAGGATGAACCTCAGCAGCGACACTTGTCCTTGTAGACCGCCCCGTTTTTGAGGAAGGGATGCTTAGCCATAGTACTCAGCATGCCCTTTTCACCCCCGCTGCCACAGTCCCCCCTCAGACGCTCGAAAGCGCAATAGGGGCTGTGAGACAATGTTTTTGCAATGCATATACTAGCGACTACCGCTCTACTGAGCCCAGTTTCAGTGCGAAACATACAATACGTAACTTTAAAAAGATGCAGTATGCCCCATGTGGAGGCTAAGAAAAACTCACTTTCCCTTAAAAGGCGACAGTGGTAGCCACAACACCACTAGAAGGGAGTACAAAAAAGTGTATTGCAGTGCCTTTTGCGTTAGCCTGAGTTGTATGAAAGAGGCCTCGAGTCATATGACATTTTTATCTTAGTATTGGCCCCACCAAAATTAGAATAACCAATTTCGACCTATAAAATCAGTAATTAATCAATAGATGTTGTGACGACCCTTGACGCCTCAACAATTTTGATCCTGAGTTGATTGAGGCACTGCTCTGGGAAGGAAATCCATTTTTATGTTTCTTTCCATGAATGACTTCTTATCCTAGTGGTGCGGCCCTAGGGGGTTGTGGTACCTCTTTTTGAGAGGTCTTGGGTTCAATTCCCAGCCACCGTAGCTTAGGGTTTGGAACCTCTTTTATCAAAAATAACCGGTTTTTTTCGATTATTTTTGCAAAATAAACGGTTATTCCGATTATTAGTTTTCAAAATAACCGGTCCAATGCAATTTTTTCCACTAAGCAAGCCAGCGAACCGGTTCTCTTCCGATTATTGGTTTTCAAATCAACTATTTTGTTGGTTTTCGAAAGAAAATACCATACAAATACACATTGCTCCAAGAGTTTGCTTTCGCAGTGTGCGACTATGTGTGTTGATATTATTTCTTTTTCATTGCAAAGGAAAAACCTCATGGTCTAATACCCAAGAATTAGCGACCATTTTTTACCCGTCCCATCAATTTCGTTTTGATTAATTTCAAAATAATTGGTTTTGTGACTAACTGGAAAATAACCTCCGATTAATTGCCAATAATCGGTTTTTCCGATTAATTGGTAAAACCGGTTCCGAACCCTACCGTAGCTAAGTAAGAAGATCCCAGCTAACATGGCAGTGAGCTCCGTGCCACAAGCCATGCCTCCTCAGTACCTAACGGACCAAAGACAAAGGGTACAGATCTCTAATTCACTCTGCCGAAAAGAGGGCGTCCATGAGGGCAATTTTTTATCTTGATTAGTTTGTTTTCTAACTATCTCTTCTAATTTGCCGTTAGTGTAGAGTTTGATGTACTGTTATGAATACTTTGTACACCTATTTCTCTTTGACTGCAGCCCATCATGTTTGGAGCATGAGATCCTGAATTGTGCCCTACTTGGACTCTGAATTGGGTCTTTTCCTTGGTTTCCAAAATACACAAGCAGATGCACATCAACAACACATCAATCATCGTCAGCATATTATTCTTTCTACAAATGGTGTGGATGTTTTTCCATCTGAAAGGTAACAAAAACATGCAACGGACTCGGAATGGAGTTCCGCACAAAATTATTTGCCAAAAACATCGGAAAATCACGACAGAAAACTCTTCTAGCAGAAAACTTTTCAACAGCACACAAATTGCACCGTCAGACGGCCGCCCGGGTACTTTTCTTCAGTTGTTGAAAATTTAATCTCACTCTCTGAGATGGAACATAGTTCATGTCCCATAGCAAGAATTAAGTTGTTATGCAGATCTTTAACATTGATGAGCAACATGTTTGGTCTATCAGCAATAGAGCCAAGTGAAAAGCAATATCGTTCGCTCCAATCTTCTGGAAGCGGAAAAAATTCACAAAAAACGCAAAAACATTTATCAAAAAACCATGTTACCAAGTAAAATTTGGAAATGGTACATGAATGACGTGAAGTTTCTTGCTATTCATGGAACCGGTTCGTTATGGTCATTTTCCATTAGATGCCGTGCGATGCCCTGAGAACTTTGAAATGAAACAACAAGCTTTTATGTCGGTTTGGGGTCCGCACATTGCCGACAGTACAAATGATGTTGTTTTGGGACATGGAAGTAAGTTACTTACGTTACAACATTATTGACGATTCCCGTTCAACTTTACACCGCGATGCAAAGGTGCGAAAGCCTAGAGCTAGGAGCTAACTTCGCTCGAAGTAATCAATTATTGTTCATTCCTGCATTTAGGTCCAAGATTCACAAAAGAGAGTAGGGCAGAAACAAGTCATGCTGTCGAACATCATCACAGACAATCAACGACAGACCTATGTTTTATGAAGCTTTTGTACGAAAAAAACGAAAAAGGCTAGAAATGTCATTTAAAATAATGTTATGTCTTTGTTTTTGTTTCTATGTGCTTTGTCTCTGTGCCCTAGCCGTTTAAAACAACCTCCCTCCGAAACTCCCATACGGAACTTAGGTACAAAAAGATAAATATTGTAGGCGGATATATGCAAAGTTGGAAAAGTTGGTCACCAAGGAACCCTTTTTGAGACAATGTTTGTTCCTTTTTGATTTCATGCCCAAAGAGTGCGCGTAGTGCTTCCCGTATGGTAGAGTTAAGAACTGAGACTTAGCTTATCGAAAATCTCAGCAGGTCAGCCAAAGAGAATGTCAAGGCTAATTTGCTAGTTTCAAATGTACCTTTGGCAAAAAGCAAACCATTGGTGAAAATGATAACTGCTTTTTTTTGGCAACTACACTACCACGAATGTAGATTTCCACCCAGGCTCGTATGTTTACTACTAAAACCCTTCTTGAGCTAGCCACGGGGCAGGCTCATATAAATAAAAAAAACGGAGCCAGTCACGGGGGCCGTATTTAGCAATCCGTCATTAGTTTCATAATGGCGAAAGCAAATGACTTGCACTTCGCTCAGAAATTGCGGTTTTGCTTTCTTCCAGCCTTCCATCTCAAGCATCGTGTTGACACATGTCCTTACAACAACAAAGTGAGTTCAACTAATCTTCCCAAGTGTGGAAATTACAATTACTCGACGTTGCATTCAAATCTTTGATCTTCATGTTTGCAAAAGAAGGGTTGCTCTAAAGAATTTTGAAACTCGAAACAGCTAATTTCTCGTTGCTTATTGTTTTAGCACCTTTTGAGCCCCGAGAAAAGAACATATATTCTTCTTTTTTGTCTTTGACCAAATGATGAAAGAATATGCTAAGCTTGGTTGGGGAGGGTGCGTAGCGCCCTAGCAAGCAAGCCAAGCCATGTAACATACATCAAACTTGGCTCTTTTTTTGGAATTGTTTAATTTTTTTATATAACCTTTGCTACATCAATGCAAAGAGGTGCCGTACTTCAATGCTGCCTTCATCGTGGCAACACTTAGATACATTTTTTCAGTTTTACGCCTTAAACAATCTTGATGGCTAACTAGAGCTACATACTTGTGTACAAAATTTGCTTCTATTCAGGAATGTTAAGGTTGTCTAGGGCTGTCATTCTAAGCTATGCTTCCTTGCTAGGACTCAGCTTTGATGCATTTGCATGATTGCACTAGCAAGTAGGCTATACTTCCAATCCCAATCGTGCTGCATGCCCTGTGAGCATCGGCTGTCTGCATAACTGTACCCCTAGGCTTACCAACAAAGACCTGCAGTCTTCCTTTATGGTTGCATCCAAAAGGATTCGAGCCTGCTTTCCCCCATCCGCTCTCCCTTGTTGGATCCTCCGAGCGACTACAGACCCATGGAAGGCAGACATGTTCCAGTAGCACCAGCAACCACACCGGCTTGAGGCATTAAACATATGGACCCTTTTTTTCATTGGAATTCACCAAAAAAAAAATTCTTAGGAGGTCTCACCAGTTTCCATTTGATTGCGACAATTTCAGTAACCACGACAATGAACCAGAAAAGAGTGAAGATATCTTTGTGTACTTTTCTTCGGCTGCCTGTGCTTCAGCACTTCAGACATTGGAGTTTTCTTAGTTTTGAGAACCCATTGCAGACATTCGGGGTCTTCTTGGTTTTGAGAACCCATTGCAGACATTCGGGGTCTTCTTGGTTTTGAGAAACCATCTTGGTTTTGAGAAACCATTGAAACCCCCCTCACACAAAGATCATTCTGTGTACCAACCGCAACAGCACAGACAAATCCTCTAACCACATTGGACAGAATTGCGCCAACTGCAGCTGGGCTGTACAGGGTGGATTCTTGTCCTTAAAATGACATGCACTCACAAGACATGCTGCAGCAGACTTCGTTTCAGCACACAGCAAACTGTGCGAGATGCAACGTTGGCATGGTGTTGCATTCCGTGCAGCCAAAAGCTTTCCTTACTTACACAACCTGGTCAAATGGCACTGAACCTTGCTGGGTCGATTTGGTCAAAGGGCAATGAACCTTCCTGGGTCGGCATCTCCCGCAGCAAGACTGGAAGTTATGCTGCAAGATCCTATCACTGTGCTGCAAGTGCGTGTGGGCATAAACATGGGGTTGACAATGATGGTACAACTATTCCCCAACAGCATTGAAAACTAAAAATGATTGGCACTGGCTGTCAATGTCACAGGTGCCCATCACCTTGACACCTCCCACTGTGTGCTTTTATCCACACAACTAAAACTTGCACCAGCAGCACACTTTCCTGCAGCTGCTGGACTGTGCTTTCCTGTCTTCACAGACCTCTTTCTTTTTTCACCCAACCCCCAGCAAATCCTCTGTGCAAATTCCCAACGACTAGCCCTAATTGATTGGAGCAAAACTAAAGGGAGCGTTGAGACTTGCCATTGCCCACCAGCAGCTGGACAGCTCCAAAGACTGGTGCGAACAAAATTGTCTGGGTTGCAAAGGAGAAACACACCTCCTGCTATGTCTGGGTTCCCTGACTGCTTGACTGCGGCATGATGCTGCGCCCTTCCTCCTGCCGGAAAAACAACCACCCCACCTTTGCACTCCTTGCACCGTGCGGTTTTGCAGCGGGTGCCCTTCCCCCTTGCATCCGCCACACTCGTTGCCTCACCGTACGGCGTGAGTGCTGCTGCATCAAAGCGTATTGCAGGTAAGTTTGATATGTTGACATGGCCGAGAGCCGTTGCTGCGTCTTCCCAGCTTAATTTCCTGGTGCGTTCAGGAATGTGCATAGGATGTTCCTCAGCAGAACGGTGTACGAATAGGCGGGTTTGGCATCAGAAAAAGCGTGCTCGAGCGGACACTCTGGACGGGGGGACGCTTTTGATAAACGTGGACACCAGCGCTCTTGATTGACCAGAAAACTGAGCAACGGGCTCGAGGTTAGCTTGCGGCAGTTGTTAGGGGGTGTGAAGAGTTGCTTGTTTGACCACAGGGGTATACAAGCCAATAGGGTGAACTATTGTGCACCGAATGGACGGGAAATAAGGATGGTGAACGTCTAGTGTTCCGTTCCACTGGACAGGAGTCAAGACATGCAACATGAGGACAAAGACAACAACAGCAGCGTGCCCTTTTATCCGATGGCAACCTAACTGTGAGACCATTTCACAACGTGGGGATGCGCTGCCGCAGCTCGCGGAGAGCGCGTATTGCATCTGTCTTAGGTGCTGATGTGTGTATGCGTGTGTGTATGTCGGTGTATGTTGAGATATGTCCGCGCCGATGTACGACGTAGGCGCATGTTGATGCAGGTAGGTGGATGACAGATTCAGCGAAGAGGCCTTCCAAGCCCTCAGTTGGTACTCATCATGTTGATAAACTCCATGTAGTTGATTTTCCCGGTGTTTTCGGGGTCGACGGTGGCAAGGAGCTCGGCAGCCTCGTCCGGGGACAGCTTGTCAGAGCCGTATGTTGTCAGCGCATGCTCCAACACTTCAGTGCTGACGCATCCTGGGGGTACGTTGTCAGTCTCAAAAACCTTGAAGGCAGCCTGCGAAAGACAAAAGTTTGTCACTGACACAGAGTGGTGTGCAGCATACATACAACGCATGCAGAGGGACATGGACACCTTCAGTTGCTCTGGAGTATAATCTGCTTGCACACGTCGAGACATGACAGTGACGAATTCGTGGAAGTCTATGTCCCCACTACCATCACTATCAACTTCCTTCATCATGGCGTCCAGTTCTGGAGCAAAGGAAAAAGGTCCAAAGCGTTCACAAATTCTGGTCTTGCAAGTCTGGTGTCAGTTCCACACCTTCTTCTGTCGGTTTTAGTCGAAGGGTTTCCATCAACTTGCGCAGCTCATCTTTCGAAATACTTCCTCCGTGATCTTCATCGACTAAGTCGAAGATCTCCTTGAACTCTGCAAGTTCCTGAAATCAGTTGTAACAGTAAGTAATAGTAGCACAACTATCGACAAGCTCTGGCAGCATATTACCTCTTCGGTAAGGTGATGTTGAATGCTGGCCATGTGGAGTGTAGGTGCCCGCAGCCGTGGACCGCAACGAAAGTCAAGTCTCCGCACGTCTGGGAAAGAATTTTTTTCAATAATTGTTTTAACGAGGTAACGGATCACGGGGTACATTAATTTTTACCAGGTTTTGGGAACCTAAATAAAAAAGAAAGCTTTTGTACCAGGTTTCAGAACGTAGGAATTTTTTTCAGGTTTCAGGTTTCAGGTTTGGGAACGTCAAAGAAAAAAAATCTGGGTTTCGAAATTTTAGGGCCATTTTTGATTATGTCCCCTGCTCTCAAGCATCGGGGCCCCCCTGGGCAACAGGGGCTATGTAGCCACACCGCCCCTTCTCAAGCCACATCTGGTTTTGTGCCCCGCCCTGAAGCGTCCAAGTGGAAGGACCACACCAAGTGGAAGGGCCACACCGCCCATTTGTGGGCCATTTCTTATTTTGTTCCTTGCTGTGAAGCATCGGGGACCCCCACACGGCAGGAGTTGTGTAGCCACCGATCTGATGCATCGGGGACCCCGGAGGCGGCAGAGTTTGTATAGCAACCGAGTGCAGTTGTGAGCCATTTCACCGCTCGAATGTGTCGGAGATCCCCCAGGTGGCAGAGGATGTAGCCACCGCGCCCATTTGCGAGCAATTTCTGATTTTGGCCCCTGCTCGTCGTTGACCTCCCACATAGCACGGGTTATGTAGGCATTGGGCCCATTCGTGGGCCGTTTCTGACTTTGTCCCCCGCTGTGAAGCGTCGGTGACGTTGCAGACGGCAGGGCTTATGTAGCCATTTGGCCCAGCTGTGGGCCATTTTTGATTTTCTTTCCCGCGCTCAAGCATCGGGGACCCCGCAGGCGGCAATGGTTATGTAGCCAATGGGCTCCGTTGCCACGGCTTAATTCGTCAGTTATATAAATTACCACCCATGGATCTAAGGTAAACGGACCAATAACTAGGCCGATAGTGTGCAAATGTAGCGGATGGCTGCGATCAATGCTGGCAATCAAAGAATTGTTAGATTAGTATTTGAAATATGAAAGTTTAGAACTGTAAATCCAATTTTTACAAAATCCAGATGCTGCAGAAGAATGGGCGCTGAAATTCCGCACCGCGCGCATCCTGGATTGCCGCGTCAGACCAATTGCTGAGCCACGCTTCATTGAAGGAAAGCTTTGTTAATATTGCATGAAATTTTAAATTTTTTTGACAGCATTGTAGTTTGAATATTTGCCGAAGAATTTATGCATCAGAATGCGTGGCGCAAAAGGAAGGTGCAAATAATGGTTGACGGAGGTTTTGACCACTGCGCCAAAGGCCAAGCCGAGTACTGCCAAAGCTACCGCAGCTCCACGACCTCCCTCCTGCCCAGTAACTGTCTACCCTTTGCCAAAAAATGCATCGCCGTTGGAGCAAGCCGTCGCCAAGAGCCTGTCTCAAGAAAAGACTCAACGTGCAACCGCAAGAGACCACGGTGGAAACAGAGTCACCCTCGGAGAGGCATGCAAGCGTGCTCTGTATGTTGCCACGAATGCTTGTTGGTTGCAACTCGTTAGGTGTCACACACGGTAGCATCATGCACGCACGGAAGCTGCGGCAACACGACGTAACGTCAATCAACAAGCGTTCAAGTTAAAGGTACCCTCCTGTGGTTGGCCTGATTTTCGTTTTTAGGAGGGGTGAACCTGTTGTCATCAAAAGAGCAATGAGGCCAAGGATCAATGAAGTCCAACTGCTTGGTTGGAAGGACGAACAATGCGACAAGGCCATGAGTACAACGACATATGAAATCCTCAAAAGAGCGAAGATGATGGCAACCCCCACAACTGAGGGGGAGGCAGCGAAAATGAGCGCTGGTTTGAAGTTGTGGAGACTGTTTAAGAACTGGAACCCAGTGCTGAAGGAGAGAGCAGCCAAATTGCGAGAGTCAGCGTGCAGAAGTGAAGTTGACAACAGAGGGCTGGAGTGGTTTTTTTTATGAAAAGTTGCACCCTGTCCTATCACCAGTGAACATGAAAGCACAACACGTGTACAACCAAGATGGGAGTGGTTACTTTAGGGGTTGTTTGGCGAACATTGGGAAGGTCTGGGCGCGCAAGGGCAGGAGGTGGGTTGCAAGGAGGGGTGGGTACGATCGTACTCACATAATAGCAATGGTGTGTGTATCAGCGGCAGGAAAACCAGTAACATCAGCCCTGTTGTGGATAGGGAAAACGGTGCCTGGCCTCCTTTTTTCAAAAGAGCCGTGCCCTGTGTTCATAAAAGCCACTCAGGGTGACGGCTACAATGACAGCGGAAAAGCAGCCTCCAGCAGTGACACCAAGGCTCAAGACAGCAAGAAGAAACAGAAGGAGACCAAAGGGGGCTGGTCTGATGCTTCCACCTTCAGGGAGTGGGTGAGAGAAGAGTTTGTCATAGAGGTGCACCCCAATTCAAAATAAGTATGGCTGTGGAGTGTTGATGGTAGACGGCTCAAAAACCCACATCACATTGTCAAATATAAGTGAATGCAAAGAACGTAGAGTAGAGGTGGTGGTCGTCCCCGCCCATTTAATTGATGTCATACAGCCACGGGACCGAACAGTTTTCAGAGCCTTAAATACAGCTTTAAAGCGATTGGAGAGGGAACGACAGAGAGAGTGCAGAGGCAGGGCAGCCATCGCTGCCACATTTGTTGAGCTGTGAACAACTGCCTTTGTGAAAGTAGTGACACCCCAAAACATACTGAGTGGTTTCAAATCTTGTGGCATCAGCCCTTTTGATCCAGCGTATTTTTTGCAGCACCTGCCTCCTCCCCGGTTGAAAAAAAGAGAACCCTCCACACTCTCCACACTGGAGTGCCCTGCCAGTGCTCTACGCCGTGCAAGTCCTCTTAGACCTGCAAGTCTTGTCAGCGGGTCCAGTCGCTCCATCGGTACAAGCAGCAGCACCAAAAGTGATGCTGCTACAATGCACATTGAGAGAGATCAATCAGTCTACCAAGAATGATCCATGGAACCTGCGCTTGGGGGGTGTCAAATCTCCATACACACCATAACATGGTCACAGGTTGTTGTTGTTGTCGTATCGCCTTTGTGCCCCCGGTCATATGTTGTTGTTGTTGTTGTTGTATGTCGCCTTTGTGGCTTGTTTGTGAAGCTTGATACGAGGACGTCTTTGTCAGCGACTTGTTGATGTCGTTTTTACAGCACAGAATGCATAGTTTTTGATTCTATACATAATGGTGCTATTTTGAGTCTTTATTTCGATGTCTAACCCCATTACGGTTCTGATGTGAAAGGGCGCTCGTAGTCGTCTGTGCTCGTGCTTGTCCGGTCGCCGCCGAACATTCCTTGAGGAAAGAATATCTCAAGATTGTATTAAGTTGTAAGACATTTGAATAGGTACATCGAGAGGACTCTTTGTCCTCTCTAGATGGAGCTATTGAGCCGATTTCTGCATCGGCTGGTATAGGAGAAAATCGATGCGCAAAGTTTGTTTTAGTTTCGCCGCTTTTTTGGACATATGGTTCCATTGAGAGTTTGACTCCCCCCCCGTGTTCCATTATGTGCACCGTGTCGATGTTTCAGGTAGGGTGTATCGTTTTTCTAGTTATTCTCTTCGAACACCATGCATATTTAAAAAGGAGCTTCTACACACCATGTTCTTTCTTGAGTTTTTTTCGTGCGCAAACGTTAGCTCCGTGGCATTTTGAGTATGAACGGCCGCAAACGAGTATGTTGTTCCCAAAACCAAACGTCTGAGAACGTTTGCGACTTAGGTCTTAACTCAACATTGTATGGGCGCTTGAAAAATCTTAGTATAACCGTGTCTGCTGAGGTATTACCTTATTTGCGCATGTGTTTTTCGCATTTTTAGGCCAAAATGCGCATCTTGCTTCGAGCAATGCGCGAGACCCTTTGTGAATCTGACTCTCCACTAAGGTAATATGTAACGTAGAGACCACATACGTGGTCGTGGATGGGTTGTCTGATTGTTAGAACCTTCTGGTCTATTTTATATGTGCCCGCCAACTGAGCACACAAGCGAGTTTTAACTTTTTGTCATGTGTTGATTTGGTCATTGTATCTCTCTTGGATTTAATGGACGCCTCAACCCAAAGTAGGTATATTTGTTAAGTACTACTATGGTACCTTCAATTTGACCATAAGTCATATTGACAACTCCAGAAGGTACCGTAGTTTAAACTATGTACTTTTGGCCAATATTGCCAATTTTTTACTTTTTCGCGTGCTTCAACTTTGTCGTGTTAAAAATGTATTCAAGGCTTGCTGAGCCCATGTATATGGCTCATTGTGGACTTGACGGTCTGGGTTATCTCGGGTTATTTGGATTTCAGGCAACCTTGGTTTTTGTTTTAGATATAGAATTTGGAAGGACCACATTTGGAGCCCCTTTTACCATTTTTGCCCATTTTGCTCGTTGAGGGTGCCTGCCCCTGATTTCAGTCCCATGCTTGTATGCGTCCGTTTTCCAAAGTGAAGGGTGATTTATAAATAGCACAAGAACCCTCCTCAAATAGCGTATGCCTTCTTGTATCCTCACCTTTGGATTGGGGTTCTACATGTGCATGATTTTGGTCCATGTTGCCAATTTTCAATTTTCATGGGCTATGTTTCCGTTAAGTGAAAAAATAGCCAGAGGCAACATCTTGAACTGGTATGGTGCATGTATTGACGCATTAGTAGCATGTCTTGATAGCACCTTTGCTTTGGCTCCAACTCGACATGGACTTGGAGATATTGAACCATGATTGTTCGCCGTTTTGACCAATTTTCGTCATTTCTTCCATTTGTCAACCATATTTGTATTTGGATACCTCCATATGCTCAGGGACCTAGACAGGAAGGAAGGTCATTTCTGATAGCGTATAACCGAGGGTCAGTTGCCATGTAGTTTCGTATTTCTTCCCTAATGTTGCAGGAGATATTCCACTTTTGGTGATCTCCTTGTTTCACCTATGGTACATTTGTAGCTTTTTTGCTCCAATTCATAGGAGCATCCCCCTGTGTAACAACAGTCAGCCCACATGCCAATATACCAAACCTTGTTGCACATATGCTAATGTAGTATCAATGCTTGTATATTGGTACTTGGTTCGGTAGGATCGCCCTGTTCGCCTAGCCTGCTTGTATACCCAAGTTAGGCCATTTGCATGCTTTTTGCCAAATTGTCAAGCGCTATAATAGAGCTAACTCCTTGTCACAGGTGAGTTGTCCGGAGTCAAGTGACACAGTGCATGTGCCTACATAGGTGGAGCATCCATGGTTGTATAAGATACGGACTCCCCTTCCAACAAGTAGACATGCCATGGCCATGATCCCCCCATATATCATCAATTTGGACATGTGGGCAATTTCAGTGCTTCATGACCATTGTTGGATGCTCTGCCATGGCCAGGACAAGTGGTGTTCAAGCTACGTTAGGCTGTCCACGTTTTATACATGCTCTTCCCATCCTGACAGCCCGTCGCCAGTCTTGAAGGTGCCATTTTGGCGTGGCAGGTGTGTAAATAGTTTGAATTTGGCTGTTTCTTGCCAGTCCTGATGTCAAGTTTGACTTAAGCCATACTCATCCACCATGGAGTTGAAATCTCTCGGTTGGATATGTGTTAGCCTATTGTGTCCTCTACCATTGGGTATGATTGCTTGACTTCGAATCCTATTGCTTAGGAAGTCGTGACATTCTAACATACCTTTGCTTTTCTCCCCTTGCAAGCATTTCCGTGAATCTGCTGATCCCACATCTATTTTTGAATTCCATTGAAGGAAATCCTTACCTCAACTCAAATGCAGCTCAAGTCAGCGGACCAAGGGAAAATCTTCAGGTATCAATCGCCTTGCGCTGGCGATCCTGTTTCTTGTTCCTACCATAATCCCCTCCTCCAAGTGTGGCAATGTGTATTGTACCAGATTCCCACATTTCTGAGGTGCTGACTGTGGCTGCGGTGTATCCTGATTGTGTGGTATTCTTCGTGTGGCGCTTGCTCTACTGTGCTTTGCTTTTCTTTTGTTATTTTGGGGCTTGGAATCCTTTTCTACAAGCATTTGAAATGCCTTTTCATGGAAAAAGCATGGTAGCAGAGGCTACCGCCTCTGCTGTTGCTGATGTATTTGATTCTGATTAGGAGGGTAAACCTTTCCTCGAAACACTTTCAAATATCAGTGGCAGTGCTCCTGGAAGCCTACCCCATTCACTAGACTGGGCAGACATCCGCATGATAGTTAGATTTGGCACCCTCCTCAACAACAGCAAAGTAATGGGCTCATAGAATTGTAGTCTTCCAGCTTAGTCCATAGCAAAAAGGGACTATGAAACACAATCATTATTTACACTCATGTTGACTCCGTACCTCTCTTCCACTCCTACCAAACAAATATCCCTCTTGTAGTAAAATACACCTAGTTAAGAGTTACCTAGGAAGCACCACGTGCTCCCTGGTGTCACCGCCAGGCGCCTCTCCTCTATCTATCTCTCTTCTCTCGTCTTGTGTTTGGGGCTTGGCTTAGGCCTAGGTATACTCTTGGGATCCCCCAATACATGAAACATGCTTGGGACCCACCAAATAGGCATTAAAATACATGTAGAAGCAGGGACAACCATGGAAAAGGGTTGTAGAGTAAATAGAGGTCCCTTAGGGGCCTTAGACTCCTTCGAAGGTAGTATGTGTGGTATCACTCACAAAAGGAGTCGATCATGCATGACATGCATGACAATCCATGATGTCAAAAATGTGATCATCCAAATTCAAAGAGTTATGAAAAATGAATAGTATAACCTTCTTAGGAACCCATAAGAGTGGGGTTGTGGTTGTGTTAGTTTGTAAGTGCGGCTAACCCCCATCTGCTCAGATTTTCACTGATCTGCCCCAGATTGGCTACATTTTGGTCATTTTCTCTGCTTCGGCGGAATCGCCGCCCCGCAGCTCAGTCTCAGGATCAGACCTATATATTTCTGATGTGCCGGATCTGATTCCGCGGTCCATTCATCGTAAATCCGCCGCGTTCCCATCATTTACCCGGAATCGCCAATTGCCGCTGATGCGCGCCCGGAGCCAAATGGGCCAAATATTTTTTCACAATCGGATTTTTATAAATCTTTTCAGATAGATATGGACACTCAGATGTACTTAGGAATATCCGCATCAATTTTCTTCATAGACTGGGATTTTTTGCCGGATAACAATCAGCATGGATCTTGCCTCCGTTGTCGCCGCTCTTGCCTCCGTTGGTGTCCGTGTATCCGGTTCTGCCCCCAACAGCAGCGTTCAGGTCGACTCCTCGCGTGCCTGCCCCCCTGGTCTTGCCGGCCCTGAGCCCTCCGGCACCATGCACGACCTAGGGCAGCACTTTCATGGTAGCAGAGGCTACCTGAATGCTGCTGCACTGGCATCCCATCCACAGCCCGCTCCCCAGTACGGCCCCGTAGACCCCGCCACTTCTGGAGAAGTAACGATTACGATACCATGGTGCTGTGCGAACGAGGCCTTGAGAGGAATGCCTTGCGCAAGTCCAAGCTGCCCAAGAAGGGCGCACATCAGCAGCTGTGGGGACCCAGATTACCATCATCCCAGTCGAAACTGGCCATCGAGCAGCTGGAATCCGCCGGCCTACGACGATGGCAATGCTCCGGTGGAGCTTACGGAGCTGACAGGTACCAACATTCCTTACGCATGTCCAACATTTGAGACCATTGACGGCGATCTGAACGACATTGAGATGGGCGGTCCAGGTGAGGTACCTAGCTATAATCGACCAGCCTCTCGGGCACACTGGGACGACCATTTGTTCCCAGAAGTGACCCGTAGCCTTGAGGCCCTTGAGGCCCTTTGTTACTTAGCCTCGTCTAAGCTGATCGAACAAGAAATAATCGCCTCTGATTTTTTAACGGAATATTTTTTCCTCCTTCAGGACGAAATTAATACCAGGATGTGGTGGCGTTCTCAAGAAGATGACTCTTTTGCCATTTTTTTGCAGATCTGGGAGGCAAGCCCCTTCCCGAAGGAGAAGGTCCGGGCACCTGTTCCCGGGCCCTCCGCCCCTCATCCCCCTGTTTCCATCCGCGACGATCTAGCCGCCGCGGTTGAGGAGGGAATTTTAGAGGCGGCCAGGCAGGCAAGCCTGGAAATCAGGGCTGAAGGAGCTCCCCAAGTGGACTCCTGGCTGCGGACCACCGAGATCAGCGGTCCGACAGCCTGCTCAGGCCCTTCAGGACACGGCATGTACTGTCCTGCCGACTGCTCCTGCAGATTCCAGCGAGATGCTGAGCTCCAACAGCTCAAAGATCAAATGCACCTCATCATTCAAACACTGGGAATAAAAAATCTTTTCAAGACGCACATGCGGTCTGAGGGCGCCTCATTGGTGGGACAAGCAACAGAGCCATCGGAGGAGGCGACAGAAATTTTTTCAATTGCTCCTTCGGTTGACTCCAGGACCACCGATGCAAGGATCAGCAGGACCAAGCTAAAGGAAAGGGTTAAAATCTCTCGTTCTGAGAGTAGGACGGCGAAGGCTAGGACTGAGGCTCAGAATGCCAAGCGAACTGCCTCCCGTACTGCCCCTCCTGCTGCTGATTCCAATACCTTAGCCCAGCTGTTGCTCGCCCAGACCCTCGCCGGAGCTGGTGTGGCGAATGATGCCGCCAAGGTGTCTGCCATTACGGCCGGTGTTGGGCTGGATTCGCTTCTTAACCCTACTTCCTTGCGACTTCGTCAGGTTGCCAAGCAACCGAAGTATAATGGGAACCCCCGACGTTGGCCTCAGTTTCAACGGGAATTTAAACTGTGGGTTAAGACTCAAAAACTCCAAGATGATCAGTTCCTGATGGCCCTCTTGGATTGCCTTGAGGGACCGCCGGCCAACACTTGGCTCAGGACTTGGAGTGATCGCGATGATACAAGTTCCCCCCTTACCTTTGATGAGGTGTGGGAACAGTTGGAGGTACGTGGATCCCGGCTGCCAGAGGACCACTACCACCAAATGTTGAAGAATTTTCCATCATTCTCGCGATTAATTCTGCACGAAGTGCAAGACAAAAAACAGCGCTTCTGGAATTTAGTGGAAGAAGCTGAACATTCAGGCGAAAAATTTTCTAGTGCCGAGCTGAAAAGTCTGATTTTTGACAAGATCCCCTCAGAAACTGCCGCCACCCTTCGGAACAAACAGTCCGAAGAAAAGGTCAAGACCTGGTGGGCGGAGGTGGAAGGCTTCGATGCCTCTGCCAACAAGTTTTCCGTCAGGGAGGCACTTCAAAAGTCCTCCCCCACGTCCTTTTCTAAGGTGAAATTCACGGAAGAGACGTGGAAAATAAAGTTTCATGAGCACGAGGATCGGGACTTGTTTGTCCAAGTCCTCAACAGGGGAGTCAGCTTCCATGGCCATCGCCTGAGGGCCAAAAACTGGGTGTTTTCGTACACCCCGAAGGAACTCTGGGAGGAGGTTGAGCGGCTCGCCGACGCCGCCAATCAGAATTTCCATGAGGGTCTTGGGGGAAACAAGAATACCCAGCAAAACACCCAAAATGGGGCCCAAAAGGGCAACAAAAAGGTGAATGACACCCGGAATGTTCAGCAGCACTGTAGCATCTGCCTTCTTTTAGGTTCTACGAACCGAGCTAAGTCGCATTCTACTGATAATCACAGATGGTCTCCTTACGATCACAAGGTGATTGGTGAAAATGTCAGTAATTCGCAGAATTCAGACAGGAATGACAGACAGGTGCATGGTGCAAAGGGGGGAAAGGGAATCCGACCCCCTCCGGTGGAAACAAAAATGCTGGAGGCCCTGGCGGGTCCCAAGGCACAGGAAATCGGACTCCATCCGGCTCCGGTGGGCAGCCGAACGGCCAGAAAAATCCCAATAGCAACGCCGGAGGCGGAAATCGAAATCCAGGCCAAACCCCTCAATCCGGTGCAAACAAGGGAAATGCTCTAGGATTCCAGGGTAAAGGTAAGGGAAATCCTTCGGGAACCCCTTCCTCTGGTAAGGGCAGAGGGCGTGGCGAGGGTGGAGGTCCATCATCCGGCGGCCGTGGCCGTGGACGTGGAAAGGGCAACCATCGTGTGGATCAGGTCTCAGGTGCAGATCAGGTGTCCGATGCGGACCGAGATTACGTTGAAAATGCCCTGAATCCAGCAGATGATCCGCTCCAAGATGAGTGGGTCGACAAATCAGGGTGTGTCCATAATGTTAACGCAGCCACTGGAGGTCAGAACGCCTAGGGGAGCCACGAAAATCGCCCCTCCCCAGGCGATTTCAGGCATGATCCCCAGATTCCAGATCGACCATTACTTGATGTAGGGTCGCTTGTCTCCTCTCCCCTGGATCCGGCAGCGGATCCTTCTGTTGTAGTGGACGAGGTTGGTGTACAGTCCAAGCACAGGGCCCGTCAGTTTGTCACAAAGCTGTGGGTCTCTGATTGCAAGGGCAATTTCCACCTCGCCACTTGTTTGTGTGACAATGGATCGGAGGTAAATCTCCAATCCAATTCTTTTTTGCCTGACGACTGCGTGTTTGATTCGCCTCATCCTGTTACCCTCGAGGGAGTTTCTGGACATTCTCTCGCAGGTGGGCAACGCGGTTGTTATATATCAACTCATTTGGTCGCTCAAGACCTTTGGGAAGATGGCAATGTGGAGGAAGTTATCCTTAAGGATGACTACTTCTATCGTGCCGACATAAAGTATGACCTTTACTTGGGCCATCCTTGGCTTCGCAAGAACAGGGTGGCGCCCGTAGGTCATCGGCGTTGTTTTTTGCTGGAGTCAGGTCCCTTGGAGCGTCCTGAATTTCGTTTTTTGCACGCAGGGTTTAAAAGTGCAGAAGAATTTTTGAAGCAAAAGGTTACACCAAAGTTTGGCGAAGATGTCACCATTGCAGAGGTGAATGGGAGTGCCGATTACTCCCGAGAGTTAGAATGTCTTCGTAGGGACTCCCAGCCACGACGCCCTTCGCGCTGGCACTCTTCATCCTACAGAGTTGTCGACAAATGGCGCGATACAATTTGTGAATATTTTTATGAACACCATTCCTTTTGGCCACAGTGTGATGCCTTTGCTAACCGCGAGAACAAGCGCTTTGACAAGCACTTTCGCGACGCTTGGACCCATAAATGGGACAGGAAGTTATGGATTAATCCTCCGTTTCACTTAATCCAGCAGGTCATCCACAAAATCAAGCAAGATAAAACCCAGGCGATTTTAGTTGTGCCCTTGTGGGACGACAAGCCTTGGTTTCAGGAATTGCAAGACATTTGTGTAGATTACATCGAACTTCCCAGGAAGATTAAGCTGTATGCCAGGGACGACACAGGTCCCCTGCCACAGCGGCCCTGGAGTTCGCTTGCATTCCTGGTGGATGGAAAGCTTTCTGAATCTGATTCTGCTGATTCTAGTACTGATTCCTGTGTTGGGTCTGAATCTGAGGTTGAGCGTGGTACTGATGATGAATCTTTTTTTTCTGATTTTTGTCCGTCAGATGCCCAAGGTGATCCAACGTCAAATGGATCCGCCTCGTCTCCCTCTTCCCCAATACGATCTACATCCAAAAGAATCTACGGCGCACGGACGACAAAAAAATTTTCTTCGCGCCGCAAATTCAGAGTTTTTTATGAAAAACCCCGTGTGGAAGCTTTCATAGATCCTTTCGAGGAGCTGGATCACGAAGAGAATCTCTGGAATGTCGACACTCGACCCACCTATCTTCAAGAGGCAGTTGATACGGAACTTTTTAGGGACATCCGTAAGAAGATTCTTCCTGCCAAGGCCGAAGAAATCGCCAAAGTTTTTTTGACAGTAATTCCTGGCGATCAGGTGGACACTGAGTTGTGTTCCAAGAAAAGAGACAAGATTTATGAGGAACGGAAGGACACAACCCTTTCGGGGAAGTTGATCAAAAACCCCCCTGTCCGTGGGCACCTCGGTGAAGCCTTCATCGAGCTTCGTGAAGGGTACAAGGCGAAGAAACAGCGTCCTTATGAGAACCATTGACAGAAACATGAAATACTCAGAAAAATAATCGAGAGAAATCTCAGGGAATTTGGTTGGCTTGAGGGTTGTATGACCAGCGAGTGGTGCTCTGCACCCTTCACAGTCCCGAAGCCGCCGCCTGCAGACCAGAACACTATTGATGGTTGGCGAATGGTTGTTGATTTTCGCAACCTCAACGCCGAAACCAAGGCGGATTCACACCCCCTGCCCCTCATTGAGGAGGAAATCGCCAAGAGGGCAAGAGGTCGTTTGTTTTCTGTGCTGGATCTCCGTCACGGCTTTCACCAAATGCCGTTGAGGAAGGACAGCCGACCTCTCACCTGTATGTGCACGCCATGTGGCCCAGTCCAGTGGACGGTCATGCCCATGGGCCTGAAGAACGCCCCTTCGTTTTTTCAAAGAATGATGGAGGATGTGCTTTTTACAGCGCATCCTGAGCTTCGTGCCTTCGTGAGTGTGTACATAGATGCCATAATCATCGCGACAGAGGGGGAGGGACTGACCGAAGCCGAGCTGGTGGCCCTACATGAAAAGCAGCTGAACCAGGTTTTGGACATTCTTGATGCCAATCAGCTGATTTGTGGGCCAAAGAAGGGAAAACTATTTTTAAAATCAGTCGAATTTTGTGGTTCTCTCCTTGAGAATGGCACCCGACGACCCAGTCCAGGGAAGCTCGTCGCTATTCAGAAGTGGAAGCGCCCTGAGACGATCACGGAATTGAGAGGATTCCTGGGTTGTTGCAATTTTTACCACACTTTTGTGCCGAATTATGCCAAATTAGCTGCCCCCCTCACTGAACTATTGAAGGTAGGGAGAGATGCGGGCAAGGCAGGTTCAAAGGTTCGTGTCAAGTGGACTGACGAGTGCGAGGAGGCCTTCCATCACTTGAAGGCGGCCCTCTGCGAAGTCACCACGTTGCATGTGCCGAAATTCGACCGACCCTTCTACATAAGAACCGACGCTTCTAGGTACGCGATCGGAGCTGTCCTTGAACAGGTTGATGAAGCCACAGGTGATCATTACCCTCTTGCATTTTGGTCTCGGAAGCTAGCTCCACGCCAGATGCAATGGTCACCGCGTGAGCAAGAGACTTATGCCATAATCTGCGATCTGAAGAAGTACCAATCGTGGGTTGGCACCAATCGAGTCGAGATCCTGACGGATCATCGATCTCTGGAGTATTGGGCCACCGAACACATTGATACTATCGCGAGCCCAGCTGGTCGACGGGCCAGATGGCATGAATTTCTCAGTCTGTTTGACCTCCATGTGTCGTATTTGCCTGGAAAACACAACACGGTAGCGGATGCTCTGAGCCGATGGGCTTACCCCGCTTCAGAGGGGCTGCAAAGTACCAACATCCATGGTACGGAGCAGGACCGCCACGTCGTAATCGAGTGGGATCAAGAAGAAAAAAAGCTCATTCGACGTGAATGCATGCAATGCTCTGTTAAACAGCACGCATTACCGTGTCATGATATCACGGCCTTCTCAGATCCGGCGCATGCCCATGAGATTATCACCAAATCACTGAAAGTCGTGGAGAAAGTCACCGATCCCTCCTCAGGGAGTGTGAAACGGTTCGAGTATACCCGACCTGTAAGTGGATTTCGGTTGATTCAGGGCATTAAGCGTCGAGATCCGGCCAAAACTCCACCCCTGCCGAAAGATTCCCTTATCATCCGTGACTGGACGAACGATTATCTGCATGATTCCATGTTTAAAGAGGTCTTTGAGAATCTCAAATCCAAAGATGCTCACAAGGATGGAATTTTTTCGGAATATTCGTTGGATGGGGGGAAGCTGTGGATGGAGGGTAAATTGTGCGTACCAGACGCCCTGGCCCCCCGAGTGTTAAACTGGTGGCACAAATGGGAGTCCCCCCACGCACATGGCCGTAGATTATGGTCGATGATTAAACATAGGTTGTTCGGCTCAAGGCTATATACTCATTGTATGAAAGTAGCCGCCGGATGTGCCCAATGTGCTGTCTCGACGCCCCCCAGTGCGAAGAAGCACGGCCATCTGAGGCCACACCCTATTCCTGAGCGCCTCTTTAACAGAGTCACCAGTGATTTTTTCCATCTTGGTGAACTCGATGACGAAGAGTGCCATTGGACCAACAAAAAGGTCAATGGAGTGCTCCTTATACAATGCCGTCATTCTGGCTACATTCAGGTGTTGCCCTGCAACGTCGAGTCAATGACTGGCAAGGCTGCCGCCAAATGGTGCGCGCAGACCTGGATGGGAGGTTGGGACGTCCCATCCGAGGTGGTTACGGACTCAGGCAAAGAGTACACCTCCGAATGGTGGAAGGAATTATGTGCTCGCCTTGGAATCCACCACCTGAGATGTGAAATCCACTCACATCGAGCGCTGCCTGGCGAAAGAGCCGGCCGCTCTATTATAAATATGCTTCGTAAGGAGCTCGCCAGTGAGAAAGACTTCCATTGGCTTGAGGTTCTCTTCGCATTGCTTCGCCGTTACCACAACACGCCATTGTACCATGGCCTTTCTCCAAATGAAATTGTCTTTGGACGAAAGAAGTGTTGGTGGAACATGCCGTTGAATAATCCTCGCCCTTGTAAAGATGCTTCGTTGTTTTTGGACGAAATCCAACGAGCAGAAAAAACTGTCTCGAAATTAATCGATAAGCATCAAGCTGACTGGCTTTGGGTCCAGAATCAAGGCCGAAAAAACCCCCACAATTTTGAAGTCGATGATCGAGTTTGGCTTCGAAAATCCGAAACCACCCTGGACGGAGATGATAAGCTTCTTCCCTTGTGGGAGGGGCCATTCGCTGTTACAGCGCGTCTAGGTGAGAACAGGTGGAGGATTCGTGTGGATGTCAGCAGGGAAATTGAAGTTTCGGGCGATCGCCTCAAGAGAGAGATCCCCTCCCCCAAGGATCGGGTTAAACCCCTTTTTTGGACTTCGAAATTTTTGTCCGATCGGGTCATCGAAGGGGGGAAGTACGAACTCAAGAGGATTTTAGAGGCAAGACGTGACGAAAAGGGCGAATGGGAATTTCTATGTGAGTGGAGGGGCTTTGATTCCAGTCACAACAACTGGGAACCAGCCCATTCTTTTGTCCATGGGTACACCAAGGGGTTCATCGACTTCCTCAAGAAGCACCCCGAAATTGGCGTACTCCTGACAGACTGTCTGTCGAAACCCGACAGACAGGTGGAGAGCGACGGAAAAAGACCTGTGGTGAATCGAGATCCAGCCTTTTACGGCCCTCAGCAGCCACCTTCCAGGGCTGATCCGTCGATCTCCCCTCCTGCGGTCAGGCCAGCCCAGGAGCCAAATGAGGACCAAGCTTCGAGTTCGGCCGCTGATTTGCAGCGCCCAAGCCGTACGAGGGCCCCACCAGACAGGTTGGTGGTCACATGTATTCGTGCTTGGCCGAATTGAGGGAGACCCGTCGTGACTTGAGTCGCCGACGCCTCGCCCCGTCGACCACTTATTCCAATGTGAGTGTTCTGACGACTTGAGAAAACCACATTCTGCTCAATCCACTGTTCATTCTTCCTGATTACGACATGATGTGGAGAACTGCGAATGTTTGATAATTTGACGTCAATCAACTTTTCTTTCGTCTCCGTTCGGCAGACAAGGCGTAGATACGCTGCCGAAAGCCACGGAGTGTGCTGCCGTGTCCAGAAAAAACCAAACTCAGGCTTAATTCAGGCAGATCCGGGGTAATCTTGTCTCTGTTGGTCTGTGCATCTTTGGAATTTGGCTACTCGTGCAGATGGAAGCAAATGTACATAGTAAAAACGCTGGCCAGCGACATTCACCCCTACAGGCACCCCCTGTAGTACTGGAGGCACTAGATGCGACGCCAGGAACTCAGATTTTACCTTCATTTGCCGTGATGCTGAAGCCAAAGTCCAGATTCAGATCCAGATTCCTTGAATTTACCTTGAATTCCTCAGGTTTGTCCATCATTCTGCCACTGTTGCGCAAAACCCCGACGTCAATTGTTCAGACAACCTTCATATAGGAGCTCTAGAGACTTCTAACAGCAACCTCTGAGGTCCGTAAGCTTCGGTGTATTTTTGGCACACGCCAATGTGAGCTCAATCCGACCTGAAACTGTCGAAAATGGTGAATCCAAGTGTCTTGTGGGACTCAATCGAAAGATGGGCCTTGTCCAAGTCGATTGACACCGCCGCCACTGTAAATAAAGGACTATTCGGTGTCTCTCAGTTATATACTGTCAGTAAAGCGCCTTCAGCGAACCTTCGGCGCAGTACATGCCAAGGATCCAGGGCTATCATGTCCCATCATGATGCATCATCACATGATCCACATTTTCATGGAATCTGTTGGATGTTCGCGAACCAACGTGCCGGAAAGCACAATTCAGCTGAATAAACGACAATATATATTAACTCTAGTCTAAACGAAGGTGTTAGTAGTTTCAGTTCTAGACATTCCGCTTCATTTCACCTTCATCTTAGGGAATTTGCTCATTTTAGGACAGTTTAGGTTGTTTTCCTTGTCATCTCCTCTCATTCCTCGAAGATCTGTTTACGGCTTTGCCTAACTTCGTTGACGCTGATGTTTTTCTGTTCACTTAGGAGTTGCAGACTACATTTGTATTTGTTTTCCCTCTCTGTGATTGTTTCATCTCCTTCATCTCTGCTCAAATTGATTCTCAATCTTGCTGAATCTTGTGATCATCCACCAGATGCGCCAAATCTGAGGCACATGCTGCACTTTTCAGAACGAGAAAAGCGGGAGTAACACGATGTAGAGTACGTGGAGGACACCGTAGCGTGCCCGCGACAGCTAAACTGTGCCAGAGCGCCGAGATGTCACTCCATTTCTTGATTCTCCCACTCAATCCACCAATAATCTACCTCATTCTCAACCAGGGCATGGTTTGGTATCGATTCTCGATACGTTTACATGCTTTTTAGCCCCTAACCTAACGTTTTACTGCCCGGAGGACTGTTCGTCACTCCTCATTCTGTCTCATTTCAGGTTCATCCATCCTGATTCAGTGCCAATTCAGCCCAAATCAGGTCAGATCAAGCAGATTTCGCCCCATCGAGGCTACATTTCTATTTTTTTCTGGGACTTACCCGCACTACGTTCTTCGTTGACGTAGAGACACACCCCAGTGTGTTTTTGGAGGGGGAGTGTAAGTGCGGCTAAGCCCCATCTGCTCAGATTTTCACTGATCTGCCCCAGATTGGCTACATTTTGGTCATTTTCTCTGCTTCGGCGGAATCGCCGCCCCGCAGCTCAGTCTCAGGATCAGACCTATATATTTCTGATGTGCCGGATCTGATTCCGCGGTCCATTCATCGTAAATCCGCCGCGTTCCGATCATTTACCCGGAATCGCCAATTGCCGCTGATGCGCGCCCGGAGCCAAATGGGCCAAATATTTTTTCACAATCGGATTTTTATAAATCTTTTCAGATAGATATGGACACTCAGATGTACTTAGGAATATCCGCATCAATTTTCTTCATAGACTGGGATTTTTTGCCGGATAACAATCAGCATGGATCTTGCCTCCGTTGTCGCCGCTCTTGCCTCTGTTGGTGTCCGTGTATCCGGTTCTGCCCCCAACAGCAGCGTTCAGGTCGACTCCTCGCGTGCCTGCCCCCCTGGTCTTGCCGGCCCTGAGCCCTCCGGCACCATCCACGACCTAGGGCAGCACTTTCATAGTTCTGAGCGAAAGTGAAGTTTTGGGTTGGAATGTGAAAAACACATGCTAGGGCGCCAGCATGTCATGACACATGATGCATGACACATGACACATGATGCATGATGAATGATGATGATGATGAATGATGATGATTGATGTGAATCTGCTCTGAGTTCAAATAAAGTACACTCTGAGTTCAAAATATATACTCCATGGGGCTCAATCTCACTCCCCCCCCGACTGAAGCCCTGGAATTCAGGAGTACATACTCAGAAAAATAGGCTGAAAAATGATATTGTGGCCATAATCATATGCAGCCCTGTGAAATCTCTTAGCATTTACTATTCAGTCCAGAACTGGACTACCTTCAATACCAAGTATGATCACTGCACCTCAGTACCACAGTAAAGAATGAGTGGAATGACTTCGGAAAGCATACATGTGAGTTACCTTTCTTACTATACCACTCTTACCACAGCACAATAGGTGATTAGTTTGGAGCTAAAAATGCAAATACCAGAAGTTCCAGAAAGATTGTGCTCAAAGTGATATAGAAAGCGTGGACAAGGCGTAGGAATCCTTAGGGAAGCCTTACATAACGACTGCAGATACCGATTGTTTGAAAATCAAAGTGAAATCGGCTATGCACAACGCTTGAAATGCACTTCAAAATGAACCGTAGCTGACCTTCTAACTCGGAAGAAACCAAAACTTGAAAAAATGTTTGGACACCTGAAAAGCGCAAAGTGTAGCGCTGGGAGTTCTGGCGACTCCCGTAACAGCGCGTGTCCGCCGTGCGGGACTGGGGGCGATGCCTCCAAAGTCCAAAAACTTTTGAACTTTTGTAAAAAGCGCTTCTGAAGCTGCAAAAAGCGCAGTTTTGTAAAACAAAGAATTTGGAAAACAACGAGCAGCGAAAAACGCGATTTTATAAAGTGAGGCTTACAAACAGGCAAACATTGTTGCGCGGGCTGGGTGCTCAGTACAGCCATAGGGTAACTGTACGTATTGCGCGCATCAATTCACCACTGTGCGTTTAATAGGCGAGTTTGAACATCAGCCACACATAGCACAACAGAAATGAAACATACGTGTTGGTTAGAGCTTGCACAACACGCGTAGCGTGTTTTTACCTTGCTTTGCCGTCTTTTGCACGCTCTTCGTGCCTCGCAAGGTTTGGCTTGGGCTGGCATTCAGGCAGGATTCAGGAGGGAAACAGGCCGTCACGCATGCAAAATAGCAGCGTACGCCGCGTCGTGCACACGTAAAAACTCCGAATCCAAGTAGGATAGAGGGTACCACCTTCATAAGGGAAACATTCAAGGTTTGGGACGTAGGGAGAACCTTCCTTGCTCGCTCCTTAGGACAGCATGCATGCATAGCGGAGGCGCCGCTATATGCGTCAGTGTCCCCTGTTGAGTGGTTTTGGTGGAACGCCTCGTGAGATGTCTCGTGCATGCATATGTTCACGTGCAGGCACTTAAAACACTCATATGTTTCACCGTGCCGCTCACACATGCAGCGTGTGTTAGAGAGTGTAGGACCGTTGCAACTCAAAAAGTCCAATGAAACTCTGGGGTGAAATTCCTGACTTGAAAGTTGTTCGGTTTGAGTTGCACGAGTGTGGGAGGAGTGTGGAGTGGAGAGTGGGATGTGGGTTGGAGGCGTTAGCAAGGAACGCTCCTGCAAAGGGCTACTCCTTTGTAGAGCGTTAGGATCAGCGAGTGGAAGACTGGGAAGGCAGGGGATTGGAATGGGCAAGGGGGTTCGCGTTGGTCAGTGTACGCTGGCCCTTGTTCCCACGCCCATCTGATCGCTGACGGTGTTTTCCTGGTCTCCCCGTGTGTGACCCTCTCTCTTTTTTTTTGAGTAGCCCCAAGGTAGAGACCCTGAGGTGGATTCACACACATGCTCGCCCGGCACCGCACATCCACGCACAGCACTGCACACATATACCCAACACAACACACTTTTGCGCGCCATTCACTCACTCTGCACGGATCACGTTGAGCTTCGGTTCCGTGTCCACACTTGCACGGGTGTCATCGGACCGGAGGCGAGATGCACCCAAAGCGTTCACTGTTTGTTCAGGGATGCTTGGTGTTAGCTACAACTTGACTTGCTTGGCGTGGGCGTGTGTGTGGGAAGTTGTAGGATCAGGGTGTCCTGCGGTGTAGGATCAGGCGTTAGCGTCTTTGACGGTGGGTGCCCAAGGCGGGGAGGTTTCCAGCCAAGGGGGTAGCCCTAGTTGTGGTTGGGCGGCCCATGCAAACTCTGCTCGTCCTGTAGCCCACCCAGTTCCTGGGGGAGGTCCCATCCCTGGGGAACACCAACCCTGCCCCTCCGGTGGTGGATGCTTGACTGTTCCAAAATGGAACCAGGTGTTCACCACCTGTAAGAATCAGCTTGCTTAGCAGTAGTGTTTCACTTCTCTCCTAGGCAACACACTTCAGTTGGGGCAGTTGACACTCACACGCGCGCCAGTTACACACCGCTCATCTCTCTCCCTCCCTAGACTGGTGAAACCTGTCCCCCAGCCTCGGAGTTCCCTTGGAAATCCACGACAACTCCTAGGCTAGTGAGTGTGAACTCACTGGTCAGTGAAACAGGGCCTTAGGACCATAGATGCACCGTTTTCACAGGTGCTATGAAACAGGAGGGAGTAGTCTCACCTCCCAGCACGCTTGCGGGCCTGATTTTGGGCTGACTGTAGAATGTCACGCAAATCCCGAGATTTGCAGTACTCAGCCAAAACCTCGTTGACATTACCGTCATCGAGTATGAAAGCCGTCACTGGCTCCCAGGTACAGTCAGAGATAGAATAGGCAGACCACTTTGCATAGTATCTCCAACCACGTTTGTAGGTGTGGCGGAGGATTCTTTCAACAAAGTAGTAGTCTTGCTTTTTCATCTCTGATTCAGTAAACGTAACGGGTTCTAGCGCTTATTCTTTTGGGTCTATCCTCTACGGCCGTGGGTGTAGGTACAGTAGGTCTAGAGAGAGAGATGTCCCTTTCGGGCATCTGTAGTGAACGGTCATCCTCCATAGGCGGCAGTTCTTCATCTTCATCCATAGGATCCGCGGCCAAATCTTCGGCTGCAGCTTCCAGGCTTTCTTGTAGATCTTCTTCCCAGTCGTAGAGGTCGTCTAGCACGTCATAGTGCTTAACCTGTGGGTAACCCACTTCAACCAGACCTCCGTACTTAGGATGACTTTTGATGCACACGGATCCTTCAGCTACATCCGTGACCAGAAATGGTCCGAAGTAAGGGCTGTCCAGCGTGTTACGCGGCCATGCCTTGAATCTTGTATGATGTACCAGAACCCAGTCACCAATTTGGTAGATAGCTTCTTTTCTTTTGCGGTTCTTGGTACAATTCTCCTTACTTCTTTTCTTTTCCAGTAGTGATCGGCATAGATCGGCGATCCGTTTTTGCTCGGTGAGCCATTCATCAAATTTAGGATTTCCTTCGCTCGCGCAGGGGAATTCCAAGTTGAAACCTGGCCTCCCTAGTTCATTTGGTTCGGAATCGGGAGATTCCTTACCTCACCACGATGCGCTGCAGTGTTAGCTTTAGCCTTAGTGCAGGGACACTCAGCGATGATCTTAGATAAAATCTTCTTGAGAGATGCATCGCTACTCTTAGCAAAGAAATACTTCTGGAAGAACCAAAGAGTTCTCTCCACCCCAGGGTGACCATCCGTTTTGTGTGCCCACTCGGACATAGTTTCTTCATAGTCTTTGGGGACACAAATGAGGTCTTCCCTGTATAGGTGAGTTGACGTGCGGGACCACTGTACTCCATCCAGGATCTTTGAGCTCCCAATGGTCAACTGGTCCAAGATGTCCGAGTAATCGGCCGTCAGGTCTTTCATACTCCAGGACATGAGTTTTTCTTTCCTCGTAAAGAGATCGAGATGTTGATCCATCTTGGCGAAACCTTCTTGGGCCATCATCTCGGTGTCTGCCCCCACCAGGAAATCAAAACAATTCCGTGATAGATAATCACAGAGTTCGTTTTTAATTCCCTGGATGTGGAATGTAGCGAGTCGTAGTTGGCTCAGGTAGACCCACCACCGTTGTAGACGTTTTTCATCTGGCGGTGGTCTTTCCGTAAAGTACTTCACGGAATCGTCATCACATAGCCACGTGATGGGATTGGTACCCAGGATCCTATGTTGACTAGCCAACACTAGAACTCCAGCTAACAGCTCCTGCTCGTAGGTGTGATGGTGTGAGCGGGCTGCATTCCACTTCCAATTCCAGTGGCCAAGTGGAACTAGGCGCCATTCTTGGGAGTCATAGTCAGGTTTCATGAATCCTTCTCTTTGGACACCTTGAACCCTTAGGCGATAATCAATGTCTTTACATTGATCCGTAGTTAGCTTTTGCCACTGTAATAATGTCCCTCCTCCTCCAACGTTACTGGCATCCGTGATTAGAATCATCTCGCCGTAGCGTTGGGGTACTCCAAGTACTAGGCATTCTCGGATTTTCTTCTTGACATCTTCGATTGCTTGCTTTTCAATAGGTCTCCAGCGCCACGGAGTCTCCTTCTTGATGAGATCCGTTAGTGGTGCGCTGGCTTCCGTGAAATTTCGGAGATGCCGCCTGTAAAAATTACAGGATCCGATCAATTGTCGGATTTTCTGAACTCCTTCAGACTCAAACATAGAATCCGTTAGGTCGAAGTCCATCAGGGGCTTCATCTTTTGATCCTGCGGTTTCCACCATCCATCTCCGATGTGGAATCCGAGGTAGTCTGTCTCCGTCTTGAGAAATTCACATTTCTCCAGCTTGATGCGGAGGTGATTTTCTTGACAGACGGTGTAGAATTCTCGGAGTAGTAGGAGATGGTCATCGATGGTGTTAGTCCCTAGGATGACATCGTCGATGTGAGCCTCCAGGACAGCACCACGCTGTAGGAGCTCTTGGACGGCCGGTCATCGTTTACACAGGGCGATGATTTGATTCATCAGCTCCTGGAACAACGCCGGGGCGTTAGCAATACCAAATGGCATTACCCGCCATTTGTAGACCCGTCCATCCGGAGCAATGAATGCCGTTAGGTCTTGGGCACGCTCGGTTAGGTCAATTTGCCACCAACCGGACCGCTTGTCCATTATAGTTTTGTATCTGCATCCAGCAGCGGTTTCCACGGTGTTCTCCATCAGGGGCAACGAACCGCTGTGCAGTTTTATTTTCTGGTTGACCTTTTTGTAGTCGACCACCAATCTTTTTGCAGTGCTCCCTGGTTTAGCTACCAGGAAGCATGGACTGCAATGCTTAGGATAGTCCGTCTTTTTGTATTCGTAAACCAAACCGGCCTCCACGCATTCTTTGATTTGGCGAGTGATCTCAGCCATGTCATCTTTTGATGCTGGGTACGGTAGACATCGAACTCGATCTTTGAGAAATTCTTCTCTTAGTTCTAGATCCATGGTCACGAGTTTCTTCACCGATCCGGGTGGAGGTAACGGACCAAAAATGTCAGAGAAATGCAGGATGATTTTCTTGATCCTCTCGTCAACATCCTTTTCGTTGAGGGAAATCTTGAGGTCTTCAGATGCGTGTAGATTGGAAGCACCTAATTCTTATTTCTTAGATTTTTTATCTTGCTCCGTCAATTTCTTGAGGGCTAGGACCTGTTCGGGGTCCAAAATCATCTGATTCTCTTGGTGATCAATTTTCTTCTTTTCTTTGACTTTCTTTCTTAGTCTCTTGATGTCTTTCCGGCGTAATTGATCTTTTCTTTCTTCTTTCTTTTCTTCTTCTCCTTCAATTTCTTGTTCCAATGCTTCGTGTAGTTCGTGAAGCATGACCAATTCTTCGCTGACATCCAAATACGTCCCATTTTCTCCGTCGTACTCGTCTAGGTAGACCATGCTTTTCCATTTTTCTTTTGGCTCCAGCTTTTGGAGTCTGTCAATTTGATTTAGTAGAAGGAGACGAGTTTCTTCCAAATCTTCTTTTGAAGAAGGGAGCAAATTTTTACTCGGGCGTGCGTGTAGGAGACGGAGTTCACGTTCGTCTCCTTCGCTTGTCATCGATTCTAGTGGGACGGAAACGCGTGAAAGAAGTTTTTCGGGGTTAGCAGTTTCGGAAGGAGTCGAACGAGCCTCTAGAGGTTCTACTTGTTCCAAGAACAGGTTGGCGACCAAGTCGTCGTAGTCCATAGTGGTGTAGGGGTTGTTCAAAAAGGGTATAGTCGACTCGGAAGGAGCTTCGGATATACTTCCACCTTCGTCGGAGGTTTCTTCGCTCTCTTCTTGAGTTTCTCTTGCCTCTTTCGGACTTTCTTGAACCACTTCTTCGACTTGAAACTTAGGCGTCTCGAACTTGTACTCTTCCTTGCTCTCGTCCACGTCCGGAAACTTTTTCATCATCTCTTTTTTTCCGTACCCACAGTGGTGCTTTGGCACGAACTTCTTTATCTCCTCAGACACGTTTTCCATGGGGTTAGAGGACACGTTCTTCCCCGAGACTAGGTACATGGCGGTTCGCCAACGGGGCTTTGGCAAAACCTCTTCTTTTGGGTTAAGTCGGTAAAGAGGAACGTCTGGTAAGAGCAACTTTGTCACTGTCAACCTTTCGAGTATAGGCCCCCATAGCTTTTCTTTTTCTTCCCACTTCTTCCCTTCGGGAATAACCAACGCGACCGTAGCTTGGTCCACATAAACTTTTACCAACCTGTGGAGTATTTTTGAGAAAGGGGGGTTGGCGTAGAGCATCTTCCAAGCTCCCAACTTTCCCCAGTCATACCACCACGTGTTGTTGGTTTTGGGAGTACAAAAGTACTCCGCGTCGGCGTTCTCTTTGGACGCAAAGAGTTCCGGGAAAGTCGCCGTTACACGTGTTTGGGTTAAGGCCAAGTTCTCGAAACGCGTCACGCTTGGCGGCGGAGTCGAGAGTGTAGTTCTCCGTTCGGTGTAGGCTCAAGGTAGCGAGGATACTCTCTTGCTTCACCTCGCTATCGAGTGCCAACGGAAAACTCTTGAGAGTCTTGAGCGTAGGTCTTGGACACTTTGTCTCCTTGAGGGATATTGCTTCCCATTCTTGGTCTTCGTTCACCACCAACAAGTGAGTGGGCTCTTGAAGGGATAAATATTTTATCCACTCGTTTTGCGCAAAGAAGTCCGTCCCCAATACGGCTTCAAAGGCGTCGGTGTCGAAAGCCTGAAACTTTTGAAGTACTTTTTGGTCCCCCACTTGTACTTCTCCTTCTATCTCGCCTTCGGTGAGAGTGACTCCCCCTTCTCCCGCTTTTGCCCCACAAATATTTTTGGGAACTAGGTCCTCGTAGTGTACGAACCTAGAGGAGACTAGGGAGATTGTAGCGCCGGTATCAAGGTATGCGTCCATCCATACACCATTGATAGCGACCCTCAATAGGTGGCAATACCTTGGTGCGTCGTCTCGGTGTCCACCTGGGCTTCCCCTGGCGTTTGACCCGCGAGAAAGTCCTTGAGGTTCTTAGCTTGTCTTTCGAGCTTGAGAACTCTTTTTCGCTTCTTTTCTCGCTCTCTTTCCGTCAACTCTTCCAAGCATTTCTTCTCTTGACACTTTTCTTTGTCATCGTCTTTTCCTTTGCCTCCTTTTCCTTCGTTCGCCTTTCCTCCGTTCGCTTTGACTCCACTTCCTTTTTCTCCTCCTTTTGCTTGGTCCTTTCCCCCTTTGCCTTGACCTTTCTTCGTTTGCTTTTGCTCTTCTTTCCTCGCGTCAAGGCTGTCTTGCCACGCCTTGTCTCTTACGTTGTGTTTTGTCCCACAATTGGGGCAAAACACGGTGGCGAAGAACTTGGGCGCGGTGAAGTTGTCCTCCTCGACTTCCCTTCGCCAATACCACTGCCCTTGGCCTTGTCCTTTGCCTCGTCCACCTTTTCCACGGCCACGACCGCCACCACCACGGTTGCCGTTTGCTTGTCCTCGTGCTTGTTGGAAAGACACGAAGCACTCCTCACATAGGGAGTGGGCAAAGGGTTCTTCCTGGTTCATAGGGGCGTTGGAGTCAGCGTTGGTGTTGCCGTCTAGCCACTTGAGTTGAGCCATCGAGTGCAAGTTCTTCAAAGTGGCGTCGGACTTTCTCTGGAGGGCCAACTTGTAGAGGAGGTCAACGAGAGAGTTGAAAGTGTGTATTCTAGACAACCTGTGGGAGTAGCACGTATTTCGTCTATGGTTTTGGGCGGAACACGAGGTAGGAGGTGTAGGTGGGTTTTGGAGTCGTTGTAGTAGGACGTAGCCAATTGGTCCGTAAGCGTAGTAAACGTTTGGACGTATTGGGCTATGTCCGCGGTTGTAGGGTATTCCTTCAACCGAGGGATACACTCTATCTCTTGAATAAGCTCTAGGTCGGTAACGTAAGTAGGGTAGAGCTTTTCGAGCATAATAAGGAACCTTACCCAAGAGTCACTTTTAAAGAAGGTCCCTACCAGGACCGGCCCCCGCTGTGCCCCTTCCGCCTGTAATCCCTGCTGACTTGCTCCTGATCAATGCTTGCATTCCTCAAAATCCAGGGTCCAAAATCAAAAAAATAGAGAAAATAAAATCCTCCTTCAACCCTGAACAGCAACCAGATCCCACAAATACAGCAATAACCCAATCCACAATCCAATCCAAATGGCGGGCTTTCGTTCAGCACATCGATGGTCTCACGATGGCGGGCATGTACAAGAATTGCACCAAGGAAGAAAGCCCTGAAATTGGCATATGAACACAAATAAAGCAAAGTTGGGGAAAGATGGAAACGTACACAATCACAGCCATAGACCCCTCATTCCCTGGACTCAAGACCTTCCCTTGACTCACCAACATGATGCCTTGAACCCAATCAAATAAGATGGCTGAATGCCATATGTCACAAGTCACTACACAAACCCCAAAAATGTGTTCACTCCCAAGCTTCTAAATCCTAGCCCAATAGGGGAGGTGGCGTGTCATGGCCTAGAGTGGCACTCAGGACCATGCCCTACCCTGACATAACCTTGGTTGGACTTGGAGTTGAATGGGCTTAGAGATATGCCCCATGAGTTTGAACTCATAACATGTCAAAAAACTGCCAATTCACACCATATTGGCCATATATCAAATATATGCTCAAAATTGAAGTTACCACTTATCCGAAGGCTCAAAGCATGCATGGAATCGAAGTCTAGTATTCATGGAGGATGGAGACCAAAGGTCAATGCCCATGTACATCCCCACTTTACCCTCGAAACCCCTTCGGATATGGGCGCCACGCACTGCCCAAGTCACCCCATGATCTTGAGACCAATTCTTGTAATCCTTCGTGCGCCAAGCCAAATGGAGTACGCGATCCGGCATATGGTGGTGTTCAACTCCAAAGCATATGCCAACATATGAACAACATACCATGGTTCGACTCTCCATAGGCTTCTCGCTGTTTGCCGACCAGGTAAGTACACAAAACGCAAAAATGAGCAAAAATTGAGGTCAAAAACATGAAAATATGTCCAAATGCAAAGTTGTCATGATAGTATATCTCTATGCTCACCCATGATATCCGCGCATGGTTCAATATACAAATGATTGGAACCATTTGGGAACAATTCCCCCACTTGGATCCCCAATCGGGCGCATGGAGGTACCTTCGCCACTAATATCTACATGCCCCATGAAAATGGGAGTGCACTCATGGATTTCTTTGCCAAACATACCATGAGCAATACATACGCGGTAGACGTAGTCTAGCGCTTTGAATTCCACAATTGGGACATGGGCAAAGCCCTTGTCACGTGTGGTTCCCCATCTCTTCGGCCACACGAAGATATATAACATGGGCGTGAGCATATCAAGACATAAATCATACATATGACATATACCCTCAAAAGTGGCTCCCACCATGATATGCCATGCCCCTCCATGGACATAACTTCACGTTAAAAATGCGTAGGAACCCAAAGAAAGTTTCTATGCAACCCCAACACTCATGCGGTACACTCGAAAGTCGCATTAACATATTCGGTCGCACGGTCCAAGAGTTATACATCACTTCATACCCTCTTGACCAATATCCCTTGCTACACCGGGCATGTGTACACACCAAAGGCGTTTGATGCTTCCTAAATTAAGTTGAGAACAAGGCGCTTGCAACCCAACCTTCCTTATTCTCTTTCCTCACACTCGCGCGTAGATATGGCCCTTCCAAGTGGTCCCACGATTCACTTTTGTTTCCCTTATATCTCCAAGTCAAATGGGTGGCAAGTATAAGGGAAACCTGATTCGGGCATAGGGAAAAGAGTATGACCACTCGAAGACGACCAAATCAAGTGCGGCGATGTCGAAGTCGAAAATCCGATTTTGACATCGCGAAAAATTCAGAATAAAATTTCGAGTGCATATTTAGAAAATTGCGGAAGCAACGAACCCTTTACTGATGAAATCTGACCCTTCATCGGGGTTTCCGCCAAAATATCTGGAAATAACAGTTAACCAATCGGTTAACGCAAAATCCCGAGCCAACTGACAGTCGCCGATAAATTGACCATCAGAACGAAAGGCTGAAAAATTACGGAAACATTATGATAATAAAGCCCTGTTGATTCCTGATATTCTGATATATAAATCTCCGCTGGCGGCGCCTCGGTACTGAACATGGCCGCTCATAGCCGGAATGGCCAAACCTATCACACTATCACATCGGGTTAGGTCAGATGGATGGGAGAGTATGATATCAGCCAATGGCGGCTTGCCGGCACATAGATACACACCCCAAGTGACCCCAAGATTCGGATTTACCCGAATAGGTGAGGAGGAAAGAAGAGATGGCGAAGCAATAGCACTACACAAGACACATATATGGGCCAACTCCTTAAAACCGGTTTGTTTTCTCTGTTTTCTGCTCTTTTGGTGCCCTTTGCTACCTTTCATTGAAACGGGCACCCTCAAAATATACAAAAAAATGGTATTATACATGCAAAATGAATTTTTGACCTCAAATACCCCCCATGGGGTTTGAACCCACACTCTACCAACCTTAGAGTTTCTGTTTTTCCTCTAAGCTACGACCTGTCGTCGACGATCTCAGAGAAAACCGTAGTATAATAAAAAATTTGCAAAAACAGTACTCCTTACATGCTCCAACCACTATTAACCTCCCATGCTCTTAAAACCGGTCACGCGCTCACTGAGTTGTTCAACTAGTGATTTGCTGTACCCAGAGCTTTGATTTCTGATGCAATCCAAAATGTTTTAAGGATATAAATTTTAACAAAATGACAGAAGAAAATGAGACACTGGATTTTCACGAGTTCGTGCTGAAGCTGCCGGATTCGGCGTGGAACCTGAGTTCTGAGTCGTTGGAACATGCAGCACAGTTGGCAAAGGAAGGCGCAATGAGTGGTCTCAGTCCTTGGCAGGCAGCGTCACTGTATTCCAAACTTACAGGAAAGAAAACACTGGCCACTGTCAAAGACACGATGGCCTTGATTCGTGATGCCTTACTCACCTTAAAGGGCGACGACATTGGCAGAACAGGCACGTCGTCGCATCGCGAAGACGTCTTCTTGGCATGCGAAACTTTGAGCGGTCCCAAGGACCACGCTGGCCCCGCGTCGGACAAGGAGTCCACGTTCGTGTGGCGCGATGAGGTTCTGTCGCTTCCTTCACGCTTGTCTGCACTCCTGGAAGAGCGAAAGGTTTTGCAAGACGAGTTTCGCAGAAAAAAGATGTTGAAGCACCTTCCAGTGTTCGACGAGTTCCATAGGGCAGCTGTTAATAACGCGCCAACGCACAAACATCCAGCGCACGCAGAGAAGCGTCGTTGGGAACAACAGGTAAAAGACGCCATGCGAGTCCTGGGAGTAGTCTTAACACGCGAAGATGACACAACGGTAGCTCCGGAAGCACCTGTTTCATTGGTACTATGTGAACATTTGTTTGCAATGTTGGGTGCGTTGGACTACAGCATCCAAAGCTCCCGGCGAGTGGCAGTAGATAAACGGTTTGAACAACCTGCGATTGCACCAGAGTTACTCTCGAAGGATGACATGTCACTACTTCAGTCGCGCAACAAATTACAAAAAGACCTGAGAGGCACGCGTTTCTCCCCTTACTCGCATCGTAGTTCTTTCCGTTCGTTTTCAACACGAGGTCGTTTTGATCCACGGAGATCTGGCAAAGGAGGCAAAGGCAAAGGTAAGGGTTTCACCCAAAGATTTGTGCCACGTAACGACAGGTTAGATGAACGACCACAGCAGTAGCTTGACTGTAGAGGATTTATTGGCACCAGCCGTGTGCGTGCCACCGCCGATCCATCCCCACATGCCACTCTATTTGCGCTGTCGTGCACAATTGCATGAATGGGAAACGTTGAAGGACACATACGCGGCGTCAGTGATTCGCAATGGGCTGCAGCTTGATTGGGTTGACGGTTTTGATCCGGATCGGCCAACCGACGACTTCCGTCCTCGTTCTTCCCACGCAGAGGTAACCGACCCTGAATTGGTAAAACACGTGTTGGATGCAGTGCAACAGGGTTGCATGGAACGCGTCGAGCGCAAAGACATTAAGTGTTGTGCAAGTATGTTCGCAGTGGACAAAGCGTCAGACGAGGCACATCCTGAGGGAGGCCGTCGACTTATCACCAATTTGAAGAACGTGAACCAGTTTGTACAGACCACCTATTTTCGTTTGGTCACTCTGTGGGGCATTTTACCGTTCTTGAGACCTGGTCAGTATGCTTGCAAAATTGACCTGAAAAGTGCTTATTTTCACATGGGTATCCATCCGCGGGATCGACCTTATTTGGGGGTCTACGTCGACGGTGAATTTTACAGGTGGTGCGTGTTGCCGTTTGGATTAAACGTTGCACCACGGGAATGGCAACGCCTCATGCAACCAATTTTAAATGCCGTGCGCGAACGCGGAGCACTCGTTTGGGTCTACTTGGACGATTGGCTCATCATTGGCAATACTTACCGTGAATGTCTGGAACACACACGTTTTTTGGTACAACTTTTGCATCGGTTGGGTATATTGGTCAATGTCCCAAAATCATGTTTGGAGCCGTCTCAGGAAATTATAATGCTTGGTTTTATGCTGAACTTCAGGGAAGGATTCGTCGCGGTACCTCCAAAGCGCCTACAAGCAATTTTTCGGGACGTGAACAGACTGGCACACAGTCACACACCATCAGTGAGGCGATGCGCCTCCGTTCTTGGAAGAATCCGTTCCTTGTTGTTCGCCATGCCCCATATCCGACTCCTCAGCGACGCCCTGGCGGTGCACGTGGCGGTGGCAGCCCAGGCTGGCTGGGAGGCAGACGTGGCGCTCCGGGAGCGCGTGTCACGTCAGTTGATGGATCTGGCGGACGAGTTACACCAGTGGAAGGGACGCACCTTCGTAGTTTCCATGGGTCACGTCAGGGACATGTACTCGGACGCGTCCGATCTGGCGTGGGGCGGAGTCCTTCAAGGGAATGCCCAAGCAGCGTTCGGTTGGTTCCTGAATCGAGAGGAACACATAAACGTCAAAGAGTTCAGGGGAGCCCTACTGACGATTCAAGCGTATGCGCTGAGGGATACCACGCTGCGATTTTTCACCGACTCAATGGTCCTTTACTGGTATCTCCGCAAGTGGGGAGGTCGCAAGCCGCGGTTCAACGCATTGATTCTCCAACTGTGGAATTTTACACAAGCCAATCGCATCGAGATTCAACCGTTTTACGTGCACACCTCGGTGAATCCGGCGGACATTTGGTCTCGGCTTCGTTGGACACCGTCGGAGGCTACCTTCCCGTCGGACGTGTTGACTTGGATCCTGGAGGAGTTCAAAAGTTGAATTCAGCCGGAAATCGATTGGATGTCAAGGAGTTCCAATGCGGTGTGCAGCAAGTTCGTCAGTCCGTGTCCTCAGCCGGGGGCTTACGCCATCGATGTCTTCTCCCAGAATCTAACTTTACTTTCACCGGGGTGGGTCTTCCCGCCGTTCAAGCACATACCTCAGTTGGTCAACAAAGTGTTGGAGTCACCAGGGGTGAAGGTTCTCATGGCTCTGCCGTACAGGCCGCGCGAAGTTTGGTGGAACCTATTGATGAAACACGTGAAGTTCGCAATGAACACGTCGGAGTTCCGGTTGCAAATGCCAGACGGCACAGAGACACAACCACGTTTCGTGTTGACCTTGGCGTATGTTTGCGTGAATACTATCAATTGCGAGGAGCTACCAACGAAGAGGCGACGCTTATCATCAATGAAATCGAGAAGGGGGTCCGAACCGGCTTCACCCCCCTTCTCAGAGCGTTGTTACCGCTCGGAAGTCATTGAAGAGAGGACGGGAGGACCCCAATGGGCTCCAACCCCCCCCCCCATGTCCCAAGGACACATGGAGGCCCCACACACGTCGTAGGCGTCCCCCACGCCCCAAGGGAGGGGTGAGGACACTGATACGCAGCGCCCTACGCCATATCTGGTCTCCTCCTGATCTACAACATGGACCAAGGGGATCAAAGATAGAAAAACGTCGTCGATCGATCTAAATACGTATACCACGATGTAATATATACGTGGAGATCGAGTGAAGGGGGTATATGGCCAATCAAGGCCGAAAAATCCCCGGATGAACGCCCTCACCCATCTCCTCAATCACAGAAACAAACAAAATGCCAAGGGGGATCCATTACGGTGCTACAGCAGCAACCAAATGGACCAACACGTCCTTGACATCCAAAGAAATATTCTTTTTCTTCAGGTAGTCCATCCAGACCGTGGTGTACCTCGGCACAAAACTGCTCGGAGGCTCCCACCAATCCCTGGATGCGGCGAATCCCTTCCAACGGACTTTATAAAGCCTACCCCCAGGCGTCCCCGGGTCCGGCTTGTCCGCCAGGATCCTCTCAGCGGTGAAGTCGTCGTCCTCACCCTCGTCGTCCGAGTCCACATCGCCGGCCGTGATCTCGAAGGTGACGGGACGTCCGCTGGGGTCTGGTGCTCGCGGACGAAGCTGGGTATGGTCGCGGTCCAGGATCTTGTTATCCCCCACACGAACCGCATACACATCCTGCCCGACCTTCCGCACGATTACCCCCGGCACATACCAAGATGCCTGCCGATGCCGGGACAGGACATCCTTGTGGTGCCGCTCCACCCACACGGTGTCTTGGAGAGCATACTTCTGGACCTTCCCTTGCTTGAAGTACTTGGCCCTCTTCTCATGCTCGTCCTGAAGTGCCTTGCACACCTTGGCCGCCGTGTCGTCCGCCTCAGCCATCATGGCATTCGCATCCCGGGCCACTTTGCCATGGTTCATCCAGGGGAGAGTGCGTGACACTCGATCCCGTAGGAACAGGATACGATGGGGCGACAGTCCAGTGGGCCCCGGAAGGTCGTGATACGCTTGGAGTACTCTCCACAGCGAATTGTACCAATTCCGGCCCGGTTCGTCGATGTGCAGCTGGCGGAACTTTTCGAACATCTGCCGCCCGGCCACCTCAGCCCGGCCATTCGACCGGCTGTGGTACGCCACGGTCTTGGCGTGCCGAATGCCCATGTGCTTGCACATCGTCTTGAACCACGTCCCCACAAACTGACTGCCCCGATCGCTGCAGATGACAGCCGGGACGTCAAAAATCGTCAGCCAATGCCTGATCATGGCGTTGGCGACGGTCGTGGCCTGCAGCCCCACTCCATGCTTGTCCTTCTTGTCCTTCTTCTTGGACTTCTTGCCAGGGACCGCCACGATATACCCGCTGTGCCTATCCACCGCCAGGATGACACAGTCGTAGGTCTCTCCTTCCACGGTGACCTCAGGCATGGGGAATACATTCATGGCCACGGACCGCATAGGGGTCTCCGGTATAGCCGTGTACACCGGGTTGCCCGCTGTGGAATGGTTGGGGCTCTTCGTGGCCCGACACACGGCACAGTCGCTGCAGTACCTATCCAGGATGGCGTAGTACCCCGGAGGGAACTTGAAACGCCACTCCAGGTTTTGCTGCATCTTATCTCGGCCAGGGTGCATGAGCTGGGCGTTGTGCCAATGGTCAATGAGCTCCTCCACTCGGTTCTCGGGCACCAAGAGCTTGTCCTTGAGGAACAACTTGTCGCCATCCTCGGTCAAGCCCTCGGGCCATTCGTCGTCCGACGGGGCGCTCACGGCATTCCAGTACTTGCTCCAGTGCTCGGATGCGGCATAGTCATCCGACCAGTCCTCTGTGAGCACCGACCTGACTAGCTCTACAGGGGCCACCATCCATTGCTCGAGGGTTTCCTCTCGAATAGCTTGGACGCGGGGACCCCGGAACTTGGCCAGGTCCGTACGGTTTGCCATCACCACAAAGCACCTGACCCCCTCTTGCTCCATGGCCTTCTCCATCTCGATGATGCGCTTGGCCTCCTCGGTCTCCTCAGCGTCCCGATGGCTGGATATGTCCATCCAAGCCTTGCCCGCGGGGTAGGCCCAGCGACTGAGGCAATCTGCCACAGTGTTGTCCTTCCCCGGGACGTACACGACGCTGAGGTGGAACTTGGCGAACGTCTCGTGCCATCGGGCCCTCCTAGCCGCTGGTCCTGAGGGGGTGTCGACATGCTCCTTGTGCCAGCTCTGTAGGGACTGGTGGTCCGTGCAAACCACCACCGGCTGCAGTCCGATGTGGCCAGACCACTTCCTGAGCGCACATACAATGGCGTATGTCTCCTTCTCCCTCGCGGTCCATGTTCGGCGTTGGCCCTCGGCCAGGATCCTGCTCCAAAACGCCACGGGAACATGAGTCCCGTCGTCCCGGACTTGCTCGAGGACTGCCCCCACGGCATAGTCCGGGGCGTCTGTCCGTAGCACGAATCCCTTGTCCGGGTCCACCAGGAACAGCCCCAGCTGCCCCAGGAGTCGCTCCTTCAGGCGGCTGAACGCATCTTCGGCCTCAGGGGTCCAGGCAGGCTTCTTCTTGCTCCCCTTCCGGCCATCGAACTTCCCCACCTGCAGCATCTTGTGCAACGGCCCCGAGAGTTCTGCATACATCCGGACATAGCCCGAATAGTAGTTGCAGAACCCCATGAAGGACCGGAGTTCGCTGATGGTCTGGGGCTTCTCCCAGTGGTGCAGGGACGCCAGCTTCCCAGGCATGGGACGGCGTTGCCCGTGACCAACCACGTGACCCGCGAACTCCACTTCCTTCACGAAGGGTGAGGCTTTGGTGGGCTTGCACACCATGTTGTGCTTGTCCAACTCGCTGAGCACTCGACGCAGATCTTTCTCATGCGCGTTGATGAGCTCGTCCTCAGTCATGTTCTCCGTGCCGGACCCGATGATGATGTCATCCACGAAGGGGTCGGCACAGTCCCGGACAGGACCGAGCAGGTCCTCCATCATGCGCTGGAAAGCGGCGTTGCCATTCTTGGCGCCCATAGGCACCACTTTCCACTGCATGGGCCCCAGCGGCGTCGACATCGCTGTACAGGGCCTGGAGTCCGGGTGTAGCGGCATCTGGTGATAGCCGTGTTTCAGGTCTAACACCGTGAAAATCCGCTTTTTCTGTTGCTTTTGGAGGATGGAGTCGATCAGGGGAAGCGAGTACCAGTCGTGCTCGGTCTGCTCGTTCAAACCTCTGTAATCAACCACCAACCTCCACTCGCCCTTTTCCTTCTTGGGCACGATGAAGGCTGGGCTGGCCCACTCACTGTCGGAGGGTTCGATCCATCCCCGCTCAATGAACTCGGCCAACAGCTTCTTCATGGCCTCGGCCCGATCGCCCTGAAGTTGGTACTCCCGATGACGATAGATTTTGGGGTTCGGCTTCAGCTTGATCCTCGCTGTGCCAAACCTCCCACGATCTGGAGGGTTCTTGTTGGCGACGCCACTGAATAGCCGCGGATAGGCACTGATCAGCCTCTCCTTCAGCTCGGCGACCTTCGGGTTCTCCTGAGCCTCTTCAGCCGCTTGCTTCGGTATCGATACAACCGATCGCACTGCGGTATAGGCCTCTTCTGGGTCCGATTCCGACTTCTCCTCGTCCGATATGCCGTCTTCATCATCGTGGGGAGCTCTTCCCACCGATAATCTTCGGAAATTTGCGGCCTCGGGCTGGTGACTGTCGCTATCGGCACCCATTCTTGGAAAATCCCATGTTGGTGGGTCCGACCCAACCGGACCATCGTATTGGTCCGCGATGTGATCCATGACCCTCGCCACGAACTCGTCCTTCTCGTACTTGCCGGTGACCAACATCTTGTCATCCCACCAATGCGGAGATGTGACCATGGCCCGCCTCTTCTTGGCTGCCACACGGTCGTGCATCCCCATCCGCATGTAGTTGACGACGTTGTCGATCTCGGCGTGGGACAGGACGTCAATGCCATCGATTGGCTGATCTGTCCCCCCCCTGGGCTCAAACATGACCTTCATGGGCACCGCCTCCACCCTACGGATGAATGCTTCATCACCCGTGGGCTGGGCTTGCGCCCCATCCACCAGGAAAGCCTTGGTACCCCACGCTTGACCCGGGGAGGGCATTGATACACACTTGGCGTCGATGAACAACTCCTCCTCTGGCCCGAATGACATCTCGTTCAGGGTGATGGAGTCCAGCGTCAACTTGAGACCCTCCAGCGGACATGGGGTGGATCCTATGCCGGTTATGACCAGGATCCCCCTCGGCCTATCCGCGATGATCTTCTCCACCGTACGTCGCTGGCTCAGCTAGCACTACACAATCCCCATATATGGGCCAACTCCTTAAAACCGGTTTGTTTTCTCTGTTTTCTGCTCTTTTGGTGCCCTTTGCTACCTTTCATTGAAACGGGCACCCTCAAAATATACACAAAAATGGTATTATACATGAAAAATGAACTTGTGACCTCAAATACCCCCCATGGGGTTTGAACCCACACTCTACCAACCTTAGAGTTGTGTTTTTCCTCTAAGCTACGACCTGTCGTCGACGATCTCAGAGAAAACCGTAGTATAATAAAAAATTTGGAAAATCAGTACTCCTTACATGCTCCAACCACTATTAACCTCCCATGCTCTTAAAACCGGTCACGCGCTCACTGAGTTGTTCAACTAGTGATTTGCTGTACCCAGAGCTTTGATTTCTGATGCAATCCAAAATGTTTTAAGGATATAAATTTTAACAAAATGACAGAAGAAAATGAGACACTGGATTTTCACGAGTTCGTGCTGAAATTGCCGGATTCGGCGTGGAACCTGAGTTCTGAGTCGTTGGAACATGCAGCACAGTTGGCAAAGGAAGGCGCAATGAGTGGTCTCAGTCCTTGGCAGGCAGCGTCACTGTATTCCAAACTTACAGGAAAGAAAACACTGGCCACTGTCAAAGACACGATGGCCTTGGTTCGTGATGCCTTACTCACCTTAAAGGGCGACGACATTGGCAGAACAGGAACGTCGTCGCATCGCGAGGACGTCTTCTTGGCATGCGAAACTTTGAGCGGTCCCAAGGACCACGCTGGCCCCGCGTCGGACAAGGAGTCCACGTTCGTGTGGCGCGATGAGGTTCTGTCGCTTCCTTCACGCTTGTCTGCACTCCTGGAAGAGCGAAAGGTTTTGCAAGACGAGTTTCGCAGAAAAAAGATGTTGAAGCACCTTCCAGTGTTCGACGAGTTCCATAGGGCAGCTGTTAATAACGCGCCAACGCACAAACATCCAGCGGACGCAGAGAAGCGTCGTTGGGAACAACAGGTAAAAGACGCCATGCGAGTCCTGGGAGTAGTCTTAACACGCGAAGATGACACAACGGTAGCTCCGGAAGCACCTGTTTCATTGGTACTATGTGAACATTTGTTTGCAATGTTGGGTGCGTTGGACTACAGCATCCAAAGCTCCCGGCGAGTGGCAGTAGATAAACGGTTTGAACAACCTGCGATTGCACCAGAGTTACTCTCGAAGGATGACATGTCACTACTTCAGTCGCGCAACAAATTACAAAAAGACCTGAGAGGCACGCGTTTCTCCCCTTACTCGCATCGTAGCTCTTTCCGTTCGTTTTCAACACGAGGTCGTTTTGATCCACGGAGATCTGGCAAAGGAGGCAAAGGCAAAGGTAAGGGTTTCACCCAAAGATTTGTGCCACGTAACGACAGGTTAGATGAACGACCACAGCAGTAGCTTGACTGTAGAGGATTTATTGGCACCAGCCGTGTGCGTGCCACCGCCGATCCATCCCCACCTGCCACTCTATTTGCGCTGTCGTGCGCAATTGCATGAATGGGAAACGTTGAAGGACACATACGCGGCGTCAGTGATTCGCAATGGGCTGCAGCTTGATTGGGTTGACGGTTTTGATCCGGATCGGCCAACCGACGACTTCCGTCCTCGTTCTTCCCACGCAGAGGTAACCGACCCTGAATTGGTAAAACACGTGTTGGATGCAGTGCAACAGGGTTGCATGGAACGCGTCGAGCGCAAAGACATTAAGTGTTGTGCAAGTATGTTCGCAGTGGACAAAGCGTCAGACGAAGCACATCCTGAGGGAGGCCGTCGACCTATCACCAATTTGAAGAACGTGAACCAGTTTGTACAGACCACCTATTTTCGTTTGGTCACTCTGTGGGGCATTTTACCGTTCTTGAGACCCGGTCAGTATGCTTGCAAAATTGACCTGAAAAGTGCTTATTTTCACATGGGTATCCATCCGCGGGATCGACCTTATTTGGGGGTCTACGTCGACGGTGAATTTTACAGGTGGTGCGTTTTGCCGTTTGGATTAAACGTTGCACCACGGGAATGGCAACGCCTCATGCAACCAATTTTAAATGCCGTGCGCGAACGCGGAGCACTCGTTTGGGTCTACTTGGACGATTGGCTCATCATTGGCAATACTTACCGTGAATGTCTGGAACACACACGTTTTTTGGTACAACTTTTGCATCGGTTGGGTATATTGGTCAATGTCCCAAAATCATGTTTGGAGCCGTCTCAAGAAATTATAATGCTTGGTTTTATGCTGAACTTCAGGGAAGGATTCGTCGCGGTACCTCCAAAGCGCCTACAAGCAATTTTTCGGGACGTGAACAGACTGGCACACAGTCACACACCATCAGTGAGGCGATGCCCCTCCGTTCTTGGAAGAATCCGTTCCTTGTTGTTCGCCATGCCCCATATCCGACTCCTCAGCGACGCCCTGGCGGTGCACGTGGCGGTGGCAGTCCAGGCTGGCTGGGAGGCAGACGTGGCGCTCCCGGAGCGCGTGTCACGTCAGTTGATGGATCTGGCGGACGAGTTACACCAGTGGAAGGGACGCACCGTCGTAGTTTCCATGGGTCACGTCAGGGACATGTACTCGGACGCGTCGGATCTGGCGTGGGGCGGAGTCCTTCAAGGGAATGCCCAAGCAGCGTTCGGTTGGTTCCTGAATCGAGAGGAACACAAAAACGTCAAAGAGTTCAGGGGAGCCCTACTGACGATTCAAGCGTATGCGCTGAGGGACACCACGCTGCGATTTTTCACCGACTCAATGGTCCTTTACTGGTATCTCCGCAAGTGGGGAGGTCGCAAGCCGCGGTTCAACGCGTTGATTCTCCAACTGTGGAATTTTACACAAGCCAATCGCATCGAGATTCAACCGTTTTACGTGCACACCTCGGTGAATCCGGGGGACATTTGGTCTCGGCTTCGTTGGACACCGTCGGAGGCTACCTTCCCGTCGGACGTGTTGACTTGGATCCTGGAGGAGTTCAAAAGTTGGATTCAGCCGGAAATGGATTGGATGTCAAGGAGTTCCAATGCGGTGTGCAGCAAGTTCGTCAGTCCGTGTCTCCAGCCGGGGGCTTACGCCATCGATGTCTTCTCCCAGAATCTAACTTTACTTTCACCGGGGTGGGTCTTCCCGCCGTTCAAGCACATACCTCAGTTGGTCAACAAAGTGTTGGAGTCGCCAGGGGTGAAGGTTCTCATGGCTCTGCCGTACAGGCCGCGCGAAGTTTGATGGAACCTATTGATGAAACACGTGAAGTTCGCAGTGAACACGTCGGAGTTCCGGTTGCAAATGCCAGACGGCACAGAGACACAACCACGTTTCGTGTTGACCTTGGCGTATGTTTGCGTGAATACTATCAATTGCGAGGAGCTACCAACGAAGAGGCGACGCTTATCATCAATGAAATCGGGAAGGACACCTTGAAACGTTACAATTCTGCGTGGCACATGTTTGGTACGTTCTTGTTACAAGACGCGGCGCTTGCTCCACTGTTAAAGGTGGAGCGCTTTGGTCAAATCCCATTGATGACGGTGGCGGTGCAACTTTTAAAGTTTTCACGCACGCATTCTTTAAGTGCTGGGCGTATGGCGTATTCAGCAGTGTGTTTATTCCCGTGCTTTTCGCAACTACGTTTCGAGGGTATGCTACGCAACTTGAAACGTGACTGGTTCGTCAGTGTTCCTCATTATCATCGTTTCTATGATGTACGGCGTCTTATACAAGTCATGCATCAACAACCTGTGGAGACGGAAGCTCAGCTGCGCTTGCAAGCCATTTTGTCCTTGAGATTCTTTGCCTTGTTCCGAGGCGTTGATCTGGCGCGATCACGTAGGGATATCCAACGCGCTGCTCAGCCTTGGTTCATTTCTGCTAAGCGCAAAGGGAGGAGATACTATGCACGTTATCCTATTCACAATGTTACGCCACCGTCAATTGATCCGCAGCGCTGCTTAGCGCGTTATTTGGAGGCTACTGGTGATTACGAGGGTTCTGAGATTTTTGTGTCCCTACGAAAGCCACGGAAGCCTTTATCGTCTGATACCATCAACGGTCTCACTACTCGTTGGTTAAGGAAACACCTACTGGAATTGGGGGAACTGGAGACGGATTCGTTTTCCGCACATTCTACACGAGGAGCAGCAGCAACTGCACCAATCTATCTTGGCGTGGATCCGCATGTGGTAGCGGCATTGGGTGATTGGTCCTGTTACGATACATTCAGGAAGTTTTACGACAGGACCAGAGCTCTGTTGCGCATCACGCAAGTTCTGGTCCCTCCTGATCTGGCGACTGGAGAAGCGGCGCGCGCTTCGCGCCTGGCGATTAATTAATTCTTATATAAGGGTTCAGTTCACGGGAGCTCAGTTCTTCCGTTCTGTTGCCCATATATGGGGATTGTGTAGTGCTAGCTGAGCCAGCTCGGATTTACCCGAATAGGTGAGGAGGAAAGAAGAGATGGCGAAGCAATAGCACTACACAAGACACATATATGCCCACCCTGTCCCTCCCTTAAGTTCTTCGCTCACCGTGAAAAGCAGTTGACACTTGGGTCGTCGGTTGCCACGGTTTTAAGAGCATGGGAGGTTAATAGTGGTTGGAGCATGTAAGGAGTACTGATTTTCCAAATTTTTTATTATACTACGGTTTTCTCTGAGATCGTCGACGACAGGTCGTAGCTTAGAGGAAAAACACAACTCTAAGGTTGGTAGAGTGTGGGTTCAAACCCCATGGGGGGTATTTGAGGTCAAAAGTTCATTTTTCATGTATAATACCATTTTTGTGTATATTTTGAGGGTGCCCGTTTCAATGAAAGGTAGCAAAGGGCACCAAAAGAGCAGAAAACAGAGAAAACAAACCGGTTTTAAGGAGTTGGCCCATATATGTGTCCTATGTAGTGCTATTGCTTCGCCATCTCTTCTTTCCTCCTCACCTATTCGGGTAAATCCGATGGTATTGTCCAGGGAGCCATGCCAATACATGGGCCCCCACTCCTTCAAACCCCAATGCCTGTGCCAGGCTGAGTCTCCTCGATGCCAATGCCTCCTACACTTCCGCAGAAGTGGGGCATCCCGGGAAGCAAAGACATCCGTCTCGGGCGCTTCGGCTCCCAGCGTCTGGATCATCCTGGCATACACCTGCGGCGCCATTCCATACTCCGTGAGCTGAACTCCGCGGTCTCCTCTGGACTTGGCAACCACAGCTTGCACCGCTTGGACGATCCGATCCTCTTCCTCAGCATTCCATTGGGATGATCCGCATGCATAGTCCGTGGACAACCATGTGAGGCATTCATCATCCTCCCGGACCAGCGTTGCACGATGGGGAAGGGCTCCAATGGCGTTTGCCACCATGAAGTCATACCCCATGATCATATCCCAATCTGTAATGTCGGCCACATGGAAGTTCCCGGATAGAGTGCTTCTCTTCGCCTGATCAGGGCGGTTCAAGCGCTCATGCTCCCAGAATTCCATACTGATAGTGGCCTCATGGGTGCCCCCACCCATAATCTCTCCGTTGGCGACCTTCAGGCGAACCGGTCTCCGGCTGGGCTGCAGGAGTTCCTCCTTGAACAACCCTCTCCGGACCAGGCTCACCTGGGCAGCCGTATCCACCAACACATCCACCACCTTCTCCTCTCTTCCGCACCGTACTCGCACTTTCAAGTGCAACTGCCGCTCGTCACCATGAGGCGTATGGACGACTCTCACGGCATGCAACTCTAGCACGTCCGGGTGCATCAGGACTTCAAGGGTATGGTCACGGATGGTGTAGATCTTGGGCTGGTCCTGCCCATCCACGGGGCTCTCCGTGGTCGCTCCTTCCTTCTTGCCATGTCCCGTACCCACATGTACTTCCCTTGGCAGGGCGCTCCAGGGGTTGGGAGTGGCGAAACTCAGTGGTTTTGGCACTTCCGGAGCCTTCTTTGGCACCCGATGTGCCTTCGCTTTCTCTGAGATTCCACTGATTTCCGGAGGAGAGACCTCCGAGGTCCCACTCCCGTGGGGGCACCTCTAGACTTGGCTTCCCGCAGCCCCTTCCGGCTGCGATCCGCCAGGACTTTGTCCACCACGTTGCTGGGCTTTGAGTTCCTCCAACGTCCTCAACATCTCCTCAGCAACCTCCTCGATCGACCTCACTCGTCGGTCTTGGCCAGGTCCACCACCATAACCTCTTCCTCCGCCTTTTCCTTGGCCCTTGCCTTGGCCTTTTCCCCCGTCTCCGCCCTTCGCCTTCCAATCGGAAATCCGCTGCTCCTTGGGCTTCTTCTCGGGGTGAGCGGCGAAGTAGGCCTTCTTGTCCGCCTCATACACCTTGCACTGACGGTGGTCGTGTGCATGGTTGTTTCCCTTGCCATAACAGACCCAGCACCCGTCGTGCTGAGATCTGTACTCTCGGAACGAGAGCGGTGGGTTCCCGATCCTCTTTGGCGCGTTGCCCTTCTTGGGTCCCACCCGGCTCCATCTGGACCGATCCTGCCCATGGTCCCTCACGTTGTGCGCCACAAACGCGAAGAAATGGGCCTCCTCGTGATCCTCCCGGGACCAGTGGTCTTGGCCACTTCCACTACCATCCTCCGCAGAGTTGACCGTGTCCTCCTGGATCTCCCGATGATGTCGGTCTTCTCGGTGGCCTCGTTGTCCATGACCATGTCGATCCTGCACGTGGGCCTCGTTCTTCGCATTGAGCTTCAACTCCACCGTCATCTACTTCACGATCTCGTCCAGGCTCATGCGGGCGAAGATGACCTGCATCCTCAGTGGCTCCCCGCGCCTCCACTCCACGTTGTTGAGGCGCAGCAACCTTTGCCCCATGGAGTCTCCAAATACCTCCACGTACACGGCGTTCTTGGGTCCCAACATCCGGTTGGGCTCGCCCAGGTTCCTCCTGAAGAACTCCATGATACCCGCATGGGTATCCTCCGCCGCCATAATCCTCACCGCCACGCGCTTCTTGGCGCGCTTCTTCTCCTCGTCCTCCACTCGTCTCTTCCAGTTGCCAGGGAGGGCGTCCTTCAGGAGGTGGCGGATCTCGCTGGCCTCGTTCCACTCCTCCACCAGCTTGAGGCATCTGCGGTACTTCCGCAGATACCGGTTCCACTCCCGGACCCGCAATTCACCGCGGTCCAGCGGCAGCGGGATGGACCACAGGTCCTGCAGCTTCTGGTTCGGAGCGTCCACCCGCTCCTCATCCTCCAACCACTGGAGGCAGGCCTGCTCCGTCCTGATCAGTCCTTCCCGGATCTGATCCCGCAGCTCCTCCTTCAGGTCCTGCGCCAGCCGGTGTGGGAATGTCCGGCATACCCACTTATCCCGCGGCGCTCCCCGCATCTCGCCGACGACCACCTCGGCGAAGTCCTCCCAATCCAGGATGAAGTCGTCCAGGTTGGAGGGGTTGCCATCATAGTAGGGGATTTTGATTCCCCTGAGGTCGTCAATCCTGATGGCGTCTCCAACGTCACCGGCCACCACTCCACTGAGACGAATACCACCTGTGGCGGGGGGGTGTGAGTACACTCCCCGTACATCCCTCTCCTCCATGGAGTGCGGTCCAGTTTGGCCTGAACCCATGGGGTTTGGAATGCGGGAAGGACTTGCTCCATCGGCCGTCCATATCCCAGTATTGGGGTCCTTCGCCCACAGGTTTCCGCTTGGATGGCCTCGACCATGTCCGTCGGCGCTTCCCATGGTTCGCCCCTGCATGGTCTGGTTCTGGATCTGGATCTCCTCTTCCGCAGAGATTACCATATTCGTCGTGACCGGTAGATCCTGGGCGGCATGGGACATCTGTACCGTCAGGCTCCTCGGGTCCGTGGTTACGTGCCCTTCCCGCATGGACCCAGCCGGTGCCGTGTGTTCCCCGAGCATTGTGGATTCGCTGAACATGGGAACAAACGCAGCGCACCCGGGTCAACACGCGGAGGCGCGTAGGGTGCCTCTGCCGGGCCGCCCATGGGTTTATCCATGGCGCTCCGGAGGGTCTTAACCCGCTCCACCAGCTCTGCCGCAGCCGGCTTTGCCGGGAGCTCCGGACCCGAGGCGAGGGGCTGTAGCTCCTCTAGCCTTTTCAGGCGTCCCGACATGTCCTCCACCAGGTGGAGGAGGCTGTCCACCACTCGCCGCTGCTTCTCCAGGGCCAGCTCCAGATTCTCCCGGTACCGGTCCCGTTCCGCTCGCAGCTCCTCCATGTCTTTCTCCGCGGCCGACTGGTCATCCAGGATCCCGGCGACGTCCGTCTCTAGGCCGTCCTTCGCATTGTCCAGGCTGTCGAGGCGGTGCACGATGGCGTCCATCCCCATCTTCGGGTACTTGCCCATGAGGAAGGACACGTGCTCGCAGTGGCACGCGGCGTGCTTTCCGCCTGATCCAGCGCATCCCGCGGTTCCCGGCGCCTCAGACTCATCGCCCATGGGCGTATCGCCTATGGCGTCTGTCTCTGGTCCCGTGTGCCGGGGCACAGGTGCCGTCCGGGCCCTGGCTGGCCTCTCCAAGCCCTCGGCGTCGTGCTTCAGGGCGGGCTCGGGCGCCGTATGCGCCCTGGCGGTCGGCGCGGACATCTCCTCCGACTCCGAGGTCGGCTCATAGGCTGTCCGATAACCCTCGGAGTGCCCCTCGGATTCCCACAGCCTGACCGGGCTGGGGTCCGTATCCATAGCCCCGGCGTCCCTTGCCGCGGACTTGGGTGACCCGCGCTTCCGGTAGCGCCGGGTCCGTCCTCCACTGCTGCCTGAATGGCAGGCCTCATCAGAGTCCTCCGCGGCGGAGCGGAGGTTGCATGCCTTTCGGCAGCGACGCTCACACATGGAGACCAGGTCCTCCATGTCACGTCTTCCTCTTCCCGAATGTCGTACTTCTCTTCGGGCTTCAACTTCCGGAGTTCGCCATGCTCTTGAACGTCTCGGTTCTTCTATGGCTCTAATCTCCGGTGTGGTCTCCACCGAGTCCACAATACGCACCCGGGGCGTACTTGGGCAGGGCGCATATGGGCCCAAGTCCCCGGGTCGGCGGTAGGTAGGGGCAGCAGGTAAGCCTCTGCTACCATAAAGAAGGTCCCTACCAGGACCGGCCCCCGCTGTGCCCCTTCCGCCTGTAATCCCTGCTGACTTGCTCCTGATCAATGCTTGCATTCCTCAAAATCCAGGGTCCAAAATCCAAAAATATAGAAAATAAAATCCTCCTTCAACCCTGAACAGCAACCAGATCCCACAAATACAGCAATAACCCAATCCACAATCCAATCCAAATGGCGGGCTTTCGTTCAGCACATCGATGGTCTCACGATGGCGGGCATGTACAAGAATTGCACCAAGGAAGAAAGCCCTGAAATTGGCATATGAACACAAATAAAGCAAAGTTGGGGAAAGATGGAAACGTACACAATCACAGCCACAGACCCCTCATTCCCTGGACTCAAGACCTTCCCTTGACTCACCAACATGATGCCTTGAACCCAATCAAACAAGATGGCTGAATGCCATATGTCACAAGTCACTACACAAACCCCGAAAATGTGTTCACTCCCAAGCTTCTAAATCCTAGCCCAATAGGGGAGGTGGCGTGTCATGGCCTAGAGTGGCACTCAGGACCATGCCCTACCCTGACATAAGCTTGGTTGGACTTGGAGTCGAATGGGCTTAGAGATATGCCCCATGAGTTTGAACTCATAACATGTCAAAAAACTGCCAATTCACACCATATTGGCCATATATCAAATATATGCTCAAAATTGAAGTTACCACTTATCCGAAGGCTCAAAGCATGCATGGAATCGAAGTCTAGTCTTCATGGAGGATATAGACCAAAGGTCAATGCCCATGTACATCCCCACTTTACCCTCGAAACCCCTTCGGATATGGGCGCCACGCACTGCCCAAATCAGCCCATGATCTTGAGACCAATTCTTGTAATCCTTCGTGCGCCAAGCCAAATGGAGTACGCGATCTGGCATATGGTGGTATTCAACTCCAAAGCATATGCCAACATGTGAACAACATACCATGGTTCGACTCCCCATAGGCTTCTTGCTGTTTGCGGACCAGGTAAGTACACAAAACGCAAAAATGAGCAAAAATTGAGGTCAAAAACATGAAAATATGTCCAAATACAAAGTTTTCATGATAGTATATCTCTATGCTCACCCATGATATCCGCGCATGGTTCAATATACAAATGATTGGAACCATTTGCGAACAATTCCCCCACTTGGAGCTCCAATCGGGCGCATGGAGATACCTTCGCCACTCGTATCTACATGCCCCATGAAAATGGGAGTGCACTCATGGATTTCTTTGCCAAACATACCATGAGCAATACATACGCGGTAGACTTAGTCTAGCGCTTTGAATTCCACAATTGGGACATGGGCAAAGCCCTTGTCACGTGTGGTTCCCCATCTCTTCGGCCACACGAAGATATATAACATGGGCGTGAGCATATCAAGACATAAACCATACATATGACATATACCCTCAAAAGTGGCTCCCACCATGATATGCCATGCCCCTCCATGGACATAACTTCACGTTAAAAATGCGTAGGAACCCAAAGAAAGTTTCTATGCAACCCCAACACTCATGCGGTACACTCGAAAGTCGCATTAAATTATTCGGTCGCACGGTCCAAGAGTTATATATCACTTCATACCCTCTTGACCAATATCCCTTGCTACACCGGGCATGTGTACACACCAAAGGCGTTTGATGCTTCCTAAATTAAGTTGAGACCAAGGCGCTTGCAACCCAACCTTTGTTATTCTCTTTCCTCACACTCGCGCGTAGATATGGCTCTTCAAAGTGGTCCCACGATTCACTTTTGTTTCCCTTATATCTCCAAGTCAAATGGGTGGCAAGTATAAGGGAAACCTGATTCGGGCATAGGGAAAAGAGTATGACCACTCGAAGACGACCAAATCCAGTGCGGCGATGTCGAAGTTCAAAATCCGATTTCGACATCGCGAAAAATTCAGAATAAAATTTCGAGTGCATATTTAGAAAATTGCGGAAGCAACGAACCCTTTACTGATGAAATCTGACCCTTCATCGGGGTTTCCGCCAAAATATCTGGAAATAACAGTTAACCCATCGGTTAACGCAAAATCGCGAACCAACTGACAGTCGCCGATAAATTGACCATCAGAACGAAAGTCTGAAAAATTACGGAAACATTATGATAATAAAGCCCTGTTGATTCCTGATATTCTGATATATAAATCTCCGCTGGCGGCGCCTCGGTACTGAACATGGCCGCTCATAGCCGGAATGGCCAAACGTATCACACTATCACATCGGGTTAGGTCAGGTGGATGAGAGAGTATGATATCAGCCAATGGCGGCTTGCCGGCACATAGATACACACCCCAAGTGACCCCAAGATGGCCACGGGGGTCCGAACCGGCTTCATTTTTCTTGAGTGACCCCGAAACCACTTCTTTTACGTCCTTGTTATCACAACCGTTGAAAACAAGGTCCGCTTTGGCTCTTTCGTTGAGGTCTTCTTGTCCCGTCGACCTCAAGAACCTCAAAAAAGCTTCGGCGTAAACGTCGAGGTCTCTACCCGAAAACTTGGGTAGTTTGGTTTCGGTTTGGGGTTTGAAAAAAGCTTTGGTTCCTCTACCGGTATGTGGCACCGGTTGTTAGGGGTCGGGGAGTAGCTCCATAGGCGCTAGTGGACCGAGTCCTAGGGCGAGGGCTTGGTCGAGGGTGTATACTTCGTAGGTAGTGGTAAAGCACGCCACGGGTTTTGGTGCTTTGGTACGGGGTACAAAGGGCGACTTGACTCCAGGAGGCACACCGGCAAGCCTGGTGCACACTCGGGTTAGAGGCGAGGGGTGGTAAGGTACACAAGGGTTAGTGGTTAAGTTAGCACTAGTCCTACTTTCTAAGTTTTCAAGACGACCCTTGAGTTGTTGCAAGGTCGACAAAAGGATAGTGCTCTCTTCCGAAGAAGGAGAGGCTTCGAAAACATGAGTCCTTTTGAGAGCTTGACGCTCAGAGAAAAACTTAGGCTCAGGAACTCCGGTAGGCACTCCATGAACAATAGGTTCTCCACGGATAGGGGGTTGAGGCATAGTGGCGTAAGTCAGATTAGATCGCCATGGCACAGATTGGAAAGGATTAGTCGAAGACAATGTGGTCCCCGACCGTTGAGTCTGTGGGGCATTAGTGAATGAACCTTCATGGTGTTCGATTTGTTGAACCATTTGTTGCAACCGACCACTCTGGTTGAGCAACGATAGGACCTCCATAGCATTCGCCAACTCAGCTGTCGTCATGTTACTCGCTGAAGGCACTGGGCGTGGAGCTACAGCTTCAGCATACTCAGGACATGTAGGCACAGGAAAACGATAGGCCCGAATTGAGATCCGTCTAGAGGTACTTCTGGGGTTCCAAACCCGGCCATGGTAGGCGCGACTAGTTCGTCATCGGAGACCGGTATCATGACTTGCGCGTCGTTTTCAGAAGTGCCCGTAGCTTCTAGGCTGCTTGGAGTTCTCACAGGGTCCATCTCAATTTTTCAGACTCGATTTTCTGAGTTCAGGAATTCTTCTCCGTCCCTTACTAAATTTCCAGGCTGGAATTGAATCGAAATTAAATCCAAGGGATACTGGATTTAGGCAGAGCAGGTTTTCTCTGCTACCAGTTAGATTTGGCACCCTCCTCAACAACAGCAAAGTAATGGGCTCATAGAATTGTAGTCTTCCAGCTTAGTCCATAGCAAAAAGGGACTATGAAACTCAATCATTTTTTACACTCATGTTCACTCCTTACCTCTCTTCCACTCTCACCAAACAAGTATCCCTCTCGTAGTAAAATACACCTAGTTAGGACTTACCTAGGAAGCACCACGTGCTCCCTGGTGTCGCCGCCAGGCGCCTCTCCTCTATCTATCTCTCTTCTCTCCCCTTGTGTTTGGGGCTTGGCCTAGGCCTAGGTATACTCTTGGGATCCCCCAATACATGAAACATGCTTGGGACCCACCAAATAGGCATTAAAATACATGTAGAAGTAGGGACAACCATGGAAAAGGGTTGTAGAGTAAATAGAGGTCTTTTAGGGGCCTTAGACTCCTTGGAGAGTAGTATGTGTGATATCACTCACAAAAGGAGTCGATCATGCATGACATGCATGACAATCCATGATGTCAAAAATGTGATCATCCAAATTCAAAGAGTTATGAAAAATGAATAGTATAACCTTCTCAGTAACCCATAAGAGTGGGGTTGTGGTTGTGTTAGTTCTGAGCGAAAGTGAAGTTTTGGGTTGGAATGTGAAAAACACATGCTAGGGCGCCAGCATGTCATGACACATGATGCATGACACATGACACATGATGCATGATGAATGATGATGATGATGAATGATGATGACTGATGTGAATCTGCTCTGAGCTCAAATAAAGTACACTCTGAGTTTACAATATATACCCCATGGGGCTCAATCTCACTATGATCAGGGATGTGAATCGCTCAGCAACGCCGCGTTTTCAGGGTACTGAGAGTACTGCACTGACTGCCCTCGAGAATAATGTCGTATCCATGTATACACCCATCCAACAACACGGTCAATACCCAGGAGCCTTTTTTCCACACCCCCAGCCGGGGCATGATGGCGCCCAATACCAGTCAAGTGAATGGGGCTATAGGACCTTTGAACCTGTGAGGATTCACACTCAACCGGGACCCGCGGAGCAGGTCATGGTCCATGAGCGGATTCCCCATACATAAACCCCTGTTTGCGGACGTAAGCGATCACGTTCAAATCCTGACTGAAGGGTTTGCGGGGTGCTTCAATCAACAGCATGCCTTCAGCACTGAAGTTGCTGGAGCCTTCAGCGAAGTACACACCGCAATCATTTCCTTGATCACTGAGTTGAATCAACATCCTGCGTGAGTATACCAGAGGGACATGACGGGAGGGAGGTATAGCGGATAATACGGGTGCCATGCTGCAGGCCTTGGAGAACACTGTGAACCATCTGCCGACGATTTTTCACGGGGAGATTCACGCCCTGCCGGCGGCTTGGGAGAACATCAAGACCACTTTGACTGATGTCAATATGGGTGTGAAGAGTGTCGACGAAAAGGTTGTGGACCAGACCAATCAAGTGCGCCAGCGGGATGGTTTGTTAAGAGGACTGCAGTCCAAGGTTGACCAATACGCCGTAGAAGCCCAAAGGGTTCGGAAAGCGGTCCTGGATGACCTAGAAAGACGAGCCAAGGCCCAGCAGGACCACATAATGCGGCGCTTCTAGAGCAGGTAAAGACCATCATCAACAGGGTCGTAAAGAACTCCGAAGAGAAAATCGCCAAGCACACCGAGCAAATGGGTGTGTGAATGACCAAAATGGAGGAATTCTTCAGGAAGGAGATTGACACCCGAGTAGGGCTGGAATCAAGGCTAGCGGTTGCTGAGGCACAGCTCAGCACACATACGGGAGCCTCGGGCAAAGAATCAATAGAAGACTCTGCGGTGGTCGCGGCACTCAGGGTGCAAGTAGCCTGCCTACCAGAGCCATATCACCGACTTGAGGTGGATCTTAAGAGCCCAAGAGAAACAAGTCGAAAGGTACAATCAGAAGCCACTCAACAAAGAGTGGCCTTGGAAAATCTCCAGTATGGAGTTGACAAGAATGTCCTTGATGACAAGTGGAGGGAAGGCCGGCCGGAGGCCTTACCTAAAGTTACTGAAAGTTACCTAAAGTTACCTAAAGTTACCCAAAGCTAGTAAAGATACCTAAAGTTACCTAAAGTCACCTAAAGTTGCCTAAAGTCACCCAAAGTCACCTAACGTTACCTGTCTCAAAAGCCGCACCCTGTTTTTTTCACTTTTAAAAAAGTTTTTGTAACTCTGTTAAAAATTTGATCGTGGTCCCTCTTACCACTTTTTCTTGGTACAAAAAAAACAGGTTGCGGCTTTTGTGGGGTTACCTGAAGTTACCTAAAGTTATTTAAAGTTACTTGAAGTTACCTAAAGATACCTAAAGTGACTTAAATTTGCCTAAAGTCACCTAAAGCTCCCTAAAGTTATCTAAGGTTACCTGATATTACCTATCTCACAAGCCGCACCCTGTTTGTTCACTTTGAAAAACGTTTTGTGACTCTGTCAAAAATTCGATCGTCGTCCTTCTTACGATTTTTTCTTGGTACAAAACAAACAGGTTGCGGCTTTTATAGGGTTACTTAAAGTTACTTAAAGTTACCTAAAGTTACCTCAAGTAACTTAAAGCTGCCTAAAGTTACCTAAAGTTACCTAAAGTTACCTGAGGTTGCCTAATGCTACCTATCTCACAACCTGCACCCTGTTTTTTTCACTTGTAAAAACGCTTTGTGACTCTGTCCAAAATTCGATCGTGGTACCTCTTACGATTTTTTCTTGGTACAAAAAAAACCGGTTGCGGCTTTTATAAGGTTACTTAAAGTCACTTAAAGTTACCTAAAGTTACCTAAAGTGACTTAAAGCTGCCTAAAGTTACCTAAAGGTACCTAAAGTTACCTAAGGTTGCCTAATGTTACCTATCTGAAAAGCCGCACCCTGTTTTTGTCACTTTTAAAAAGGTTTTGTAACTCTGTCAAAAATTCGATCGTGGTCCCTCTTACGATTTTTTCTGGGTACAAAGATAAACAGGTTGCGGCTTTTATCAGGTTACTTAAAGTTACTTAAAGTTACTTAATGTTACCTAAAGTTACCTAAAGTGACTTAAAGTTGCCTAAAGTTAGCGAAAGTTACCTAAAGTCACCTAAAGTTACCTAAAGTTACCTAAAGTTACCTAAGGGTACCTATCTCAAAAGCCGCATTCTGTTTTGTTCACTTTTAAAAATGTTTTGTGACTCTGGCCAAAATTCGATCGTGGTCCCTCTTGCGATTTTTTCTTGGTACAAAACAAAAAGAGGTTGCGGCTTTTATAGGGTTACTTATAATTACTTAAAGTTACCTAAAGTTACCTAAAGTGACGTAAAGTTACTTAAAGTTACCTAAAGTTACCTAAAGTTACCTAAGGTCGCGTAATGTTACCTGCCTCAAAAGCCGCACGCTGTTTTTTTCACTTTTAAAAAAGTTTTGTAACTCTGTCAGAAAATCGATCGTGGTCCCTCTTACGATTTTTTCTCGGTACAAAAAAAAACAGGTTGCGGCTTTTATAGGGCACCGGAAGTTACCTAAGTTACTTAAAGGTACCTAACTTACCTGAAGTTACCTAAAGTCACCTAAAGCTACCTAAAGTCACCTAAAGTCACCTAAAGGTACCTAAAGATGTCTAAAGTTACCTAAGGTTACCTATCTCAAAAGCGGCACCCTTTTTTTTCAGCTTTAAAAAGGTTTTGTGACTCTGTCAAAAATTCGATCGTGCTCCCTCTTACGATTTTTGCTTGGTACACAAAAAACACGTTGCGGCTTTTATATGGTTACTTAAAGTTACTTAAAGTTACCTAAAGTTACCTAAAGTTACCTAAAGTGACTTGAAGTTGCCTAACGTTACCTAAAGTTACCCACCTGGACTATACCCAGTGTACGTGGTATGGTATATATGTAGGTGTATATATTTCAGTATGTACGTATACGTACGTACGTATACATATACATATGTATACGTATATACCTATACCTGTATGTATCACATATATAGATATCAGTATATATATAGTATAGGTGGTCGCAGACTTACCTAAAACATTTGTTGCTCTGGTGGCATTGTCAGCATTTGTTGCATGGTCAGCATTTGTTGCTCTGGTGGCGTTGTCGGCATTTGTTGCTGTGGTTGCTGTAGCTGCATGGTCAGCATTTCTTGCTCTGGTAGCGTTGTCGGCATTTGTTGCTGTGGTTGCCGTAGTTGCATTGTCAGCATTTGTTGCTCTGGTGGCGTTGTCGGCATTTGTTGCTGTGTTTGCTGTAGTTGCAGGGCCAGCATTTGTTGCGGTACCACTGAGGTTGCCGGCAATATTCCCTGTGACTGTCAGCCCAGCCACCACCTCCACGACACTGGTGTTGCCGTATCTGTCTGTTGTACCTTTCAGGGTGCCCACGTCCGCGAGTGTCACGGCGACCGTGTTGTTGTGGGCATCCTTGGCACCGGAAACCGTGTTGACACCACCAAGATTGCCGACCGCAAGGTTCAAACCGCCCACCAACTTCACGGCACTGGTGTTGATGATTCACAGCCACGGCCATGCAATTTCAACAGAAATACCGGGAGTAAAACTTGCCTTTGATCCTGAAAATATGAGGATTCAGATCGAAGGGACTCTAGGTTCTAGGGTAAACGAACTACAGACGCAAATGGCGAAAATTCAGCATGATCTGAAAGGCCACCTCTATTCCAGGCCATCCTTGCATCAAGAGGAGCAGGTAGCACTGGTGACCAGAGCCGACCCAGTGACTACCGCAAAATCAGCTCCCGAGTACACCCGGGCTTTTGGTCCTCCTTCTCCCAGCCGGCATATGCCGGCTCAGGGTTTTGCGCCGCCGATTGTCAAGACCGAAGGCATTTCCCCTCCGGCCCCGTGGAGTATCTTTTTTGGCTCACCGTCAGCACCGAGTGTTCACACAAGACCGTCAGCACGGCCTGTAGATACGGCAGGACCCACTGTCCCCCCTATAGTTGTCAGGTTGCATGGAGCTCACCTGACTGTGGCTGAAGCCCCCCCAGGTGCTGTACCTGGGTTAGCTCAGGACCTCAGGAACTGTGCCAGCCTAGACCCGAGGTTTTGCCGCCAGAACAGTCCATATTTTGACGCGTATGCTTTCATTAAAGCCAAGGTGGGTACAATTGTTTTAAAAATAAGGCCAAAAGGACTTGTTCGGGGCTTTGCCGGTGATGAGGTATGTCCAATCCTTTAAGACGACACACCTCCAAACGTTGATGACTCCCTCACAGCTACATGACGTGGTCCCACCACCTTTGGCCTATATGTGATAGTGATTTCAACACTGCGTGTTTGTTTTGCCTCTCCTGCTGGTTGTTGCTGGTGTAGGGTTTCCTGCTGCTTGTTTTTGATGAGGAAAATGTTTTATTTGCTGAAATACAACCAGTCCAGGATAACCCAAGCCAGAGATAAGCAAGTAGAAGAAAATCAGGATCAAAGCATGAAGGGCTGCATTTACAAAGAGTTAGATAAAGAAAACTATCAACAATAGACCACAGCAATTAGCATACATTGGAACTCAGGATGAAATATTTTACATGTTTGAGAAAAACTGATTGGAAAACTGCCCCAAGGGCTCACTCTCATCCACAGTGCCATCTTGAGATGTGCACTCTTTGTTTTTGGGTCCCATAGGTGCTGAGGTGGCTTGGCATGTGGCAATGAGGTCACTGCCATGTCACATGGGATATTCCTACTTAGCTACGCTGACTGGGTACTGAACCCAGGACCTCTCAAAAAGAGGTGCCCCAGCCCCCTAGGGTGCATACCACTAGGATAGCTAAAAATTCATGAGAAAACATAGATAAATTCATACGCTCTGCCTTCAGTATATCAGTGCCTCAGCAACCCAGAAAAAGATGTTTTAGTGCCTATAGCCTGGGGATAAAGGGGTCCACACCACATCCTGATGGAGTGTTTGGTTCCATAGGTCAAAATGTGTTATCACCACTTTTAATTGGGCCAATACTAAGATGGAATGCCTGTGTGCTTAGAGCACCTCTAATAGAAGTAAAGTATACCCTAAAGCATTGGAAAAGCATTTTTTCTTACTCCCCCCTTGTGCAGTGGTCGTCACCACTGTCGCACCTTCAGGAAAAACGGATTTTTTCTTGGCCTTTCCTTGGTTTCCACATCTACTTCAAAATACCTATAGCTTCCCTAACACTCGAAAAGAGCGCTTTACCATGGCCAGCGACTCTTGCTGCATTGTTGATGACAAACTCCAACAGAAAACTCAGCGCTCTTGGCGCTGCCGGGGTTCCTGTGGCTTGGTGGGGTTAGAGTAGGGCATGCCAAGACCATATGCATGTGCCTCCCTCCCTCCAAGCTGCAGCGTAACACAACCCAACGCCAGACTCTCATAGGATGCTCGACCCAAGTGTCATGGAACCTGTTGAAGACACCTGTCCTGGTACTGGGGCGAGGGTGCGCTGATTTAATTAGAAGTGCCCCTTGGAGGGGTCTTGATTCTGGTTCAGTCTCCTGCTACTGCTTTTCGGCCAGAACAGCAGCCTACTCAACGAGACTTTGCGAGGAGGTCTGTACAACAGAGGAATGGCAGAATGAGGGACGAATCCACGCAAGCGCGAAGCGACAACACCTAAATCCGTCAAATGACGGCCTATAATTTTTCTGAAGGCACACACCTGGACAGAATCCAATTGTTCATCAAATCACATTTTTATAAAATTTGTAGTCATCTCTTGATTTTTTAAATCAAGAAATTCTTACGCAGAAAAAGGCGGCGCGCAGGAGCGGCTCCTAGCGAAGCGCCGGAAAATAAAGAAATAATGAGATTATAAACCTATGTCTCACGCAGACAGGAAAATGACGAGACACACATAAATAGATGTGATTAAAGATTCGACCCACATTGCCAGAATCAACCACAAATCAAGATTTTGAAAAATAAGAATATGACTTCAATGAATCAGGTATAAACTGCACGTGTGCTCGTTCTGTTTGCCCGACGCACAGTGCTCGCCATGTGTCGTCGTTTTCAAGCCTGATAGCACGATAGAACACGATAGAGGGATAGATTAGAAAGATTGCAGATGATTAGAGGTAAGATCAGGGTGATTAGACATACACACAAGTGCATAGCGATGTCTTTCGCTTGCGCCTCGTTTTTCTCCTCACCTTGCTTCACTCTCCAGCGGTAGGTAAGGTAGGTAAGCCCAGGTGGGGCCACCCCCTGGTAGAGTTCGTGATTGTCAGTATAATTGCCAAAGGTTGGTCGCAAACTCGTGCATGCTCGTGCATTCACACACGCATTAAAGGGTAGGCCACGCGAAATGCGCACAGTAAACCTTGTTTAGGTTACCCAGGGGCTCCTCGGTACGTTCTTTAAGAGAACTCGACGAGTCTCTTAACGCTTGCTTGCTTGACAGGGGTGTTTGAGGAAAGCGTATTATAGGTCACACTGAGAAGCGTATAATACGTGGAGTGTGGCTTGGTTTCTCAGCCGCAAACACCGGTTCATTGGCCTTTGCTTTACAGGTGGGCAGGTAGGGTGATTGGTGCAGCAGCGTCCCTTTTTTTTCTTGCCCTGCTAAACAAGGGCGCTGATCCCACAATCAAATAACTGCGCCTCAGCCAGGAGTGGCGAGGGCAGATTGACTCCATCGACATCCACGCTGTGCACGCCACTTGTGCGCCTCTCCCCTCCAAGCCCTAGCAGGGAAACGTGTTGTGACGTCCCTGTTAGGCCACAGTTGCTGCGCAGCGCTGTGTTCTCTTGTCTTCTTCACAGGAGGGTCATTAGGACCCACGACTTTGTTCCTCAACACCACCCAGTAGAGCGTGAGTGTAGGAGTGGTAATCCTGAGTGGGGTCTTGAGCCAGTTGCAGAAGTGCTCGCCCACCAGGATGGTGCCGTTGTAGGGTGTGTAGGACCTGTAGTGCGTGTGTCACTGTCCCACCCGCTTCCTGCAATTTTAGCAGGGTTGGTGGGCTGTGGCAGTGGTTAGGTCAGCGTTTTGGCCACTTAGCAAAATGGCGTTTTCATGCCTTCATAGCTTTTGGCCACCCCTCCCTGTAGTAGACACATAGGTAGGGAAAACAATACCTCGATTAGTACGCTGGGTATTCCCCCAAGGTTTTGCGCCAGCACCGAAATCGGGCGCTTAGGGGAGGGGAGACCCGGGGCGTACCCTGTGGCATCAATAAAACAACCCTCCAGGTTTAGCAAGCCTGCAGACTTGGGTATAATTAGGACACCCCTTCTGCGGCTTGCTCTCAGGACCTTAGGAATAGCACACTCACACATACGCTTAGGCAGGTAAGGGTAAGGTTCAGTCCCTAGCTTTAGTCTTGGAGGCAAGCGTCTCAGCGAGCCTCAGCAACTCACTGAGGTTGTTGTGGGACAAGTAGTCAACCAGAACTGAATTTAGGTGCCCCTCAGGTAGAACAAACGCAGAGAAGGGCTCCCAGGTGGCCTCTTCGACTCCAAACCCTTCCCAGAGAGTGAGGAAGCGCCAACCCTGGCGGTAGCGGTGGCGTAGGACAGACTTCACCAGGTAGAAGCCCTCGTTGGCCATCTCCTCGGCGTTCATGTCGGGGAGTTCCCCTTCAACGTCCATAGGGCTGGCAGCCCCTTGTAAGTCTAGGGCGGCGATCTCCTCGTCGTTAAGCTCCCACGCGTCCCCACACAGGTCTTCAGGGTCATAGTAGCGCTTCAGATGTTGAGCAGCGCACACCAGGGTCCCCCCTGGACGGGGAGAACACCGCACGGTTGTACGGTGTCCATCCGCAGATAGAATCTTGTAGGGCCCGAAGTATGGGTCGTCGCTGATACAGCGTGGCCAGGGGGGTAGCGGCTGTGATGCACCAGCACCCAGTCCCCCTCTTGGTAGGTGGCCGGTACTCGGTGCTTGTTCTTCTTGTTCCACTGACGCTCCCTCACTCTCTGGAGCATAGCCTTGGCCTTGTCCACCTTCGCTTGTTGCTCTCTGACCCGTTCACCCACAGAAGAATGGGTGTCCTCTGGATAGGGGGCATGTAGGAACCACGCCGGACGCCCTAGGAATAGCTCATGGGGCGAGCAGCCAGTAGCTGAACTCTCTTGGGAGTTCATCATCAAGGATATGACGGGGAGTAGTCTCACCCAGTCTCTGTTGCGTTCAGTTTTGCACCATATCCTTATATTCTTCTTGAGGACACGGATCTGTCGCTCACATAGGGGGTTGCTCGTGTGCGAGTAGGGGATCCCCGTAGACACCTGGACATTGAGGGATCTCAGGACCCTCTTGTACCAGCCGGTATCTGAGCGTACTCGTACGTCCTCATCGGAGTTGATCTCCTTGGGCGCCCCATAGATACAAAACCACTCCTCCAGGAGTATCTTGATAGTCTCCTCCCCGGTAATGTGTTTGGTACATGGGAAACACCCTGGTAAATCTGGTCAACCCACAGGTTACCACGAGGGCGGAGTCATAGCCCCCAAACTTCGGCATCTCCGTGTAGTCCACGTATAGAACACTGTTAGCACAGTGAGGGATGGGCAGGGTCGAGTAGAGACCTCTGTCCCTGATATCCCCTGGTTTGCAGGACCTGCACGGGCACTTGTCCACGATAGGCCGGAGGGTTTTCCGCAGTTGGTCGTCAGTCCACGTAGTGTGGAACCACTGCTTGAATAGCCTCAGGGTACGATCAGCACCCACATGACCGCTGGACTCATGGGTCTACTTCCGCAGCGCTGGTACTCTGTCACTAGGTACCACGATGCGGTCCTCGTGCCAGAGGTAGCTCTTGTCCCTCTTCCACTGATCTTGGTTGACCAGGAGGAGTTCGAGGCGTTTCTCCAGCCGCTTGTAGATATCCCCAAACTCCTTCAGGTACTCGGATTGTTGGAGTCCATCCAGGGGGCGTAGCATAGTCATGTTAAGGTCCAAGTGGACCTCCATACGGCTGAACGCCTCCTTAGCCAGCGCTTCAGACTGGCCACCAATCAGGGCGTCGAAGTTGTTGCGGCTGATGTAGTCTGCACACTCGTTCTTCACTCCCTAGATGTGGTGTACCGTCAGCCGTAGTTGACTGAGGTAGGTCCACCAACGCCGTAGCTTGGCCTTCTCAGGTGGGGGGCCCTTCTGGAAACTGCGGACCGGCCCTTGGTCGCACAGCTAGACCACAGGATTACTCCCCAACAGTTGTGCTTGTGAGGATAGCACTAGCATACCCGCGAGCAATTCCTGCTCATAGGTGGAGTAGTTCCCCCTGGCCTGGTTCCACTTGCAGTTGCAGTGGCCCAGAGGTACTAGGACCCACTTGTCGTCAGGGTAGCTGTGCTTGAGGGTTCCATCTCAATTGAGACCTTCCGTCCCCCATTGGGAAATGGCCGAGTCGAACTCCTCCTTCTCTAGTGCTTGCCATTGGAACAACGTTCCACCACCGCCCACACTGCTGGCGTCGTTCACCAGGATAATCTCCCGTTGTGCCCTAGGCACGCCCAAGCACTTAGCGTTGGCCACCTTGTCTTTGAGCTCGTTCAACGCTTGTTGCTCTTGTGGGCCCCAGCGCCAAGTAGTACTCTTCTTGATCAAGTCCGTCAGAATGGCGTTCGTGTAGGTGAAGTTTTTGATACGGTGGCGATAGAAGTTGCACGCCCCAATGAAACTGCGTACATCATGAAGTCCTTTCTTGGGGTCTTCATGTCGTACCTTAGCGTCCATCAGGGGTTCGGTCTTAGAGGCCGCTGGGGTCCACCACCCATAGCCAACGTCAAACCCCAGGTACTGCATGGTCTCCTGCATGAACTCACACTTCTCCAGCTTGAGTCGTGTGTGGTTCTCCTGGCAGACCGCAAAGAACTCACCCAAGAGGATTAGGTGATCCTCCTGGGTATTGGTCCTGATGCATACATCGTCGATGTGTGCTTCCATCTGGGTACCACGGGATATAAGTTCCTGCACCTTAGGTCTCCTTTGTAGGATGGACAAGATCTTGTTCATCAGCCCTTGGGATAGAGCGGGTGCGTTGGCCACGCCAAATGGCATGACCTTCCACTTGAATACCCTCCCCCGAGGGGTGATGAAGGCTAGTAGTTCCTGAGCGTTGGGCGTCAGGTCCACTTGCCAGAATCCCGTCCTCTTGTCCATCTTGGTCTTGTAGCGACAGGAGGCTATCTTCTCAAGGGTAGACTCCATATTAGGAATGGAAACTGAGTGGTTCAACGCTTTCTTGTTCAGCTCTCCGTAGTCCACTAGCAGCCGTTTGGCTGTAGACCCAGGTTTAGCCACCAGGAAACAGGGGCTGCAGCGTTGGGGGTAGTCCCCGTCCTTGTACTCCAGAACTAGGCCAGCGTCGATACATTCTCGTATCTGTCGCTCAATCTCGTCGGCCTGCTCTTTAGGAGCTGGATAGGGTCTCCTCCGGATCTTGTGACCCACGAACTCGGGTTTCAGCTTGAGGTCCGTCTGTACCAGTTTGTCAAATGAAGCTGGAGGGGGTAGTTCTCCGAACACCTCCAGATAGGTCCTTATAAGCTTCTGCACCCGCGGGTCCAATAGCTTGATCTTGTCCTCCATGTCCTTGTCAGAGTGTAAGTTGCTTGCCCCCTGAGTAATAGACGTCGGGAGGTGATGCTCCACCGACTCTTCGCCCTTGGTAGTGTCCTTCAACCCTTGGTAGGCATATAGTAGGTCTTGTTCAACCATCTCTGATGGACAATTGCAACATAGGCACGCTCGAGGGGGTTCACATACACATTCCTCCGAGAGGTCGTCCTCCTCTGGGGTCCTCACATGGGCGCCCCACACGCTCTTCATGAGCTTAAGATCTACCTCGCTTTGCCAGGTGGTGATCTTCTGTTCGAGGTCTTCCTTCAATTGGGATAGATCTCCCATACGTCCTTGCTTCAGTGGCCATGAGCTGCGGGTAGGCTTAGCGTAGCATAGCTTTTTCGCCACCAACTTCCTCTTGGAGTCCACATACTCCCTTAGCCTGGATCGAGGGTCCAGCTCTTCGTCCACAGGGTCTTCCACCCTCATGGAGAGTAGGGGTTTCAGTGGGGCGACGTACTCGGCGTTCTCCACTTCCTCCAAACAGGTCTGCACCAAGAAGGCGTCGTGCTCAGTTTCGTCATCTGAGTGGATAGAGCTAGGGAGCTCGGATAGTCCACACTCAGAGACACCATCAGGAACAGGTACATGGCAGGGAGAGTTGGGGGCGTTGGTGTTAGTCAAGACGTATTCATCTCCTCCGGGTATAGTCTCAATAGCATCTTGAGGGTGTAGTCGATCCTTCAAGTCACCCAAGGCGAGTCCATCGCTTTCTCGTTGGAAAGCCTGGACCAGAGTCGAGTCCAGATCCTTCCAGGGGATGGAGGCAAGACCTCTGTCCACCACGCTGAGCATACTCCCCCATCCGGGTTTCCCAATAGGCGTCTTACGCCCCAGAGGCACCTAGATGGCCTCATCAGGTAACCGAACAGAGCTGATAGTCAGCCTGTCCAGGAGATTTCGCCAGTACTTGTTGCCCCAATGGGCTCCCCAATCGGGGGAACACAGGACCATACGGGAACGTTCCAAGGCCACCTTGGTCAGGACCTTCCCCAGTTCACTGAACCTGGGGTTCCCGTAGGCCATCCCGAAAGAGGGCCAGTAAAATTTGTAGCTGCAGTTCTTCCCCTTGCTGCAGTAAAGGTCCAGTACATGTTGCTTGTTGCTGGCAAACAACTCCACCATCAGGTCTTCTCTAGAGTAACCCAACTCCTTCAGACCTTGGTCTAGGACTTCCCCCAATAGTTGATAGTCCTCAGCTTCGGAGGCCGCCATCAATTTCGAGGGCTCCTCCTTGGATACCCTCAGGTAGCTCGAGGTATGTTCTGACTGCTCCAGTGGCACAGACTCTCTGCCACTGCCGTGGTCCACGTAGAGGAGGTAGGGCGCTTGCAGCGTCAGGGATTGTATCTGGGAGTGCTGCACGAAGAAGTCAGTCCCCAATACAAAGTTGAAGGCCTCAGTGTCCATCACGTAGAACCGATGGGCGATAGTCCGGGAGCCCATAGGTACCTCCACTTCACAGTCCCCGCAGCTGTGGACCACATGTCCATCCCCCATTCCTATAGCCGCGGTGGTCATGGTGTTCTTCAGGCTCCCACAAGGTGAAATACTCTTGGCCACTATAGATACGGTGGCGCCAGTATCCGATACCCCCAGGTATTCACGTCCCCCTATTCGGATACGTACCCAAAACACCAGCTCCTGGGCCCCACGGGAGCGTCCCCGTCAGAACTCCGCGGGACAGGTCACCTCTAACCCCTTGTCCCGCAATTTGCGGGCCATCCTCATGAAACAGCTTCTCTTTTTAGCGTTGCAGTCATCACCGCCTTCATGCTCACGCTTAGCCCCTTGCTCTTGCTGGGCCTGCGTTTGTGAGCGTGTGGTAGGACCAGACTGCCCTCCAGAGGGCTTGGAGTTTCCCCCTGGGTTAGGGTTGGGGTTGCCTCCGTTCTTGTCCGTGTTCTTGTTGTCCTTGTCTGCGTGGCGGTTAGCGCCTCCTCCTCGTCCACCTTGACTTTTGTCTTGCCGTTGTCCACGTCCTTTTGACTTGCCCTTGCCGGAGTCGTTGCCTTTGCCTTTGCCTCCATGTTTGCCAGAGCCTTTGCCAAGATCCTCGCCCTTCATCTTCGCCGACAGGCGCTGTTTGTGGTAGCACTCATCCTCGTAGTGCTTCCTCCTCCCACAGAAGGCACAGGTGATAGTACACCTGTAGTGATCCGGCAGCTTCGCCTTGGCGTTGGTGTTTTTCTCCTGCTGCTTCCCTTGGACTACGAAGCAGTGTCGCTGCTCGCAGTCAGGGGCGTGCTGCAGGTGGCCCTGCTCGTCTCTGGTATCACACCAGAAGAGCTCCTTGACGTTTTCCATGATACGGGCGTGTTTGGGGGTAGTCTCCTGCCCAGGTCTGGATCTCTGGTACCCTTTGCCATGGCTTCCAGAGCCTCCACCTCCAGGACGGTAGTTGTTCAGGTGCTGGTCGCTTTCTTTCTCCAGCGCCAGCTCCAGGAGTAGTACACAGAGATCCTCGTAGTGGAGGGCTCTAGCCTTGCACTCTGCTGTTGAACGGCACTCGTCCCACAGCTCCCGAGGGAGCTTAGCCACCAACCAGAAAAGCAGGTCGTCGCTGCTGTAGGAACCGGGCGTCAATCGTCCAGCTCAGTGATCCAGGTCAGCCAATAGCTCAGAGACTCTGCCAGGTTTAGGGTTGTTGGGCAGCATGGGCAGGTTCTTGATCTCGGCCCTGATGGAGAGGTCGGTTTCATAGGTTGGGTACTGCCTCTCCAAGGCAACCAACACATCGGCAAAGGTGGCGGACTTAGTCACGATCTGTTTGACCTGCTTCTCCAGGTGCTTGGTCTTGCAACACTGCAGGAGCAGATCGCACTTGACCCGTCCACTAGCGTGGGTTTGGCCGGTCAATCAGAGAAACCGGCCAAAATTCTCAGCGAACTCGCTGAGGTCCTTGCCTGTGAACTCAGGCAGGTTCACCACGATTTTGAAGGTGGCAATAGCCTTAGCCTCCTGAGACCTGCGTCCCCCCGGGCGTCGGGTCCTCTTCTTCTTCTTCTTCTTCTTCCCACTTGCGTTCTCGGGGTCCTCCGGTTCGTCGTCCTCCGAGGGCGAAGCAGAAGCCATCGACGGCGGTTCATCATCGGAGGGATCTCCGCCTACGTCACTGGAGCCGTAGGGCTCCACATCCACCATTGCCCTAAGGGCTGTCAGCCCCAGCCGGTCCAGCTCAGCTCTCGTAGAATTCTCCACGTGACTGTAGGGTGGCTGGGACGTCCTCGGCACGAAAGGGCTTCTAGGTATCACAGCAGGGGTCGGCATCGGTCGGCTCCTCAGGCTCCCCAGGGTGTTTGTCAGCCCTGCCACCAGGTGGTTGGCCTGTACTCGATGGGGTGACATTCCCACCCTGGTAGGTGACGCTTCAGGCGGTATCAGGGGCTCCAGTTTATCTCGAATCTCTTGAGGGAGGTCGCCAACAATTTTAGAGGTGGCTCCTCAGAGCACCTCGTTGATCTCCGACCGCGTCAGGGACCTGTTGGAGGATCTCCCCGATCCTCTACTCCTGCTCCCGCATGACTCAGGTCCTCTCCTCAACCCACTCAGGGTTGCATACCCAGGAACATCCACATAGGCTCCTGTAGCGGGTAGAGGATGGTGATAGTCAGCCGCATACTATCGCGGCGCAGAACTGGAGGTCACCGGCTCACTGGTAGTAGTTGCCTCTGGAAACGCAGTGGCAGGTGGGTTCACACAATAGGCAGGGTAGTTAGGCATACCAGTAAAGCCTATGACCTCAGCCATAGGCGGGTTGGTTATGGGTGTGGATGTTGCAGCGGCTGGGTCTGGAGTTTGGAGTGTGCTGGCTATAGGAGAGGGTGATGCGTGGGGGCCAGAAGCGCTTGGTGTGCCCTGGAAGGTAGGATCAATCGTCGGGTCGTGCCCTTGGCCTGCTCCTTCGTCTGCTATGCTTTCTCCAGCATCCTTCTCACTCTCTCTCTTTCTCTTCACAGGATGGGTGTCCACCTCCTCGACTGAGAGGGCCCGGAAGGCCGACTGAAGTCCTTCCATCGAATCCTCCGCCACGTCCACTGGCCCATGTAAGGGCTCCGAAGGTACAGCGCTAGGTCCAGGTCCAGGTTCACCAGGTGCTGGCATTGCTGGTGCCCCAGGCGCCGTCTTCACGTCGGGGTCCTCTTTCTTGTCCATATTCGTTCGCCCTTCTTGCTTATATATGACTGATCTCGGCGCACTGGATGTAAGGCACGGGGTTGCTGCCGGTACGCAGAGACAGTCTGCCTCTTGCTACCAGAAGGTTTTATAGTGATTTCAACACTGTGTGTTTGCTGTGCCTCTCCTGCTGCTTGCTGGTGGTGTAGGGCTTCCTGCTGCTTGTTTTTGATGAGGAAAATGTTTTTTTTGCTGAAATACAACCAATCCAGGATAACCCAAGCCAGAGATAAGCAAGTAGAAGAAAATCAGGATCACACCATGAAGGACTGCAGTCACAAAGAGTTAGATAAAGAAAACTATCAACAATAGACCACAGCAATTAGCATACATTGCAACTCAGGATGAAATATTTTACATGTTTGAGAAGAACTGATTGGAGAACGGCCCCAAGGGCTCACTCTCATCCACAGTGCCATCTTGAGATGTGCACTCTTTGCGTTAGGGTTCCATAGGTGCTGAGATGGCTTGGCATGTGGCAATGAGGTCACTGCCATGTCACATGGGATATTCCTACTTAGCTACGCTGACTGGGTATTGAACCCAGGACCTCTCAAAAAGAGGTGCCCCAGCCCCCTAGGGTGCATACCACTAGGATAGCTAAAAATTCATGAGAAAACATGGATAAATTCATAGGCTCTGCCTTCAGTATATCAGTGCCTCAGCAAACCCAGGAGAAGATGTTTTAGTGCCTATAGCCTGGGGATAAAGGGGTCCACACCACATCCTGATTTAGTGTTTGGTTCCATAGGTCAAAATGTGTTATCACCACTTTTAATTGGGCCAATACTAAAATAGAAATGCCTGTGTGCTTAGAGCACCTCTAATACAACTAACGTATACCCTAAAGCATTGGAAAAGCACTTTTTCTTACTCCCGTGAGTCCCCTTCTTGACCCCAGGACACTCGCGGATGTCAAAAAAGGCATCGATAGTGCCAGATTGGGATGGGAAGTCGGAAACAGCACAAGAATGGCTGGAGAGGGTTTGAGACAAGGAAACGGGAGTTCAACTCCCCGACATGGGGCAAAGACCTTAGTGTCGAAGCTCCTGTTCACACACAGAAATCTCCAATCTAGGGTGTTGAATCGGCGGCAGCTGGACTATGAGGGGCTGTTTGCAAGGCTGTTGCATATCATTGATATGATGAGAAACATGGACATCATCAGAAGAATTTTGAAAGGAAAATGGCTCCATCTCATCCTACAGCCCAACAAATGGCCAATTGGGTTAGGAGTGGAGTGAATGGGGTCCTCGGGTTCAGGGTGGTGTGTCCAAAACGGATGCCCATGAGCTGTTCTCGGATGCCCTTGGCTTCAAGAATAAGGAACAAGATGGGCTTGTTTACCGAATCTTGTTGGAGGAGGCCAAGCGAGGTCTCAAGTACAACTATCTCGGGTAGTACTTGATGATCTTGCTGAACTTGAAGGCCAGGGAGCGGGGTAGGATCCAGCAGGATCACGTGCCAAGGTGGAGGTGCAACTCAGCTGAACCCGTTACAAACCGAAGCGAAGCCCCCCCTTCCAGGGAGCCCTGAGCCAACATCGTCCTGTTTGATGTTGGAGGGTGCCTTTGAGGCACAGTTGTGGGACCAGGTCGCCCAGAAAGATTTCGGGGTACTATGCTAATTCCTGAAAGCACCAGGAAATCAAGCTGGCAAGACACAGCGACGGCTCTCCGCAATGTTAACATATCGAACTTACCTGCAATACGCTTTGATGCAACAGCACTCACGTCCTACGATGCGTTGAGAGGCAACGGGTGTGGCGGATGCAAGGGGCAAGGGCACTCGCTGCAGAACCGCACGGTGAAAGGAATGCAAAGGTGGGGTGGTTTTCTTTCCGGCAGGAGGAAGGGTGCAGCATCATGGCGCAGTCAAGCAGTCACAGAACCCAGACATAGCAGCAGGTGTGTTTCTCCTCTGCAACCCAGACAATTTTGTTCGCACCAGTCTTTGGAGCTGTCCAGCTGCTGGTAGGCAACGGCAAGTCTCAACGCTCCCTTTAGCTTTGCTCGAATCAATTAGGGCTAGTCGTGGGGAGTTTGCACAGAGGATTTGCTAGGGGTTGGGTGAAAAAAGAAAGAGTTTTGTGAAGACAACACAGTACCGTCCAGCGGCTTCGGGAAAGTGTGCCGCTCGTGCAAGTTTTTTTATGTGTGGATAAAAACACACAGTGGGAGGTGTCAAGGTGATGGGCACCTGTGACATTAGCAGCCAGTGCCAATCACTTTTAGTTTTCAATGCTGTTGGGGAATAGTTGTACCATCGTTGTCAACCCCATGTTTGTGCCCACACGCACTTGCAGCACAGTGATAGGATCTTGCATCATAACTTCCAATCTTGCTGCGGGAGATGCCGACCCAGGAAGGTTCATTGTTCTGTTGAAACCAGACCGAGTGGTCAGGAGCAGAGGTCGCAGTGGCATGGGCAGCAACATTGCTTGGTACAGAAGACATAACGATAGTGTTGACTGAATAGTATCCTGCAAACACATATGGTACACATAGCCAATGAAATACCTGATATGCACAAATGAGAAATCCACCCTATCATCCACTAATTGATATAACTACTAAACATCCAAGATTGCCTTATCTATCCGGCATCCTATGTTCCTAACAAGGAAATGGAATATGATATACCCTATCCCATATATATCCCATATATAGGGCCATATAATTTTCCCTTAGGGGTAATATGCCAGGGTAGGGTTGTGAACTGCTTCACCCCCCCACTTGAAACGACTGCCACGGGCAGGAAGTATATGCCCAAGAGGAACGTAGCAGTCACAAACAGCAGCAAATGGCAGGCTAGCAGGATTTCCTCCCATTGGGAATCAAACCTACGCAGACAATCTCGGAGCCGGCCGCACGGCCGCTGAAGTAGCTGCGATCGGTGGGAATCGAACGGCCGCCAATTTTGGGATATTAACCAACGGGATCCCGCAGATCCCGCAAAAAGTAGTAGGTGAAATCGCGAGCTGTTGCACGCAGAGTCTGGTCCCCGCATGTGGCATAAGGCATTGTGGGGTCCAGCAGGTAAAATTGGTATTTTTTTTCAGAATTGAAACTAAGGGCAAAGCAAAATCACACTTTTAAACAAAACTGAAGGTTATGGTACTTGCGAAACGGCGCGACGCGACAGTGCCAAAATTTTACTTTTGACAAAGAAAAGCCAGAACAGGGACAGGAGACACTGACAGTAACTTAGGACTGTGCCTGCATCAGGGAGCACGTGGGGAAACAAAGGTAGGGGTCACGGATGCATGAATGACTTGTGCTCCCCACTGTCTTGTGCATGCTTAGGCCACTTAACAAACACGGCCACGATGGCCAACCGTGCGCGCGGTAGCTCACTAATCAGAGGAAAGAGGTCACGATGGCCTCAGGGTAAAAGAACGGCTGCAAACACTAGGCACAAAGAGAAACACGGGTACGATGCCCACACCTTCCACCTTCGTGCTTTGGACAGTTTATGAGAGCCTGTATGTGCTAAAGAAGGTGTCTACCAGGACCAGCCCCTGCTGTACCCCTTCCACCATTTCCTGTCACTCCTATGCTCTTGCTTCTCACCAGGTTCTGCATGATCTTGCCCTATCCTGCACAATTTTCCACGAAAAATAGTAAAATATGGCTCCTTCACACAAATCGTGATCCCTTGCAATAACCAACTCCCAAGTACAATAGCTCCAATCCAAATAATCCACACTGAGGGCTTCCAAGGGTGTTTGAGGTCCCGCGTTGACACTCAACAACTCTTTTCAACACGCCGGTCGTCTCACGGTGCACACGGAGACAAGGGCGTTGGGCATGTACATAGAATTGCACCAAAATCGATAAAGAAGCCCTGAAATTGGCATATGAACACAAATAAAGCAAAATTGGGGAAAGATGGAAACATACACAATCACAGCCATAGGCCCCTCATTCCCTGGACTCAAGACCTTCCCTTGACTCGCCAACACGATGCCCTGAACCCAGTCAAATAAGATGGCTCAATGCCATGTGTCAAAAGTCACTACACAAACCCTAAAAATATGTTCATTCCCAAGTCTCTAAATCCTAGCCCAATGGGGGAGGTGGCGTGTCATGGCCTAGAGGGGCACTCAGGACCATGCCCTACCCTGACATAACTTTGGTTGGACTTGGAGTCGATTGGGCTTGGAGAACTGCCCCATGCAGGTGACCTCACAACATAGCAAAATTAGGCAAATCACACCATAATGCCCAAAATTCAATTATATACTCAAAAATGCATACAGCAAATGTTCAACTGCTCCATGCATGTGTCAAACCAGAGAGAAATGTACAAGGGTGATATAGACCAAAGGTTCATGCGCAAGAATATCCTAACATTGGCGCCTAAACCCCTCCGGATATATACATGCCTTGGACTTGGACTTGGACACCCTCAGCTATCCCTCCCGGGGAAGACATTTTAATTTGAATTTGGTCCACGATGTCTTGGACCAATCGCTTTCCGCGATGCCAAATGCCCAACAGAGAAGAAAAACTTTTGCCTCTGCTACCATGAAACCAGACCGAGTGGTCAGGAGCAGAGGTCGCAGTGGCATGGGCAGCAACATTGCTTGGCAAAGAAGACATAACGATAGTGTTGACTGAATAGTATCCTGGGAACAGATATGGTACACATAGCCAATGAAATACCTGATATGCACAAATGAGAAATCCACCCTATCATCCACTAATTGATATAACTACTAAACATCCAAGATTGCCTTATCTATCCCACATCCTATGTTCCTTACAAGGAAATGGAATATGATATACCCTATCCCATATATATCCCATATATAGGGCGATATAATGTTCCCTTAGGGGTAATATGCCAGGGTAGGGTTGTGAACTGCTTCACTGTGACCAAATTGACCCAGCAAGGTTCAGTGCCCTTTGACAAGGGTGTGTAAGTAAGGAAAGCTTTTGGCTGCATGGAATGCAACACAATGCCAACGTTGCATCTCGCACAGTTTGCTGTGTGCTGAAACCAAGTCTGCTGCAGCATGTCTTGTGAGTGCATGTCATTTTAAGGACAAGAAGTAACCCTGCACATCCCAGCTGCAGGTGGCGCAATTCTGTCCAATCTGGCTAGGAAATTGTCTGTCTGTTGCGGTTGGTACACAGAATGATCTTTGTGTGAGGGGGATTCAATGGTTTCTCAAAGCCAAGATGGATTCTCAAAACGAAGAAGACCCTGAATGTCTGCAATGGGTTCTCAAAACTAAGAAAACTCCAATTTCTGAAGTGCTGAAGTACAGGCAGCCGAAGAAAAGTACACGAAGATATCTTCACTCTGCTGTGGTTCATTGTCGTGGTTACTGAAATTGTCGCAATCAAATGGAAACTGGTGAGATCTCCTAAGAATTTGGTTTCCTGAATTCCAACGAGTAAAAGGGTCCATATGTTTCATGCTTTAAACTGCTGTGGTTGCTGGTGCTACTTGAACATGTCTGCCTTCCATGGGTGTGTAGTTGGTCAAAAAAGGAATTTTGTTTAACAATTGCTTTTACAAGGTAGCGGTTCACGAGGTACACTAATTTTTACCAGGTTTTGGGAACCTACACCAAGCCGGAACGCTTTTGTACCAGGTTTCAGAACATAGCCAATTTTTGTTTCCGCTTCATGTTTCAGGCTTGGGAACGTCAAAGAAAAAAACCAGAGTTTCGGACTTTTAGGGCCATTTCTGATTCAGTCCGCTGCTCTCAACGATTGGCCCCCCCCTGGGCAACAGAGGATCTGTACCCACCCCGCCCCCTTTTAGGGCACGTCTGGTTTTGTGTCCTCCTCTAAAGCAACCGGACTCCCCAAGTCAAAGGGCCACCTCTCGCATTTGTAAGCCATTTCTTATTTGGTTCTCTGCTGTGAAGCATCAGGGAACCCCGGACGGTAGGAGTTGTGCAGCCACCGATCTGATGCGTCTGGGACCCCTGAGGCAGCAGAGTTTGTATAGCAACCGAGTGCAGTTTTGAGCCATTTCCGCCTGGGAGATGTCAGAGATCCCCCGGGTGGCAGAGGATATAGCCACCGCCTCCACTTGCGGGCCGTTTCGGATATTGTCCTGTGCTCTAAAGCGGGGATGACCTCTGAGATAGTAGGGCTCATTTAGGCATTGGGCCCATTCGTGCGCTGTTTCTGACTTGCTCGCGTACTCCCAAGCGTCGGGACTGTTGCAGACCGCAGTGCTTATGTAGCCATCTGGCCCAGTTGTGGGACATTTTTGATTTTGCCTCTCGCTCTCAAGCATCGGGGACTCGGTGACGGCAGTGGTTACGTAGCCAATACGCTGGGTTGCCACAGCATAATTCGTCACTTATGTAAATTACCACTAGTGGATCTAAGATAAACCGACCAATAACTGGGCTGATAGTGTGCAAATGTAGCGGACGGCTGCGATCAATGCTGGAAATCAAAGAATTGTTACGTTAGTATTTGAAATATGAAAGTTTAGAACTGTAAATCGAATTTTTGACAATTCCAGATGCTGCAGAAGAATGAGCGCTGAAATTCAGCACCGCGCGCATTGTGGATTGTCGCGTCAGACCCATTGCTGAGCCACGCTTCATTGAAGGAAGGCTTTGGTTTTTTGCTCTCAATGTTCACTTTTAGGTCCGTACTGGACCGCAGAAAGGAAGTTCGGGAGAAGAAGATACATACAATACTCTACACATGGCGCTTGCGCCTTATAGAATACTATACGTGCTGCCTGAGCTGCTTTGGGTACGTGTGGTGTGAAAAGAGAATAGGGGGTGTGGTGGCGGATAGGAGGCAGGTGGTGGTTGCCATGACAGGTGGTGGTTGGTGGGGCGAGCTCTGTGGTCAGCCTTTGCCGTGTGTGCGCTAAGTGTGTTAGTGGTTGCGTGCTGTGCATCATCATTTGCTGTGTGCCCAAGAAGGCGGCTGGGTGTGTCTCAGGTGTGTGCGGTGTATGGTTCGTGACAGTGCTGGTGTCAGGCGGAAGTAGTACGAAACAGTTGCATGTTGTGGTCCCCTTGCTTTTGATATTGTTTCGAAAGCCATGCCCCTTCACCCCCAGGGGAAAAGACAACAGGCCAACAATGACAAGCAACAGCAGGGCGCAAGGCCATTGGCATAGCTGCCTGAAGTCAGATACACTTGTAGTGCAGAGCTGGAACCCAGTAGCGTTCCAATAATGTTCAAGACTTCAAATCGGTAGAACACAGTCGGTGGCATTGAAAAAAAATGAAAACCGAAGAAACCAAGACAAAGGCATTGCGGCATGTCACCACAAAAGTGATGAAGGCGCCTTGGAGACGCCAAGATTTAGTGAAGCGTAGTGGAGCCGCACATGCATAGCTCTGTGGACTGGGAAGCATGGAGGATAAATGAAGTAATCAGAGACAAGGGTGAAGATGGATTCAGCCTAAAACTGCAAAATAAAGACACTTCAGGCTCCCCGAGGACACTGGCATGTGACTCCATTTTTTGATCCCTCCAATCAAGAATCCATTACGGCCGGGTTAGCCACGTACACTCACAGCTTCCATCAGTCTTTAGTGTTCTCAAGCGTAACCAAACAGGCTTGCGAGTCGGCTCAAAGCGCTTGTCGAGCGTGCGTTCTCACCAAACTTGGACCGGCTGCATTACAGGCACTCTCTTCGTCTTTCGAAATTAGTGTAACCATAGGGGAATCGCCAATCGTCCCAGTGACAAGTGGTGCCGCGTGGCAATAGAGTAACCCCAGTTGATAACTCGTAAGGGAGAGAGACATGGGCAACTTGCTCGTCGTGTAGAGTGGCGGAGGCCATGTGAAGTCCGCTGTGGGCATGCTCGGACGCGCCAAATGCCTTGTGTGTGGGCGTTTGCAAAAACTCTGCGAGCGAATAAACGCGTTGACTCTTCTGCTTGGCTTTTGAGGGGCGTACGCGGGGATGTATTTGACAATGAACTCTGCTTCTGCGTGATCGGCAGACAGTTGGGACTGAGTTGCGTAGGCAACAGAAGACATCAAATATCGTAGCAGCAAAAAGCACAGTTAAAGTTAGAAACACCGACTCAGGGGACATGAAGCTTGACGCCGTGGAAGGAGAGCGTAGCACTGTAGATGAAAGGGACAGCTCCTGGCGGCCGTCACCTGGAATGAAACCATCCTGTACTATGTCGTGAGCGCCGTGGCCGGCTGTGGAAGTGCTTCTTTGGCGACGAACGGGTTGTACTTTATTCCACTTGCGCAGCTCGGGAATTGACGGAGTTTTCTGGCCATCAGTAACTGCGCAAGCCTCAGGCTGTCCGCTGGCGTTGCTGAGAATGACGCTGTGCTTCGAGCTGTGTCTGCAGGTGACCTTTTCTGAGCAAGACGGAGAGGGGCAAAGGGGGAACAAGTTTAAGTCACGAAGAAGGGTCTTCGTGGCTCTGTGCCGTCCCATTGGGGTGACTACTGTCTCAGAAAATTGCAGTAAGGTGTAGTCCACGATGTCATGCAGTGTTCCATTGGGCAGGACTTGCGCCGGCGCTCGATGATATGATTCGGCCTGCATACGTGGTAAATTGAATGGCCCCAGTTACGCTGAGGTCGTTCTATGCAGGAGCCACAGCGAGGACATCCATTTTCAAATCATACTTGATAAAGGGCTTCGATGCGCGCACGGGAATCCCCCACTGGAAAGCTTTGTTGATACTGCATGAAATTTGAAATGAATTTTGATAGCATTGTAGTTTGAATATTTGCCTAAGATCTTCTGTATCAGAATGGTGGTGCAATGGGAAGGTGTAAATCACGGTTGACGGAGGTTCGGAACACTGCGCCAAGGCCAAGCTGAGAACTGCCAAAGCTACCGCAGCTCCACAACCTCCCTCCTGCAAAGTAACTGTCTATCCTTCGCCAAAAAATGCATCACCCTTATGGCGAGCCGTCGCCGAGAGCCTGTCTCAAAAAAGGCTTAATGTAAATCAGCAAGATACGGTTGTGTAAACAGAGTCACCCTCAGAGAGGCATGCAAGCGTGCTCTGTATGTTGTCACTAACGCTTGTTGGTTGCAACTCGTTAGATGTCACTCACGGTAGCATCCTGCAGGCACGGAAGCTGCAGGAAAGCGACATAACGCCGATCAACAAGGTTGGTAGGTAGGTAGGTATCTTCGGGAGCTCGGGATGCCTGCTTTGACAATGCAGGATGAAGGTCTTACCAGGGGGACCTCCTGTCAATCCCACTGCCCTAGTTTGGGTGCCCCTTAAGCCGCCCCCGCAGGTGCTTTGGAAGGCAGTGTCGCGGCCACCCAGTCCAGGTGTCCCGGGTGGGAGGGTTTCCCCACATTTGCCTGTGGGTAGGGCCACATGCCCTCTCCTCTGGACGGCACCTCTCGGGGCTGCCAAGCCGTGTGGAGTATGTCTCACCACAGGGGATATTGCTCCCGCGAGTCTACTGTACGATTCCCTCACCCCTGTGGCTTGAGTTGCGGGGCCTCTCTGCTTGGCAGGCGACCCCCTCCTGGACTGTGTACGGGCTCGCTTGTCACCGGTTACTTCCATGGCTCCGAGTGATGTTTGCCATGATCCCCGATGCAGCCTGGCCGGGCTCAGACCAGGGGCCTTGGGGTACCGCTCCTGCTGCTGGCCCCGTGGGTCGGCTGGGTTGCCCCAGTGCGCCCAACCCATGGGGTGCGGTCTGTTGTTTCCCGTCCCTCGGCTGCCCTAGGTGTGCACGTGTGTGCGGTGTCTACGGCCCCTTGGTGTTGTTCACCGATGCGCGCGCATGCTGTGCTCTGTGTGCGTGTTCTGGGCCACTTGGCTCCTCTTCACCGGTGTGCCCGCTCGGTGCTTTGTGTTGGGGGTGCGGTGTCCTGGGCCACTTGGCTCCTGTTCACATGTGTGCTCTCTCGGTGCGTTGTGTTGCGTGTGCAGTGTTCTGGGCCACTTTGCTCCTGTTCACCGGTGTGCCCGCTCGGTGCGTTGTTTTGGGTGTGCGGTGTCCTGGGCCACTTGGCTCCTGTTCACCAGTGTGCCCGCTCGGTGCGTTGTTTTGCGTGCGCGATGTCCTGGGCTACTTGGCGCCTGTTTGCCGGTGTGCTGGTTTGGTGCTTTGTGTTGCGTGTGCGGTGTCCTGGGCAACTTGGCTCCTGCTCACCGGTTTGCCCGCTTGGTGCGTTGTGTTGCTTGTGCGGTGTCCTGGTCCTCTTGGCTCCTGTTTAGCGGTGTGGCCACTCAGTGCGTTGTCTTGCGTGTGCAGTGTCCCGGGCAACTTGGCTCCTGTTCACCAGTGTGGCCGCCTGTGATGTTGCGGTGCGTGTGCGGTGTCCTGGGTCACTTGGCTCCTGTTTAGCGGTGTGCCCACTTAGTGCGTTGTGTTGCGTGTGCGGTGTCCTGAGCCACTTGGCGCCTAATCACGGGTGTGCAAGCTCGGTGCGTTATGTTGCGTGTGCGGTGTCCGGGGCCACTTGGCTCCCGTTGGGCGGTGTGCTCGTTCGGTGCGTTGTGTTGCGTGTGCGGCGTCCTGGGCGACTTAGCTCCTGATCACCGGTGTGTCCGCACATGGTGTTGTGTTGCGTTTGCGGTGTCCTGGGCCACTTGGCTCCTGTCCACTGGTGTGCCCGCTCGGTGCGTTGTGTTCCGTGAGCGGTGTCCTGGGCCTCTTAACTCCTGTTCACCGGTGTGCCCGCTCAGTGCATTGTGTTGCGTGTGTGCTGTCCTGGTCATCTTGGCTCCTGTCCACCAGTGTGCCTGCTCGGTGTGTTGTGTTGCGTGTGTGGTGTCCTTGGCCACTTGGCTCCTGTTCACCGGTGTGCCCGCTTGGTTTGTTCTGTTGCGTGTGCGGTCTCCTGCGCCACTCAGCTCCTGTTCGGCGGTGTGCCAGCTCGGTGCGTTGCGTTGCGTGTGCGGTGTCCTGGGCCACTTGGTTCCTGGTCACCGGTGTGCACGCTCAGGGTGCTGTGCTGCGTGTGTGGTGTCCTGGGCCCCTTGGCTCCTGTTCACCGGTGTGCATGCTCGGTCTGTTGTGCTGTGTGTGCGGTGTATTGGGCGGCTAGGCTCCTGTTCACCGGTGGGTACGCTCGGGGTGCTGTATTGCGTGTGCGGTGTCCTGGGCCACTTGGCTCCTGCTCACCGGTGTGCTCGCTCGTCGCTTTGTGTTGCCTGCGCGGTGTCCTCGGCCACTTGGCTCCCATTCACCGCTGTGCTCGCTCGCTGTGTTGTGCTGTGTGTTGCGTGTGCGGGTTTGCGGGCCACTTTGCTCCTGTTCACCGGTGTGCGCGCGGGGTGTGCTGTGTTGCGTGTTGGAACGTCGCTGTGGGGCGCGCACTCGTCCATCATGATGACTGCTTTTTGTAGCCGGCAGTGGAGGTGTACCCTCCGGGGGCGCACACGTCTATCTGGACAGCGGCTGTTTCGTAGCCGGCACTGGCTGGGTACGCTGCCGGGCGCACACTCGTCCATCCAGACGGCGGCTGTTCTCTAGCTGGCAGGGCCTGGGTTCGCTGCCGGGCGCGCAGTCCTCCATCGGGACGGCAGCTGGTTTAGTCTGGCACCTGTTCTGGTCCCGTGGGTCGTTGCGTGTTGTGCGCGCTTTCTTTGTTTGCGGCGCCCGTTGGCCGTTGTTGCTTCCCGCCTATCCGTGTGTGTTGGTTCTGGCCGGCGGCGTGCCTCTCTGGCGTGCCTCGTGGCCCCGCGTGGTGCGCTGCGCCTCGTGCGGTCCTGTTGCTCCTGGTGCTCGGGTGGGCTTTCCTGACTCCGTGGTGCCTTTCTCCACCCCGGGGGCTTGCGCCCCCGGATTTACTGGACGGTCTTGGATGGTCCAATTAGGGGGGGGGGGGGTCATGTCACCATTGACCCTCGCACTCAGGCCAAGACTGGAAAACACAATTTTGGATTACACAAATGGTCCTCTAGGGGGTAGTCCTCCATGGCACACCGGACCGAAAAAGAAAATGGCACAAAGCTTCCTCCTCTGAGGACCCCCCCTATGTGCTACATTTTCGCATGTCAATAACACATTTCAGTTTTTTGCTTATTTTTGTTGGTTCATATGAAAAGTGTAGTTTATCACAAAAACAATAAAGCAAAAGCAGCCTATAAGCCAATGTTTGTTCATCTCAGATCCTAAGGTGTGGCCTGAATCGGCCAAGATTTTCTTATTGTTGTATATTCCTCTATTGCCTTCCTATATGCAAGCAACTTAAAAACAACTTGGCCTAAGCCAGCCAAGATTTGTAGCATGATGTGTTGCCCAAGAGATCAAAGTGAAAGCTACCCTTGAGGCTAATAATAGCTGTCTCCTACCACTCATGTCTAAAAGACATGTGGGATTTGAATGAATATCAGTAGATAAACTAAGTAGATAAATTCACAATTGCACAAGTAGAATCACCAAAGAGAGCCCAACATGTTGAGGCTCCAGGGATGCTTGAATGATAATGCAACGTGTTCGTCGTACGTTGGCCGGTATAGGCCAAGATGCAAAAGGCTCCAGGCAAATGGTAACTCTAAAGCCATTGAGGAGTGGTAGAGGGAAAGCGTTGTTATGTCTTACACTGTAACGTTGAAGATCAATATAGATGTCCTACCACTTTATGGAAAAAATGGACTTCCTTGGCCGATTCTGGCCAAGGATCTTTGGCCAACTCCAGCCATAGACGTTTCTAGATGCAAAGTTCGAAAAAATGTGTTCCATGTAAGGTCTAATTTGCAATAGGGGACTCACTTGGCCGGTTCCGGCCAAAGACCCTTGGCAGAACTGAGAAATTTTCGACAAAAAATACTAAATTGGTCCCCGGGCTACAGCATCGACACGAGCCGTAAAGAAATGTCCTCCTCTGGGGAGCTGTCGCCGATGCTTCCAGCTGCGGCGTGCGCGCGCTAAATGGGAACTCCGATAGTCTGTCTCAATTTTATAAAACTTCAGCCAAGAAAACAGCATCATATCTTCTCTAATGTCTCCTGTCCATGTTTCTGAAAAGTCGGTGCCGTTCCAGTGACGGCCGGCGACGATTTTGTTCACTATAGTTGGGTTTACCCATGATGGTTTGCATAGACTTGACTCGCAATCTTGTCAAAGGTTAAACAGGACCGGTCATGGTGATGATGATAAGTTTGCACAACTTGTCCATGGGCTGCTTCCCCATATAAACATGTATATGTACAAAGCACTTGATATCGGTCGTGGGTCGCTTCAAAGAAGAAACGTTGAACCATAGGTTATTACACAGGTGGACGGACCATACAAAGGTCAAAAAGGACCAGTCATGGCTAGGCGGTTTAGGTTTAGGCCCCTTTGAGGTCAGTTTGGCCTAAAAGCACCCTCCTTTGTTCCGAAAATAGGTTTTTGTCTGGCACAAAATGGGATATTTTCCGTACCTTTCATTTGGTCTGACGTACCTTTCTTGTATGTCAATCCCTAAAGGTGCCTCTAAGGAGGTGAAGGGAAGGTTCATACCTCCGACGTACTTGGTGGCCTGCACAAGGGGACTCCCATGGCTCTTTTGTCAAGTTAGTTCACTACTTTTATGTGAACCTCTTGGGTGAAACAACCTTAGACCAAGGGTTGCTCATCCTCATTTTGTTCGGACACTTGGTGTGTAGTTCATCTTGGTCCTCTAGGGGCATGAGCAAGGGTGATACAAACCATCATGAGTTGCCCGCAAAATCCGGGTCTAATGTTTCCAACCTTTGAACCTTTCAGGATGGGAATCCAAGAGTTGTGTGAGCGGAAAACATATCCGGCGGACCTACGGGTGGACTAACCCACTTGATTACTTCATATTTCAATTTCCGCCGGGTTTTTGCACTACATTTCACACAGAAATCTGAAAAATCGTTGTTTTTCTACAGTGGCGGCGGTGCGCCACAGGCCCGCCGACGCAACAATTGATCCACGTCTTGGCCGATATTGGTCAAGATTCTCAACAGTAGGCCAGAACCAATCAAGGCGTTTAGATGTTTTTTTGGCCGGAGTCGGCCAAACAGGTCTTCTTTTACACCTTGCTACTCACGTAGAAGAAACACACTCGAGTGTTTCATCTAGACCACGTTTGGCCGGAATCTGCCAAAGTGACATGCCCGACGTCGGCCAAGAACGTCTGTGTCCCCTTTAGGGCCTAGGGGCATAGCAATATTCATTGTCAATGTTAAAATGATGTAGACATGAATATGTATCACCTAATCTCCGAAGATGGATATGGTGACCCCATATAACATGCCCTCTAACACGGCGTATACATAAAGAAAAATGCTCCGCGAGCAGCGCGTAAAAACCGAAAAACACGTTTCTAAGATGCCACGCCCCTGAACTTGCGCCCTCTCGCTTTGTCTTCTTCTCCATGTACCTCCCCTTCCCGTTTCCGCCCCACTCTCGCCGGTTTTGCCCTCCGTCTCGCTGCAGGCAAGTCAAGTCGAGTCGATCTCAAGAAGAGACGACACCATCAACGACAACGCAGCCGTTGGGGTCGCGGGGCAAGACGTAAGACTGCGATGCGGCAATGGTCTTGCTGCCTGCCTGCGTGCTTGTGTTGGGTAGTGTATAATTTTCTAGTGCGAAACATTTAAATTTTTCTTTTTGAAAATTTCTCAAAAACATTTTCGAAGTTGGAGAGACACTCACAGCAAAGGACAACACACAGCACAGCCCAGCAGCACGGCACCACAGGGCAGCACAGCACCACGGGACAAAGCAAAAGAAAGAACAAGCACAAACAGCACCGCAAAGAGGCAGCAGAGCACGACAGCACAGCACCACACGACAGCAAAGCACCAACACAGGGGAGCAGGGCACCACAGCAAACCACACCAACCACAGAAAAGCAGGCCACGCCGCCAGACAGGGGCACCGACACCGAAACACGCCACCAGAGGACAACGGCGGGCCACCAGACCCAGCACGGCACCACAGAACACCACAGAAAACATCAGAAACACACAGCAACGCACCAGAGCACCAGCCACCACAAACAGCGCAGACCACATGAACAGCACAACACAAGCGCACCAGCACAGCACAGAACAGCACCACACAGAGCATAGAGGACAGGGAACGCGCAGCACGTCACCCCAGGACACACACAGCAGGCACACGCAGCACAAAGGACGGCGGCGACCAACAGCAGGTACCAACACACCACGGCAAAACAGACACAGCACAGAGCACACAGCGCGGGAGAACCCAACAAGACACAGCGCTGGTCAGCACACGACCCCAGGGCGACGGACAGCGCCCGAGGGCACAACACAGCAAAAAACGGCATCAACGGAGCGACACAACACAACACGGCACAAAACAGCACAACGCCGGGCAGAGAGACGCGCAGCGCCGCGGCGCAGCACCGCGTCCAGGGACACAGCACAGCACAGCACGCTGCACCGCAGACCAAAACCAGACAGCACACCACAACGCCAACAACGCAGCAAGACGACACGACCAGAGACATGGCACAACACGCAGCCAACAGCACAGCATAACACAAAAAAAAAAGAAAGAAAAAGGCCCCAAAGAACACCGCACAGCAACCCACAACACAGCAAGGCGAGGCACCACAGCACAACACGCAGCACAGAACAGGCAACAGGGCATGCAAAACACCAGAGGGGAGGGCGGCACGGGCGGCGACAAGGGACAGCACAAGGCACAACGCGCGTACCAGGGCGGGGGCGGGCAGCAGGCGGCGAGAACCGCTGACGAACGCCAAGCAATGAGGCAGCAACAAAGCAGCGGAGGAAAACCACGGAACATCGAGCGGCAGCAAGGGGAACCGCGAAACACCGACCAGGGGCCGGGGGAGGGGCAGCAACCGCAAGGGAGCAGCCAAAGGAGCACATCGAGAGAAGAGCAGCGGGAGACCCACAAAACGGACAAGGCGGGGGGAAAGGCAGAAAAAGCTGCAGAAAAATGGAAAAAGAAAAAGGGGGAGGGGGGGAAAGAGGAAAAGGACGGGAGGGAGGAAACAAACTCCAAACCAAGCAGGCCGCAAGGAAAAACAAGAAACAAACAGGAAAAAATAGGAAACGAAACAACAAAGAAAGGAAAAAAAGGGGGGACAAACACATCGCCAAGGCCCAGCACACCTGGGGCCGGAAGCCAAAGAAAGCAAGCGAGAAGGGGGCGCAGAGAGAGGGAGGAAAAAGAAAAAAAAAGAAAGAAGAACCAAGGGGGGAGGCAAACAAAAGGCCAAGCAAAGGGCAACCCCAGCCTGGAGGGTGGCGAGCAAAGCAAAAGGACAACGCGGCCACAGGAAAGGTGAGGCGCACCCCAACGCGCCCGGGAGGCCGGCCCGTCCGACCCGGCCAAGAAGAGCACGCACGTGCACACACACACGGGACCCGGGCGTGGCGTCCTCCGACCCGCAAGGGGAGGTGGCGGCGCCCACACAAAACAGCCCCGGTGCACCGACCGAGTCCCTCATCGAACGACGGACGGTACGGGAAACCGGACGCGTCAGTGACCGGGTCCACACACCAAACCATCGCAGCGCACGCAGCCCAAGACCGACGCTGGAGAGACCTGCCAGGGACAACCCCATCGCGGGGCCCCCAACGGGTACAACGCGGAGCGAGCCCAGTGACCCCACCTCGGCGGGGGCCAGCGGCAGGCACAATGAGCCCGGTTCTTGGACGGCCTCCGCGTGCCCCGCACAGCCGTCCAGTCCATCCGGGGGCAAAAGCACCTGGGGTGGGGAAAGGCACCACGGCGTCCGGAAAGCCGACCGGGGCACCAAGAGCGACCGGACCGGACGAGGCGCGGTGCACCACGCGGGGCCAGGAGGCACACCAGAGAGCCACACCGCCGGCCACAACCAAGGCACACGGACAGGTGCCAAGCGACAACGGCCACCGGGTGCCGCCAACCCGGACAGCGCGCACACCACGCAACCAGCCAAGGCACGCAAACAGGTGCCAGGCAACACCCGCTGCCGTCCGGATGGATGTTTGCGCACCCGGCAGCGAACGCAGCCCCTGCCGGCCGCAGAACAGCCGCCGTCCGGATGGACGTGTGCGCGCCCAGAGGGTACACAGCCCCTGCCGGCTCAGAAATAGCCGCCGTCTGGATGGACGTGTACGCGCCTGGAGGGTACACAGCCCCTGCCGGCTAAGAAACAGCCGCCGTCCGGATAGACGTGTGCGCGCCCAGAAGGTACACAGCCCCTGCCAGCTACGGAAAGCCGCCGTCCGGATCGAGGTGTGTGCGCCCCGCAGCGACGCCCGGCACACGCAACACAGCACACACAGCACGCACACTGGTGAACAGGAGCGAAGTGGCCCAGGACACCGCCCACAAAACACACAGCACAACACACGGAGCGACCACATCGGTGAACAGGAGCCAAGTGGCCGAGGACACCGCGCACGCAACACAACAGGCCGAGCGAGCACAGCGGTGAACAGCAGCCAGGTGGCTCAGGACACCGCAGACGCAACAAAGCACACGGGGCGTGCGTAGCGGTGAACAGGAGCCAAGTCACCCGGAACATCGCACAGACAACACAACACAGGAAGCGTGCGCACCAGTGAACAGGAGCCAAGTGGCCCACAAACCCGCACACGCAACACAACGCACCCAGCGTGCACATCGGTGAACAGGAGCCGAGTGGCTCAGGACGCCGCAACGCACCGAGGATGCACATTGGTGAACGAGAGCCAAGTGAGCCAGGACGCGGCACACGCAACACAACACACTGAGCGTGCACAGCGGTGAGCTGGAGCCAAGTGGCCCGGGACACCGCACACGCAACACAACGCATCTAGCGGGCACACCGGTGAACAGGAGCCAAGTGGCCCAGGACACCGCACACGCAACGCAACACACCGAGCGGAGACACTGGTGAACAGGAGCCAAGTGGCCTAGGACACCGTACACATGACACAACACGCCGAGCAGGCACACCGCTGACAGGGAGCCAAGTGGCTAAGGACACCGCGCACGCAAGACAACTCACCGAGCGGGCACACTGGTGAACAGGAGCCAGGTGGTCCAGGACACCGCACAAGCACCACAACGCCCCGGGCGAGCATACCGGTGAACAGGAGCTAAGTGGCCCAGGACACCGCACACATATCACAACGCACCGAGAAAGCAGACCGGTGAACAGGAGACCATGGCAAACGTCATCCGGAGCCATGGAAGCAACCAGTGACAGGTGAGCCGGTACACAGCCCAGGAGGGGGCCGCCTGCCAAGCAGAGAGGCCCCGCAACTCAAGCCACCGGGGTGAGGCGGTCGTACAGTAGACTCGCGGGACCAATACCCACTGTGGTGAGAGATACTCCATACGGCTGTTCAGCCCCCAGAGCTGCGGCCCAAAGGAGGGGCATGTGACCCTATTCAGGGGCACATGTGGGGACACCCTCCCACCCGGGACATCTGGACTGGGTGGCCGCGACACTGCCTTCCCAAGCACTTGCGGGAGCGGCTTAGTGGGCACCTGAACTAGGGCAGTGGGAGGGACAGGATGTCCCCTTCTTAAGACCTTCTTCCTGCATTGTCAAAGGAGGCATCCCGAGCTCCCGAAGATACCCACTCTACCTACTTACCTACTCAGACCTTTGGTGTGTAGTTTGTGCTGGTCCTAGAGGGCCATGAACAAGGGTATTACAAACCATCATGAGTTGCGCGCAAAATCCGGTTCTAATGGTTTGAACCTTTGAACCTTCGAGGATGGCAATCGAAGAGTTGTGTGAGCGGAAAACATATCCGGCTGACCTATGGATTGACTAACCCACTTGATTACTTCATGTTTTAATTTTCAGCCGGGCTTTTGCACTACATTTCACACAGAAATCTGAGAAATCGTTGTTTTTCTACAGTGGCGGCGGCGCGCCACAGGCCCGCTGACGCAAAAATTCATTCAAGTCTTGGCCGATTCCGGTTAGGATTCTCGAGATTAGGCTGAGACCAACGAAGGTTTTTAGATGCTGTGTGGCCGGAGTCGGCCAAACAGGTCCTTTTTTGCAGTTTGCTACTAACGTAGAAGAAAAACATTTGAATGTTCTATCTAGACCACGTTTCGGCACAATTGGCCAAAGTGACATGGCTGACATCGGCCAAGAACGTCTGTGTCCACTGTAGTGCCTAGGGGCATAGCGATATTCATTATCAATGTTAAAAACATGTAGACATGAATATGTATCACCTGATGCAAGATGATGGATATGGTGACCCCATATATACGACACGACCCTATCCATCTTGGACTGGATGGGCAAGGGTACAAAGGCATGTTTATTCCTCACTCTTTGCTTCTTGATTCATGAGGCTAATGAGAACCTTTTGTGTTCGTAGGAGTGCACATGTAGTAACATTTCCTTTCGTGTACATACAATTGCCATTGAAGTACACATTGTCAATGTTTATTACGTTGTACTGCACGGGTTACTCATCCTTCAAGGACGTGTACAAGTTGCATTCCTTTGTGTCAAAACATTATGAGTTCATCAAACTGTCCGGAGAAGGGTGTCAGACGTTACTTGAAAGTTCATCAAGTTGACCAGTATGGTCTACCGCAAGTTAAAATGGAGATCTGATAAAAAATGTCAAATTGTAACATTGAAAAAGTTGGCCTGAGATGGATTGTTAATGGTGACATGACCCCCCCCCTAATTGGACCATCTAAGGCGGCTGCGCAGGGCACGTGGGAGTCCGCGGAGAACCGGGCTCTTGGTGCCTGCCGCTAGCAGCCGCCGAGGCAGGGGCGCTGGGCTTGCTCTGCGTCGTACCTGTTCGGGGCCCCGCGATGTGGTTGTCCCTGGCGGGTCCCTCCGGTGTCGGTCTTGGGCTGCGTGCGCTGCGGTGGTTTCCGTGTGTGGACCCGGTCGCTCACGCGTCCGGTTTTTCGTACCGTATGTCGTGCGACAGGGGAATCCGCCGGTGCACCGGGGCGGTTTTGTGTGGACGCTGACACCTCCCCTTTGGGGTCGGAGGACACCACGCCCGGCTCCCGTGCGTGGCTGCATGTGCGTGCTCTTCCTGGCCGGGTCGGCTGGGCCTGACTCCTGGGCGCGTTTTGGTGCGCCTCACCCTTCCTTTGTCCTTCTGTTTTGCTCGGCCCCCTTGCGGGCTGGGGTTGCCCCTTCCTTGTCTTTTGGTTTGCCTTCTTTCTTTTCTCTTTGTGCCCCCGCTGTCTCTTACTTTCCCTGGCTTCCGGCCCCGCGTGTCCTGGGCCTTGGCCCTCTTTGGTTGCCTCCCGCGCCCTCTCGGTCTCTTTTTTTTTTTTGACGCCCCTTTTCTCTCTGCTTTTTCGTTGTTTCCGGCCCTGGGTGCCCTGGGCCTCGGCGCTTTGCGGCTGCTCACCCCCCTTTTCTTCCTTTCTTTTTTGTTTCTGTGCCCCCCCCCCCCGGCGGCTGCTCTTGCTGTTGTGTGGTTTCCCGCTTCTTGTTCTGTCGTGTCGCGGTCTGGTGTGGGCTGCTTTCCAGCGTTCTTCTGTGCTGTGCTCTACTGCTGTGCGGGTGCTGTTCTCTTCAGTGTGCTGTCGTGCGGTTTGTTTTGTCGCTTACCGTCTTTCTTTGGCGCTCGCCGCGCCGTTGCTGTTTTGTGCGGTGTTTCTTTGTGTGTTGTTGTGTGTTGTGGTGTTTTTTTTTGTGCCGTTTGGTGTCGTGGTGCGTTGTGTCATACGGTCGTGCGGTCCGCTGCGTGGTGCATGTTGTGTCGAGTTGTTCTGCTCTGTCCCCCCCCCCCCCCTGTGTTGCTGTCCTTGCTGTTGCCTGGTCCCTTGTCGGGGCCTGTTGTTGTGCGCTGTCCTGAGTTGCGATGCTGTGTTGTTCTGCTGTGCCGCCTGTCGGGCGCTGTGCTGTTGTCTGTGTCGTGTCTTGCTGTGGGGTGCTCCGTTGCCTGGTTTGCACTGGCTGCTGCCGTATTATGTTGCCTGTTGCTTCTGGGTGTTCGGTGCTGGGTCTGGCCGACCGCTGTTGTCTTTGGGTGGCGTGCTTGGTCGCTGGTGGTCCTGTCTGGCCGCGTGGCCTGCTGCGCCGTTGCGTTCTGTTGTTTGTCGTGGTGCCCTGCTCCCCTGTGCTGTGTCGCCTGGTGCTGGTCTGTGGTGCCCTGCTGTCTGTTTGCTTTGCTGCTCTTGTTTGTACGTTCCCTATCCCTGTGTTTGCGGTGCTGTGCTGGCGCGCCTGTGTCGTGCGGTTTGCTGCCAGTTTGATCTGTGCTGTTTCTGGTGTCTCGTGCTGTGGTGCGTGGCTGTGCGCTGTGCTGTTTCTATTGGCTTTCTCCGCTGCGGTGGTGCTGCCCTGTTGCGTGGTGTGGTGCGTCGTGGTGTCCTGCTCTGCCGTGCTGTGTCCTGTGCTGCTGTGCTGCCTTGTTGTGCCATGCTGTCGGGCTGTGCTGTGTGTTTCACGTTCTGTGTGTGGTTGTTGCCCCCTTTTCCACTGCAAAATGTGTTTCAATATTTTTCGGCTTTCAAAAATATAAAAAATTATATACTATCCACCCCACGCACGCTGGCTGGCAGGCAGCAAGAGCACTTCCGCGTCGCTGTCTTACTTGTTGCCCCGCAACCTTGATGGCGGCGTTCTCATTGATGGTGTTGTCTTTGTCATCTTCTCTTGAGTTTGACTTGACTTGCATGCTGCAAGACAGAGGGCGAAAAGGGTGAGAGGGGGGCAGAAATGGGAAGGGGAGGTACATGGAGAAAGAAACAAAACAAGATGGTGCGAGTTCAGGGGCGTAGCGTTTAGAAAAGTGTTCTTCGGTTTTTACGCGCTGCTCGCAAAACGTTTTTCTTTACCTATACGGCACGTACAGCAGCGTTTGTTTAGCTATTTAAGATACAAAAGGTTTTGTGTGCGTTTCAACGCGTTTTGTCGCGCGCCTTTTTGCCTGGTAATTTTTTATGCTAATCACCTTTATTTTCAGCTATTCACAAAGTTTTTTTGTGTTGTTTTACTCTGCTCTCAATTTTTTTTTCTGGCGAGACGCCAGCGCGAGCGACAGGTTGCGCGCCTCATCAGTCAATCAACAAGCGCCGGAATTAAAGGTATCCTACTGTGGTTCGCCAATCAACAAGCGTTTAAGTTAAAGGTACCCTCCTGTGGTTCGCCTAAATGTTTTTCTAGGAGAGGTGAACCTGCTGTGATCAAAAGAGCAATGAGGCCAAGGATCAATGAAGTATAACTTATTGGTTGAATCGACGATCGATGCGACAAGGCAATGAGTACAACTCGAAAGGGTGAATGATATTGTGGCACAAAAAAGGCAGGGAAAGGAAGCGAAAATCAGCAGTGGCCTCAAGTGGTGGACGCCGTTTAGGAATCAGAATCCAGCACTGAAGGAGACAGCAGTCCAGATGTGAGAGAGTCAGCTTGCAGATGCGAAGTTGGCAGCAGAGGAGTGGAGTGGTTTTTACAATGCAAAGTTGAACCCTGCCCTGACACGAGTGAACATGAAAGCACAACACGTGTACAACCAAGATTACAGTGGTTAATTCAGGGGTTGATTGGTGAACTTTGGGAAGGTTTGGACGCGCAAGGGCAGGACATGGGTTGCAAGGAGGTGTGGGTACAATTGTACCGACATAACAGCAATGGTATGCGTATCAGCAGCAGGATAACCAGTAACACAAGCCCTGTAGTGGACGAGGAAAACAGTGTCTGACCAGCTTTTTTCAAAAGTGCCGTGCCCTGTGTTCATAAAAGCCACTCAGGGTGACAGCAAAAAGGACAGCTGAAAAGCAGCCTCCAGCAGTGACACCAAGGCTCAGGACAACAAGAACAAACAGAAGGAGATCAAAGGGGGCTGGTCTGATGCTGCCACCTTCATGAAGTGGGTGAGAGAAGAGCTTGTAGCAGAGGTGCACCCAAATCAAAATAAGTATGGCTGTGTAGTGTTGATGGTAGACGGCTCAAAAACCTACATCACATTGTTAACTATAAAAGAATGCAAGGAACTTGCAGTGAATGTGGTACTCCTGCCAGCCCATTTCACTAACATCATACACCCAGTGGACTGAACAGTGTTCAGAGCCTTGAATACAGCTTTAAAGGGATTGGAGAGGGAACAATAGAGAGAGTGCAGAGGCACAGCAGCCAGCCCTACGTCATTTGTGGGGTTATGGACAAATGCCTTTGTGGAATCAGTGACACCCCAAAACATACTGAGTGGTTTCAAATGCTGTCGCATCAGCCCTTTTGATCCAGCATAGTCTTTGAAGCACCTGCCCCCTGCTTGATTAAACAAATGTGAACCCCCCACACGCCTCCACAACGGAGTGCTTTGCCAGTCCTCCAAGCCCTGCCAGTTCTCTCAGCCCTGCAAGTCCTGTCAGCGGGTCCAGCACCCTCATAAGTAGAGGCAGCAGCACCAAAAGTGATGCTTGTAACAGTGCACATCGAGAGAGATCAAGGAGGCAACCAAGAATGATCAATGAAACCTGCGCTTCGGGGGTGTCAAATCCCCATACACACCATAACATGGTCACAGGTTGTTGTTGTTGTTGTATGTCGTCTTTGCGGCCGCGGTCATATGTTTTTGTTGTTGTTGCATGTCGCCTTTGTGGCCTGTGTGTGAAGCTTGATAGGACAACGTCTTCGTCCGCAACTTCTTGATGCCGGCTTCACAGCACAGAATGTATAGGTTTCAATTCTCTACATAATAGTGCTATCTGGAGTCTTTATTTCTATTTCTAACCCAATTACGGTTCTCCTTTGAAAAGGCGCCCATAGTCGTGTGCGCGCGTGCTTTTCCGGTCGCCGCCAAATATTCCCTGAGAAACGAATATCTTCCGATTGTATTAGGTTGTAAGAGATTTGAATAGGTAGATGGGAAGGACGATTTGTCCTCTCTAGATTGAGCGATTGGGCCAAATTTTTTGTAGGCTGGTATGGCAGGAAACTGACGCGCAAAGTTTCTTTCAGTTTCGCCGCTTTTTTGGAACTATGGTTCCATTGAGAGTTTGACTGGCGTCCCATGTTCCATTGTGTGCGCCGTGTCAATGTTACAGGTTGGGTGTATCGTTTTTATAGTTATTCACTTCGAACACCAGAGCTGTCCCTTCCGCCAGAGGTGGCCATCATGTAAATCAAACAAGGGGCTGTCAGATGAGGCTACGGACGCGGCCGCCCTTACTTACTTACTTACTCTTCGAACACCATGCATATCCAGACAGGAGGTTCTACAAACGATCTTTTTACCTGAGGTTTTTTTGTGCGCAAACGCTAGCTTGATTCAATTGTGAATAGTGTGAGTATGTTGTTCCCAAAACCAAACGCCGGAGAACATTTGCGATTTGCGTCTGAACTCAACATTGTATTCGCGCTTGAAAAGTCTTGGTATAAGCGTGTCTGCTATTTGTGCATGTCTTTTTTTGCATTTTTAGGCCATAATGCGCATCTTGCTTCGAGCAATGCGCGAGACCTTTGGTGAGTTGGACTCTCTACGAAGGTTATTTTGTAAAGTAGAGACCATGTATGTGATTGTGGTCTATTTAATACATGCCTGCCAAGGAAGCACACAAGCGAGTTTCAACTTTTTGTCATGTGTTCATTTGGTCATTGTATCTCTCTCGGATTGTATGGACGCCTCAACCCAAAGTAAGTACATTTGTGAAGTACTACTATCCGACGTTCGATTTGACTGTAGCTAAAAATGACAACTCCACAATGTACCTTAGTTTGACCTATGTACCTTTAGCCAATATTGCCAATTTTCTGGTTTTGTATCCTGCTTCAGCTTTTGCCGTGCCAAGAATGAATACAAGGCTGAAGCCGGTTCGGACCCCCGTGGCCATCTTTGGGTCACTTGGGGTGTGTATCTATGGGCCAGCCAGCCGCCATGGGCTGATATCATACTCTCCCATCCACCTGACGTAACCTGATGTGATAGTGTGATAGGTTTGGCCATTCCAGCTATGAGCGGCCACATTCAATACCGAGGCGCCGCCGGCTGAGATTTATATATCAAAATATCAGGAATCAACAGGGTTTTTTATCATAATGTTTCCGTAATTTTTCAGCTATCCCTTCTGATTGTCAATGTATCGGCGACTGTCAGTTGGCTCGCGATTTTGCGGTAACCGATTGGTTAACTGTTATTTCCAGATATTTTAGCGGAAACCCCGATGAAGGTTCAGATTTCATCAGCAAAGGGTTCGTTGCTGGATGTCGCTGCACTTGATATGACTAGATTCGAGTGGTCCTACATTTTTTCCTGATCACGAATCAACCTTCCTTTTGTTGTCTGCCTCATTTTTCTTGGAGATATAGGCGAAACAAAATTGATTCGTGAGGCCACTTTGAAAAGTCATATCTCCGGCTCACTGCGAGGAGTTACAATTCTGAGATATGGGCTGAAATTGCCTCGGTCTCAACTTGATTGGAAAAGCGTCAAATGCATTTACTGTGTGCACCTGCATGGTGTATCAAGGGATAATAGTCAAGAGGGCAGAAAGTGATTTATAACTCTCAAACCATGCAACCGAATATTTTAATGCAACTTTTGAGTGTACCGCATGAGTGTTGGTGTTGCAGAGAAACTTTTTGTGGGTTCCTACGTCTTTTTAACGTGACGTTATGTCCATGGGGGGGCATGGCATACCACGGCCGGAGCTATTTTTTAAGGGTATATGTTATATGCATGGTATGTGCTTCGCTATGCTCACGCCCATGTTATATATCTCCGTTTGTAGGATGATATGTGGAGTCCTACGTGGCAAGGGCTTCGCCCATGTCCTAATGGTGTACTCCATAGCACTAGACTAAGTCTACCGCACATATAGTGCATGTGGGAAGGCTTACAGAGCGACCAACAAGCGCCACCAGCAATTTTCCCATTTTCATGGTGCCTGTCGGGAGGAGGCTTGAAGGTGTCCCCATGCGCCCATGTGGGGATCCAAGTGGGGAGATTGTTTGGAAATGGTCCAAAGGGATTGTGTTTTAAACCATATGTTGAGACCATGGGTGAGCGAAGTTAGATACTATTGTGATTACTTTGAATTCGGCAATATTTGCATGTTTTTGACCTCATTTTATGCTCATTTTTGTATTTTCTGTGCTGAACTGGTCGCGTAACAGTAAGGTGCCTAGTGATCTGTGAACTATGGTATGTTGCTTACGTGTTGGCATATGCTTCGGTGTTGCACCTCACCATATGCCGAATCAGGTGGTCACTTTGGCGTGGCACACAAGGCCTCACAAAATTAGGTCTCAAATTCGTGAGTTGACTTGTGAAGCATTGCATGTATATATCCGGAGGGGTTTAGGAACCAATGATGGGAAATTCTTGGGCAACAATATTTGGTCTATATCACCCTCGTATATTACCTTCCGGTTTGACACATGCATGGAGCATTTGAACATTTGCCGTATGCATTTTTGAGTATATAATTGAATTTTGGGCATTATGGTGTTATTTGCTTAATTTTGCTATGTTGTGAGGTCATCTTCATTGGGCAATTCTCCAAGCCCTTCTGACTCCAAGTGCAACCAAGGTTATGTCAGGGTATAGCATGGTCCTGAGTGCAACTCTGGGCCATGACACGCCACCTCCCCCATCGGGCAAGGATTTAGAGGCTTGGGAGAGAACACATTTTTGGGGTTTGTGTAGTGACGTTTGACACATGGCATTTAGCCATCTTATTTGACTGGGTTCAGGGCAACATGTTGGCGAGTCAATGGAAGGTCCTGAGTCGAGGGAATGAGGGGTCTATGGCTGTGATGGTGTATGTTTCCATCTTTCCCCAATTTTGCTTTATTTGTGTTCATATGCCAATTTCAGGGCTTCTTTTTCCATTATTCTATTGGTGCAATTCTATGTACATGCCCAACGCCCGTGTCTCCGTGTGCACCGTGAGACGACTGGCCTGTTGAAGGGAGTTGTTGATTGTCAATGCGGGACCTCAAACACCCTTGGAAGCCCTCAGTGTGGATTTGGATTTGAGATATTGTACTTGGGAGCTGGTTATTGCAAGGGATGAGGACTTGTGTGAAGGAGCCATATTTTACTTTTTTTTGTGGGACATTGTGCAGGATAAGGCAAGATCATGCAGAACCTGGTGAGAAGCAAGACCATAGGAGTGACACGAAATGGTGGAAGGGGTACAGCAGGGGCCGGTCCTGGTAGGGACCCTCTTTATGGTAGCAGAGGAGTACCCGCCCCCTACCGCCGCATCGGGGACTTGGGCCCTCATGAGCCCTGCCCAAGGACGCCATGGGTGCAGATCGTGGAGTCCGTGGAGTTGACGCCAGACTTGGAAGCCCGAGAAGAGCAAAGATGCTCAGGACGGAGAGCCCTTGTAGGACATGGGCTAGACATGGAGGACCTGGCCTCCATGTGTGAAAGGCAATGCCGCAAGGCTTGCAATCTCCGCTCCGCTGCGGAGGAGTTGGAGGAGACTGGCAGCAACGGCAGGGCCCGGCGTTACCGGAAGCGCGGGTCCCCAAAACCCAGGGCAGAAGCCAGGGCGATGGAGACGGATCCCAGCGCGGTCAGGCTGTGGTCAGCTGCAGATTCCGAGGGGCATTCCGATGGCTATCGGACCGCTATCCCTTCGGAGTCGGAGGAGATGGCCATACCGCCCACAAGGGCGCACACGGCCCCCGAACCCAGCCTGGAGCATGACGCCGAGGCGTCGGAGAGGCCTACCAGAGCCAAAACGGCGCCTATGGCCCGGCACACGGAGCCAAAGCGAGATAACATGGGCGACACACCCATGGCGGAGGAGTCTGAGGCGTCGGGAACCGTGGGATGCGCCGGATCAGGTGGAGAGCACGTTGAGTGCCACTGCGAGCACGTATCCATCCTCATCGGCAAGTACCCAAAGATGGGGATGGACGCCATCGTGCAGCACCTCGACCGCCTGGACAACCAGAAGGAGGGCCTAGAGGAGGACATCGCGGGGATCCTGGATGACCAGTCGGAAGCGGAGAGAGACATGGCAGAGCTGCGAGCGGAGCAGGACCGGTACCGGGAGAAGCTGGAGATGGCCCTGCAGAAGCAGCAGTGAGTGGTGGACAGCCTCCTCCACCTGGTGGAGGACATGTCGGGGCGCCTGAAAAGGCTAGAGGAGTTACAACCCCTCGCCTTGGGTCCGGAGCTCCCAGCAAGGCCGGCAACGGCAGAGCGGTTGGAGCGGGTTAAGACCCTCAGGGGCGCCATGGAGAAACCCATGGGCGGCCCTGCAGAGGCACCTTACGCGCCTCTGCGTGTTGACCCGTGTGCGCTGCCGTTTGTTCCCATGTTCAGCGACTCCATAATGCTCGGGGAGCATATGGCACCGGCTGGGTCCATGCGGGAAGAGCACGCAACCACGGACCTGAGGAGCATGACAGTACAGATGTCCCATTCCGCCCAGGATCCACCGACCGCTATGACTGCCCATGCAGTTTATGGGGAAGAGGAGATCCAGACCATGCAGGGGCGAACCATGCAAAGGCCCGACGGACATGGTCGAGGTCATCCAGGCGGAAACCTGTGGGTGAAGGACCCCACTACGGGGATATGGACAGCCGGTGGAGCAAGTCCTTCCCGCATCCCAAACCCCATGGGTTCAGGCCCAACTGGACCGCACTCCATGGAGGAGAGGGATGTACGGGGAGTGTACTCACACCCCCCGGCCACAGGTGGTATCCGTCTCGGTGGAGTGGTGGCTGCGGACGTCGGAGACGCCATCAGAATTGACGACCTCAGGGGAATCAAAATCCCCTATTACGATGGCAACGCCTCCAACCTGGATGACTTCATCCTGGATTGGAAGGACTTCGCCGAGGAGGTCGTCGGCGAGATGAAGGGAGCGCCAAGGGACAAGTGGGTATGTCGGACAGTCCCACACAGGCTGGCGCAGGACCTGAAGGAGGAGCTCAGGGATCAGATCCGCGAGGGATTGATCCAGACGGAGCAGGCCTGCCTTCAGTGGCTGGAGGACGAGGAGCGAGTGGACGCCCCCAACCAGAAGTTGGAGGATTTGTGGTCCATTCCGCTGCCGCTGGAGCGCGGGCAGTTGAGGGTCCGGGAATGGAATCGGTACATCCGCAAGTACCGAAGAAGCCTCAAGCTGGTGGAGGACTGGAATGAGGCCAGCGAGATCCGACACCTGCTGAAGGACATCCTCCCCGGCCACTGGAAGAGAAGGGCGGAGGATGAGGAGGAGAAGAGAGCAAAGAAGCGCGTGGTCGTACGGATCATGGCATCGGAGGACACCCACGCCGGAATAATGGAGTTTTTCCGGCGAAACCTCGGCGAGCACGGCCGAATGTCTGGGTTGAAGAACGCCGTCTACGTGGAGGTATTCGGCGACTCCATGGGGCAAAGGCTGACGCGCCTCAACAACGCGGAGTGGAGGCGCGGAGAGCCGCTGAGGATGCAGGTCATCTTCGCCCGCATGAGCCTGGACGAGATCGTGGAGTACATCACGGTGGAGCTGAAGCTTCACGCCAAAAACGAGGCCCACGTGCAGGATCGACAGGGCCATGGACATCGAGGTCATCAGGAAGATCGCCAACACCGAGAAGTCAAGGAGGACACGGTCGGCAACGCGGAGGAAGGGAGTGGAAGCGGCCAAGATCTCTGGACCGCGACCACCCGAGAGGATCATGAAGAAGCCCACTTCTTCGCGTTCGTAGCGCACAATATGAAGGAGTATGAGCAGGACAGGTCCAGGTTGAACCGCCTGGACCCAAGGACCAAGAACCGCAAGGAACCGCGGAGGATCGGGAACCCGCCGCTCTCGTTCCGACAGTACAGATCACAGCACGACGGTTGCTGGGTCTGCTACGGCAAGGGGAACAACCATGCACATGACCACTGGCATTGCAAGGTATATGAGGAAGACAAGAAAACCTACGTTGCCGCCCATCCCGACAAGAAGCCGGAGGAGCAACGAATTGCCGATTGGAAGGCAAAGGGCGGAGACGGTGGATATAGCCAAGGAAAGGGCCAAGGGAAAGGTGGAGGAAAAGGCTATTGTCGAGGACCCGGCCCAGACCGACGCGTGAGCTCGATCGAGGAGGTTGCTGAGGACATGGTGAGGACGTTGGAGGAACTCAAAGCCCAGCAACGTGGTGGACAATGTCTGAGCGGATCGCAGCAGGAGGGAGCTGCGGCAGGCGACGTCTAGAGGAGCCCCCACGGGAGTGGGACCTCGGAGGTCTCTCCACCAAAAATCAGTGGAATCCTAGAGAAAGCGAAGGCACATCGGGTGCGAAAGAAGGCTCCAGAAGAGCCAAAACCACTGAGTTTTGCCACTCCTAACCCCTGGAGAGCCCTGCCAAGGGAAGTGTATGTGGGCAAGCAACGTGGCAAGAGAGAAGGAGCGACCACGGAGAGCCCCGTGGACAGGCAGGACCAACCCAGGAACTACACCATCCGTGATCATACCCTCGAACTCCTGATGCACCCGGATGTGCTAGAGTTGCATGCTGTGAGAGTCGTCCATACACCGCATTGTGACGAGCGGCAGTTGCACTTGAAGGTGCGTGTACGGTGCGGACAAGAGGAGTTGGTGGTGGATGTTTTGGTGGATACGGGTGCCCAGGTGAGCCTGGTCCGGAGAGGGTTGTTCAAGGAGGAATCCCTGCAGCCCAGCCGGAGACCGGTACGCCTGAAGGTGGCCAATGGAGAGATTATGGATGGTGGCACCCATGAGGCCACTATCAGTATGAAATTCTGGGAGCATGAGCGCTTGAACCGACCTGATTTGGCGAAGAGAAGCACTCTATCCGGGAACTTCTATGTGGCGGACATTACAGATTGGAATATGATCATGGGGTATGACTTCATGGGCGGAAACGCCATTGGAGCCCTTCTTCATCAAGCACCGCTGGTCCGGGAGGATGAGGAATGCCTAACATGGCTGTCCACGGACTATGCATGCGGATCATCCCAATGGAATGCTGAGGAAGAGGATCGGATCGTCCAAGCGGTGCAAGCTGTGGGTGCCGAATCCAGAGCAGACCGCGGAGTTCAGCTCACGGAATATGGAATGGCGCCGCAGGTGTATGCCAGGATGATCCAGACGCTGGGAGCCGAAACGCCCGAGACGGACGTCTTCGCTTCCCGGGATGCCCCACTTTTGAGGAAGTGTAGGCGGCATTGACATCGAGGAGACTCAGCCTGGCACAGGCATTGGGGTTTGAAGGAGTGGGGGCCGGTGTATTGGCATGGCTCCCTGGAAAATACCAGACGTACGGTGGAGAAGATCATCGCGGATAGGGCGAAGGGGATCCTGGTCATAACCGGCATAGGATCCGCCCCATGTCCGCTGGAAGGTCTCAAGTCGACGCTGGACTCCATCACCCTGAACGAGATGTCATTTGGGCCAGAGGAGGAGTTGTTCACCGACGCCAAGGGTTCATCAATGCCCTCCCTGGTTCAAGCGTGGGGTACCAAGGTTTTCCTGGTGGATGGGGCGCAAACCCAGCGCACGGGTGATGAAGTATTCATCCGTAGGGTTGAAACGGTGCCCATGCGGGTCATGTTTGAGCCCAAGGAGGGGACGAATCAGCCAATGAATGGCATTGACGTCCTGTCCCACGCCGAGATCGACAACTTCGTCAACTACATGCGGATGGGGATGCACGAGGGTGTGGCAGCCAAGAAGGGGCGGGCCATGGTCACATCTCCGCATTGGTGGGATGACAAAATATTGGTCACCGGTAAGTACGAGAAGGATGAGTTCGTGGCGAGGGTGATGGATCAGATCGCGGACCAATATGATGGTCCGGTTGAGTCGGACCCGCCGACGTGGGATTTTCCAAGAATGGGGACCGGTAGCGACAAGAACCCGGCTGATGCTGCATATTTCCGAAGATTATCAGTGGGACGTGCACCCCACGACGATGAAGACGGCATATCGGACGAGGAGAAGTCGGAATCGGACCCGAAAGAGGCCTATACCGCAGTGCGGTCGGTTGTATCAATACTGAAGCAAGCGGCTGAAGAGGCCCAGGAGAACCTGAAGGTCGCCAAGCTGAATGAGAGGCTGATAAATGCCTATCCGCGGCTATTCAGCGGCGTCGCCAACAAGAAGCCTCCAGATCGTGCGAGGTTTGGCACAGCGAGGATCAAACTGAAGCCAAACCCCAAGATCTATCGTCATCGGGAGTACCAACTTCAGGGCGATCGGGCCAAGGCCATGAAGAAGCTGTTGGTCAGGTTTATTGAGCGGGGCTGGATCGAACCCTCCGACAGTGAGTGGGCCAGCCCAGCCTTTATCGTGCCCAAGAAATAGAAGGGCGAGTGGAGGTAGGTGGTTGATTACAGGGGTTTGGACGAGCAAACCGAGCACGACTCGTACTCGCTTCCCCTGATCGACACCATCCTCCAAAAACAACCGAAAAAGCAGATCTTCATTGTGTTAGACCTGAAACACGGTTATCACCAGATGCCGCTACACATGGACTCCAGGCCCTGCACAGCGATGTCGACGCCGCTGGGCTCCATGCAGTGGAAAGTGGTGCCTATGCGCGCCAAGAATGGCAACGCCGCTTTCCAGCGCATGATGGAGGACCTACTCGGTCCTGTCTTGGACTGTGCCGACCCCTTTGTGGATGACGTCATCATCGGGTCCGGCACGGAAGACATAACTGAGGACGAGCTCATCGAAGCGCATGAGAAGGATCTGTCCCGAGTGCTCAGTGAGCTGGACAAGCACAACATGGTGTGCAAGCCCACCAAAGCCTCACTCTTCGTGAGGGAAGTGGAGTTCGCGGGTCACGTGGTTATTCACGGGCTACGGCGTCCCATGCCTGGGAAGCTGGCGTCCCTGCACCACTGAGAGAAACCCCAGACCATCAGCGAACTACGATCCTTCATGGGGTTCTGCAATTACTATTCGGGCTATGTCCGGATGTATGCAGAATGGTTGGGGCCACTGCACAAGATGCGGCAGGTGGGCAACTTCGATGGCCGGAAGGGGAGCAAGAAGAAGCCTGCCTGGACCCCTGAGGCCGAAGATGCGTTCAGCCGCCTGAAGAAGCGACTCCTGGGGCAGCTGGGCCTATTCCTGGTGGACCCGGACAAGGGATTTGTGCTACGGACGGACGCCTCAGACTATGCCGTAGGGGCAGTCCTCGAGCAGGTCCGGGACGACGGGTCGCACGTACCCGTGGCATTTTGGAGCCGGATCCGGGCCGAGGGCCAAGGTCGAACCTGGACCACGAGGGAGAAGGAGACGTACGCCATCGTTTGTGCGCTCAGGAAGTGGTCTGGCCACATCGGATTACAAGCGGTGGTGGTTTGTACGGACCATCAGTCCTTACAGAGCTGGCACGAGGAGCACGTTGACACCCCCTCGGGACCGGCGGCACAGAGGGCCTGATGGCATGAGACGTTCGCCAAGTTCGACCTCAGCGTTGTATACGTCCCGGGGAAGGACAACACTGTGGCAGATTGCCTCAGTCGATGGGCCTACCCCGCAGGCAAGGCATGGATGGACATATCCAGCCATGGGGACGCCGAGGAGACCGAGGAGGCCAAGCGCATCATCCAGATGGAGAAGGCCATGGAGCAAGAGGGGGTCACGTGCTTTGTGGGGATGGCAAACCGTACAGACCTGTCCAAGTTCCGGGGCGCCCGAGTCCAAGCTATTTGAGAGGAAACCCTCGAGCAATGGATGGTGGCCCCCGTAGAGCTAGTCAGGTCGGTGCTCACAGAGGACTGGTTGGATGACTATGCGGCATCCGACCACTGGAGCAGGTACTGGAATGCCGTGAGCGCCCCGTCGGACGACGAATGGCCTGAGGGCTTGACCGAGGATGGGGATAAATTTTTCATCAAGGACAAGCTATTGGTGCCTGAGAAACGGATGGAGGAGCTCATTGAACACTGGCATAACGCCCAGCTCATGCATCCGGGTCGGGACAAGTTGCAGCAGGACCTGGAGTGGCGTTTCAAGTTCGCACTGGGGTACTACGCCATCCTGGACAAGTACTGCAACGACTGCGCCGTGTGTCGGGCCACAAAAAACCCCAACCATTCCACAGCGGGAAACCCGGTGTATACGGCTATACCGGAGGCCCCTATGCGGTCCGTGGCCATGGATGTATTCGCCATGCCGGAGGTCACCGTGGAAGGAGAGACTTACGACTGTGTCATCCTGGCGGTGGATAGGCATAGCGGGTATATCGTGGCGGTCCCTGGTAAGAAGTCCAAGAAGAAGGACAAGAAGGACAAGTATGGAGTGGGTCTGCAGGCCAGGACCGTCGCTAATGCCATGATCAGGCATTGGCTGACGATTTTTGATGTCCCAGCTGTCATCTGCAGCGATCGGGGCAGTCAATTTGTGGGGACGTGGTTCAAGACGATGTGCAAGCACATGGGGATTCGGCACGCCAAGACCGTGGCGTACCACAGCCCGTGGAATGACCGGGCTGAGGTGGCCGGGCAGCAGATGTTCCCAAAGTTCCGCCAGCTGCACATTGACGAACCGGGCTGGATTTGGTATAATTCGCTGTGGAGCGTACTCCAGGCGTACCACGACCTTCCGGGGCCCAATGGACTGTCGCCCCACCGTATCCTGTTCCTACAGGATCGAGTGTCAAGCACTCTCCCGTGGTTGAACCATGGCAAAGTGGCCCAGGATGCGAATGCTATGATGGCTGAGGCGGACGACACGGCGGCCAAGGTGTGCAAAGCACTTCAGGACGAGCATGAGAAGAGGGCCAAGTACTTCAAGCAGGAAAAGTCCAAGTATGCTCTCAGAGACACCGCATCGGTGGAGCGGCACCACAAAGATTGTGCTGTCCTGGCATCGGCAGGCGTCTTGGTATGTGCCGGGGGTAATCGTGCGGAAGGTCGGGGAGGAATGTGTATGCGGTTCCTGTGGGGGATAACAAGATCCTTGACCGCGACCATACCCAGCTTCATCCCCGAGCACCAGACCCCAGCAGACGTCCCGTCACCTTCGACTTCACAGCCGGCGATGTGGACTCTGATGACGAAGGTGAAGACGACGACTTCACCGCGGAGAAGATCCTGACGGACAAGCCAGACCTGGCGACGCCTGGGGGGAGGCTTTATAAAGTCCGTTGGAAGGGATTTACTGCATCCAGAGATTCTTGGGAGCCTCCGAGCAGTTTCGTGCCGAGTTATACCACGGTCTGGATGGAGTATCTAAGGAAAAAGAATATTTCCTTGGATGTCAAGGACATGTTGGTCCATTTGGTGGCTGCAGCAGCACTGTGATGGATCCACCTTGGCATTTTTGGTTGTTTCTGTGCTTGGGAGACGGGTGAGGGCATTCATCCGCGGATTTCTGGGCCTTGATTGGCCAAAGTTACTGCCTTCACTCAATCTCCACATATATATTTCATTGTGGTATACGTATTTGGGTCGACTGATGACGTTTCTTCATCTTTGATCCCCTTCGTCCATGTTGTAGATCAAGAGGAGACCGGATATGGCGGAGGGCACCAATTATGAGTGTTCTCACCCCTCCCTTGGGGCATGGGGGACACCTACGCCGTATGTGGGGCCTCCATGTGTCCTTGGGACATGGAGGGGGGGGGCTTGGAGCCCATTGGGGTCCTCCCGTCCTCTCTTCAATGACTTCGGAGCGGATACAACGCTCTGAGAAGGGGGGTGAAGCCGGTTCGGACCCCCGTGGCCATCTTTGGGTCACTTGGGGTGTGTATCCATGGGCCGGCCAGCCGCCATCGGCTGATATCATACTCTCCCATCCACCTGACCTAACCTGATGTGATAGTGTGATAGGTTTGGCCATTCCAGCTATGAGCGGCCACATTCAATACCGAGGCGCCGCCGGCTGAGATTTATATATCAAAATATCAGGAATCAACAGGGTTTTTTTATCATAATGTTTCCGTAATTTTTCAGCTATCCGTTCTGATTGTCAATGTATCGGCGACTGTCAGTTGGCTCGCGATTTTGTGGTAACCGATTGGTTAACTGTTATTTCCAGATATTTTAGCGGAAACCCCGATGAAGGGTCAGATTTCATCAGAAAAGGGTTCGTTGCTTCCGCAATTTTCATGTTATACACTCGCAAAAATGATCCGATTTTTTCAGACATTCAGAATCCAATTGTCGATTTCGAGGTCGCCGCACTTGATATGACTAGATTCGAGTGGTCCTACATTTTTCCCCAATCACGAATCAACCTTCCTTTTGTTGTCTCCTTCATTTTTCTTGGAGATATGAGCGAAACAAAATGGATCTGTGAGGCCACTTTGAAAAGTCATCTCTCCGGCTCACTGCGAGGAGTTACAACTTTGAGATATGGGCTTGATCCGCCTCGGTCTCAACTTGATTTGGGGAGCGTCAAACGCATTTAATGTGTACATATGCCCGATGGAGCAAGTGAAAATGGTCAAGAGGGTAGAAAGTGATTTATAACTCTTGGACCATGCAACCGAATATTTTAATGCGACTTTCGAGTGTACCGCATGAGTGTCGGGGTTGCATAGAAACTTTCCTTGGGTTCCTACGTATTTTTAACGTGAGTGGATGTCCATGGAGGGGCATGGCATACCATGGTGGGAGCCACTATTTAAGGGTATGTGTTATATGCATGGTATGTGCTTCACTATGCTCACGCCCATGTTATATATCTCCGTTTGTAGGATGATATGTGGAGTCGTACGTGGCAAGGGCTTCGCCCATGTCCGAATGATGTACTGCATAGCGCTAGACTAAGTCTACCGCACAGATAGTGCATGTGGGAAGGCTTACAGAGCGACCCACAAGGGCCACTAGCAATTTTCCCATTTTCATGGTGCGTGTCGGGAGGAGGTTCGAAGGTGTCCCTCTGCTTCCATATGGGGATCCAATTTGGGGGATTGTTGGCAAATGGTCCCAAGCGATTGTGTTTTGAACCATATGTTGATACCATGGGTGAGCGAAGTTATATACTATTGTGATTACTTTGAATTTGGCAATATTTGCATGTTTTTGATCTCATTTTATGCTCATTTTTGTACTTTATGTGCTCAACTGGTCGGCTAACAGTAAGGTGCCTAGAGATCAGTGAACTATGGTATGTTGCTTACGTGTTGGCATATGCTTCGGTGTTGCACCTCACCATATGCCGGATCACATGGTCACTTTGGCGTGGCACACGAGGCCTCACAAAATTGAGACTCAAATTCGTGAGTTGACTTGTGAAGCATGGCATGTGTATATCTGGAGGGGTTTGGGAGCCAATGTTGGGATATTCTTGGGCATGGATCTTTGGTCTATATCACCCTTGTATATTACTCTCCGGCTTGACACATGCATGGAGCATTTGAACATTTGCCGTATGCATTTTTGAGTATATAATTGAATTTTGGGCATTATGGTGTTATTTGCCTACTTTTGCTGTGTTGTGAGGTCATCTTCATGGGGCAATTCTCCAAGCCCGTTCGACTCCAAGTCCAACCAAAATTATGTCAGGGTAGGGCATGGTCACGAGTGCCACTCTAGGCCATGGCACGCCACCCCCCCTTATTGGGCAAGGATTTGGAGGCTTGGGAGGGAACACATTTTTGGGGTTTGTGTAGTGACTTTTGACACATGGCATTTAGCCATCTTATTTGACTGGGTTCAGGGCAACATGTTGGCAAGTCAAGGGAAGGTCCCCAGTATAGGGAATGAGGGGTCTATGGCTGTGATTGTGTATGTTTCCATCTTTCCCCAATTTTGTTTGATTTGTGTTCATATGCCAATTTCAGGGCTTCTTTTTCCATTATTCTATTGGTGCAATTCTTTTTTTTTTTTTTTTGAACTACAAAGTCCTTTGCATCGTGCCACTTGTTCATAGGAAGGCTAGCCCATTATACAAACGGTGACCCTCATCCCCGGGTCATCGGTTAGATGGAGCAGCAGTCGGGAACAGCGGGCGAGGGACAATGAGTGATTGGAGTAAATAAAACAGAGGTGGCTTCACGCTGTGATCGCCCTGAGCCCCATGCCCAGGGGCAGTGGCAGCTGGATAGGGACACGATGCGTGCGGGCAGACGCCAGAGGAGAGACCCTACATGGTGACAGGGGGATAATGGGGGGGCAGGATGTCCACATGCAAATGGTCGGGATGGGAGTGTGTGTCATGTGCACGGGCCAGCTTTCCACGGCTGGGGAAAAAATAGCAAGGCAGGGTTGCAAGGCGCAAGGGTGATCGCGTGAGCAGCGAAGGTTCACAGAGGAACACGATTCAGAAAGAACATGAACATGAACAGGGTCCTGGTCTCCGACAGTCTGAGGGCCTGCTGTATGTAGAGAGCCCTGATGGCAGAGGTGGACTGGGTTTAAGTAGGCGATTCACTCTCGGAGGTCCTTGCACGTCCTGCGAAGGGCGATGGGCGAGTCGGGGCTCAGGGGGGGCTGTGGTTGGAGCATTGTGGGTGCAGAACATACAGGACAACACGTGTGCCGTCGAGGGTCGATGCATAGACAACAGGCGTCGTGAGCCTGAGAAGAAAAAAAAAGGAAGAGGTACTCAGAAGAGGGGAAGTGGCGAGTGCCAGTCCTGCTGGTTGAAAACCGACGGTCTGCGTGAGGAGGGGGGGATGGCTGAGGCGAGGGCGGCAGTTACCCTGTCAAGCACGCGGTCCTGATACTGAGAGACCACCTGTCGTGCAGCTCTGGAGCCGCCCTGGTGGGAGCGGAGCAATCTGTGAAGTGAAATGGGGACGCCCAGGCGTCCCACGATGCGTAGGTCCCGTCTGTGCGCTGTGGAGCGCCAGCTGGATACTAGAGCAGGGCACGGCCAGGATGAAGCCCAGGCGGCAACCAGCGGATGGTCGTGGGAGCATTGGGCGAGCGTAGCGTGCACACTGGAGTTGTGCCGAGTGGCACACACAGGACAGTCGTGGCGGGATGGGCGGTCCGCCCAAAAAGAGGTGTAGTGGGCATACCCAATCCGGGACTGGGGGCTGAAGAGCCACTTGTGCCACGCTAGGCGCCTGAACTTCAGTGGTCTCCAGGATAGGGGGTGAAAATGGTCATGGGAGTGGGAGGGACCGTGATCAAACGTCCATGTTTTGTTGGGGGGGCAGGACCAACTCACCGTGCCGAATGACATCCCAAATGGAGGTAGGGCGGGCTGGGGGGGATTTGGGGAGGGTGGTTCCTCGCTTGGCAAAGTCATCCAATACTTTGTTGAATTGGTGGCCAGCACGGCCCTCAACCCATTCTATTGGTGCAATTCTATGTACATGCCCAACTCCCGGGTCTCTGTGTGCACCGTGAGACGACTGGCTTGTTGAAAGGAGTTGTTGAGTGTCAACGCGGGACCTCAAACACCCTTGGAAGCCCTCAGTGTGGATTTGGATTTGAGATCTTGTGCTTGGGAGCTGGTTATTGCAAGGGATCAGGATTTGTGTGAAGGAGCCATATTTTATTTTTTTGTGGGAAATTGTGCAGGATAAGGCAAGATCATGCAGCACCTGGTGAGAAGCAAGACCATAAGAGTGACAGGAAATGGTGGAAGGGGTACAGCAGGGGCCGGTCCATGTAGGGACCTTGTTTAAGACTTGTCGACCCCATGTATATGGCTCATTGTGCTCTTGAAGATTTTGGGTACCCTGGGCTTTTTGGGTTTTGTTCTAAAGAAGGTCCCTACCAGGACCGGCCCCCGCTGTGCCCCTTCCGCCTGTAATCCCTGCTGATTTGCTCCTGATCAATGCTTGCATTTCTCAAAGTCCCGGGTCCAAAATCCAAAAATATAGAAAATCGAAGATACAATCCTCCTTCAACCCTGAACAGCAATCAGATCCCACAAATGCAGCAATAACCCGATTCGCAATCCAATCCACGATGCGGGCTTCCGTTCAGCACACCGGTCTTCCCACGGTGGCGGGCATGTACAAGAATTGCACCAAGGAAGAAAGCCCTGAAATTGGCATATGAACACAAATAAAGCAAAGTTGGGGAAAGAGGTAAACATACACATTCACAACCATAAACCCGTCATTCCCTGGACTCAAGACCTTTCCTTGACTCACCAACATATTGCCCTGCACCCAGTCAAATGAGATGGCTGAATGCCATGTATCACAAGTCACTACACAAACCCCAAAAATGTGTTCACTCCCAAGCCTATAAATCTTAGCCCAATGAGGGAGGTGGCGTGTCATGGCCTAGGGTGGCACTCAGGACCATGCCCTACCCTGACATAACCTTGGTTGGACTTGGGGTCGATTGGGCTTGGAGAACTGCCCCATGATGTTGACCTCACAACATGGCAAAATCAGGCAAATCACACCATTATGCCCAAAAGTCAATTATATACTCAAAAATGCATACGGCAAATATCCAAATGCTCCATGCACCTGTCAAACCGGATAGTAATATACAAGGGTGATATAGACCAAAGATCCATGCCCGAGAATATCCCATCAATGGTCCCGAAACCTCTCCGGTTATGTACATGGCATGCTCCACAAGTCAGCTCATGAGTTTGAGACCTAATATTGTGAGGCCTCGTGTGCCGAGCCAAAGTGACTACGTGATCCGGCATATGGTGAGGTACAACAACGAAGCATATGCCAACATATAAGCAACATACCATAGTTCACGGATCTCTAGGCACTTTACTGTTAGCCGACCAGTTGAGCACATAAAACACAAAAATGAGCATAAAATGAGGTCAAAAACATGAAAATATGTCCAAATACAAAGTTGTCATGATAGTATACCTCTTTGCTCAGCCATGATATCCGCTCATGGTTCAATACACAAATGATTGGAACCATTTACAAACGATTCCCCAACTTGGATCCCCAATCGGGCGCATGGAGATACCTTCGCCACCCATATCTACATGCCCCATGAAAATGGGAGTGCACTCATGGATCTCTTTGCCAAACATACCATGAGCAATACATACGCGGTAGACTTAGTCTAGCGCTTTGAACTCCACAATTGGGACATGGTCAAAGCCCTTGTCAACTGTGGCTCCCCATCTCTTCGGCCACACGAAGATATATAGCATGGGCGTGAGCATATCGAAGCACATACCATGCATATAACACATACCCTCAAAAAGTGGCTCCCACCATGGTATGCCATGCCCCTCCATGGACATAACGTCACGTTAAAAATACGTGGGAACCCAAGGAACGTATCTATGCAACCCCAACACTCATGCGGTACACTCGAAAGTCGCATTAAAATATTCGGTTGCACGGTCCAAGAGTTATATATCACTTTATACCCTCTTGACCATTTTCCCTTGCTATACCGGGCATGTATGCACACCAAAGGCGTTTGATGCTTCATAAATTAAGTTGAGACCAAGGCGCTTGCAACCCAACCCTCCTTATTCTGTTTCCTCACACTCGCGCGTAGATATGGCCCTTCAAAGTGGTCTCACGATTCACTTTTGTTTCCCTTATATCTCCAAGTCAAATGGGTGGCAAGTATAAGGGAAACCTGATTCGGGCATAGGGAAAAGAGTATGACCACTCGAAGAAGACCAAATCAAGTGCGGCGATGTCGAAGTCGAAAATCCGATTTCGACATCGCGAAAAATTCAGATTAAAGTTTCGAGTGCTTATTTAGAAAATTGCGGAAGCAACGAACCCTTTACTGATGAAATCTGACCCTTCATCGGGGTTTCCGCCAAAATATCTGGAAATAACAGTTAACCAATCCGTTAACGCAAAATCGCGAGCCAACTGACAGTCGCCGATACATTGACCATCAGAACGAAAGGCTGAAAAATTACGGAAACATTATGATAATAAAACCCTGTTGATTCCTGATATTCCGATACATAAATCTCCGCTGGCGGTGCCTCGGTACTGCATATGGCCGCTCATAGCCGGAATGGCCAAACCTATCACACTATCACATCGGGTTAGATCAGGTGGATGGGAGAGTATGATATCAGCCAATGGCGGCTTGCCGGCACATAGATACACACCCCAAGTGACCCAAAGATGGCCACGGGGGTCCGAACTTGCTTCACCCCCCTTCTCAGAGCGTTGTCACCGCTTGGAAGTCATTGAAGAGAGGACGGGGGGACCCCAATGGGCTCCAACCCCCCCCCCCCATGTCCCAAGGACACATGGAGGCCCCACACACGTCGTAGGAGTCCCCCACGCCCCAAGGGAGGGGTGAGGACACTGATACTCAGCGCCCTACGCCATATCCGGTCTCCTCTTGATCTACAACATGGACCAAGGGGATCAAAGATAGAGAAACGTCGTCGGTCGACCTAAATAAGTATACCACAATGAAATATATATGTGGAGATTGAGTGAAGTCAGTAATCTTGGCCAATCAAGGCCCAGAAATCCGCGGATGAATGCCCTCACCCGTCTCCCAAGCACAGAAACAAACAAAAATGCCAAGGGGGATCCATTACGGTGCTACAGCAGCAACCAAATGGACCAACACGTCCTTGACATCCAAAGAAATATTCTTTTTCTTCAGGGAGTCCATCCAGACCGTGGTGTACCTCGGCACAAAACTGCTCGGAGGCTCCCACGAGTCCCTGGATGCGGCGAATCCCTTCCAACGGACTTTATAAAGCCTCCCCCCAGGCGTCCCCGGGTCCGGCTTGTCCGCCAGGATCTTCTCGGCGGTGAAGTCGTCGTCCTCACCCTCGTCGTCCGAGTCCACATCGCCGGCCGTGAACTCGAAGGTGACGGGACGTCCGCTGGGGTCTGGTGCTCGGGGACGAAGCTGGGTATGGTCGCGGTGCAGGATCTTGTTATCCCCCACACGAACCGCATACACATCCTGCCCGACCTTCCGCACGATTACCCCCGGCACATACCAAGATGCCTGCCGATGCCTGGACAGGACATCCTTGTGGTGCCGCTCCACCCACACGGTGTCTTGGAGAGCATACTTCTGGACTTTTCCCTGCTTGAAGTACTTGGCCCTCTTGTCATGCTCGTCCTGAAGTGCCTTGCACACCTTGGCCGCCGTGTCGTCCGCCTCAGCCATCATGGCGTTCGCATCCCGGGCCATCTTGCCATGGTTCAACCACGGGAGAGTGCGTGACACTCGATCCCGTAGGAACAGGATGCGATGCAGCGACAGTCCAGTGGGCCCCGGAAGGTCGTGATACGCTTGGAGTACCCTCCACAGCGAATTGTACCAATTCCGGCCTGGTTCGTCGATGTGCAGCTGGCGGAACTTCTCGAACATCTGCCGCCCGGCTACCTCAGCCCGGCCACTCGACCGGCTGTGGTATGCCACGGTCTTGGCGTGCCGAATCCCCATGTGCTTGCACATCGTCTTGAACCACGTCCCCACGAATTGACTGCCCCGATCGCTGCAGATGACAGCTGGGACATCGAAAATCGTCAGCCAATGCCTGATCATGGCATTAGCGACCATCTTGGCCTGCAGACCCACTCCATGCTTGTCCTTTTTGTCCTTTTTCTTGGACTTCTTGCCAGGGACCGCCACGATATACCCACTGCGCCTATCCACCGCCAGGATGACACAGTCGTAAGTCTCTCCTTCCACGGTGACCTCCGGCATGGCGAATACATCCATGGCCACGGACCGCATAGGGGCCTCCGGTATAGCCGTATACACCGGGTTTCCCGCTGTGGAGTGGTTGGGGCTCTTCGTGGCCCGACACACGGCAGAGTCGCTGCAGTACCTATCCAGGATGGCGTAGTACCCCGGAGGGAACTTGAAACGCCACTCCAGGTCCTGCTGCATCTTGTCTCGGCCAGGGTGCATGAGCTGGGCGTTGTGCCAATGGTCAATGAGCTCCTCTACTCGGTTCTCGGGCACCAGCAGCTTGTCCTTGAGGAACAACCTGTCTGCATCCTCGGTCAAGCCCTCAGGCCACTCGTCGTCCGACGGGGCGCCCACGGCATTCCAGTACTTGCTCCAGTGCTCGGATGCCGCGTAGTCATCCGACCAGTCCTCTGTGAGCACCGACCTGACTAGCTCTACAGGGGCCACCATCCACTGCTCGAGGGTTTCCTCTCGAATAGCTTGGACGCGGGCACCCCGGAACTTGGCCAGGTCCGTACGGTTTGCCATCACCACAAAGCTCCTGACCCCCACTTGCTCCATGACCTTCTCCATCTCGATGATGCGCTTGGCCTCCTCGGTTTCCTCGGCGTCCCCATGGCTGGATATGTCCATCCAAGCCTTGCCCGCGGGGTACGCCCATCGACTGAGGCAATCTGCCACAGTGTTGTCCTTCCCCGGGACGTATACGACGCTGAGGTCGAACTTGGCGAACGTCTCATGCCATCGGGCCCTCCTTGCCACCGGTCCCGAGGGGGTGTCGACGTGCTCCTTGTGCCAGCTCTGCAAGGACTGATGGTCCGTGCAAACCACCACAGGTTGCAATCCGATGTGGCAAGACCACTTCCTGAGCGCACATACAATGGCGTACGTCTCCTTCTCCCTCGCGGTCCAGGTGCGGCGTTGGCCCTCGGCCAGGATCCGGCTCCAGAACGCCACGGGTACATGTGACCCGTCGTCTCGGATCTGCTCGAGGACTGCCCCCAAAGCATAGTCCGAGGCGTCCGTCCGTAGCACGAATCCCTTGTCCGGGTCCACCAGGAATAGCCCCAGTTGCCCCAGGAGTCGCTCATTCAGGCGGCTGAACGCATCTTCGGCCTCAGGGGTCCAAGCAAGCTTCTTCTTGCCCCCCTTCCGGCCATCGAACTTGCCCACTTGCAGCATCTTGTGCAGCGGCCCCGACAGTTCTGCATACATCCGGACATAGCCCGAATAGTAGTTGCAGAACCCCATGAAGGATTGGAGTTCGCTGATGGTCTGGGGCTTCTCCCAGTGGTGCAGGGACGCCAGCTTCCCAGGCATGGGACGGCGTTGCCCGTGACCAACCACGTGACCCGCGAACTCCACTTCCTTCACGAAGAGTGAGGCTTTGGTGGGCTTGCACACCATGTTGTGCTTGTCCAACTCGCTGAGCACTCGGGGCAGATCCTTCTCATGCGCGTCGATGAGCTCGTCCTGAGTCATGTTCTCCGTGCCGGACCCGATGATGATGTCATCCACGAAGGGGTCGGCACAGTCCCGGACAGGACCGAGTAGGTCCTCCATCATGCGCTGGAAAGCGGCGTTGCCATTCTTGGCGCCCATAGGCACCACTTTCCACTGCATGGGCCCGAGCGGCGTCGACATCGCTGTGCAGGGCCTGGAGTCCTGGTGTAGCGGCATCTGGTGATAACCATGTTTCAGGTCCAGCACCGTGAAAATCCGCTTTTTCTGTTGTTTTTGGAGGATGGAGTCGATCAGGGGGAGCGAGTACGAGTCGTGCTCGGTCTGCTCGTTCAGACCTCTGTAATCAACCACCAACCTCCACTCGCCCTTCTCCTTCTTGGGCACGATGAAGGCTGGGCTGGCCCACTCACTGTCGGAGGGTTCGATCCATCCCCGCTCAATGAACTCGGCCAACAGCTTCTTCATGGCCTCGTCCCGATCGCCCTGAAGTTGGTACTCCCGATGACGATAGATCTTCGGGTTCGGCTTCAGCTTGATCTTCGCTGTACCAAACCTTCCACGATCTGGAGACTTCTTGTTGGCGACGCCACTGAATAGCCGCGGATAGGCATTGATCAGCCTCTCCTTCAGCTCGGCGACCTTCGGGTTCTCCTGGGCCTCTTCAGCCGCTTGCTTCGGTATAGATACAACCCACCGCACTGCGGTATAGGCCTCTTCTGGGTCCGATTCTGACTTCTCCTCGTCCGATATGCGGTCTTTATCGTCGTGGGGTGCACTTCCCACCGATAATCTTCGGAAATTTGCGGCCTCGGGCTGGTGACTGTGGCTATCGGCTCCCATTCTTGGAAAATCCCATGTTGGTGGGTCCGACCCAACCGGACCATCGTATTGGTCCGCGATATGGTCCATGACCCTCGCCACAAACTCGTCCTTCTCGTACTTGCCGGTGACCAACATCTTGTCATCCCACCAATGCGGAGATGTGACCATGGCCCGCCTCTTTTTGGCTGCCACACGGTCGTGCATCCCCATCCGCATGTAGTTGACGACGTTGTCGATCTTGGCGTGGGACAGGACGTCAATGCCATCAATGGGCTGATCCGTCCCCTCCTTGGGCTCAAACATGACCTTCATGGGCACGACCTCCACCCCACGGATGAATGCTTCATCACCCTTGGGCTTGGCTTGCGCCCCATCCACCAGGAAAACCTTGGTACCCCACGCTTGACCCGGGGAGGGCATTGATACACCCGTGGCGTCGATGAACAACTCCTCTTCTGGCCCGAATGACATCCCGTTCAGGGTGATGGAGTCCAGCGTTGACTTGAGACCCTCCAGCGGACATGGGGTGGATCCTATGCCGGTTATGACCAGGATCCCCTTCGCCCTATCCGCGATGATCTTCTCCACCATACGTCTGGTATTGTCCAGGGAGCCATGCAAGTACATGGGTCCCCACTCCTTCAAACCCCAATGCCGGTGCCAGGCTGAGTCTCCTCGATGCCAGTGCCGCCTACACTTCCTCAAAAGTGGGGCATCCCGGGAAGCAAAGACGTCCGTCTCGGGCGTTTCGGCTCCTAGCGTCTGGATCATCCTGGCATACACCTGTGGCGCCATTCCATACTCCGTGAGCTGAACTCCGCGGTCTCCTCTGGACTTGGCACCCACAGCTTGCACCGCTCGGACGATCCGATCCTCTTCCTCAGCATTCCATTGGGATGATCCGCATGCATAGTCCGTGGACAGCCATGTGAGGCATTCATCATCCTCCCGGACCAGCGTTGCACGATGGGGAAGGGCTCCAATGGCGTTTGCCACCATGAAGTCATACCCCATGATCATATCCCAATCGGTAATGTCGGCCACATAGAAGTTCCCGGATAGAGTGCTTCTCTTCGCCTGATCAGGGCGGTTCAAGCGCTCATGCTCCCAGAATTCCATACTGATGGTGGCCTCATGGGTGCCGCCACCCATAATCTCTCCGTTGGCGACCTTCAGGCGGACCGGTCTCCGGCTGGGCTGCAGGAGTTCCTCCTTGAACAACCCTCTCCGGACCAGGCTCACCTGGGCACCCGTATCCACTAACACATCCACCACCTTCTCCTCTCGTCCGCACCGTACTCGCACTTTCAAGTGCAACTGCCGCTCGTCGCCATGAGGTGTATGGACGACTCTCACGGCATGCAACTCTAGCACGTCCGGGTGCATCAGGACTTCAAGGGTATGGTCACGGATGGTGTAGATCTTGAGTTGGTCCTGCCCGTCCACGGGGCTCTCCGTGGTCGCTCCTTCCTTCTTGCCATGTCCCGTACCCACATGAACTTCCCTTGGCAGGGCGCTCCAGGGGTTGGGAGTGGCGAAGCTCAGTGGTTTTGGCTCTTCTGGAGTCTTCTTCGGCACCCGATGTGCCTTCGCTTTCTCTGGGATTCCACTGATTTTCGTAGGAGAGACCTCCGAGGTCCCACTCCCGTGGGGGCTCCTCTAGACTTGGCTTCCCGCAGCCCCTTCCGGCTGCGATCCGCCAGGACTTTGTCCACCACGTTGCTGGGCTTTGAGTTCCTCCAACGTCCTCAACATGTCCTCAGCAACCTCCTCGATCGACCTCACTCGTCGGTCCTGGCCAGGTCCACCACCATAGCCTCTTCCTCCGCCTTTTCCTTGGCCCTTGCCTTGGCCTTTTCCCCCGTCTCCGCCCTTCGCCTTCCAATCGGAAATCCGCTGCTCCTTGGGCTTCTTCTCGGGGATGGGCGGCGAAGTAGGCCTTCTTGTCCGCCTCATACACCTTGCACTGACGGTGGTCGTGTGCATGGTTATTTCCCTTCCCATAACAGACCCAGCACCCGTTGTGCTGAGACCTGTACTCTCGGAACGAGAGCGGTTGGTTCCCGATCCTCCTTGGCTCTTTGCCCCTTGGTCCCACCCGGCTCCAACTGGACTGATCCTGTCCATTGTTCCTCACGTTGTGCGCCACAAACGCGAAGAAATGGGCCTACTCGTGATCCTCCCGGGACCAGTGGTCTTGGCCACTTCCACTACCATCCTCCGCGGAGTTGGCCGTGTCCTCCTGGGTCTCCCGATGGTGGCGGTCTTCTCGGTCGCCTCGTTGTCCATGACCATGTCGATCCTGCACGTGGGCCTCGTTCTTCGCATTGAGCTTCAACTCCACCGTGATATACTTCACGATCTCGTCAAGGCTCATGCGGGCGAAGATGACCTGCATCCTCAGCGGCTCCCCGCGCCCCCACTCCACGTTGTTGAGGCGCAGCAACCTTTGCCCCATGGAGTCTCCAAATACCTCCACGTACACGGCGTTCTTCAGTCCCAACATCCGGTTGGGCTCGCCCAGGTTCCTCCTGAAGAACTCCATGATACCCGCATGGGTATCCTCCGCCGACATGATCCTTACCGCCACGCGCTTCTTCGCTCTCTTCTTCTCCTCTTCCTCCACTCTCCTCTTCCAGTTGCCGGGGAGGACGTCCTTCAGCAAGTGGCGGATCTCGCTGGCCTCGTTCCAGTCCTCCACCAGCTTGAGGCATCTGCGGTACTTCCGCAGATACCGGTTCCACTCCCGGACCCGCAACCCACCGCGGTCCAGCGGCAGCGGGATGGACTACAAGTCCTCCAGCTTCTGGTTCGGAGCGTCCACCCGCTCCTCATCCTCCAACCACTGGAGGCAGGCCTGCTCCGTACGGATCAATCCTTCCCGGATCTGATCCCGCAGCTCCTCCCTCAGGTCCTGCGCCAGCCGGTGTGGGAATGTCCGACATACCCACTTGTCCCGCGGCGCTCCCCGCATCTCGCCGACGACCTCGTCAGCGAAGTCCTCCCAGTCCAGGATGAAGTCATCCAGGTTGGACGGGTTCCCGTCGTAATAGGGGATTTTGATTCCCCTGAGGTCGTCAATCCTGATGGCGTCTCCGACGTCCCCAGCCACCACTCCACCGAGACGGATACCACCTGTGGCCGGGGGGTGTGAGTACACTCCCCGTACATCCCTTTCCTCCATGGAGTGCGGTCAAGTTGGGCCTGAACCCATGGGGTTTGGAATGCGGGAAGGACTAGCTCCGTCGGCCGTCCATATCCCCGTATTGGGGTCCTTCGCCCACAGGTTTCCGCCTGGATGACCTCGACCATGTCCGTCGGCGCTTCCCATGGTTCGCCCCTGCATGGTCTGGCTCTGGATCTCCTCTTCCGCATAAACTACCATATTCGTCGTGATCGGTACATTCTGGGTTGCATTGGACATCTGTACCGTCAGGCTCCTCGGGTCCGTGGTTACGTGCCCTTCCCGCATGGACCCACCCGGTGCCGTGTGTTCCCCGAGCATTGTGGATTCGCTGAACATGGGAACAAACGGCAGCGCACCCGGGTCAACACGCAGAGGCGCGTAGGGGGCCTCTGCAGGGCCGCCCATGGGTTTATCCATGGCGCTCCTGAGGGTCTTAACCGGCTCCACCAGCTCTGCCGCGGCCGGCTTTGCCGGGAGCTCCGGACCCGAGGCGAGGGGCTGTTGCTCCTCTAGCCTTTTCAGGCGTCCCGACATGTCCTCCACTAAGTGGAGGAGGCTGTCCACGACTTGCTGCTGCTTTTGCGGGGCCAGCTCCAGATTCTCCCGGTACCGGTCCCGTTCCGCTCGCAGCTCCTCCATGTCTTTCTCCGCGGCCGACTGGTCATCCAGGATCCCGGCGACGTCCTCCTCTAGGCCGTCCTTCGCGTTGTCCAGGCTGTCGAGGCGGTGCACGATGGCGTCCATCCCCATCTTCGGGTACTTGCCCATGAGGAAGGACACGTGCTCGCAGTGGCACGCGGAGTGCTTTCCGCCTGATCCAGCGCATCCCGCGGTTCCCGGCGCCTCAGACTCATCGCCCATGGGCGTATCGCCTATGGCGTCCGTCTCTGGTCCCGTGTGCCGGGGCACAGGTGCCGTCCGGGCCCTGGCTGGCCTCTCCAAGCCCTCGGCGTCGTGGTTCAGGGCGGGCTCGGGGGCCGTATGCGCCCTGGCGATCGGCGCGGGCGTCTCCTCCGACTCCGAGGGTGGCTCATAGGCTGTCCGATAGCCCTCGGAGTGCCCTTGGAGTCCCACCGCCTCACCGGGCTAGGGTCCGTATCCATAGCCCCGGCGTCCCTTGCCGCGGACTTGGGTGACCCGCGCTTCCGGTAGCGCCGGGCCCGTCCTCCACTGCTGCCTGAATGGCAGGCCTCGTCAGAGTCCTCCGCGGCGGAGCGGAGGTTGCATGCCTTTCGGCAGCGACGCTCACACATGGAAACCAGGTCCTCCATGTCATGTCCTCCTCTTCCCGAATGTCGTACATCTCTTCGGGCTTCAACTTCCGGAGTTCGCCATGCTCTTGAACGTCTCGGTTCTTCTATGGCTCCAATCTCCGGCGTGGTCTCCGCCGAGTCCACAATACGCACCCGGGGCGTACTTGGGCAGGGCTCATAAGGGCCCAAGTCCCCGGGTCGGCGGTGGGTAGGGGCAGCAGGTAAGCCTCTGCTACCATAAAGAAGGTCCCTACCAGGACCGGCCCCCGCTGTGCCCCTTCCGCCTGTAATCCCTGCTGATTTGCTCCTGATCAATGCTTGCATTTCTCAAATTCCCGGGTCCAAAATCCAAAAATATAGAAAATCGAAAATACAATCCTCCTTCAACCCTGAACAGCAATCAGATCCCACAAATGCAGCAATAACCCGATTCGCAATCCACTCCACGATGCGGGCTTCCGTTGAGCACACCGGTCTTCCCACGGTGGCGGGCATGTACAAGAATTGCACCAAGGAAGAAAGCCCTGAAATTGGCATATGAACACAAATAAAGCAAAGTTGGGGAAAGAGGTAAACATACACATTCACAACCATAAACCCCTCATTCCCTGGACTCAAGACCTTTCCTTGACTCACCAACATATTGCCCTGAACCAGGTCAAATGAGATGGCTGAATGCCATGTATCACAAGTCACTACACAAACCCCAAAAATGTGTTCACTCCCAAGCATATAAATCTTAGCCCAATGAGGGAGGTGGCGTGTCATGGCCTAGGGTGGCACTCAGGACCATGCCCTACCCTGACATAACCTTGGTTGGACTTGGGGTCGATTGGGCTTGGAGAACTGCCCCATGATGTTGACCTCACAACGTGGCAAAATCAGGCAAATCACACCATTATGCCCAAAAGTCAATTATATACTCAAAAATGCATACGGCAAATATCCAAATGCTCCATGCACCTGTCAAACCGGAAAGTAAAATACAAGGGTGATATAGACCAAAGATCCATGCCCGAGAATATCCCATCAATGGTCCTGAAACCTCTCCGGTTATGTACATGGCATGCTCCACAAGTCAGCTCATGAGTTTGAGACCTAATTTTGTGAGGCCTCGTGTGGCAAGCCAAAGTGACTACATGATCCGGCATATGGTGAGGTACAACATCGAAGCATATGCCAACATATAAGCAACATACCATAGTTCACAAATCTCTACGCACTTTACTGTTAGCCGACCAGTTGAGCACATAAAACACAAAAATGAGCATAAAATGAGGTCAAAAACATGAAAATATGTCCAAATACAAAGTTGTCATGATAGTATACCTCTATGGTCACCCATGATATCCGCTCATGGTTCAATACACAAATGATTGGAACCATTTACGAACATCTCTCCCACTTGGATCCCCAATCGGGTGCATGGAGATACCTTCGCCACCCATATCTACATGCCCCATAGAAATGGGAGTGCACTCATGGATCTCTTTGCCAAACATACCATGAGCAATACATACGCGGTAGACTTAGTCTAGCGCTTTGAACTCCACAATTGGGACATGGGCAAAGCCCTTGTCACGTGTGGCTCCCCATCTCTTCGGCCACACGAAGATATATAGCATGGGCGTGAGCATATCGAAGCACATACCATGCATATAACACATACCCTCAAATAGTGGCTCCCACCATGGTATGCCATGCCCTACCATGGACATAACGTCACGTTAAAAATACGTGGGAACCCAAGGAACGTATCTATGCAACCCCAACACTCATGCGGTACACTCGAAAGTCGCATTAAAATATTCGGTTGCACGGTCCAAGAGTTATATATCACTTTATACCCTCTTGACAATTTTCCCTTGCTATACCGGGCATGTATGCACACCAAATGCGTTTGATGCTTCATAAATTAAGTTGAGACCAAGGCGCTTGCAACCCAACCTTTCTTATTCTGTTTCCTCACACTCGCGCGTAGATATGGCCCTTCAAAGTGGTCTCACGATTCACTTTTGTTTCCCTTATATCTCCAAGTCAAATGGGTGGCAAGTATAAGGGAAACCTGATTCGGGCATAGGGAAAAGAGTATGACCACTCGAAGAAGACCAAATCAAGTGCGGCGATGTCGAAGTCGAAAATCCGATTTCGACATCGCGAAAAATTCAGATTAAAATTTCGAGTGCTTATTTAGAAAATTGCGGAAACAACGAACCCTTTACTGATGAAATCTGACCCTTCATCGGGGTTTCCGCCAAAATATCCGGAAATAACAGTTAACCAATCGGTTAACGCAAAATCGCGAGCCAACTGACAGTCGCCGATACATTGACCATCAGAACGAAAGGCTGAAAAATTACGGAAACATTATGATAATAAAACCCTGTTGATTCCTGATATTCCGATATATAAATCTCCGCTGGCGGTGCCTCGGTACTGCATATGGCCGCTCAGAGCCGGAATGGCCAAACCTAGCACACTATCACATCGGGTTAGATCAGGTGGATGGGAGAGTATGATATCAGCCAATGGCGGCTTGCCGGCACATAGATACACACCCCAAGTGACCCAAAGATGGCCACGGGGGTCCGAACCGGCTTCAGTTCAACTCTCGTTGTGCATTTAGATATACAATTTGAGGGACCACTTTTTAGGCCATTTTTACCTGTTTTGCCCATTTTACTTTTGGAGTTTGTCTCCTGATGAGTTCACTTCTGGGGCTGTCTACGTCCTTTTTCCAAAGTGGAGGGTGATTTGTAAAGAGTACAAATTGATCCTCAAAAGAAGTATGCCCCCTAATATCCTCACCTTGGGATTGGACTTCTCCATGTACATGATATTGGTCCATGTTACCATTCTTCAATGTTCATGGGCTATGAGAAAGAAATAGAGAACTACTCCACTCCATAGTAAGATATGGGTTGCTCAAAATATCCCAAAAATGGCTACATTTCAACTACTCAATGGTTAGCAAAACCAATAAAAAATGATTCGGAGAATGGGCTCACGAAACTACATAATATTTGGGAGGGTTGCACAGGAGCAGAAATTCACCTAAAACATTTCATGTGATTGTTTGCATCAAAATATTTCAATTCAAAATACTCCTAGGGTCATACCCGCAAACGCAACAAACAAACACAAACTCAATTATATGCAATTGAAGTACAGCACAAAGCAAGATCCAATTGAGGTATTGCACTCCTCAGTATGGCACAAGTGCATCTTTATTCTGTATGCCATACCTGGTTGAACCTCGGCCGGGCTCACCACGGCATGGTGTCTGAGAAACAAGAAGAAGGCAATCGTATGAATACACTCATCACTAAATGATATGCTATCCTACAGTGCAATGCTTCCATAAGCATTATCTAGATCACTTTGCTTTGGAACGTAAGTAAAATGACACACATGGCTGAATGCAGTGAATGCATGACGGATGTTGCTACAACCGATAACAAATAATCAAACTATGCTTCGTGCACAACATCTACTCAAAGTGATGACACAAACCACGAGCATGACCTAATCATGCGAGTCTAGGCTAGTCAGGAACAGTATAATCCAGGCAATCAGAGATCGGAAAGTACATCCAAATGTGGAAATTCGGAGCATTCTGGACTGCGTAAGCACTGCCGCAGATCACAGATCGCGGCACAATCATTATACGGATCGCCGCCAATCGCAGATCTCCGAACGCAGAGACAAAAACAGTAACAGATCAGGACAAAACAGAATACAAACAGGAAAAGCAACAGAAGGCGTCTGAATGGAAAAAATGATTTTTCCTTACTCCCCCCCAGACCACGCACCACCACAAGTGGGGGTGTCTAAGGGGGCGCCGTCTGACCTGCCCCCCATGCCCACTCACTGGCATTAGGCAGTTCAAGACAGAAAATTCTCAGAAGGTCAAACAGCACATAATCAGCAGACATGGCAGGCAGACACGGCATGCCAGGTCACCAGGGTACAAAGACCTTCCAGGTTACAAGAGTCCCAGGTTTTGAGTAGCAGTAAGGAAAAACAAAAGCAGGAACTCTTTGCCCTGGGGGTTGAATGACCCCCCCCCTGGCTCCTACAGACTGCATACACAACCTGTCTGGAGGTCACCGCAGAAACTGCACCTGGTTGCACCTTGCAGTAACAGCAAAACAACAGCCTATCAGGGTGATACACCTGAATCTGAATTCACCTGAAGTACTAACCACACACACACCTGAAGGTGGTGGTGTGTAATGGGCGTCACACCCATGGAAAAAAAACTGCAACTGCAGTCAAGTACCTCCCTGGCTTCGCTAAGTACTGTACACAGAATACGGGACATCGGAGGAAGAGACAAATGTCTGGCAGATCCAAAAACCGAAACAGAAGAAGAACAAAACTGAAGTCTGCCCCAGAGGGATACAGATAAGGTTAGGCAGAGGTCCAGCTAGATTCATCGGGTGCGCTGGAAAATCAGAAAATCTTTCTCTGGACCAAAACATCTGAAAGGGCTTGAAAGCCAGGCAAGCGCAAAGTGAATACAACACAAAATGTCAGCAGAGTAAATATCCTACAAAGAGGTACCCAGGCAGAATATGGGCTCAGGACTTCTGTCTGTTGGGGAAGGGAGGCAGCAATCACCAAGCATTGGTGCAGACACCGAATATTCCACCCAATTGCAAAAATTTGGTTCGCGTTACCCTCAAATGCGCACATAATGTACATCCACAAACTCAGGAATGTCTACGTACTGTCAAAGAAATTCATAGTCATCCTGGATATCCAGGCGAGAGGGTTACACAGAGTACATCACAGGGTATCAGCAGAACATAGGAAACAGCCTTAAACAGAGGCAATAAGGGAATTTACCTACCGCATATCGCGGGCGTGTCGCGTGGCGTATCCCACTCTCTCAGGAGGGCCAACTTCCTCAAGGCTGGATAGAAAAAAAAGAAACAATATGAAATTCAGGGGCGTCGCAAGAGGCCCACGTGCAAGGTAGGACCCCCCTCCGAAGGGGAACTCCCAGAGAAATTCGATTCCATTCGACAACACTCAAGAAAATTCAGTCACAGTTCTCAATCCAGGCTTATCATTCCTACCATCACCTCAACGATCTACATCAAGTAAATTCAATTTTTGCTCTTCAGGTCAGCACAGAAAATCAGAACTAAGGCAGCACCAAAGACAGTAAGCAAAGGAGAAGATACTACACGACCGTAAAGAACCAACTTATGGATACAAGCACAGCTTATTCCCAGTGAGGTGCGGCCAGGACAGGGCAAAGGAAACATTTTCTCCAGCCAGTTTTGGTCGGCTTCGTATTCACTTTACTATCCCCTGGCCTCCTGGTGTCTTTCCCCATTGAAACCGGGCCTGCCATTTGACAGCATGGCTCGGCGTACCCTCAACTGAAAGATCAAGCAGGAAGGCACATGGGGGTAAACTTGCAGAAGGCTTCAGGCACACAACACAGAGTCAATACATGCTAGTCCAAAAGACCAATGGACTATCCAGGTTTGTCAGTTACTTCATACCCTGCAGCAGGTTCATCAAAAGAACCTGTGGGCTACGACGTGAAGGAACAGGACAACACATCTCTGTGGTTAAGTCAGTACCTAAGCCAACACGCAGACAAACACACACGTGCAGCTGTACACCGCTGCAACACATTTCAGACCAATACAGGGCTTACCTACGGCAAACTCACGGGAGGGTTCCATGCGGCAAACTTGCTGTCGGGCTTACTGACGCTTATCCGACATCCAGGGGATACTCGCCATGGCGCTTTCTATGACATTTTCCCCTCCAGTGGGTTTCAGAGTCCAACAGATGGCAGGCAGGCTCAACTCTCCTCTCCAGATTCCGCTAGCCTTCTCTCTGCCCGCAGGGATTCTACCTGCATATTTCAACAGATAACATCGTCCAGAGGTCAACAGGACTTGGGCTTGTGACAACACTTAGTGATGAACACGACTTGGGCATTGAGTGTGGAGTGCCCCAGGGAGAGGACCTGGGTCGTGATTGCTCCAGAGGACTGGGGTCATCACCTGGGTTTAACCACACGGATACTGCTCATCTGGTCATAGCTGGCAGCAGTTCCGGTTCGTTCCGACGTCGGGGAAATCAGAGGTGAACACATCCGCTTGAGCATGGAACCCCATCGTACAGTGTAGCACATAGTAGGAGCCTGCCAATTGACAGCATTACTCTGAATCAAGGGTGCCTTGATGGATTCTCTCTGTGTGGTTGCGAGTATCATTCTGTCGGCGCTATGTACATTTGCGAAGCAAGTCTCGAACCATCTCAGTTCGTCGCCAACGGACCATTTTTGATGGCTATCATGACCTTGCTATGCGCGAATGTATCAGAAAGGGGGTGTCAAGTAAAATCTCAGTCAGTCAAAACAGACCATTTTTGATGGCTGTCATGAATTCCTCTGAGGCCCGCCGAAGGCGGGCGCAGGACTGGGGAATCAAGAGGTAACAGTAAACTTGGAAACACGTCAATTAAGGGGTCGGCCGACCCACAAAACCGGTACCCTTCTCCACTCTGGGTTTCCGGGTTTACCTGGTAATTGTAAAGAAAAAGTGCATAGCGGAAGCCACGTTTACTGCCATTCACTGGCAAGGAATAATTTGAACCAACAGGAGAGAAGCAGGAAAACAGCTCCAGTATGAATTTAGCCATAAAGAAAAGAATGGCATACACGACCGAGAAGCTCAAGAACGAAAAATCGTCCAGAAACACTCAAAGCGCCCTCTTGGGTAAAGAGGTGCACACGTAAACTTAGATGACAAAGCATCTGCCCAGTTCGGGACTGGGGTTACAAGTAAGTAACTGGGGAAGGGTGCTCACCCTGTCAACCCTTGCCAGCTGTTGCCCTACCCCGCGCAGGAACATGCCGGATGAATTTTAAACTGACCCTGAAGGTCAACAGTAGGAACCCTACCATTCACGGAAATCTTTCAGCAGTAATCTATTACATCCTCCGATTACCTGAGCATCAGCCAGGGTTGTACGCGGATTCCGCTCCTTGACGCGTCTGTGGATATGGTCTACGCGTCCCAAACCAGCATCCAGCAGGGCCAGGCACTTTGGGTTGCGTCAGGAAGCGTTACAAGCCAGCCTCAGCCAAACACTCAACAGGAACAAGATAGTACGCAGAGGTACATAGTACTGTAGCTCAAGGTGCACTGGCTACCGTAAGCTGGGGGTTACTAGGGCTCTTGTCAACCAGCCCACAGTCCTTCCTCCCCGGCCTCGAATACATCTCGAGATAAGCGAGCAACAACACTAAAACTATCCGCCCACAGTCCAGTCATCGCCCATTACGAAAATGGGGCACACTTGCATGGGGAACACTAAGTGATAATGAGTAACTCAACAAACTCAGCACATGTCCCTCAGTGGGGAATCAATGTAATCACCATTACACACCCATGGTGACCAACGCTCCAAAGACTGGGGTATCAATACAGGGTGCTTGGCGAAGGGTAACTCCCCGGATTGTACCGGTCATCAGGAAAGAGTACCTGGTCTCAGGGCTTAACAAACCCAGAACCAAAAACTCATAAGAACATTCAGAGTTCAAAAGTAAAACATACCTCAGACGTGGTGTCCCCCCGTTCAGTTTAGGGAAAAAAAAACAAAGTAAGGGGAGCTTAAATCTATCTCACCATAGCTCGGTTTGCCAGCACCAAAATTTAGAGCTATCCAGCTTAGTCTAGTTCAGCGCACAAGAGCCACAATGAATTCTGCATTTCCCTTCACTGGGGAGGACAGAAATTTGGACTGTGGGGTGTATGGGATAGTTGCAGCAAAGCGGTACGTGCCCAGAGACTGTTCTCTCACCCCCACGGACAAATGCGGGACAATACACCAGGGCCCTGGAGCCCTAGGAAAACTGGACAGTAGTCCCAGCAAATGAAGGGCCCACAACAACACCACCTTGCCTAGCCCCAGCACTGGGTACTTCCTGGTTAATCCAACTCCAGTGCTTCACTACTAATATTCCGGGTTCCATTTATCACTGCAGGTCATCCAAGGCAGTCAATACAAATACTACCCAGAGTGGTATACACACCGGGAAAGAGAGTAGGTACCCAGGTGGAAACACATCAGAAATCCTGTAGCATCGGGTAACTCGACACAGTTTACAATCACTGTATTTCAATGAATGAATTTGTCGCGCGCGCTGATCCTGGGGGCCAGAATAAAATAAAAGGATAAGAAAAACACGCCGAAAAAGGTTTCTAAATAGCTGAAAGTAAAGCTAATTAGCCTAAAAAACGGCTAGGACAAAAAGTGCGCGCCGAAACACGTTGTAACACAACGTCGAAAATTTTGAACTTAATTAGACAAATAAATAGCACCGTAAGCGCCATAACGTTAATAGGAACATAACCCTGCGCTCGTCATCGCCTCATTTGCCGTCTACGCAAAGGAAACAGTGTCGTGAGCAACGCGTAAAACTCCCAATTTCTTTTCGTAACACGCCATGCCCCTGTCCTCGCTCCCTCACGCCCTCTTTTATTCGCCATGTACCTTCCCCTCCCGCCTGTGCCCCATGCTCGACGTTTCTGCTTCCTTTTCGCTGCGGGTGGTCCGTACGTGGCGTCAAGGACAAGGACAACGAAGCCAACAGGGCGAAACCATCCCGTACACCGCCACCAACGCGGGCTGACATCCAAGGCCGTGGACGGACATGGTCTTGCTGCAAGTGTGCGAGTGTGCGTGCGTTGGGTAGTGTATAATTTTTTTTATTCCAAAAAAAGAAAAAACTTTTTTTGTATAAAAACAAAGTTTGCAGCGGCTACAAGTAGGAGAAACCAAACAAACACGGCAGCAGGACAGACACCACAACACCACACGGCGGCACAGCACCATGGGGCACAGCACAGGGAGCAGGGCACCAAGGGAGGGCAGGGACGCACAGCAACACCGCACATGGCGGAGAGAACAGGGAACGCACAGCACGACACCCCAGGACGCACAGGGCACAAAGCACAACGGCGAACAACACCAGGCGGCAATGCACCAGAGCATAATACACACAGCGCGGCGAGACAAGACAAAACACAGCGCCGAAGGCACAGGACCACAGGACGACCGACAGCGCCCCAGGACACGACACAGCGGGCGACAGCACCAAGCAGAGCGAAACAAAACAACACAGCGCACAACAACACAACGCCAGGCAGCACGACATGCAGCAACACGGGGCAGCACAGCACCTAGGGACACACCACGGCACACCACCGAAACACGACACCAGGACCCATCAGGACCCACCAGGAGACAACAGAGGACAGCCAGGCCCAACAGCAAACACACAAACACAACAGACAACAAAACAAAACACCAGCCAGCGCCGCAGGGGCAAGAGAGCAACGCACAGAGAGCAACGCCGCAGGCACACCGGCACCGCAACGCACAAGCAGAGCACGGGAGAGGAAACAGCCCGGAGCACCACGGAAAGGCAAGGAACAACGCAAAAAAAAAGAAAAACCCGCAGAGAACGCAGCAACGCACGACAGCAAAGCACAACAAAAACAGCACAAGAAGACCCAACACAACACGGCGCAAGAACCCAACCAACCACCAGCAGAGGATACAACACCAGGCACAGCACAAGACGCACCACGGACCGCAGGAAAAGAGGACACGACGCAGATTGAAGCAAAACACAGGACGCCACAACCAGCCGCGCGGGAAACAAACAGCGCACAGCGCCAAGGCCCAGGGCACCTGGGGCCGGAAGACGGAAAAAGGCGGAGACAACGGGGGCGCGGAACGAAACAAAAAAACCGAGCGCCGAGAGGCAGTGGCGAAAACCGCGAGACACAAAAAGGGGGGGGGGCGGGGGGGGCAGCAAACACAAGGGAGCAGCCCGGGGCCGGGCGGCAAACACGAAAGAAGCGAGAGCGCCCAGCAAGCCGTGAAGGGGGAGAAGAAAAAAACCGGGGCCGGAAACCAGAGAAAGCCAGAGGGAGGGGGGAAAGAGAGAACGGGGGCGCGGAATGAAAGAGCAAAAGAAACAAAAAAAGGAGCACCGAGCGGCGGCAACGAAAACAGCGCGACAAAAGGGGGGGGGGGGGGGCAGCAACCACCAAAGAGCGGACAACGGTGAGGCGCGACACATAAGAGGAGAGCGCACAGAGAGCAAAGAAGCGGGAGGCCAACAAAACAAACATGCCACAGCGCCACGGCCAAGGGCACCCGGGGCCGGAAACCAGCAAAGGCGACAGACAGCGGCCGGGCACAAAAAAAAACTAGAGGCAGCGACGAAGACCGCCAGACACGGAAAAAGGGGGGGGGGGGGCAACAACCATCAGGGAGCAGCCGACGGGGCAAGAGGACACGAAGAGCCGAGAAGCGGGAGGCAAGCAAAACAAAAGCACACAGCGCCAAGGCCCGGGACGACCACGGCTGGAAACCAGAGAAAGCCAGAGACAAAGGGGGCGCACAATAAAAATAAAAAAACCAGAGGCGGGGGGGGGAGAGAAAAGAAAAACACCCGGGGCCGGAAACCAAAGAAAGCAAGAGACAAAGGGGGCGCGAAAAAGAAACGGGGGGGGGTGGGGAGAGGGGCAACAAGGAGAGGGCAACCAAACAACCAAGGAAGGGGCAACCCAAGCCCGGAGGAGGAAGAGCAAAACAGAAAGGCAGAGCGGCCACAGGAAAAGGTGAGGCGCATCAAAACACGCCCGGGACGCCCAAAAGAAACGGCACGCAGGCGCCATGGCCCAGGGCACCAGGGGCCGGAAACCAGAGAAAGCCAGAGACAACAGGGGCGCGCAAAGAGAAAGAACAAACAAAAAACAAAAAAAACAAAACAGAGCTCAAAGCGGCAGCGAGAAAAACAGCGAGACACAACAGGGGGGGGGCGGGGGCAGCAACCACCAAGGAGCAGCCAAAGGCCAGGCAGAAAACACAAAAGAGGCGACAGCGCACGAAGAGCCGAGGAGCGGGAGGCCAACAAAGCAAAAAGCACACAGCGCCAAGGCCTAGGGCACCCGGGGCCGGAAAACAACAAAAGCGAGAGACAACGGGGACGCGCAACGAGAAAAACAGAAAAAACGGAGCACAGAGTGGCAGCGAGAAAAACAGCGAGAAACAAAAGAGGGGGGGGGGGGGGGGCAAGAACCACCAAAGAGCAGCCAACGGCCAGGCAGGAAACACAAGAGAGGCGAGGGCGCACGAAAACCCCAGGAGCGGAGAGCCAACAAAACAAACAGCACACAGCGCCAAGGCCCAGGGCACCCGGGGCCGGAAACAACTGAAAGCCAGAGACAACAAGGGCACAGGCGGTAAAAAAAACACAAGCCGGGAGGGGAGGAGGAAAGAGAAACAAGGCACCAAGGCCCAAGGCACCCGGGGCCGGAAACCAAAGAAAGAAAGAGACAAGGGGGGCGCGCGGAAACCGGAACAGCATGAAAAAAAAAGGGGGGGGAGGAGGGGGGGAACGGGAACCAAAGAACCACAAAAGGGGCAACCACAGCCCGGAGGGGGCCGAGCAGAAAGACAAAGCGGCCTGAGGAAAAGGTGAGGCGCACCAAAACGCGCCCGGGAGGCCAGCCCGCCCGACCAGGCCAGGACGGACGAGCACAAGCACACACGCACAGGACCCGGGCGTGGCGTCCTCTGACCCGCAAGGGGAGGTGTTGGGGTCCACACGAAACAGCCTCGGTGCACCGGCCAAGTCCCCCGTCGAAAGACGGACGGAACGGGAAACCGGACGCGTCAGTGACCTGGTCCACACACGCCAACCACCGCAGCGCACGCACCCCAAGACTGACGCCCGAAGGAACCCGCCAGGGACAACCCCATCGGGGGGCCCCGAACAGGTACAACGCGGAGCGAGCCCAGCGCCCCTGCCTCCGTGGTGGACAGCGGTAGGCGCAATGAGCCCGGTTCTTGGCCGGCCACCGCGTGCCCCGCGCAGCTGCTGAGTAAATCCGGGGGCGAAAGCCCCCGGGATGGGGAAAGGCACCACAGCGTCGGAAAATCCGACCGGAGCAGCGAGAGCAACCGTACCGGACGAGGCGCGGCGCACCACGCGGGGCCACGAGGCACGCCAGAGAGGCACGCCGCCGGCCACAACCACGGCACACGGACAGGTGCCAGGCAACAACGGCCGCGGGGTGCCGCGAACCCGGACAGCGCGCACCACAACCACACAGCCGCGGCCGAGGGGTGACACCAGAGGGAAGACGAGGCCCAGCAGCGCCAGAGAGACCAGACGCCCCGGACTGGATCGTCCGGGGTGGGTCAAGCAGCAGGAACCGCCGCCCCCCGGAATGGAGCATCCAGGGACCAGCGGCGGTGGACGCCCCCCCGACTGGAACATCTGGGGTGCAACAAGCAACAGGCGCCACGGGGAGCCTCAGTACCGGCCACAAGGACGAGGCCGTGGACATGCAGCGAAGCAGAGGGGAGGACGAGGCCGGGGAGAAGCGGAGAAAACAAGATGAGGACAAGGCCAAGGTGACGCAGCGAAGCACACACGTGGATCAGGAGCAACAGGGAAGCGACGAGTAGTAGCGCGAGGAGATGCAGAGTAGGGGTGACCAAGACGAGGCCGTGCACAAGCAGCCAAGAGCAGACCAAGACAAGGAGTGCCCAAGACTGGATCATCCGGGGCACAACAAGAAGGAGCGGCCCAAGCGAAACGACCACAAAAGGCGGGGAAAGGAGTGCCAACGCACCGGACTGGAACATCTGGGGCGAAACAAGCAGCAGGGGCCGCCATCCCCCGGACCGGAACATCTGAGGTCAAGTGGCGGCCACATGCCCCGGACTGGATCGTCCGGGGTGGGCCAAGCAGTAGGAACCGCCGCCCCCCGGACTGGAGCATGTGGGGATCAGCGGCGGTGGACGCCCCCCGGACTGGAACATCCGGGGCAGAACAAGCAGCAGGCGACACGGGGAGCCACAGAAGTGGCCAGGAGGACGAGGCCGTGGAGATGCAGCAAAGCAGACCGGAAGACAAGGCCGGGGAGAAGCGGAGAAAACAAGCTGAGGACAAGGCAAAGGTGACGCAGTGATGCAAACACGTGGACGAGGACGGGGGGATGAGGTGGAGCAGCCGCGGAGACGAGGCCGAGGAGAAGCAACGGGGCAGCAACGAGGAGGAGCCCGAGGAGATGCAGAGTAAGGGTGCCCAAGAAGAGGCCCCGCACAAGCAGCCAAGAGCACACAAAGACAAGGAGAGCCCAGGACTAGATCATCCGGGGCAAAACGGTAAGGGGTGGCCCAAGCGAAACGACAACAAAATGCGCAGGAAGGAGACACGACGCCCCCCGGACTGGAGCATCCGGGGCGGAACAAGCAGCAGGGGCCGCCATCCCCCGGACTGGAACTTCAGAGGACACGTGGCGGCCAAGCGCCCCGGACTGGATCGTCCGGGGTGGGCCAAGCAGCAGGAACCGCCGCCCCCCAGACTGGAGCATCCAGGGACCAGCGGCGGTGGACGCCCCCCGGACTGGAACATCCGGGGTGGAACAAGGAGCAGGCGCCACGGGGAGCCTCAGCAGTGGCCACGAGGACGAGGCCCTGGAGATGCAGCAAAGCACAGGCTTGAGGTTTGAGGTTTGACTTTGCGGGTACTAGATGCCTTTCGGCCCCGGGGGGCCACCTGGTCGGGCCAGGTGATATCCTCCCCACCGGGTCCTAGTGGGGGGCTCTCCAAGACGCACTTCCTGCCTGGTGACGGAGTCCCCCGGGTTCACAGGGCTCGGAGCCCCGTCCCTCCCCGGCTTCCCCGTTTCGCCACTCCCCGGTCAGTGCATCAATTCGCAGCCGTGGCTGCGGGCGCTTACCCACGGCGTCGCCCCCCTAATGCGTGGTCGCCCGGGGCGCCGGCGCCGCCGGGCCCGTGCTACTGGCTTGTCGCCAGTGGGACCCCCTTTGGCTGGCGCGGAGGCTGCCAAGCCTAGGGGTTGGGGCGTGGCGCAGTGCGCCACTACTGCCTTTGCGGGTGCAGTGCCCCGTCCGTGTGTGCGCGGCGCTCGCGGCCGGTTCGGGGGGCTGGGGCCGGTACTTGGTGTTGTGTCTCTCCCGTTCTCCCCATCCCGCCCCGCGTGTCCGGCGCTGTGTGTGGCGGGCCGTCCCGTCCGGGTGTCCCTTACCCTCGCTCGCTGGTACGCCATTCCACGCGGTCTGTGCGTTCCGCGTGCTCGGTCTGGTTGCCCTTCTGGTAGTCCCCGCGTGCCCTTTGGGTCTGTGTGCGCTCGCGCTGCCGCGGCGTCCGCTCCCCCCCCCTCTCGCTGCTGTGCCGCGCGCACCCCGCGCGGTCCCGGCACTGGGCGCTGGTAGGGCCGTTCCACGTGGTCCGTGCCCCTCCGCGTATCCTGCCCTGGTCCCTTGCTCCGTCTGGCGTGCTTGGGGGGGGGCGGTCCGGTTCCGGTTCCCCCCTACCTGGCTGTTTTTGCGAGGGGCGCCTGAGGTCGGGCGCCCCCCCTCCCCCGATTGCCCGCCCACTGGGCGGGCTGTTGGGGTCCGCTACCCATGTGCTGTGGGCGCGGGTGTGTTGGTGTGGGGGCCCAACACTGTCCCCTTGGCCTGCATGCCCTGTGGGGGCTGCGTGCCGCGGGGGTTGTGTGGTGTGGGGGCGTCCCCGGGGGGGGGGTGGCCTGACACTGTTGTGAGGGGCGTCTGGTGTCAGGCGCTGTCCCTCCCCCGACCGCCCGTCCTCTGGGCGGGCTGCCGGGGCCCCCTACCCACTGGCTGTGGGTGCGGGGGGGGGTGCGGGCGTGGGGACCCATCACCAACCCCACAGAGCGCGCTCTTGCGAGCTGGCTTTGCGCGCTGTGGGGGCGACAGGAGGGCGCCCGGGGGGGGGGCGCCTCCTGCCTGGGTGTGGGGCGTCCAGGGTCCGGCGCTCTCCCATCCCCGAGTGCCCGCCCTCTCGCCGGGCTGCCGGGGCCCAGTACCCACTGGCTGTGGGTGCGGGGGGGTGCGGGCGTGGGGACCCGTCACCAACTCCACAGCGCGCGCTCTTGCATGCTGTGGGGGCGGCATGAGGCTGCCCGGGGGGGGCTCCTTGCCTGGGTGTGGGGCGTCCAGGGTCGGGCGCTCTCCCACCCCCGAATGCCCGCCCTCTGGGCGGGCTGCCGGGACCCACTACCCACTGGCTGTGGGTGCGGGGGGGTGCGGGCGTGGGGACCCGTCACCAACCCCACAGCGCACGCTCTTGCGAGCTGGCTTTGCGCGCTGTGGAGGCAGCACGAGGGCGCCCGGGGGGGGCGCCTCCTGCCTGGGTGTGGGGCGTCCGGGGTCGGGCGCTCTCCCACTGCCGACTGCCCGCCCTCTGGGCGGGCTGCCGGGGCCCACTACCCACTGGCTGTGGGTGCGGGGGGGTGCGGGCGTGGGGACCCGTCACCAGCCCCACAGCGCGCGCTCTTGCGAGCTGGCTTTGCGCGCTGTGGGGGCGGCATGGAGGTGCCCGCGGGGGGCGCCTCTTGCCTGGGTGTGGGGCGTCCGGGGTCGGGCGCTCTCCCACCCCCGACTGCCCGCCCTCTGGGCGGGCTGCCGGGGCCCACTACCCACTGGCTGTGGGTACGGGGGAGTGCAGGCGTGGGGACCCGTCACCAACCCCACAGCGCGCGCTCTTGCGAGCTGGCTTTGCACGCTGTGGGGGCGGCACAAGGGCGACCGGGTGGGGCGCCTCTTGCCTGGGTGTGGGGCGTCCGGGGTCGGGCGCTCTCCCACCCCCGACTGCCCGCCCTCTGGGCGGGCTGCCGGGGCCCACTACCCACTGGCTGTGGGTGCGGGGGGGTGCGGGCGTTGGGACCCGTCAGCAACCCCACAGCGCGCGCTCTTGCGAGCTGGCTTTGCGCGCTGTGGGGGCGACATGAGGGTGCCCGGGGGGGCGCATCTTGCCTGGGTGTGGGGTGTCCGGGGTCGGGCGCTCCCCCACCCCCGACTGCCCGCCCTCTGGGCGGGCGCCCGGGGCCCACTACCCACTGGCTGTGGGTGCGGGGGGGGTGCGGGCGTGGGGACCTGTCACAAACCCCACAGCGCGCGCTCTTGCGAGCTGGCTTTGCGCGCTGTTGGGGCGACACGAGGGCGCCCGGGGGGGGGGCGCCTCCTGCCTTGGTGTGGGGCGTCCGGTGTCGGGCGCTCCCCCGACCCCGACTGCCCGCCCTCTGGGCGGGCTGCCGGGGCCCACTACCCACTTGCTGTGGGTGCGGGGGGGTGCGGGCGTGGGGACCCGTCACCAGCCCCACAGCGCGCGCTCTTGCGAGCTGGCTTTGCGCGCTGTGGGGGCGGCATGAGGTTTCCCGGGGGGGGCGCCTCTTGCCTGGGTGTGGGGCGTCCGGGGTCGGGCGCTCTCCCAACCCCGACTGCCCGCCCTCTGGGCGGGCTGCCGGGGCCCACTACCCACTGGCTGTGGGTGCGGGGGGGTGCGGGTGTGAGGACCCGTCACCAACCCCACAGCGCGCGCTCTTTCGAGCTGGCTTTGCGCGCTGTGGGGGCGGCATGAGGATGCCCGGGGGGCGCCTTTTGCCCGGGTGTGGGGCGTCCGGGGTCGGGCGCTCTCCCACCCCCGACTGCCCGCCTTCTGGGCGGGCTGCCGGGGCCCACTACCCACTGGCTGTGGGTGCGGGGGGGATGCGGGCGTGGGGACCCGTCACCAACCCCACAGCGCGCGCTCTTGCGAGCTGGCTTTGCGCGCTGTGGGGGCGGCATGAGGATGCCCGGGGGGCGCCTTTTGCCCGGGTGTGGGGCGTCCGGGGTCGGGCGCTCTCCCACCCCCGACTGCCCGCCCTCTGGGCGGGCTGTTGGGGCCCACTACCCACTGGCTGTGGGTGCGGGGGGGTGCGGGCGTGGGGACCCGTCACCAACCCCACAGCGCGCGCTCCTTCGAGCTGGCTTTGCACGCTGTGGGGGCGGCACGAGGGCGTCCGGAGGGGGGGCGCCTCCTGCCTAGGTGTTGGGCGTCCGGGGTTGGGCGCTCTCCCACCCCCGACTGCCCGCCCTCTGGGCGGGCTGCCGGGGCCCACTTCCCACTGGCTGTGGGTGCGGGGGGGTGCGGGCGTGGGGACCCGGCACCAACCCCACAGCGCGCACTCTTTCGAGCTGGCTTTGGCCGCTGTAGGGGCGGCACGAGGGCGTCCGGGGGGGGGCGCCTCCTGCCTGGGTGTGGGGCGTCGGGGGTCCGGCGCTCTCCCATCCCCGGTTGCCCGCCCTCTGGGCGGGCTGCCGGGGCCCACTACCCACTGGCTATGGGAGCGGGGGGGGTGTGGGCGTGGGTACCCGTCACCAGCCCCACAGCGCGCGCTCTTTCGAGCTGGCTTTGGCCGCTGTGGGGGCGGCACGAGGGCGCCCCTGGGGGGGGCGCCTCCTGCCTGGGTGTGGGGCGTCCGGGGTCGGGCGCTCTCCCACCTCCGACTGCCCGCCCTCTGGGCGGGCTGCCGGGGCCCACTACCCACTGGCTATGGGAGCGGGGGGGGTGCGGGCGTGGGGACCCGTCACCAGCCCCACAGCGCGCGCTCTTGCGAGCTGGCTTTGCGCGCTGTGGGGGCGGCATGAGGGTGCCCGGGGGGGGCGCCTTCTGCCTGGGTGTGGGGCGTCCGGGGTCGGGCGCTCTCCCACCCCCGACTCCCCGCCCTCTGGGCGGGCTGCCGGGGCCCACTACCCACTGGCTGTGGGTGCGGGGGGGTGCGGGCGTGGGGACCCGTCACCAACCCCACAGCGCGTGCTCTTTCCAACTGGCTTTGCGCGCTGTGGGGGCGGCACGAGGGCGCCCGGGGGGGGGCGCCTCCTGCCTGGGTGTGGGGCGTCCGGGGTCGGGCGCTCTCCCAGCCTCGCCTGCCCGCCCTCTGGGCGGGCTGCCGGGGCCAGCTACCCACTGGCTGTGGGTGCGGGGGGGTGCGGGCGTTGGGACCCATCACCAACCCACAGCGCGCGCTCTTGCGAGCTGGCTTTGCGCTTTTGGGGGCGGCATGAGGGTGCCTGGGGGGGCCCCTCTTGCCTGGCTGTGGGGCGTCCGGGGTCGGGCGCTCTCCCACCCCCGACTGCCCGCCCTCTGGGCGGGCTGCCGGGGCCCACTACCCACTGGCTGTGGGTGCGGGGGGGTGCGGGCGTGGGGACCCGTCACCAACCCCACAGCGCGCGCTCTTTCGATCTGGCTTTGCACGCTGTGGGGGCGGCACGAGGGCGCCCAGGGAGGGGCGCCGCCTGCCTGGGTGTGGGGCGTCTGGGGTCGGGCGCTCTCCCACCCCCGACTGCCCGCCATCTGGGCGGGCTGCCGGGGCCCACTACCAACGGGCTGTGGGTGCGGGGGGATGCGGGCGTGGGCACTTTTCACCAGCCCCACAGCGCGCGCTCTGTCGAGCTGGCTTTGCGCGCTGTGGGGGCGGCGGGAGGGCGCTCGGGGGGGGGGCGCCTCCTGCCTGGTCGTGGGGCGTCCAGGGTCGGGCGCTCTCCCACCCCCGACTGCCCGCCCTCCGGACGGGCTGCCGGGGCCAGCTACCCACTGGCTGTGGGTGCGGGGGGGTGCGGGCGTTGGGACCCGTCAGCAACCCACAGCGCGCGCTCTTGCGAGCTGGCTTTGCGCTTTGGGGGCGGCATGAGGGTGCCTGGGGGGGCCCCTCTTGCCTGGCTGTGGGGCGTCCGGGGTCGGGCGCTCTCCCACCCCCGACTGCCCGTTCTCTGGGCGGGCTGCCGGGGCCCACTACCCACTGGCTGTGGGTGCGGGGGGGTGCGGGCGTGGGGACCCGTCACCAACCCCACAGCGCGCGCTCTTTCGAGCTGGCTTTGCACGCTGTGGGGGTGGCACGAGGGCGCACGGGGGGGGGCGCCGCCTGCCTGGGTGTGGGGCGTCTGGGGTCGGGCGCTCTCCCACCCCCGACTGCCCGCCATCTGGGCGGGCTGCCGAGCCCACTACCAACGGGCTGTGGGTGCGGGGAGATGCGGGCGTGGGGACTTTTCACCAGCCCCACAGCGCGCGCTCTTTCGAGCTGGCTTTGCGCGCTGTGGGGGCGGCGCGAGGGCGCCCGGGGGGGGGCGCCTCCTGCCTGGGTGTGGGGCGTCCGGGGTCGGGCGCTCTCCCAACCCCGACTGCCCGCCCTCTGGGCGGGCTGCCGGGGCCAGCTACCCACTGGCTGTGGGTGCGGGGGGGTGCGGGCGTTGGGACCCGTCAGCAACCCACAGCGCGCGCTCTTGCGAGCTGGCTTTGCGCTTTGGGGGCGGCATGAGGGTGCCTGGGGGGCCCCCTCTTGCCTGGCTGTGGGGCGTCCGGGGTCGGGCGCTCTCCAACCCCCGACTACCCGCCATCTGGGCGGGCTGCCGGGGCCCACTACCAACTGGCTGTGGGTGCGGGGGGATGCGGGGGTGGGGACTTGTCACCAGCCCCACAGCGCGCGCTCTTTCGAGCTGGCTTTGCGCGCTGTGGGGGCGGCGCGAGGGCGCCCGGGGGGGGGCGCCTCCCGCCTGGGTGTGGGGCGTCCGGGGTCGGGCGCCCCTCCCTCCCCCGACTGCCCGCCCTCTGGGCGGCCTACCGGGGCCCACTACCCACTGGCTGTGGGTGCGGGGGGGTGCGGGCGTGGGGACCCGTCACCAACCCCACAGCCCGCGCTCTTTGGAGCTGTCTTTGCGCGCTGTGGGGGCGGCACGAGGGCGCCCCGGGGGGGGCGCCTCCTGCCTGGGTGTGGGGCTTCCGGGGTCGGGCGCTCTCCCACCACCGACTGCCCGCCCTCTTGGCGGGCTGCCGGGGCCAGCTACCCACTGGCTGTGGGTGCGGGGGGGTGCGGGCGTTGGGACCCGTCACCAACCCACAGCGCGCGCTCTTGCGAGCTGGCTTTGCGCTTTGGGGGCGGCATGAGGGTGCCTGGAGGGGCCCCCCTTGCCTGGCTGTGGGGCGTCCGGGGTCGGGCGCTCTCCCACCCCCGACTGCCCGCCCTCTGGGCGGGCTGCCGGGGCCCACTACCAACGGGCTGTGGGTGCGGGGGGGTGCGGGCGTGGGGACCCGTCACCAACCCCACAGCGCGCGTCCTTTCGATCTGGCTTTGCACGCTGTGGGGGCGGCACGAGGGCGCCCAGGGAGGGGCGCCTCCTGCCTGGGTGTGGGACGTCTGGGGTCGGGCGCTCTCCCAGACCCCGACTGCCCGCCATCTGGGCGGGCTGCCGGGGCCCACTACCAACGGGCTGTGGGTGCGGGGGGATGCGGGCGTGGGGACTTGTCACCAGCCCCACAGCGCGCGCTTCTTCGAGCTGGCTTTGCGCGCTGTGGGGGCGGCGCGAGGGGGCCCAGGGGGGGGGCGCCTCCTGCCTGGGTGTGGGGCGTCCGGGGTCGGGCGCTCTCCCTCCCCCGACTGCCCGCCCTCTGGGCGGGCTGCCGGGGCCCACTACCCACTGGCTGTGGGTGCGAGGGGGTGCGGGCGTGGGGACCCGTCACCAACCCCACAGCGCGCGCTCTTTCGAGCTGGCTTTGCGCGCTGTGGGGGCGGCACGAGGGCGCCCGGGGGGGGGCGCCTCCTGCCTGGGTGTGGGGCGTCCGGGGTCGGGCGCTCTCCCACCCCCGACTGCCCGCCCTCTGGGCGGGCTGCCGGGGCCCACTACCCACTGGCTGTGGGTGCGGTGGGTGCGGGCGTTGGGACCCGTCACCAACCCACAGCGCGCGCTCTTGCGAGCTGGCTTTGCGCTTTGGGGGCGGCATGAGGGTGCCTGGGGGGGCCCCTCTTGCCTGGCTGTGGGGCGTCCGGGGTCGGGCGCTCTCCCATCCCCGACTGCCCGCCCTCTGGGCGGGCTGCCGGGGCCCACTACCCACTGGTTGTGGGTGCGGGGGGGTGCGGGCGTGGGGACCCATCACCAACCCAACAGCGCGCGCTCTTTTGAGCTGGCTTTGCACGCTGTGGGGGCGGCACGCGGGCGCCCAGGGAAGGGGGCCCCCTGCCTGGGTGTGGGGCGTCTGGGGTCGGGCGCTCTCCCACCCCCGACTGCCCGCAATCTGGGCGGGCTGCCGGGGCCGACTACCGACTGGCTGTGGGTGCGGGGGGATGCGGGCGTGGGGACTTGTCACCAGCCCCACAGCGCGCGCTCTTTCGAGCTGGCTATGCGCGCTGTGGAGGCGGCGTGAGGGCGCCCCTGGGGGGGGCGCCTCCTGCCTGGGTGTGGGGCGTCCGGGGTCGGGCGCTCTCCCTCCCCCGACTGCCCACCCTCTGGGCGGGCTGCCGGGGCCCACTACCCACTGGCTGTGGGTGCGGGGGGGAGCGGGCGTGGGGACCCGTCACCAACCCCACAGCGCGCGCTCTTTCGAGCTGGCTTTGCGCGCTGTGGGGGCGGCACGAGGGCGCCCGGGGGGGGGCGCCTCCTGCCTGGGTGTGGGGCGTCCGGGGTCGGGCGCTCTCCCACCCCCGACTGCCCGCCCTCTGGGCGGGCTGCCGGGGCCAGCTACCCACTGGCTGTGGGCGCGGGGGGGTGCGGGCGTGGGGACCCGTCACCAACCCACAGCGCGCGCTCTTGCGAGCTGGCTTTGCGCTTTGGGGGCGGCATGAGGGTGCCTGGGGGGGCCCCTCTTGCCTGGCTGTGGGCGTCCGGGGTCGGGCGCTCTCCCATCCCCGACTGCCGGCCCTCTGGGCGGGCTGCCGGGCCCACTACCCACTGGCTGTGGGTGCGGGGGGGTGCGGGCGTGGGGACCCATCACCAACCCCACAGCTAGCGCTCTTTTGAGCTGGCTTTGCACGCTGTAGGGGCGGCACGAGGGCGTTCAGGGAAGGGGGCCCCCTGCCTGGGTGTGGGGCGTTTGGGGTCGGGCGCTCTCCCACCCCCGACTGCCCGCCATCTGGGCGGGCTGCCGGGGCCCACTACCGACTGGCTGTGGGTGCGGGGGGATGCGGGCGTGGGGACTTGTCACCAGCCCCACAGCGCGCGCTCTTTCGAGCTGGCTTGCGCGCTGTGGGGGCGGCGCGAGGGCGCCCTGCGGGGGGCGCCTCCTGCCTGGGTGTCGGGCGTCCGGGGTCGGGCGCTCTCCCTTCCCCGACTGCCCGCTCTCTGGGCGGGCTGCCGGGGCCCACTACCGTCTGGCTGTGGGTGCGGGGGGATGCGGGCGTGGGGACCCGTCACCAACCCCACAGAGCGCGCTCTTGCGAGCTGGCTTTGCGCGCTGTTGGGGCGGCAAGAGGGTGCCCGGGGGGGCGCCTCCTGCGTGGGTGTGGGGCGTCCGGGGTCGGGCGCTCTCCCTGCCCCGACTGCCCGCCCTCTGGGCGGGCTGCCGGGGCCCACTACCCACTGGCTGTGGGTGCGGGGGGCTGGCGGGCGTGGGGACCCGTCACCAGCCCCACAGCGCGCGCTCTTTCGTGCTGGCTTTGCGCTCTGTTGGGGCGGCATGAGAGTGCCCGGGGGGGGCGCCTCTTGCCTGGGTGTGGGGCGTCTGGGGTCAGGCGCTCTCCCACCCCCAACTGCCCGCCCTCTGGGCGGGCTGCCGGGGCCCACTACCCTCTGGCTGTGGGTGCGGGGGGGTGCGGGAGTGGGGACCCGTCACCAACCCCACAGCGCGCGCTCTTGCGAGCTGGCTTTGCGCGCTGTGGGGATGGCATGAGGGCGCCCGGGGGGGCGCGCCTCCTGCCTGGGTGTGGGGCGTCTGGGGTCAGGCGCTCTCCCACCCCCAACTGCCCGCCCTCTGGGCGGGCTGCCGGGGCCCACTACCCACTGGCCGTGGGTGCGGGGGGGAGCGGGCGTGGGGACCCGTCACAAACCCCACAGCGCGCGCTCTTGCGAGCTGGCTTTGCGCGCTGTGGGGGCGGCATGAGGGTGCCCGGGGGGGGCGCCTCTTGCCTGGTTGTGGGGCGTCTGGGGTCGGGCGCTCTCCCACCCCCGACTGCCCGCCCTCTGGGCGGGCTGCCGGGGCCCACTACCCACTGGTTGTGGGACTTGCATTCCCAAAGTGAAACCCTGGTTCAACCGAGTTCAACCGTGCACTTTCACTAAGGCTTCCCCACGGTTGAATCCCTATCGTGGTAAAAAAACAAATTGTGCAGTAGAAACCGGAAAACCGCTATTTCTCAGCCTTCCAAGAGATGCCACACCCCCTAAGCGGAATGTGTTTGCAAACCGCTCTAGGACATTGGTGCAAAACATTTCAGACGTCTTTCTCTTGGATCATATTTGAAGGCAGCGGTGGCGGCGCGCCAGTGGCGGCGGCTGTATTCCTGACACCGCACGGCTTCACCATCCACCTTTCGCTACGCGTGTTGACATACTCCCCTGCGCCTTGTTTCGGTTCCCTTTAGGACTTTTGACCGTTTTTAGTGAACAACAGTTACACCCAAGCCTACACTTGATTGCGAGAAGCCTGCTTCCCCATTGATTGCAGAAAGGGATAACCAGCTTTCGGGGTAGTTCAACCGCTGGACGGGCACGCCGTTGAACCGGCTTCACCAGTTCAACCGTGGTTGCACGAAGCAATCCGCAAACAGACATCTCCACTTTGGGAAGCCAAACGTGACCAGTTCATTCCGCATCGCCACAGGCAGACGTCCCCAGGCAATATCTGTGTACGGTACCAGCACAATGTGCTGTCCAGACCACAGCAGAGGCACGAGGGGCCTGAGAGCGTTAAGCATGACCCCACGTCGAGGACCTACAATGTGTCCCCATAATAAATCCTGCCACCAACGCATCAATGCAGCACGAGAAGGCCCATTTGCACAGAGCAGGGCACTGGTAAACAGCGTCCCCCCCGAAAAATAACCCAGGGCTATTTCCTCCCTAAGCGGACTGTCATCCTTTAGATGCGTATGTGCAAGCATGGGATGATTACCAACCCCACCGACCACTGCGAGCGCGGTGTAGGGTAGTTGGGGGAGTACAGTTGCGATGTGTGCGTTCACGCGGGAGACGGGGTCCGGATCTCCCCTCGTTTGCACTGCAACTTGCACACCGTGATGCCCCGGCAACATTACCGCCCCCCACAACTGCCTACCATACCGCGCTCCATGTTGCTCCAGCCACTTCCACCCCCTGGTTCCCTTGAGGCACGTCAATAGTCAGTCATTCCGGGATGGATCTTCCTCACGTGAGGCACTGCTGCACCAACCTCTGGGGCGGCTTTTTCCTTATCTTCATGCTTACATGCAGGCATTTCCTCCTCCCTCGGCGCTGCACCAACCTCCTCAATCTCCTCTTGGCCAATCGCGGCTGCAGGCACGTCCTTCCCGCTCTCCTGGTGCTCCGGAGGCACCCCTGTGAAACCAGACCAAGGGGTCAGGATCAGACATCGCAGTGGCATTGGCAGCAACATTGCTTGGCAAAGAAGACGTAACGATTGTGTTGCCTAAATAGTATCCTGCAAGCAGATATGATACACATAGCCAATGAAATATCTGATAAGAACATATGTAAAATCCACCCTATCATCCATTCATATAACTATAAAAGATCCAACATTGCCTTATCTATCCCTCATCCTATGTTCCCAACAAGCAAATGGAATATAATATACAATGGTCCCCTATATAGGGTCATATAATGATCCCTTAGCGGCAATATGCTAGGGTAGGGTTGTGACCTGCTTCACCCCCCCTGCTTAAAATGATTGCCGGGGGCAGGAAATACATGCCCAAGAGGAAAGTAGCAGTCACAAAGCTACAAATAACAGCAAATGTCAGGTTATCACATAATTCGTCCAATAGGGATTTGAACCCATGCTGGCAATCTGGGAGCCGGCTGCACAGCCGCTGAATCAGCTCCGATCGGTCGGAATCTAACCACGGCCAAAGTCCAGAAATCAGTTAACCGGATCCCGCAGATCCCGCAATAAGTAGTAGGCTGAATCGCCAGCTTTTGCGCGCAGAGTCTGGTTCCCGAGTGTCGCAAAAGGCATTGTGGGGTCCACCAGGTAAAATTGGTATTTTTTTTCGGAGTCAAAACTAAACGCAAAGGAAAATCACACTTTCAAAAAATTCAGTAAGAAAAAGTCACTGCCATGTCTCTCTTGGAGGGCTTGATCCAGGCCAAGCCCCCCTTAAAACCCTTTTGTTGATGCTAAGACAAACTTAGGTGTTTTTATCTCTCTTTTGTTGCCTAAAGTACACTTTCTCAAAGTAACTAGGGTTGTGACCCTAGCCCCCCATGAAGTTCACCCCTACCACTCAACTGAGCGGAGGTACCTTCCTTCATGGAGGATATACCGAAATAAAACAGGCATTTCATGCTTTAGGCCTTGGAGGTTAAGCCTAGTGGTCTCCCAACCCAAGACCCCTATACTCAATTGTTTCTACCACTTATTTTGGTCCTACTTTGTAACTGTTTCTGAATTCAGTTGCTTGGCCAAGTCAATTTCTGTGTGGTCCTGACATCTATGCCCCACATTCCTAACCAGCACCATTTCACCCAAAAGAGTGCACATGAAGTGCCTAATGCAATCTCTGAGGCAAGAGTCAGACCAATTTTCATATAAAATGTTTTGTATTATCCATCTGTGATTGAATCTATGTGTATAAACCTGCTTTGTCTATCTGCAGCCCTTCTGTGTTACACTGGATTCCAAAACCAATCATTGATTCGATCCATATCCTGTTCTTGCTCTACTTGCTGCTTTGGTTTGGGTTTTCAACTACAAAACCTGCAGGAATACATCACAAGATCTAGGGCATAATTCAAGGACATCTTTCCGGTAGCAGAGACAGTCCCTTGTGACCTTTTGAACCGACCCTGAGCAGAAGTGCAGCACAAAAGCTCAACAACAAGTTCATCATGTCCACGCCAAGCGTCAGGACCTGGCCTATCAGAACTGTCCAACTGCAAATGGGCAGCATGGCCCACCCAATGAGTGAACCACCTTACCGAGCTCCACATCATCTCAGTGGCGCATCTGGGTCCCAAGGAGATCCAGAACGCAGAAGGGCGGAAGAAAATATGGGCCTTACCACCGAGGCCTTAGCAGCACACGGTGGAGACAGCTTCAGTCACCCCCACAGACGTGTAGCTGCCTCAGTATCCAGATCCAATTGTCCGGCTTCATCCTCTACAGCGATTGAAGGACCTGAGGAGTATGAGGAACTGAGGAAGAAGATGGATGAGTACATCCTACATGAGGAGTACTACAAATCCATCCGTGGGGACGATGGAGAGGAGCCATTGGCTGTACATGGATCCAGACCACGTACAGACCTAGGGTCCTACGCGCACTCTGGTCCTCCGTCCACTGGGTCCCTGCCAAGACGACTAAGACCTGAGTATCAAAGACCATGTTGTTCAGCCCCAAGGGCTCCCGAAGTGGGCCCGACTCGAGTCGAAGAACAACATCATCCAAGGCCAACCTACGGTGCCCTGGATCATACGGCCGAGCGTTTGGCCAAACTCCTGTCTGGATCAGAAGATCCAGATGTGACGGCCCTATCGGAGGCCATTAAGGCTAAACTGGGTATTGCAGAACCCTTACCCAAGCCAGAGTTGCCCTCTCTCTCTCAAGGACTGAGTACCCTGGCCGAAGATCTCAAGAGATCAAGGGTCTCAAGGCTGTTGCCTAAGGTCACCTGCCCCAGCCCCTTTCACTCCCGTGCCAGGACAGTGCCTATGGCTGACCTACAGGACGTGCCTGTCACAGAGATTGAGAGAAGAGGCCTGTCAGCCCTGGCACCTCTTGCCGGCGTGTCGCCTTCAGGTCTAACTCCGGGGGGTGGGAAGACGGGCAGACCAATTGCCCAGGCGAACATCCAGCTGGAACTGCCGGAGTTCGACCCCAAAAATTTGCCCGAATGGGCAGAAGAATTTGCAGAGTTCCTTTTGTCGACTGGCCAATCCCATGTGGATGTGGCCAATAAAATGTTCACTGCTGAAACGCTCATGCAAAAAGAAGTTTTTGCAAAAACAGGTGAAACTGATTGTGAAAACCTGTTCTACCTGGGCAGAGGTACTCCTGAGGTTGGAGAAAATATTCCCAGTCTATGAGACTGACTCCAGCGTACGCACACAGATGGAGGAGCTACCTATGCTCCCTGAGTTTCCATCCGCTGCGCGAATTTCTGAGTATGTGTGCGACTTGGAGTACTTGTTTTTGAGGATGAATGTGGGCTCCTACGGAGCCACTGAGCCCCACCTGTGGCTCATGAGTAAGATCCCCCAGCGTACGTGGGATGATTGCCGCTCCACCTCTGAGGGGAAGAGCAGGACCCACTCGTACGATGAACTGGTGGGTCTCTTGATTGAGCTAGCTCTTGAGAGAGAGAATGACTCCCACACGGAGAAAGTCCTCAAGAAGCATTTGGGACGAGGTGGTACCCCTACCCCCGACCGTGGCGAAGGGAAGGGGCATAAAAATCCCACTAACACCAACCAGGGAGGTGGTAAAGGGAGGGGCAACCTACGTGCCATGAACGAGGTTCAACCTGATGCAGGCACACCCCCCCTGTTCTACTGCACACCTGTCAATGACAAGGGGGGACCTTGTCATGCCTCTGACTGCGATCTCCGCAGTGGCTGTATGCTGCAGATGAAACGTCAGCAGCATACCAAAGATGGGAAAACTGTGACCCATCAAGACCATCTCAGGTGTACCATCACCTGTGGTTACTGTGGCAAACGTCGTCACCACAAGGACGAATGCCACATCAAGAAACGCGAGAGTGACAAACTCAAGCGTCAGGAGGCGGAACGCCAGAAGACCCAGACGCCCGCCAGAAATCCCCCGAATGGGGATAAAGGTGGTAAAGGAGGTGGCAAGGGGGGTGGCAAAACTGGACCCCCTAACCCCCAGAGGCGCTCATCAGCGCCCGTTGCTACACCCACTCCTGCTGCTACACCCGCTCCTGCCGCAGGTGACCCTAAGAAACGCCCCCAAGGGGATAACGCTACCCCTGAGGGGAATAATTCCAAGAAGAGGCGCTTGGCCTGGATGGCCAAGTCCCTCATGGCTGCAGGGGTGGATGTGAAGTTCCCTGATGAGGAATAGGGGGGCGGCTCCGAAGAGGAGGACTTGGTTTTCTGGATCCTCGTGAAAATCGGGGATCAGGTTATTCGAGCGGTGCTTGATACCGGTGCAACACTTTCCATAGTGGCCCGGCGCCTGCTTAAGACTTTCAGGAAAACTAAGACCGTGGCCATAAGAGTAGGGGATGGGCGTACCATCCATTCCTTGGGGGGGGTCGACGTGACTATATGTCTGGGCGACGAAACCGTGACCCAACACTGCAGAGTGTTGGACACTGACGCCTTTGACATCGTCATTGGCACCGACTTTCTACGAAGAAACCCCCAGGTAAAAATGCTGTCCCTACAGCGTCCCTATTCTTTGCACTGCGACTTTGGCAGTGGGCTATTCTCCGTTCCTTTGAAGCTGTCAGGACGGAAAGAGTCTGGGCTGCGCTACGCAGCCAAGACGAACTATCGTACTGAAAACTACCAATTGGCCCGTCACGTTCTTGAAAATGGACTGGCGGCCCTTCAGGTAAACCTTGATGAGATCCAGGTGGAATTGTTTGCGAGCCAACAACAGCACATCATGCAGTTGTACTGCTCGAAACAACTGAACAATGCTTTCCGTTTCTTCTGGAAAGCAATGGGCCTAGCGTATGCTAACCCTCCATTCTCCCTGCTCGCGAAGGTTCTAACCAAAATCGCTTATGAGGGAGGAAGGATTGTTATGTGCACCCCTGACTGGGGTTGCTCTGGTGAACATGCTTACTGGCGCCGTATGCTAGATCGAATGACCGTGGGAAGAGTGCAACTCCCCGACAGCCCCATCTATGTGCCTGAAGACTCAGACACAGCTATGCAGGCCCCTGAGTGGGCCAGTTTCCTGTCCATCGTCGATGGATCCCTCAATCCTGTACCCCTGTGTGACCTAGACCAGGTGCTACTAAAAGAGGTCATGGCCGAAAATCGTGGCCTGACCTTTTATGATCTCAAAAATCGATCTCCTGAGCACCTATCTGCCACACTTACAGGGTGTGAGTCTCCTGATGACTATCTGGAACCTGCAGCTGTAAAAGAGGATGCTGACGACCAACTGTCTGAGATCGCCAGCACTATTCCCTCTGTTGATCCCAGCTGTGTTGACCTAAAACATAGTGCTTTCCTAGCCGAGCGCTTGCTAGAGGAGGTAGATCTAGAGTCAACCTCTGAACCCGCTTCCCCTGTTGGGAAGCCAGTGCTACACATGCAGCCTGTGCACACAGGTGAACCCGTGGCCCGGAGTGCTGATGCTCTGGCGCGGCCTGCTGCTAATAACATGCCATTGTCTGAGCATGACACTCAAGAACTCCGGCGGCTGTTGTACCTGAAGGCCGAAGGTATTGAGCGCCAAGAGCGGCTGCAATACCCCAGACAGACCTGGAAATACTCCATCTGGTCTGAGGAGGACGATGAGTCCTATACTCTGCCTGATCCTGAGATACCTCTAGTGTATTCTCTACACTATGGGCAGCAATGTCCCCCTGAGTGGGACGATGGTACTGTGCCTGCCGAAACTGCTGATCGGCAGAAAAAGAAAGAACATGGAAAAAGCAACCTCCATGCTGAGGAGGATTTCTTTCAGAAACTCCAGAGTCTTAACCTTGACCCCCGCCTGAAGAAACTGCTGATAACCTATGAGGAGGTGTTCGGCGCCTTGCCGCCTCCCCTTTCTTGTAAAAAACTGGTCCAGATGGACCTGAAATTGAAACCAGAATTTGAAAAGACGCGAGTGAGGCGTCGTCCCTATCCCGCTCCACAGGAACAAGTTGAAGAAATCGAGCGCCAGATCCAAGAATGCACTGATGCTGGCCTCGTTGAAGAGTATAAACACGGGGACTATCCCCATCACTTCGGTTGCTGTTTCCTTGTTGCTAAACCAGGGTCGACTGCCCTATGTCTTGTTGTAGACTATGGTGAGGTCAACAAGAAAACCCAGAACCACTCAGGGAGTATTCCTAACATGGAAAACACCCTGGAGCGTAATGCCAAATGCAGGTATAAGAAAAAAATTGACAAACGCTCTGGTTTCTGGCAGGTGGACCTAACCGCCGCAGCTCAGGAGCTGTTGGCCTTTATAACCCCTAAGGGTCGTGTTTTCAACTGGAAGCTTATGCCTTTCGGGGTGGCTAATGCCCCAGCGCTTTTCCAGGAGCTTATGAACAACATTTTATACATACTGAGGCGCAGGCCTCTAGTACAAGAGTTGATTTCTCGGGGTGCAGAAATGGAGGCTCACATCGACGACGTGAGTTTGGGTACTAATACCAAAGAGGACCACGTCCTTCTCCTCCGTGAATTTCTCATTGTCTGTCAAGAAAACCATCTCGAATCAAACTCGAAAAATGTGAGTTTATGAAAGAGGAGATGGAGTATTTGGGTTTCGACGTGGGGTATGGCTGGTGGAAACCAGCCGCGTCTAAGATGCAGCCCCTACAGTACATGCAGATTCGCGATGACCCTAAGAAGGGTCTACACGATGTGAGGAGTTTTGTGGGCGCCTGTAATTTCTATCGGCGTCACATCCACAATTTTAATTACTCCTCTGCACCCCTCACTGACCTGATCAAGAAAACTACTCCCTGGAGGTGGACCTCCAGAGAGAAAGAGAGTTTCCAGGAGTTGAAGAAGAAGATTGCCTCCTCCAACTGCCTGGGAGTGCCCCGCCCTGAGGGCGAGATAGTCCTGATCACTGATGCCAGTGATTTAGGGGGGGGGTGGTACGATCTACCAATGGCAGGAGCTTAACTCCGCTGAACTAACCCACTGCCATTATCGTACTACTGGACTGAACCGTGATGGTTCGTTGAAACATTACTATCCTACCAGTGAGTGGCGACTGGTACCACTAGGACACTGGAACTGGAAATGGAACCAAGCGCGTTCCAACTACAGCACCTATGACCAGGAACTCCTGGCCGGTATGTTGGTGCTATCGTCACAATCCCGACTCCTGGGATCTAACCCTATTGTCTGGCTGTGTGACCAGGAGCCTGTGAAGTCTTTTCAGAAGGGCCCACCACCAGAAAAAGCAAAGCTAAAACGGTGGTGGACTTACCTGAGCCAGTTCAGGCTGACAGTGCATTATATCCCCGGGATTAAGAATGAACTGTCTGACTATATATCGCGCAACAACTTCGATGCGCTTATTGGTGAGAGCTCTGAGGCGCTCGCCAAAGAGGCTTTCCAGCGTATGGATGTCCAGCTTGACCTGTCCATGCGCACTGCTGGAATCCTGGAGGGTTGGAGTCTAACCGACTATCAGTCAGAGTATGAAGAATTTCTCCAAACCCTCAGCACTGGTCTCGAACCCCGTGTCATTGACGGGCACCAGTGGTATAAAAACAATCAGTACCTCTTCTACGAGGACCTGAGGCACGACTGGATGGGTGCCTACAGTGGTCCCATCTCAGTTCTGGTCACACTGGCGCTAATCGCTCAGTGGACTTCTTCCGTCAGTGTTTCTACTCTAGTCTAACCCTGACTGAACTGAGGTCGCGTATGCAGACCATTGTGGATGCTTGTGGCTGTCATGCCAGCAAGCAGAGCGACAGTAGGGATAGCGGCCTGATCTCCAGCTTACCCATACCCTATTGTGCTAACTCTCTTCTCTACGTGGATTTCATCCACGGCCTACCACGCTTTGGCGGCTATGATAGTTGCCTCGTGGTCACCTGTGGTCTATCTCGCTTCACCCGTGTGTTCCCTTGCAATCAGAAAATCATAGGTGAGCAGACTGTGAAAATGTTGGTCGAACAATGGTTCGAACCCTATGGAGCACCTAAGCAGGTGCACTCTGATGAAGATGTACGCATCCGCAGTGACACTGGGTGGTACAAACGAGTGCTAAATGCCCTCAACGTGGAGGTAACCACAGGTGTGCCCTATACCCACACGTCTAACCCTCTCTGTGAGAGACAGAACCGTGTGGTGGAGCAAAACTTAAGAATCCTGATGAAACAGGAGCGCACCAAGGACTGGGTACGCCTAGTGCCCTGGGCAGTGCTGTCCATGAACTCACAGCGGAGCTCTTCTACGGGTTTCACCCCCCACGAACTGTTCCATGGAGGAGGACCTGCTTGGTTCTTCAAAACCCCATTTCCTGAGGACTTCAAGAGCCCTGTGGGAGATTGGCTGGAACACAAGCAGTCTCTGGCTAACCAGGCTGGTACTAACCTGAGGCACATTCGTGACCGTGAACAGAGCTGACGGGACCGCCCACGGCGACCTGCCAGCTTCAAGGTTGGTGACCTTGTTTTGGTACACCATTCACGCCTACCCTCCTGGCCACGTAACTGCCTACAGGACCCTTACTTTGGACCCTATCGTATCATCAGGATAGATGGATCCAGGATCCATGTCAGGTGCAGTCCACGTCTAGGTGGTGAACTGCTGTGTGCACCTAAGCAGTTGAGGCACTATCACTCCCCTGACGACTTGTCTTGGGATGAGTGGCGCCTCAGCGACAGTGAGATTGAACGTATAGACCTAGAGAACGCTGCCAGTCCAGAGGAGGCAGACGAACTCGAAGAGATGACTGCCGATGAAATGGCAGTCGATGGTTACTACGTGGTTGCAGGTATTGCTCACCACGAGTATAAACAGGGCTGGAAATTCCTTACCCTGTGGGATGGCTATGGGTTGTCTGAGGCGACCTGGGAACCTATGTCAGCCTTCATACAACCAGATGGGAGTATCCACCCCATCTTCGGCACTTACCTCGTTGAGAACAACGAGGGGCAGCTCCTAACCCGTGCTGAGACTATGTCCCAGCGTAAGAAGCGAAACTAATCTCCCTGTGTCAGTCTACTGCTTACTGAGCACTGCACTGACCCTGTCTGTGCCCTGCAGACCCATGCCTATGGTTTCCAGCGTGAGCCAGGTGGCCGCTTATCATGATTGCAGCCACCCAGCGAGTGTCTGCCTTGTTGACCATGTGTTGCATGGGTACTGCCCTAATGTAATGACCTTGGAGAGCCAACGAAGAACAGTGGCTTACTACACCAGGGGGGAATGACAAGCAAGGTGTTATGAGGCAAGGTGTGTCTTCCCTCCTTGGGGACAAGCGAGCCCACAGTTAGGACCCCTGACTGGTCCAGACCCATGGGGTTCTACCCTTCCTTACAGGGTTTACCATACCCCTAAGTGTGATACGTATGTCTGTATGTGTCTCACTTCTCTCCCCAGCGTGGCTCCCGGAGACCAGGCTTCGCTGACGTCGGACCGAAGGTCCTAATCAGGTACTATTACCACTCCTATGGCGCCCAATTTCTGTGCTGGCGCCTATCCTTGGGGTAAGACGGCAAAAGCCCTACCTACTAGAGGGGAGGGGTGGCCAAGTGTGCTAAGGGCATACAAAACGCCCATTTTTGCTACAGGCCAAAAGCTAACGCACTCCCCTGCCCACGAGGAAAAGCACGCGGGACAGGAGACACCACTACACTACACTCACCAACGCCAGCACCGGCCTTCGAAGGCAGGGTGAGCACTCATCACTTGCACTCCACTCCTGCCAGGCCTGCTGACCCTAACCCCTACACACGCTACTTGGGGCTGCTGTCGAGGGAGTCTCGGGCCCTATTGGCCCTCCTGTGAAGAAGACAAGAGAACACAGCGCTGCTAAGCAACTGTGGCCTAACAGAGGACGCCACAACGCGTTTCCCCTGCTAGGGCTTGGAGGGAAGGGGTGCTCTCGTTGCGTGCACAGCGCAGATGTCGTTGAAGTCGAACTGCACTCGCCAGTCCTGGCTGAGGCACAGTCATTTGACTTGTGATCAGCGCCCCTGTTTTGCTGGGGCAGAAAAATGGATAGCCGCCGAAGGCAGCTGCTGCGTGCACCAATCGGCCTTAACCTCTCCCACCTGTACAACAGAGGCAAATGAAGGGGTGTTTGCAGCGGAGGAACCAAGCCACACTCCAGGTATTATACCCTTCTCAGTGTGACCTATAATACACTGTCCGCAAACACGCTGACGGATCAGCTCCCCTGTCAAGCAAGCAAGCTTTAAGAGACTCCTCAGGTTCTCTTAAAGAACGTACCGAGGAGCCTCTGGGTAACTTAAACAAGGTTTACCGTGCGCAATTCGCGTGGCCTACCCTTTAATGCATCATGTGCACGCAGGGAAGGGGAGCTGAACCACTCACTCAACCAGGAGGTGAGCTCCTCCTGAGCTAACCTACCTTACTCACCATGCATCGTGTGAATGCCGGATTCAAACGAACACAAAAAAAGCCTAAGCGTTTTGAGCAACCCTACTTTAACGCCACGGCCACACACGAACAAACACTTTCTTTACTTACCTGTGAAGAAGAAAACAAGGGTGAATTTGAGGTCAGGGAAAGCGTCACAGCGTGTGAATGCCTCGATTAGGCACATGCATCGCGAGCACAGCGCATATTCTAACCCTACGTGCGCGCTGCGCGCTTTATTCGCATCGCATACCTTTCATTCCTGTTCTTACCTGTGCAGAGCACGAGAGAAGAACACCCGACCCCCCAACGAGCACAGAGTTGACAACCCTAACGCTTTAACGAAACAACCAACACGAACGCAATGCGTGAGTGTCAGGTGACACTGACATACCTGAGGGATGGGTTGTTGACCTGCTCTGTGGTGTGGGCTGAATTTGAATACTTGACTCTGAAGTTTATAAAAATTTTGATGCAACTGTGCAAAAATTTCCTTTAGAACTTTAGAAACTACGGCTCATACCTTCTCTTCCAAAAGCCGTTTACGCTTGCGCAACCCTTTTCTTGGAGTCCACTTCCTTTGCGCTTGTCTGCGACTTTGAGTTATGTGTAAAAATGACGATTTCCCGCGTGGTTTCGTCGATTTTTGACGATTTCACTTGCTAAATCGCAACCCCTTCCGCTAAACCGCAGGAATCACTCCCTGCTGGTTACATTTTCTATTTTTTCCAGCTCCTGGAGGTTTGTGTCCTCCATTGGGAGTATTGCTCCGCCCTGGCCCTTGGTCAGGACGTATACTAAAACGCTGTTTATACAGCGATAGCCGTCCGCATTAGAGCGTTCGACTGTACCCTAGCGGGCAAACATATGTGCTCTAGGGAGGGAGTCCTGGGTTCAAACCCCACTACCCCCAAACTTTTTCCAAACGTTTTCGTCGCACGCCGGCGACTTTTGAGGAATGCCCCTTCGAAGGGACATCATTCACGGTACATTACACTGTTTTTCAAGGGTACCTACAGTGTGATAGGCTTCTATGAAGTGATGAGGATGTTTTTGGGAAGTTTAATGCATTTTCTGAGGTAATTTTGGGAATATTTGAGCCTTTTTCCTTGGTCCTACTAGCTTAGCTAACTAGTACTCCAGGGGGGAGTAAGAAAAAGTCACTGCCATGTCTTTCTTGGAGGGCTTGATCCAGGCCGAGCACCCCTTAAAACCCTTTTGTTGATGCTAAGACAAACTTAAGTGTTTTTATCTCTCTTTTGTTGGCTAAAGTAAACTTTCTCAAAGTAACTAGGGTTGTGACCCTAGCCCCCCATGAAGTTCACCCCTACCACTCAACTGAGCGGAGGTACCTTCCTTCATGGGGGATATACCGAAATAAACCAGGCATTTCATGCTTTAGGCCTTGGAGGTTAAGCCTAGTGGTCTCCCACCCCAAGACCCTTATACTCAATTGTTTCTACCACTTATTGTGGTCCTACTTTGTAACTGTTTCTGAATTCAGTTGCTTGGCCAAGTCATGTTCTGTGTGGTCCTGACATCTATGCCCGACATTCCTAACCAGCACCATTTCACCCAAAAGAGTGCACATGAAGTGCCCAATGCAATCTCTGAGGCAAGAGTCAGACCAATTTTCCTATAAAATCTTTTGTATTATCCATTTGTGATTGAATCTATGTGTATAAACCTGCTTTGTCTATCTGCAGCCCTTCTGTGTTACACTGGATTCCAAAACCAATCATTGATTCGATCCATATCCTGTTCTTGCTCTACTTGCTGCTTTTGGTTTGGGTTTTCAACTACAAAACCTGCAGGAATACATCAGAAGATCTAGGGCGTAATTCAAGGACATCACACTTTCAAACAATTCTGAAGATAACGATACCTGCAAAAAGGCGCAACGCGCCGATGCCAAAATATTTTTTTGGGAACAACTGCCAGCACCACTGACGGGAAAGTGTACCCACAGCTTAGGACCGTGACTGCAACAGGGAACACGTGGGAAAGCAAAGATAGAGGTCAGGGAAACGATGATGAATGACACTGCAAAACTTGCTGGCCTCCGCCAGGGGACTGTTGACATGGGGAGCTAACGGTCCTGTCCTGCAATGCAACGCGGGGCAACGGTGGCAACGGTGCTCACAGCCACCAAATTCATTTTTCTCACAAACGTGAACACTGACCACTGCGATTGATGACTTGTGCACTGCAAGTGCCTTTCGATGCGCCATTGTCTCTTGCCCGCCTTTGCCTTGTGCCACGCTTAGGCCAATAAAGAACACAGCCACGATGGCCCCACCGTGCGCGCGGTAGCTCACTAAATAGCAGAAAGAGGTCACGATGGCATCAGGCTAAATGATGGAAACACAATTAGGCACAATCCAAGACACAGGCGCGATGCCCACATCTGGCACCCTGATGCCTCAGAGACTTTATGAGCGCTTGCATGTGCTTAACTTCCTTAATGTCTTGCGCTAACTCCAACGAGTGAGGTCTTGCTTGTAAGATATAAGCTTGCTTGAAAACTTGCTTGAGAAGAAAGAGACAAGGCCCACTTGCAAAACTGACCAGCGGCACACACAATATCTGAATGAAAGGCGCCCCAGAGAGGCGCACATTGGATGAATGAAAGCCACAGCTCAGCCAAGGGCCGTCGCTGCGATGTGAGATTGTAAGAGGCACCGCTCAGTCAAGGGCCGTGTCCTCGTGACTTGTTTACTGTTAGCATACGTGTCACACGGGATGCACCACTTAGAGGCTAAAGGAGGAGGTACGGAGATGGGATGAGGGGGTGAGTAGACAAACCTGAATAGACACACCTCTGAACCATATAATAATAACCTGACCTCACCTGCTAACCCACCACCCTCAACCCATATTACGTATACATATCATATATACACACAATAGAGCAATGCAGGTAAACAAACACAAGACATACTTGTGCGCCAACATCCAATGGCAGCGCCCCGAGGTGCACACTCGCCGGGAGGGCGTCACAGAGTGTGGGCCTCGCATGGCAGCCCCGGAGCACGTGGTGATACAGGCCCACACAAACAAGAGCTCCCACAAACCACTCACGTACATACAAAGACGGTAAACATATTCGAAAGAGAACACGTGTATGGGTATGCCACCTTGTTGCTTGGTGTTCTTGTGTGTCTTGGGGGCATGCGTACAGACTTTTAGGTTAGCTCGAGTGTTACCTTTCACAGTGGGTGTGTCACCGGCGGGCAGCAAAGCAGGGGGTAACCTCCATGCGTCAACTTGGGGAGGTGGCATGTGCCATCCCGCTGGGGTATCAGCCCACCCTGCTCCCGGGGGGCCCAATGACATGCCCCGAATGAGCATTACCCCCCCCGAGCCCCTTACACCGTTGATGACGGTGCATGTTTACACCTCCGCGTGTAAACTTCATGCGGTGTACACGGTTGCAAAACCCAAAGGAAAAAATAGGTCTTGGTTGATCGGGGGGCGGGTGATAACCCGCGTAATAGGTAACCATATACTGCGTGCATTAAAATAACGGCATGCCCACACACACACACAAAGTCAATGGACACGGGGCACACCAGGTTTTGGTTTGTCACGCAGAGAGAGGTCCGTTTGTGTTGTAGACATCCAAGTCCACGCACGGGCCTCTACCAAAATATGCCACGCCCATATGCGGACCCAGGCACTCTTAGCGACCAGGGATAAATACCCGGGCGGCGGAGACGGCCCAAATCCGGAACGTCATAGCCTTTCAAAACCCCACCCACCAACGGAGTGACGTGGCAAAGGCACCCATTGCAATGCATATTAGAATACCAGTACGTAGATGACAACCCCTCCCTCTAGAATTAAGTCCTCGCCGTATGTAGTGGCAAATTTGCACGCCGGAAAATTTTTTCGTCAAGTAATGTGGGCGACACGAGTGCTTTGTACTATGTATACCTCACCCTCGTGTGGACAACGGCAAATCGGTGGAAAACTACCACGCCCAATGCAAAAAGGAAAAATGGGTTATACCCGCCAACCCACTCAAGTTCTCAAGCCTGCACCATCTTTTGAGCAAATATTTTAGCTCAGTGGCTCCGGTCACAGATCAGGGACAGTCGTGCTGCGTGGTTTCAGTACGGTGCGGCACTCAGAAACCTTGCAAGAACCACTGTGCGCACAAACCAGCAGAGTCTTCGGGAAGTGCTTGCCACGTTGTTAGCTTCCTTGACAGGGGGTGTAATCATGGGCAGGACTCAGTCCTGGTGGTGTTAGGAGCGCTCCAGTAAGACCCAAGGATAGGGGTTTGAATTGCATTAAGACCCCTGAAGGAACACGTCCCACTTCCGCCCGAGGCTTTTTCGAAAGCCACCCCACCCCAAGGACTCTCAAGCCTTTAGTGGTGAGAGAGGTGGACGGTGGGGTAAACTTGCGGTACCCAGCGCCCCCCTCCAGTCACGATTCTTGTAACGAAGGGGCGCGCCGTGCATGCACATTTCTTGTAATCTAACCCACCGCTCCTCACTCACTCCTCCCTTCAGCAAATAATGATATATCCCCATATTGGTTAGGGTTTGTCCGTGAGGCCCTCATTGGGGCGGTCCACCAAGGTGGGCCACAGGGTCAATTGTTTGGGTGAGTTTCTGAGTGTTGAAATAATCTCGCCAAACCTTAATGTAGGACGGTAGGAAGGTTTCGACGGGCTCCTGGTTCTCTCAATCCTTAGTGTAACCCTCCCAACGTACCTTGAAGAGAAGTCTCTTGCGGTGAGTATGGTGCCCAGATATTTGTCTCACATTATAAGTGTCCTCCCCAAGTTGAGAGGGCACCCTAGCACCCTCCTCTGTGTAATTTAGAGGCGCCGGGGAGCGAGGCGAGTTGACCGTCTTCAGTAGACAATCAAAGTGGACGTCAACTAGTCTCCGTTGGTCCACTTGACTAACATAGAGGCTGTGTGCCTTCTTCGACACAACCTCATAGGGTGCATCTCAATAGGGGCAAGTCTTATCGCCAAGATTCTTACGTTGGCGACAGACCAATACGCGGTCCACTTTTGACGAATTCGGGGACATACTCCTCCTCTGATTATACTTATGAGCCATCGTTTCTGGCACGTGATTCATAGCTCCACGTGCAAGGGCAGATAGCTCCCCGCGCCGCTGGAAGTGGTGCGTGGCGTCTTGAGCAACCCCCTTGGGCTCTGCAAGAGGGGGCCCTTTGGTACGGTTGTGTGTAATAAACACAATCCCGTTATAGTAGAACATGAAGGACCTGTAGTTTCATGCCATGCTCGTACAACGGCGGGCAAGACCTCTCCCCAATTAGTGCCCTTGTTCAAGGTGAGGGCTTTAGCAAGGGCACGCCTTAGCTGCTTGCCAGTATTTTTGGCTTTGCCATTACCTTGTTGTCTACCCGCGAGACACATAGTTGAGCGGGCACCAATCTTAGAACAAGGGGTTTGGAAATATTGGCTCACAAACTGTGGCCCACGGTTGGAGCATATCTCACGAGGAGCTCCGAACCTATCAACGCAGCGTTCCATTACCAAATGGGCTGCTGTTTTTCCCGTCAGCGCTTCATCCTTGTCCTCATGACGAGGTTTAGGAGAAGGGATCGCGACGAGGTAGCCGGAAAGCCGGTAAACACATAAAAGCTTTCGGTCATACTCCTCTCCATCATGAGAGGTTGAGGGGTAGTGGAACACATTAAGCGCGATGAAGTCCATGGGCTCCATAGGTATAGGCATAGGCGTCATGTACCCCTGCTTGCGCTTGGTGTGATGTGTGTCAACGGCACATGAGGGACAAGTTTGCCATTGCGTTTCCACTGCTTTGTACAATTCCTCACCTACCACGCCATGGTTAAGTTCCCTACAGTGTTTTTCCACACTGCAGGTAGCCAAGTGAAGTGCATTCTAGAATTCGGCCACCAAACAATGCACTAGCGGCGTAGGTACACACCACCGTCCATCACGGACGAGCTTGTCATCCGCCAACCTCACTCAGTATTGGAAGTTCCCATTCCAGGCATCTTGCCACATTTCTTTGTAGCGTTCAAAATTTGTGTACTGTTTAGCCCAATTTGTCTGGAAAACATTGGGAGCATCCTCCCCATGTACAGGTGTTGCCCTCTTGTGGGACTTCCAAAGCTTCTTGATCTTGGCAATTCGCTCCAGTTTTCGAAGCTTTTTCGTTCGCTTTGCCCCCCCCCCCCCTACTGGAGCCGAAGACCAAGGGGCCACAACCGCCTGAAATACAAGGGGACGGGGGAGGAGCTCCTCGTTCTCGGCGGCGATCATGTCCGGCACATCTCTAGCCACTTGCGCCGTCACATATATGGACACACCCCAGAACGCCGGGTTAGCACCGTAAGCCCAACGCGACAAGAAATCACCCACGGGGTTTACGAACCCCAGGGTGTAAACCACATGGTGATCAATTTGAGAAAACAGTTCATGCCAACGTGCTTGGCGTGCAGAGCAGCCCCCCACGGTTTAAGGTCCTCCATAGCGCTATTATCAAGGCTACGGTGTCTGTACGGACCTCCACTCGCTTGTTTCCCATCCAACCATCCCACTCGAGAAGTGCCGCCACTATGGCGTAGCACTCTTTTTCGCGTGGGCTCCCATTCAATTGGCTGCCTGACAGTTTACGGGAGAAAAAGGCGAGGGGGCGAGGAGCACCATCAGGACCTTCCTGTTGTAGGGCCGACCCCACCGCACAATCATCCCAATCGGCTACGTGGAGGGGAGAAATATCTGTGATAGCACGCTTGAGCTTCAAAAAGCCCTGAGGTCCCGAAGAAATCCACGTTAGGCCTATCTTCTTCCAATTCTTATGCTTTGGCAAATATTCAACATGTCAATCAAAGGGGTAGCTATGTACGCGTAGCTTTGGACATAACCGGAACAATAGTTGGCAAGCCCCAAGACCCCTCGGAGCTCCCGATGGTTTTCAGGTTTGTCCCAACGTTCTCCCCGGCACCAGCCGACGTGTGCCATCTTCCAACACATGGCCACAAAGCTCAACCGAACGTACGGGGAAATCCGTTTTACCAACCGAAGGAACCAACTCCTCCTTTTGTAGCCTATCCAACACAGCACGCACGTGACGGTCGTGGTTAGCCAAAAGTTTGTCCTCCGTATCACCGGAGGAACCAATAATAATATCATTGATATATATACCCGCACAATCCAAGCCCTGTAAAACGTGGTCCATGACCCGTTGAAAAATAGCAGGCTGATTCTTGATACTCGTAGGCATAACAGGCCATTGGTATCGCTTACCCGCCAAATTCACGGCGGTCATAGCCCTTGAATCAGGGTGAAGGGGAGTTGGATGGAACCCTTTACCAAAGGCAACAATAGTGAAGATCTTGTGTTTGGATTGGTGTTCCAATACATTTTCAATGAGAGGGAGGGGGTGCACGTTGAGCAAGGTAGCCTCATCACCACAAGGCGCCATTTACCTTTATCTTTCTTGAGCACAACGAAACTGTTGGACGCCCACAAGGAGGCAGCACACAGCTCAATCCAACCACAAACCAAAGAATTCACCACTATCTCTTGCTCTGCCGCGGCACGCCCCCCCACCAATCTTATAGGCTTCGTGGATTTGGATTTAGCGTTCGGGTATAGGTCAAGCTTAGCAAACCCCAAACGCTCCGTACCACGGACCTTAGAATGTTCCTGGCCCGGATGGAGACGAACCTCTCCACTAAAAACATTGCGCTCGTAGTCCGCGAGGATGCGTTTCCTCATGAGCTCCACCTGCGGCGACACAATAGGTTCTTGGGTGTTGACAACGCCACCAACAAGAGAAGCCGCCAGCAACCGATCGGCGCAGTCACTTTCTGAAGGTCTATTTTTTTTCGATTGACCCTCAGCATTTCGTTGATGGATCCACCAGTAGTCCAGGCTATTCGGTCATTGGTGAAAATCCTGGGCTGTTCAACTTCTGGAGCCTTTCCTGTATTTTTCTGATCATCACCTCAATTCCCGAGGCCAAATTTACGCTCGCCACCTTTCAATTAACACCGCGCCGCCTGTACGTTCATTCCGAGAGCATCATGAATTTCACCCTTTTTGGAAGCTCCAAAGCCGCAGATGACGCCCTATCAACACTATTCAACTATTCTCCGTCACACCTCTTTCAAAAACACCAAGCCTCAAATTCGCCATTACAAACACGCTTTCCATCACGCCAATTTGAAGCCGTTGAAGGCAAAATATCTGACACACACCAATGCATTTTTTTTCCCGAAGTCTACCGCCGTCTACAAGACTACCTCAGATTTCACCTGGATGTGGAAGGCACCGATATTCAAACCGCCTTCGTTGGGAGCAACTCCACGGATATTCTAGACCGAGGCAGGGTCTCGTCTGTTGCACACAATAACTACAACGAGCTTGAGAAGCTATTGTTCAAACACAAGCGCTTCTACCTAAAGCTGTACGAGTTGAAATACTCTCAGACCAAAGCCAAGAAGTCTCCACCTACCGCCACCCCTTGGGCTAAACAATTAAGAACCGTGCTAGATAAAGCCAAAGAGAAGAACAAAGGCCTCAAGGGATGGTTCGTAATTCCGGCATGGGACGCTCAAGTGGTGGCTGCCACCTTTCGCATACTAGGCTCAACTTCCGCCCTTCTTCCACTCCTCCGTTACATTTCTAGCGTAATATGTATGCACGGGGCAAACCTCCGGGACGCCTACAAGGTCAAAAATGACAGCAAAGACTCCTACGAGTTGCGCACAAACGGCAATCAAACGATGCCGTATGTTGCTTTGCTCCTACAAACCTCTTCCTTCGACGGGTGCCGAGATGAAGACATCACTTTTAAGTTTGAACCTTTCCGCTTCGCCGCGTAGCACGGCCATCCAACGGTGCGAAACCTATGGTTGCACAAAACACTATGGTTTGAGGTGAGCATAGAGTTCCTTGATCATGTTGAGCCTTCGCCGCCGGAGGAGAGGGACAAGTCACAACCAAAACAACGCTAAATTGGAGACGCCCCTGCATTCATGAAGTTGATGAACGAAATGTTTGTCCCCGCGCTCGCAAATGTATCGGTGAACACCAAGAATGCTTACTACCCGTTTGGCCACATAGTTCCTTCCGAGGACCCCCATTGGGCCTACTACCGGTTTGATTAGGAACCCCCGTCCCGCTTTGCAGACGAGTATATGTTTAAAGTCCGCGAGTGCGCCCAATTCCTCAGCGGAGAACTCCTTGCAATGGACATGCACGCTTTGCCGACTACCGAAGTGTATCGTGCCGTGATCGCTAGGGACCGGAAGGAAAGAAACAAGGACCTACAAGCCCCTGAGATGCTCACCATGATGATCGCCAACCTGCCCGGAGGACGGTGTGCCTCGGCGCCCTTATGAGCCATGTTCTGGTCTAAAGATTCCATTGTCGTGGCGATTGACACCACTCACGCGCCGTGGGACGTCATGAAAACTGGGGTCCAAACACTAGCCATCCGCTTCTTTCGGTCATGCGGCATTGTTCGCTTTCATGGCATAGATGGTCAATTGGTGCAGTTTTCGTCGGGATCCGACGGCAACACAAAGTCTGCGCCTTCGGGCGCCCCTGAGCGAGCCCACGCAACGCCGGCCCCGCCCTCATACGACTCGTCTAAAGCCCCTAAGACCGCCGTGCTCCTAGTGGCCCCAAGATCAGCGCGCGCTCTCGACTTGCGCGTCCAAGCGGAGTTCCCTGGCCTCTATGTGTCGTTGGAGCCCACGCAGCCTCCCTACGAGCACCAACAAGCCCACCTCGTGGTCTACAAAAAAGAGGAGTCCGCGCTGCTCGCGCATGATTTCAAATATGGAGACGCTGCCTTCGCCCCACTACACCGCAACCTCCTCGCCCTCGAGAAGATCCTCCCCGCCCAGCACCCGGATGTGGCCGAGCACGAGCAACCCATCGTGCAGCGCCTCCAGGCGGGCGCCGCCTTGGGGTCCACGGCCTTCGTGTCCCAGCTTGTTTCCGCCCTCTGCGATTGGCCTGCAACGTGGCTCACTGAGCGTATCAGCGAGTGGAACGCGGCATCGAACGACACTGACGCCGCTACGCCGACGCTGGGACCTAGCCGCATCGAAGAGATGTCGATATGGGGTGATAGACGGGACCTGCATACAGCAATCCACCCCCAAGACCCGCACACCAAACCGGGTGCCCAGAGTATTGCGGCACAAATCGATACCACACGCCCGCAGCTCAGGGAGTGGCAAGAACAGGGAGCGAAAAAGCTAGCACAGGAGCAGCAACAGTCGTTCCAAAACCTCAAGGCGTAAAAATCTTTAAAACACATGGACAAGGTCCTGGGAGAAAGAGGCCACCGAGGCATCAAGGCGGTACACCTCCAAGACAGCACAGTGATCAACGACCCCAATGTGGTCGTGGAAGATGTACTCAACAGCTTTAAGCGGCAACATAACACGGAGGACGTCGAGCTGTCTGCCTATGTCAAGGAAGTGATATCACATCTACCAACAATTTACAACCGGGCGCAATGACGAGACACGGTGATCAACGACCCCAATGTGGTCATAGAAGACGTACTCAACAGCTTTAAGCGGCAACATGACATGGAGGACGTGGAGCTGTCGGCCTATACGAAGGAGGTGATATCACATCCACGAACAATTTACACGCGGGCGCAACAACGAGACATGCACCGCACCCCGTTCACAATACGGGAAGTGAATGAGGTGCTGCAAAAACTGAAACTGTGGAAAACCCTTGGGGTAGACGGTCTGCCTGCCGGACTATACCGCAGACTCCCGCTTAACGTTAGAAGCACTTGACGGCACGTCTGTGGGACATTGCCATCAGGAGCACAGACCTACCACTGATTAGGGCAAATCTGGTACACCCACTATACAAGGATGGCAGCTTGGCAATCCGAGAAAACTGGACACCCATAGTTTGTGCCACAACGGAAGCGAAGCTCATCTGGATGCTCATTCTAAAGCGCATAGCACCAGCGGTGTACCGAGCTGTCCCACCCACAATTTGGGGAGCAATACAGGGACAATCACCGCTGGAAGCAATCTTTATGCAAGATGCTGCGGTTGACATGGACCCAATAAGGCTCGTCATCACATCTCCAGACGTTTAGGGGGCCTTGGCCAACAACCCGCATCAGCTTTTACGCGCCATCTCGGAGCACATGGGGCCGCCCTTCCAGGGCTTCCTGCGGGCATACCTCGCCACCCGCCCCTCTGCGATACAAACAGATGTAGGCACCCCCCATGGACCCACCTCACCATTGGGGTCCCACATGGGGGCCGCAGAAGGCCTGTTTCTCTTTTTGCTCATCACCCTCTCACTGGCTCTCTACATACACAGCACCAACTCCGACGTGGCAACCTAGCCACTACAAACCACGCTCCTGGCGTTCGCCAATGACATGGGAGTGGTGACAGCCACTGCCCGTCACCCCCAGCCAACCACCCCAGACGAAACAAGGGCCAAAAAAGTGCTCAGGGATGATACTGGCTAAATGGAGAGCAACACACTGCTGGTGTACAGGGTGAAGTGGGCCACTATGGTGCAGAGCGCCCCGCCCCAACCTCTCCGCTGCAGAGACCCGCCTATGTCGCCCATGAACACTGCCACCTGCCTGGGGATTCGACAGGAGTCCTCTGCGAATGAGGTCACCCTGCCACGCAACCTGGTGCGGCAACTCACCTCACCGCGCTATCAACCCAAGGTCTGGCGTGCTCAAGGCAAGCATAGGGTTCCGGGCACTACACCTGACACAACCCAACCAAATTCTGCGAGAACCCGTTAGCACGGTGCAACATGCTTGGGCCGTCCACGGTCACGGCCCACGTCACTCCCCGCCGCGGTACGTGAGGGGTCGGCACGATACTATGGGGACGACACTGACCACCCCGTCAAAAATGCGTGCACAGCACACAGAGCGGGCCACCCAGACCGCCTCATGCAGAACCAAGAGCCGGAAGTGCGAGAGGTGTTCACGCTGACTCTACGGGAAGCCCAACAACATTGCAACACATGATTCCAGTACATACTACAAAAACGGGGCCTCCCGACTACGGTAGGAACATGCATGTGGAACAATCTGCAACTTCTACTGCCCCACCACCGGCATGTTATTCAGACGAATCATAAATTCTGGGAGACGGGTCCCGTGGCCATCCTCCACACAGATGTAGGTGGAGGACCAACAGGGGGCACAACCACTCTCGACCAAGTGCGCACCACACCCGACCAAATGCGAGTCCTCTATCGAGTGGGCACCCACCACATCGCCTTCCTGCAAGACCTGGATTGGCAAAACAAATCACTCCTTGAAGGCCACCTACCAAACGCGGCCACCACGGCCGGTCGACAAGAACCCACTGATGAAGAAGTTTGTGACGCGTGCAATCTGTTCTGGGACACTCGCAAGCAGCACCTACCACAGAGCCCACCAAACACGAGCCAGCCCCACGACCGACCACCGGGACACGTGAAGTATATCTCCTGGCGCCCAACAGACTCAAAGTCAGCCTGCAAGCCGGCAGGGCAGAAGGCAACCTATCGATGATACCCCCATCCACAGCACGTGAGTTCTGCCCACCGCCGCTGCCGCAGAACCCGCAGAGGGGAAACCCACCAGGTGCTGGCGGTGCGGGGCTCAGGCACTAGCCATACCATGGCCAATCCTCGAACTGTTTGCCCGTACGACCAAACAGCGACAGCCTTGAAAGAGCAGTAATAGTTGCACACACACTTCCAACCTGCCCCGGCAGATGTACTAGCTGCTGTAATGTCGGGGCCTGATACCACAGCAGGGAGGCGCATCCACTGAGGGACAGTGAATACCAAACACCCAGCCATTACCTTCCCGGTGATAGCCAAACACCACAGAGCCACACCAGAAGCCCCTGCGTACCCCGTGAAACAACACTGCTCACACGCGGTTCCGCAGCGGCAGATCAGCGAATGGACTACATACGACCAGAAACGGGCCTACCTGTTCCAGTACATACACAACCACCTCGCGCAGGGACACTAAAGGAACGGCGAGTCTGTGCAGATGAACACGGCTGCAACCGAGACCATCCGCCAGGGCATGGTTGTCTACGCCGCCCGTAAGGTCAAATCGGCCACGGCCACGCCATGCGCCACCAGGGCACAAGGAGCACATGTCAACGCCTACCAACCAAAAACAACATCCGGTCTGCCCCGACCAGACAGCCAGAACACCATCATTTTCGCAGATGCCTCCGGCACAGCAAGCCTCACGCCCGCAGCCGGGGGAGCAGCCCTAGGACTTCGGCCAGACATGGAAGGCTCGTTACACCAGCACCACCTGCTGGGAACGACCATCTTCAGGGCGTCCTCTGACGGTGCACTGGAGACACTGGCGATTATTCTAGACGCCATTAACATCACCCACGGACAGCCACAGGACCACACACATCACGTGTGGGTCGGAGTCGATGCAGCAGTGGACTTCCAGATCATAGGACGACTGGGGAAACAACCACTCCACAAAGTGACCGACTCGAGCCACGGTACACAGGCACTGCACCTATGGGCGGCATTAGGCAGTCTCTCGAGGCACATCGAATTACATCTGGTCAAGGAGGAATCCCATTGCTACAGCCTGGGCAACAGAACAATAGACATACATGACCTCAACCAGCTCGCCGCGCACAATGCGGACCACGACAAGCCTCTGCTGCGTGACCACATGCACACAGATGTCCAGCACCTACTACCGATCCCAAACCCCGGAGAGCCACAGGCCTGGGCACTGGGAGACGTGATACACAATGACACAGGACGACTGTACAACTAGCCACAGCCTCTCAGAACCATGGCCCACATCCGGGAAGGCGATGCCGACAACACCCTCATGAACCGCCTCCACCCTAAACTGGAAACGGCGATATACTTTCCGGCTTTCAGCCCATCTCTACTGCCGCTACATCTGCAAGAGCAGACGGTGCAACTCCTCCTTGCACAGCTGCCCCTTCTGAACAGGATGGGAAGCTGGTACGGCAGAAGGGACATTGACATACCCCCCGATTACACCATGCGCCGGTGCCAACTTACCACAGCCAGAAACATTGGACAATTTCACACAATGCCCGCTGGCCCATGATGTCGTTCACATAGCCACATGGAAACCAAAAGAGCCAATCGCACAACACGCCGGTTTGGGCCCGGCAACACCACCGGCCAACAAGATACGGCACCTGATGCGGCAACCAGAGGAAGCGGTGTTAAGGGGGGCGGTATCGCTCCAGCTCTACCGGGTCCTCGCGGAACACACACCAGAAGCAGAGGCCACAATGAGCCACATGCAACTCACAGCTATCAAACGGGCAGACACACAACTGCAACATCCGGCTCAGTTGTACAGACAGGGGGCACAGTGAGCCCCAGATAACCAACGCAAATACTACAACCTACTCATACAGTACCAAACAGTTCAGCTAAAGGACTAGCCACTTACACTGTTCCCCAGCCCCCAAGGGACTGTATCTGTGCCGCATGTCGCGCCACCCTACAAACCACACCACATGGAACTGTAGCTCGCACGCCTCCAGAGGAAGGCCCACTGTTTGCCTTCGCTGAGCCTCTCCACAGAATGCCGGACGGCAAGGCTACCCATCCGGAGGAGCTACCATGCACTCTTTTCCTCGAGTTCAACACCCTAGGCCACGACCTTGGCTGCGGCAGCGCCGAGATGAGGCACTGGTTCTGCTGCCAGTGCGTCGTCAAGCTGCACGCCTGCCCCCTCTGCAGCGAGCAACAGCCCCCGCCCCCCCCCAAAGAAACCCAGAATAAGGACTTCTCGAAGGAAACGGTACGGCGGTTGGCCTCACAGAACATCTGGGCCCCCTCACGACCACATCGGCGACCCTGACAGCGTGGATGTGGAGTGGCTGGAGGTACTGGAGCACCCAACGGAGCCGCCCGTATGTGCTCATTTGGATCACCTACCCTTGGATTCCCAAACTGAAACCCTGGTTCAACGGGGTTCAACCGTGCACTTTCACTACGGCTTCCCCACGGTTGAATCCCTATCGTGATAAAAAAACAAATTGTTCAGTAGAAACCTGGAAACCGCTATTTCTCAGCCCTCAGAGGGATGCCACACCGCCTAAACGCAATGTGTTTGCACACCGCTTTACGACATTGGTGCAAAACATTTCAGACGTCTTTCGCTTGGATCATATTTCACGGCAGCGGTGGCGGCGCGCCAGTGGCGGCAGCTGTATTCCTGAAACCGCACGGCTTCACAACCCACTTTTCGCTAGGCGAGGTGACATACACCCCTGCGCCTTATTTCGGTTCCCTTTAGGACTTTTGACCGTTTTTAGTGAACAACAGTTACACCCAAGCCTACACTTGATTGCGAGAAGCCTGTTTCCTCATGGGCTGCAGTAAAGGGTGACCAGCTTTCGGGGTAGTTCAACCGCTGGACAGGCACGCGGTTGAACCGGCTTCATCGGTTCAACCGTGGTTGCACGAAGCGATCCGCAAACAGACATCTCCACTTTGGGAAACTAAACGTGACCAGTTCATTCCGCATCGCCACAGGCAGATGTCTCCAGGCAAAATCTGTGTACGGTACCAGCACAATGTGCTGTCCAGACCACGGCAGAGGCACGAGGGGCCTAAGAGCGTTAAGCATGACCCCACGTCGAGGATCTAAAATGTGTCCCCATAATAAATCTTGCCACCAACGCATCAATGCAGCACGAGAAGGCGCATTTGCACAAAGCAGGGCACTGGTAAACAGTCCCCCCCCCGAAAAAAAACCCAGGGCTATTTCCTCCCTAAGGGGACTGTCATCTTTTAGATGCGTATGTACAAGCATGGGATGATTACCCACCCCCACCGACCACTGCGAGCGCAGTGTAGTTGGAGGAGGTAGTTGGGGGAGTACAGTTGCGATGTGTGCGATCACGTGCCAGACCAGGTACGGATCCCTCCTTGTTTGCACTGCAACTTGCACACTGTGATGCCCCGGCAACATTACCCCCCCCCACAACTGCCTACCATACCGCGCTCCATGTTGCTCCCGCCACTTCCGACCCCTGGTTCCCTTGAGGCACGTGAATAGTCAGTCATTTGAAAGTGGATCTTCCTCACGTGAGGCACCGCTGCACCAACCTCTGGGGCAACCTCTTCCTTATCTTCATGCTTACATGCAGGCATTTCCCCCTCATTCGGCGCTGCACCAACCTCCTCAATCTCCTCTTGGCCAACCGCGGCTGCAGGCACGTTCTTCCCGCTCTCCTGGTGCTCCGGAGCCACCCCTGTGAAACCAGACCGAGGATCAGACGTCGCATTGGCATTGGCAGCAACATTGCTTGGCAAAGAAGACGTAACGATTGTGTTGCCTAAATAGTATCCTGCAAGCAGATATGATACACATAGCCAATGAAATATCTGATAAGAGCATATGTAAAATCCACCCTATCATCCATTCGTATAACTATAAAAGATCCAACATTGCCTTATCTATCCCTCATCCTATGTTCCCAACAAGCAAATGCAATATAATATGCAATGGTCCCATATATAGGGTCATATAATGATCCCTTAGCGGCAATATGCTAGGGTAGGGTTGTGACCTGCTTCACCCCCCCTGCTTAAAATTACTACCACGGGCAGGAAATACATGCCCAAGAGGAAAGTAGCAGTCACAAAGCTACAAATAACAGCAAATGTCAGGTTATCACATAATTCGTCCAATAGGAATTCGAACGCATGCTGGCAATCTGGGAGCTGGCTGCACAGCCGCTGAATCAGCTCTGATTGGGGGGAATCTAACAACGGCCAAAGTCCAGAAATCAGTTAACCGGATCCCGCAGATCCCGCAATAAGTAGTAGGCTGAATCGCGAGCTTTTGCGCGCAGAGTCTGGTTCCCGAGTGTCGCAAAAGACACTGTGGGGTCAAGCAGGTAAAAGTGGTATTTTTCCTGGGAGTCAAAACTAAGGGCAAAGTGAAATCACACTTTTAAACAATTCTGAAGGTAACGGTACCTGCAAAAAGGCGCAACGCGCCCATGCCAAAATTTTACCTTTGGGAACAACTGCCAGCACCACTGACGGGAGAGTGTGCCCATAGCTTAGGACCGTGCCTGCAACAGGGAACATGTGGGAAAAGAAAGAATAGAGATCAGGAAAACGAGGATGAATGACACTGCAAAACTTGCTGGCCTCGACCAGGGGACTGCTATCATGGGGAGCTATCTGTGCCGTCCTGCAATGCAACCTGGGGCAACGGTGGCAACGGTGCTCGCAGCCACCAAATTCATTTTTCTCACAAACTTGAACATTCACCACTCCAATTGATGACTTGTGCACTGCAAGTGCCTTTCGATGCGCCATTGTCTCGTGCCCGCCTTTGCCTTGTGCCACACTTAGGCCAATAAGGAAAACAGCCACGATGGCCCCACGGTGCGCGCGGTAGCTCACTAAATAACAGAAAGACGTCACGATGGCCTCAGGGTAAATGATGGAACCACAATTAGGCACAATCCAAAACACGGGCGCGATGCCCACATCTGGCACCCTGATGCCTCAGAGACTTTATGAGCGCTTGCATGTGCTTAACTTCCTTGATGTCTTGCGCTAACTCTTGTAGTAACGAGTGAGGTCTTGCTTGTAAGATGTAAGCTTGCTTGAAAACTTGCTTGAGAAGAAAGAGACAAGGCCCACTTGGAAAACCGACCAGCCACAGACAATATCTGAATGAGAGGCGCCCCAGAGAGGCGCACATTTGATGAATGAAGGCCACAGCTCAGCCAAGGGCCGTCGCTGCGATGTGTGATTGTAAGAGGGATGGCTCAGTCAAGGGCCGTGTCCTCGTGACTTGTTGACTGTTAGCATACGTGTCACAAATTATGCACCACTTAGAGGCTAAAAGAGGAGGTACGGAGATGGGATGAGGGGGTGAGTAGACAAACCTGAATAGACACACCTCTTAACCATATAATAATAACCTGACCTCACCTGCTAACCCACCACCTTGGACCCATATTACGTATACATATCATATATACACACAATAGAGCAATGCAGGTAAACAAACACAAGACATACTTGTGCGCCCACATCCCATGGCAGCGCCCTGAGGTACACACTCGCCAGGAGGGCATCACAGAGTGTGGGCCTCGCATGGCAGCCCCGGAGCACCTGGTGATACATGCCCACACAAACAAGAGCTCTCACAAACCACTCACATACATACAAAGACGGTAAACATATTCGAAATAGAACACATGTATAGATATGCCACCTTGTTGCTTGGTGTTCTTGTGTGTCTTGGGGGCATGTGTACAGACTCTTAGGTTAGCTCAAGTGTTACCTTTGACGATGGGTGTGTCACAGGCGGGCGGCAAAGCAGGGGGTAACCTCCATGCGTCACCTTGGGGAGGTGGCCCGTGCCATCCCGCTGGGGTATCAGCCCATCCTGCTCCCCGGGGGCCCAATGACACGCCCCGAATGAGCATTAGCCCCCCTAGCTCCTTACACCGTGTATGACGGTGCATGTTTACAACTCCGCGTGTAAACTTGATACGGTGTACACGGTTACAAAACCAAAAAGAAAAACTAGGTCTTGCTTGATCGGGGGGCGAGTGATAACCCGCGTAATAGGTAACCATATACTCCGTTATCTAAAATATCGGCATGCCCACACACACACAAAATCAATGGACACGGGGCACACCAGGTTTTGGTGTGTCACGGAGAGAGAGAGTTCCGTTGGTGTTGTAGACATCCAAGTCCACGCACGGGCCTCTACCAAAATATGCCACGCCCATATCCGGACCCAGGCACTCTTAGCGACCAGTGATAAATACCCAGGCGGCAGAGTCGGCCCAAATCCGGAACGCCATAGCCTTTGAAAACCCCACCCACTCACGGAGTGACGTGGCAAACGCTCCCATTGCAATGCATATTGTAATACCAGTACGTAGATGACAACCCCTCCCTCTAGAATTAAGTGCTCGCCGTATGTAGTTGCAATTTTGCACGCCTCGAAATTATTTCGTCACGTAACGTGGGCAACACGAGTGCTTTGTACTATGTATACCTCACCCTCGTGTGGACAAGGGCAAATGCGTGGAAAACTACCACGCCCAATGCAAAAAGGAAAGATGGGTTATATCCGCCAACCCACTCAAATTCTCAAGCCTTCACCATCTTTTGAGCAAATACTTTAGCTCGGTGGCTCTGGTCAGTGATCAGGGACGGTCGTGCCGCGTGGTTTCAGTACAGTGTGGCACTCCAAAACCTTGCAAGAACCACTGTGCGCACAAACCAGCAGAGTCTTTGTAAAGTGCTTGCCACGTTGTTAGGTTCCTTGACAGGGGGTGTAATCGTGGGCAGGACCTAGTTCTGGTGGTGTTAGGAGCGCTCCAGTAAGACCCAACGATAGGGGTTTGAATTGCATTAAGACCCCTGAAGGAACACGTCCAACTTCCGCCCGAGGCTTTTTGCCAGGCCACCCCACCCCAAGGACTCTCAAGCCTTTAGCGGTGAGAGAGGTGGACGGTGGGGTAAACCTGCGGTACCCAGCGCCCTGCTCCGGTCAGGATTCTTGTAACGAAGGGGCGCGCCGTGCATGCACGTTTCTTGTCATGTATCCCACCGCTTCTCGCTCTCTCCTCCCTTCAGCAAATAATGATATATCCCCATATTGGGTAGGGTGTGTTCGTGAGACCCTCATGGGGGCGGTCCACCAAGGTGGGCGAGAAGTTCAATTGTTTGGGTGAGTTTCTGAGTGTTGAAATAATCTCGCCAAACCTTATTGTAGGACGGTAAGAAGGTTTCAACGGGCTCCTGGTTCTCCCAATCCTTAGTGTAACCCTCCCAACGTACCTTGGAGAGAAGTCTCTTGCGGTCAGTACGGTGGCCAAATATTTTTTTCACATTATAAGTGTCCTCCCGGAGTTGGGAGGGCACCCTAGCACCCTCATCTGTGTAATTTAGAGGCGCGGAAAAGCGAGGCGAGTTGACCGTCTTCATTACACAATCAAAGTGGATGTCAACTAGTCTCTGTTGGTCCACTTGAACAACATAGAGGTTGTGTGCCTTCTTGGACACAACCTCATAGGGTGCATCCCAATACGGGCAAGTCTTATCGCCAAATTTTTACGTTGGCGACAGACCAAAACGCGGTCCTCCTTTGACACATTCGGGGACATATCCCTCTTCTGATTATACTAATGAGCCATCGTCTCTTGCACGTGATTCATAGCTCCACATGCAAGGGCCGATAGCTTGGTACGGTTGTGTGTAACAAACACAATCCCGTTAGGGGTATAACATGAAGGACCTATAGTCTCATGCCATGCTCGTACAATGGCGGGCAAGACCTCTACCCAGTTAGTGCCCTTGTTCAAAGTGAGGGCTTTAGCAATGGCACGCCTTAGATGCTTGCCAGTATTTTTGGCTTTGCCATTACCTTGTTGTCTACCCGCGAGACACATAGTTTAGCGGGCACCAATCTTAGAACAAGGGGTTTGGAAATATTGGCTCACAAACTGTGGCCCACGGTTGGAGTATATCTCACGAGGGGCTCCGAACCTATCAACCCAGAGGTCCATTACCAAATGGGCCGCTGTTTTTCCTGTCAGCGCTTCATCCTCGTCCTCATGACGAGGTTTAGGAAAAGGGATCGCGACGAGGTAGCTGGAAAGCTGGTAAACACATAAAAGCTTTCGGTCATACTCCTCTCCATCATGAGAGGTTGAGGGGTAGTGAAACACATCAAGCGCGATGAAGTCCATGGGCTCCATAGGTATAGGCATAGGGGTTATGTACCCCTGCTTGCGCTTGGTGTCATGTGTGTCAACGGCACATGGGGGACAAGTTTGGCATTGCGTTTCCACTGCTTTGTACAATTCCTCACCTTCCACGCCATGGTTAGGTTCCCTCCAGTGTTTTTCCACACTGCAGGTAGCCAAGTGAAGTGCATTGTGGAATTCGGCCACCAAACAATGCACTAGCGGCGTAGGAACACACCACCGTCCATTACGGACGAGCTTGTTATCCACCAACCTCACTCCGTATTCGAAGTTCCCATTTCAGGCATCTTTCCACACTTTTTTGTTAGCGTTCAAAATTTGTGTACTGTTTAGCCCAATTTATCTCGAAATCTTTGGGAGCATCCTCCCCATGTACAGGAGTTGCCCTCTTGTGGGACTTGCAAAGCTTTTTTTATCTTGGCAATTTGCTCCAGTTTTCGAAGGTTTTTCGTTCGCTTCGCCCACCCCCGCCCCCCAACTGGAGCCAAAGTCCAAGGGAGTGGATCGCACGCAGGCGGCCCCTGAGCCAAGGGCGCCTCGCGACAACTGTCCGAAATACAAGGGGACGGGGGAGGAGCTCCTCTTTCTCGGCGGCGATCATGACCGGCACATCCCCAGCCACCTGCGCCGTCAGATATATGGACACATCGCCGAATGCCGGGTTAGCACCGTAATCCCAACGGGACAAGAAATCACCCACGGGGTTTACGAACCCCAGGGTGTAAACCACTTGGAGATCAGTTTTAGAGAACAGTTCATGCAAACGTGCTTGGCGTGGAGAGCAGCCCCCCACCGTTTAAGGTCCTCCATAGCGCTATTGTCAAGGCTGCGGTGTTTTTACGGACCTCCACTCACTCGTTCCCCATCCAACCATCCCACTCGAGAAGTGCCGCCACTATGACGTAGCACTCTTCTTCGCGTGGGCTCCAATCCAATTGGTTGCCTGACAGTTTACGGGAGAAAAAGGCAAGGGGGCGAAGAGCACCATCAGGACCTTCCTGTTGTAGGGCCGACCCCACCGCACAACTACTAGCTTCTGGGCTGCGTACAAAGACCTCATCCCGATCAGCTACATGGAGGGGAGAAATATCTGTGATAGCACGCTTGAGCTTCAAAAAGGCGTGAATCTCCGAAGCATTCCACGTTAGGCCTATCTTCTTCCGATTCTGATGCTTCGGCAAATATTCAACATGTCAATCAAAGGGGTAGCTATTTAGGCATAGCTTTTGATATAACCGGAACAATAGTTGACGAGCTCCAAGACCTCTCTGAGCTCCAGCACGTGACGGTCGTGGTTAGCCAACAGTTCGTCCTCCGTATCACTGGAGGAACCAATAATAATATCATTGATATATATACCCGCACAATCCAAGCCCTGTAAAACGTGGTCCATGAGCCGTTGAAAAATAGCGGGCCGATTCTTGATACTCGTTGGCATAACACCCAATTGGTATCACTTACCCGCCGAATTTATGGCGGTCATAGCCCTTGAATCAGGGTGAAGGGGAATTTGATGGAACCCTTTACCAAAGGCAACAATAGTGAAGATCTTGTGTTTGGATTGGTCTTCCAATACATTTTCAATGAGAGGGAGGGGGTGCGCGTTGGGCGAGGTAGCCTCATCACCACAAGGCGCGATTTACCTTTATCTTTCTTGAGCACAACGAAACCGTTGGACGCCCACTCGGAGGCAGGACACGGCTCAATCCAACCACAAGCCACAAAATTCACCACTATCTCTTGCTCCGTTACGGACGAGCCTGTTATTGACCAACCTCACTCCGTATTGGAAGTTCCCATTCCAGGCATCTTTCCACATTTTTTGGTAGCTTTCAAAATTTGTGTACTGTTTACCCCAATTTATCTCGAGAAAATTGGGAGCATCCTCCCCATTTACAGGTGTTGTCCTATTGTGGGACTTCAGAAGCTTTTTGATCTTGGCAATTTGCTCCAGTTTTCGAAGCTTTTTCGTTCGCTTTGCCCCCCCCCCTGCCCCTTCACTGGAGCCGAAGCCCAAGGGAGTGGATCGCACGCGAGCGGCCTCTGAGCCAAGGGCGCCTCACGACAACCGTCTAAAATACAAGGGGACGGGGGAGGAGCTCCTCTTTCTCGGCGGCGATCATGACCGGCACATCCCCAGCCACTTGCGCCGTCAGATATATGGACACATCGCCGATCCCGGGGTTAGCACCGTAAGCACAACGTGACAAGAAATCACCCAAGGGGTTTACGAACCCCAGGGTGTAAACCACTAGGAGATCAATTTTAGAGAACAGTTCACGCCAACATGCTTGGCGTGGAGGGCAGCCCCCCACAGTTTAAGGTCCTCCAAAGCGCTATTTTCAAGGCTACGGTGTCTGTACGGACCTCCACTGGCTCGTTCCCCATCCAACCTTCCCACTCGAGAAGTGCCGCCACTATGGCGTAGCACTCTTTTTCGCGTGGGCTCCAATTCAATTGGCTGCCTGACAGTTTACGGAAGAAAAAGGCAAGGGGGCGAAGAGCACCATCAGGACCTTCCTGTTGTAGGGCCGACCCCACCGCACAACTACTAGCTTCTGGGCTGCGTACAAAGTCCTTATCCCGATCAGCTAGGTGGAGGGGAGAAATATCTGTGATAGCACGCTTGAGCTTCAAAAAGGCCTGAATCTCCGAAGCATTCCACGTTAGGCCTATCCTCTTCTAATTCTTATGCTTCGGCAAATATTCAACATGTCAATCAAAGGGGTAGCTATTTAGGCATAGCTTTGGATATAACCGGAACAATAGTTGACGAGCCCGAAGACCTCTCTGAGCTCCCGCACGTGACGGTCGTGGTTAGCCAATAGTTCGTCCTCCGTATCACCGGAGGAACCAATAATAATATCATTGATATTTATACCCGCACAATCCAAGCCCTGTAAAACGAGGTCCATGAGCCGTTGAAAGATAGCGGGCCGATTCTTGATACTCTTAGGCATAACACCCGATTGGTATCGCTTACCCGCCAAATTCATGGCGGTCACAGCCCTTGAATCCGGGTAAAGGGGAGTTTGATGGAACCCTTTACCAAAGGCAACAATAGTGAGGATCTTGTGTTTGGATTGGTGTTCCAATACATTTTCAATGAGAGGGAGGGGTGCGCGTCGGGCAAGGTACCCTCATCACCACAAGGTGCCATTTACCTTTATCGTTCTTGAGCACAACGAGGCCATTGGACGCCCATCTGGAGGCAGGACACGGCTCAATCCAACCAGAAGCCAAAAAATTCAAAACTATCTCTTGCTTCGCCGCGGCACGCCCCCCCGCCCAATCTTATAGGCTTCGTGGATTTGGGTTTAGCGTTCGGGTATACGTCAAGCTTAGCAAACCCCAACCGCTCCGTACCATGGACCTTAGAATGTTCCTGGCCCGGACGGAGACGAACCTCCCCACTAAGGACATCGCGCTTGTAGTCCGCGAGGATGCGTTTCCTCATGAGCTCCACCTGCGGCGACAGAATAGGTTCTTGGGTGTTGACAACGCCACCAACACAAGAAGCCGCCAACAACCGCTCGGCGCAGTCACTTTCTGAAGGTCTTTTTTTTTTCAATTGACCCTCAGCTTTTTGTTGATGGATCCACTGGTAGTCCAGGCTATTCGGTGATTGTTGGAAATCCTGGGCTGTTCAAGCACCGGAGCCTTTCCCGTAGTTTTCTGATCATCACCTCAATTCCCGAGGCCAAATTCACGCTCGCCACCCTTTAGTTAAGAGAGTTACGAGAGCATCATAAATTTCACCCTTTTTTGGAAGCTCCAAAGCCGCCGATGACGGCCTTTCAACACTATTTAACTATTCTCTGTCACACCTCTTTCAAAAACACCAACCCTCAAATTCGCCGTCACAAACACGCTTTCCATCACGCCAATTTGAAGCCGTTGAAGGCAAAATATTTGACACACACCAACGCATTTTTGTTCCCGAAGTCTACCGCTGTCTACAAGACTACTGCGAGTTTTACCTGGATGTGGAAGGCACCGATATTCAATCTGCCTTCGATGGGAGCAACTCCACGGATATTCTAGACCGAGGCAGGGTCTCGTCTGTTGCACACAATAACTACAACGAGCTTGAAAAGAAAAAAATAGTTTTTCACAGGCTCTGTTTTTTGAAAACAGAATATTAGTCCAAAGAAAGTATCTTTCTTACCATTCGTGCCATTTTGTGCCTTTTTTCAGACAGCCGAAAACAAAAAGAAACTATAAAAAAAATAAATAAATCTTATGATTTCAGTGAAAAATGATGTGCGTTTAGCGGAAATTGGCCAATAAATACATTTTGCGTTACCCTTGTTTTTTGGATGAACATGGTCTGCAGAAAGAATGATTGCAACATCATTTTCTGTTCTGCATCTTCATTGCATACATGGAAAAATGATTTATTGATCGAATTCTATGTGCGAGGCCTCGCGCAATCAAGCCCAAGGATCATTAAAACAGGAGCATGGCGGATTGAATATCAACGCAAAACATATGCAACATGTGGTTCAAGGGCTGCCCCATGCGCAAGGCCTCGCGCATAACTTACTAAACCAAAAACCTCACCCGATTCATTTTTCTTTTGGAGAGACGGCTTCAGGGTCGAGTGGTCTTACTACCCACCCGACGGTTTGATTTTTGATTTGCACTGCCTGAAAAAAGAGGTATAGGTTGTGACTTTCAAGTTCTGGGACGGCATTGCAGTCCTCATTGCGTGAGGCCTCGCTCAAAAAAAGGCCCAGAAAAAATATTCTTTGTACCATTGTGATTGGTTCTCATCAGATGCCGTTTGTGCACAACCTTCACTGAAGCAACGAGTACCTAAATTGTTGTTCAGTCATTGAAATTCACCAGAAGCTTGCCCCCCCCGGAGGCGGTAAAACTCTTTTTGGGCTTGGTCAGCCCCTGCGCTTGGCAGACTGCTTCCCCAAGGGCACCTTTCTTTCTCCAGGTATCAAACATCATCTTGATCATTGGTGTCGTCTGCACTACATTGCATTTTACTCTCCAAAAAATCAGTTTTTTTGGCCCAAATAAATGCTCAGAAAAGTGCCACGCATGGCAAATTTTGATTTTCTTTGCACATTTTACTTTGGTCTAAAGTGGACAACGGAAGGATCAATTTCTCTTCAGCCAAAGCTACAAGGGGGGTCCCTGTCCAGCTCAGCGTCATCTGTTGAGTGGACATGCTTCATGTGTTACCAGTGATACTCTTTTTTTTGCTTGACACTCCCCATAACTTGTGGCAGGTGTGCATCATGAGCAATGCTTAAGGATGCACCCTGTGCAACACCTCCAACGTATGTGCTCCTTTTTTTAGGAATGCAACAACATGAGAAATGATTTCTTGAGTCATCAATTAGATTTGGAAGGCTTGTTTAGAGCGCCGAATGTCCGCCCGCGCAAACATATTGCACAATGTGATCAAGTCAAGGGTGCCTGTAATGTCACTCCAGTGTAGGCGCCTGCTTGATTCCTCAATTCTACCATCATTACCTGACTTTGGAGGGGCAATGGACTGCTCCTTGCGCGAGGCCTCGCGCAAGGAACAGTCCATTGCCCCAATAAGAGCATTTTTGGGACCGATCAGGACCAAGAAAAGGCCGAAATTCCTTACATAGGAGTTCTTTTGGTGTTTGAAAAACGCCGTGATTTTTTGCAAGCCAAAGAATGGTTCTTTTGATGTTTTTTGAGGCCGTGTATTTTGGGCACTTTCCGTCGTTTTATACCCTGCAACTTGAGCCGCCTAAGTTCTACCTAAAGCCGTATGAGTTGGACTACTCTCAAACCTCAGCCAAGAAGTCTCCACCTACCGCCACCCTGTGCACTACACAATTAAGAACCGTGCTAGATAAAGCCAAAGAGCAGAACAAAGACCTCAAGGGATGGTTCGTTATTCCGGCACTGGATACTAAAGTGGTGGCCGCCACCTTTCTCAAGCTAGGCTCAACTTCCGCCCTTTTTCCACTCCTCCCTTACATTTCTAGCGTAATATGTATGCACGGGGCACAACTCCGGGACGCCGACAAGGTCAAAAAGGACAGCAAACACTCCTACAAGTTCCGCACAAGCGGGCATCAAACGATGCCGTATGTTGCTATCCTCCTAAGCACCTCTTCCTTCGACGGGTGCCGATATGAAGACATCAACTTTGAGTTTGAACCTTTCCGCTTCGCCGCCAAGCACGCCCATCCAACGGTGGGAAACCTATGGTTGCACAAAACACTACGGTTTGAGGTGAGCATAGAGTTCCTTGATCATGTTGAGCCTTCGCCGCCGGAGGAGAGAGACAAGTCACAACTAAAAGAACGCAGAATTGGAGACGCCCCCGCATTCATGAAGTTAATGAACGAAATGTTTGTCCCTGCGCTAGCAAATGTATCGGTGAACAGCAAGATTGCTTACTACCCGTTTGGCCACATAGTTCCTTCCGAGAGCCCGCATTGGGCCTACCACCGGTTGGATTGGGAACTCCCGTCCCGCTTTGCCGACGAGTATATGTTTAAAGTCCGCGAGTGCGCCCATTTCCTCACCGGAGAACTCCTTGCAATGGACATGCACGCTTTGCCAACTACCGAAGTGTATCGTGCCGTGATCGCTAGGGACCGGAAAGAAAAGAAACAATGACCTACAAGCCCCTGAGATGCTCACCATGATGATCGCCAACCTGCCCGGAGGACGGGATGCCTCACCGCCCTTAGGAGCGATGTTCCGGTCTAGAGATTCCCTTGTTGTTGCGATTGACACCACTCACGCGCCGTGCGACGTCATGAAAACCGGGGTCCAAACGCTAGCCATCTGCTTCTTTCACTCATGCAGCATTGTTCTCCTTCATGGCATAGATGGTCAATTGGTGCGGTTTTTGTCAAGATCCGAGAGCAACACAAAGTCCGCGCCCTCGGGCGCCCCTGAGCGAGCCCACGCAACGCCGGCCCCGCCCTCATATGACTCGTCTAAAGCCCGGAAGACCGCCGTGCTCCTAGTGGCCCCAAGATCGGCGCACGCTCTCGACTTGCGCGTCAAAGCAGGGTTCCTTGTCCCCTACGTGTCGTTCGAGCCCACGCGGCCTCCCTACGAGCACCGACAAGCCCACCTCGTCGTCTACAAAAAAGAAGAGGTCCGCGCTGCTAGCGCATGATTTCAAATATGGCGACGGTGCCTTCGCCCCGCTACACCGCAACCTCCTCGCCCTCGAGAAGATCCTCCCCGCCCAGCACCCGGATGTGGCCGAGCACGAGCAACCCATCGTGCAGCGCCTCCAAGCGGGCGCCGCCTTGGAGTCCACGGCCTTCGTGTCCCAGCTTGTCTCGGCCCGCAACGGGGCTCACTGAGCGTATCAGCGAGTGGAACGCGGCACAGGACAACACCGACGCCGGTACGCCGACGCCGGGACCTAGCCGCAATGACGAGATGTCCGAGACCGGCGTCCCGCTGTTTGCTCCACTGGGGGGCGAAGCAACCACCCTCCTACCACCCGACCAAGATTCCCCCACCCCGACCCCGGAGATACAAATTGACCCCTGCATCCCTACTGGTTTTTATTACGTCCGCGAATTATTCTCCGAGAGCCAAGAAAAAAAGGTAAGAAAGGTTTTCCACGACAACACATGGGAAAAATACCACGGGCGCTCCGTCCAACACTTTGGTCACGCATACCTGGGCCCGGGCAAAGTCACCGCCACGTCCCCCATTCCGGAAGAGTTTTTCTCTATCCTCCAAACCTACAATGCCGCGTTGGAGCTGCTAGGCCTCTCGCGCCCTCCCCCAAACCAAATCAGTGGCACAATGTATCTCCCGGGAGAAGGCATCGGCTACCACAGGGACGACCCCTTGCTGGGCGACCCGGTGTCCATTTTTGGCTCCCAATCGGACACCACAATGTTCTTTGAAAACCCCTCCAACAGAGACCCGTTTCGCATCCGCCTCTTTGCCCGCTCTCTCCTTGTCCTGACGGGGGCCGCACGCCATGAGTGGCACCACGGGATACCCCAGCGGAGGGAAGACGAGGTGTTTGGGTTAACAGTCCCTCGTACCATCCTGGGGCTCGCCCTAATCCTCCGCCACGTCCCGCAGGCAAGCTAACCCACGAAAGCCAGAGGGCCGAGTACCCGCCTCCCGCACTCTCCAGCCCCCTCTGCCCAAAAAAACAGGAGTCACCGTTCGGTGAAACACTGGCCAAACTACCGCTTTCCCCATCACCGGCAAGGGGCTAGATGAAGCGCTCGCCTCCGCCAGGGTACCGGCCGACCAAATTCAGCATTTTCGTAGCCTTACCCTAGGAACCTGTTTTGCCCAGGTAGAGTTACACAGAAAAATTGATGTTTGCATGCAGCTGCACTAAATTTCTGCCAGTTGCACAGAATTGCACTGCAGTTGCACAGTGCAATCCCTGTGCGACCGCGCTGGCGCCGCCGTCGCGACTGCCGCCGTCGTTGCCGCATCTTAAATTTCACGACAAATTTACTAGCCATTTGCCAGATTTGCAATGGCTTTGCAAGGAAATGCTATTTACCAGTGTATTAGAACTACCTACCGTAGTTTTAGCAGCGAGGACTTGATGGATGACCTTGTGGGAATATTTACCTCAACGGCACCGGGTACCGCCCCATTGGATCGCCTCAATGCACGCATCAATAAGCAAAAACGATACAAGAAACGCGCAAAGGACGCCATTCAGCAGGTCTGCACACCAACAGAGGCTATCCGCCTCTTGTTGGAGCTTGCAATGCCAAAAAAAAGGTGATGTTTCTTGCTATATCGCTTTTTTGCGTTTTTGATGCATTGTGCAACCGCTCCTTGTGGTGTGCAAGTGTCCACTTGCACACTTTCGAAGCCATATCATTCTCATACATCGTCTAATGTGGTCATTCACTCCATTCGGGATACCTACATAGTCTAACTTGCACACTAGGTCATTGTATAACACCACATTCATAAAAATAGTGCGATGATGGCAACGTTACGCTTTGTGCAAACATGTGTGCAAGTAGTTTATTGCACCGTTTGCACACGGTTGCACTTGTGCAACTACCAATATATGCCTCTCCCTTTCTAGGTACAAGAACCTTATCTGTTGGGTATCCAAGCTTCGCAATGATGGGGAGGGGTGCCTCCCCGCTAATCCGGAGCACCCCTTTCCATCGTCTGAGGCTTTCAAGATGGCTTGGCGGGAGCTTGGGAGCAAGCAAATCCTAGTCCCAAGCGACTACAATGGGAGGGTAGGTGTCCGTTGGGATCTTGATGACTTATTTAAGTATATCTCAACTCAAGACGATATACTTGATACAATGTCATTTCTGCCTTTGGATGGGGAACGACCATATGTTTTGATCGTTCGGGGTGACGGATTCCCTTGTGGATCTCACCCCTGGGTGCAATTGGCCATTGGGTTTGCCAACCATGGTCAGAGGGCGCGCACCCTAGCTTATAATTGGACCATCGATGTCGCCCTCACAAGTGAGCACGACAGCGATGCTCTACGTGCAATTTTTTAAAAGACTTTGGAGGCAATCCAAAGTATTATAAATACCGGATGGATCCTCATTCGTGAAAAGTGGTGTCGTGCCCGAGTCATGTTGGGTGGTGTCTCCCCATGGCTCCGTAAAGTGCTAGGAATTGGCGAAAGTGGCGCCGTTCACCCAAGAGTGACAAAAAATTATATAAACTTCATAAGAAGGGGTTGGATTGTACCACCGCCAAAGGATGTGTGAGTGAACCCTTGTTGCATATAGAGGAATGGTTCAAATTTGTGGTTATGTGCATATTGCATCTTGTTATTCGGGCTGGTGAATATCTCACCAAATTCATTAGGAGGAAGTGCAAGCACCTTCCACCGGCCACTAGAGATCGCGTTCAAGATCACCTCAATTGTGCCAAGACCAAAATTAGTCTCAAGGGCCATGCCTCTCCTGATGGGGAAGAGACATGGCTCTTGTTGGCATTCTGGCGTCAGATTGGCAAGGCCAAGAAGCTTCCAAACCATGTCATTGATGTTGTTGTACAAATGGCTTCTTTACTTACGGCACTACAAAGTTGGGAGTTCAATTCGAACGCCCTCAATTGTAAATCGATCGCGAAGAAGTTCAAACGAACAATTTGTCCTACCAATCGATTGCCATATTTGTTATCGCTACAATTTGATGCTCCCGAGGTTCTGAAAAATTTGCATCCGTGGGGTTGCGGTATGTTTAGCGGCGACATTGTCCAGTCGCTAAACTACCTCTTCAAGGACCATTTTTTGTGCTCTTCGGCTAGGGGAGGAGGGAAAGGCACTCCAACAGAACGCGACACGCGCCTCATCACGCAAGCGCTAGAACGTCTTTTCCTCGCCAAGGAGATGCCTTGATGGCAACGTGCAAATGCTGATTAGGTGTGTCTCTTCATGTTGCATGTCATCTAGTAACTGATTGGACCGCAATGTGTTTGCACATGTGCATGTGTGTCGTACGCCGGACGCGGACCGTGTGCAAGTCTTGTGCAAGTGGTGTGCAACGTGTGCAAGTGGGTTGTTGCATTCTGCAACCGCACGTTGCACACTCTCTTCCCATATTTCTTTCCGTAGCGGTTGCGCATGGGCCACCATGGATCGGCAACTCCAACAACTCCAACAATTATTACAACTCCTACAAGCAAGTGGGAGCTGGAGTTGTATTGGAGCGTCAAGTGGAGCGCCAAGTAGACCCGTACAAGCAAGTTGGACCGGGAGTCAAGGCAGCGGGAGTCAAGCGTCGACTAGTAGTGGTTTGACAACGCCGAAGAAGCCGCAAATTGATGAGCAAGCGAGCAACTTACCAACCGAGCAAACCACCCCGCCTCGATTGCAATCCCACTTCCCATGTAAAAGCGAGTTGTTGGTGCACCATAGTTGTCACATGGACGCCCCGCTTGCCGATGATAGTTCGGACTGGCGTTGGCTTCGCGATGTAACGCCAAAATATTTGTATAGGCGCACATTGTGTCATTGGCTCAAGAAGTGCCGGCAAGTCAACCCCTCGGGAATTATCACGTATCTGTGGCAAGGCTCCGCCCTCACCGCCACGCGGTGGAGTGATTGGAAAATCTTGAGAATTGGCCTCCAAGGCTACGCATAAGCATGCATGGTGCTCAGTGAGGCCGCCTTGTATGCCTTATTCATGGCGTGGCAAAAGGCTGGGTTGAGAGAGGCCATTGCAGCCAGGTGGGTCAGCAGCGGCAACCCAAGAGCCCGTGCGGGCGGCCACGGACATGGGCATGGCCCTCAGTTTTTTTTCCACGATGTCGGAGGCATTTCAGAAAAAGTATATGACGTTCACAACGACGGGGCATATGGTGCGTCACCCCCATCTTTATAGGAGGCAGAGCAACAATTTTGGAAGGCAATCAGCGCACCGCGAAGGCCGTCGGCGCCGTGGCACACTCCAATGCACCGCCAACCTCACCAAGTCCTCTCAATGTGATGGCGCCAGCGTACGTCCCCGTTGAGGAGGTGTGCAACCGCTGTGCAAGGGTGTGCAAGTGCCGTCGTGCACACACTCCATGTGTCAATGATTGTAGGACGGGTGGGTAAGCGGCCCATGGTGCAACTAGGGTGATGTTTAGCATTGACTCCTTTATTGGACATGCATCCGATGCCCCATTTACGGACCCACACATGAATCCCTTCATTTTGGCTACGGTGTTTGTCAACGCGGAGGTGTTGTGCAGCCACACCCTTGCACACCTTGCACCTGTGCAACCGCCCTTCACAGCTCACCGCGACGGACGTGCCGACCGCCGTGTTCGTTTGCGACAAGCGTGGCCCCGGTGTGATCGTGAGTGGAGTGTGGCCGCCGATCCCCATTGACGAATGGGAGCTCTCCATGGATCCAAGAAAGGTGGAGGAATTTAGGAAGAAGTGGAAAAAAGATATGAAGGCCGCTCTACGGGAGTTGGACGGGAGCGTGGGAATCCCGGATTAAGGGACGAAATCCCAACCATGGATCCGGTCAGAGAAGGCCGTGCCTCACCTCCCTTCCCCACGTGAGTTTCCATTGGATTTTGCAATTCCGCAACAAGCGGTCTGGGTGGACAAGGCCGCGCCTCACCTCCCTTCCGCAACGGAGTTTCCATTGTTTTGGCAATGAAGCTCGAGGAAAAGTGTGAGAACGATAGTGAGTTGGGCAACCCCATTGTGGATGAGAGTGATTGGGCACCATCTACGGAACACAAGCCAATGAAGATGGAGAAGCAAGAGAAGCCCGCACCCCCCCGGCCACCGCCCGTTCCGCAAGGAGGAAGCCAAAAAGCGTCCCACGTTACACCGAAGATGATGTTGCTCAAGGCCCAACACGCATTGAAGGAGCGTGTGGCCAACGACACGAAGAAGACAGACAAGAAGAAGAAAGACGGGCGTGGGGCAAACGCGAGCAAACGGAAGAGACTTGCGGTGGAATTGGATAGCGATACGACGGCCGGAAGTGAGGCATACGAGGAGAAGCCCGCCACGAAGAAAAAGAAGGGAGATGGAGGCAAGAGCGTACAACCGAACGCACCAAAGAAGAAGAAAAGCGCAAAGGCGAGCGTACCACAACCGCAAGAGGGCCAGAAACAAGATCCAAAAGAAGAGGAGAGCCCAAATGAAGCAAGTGATCATGGCACACCGCATGCAAATGAGCCGGCCGCACCCGAAAAGGCCATATTCGCCGTGGAGCTGTGACACCGTCGTGTTTACTCGCATTCCATGTTACATAGCTTGTGCAACTAGTGTGCAACCCTTGTGCAACTTGACAAGCACTCACCTTCGCGAGGTTGCACACACTTGCACACTGGTTGCACATCTTACCTTCGTAGGACCTCGCGAGGCAACGGCGGAAGGAGACCGCGGACAAGCGTGCGGAGGCAAGCAAGAAGTCCGGCCTTCCGCCCGGTTGTTGTGTACGATGGTGCTTATTGGAGGGACTGAATGGTGGCTACCGACTCGCCGTCGGCGGCAAAAGCCAAACACAAAAAGGCGACAAGAAACCGAAGAAGGGACAAGAGTTGGTCCGAATCCCACCGCAATGGGAAGATGATGAGGAGGTGGCGGCGGACGTCATGTGGTCCGTATGCGTCGTCCCGGGAAAGACCTCATTTACAAACGAAGACGACGCAGTGCAAGCACTCAAAAAGATGAACGAGGGGCACGAGGACAAGGGCGTCAATAAGGACGACAATGCGGAAGTGGCGGTAGCCAATGAGGACAATGACAAAGTGGCAGAAGCCACCGAGGACAAAGAAAAAGAGACGGTGCCGGATGCCGAGGCCAAGGGTGGTGGCAACGAACCCGATGGGGATGGCATTGCTGTGTCAAGTGGGGCCGGCGAAGGCGTGATGGAGCCCAATGGTGACGGTGACCGTGACCTCCAAACAATGGACGAAGGGGAGTCCCCAACCAAGGCCGATGAAGAAATGGTGTACACGGAAGCAAAGGAAGGCGAAAAGGAGTGAGTATGAACCCATGCAAGGGGGAGAGCAAGGAGAGGCAAAGGCCACGGAGGATGTCAATGACAAGCCCGCCACCCCAAGTGACACAAGTGTGGCCGTGGCGGAAGAGGGGAAGAGCGATGAGGCACCCAAGACGAACACGCCGAACAAGGAGGGTTTGGACGCGACGCAAAAGCTATGGAGCTCGCCACCTCCGCAATGACTAGCCGACACCCTCGCTCAAGAGCTACGTCATGCAAGGGGTTGGGAGACCATTGAGAGACATGGCACTCACTATCAAAGGCTCCTTGTTTGGGCCGTTAAGGCATTTCCGAGCTTTCGCAAGGAGATTGTAATTTCCGCACGGACCTCCAAAATGGAGCCGTTGGTGCGATGTATGAATAATTTTGTGCGACAACACCTCCTCCATTTGTCCTACACAAGCATTGCTCTTGTGCATGGCACAGGGAGTGCCCCCCTGAACCTTCATACTCATGGCCACGACGATTGTGCTCTCACCGGCGAAATCACCATTTGTGATCTAGATGGGGGTTACCTTTTCACGACGGGTTATTTGGGTGGGAGGGAAGTCAAGGCCCGTGCATGGGCACATTTGGGGGAGCGACTCGTATGGGGATGCTTGGTCGATGCAAGAGCCGGCGTCCTCTTCAATGCATATCATTTGCATGGACCTACGCGTTGGCGTGGGAAACGCTATGCTATTGTATGCTACACGAGTGCATCGTGGGTACGCGTGACGCCCGCGGTGTGACAAGGACTCCTTGAAATGGGGTTCCATTGTGGTGATGACATGTGATTCCAATGATGGAGGATGCGTCCTTGCTTGTATTATGTGTGATTTGTAGTGCATTGTCCAGATGTGCTCGCATTGAATGGATTCTTCTTTTTTTGTACTACGGCGCGCACCGCGCGTACCATGGTGGTTGCACACGGTTGCACACGGTTGCAGAAGTGCAACTGGTGAAATTGGGGGGTTGCACACACCAATGGGGCTAGACAAGAAGCGGTTCTAATGTGAAATATTGTGGTGTGTGATGGTGAAAAACATGGTTTACCTCTCTCTACAACCTATTCATTACAAGCAAACCGCGGAAGCACAGTCCCTTTGGTTAGGATGGCATGTCCAAGGGGTTGGTTGTGCAAGGGGGCGGTTGCACAATCCCCGCATTTTGGAATTTTGGGGGGGGCTGTTACATGGGTATGGGACACACTTTTGGGGCATGTGAGAGGTTAGGGTCATAGTACATTAATGGAATATGCCATCGGATTTTCGGTGGCACCCAAAAACCACCAAAGAAGAGGGTGAAGTTAAAGATCGGGTCGGGTCTGCAAGGGTGTGCAAGTGGCCTATGTCACACTTCATCACAGGGGTTGCACAGTAGTGCCGCCATCTACATGGGCAAAACGGGTTCCAAGGGTAGCCAGCCCAGCTGGCCTGACGCCCCTGCAACTCCCCAGCCCCCCCCTATCCCGCCCCCCCAGAGGTGCAGTATGCGCCTACGGAAGGGGTACCAACGGCCTCACCGCCCCCCTATACCCCTCCCTTCAGAATTGCGTTTCCTGTCCCACAACTTGCAGAAGAAACCTATAGTGAGCAGCCTAATTCTCGAACACCTCAAAAACGACTTTGATATCCTTTTTCTCCAAGAAATCAACCACACCCCCATCCTCCCCCACGTATACGCCTACGGCTCAGGCACTACAGCCACAATTGTTTCGAACATCAGCGAGGACAAAAACTCCAGAGGCAAACACGGGTCTGTTTTGGTCTGCTCTCCCCGGCTCTCCCGTTTCATTACTGCCCGCCCCCGACTTGACACGGACAGGCTGCTGGCAGCAGCCATTATCACCCTCCCAGGGGCCCTGCCCACCTTGCTGGTCTCGGTATACGGCCCAAGCACAGACGTCCACCGGTCAAAAATTGAAAACATGCTCCGCCTGCTAATGCACCAATATCCCAACAACGTCTTAGGAGGAGACAGCAACTGCACAATGTGCCCTGAGCTGGACAGAGCAAACCTCCGAACTGACAACGAGTGGCCATGGCTCCGGAGGCAGGTCACGAGCGACCCGCCACGCCTCATCGATACCTTCCGGCACTTTCACCTGACCGCACGATCCTTATCCCGATACCCCAGCCCGTACAGGGCAAGCAGCAGCCGCCTCGACCATATTTCAATCTCTCCGGCAGCCTCAGAACTTTTTGCCCCCACCTCCACGACCATCCAAACCGACGACAAAACATCAGACCACCACCCGGTCACATACACCTCTCAAGTCCCCCCCCGCCCCCTCTCCGAAACCCCCACCACTAGGAGGAAGGTTCTCTGCAAACTGACGGAGCGAGAGCGCTCCAAGCAAGACAACTCCCGCGCCCCCCTGGCGCGGTGGTGCGAGTCTACCATCCCCCATTTCAAATCTTTATCCTCGGCAGACATAGAGCTCTTCACAGACGTGGTGCTGAATGAAGTAGCGACCAGCTACCACACTATCACCACACCGTCACACCCCACTTCCTCGGCTCTGGTTAACAAAATCAAAGCGTTCCTGAACTCCCTGCCCCCCCTCCCTGGCTACCCCGCTTCGATGGACACGCTAAACACACACGGTAAGGAGTGGGAAACCAAAGTGAACAAGGCAGCAACCACCGAGATCCATCGATGCCTGGTGCGGAAAACTAGGATCAAACGCACAATCAACGAGGCACTCAACCCCGTGGAAAGCGGAGAAATCACGCTGAAGCGCGCAGGCACCACACAGCTCGTCTCCACCTCAAAAGAAGTGGGCTCCATCCTCTGTTCCACGCTCCTCACTCTGGGGGGCAGCCTCGAGTACACGCCGCCGAGCGCACTGGTGGATCGCCTGCTCACACACCCCCCCACCTGCCCCGAACCCACAAAAAACAGCCCTCTCCCCGACATTACCTGGGAATCATTCCGGAACACGCTCAAGAGGTCAAAAACCAACAAGGCGGGGGGGCGGGACTTCACAAACAACTACACTTTGCACGTCTCCCCCCCCCAATCCAACAATTTGTTTGGAGGGTATGCAACGACTACCTCCACCTGCCGCTGCCCGCGAAATGGCTCGAAGCCAACATTATCTTGCTTTTGAAGAAAGGGGACGTGATGAACCACGTAAATCCCAGGCCTATAGCCCTGCTGAAACCGCGTTTACAAAATAATTGCAACACACGCCAACCAGGCACTACTGGCAGTGGCCATTGAACATTCCATCATACACCCCACCCAGTACGGCGGGCTTCCCAACCACAGATGCCGAGACCACATTTTCAACCTCTTATCGACATTTGGGGAATCAGCCGGTAGCTACAGCCTTTACATCGATTTCACTAAGGCTTTCAGCTCCGTCCTCCACACCACCCTTTTCACAGTGCTGACCCGCCTGAACTTCCCCACATCCCTTGTAAGCCTGATTGAGTCCTTGTACCGCGCGCCCCGCGACTTCCCGGTGGTGTCAGGGCACACCCAATCCTCCCACCTGCAAACCAGGGGAGTTCGGCAGGGATACTCCATGTCACCCAACCTTTTCTGCCTTTACTTGAACGTACTCCTCTTCACCTTGCGATCTCACGTCACCGCACCCCCCTCCCCAGAAGTATCGGGCCACACCTTTGTTGACGACCTCCTCTACCGATCAGAAAATGGGGACCGCATACAGGAAATCCTGAATTTCTGCGACACGGTCGCCAGAGAGTGGGGTCTGGACCTCAACCTCAGCAAAACTGGGATCCATGCCATTGGAACAGCCCCCCCCAGAACCTTCACCTCCCCCTCGGGCACCCCCCTATCAACAACCAACCAGAAGACGGGGCAACCACACAGCTGCTACAAGTACTTTTGGGTGTACATCTTCACCACCAACCAAGAAGCACAAACACTGGCGTTGGCCAAGTCGGAGATACGCCCATTTTTCACTACCCTCCGACCCCTCCGGCTGACCCTTTTCGGAATACGTTCTCTTAGTAAACGTTCAACTTATCCCTATTCTCTCCTACCGCCTCATGGCACACCCCCTGGCCTTGAACGAGTTGGGAGTCCTCCAGGCCATGATCTGGCAAGATATTGCACACGACCCTTCCGCGGAGAAAGCCAACAGGATTTCCCGACTCGTCTCCCCTAAGGCCCGCTACACCCCCTGCCACCAGGGAGGCTTGGGACTCCGCCACTTCACTTTTTCCGTTTGCATGGCCCTGGTGAACACCGCAGTCAGGTACCTCAGCGGGGACAGCCCGGCCTCAACAAACGAGGCTTTTTCCGAAGCAATGCTCTCCACCACACGCAATCCAATCCAAGACACCATCATGGACGCGTGCTACACCATAGGCCTCTGGTACCACAGCACCGGCCTCTGGGCCTCCTGCCCTCCCTCCCCCTTCCTCCCGAAAGAAAAAGTCCAAGTCCGGTTCTTATCCACCAAACCAGCGCCACAATACAGCAAATTTGGCAACCGGCTAAAGCGTACACCCCAAGACCTGGGATTCCACCTAGGAACAGTCACGGGGGTACACACAAGATCGACCACACTCCAGTTCTTGGACGGCACCGCCCACACCATCAAGGACCCTGTCCCCCACCGCAATGAAAAAGAGTACACCTTTCAAAGCCCAGTCATTTCTGTTCGCCCCCGACTGGCAGGACGCCACGAACTGCTTACCCCCCTCTTCTCTACCCCCAAGAGTACATCCCCGACCCCCCCCCCCCGGGCCACACGGCGGAGTCCTACTCCGTTTTTCACTGCACGGCGAGCTGTACCGGCTCCCGGATAAACCTCACTCCCTTGACCCCGATGACCTCGAGGAGTGGGGTTGTGAGGCAACCCTTGCCCTCCTCCACATATCGTCACGACACGACCTGGGTTTATCTGGATGGCTCAGCGGGCGCCTTGGGCTACGGGTCTGCGGCCACCCTATTTTTTCCGAACGGCTCCCGATGGGTCCTGTGCCAAACATCCCCGTACCAGTCCTCAGAGGGATCGGAGTTCTGGGCGGCTATTATGTTCCTACGATGGGCCCTTGCGTCTCACCCACACCTCACCCTTGCCGTACTAGGGGACAACCTCCACGTTGTCACCGTTCTCTCTCCGAATTCTCCCCCAGGCCTCCCATCGCACTCACCAGCTGGCACGTTGGAATCCTCCCTTCAATTCATCCAGGCCTCCCTACGCCCAGGGATGATCCAGGGTTCGGGGTGGATCAAGGGCCACGCCGGGTTTGTCAGGAACGAAATTTCAGATGCTTACTCAAAGTATGATGGTCTGGGACCCCTCCCTCCTTCCCCCCCCCCGATAGGGTGCATATCCAGAGGCCCCCTCTCCGTCATACACAAACTGACTACCCACGCCACAAACAGGAAAACATCCACGTGCCATCCAGCTTCCACTTTTACAACCACACTTCATGGTTCAAAGGCCTCCTTTTCAAGTGGTCCTCCGGAAACTTCAATATGGCGCAGTTTGCTTTCCACGACGACTTGCGCCCTTGCCATTGCCACGCTTGCCCCGACCCACACCCAATGGATGTTGTCTCTTTCGTCTCACACTGCCCGACATGAAAACACCTGGTGCAGACCTACATCTGATGCTGGCGCCCCCCCCTCACCACAGTGGTGTCCCAATGGTGGTCCGCGACCACACACGTCAATGAGGAGCGCAATTTCGTCCGGGGGCTGGGCCCTATGTCCCTGTTCAGGAAGCTCACAACCCCCCCCTCCGGCCGAAGAAAACCGGCACACTGTCATGACCTGAAACTCGCCCTGATGGCTCGTGTTCCCCTGCTCCTCGATGCTCTGTACCGCACGCTGGAATGCCTTAACAACCACCCCCTCCCAGCCCCTCTCAGCCCCCCAACCAGCCCAAACCCATGGAGGCGCCCTTGGTCACCTTACAGCACATCACACACCTCCCAACAGCGCCCCCCCCCACCTACCACCCTCCCTCCCCCCTCTCAGACAAGGTTGCACACAAGCCCCCAAAGCGCCCCCGCCCCCCTCCCCAGGCGGCACACGCCAAGGCTCGAAAACACGCCCACCAGCTCTCTAAACCAGTCCGGCCTCTATCGCTGAGACGCACTGCGAGCCAGCCTCAGCCGGAGCCCCCGCCCCCCAAGAGACCGCTCACAATCCGAGACATGTTCAACCTCCCCCTCCCCCTCGACCAGGCCCCCCCTTCGCCACCTCCGCCCCCGCTTCCATCCCTTCTCCCCGCATAACAAGGTACTTCGCACCAGCCCCCCCCACCCCCGCGAGCACAAACTCAAAACCCTCCTTACCTTCATCCAACGTGTCATCTCTTTGAAAAAGCCATGCTCACACGCCTCTCTCGCACCAGTCATCGACAGCCCTGACACAGCGCAAGCAATCAGCACTACCACACTGGCACTCACTAGTCACTTCTGCAAATGGGTCCTGGTTTCCCTCAAGGCACCCCCACGTGCTCAAGCGCCATGCTCTGATCCCCAAGCCGCAACCATACCGCCTTCAGAATTCACGCAGAGGCCCCGGCTCTGCAGTTGTCTATAACGGGGCTGCCAAGTCCCATTGAGATATGGCAGAGGAAAACAGCAACGTGCAGCGGTACTCAGCCCGCGATTGAACTTGGTTTCGGGCTCCTGCCCCTCCCCGAAAAAACTTGGCGCGCAAGAGCCTTTCCCCCCGGCCTGCCCAGCCACAAAAGGGGCCTTTCAGTGCAAAAACAACCGCTCGGCGCAGTTAGTTTTTTGGTAGCGCTTCATGGTGGTTGCCCCCACCGCCCAACAACTCTTTTTCAATTTTGCAATGCATGAACGCACACATTCTTGTGCCTGGAAGTCTTCGGGAGTGGGCTCAAGAGTATGGGGGGCGAGGAGTTTTTTGTGACTCGCTTGATATGTGAGGGTGCGCACGCAAACCAAATGATTCCGCACCCTTTCATGCACCGACTCCTCCTCTGAGGTCATGCCCGACTCGTCATCCGTATTCAGTCGCGAAACCCAACGGGTAGCCTGGACCATGCCCGGGACCCTATTGCAGGTGTCCACGTCGGGGTCTTTGCCACATTGGTTTTCAACAAACGCGGCCCAATACGGCGTGAGGCCATAGTCAGACTGCTTCCACATGGACCCATCACAGGATCATCAAGGATGTAGGTAGAACATCACGGGCTAGGGCTTCGGGAGCAAATTCAACCAGCTCCAATGCGGAAGCTGGATCCTGCACGGGGGCCACAAAGGGAGCGGTCAAGGCATATGATATGTAATTCCCAGGCTCAACACGGTTAGGCGGTTCGCCACCTGGGTGCGTAACCACAATTGTCGGTTATGCCCCACATGTGAAACTTTACCATGAATGGGTTTGACCGGAAAAGGTTTGGTCGTTCATGGAGCTTCACGGAAGTCTTGAATCCAAAAATGAGAATGCACTGAATGGTGATAGTATAAACGATTGAAACGGGCAAAATGGCTCACACAATTTTCCTAACCCCATGGGGGCCCCAAAGTCAAACCACGCCATATTGGGCGAAACGAGAGGTGAAACACTACCATCCACAACCCCCCTAAAGGTGAATTTTGATGTCTGTTTGCTCGTCCCCCCCCTGGGAAAGGCGTCTCGTTGTCGGCTTGGAGTAGGCGCCTCTGTTGGGGGGATTCATATTTTTTGGAGATTTGGTCTCCAAAAAGATTGGGGTTGGCCAAAGCGACTGCTTGGCACCTTAAATAGACCAAAACACGGAGGGTCTTAAATTCTCCATTGGGGAAAACAACCTGAACATAAAATTTTGTTTTAACCCTAATTGCCCACCACCCTTAGGTTTACCACCCTTAGACGTACCCCAAACTGCCGAATGGGAGTCATTGCAGGGGGAGTTTCGTCCAAAAGGTGCTTTTGCTGACACCCCAATCAACATGGCAGTCCATATCCGCTTATTTACTTTGTTTCCAATGTTTGGAAGATGGGACGCAAACAGGCTCATTGAAAGGTGGCGGTTTAGACCCGGGGTCGGCGGTTTTCTTCACCTGGGATTCAGGTTGACCCACGGCGCTGACAGAAGTGTCAGTGGGCTCGGCGGTGTTGGGGTCTGCCGTAGTGTCTGCATTAACCGCATTCACCACGGTTTTATGGGGCGAAGGGTGATGGGTGTAGGTCATCGTCATCTTATCCCCTCGATTGAGACGATCGAGGGCTTCTCTCCCCGGGACGTCTTTATGGACAAGGGCATAGATATCCTCAGGCTTCAAACGACGCCTGCGTTGCTCCACTTTCATAGTGCAGCCGTTTGTGTGAGGTGTGTTGTTGAGTGGGAAGACCCATTCCTGTAGATATGGGCCCTTCTAATGAACTATCAGCCCTGGCTCTGAAAAGCGAACAATTTCAGGAACTCTGGTGCAACGTTGAGCGCTATACGTCCTGAGTTCCTTTTCAAATGCAGCGCGACTCGGCGAAGGGTCAAGGCCACTAAAATCTGCCACATACCTGCCCTGGCTGTTCTTGGCCTCTTTTTTCACCACCTTCTCTTTGATCCACGCGAGCTTGCTGAGGAGCTGCTCCCGGATCACGAGGGGGCGAGTCTCATTGATCAAAGGAAACAAACGTTGCCAACGAGTATGAAACTCCTCAAAGTTAATGGGGGACCCTCCGCCTTGAGCCACCCTTGCGGGTGAGGGCTCGCCACCGTTCATCAGCCCTTGAGGGGTCATACTCATGGAAGCCGTGTTGCAAAAAGTCCCACAAGTCTTTGAGGCTGGGGGCCGTACGTGTGTCTTGAGTGGCTCGGCGACTCAAGTGTTGATGATCCCCTTAGCCACGTGGGCAAAATGCTCAAAATCATGCGTGCCTCGTTAGCTTTGGTGTATGTGGGATCACACACCCCGGACCATTGTTGCAGCTTCTCGACCCACTCGGCGTAGTTCTCTAGTTTCCCATTAAAGTGCGGTGGAGGCATATCACTATTCTCCACCGCTTTGGTGTAACTTTTTTGCACCATAGCCATTTGCTACTGGTGGTACGCGGGGGGAGCCAAGGTTGGGGGTGCACTTGGTGCAACCTTCACTGGAGGAACTGTACACGTGTCTGTAGGATGAGAAGGCGTCTTTGAAGGTTTCCCAGGGCAAATGAAAAACATTTTTCGTGAGGGGATTGATGTTTTTCAACGAAGAGGAGTTCTCCTCCACACCAGTCCACGGGGTTGTAGGCTCCGAGGGGTATTCCTCACTTATAGGCACCGCCCTCAACTCGGGGATAGCAGGTTCCTTCTGTTTTTCGGCGGTTCCCCTCCAGCAAGTGGGTTCCTGATGATGGGTGTGTTCGTGCTGTTCTCCCCCCCTTTGGGCCACCGCGAGTCCGGACAAGCGTGCTAATGGTAGATGCAATCGTGAAATGGGTGGTTGCAGAAAGGGAGAACACAACCACCACCGGATGAACCAGATCGGGCGCCCATGGGGGCCGTAGGCGCCGCCGGCTCAGGCTCAGGAACCGGTCGGGGCGTGGATGGCAGGGGCGGGACCACCAGAACGGGTTGCGTAGGCGTGGCGTACCATTGGTCCCACACATGGATCCTAGATGCAACGGTGGCACAATGCATAGCGAGAGTTTTCACCGAGCTAAAGCATTTGGCCATGTGCCTGTTGGACATTGTAGGATGATCCACCACACTGGGCGCCACCGCCCTAGAATCCTGCTGGTACCCCTGAACCAACGTGTTGTAGTTAGTCAACGTAGACCAGTTTTGGCTCATCCGATCCCTGTAGGACTGACTGATGCCTGCAGCAGGAGCCACTGTCTGAGAAAGCTCCTGATGGGACCACTGCAGCTCTAGATTTTGAGTCCGCAAGTCCTGCACCTGAGCCATAAGGGATTGGATGCACGTTTCATACTGCACCATACACCTGGGACAGTCACGGGTGTGCTTCAAGTCAGCCTCCCCCAATGTTTGAGCGGGGCCCCTAGAATGTTGAAATGAGGAAGCCCCATCCCCACGAGGTAGAGATGACCCGCCAACGCCTCCGCCAGCAGCTTCCCTGTCCACGAAGGGACCAGATGGCCCCCCTGCAGAGGAAAAACCGGGCTGTGGGGCGCGCAGCAAGAGGTGCAGGCGCCCCCCCACTAGAGAAATGCCCCCCCCTCCGAAACGCCACGACGAGATGGCTGATTCAGGTATGTGATTCTGTTCACGTGCTCGATTTAAGCCCCATGGCGGGGTGACGGAGGAGGAGAGATGGGACCAACAGGGTTCGGTTGCAGGGGTGGCGTATGAGATTCTTCCACTACAATGTATTGCCGTGACTCATGAACCACTGTAGGTGATGGGATCGATGGATGGGAAGCAAAAACAGGCTCCCAGCCTGTTGCAACCTCTGGATCCCCCCTCCAATCCGGCAGTACGCTCGGTTTGGGGTCCTCTATAGGAATGTAGTTGAGTGGGGAGAGACCACATTTATTGGGAGGGCTTTTGAACCTCCCTTCACCGAATTCACTACCCCCCAGCACAGATTGTTAACTTTCCGCACCGCCGGGGAATCACCCAGTAGGGATGGCTGATCTTTCTTGCCCCTCATAGGCACCAGAGACGTGGTACTGGCTCGGTCCTCCGTAGGTTCTGAGATTCCACGACAAGACATGGGCGGTTCTTGACGCCGCTCATAGGCACCGGCACTTCCTCCACAAAAATGTATTGAGGGGCTTGAGAGTCCTCCACCATGATGTAGTGGGGCGCCGGCGTTTACTCCATAAGCATTTGGCGATTCCTGGACCCCAACATAGGTTCTGGTGTGTGCAAGCGACGAGGCAAAGGAAATAGGGGACCGATGGAGGGGCCGATGTTCCAGCACTCCAATCTCCTCCTCCTCATCGTCGCTCCCCTGTTCGAACGCCAGGGGGGACCACCGGTCACACTCATCCTCCTCGATTTGTCTGGGGGAGTCCTGGACGATCAGAGGATTGAGCCTGGACCCGCTTGGGGGATCAAGGTACGCTCCAGAGGAAGGAGTTTCCTCGACCAGGGAGGGAAACCGCAGCGATCCGCTCATTGGACTGGGCGACAATTCCACCATAGTGGGGTTCTGCCTGGTCCCTGACCGGGCCTGTTGGAGTAGAGGGATTAGAGATGGCCATGCAGATCAGGTTTTGGCAGGCCAACTCGACGGTTTCAGGTGGCGAGCTGGTCAACAGTAGGGCTTATGGGCCCTGCCGCAAACAGATTCTTCCTGAGCTGGGGCTCCAGCAACCCCCCTAGCGATGGAGGAGTGTCAGAGTCCACAACAATGGGGCTCATTGGCGAGGCCATCGTACCCCGGTCGGCAGTGCGCGAGAGTGCAGCGTTCATACGCTCAATTACTCTAGTAGATGGTTCGTCTATTGCCTGATTCTCGGCGCTAAAAACGGTCCACTCCGCTCTCTCTGAGGGTGGCTGTCCATTTCTGCCCCAACCAACCCAGGTACACAAGCTGGACCCCGAAGATGGAGGGCGCCCCGATGGAAATGTTTGGGGATCTATGAGACTCGAGATTGGTGGCCACCTGGAGCTTGGCCCGTTTTTGTGGCCCCTGCCTGGTCAATGGGGTCAGGGCCGAGGAGGTCCTGAGTGTCTGGACCTGGACACCCTCAGCTATCCCTTGCGGGGAAGAGATTTTGATTGGAATCTGGTCCGCGATTTCGCGGACCGATCGCTTTCCGCGATGCCAAGCGCCCAACAGAGACAAAAGATTTTCGCCTCTGCTACCATGAAACCAGACCGAGGGGTCAGGAGCAGAGGTGGCAGTGGCATCGGAGCAACTTTGCTTGGCAAAGAAGACATACCAATTGTGTTGACTAAATATCATTCTGCAAACAGATATGATACACATAGCCAATGAAATACCTGATATGCAAATATGTAAAATCCAAACTATCATTCACTAATTCATATAACTATGAAAGATCCAAGATTGCCTTATCTATCCCACATCCTATGTTCCTAACAAGGAAATGGATGATAATATATGATAGTCCCATATATAGGGTCATATAATGATCCCCCAGGGGAAATATGCTAGGGTGGGGCTATGACCTGCTTCCCCTGGACCAGCAGACGCAGCCTTCTCCTCCTTGAGCACCTCCACCGGGGCAGACACAGGAACCTGCTATTCACTCTTCTTTGGTTCTGGGACCTCCAGTGCGCTGGGCACAGGAACGTGCTTCTCACTGTCCTTTGCCTCCGGGTTTACCGGCGGCATTGGTACAGGAACCCAGTTGTCACTGTCCTTTCCCGCTTCAGCTTGCGGCGCCGCACTGACCTCCTTCTCCTCGAGTGGACTAAATGACGGGGAGTGCTGCATTGTCTTCTTGCCCTCCTCATTGATTGCTTCCTGTTTCTCGGCACGGCGCTGTTTCAGCGCCTCCTTGGCAGCGTGCGGATTACTGAAGCTGGTGCTGTCCTTCACTGCAGTAACTGGCCAGGCTGACCCAGCTGCATCGCCCTCCTTGCGCCACTGCGGGGGAAGGAGGACCAATTTGTCCAGTTTTTGGGCCGAGGGGTCCCCTTCGTGGCTATCTTGGAATACCCACTGCCAGACGCGGTTCGCCATCACGACGGTCCACAATGACCCATCGAACCAAAACGCTGCCGCAGCTGTTTGTGCGTGTTCTGAACCGCCAGTCGTCGTTGTTGGACTTGGAGGCTCTGAAAAATACAAAAAACAGTGAAACGGTGGTTCAGGCGGGTCAGGTGTGCGGTTGAACTGCACTTCACCGATTAAACCGTGCACACCTGCAGAGCTGATGCATGCGCAGATTCTGCCTCGATCGCCTTCTCCTCGTCGCCATCCTTCGATCCAGCAGCAAACTCAGTTGCCAGGGCCTTTGCTCCTTCCGGGGCGGAATGAAACAGGGACTTCGGAACCACTTTGCTGCTGGTGGTGCTCGTGTCTTGTGCTGGGGGTGGCGCTCGAAGCCGTGGAGGCTTGGCGGGCTTCGCACTGCTCTCTGATGCTCCAAGTGCTCGAAGTGGGCGGTCCCACACACTCTTGTAGAACTCCTGGGAGCTTTCTGTTGCAGGACTTGCATGCGGCGCCGTGCTGACGGCTGGACTGGACTCCAGCGGCGTTGACCTCTGTTGCTCTGCCGCAGGACTGTCATCCCCGGCGTTGCTCAGATCCCGCAAGCCCCACGGCACGCCACAACTCATGCGGTTGACCAGTTGAGCAGTGGTACGGATCTGCCGATACCACAGGTCCCACAACTCCACGATTGGCATCGATGGCCACTGCCCCTTTGACAACAATGCCTCCGCCGCGCCGATCCACCAGTAACATATGCTCAGGCAAATCACTGGCAGTCCACTGCAGAGATAGCAGGGAGCCGGGTGAACCGAAGAAGTCGGGGAACCTGATTCAGTGTGTAAGAAGCTGACGCTCAACTGTGCACGGTTGAATAGGGTGAAGGCGGTTCAGCCGCAAGGTTGACCTTGCTGAAACGATGTTGCACTTCGTGGATCGCTTGGACCAGACTAGGCTGCATGAATGGTGATGGTGCAATTGCGGGTGGCGCCGCTGCTGCCGTTGCGGCACTTGCCTTAACCTTCCTGTGCTTTCCACGACCTGAGATCGTGGCGCCCATTGCCAGCCTGCTGCTTGGCGTCTGCGTGTACCTCCTGACTTTCGCTTCGTCGAACCAACGTGGTGGCAGCTCCCCTGGGGCCTTGAAGGAGAAGCGTCGCCCATGTCCTGCGCTGTGACCACCGCCCCTACCCACGATATTCGCGCCAAACGGCACCCTGTAGTGGCCCATATCCTAAAGAGGGCATCCAGACCGGGGTTGTCGAGCAACATGTGGCCATGGACATCGCTTGACAGGCCCACAGGCACCACCTTCCACTCCAAGAACTCCCCGGCGCTCAGGCACTTTGTCTCAAAGGGGTAGGACCGGACCCCATCCTTGTCTTTTTGGCGGTGCTTTTCCATCCAGAACGTCATCGCACGGCAGAACACATACTTCGGGGTCACGTCCCCCAGCTTCCGCCACTCCGGTGTCTCTGGCGCCAATGTGGTGTCCGGGTTGCAGGTGTTGCCGACGAGCACTTCTTCTTTCAGCGAGAACTTGTCGGCCAGGTGGGGAGCCGGCACGATTGGTGGAAGGGCACCTTGTCCGGTACCTGTACCCTCATCCTTTTCCTCCTTCGTAGCCTTACGACCGCCAGGCCGGGAAATTGTGGTTAGAAAGTTGTTGTTAAAGAGAAAGTTGAGCAATTCAACAATGTCGCAACAAAACATGGCCCCGCCCCAGGGTTGCAAATTAACCAATATCCTGGCCCCCTCGTTGCTCAGCCAAGGCAAGTAGGGTGATTCTTTATGGGCACATGTAGTGTTTTGAAACCTTTTTGCAATATGTGCACACCCTTGGACGAATGGATCATATGTCCTCCGATAGATAGCGGTTAGCAATTTCCCCATGTCCTCAACAATAGTGAAGACATGTGGTGTTAGACGCAAACTCTTTGCAATGGGCAACCAATTGGAAAACAAATGCCATGCTCTTACCCATCCGGGAAGGACCGGTCTTTCAAAGAAATATTGGTCTTAGCATCCTTTAGGAAGCTTTGAACCATCATTGTGCTACTGGCAACATTGTGGCTCGTGTGCGCACAAGCGTTGTTCAGTATTCACCACATTGTATCACGAGATAGGGAACACACATCATGACACACCCTATATGGTCATCCACATTCAATAGCGGACTTTCGGCGCACCCATTTGCACCAACACAACTAACTCCTTGTTTCCTATACTTTAGAAATTTAGCTTCAAGTTGTGTACTACGTCGCCATTCACACCCTGCCCACCTTTTTTCTCCCTACCCCATGTCGCAAAAGGGTAAATCGAACCAATTTCATGAAATGTTGATAGACCAAGTAGATGATGAAGCCAAGGGCTATCGCCTCCAATAACGACATCCCTTTGCACGGAAAGCCCTCCGAGCAACATGTAGCCCCGGTCAATAATTTCTTGTTTTTTTTAGTGTCCCTCCAAAGAGTACACGCACAAGATCAGTCTCATGCTCACTTACGAGAGCAAGGTCAAGGGTCCAGTTAGAGATGCAAGGTTCGTACTTTTGGCATGTGGTTCGCACACCCACATGCGAAATGGCGGTATGACCTTGCTCCACATGGAACCCATTCACCACCCACTTTAAGTACATAGGGGTGATCATCTGTAAATCTTGGGAAGTGCATTTCTTCCGGCACATCCCTTTGATCAACTATATAATTTCCTCAATCATCCACATCCCAACGAACCCCAAATTCTTCCATCCTTTATGGTTGTCTTTAGTACCTGTCTCCTACTTAACGTGGACCAAGCTTTATCGATTGCTGCATACCACGGAAAGCAATGTGTCCATGGAGCGGTGCTTGCACGGCTTTTCTTCTCTTTGGCATCAGCCCAAGAAATAAGCTTCTTGTACCTAGGGAGGGTTGAACCAAGGAGTATGGATAAAGTGCGCGGTTGAGCCTGCGGTTGAATGGGTTGCGCTCATGACACTGAAAAGCGTCCGATGGTACAAACCGCAAAGTATTCGCATTTTTCACGCAGGCAACACGTTACAACTGATATGTTCATTCTTTGGGAAACATGAAGCGATCATTTTGCTGTGCAAACGTTGTCATGAAGCGCAATCACAATTCATCATTTGTCTTAAGATAAAACAGCACCGTTGAACCACGTTGAACCACTTGTTGGCATGTGTGGATTCTGCCACATACCTTGGTTTTGGCATCCCAAGGTCCAAAATAAGGCGCACGACGTCCTATCTTCTGAAATGTTTTTTTGTAGCTCTTTTTGTCCTTTCTGAAGGCCTCTGTGTGATAGCCATTCGGTCAGCAAGTTGTTTCTGTAGGCGCTTTTTCCTCCTGTTTGTGCGGAAGAAGATGAACAAGTCGTCCACCAGCTTTTGGCCTCCCCACCTGGTGTAGTTGTTGTTCACCACTTGCAGCCAGTGATGGGACATTTTTTAAAAAAAGTTTGTCATGCGTCAGTTTCAAGTGGTTATGGAAATATTTTATTCAGAAAAGCGCGCAGCAGCGCGCCCCAGCATCTCGCCAGGCGCACCACCATCGCAACTATGCCGCCCTAGGAACAACGGCCAAGGGCGGCACCACCACCACGGATGACAAGTATGCAAGCGGACAGCGTACTGACACAACGAGCCAGACCCCGAGCGTACCCCCCGAAGTCCAGCACACATGGCCACAGAGCCACTGCGCCGGCGGTCACCGCTGCCATGGACGACCCAACTGGGCGACCACCCGCACGGAGGGCCCCAGCCTGGGGACAGGAAAGCCTCGACTACATGCAGTCCGAAGGGGACGCCCGCCGCCCCAGCGCAGAAGCCAAACACAGGGCGGCCCTGTGTTTGGCTTGGTTTGTGAACCTGAATCAGTGGATCACCCAAACCCCAGACAAGGAGCAGCTCACCCTTGATGTCAGGACCCGTTGCCTCCTCCAGGACAAGCACCACATCGCCAACAGAATTCCCACCATGGCAGATGTCATTGTCGCCCATCAGAAAGGGGCTGCACGCCCCCCCCCCACCATGGACCACTCCAGCCAGTGGCCGTATGTGGCCGACTGCTTTTTGGCAGACATTAGAGCCTATAGCCCGGACGGCATGAACTAGCTGCACTGGCAATGGCAGCAACAGAGCGGCCTCTCGGATCCATAATTGGATGTGCAGTCACCCAATCTGGGCAATCCACACGCCCAGTCCCCGAGGGCAGGGCACCCAGGGCAGGGCCACGGGGCACCAACGCCAACGCTCCCCAGCAGCTCAGGAACCCCCGAGACAAGCGGCATACCCCAGCCCCTCGCGGCACCAACAAGGGCTACCATCCAACGTGTGCTCCGCAAAGCCCGGGATTGAGGACCAGGCGGCGAGCCTCCCGGACACAGGAAGAGGTAGGCAGGTATCTTCAGGAGCTCGGGATGCCTCCTTTGACAATGCAGGAAGAAGGGCTTACCAAGGGGACGTCCTGTTACTCCCACTGCCCTATGTCAGGTGCCTCTTGAGCCGCTCCCGCATGTGCTTGGGAAGGCATTGTCGCGGCCACCCGGTCCATGTGTCCCAGGTGGGAGGGTGTCCCCACATGTGTCCATGGGTGAGGCCACATGCCCCCTCCTTTGGGCGGCAGCTCTGGGGGCTGCCCAGCCGTGTGGAGTATCTCTCACCACAAGGGGTATTGCTCCCGCTAGTCTACGGTACGACCGCCTCACACTTGTGGCTTGAGTTGCGGGGCCACTCTGCTTGGCAGGAGACCCCCTCCTGGACTGAGTACTGGCCCGCCTGTCACCGGTTGCTTCCATGGCTCGGGGTGACGTTTGCCATGGTCCCCGATGCAGCCTGGCCGGACACAGGAACAGCGCCAGTGAGCAGGGGGTGAGAGGAACCCAGCACCGGAGTCACACATCAGCCCCTGCCGTGCAAGGAGTGATCCTCCACAGTCATCTGGGAGGAGACCGCGGCAGGCCAAGCGCGCGATAGCGCCGGCCAATGTTGCGCACAGCCGACCCGCGGCGTCGGCCCAAAAGGCCCCAAAAGGAACTGCCAGAAATCTCCGCCATTCTCCTGCCGACCGAGCGGGCGTGAATGGCGGCGCTCCTGTCCGACCAACGGCGGACGTTGCGTCCAAATCATCCACTGCTCCTTCCCGTGCGCGACCGGAGAGCATTACACCGGAGCCGCGGGACACCTGGGGAATGCGACGGAGAGACGAGTGCGCGTCCGTGGCAAGCGTACAGCTGGTGTCCCAGCCCCGTGACAACCACCCAAGCGCAGGCCAACACACTTGGCAGGAGGACCGGCGCGCACAGCAGAACACAGGGCGCAGTGGACGGCAAGCTGCAGAGCGGTGGCTGGGACCACCAGCCAGACTGCAACCCGGCCAAACTCGCCTACCCACGGCCTGCCCGACGATGCTGAGCCTGGGCGCAGGGATTAACCATCGGAGCACGCCGGTCACCACATATTGAAATTCCCGACCCTGGCAGCAATTGGGGAATGGTCCGCTGACACAGCGCTGCAGCTTTGGCAAGGGGGCAACGAAGGCGCAGGGCAGGACGTGGATGAAGAAATGACAGAGAATTCTGAGCCACGGGAGCCCAGTACCACCCCGCCTCTTACGGCACATCCGAGTCCGGCATTCTACCAACCGGGACCCTACGAGGCGGACGCCTCCACGGGACAAAAGTACAACGCCTCGGCAAGGACCTCCCCCCCCGGCACCCTTGCGCCCAAGACAGGGAAACCATGCCCCCCCAAGCCCCCAAACCGCCACCACCAAGAGACACGGGCCCCCTCAACCAAGAGGAACTGCGGGATGCCTACCACGTCTATCACAGCACGTTCCCACACGCCCTCGCAAACACCCTTCCGGGGCACTTCCAGGGCCTCCAGCCAACAGGCGCTTTGCTGTGGCCCCCCTACCCCATGGTGCCAACAGTGTCTACGTGAGGCAGCTTCAAGCATTCCTCAACCCCCGGGAGCATGTCCCGGACGACATCGTGGATGTGTGGATCTGGTCGTTCAACCTGGACCTGACCAGGGGCAAGTGTCGGTCCCGCACCTCAGCTGGGCGCACACGCTCTTCCCCCCACCGACCGGGCTGAAAAACGCGCCGAGCGCCAGGGGCCGAGAATGGGCCGCACCGCAAGTGACGGCCAACACCCTCAACATCCCGCCATGCAATGGCCTGGCGGCCTGGCAAAGCTGCACATCCACAAGAAGGGGGCGAGAATTCCGAGAAATGGTGGAGCGGTAGGCGGCTCGGTCGGTGACGTCGCACGCGGGACCCCCGGGACGCGGCACCCCCAGCCTCGTTTCCCTGGTCATATTGGAGGACAACCACTACTAGCAGGTGGTTGGCGGCATGGAGGTTCCACCTGGACGGCCGGCAGCAGATGGGGGCCATCCCGCCCCACAAACAGGCAAACCCTGATCCGCCGGGGAGAACCTGTGCCTCGTCTTTGCGAACCATCAGATCTCAGCGCTGGCGGCAAAGGGACAGGTGCCGCCAAGCATCTGCACGGAAGGGGAAGCACGAGCAGCATATGCGGCCCTCCTGAGCGAGGTCTTCAGCGCTCTCCGCGGCGCCATCATCCGGCGTCCAGAAAAGCCCCCGATGCCTTAATTCACAAGGAGCCTCCACCAGGGGACCCCGCCCTCCCCCTGACACGCAGTTCATCATGACTGCTACGATACAACACCAAGCGCCACGGAACCCCCACACGACGCGCCACATGGGCAGCGCACCGACAACATCGCCACCCCAACCACCGCCCCTTCGCGAAGGTGGAACGGCAACTCGTCAGCATCAGAGCAGCTTCCGCCACACCAGCACGCGCTCCCCCCCAGCCGCCGTGCGGCAGAACGCCGCAACTTGTGGTACAGCACATGCCTGTGAGACGCCGGCGACGACTACCACCAACCTCCGGGCAGACCGACGGCACCCACGCTCTGGGCAAGAACCCCCGCACACACGGGACTCCAGGTTGGTAGGTAGGTAGGTAGGTGATCTCAGGACTGGGGTTGCCCCACAGGGGCGTCTTACCAAGGGGCTTTTGCTGGGCTACCCACGGCCCTACTGCACGTGCCCCCACGAACGGCTCTCCCACATGGGGAAACGGCGCGGTTGCCGCGAGCAGTGCCCTACTGCGAGTTCTGCCCAGAGAGGTAACCCATGTTCGACCGAAATCTCACATATCTCTCCTTCGGGCAGATGATACTTGGGGGAGGGTCCCATCGCCCATCCTCATCAACCTCTGGATTCTCGGGCCCAGGGGCCCGAAGCCATACCAAAGGCCCTGTCTTGCACGCACCCCCACCTGGGTTGGTTTTCAGTAGGCGTGAGGTGCCTTGGAGAAGCAAGTGCTACGGGACTCGCATGCCGTGGCGCACACTCACGCCTCCTGACCCGGTCGAGTTTGCGCTCTCCTTGGGGGGTCGGGTGTTCGAAGTAGGTCGTTGCGGTTGGTTGGTCGGTTGTTTAATGGTATAATCTCGGCGTTGTGGTGCGTTCGTGGGTATGGTTGCCTGCGGGCGCGGCGCATCGTGCTGTCACCGACCCATGGGCTGCTGTTCCTGTTTCACCCCTTCTATGTCTGGCCGGTTTGGTGTTGGCCGGCTTGCATGTGGTCTGTTTATTGTCGGGTTGTTTTTTTGCAGCAGTTTGGTTGGTCCCAGGTTGTGTCAGCCGTCTCATGGTCGGCTTGTGCGTCGTGGGGTCAATTGCGCTGCAGCTCGCGCCCGGATGTTGTTATTGTTGTCTTCTCCGTTAGTTATGAGGTTTGTGGTGGCCGGCCTGTCCGATGTGGTCGTTGTGTTGCGATCGAGGTGTGCCCGGCGCATTGTGTTGGTTCGCGATCGTTGTGGCAGCCAGTGGTCGGCTCGTCCGGGGTTGTGCAGTGGCCCGTATGGGCCTGGCTGGCCGCGTTTGGTCGCTGCAGGCTGTCCCCTACGTCACTTGTTTCCCGTCAAGCCTGTTTTGTCGTGGTTAGCCCGATTGCGGCGTGTCCGCGGGTGAGGTTGTTGTGTTGTTGCCAGCACTTTGTTTCGTTTGCCGTCGTCGTCGCCGCCGCCCAATGGTCGGCTTGTCCTGCCGTTGGATGCGTTCGGCCCTGGTGGCCGTGTAGGGTTGGTTACGGTTGTTGCAGTTGTGTTGGGCCGGCATGGTATGTTTTGACGTTGCGTCGCCTCCTCATGGTGAGGCGTGTCCTCAGGGGGAGAACAGTAGCGACAATTGGTACAACCGCTGAGAAAAGTTTTGAAATTCGGTACAACATGCGCTGTCCCGCCCAGGAGGCAGCGTTACACGAGCAACCCATCATCTGGCATTTCGCAGTGACTTTTGGCTGTCCTTTCAGCTTCGCTTGTGCCGGTCATATGTACACTCCCGTCGTTGGCATGGCCCCCTCAGTCCTAATCCGTGCATCCCCGTGCTCCCCATGGGAGCCCCAGGGTGCTGCGCCTGCTCGGTGGTGCGGTGCTCGTGCTGGTATCCGCAGGCCTGTTGGTTCTGCCCGCTTGGTGCCGGGCCTGCCGTCTGCCGTATTGTGCAGTGTCTTGCGGGTCCGGTGGTGTGCGCATCGGTGCCTCAGTGCGGTGTCCGGAAGTTAGGGTGGCCTGGCCTGTGCTCTGGTGTAGGGGCGTCCCGTACGGCGCCGTTGGCTGGGCTCGGCGTAACACTCCCGTGTTTCCCTGGCAGGAGCGGGCGGGCTTGTGGGTCCCGTGTGGTGAGCCCTTAGCCCATTGCGTGTTCTGGGGAGGAGTCAGGAGGAAATGAAGAATTACGAGTCAGTGTCGAGGCCCCCCTCTCGCCCCTTGACGCTGATAGCTTTCGGGGCTGCGGGGAACGTGTCCCCCACATCATGCTCTCGCAGGTTACATGTGTTGAAGTCGCTCCAGTGTTGCCGCTGTGGGTGCCCTGTAATCTGGTGCCTTGGTGTTTAACGTTCCCGGAGGAGTTGCGCATCGGCTCCAGCGGCGCACGCATCCCTTGACACCCTGCCCTTGAAAGTAACAATCTCGATTATGTGTTCTGATGTCGGGGGATCCCGCATGACGCGGCGGGCTGCGCTCGACATAACATTCCCGTGGTCATCGGTGAGCCGGTGGGCCCATTGTTGGGCTGCCCCCTTGGTCCGGTTCACCGTGTGCCCGGTCTTTGGGAGAGGAAGGTTAGGTGGAAGGACACGTCCGTGTCGGGGCCCCCGTCCTCTTCCCTGACGCAGATGGATTGCTGGGGCCCGGGGAGCGTGGCCCTCGCCCCGGGCACGTGGGAGGAATTCGCTGGGGTTCCGCGGGTTCGTTGGGTTAGTGCTCATGCTCAACATCATGAGTTGTAGAGCCGCCAAGGCTAGCCAGCATTTGTTGGGTGTCCGCTGCATAAGCCGGACAGCTCCACGCCACTCTCGCCGGCGCGCCGACCGACAGGCGTTGGCGGCGTGTGTTCCACGGTCGCGCGTTGTCGGCTTTTGCGAGCCGGTTCTCCCGGGCAAGGTCGGCTTGCCCGGGGTCTTTGCGGTTTATGGCTGGTCCCGTAGCCGCTGGTCGGACATTCATCGTCGAGCCCCTGGCAAGACGAGGCGATCCCGGGGTTGCCGTGTTGCCTCCCAACCCACCAGTGGCCGTCGTGGTACTCCTGTCGCGTGTGCGCGGCGGTATGTCGTCGCATATCGGCCGCAGCGCCCCTCCGGTACCTGGAGGGTCCTTCGGTCAGTATGGTGCCCTTCCACTGCCGGTGATAGGCCGCGGTGGGCAGGGCACGCGTGTGCCGTGTTCCGCGGGGCGTGGCAGTCCTGATGGTGCCGACTCGCGTGTTCATGGGGGTGTGTTCCTGGTTCCGGCTCGCGGTGGTTCAGGGCCCTGGTGGGTTTCCCACATGCCGCACGAGGGCGCTGCGGAGGACACTGAGGATCCCGTGCACAAGGGCTGCGTGTGCTGCTTGGGCTTCCTTCTCAGTGCGGACGGCGGGCTGCAGTCGCTCGCCCATCATCAGCGCCCGGATCCGGTGGATCGCGAAGACGGAGCACAGGTTGGTTGCTATGGGGGTTCCACCGTCCGCTCGCGTTGGGGGATGGCCCCCAGCTGCGGCCGGCTGTCCAGGTGGAACCTCCACGTCGCCGTCCAGTCCCTGGTGTGCGGCCAGCGGCGCTGCGCCCACCGCCAGAGGCAGTAGGGGGCATGGCCTGGGTGCCAGATGCCGCCTTCCCCCGACACGATGGCTGTCAGGGGGTCTGTGGGCTGGGTGTGGGGCAGGGGGGTGGGGCCATCTGGCAGGGCTGCGCTCGCCGGGAGCATGGAGTTGACGGCTTCCAGGGTCCACTGGCGCTCCTGCGGGTGCGGGGTGATCCGCACCTGGTAGTAGTGGCCACTTTCCAACACGATCATGGCGATGGTGCTGGGGTCACCTTCGCGTCGTGGGGTCCCTGCGCGTGCCGTCCCCGCTCCTGGTAGGTACCCCTCCACCATGATCCTGAGATGGCGCCCCCTATCGCGGGCTGTCCTGCTTTCCCCGTCCGCCAGGTCTTTGTACGGTGGGATATTGAGGGTGTTGGCTCTTGGTTGTGCGGCGGCCCGTTCCCGGCCCCCGGTGCTGGGCGCGGGCCTGGGGTCCGTTGGTGGCGCTATGAGCGTGTCTACCAAGTGCAGGTGTCGTACCCAGACGCCTCCCTGGTCCGTCTGGTTGGCGTTGAACCAACAGATTGACGCGTCAACAAGGTCGTCCGCGATCTGCGTCCTGGGGCTGAGGAGCGCCTGGAGCTGCCGCACAAAGATGACGGTTCTTGCGGCGTGCGGCAGGGGGACCACGGTGAAGAGCCTGTTCGGGTTGATGTCCTGGAGGTGTTCCCGGAGGGCTGCCACCAGTCCTCTCGAGGGTGTGTTGCCGTGGATGCCGTGGACCGCCCTCAGTTCCGTGTCGTCAAAGGGGTCCGTGTTCCTCCTTGGTGGTGGTCTTTAGCGTTTGGGGGGCATGGTCTCCCGGTCCAGGTCCAGTGTGGTGCTAGTCGGGGAGAGGGGCCCTGGGGTGGTGCCAAGGTGTCCCTCAGGTACGTTCCCCGTGGAGGGCTCCTGTTCCTTGGACATCGAACAGGATGCGGCAGTGGGCTGTTGGTCACCGGATTTCTGAGGGACGGAGGTCTCTGTTATTTCTTCGTCCGCTCTCTGGGCTGCCCGCGTCGTGCTCTCGTTGTCGCGTTGCGTCCTCCGCGCCCTGGCGGTTTGGCTGTGTTGCAGCTGGGACTGTGTACGGGCCCAGTTGTTAGGGTGGCCGGTGCCCATCTCCGGGACCGGTGTCGTCGTCCCCTGCTTGCGAGGTGGGGCGTTGAGAGGTTTGTCCCCCTACCCCCTGTTCGGGGCGTTGGTCGGCCGCGGGTCCCCTTGGCCGTGTGTCCGCGGCGTGCTGTCCCAGCAGCGGGCCGGCCGCCGACCCTGGGAGGGAGGCGGCGGACGAGCTGGACGCACCATCGGCTGCCTGCTGGCGGTCTGTGTGGAGCGCTGCCTGTCGCGCTCGCCGCGCTGGCGTGGGAATGGTGGGGATGTGCGCCCGCTCGGTGCGGGGCCTCTTGGACCGGCGTCAGGGATCGGTGGCAGACGATGTCCGTTGGGCGTTTGGGTTGTTGGGACCTCCATGAGTAAGAAAAAGTGCTTTTCCAATGCTTTGAGGCATACTCTAGTTGTATTAGAGATGCACTGAGCAACCAGGCATTTCTATCTTAGTATTGGTCCCACCAAGAGTGGTGATAACACATATTGACCTATGGAACCAAACACCCAATCAGGATATGGAGTGGACCCCTTAATCCCCTATCAATGTGAGGCAAATCATCTTTTCCTGAGTTGACTGAGAACTGACATATCGAGGGCAGAGCCTATGACTTTATCTATGTTTTTCCATGAATTCCTAGCTGTTCTAGTGGTATGCACCCTAGGGGGCTGGGCACCTCTTTTTGAGAGGTCCTGGGTTCAGTTCCCGGTCAGCGTAGTTAAGTAGAAAGATCCCATGTGACAAGGCAGTGACCTCATCGCCACATGCCCTGCCACCTCAGCACATATGGGACCCAAAACAAAGAGTGCACATCTCCTGAGATGGCACCATGGGGATAGAGTGACCATGGGGCAGTTTTCCAACTCTTTTCGAAAATATTTCGGCTATCTTTGTGAATATGCAATCCGATTTGACCTGAGTTGCAGTTTCTGTGAATATGCTTTCATCCTTCACTGTTTACACTGCAGCCCTTCATGCTTTGATCCTGATTCTTTTCTACTTGCATATCTCTGGCTTGGACTATCCTGGATTGATTGTATTTCAGTAAACAAAAGCTTTTCATCTTCAAAAACAAGCAGCAGGAAACCCTACACCAGCAGCAAGCAGCAGGAGAGGCACAAACACAGTGTTGAAATCACTATAAACTTTTCTGGTAGCAAGGAGCAGACTGTCTCTGCGCACTGGCAGCAACCCCGTGCCGTACAACCAGTGCGCCGAGATCAGTCACATATAAGCAGAAAGGCGAACGAAGATGGACACAAAGAAGGAGGACACCGACGTGAAGTCAGCGCCTGAGGCACCAGCAAGGCCAGCACCTGGTGAACCTGGACCTGGATCTAGCGCTGTACCTTCAGAGCCCTTACATGGGCCAGTGGACGTGACTCTTTGGATGGACTCCAGTCGGCCTTCAGGGCCCTCTCAGTCGAGGAGGTGGTCACTAAGCCTGTGAAGAGGAAGAGAGAGAGCGAGAAGGATGCTGGAGACGAAGCAGACGAAGGAGAGGACCAAGGGCAAGACCTGACGAATGACCCTACCTTCGAAGGCGCACCAAGCGCTTCTGGCCTCCACGCATCACCCTCTCCTATAACCACCACACTCCTGATTCCAGACCCAGCTGGTGCAACATCCACTCCCATAACCAACCCGCCTATGGCAGAGGGCACAGGCTTTACTGGCATGCCTGCCTACCCTGCCTGTCGTTTGGGCCCACCTACCACTGCGTTTCCTGAGGCAACTACTGCCAGTGAGCCGGTGGCTTCCAGTTCTGCGCCGCGATGGTATGCGGCTGACTATCACCATCCTCTACCCGCTACGGGAACCTATGTGGATGTTCCTGGGTATGCACCTGGGTATGCAACCTTGAGTGGGTTGAGGAGAGGACCTGAGTCTCTTGGAGGCAGGAGTAGAGGATCGGGGAGATCCTCCACCAGGTCCCTGACGCGGTCGGAGTTCAACGAGGTGCTCCGAGGAGCCACTTCTAAAATCGTGGGCAACCTCACTCAAGAGATCCGAGAGAAACTGGAGCCCTTGATGATACCGCCCCAAGCGTCACCTACCACGGTGGGAATGTCACCCCATCGAGTACAGGCAAACCACCTGGCGGCAGGGCTGACAAACACCCTGAAGAGCCTGAGGAGCCGACCGATGCCGACCCCTGCAGCGATACCGAGAAGTCTTTTCGACCGAGAACGGCCCAGCCGCCCTACAGCCACGTGACGAACTCTACGAGGGCCGAGCTGGACCGGCTTGGGCTGACAGCCTTGAGGGCAATGGTGGACGTGGAGCCTTATGGCTCTAGTGATCTGGGCGGGGACTCCTCCGATGATGAGCCGCCGTCTATGACTTCTGCTTCGCCCTCGGAGGACGATGACCCGGAGGACCCCGAGAACCCAAGGGGAAACAAGAAGAAGAAGAAGAAGAAGACCCGACGCCCCGAGGGACGCAGGTCTCAGGAGGCGAAGGCTATTGCCACCTCCAAGATCGTGGTGAACCTGCCTGAGTGGACAGGCAAGGACCTCAGCGAGTTCGCTGAGAATTTTGGCCGGTTTCTCCGATTGACCGGCCAAACCCACGCTAGTGGGCGAGTCAAGTGCGATCTGCTCCTGCAGTGCTGCAAGACCAAGTACCTGGAGAAGCAGGTCAGGCAGATCGTGACTAACTCCGCCACCTTTGCCGATGTGTTGGTTGCCTTGGAGAGGCACCACCCGACCTACGAAACCGACCTCTCCATCAGGGCCGAGATCCAGAACCTGCCCGTGCTGCCCAACAACCCCAATCCTGGCAGGGTCTCTGAGCTGTTGGCTGACCTGGATCACTGGGCTGGACGACTGACGCCCGGTTCCTACAGCAGCGACGACCCGCTGTTCTGGTTGGTGGCCAAGCTCCCTCGAGAGCTGTGGGAAGAGTGCCGTTCGACGGCGGAGCGCAAGGCTAGATCCCTCCGCTACGAGGATCTATGCGTGCTACTCCTGGAGCTGGCGCTGGAGAAGGAAGACCACCAGCACTTGAACAAGTACCGTCCTGGTGGTGGAGGTTCTGGAGGCCATGGCAAAGGGTACCAAGGGTCCCGACCTGGGCAGCAAACTACCCCCAAACACGCCCACGCCCGTATCATGGGGAACGTCAAGGAGCTCTTCTGGTGTGATGCCAGAGACGAGCAGGGTCACCTGCAGCACGCCCCTGACTGCGAGCCGCGAGACTGCTTCGTAGTTCAGGGGAAGCAGCAGGGGAAGAACACCGGCGCCAAAGCGAAGCTGACGGATCGTTACAGGTGCACCATGACGTGTGCCTCCTGCGGGAAGCGGAAGCACTACGATGATGAGTGCTACCATAAGCAACGCCTATCGGCGAAGCTCAAGGGTGAAGATCCTGGCAAAGGCTCAGGCAAAGGTGGAGGCGAAGGCAAAGGCAACGACTCCGGCAAGGGCAAGTCGAAAGGACGCGGACAAGGGCAAGACAAGGGTCAAGGTGGACGAGGAGGAGGCGCTAACCGCCAGCCAGACAGGGATAACAAGAACAAGGACAAGAACGGAGGCAACCCCAACCCTAATCCAGGGGAGAACTCCGAGCCCTCTGGAGGGCAGTCTGGTCCTACCACACGCTCACAAACGCAGACCCAGCAAGAACAAGGAGCCAAGCGTGAGCATGAAGGTGGTGATGACGGCAACGCTAAGAAGAGGAGCCGTTTCATGAGGATGGCCCGCAAAATGCGGAACAAGGGGTTCAAGGTGACCTGTCCCGCGGAGTTCTGACAGGGACGCTCCGGTGGCACCCAAGACCTGGTGTTTTGGGTATGTATCCGACTAGGGGGACGCGAATACCTGGGGGTATTAGATACTGGCGCCACAATATCTATAGTGGCCAAAAAAACTTTACCTTGTGGGAGCCTGAAGAACACCATGACCACTGCGGCTATACGCATGGGGGATGGACATGTGGTGCACAGCTGCGGGGACTGTGAAGTGGAGGTACCTATGGGCTCCCGGACTATCGCCCATCGGTTCTATGTGATGGACACTGAGGCCTTCGACTTTGTACTGGGGACTGACTTCTTCGTACAGCACTCCCAGATACAATCTCTGACGCTGCAAGCGCCCTACCTCCTCTACGTGGACCACGGCAGTGGCAGAGAGTCTGTGCCACTGGAGCAGTCGGAACATACCTCGAGTTACCTGAGGCTATCGAAAGAGGAGCCCTCGAACATGATGGCGGCCTCCAAACCTGAGGACTATCAACTATTGGGGGAAGTCCTAGACCAAGGTCTGAAGGAGTTGGGTTACTCTAGAGAAGACCTGAGTGTGGAGCTGTTCGCCAGCGACAAGCAGCATGTACTCGACCTTTACTGCAGCGAGGGGAAGAACTGCAGCTACAAATTCTACTGGCCCTCTTTCGGGATGTCCTACGGGAACCCCAAGTTCAGTGAACTGGGGAAGGTCCTGACCAAGGTGGTCTTGGAACGCTCCCGTATGGTCCTGTGTTCCCCCGATTGGGGAGCCCATGGAGGCAACGAGTAGTGGCGAAACCTCCTGGCCAGGCTGACTATCAGCTCTTGTCGTTTGCCTGATGAGGCCATCTACGTGCCTCTGGGACGCAAGACGCCGATTGGGAAACCCGGATGGGGGAGTATGCTCAGCGTGGTGGACGGAGGTCTTACCTCCATCCCCAGGGAGGATCTGGACCCGACTCTGGTCCAGGCTATACAATGAGAAAGCGATGGACTCGCCTTGGGTGACTTGAAGGATCGCCTACGACCTCAAGATGCTGCTGAGACTACACCCGGAGGAGATGAGTACGTCGTGACTGACACCAACGCCCCCAACTCTCCCTGCCATGTACCTGTTCCTGATGGAGTCTCTGAGTCTGGACTATCTGAGCTACCTAGCTCTATCCACTCGGATGACGAAACTGAGCACGACGCCTTCTTCGTGCAGACCTGTGTGGAGGAAGTGGAGAACGCCGAGTACGTCGCCCCACTGAAACCCCTACTCTCCATGAGGGTGGAAGACCCCGTTGACGAAGAGCTGGACCCTCGACCCAGGCTAAGGGAGTATGTGGATTCCAAGAGGAAGTTGGTGGCGAAAAAGCTATGCTACGCCAAGCCTACCCGCAGCTCATGGCCACTGAAGCATAGACGTATGGGAGACCTATCCCAATTGAAGGAGGACCTCGAACAGAAGATCACCACCTGGTAAAGGGAGGTAGATCTTAAGCTCATGAAGGGGGTGTGGGGCGCCCATGTGAGGACCCCAGAGGAGGACGACCTCTCAGAAGAATGTGTATGTGAACCCCCTCGAGCGTGCCTCTGTTGCCATCGTCCACGGGAGATGGTTGAACAAGACCTTCTATATGCCTACCAAGGGCTGAAGGACACTACCACGGGCGAAGAGTCGGTGGAGGACCACCTCCCGATGTCTATTACTCAGGGGGCAAGCAACTTACACTCTGACGAGGACATGGAGGACAAGATCAAGGTATTGGACCCGCGGGTACAGAAACTTATAAGGACCTATCTGGAGGTGTTCGGAGAACTACCCCCTCCAGCCTCATGTGACAAGCTGGTACAGATCGACCTCAAGCTGAAACCCGAGTTCGTGGGTCACATGATCCGGAGGAGACCCTATCCAGCTCCTAAAGAGCAGGCCGACGAGATTGAGCGACAGATACAAGAATGTATCAACGCTGGCCTAGTCCTGGAGTACAAGGACGGGGACTACCCCCTACACTGCAGCCCCTGTTTCCTGGTGGCTAAACCTGGGTCTCCAGCCAAACGGCTGGTAGTGGACTACGGAGAGCTGAACAAGAAGACGTTGAACCACTCAGGGTCCATTCCCAATATGGAGTCTACCCTGGAGAAGATAGCCTCCTGCCGCTACAAGACCAAGATGGACAAGAGGAGCGGATTCTGGCAAGTGGACCTGACGCCAAACGCACAGGAACTACTGGCCTTCCACACCCCTCAGGGGAGGGTGTTCAAGTGGAAGGTCATGCCGTTTGGCGTGGCTAACGCACCCGCTCTATTCCAAGAGCTGATGAACAAGATCTTGTCCATCCTACGAAGGAGACCCAAGGTGCAGGAGCTCATATCCCGTGGGGCCCAGATGGAAGCTCACATCGACGATGTATGCCTCGGGACCAATATTCAGGAGGACCACCTAATCCTCTTGGGTGAGTTCTTTGCGGTCTGCCAGGAGAACCACACACGACTCAAGCTGGAGAAGTGTGAGTTCATGCAGGAGTCCATGCAGTACTTGGGGTTTGACGTTGGCTATGGGTGGTGGACCCCAGCGGCCTCTAAGGCCAAACCCCTGATGGATGCCAAGGTACGACACGAAGACCCCAACAAAGGACTGCATGATGTACGCAGTTTCATTGGGGCGTGCAACTTCTATCGCCGCCATATCAAAAACTTCACCTACACCAGCGCCATTCTGACGGACTTGATCAAGAAGAGTACTACTTGGCGCTGGGGCCCACAAGAGCAACAAGGGTTTGACGAGCTCAAAGACAAGGTGGCCAACGCTAAGTGCTTGGGCGTGCCTAGGGCACAAGGGGAGATTATCCTGGTGACTGACGCCAGCAATGTGGGCGGTGGTGGAACGTTGTTCCAATGGCAAGCACTAGAGAAGGAGGAGTTCGACTCGGCCATTTCCCAATGGGGGACGGAAGGTCTCAACCGAGATGGAACCCTCAAGCACAGCTGCCCTGGAGACAAGTGGGTCCTGGTACCTCTGGGCCACTGGAACTGGAAGTGGAACCAGGCCAGGGGAAACTACTCCACCTATGAGCAGGAATTGCTCGCGGGTATGCTGGTGCTATCCTCACAAGCACGACTGTTGGGTAGTAACCCTGTGGTCTGGCTGTGCGACCAAGAACCGGTCCGCAGTTTCGAGGAGGGCCCCCCACCTGAGAAGGCCAAGCTACGGCGCTGGTGGACCTACCTCAGTCAACTACAGCTGACGGTACACCATATCCAGGGATTGAAAAACGAGTGTGCCGACTACATCAGCCGCAACAACTTTGACGCCCTGATTGGTGCCCGGTCTGAAGCGCTGGCTAAGGAGGCGTTCAGCCGTATGGACGTCCACTTGGACCTCAACATGACGATGATACGCCCCCTGGATGGACTCCAACAATCGGAGTACCTGAAGGAGTTTGGGGATATCTACAAGCGCCTGGAGAAACGCTTTGAACCCCTCCCGGTCAACCAAGACCGGTGAAAGAGGGACAAGAGCTACCTCCGGCACGGGGACTGCATTGTGGTGCCTAGTGACAGAGTCCCAGCGCTGCTGAAGTGGACCCATGAGTCCAGCGGTCATGTGGGTGCTGACCGTACCCTGAGGCTGTTCAAGCAGTGGTTCCACACTACGTGGACTGAGGACCAACTGCGGAAAACCCTCCAGCCTATCGTGGACCAGTGCCCGTGCAGGTCCTGTAAACCAGGGGATATCAGGGACAGAGGTCTCTACTCGACCCTGCCCATCCGTCACTGTGCTAACAGTGTTCTATAGGTGGACTACACGGAGATGCCGAAGTTCGGGGGCTATGACTTCGCCCTCGTGGTACGAGGGTGTTCCCATGTACCAAGCACATTACGGGGGAGGAGACTATCAAGAAACTCCTGGAAGAGTGGTTTTGTGTCTATGGGGCGCCCAAGGAGATCAACTCCGATGAGGACGTACGAGTACGCTCAGATACCGGTTGGTACAAGAGGGTCCTGAGATCCCTCAATTTCCAGGTGTCTACGGGGCTTCCCTACTCGCACACGAGCAACCCCCTAGGTGAGCGACAGATCCGTGTCCTGAAGGAGAATGTACGGATATGGTGCAAAACTGAACGCACCAGAGACTGGGTGAGACTACTCCCCGTCATATCCTTGATGATGAACTCCCAAGAGAGTTCAGCTACTGGCTACTGGCCCCATGAGCTATTCCTAGGGCGCCCGGCATGGTTCCTACATGCCCCCTATCCAGAGGACACCCATTCTTCTGTGGGTGAATGGGTCCAATGGCAACAAGCGAAGGTGGACAAGGCCAAGGCTATGCTCCAGAGAGTGAAGGAGCGTCAGTGGAACAAGAAGAACAAGCACCGAGTACCGGCCACCTACCAAGAGGGGGACTGGGTGCTGGTGCACCACAGTCGACTACCCGCCTGGCCACGCTCTACCAGCGATGACCCATACTTCGGGCGGTACAAGATTCTATCAGTGGATGGACACCATATCACCGCGCGGTGTTCTCCCCGTCTAGGGGGGGACCCTGGTGTGCGCTGCTCAATACCTGAAGCGCTACTATGATCCTGAAGACCTCTGTGGGGAGGAGTGGGAGCTGAACGACGAGTAAATCGCCGCTCTGGACCTACAAGGGGCTGCGAGCCCTATGGAAGCTGAAGGTGAACTCCCCGACATGAACGCCGATCAGATGGCTAAGGAGGGCTTCTACCTGGTGAAGTCTGTCCTACGCCACCGCTATCGCCAAGGTTCGCGCTTTCTTCACCCTCTGGGAAGGGTTTGGAGTCGAAGAGGCCACCTGGGAGCCCTTCTCTGCGTTTGTTCTACCTGAGGGATGCCTAAACTCAGTTCTGGTTGACTAGTTGTCCCAGAACAAACTTGGTGAGTTGCTGAGGCTCGCTGAGACGCTTGCCTCCAAGACTAAAGCTAGGGACTGAACCTTACCCTGACCTTCCAAAGCGTATGTGTGAGTGTGCTATTCCTAAGGTCCTGGAAGCAAGCCGCAGAAGTGGTGTCCTAATTATACCCAATTCTGCACGCTTGCTAAACCTGGAGGGTTGGCTCATTGATGCCACGGGGTACGCCCCCGGTCTCCCCTCCCCTAAGTGCCCAATTTCTGTGCTGGCGCAAAACCTTTGGGGAATACCCAGCGTACTAATCCAGGTATTGTTTTCCCTACCTATCTGTCTACTACAGGCAGGGGTGGCCACAATCTATGAAGGCATGGAAAAGGTGTCTTGCTAAGTGGCCAAAACACTGACCTAACCACTGCCACAGCCCACCAACCCTGCTAAAATTGCAGGAAACGGGTGGAACAGTGACACACGCACCACAGGTCCTACACACCCTACAGTGGCACCATCCTGGTGGGCGAGCACTTCTGCAACTGGCTCAAGCCCCCACTCAGGACTACCACTCCTACAAGCACACTCTACTGGGTGTGGTTGAAGAACATGTCGTGGGTCCTAACGATCCTCCTGTGAAGAAGACAAGAGAACACAGCGCTGCTAAGCAATTGTGGCTTAACAGGGGACGCCACAACGCGTTTCCCCTGCTAGGGCTTGGAGGGAAGAGGTGCTCCTTTTGCGTGCACGGCGCCGATGTTGTTGGAGTCGGACTCCCTGCTCTGCCACAGGCAGAGGCGGAGTTATTTGTTTGTGTGATCTGCGCCCTTGTTTAGCAGGGCAGGAAAAAAATGGTATGCTGCTGCACCAATCACCCTACCTGCCCACCTGTAAAGCAAAGGCAAATGAAGGGGTGTTTGCGGCGGAGGAACCAAGCCACACTCCACGTATTATACGCTTCTCAGTGTGACCTATAATACACTGTCCGCAAACATGCCCTGTCAAGGAAGCAAGCGTTAAGAGACTCCTCAGGTTCTCTTAAAGAACGTACCGAGGAGCCCCTGGGTAACCTAAACAAGGTTTACCGTGCGCATTTCGCGTGGCCTACCCTTTAGTGCGTGTGTGAATGCACGAGCATGCACGAGAGTCTTGGGCAAACTTGCCCATCTGAACCTCAATCACGAACTCCACCAGGGGGTGGCCCGACCTGGGCTTACTCACCTTACCCACCGCTGGAGAGAGAGAGCAAGTGGGCACGTGAGCAGGGTGCAAGCGAAAAACGTCGCTATGCACTCTAATCACCCTGATCTGACCTCTAATCATCTGCAATCTTTCTAATCAATCCCTCTATCGCGTTCTATCGTTGTTAGCGCTGCTACAAGACTCGTTCACGGAGACACGAGACGAGCAATGGGTATGCTGCATACGAGACGAGCACACCTGTAGTTTATACCTGATTCATTGAAGTCTTTTTGTTGATTCTCGAATTCTTGGATTTCTGACCCTTCTGTCAGTGTGGGTGGAATCTGTATGTTTATCTATTAATGTGTGTCTCGTCATTCTCCGAGTTACGTGAGACATACGTTTATAATTCCATTATTTCTGCATTTTCCGGCGCTTCGCTAGGAGCCGCTCCTGCGCGCCGCCTTTTTATGCGTAGGAATTTCTTGATTAAAAAAATCTAGGGATGAGTATAATTTTCATAAGAATGTGCTTCTGATGCACAATTGGATTCTGCTCAGGTGTGTTGTCTTAGAAAAATTCTAGGCCGTCATTTGACGGATTTAGGTGTTGTCGCTTCGCGTTTGCGTGGATTCGTCCATAATTCTCCCATTCCTGTCTCTGCAGATATCCTCGCGAAAGCGTCGCTGAGTAGGCCGTGTTCCGGCCAAAAAGCAGCCGCCAGGAGACTGAGCAGAACCCAAGACCCCACCAAGGGGCAATTTAATTTTATTTCAACGACTCCCTTCGCCCTAAAACAGGTCACAGGTCGCCAGCAGGTTTACGTTAACCCATGCGAATGTGTATATTGTGTCTTGCGTTGGGTTTATGTCGCGCTGCGTCTTAGAGGGAGGGATGCACATGCACATGTTTATGGCATGCACGCAAACTAACCCAGCCAAGCCACAGGAACCCCGGCAGCGCCATGAGCGCTGAGCTTCCTGTAGGAAATGTTACAAACAGAGCAGCAAAAGAGCGCCAGCCATGGTGAGCGCCCATTTTTCTGTGTCAGGGAAACTATAGGTATTTTAAAGTAGGTGTGGAAACCAAGGAAAGGCGAAGAAAAAATCCCTTTTTCCTGAAAATGCGACAGTGGTGGCCACCACAGCACAAGGGGGGAGTAAGAAAAAGTGCTTTTCCAATGCTTTGAGGCATACTCTAGTTGTATTTGAGATGCACTGAGCAACCAGGCATTTCTATCTTAGTATTGGTCCCACCAAAAGTGGTGATAACACATTTTGACCTATGGAACCAAACACCCAATCAGGATATGGAGTGGACCCCTTAATCCCCTATCAATGTGAGGCAAATCATCTTTTCCTGAGTTGACTGAGAATTGACATATCCAGGGCAGAGCCTATGAATTTATCTATGTTTTTCCATGAATTCCTAGCTGTCCTAGTGGTATGCACCCTAGGGGGCTGGGTACCTCTTTTTGAGAGGTCCTGGGTTCAATTCCTGGTCAGCCTAGCTAAGTAGGAAGATCCCATGTGACATGGCAGTGACCTCATCGCCACATGCCCTTCCACCTCAGCACATATGGGACCCAAAACAAAGAGTGCACATCTCCTGAGATGGCACTATGGGGATAGAGTGACCATGCAGCAGTTTTCCAACTCTTTTCCAAAGCATTTCAGCTATCTTTGTGAATATGCAATCCGATTTGACCTGAGTTGCAGTTTCTGTAAATATCCTTTCGTCTTCCACTGTTTACACTGCAGCCCTTCATGCTTTGATCCTGATTCTCCTCTACTTGCATATCTCTGGCTTGGGCTATCCTGGATTGATTGTATTTCAGCAAACAAAAGCTTTTCATCTTCAAAAACAAGCAGCAGGAAACCCTACACCAGCAGCAAGCAGCAGGAGAAGCACAAACACAGAGTTGAAATCACTATAAACCTTTCTTTATGGCCTCTGTCCATGCCCTCGTGGAAGACAACTCGCCGTGCTGCAGAGGCGGTGTGCGGCTGCGGCGCCTGGAGCGGCCAGGGTTCCTCATCTCCTGGTGCCGCTCTGGCTTGTTGCCCTGCACCCCTGGGGTGTGAGGGCTGCCTTGCTCCCTTCGCGGGGCGAACGGTCGGACGGGGCTTCCGTACGTGCCGGAGGGGGAACCCACCCCGTTTGGTGGCCCCTGGGGGCGTCCTTGGGAGTTATGTCGTGCTGCCTGCCTGGGGAGCTCCGGGATGTCTTGGGACCGTGGTCGCTGGTGGCTTGAAACGTGTCCCTGGTAGCCCGGGGACCCGGGCATGGCCCAGATATTGTCCCTTTGCATGGCTGTACGGATGCGCACGGCCGAGCGTTGGTGCCATAGCCGGTGTAGCTCGTTCATTTCGTGGGGGCTGTAGGCCCCCATATGCGCCATAAGCCGGGTGGCCACGTAGTGCCAATAGCCGGCGTGGTCCATGGTGGCGAGGGGTGCGTGTGCCGCCTGATGGTCGAAGGTGATGTCCGCCATGGTGCGGGTTCCCTCCTTGAGGTGGTGGCACCGCGAAGTAAGCAGCCATGGGATGCTGACCGCCAGGGCGAGCCGCTCCCCTGTAGTGAGCCTGTAGATCAATAGGTCCAGGTCTTGGGCCGCGGCCTGTTTCGCGTGGGCGCCTGGGTGGCCGGCATCGCCTTCCGAGCACGCGTAGTCCAGATGCCCCCGCGCCCAGGACGGGGTGGTCCCCGGTGGCTGGTCGCTAGCGGTGTTGATGCCCTTCTCGGCACGCATTCCGCTCCCTTGGGCGCTGTGCCCGTCCAGGGCCCGGTCCGCTGCCCCGCTTGCGGTCGCAGGCCTGATTCCGTGGCGGCAGCATGCGCAGTCTCCGTACCCAGGGTGGTGTAATCGCGCTGGAGGTGTGCCTGGCGGGACACCGTGAGGGGTTTGCCACCTATATGGTGCCCTCATGGCTCCGGGTGGCCACGAGGGGCAGCTGGTGTTGTGTCAGTGTGTGGGTTACTCCTGCAGTACTCCATGAAGGCATCAAAAGAGACTTCGTCGCGTTTGTGCCCGCCGTGCAACATTCCTTTTTCGGCTGCGCGTTTGGGCATGTCAGGTGTGGTTGCCCGGGCTTCGGGCTTTGTGTGGGCTCCAGGTGGGCCCCACGGGGGCACCTCCCCGGACGCGGAGTTTCCTGGCTCGCCTGCGCCGCTGCGATGTGCTGAGGCCTTGGATGGGGCGGTGCCCGCGTGACCCGCGGGTTGCGCCTCGTGGGCGGTTGGTCGGGGGAGGCTGGCGGCATGCCTGGCGTCTGGCATCGGTTCCCCCCGGTCCCGTACCAGGTTGGCCAGCGTCCGGTGCCTCGTGGCTTCTGCTTGCCACCATGTCCGGCGGGCGATTGGCCGGCGCGCTGGTACGCTGGTTTTCTGGCTGGCCTGCCCCCCGGCTAGGTATCTCCGCTCGGGGTGGTCCCCGGGCGGGTAGGTCGGCCGCTGGCGGTGGCGCTTCTGTCCGCTGCGGGGGTCCCCCCGGTTACTCCGTGGGATCTACCGTGGGCTCCTCACGTTGTGGCTGGGCGGGCGGTGCGGGCGGCGTGGCTGCGCCGCCTGCCGGTTGCGCCGCCTCTCGGGTTTGGGGTTCTGGCGCGGGTGTCGGCCCGGGCTGGCGTCCGACGTGGCCTGCCAGTGCCTGTGTGCCGCCAGTTCCCTCCGCCGAGGGATGTGGGACCCCCGTCGGTAGCTCGCGGCCCGGCGCGTACGTTCGCGGGGAGTCAGCCGGGACGGTGGCGCGTGTAGGGTCCGGGTCCGGGTCCGGGTCCGGGTTTGGGGCCGGGCATTTGCCAGATGGGGTTTCCGTGGGCTGTACTGCCGGTCCGGCTGGTGGGTTTTGGTGCTGTTGGGACTCCGGCTCGGCTTGTGCCGGGGCCGGCGGATGGCACCCCGGGGCCGATGTGCCGGATGTCGCCGGAGCTTGTGGACTGGGGCTCTCGGTGGGGTTGTGGGCGTGTGGGCGTATGGTGCCGAGGGGTCCCTCGGGCCGGGCGCTGGTTGCGTCGGTTGGGGTAGCGGTACATGTCTGTGTGGAAGGAGCTTGTGTGGGGCCCTCTGTTGGCCGGATTGGTGGGCTGTGGTGTTGGTCGGGCTCTGCGTCAGCCTGTGTTGCCGCTGCCTCGCGGGCTGCCGTCTGGTGGTTCCGTGCGAACGCGTCAGATGCTGTATGGGGTCATGGAGCAGGGTTGCCTGTGGGGCCCGGCCCTGGGCTTGTTTGCGGGTGTATGGTGCCGATTGGCTGCTTGGGTCGGGTGGCTGCTGTCGCTGTATTCGTCGGGCTGGGTATGGTTCCCTTCCCAGCAGGTGAAGCCCGGCGCTGCCGGATCGCTTTGGCTGCGTGGTGCTGCCGTTGGTGTCGTTGCGCCACCTGTCTGGATGCACGTTCTTGTCGGGGTTTGTTTGTGGCGTGGCGGCCCCCGATGGTGCTGGAACGCCCGTTGTCTGTGTGGCGTCGGTGGCCTGCGGTCGGTGTGGTGAGTGGACGGTTGCGTGGGGGGCGGAGGTGGACGGGCTGAAGGACGTGGACGCCGTTCGGCTTTGTGGCGCGCAGACCCTCGATGGTGCCAGAGCGCGCACATTTGTGGCCCTGGTTCCTGCTGTGGCGCGCGACCGGGGCGGGGGGCCGGTGACCGTCGCGGTTATCCGGGTGGAGGTGGAGGGGCTGTGGTGCCGGGCACCCCCGGCCATCATCCAGGTCACCGCCGCACTGCCGTACGTGCCCGGCCGCGGCGGTGGGACGAGCGGCTGTTGGGCGCGCCGGGCCACTGTCACGAGGCTTCGGGGGAGGGGTATCCCCCTCCTCGGTAGATAGGCCGCCAGGGCCCCACTGCAGTGGAAGAAATTCCCCCATTCTTTGCCATGGGCGCCGCGGACGACCCCCATGGCCCACTCCGCATCCCCCACCAGCCAGCTGAAGGTGAACGGGAAGCGGGTGGTGAGGGTGATGACGGTGGTGCGCCAGTTGTCGCGGTTCATGGGGCCGATGGTGCCCCAACTGTCTGGCAGATTGCTAATGGGGGGTAGACTGCCCCGTGGCGCGTCGTTATAATGTTCGTAGTCTGGAACAAAGATCGTGGCGTCTGCCCCCTCGTCTGGCAGCGCCCACGTTGGTGCGCGCCCTGGGGGGGCGAGGTGGCGGCACCGCCGGGTCCTCGTTGCTGAGGAGGTCCGACCATTCAACATCGGGGCTGTCTGCCGCGTCATGCGCCCAGAAATTTTGGGCAATCAGGGTGCGCAGTGTGTGGAGTGTGAGGTTGTCGGATTGTGTCTCGCGCGGCGCCGCAGCTGTTCAGAGGGGGTGCGGCCGTCGGCAAAGTGGGAAGGCATGAAAGTGCGTGATGCACCGGCTGCAGAATCAGTGCAGCTGCTCGGCGCTGCCGCAGCCGAGGTCATGACCAAGGAGCGGGGCATTGTTCTCGTCAAATATCTCCCTGCAGACGCCACTCAGGTTCCCAGGCCGCGGATGTGGAGCTTCATCGGCGGGCATCCTGTGGAGAGGTACAGTTCGTGGGACGTTCGGGTTACTGTACGGGAGTGCGCGCACTTTTGTGCAGTGCGTTGTGGCAGGGGGGTGCGATGGTGGTTTGTTGGTTACCCTGTTGGACGGCTATGGGCTATCTGAGGCTACCTTTGTAGAGCGCCTTTGTAGAGCCAGATGGGAGTATCAACCTAATTTCTCGCTCCTACCTCGTTGAGAACAACAAGGAACAGCTACTAACCCGTGATGAGACTCTGTCACAGCGGAATGTATCTATTAACTGTCTTCTAACCATCTCGGTCTGATAACCTCCCAGGGGCGGTGAGCACTCTTGTGCAGATAGGTCTGCGAAGGTGTGTGAGAGGAGTTGTCACAGTTGCCCCGCTTTGCATCGCAGGACAGGACCAGTAGCCCCGCGTGACAACCGCTTCCGGGCCGAAGGCCATCAGTATTGCCCAGACAACTGCTTTCTGAGCGCTGCACCTGCCCTGGCTGTGCCCTGCAGTCCCATGCCTATGGTTACCAGCATGAGCCAGATGGCCGCTTATCAGGTTTTCAGCCACCCAGCGAGTGTGTGCCTTGCTGACCACGTGTTGCATGGGAACTGCCCTGATGTAATGACCTTGGGGAGCCAACGAAGAGGTAGGTAGGTAGGTATCTTCAGGAGCTCGGGATGCCTCCTTTGACAATGCAGGAAGATGGTCTTACCAAGGGGACGTCCTGTCCCTCCCACTGCCCTATGTCAGGTGCCTCTTGAGCCGCTCCCGCATGTGCTTGGGAAGGCATTGTCGCGGCTACCCGGTCCATGTGTCCCAGGTGGGAGGGTGTCCCCTCCTTTCGGCGGCAGCTCTGGGGGCTGCCCAGCCGTGTGGAGTATCTCCCACCACGAGGGGTATTGCTCCCGCTAGTCTACGGTACGACCGCCTCACCCTTGTGGCTTGAGTTGCGGGGCCACTCTGCTTGGCAGGCCACCCCCTCCTGGACTGTGTACGGGCTCGCCTGTCACCGGTTGCTTCCATGGCGGCGGGTGACGTTTGCCATGGTCCCCGATGCAGCCTGGCCGGGCTCGGACCAGTGGCCCTGGAGTACCGCTCCTGCAACTGGCCCGGTGGGTCGGCTGGGTCGCCCCAGTGCGTCCGACCCATGGGGTGTTGGTTCTTTCCTGTCCCTCGGCCGCCCTACGTGTGTGCAGTGTCCTGGGCCACTTGGCTCCTGTTCACCGGTGTGCCCGCGTGGTTTGTGGTGTTGCGTGTGCGGTGTCCTGGGTCACTTGGCTCCTGTTCACCGGTGTGCCCGCTTGGTGTGTTGTGTTGCGTGTGCGGTGTCCTGGGCCACTTGGCTTCTGTTCACCGGTGCGCCCGCTCGGCGTGTTGTGTTGCGTGTGCGGTGTCCTGGGCCACTTGGCTCCTGTTCACTGGTGCGCCCGCTCAGCTGGTTGCTTTGCGTGTGCGGTGTCCTGGGCCACTTGTCTCCTGTTCCACGGTGTGCTCGCTCGGTGTGTTGTGTTGTGTGTGCGGTGTCCTGGGCCACTTGGCCCCTGTTCACCGGTGCGCCCGCTGGGTGTGTTGTGTTGGGTGGGTGGTGTCCTTGGCCACTTGGCTCGCATTCACCGGTGCGCCTGCTCGGTGTGTTGTATTGCGTGTGCGGTGTCCTGGGCCTTTTTTTTTTTTTCGGGGGGGGATGCGGCGGTTTTGGTAGTATGCCTGGCTGTGGGTGTGTGCCGGTGCCGTTGCTGGTGTGGGCGTGGGTCGGGTGGCTGTTGCGGTGTGTGCACCGGCCCCCAGGCTTCTGGTTTCCAGGGCGCCGGTCCTGTGGGCAGTGACGGCGGGCGGTTGGCGGCAGCGGTGGCGTGGCGCTTGCGTGGGTGGTCGCGGCTCCTGGGTAGTGCCTGGGTGGCGTGGCCGGGCGTGGGCGTGCGTGTGGGTGTGTTCATGGCGTGGGCTGATGGGGTGGTGGGCAGTGGCGGCGGGCATCCTGTGGAGAGGTACAGTTCGTGGGACGATCGGGTTACTGTACGGGAGTGCGCGCGCTTTTGTGCAGTGCGTTGTGGCGGGGGGTGCGATGGCGGTTTGTTGGTTACCCTGTGGGACGGCTATGGGCTATCTGAGGCGACCCTTGTAGAGCGCCTTTGTAGAGTCAGATGGGAGTATCAACCCCATTTCTCGCTCCTACCTCGTTGAGAACAACAAGGAACAGCTACTAACCCGTGATGAGACTCTGTCACAGCGGAATGTATCTATTAACTGTCTTCTAACCCTCTCGGTCTGATAACCTCCCAGGGGCGGTGAGCACTCTTGTGCAGATAGGTCTGCGAAGGTGTGTGAGAGCAGTTGTTGCAGTCGCCCCGCCTTGCATCGCAGGACAGGACCAGTAGCCCCGCGTGACAACCGCTCCCTGGCCGAAGGCCATCGGTGTTGCCCAGACAACTGCTTTCTGAGCGCTGCACCTGCCCTGGCTGTGCCCTGCAGTCCCATGCCTCTGGTTACCAGCATGAGCCAGATGGCCGCTTATCAGGTTTTCAGCCACCCAGCGAGTGTGTGCCTTGCTGACCACGTGTTGCATGGGAACTGCCCTGATGTAATGACCTTGGGGAGCCAACGAAGAGCGGTGGCTTTCTACTCCCGGGGGGAATGACAAGCAAGGTGTTATGAAGCAAGGTGTGTCCACCCACCTTGAAGACAAGCGTGCCCACAGTTAGGTCTTCTGACTGGCCCAGACCCATAGGGTTCTACCCTTCCTTACAGGTGTACTACATAGGTCTGTATGTGTCTCACTTCACTCCCCGGCGTGGCTCCCGGAGACCGCGCTTCGCTGACGTGGGACCGCAGGTCCTAATCAGGTACTATTACTATTCCTATGGCTCCTATGACGGCAAAAGCCCTACCTACTAGAGGGAAGGGGTGGCGGAGGGTGCTAAGGGCGGACAAAACGCCCATTTTTCTGAGGGCCAAAAAACTAACACACTTCCCTGCCCGCGAGGAAAAGCACGCGGGACAGGAGACACGACTACACTACAGTCCCTAACGCCAGGACCACCATCGAAGGCAGGGTGAGCACAACCGCACTCAGTTCCTGCCAGGCTTGCTGACCCTAACCCCTACACACGCTACTGGATGGCCAAGACAAAGAGGTCTTGAGCCACATTGGCCCTCCTGTGAAATTACAGGAGAACACAGCGCCGCTAGGCAACTGTGGCCTGCCAGGGACGCCCTCGCGCGTTTCCGTGACAGGGCTTGGAGGGAAGGAATGCTGTGTGCACAGCGTGTAGTAAGGGTTGTTCATGAAGAAGTAGTACTCTGACCCAATTTGTTTGTGTGATCTGCGCCCTCTGTAGCTTGGGCAGCTAACATCAAAGTCGCCGAGGGCAACTGCTGCTGCACCAATCACCCTGACCTTGCCCACCTGTAACTAGAGGCGGATGAGACCTGGTTAGCGGCTGAGGAACCAAGCCAGCCTCCACGTATTATCCGCTTCTCAGGCTGACCTGTAATACGCTGTCCTCTAACCAGGCCGCAAGCAAGCAAGCTTAAGGACACCGCCCGTTCTCTTATAGATTGTAGGGCGGAGCCCTGAGTAGCCTAAACAAGGGTTATGCCGTGTGCACAGCGCGTGTCCTACATCCCTATAATGCATTGTGCGTATGCAGGGAAGGGAGACAATTCGCAGCCACTGTTTTTCCTAATTTAACCCAAAACAACCAAGCAGCGCGTGACTCAACCAGGAGGTGAGCTCCTCCTAGGGCTTACCTACCTTACTCACCACGCACTATGTGAATGCCGAAGGGCACACGAACGGAAGGACAACCCTAAGCGTTTAAAGAACACTACGGAGAGTTATAAACAGCCCTAATCGATTAATGCATCGTGTGTCAAGCATGTCCTTCTAACCTTGTTTCCTGCAGAGGAAGGAAGGGAGCGCCGAGAAGCGGAAGGCCAACAAGGCAAACAACGCACAGCGCCGAGGCCAAGGGCACCCGGGGTCGGAAACCAGAGAAAGCCGGAGACAACGGGGGCGCACAGAGGAAGAAAAATAAAAAAAAAAGCACCAAGGCAGCCAGCAGGAGCGACGAAAACCGCGAGACACAAAAGGGGAGGGGGGGGGGGGGGCAGCACCAAAGAGCAGCCAACGGCCAAGGGGGATACATAAACGAGGCGAGAGCGCACGGAGAGCCAGGCAGCGGGAGGCCGAGAAAAACACCAAGGCAGCAAGCAGGAGCAACGAAAACCGCGAGACACAAAAGAGCAGGGGGGGGGGGGGGGCAGCACCAAAGAGCAGCCAACGGCCAAGGGGGAGACACAAACGAGGCGAGAGCGCACGGAGAGCAAGGCAGCGGGAGGCCGAGAAAAACAATCAAAACACAGCGCCAAGCAAAGCACGCACACCAGCCGCCGTCCGGATGGACGAGTGCGCGCCTGGAGGGTACCCAGCCCCTACCGGCTACGAAACAGCCGCCGTCCGGATGGACGAGTGCGCGCCCCGAGGGTACCAAGCCCCTGCCGGCTACGAACGGCCGCCGTCCGGATGAACGAGTGCGCGCCCGGAGGGTACCCAGCCCCTGCCGGCTAAGAACAGCTGCCGCCCGGATGGACGAGTGAGCGCCCCGCAGCGACGCCCAGGACACCGCACACACAACACAACACACCGAGCGGGTACACCGGTGAACAGGAGCCAAGTGGCCCAGGACACGGCACATGCAACACAACACACCGAGCAGGCACACCGGTGAACAGGAGCCAGGGGGCCCAGGACACCGCACGCGCAACACAACACACAGAGCGGGCACACCGGTGAACAGGAGCCAAGTGGCCCAGGACAGCGCACACGCAACACAACACACCGAGCAGGCACACCGGTGAATAGGAGCCAGGGGGCCCAGGACACCGCACACGCAAAACAACACACCGAGCGGGCACACCGGTGAACAGGAGCCAAGTGGCCCAAGACACCGCACGCACAACACAACACACAGAGCGGGCACACCGGTGAACAGTTGCCAGGAGGCCCAGGACACCGTACACGCAAAACAACACACCGAGCGGGCACACCGGTGAACAGGAGCCAAGAGGCCCAGGACACCGCACACGCAACACAACACACCGAGCGGGCACACCGGTGAACAGGAGCCAAGTGGCCCAGGACACGGCACGCACAACACAATACACAGAGCGGGCACACCGGTGAACAGGAGCCAGGAGGCCCAGGACACCGTACAAGCAGAACAACACACCGAGCGGGCACACCGGTGAACAGGAGCCAAGAGGCCCAGGACACCGCACACGCAACACAACACACCGAGCGGGCACACCGGTGAACAGGAGCTAGGAGGCCCAGGACACCGCACACGCAAAACAACACACCGAGCGGGCACACCGGTGAACAGGAGCCAAGTGGCCCAGGACACCGCACCCGCAACACAACACACCGAGCGGGCACACCGGTGAACAGGAGCCATGTGGCCCAGGACACCGCACACGCAACACAACACACCGAGCGGGCACACCAGTGAACAGGAGCCAAGTGGCCCAGGACACCGCACACGCAACACAACACACCGAGCGGGCAAACCGGTGAACAGGAGCCAGGGGGCCCAGGACACCGCACGCGCAACACAACACACAGAGCGGGCACACCGGTGAACAGGAGCCAAGTGGCCCAGGACACCGCACACGCAACACAACACACCGAGCGGGCACACCGGTGAACAGGAGCTAGGAGGCCCAGGACACCGCACACGCAAAACAACACACCGAGCGGGCACACCGGTGAACAGGAGCCAAGTGGCCCAGGACACCGCACCCGCAACACAACACACCGAGCGGGCACACCGGTGAACAGGAGCCATGTGGCCCAGGACACCGCACACGCAACACAACACACCGAGCGGGCACACCAGTGAACAGGAGCCAAGTGGCCCAGGACACGGCACACGCAACACAACACACCGAGCAGGCACACCGGTGAACAGGAGCCAGGGGGCCCAGGACACCGCACGCGCAACACAACACACAGAGCGGGCACACCGGTGAACAGGAGCCAAGTGGCCCAGGACAGCGCACACGCAACACAACACACCGAGCAGGCACACCGGTGAATAGGAGCCAGGGGGCCCAGGACACCGCACACGCAAACCAACACACCGAGCGGGCACACCGGTGAACAGGAGCCAAGTGGCCCAAGACACCGCACGCACAACACAACACACAGAGCGGGCACACCGGTGAACAGGAGCCAGGAGGCCCAGGACACCGTACACGCAAAACAACACACCGAGCGGGCACACCGGTGAACAGGAGCCAAGAGGCCCAGGACACCGCACACGCAACGCAACACACCGAGCGGGCACACCGGTGAACAGGAGCCAAGTGGCCCAGGACACCGCACGCACAACACAATACACAGAGCGGGCACACCGGTGAACAGGAGCCAGGAGGCCCAGGACACCGTACAAGCAGAACAACACACCGAGCGGGCACACCGGTGAACAGGAGCCAAGTGGCCCAGGAGACCGTACACGCGACACAACACACCAAGCGGGCACAGCGTTGAACAGGAGCCAGGTGGCCCAGGGCACCGCACACGCAAAACAACACACCCAGCGGGCACACCGGTGAACAGGAGCCAAGTGGCCCAGGACACCGCACCCGCAACACAACACACCGAGCGGGCACACCGGTGAACAGGAGCCATGTGGCCCAGGACACCGCACACGCAACACAACACACCGAGCGGGCACACCAGTGAACAGGAGCCAAGTGGCCCAGGACACCGCACACGCAACACAACACACCGAGCGGGCAAACCGGTGAACAGGAGCCACGTGGCCCAGGACACGGCACATGCAGAGCAACACAAAGAGCGGGCGCACCGGTGAACAGGAGCCAGGTGGCCCAGGACACCGCACACGCGAAACAACACACCGCGCGGACACACCGGTGAACAGGAGCCAAGTGGCCCAGGACACCGCACACACAACACAACACACCGAGCGGGCACAGCGGTGAACAGGAGCCAGGAGGCCCAGGACACCGCACACGCAAAACAACACACCGAGCGGGCACACCGGTGAACAGGAGCCACGTGGCCCAGGACACCGCACGCACAACACAACACACAGAGCGGGCACACCGGTGAACAGGAGCCAGGAGGCCCAGGACACCGCACACGCAAAACAACACACCGCGCGGGCACACCGGTGAACAGGAGCCAAGTGGCCCAGGACACCGCACACGCAACACAACACACCGAGCGGGCACACTGGTGAACAGGAGCCAAATGGCCCAGGACACCGCACACGCAAAACAACACACCGAGCGGGCACACCGTTGCACAGGAGCCAGGTGGCCCAGGACACCGCACACGCAACACAACACACCGAGCGGGCACACCGGTGAACAGGTGCGAAGTTGCCCAGGACACCGCACACGCAACACAACACACCGAGCGAGCAAACCGGTGAACAGGAGCCACGTGGCCCAGGACACGGCACAGGCAGAGCAACGCAAAGAGCGGGCGCACCGGTGAACAGGAGCCAGGTGGCCCAGGACACCGCACACGCAACAGAACACACCGAGCGGGCACACCGGCAAACACAAGCCAGGTGGCCCAGCACACCACACACGCGAAACAACACACCGCGCGGGCACACCGGTGAACAGGAGCCAAGTCGCCCAGGACACCGCACACGCAAAACAACACACCGAGCGGGCACAACGGTGAACAGGAGCCAGGTCGCCCAGGACAGGGCACGCACAACACAACACACATAGCGGGCACACCGCTGAACAGGAGCCAAGTGGCCCAGGACACCGCACACGCAACACAACACACTGAGCGGGCACACCGGTGAACAGGAGCCAAGTGGCCCAGGACACCGCACACGCAAAACAACACACCGAGCGGGCACACCGGTGAACAGGAGCCAAGTGGCCCAGGACACCGCACACGCAACACAACACACTGAGCGGGCACATCGGTGAACAGGAGCCAAGTGGCCCAGGACACCGCACACGCAACAGAACGCACCGAGCGGGCACACCGGTGAACAGGAGCCAGGAGGCCCAGTACACCGCACACGCAAAACAACACACCTAGCAGGCACACCGGTGAACAGGAGCCAAGTGCCCCAGGACAAGGCACACGCACCACAACACATCGAGCGGGCACACCGGTGAACAGGAGCCAAATGGCCCAGGACACCGCACACGCAACACAACGCACCGAGCGAGCACACCGGTGAACAGGAGCCAGGAGGCCCAGGACACCGCACACGCTAAACAACACACCGAGCAGGCACACCGGTGAACAGGAGCCAAGTGGCCCAGGACACCGCACACGCAAAACAACACACCCAGCGGGCACACCGGTGAACAGGAGCCAAGTGGCCCAGGACACGGCACCCGCAACACAACACACCGAGCGGGCACACCGGTGAACAGGAGCCAATTGGCCCAGGACACCGCACACGCAGAGCAACGCAAAGAGCGGGCGCACCGGTGAACAGGTGCCAGGTGGCCCAGGACACCGCACACGTAACACAACACACTGAGTGGGCACACCGGTGAACAGGAGCCAGGAGGCCCAGGACAACGTACACGCAAAACAACACACCGCGCGGGCACACCGGTGAACAGGAGCCAAGTCGCCCAGGACACCGCACACACAACACAACACACCGAGCAGGCACACCGATGAACAGGAGCCAGGAGGCCCAGGACACCGCACGGGCAAAACAACACGGCGAGCGGGCACACTGGTGAACAGGAGCCAGGTGGCCCAGGACACCGCACGCATAACACAACACACAGAGCGGGCACACCGGTGAACAGGAGCCAGGAGGCCCAGGACACCGCACACGCAAGACAACACACCGCGCGGGCACACCGGTGAACAGGAGACAAGTGGCCCAGGACACCGCACACGCAACACAACACACCGAGCGGGCACACCGGTTAACAGGAGCCAAGTGGCCCAGGACACCGCACACGCAAAACAACACACCGAGCGGACACACCGGTGAACAGGAGCCAGGTGGCCCGGCACACCGCACGCACAACACAACACAGAGAGCGGGAACACGGGTGAACAGGAGCCAGGAGGCCCAGGACACCGCACACGCAAAACAAAACACCGAGCGGGCACACCGGTGAACAGGAGCCAAGTCGCCCAGGACACCGCACACGCAACACAACACACCGAGCAGACACACCGGTGAACGAGAGCCAAGTGGCCCGGGACACCGCAGACGCAACACAACACACCGAGCGGGCACAACGCTGAACAGGAGCCAAGTGGCCCAGGACACCGCACACGCAAAACAACACACCGAGCGGGCACACCGGTGAACAGGAGCCAAGTGGCCCAGGACACCGCAGGCACAACACAACACACAGAGCGGGCACACCGGTGAACAGGAGCCAGGAGGCCCAGGACAACGTACACGCAAAACAACACACCGAGCGGGCACACCGGTGAACAGGAGCCGAGAGGCCCAGGACACCGCACACGCAACACAGCACACCGAGCGGGCAGACCGGTGAAGAGGAGCCAAGTGGCCCAGGACACTGCACACACGTAGGGCGGCCGAGGGACAGGAAAGAACGAACACCCCATGGGTCGGACACACTGGGGCTACCCAGCCGATTCACCGGGCGAGTGGCAGGAGCGGTACTCCACAGCCACTGGTCCGAGCCCGGCCAGGCTGCATTGGGGACCATGGCAAACGTCACCCGGAGCCATGGAAGCAACCGGTGACAGGCGAGCCGGTACACAGTCCAAGAGGGGGTCGCCTGCCAAGCGGAGCGGCCCCGCAACTCAAGCCACAAGGGTGAGGCGGTCGTACCGTAGACAAGCGGGAGCAATACCCCTTGTGGTGAGAGATACTCCACACAGCTGGGCAGCCCCCAGAGCTGCCGCCCAAAGAAGGGGGCATGTGGGCCAACTCATTGACACATTTCGGGACACCCTCCCACCTGGGACACATGGACCGGGTGGCCGCGACAATGCCTTCCCAAGCAGATGCGGGAGCAGCTCAAGAGGCACCTGACACAGGGCAGTGGGAGGGAGAGGACGTCCCCATGGTAAGACCATCTCCCTGCATTGTCAAAGGAGGCATTCCGAGCTCCCGAAGATACCTACCTACCTACCTGCTAATCAGGTACTATTACTATTCCTATGGCTCCTATGACGGCAAAAGCCCTACTTACTAGAGGGGAGGGGTGGCGGAGGGTGCTAAGGGCGGACAAAACGCCCATTTTTCTGAGGGCCAAAAAACTAACACACTCCCCTGCCCGCGAAGAAAAAGAACGCGGGACAGGAGACACGACTACACTACAGTCCCTAACGCCAGCACCACCCTCGAAGGCAGGGTGAGCACAACCGCACTCAGTCCCTGCCAGGCTTGCTGACCCTAACCCCTACACACGCTACTGGGTGGCCAGGACAAAGAGGTCTTGAGCCACATTGGCCCTCCTGTGAAATTACAGGAGAACACAGCGCCGCTAGGCAACTGTGGCCTGCCAGGGACGCCCTCGCGCGTTTCCGTGACAGGGCTTGGAGGGAAGGAATGCTGTGTGCACAGCGTGTAGTAAGGGTTGTTCATGAGGAAGTCGTACCCTGACGCAATTTGTTTGTGTGATCCCCGCCCTCTGTAGCTTGGGCAGGTAACATCAAAGGTGCCGAGGGCAACTGCTGCTGCACCAATCAACCTGACCTTGCCCACCTGTAACTAGAGGCGGATGAGACCTGGTTAGCGGCTGAGGAACCAAGCCAGCCTCCACGTATTATCCGCTTCTCAGGCTGACCTGTAATACGCTGTCCTCTAACCAGGCCGCAAGCAAGCAAGCTTAAGGACACCGCCCGTTCTCTTATAGATTGTAGGGCGGAGCCCTGAGTAGCCTAAACAAGGGTTATGCCGTGTGCACAGCGCGTGTCCTACATCCCTATAATGCATTGTGCGTTTGCAGGGAAAGGAGACAATTCGCAGCCACTGTTTTTCCTGATTTGACCCAAAACAACCAAGCAGCGCGTGACTCAACCAGGAGGTGAGCTCCTCCTAGGGCTTACCTACCTTACTCACCACGCACTATGTGAATGCCGAAGGGCACGGAAACGCAAGGACAACCCTAAGCGTTTAGAGAACACTACGGAGAGTTATAAAGATCCCTAATGGATTCATGCATCGTGTGTCAAGCATGTCCTTCTAAACTTGTTTTCTGCAGAGGAAGGAAGGGAATGGCGAGCAACTGCACGGCGCAGAACAAGCCTAAGCGTTTTCAGCAACCCTATTTCAGCGCCACAGCAACACGAGCACGAGCGAGCACTTTCCTTTCTGACCTGTGAGGAGAAGAGGAGGCGGAATTGGGGCTCAGGGAAAGGGTCACGACGTGTGAATGCCTAGATTAGGCACATGCATCGCGAGCACAGCGCATACACTAACCCTACGTGCGCACTGCGTGCTCCATTCATACCACATACCTTTCATATCCGTTTTGACCTGTGCAGAGCGAAGGAAGTGAACGCCGGAACCCCCAACGAACGCAGGAATACACTGTGGAGTGATCGTCAGGTTCATCTTTGCTTTTGCGGCGCGTCGGCGTTGGCGGCAGGCTTTCGGCGTTCTCTTTTCCATATTGTGAAGTGTCGTCGGACTCAGATGAAGACTGTAGACTCGGTGAAGAATCCTGTGAACCAGAGTTGTTCATAGCGTGCAGTGTTGGTTCGTCGCGTGCAATTGTTGGCTCAGGCGCTGTTGCGTTTGTCGCTGGCTGCTGCATCTTCCAAACATGCGACGCAGGACTTGCAGCGTGGTATTGTCGCACTGTGGGACCTTGCGGCGAGCGCGTTCTGCAATACGGAGCTCCTTTCTTTCTGCCCAGCTTTCTTTCGTATTTGGTTCGCCTTGATTCTTGATGTTGCAGCCCTGTTTCACGTAGCGTGTCGGCTCTTTCTCCAGTCTGCTTTGTCTTGCGAGAACGTAGCGCTGTGAACAGATTGTAGTGAGCAAAAGCATTGGCTCTGTTGTCAACACTCGTATAATTCGCAGTTTGCGCGAGCACAGGGAGATGGCAGCGGCGTTGTTGTTTTTTCGTAGTCGCCACTTTGAATCTATCGTCCTGAACCACTTCTGTTGATGGCAGTGAGTTTGCATTCGGCTTAAGCAGCGCTTTCGCACGCTGGCTGCGGGCTTCGGTTTCGGCTTGAAGAGGTTGGTTAGCCGACGTGAGCTGGACCCGAACTTCGTCTTCTGTTAGCTGAGGATTTGTTTCGCTTGAACCATTGGACTTTGTGCTTGCTGAAGTCTTTTTCTCGCCGTCATGTCGATCATGAATTCTTTCTGCGAAGCAAGGAGGGTGGCGAAAACCTTCTGTAGGCTTAGTGAACCGGTGCAGCGAGCTGTTGTCTGGTAGTTGGACAGTTGTTGAAGGCACCCGTGGAAAAAGTGACTGCTGCTGGAGAAGTCGTTGTAGCTGTGCTTCTTGACTCAAAACTTCAAGTACGACCCAGTTTGACCAAAGGCTGGTTGATATTGCGTACTGTAAGCTCTGGATCGCAAAGGCGACTTGTGGCGGTACGGTGAGCTGCTGGCATTGGCGCTGATCTGGGACTGGGAATTGCGATCTGCGGTTGCAGTTTATCTGGACTTGCCCAGGTCCCTGCATTAAAAAATTGTTGTAATCGAAAAAAAATAGACACTCAGAAAGTACGAGCAAGACCTCAGAATCGACTATGAGTGGCACAACTCATATGGTATGCTGACTGAAGTGGACGCACAGCATTTGGTGCCTCCTGCAAGTAAGCTAACAGAACAGGAAACAAAGACTATTCCATATGTTGTCAAAGAAACTCAATATTTGATTCAACAAGGGCTTATCAGTTGCTGCGAAGGTGTACACAACGCTTTCTACTGGGTGGAGACGTAATTAAGTGATTTGCCTCATAATTCCGCAAATGTTGTCGAATCTGCATTCTCATTTACAGATGCAAATTTTCACTCAACCACCAACTCCATTTTATGGCAAACTGATGTTATCGCCCGTGTATATTGTGTGCAAGAACAACTGCCTTTGCCTCAGTTGTCCTTAATTGCTGCATATATTCTGGCTTCACCACTGCCCTCATTCGGCACACTGCTGAGAAACGATGTACACTGAGCATACAGCTTTCACAGGACTCACCTCATTGAGTACTCTACTCTGGACACAACACACTCGATTTCTCCACTCAGCGACCCACTTTGATCAACGCACACTGCTATCAAAGGTCCTCACTCACTACACACTCTACAAACAGTGCTACACCAACCACAACTTATATCACAGACTCATACTCACTGCCTTCACTTACAGGCTTACACACAGTAACAGTTTGATGCTTTAAGAACTCCAGTGCTGCAGCGTCGCTGCAGGTGGACAGCAGAGAATGTACACTACGACAATCCAGATTTTTCAGGCTCAGCACGCTTTGTGTTGCTCAGCCACGCATTGAAGCACTGGTTATACAATGAACTCTCGGTGTTCATTTTATATCAATTCGCCCTGCACTCCGTGCTTTATTTGGAAACCAAGTGTGGATTTTCCTCCAGGGGTGAAACTGCATTCGGTTTTCCAAAACAGAGTTACAGTGGCTTTTCACAAGGTATAGTCTTTGCCATTTTCAAAACATTGCATTTCACTTTTTCTTACATTCCTTTGTCTGTATTAACTTCCTTTTTAGTCTACCAGAAATTCTGCCCTGTTTTTTCAGGGACTTTTCCTGGGCTGCCCTGGCGACCCAGTGGCCTAATGAAAGCCACATCATCCTCTATATCTACTCCAACAACTATCACTTCTCCACATATATCCCCACGTGCACAACCAGGCCTCCAAAGCCCCTCAGTTACTCCAGTACTATTGTACATACTATTGCAGTGTGTATCATACATTTCGTACTGTTCCGCACTGAGAAATTTTGTGACGTCTTAAAAAACCCCCAACGAACGCAACGGTGACAACCGTAGCGTTTTAACGAAACAACCACCACGAATGCAATGCCTGCGTGTGACATGACACTAACATACCTGAGAGGTGTGTTGTCCACCTGCTCTGTTGTGTGGTGTTTTGTTCATTACAAGGGCATGGACACGGGCTCGGGAAGGATACGGGCGCCGGCAGTGCAAGACAGGGCGCAGGTGACAGGGGGGCAGGACCCACGGCGCGGACAGGGGGACAAAGGCGTAGGGGCCAGGAAGGGACCCACACATAGGATTTTATGACGTCCAAAAGTCCCAAAACCTGCAACATAAAAAAAACACCGATTCAAGTAGTTAGCATGCTGTAAATTGTTTTGGGCCATCTTTGTCCCCATACAACATGCATCCAGCACCCTGAAAATAGGGGTGGGGTGGTCTTCAACTGCTTGGCTGAGGCCAAGAAACACAAATTTTCACCAAAAAGCGGCCATTTTTTGCCGTTTTGTTCCATGAAAAATGGCAAATTTTGGTGCATACGCATGCTGTAAATTGCGATTTTGTGATCTGTGTGCCCCTTCAACCTGCTTGTTAGCATCCAGCACCCTCAAAATAGGGAAAGGGGGTCTTCAACTGCTTATCTGAAGCTAAGAGAACTCACATTTTGGCCAAAAAACAACCATTTTTGGCCTTTTTTTTCATGAAAAATGGCAAATTTTGGTGCATACGCATGCTGTAAATTGTGTTTTTGTGATATATATGCCTCTACAACCTGCTCTTTCGTATCAAGCACCCTCCAAATGGAGAGGGGGGTCTTCAACCGCTTGTCTGAGGCCAAAAGAACTCAATTTTTGACCGAAAAACGGTCATTTTTTTTGCGATTTTTCATCAAAAACGGCAAATTTTGGTACATACGGATGCTGTAAATTGTGTTTTCGTGCTCTGTGTCTGCCTACATCCTGCTTTCCCGTATCCAGCACCCTCAAAGTAGGGGGGGAAGGGTCTTCAACTGCTTGTCTGGGGCCAAAAACCTTCAATTTTTGACCAGAAAACGGCCTATTTTGGCCGATTTTTCATGAAAAATGGGAAGCTTTGGTACATACAGATGGTGCAAATTGTGTTTTCGTCGTCTGTGTGCCCTTACAACCTGCTTCTCCGCATCCAGCACCCCCAAAATGGGGGGGGGGTCTTCGAATGCTTGTCTGGCGCCGAAAAAATCAATCTTTGACCAAAAAACGGCCATTCTTGGCCGTTTTGTTTCATGAAAAATGACAAATGTTGGTGCATCCGTATGCTGTGAATTGTGTTTTCGTGCTCTGTGTCTGCCTAGAAGCTGCTTTTTCGCTTCCAGCAGCCTCAAAATAGGGGGGGGGGGCTTCAAATGCTTGTCTGAGGCCAAAAAACTCAATCTTTGACCAAAAACGGCTATTCTTGGCCGTTTTTTTTTCATGGAAAATGTATGCTGTAAATTGTGTTTTCGTGATCCGTCTCTCTCTAGAACCTGCCTATTTGCATCCAGCACCCTCAAAATAGGGCGGGGGGTTTTCAATTGCCTGTCTGAAGCCGAAAAACTATTTCTTGCCGTTTTTTTATGAAAAATTGGAAATTTTGGTGCATATGGATGCTGTAAATTGTGTTTCTGTGTTCTGTGTGTGCCTACAACTTGCTTCTCCGCATCCAGCACCCTCAAAATAGGGGGGGGGGTCTTCAACTGCTTGGCTGAAGGCAAAAAAATTCAGTTTTTGACCAAAAAACTGCCTTTTTTGGCCGATTTTGGAAGGAAAATGGTCTTCAACCGCTTGTCTGAGGCCAAAAAACTCAACTTTTGACCAAAAAACGGCCATTGTTTGGACGTTTTTTCATCGTTGGGCAAGATGCGAGAAAAGTGCAAGTAGGCGCCGGCATGGGTTCGATGAAACATTCGGTCCGACCTGTGCAGACCACACTGCCATGCAGAGGCACCGGAGATGTGGGATGGACACCTGGGTTGTTGCGTTAAGAAAGGACAAAATAAGTTGCTGGCAAAATGCAGTTTGGGCATCTGCTCAATACACCTGTGTGTATGCAGGAGTGGGCAGCGGACCACTGTACGTTGGGTACACAACAGGCGCATCATATGTGTAAACAGGAGACCCAAGGACCCACCCGCAAAAGAAAAGAAACCAGAAGCCAAGAAGACAGAAGCAGACTGTCTTTGACAAACCACTGCGCTTGTAGATCTGAACATAGAGGGGCAGGTCACCGAACACACATGGAACCATGATCAGCAGCCACAAGACGCAGTGTGTAACATCTTGGTAATCAATGTAACAGAACCCATCGTACTTGACATAAGAGGCCACCCCAATGAGGGGGAGCATTGAAATCAGACCAGAGAGCACAAAGATGGCCAATCCCACAAGCGCGACGTATTCCCACTTTGGCACCGTAGAAAACATGATCCGATACGTCAGGTATGCAATGAGCAGCGTGGCCATTTGGCTGGAGTATGTGGCGAAGGCAGAATAGAGACCCATGACGTCACAGCCAGTGGAATCGCCCGTAAATGAGCCCTGGATGGCCGTACCAATACATTGCACCAGGCAGGGAACGCACCTGATTATAGAGCACGGTGCGTGCAGTTTGAGATTATGTTCCCCATCATTGAGAGCTTGAATGTTTTGCTCTATCGGGTGAGATCCATTAAAGTACCCTCCCCCACCCCCCAGAACAAAACCCATATATTTGGAGAGCAGCCACACGGAGCAGGAATATAGGTTCAGGGGGGATCTGAAGCACGTACGCTGGGTCCAAGCTTGGGAAATAATGCAGCAAGTGTGAAAGCAAGAGCACCACAACTATATGCCTTGTTGGCATCTATGATGTCAGCAGGTAGTGTGTGCACTGTGCACAATGCGTGTGTGCATCGTGCACAATACGTGCGTGCAGCGTGTACAGTGCGTGCTTGCAGCGTGCGGAGTGGGTGCGTGCAGCTTGCACAGTGCGTGCGTGCAGTGTGCACAGTGCGTGCGTGCAGTGTGCACAGTGCGTGCGTGCAGTGTGCACAGTGGGTGCGTGCGTGCAGCGTGCACGATGTGTGCGTGCAGCGTGCACAATGCGTGCGTGCAGCGTGCACAGTGCGTGTGTGCAGTGTGCACAGTGCGTGCGTGCAGTGTGCACAGTGCGTCCGGGTTTTATGCATGACGTCACCAACCAACTACTGCTGAGCATGAACCTCCTTATTGACCTGTTGACTAGGCAAGGTGAGCTACTGATTGAATGCAATGGCTCCTCCCTGGCTTGGTAGTAGGCCAATATCTAGGCTGGACGGGCCCACTGATGGCTACACGCACAATAGGAAAAGAATCATGGAGACACATATTATCAAAATATATGGAGTGGCATTGGCCATAGATGTCCATGTCGATACCCATGTGCACAGGTAAACGACGCTCATCTGTTCATAACGAAACACATGACATGGGCAACAATCCAATTTGAAACCGGATGAAAATTTCCCCTTACCTCGTTAGGTCACAAACATGATATGAGTGCAATGTGAGCAATGAAGCAATGGCAGCGCAAACACAAAGCCAGGCAATGTTCTCAAACTGCCCCAATTACGTCAATTACTACGGGTAGGAAATCTGGCAGGTTTGAGGGGGCTTTAGCACCCTCCAATCATTTATCTTGAGCAAAGAGCATTTTGGGTCATAATTTGTGGTTTACCAGGCCCGAACCAACCTTAGGGACGAGGTTGAACAACTTCAAATCTCATGACATCCCCTCTAAATCTACCAATACTAGAATTACTCGTTAAAGAGGGCAAATATGGCTGTTTGGAGGCAATTATGGCACCCACCGCTCATTAATCATGAGCCAAGAGCATTTAGGGTCACATATGGTGGTTTGCCAAGGCCAAACTAACCTCAGGAACAAGGTTGAGCAATTCGAAATCTCATGATACCTCCCCTAGAGCTACTTACACGAGAATTACATGTTAAATAGGGCAAATATGGCTGTTTCGAGGCAATTTTGGCTCCCGCCGTTCATTCATCTTGAGCCAAGAGCATTTAGGGTCACAAATGGTGGTTTGCCAAGGCCAAACTAACCAAGGGAACAAGGTTGAGCAATTTCAAATCTCATGACACTTCCCCTAAATCTACTTATACTAGAATTACACGTCAAACAGGGCAAATAAGGCTGTTTTGAGGCAGTTTTGACACCCACCGTTGATATATCTTGATGCAAGAGCATGCAGGGTCACATATGGTTTTTTGCCAAGGCCAAGCTTACCTTAGGAACAAGGTGGAGCAATTTGAAATATCATGATACCTCCCCTCAATCTACTTATACTACAATTAGACGTCAAACAAGGCAAATATGGCTATTTAGAGGCAATTTTGGCACCCGCCGTTGATACATCGTGATTCAAGAGAATGTAGGGTCACATATGGTGTTTTGCCAAGGCCAAACAAACCTTAGCAACAAGGGTGAGCAATTTGAAATCTCACGACACATCCCCTAAATCTACTTATGCGAGATTTACAAGTTAAAAAGGGCAAATATGGCTGTTTCAGGGCAATTTTGGCACCCGCCACTCAATTATCTTGATGCACCACCATTTAGGGTCAAATATTGTGGTTTCTTCGTGAAAAAGTGCCAAAAAAGGCCCGAAAAGGCCGTATTTTGAAAATATCTCCCTAAAGGTTGATGGGATGACCGTCATTTGATCACAGGAGCAGGATATGATTGCGATTGGCAGATTGCGCTTCTTGAATCTGCTTAACTGCGCACAGAATCGGAACAAATCTCGCAAAATGAGCCGAGAATGCTTGCAGCGGCGGGAAAATCGCGACTGCGGCGGTTTCAGCAGTAGTCCGGCAACTGAATTTTGGGATCTGGCGACATCGTAAAATCATATGTGCAAGGGCAAGGGCAAGGGCGCCGTGGCCCCACGGGGACAGACAGGGCGGGGCGCGGGAGCCAAGGGGGGACGGCTGAGCGAAGGGAGGGGGACGGGGAGGGTAGCGCCCCCGGAGTCGGACGTGCAGCCGCTGCGGTGCATCCCCCCCGGTATCAAACAAAAGCCGCCGCACCACACCCACCACCACCACCAGCACCACGCCCACCTCTACAACATTGACCCCGATGCCGGTGACCTCATCCCCCCCCAACCCCCCCGACCCCAGCACCAGCCGGCCCCCCCTGCGCCTAGGGCGGAGCCGGCGCGGATGGCCGCTGCCTCGGCGGCGGGGGGGCGGGGCACGGCGCCGGCGCCGCAGGTACAGGGGCCGCAGGAGGAGCCCGCGCGGGGGACAGAGGGGACCCGGCCCTGGGACTGGGACTGGGGCACCGTGCCGGACCACCTGGCAGGTGAGGCCCTCCCCCTGGTGGTGGAAGTGTACGGGTGGCTGAGCTGGGACTGCTCGGGGACCACCAGGGGGATGAGTAACCGGCCCTCCGATGCTGTGCTCCTCCGGAGGGACGGGGGGAACCGGGAGGTGCCCCCAGGTGGGTGGGCGGCCCCGGAGGACCACCAGAGGGTCCTCAGGGCGGTGATTCGGGCAGCGGGGCCCGACAGGTAGCCGAAGTGGCCGGCTTTCCTGGAGGGGGGGGCGGTGCTCTGCATCATGGATGGGGATGCCAACAACTGGGTCCCCGGGCTTTGCGCAACACCCTCACCCATTGGCGCTACCGCCGGCGGAACCCGCCACCGCCGCAGCCCCAGCCCCCGGACAATCGACGACGCAGGTGACGGCCGCGCCCCGCCGGCCCAGGCGATGAGCGCGAGGGGGAGGAGGGGAAAGCGGGACACCCCCCCCAGCGGAGCCGGCCCCCCCGACCCACACGCCCCCATCGTACGGCGCAGCGAAGGGGCGCGCGCCACCTCCAGTCGGGGAGAGGACGGGGGCAACGAGCGCGAGGGGAGGACCATTGCCCCGCAGCCCGCTAAACACTGACCGCTGACGCGAGCCGCCGCCCCCAGCGCCACCAGCCCTCCTCCCCTCCTTCCCCCGGGCGGCCGACGCCACTTGGCGACAGCGGCGAGGGCGTGGGGCCTGAGCGGGGACCTGCCCGGGGGCCTGGCGCGCGGAGGGCGGAGGGGGGCGGGGGAAGGGTGCGCCTCCCCAGTCGGCGGCCGGCCCCCCGGGACCAGTACAACCGAGCCACCCCCCCGCGGCAGTCGGGGGGCGGCGCCAGGGGACATGGGCGGGGCTGAGGGGAACCCGCCCTCCCCCCCACCCCCCCCCCCCTCTCCCCCCCCCCCCGGCCCGTAGGCGGTCGGAGGCCGGCGTGAGGGGTGGCGGCCCCGCGCCCCCCCGAGAGGGCCGCAGCACCCAAGGGGGGGACGCCACGGCAGCGGCGAGCGCAGCCGCGCGCCAAGCGCTCCCAGTCGGCCGCCCGCTCACTCCCGCATTACCCGCTGCCGACCAGCAGCTCTGCGCCAACGCCGCGGGCCGCGGCGGAACGGCGGCACCCGGGAGTGAGCAGACGAAGCGGCCCGCCTCCGTGCCCACCTGGGGAAGGCGGGAGGGGGCAGACCTCGGCAAAGAGACCTCCCCCCCCCCCCCCCCGCCACACTGACCCGCCGGCGGCCGACAAGCTGCACCCAGCGCCCACGGCTGCCCGGCAACCCCGGCTGAAGGTGTATACCCGGAGGGGGTGCCCAAGGAGACAGGGACGACCGCCATGGACCACCGACCCGGAGCAGGGGGGCAGGGAACGGCCGCACACATCCCCCCCCCCCCCCCCCCCACTCCCCCCCCCAGCTTGCGGGCTGCGGGGGCGCCGGCCCTCCATCCCGCCCCCGAGGCAGAGGGGGTGTCCCCCCTCCCCCAGGAGGGACCGCGACGCCTGGGGGGGGAGGGCGCAGCTGGACCCGCACGCCACGCGCCTCCACACCCCCCGCCGCCTGCTCCCACGGGGGTCGCGACAGGCTGGCGAACCCACACCAGCGCACAAGAGCGACGCACGGACCAAGCCAAGGGGCGGCACCTGACGATGAACCGGAGCAGTGTGGGGGTTGCGCCCCCCACGACCTGAGCGTCGCCGATGACGCCCGCAGTGTTGCCCGCCCAGGGAAGACAGAGGGACGGGCTGAGGCAGAGGGACCCCCCGGCCCCCCAGCCCCCCGGCCAGCCCTACGGGGGGGTGGCTCACGGGACGGCCCTCCCTCACCCCCCTCCCCCCGCCAGGCTGGCCCTCCGGCAGCGGACCGCACCAGGCGCCCGGGGCTGCCCCGCGACCCCGACCGAACGCGTACGCCTGGTGGGGATTGCGCCGGCGACGAAAGGGGGGCAGAAGAGAAAGCCGCAGACCGCCCCTCCCAGAGGAGGGAAGTGGGGAGACACGGCGCGACCCCCCTCTGTCCCTCCACCCGCCCATCGACTCGCCAGCCACAGGGACGCCGGCCCCCCACCACCCCGAGGAGGGCAGATGATCCCCGGGAGGCCAGAGCAGGGCCCGCCTCCACGCCCCAGCCGCCTGCTCTCGCAGGAGCCGCGATGGGCAAGCGAACCCGCGCTAGCGCACATGGGCACCACACGGACCGCGCCCAAAGACAGCAAGCGGACACGAGCTGGAGCGGTATGGGGGCCACGCCCTCCATGGCCAGAGTGACGCCAAGGACACCCGCTTTGTTGCCTGCCCAGGGAAGGCAGAGGGACGGGCTGGGGCAAGGCGACCCCCCGCCCCACTGGCCCCCCCGGCCGCACAGTCGGGGAGAACGGCGCACCGGCCGCCCCCACTCCCCCTACCCAACCCCCGGCGCTGGAGCGCCCCAGACACGCAGACCCACCCCACAGGGGGCATACAGCCCCAAGCCAGGTACGGGGGAAACGGGACCGGGCTGCCCCACACCCCAAGCAAACCGAACGGGGCACGGGACCGGGGCAGGACATGCGGAGGGGCACGGACAGCGTGGAACGGCCCTACCAGCGCCCAGCACCGGGACCGCACGAGGTGCGCGCGCCAAACCAACCAGGGGGGAGGGGCGGAGCACGGACACCGCGGGAGCGCAAGGACACACACACACAAGAGGCACACGGGGAATACCAGAAGGGCAACCAGACCGAGCCCGCGGAACGCACAGACCGCATGGAATGGCGTACCATCGAGCGAGAACAAGGGACACCCAGACAGGACAGCCCGCCACACAAAGCGCGGGAAACGCGGGGGGGGAAGGGGGAAACGGGGAAGACACAAAACCCGGCACCGGCCCAAGCCCCCCAAACCGGCCGCGAGGGCCGTGCACACAGAACCAGGGCACTGCACCCGCCAAGGCAGTAGTGGCGCGCCGCGCAACGCACCAGACCCAGGGCTAGGCAGTTTCCGCGCCAGCCGGCAGGAATCCAGGTGGCGACAAGCCGGTAGTACGGCCCCGGCGGCGCCGGCGCCCCGGGCGACCACACATCATGCGGGCGACGCAGTGGGTAAGTGCCTGCAGCTACGGCTGCTAAGTAACGCACCGACCGGGGAGTGGCGAAATGGGGAAGCCGGGGAGGAACGGGGCTCCGGGCCATGTGAACGCGGGGGACTCCGGCACCAGGCAGGAGGTGCGTCCTGACGGGCCCCCCACTAGGTCCCAGTGTGGGGGATATCACCTGGTCCAACAACGTGGCCACCGAAAGGCGTCTAGTACCCGCAAAATCAACCCCAAACATCAAACTTTAATGCATCGTGCGTATGCAGGGAATAGAGACAATTTGCAGCCACTGTTTTTCCTAATTTAACCCAAAACAACCAAGCAGCGCGTGACTCAACGAGGTGGTGAGCTCCTCCTAGGGCTTACCTACCTTACTCACCACGCACTATGTGAATGGCGAAGGGAACACGAACGCAAGGAAAACCCTAAGCGTTCAAACAACATTACGGCGAGTTATAAACAGCCCTAATCGATTAATGCATAGTGGGTCAAGCACGTCCTTCTAACCTTGTTTCCTGCAGAGGAAGGAGGGGAATGGCGAGCAACTGCACAGCGCAAAACAAGCCTAAGCGTTTTCAGCAACCCTATTTTAGCGAATCAGCAACACGGGCATGTGCAAGCACTTTCCTTTCTGACATGTCAGGAGAAGAGAAGGCGGAATTGGGGCACAGGGAAAGGGTCACACATGTGAATGCCTAGATTAGGCACATGCATCGCGAGCAAAGCGCATACACTAACCCTACGTGCGCACTGCGTGCTCCATTCATATCACATACCTTTCATATCCGTTTTGACCTGTGCAGAGCGACAGAAGTGAACGCCCGAACGCCCAACGAACGCAACGGTGACAACCGTAGCGTTTTAACGAAACAACCACTACGAATGCAATGCATGCGTGTGACATGACACTAACATACCTGAGAGGTGGGTTGTCCACCTGCTCTGTTGTGTGGTGTTTTGTTCAATATGTTTTCCTAAAGTTTATAACGTTTTGGATGCAACTGTGCAGAAATTTGTTTTAAAAACTTTGAACACAACGGCTCATACCTTCCTCTTCAGGAGCCGGTTACGCTTGCGCAACTCGTTTTCGGAGTGCCCTCCTGTTGCGCGTGTCATCAACTTTAGGTTCTGGTCTAGAAATGACGATTTCTAACGTCGTTTCGTCAACTTTTGGCGATTTGACTTCTTAAATCGCCAACCCCTTTCGCTATACCGGAGGATTCACTCCCTCTTGGTTCCATTTCCTACTTTTTTCAGCTCCTGGAGTTTTGTGCCCTCCATTGGGAGTATTGCTCCGCCCTGGCCTTTGGTCAGGACGATTACTAAAACGCTGCTTATACAGCGATTGCCATCAGCATTAGGGCGTTCGACTGTACCCTAGTGGGCGAGCATGTGTGCTCTAGGGAGGGAGACCTGGGTTCAAATCCCACTAGCCCACATTTTTTTACCAAACATTTTCGCCGCACGCTGGCGCCTTTTGAGGAATGTCCCATCGATGGAACATCATTCACGGTACATTACACTGTTTTCCAAGGGTACCTACAGTGTGATAGGCTTGTATGAACTCATGGGAATGTCTTTCGCTGGTTCAATGCATTTTCTGAGGTAATTTTGAGCACATTTGAGCCTTTTTCCTTGGTCCTACTAGCTCGATCAACTAGTACTCCAGGGGGGAGTAAGAAAAAGTCACTGCCATGTATTTCTTGGAGGACGTGATCCAGGCCAAGCCCCCTCTGAAGCCCTATTGTGGATGCCGAGACTTACCTTATCATTTTTATCTCTCATTTGAAGTTTAAAGTACACCTTCTCAAAGTAACTAGGGTTATAACCCTAGCCCCCCATGAATTTCACCCCTACCAGTCAACTGAGCAGAGGTATCTTCCTTCATGGAGGTTATACCAAAATAAAGTAGGTACTTCACGCGTAAGGCCTTGTAGGTTAAACCTAGTGGTCTCCCAACTCCAGACCCCTATACTCAATTGATTCTACCACTTATTGTGGTTCTACGTTTTAACTGTTTCCGAATTCAGTTGCGTGGCCAAGCCATATTCTGTGTCTGGCCTAACTCTTATGCACCAGATACCTAACAAACTTCATTTCATCAGAAAGAGTGCACATGAAGTGCTTGATGGCTAGAGTCATGCCAGTTTTCACATAAAATCATATGTTTTATCCAATTGTGATTCAATCTTTGTACTGAAGCCTGCTTTGTCTATCTGCAGCCCTTCTGTGATACACTGGATTCAGAAAAGTATTCATTGATTCGATCCACATCCTGTTCTTGCTCTACTTGCTGCTTTGGTTCTGTTTTTCAACACTAAAACTTGCAGGATTTCATCAGAACTTTTAGGGCACTAATCAAGGACATCTTTGGAAATGTGCAATGTGTGTATAGAATCTTTGCTTTGCTCAACTTGGGCTTGAAGGTATTGAACCATGAGTCACGGCCCTTTTGGCCAATTTTGTTCAATCTCCCCTTTTCGGGCGATCTTTGAAATTTCGTGTCACCATATGCCAAGGGCCCTAGATAGAAAGAAAGTTCAGTTCTTGTCTTCTATGACCCAGGGTCGATTGCCATGTAGTTTCGTATTTGCTCCCCTAATGTACTGCTCCCATTCATGAGATCAGCCCCTTGTGTAACAGTAGTGAGCTAATGTGCCAGGCTACCGGACCCCGTTGCATATAACCTAATGAAGTATCAATGCTGGCATATTGGTACTTTGTTCCTGAGGATCGCATGTTTGCCTATCCAGCTTGTATGCCCCCATTCCGGCCATTGGGACGTATTTTGCGAATTTGCTCTGCACTATAATTCAACTTACTCTTTGCCACAGGCTGACAGGTGAGGTGCTGGGAGCCATGTGACGCAGAGCAGGTGCATTCACAGATGGAGCATGCATTGACATTTGAAGTACAAACACCCCTGTAAAGAGGAGATGAATCATGGCCATGACTGCGGTACTCATCAACCGTAGAGTTGGAATCTCTCGGCTGAATATATGTTAGCCTACGGTGTCCTGTACAATTGGGTATGGTGAGTTGACTTCAAAACCTATTCCTCCGAAAACTGTGACATTCACACATACCTTTTGTTTCTCTCCCCTTGCATTCATTTTTGTGATTCCTTTTTGGATCCGCTGATCCCACAATTATGTTGAAATTCAATTGCAGGCAGTCCGTACCTCATCTCAAACCGAGCTCAGTTCAGCGGACCAAGAGAGAATCTTCAAGTATCAATCACCCTGTGCCGTCTTGCCTGCTTACACCTACGGTTTTAAGGCAGGTATTGTTCCCAAAATGGTCCTCAAAAGCCGAAGGGTGCATCTATTGGCCTCATACACCTTGATGCAATTCGTAGGATGCAACCATGGGATGCTTGAACGATGACATATGCATACGCAATGTTGGAAAAAAATATTTTACGAAATTTTGCAGCGGTTTTTCAAGTAGGTACAACCACACCCACGCAAGAAACAAACCCAGCAACGCAGCACGGCACCGCAGGACACGGCACAGGGCGCAGGACACCACAGGACAACGCACAGCACAGCAAGACACCACGACACACGAGAGCAGCACCACCACACCGCAGAACGCCGAGGGAGACACCACAACGCACAGGGACATGCCACAGCACGAGGCACCAACAACAGCGCAGACGACACTGGCGCCGCACGACGGGCCGCAGGAGGGCAAAGCAAACACAAACAGCACCGCAGAACGACAGCAGAGCACGACAGCACAGCACCACACGACAGCACAGCGCCACAGCACACGACACAGGGAAGCAGGGCACCACAGCCAGCACAACAATGCACCGCAGCGCACAGAGCGGAGAAGACAGGGAACGCACAGCACGAGGAAAAGAGCACCACAGCACGCAGACACCACCACCGGGCAAAAAACAGCACAGCCAACCAACGGCACAACACAGCACAGCACGACAGCCCACAGGAGGGCAAAGCACGCCCCAAAAGCACCGCAACACGACAGCAGAGCACAACAGCACAGCACCACGCGACAGCACAGCACCACAGAACACGACACAGGAAAGCAGGGCACCACAGCAAACCACACCAACCAGAGGGAAACCTACCACGCGGCCAGACAGCGACACACCACCAGCAGACAACCACGGGCCAGCAGACCGAGCGTCGCACCACGGCACACCACAGCACCAGGCGCCAGCAACAGCACGCACCACATGAACAGCACAACGCGAGCGCACCAGCACAGCGCAGCACAGCACCGCACAGAGCGGAGAGGACAGGGAACGCACAGCACAGCACCCCGGGACACACACAGCACGAAGCAGAGCAGCGAACAACAGCACGCACCACCGCGCCACGACAAAACACACACAGCACGGGGGAACACCGCAAAACGCAGCGCCGCAGAGCACAGGGCCCCAGGGCAACGGGCAGCGCCAGAGGGCACGGCGCAACAAGTAGCGGCACCCAACGAGCACAACACAGCACGGAACAGCACAACACCGGAGAACACAACGCGCAGCAGCGCGGCGCAGCACCGCACCCAGGGACGCACAGCACAACACAGCACACGGCACACAGCACCGAGCGGCGGAGACGAAAACTGCGAGACAAAAGGGGGGGGGGGGGCAGCAACCGACGGGGAGCAACCACCAGCCAGGCGAAAAGCACGAAAGAGGGACAAGCGCACGGAGAGCCGAGAGAGCAAACAACGCACAGCGCCGAGGCCCAGGGCACCCGGGGCCGGAAACCAGAGAAAGCCAGAGACAACGGGGGCGCGCAGGGGAAGAAGGGGAAGAAAAAAAAGAAGGAAAAAAAAAACAACACCAAGGCACCAAGCAGGAGCGACGAAAACAGCGAGACACAAAAAGGGAGGAGGTGGGGGGAGAAACCGAGCCAGGCAGCGGGAGGCCGAAAAAAAACAACAAAAGCACAGCGCCAAGGCAACGAGGAACGGCAAGGGCAGCGAGAGAGAGGGGGGCAACCCCAGCCTGGTGGGGGCCAAGCAAGACAGAAAGACAAAGCGGCCAAAGGAAAAGGTGAGGCGCACCACAACGCGCCCGGGAGGCCGGCCCGCCCAACCCGGCCACAAAGAGCAAGCACACGCACGCCAGCCGCCGTCCAGATGGACGAGTGCGCACCCGGAGGGTACCCAGCCCCTGCCAGCTACGAACAGCCGCCGTCCGGATGGACGTGTGTGCGCCCGGAGGGTACCAAGCCCCTGGCGGCTACGATAGCCGCCATCCGGATGGACGAGTGAGCGCCCCGCAGCGATGCCCCGTAGAGCAACACAACACACCGAGCGGGCACACCGGTGAACAGGAGTCGGGAGGCCCAGGACACCGCACACGCAACACAACACACCGAGCGGGCGCACCGGTGAACAGGAGCCGGGAGGCCCAGGACACCGCACACGCAACACACCACACCGAGCGGGCACACCGGTGAACAGGAGCCGGGAGGCGCAGGACACCGCACACGCAACACAACACACCGAGCGGGCACAGCGGGGAACAGGAGCCGGGGGGCCCAGGACACCGCACACGCAACACAACACACCGAGCGGGCACACCGGTGAACAGGAGCCGGGAGGCCCAGGACACGGCACACCCAACACAACACACCAAGCGGGCACACCGGTGAACAGGAGCCGGGAGGCCCAGGACACCGCACACGCAACACAACACACCGAGCAGGCACACGGGTGAACAGGAGCCGGGAGGCCCAGGACACCGCACACGCAACACAACACACCGAACGGGCACACCGGTGAACAGGAGCCGGGAGGCCCAGGACACCGCACACGCAACACAACACACCGAGCGGGCACACCGGTGAACAGGAGCCGGGAGGCCCAGGACACCGCACACCCAACACAACACACCGAGCGGGCACACCGGTGAACAGGAGCCGGGAGGCCCAGGACACCGCACACGCAACACAACACACCGAGCGGGCACACCGGTGAACAGGAGCCACGAGGCGCAGGACACCGCACACGCAACACAACACACCGAGCAGGCACACCGGTGAACAGGAGCCGGGAGGCCCAGGACACCGCACACGCAACACAACACACCGAGCGGGCGCATCGGTGAACAGGAGCCGGGAGGCCCAGGACACCGCACACGCAACACAACACACCGAGCAGGCACAACGGTGAACAGGAGCCGGGAGGCCCAGGACACCGCACACGCAACACAACACACCGAGCGGGCACACCGGTGAACAGGAGCCGGGAGGCCCAGGACAGGGCACACGCAACACAACACACCGAGCGGACACACCGGTGAACAGGAGCCGGGAGGCCCAGGACACCGCAAACCGAACACAACACACCGAGCAGGCACACCGGTGAACAGGAGCCAGGAGGCCCAGGACACCGCACACGCAACACAACACACCGAGCGGGCGCACCGGTGAACAGGAGCCGGGAGCCCCAGGACACCGCACACGCAACACAACACACCGAGCAGGCACACCGGTGAACAGGAGCCGGGAGGCCCAGGACACCGCACACGAAACACAACACACCGAGCGGGCACACTGGTGAACAGGAGCCGGAAGGCCCAGGACACCGCACACGCAACACAACACGCCGAGCGGGCGCACCGGTGAACAGGAGCCGGGAGGCCCAGGACACCGCACACGCAACACACCACACCGAGCGGGCACACCGGTGAACAGGAGCCGGGAGGCCCAGGACACCGCACACGCAACACAACACACCGAGCGGGCACAGCGGTGAACAGGAGCCGGGGGGCCCAGGACACCGCACACGAAACACAACACACCGAGCGGGCACACCGGTGAACAGGAGCCAGGAGGCCCAGGACACCGCACACGCAGCACAACACACCGAGCGGGCACACCGGTGAACAGGAGCCGGGAGGCCCAGGACACCGCACACGCAACACAACACACCGAGCAGGCACACCGGTGAACAGGAGCAGGGAGGCCCAGGACACCGCACACGCAACACAACACACCGAGCGGGCACACCGGTGAACAGGAGCCGGGAGGCCCAGGACACCGCACACGCAACACAACACACCGAGCGGGAACACCGGTGAACAGGAGCCGGGAGGCCCAGGACACCGCACACCCAACACAACACACCGAGCGGGCACACCGGTGAACAGGAGCCGGGAGGCCCAGGACACCGCACACGCAACACAACACACCGAGCGGGCACACCGGTGAACAGGAGCCACGAGGCGCAGGACACCGCACACCCAACACAACACACCGAGCGGGCACACCGGTGAACAGGAGCCGGGAGGCCCAGGACACCGCACACGCAACACAAGACACCGAGCAGGCGCACCGGTGAACAGGAGCCGGGAGGCCCAGGACACCGCACACGCAACACAACACACCGAGCAGGCACACCGGTGAACAGGAGCCGGGAGGCCCAGGACACCGCAAACGCAACACAACACACCGAGCGGGCACACCGGTGAACAGGAGCCGGGAGGCCCAGGACACCGCACACGCAACACAACACACCGAGCGGGCACACCGGTGAACAGGAGCCGGGAGGCCCAGGACACCGCACACCCAACACAACACACCGAGCGGGCACACCGGTGAACAGGAGCCGGGAGGCCCAGGACACCGCACACGCAACACAACACACCGAGCGGGCACACCGGTGAACAGGAGCCACGAGGCGCAGGACACCGCACACGCAACACAACACACCGAGCGGGCACACCGGTGAACAGGAGCCGGGAGGCCCAGGACACCGCACACGCAACACAACACACCGAGCGGGCACAGCGGTGAACAGGAGCCGGGGGGCCCAGGACACCGCACACAAAACACAACACACCGAGCGGGCACACCGGTGAACAGGAGCCAGGAGGCCCAGGACACCGCACACGCAACACAACACACCGAGCGGGCACACCGGTGAACAGGAGCCGGGAGGCCCAGGACACCGCACACGCAACACAACACACCGAGCAGGCACACCGGTGAACAGGAGCAGGGAGGCCCAGGACACCGCACACGCAACACAACACACCGAGCGGGCACACCGGTGAACAGGAGCCGGGAGGCCCAGGACACCGCACACGCAACACAACACACCGAGCGGGAACACCGGTGAACAGGAGCCGGGAGGCCCAGGACACCGCACACCCAACACAACACACCGAGCGGGCACACCGGTGAACAGGAGCCGGGAGGCCCAGGACACCGCACACGCAACACAACACACCGAGCGGGCACACCGGTGAACAGGAGCCACGAGGCGCAGGACACCGCACACCCAACACAACACACCGAGCGGGCACACCGGTGAACAGGAGCCGGGAGGCCCAGGACACCGCACACGCAACACAACACACCGAGCAGGCGCACCGGTGAACAGGAGCCGGGAGGCCCAGGACACCGCACACGCAACACAACACACCGAGCAGGCACACCGGTGAACAGGAGCCGGGAGGCCCAGGACACCGCAAACGCAACACAACACACCGAGCGGGCACACCGGTGAACAGGAGCCGGGAGGCCCAGGACACCGCACACGCAACACAACACACCGAGCGGGCACACCGGTGAACAGGAGCCGGGAGGCCCAGGACACCGCACACCCAACACAACACACCGAGCGGGCACACCGGTGAACAGGAGCCGGGAGGCCCAGGACACCGCACACGCAACACAACACACCGAGCGGGCACACCGGTGAACAGGAGCCACGAGGCGCAGGACACTGCACACCCAACACAACACACCGAGCGGGCACACCGGTGAACAGGAGCCGGGAGGCCCAGGACACCGCACACGCAACACAACACACCGAGCGGGCGCACCGGTGAACAGGAGCCGGGAGGCCCAGGACACCGCACACGCAACACAACACACCGAGCGGGCACACCGGTGAACAGGAGCCGGGAGGCCCAGGACACCGCACACGCAACACAACACACCGAGCGGGCACACCGGTGAACAGGAGCCGGGAGGCCCAGGACACCGCACACGCAACACAACACACCGAGCGGGCACACCGGTGAACAGGAGCCGGGAGGCCCAGGACACCGCACACCGAACACAACACACCGAGCAGGCACACCGGTGAACAGGAGCCGGCAGGCCCAGGACACCGCACACGCAACACAACACAACGAGCGGGCACACCGGTGAACAGGAGCCGGGAGGCCCAGGACACCGCACACGCAACACAACACACCGAGCAGGCAAACCGGTGAACAGGAGCCGGGAGGCCCAGGACACCGCACACGCAACACAACACACCGAGCGGGCACACTGGTGAACAGGAGCCGGGAGGCCCAGGACACCGCACACGCAACACAACACACCGAGCAGGCACACCGGTGAACAGGAGCCGGGAGGCCCAGGACACGAGCACACGCAACACAACACGCCGAGCGGGCGCACCGCTGAACAGGAGCCGGGAGGCCCAGGACACCGCACACGCAACACACCACACCGAGCGGGCAAACCGGTGAACAGGAGCCGGGAGGCCCAGGACACCGCACACGCAACACAACACACCGAGCGGGCACACCGGTGAACGAGAGCCGGGGGGCCCAGGACACCGCACACGCAACACAACACACCGAGCGGGCACACCGGTGAACAGGAGCCGGGAGGCCCAGGACACCGCACACGCAACACAACACACCGAGCAGGCACACCGGTGAACAGGAGCCGGGAGGCCCAGGACACCGCACACGCAACACAACACACCGAGCGGGCACACCGGTGAACAGGAGCCGGGAGGCCCAGGACACCGCACACGCAACACAACACACCGAGCGGGAACACCGGTGAACAGGAGCCCGGAGGCCCAGGACACCGCACACCCAACACAACACACCGAGCGGGCACACCGGTGAACAGGAGCCGGGAGGCCCAGGACACCGCACACGCAACACAACACACCGAGCGGGCACACCGGTGAACAGGAGCCGGGAGGCCCAGGACACCGCACACCCAACACAACACACCGAGCGGGCACACCGGTGAACAGGAGCGGGGAGGCCCAGGACACCGCACACGCAACACAACACACCGAGCAGGCGCACCGGTGAACAGGAGCCGGGATGCCCAGGACACCGCACACGCAACACAACACACCGAGCAGGCACACCGGTGAACAGGAGCCGGGAGGCCCAGGACACCGCAAACGCAACACAACACACCGAGCGGGCACACCAGTGAACAGGAGCCGGGAAGCCCAGGACAACGCACACCCAACACAACACGCCGAGCAGGCACACCGGTGAACAGGAGCCGGGAGGCCAAGGACACCGCACACGCAACACAACACAGCGAGCGGGCGCACCGCCAAACAGGAGCCAGGAGGCCCAGGACACCGCACACGCAACACAACACACCGAGCAGGCACACCGGTGAACAGGAGCCGGGAGGCCCAGGACACCGCACACCCAACACAACACAACGAGCGGGCACATCGGTGAACAGGAGCCACGAGGCGCAGGACACCGCACACCCAACACAACACACCGAGCGGGCACACCGGTGAACAGGAGCCGGGAGGCCCAGGACACCGCACACGCAACACAACACACCGAGCAGGCACACCGGTGAACAGGAGCCGGGAGGCCCAGGACACCGCGCACGCAACACAACACACCGAGCGGGCACACCGGTGAACAGGAGCCGGGAGGCCCAGGACACCGCACACGCAACACAACACACCGAGCGGGCACACCGGTGAACAGGAGCCGGGAGGCCCAGGACACCGCACACCCAACACAACACACCGAGCGGGCATACCGGTGAACAGGAGCCACGAGGCGCAGGACACCGCACACCCAACACAACACACCGAGCGGGCACACCGGTGAACAGGAGCCGGGAGGCCCAGGACACCGCACACGCAACACAACACACCGAGCAGGCACACCGGTGAACAGGAGCCGGGAGGCCCAGGACACCGCGCACGCAACACAACACACCGAGCAGGCACACCGGTGAACAGGAGCCGGGAGGCCCAGGACACCGCACACGCAACACAACACACCGAGCGGGCACACCGGTGAACAGGAGCCGGGAGGCCCAGGACACCGCACACGCAACACACCACACCGAGCGGGCACACCGGTGAACAGGAGCCGGGAGGCCCAGGACACCGCACACACGTAGGGCGGCCGGGGGACAGGAAAGAACCAACACCCCATGGGTCGGACACACTGGGGCGACCCAGCCGACCCACCGGGCCAGTGGCAGGAGCGGTACTCCAAGGCTGCTGGTCCGAGCCCGGCCAGGCTGCATCGGGGACCATGGCAAACGTCACCCGGAACCCATGGATGCAAACGGTGACAGGCGAGCCGGTACACAGTCCAGGAGGGGGTCGCCTGCCAAGCGGAGCGGCCCCGCAACTCAAGCCACAAGGGTGAGGCGGACGTACCGTAGACAAGCGGGAGCAACATCCCCTGTGGTGAGAGATACTCCACACGGCTGGGCAGCCCCCAGAGCTGCCGCCCAAAGGAGGGGGCATGTGGCCCTACCCATGGACACATGTGGGGACACCCTCCCACCTGTGACACATGGACCGGGTGGCCGCGACAATGCCTTCCCAAGCACATGCGGCAGCGGCTCAAGAGGCACCCAACATAGAGCAGTGGGAGGGACAGGACGTCCCCTTGGTAAGACCTTCTTCCTGCACCGTCAAAGGAGGCATCCCGAGCTCCCGAAGATACCTACCTACCTACCTATACGCAATGTTGCCTTATGATGCGCATATGCGCTTCACAATATTTCTCACTACTGTTTCTCCCGGTTACCCTCTATTGGAGGATTTTTCGGGTGGGTATGCGATGCAACATCCAAAGCTTAATGTGTGTTGAAAATTTTTGAAAGTTTGTCTTCAATGGATCGGGGGCTGTGAGAACACTGCGCTTTGTGACACGTATATGCGGCTCCTGAGGTGTGTCGCAGGCCTACTCATGTTTTGCTTTTCTAGACTCAAAAGCTGTGTCTGATCCGTTCTTGTTTAGTAATTCTGTGTATCAGAATATATTGCTTAAGCACCTCCTCAAGCCACTGCACTGCTGGCTCAGCTAGCACTACACAATCCCCATATATGGGCCAACTCCTTAAAACCGGTTTGTCTTCTCTGTTCTCTGCTTTTCTGGTGCCCTTTGCTACCTTTCATTGAAACGGGCACCCTCAAAATATACACAAAAATGGTATTATACATGAAAAATGAATTTTTGACCTCAAATACCCCCCATGGGGTTTGAACCCACACTCTACCAACCTTAGAGTTGTGTTTTTCCTCTAAGCTACGACCTGTCGTCGACGATCTCAGAGAAAACCATAGTATAATAAAAAATTTGGAAAATCAGTACTCCTTACATGCTCCAACCACTATTAACCTCCCATGCTCTTAAAACCGGTCACGCGCTCACTGAGTTGTTCAACTAGTGATTTGCTGTACCCAGAGCTTTGATTTCTGATGCAATCCAAAATGTTTTAAGGATATAAATTTAACAAAATGACAGAAGAAAATGAGACACTGGATTTTCACGAGTTCGTGCTGAAGTTGCCGGATTCGGCGTGGAACCTGAGTTCTGAGTCGTTGGACATGCAGCACAGTTGGCAAAAGAAGGCGCAATGAGTGGTCTCAGTCCTTGGCAGGCAGCGTCACTGTATTCCAAACTTACAGGAAAGAAAACACTGGCCACTGTCAAAGACACGATGGCCTTGGTTCGTGATGCCTTACTCACCTTAAAGGGCGACGACATTGGCAGAACAGGCACGTCGTCGCATCGCGAAGACGTCTTCTTGGCATGTGAAACTTTGAGCGGTCCCAAGGACCACGCTGGCCCCGCGTTGGACAAGGAGTCCACGTTCGTGTGGCGCGATGAGGTTCTGTCGCTTCCTTCACGCTTGTCTGCACTCCTGGAAGAGCGAAAGGTTTTGCAAGACGAGTTTCGCAGAAAAAAGATGTTGAAGCACCTTCCAGTGTTCGACGAGTTCCATAGGGCAGCTGTTAATAACGCGCCAACGCACAAACATCCAGCGGACGCAGAGAAGCGTCGTTGGGAACAACAGGTAAAAGACGCCATGCGAGTCCTGGGAGTAGTCTTAACACGCGAAGATGACACAACGGTAGCTCCGGAAGCACCTGTTTCATTGGTGCTATGTGAACATTTGTTTGCAATGTTGGGTGCGTTGGACTACAGCATCCAAAGCTCCCGGCGAGTGGCAGTAGATAAACGGTTTGAACAACCTGCGATTGCACCAGAGTTACTCTCGAAGGATGACATGTCACTACTTCAGTCGCGCAACAAATTACAAAAAGACCTGAGAGGCACGCGTTTCTCCCCTTACTCGCATTGTAGTTCTTTCCGTTCGTTTTCAACACGAGGTCTTTTTGATACACGGAGATCTGGCAAAGGAGGCAAAGGCAAAGGTAAGGGTTTCACCCAAAGATTTGTGCCACGTAACGACAGGTTAGATGAACGACCACAGCAGTAGCTTGACTGTAGAGGATTTATTGGCACCAGCCGTGTGCGTGCCACCGCCGATCCATCCCCACATGCCACTCTATTTGCGCTGTCGTGCACAATTGCATGAATGGGAAACGTTGAAGGACACATACGCGGCGTCAGTGATTCGCAATGGGCTGCAGCTTGATTGGGTTGACGGTTTTGATCCGGATCGGCCAACCGACGACTTCCGTCCTCGTTCTTCCCACGCAGAGGTAACCGACCCTGAATTGGTAAAACACGTGTTGGATGCAGTGCAACAGGGTTGCATGAAACGCGTCGAGCGCAAAGACATTAAGTGTTGTGCAAGTATGTTCGCAGTGGACAAAGCGTCAGACGAGGCACATCCTGAGGGAGGCCGTCGACCTATCACCAATTTGAAGAACGTGAACCAGTTTGTACAGACCACCTATTTTCGTTTGGTCACTCTGTGGGGCATTTTACCGTTCTTGAGACCCGGTCAGTATGCTTGCAAAATTGACCTGAAAAGTGCTTATTTTCACATGGGTATCCATCCGCGGGATCGACCTTATTTGGGGGTCTACGTCGACGGTGAATTTTACAGGTGGTGCGTGTTGCCGTTTGGATTAAACGTTGCACCACGGGAATGGCAACGCCTCATGCAACCAATTTTAAATGCCGTGCGCGAACGCGGAGCACTCGTTTGGGTCTACTTGGACGATTGGCTCATCATTGGCAATACTTACCGTGAATGTCTGGAACACACACGTTTTTTGGTACAACTTTTGCATCGGTTGGGTATATTGGTCAATGTCCCAAAATCATGTTTGGAGCCGTCTCAAGAAATTATAATGCTTGGTTTTATGCTGAACTTCAGGGAAGGATTCGTCGCGGTACCTCCAAAGCGCCTACAAGCAATTTTTCGGGACGTGAACAGACTGGCACACAGTCACACACCATCAGTGAGGCGATGCGCCTCCGTTCTTGGAAGAATCCGTTCCTTGCTGTTCGCCATGCCCCATATCCGACTCCTCAGCGACGCCCTGGCGGTGCACGTGGCGGTGGCAGTCCAGGCTGGCTGGGAGGCAGACGTGGCGCTCCCGGAGCGCGTGTCACCTCAGTTGATGGATCTGGCGGACGAGTTACACCAGTGGAAGGGACGCACCTTCGTAGTTTCCATGGGTCACGTCAGGGACATGTACTCGGACGCGTCGGATCTGGCGTGGGGCGGAGTCCTTCAAGGGAATGCCCAAGCAGCGTTCGGTTGGTTCCTGAATCGAGAGGAACACATAAACGTCAAAGAGTTCAGGGGAGCCCTACTGACGATTCAAGCGTATGCGCTGAGGGACACCACGCTGCGATTTTTCACCGACTCAATGGTCCTTCACTGGTATCTCCGCAAGTGGGGAGGTCGCAAGCCGCGGTTCAACGCATTGATTCTCCAACTGTGGAATTTTACACAAGCCAATCGCATCGAGATTCAACCGTTTTACGTGCACACCTCGGTGAATCCGGCGGACATTTGGTCTCGGCTTCGTTGGACACCGTCGCCGGCTACCTTCCCGTCGGACGTGTTGACTTGGATCCTGGAGGAGTTCAAAAGTTGGATTCAGCCGGAAATCGATTGGATGTCAAGGAGTTCCAATGCGGTGTGCAGCAAGTTCGTCAATCCGTGTCCTCAGCCGGGGGCTTACGCCATCGATGTCTTCTCCCAGAATCTGACTTTACTTTCACCGGGGTGGGTCTTCCCGCCGTTCAAGCACATACCTCAGTTGGTCAACAAAGTGTTGGAGTCACCAGGGGTGAAGGTTCTCATGGCTCTGCCGTACAGGCCGCGCGAAGTTTGGTGGAACGTATTGATGAAACAAGTGAAGTTCGCAATGAACACGTCGGAGTTCCGGTTGCAAATGCCAGACTGCACAGAGACACAACCACGTTTCGTGTTGACCTTGGCGTATGTTTGCGTGAATACTATCAATTGCGAGGAGCTACCAACGAAGAGGCGACGCTTATCATCAATGAAATCGGGAAGGACACCTTGAAACGTTACAATTCTGCGTGGCACATGTTTGGTACGTTCTTGTTACAAGACGCGGCGCTTGCTCCACTGTTAAAGGTGGAGCGCTTTGGTCAAATCCCACTGATGACGGTGGCGGTGCAACTTTTAAAGTTTTCACGCACGCATTCCTTAAGTGCTGGGCGTATGGCGTATTCAGCAGTGTGTTTATTCCCGTGCTTTTCGCAACTACGTTTCGAGGGTATGCTACGCAACTTGAAACGTGACTGGTTCGTCAGTGTTCCTCATTATCATCGTTTCTATGATGTACGGCGTCTTATACAAGTCATGCATCAGCAACCTGTGGAGACGGAAGCTCAGCTGCGCTTGCAAGCCATTTTGTCCTTGAGATTCTTTGCCTTGTTCCGAGGCGTTGATCTGGCGCGATCACGTAGGGATATCCAACACGCTGCTCAGCCTTGGTTCATTTCTGCTAAGCGCAAAGGGAGGAGATACTATGCACGTTATCCTATTCACAATGTTACGCCACCGTCAATTGATCCGCAGCGCTGCTTAGCGCGTTATTTGGAGGCTACTGGTGATTACGAGGGTTCTGAGATTTTTGTGTCCCTACGAAAGCCACGGAAGCCTTTATCGTCTGATACCATCAACGGTCTCACTACTCGCTGGTTACGGAAACACCTACTGGAATTGGGGGAACTGGAGACGGATTCGTTTTCCGCGCATTCTACACGAGGAGCAGCAGCAACTGCACTAATCTATCTTGGCGTGGATCCGCATGTGGTGGCAGCATTGGGTGATTGGTCCTGTTACGATACATTCAGGAAGTTTTACGACAGGACCAGAGCTCTGTTGCGCATCACGCAAGTTCTGGTCCCTCCTGATCTGGCGACTGGAGAAGCGGCGCGCGCTTCGCGCCTGGCGATTAATTAATTCTTATATAAGGGTTCAGTTCACGGGAGCTCAGTTCTTCTGTTCTGTTGCCCATATATGGGGATTGTGTAGTGCTAGCTGAGCCAGCTCGGATTTACCCGAATAGGTGAGGAGGAAAGAAGAGATGGCGAAGCAAAGGCACTACACAAGACACATATATGCCCACCCTGTCCCTCCCTTAAGTTCTTCGCTCACCGTGAAAAGCAGTTGACACTTGGGTCGTCGGTTGCCACGGTTTTAAGAGCATGGGAGGTTTATAGTGGTTGGAGCATGTAAGGAGTACTGATTTTCCAAATTTTTTATTATACTATGGTTTTCTCTGAGATCGTCGACGACAGGTCGTAGCTTAGAGGAAAAACACAACTCTAAGGTCGGTAGAGTGTGGGTTCAAACCCCATGGGGGGTATTTGAGGTCAAAAATTCATTTTTCATGTATAATACCATTTTTGTGTATATTTTGAGGGTGCCCGTTTCAATGAAAGGTAGCAAAGGGCACCAAAAGAGCAGAAAACAGAGACAACAAACCGGTTTTAAGGAGTTGGCCCATATATGTGTCTTGTGTAGTGCTATTGCTTCGCCATCTCTTCTTTCCTCCTCACCTATTCGGGCAAATCCGAGAGGACCCGCAAATGTGTGTTCTGTGATCCACATTTGCGTATCGCACGACGTGCCCGCAGGTCGCGCAGATTCTTTTTCTGCGGGAGGATTGACACACACTGTTGACCTTTTTGCAGATGCAAAATAAGTGAAAGTATGCTGCTGTTCTAAATTTCAAACAAAATTTTGCCTGTAGTCTGTGTCGTGCGCTGTGATATGTTCTAAGCACGTCGCACAACTTCTCATCCGCTCTGCCATGTTGTACCTTCACAGCCGTTCTGGAATGTGACAGATTATGCGGAGCAACCAAAGAAGCATCAAAAACGAAAGCTCCCACCCACAGAAGCGTTTGATCACCCGCAGGTTCAGGTATGCAGTGTTGTGTTGCGCTGTGATACGTTATAAGTACGTCGCACAACCCGTCATCGGTTCTGCCATGTTCTAGCTTCACAGCCGTTCTGGCATGTGTCAGATGATGCCAAGCACCAAAAAAGCACAAAAGCCAAAAGCTCCCACCCAACGGAGCGTTGGATCGCCCGCTGGTTTACATATGCAGCTTTGTGTCGCGCTGTGATAAGCCATTGTTGCGTCGCACAACGTCTCACGAGCGGCCACTCTTTGTGCGTCAGAAATGCGCAAAAGGAAGCACCAGTAAGGCCAACCGACCAAAACGCTAACGCTGGACGCACATCCGGCTTCAAAATCTGTTTTTCGGACAGACGTGCGTGTTACCATGTTCGACGGTCTTACGACAGAGGAGATTAGGGATACTACCTTGGAGTTACTGCTACAGAACGAGCGGCGCTGGGGAAGAGCTATTACAACTTTAAGAAAAAGCTTCAAGTTCGGCGACCCAGTTGTACAAGATCAAGCTGGGAAACAACAGAGCGATCAAAATGTCTTGTGGAGATGGGCCGTGGGAAGAAAAGTGGGGGGAAGTCTACGACAGTGTGCTTACACAAGTGCTACATCTCGGAATGAGACTCTTCCGAGTGAGAAGTGCGAGACACTCCTCCTCCCAGTAATTGGCTTAAGTGCAACAAGCAGAAAAAGAAGAAGAACCAGAAGAAAAAGAAAAACCGACATCACTGAGGAGTCAACGACGTCGTCACCACTACCGCGCTTGCGCTTGGGCGCGCCCGAAGGACCGAGTCGCGCTTCCGCTTCGGCGCACCCGAAGGACCAAGCATTCAAGACACCGTGCCTGTGGTCACCTCAATTCCACAGGGGTGGCTACCGGATAGCCCGCTCTTACCCTTACTGAGGAGCAATTGATAGCCAGTTTATGTGTTCTATTCATATAGTTTGTGTGGGAAAAGCAAGGATCAGTGCATCGGTATGATACAGTGAACTGCGACAGGTTTGTTTGGGCGATGGACAGTTTGTTTCCCTTTTTTCCTGCCATTCCTCGCAATCATATTAGCACAGTTACGAGTGTCCTGAACGACTTTTGGTTTCGTGAGGAGTGAGTGTGAGGCGACTGTCACTGAATCAAATGGCCACGACCAGCTTGGTCTGTCCAGACTACACTTAGCTCAGAATTGAGGCTCCAGGGGAAAGCTTAGACCAACACCACCTGAAACAACAGGACCAAGATTAATAGGTTTCCTATTCACATGAGTGTATGAGCCTGTTGACCACTGACTCGGAGTGTCAAGAGGGTTGAAGTTGAGGTTCAGTGCAATCCTGGTTTGTCATTTCTGTATTTTGTTGACACTAGCCGTGTGTAGGACAGAACTGACAAAACCTGTGGTCAGCACAGAGCGACATTAAGAGTGCTACCGGGCAACAGTGCGAGGACGCTTAGCATTCAATGACTCCAACGACCTTAGCACTTTGTGGTGAGGCGTTTACAAATAAAGTGTGAACACTTAACAGTTTTGTGTCAGTCTGCTGCTGGTGGTAAGAAACAAGTGGTCAAGAATGACAACACAAAATGTGGGTAAACACGGAGGGGGCACAACAGAAAGCCCAAAGTGTCGCGAGACTACCACACACCACCACACTACATCTCCTCAGTTCGGAGTTTCTGCGTCGGAGCAGACACGGCGGCGGGACAGTCCATAAGCTCTAGGGAGATCACCCCCTCTTTCTCTGGCAAGGCCTGCACTGCACGGTAGCGCCTGCCGGCAGCACCAGTGTGCAACCCTGATGACGAGTCACTAATGCTGGTCTAGGAAGAGCGCGGCTGGAAACTGTTGTTGTGACACCGTTTCACAGCATTTTTGAGGCAGTAGTCTTTTGTGCAGTCGTTGCACTTGCTGAAACGCCAATACTGTGTAAAATACTTCCTCTTTGCATATGCTTGGTTGTTTACACACTGCTGGTTATGTGGCACAATTGCTGCCTGTTCTATTGCACAATCGCTGCTCATAGTGTGTACAGTTTTAGACCATGATGAACGTTACCAATGCAATGGAGACTGAGATGCACACTGACATCCAGACTACTGCTAAAGTTCTGTTTTGTTTTCCCCCTGGGTGCAGCAACACCCTGTCTTTGCTCAGACTTGAGCTATTGAGACCTTTCATTTCGTCAATTCCAGTCATTCAATTATGCAGTCATCAGGCAGATCACAGATCAGTGTCCCCATGCCGTCGAGCTACACTCTCTGGCATGTGGGGAGCGTTCAGAAAGCTCTACCTTCTGTTTTCTCTTCTCCTGGAGCAGGTTTCAGGGTCATCATTACCAGCTTTAGGCCCTCTGCCTTTTCATTGAGTTAGCAACTTTCTCGGCTTCTCTACTTTTGCTTTATTCTACATAACAATACATTGCGCCGATTATATATGAAAAAGAGAGAGCGCTGGACGAGGAACAAGAGTGAGATAAAGAACAGAATGAGGTTAAAAGAGGGCGCGAGCCGGGCAAAGAAGGAGAGCGAGCCAAAAAACCGGAGGGAACCCAGAAAAGAGGGCGAGCAAAGAGAGAGAGCAGGAGCCATACAAAAAACGAGAGGGAGCCCAAAAAAGAGAGCGGGCAACGAGAGAACACGAGCCGGACAAACAATGAGAGCCAGCCAAAATAACAGAGCGGGCAAAAAGAAAGAGCGAGCTGGACAAAGAAGGAAAATGAGCCCAGGAGAGTGGGCGAGCCGGCTGAGTATGATACCCCCCGAGTGAACGCTCGTTGGTGTTTGGCGCCCCAGCTACTCTGTGTGCATCGGCCTCAACCCCCTGGGTACGTCCTAGTGAGGGGGTGTAACGATGGTCTCCAAGCTCACTGGTTTTTTGTTTCGCATTCACCGCAGGCACTTTGGCACGGAGAAGCAGATGGCAACTATGGTCGTGCGCGCACTGATTTTGCTGGTGGAATACTCAGTTAAGTTTTGTTTCTGACAAGGACAATGGACTGCCGAGTGGCCGCACAGCTAATTGCATTGTTGTGCATGCTACGGCATCAACAGTGCAGGACACGGTGATACGGGGGCTATGGTTGGTGACTAGCTCTGCCTGTATCTATAGGGTACAATGACCCCTTGAAATGTCTCTTGCCATCACCTGTACTGTAGTGGACTTTCAGGAATTGCTGTTCTCATTGCTTTGTGGACTTCTGGGTGATAGTCAGTGAGCACCAAGCGAACTATTCAATGAAATGTTGAAATATTTGGAAACAGCACGCACGGCTTTGCCAATCAAAGGGTCCCAAACCAACCAGCAGACAGGTGATATCGTAAGAGTACCCGAAAACCATACTCCGCCCACAAGGGCGCAGTTACACGGCTCCAGCACGAAGTATCGATGTACTAGTGGTCGGCAGGATGCACAATCCTCGGAGGCAACTTGTCGAACTGACATTTCGAACAAGTCAATATGGGAGCAATCCAACCTTCAATTGCTGGCCCATCGAGCCGGAGCTCTCATCTGGAAGACTGCATTCAAGAGCAACATCCGCCGGCATTATACTGGACAAAACATCTCCAACTGGATGGCCGGTCCCGAGAGAATGCGAGACATCCATGAAGTTGGGCGACTCGGTCTTGAGAAAACTTCCCAATTTCAGTGGGCCTGGACCCGATCATGATGCCAGGTAATGGCTCGATTGCCCTAACTTGTCCTGTAGATTTTCCCCAAATGTACAGTCCTGTCGACTGTTTGTTTTCCAGACACTTGGCCTCGATGGCTGTGTCCTTGGTTTATGGCATCTCTACGAGCCCACAGCGTTGTTGTGGGTCGCACCACACCCTGGTGACGCTTTCGTAGCTTCGGTGCACACGCGGTGACAGGTCAAAGACGGCGTATCAGTAGGAGCACGACAGGTGTCTTCTGCACTCGAGCTCAGGTCTGTGGGTCTGCTGGGACACAAGTGCCCTGGTACCACTCGGAATGATGGTCCGACCATTATTATGATTCATCCAAACCAGCAGATGTCAAGGTCCAGGAAGAAAAACAATCTCCTGCCACTGTCTGTCAACACTTTGACAGGTGGATCACCGACCCGCATTGGTGAGACATCTCTGAGCACAATTGCACACTGCAGTTTGCAGATGCACATATGAAACATCGAGATGCGAGCACCTGTGAACGAAATTGTGTATGATATTTGGATATCTTTGAACAGCGTTTTTGTCTTTGAACTGTGGATTGGGTTCAATTTAATGCCCCGCACCATGATCCTGCGCAACGTTCTCCACTTTTGCGAAACGAGACAAATTTGGAGAAACAGGACAGCCCCAAAGTCAATCCACACCCATATAAAAGCCTTTGAGAAGGGTGGGGCTGCCTTGCTAGGATCTCTCCCACCTACACATCAATGGGCTCACACATACGTCCACAGGGAACATGGTAGATACTAGGCCACATGTTGTCACATTGACGTCTTCACCAACGGCATCCAAGATTCACAGAGAGGGGAGAACACAAACAGGTGAGTGAAGGCTCTTTGATCAAAGGTTTGGAAATGTTGTTGTGTCCATAAGAGTTTTGATGCCGTGGACCGGGTTGGCTAATGTCACATGAAGACACAGGAACATTGCCCTGCCGTTCAGGATTGGAAGCTGACACAGAACCAGGCACGCCTCGGCCGCCGAACCACGTATTTTGTAGAGACTTGCGACGTCAATTGATCAATGCATTGATTGCGAGTAATAGCCGGGATTCTTTTCCATTATTTTATCACAGGCGCCCGTCATCCCAGTGGCAAATGACGGTGTCCGCTGTTCTGAGGTTCTAGCTAGAACCCTCAAATCCCTTGTTACAAGAGTTTGGGGGGCGCAAGCGCGTTTTGAGCTTTTTCTTTAAGGGAAATATCGGCGATTTGTTGCCAAAATTCACGAAGAAAATTTGCGAACCACTGGATGTGTGTTCCGGCGTTTAGTTCTGAAAAAAGAGATTTATGAATTTGGCTTCGGTTCCCAATGACAGCCTAGTGGGCCTCATAGGCACTGTTGATGAGAGTGGGCCCCCATCAGCCCCATAATGAGGCCATTGGATCACAACTCAATATGCCCAAAGGGTTATACATTTTTGGTGTTTGCCATGCTTTTGGTAACCTCATGTACTTGCTGACCCAGTGCATGGAAAAATATGTTGAGCTGGTATAACCTCCCTCTTTGCCCGCCTTTGCATCCGGGGCATATCACTTGACATGCCCAAAGTGCGGATATATGTTCATTGTAACTCACTTGACCCTATTTTGTGCGTACACACCAAAAATCGGCCTTACGAAATGAGGGCGAATTCTAACCCAAGCACTTACATGTGACATCAAGGACGAAACTTATACAACAATATAAGCAAAGGTTGGTTCTCGGCCACTAGGTTGGGTACATAAGGCTTGGGTAGGGTTATAGGCCATATATGGGGTCAGTTCATGTGCCCATTTGGCGGGTGTACAACTCCAAGACAAGCCCGCCAATGGACCCCATATTGAGTGGAGCTCTTCTTGCTGACCCGGACAAACACTCGAAATCCTAACCCTTGCCCGAAGACCAACTGAGAGCACACCCGAAGCGATGCGGTGTGAGCAAGGTGTGTTATCAGCCTTTTACTCCATTCTTCCACGTGCCCACTTCGGGAGCAGCGCTGTAACCTTCCATGGCACCCCAAGTCGGGCCCAAGCGGGGAATCGATGGTCATTGGTATCAAGACATAGTGTGCAAAATGAATTGCCGGCTGCCCAATCCGAGCTGCAGATATTGAAGTATGTTTCTTGTGATATCAAGTTCATTGTTCATGTGTTTTCACCAAATGACCTATTTTTTGGCCATCATGATGCCAAGTAGCGATCTTTTATCTCCTTGTTGCGCTCAATTGACATCATGACTCAGTTATATAAAGTAGGTATATACTTCTGTTCCCGGCATGTCTTGGACCCGGCCAATGACTCCTCTTGAGCTGCGCACACCAAGGTCGTCTTGTCGGCAATTTGTGTCAATCCAAAATAATGCGGTCACCTAGCGGCCACACCATTCCCAAATCCCGGGGGATTTGGTGGACGCCAAAAAGGTTTGTTGGACACATAGGAGTCGATTCCAACTCAAGATCATACCCCGGTCCAAGTCAGAGATGTACCCCAATGGCCCCCATTGTGAGTGGGCGAATCTTTGGCTATTTTTTGCGATTTTCTCTATTTGTAGCCCCAGGTGCACCATGTTAGCCCCCTGTGCATGCCGGACGCATGGACCAATGAACCATGTGTCACAAGCAGCTAGCACAAAATGGATACGCGGGATTTTGCCATTTTGCACTTATGGGCTCAATTCAGGCCATCAACTCTCTATGGCCTATGAAGATCTTGGGGAGCCAAGTACGTGTCTGCCCGCATTGGACCTCGATGGGGTCCCACACCTCACGGTGAGTCCCGTCTGCAAGCCCTCTTAGAGGAATGCCCTTGGGGGATGCCCTTTCGGTATGTAAAATCGCCCCTTTTGGGACCCCAAAGTCAGCCTCCCATGTTGTCAAACGGCGGCCCGATATCCTTATGCACATGACCCGCCTGGACCTCATTTCAATTCTCAGACATAGACTGGAGTCTTAGTTGCAGCCCCCCATCCGATGCGCCATAGGTTCAACCTTGGCTACCCGAGCCACCCATGGGAATTAGTTCCATTTTGCCTATTCCTGCCATTTCTGTACCCAAATCTGGATGTCACCAACTCTTGAAACAGCTCGGGGGTCAGAGTGGCATTGGATGCAGGGACTCAAGCAACCTTCCTCCTTCCGAACATCCCAATCCTGACCTCTCCTGCGACGCGTGCTTGGTGACCTTCTGTCATTCCTTTGTGACATAGGGTCCCCTACCCTTGTTGCGTCTCTCATGTTGATCGCCTCCATCTCCTTCTTCATCATTGCCTTGTACATCCGCCACTGAGTACCCTCCACACACCCAAGTGATCCTCATCCACCTGTTGCAGCCTGCTCGTGTGACTGTCCAAGGATGTGCAGAATGTTCAGGACAGGGTTGTTTTTTTTTGACGCAATGAGAAAATCGCAGGGGAAAGCCACCAGAAGGCAACAACGTGCCCATGCGCAGCTCAGCAACGGGGGCTGTGGCCGACAAGAGATAGAGCCAGCGAAACCTGTGTCATGGTAGCAGAGGACGCTCCGGAACCACTGGCGTTACCCCTGAGGCCCTGAGGCGCCACAATCAGCTGCGTTGCCTGCAACATGAGGATGCCCCAGAGGACCTGGCGAAAATTGGGCCGTTCACACTCGACCCCGAGGTGAACGTGGACATCTTGCGCCGATCCCTGTTGGGATCAGACGACCTCAGGTTGGTCGTATCACCCTCAGTGGCAACAGCTCACAAGGAACCCCAACCCGAGGGTGCACTCGTCGTAGTAGGGGACCCCAGAGGCGACGAGAGGGACAGGGTGCAGGAACTGCAGAGGTTCATCGTTGCCGAGCATGTTCAGCGCAAGAAAGAGGAGGCCCTGTGAATCCGACTGGAGGCCCGACTGAAGGAGATACTGGAGATCATCGTGAAGGAGGGCCACCACAACAGGAGGGTGAAGGAGGCCAAATCTCTGGACTCCATTGAGGAAGTCGTCTGCAGGATCGCCGCCTAGGAGTCACCATGTAGGGATGCACAAGCCCAAAGGCCTGCCTGCCATTAGATGCAGCCTTTTGGTCGGCTCGGGTTAAAGCACGCAAGGCAGACCGCATGGGCCAGTGAAGCGCTGCTGCCGGTGCGACCACAACCAGCTGCTGGTGAGGTCTCCATGACAGTCGACGACGGCTTCCACCGCAGGTTCCCTGCTCCAGCGCACGTCGAAACCATGATGTGCGACAGGGAGGTTGAGCCGCAAGCACGCCAAGCTCCAGTGCACCACGTCCAAAATGCTGTGGTTCCTGCAGCATCCTCTCCATCAGTCCACCAGAGCCTGCCATTGGCACCACCCGGCCCACAAGTCCACCACGGTGTGGCATTTGCAACATCCACTCCTTCAATCCACTACGCCGAGCCCCTTGCAGCACCCGCTCCATCAGTCCAGCGCACCCACCGAATGGTTGAGGAGCGCATGGAGATGGACGAGGAGGCGGCCCCTGTGACAGGCTCGGCTGCACGGGCAATAGCTCCCTGTCCTGGAGCCAGCAACCAGAGTTCCCGAACGTCAAGAGCGTGTCTGATCATCCTTCCCCAAACGTGGTGGACGCCCCGAGCGAGCACTCGGATGAGCAACCGTGGCTGGTCCAGCTGGAGCCGGAGAATAAGATTCTCCTGGATCAGGCTGTAGTCACCAAGCAAGCCGTGCTGAAGCATGCGGAGCAGATCCGCAAATTGGAGCGGACCATGCGGGAGATTTGGGAGTTGAAACTCGAGGCACGCCAAGAAGAGGAAAAAACACGGGGTGCGATCCAGAAACCCATGGGTCCAACCCCATAAGTGGGACTGCCTCTGCCTGCAGGAGGTGATTATGCGTGGCAAACCAATCCCCGTGTCACCGCCAGTGCCGCAATTCCTGGCCCAGCAATCCACTCAGCCCAAATCCGCGGAGTAATGGCAGGGACATGCCAATCCTCCCACGGGGCTGCCGCCAACACGGGCAACCCTTATGGCAGGCGAGCCGTTCCCAATTCCCCCACCTGCGCCCCAACTCCTGGCGCAGCTTGATGCCCGAGATGGTCACAATCACTGACGGCATCATCACCAACAGCACCAGCATCACAACCAACACCACCACCAGCATCATCCCCATCCAATGGCGCCCATGGGTGAATACCGGCATGGTGGACACGGGTCTCACCAGTGGAACCAGGCCGGATCCAGCTGCACACCAGGACCTGCGTTCGGGCAGGGTATGCTTGGAAGCAACGAGGTGCCGCCGCATGGATTCAGCCAGACCTTGCTCAGGTCAGTGGCACGTAGGCAGGAAGAGTACCCCGCCATAGACAGACCTCGGCCCCCCTAGCCTAGGATTTTACGGGCTAAAACGTCACTTTACTCAGGAAATACCAAAAAAGGAGATTTGTGGACTCCAACGGCATGTTTTTTAGATTCAGCGCCCCAAAAAATGGGGGGGGTCTTCATGAAAACATTTTCAAAACCCTCATTTTTTTGGTGCATAGGGGTTGCCCCCCGGCGAGCATAACACAAGAGCGGCCTAACCACGGGCAAGTGAGCGTTCATGGCGAGCCGAAGTTCATCGAAGGACAGCAGCCATATGTACAGTAACTCAGGTGGTGTGACCCTGCTCCAAAACTACAAAACCCTCATTTACCCATTTGGTCCAAAAAATGGCCCCCGAGGGGCGGGTTCACCACACGTGGCACTAACTACCTGCATACACCTTTACTCGCAGAGTACCCAAAAAGCAAGTCACTCGACTCCGAAGGCATTTTCTTTGGATTCAGCACCCCCAAAATAGGGGGGGGGGGTCCTCATGAAGACATTTTCAAAAGGCTCATTTACCCATTTTTTCCAACAACACCGATGCTGGCGCATACGCCGTGGGATGGGTGCCAGCCACTGAGGCAGCGGTGAACGCCCTGCACTGCAGAAGTACGGGGGCGGCGGATGGAATGCGTCCAGGGCAACCGGAGTTACGGCAACCCCCACTCTGTAAGCCAATGGACTGGCTGAGGCGCAGATGACCCGGGTCACGGCAAACATCCCCATGCCCAATTACAGTGGCAACCCGGTGGACTTTGATAAGTTCGAGCAGACGTCACAGGGCATTGAACGCGAGTTATTTTGGACAAATTAGTTTGCCGCATCGCACCTGAAAAACAATGCAAAAATCCATGAAGTTTGCGATTTGAAAGGAGAAATCTTCATTTTAAAGTCATTATCTGCAGTACGCTGAAACATTTGCCAATGTCAAACACTTTCCGATAAATCTGTGATTTGTGGTACCAAATTCCATAGTAAATTGGAGCAACCACCCTGCTTCCTATTGCTCGTGACCAGTCGTGCATTAGTACTATAAGGGACTGTGATTTGAACTTCTTAAGAGCCGCTAGGCGTGAGGTTTGTGAGCTGTTGTTGACTTATATACCCTTTTGTGAGAATATATGCGCATGTTGGGTTTCATAAAGTGCTACGAAAGGTTGTAGAGGGCTGCCACTCTGAGCTAAAACAATGCCAATTGTTACTCCAAATCAGTGTTCTCTGGGTCTGGGTGGTCAGTTTGTGCCCCCCCCTCCTCTCTTTGGTGGGTCCTGGACTCAAAGCAAAGATGCGCGGTATGCCATTGAACCCATTTAACAAGTGTTTCAGAGGCGTCAGGACCAAAAAAAAAACCATTTTCCGCCCAAGGGCTGCCAGAAAATGCCGCTTTGGGGCCCAAATCAGTGTTTTCTGAGTCTGGGTGGCCAGTTCTTGCCCCGTCTACCCTATTTTGGAGGCGCTGGGGCCAGGAAAAATGTGTTGCATGCCATTGAACTCATTTAACGAGTGTTTCAGGACACTCGTCACCAAGAAAAACCATTTTCACTGAAAAATGGCCAAATAATGCCGGTTTTTAGCCGAAATCAGTGTTTTCTGGGTTTGGATGGTCAGGTTGTGCCCCTCTTCCCTATCTGGAGGTCGCTGGAATCACAAAAAGATGAGGTGCAAGCCATTGAGCGGATTTGGCTGGTGTTTCAGGGGCTCCACTACCAAAAGAATCCAATTGTTCGCCAGAAAATGGCGAAATAATGCCAATTTTTTACCCCAAATCAGTATTATCCGGGTCCTGGTGGTCAGTTCGTGCCTCCCTCCCCTATTGTGAGGTGGCCTGATCCAAAATGTAGATGCGTTGCATGCAATTGAAGACATTTCACAACTGTTCCACGGCCATATTGCCGTATTTGTGCAGATCTGGCCAAACAATCAGCAATCTGCACAATCTGCAATGTAACATGGAGTTGAATGATTAGATAACATACCGCGGGATTTTTCATGAGGACTGTTTCACATTCACACTGCCAGGGACGTTAAATAGCGAGTGTTTATGAGATTTGGAAATGATATGATTACTTACATTTGCGAAATAATGCCTTCTCTGGTGAAAACAATGCCATTCTTCGATCGAACTTAATTCGTCCCGTTGGTGCGGTTCAAGATGCGGTGTGCGTGGAACAAAAACCTCAACAACTCGACCATGCGGTGCAATCAGGCCCAGTGGTAGCGGTCTGCCTGTCTATGCTTCCCCACTGTGTCAAAGCCAACAGGAAGAAGGGGTTGGATAATTGGGTGGAGGACGGTAAGATCTTCACCTAGGACGAGATGTGGCGCGCCTTCCGCAAGGAAGAGGTTGCCGCCCTCCCGCACCATGCCCGGCGACGGCTCTAGGCCGTGTCCCTGAGAACGTTGGGTGTACGAGGTAGGTAGGTAGGTAGGTGCACCCGGTCGTGGAGAGGCGCCCCATGGTTCCCCCTGGCGTTGCCCCTGTGACAGACAGCAAGAGGTCCCGCGAGTGAACGCGCATGCGCTGCGATGCAGGCCTGTGCTGAGTTCCATTACACTCCCCTGACAAGCCATGTGCAGGGTGCTGAGGCACCAGGCACAGGGCTGACAAGAGGCTTGATGGACTCAGCATAGCACAAAAAGACATAATCGGATGACTGAGATAGTATGTAACACCCTCCAAGTGCCTAAAAAATAGACACTCAGAACGTGTGGTGAAATAGAAATTGGCAAAAAGGAACAACAACTCAATGCACACCTACAATACTAACCCGCCTACAAGTGTGAAACAACACCTGCAGCAGTGGCTAAGCAAGTGCTGCACTAAGCTATTGACGAAAGAACTCAAACACTTGTGCACACGCACCGGGCTAGATGTTAAAGCTAACTATGCACTGCATGCACTCACACCTACAGAAAATGAAACTGACATGGTATCTACTAACAACACACACGCCAAAAAAAATACAGACAAACAGTCTTTGCTTTAAAGAAAATTCAGCCCGCTGCACCAAGGGCTGCAAAAACCCCACTGCAAAGAGTGTTTTACAAAAAAAAATAATTCCCGAATCCCTGGCAGGCTGGCACAGAGGAAACCACGAAGCAGTCCGCTGTAAAACATAGAAGCAGTGCTGAAGCAACCCACTTAATATATACAAACCTCACTTGAATAATATAGATTACTTCTTCATTCATTTAGGTAAGGATACTTCATTTGAATCGGCACTGCAGCGCACAGAAAAAGACATGAGGTCAACACAAAAGCAGGAACATAACAAGCAGCGAAGTGGACGTACACACCTGAAAGGTGCAGTCCTCACTTCACTCCTTGCAGCTTCGCTCTGCGTGTGCTCCCGTTTTGCTTGGCTCCCCTGCTACTCACCACCAGCCTGCACAGAGCAAGAGAGGGGAAAACATACAAAATGCAACTCCAAGCAGCGCAACAGTGCAGTGCTATCTCCAGAGCGCGTAGTGAAACCACAGCATCATCTACAAAGCACTGCATGATCCAAGGCGAAGCGTGGCAGAGCACCAGAAAATAAGGCAAGCTCACACATACATTTACACGTACAAACACACTACACATCTCAACAGTGACATACTGAACACAGAAGACATACTCATTTTTACATGCAACTCATTTGCATGAAGATTCAGGTTAGCCTAAATGTAGCAGTCTGTAGTCACCCACACAGTGTAAGAAACAAACAAAGCAAAAAGATACCACTCAGACGGCACACCCGTGGAGCAGCCCTACACGGCGCCCGTAGAGCAGCCCACTTCAGCACCACTGGGCTGCCTGCAGCAGCAGAAAACACAGCCTAAACAGCAGCCGCAACAAGCAGGACGCGCACAGGGTTACGCACAGGGCAAGGAACCTCACGCTCACACACTGTGTACCACACTCAGTGCAAATCACTCGCAGCCAAACACCTTAGCGGAGCCTCAAGCTCACGCTGCGCTTCACGCGCCTGCTAACACTCTGGCGCGTCCAAGCAAGCCAAAACTGCACTGCCAGACTGCCCTGCAAGCTAACAGGAAACAACACAACAGAGACTGCAGGACGCTACCAACACACACACACAAGGACGCTACACACCAGCATGCACACGGCAGAGCATCACACTCACAAAAAAACACAAGAAAAGCATAAAAGAACCTCCTGGCTTTTTTTTCGCCGACAACCTCCAGTTCCTCGTCGCGTTTCCTTGGCCATGCTCACCTCCAACTGAGCAGGCGACGGATTCGCGTTTGCGCTGGTGGTTGTGGTGGAGAAAATGACGTGATTTGCTGACGGAGGTTGCTGTGGCTGTGGACACCGCGCTGCTGTGCAAAGCGCTCGAATAAGGCGAAGAGGGTCCTCCGCAACAACGCGGAACAGTGCACTCGTGGACCGAGGCGCAGTGTCAGCTATTTGCACTGGGTACACAACCCCACACCACGAATGCAGTGTGACGCAAGCTCAGTCTCTACAATTAGCTCAGGTTCTTCAGACACCAAGGCAATCAAATCAGCATTCAGGCATTGTCTTCGACGGAGAGAACATCCCAACTAGACCAGTTTTGCAGTCTCCAAAGTCTCCCCGTCGCTGGCGGAGGCACCGGCAGTCTCGAAAGACGACGAACTTCGCGTTCTAGCTTAGCACGGTGCTCACGGTACCACTGCAAAGTGGACTCGGCGACCATGGAGGATGACTGGTATCTGGAAGTTTGCTGAAAAGCCCTTGCCGAAATCGAACAACAGGATAGTAATGGGATTACCCGGAGTGACTATTTTCCCGGCGTAACTCTCCAGCTATCCCAATGTGCACGACTACAAAATTGATCACGGAACTATTACTGAATCTCATCCTGTTGTTCTGTGAGAAAACACGATGTTTTTATCATAAAATTCCATCGAGATTCAATGCGAATAACATTGACAAATCACAGATCAAATGCGCATGCGCTGCGATGCAGGCCTGTGCTGAGTTCCATTACAGAGGTTCCGCGCTTGAACAGTGGAGGCGGCTTACATCCCGCTACACCTGACTGGTGGCCCCCAGAAAAGCAGCACTGGGCAACAGCGGGAGAGCTGATCGCCGCTAGCGTGTTGTGCTTGTCACGCCTGGAGGGTGTGCCCCCGTGCTTGCGCAAGTCCCCTCCTTTGGGCGGAACCTTAGAGGTTCATCGGACTTCCTGGCGTATCCTGTTCCCAAGGCATGCATGCATGTTCTTGGTACTGGGGTTCCGAGGCGCTTGGGTGTCGCACGCTCCGCCTCGAGTCTCAAAGCAGCGCAGGCCTTAGGATGCAGCCTTACCCCTGGTCTCCGGATCTCGTTTGGCCGGGTCACCTGCATGGCACGGGCTGCCTCAGTGCCCGGGCTATGGACACTGGGCTTCCTATTGTTGTGTGGCGTTTGTGTTTGGGTCCGGGCTGTGCTTTGGTTTCGGTAACCCCGCCAGCCCTCCCTGGGCTCTTGGGTTGGTGTGTTTGGGTACGGGTTGTGGTCTCGCCAATCTCTTCCCGGCTGGGGTTTGCGATGTTTCCGGTTGGACTTGGGTTTCGGCCTGCACCCCACCATTCTTGGTTGGGGTCTTGGGGCAGGCGTGGCTGTGTGCGCGCTCCGCCTGTACCTCGCCGTTCCCGGATTGAGTGTGCCCGGCCACTCCTAGGGGAGGTGTTTGGGTGTGTGTGTGTTCGTGTGCTCGTTCCGCCTGGTCCCCTGCACCTCCTGGCTGGGGGGGCCCTGCGGGTGTGTGTGCTTGGGCCTGGGTTGCTGCCGCGCTGCCGGGCCTGTGTTTGTTTGTGTGCGTGCCCCGCTTGTACCCAGCCTTTCCTGGCTCTGGTGTGCCGTGTTGGCGTGTGTGCTGGGCTCGGGTTTCCGCTGTGCCCCGCCCCTCTAGGTTGGGGTGTTGGGGTGTGTGTGCGCTCGTGCGTGTGCCCTGGCTGCATCCCGCCATTCTTGGGGGGCCACCCATGGCGTGGGGGTGTGCGGGTGTTGCTGTGGGTGAGGTTTGCCCCCCCTCTCCCCTTTGGTTTTTTTTTAGGGCAGGGGGCATCGTGGCGTGTCGTGTCGTGGCTTTGTGCTGTCGGTCGCTGGCTGTCCCGGTTCTGGGTCTCGTGGTCTCCGTCCCTCCTTCCCCTTTCGTTCGGGCTGCGCGTTTGTGTGTGTCTTTCTCGGTCTCCGCCCCAGCGTGGTGTGTGTCTGCGTGTTCGGGGTGTCCCTCCTTCCGGTGGGACGCTGCTCTCCGTTTGGTGTTGCCGGTTTTGGCTGGGTGGTCCCCCGGTGCCCAATCAGGGGGTTCCCATATTCGGTGCAGTCTGGCTGGGGGGTTTGGCCGCCTCTTGTGATCTGGGTGGGCGGTTTCGTGGCTGTGGGCCTTTCTCGTGCCCCCCCCCCCCGCTTTTTTTTGGGAGGGGGGATCTGCATGTTCCTCCCTCTGCCTTCCCTGGGCGGTTGCACGCACTGGTCGGCATTCTGTGTGGTCTTCCGGGTTGCTGTTGGTGCTTGCGTTTTGCCAGGCCTTGCCCCGGCCCCATGGGTCGGGTGGGTTATGTACATGTTGGGCTCGGCGGCCTTTCCTGCCGGGTTAGGTTCTGGCTCTGCCGGCTTGGCGGTTGCGCCAGGCGGCTTCGTGAGGCCCTGGGTTAGGAGGGGTTGGGTTTTCCGTGTCTCTTCGCCTCCGCGGTGCCGGTATCAACTTTCTGGCGGCGGTTTGTCTGGGCGGACCTCCACCGTTGTTGCCGGGCGCGCGATGGCCCCTTGCCGGTGTGTGGCGGGCTGGCGCGGCGCCTTCCGGGGTGTGCAGCGGCTTGTTCACCTCCCCCCCCATGGGGGGCTTTTAGTTGGGGGGCCGGAGAATGGGGCCTCGCCCCCCTCTAAAAGCAGTCCTTATGCCATTATATACAATCCGCGCGCCGAAACGAAACATACACCAAAAGTGTAAGATGCAGCCCTTCTAAACGACCGCCTCAAAGAGCTGATTCGCGCCACCATATTGGTTTCAATTACTCATGGCTCTTTTGCAAAGTTACGACCTTTACAAGGTTTTAACTTCTTTACCAGCATCCACTAATTCCATATAAGCTAGGGATGCGATTTAAAGGTGCACCAGCAACGTTGAGGTGCCCAATAACACTATATATAGGCCACAGGCCCCAAATCTCAAGAAATCTTTTTGACATATTATTTATTTGCTGTGCACGCGTGCATTCTGCAATCGCAGGCATTTGCAATCTTTCGATTTGACTGTCCAAAATGAAATCGGGCTACAATGCACTAGATTTCGATCTAAGACCAGATTTATAAATGATTCTAAAAGCCTCGTGTTGCTGTTCAATCGAGAAACCGCCGTCGTTTTGTTTTAGCACCGCTTCTCGATTTGACGGTTTTCAGCGCTTCCAGCCGCCTTTCTTAAGGTCGATAATGGAAAGAACACCCTCAAATTGACAAAAATTGCCCTTGATTTCGTCACGATCCGATACAATAAGCTCGAGTTATGATTATGTCAATTGTATGCTATTTGCACCCTTTATCGCTAATCTTGCCCGATGCACCCTCCCTGTCCTTGCGCTGCTAGCTTAAACATAAGGCAAAGGGGTTTTTTTGCCTTTGTTTGTCACCGCCCGGCTCCATTTCCGACATAGAAAAGTGACCCCAAAATGGCTAAAAACGTAATAAGGCTTTTCTCTTGATGGTGCTTCGCGCCAGCAAAGGAAAGGCCACACCAAGCACGAAAGACGAAGGATTCATTTAACCTTACTTTTCCACACCCTCCGCAACATATCATGTATCATTGCTTCATTGAAATTTCCTCAACATGCTGATCTTTCTTTGTTATAAATACGTGATCATGCACGGCATATCATGCAATCTGAATTCGTCGTCCGACAGATACCCTTCGGAGGCGATCACAGCCCGCACACTGCAATTCCCCATCTCGTGGAGCCCTCCTCCGCTTGTTTTTGCTCGACCCTCGGTTAGCATCCCTTGCTTTGGTGTTGTGGTGTGCTGTGGTGCCGTGTTTCGCCATGCTGCGTCGTGCTGGTCCGTGCTGTGTTGCGGTGCGCCCTGCTGGGTCGCACTGTGTTGCGCCGTGTCGTGCCGTGCTGTGCCGCTCTGTGCCGCGTCGCGTCGCGTCGTGCTGTGGCCTGTTGTGCCTTTGGGTGCCTTGTCGTGCTGCGTTGCACAGTGGCGCGCTGCCGTGCGGTGTGCCGTGCTGCCTCGTGTTGTGCCGTGGTGGGTCGGTGGAGGTCAGTCCGGCCCGTGTTGTGGTGCGGAGTGCGGGTCGGAGTGTGGCTTGCTGGTGGCCGGGGGTTGCTGCCAGGTGTGAGGTGGCTCGCTGAGTCTCTGCTGTGGGTGTCTGGTTGTGCCGCTCGGGCTGGTGGACCGGGTAGGTGTCTGAGGAGGTGCCCTCCCTGGGGGTCTGTGCCTTGGTCCCGTGTCCTCTGGGGGTCCTTGCTTCTAGCCCTGAGTGCTGTGGCCGCGCTTTCTTCTTCTTCCGGTGCCTGTGAGGTGGCCCTTGCTGTGGCTGGGGTCGTCGCCTGGCGGTGAGGACGTGGTGGTGGGCTGCGCGGCGGTGTTCTCGGCGGCTTCCTATGTGGGTATAGCCCCTTCTCCCTGTGTAGGTGTGCCTTCCTTCCCCTGTGTGGTTTCTGGTGGCTGGTTGGCGTGAGCCGGTGTGGTTGATACGGCGTCCGATTTGTGCTTTGGCGGCGTGTGTTGGGGGCTTGCGCTTCCGGGGGTCGCGCGATGTCCGCTGGGGGTGGGGCGGGGCTGGTCCCTTTGTTCTGGCATGCCCTTCCTGCGTGTGGGCCCTGGTGCCCACCATTGTGCCTTCTTTCTCTGCGCCACCCCCCGTTCCTTCTTCTTCCTGGCCCATGGGTGGTTTCCTGCCCCCGTGTTGTGTCGCTCCCGGTGCCCTGTCCCTGTGGGCGCCTGTTGGCGGATCTCCTCGAAGGTGTGCACCATGTTCACCCCTTCTCGCCTTCTCGCTCCCCCGGCCCACTTCACCCAGCAGCGGAGCTCCCGCAAGGCGGGGGCAGACCACCAGGCGAGGTGGGCGGGGGCCTGGGGGGAAGAGGTGTCCAAGCTCGAGGTCCTGGAGTGGCAGGTGGAGGACGTGGTGGCCTGGGGGAGCAGGAGCGGCGGTGGCGGGGGCTGGGGCAGGAGGTCGGGTACGGGCGGCGGGGAGAACAGGGGGAGGTGGGCATGAGGCGGCGCTGGCTTGCGTAGTGGCACCTGGTGCAGCCGCAGCGGCGGGAACGGGGCCCCGGGGGGTCGTGGTGGTGCCTTGGGGAGCGGGAGCGGCGCGAGTGAGCGGCTGAGGCGCGCTGGCGCTGTGGGGAGCGTGAGCGCTGGGGGTTGGTGCGTCGTGCGGGGGGGGGGAGCGGGAGCGCAGCCGTTTGCGGGATCGGGCCTTGTCGCGGGGCGAGCCGGGCCAGTCAGGAGGTGTCGGCGGGTCCTGGGCGGCCTCCTGTGGCGCCGCCTGGTAGTCGAGGGGGAGGGGGGGAGTCCCCAGCCCTCCATTGATCCGCTGCGTAGGGGTGCGGCGGCGGCGGCGGCTGGTGGCACGGGTGGAGTGACTGTCCCTTGTTGGGTTGGGCCCGGGGGGCTCCTTCACCGTGGAGGTGGTGGCCGGGGGGATACGGTTCCTGGTACGGGGGGGGCTGGCCCCTGTTGGTAGGCGGGGTATGGGGGTGGAGCGCCCGGTTGCTGCCATCCCATACGCTGGTGCTGCTCGTGCACGGGGGGTAGGGTGGCGAGCAGTGGTAGTGGTGGGGGTAGTGTTGATGGTGGTGGTGGTGGGGCCGTTGGTGGTGGTGGCGCTGGTAGTGGTGGGGATGGTGCTGCAGGTATGGACCTAGGATCCCTTGTGGATATTCCGGTCCCGCTGGTGGGGCCGGGGAGTCGGGCATCGTGCGCAGTCCCCGCGGCCGTAGTGTTTGGTGGGTAGCTGGGGCGGGTCGGGGGCCGGGCTTAACGGTGACTGAGGTCGGGGGGTCCCACGTCCCTGGGTTGGTCTGGCCGGCGGCAGTGGTGATTTGTGGGGGGTGTCGGGGCGCTTGGAGATGAAGATGTTGAGGAGGGTTTGGACTGGGTCGTGTTGGGTGGCCGCCTCTTTCGTGGCGGCGGCCGCAGGGGGGGGGAGCTTGGGTTGTGGTGGGTGGGGGGTCCCGGTTTGGATTAGGGTTTGGGTTAGGGCGGTGTCGCTTGGGTTGCAGTTGTTGCTTTTGTGGTGTTGGAGGCTGTGTGGGGTGGTGGTGGTGGTGCTGTTGCTGCTGGTGGAATCGTTTGGGCGCCGGCTTGGGTATGGGGTCGGGTTAGGGGTTCGGTCCGGTTCGAGGTTGTGGAGGACGTCAGTCTGGAGGTGTGAGGGCGCCGGTGCCGGGTGGGGGGGTTTCCCGGTGTGCTGCCTGGGTGCCTGGGTCGCCTGTGTTGGGGTTGGGGGGCCTTTGGTAGCCTGGCGTGCGGCCGCAGCTTTGGCTTTGGCCGTGGCCTTGTTGGTGGGGTCGGCAGGGAGTGGGGGGTCGGAGGATGAGGTGGAGGACGTCGATGAAGATGAGGACGAGGAGGAAGTGGTGGTTTTGGGGGACGCAGGTTGCGCTGTGATGCGAGCGGTTGCGGGTTTGTGGGCAGCTGCTCCTGCTGCGGCCACGGCGGGGAGGATGGAGGGCATGTTCTCGGGATGCAGGTTTTGGTTTGGTGGCTGGGGGGGCCCGGCCGTGACCTGGCGGCGCGGCTGGCCGATCTGGTCGGCAGCGGTGGGGGAGGGAGTTGCGGGGCTGCCGTCGTCGCCTTCTGGGCTTGGCTGAGCCGGGGTCCTGCAATGTGTGAGGTTGTGTGGGTTGGTGTCCGCGGGGGGAAGCAGTTCGCGTGGGCTGCATTCGGGGGCCGGGGTGAGTGGGCCTGGGTTTCCTGTGGTGTGTGCGAGGGGCGTGTGCAGGCCACTGGGCGGGCTGGGCGTGCCGTGGGGCGTGGGGCTCCCCGCGGTTGGTGTGTGCGGGTTGTCCGGTGTGGAGGGTGGTGAAGTGTGTCCGGCGGATGGGTCCGTGGCGGGTGTGTGCTGTTGTTTGGGCAGGTGAGGGAGGCCCGTGTCGCGGGGCCCGGGGTTGCGCGCGTTGATGGGGGTGTGTGGGCCTCCAGGTGGGTAGCGGGGGGGGAGAGCAGGACCAGGGGTTGCGCGGGGGGGTTGTTGTGTCGGTGTATCTGCCCGCTTGCAGCGGCGCGCTTGTGTGGTCAGTTGTAGGCCGGGATGTTCGGACAAGAAGATTGCCGTCTCTTGCGGCCGCGGCAAGGATTTCGCAGACGAGCATGCATATTTGGTGCACCTCTTGGTCAGTGGTGGGAAGAGGGTATGCTAGCTCTGGGTTAAGGCCCACACAACGGAGGATCCTGTGGATGGGCTGGTACCCGCAGGTGAGGGAGTGCTGTGGCCTGGGGGGGGGGGGGTCCTTCAGCGTGTCTGGGCCTGCCCTGATTTGTGTGTGGGCGGTGGGAATGGCCCAAATCCAGGGCACGGTCCCCGTGGATGGCCTTCAGCGCTAGATCCATTACGCCAGGCAGAGCATGGCCAGTTCCAAGTGGTGCCCCGCCCGCCCTAAGGTGATTTGGGCCAGAGCGCGGGCCGGGGGTTTGTAGTGAGAAAAAGTGCTTTTCCATTGCTTTGAGGCATACTCTAGTTGTATTAGAGATGCACTGAGCATCCATGCATTTTAATCTTAGTATTGGTCCAACCAAAACTGGTGATAACACATTTTGACCTATGGAACCAAACACCCAATCAGGATATGGAGTTGACCCCTGAATCCCCTTTCAATCAGAAGTAAAACATCTTTTCCTGAGTTGACTGAGCACTTACATACCTAAAGTAGAGCCTATGAATTTATCTATGTTTTTCCATGAATTCTTAGCTATCCTAGTGGTATGCACCCTAGGGGGCTGGGCACCTCTTTTTGAGAGGTCCTGGGTTCAATTCCTGGTCAGCCTAGCTAAGTAGGAAGATCCCATGTGACATGGCAGTGACCTCATCGCCACATACCATGCCACCTCAGCACATATGGGACCCAAAACAAAGAGTGCACATCTCCTAAGATGGCACTATGGAGAGAGAGTGATCCTGAGGCAGTTTTCTAACTCCTTTCCTAAAACATTTCAGCTATCTTTGTGAATATGCATTCATATGTGACCTGAGTTGCAGTTCCTGTGAATATCCAATCATCTTTCACTGTTTACACTGCAGCCCTTCATGCTTTGATCCTGAAATACCTTCTCCTTGCATACTATTGGCTTGGGCTATCCTGGATTGACTTGGCTTTACTGTAGTTCAACAAACAAAAGCTTTTCATCATCCAAAACAAGCAGCAGGACACCCTACAGCAACAACAAGCAGCAGGAGAAGCAAAAACACAGTGCTGAAAACACTATAAACTTTTCTGGTAGCAAGAGGCAGCCTGTCTCTGTGCACCGACAGCGACCCCGCGCCGTACAACCAGTGCTCCGAGCAGGCAAATATAAGCAGAAGAGCGGATTAAGATGGACCCACGAAGAGTGGACGGCGATGTGAACACAGCGCCAGCGCCTGAGGCACCGGCAAGGCCGGCGCCTGACGCTGTACCTTCGGTGGAGCCCTTACATGGGCCCGTGGATACGGCGGAGGACTCCCTGGATGGCCTCCAGACGGCCTTCGGGGCCCTGTCGGTGGAGGAAGTGGTCTCTCAGCCTCAGCCTGATAAGAGGAAGAGAGAGAACGAGAGCGAGAAGGATGCTGGAGGGGAAGCAGACGAAGGAGAGGAACAAGGGCAAGACCTGACGAGTATCCCTACCTTCGAAGGCGCACCAAGCGCTTCTGGCCTCCCTGCATCACCCTCTCCCATAACCACCACACTCCCAGTCGACGCAACATCCACTTCCACAACCAACCCGCCTATGGCAGAGGGCACAGGCTTTACTGGCATGCCTCACTACCCCTCCTATGGCATGGACCCACCTACCACTGCGCTCCTTGAGGCAACTACTGCCAGTGAGCCGGTGGCTTCCAGCTCTGCGCCGCGATGGTATGCGGCTGACCATCCCCATCCACTCCACGCCACTGGTACCTACATGGAAGTTCCTGGGTATGCTCCTGGGTGTGCACCTGGGTATGCACCCTTGAGTGGGTTGAGGAGAGGACCAGAGTCTCTGGGAGGCAGGAGTAGAGGATCGGGAAGATCCTCCAACAGATCCCTGACGCGGTCGGAGATCAACGAGGTGCTCTGAGGAGCCACTTCGCAAATCGTGAGCGACCTCACGCAAGAGATCAGGGAGAAACTGGAGCCCCTGATGATCCCGTCCCATGCGTCACCTACGACGGTGGGAATGTCACCCCACCGAGTACAGGCTAACCACCTGGCGGCAGGGTTGACAAATAACCTGGGGAGCCTGAGGAGCCGACCGATGCCGATTCCTGCAGCAGTACCGAGAAGTCCATTCGTCCCGAGAACGGCCCAGCCGCCCTACAGCCACGTGACGAACTCGACGAGGGCCGAGCTGGACCGGCTGGGGCTGACAGCCCTAAGGGCTATGGTGGACGTGGAGCCTTATGGCTCCAGTGATCTAGGCGGAGACCCCTCCGACGACGAGCCGCCGTCGATGGATTCTTCTTCGCCATCGGATGACGAAGACCCTGAGGACCCCGAGGACCCCAAGGGTAAGAAGAAGAAGAAGAAGAAGAAGAAGACCCGACGCCCTGAAGGACGCCGAGCTCAGGAGGCGAAGGCTATTGCCACCTCCAAGATAGTGGTGAACCTGCCTGAGTTCACAGGCAAGGACCTCAGCGAGTTCGCTGAGAACTTTGGCCGGTTCCTACGACTGACCGGCCAAACCCACGCGAGTGGGCGAGTGAAGTGCGATCTGCTCCTGCAGTGCTGCAAGACCAAGTACCTGGAGAAGAAGGTCAGGCAGATCGTAACAAACTCCGCCACCTTTGCCGACGTGTTGGTTGCCCTGGAGAGGCAGTACCCGACCTACGAGACCGACCTCTCCATCAGGGCCGAGATCCAGAACCTGCCCGTGCTGCCCAACAACCCCAAACCTGGCAGGGTCTCCGAGCTGTTGGCGGACTTTGATCACCGGGCTGGACGACTGACGCCCGGTTCCCACAGCAGCGACGACCTGCTGTTCTGGATGTGCGCCAAGCTCCCCCGAGAGCTATGGGACGAGTGCCGTCTGACAGCTGAGCGCAAGGCTAGATCCCTCTGCTACGAGGACCTATGCGTGCTGCTCCTGGAGATGGCGCTGGAGAAGGAGAGCGACCAGCACCTGAACAACTACCGTCCTGGTTGAGGTTCTGGAAACAAAGGGTACCAAGGGTCCGGACCTGGGCAGGGGACTACCCCCAAACACGCCCACGCCCGTCTAATGGAGAACGTGAAGGAGCTATTCTGGTGTGATGCCAGAGATGAGCAGGGCCACCTGCAGCACGCCTCCGACTGCGAGCAGCGAGACTGCTTTGTAGTCCAGGGGAAGCAGCAGGAAAAGATCACCGGCGCCAAAGTGAAGCTGCCGGATCATTACCGCTGCACCATCACGTGTGCATTCTGCGGTAAGCGGGAGCACTACGAGGATGAGTGCTACCATAAGCAACGCCTATCGGCGAAGCTTAAGGGGGAAGATCCTGGCAAAGGCTCAGGCAAAGGTGGAGGCAAGGCCAAAGGCAACGACTCCGGCAAGGGCAAGTCGAAAGGACGTGGTCAAGGTGGTCAAGACAAGGGTCAAGGTGGACGAGGAGGAGGCGCTAACCGCCAGAACGACAACAAGAACAAGGACAAGAACGGAGGTAACCCCAACCCTAATCCAGGGGGGAACTCCGAGCCCTCTGGAGGGCAGTCCGGACCTACCACACGCTCACAGACGCAGGCCCAGCAAGAACAAGGAGCCAAGCGTGAGCATGAAGGTGGTGATGACGGCAACGCCAAGAAGAGAAGCCGTTTCATGAGGATGGCCCGCAAATTGCGGAACAAGGGGTTCGAGGTGACCTGTCCCGCGGAATTCTGACGGGGACGCTCTGGTGGCACCCAAGACCTGGTGTTTTGGGTACGTATCCGACTAGGAGGACGTGAATACCTGGGGGTACTGGATACTGGCGCCACAATATCTATAGTGGCCAAGAAAATTTTACCTTGTGGGAGCCTGAAGAACACCATGACCACCGCCGCTATACACATGGGGGATGGACATGTGGTGCACAGCTGCGGGGACTGTGAAGTGGAGGTACCTATGGGCTCTCGAACTATCGCCCATCGGTTCTATGTGATGGACACTGAGGCCTTCGACTTTGTACTGGGTACTGACTTCTTCGTGCAGCACTCCCAGATACAATACCTGACGCTGCAAGCGCCCTACCTCCTGTACGTGGACCACGGCAGTGGCAGAGAGTCTGTGCCACTGGAGCAGTCGGAACATACCTCGAGTTACCTGAGACTATCGAAGGAGGAGCCCTCGAACATGATGGCGGCCTCCAAAACTGAGGACTATCAACTATTGGGGGAAGTCCTAGACCAAGGTCTGAAGGAGTTGGGTTACTCTCGAGAAGACCTAAGTGTGGAGCTGTTCGCCAGCGACAAGCAGCATGTACTGGACCTATACAGCAGCAAGGGGTAGAACTGCAGCTACAAATTTTACTGGCCCTCTTTCGGGATGGCCTACGGGAACCCCAGATTCAGTGAACTGGGGGAGGTGCTGACCAAGGTGGCCTTGGAACGTTCCCGTATGGTCCTGTGTTCCCCCGATTGGGGAGCCCATGGGGGCAACGAGTACTGGCGAACCCTCCTTGACAAGCTGACTATCAGCTCGGTGCGATTACCCGATGAGGCCATCTACGTGCCTCAGGGACGCAAGACGCCCATTGGGAAGCCCGGATGGGGGAGTATGCTCAGCGTGGTGGACGGAAGTCTTACCACCATCCCCTGGGAAGACCTGGACCCTACTCTGGTCCAGGCTATACAACGAGAAAGCGATGGACTCGCCTTGGGTGACTTGAAGGATCGCCTACGACCTCAAGATGCTATTGAAACTACACCCGGAGGAGATGAGTACGTCGTGACTGACACCAACGCCCCCAACTCTCGCTGTCATGTACCTGTTCCTGATGGAGTCTCTGAGTGTGGACTATCTGAGCTACCTAGCTCTATCCACTCAGACGACGAAACTGAGCACGACGCCTTCTTCGTGCAGACCGCGGTGGAGGAAGTGGAGAACGCCGAGTACGTCGCCCCACTAAGACCCCCACTCTCCATGAGGGTGGAAGACCCCGTGGATGAAGAGCTGGACCCTCGATCCAGGCTCAGGGATTATGTGGATTCCAAGAGGAAGTTGGTGGCGAAAAAGCCATGCTACGCGAAGCCTACCCGCAGCTCGTGGCCACTGAAGCAAGGACGTATGGGAGACCTATCCCAATTGAAGGAGGACCTCGAACAGAAGATCACCACCTGGCAAAGCGAGGTAGATCCCAAGCTCATGAAGAGCGTATGGGGTGCCCATGTGAGGACCCCCGAGGAGGACGACCTCTCGGAGGAATGTGTATGTGAACCCCCTCGAGCGTGCCTATGTTGCCATCGTCCACCGGAGATGGTTGAGCAAGACCTTCTATATGCCTACCAAGGGCTGAAGGATGCTACCACGGGCGAAGAGTCGGTGGAGGACCACCTCCCGACTTCTATTCAAGGGGCAAGCAACTTACACTCCGACGAGGACATGGAAGACAAGATCAAGGTCTTGGACCCGCGGGTACAGAAGCTTATAAGGACCTATCTGGAGGTGTTCGGAGAACTACCCCCTCCAGCGTCATGTGACAAGCTGGTACAGATGGACCTCAAGCTGAAACCCGAGTTCGTGGGTCACAAGATACGGAGGAGACCCTATCCAGCTCCTAAAGAGCAGGCCGACGAGATTGAGCGACAGATACAGGAGTGTATCGACGCTGGCCTAGTCCTGGAGTACAAGGACGGGGACTACCCCCTACACTGCAGCCCCTGTTTCCTGGTGGCTAAACCTGGGTCTACAGCCAAACGGCTGGTAGTGGACTATGGAGAGCTGAACAAGAAGACGCTGAGCCACTCAGGGTCCATTCCCAATATGGAGTCTACCCTGGAGAAGATAGCCTCCTGTCGCTACAAGACCAAGATGGACAAGCGAAGTGGATTCTGGCAAGTGGACCTGACGCCCAATGCGCAGGAACTACTGGCCTTCATCACCCCTCAGGGGAGGGTAATCAAGTGGAAAGTCATGCCATTCGGCGTGGCTAACGCCCCCGCTCTGTTCCAAGAGCTGATGAACAAGATCTTGTCCATCCTACGAAGGAGACCGAAGGTGCAGGAGCTCATATCCCGTGGGGCCCAGATGGAGGCTCACATCGACGATGTATGCCTCGGGACCAATACCCAGGAGGATCACCTAATCCTCTTGGGTGAGTCCTTTGCGGTCTGCCAGGAGAACCACACTCGACTCAAGCTGGAGAAGTGTGAGTTCATGCAGGAGACCATGCAGTACTTGGGGTTTGACGTTGGCTGTGGGTGGTGGACCCCAGCGGCCTCTAAGGCCAAACCCCTGATGGATGCCAAGGTACGACACGAAGACCCCAAGAAAGGACTTCATGATGTACGCAGTTTCATTGGGGCGTGCAACTTCTATCGCCGCCACATCAAAAACTTCACCTACACCAGCGCTGTACTGACTGACTTGATCAAGAAGAGTACTACTTGGCGCTGGGACCCACAAGAGCAACAAGCGTTTGACGAGCTCAAAGACAAGGTAGCCAACGCTAAGTGCTTGGGCGTGCCTAGGGCACAAGGGGAGATTATCCTGGTGACCGACGCCAGCAATGTGGGCGGTGGTGAAACGTTGTTCCAATGGCAAGCACTGGAGAAGGAGGAGTTCGACTCGGCCATTTCTCAATGGGGGACGGAAGGTCTCAACCGAGATGGAACCCTCAAGCACAGCTACCCTGACGACAAGTGGGTCCTAGTACCTCTGGGCCACTGGAAGTGGAACCAGGCCAGGGGGAACTACTCCACCTATGAGCAGGAATTGCTCGCGGGTATGCTGGTGCTATCCTCACAAGCACGACTGTTGAGGAGTAACCCTGTGGTCTGGCTATGCGACCAAGAACCGGTCCGCAGTTTCCAGAAGGGCCCCCCACCTGAGAAGGCCAAGCTACGTCGCTGGTGGACCTACCTCAGTCAACTACGGCTGACGGTACACCATATCCAGGGAGTGAAGAACGAGGGTGCCGACTACATCAGCCGCAACAACTTCGACGCCCTGATTGGTGCCCGCTCTGAAGCGCTGGCTAAGGAGGCGTTCAGCCGTATGGACGTACACCTGGACCTGAACATGACCATGATACGCCCCCTGGATGGACTCCAACAATCGGAGTACCTACAGGATTTTGGGGATATCTACCGGCGCCTGCAGAAACGCCTTGAACCCCTCCTGGTCAACCAAGACCAGTGGAAGCGGGACAAGAGCTACCTCTGGCACGAGGACCGCATCGTGGTGCCTAGTGACCGAGTCCCAGCGCTGCTGAAGTGGACCCATGAGTCCAGTGGTCATGTGGGTGCTGACCGTACCCTGAGGCTGTTCAAGCAGTGGTTCCACACTACGTGGACTGACGACCAACTGCGGAAGACGCTCCAGCCTATCGTGGACAAGTGCCCGTGCAGGTCCTGTAAACCAGGGGATATCAGGGACAGAGGTCTCTACTCGACCCTGCCCATCCCACACTGTGCCAACAGTGCACTATACGTGGACTACACGGAGATGCCGAAGTTCGGGGGCTATGACTTCGCCCTCGTGGTAACCTGTGGGTTGACCAGGTTTACCAGGGTGTTCCCATGTACCAAGCACATTACCGGAGAGGAGACTATCAAGATACTCCTGGAGGACTGGTTTTGTGTCTATGGGGCGCCCAAGGAGATCAACTCCGATGAGGACGTACGAGTACGCTCAGATACTGGCTGGTACAAGAGGGTCCTGAGATCCCTCAATGTCCAGGTGTCTACGGGGATTCCCTACTCTCACACGAGCAACCCCCTATGTGAGCGACAGATTCGTGTCCTGAAGGAGAACGTCAGGATATGGTGCAAAACTGAACGCACCAGAGACTGGGTGAGACTACTCCCCGTCATATCCTTGATGATGAACTCCCAAGAGAGTTCAGCTACTGGCTACTCGCCACATGAGCTATTCATGGGGCGCCCGGCATGGTTCCTACATGCCCCCTATCCAGAGGACACCCATTCTTCTGTGGGTGAATGGGTCCAAGAGCAACAAGCGAAGGTGGACAAGGCCAAGGCTATGCTCCAGAGAGTGAGGGAGCGTCAGTGGAACAAGAAGAACAAGCACCGTGTACCGGCCACCTACCAAGAGGGGGACTGGGTGCTGGTGCACCACAGTCGACTACCCGCCTGGCCACGCTCTACCAGCGATGACCCATACTTCGGGCCGTACAAGATCCTATCTGTGGATGGACACCGTATCACCGTGCGGTGTTCTCCCCGTCTAGGGGGGACCTGCAGCAGACCAGTGCACTGCCCGCATCGCAGGTCGCGCATGCGCATTGTAGATAAATCGAGATCGCATTGTGTTGTAAATAGCGCATGTTTTATTATAAAACATTATCGCTTGTTTTAGGCACCAAATGTCCTGTTTGTTAAATCAGCTGTGATTACGGAGTTGTTCTGCATGGTGCCGCCTGAGGGATTTGGGATCTCAGGGTTAACGTCAAGTCGTGGTACGTTACAATTTAACAAACTTGACCAGAACGATTTCGTTAGGCTGCATTGAGACACGGGATGGATATGCCGCGCCGCCGCTGTAAGATCAAGTCGGTTGACGAGATCAGGACCTTGGACAGCTCCAGTGTGCGCCGGCTGTGCAGTTCGTCAGTGCCCGAACGACGCGAGGAGGCGCTCCGTGAGGTTCTTCGTCGTGCGGCGCAGTGGGACATGGAGTGTCAGGACTATGCACGCAAACTGCGCGTGTGGCAGCCGCAAAATGTGCTTCGGTGCCTTGAAGGTGAGCCTAGGGCTGTGGGGTTTGTGCCTCCTTGCCGTGAATTTTGTGTTCCTTCGTTCATGCCTGACACTGTGCTGGAGGACAAACTGGTGGCGGTGAACGGGTCTTCAAGCAGTGTGTCGCCGGTGGAGGCCAGTCTCAAGGAGCATGAAGGTATTCGAGCCTCCTCTGCTGAGCCTCAACATCATCTTGCGATCAGCCTCGAAGTCATCTTGGAGGAGGCTTTGGCTATGTTCGACACGGCCTCCGTTGCTGTTGACAAGGACACCGTGCCACCGAGTATAGCACCGTTGGCGCTAGATTCGTCGAAGCGCCGTGTTCGTGGCGGCAAGAAATGGCGCACGGCGCAGACGCGCCGCGTCGAAGAAGCGACCAGGACCGCTCAGTGACGGGGCGCGATAACAAAAAGAGCGTGTGGCAGGCGCTGAGAAGCGAGCTGCTCCAGGTTGTGTGTGGTGCGTGTGTTGGTGCGCGCTTGTTCTGAAACCACGGGTGTGGCAGCATTCCAAGCCATAACCTAGCGCCATGCTCAGCTCAGCTTCACCACGTGTTATATTCGCTACCGCAGGCATTTGTGGGCTCATCCTGGAACTGGATACCTCCGCTCCTCTTGTTTTCCAGGCTTTCGTCAGTTCTTTATAACATGGAGCGAAAACTAACTCAAATGAGTCAGATGGAGAAACTGGGTCTGATGCCAAGGGCTTTTTGCCCTTCAAGGCCACTGTTTTTGTGCTCAGAGCCTTGCACAAACATGCACCCTTGCTTCAGTTTTTCGGCACTAAATCTAAGGGAGCAGGTTTCGGAGTTGTCTGAATTTAGGCTTTGTGTCGGTTGTTGACACCCCTCCCCTGCTGTTCGTTGGTTCGACGGTCAGATTTTGATTTGGTGATGTCTTAACTTTTCGCCTGTCTGCCACGTTCCCCTTGCCTTGTGTTTCAAGGAGCAAGGACGCCAAGCGCAGTGACGACGGGTGAGCGTGGAGCAGGAAGGCCCCGCTCCGAAGTCAACCTGTGCAGGTACATGTCGTGTGTAGTGTGCGCGGCACGTGGGTGGTGCTGTTTTCTGCTGTGTTTCGTTCTGCTGGCGTCCTGTGTGCCCTGGGAGCAGTGCTCAGGAAGTCTACTTTGCATTTTGCTGTTGCCTCGCACTGCTTTGCATGCAGCATGTTACAGGAATGACACTGTGCAGTTTACTTTGCACTGGCCGATGTGATTTGGGTGTTTACTTCGCAGTTTTGCTGTTCACACGACGTCGCGCTGATGCATATATGGACGTGTTATTGTATCCTTTTTCCTCTTACTTCCTGTGTTTCAGGAACTGATTGGGGGGCCTCAAGCCAACAAGGCAGGCCAATTCCCCCGCCAAGCCCAGCCAACCAGCACCAGCCCCGACCAGAGATGCTCAGAAGTTTTAAGATAACTTTGATATATGGGGCTTAAGTCCCTTGGAGGACCAGCAGCGTTGTTCATTAGTGTAATGGTTTGTACCCTGTGGGTCAGTCCACATGCAGTTTTATGGTCAATTTGCTGCTATGTTTGTTTGTGTTGTGTTGTTTTTTTTTTTTCTACAACCAAACTTCTGAGCAGGGGTTTTCTTTTTGGTGCAGGAAAAATGGCAAGGGGCAGTGAGTAGTTGCTAATTTTTTTTCCTGTATGGCGTCAGCAGGTAAATAGGAACGCTGCCCCGCCTAACCAGTGGGTGGCCACCATTGGGGGATGGGCAGCGGGGCCTGGCAAGCCTCCTATTTAGGTTGACGCCACAGGATGCAAAAAGCTATTTTGTTTGTATACTAAACATACAAAGAGCCCCTGACACCAGGTGGGGTTCCATCGTTGGGCACCGGGGTGTTCTAGAAATTTTTGTGTGTTTGGTATTTTTTTTCTGAGTGCCTATTTTTTTTGTGTACATTATTGCTCTGTTTTTGGCACGCAGTGCACTGGCTGCCACTGTTTGTGTGTGTCAGCCAGCCCCTGGTCCCCTTGGACTGTCTTGGGTGGGCGTGCAGCAGACCAGTGCACTGCCCGCATCGCAGGTCGCGCATGCGCATTGTAGATAAATCGAGATCGCATTGTGTTGTAAATAGCGCATGTTTTATTATAAAACATTATCGCTTGTTTTAGGCACCAAATGTCCTGTTTGTTAAATCAGCTGTGATTACGGAGTTGTTCTGCATGGTGCCGCCTGAGGGATTTGGGATCTCAGGGTTAACGTCAAGTCGTGGTACGTTACAGGACCCTGGTTTGCGCTGCTCAACACCTGAAGCGCTACCATGATCCTGAAGACCTCTGTGGGGAGGAGTGGGAGCTGAACGACCAGGAAATCGCCGCTCTGGACCTACAAGGGGCTGCCAGCCCTATGGAAGTTGAAGGTGAACTCCCCGACATGAACGCCGAGGAGATGGCTAAGGAGGGCTTCTACCTGGTGAAGTCTGTCCTACGCCACCGCTATCGCCAGGGTTGGCGCTTCCTCAGCCTCTGGGAAGGGTTTGAAGTCGAAGAGGCCACCTGGGAGCCCTTCTCTGCATTTGTTCTACCGGAGGGACGCCTAAACTCCGTTCTGGTTGACTACTTGTCCCAGAACAACCTTGGTGAGTTGCTGAGGCTCGCTGAGACGCTTGCCTCCAAGACTAAAGCTAGGGACTGAACCTTACCCTTACCTGCCATGTGTGTGTGTGTGCTAGTCCTAAGGTCCTGAGAGCAAGCCGCAGAAGTGGTGTCCTAATTATACCCAAGTCTGCGCCCTTGCTGAACCTGGAGGGTTCGCTTATTGATGCCACAGGGTACGCCCCGGGTCTCCCCTCCCCTATGCGCCCAATTTCTGTGCTGGCGCAAAACCTTGGGGGAATACCCAGCGTGCTAATCCAGGTATTGTTTTCCCTACCTATCTGTCTACTACAGGGAGGGGTGGCCAAAAGCTATGAAGGCATGCAAAACGCCGTTTTGCTATGTGGCCAAAACACTGACCTAACCACTGACACAGCCCACCAACCCTGCTAAAATTGCAGGAAAAGGGTGGGACAGTGACACACCCCCTACAGGTCCTACACACCCTACAGTGGCACCATCCTGGTGGGCGAGCACTGGGCAACTGGCTCTAGCCCCCACGCAGGACTACCACTCCTACACGCACACTCTACTTGGCGTTGCGAAGGTGAAGGTCTCATGGGTCCTAGCGACCCACCTGTGAAATGACAAGAGAACACAGCGCTGCTAAGCAACTGTGGCCTCACAGGGGACGCCACAACGCGTTTCCCCTGCAAGGGCTTGGAGGGAAGGAGTGCGCTCGCGTGCAAGGCGCAGATGTCGATGAAGTCGGACTCCCTGCTCTGCCACAGGCGGAGCGGAGTTACTTGTTTGTGTGATCTGCGCCCTTGTTTAGCAGGGCATAAAAAAAATGCTGCTGCACCACTCACCCTACCTGCCCACCTGTAGACAAAGGCAAATGAAAGGGCGTTTGCGGCGGAGGAACCAAGCCACGCTCCAGGTATTATACCCTTCTCAGCGTGACCTATAATACACTGTCCGCAAACACGCTGCAGGAGCAGCTACCCTTATCAAGCAAGCAAGCGTTAAGGGACTCATCCGGTTCTCTTAAAGAACGTACCGAGGAGCCCCTGGGTAGCCTAAACAAGGTTTACTGTGCGCACTTCGCGTGGCCTACCCTTTAATGCGTGTGTGCATGCGCGAGTATGCACTTCCCACTTGGGCAAACCTGCCCATCTCAGCGTCAATCTTGACTCCACCAGGGGGTGGCCCCGCCTGGGCGTACCTACCTTACCTACCGCTGGGAAGTGAAGCAAGGTGAGAGGACAAAAGGGGCGCACGCGAAGAACGTTGCTATGCACTTGTGTGTATGTCTAATCACCCTGATCTGACCGCTAACCATCTGCAATCTTTCTAATCAATCCCTCTATCGCGTCCTATCGTTGTTATCGTTGTTGGCGCTGCTACAAGGCTCGTTCACGGAGACACGAGACGAGCAATGTGTATGCGGCATGCAAGACAAGCATACCTGTAGTTTATACCTGATTCATTGAAGTCTTTTCGATTGATTTTCGAATTCTTGAATTTTTGAAGCTTCTATTAGTATGGGTGGAATCTGTATGTTTATTTATTAATGTGTGTCTCGTCATTTTCAAGACTACGTGATACATACGTTTATAATTCCATTATTTTTCCATTTTCCGGCGCTTTGCTAGGAGCCGCTCCTGCGCACCGCCATTTTATGCGTATGAATTTCTGGATTTAAAAAATCCAGAGATGACTATAATTTCTGTAAAAATGTGCTTCTGATGCACAATTGGATTCTACTCAGGTGCGTCGTTTCAGAAAAATTCTACGCCGTCATTTGACGGATTTTGGTGTCGTCGCTTCGTTTTTGCGTGGATTCGTCCATAATTCTCCCATTCCTGCCTCTGCAGATACCCACGCGCAGCCTCGCTGAGTAGGCCGTGTTCGGGCCGAAACGCAGGTGCCTGGAGAGACTGAGCAGAACCAAGACCCCACCAAGGGGCAATTTTAATTTTCTTTCGACTCCCTTCGCCCTAAGACAGGTCACAGGTCGCCAGCAGGTTTACGAGAACCCATGCGAGTGTGTATAATGTGTCTTGCGTTTGGGTTGTGTCGACGCTGCGTCTTGGAGGGAGGGATGCATATGCACATGTTTGGCATGCTCCCATACTAACCCAACCAAGCCACAGGAGCCCCGGCAGCGCCATGAGCGCTGAATTTTCTGTAGGATATGATACAATCAGAGCAGCAAAAGGACGCCAGCCATGGTGAGCGCCCATTTTTCAGTGTGAGGGAAACTGTAGGTATTTTAAAGTAGGTGTGGAAACCAAGGAAAGGCCAAGAAAAATTCCCTTTTTCCTAAAATGCGACAGTGGTGGCCACCACAGCACAGGGGGGGAGTGAGAAAAAGTGCTTTTCCATTGCTTTGAGGCATACTCTAGTTGTATTAGAGATGCACTGAGCATCCATGCATTTTAATCTTAGTATTGGTCCAACCAAAACTGGTGATAACACATTTTGACCTATGGAACCAAACACCCAATCAGGATATGGAGTGGACCCCTTAATCCCCTTTCAATCAGAAGTAAAACATCTTCCTCTGAGTTGACTGAGCACTGACATACCTAAAGTAGAGCCTATGAATTTATCTATGTTTTTCCATGAATTCTTAGCTATCCTAGTGGTATGCACCCTAGGGGGCTGGGCACCTCTTTTTGAGAGGTCCTGGGTTTAATTCCTGGTCAGCCTAGCTAAGTAGGAAGATCCCATGTGACATGGCAGTGACCTCATCGCCACATACCATGCCACCTCAGCACATATGGGACCCAAAACAAAGAGTGCACATCTCCTAAGATGGCACTATGGAGAGAGAGTGATCCTGAGGCAGTTTTCTAACTCTTTTCCTAAAGCATTTCAGCTATCTTTGTGAATATGCATTCATATGTGACCTGAGTTGCAGTTCCTGTGAATATCCAATCATCTTTCACTGTTTACACTGCAGCCCTTCATGCTTTGATCCTGAATTACCTTCTCCTTGCATACTATTGGCTTGAGCTATCCTGGATTGACTTGGCTTTACTGTATTTCAACAAACAAAAGCTTTTCATCATCCAAAACAAGCAGCAGGACACCCTACAGCAACAACAAGCGGCAGGAGAAGCAAAAAAACAGTGCTGAAAACACTATAAACTTTTCTTTTGTCCCGTGGCTTGATGACGCCCCTGAGGACTCTGCTCGGGGTGGTGGGGCCCCCTACTGCCCATGGTAGGGCGGCCCCCGGGGCGAGCATGGTGTCTGTCCCTTTGACGAGCCATTGTGAGCCGGGGGACGTTGCTGTAGCGGCCACTACGTAGCAGTGCCCGCACTCGACGACTGTAACCCAGACTTCCGGCAGGGGGCCAATTTTTCGCCGGAAAATGGCCAAATAATGCCAATTTTTACCCAGGATCAGCATTTTCTGGGTCACGGTGGTCAGTTCGTGCCCCCCTCCCCTATTGTGAAGTGGCTGGATCATTAGAAAAGATGCGTTGCATGGAATTGAAGACATTTCACCCCTGTTTCACGGCCATATTGCCATATTTGTGCAGATCTGGCCAAAAAAACAGCAATGTGCACAAACCGCAATGTGACATTGAGTTGAATGATTAGACAACATGCCGCAAGATTTTTCATGAGGACTGTTTCCAATTCACACTGCCAGGGACGTTGAATAGCAAGTTTTTATGAGATTTGCAAATGATATGCTTACATTTGCGAAATAAAGCCATTTTTGGTGAAAACAATGCCATTCCGCTATAGAACTTAATTTGTCCCGTTGGTGCGGTTTAAGATGCGGTGTGCGTGGAACAAAAACCTCAACAACTCAACCATGGGGTGCAACGAGGCCCAGCCGTAGCGGTCTGCCTGTCCAGGCTTCCCCACTGTGTCCAAGCCAACGTGAAGAAGGAGTTGGATAATTGGGCGGAGGACGCTAAGATCTTCACCTTGGACCAGATGTGGTGCGCCTTCCGCAAGGAAGAGGTTGCCGCCATCCTGCACCATGCCCACAGCGGTTCAAGGCCGTGTCCCTGAGAACGTCCGGTGTGCAACATGTTGCCGTACAACTGGCAAGAGAAGTTCCAAGGGAAGGTGCAAAAGCGAGGCCAGTGGAGGACAGTGGTCAGGATCCTTCTGCCGCAACAGCAGCACCAGGGCCTGCTGTAGTGGATCAACTCCTGGCCACCGAGTGTTACGAGATCAACACGATAAAGAACGCCCTGATGCTGACCATGGAGGACCGCATGCTGGGCGCTAGCCTGAATGCCATAGACAGGGTCAAGTGGACCACCGGGATGCTGACGGTTGAAGCGATCGACCCGGGGATCACCGCTGATGAGATCGTCGACTTCATCAGCAAGAAGATGACGCTGCAGCACCGCAAGGAGGTGCAGCATCAGGAAACTGGCAACCAAGGGATGTCCAACAGACGGATTCAGACATCCCTGGGCCCACCACCCATGCCCAACCTGACAGACCAAAGGGTAGTGGCAGCGCGTCCGATGCGAGCACAGGTAAACCTCAGAGTCAGTACCCTGAGGTTTAAGTGGAGGCAGTGGATGCCATATTGGCGGAGGTACATGGCGTGCAGTCCGCCAGCCAGGTGAATCCAGCCCGCAAGCGGAAGGAGCCGCGCAGCTGGGGTGCGCCGCCGCTGTCTTTGCACAAGTACCGCGAGAAGCACGCTGGAGCAGACGGCAAGGGCGGCTGCTACGTCTGTTACGGGCAGAATCGTGATCACCGCCACGATCAAACTCGCTGCGAGGTGACAAGAGGGAGAAGGCGCAGTACTTCAAGTGCCGTGCCGACAAAGCCCCTCAGCGCGACCAGCGAGGGCACCGTGATCCCCGCCAACATCGTCTGATCGACGCTGACGGGGAGCGCTACGCTCAGGTGATGGTCTAAATCCAAGAGCTGCGGAATCAGCTCGCAGGCAGCCAGCCATAGCGATCTCCTCGGCCCGAGGCCTAGAGAAGCCCCAGTTGCAACGGGTCTCCACAAAGAGGGATCCGGTACCCTCCAGATCAGGAAGGCTACCCAATCACGCCCGTGACTGTGTGCCAATGCACACCGGATGTGGTTGAAGCCACTGTAGTGCTCAAGAGACGATCCACGCAGTACTGCTTGCCCAGCCGGATCACAGATATCCTGATGAACCCGGCAATCCACGAGTTGCATGTGATACACCAGGTTGGTAAAAGTTGCCAGCTGCATATCAGGGTGCGTGGGTTAAGCAGTGCCCGCGAGGAGCGGATCTTGGAGATCCTTGTGGACACTGGAGCTCAGGTGACCCTGGTGCGCAAGGGACTGCGGGGTCCCCATCCCTGCGCCGCAGCGCCGCGCCGTGACACTCAGAGTGGCCAATGGCGAGATCATGGAGGGCGGAGTCAAGGAGGCTGAGATCGGCCTAGAGTTTGTTCGCCACGAGCAGGTGTTGCGCGGAGATCTTGGTCACAAACACTAGATCAACGGGTGTTCTACGAAGGGGACCTGTCAGAGTGGGACATGATCATGAGCTTTGACTTGTTGGACATCGCCCAGGCCGGAGTTCCTCCGCACAGGCGCACCCTGCTCGTCGGAGCGGACCAGCTCTGCAGGCTCACCAGATCCATGGACCCTCAGGCGTCTTCGTGGGAGCCAGCTGAGCGACATGTCTCGGCTCAGGCCGTGAGCAGCGTGTCCACAAGACCCCCCAAAACCGACATTGAGGATGAATATGGGCTGTCCGAAGGTGCCTTTTACATGGCACTTGGCGAGCTCGAGCAGAGCATCCCTCAGGTGGACATATTCGGCAGCGCCGCACTGCGGAAATTGTCCAGGCTCCAGACGATGGAGGATAATGGGTGGAAGTGAGGTGGGTGCAGTGATCTCTCGGATCTGCTGTACATCCATGCCCCAGGGGGCTTGTTGGAGAGCTTCGTGGCAAAGATTGCCCCCGACCGCGCCGGTGCTGTCATGACCATCCCCTCGTGGGAGATCGAGGACGCCTCCGATGTTCTTTGGGTACAGTACCTGAGGAGCATGACCCTGATTGACACACAACTCCCATCAGCCGAGGATATCTTCCTGGACGCCCAGGGAAACACGCTGCCAACGCCTGCCAAGGGTTGGACCAGCACAGTCAGATACGTGGATGGGCCTCTGGCCCACGCCGATTACAACATGGGGATATCCTCCGAAGGTGCAGCTGGAGGCATGCACCATGATGGATCATCCCAACCGCAGCATCTGCCGCACCATGGCACTACAGGTACACTATGGGGAGGAGACAGGCGATGGCTGGTATTGCTCACCAGCGATGGCACAAGATGCCATATGCCCCGATGAGCTGGACATGGTGTGTCAGTACATATTAAGTCCCATGCACCTGGGGGTCCCGTCCAAGGGACAACCCACCAAGACTTGGTGGGAAGACCCGGCGTTCCTTTCGGGATGCTTCACGAGAAAGGAGCTCGTGGCGTCTGTCTTGGAGCCTTGGGCTGACCAGGACGACTCAGCCGGGTCCCATCCGCCAACGTGGGGCAACATGCACCGACATACACGACCCCATCAACAGTCGCCAAACTTTTCAAGGCGATGTCCTAGAAATATATCCTTGATTTATGCCCTAATAGTTTCAATGAATTCCTGCAAGTTTTCGTTTTGAAAAACAGGTCCAAAGCAGCAGGTAGAGCAAGAACATGATGTGGTTCGAATCAATGAATAGTTTTGAAATCAAGTGTATCACCGAAGGGCTGCAGATAGACAAAGCAGGCTTAAGTACAAAGATTTAATCCCAACTGGATAAAACAAATGATTTTTAAGTGAAATCTGGTATGACTCCAAGGTACCTTCAAGCACTTCATGTGCACACGTTTGGATATAATGGAGTTGGTTAGGAATGTGTAGCATAGGAATTAGGCCAGACACAGGATATGGCTTGGCCAGCATGGCCAAGCAACTGAATTCGGAATCAGTTAAAGGTAGAACCACAATAAGTGACCCAGGGGTAACGCGGGGATGCACAGTGCAAAAGACCACAAGAAGTGGTATAAACAGTTGAGTATTGGGGTCTTGAGGTGGGGGACCACTGGGCCTAACCTACAAGGCTCTAGGCAAGAAGTGCCTACTTTCTTTTGCTGTTACCTCCATGAAGGAAGATACCTCCGCTCAGTTGAGTAGTGGGGCTCAGCTTCATGGGGGGCTAGGGCCCATAACCCTATTAGCCTTGAGAAAGTGTACTTTAACCTTCAAGGGAGTGATGAAAATCCTTAAGTTAGTCTCAACATCAACGGAAAGCTTTTTGGGGGGGCGTGGCCTGGATCAAGTACCCCAAGAAAGACATGGTGATGACTTTTCGTACTCCCCCCTGGAGTACTAGTTGATCAAGCTACTAGGACCAAGGGAAAAGGCTCAAATCGTTCCACAATTACCTCAGAAAATGCATTAAACCGGCTAATGACACTCCCACCAGCTCAAAGAAGCCTATCACAGTGTGGGTACCCTTGATAAACACTGTAATGTACCGTGAATGATGTCCCTTCGATGGGGCATTCCTGAAAGGTCGCCAGCGTGCGGCGAAAACGTCTGATAAACATTTGTGGGTCCCGGGGTTTGAACCCAGGACTCCCTCCCTAGACCACACATGCCGGCGCACAAGGGTACAACCGAACGCTCTAATCCGGACGGCGATCGCTGTATAAACAGCGTTTTAGTAAAGGTCATGACCAAGGGCCAGGGCGGAGCATTACTCAGAATGGAGGGCGCAAAGCTCCAGGAGGTGAAAAAAATAGAAAATGGAACCTACAGGGATTGAATCCTGTGGTTTAGCGAAAGGGGTAGTCATCTAAGATTCAAGAAGTCAAATCGCTAAAAATTGACGAGAAGACGTTGGAAATCCTCATTTTTAAGCCAAAACCTAAAGTCGCAGACAAGCGCAACAGGAGCGCACACCCTGAAGGAGTTGCGCAAGTGTAAACGGCTCCTGAAGAAGAAGCTATGAGCCGTGTTTTCTCAAAACTCTTGGAATATATTTTTGGAAGATTCCACCAAGAACTTTATAAACCTTAGGAGAAAGCAGTGAACAGAAACCCACACAACAGAGCAGGTGGACAACCCACCTCTGAGGTATGTTAGTGTCATGTCAGACGCATGTATTGCGTTCGTGGTGGGTAGCCACGCCAGGGAATGAAGTAAGACACATACAGACATGCGTAGCACACTTAAGGGTATGGTAACCCCGTCAGCAAGGGTAGAACCTGGTGGGTCTGGACCAGTTAGGGGTCCTAACTGTGGGCACGCTTGTCCCCAAGGAGGGTGGATACACCTTGCTTCACAGCACCTTGCTTGTCAGCCCCCCCCTGGAGTAGAAAAATACCGCTCTTCGTTGGCTCCCCAAGGTCATAACATCAGGGCAGATCCCATGCACCGCATGGTCAACAAGGCACACACTCGCTGGGTGGCTGCAAACCTGATGAGCGGCCATCTGCTTCACGCTGGTAACCATAGGCATGGGACAGCAGGGCACAGCCAGGGCAGGAGCAGTGCTCCGCAAGCAGCGGATGCGTAGGCGTCTGGAGCGCAGAACCCGATTGAGGGTGTGAATTAGTACATTCACTGTAACTGGAGGTCTACAGGAGTCCTGAACCTGTCCTGGCACACACCCTGAGTAGGCCTAGCTATCAGCACAAGAGTGCTCACTGCCCCTGGGAGGATAGAAAACAGTATATAGATAGGCACAATTAAAACCAAAGGGCAGGGGCCAGGCGCTGGATATCCCTGGCGGCGAACAAAAAAAACACAATGATGGGGGTTCCGCTGTAGCCAAGGGGGGCGGATGTGCCAGGCCTTACCCGGAGGTGATTAGTTACTCTTCCCCGCTGGGACAGAGTCTCACCACGGATTGGTAACTGTCCCTCGTTGTTCTCAACAAGGTAGGAACCGAAGATGGGGTTGATACTCCCATCCGGCTGTATAAAGGCGGACATGGTTTCCCAGGTCGCCTCAGATAGCCCATATCTGTCCCACAGGGTAAAGAATTTCCAGCCCTGTTTATACTCGTGGCAGGCAATACCTGCAACCACGTAGTAGCCATGGACTACCATCTCATCAGCAGTCATTTCTTCGAGTTTGTCTGCCTCTTGGGGCTGGCAGCGTTCTCCAGGTCGATACGCTCGACTTCACTGTCGCTTAGGCGACACTCATCCCATGACAAGTCATCGGGGGAGTGGTAGTGCCTCAACTGTTTAGGAGCACAAAGCAAATCACCACCTAGACGTGGGGTGCACGTCACGTGGATCCTAGATCCATCCATCCTGATTATACGATAGGGCCCAAAATATGGGTCCTGCAGGCAGTTACGGGGCCAAGGAGGTAGTCGTGAATGGTGAACCAGAACAAGGTCACCAACCTTCAAACTGGCGGATTGCCGTAGATGATATCGTTGGCTCACTTCATGTTCACTGATGTGTCTAAGGTTAGTCCCAGCCTGGTTAGCCATTGACTTCTTGTGTGCAAGCCAATCCCGAACAGGGCTCTTGAGGACCTCAGGAAAGAATTTTTTGAAGAACCAACCAGGTCGTGCTCCATGAAAAGGCTCATGCAGGGTGAAACCAGTAGAAGAGCTCCTCTGAGAGTTCATGGTCAGCAAGGCCCAGGGCACTAGGCGTACCCTATCCTTGGTACGCTCCTGTTTCATCAGGATTCGCCGGTGATGTTCCACCACACGGTTTTGCCTCTCGCAAAGAGAGTTAGACGTGTGGGTATAGGGCACACCTGTGGTTACCTCAACATTGAGGGCGTTCAGCACTCGCTTGTACTATCCTCTGTCACTGCGGATGTGTACATCCTCATCAGAGTGCACCGGTCTAGGTGCTCCGTGTGGTTCGAACCATTGTTCAACCAACGTTTTCACAGTCTGCTCATCTGTGATTTGCTTATTGCAAGGGATCACACGGGTGGAGCGTGACAGGCCAAAGGTGACCACTAGGCAACTATCATAGCCACGGAAGCGAGGTAGGCGGTGAATGACATCCACGTAGAAAGAGAGTTAGTACATTAGGGTATGGGTAGGCTGGAAATGAGTCCCCTATCCCTACCATCGCTCTACTTGCTGGCATGGCAGCCACGAGCATCAACAATGGTCTGCATACGAGACCTCAGTTCAGTCAGGGTTAGACCATCAATGACACGGGGTTCGAGACCAGTGCAGAGGGTGTGGAAACTATCTTTATATTCTGCTGATAGTCCGTTGCACTCCATCCCTCGAGGATTCCAGCTGTGCGCATAGACAGGTCCAGTTGGATGTCCATACGCTGGAAAGCCGCTTTGGCAAGAGCCTCAGAGCTCTCACCAATAAGCTCATCACAGCTGTTGCGCGATACATAGTCGGACAGGATATGATGGACTGTCAGCCTGAACTGACTGAGGTAAGTGCACCACCCTTTTAGTTTCGCTTTCTCTGAGGCCGGACCCTTCTGAAAGGACTTCACCGGCTCCTGGTCACGGAGCCAGACAATAGGGTTAAATCCCAATAGTCGGGACTGGGATGAGCGCAGCCCGTACTCATCCTCAATGTCAACCACTTATGATTTTAGGAGCTGTTTTTTCCCAAAATTCAAAAAGTCAGCAAAACTAGGTTCTTGGCAGGAAATGACCTGTTTGTTTCGTTTGTACGGCCCCAGTATAGTGGGCCGGGGCTCCCCTTACCCAGGCTCTGCCAGAAATATCGAGAACGCTGAAATTTGGCCTATTGTGGGGTATTTTTGCCTGCTCTGGGCTGGTGGTGCAGAACAGTGCTGCACACCAGTGTACCTGCCTATAGAGGATTTTCGCCAGAAATTCCCCCTGTGTTTGGATTCTCCAGCCCAAAAATAGGGATGGGTGGGTTCCTCCCATCCGACCTTTCTCCCAAACCATCAAAAACCCTGGAATTCGGCCTATTTTGGGGTATTTTTCTGTGCTCTCGGGTGGTACTGCAGAACAGTGCTCCACACCAGTGTACCTGCCTATAGCCACGGAAAAACCATGAAACTAGGTTTTGTACCGAAATAGGCCAAAGGGAACCTTTTTTTTGAATTATACACCCCCAAAATGGGAGAGGGGGGTTCCTTCTACCCGATCCCTCTCCAAAAATATCAGAACCCCTCAAATCTGGCTCATTTTGGCGTATTTTGCCTGCTGCAGGCTGCTATTGCAGAGTTTCTAGAATTTCGCCCCTGTTTTGACCTCAGAAGTGGAGCACAGAGCAATTTCTCGAAGCGTTCATTGAACATGCCCGCAAACAAACCATACCGTGCCAATGAATACTTAAAACAGTGCATAAAGAAGATACCTGTCCTGAAGGTTTTGTAATGTGTTGCCCATGTTTGAGAACCCAAAATAATTTGAAAAACCTGGACATGTTTCTAATCCAGTGCAGAGCCCAGGGGAAAGCTCTGCATGTTTCTCAAAGTCCAGCAATTGCAAAAACATGCACAGGCACGAGCGTTACAATTCAGGAAACCTGTGATACTGCACCTGGCTCAGTTTGCACCAACCCAGCAAACCTGCGTGATGCCATGCACTGTACTTGACAATGTGCGTAGGGTGCATGTGCAGAAAAACCAAAAACAACAAATTATGTATTCGTCCACTGGAGAGGAATATTACAGTTCCCAGGCTGAATTGGCGCAGCCTTTCCCCTTACCCCTTTCATCTACTTGAACTGCCCAAGAAGAAGAAAGGCAAGGCAAAAAAAAAGAAGTAATGTGGGAACACTGAGACTGAACCTCGACATCGCCGCTTGAACCTCCACATCATCGTGGGCACGGCGGGCACAAAGGACAACAAAGGCCGTCACAGCCGCCCTGCTCCATCCAGGGCCTGAAACATCAAACAAAGCGGTGTGTCGAAAAGACGGCGCTGCAGCCCATCTGAGACACTGCACCAAAACATCCCAGACAGTCTCCAGACCTAACAGCACGGCATGTCGGAGAAGGAGCGCTGCCTAGTGAGTACCCTGGGAGCTCGGCAGATCGTGAGAACTGCTGACATCCGACTCTACATCCAAGGGGGTAGGGGGGGCAGAACCTTACATTGATGATAATGACAATCAGATAGCAGGCTGACAACAGACTCTGAGACTTCAAAACCATGAAATTCCAAGAAGATCTACCAATACCACCTAGAAAGCCGCATTGAGCATGGGGCATTGGGCATCATGAAAGGGGACATGACTGACTGTGGACTGTGCTTGCCAATCACGCTGCAGCCAATCGCTCTGACCTCTAAACTCCAAACAACGCAAAGTTCCACAAATCCCACACTTTGTACAAATCAAATGTACCGGCTGCTGGAAGCGGAGCAGGCACAGAAGGTTTTTTTTTTCGACGGCTGGGGGGGGTCTTGTGGACACCCTCCTCACGGTCTGAGCCAGAACATTTCGTTCCGTCGGCTCCCACGGAGACGCCTAAGGCTCCATTGAGGTGCTGAGTCACCTGATTTTGTTGGTCTCCTCGAGGAGCAAGCTGCGCCTGTCGGAGAGAACCGCGATGTGGGCGATGTCCAAGGAGTTGAAACCCATGATCATGTCCCACTGCGGCAGGTCTGCCTCGTAGAAGAACCCCTTGATCTGGTAATTGTGACCCACATCTGGGAGCGACAGCTGCTCGTGGCGGACGAACTCCAGGCTGATCTTGACGTCGTCAGGTCAACTCTCCATGATATCGCCATTGGCCACTCTGAGGGTGACCGGCGCAGCGTTACGGCACATGGATCGGGAACTCAGCAGTCCTCTGCACACCAGGCTCACCTGAGCTCTGGTATCCACAAGGATATCCAAGATCCGCTCCTCACGGGCACTGCTTACCCCAACAGACCGTGACGTGCAACTGGCGCTGTTTGCCGACCTGGCGTATCGCATGCAGCTCGAGGAACGCCGGGTCCATCAGGATCTCTGTGATCCGGCTCGGCAGGCAGTACTGTGTGAATGGTTTCTCGAGCCCTGCAGTGGCTTCATTCACATCCAGTGTGCCTTCGCACACAGTCACAGGTGGGACGGGGTTGCTGTCCCGATCTCGAGGGCAGAGGATCCCCGGTTGTGGAGACCTGTTGACACTGGGGCTTCTCTAGGCCTTGGGCCCGGGAGATCCCTGTGGCTGGCTGGTGGCGAGCTGATTGCGCATCTCCTGGATTTCCACCATCAACTGAGCATTGCACTCCCCGTCAGCGTCCATCTGACGGTGGTGGCGGGCATCACAGCTGCCTCGCTGGTCACGCTGCGGGCCCTTGTCGGGGGTGGCGCTGGAACTACTGCGCCTTTTATCTCCTGTTCAGCTTGCAGCCTGTGTGATCATGGCGCTGATCATTATTCAGCCCGTAGCAGACATGACAGCCACCCTTGCCGTCTGCTTTGCCGTTCTTCTCCCGGTACTCGGGGAATGACAGCGGCGGCATACCCCAGCGCCACCGCTTCTTCCGCTTCGGGGCTACGTTCGATTGGCTGGTGGACTGCACCCCGTACACTTCGACCAGGGTGGCGTCCACTGCTTGCACTTCAACTTCAGGGTACAGACTCTGAGGTTTGCCTCCGCTGGCACTGGATGCGCTGCCACTGCCCTCTGGCTTGTCCTGCTTGACAGGGGTAGCAGGGTTGGCGACGTCTGCATCCGTCTGTCGAACATCCTGCGGCTGCCAGTTTCGCTGGCCTCCTCAATCCTGATGCTGCGCCTTGTTGCGGGGTTGCAGCGTCACCTTCTCGCTGATGAAGTCAATGATCTCAAGGGCGGTCATCCGTGTGTCGCTCGCCTGATCCATCAGGATCTTTGTGGTCCACTTTACCCTGTCCATGGCCTTCAGGCTATCGCCCATCCTGCGGTGCTCGGTGGTCAGCATCACGGCGTTCTCCATCGTGTCGAGCCCGTATTGCGCGGTGGCCTATGAGTTGATCCACTGCAGCAGGCCCTGGTGCTGTTGCTGGGGCAGGAGGATTTTGACCACGGTCCTCCACCGGCCTCCTTCTGTTCCTCCGCTTGGACCTTCGCCTGCCACCTGTACGGCAGCATGTCGTACACCTGAGCGGCTTCCAACTCCTCAATCTAGTCCCCAACATACCACCTCAGGTTGCGGTACTCCCGGCGGAAATCTCGCTAACCGACCACCCGGATGTGGCCTCTCGACGTCCTCCGTGACATGGCTTTGAAGCGGCACAGGGCATGGTGCAGGAGATCTTCAACTTCATTCCTTGTAGAAGGTGCACCACATCTCATTCAAGTTGGACAACCCGCCGTCCTCCACCCAATTGTCCAACTCCTTCTTCAAGTTGGCCGGGACACAGTGGGGAAGCATGGACGGGCAGAACCTCTGCAGCTGGGCTTCGTTGCACCCCATGGTTGAATCGTTGACGTACTAGTTCGTCGTCCGTTCGAACTCATCCAAGTCTTCTGAGTTGCCACTGTACTTAGGCACGGGAATGTTGGCCATGACCCTGGTCACGTGCACTTCTGCCAGTCCATTGGCCAACACAGTTGGTGTTGCCGTGGTTCCTGTTGCTCGGGGCGCATGCCATCCGCCAGCCCCGTACTTCTGCACGTGGATGGGCGTTCACGATTGGCTCTGTAGGCGATGCTGTTCCTATGGCACGTGCTCCGGCATTGGCGCTGTTGTCATACGGGGGTGGACGTCCTTCTATCGCGAGGTACCCTCCTTGCGTTCGGGCCAATGACCCGAGTAAACTCTCGCCCAATAACTGTTGAGAGGCCTCGTTGTTTCCGAGCATAACCTGCCCAGATGCAGGTGGGTAGCTGGATCCACCGTGGCTCCACGGGTGAACCCGTGCCCACCATGCCTGTATCAACCCCTGCGTGCCATCCAATGAGGACGATGCTGGTGGTGGTGCTTGTGCTGATGCTGGTGATTGTGTTCGTAATGATGCTGGTGATGGTGTTGGGGATGATGCAGGTGATGAATTTGGTGGCCATGACAATGTCGGGCATCAGGCTGCACCAGGAGTTGGGGCGCAGGTGGCGGATTTGGAAATTGCTCGCCGGCCATTAGGATTGCTGGTGTTGGCAGCAGTCCCGTCAGGGGATTGACCATGACTTGTGGCGCCGGCGGTGGCATGCAGAAAGAATCCCGACGCATGATCACCTCCGGGGGCTTGGGTAGTCCCAGTTCTGGGGTTGGACCCGTGGGCTTTGGGACCTCTTCGTTTGGGCGCGCTTCGAGTATCAACTCGCAGATTGCCCGCATAGTGCGCTCCAATTTGCAGATATGCTCCGCATGCTTCAGTATCGTCTGCTTGGTCACTATGGCCTGATCCAGGAGAATCCTGTCTTCCCACTCCAGCTGGGCCAGCCGCCCCTTCACGACCGGGTGCTCATTTGGGGCGTCGTCCACGTTTGGGGACGGAGGCTCTGACACGTTTTTGACGTTTTGGAACTCCTCCTCCAGCGCAAACCGGTTGCCGGCTCCTGGACAGGGGGATTTTGCTCGTGCACCCGAATTCATCACTGCAGCCGCCCCCTCGTCCATCTCCATGCGTTCCTCAACCACTCGGTGGGTGCAGCGGACTGATGGTGCGGATGCTGCAGGGGGTACGTACATGTATCTCCTTGGAAGCCAGGAAAGGTCCAGTAGTTTGCTGACACTCTGGCGCAGATGCCAGCTGGTGTGTAGTAGCAGGAAAGAGCCCAAGCTTGGCCTGAAAATAATTATTTTAGTCGAGTCGCTAAGATTTTTAAGTTTGCAATGTATTTGAAGGTTCATTGAACCTTCAAAGTAATTAGAACCAAGGGCGTGGCAGCAGGCACCGATCGTCGCTGTCATTTTTACGACATTATTTTGTTGATGAAGTACGTCGTAAAAGTTCGTAAAAGCTACAGGAAAACTTTTTCGCCCTAAGGTGCTCAGGCTGGAGCATGGGCAGAGACCCGTGTTTCAGGTTTTAACCTTGTTTTCAACATGTTTTGACTTTGTTTGACTTGTTTGACCTTGTTATGACGCAGAACTGACTTCGACATGTTCGCCATAGGACAGCTTTTGTCGACAACAGTGGTCGACAACCTCAATCTCAGGTCACACACCCTGTGGTGCCCTGATCTAGTGGGTTTTTCCTACACATCTAACCTTGGCACATGCTTTGGTACTTAGGTATGTTTTTTGTGTATGACCTTTATGTGTATTAACCTACGTTTTTTCCTTGTTTGCCCTCTCCTGTCTCTTAGAACACCAGATTGTGTCATGGGGTGAGCAAACCTCCCAGAACAGTTTATCAAAGCATGGTTCTCTTGTGCATGCTTGCTCCCACAATGACTCTCAAAAGAGTGCTCACAATCCCTTCAAAAAGAGTATTAAAATGGGTTTGAAAGACAATCAGCTCTTCCCCATAGAAAGAATCAAAGTGGCCAAGATCCAGGGGCGTACCAATACACGTCAGGACTTGTGGACCGGATTATGCCGATGTCTGGCTATGATGGACTGATGGAGAGGGTGCTCTAAGGGCCATCCCATGCTGGGCTTGGTGGACTGAGGCTCAGCGTGCTTGCAGCTCAACTTCCCTGCCACACATCACCCTACGTGCTCTCCTAACCCTAACCTAGTGCTCATTTGGATCAGGGACCCTTAACTTTCCAAACTGAAACCGTGGTTAAACCGGGTTCAACCGCGCACTTTAATTACGGCTTCCCCACGGTTGAACCCCTACCGTGGTACAGGAACAAATTATTATGTAGCAACCTAAAAGCCGCTATATTTCAGCCCTCTAAGAGATGCCACACCCCCTAAAAAGAATGTGTTTGAAAGCCACGTTACCTCATTGGTGCATAACATTCGAGACCTCTTTCTCTTGGATCAGTTGGTGGCGTTGGTGGCGGCGACACCAGTGGCTATTGCTGTATTGGTAAAACCGCACAGCTTCACCATCAACGTTTCGCTAGGCGTGGTGATAAAGAAGGTTCCTAACAGGACCAGCCCCTGCTGTACCCCTTCCACCATATCCCGTCACTCCTAGGGTCTTGCTTCTCACCAGGGTCTGCATGATCTTGCCCTATCCTGCACAATTTCCCACAAAAAATAGAACAATATGGCTCCTTCACACAGCTCCTGATCCCTGGCAATACCCAACTCCCAAGTGCAATCCAAATCGAATCAATCCACACTGAGGGCTTTCTTTCAACACGCCGGTTGTCTCACGGTGCACACATAGACACGGGCGGTCAGCATGTACAAGAATTGCACCAAAGAGGAAGCCCTGAAATTGGCATACGAACACAAATAAAGCAACGTTGGGGAGAGATGGAAACATACACAATCACAGCCATGGACCCCTCATTCCCTGGACTCAAGACCTTCCTTTGACTCGCCAACATGATGCCCTGAACCCAGTCAAATAAGATGGCTAAATGCCATGTGTCAAAAGTCACTACATAAACCCCTAAAATGTGTTCACTCCCAAGCCTCTAAATCCTAGCCCAAAAAGGGAGGTGGCGTGTCATGGCCCAGACTGGCACTCAGGACCATGCCCTACCCTGACATAACCTTGGTTGGACTTGGAGTCGATTGGGCTTGGAGAGGTGCCCCATGAAGATGACCTCACAACATGGCAAAATCAGGCAAATCACACCATTGTGCCCAAACATCAATTATATACTCAAAAATGCATACGGCAAATATCCGAATGCTCCATGCATGTGTCAAACCGGAAAGTAGTATACAAGGGTGATATAGACCAAAGGTCCAAGTCCCTGGTGCGGCGGTAAGGGGCAGGTACTCCTCTGCTACCATAAAGAAGGTCCCTACCAGCACCGGCCCCTGCTGTACCCCTTCCGCCATATCCCGTCACTCCTGGGGTCTTGCTTCTCACCAGGGTCTGCATGATCTTGTCCTATCCTGCACAATTTCCCACAGAAAATACAAAAATATGGCTCCTTCACACAGCTCCTGATCCCTGGCAATACCCAACTCCCAAGTACAATCCAAATCCAATCAATCCACACTGAGGGCTTCCTTTCAACACGCCGGTTGTCTCACGGTGCCCACAGAGACACGGGCGGTGGGCATGTACAAGAATTGCACCAAAGAGGAAGCCCTGAAATTGGCATATGAACACAAATAAAGCAACGTTGGGGAGAGATGGAAACGTACACAATCACAGCCAGAGACCCCTCATTGCCTGGACTCAAGACCTTCCTTTGACTCGCCAACATGATGCCCTGAACCCAGTCAAATAAGATGGCTAAATGCCATGTGTCAAAAGTCACTACATAAACCCCAAAAATGTGTTCCCTCCCAAGCCTCTAAATCCTAGCCCAATAGGGGAGGTGGCGTGTCATGGCCTAGAGTGGCACTCAGGACCATGCCCTACCCTGACATACCCTTGGTTTGACTCGGAGTCGATTGGGCTTGGAGAGGAGCCCCATGATGACCTCACAACATGGCAAAATCAGGCAAATCACACCATTATGCCCAAACATCAATTATATACTCAAAAATGCATACGGCAAACATTCAAATGCTCCATGCATGTGTCAAACCAGAAGGTAGTATACAAAGTTTAATTTTTGGTAAAATTGCACTACGCGCGGTGGGGGTGTTCAACCGCTGTTCAGGGGTGGTTCAAGGGCCCAGGTGAAGTCAGTTGAACACCGGTTGAACATAGGACATGGTACCATGGCGTGCAAAAGGGGTCACTAGGGAAGGGTATTACAGACCAAATGTCCATGCCCAAGAATATCACATCATTGGCTCCGAAACCCCTCCAGTTATGTACATGACATGCTTCACAAGTCAACTCATGAATTTGAGACCTAATTTTGTGAGGCCTCGTTTGCCACGCCAAAGTGACCACGTGATCCGGCATATGGTGAGGTGCAACACCGAAGCATATGCCAACATATAAGCAACATACCATAGTTCGCGGATCTCTAGGCACTTTACTGTTAGGCGACCAGTTGAGCACATAAAATACAAAAAGGAGCAAAAAATGAGGTCAAAAACATGCAAATAATGCCAAATTCAAGATAAATACAATAGTATATAACTTCGCTCACGCATGGTATCAACATATGATTCAAAACACAATTTTTTCGGACCATTTGCAAACAATCCTCCAACTTGCATCCCCACATGGACGCATAGGGACACCTTCGAACCTCCTCCCAACACGCACCATGAAAACGGAAAAATTGATAGTGGCGCGTGTGGGTCGCTCCGTAAGCCCTCCCACATGCAGTATATGAGCGGTAGACTTAGTCTAGCGCTATGGAGCTCACCATTACCACATGGGCGAAACCCTTGCCACGTATGACTCTATATATCTTCCTACAAACGGAGTCATATAACATGGGCGTGAGCATATCGAAGCACATACCATGCATATAACACATACCCTCAAAACGTGGCTCCCACCATGGTATGCCATGCCCCTCCATGGACACAACTACACGTTCAAAATACGTAGGAACCCTATGCAACACCAACACTCATGCAGTACACACGAAAGTCGCATTCAAATATATATCACTTTCTACCCTCTTGACCATTATCCCTTGCTAGACCAGGCATGTGTACACATCAAAGACGTTTGATGCTTCCTAAATTAAGTTGAGACCAAGGCAGCTCCAACCCAACTCTCAGAATTGATATTCCCTGCCGTGAGCTAGAGATATGATTCTTCAAAGTGGCCTCAGGAATCCCTTTTGCTTCGACTATATCTCCAAGATAAATGAAGGAGATAACAAAAGGAAGGTTGATTCGTGATCGGGGAAAAATGTAGGACCACTCTGGATTCATCAAATTAAGTGCGGCGATCTCGAAGTCGAAAATCCGATTCTGAAAGTCTGAAAAAATCAGATTAATTTTGCGAGTGTATAATATGAAAATTGCGGAGGCAACGAACCCTTTACTGATGAAATCTGACCCTTCGTCGGGGTTTCCGCCAAAATATCTGCAAAGAACAGATAACCAATCGGTTACCGCAAAATCGCGAGCCAACTGACAGTCGCCGATACATTGACAATCAGAACGGAAGGCTGAAAGATTACGGGAACATTATGATAGAAAAACCCTGTTGATTCCTGATATTCTGATATATAAATCTCAGCCGGCGGCGCCTCGGTATTGAATATGGCCGCTCATAGCTGAAATGGCCAAGCCTATCACACTATCACATCAGGTTAGGTCAGGTGGATGGGAGAGTATGATATCAGCCAATGGCGGCTTGCCGGCACATATATACACACCCCAAGTGACCCCAGGATGGCCACAGGGGTCCGAACCGGCTTCACCTCCCTTCTCAGAGCGTTGTATCCGCTCGGAAGTCATTGAAGAGAGGACGGGAGGACCCAAATGATCTCGAAACCCCTCCCCCCATGTCCCAAGGACACATAGAGGCCCCAAACACGTCGTAGGCGTCCCCCATGCCCCAAAGGAAGGGGTGAGGACACTCATAATCGGTGCCCTACGCCATATCTGGTCTCCTCTTGATCTACAACATGGACCAAGGGGATCAAAGATAGAGAAACGTCGTCGGTCGACCTAAATAAGTATACCACGGTGAAATATATATGTGGAGATCAAGTGAAGGGAGTATATGGCCAATCAAGGCGAAAAAATCCCCAGATGAACGCCCTCACCCGTCTCCCGATCACAAAGACAAAAATAAATACCAAGGGGGATCCATTACGGTGCTACTGCAGCCAGCAAATGGACCAACGCGTCCTTGACATCCAAGGAAATGTTCTTCCTCCTTAGATACTCCACCCAGACCGTGGTATACCTCGGGACAAAACTGCTCGAAGGGTCTCACGAGTCCCTGGACGCAGCTAATCCCTTCAAACGGACCTTGTATAGCCTGCCCCCAGGCGTCCCCGGGTCCGGCTTGTCCGTCAGGATCCTCTCGGCACTGAAGTCGTCGTCCTCACCCTCGTCATCCGAGTCCAGATCTCCGGCTGTGAACTCGAAGGTGACGGGACGTCTGCTGGGGTCTGGTGCTCCGGGACGAGGCTGGGTATGGTCGCGGTCCACGATCTTGTTATCCCCCACTCCAACCGCATACACATCCTGCCCGACCTTCCGCACGATTACCCCCGGCACATACCAAGACGCCTGCCAATGCCTGGACAGGACATCCTTGTGGTGCCGTTCCCCCCATACGGTGTCTTGGAGAGCATATTTCTGGACTTTTCCCTGCTTGAAGTACTTGGCCCTCTTCTCATGCTCGTCCTGAAGTGCTTTGCACACCTTGGCCGCCGTGTCGTCCGCCTCAGCCATCATAGCGTTCGCATCCCGGGCCACTTTGCCATGGTTCAACCACGGGTGAGTGCGTGACACTCAATCCTGTAGGAACAGGATGCGATGGGGCGACAGTCCAGTGGGCCCCGGAAGGTTGTGGTACGCCTGGAGTACTCTCCACAGCAAATTCTACAAATTTCGGCCCGGTTCATCAATGTGCAGCTCCCGGCCACCTCAGCCCGGCCGTTCGACCGGCTGTGGTACGCCATGGTCTTGGCGTGCCGAACCCCCATGTGCTTGCACATCGTCTTGAACCACGTCCCCACAAATTGACTGCCCCGATCGCTGCAGATGACAGCTGGGACATCAAAGATTGTCAGCCATTGCCTGATCATGGCATTAGCGACGGTCTTGGCCTGCAGACCCACTCCATGCTTGTCCTTCTTGTCCTTCTTCTTGGACTTCTTGCCAGGGACCGCCACAATATACCCGCTGTGCCTATCCACCGCCAGGATGACACAGTCGTAACTCTCTCCTTCCACGGTGACCTCAGGCATGGCGAATACATCCATGGCCACGGACCGCATAGGGGCCTCCGGTATAGCCGTATACACCAGGTTGCCAGCGGTGGGGTGGTTAGGGCTCTTTGTGGCCCGACACACGGCGCAGTCGCTGCAGTACTTGTCCAGGATGGCCCAGTACCCCGGTGGGAACTAGAAGCGCCACTCCAGGTCCTGCTGCATGTTGTCCCGACCAGGATGCATGAGCTGGGTGTTATGCCAGTGGTCAATGAGGTAGGTAGGTAGGTGCACTCGGTCGTGGAGAGGCGCCCCATGGTTCCCCCTGGCGTCGCCCCTGTGACGAACAGGAAGAGGCTTCGCGCGTGAAGAGGGGAGGCGTCTTACTTCCCGCTAGACCTGACTGTTGGCCCCCAACAAAGCGGCCCCGGGCTACGCCGGGAGGGCTGATCGCCGCCAGCGTGACATGCTTGTCTCGCTGGGAGGGTGTGCCCCCGTGCTTGCGCACGTCCCCTCCTTTGGGCGGAACCCTAGGGGTTCACCGGACTTCCTGGCGTATCCCGTTCCCAAGGCGTGCATGCACGTTCTTGGTACTAGGGTTCCGAGGCGCTTGGGTGTCGCACGCTCCGCCTCGAGTCCCAAAGCAGCGCAGGCCTTAGGATGCAGCCTTACCCCCGGGCTCCAGATCTCGTTTGGCCGGGTCACCTGCATGGCACGGGCTGCCTCAGTGCCAGGGCTGTGGGCACTGGGTTACCTACTGTTGTGTGGCGTTTGTGTTTGGGTCCAGTTGGCGGTTGGGTGCGGGTTTTGGTAACCCCGCCAGTCCTGGCTGGGGTCTTGGGTGGGTGTGTTTGGGCACGGTTTGTGGTGTTGTCCCTCTAGTGTCGGCTGTTTGTGGTGTTCGTGGTTGGGCTTCGGTTTCGGCCTGCTTTTGGGACGTGTGTGGTTTCGTGGGCGCCCTGCTTGCCCCCCGCCGTTTCCGGTTCCGGCGCGCGGTGTGGGCGTGTGTGCTGGGACCGGGTCTCGCCTGTGCCCAGCCTTTCTTGGCTGGGTTGTCGGGGTGTGTTTTTTGCGCTTTAGTTTTTTCTTTTCTTTTTTTCCTGTCCCTCCATCCCCTTTCCTTTGGGCTGGGCTGGTGGCTCTGTTTTTTTTTTTTTTTTTCCGTGTCCCTTTTCCCCGTGGTCCGCTGTTACTGGCTACGTGTTGCCGGTTTTGGGTGGGCCGTCCCCCTGTGCCTCTGTGGGGGTCCTTTTTTCGGTGCCTTCCTGGGGGGGGGCTTGGCCGCCTGTGGTGGTGTTGGCGGGCGGTTTGGCGGCTGTGGGCTGTTTTCGTGCCTTTTCCCCCTCCCCCCTCCTTTTTTTTTGGGGGGGGGGGGGCTTGCCTGTTCCTCCCTCTGCCTTCCCTGGGCTGGCGCACGCACTGGCCTGCATTCAGTGTTGTCTTCCGGGCTGCTGTGTTCAGTTGCGTTCTGTGTGGCCGCGTTCCGGCCCCATGGGTCGGGTGGGCTTTGTACACGGTGGGCTCGGCGCCGCTTCTTGCCGGGTTAGGTCCTGGCTCTGCCGGCTGGGCGGCTGCGCCAGGCGGCTGCTTGTGGTTTTGGGTTAGGGGGCTGGGGTTGTTCGTGTCCTTTCCCCTCTGCGGTGCCGGCTGTAATCTTCTGGGTGGTCCGCCACCGTTGTCGCCTGGCGCGCTGTGGCCCCGTGTGTGGCCTGCGGTGCTGGTGTGTGGCGTGGTGGCACGGAGCCTTCCAGGGTGTGCGGTGGCTGGCTTCGGTTAGTCCCTCAGGTTAGGGTCAGTTGTGTCGTGCTGTGCCGCTCTGTGCCGCGTCGCGTCGCGTCGTGCTGTGGTGCGTTGCACTGTGGCGCGCTGTGGTGCGGTGTGCCGTGGTCTCGCGTGGTGCCGCGGTGGGTCAGTGGAGGTCAGCCTGGCCTGTGTCGTGGTGCGGAGTGCGAGCCGGAGTGTGGCCGGCTGGTGGTTGGGGGGTGCGGCTAGGTGTGGGTAGCTCGCTGGGTCCGTGCTGTGGGGGCTTGGGCGTGCCGCTCGGGCTGGTGGGTCGGGTAGGTCTTGGAGAAAATCTGCTGAATGATCACGGTGTCCTTGGGGCGTGCACGCTGACTCTCACCCATGGACTCAATCTTCACCGGGCCTCGCAGACAGGCAGGCGCACTCGGGGTGTAGGAAAGGCGTTCCTTCTCCAAGGCAGACAAACAGAAATCAGGAGTCGGACGGTGGAGGTGGCTTCCGAACGCCGTTTGAGTGGCGAAAGGCTTGCACTGCAGCTCGGCTGCGCTGGCAGGGACATGAGGGTCCGGGTCGGTGCCGCCGGCAGGGATGAGCTCATACTTCAGGGTCAGGGGGATGTCCACATCTCCGATGCTGAACTGCAGGGGTCCGGGGCACCGGTAGTAATCTTGGCACTTCCAGTCTTCACGGCGCTCGGAGATGGCCTTGAAGGGGGCACCGTCCAGCAGCACCAAGGCCTTCGCGATCGATCACAGCCTTTCACTTCCCCTTGCGGCGCTCGAAATTCATCATGGACGGGATCGGCGTGCCGCCGCAGTGCCATTCCTCCACTGGACGCAACAGGTTGGTGACGGACGCCCTCACAGACGTGAGACCAGCTGAGATCAAGCCCCCGGCCGTCAATCCAAGTGCATAGCAATACTCTGCGTCAAACCGCGACGGTAACACAGGCCGGCCCTTATAGCCCAAGGTGTGGTCGCGTGACGGTCCGTGGGGTTGCCCTCCCTGGGGGCCTGTGCCTTGGTCCCGTGTCCTCTGGGGGTTTCGGTCCCTAGTTGTGGGTGCCGCGGCCGTGCCTTCGTCCTCTTCAGGTGCCTGTGAGGTGGCCTTTGTGGTGGCCGGGGTCGTCGCCTGGCGGTGAGGGCGTGGTGGTGCGCCGTGCGGCGGCGTTCCCTGCGGCTTCCTCTGTGGGTGTGGCCCGTTCTCCCCGTGTAGGTGTGGCCTCTGTTCTCCGTGTGGTTTCCGGTGGCCGGTGGGCGTGCGCTGGTGTGATCCGCATGGCGTCCGATGTTTGCTTCGGTGGTGTGTGTTGGGGTGTTTGGTGGGGCTGGGGCGGCGCTGGTCTCCCTGTCGTGGTGTGCCCTTCCTGGGTGTGGGTCGTGGTGCCTGCTGTGGTGCCCTTTTCCTCCGTGTCTTGGTCCCCGTTCCCGCCCCTTCGTGGTTCTTGGGTGGTTTCCTGCCCCCATGTGGTGTCGCTTCTGGCGCCCTGTCCCTGCGTGTGCCTGCCCTCACTTGGGGCCCTTCCGTGCCCTCTTGCCTGTGTGTTCCTTGGTGCCCCTTGCCCTTCCCTTGCCCTTGTCCTGCCCCTTCCTGGTGTGGTGGTGGCGGGAGGGGCGGGATGGGGAGGGGGCGCCGGCGGCCCAGGCCTGGGGGTGGGTGGCCTGGAGCCACTGGCGGAGGGCTTGGGGGGTGTAGGGGGGGCGGAGGCGCTGGACCGCATCGCGGAGGAGGGCCTCCCATGCTGCTTGCGGCATGATGGCCTCCGGGGCGGCCTCGTTGGGGTTTGCGGGGGTGCGGGTGCGCACCTCCTCGAAGGTATGCACCATGTGCACCCCTTCGTGCCTTCCCGCTCCTCCGGCCCACTTCACCCAGCGGCGGAGCTCCTGCAGAGCGGGGGGAGACCACCAGGCGAGGTAGGCGGGGGCCCGGGGGGGGGGGGGGTCCGTGCCCGTGGTCGTGGTGCGGCGGGGGGAGGACGTGGACCCGCGGTGGTGGCGGGGGTGGCGGTGCCTGGGAGAGCGGGAGCGGCGGCGGCGGGGGCTGGGGGTGGAGGACGGGTACGGGCGGAGGAAGGAGCGGGAGGGGGAGGTGGACATGGGGCGGCGGTGGCGCGCTCGGTGGCGTCCGGGGGAGCGGGAGTGGTGGTGGCGGGGGCTAGGGGTTGTGGATGGGTACGGGTGGCGGGGGGAACGGGGAGCCCGGCGGGGCGTGTGGGGGGAGGGGGAGGTGGACGTGGGGCGGCAGTGGCGTGCCTGGCTGCGTCGGGGGGAGCGGGAGTGGTGGTGGCGGGGGCTGGGGGTGGGGGTCTTGTTTGGCCGGTGGGGGGAGGAGGAGGGGGACATGGGGCGGCGGTGGCGCTCGCGGTGGTGCCCGGGGGAGCGGGAGTGACGGGAGCGGGGTCCCGGGGGGTCGTGGTGGTACCTGGGGGAGCGGGAGCGGCGCGAGTGGGTGGTTGAGGCGCGGTGGGAGTGTGGGCGCCGTGGGCGAGTGTGCCGTGCGGGGGGGGAGCGGGAGCGCCGCCGTTTGCGGGACCGGCCCTCATTGCTCGAGTCGGGCCAGTCTGGAAGCGTCGGCGGCCCCTGGGGGGCCTCGCGCGGTGCCGCCTGGGGGGGGAGGTCCCCCGTCGTCCATGGGGCCCCTTCGGCCATCGGATGGTGGCCGGGGGGCTACGGACACGGTTTCTGGTACGGGGGTGGTGGCTGGTACGGGGGGGCCGGCTCCTGGCGGTAGGTGGGGTAGGCGGGTGGGGCGCTCGGTGGCTGCCATCCCGTCCGCTGGTGCTGTTCGTGCACGGGGGGTTGTGGCCCGGTGGGGTAGGGCGGTGGGCAGTGGTAGTGGTGGGGGTGGTGTTGGTAGTGGTGGTGGTGGGGCCGCTGGTGGTGGTGGTGTGGGTAGTGGTGGGGTTGGTGTTGCGGGTATGGCCCATGGACTCCTTGTGGGTTTTCCGGTCCCCCTTGTGGGGGTGGGGGGTTGGGCATCGTGGGCAGTCCCCGGGGCTGCACTATGTGGTGGGCATGGGGGAAGGGTTGGGGGCCGGGCTTGACGGTGACGGTGGTTGAGGGGTCCCACGTCCCTGGGTCGGTTTGGCCGGCGGTGGTGGTGGTTTGTGGGGGATGGATGACGGGGCGCTTGGTGACGGGGATGTGTACGAGGGCTTGGACGGGGTCGTGCTGGGTGGCCGTCTCTGCGGTGGTGGTGGGTGCCGGCTGGAGGGCGGCGCGGGTTGCGGTGGGTGGGGGGTCCTGGCTTGGGCGAGGGCCCGGGCGGGGGTGGTGTCGGGTGGGTTTGTGTCGTTGCGTATGCGGTGTTGTGTGTGCTCGCGTGGGCGCCGGCTTGGGTTTGGGGTCGGGTTTGGGGTTGGGGTCCGGTTTGGGTTTGGGGTCGGGTTTGGGGTTGGGGTCCGGTTCCAGGTTGAGGAGTACCTCTGTCTGGAGGTGTGAGGGCGCCGATGTCGGGTCGGGGGTCGTCCCGGTGGGTTGCCGGGGTGCCTGAGTCGCCTGTGTGGGGGTTGGGGGGTCGGTGCGTGCGGCCGCGTCTTTGGCTTTCGCCGTGGCCTTGAGGATGAGTTTGGCGGGGAGGGGGGGGTCGGAGGATGAGGTGGAGGAGGTGGACTAGGCTGAGGATGAGGAGGAGGTGGTGGACGCGCGTTGGGCTGTGATGCGAGCGGGCTTGCGGGCGGCGGCTTCTGCTGGGGCCACGGCGGGGAGGATGGAGGGCATGTCCCCGGGTTGTAGGTTGGGGGCGGGCGGCTGGGGGGGCCCGGTCGTGACCTGGCGGCCCGGCGGGCCGACCTGGTCGGCAGCGGCGGGGGAGGGAGGCGCGGGGCTGCGGCCTTCTCTTTCTGGGCTCGGCTGGGCCCGGGTCCTGCAATGTGCAAGGTCGTGTGGGTTGGTGTCCGCGGGGGGGAACAGTTCGCGTGGGCTGCACTCAGGGGCCGGGGGGGGTGGGCCTGGGTCCTCTGGGGTGTGTGTGGGGGGCGTGGGCGGGCCACTGGGTGGGGTGGGCGTGCCGCGGGGCGCGGGGCTCCCCTCGGCGGGTGTGTGTGGGTTGTCGAGTGTGGGGGGCGGTGAGGGGTGGCCGGTGGGTGGGTGTGTGGCGGGCGTGTGCTGGTGTTCGGCCGGTTGGGGGAGGCCCGTGTCGCGGGGCCCGGGGGTGCGCGCGACGGTGGGCATGTGTGGGTCTCCGGTTGAGCAGCGAGGGGGGGGGGGCATGGGCAGGGATTGTGCAGGAAGGTGCGCTGTGTCGGTGTATGTGTCCGCTTGCCGCGCGCTTGCGTGGGCAGTTGTAGGCCGGGCGGTTTGGAGGAGAAGCTTGCCGTCTTCTGCTGCCGCGGCAAGGATTTCGCAGACGAGCTTTCGTATCTGGTGCACCTCTTGGTCAGTGGTGGGAAGGGGGCATGCTAGCTTTGGGCTAAGACCCGCGCGGTTGAGGACCCTGTGGATGGCGTGGTACCCGCAGGTGAGGGACTGCTGCGGTCTGGGGGAGGGGTTTTGGTCGTGTGTCCGGGCCTGCCTCGACTTGTGTGTGGGCGGTGGGGATGGCCCAATCCCAGGGCACGGTCCCCGTGGGTGGCCAGCGGCGCTGGATCCAGTGGGTTAGGCAGAGCATGGCCAATCCCAGGTGGTAGCCCGCCTTCCCTGAGGTGATTTGGGCCAGGGCGCGGGCTGGGGGCGTGTCCCCTGGCTGGAGGACACCCCTGAGGATCCTGTGCTGGGTGGTGGGGTCCCCCACTGCCCCTGGTGGGGCGGTCTCCGGGGCGAACATGGTGTCTGTCCCCTGGATGATCCATTGCGGGCCGGGGGACGTAGCCGTAGCGGCTATCACGTAGTAGTGGCCGCGCTCGAGGACTGTAACCCAGACCTCCGGCGGGGGGTGGTCACTGTCTGTAGGTGGGGGGGGGAGGTCGTCGTCCGGGGTGCGGAGGCCGGCGGCGCGGAGGGCGGTGTCGCGGTTGGGCGCGGTGGCCTGTTCCCACTGCTCCGGGTGGTTCGGGTCCGCTTGGTGGTCCGTCTCCGCTTGGGCCCGTCGTAGGCGTACGGTCGCTCGACGCGTGACGTTGATGCCGGTGTCGTGCGTCAGGGCCTGGCCCCACTCGATGGGGGGGATCCAGATGGGCTGGCCCCGGGTGTGTTTGCGGGCTCGCCAGAGCACGAGGTCTACTATGGTCTCGTGGAGGCCGCTGCCTGGGGTGGTCAGGTCCCGGAGGGCTTTGACGGTGAGCTTGGTCCAGTCCTCTTGTAGGCGGTACCAGCCCTGGGGGGTGGTCGGGGGCCTTTCTTGGAGGGTCGCTCGGAGGAGGTCGGGGTCGCGGATGGTGGCCGGTGTGAGGGGGGAGTGCCCCGGGTCCGGGGGGGGTGAACTGGATGGGCTGCCGGGGTCTTGCGCGTCTACCTCGATGGATGGTTGGCCCTGGCTGGGCTCGGCCGGACTGGGTGGTGCCGGGTGGCTTCTTGGGTGCGAGACGGGTCTCGGGGCGCTGTGGTGGTGCCTTGGAGACCTGTGGATGGGAACGGGGGGCGCGTGCGGGGCGCGGAGCGGGTTAGTGGACGTCTGGGTCATGCACGGCATGGTAATGGATGAGACGCTGCATGTGTTCCCTGGCGGTGGGGTCGGTGAGTTGTTCCGCGTGTGTTAGCAGGGGGTGTTTGCGGTGTACCATTTGGGCCGCTGCTCTGCGGACTGCTTCTAGCTGGAGGTGTGCTGCTGCCTCCATGGGGCTTTCCGTGTGTTTGGTGAGGTGTCGGTGCAGGGCCTGTGTCACTGCCCCTCTCATGGTGGCTTCTTTGATCAGGGGGTCCTGGAAGAGGTGTTCGGTGGCCTGGTGTGCGTGGCTGTGGGTTGGCCATCCTTCGTGTTGTCGCAGGGTTTCCGCCGGGGACCAGCCCACTAGGGTGTCCCTGTCTGTATGGAGGGGGCATTTCTTGAAGTGTTCCCAGTCCTCCGGGGTGGTGTGGTCGCATGGGCAACGGGTGTGTTCGTCGGGGACGTGGATGTGCTTGCGGGCGAGCCATCTGGCGACCCTGGTGAGGAATGGCAGTTGCTCCCTGAGGAGCTGGATGCGTCGTTTTTGGAGGTGGGCTGGGACGTTTGCTGGGCGGAGTGCTGAGTGGTAGAGGGGGACTTGCAGTCTGTCCTGGAGCTCCTGGATGTGCGCCCGGCTGTCTGCGTCGCCGAGCACGCGGGCGAGATGTTGGATGGGATTGGGGTAGTGGTACGTTCTGTCGTGGGAGGATTAAGGGGCGTCCTCTGGTACCCAGTCCGGGGTCTGATGGGGCTCGGGTACAGGGGGCACGTGTTGGAGGTGTGTGTGGTTGCGGCCGAGGTCAGGGATCTGGAGGGCTGGTAGGTGTGTTGTGCGCTGGTGTACTGCCTGGTTGTCGACCTTACCATTTCCGTATTGGTGCCTGTGGGACTCTTGTTTCACGATGTGGAGTTGGACGTAGGGGGGAAGGCTGCGTAGGGCTTTCCAGAGTAGCAGTGCCTGGGTGCCGAGGCTCGTCGCGGTTGCTTTGTGAAGTGGTTGCGTTGCTATGCGGAGGAGCAGGTGCGTGCCGACAGTGGCGTCTACCACGAACCAGACCCGGACGATGTGCGGGGAGTGGGCGGGTAGGTGGGCCGCGACCTCGGTGATGGCGTCGGCCATGGCCCCTAGCTCCCCTTGGGAAGAGGCCCCATAGGTGGTGTGGCCCGTGTGGTGGTCCATGTGGTAGTGTCCCCCGGTGTGGGTTAGCTGCAGGGTGGCCCCCCCGGTGATGGGCGTGAGGGCGGATTCGCCTGAGGCGTCGGTGAAGAAGAGCCGGTCCGCCGGTGATGGTTGTGGGAGGCGGCATGGGTTCATGGGCAGGTAGGCGTAAATGGCAAGGCCCGTGGCAAGGTGGGCTACTGGGGTTGTGGGCTGCAGGATGGGGGTGGCGTACACCCCTATTCCTTTGGAGATGATGTCCTTCGCTTGGGGGGACAGGGCTATGAGTCCCTGCTCCGGCTGTCCTTGTGTGAGGTAGGAGTAGATGTAGTGGAGGATGTAGGCTGTATCGGGGTTTAGGTCCAGGCATGTGAGGGTTTGTGTTCGATGCTCCGGTGTGTGGCAGGAGTGGTGGAGCGGATAGTAGGGGTGCTCGTGCTTGCCCGTTCTGCCTGGCTCGTACATGCTGTAACGGATGGCGACCCCTGCCGGGTCGGGGCGGGGGCATGTGGGTGTAGTGGTGAAGTGCCATTTGGGCGCGTAGTCGGGGTTCCATGCCACCGTGGGGTTAGTGTCGGTGCGGTGGAACCATGGGGCTATCCATGCGTAGGCCTGTGGTGGTAGGTGGGTTGTGGGCTGGGTGTCATGGCGTGCTATGAGGTGTAGTACGGGCCATGGTGTGGTTGGTGCCTCGGGCCCACAGGCCCAACATGTGCGTGGCATGCTCTGGGAATCTTGGGGGACCTTTGGTAGGTCTCGGGCGGTCATGTGGTGTTTCGGTATGCGCCATTTTGCCCCGTGGTGGATGACGGTGGTCTGCGTGGGTTTGGCTTCATTCGGGGCCAGTAGTAGGGTTAGTGGTGGGACTGGGCCCGTTACTGGGGGGACGGGTTCGTGTTTCGATCCGATGGGTGCGTAGGGCGGTGTCGCTGGGATGGGTCGCGGGTGTTGCTTTGTGAATTCTCGGTAGGCTGTGCGCATGTCTTTGCTGCCCGTTAGAGTGTGTCCCGCTGCTCGTGCCGTCTGCGTGAGGTACTGGTGGAAGACGCGGTATTGTGGCCATTCGGGAAGCTGTAGAAAGAAGGTGTGGTGTGCCCTGCTGTGGTGCAGGACCCGCATTTGGGGGAGGGTGACGTAAACTACGGTGATGGAGGCCCCAACAAGGTCTATGGTGTGGATGGTGCCCTTGGGGTGATGGTGGAGGTCCCCGCAGAGGACCGCTAGTGGCCCTTTCTCTGGGCACGTGTGGTTGGTGAGTATGGCGTGGTGTGGGGATGGGAGGAGAAGCTGCAGGTGGTTCCACAGGCGCGTGTTCATGTTGGTGGGCATGCCCGTCTGGTGGAGTACCCAGCGCGGGCATGTGTTGCGGGCCCGTTGTGCGGCTTGGAGGCGGATGGCGGTGACCTCGCGGACCTCCGGTGAGTGGTTGTGGGTCATGCGGTGAAGGAGGAGGGCGGTGTGTGTGGTGTAGGCCGCTTTCACCTCGTCCCCTATGGCGTCTCCATAGTGGGGCCATGCCGCTCGGATGGCGAGGGTGGGTATGGAGGTGGGCCAGCCCCCGTGTGCTGCCCATGCCTTGGTCACGGCGCGTGTGGCCGGCTGTAGGGCGGTGGTGGGGTGTGTCAGGTGGAGTGCTTGGAAGCCTATGGAGGCGTTCAAGACCCCGGTGAGGTAGTACGCCAGGCTCTGGTGGGACAGGGAGAGGGCCTTGGTGGTCGGGGGCGCATATCTGGGGAGATGGGCGAGGTGTGACTGCAACTTGGGAGGGAGGGTGGCGTCCTCAGGGTTGGCGGCCTGGACTACCCCCAGGTGGGTGGTGGTCGTCACGACGTGCATGGGGGGCCCTTGTGGCCCTAGGGTGGGAGGTGTGGCAGACCCCTTGATCATGGCCACTGACTTTGTGGGGTGGACGATGAGGTTGTTGTGGGATAGGTAGGAGACGGTCACGTCCAGTAAGTCGTTGGCCTGTTGGGTGACCGTTGGTCCGGGGTCCGGGGCACGGGGGTCGTGTGGGGTGTGCGCGACGGTGAGGTTGGTGTCGTCCGCGAAGCCGACCAGGGGGGAGAGGAGGGGGTAGGGTGCGTAGGCCGGGTAATCCTGCTCAATTGCGAGGGCCAGGGGGAGCGTCACTAGAAGGTACAGGAAGGGCCCTCTGCTCCCCCTTGGGGGACCACGCTGCCTGGCTCCAGGAAGGAGGTGAGGCCTGCTCCTGTGCGGACCGTGTATTTGCGGGTGCGGATGTAGTCGGAAGTGAAGTTGTAGAAGGGGAGACCTAGGCGTTTCCACACCGCTTCTAGAAGGAGCCAGGGGGTGTTCGGGAGGGCTCCCTTGACGTCGAGGGAGGCGATGATGAGGTCCACCGGGTCCATGTCCGCGATGGTGTCCTGGAGGAAGATGGCCTCGTGTGGGGAGCGGCCTGGGATGGCCCCCCAGGAGCTCGCTGGTATGTGGGGGTCCAGGTGGGGGCGGATGCGGCGCAGGAGGATGGTCCAGACGATTTTGAACTCTGTGACCGCACAGACTATGGGGCGCCAGTTGTCCGGGTTTGCCCAGTCCCCTTTCTTGTAGAGGGGGCGGACAATGTTTGCCCAGTCTGGTGGCAGGAGGGTCCGCCCCGTGACGATGTCCCAGAGGCGGTGGGCGAGGACGCGGAGGAGGTGGGCGGGGAGGTGGTAGTATGCCTCTGCAGGGAGGCGGTCGTAGCCTGGGGTTTTGTGTTGCCGGAGACTGTGGATGGCCTTCCGGACTTCGTGGATGGTGAAGGGGCGTTTCTCCAGGTGCCTCCTCTGGGCGTGGTTGAAGACCCGAGGGAGGCGGTCGATTTTGGCCTGGGTGGCTGGGTCCAGTGTGTCTTGGGTGGGGGTGTGTTGCCGGAGGAAGCTGTCTTGGGTGGCTTGGAGCACTGTGGCTGGGTCTTTGGTGAGGGAGCCGTCCTCCTGCCGGACCGTGGTGATGGTGCGGTGGCCGGTGTCGGTCATGACGTCGTTGAGGTGGCGGATGGCCTTGTAGAAGAGTTCATGTTGCGCATACCGTTCGTGTTCCTGGGCGATGCGCTGTTGCCTGTGGATGTGCCACCGCTGCAGGTCCGCCCTGATTTGGGCTATCTGTGTCCTGCAGTGGTGTATCTGGCGGCGGGTTTCGGGGGTGTCGGTGTGGAGGAGGGTCGCCAGTTGTTGCTTCGCATGCCAGAGGTCATGGAGCATGTCCCCCAGGGCCGTGGGTGGTTGGTCGTCGTCTGTGTGGGGGTGTTGCTGGAAGCCGCAGGCGACGGCGGCCGTGCGCATGGCTGTGAGTAGGTCGGTGGGGTCTGGTTGCATGCGCAGGGTGCGGTCTATGGCCCTGTGATATTGGGACCAGGCATGCTTGTCATGCAGTGGGGGCATCTTCAGGGGGGGTGGTAGGCCTTGGTCCGCATCTTCTGGGGGGCTGGGGGGAAGGTTGGGGATGGTGAGGCGGATGTGCAGGGGGCTATGGCCTGTGGGTCCCAGCGGGAGGGGTCCATATCGGGCCTCCGCTCGGATGATGGTGGTGGGGTCGCCATAGCATACGTCGATGCGGTATGGGTCGGCATCCGTTTGGTGGGGGAAGTGGGATGGTTGGCCTTCGAGGCTGTCTGTTAGGTCCACGAGCCCCAGCATTTCGATGGTGTCGCGGACTGCTTGGTTCTGGGGTGTGGCCTGTCCCCCTCGGTCCGCTGGGGTGGGGGCGGCGTTCATGTCGCCGATGATGACTGTGGGGGCGAGCATGGCCATCTGGCGGTATGCCTCGGCCAGGGCTTGGAGGAAGGGTTCCGTGGCTTCGCCGAAGGGGATGTGGGTGTTGATGACGTTGAGTTGCCGTCCGTCCCCGACAACCTCATAGACACCTAGCCTCCCTGGGACGCTGAGGTGGTGGACGAGGTGGACGTGGATGCCGGTGTGGGCGTATAGGGGGGTCCCCTTGTGCCAGTAGCATTTGTACGCTTTCTTGTCCGGGGTATATATGGGGGTGGTTTCTGGGGGGTCGTCGCGCTGTAGGCCTTGTTCCTGGAAGGTGAGGAGGTGGGGGACCCACCCCGGCCCCTGTGCCATCGGGAGCTCTTGGAGGGCGGTTGTGGCGTCCTTTGAGTATGTGACGGCCGGGTGGTTGAGGTCGAGGAGGTTGACGGTGGCCTCGGTGGGGGCGGGCCGGGGCTGTGGAGACTTGTGCCCTCGGCCCTTGCCCCGTCAGGGAGGGGGACTGTGGCTCGGAGACTTTTTGCCGGTTTGTGGGCGTTTGGGTAGGCGCGGCGGGGGGAGGCCTTGGCTCCACTCCGGGGGGAGCTCCCCAGTGTATTTGGTGCCTGTGTGGGCCTTGTTCTCTTCGGTGCGGAGCCAGATGGGATGGGCGCTGGTGAGCTCCAGGGTGTAGCCGACTGGTTTGTCCGGGGCGCTGCTGCCTTGGTCTAGCTCCTTTTGGCGGTGCCAGATCACCTGGACTTGTGCCCCCCTGTTGTCCCCCGGTTCCTTGAGGCGGTACTGGATCGTGCCCTCACACCAGATCTAGTCGCCTGTGTGGTCGTTGCAGAAGGGCTGTTGGACCTTCGCACCTTTTCTGAATCCTGGGCACGCTTTGGGCGGGGGCTGTGCTGGTGGCGGGAGGGAGGATGATGAGGATGCCTGGTCCGGGTGGGGCGGTGGTAGTGGTGGGTGGGAGGATGACGAGGATGCTTGGTCTGGGTTCGCCGGGTGGGTCGGGTGGGATGCGGGGGGTCGGGAGGTCGCTGCTTTTCCGGCTTGGCTGGGGGCGGGTGCGCCCCTTTGTCGTCTCGTTTGCTTGGGTGGGACTGGAGGTAGCGGGGCTGGGGGGGCATGGCGTTTGAAGAAGGGGTGCGTTGCTTGCTGGTCTGGATCCCTCAGTGGGGGTTCTGCCGGTGTTTGCATTTTTGCTTTCGCGTGGCTGCGTATGATGTCGGCGAGCTTGCGCACGGTCTCCGGGGGATCCGTTGGCCATGGCAGTGCGGCGGGGCTGTCGTCGAAGGGTCGGTGTAGGTGGTAGTTCCTCATGGCCTTGGCCTGCCTGACCCAGGCCTCTGTGGGTTCCGGTGTGTCCGGGCCGTTGGGGGAGCCTTGAGCCCAGTAGAGTGCTGTGTGGAGGGCTTCCCAGGGGGCGCCTTCGCGACCTGTGAGGGTGGTGGCTTGGAGGAGTCGCTGCTGGCCCCGTGGGGGGTCTTTCGGGTCCATTTCCGGGGTATAGGCCTGGGCCGCCATGTGGACTCCGTGTGTCCAGTGGAGGACCCACCAATGGGTGTCCGCTTTGAGGATGTGGATGGCGGGTTGTTGGGGGGGGGTGTCCAGGGTGTCCCACGATGCCATGGCTAGTGGTATCCTGGAGGGATGGAGGTGCGGGGGGGCCTTGCGGCTTAGGAGTTGATCGATGTGGAAGGGGGTGACGGGATCGTTGGGGCCTTGGGGCGGTGGGGGCATTGCTGGGATGGTTCTGGGGTCCCAGTGGCGTTCGTGGGCGGCGAGGGTGTACAGGGCGGCGGTGATGATGTGGTGGGCTTGCCCCTCCAGGATGATGTGGCGCTCCGTGCCGAAGTCCTTTGGTAGGTGGGCTGCGGGGTGGACGGTGATGTGGGCAAGGGGCGCGTTGGTGGGCCTTTTTTCCCCCGTCTGGGGCCTGTGTCCGTTTGTCTCCCGGGATGTGCTGGTGTTGGTGTTTTGGTGGGGGTGGTCCCAGGGCGAGGGATTCTACACCGTGGAGGGGGATGGCGTGTTCCCTGGACCTGTTGGGCAGGATGTATATGCCCGGGTCTCCCGGTACGGTGCCCAGGTACATGTTGCCCGTGATGGTGGGGGCCGGCAGCGGTTGGCGCAGGGGCGAGGTGCATGGGGTGGAGCAGGGCGGGTCATGGTGCTCACACCGGGGGTGGTCGATGCCGTACGGGGTGACGTGTACGGCGAAGGGTCCAACGGCGCGCTGGAGTTTGTGGGGTTGGATGTTGTGGAGGCGCGCCACCGCCCGTGTGTGGGAGCGCCCTTCGCTGATCCACACGGTGTCTGCCCGCGACGCCGCTGGGTTCAGGCAGTCCGTGGTGATGCCTGTGATCGTGCGGTTGTGGGTGGTATCTGATACCCTGGCGGGGGGGGCGCCGATGCGGGGGATGGTGTGGTCGTCGTGGAGGGTGCGGGCCTTGCGCCTCGCTTCGTGTCGGTGCTGGGCCTCCTGGGCGTGGGTGTGCACACCCGTGTGTTTGGGCTTCTTGTTGGGGCGGTCCGCTGTGTGGAAGGGGGTGGGCCAGGAGGGGGCGTGGTGGAGGGTGGGGTGTGGGAGGTCCCCCCGTGTTGCCCATGTGTACAGTGTGGTCGCGGCGGCCCCTTCCGCCTGTATGGTGTATCGCTCGTCGTGTCGGCGACGGGTGACGAGGACGTTGGGGGCCGTCAGCTCATACACCTGTGTGGTGTGGGGGAGGTGGCGGGTGACAGTGATCTTGGCGGCGTCTTTTTTGCGGGTGGTGGTGTGGGGGATGATGTAGTGGGTCGCCCATTCATCCTGGGGGGTGTGTTCCGTCGGGTCTATCTTGAGCGGGGGGTGGAGCGGTTTCGGTGTTGGGGGCTTGTCTTGGCCCTTCGCGTGGGGCGCCACTTTGGTTTCGACCAGGTATTGTGGGCCCCAGGTTTCCGGGGCCCCTACATGTGTGGCTGCCGCTGTTGCGGCTTGGAGGAGGGCGGTGGTGTTGGTGTCTAGAGGGGGGGCCCCCAGTTGGGGGGTGAGGGTGTCATGGTCTTGGTATGCCCACCAAATTGTGTAGCCTCGTTCGGTGTTGCGGTGCGGGGTTTGGGTCTGGGCTTGCTGGATGGATAGGGCGGTCTTGATGTCCTCCGCTGCTTGTGGGTTTATGGGTGTGGCGTACGCCCATACTCCCGGGGCGTGTATGCCGTGTGGTGCTTGGCCTACTCCTCGTATCGGTTGTAGGGTGTGGTGGGTGCGTGTGAGCCCTAGGTGTTCTTGGAGGAGGTCCCCTCGGATGTCCTCCCACCGTTGCTGCCAGGTGTGTGTGTGGTCATTGGGGGCGGGGTAGGTGATGACGATGGCCTGCCAAGGGGTGGGGCCTGGATGCACCGTCATAGGTGCCGACGATGCTTGCGGGGGTATGTGGACGGCTTGGGCGGGGGCTGCTGTTACGGGGTCACCTTCCGTGGGTGTGATCGTGGCATCGCCTTGGACGGTGAGGAGGAGGTGGTGGCGGTCCGTCGGTAGTGCCCAGGTGGTGGTGGGCTCTGTGATCGAGTGGGGGCGGATGGCCTGGAGGCCCGGTGTGATTTCGTCCCATCGGAGTGTGCCGTTGTGGACCGCCCATTCCCGCGGCAGGTCTCGAAACCCGTTTCGGTCTGGGGTGGTGCGGTGTTGTGGGGGGAGCTCCATTGTGGTGATGGGGTGGGTGAGGGGCTCTGTGCGGGGTTCGTCTTGTGTGGTTGATGGTGATGGTGCCTGGGGCATCTCTTCGTCCAGTTGCGGGGGGGCTTTTGCCTCCTGGAGCTCTGCACTGATGGTGGCGAAGACATCTGGGAGGGTGGGGGAGGCGGGGGGGTGGGGTGCCGGATCGTCCCAGGTGATGTGGTATTCCACCGGGTTCTCGGGGCTTTGCTGTACGGTGATGGTTGCTGTGGCGTCGTCTTCAGGTGTCCATCGGTCCGGATTGTGGTCGAGGGGGTGGAGGGTGACGGTGTGGCGGTGTTTCCAGCTGTGGAACGCTAGGTGGGCGTGGAGGCCGTGTCCAGTGTCCCCGGGCGGGCGGGGGTAGGTTTCGGCTGCTCCAGGTGTCTTCCCAGAGAAGGTCTTCCTCTGTGCCCCACTCGTTGTCGTTCCTTTTCTCCTGCTTCCACCCCTGGAGGGTCGCGTGGTCCTCAGGGAGGTCTCGTTGGACGGACTGGTAGTACTGCTCGGCGTCAATGCGCCAGTGGTCAATGAGCTCCTCCATTCTGTCCTCAGGGACCGAAAGTTGTCCTTGAGGAACAGTTTATCCCCATCCTCGGTTAAGCCCTCGGGCCATTCGTCGTCCGACGGGGCGCTCACGGCATTCCAGTACTTGCTCCAGTGGTCGGATGCCGCATAGTCATCCGACCAGTCCTCTGTGAGCACCGACCTGACTAGCTCTACAGGGGCGACCATCCATTGCTCGAGGGTTTCCTCTCGAACAGCTTGGACTCGGGCGCCCCGGAACTTGGCCAGGTCCGTACGGTTTGCCATCACCACAAAGCACTTGACCCCCTCTTGCTTCATCGCCTTCCCCATCTCAATGATGCGCTTGGCCTCCCTGGTCTCCTTGGCGTCCCCATGGCTGGATATGTCCATCCAAGCCTTGCCCGCGGGGTAGGCCCATCTACTGAGGCAATCCGCCACAGTGTTGTCCTTCCCCGGGACGTATAGGACGCTGAGGTCGAACTTGGCGAACGTCTCATGCCATCGGGCCCTCATTGCCGCCGGTCCCGAGGGGGTGTCGACGTGCTCCTTGTGCCAGCTGTGTAAGGACTGATGGTCCGTACAAACCACCACCGGTTGCAATCCGATGTGGCCAGACCACTTCCTGAGCGCACAAACAATGGCGTACGTCTCCTTCTCCCTCGCGGTCCAGGTTCGCCGTTGGCCCTCGGCCAGGATCCGGCTCCAAAACGCCACGGGTACGTGCGACCCATCGTCCCGGACCTGCTCGAGGACTGCCCCTACAGCATAGTCCGAGGCGTCCGTTCGTACCACGAATCCCTTGTCCGGGTCGACCAGGAATAGCCCCAGCGGCCCCAGGAGTTGCTCCTTCAGGCGGCTGAACGCATCCTCGGCCTCAGGGGTCGAGGCAAGCTTCTTCTTGCTCCCCTTCCGGCCATCCACCTTGCCCTCCTGCAACATCTTGTGCAGCGGCCCCGACAGTTCTGCATACATCCGGACATAGCCCGGATAGTAATTGCAGAACCCCATGAAGGATCGGAGTTCGCTGATGGTCTGGGGCTTTTCCCAGTGGTGCAGGGACGCCAGCTTCCCAGGCATGGGACGGCGTTGCCTGTGACCAACCACGTTACCCGCGAACTCCACTTCCTTCACGAAGAGTGAGGCTTTGGTGGGCTTGCACACCATGTTGTGCTTGTCCAGCTCACTGAGCACTCGGCGCAGATCCTTCTCATGCGATTCGATGAGCTCGTCCTCAGTCATGTCCTCCGTGCCGGACCCGATGATGATGTCATCCACAAAGGGGTCGGCACAGTTCCGGACAGGACCAAGTAGGTCCTCCATCATGCGCTGGAAAGCGGCGTTGCCATTACTGGCGCCCATGAGCACCAATTTCCACTGCATGTCCCCCAGCGGCATCGCTGTGCAGCGCCTGGAGTCCGAGTGTAGCGGCATCTGGTGATAGCCGTGTTTCAGGTCTAACACTGTAAAGATCCGCTTCTTCTGTTGCTTTTGCAGGATGGTGTCGATCAGAGGAAGCGAGTACCAGTCCTGCTTGGTTTGCTCGTTCCAACCCCTGTAATCCACCACCAACCTCCCCTCGCCCTTCTCCTTCTTGGGCACGATAAAGGCTGAGCTGGCCCACTCACTGTCGGAGGGTTCGATCCAGCCCCGCTCAATAAACTCGGCCAACAACTTCTTCATGGCCTCGGCCCAATCGCCCTGAAGTTGGTACTCCCGATGACGATAGATCCTGGGGTTCGGCTTCAGCTTGATCTTCGCCGTGCCAAACCTCCCACGATCTGGAGGGTTCTTGTTGGCGACGCCACTGAATAGCGCGGATAGGCATTGATCAGCCTCTCCTTCAGCTCGGCGACCTTTGGGCTCTCCTGGGCCTCTTCATCCGCTTGCTTCGGTATCGATACAACCGGCCGCACTGCGGTATATGCCTCTTCTGGGTCCGAGTCTGACTTCTCCCGGTCCGATATGCCGTCTCCATCGTCGTGGGGAGCTCTTCCCACCGATAATCTTCGGAAATTTGCGGCATCGGCCTGGTTCTTGTCGCTACTGGCCCCTATTAATGAAAAATCCCATGTCGGCGGGTCCGACGCAACCGGACCATCATATTGGTCCGCAATGTGATCCATGACCCTCGCCACGAACTCATCCCTCTCGTACTTGCCGGTGACCAATATGTTGTCATCCCACCAGTGCGGAGATGTGACCATGTCCCACCCCTTTTTGGCTACCACACAGTCGTGCATCCGCATCCGCATGTAGTTGACGACGTGGTCGATCTCGGAGTGGGAAAGGATATCAATGCCATCACTTGGCTGATCTGTCCCCTCCTTGGGCTCAAACATGACCCGCATGGGCACCGCCTCAACCCTTTGGATGAATGCTTCATCACCCGTGGGCTGGGCTTGCGCCCCATCTACCAGGAAAGCCTTGGTACCCCACGCTTGACCCGGCGAGGGCATTGATAAGCCCTTGGCATCGATGAACAACTCCTCCTCTGGCCCGAATGACATCTCGTTCAGGGTGATGGAATCCAGCGCAACTTGAGACCTTCCAGCGGACATGGGGTGGATCCTATGCCGGTTATGACCAGGATTCCCTTCGCCCTATCCGCGACGATCTTCTCCACTGTACGTCTGGTCATTTCCAGTGAGCCATGCCAATACATGGGCCCCCACTCCTTCAAACCCCAATGCCTGTGCCAGTCTGAGTCTTCTCGATTCCAATGCCTCCTACACTTCCGCAAAAGTGGGGCATCCCGGGAAGCGAAGACGTCCGTCTCGGGCGCTTTGGCTCCCAGCGTCTGGATCATCCTGGCATACACCTGCGGCGCCATTCCATACTCCGTGAGCTGAACTCCGCGGTCTCCTCTGGACTTGGCACCCACAGCTTGCACCGCTTGGACGATCCGATCCTCTTCCTCAGCATTCCATTAGGATGATCCGCATGCATAGTCCGTGGACAGCCATGTAAGGCATTCATCATCCTCCCGGACCAGCGTTGCATGATGAGGAAGGGCTCCAATGGAGTTTCCCACCATGAAATCATACCCCATGATCATATCCCAATCTGTAATGTCGGCCACATAGAAGTTCCCGGATAGAGTGCTTCTCTTCGCCAAATCAGGGCGGTTCAAGCGCCCATGCTCCGAGAATTCCATACTGATAGTGGCCTCATGGGTGCCACCACCCATAATCTCTCAATTGGACACCTTCAGGCGTACCGGTCCCCGGCTGGGCTGCAGGGATTCCTCCTTGAACAACCCTCTCCAGACGAGGCTCACCTGGGCACCCGTATCCACCAAAACATCCACCACCAACTCCTCTTGTCCGCACCGTACACGCACCTTCAAGTGCAACTGCCGCTTGTCACCATGCAGTGTATGGACCACTCTCACGGCATGCAACTCTAGCACATCCGGGTGCATCAGGTCTTCGAGGGTATGGTCACGGATGGTGTAGATCTTGGGCTGGTCCTGCCCGTCCACGGGGCTCTCCGTGATCGCTCCTTTTTTCTTACCACGTCCCTTGCCCACATAAACTTCCCTTGGCAGGGCGCTCCAGGGCTTGGGAGTGGCGAAACTCAGTGGTTTTGGCTCTTCCTGAGCCTTCTCCGGCACCCGATGTGCCTTCGCTTTCTCTGGGATTCCACTGATTTTCGGAGGAGAGACCTCCGAGGTGCCACTCCCGTGGGGGCTCCTCTAGACATGGCCTGCCGCAGCTCCCTCCTGCTGCGATCCGCTCAGACTTTGTCCACCACGTTGCTGGGTCTTGAAGTCCTCCAACATCCTCAACATGTCCTCAGCAACCTCCTCGATCGACCTCACGCGTTGGTCTGGGCCAGGTCCTCCACCAAAGGCTTTTCCTTCGCCTTTCCCTTGGCCCTTTCTTTGGCCTTTTCCACCGTCTCTGCCCTTTGCCTTCCAATCGGCAATTCGTTGCTCCTTTGGCTTCTCGTCGGGATAGGCGGCGAAGTAGGTCCTCTTGTCCTCCTCAAAGACCTTTCAATGCCGGTGGTCATGTGCATGGTTGTTCCCCTTGCCGTAGCAGACCCAGCAACCGGTATGCTGTGATCTGTACTCGCGGAACGAGAGCGGCGGGTTCCCGATCCTCCACGGTTCTCTGCGGTTCGTGGATCCTGGGTCCCAGGCGGTTCCACCTGGACCTGTCCTGCCCATTGTCCTTCATATTGTGCGCTACGAACGCGAAGAAGTGGGCTTCTTCATGATCCTCTTCAGTGGTCACGGTCCAGAGATCTTGGCCGCTTCCAGTCCCTTCCTCGGCGGTGCCGACCGTGTCCCCCTTGACCTCTCGGTGGTGGCGATCTTCTCGATGTCCTCGATGTCCTTGGCCTTGTCGATCCCGCACGTGAGCCTCGTTCTTGGCGTTGAGCTTCAGCTCCACCGTGATGTACTTCACGATTTCGTCCAGGTTCATGCGGGCCAAGATGACCTGCATCCTCAGCGGTTCTCCGCGCCTCCACTCCACGTTGTTGAGGCGCATCAGCCTTTGCCCCATATTGTCGCCGAATACCTCCACGGGGAGCTCGCCGAGGTTTCGCCCGAAAAACTCCATTATTCCGGCGTGGGTGTCCTCCGATGCCATGATCCGTACCGCCACGCGCTTCCTTGCTCTCTTCTTCTCCTCATCCTCCACTCTTCTCTTCCAGTGCCCGGGGAGGACGTCCTTCAGCAGGTGGCGGATCTCGCTGGCCTCATTCCAGACATCCACCAGCTTGAGGCTTCTTCGGTACTTGCAGATGTACCGATTCCATTCTTGGACCCTCAATTCCCCGCACTCCAGCGGCAGTGGAATGGACCACAAATCCTCAAACCTCGGGTTGGGGGCGTCCACTCGCTCCTTGTCCTCTAGCCACTGGAGGCAGGCCTGCTCCGTCTGGATCACTCCCTTGCGGATCTGATCCCTGAGCTCCTCCTTCAGGGCCTGCGCCAGCCTGTGTGGGAATGTCCGACATACCCACTTGTCCGCTGGCGCTCCCTTCATCTCGCCGACAACCTCCTCGGCGAAGTCCTCCCAATTCAGGATGATTTCATCCAGGTTGGAGGGGTTGCCATCGTAGTAGGGGATTTTAATTCCCCTGAAGTCGTCAATCCTGATGGCGTCCCCGACGTCCGCAGCCACCACTCCAGCGAGAGGGATACCACCTGTGGCCGGGGGTTGAGAGTACACTCCCCGTACATCCCTCTCCTCCATGGAGTGCGGTCCAGTTGGGCCTGAACCCATGGGGTTTCGGAATGCGGGAAGGACTTGCTCGACCGGCTGTCCATATCCCCGTAGTGGGGTCCTTCACCCACAGGTTTCCGCCTGGATGGCCTCGACCATGTGCGTCAGCGCTTCCCATGGTTCGCCCCTGCATGGTCTGGCTCTGGATCTCCTCTTCCGCATAAACTGCATGGGCAGTCGTAGTGGTCGGTGGGTCCTGGGCGGCATGGGACATCTGTACCGTCAGGCTCCTCAGGTCCGTGGTTGCGTGGCCTTCCCGCATGGACCCAGCCGGTGCCGTTTGTTCCCCGAGCATTGTGGATTCGCTCAACATGGGAACAAACGGCAGCGCACCCGGGTCAACACGCGGAGGCGCGTAAGGTGCCTCTGCAGGGCCGCCCATGGGTTTCTCCATGGCGCTCCTGAGGGTCTTAACCCGCTCCACCAGCTATGCCGCTGCCGGCTTTGCCGGGAGCTCCCGACCCGAGGCGAGGGGTTGTAACTCCTCTAGCCTTTTCAGGCGTCCCGACATGTCCTCCACCAGGTGGAGGAGGCTGTCCACCACTCGCTGCTGCTTCTGCAGGGCCATCTCCAGCTTCTCCCGGTACCGGTCCTGCTCTGCTCGGAGCTCCGCCATGTCTCCCTCCGCTGCCGACTGGTCATCCCCGCGACATCCTTCTCTAGGCCGTCCTTCGCGTTGTCCAGGCGGTCGAGGTGCTGCAGGATGGCGTCCATCCCCATCTTTGGGTACTTGCCGATGAGGAAGGACACGTGCTCGCAGTGGCACTCAACGTGCTCTCCACCTGATCCGGCGCATCCCACGGTTCCCTCCGCCATGGGTGTGTCGCCCATGCTATCCTGCGTTGGCTCCGTGTGCCGGGCCACAGGGCGCCGTTCTGGCTCTGGCAGGCCTCTCCAACGCCTCGGCGTCATGCTCCAGGCTGGGTTCTGGGGCCGTGTTCGCCCTTGTGGGCGGTCTGGCCATCTCCTCCGACTCCGAAGGGTAAGCTGTCCGATAGCCCTCGGAGTGCTTCTCGGAATCTGCAGCTGACCACAGCCTGACCAGCCTGGGATCTGTCTCCATCCCCCTGGCTTCTGCCGCGGGTTTTGGGGACCCGCGCTTCCGGTAACGCCGAGCTCTGCTGTTGCTGCCAGTCTCACTCAACTCCTCCGCAGTGGAGCGGAGATTGCAGGCCTTGCGGCATTGCCTTTCACACATGGAGGCCAGGTCCTCCATGTCTAGCCCATGTCCTGCAAGGGTTCTCTGTTCTGAGCATCTCCGCTCTTCTCGGGCTTCCCAGTCCGGCGTCGACTCGACAGACTCCACGATCTGCACCTGGGGTGTCCTTGGGCAGGGCTCATGAGGGCCCAAGTCCCTGGTGCGGCGGTAGGGGGCAGGTACTCCTCTGCTACCACAAAGAAGGTCCCTACCAGGACCGGCCCTTGCTGTACCCCTTCCACCATCTCCCGTCACTCCTAGGGTCTTGCTTCTCATCAGGGTCTGCATGATCTTGCCCTATCCTGCACAATTTCCCACAAAAAATAGAAGAAAATGGCTCCTTCACACAGCTCCTCATCCCTTGCAATACCCAACTCCCAAGTACAATCCAAATCCAATCAATCCACACCGAGGGATTCCTTTCGACACGCCGGTTGTCTCACGGTGCCCACAGAGACACAGGCGGTGGGCATGTACAAGAATTGCACAAAAGATAAAGCCCTGAAATTGGCATATGAACACAAATAAAGCAAAGTTGGGGAGAGATGGAGACGTACACAATCACAGCCATAGACCCTCATTCCCTGGACCCGAGACCTTCCTTTGACTCGCCAACATGATGCCCTGAACCCAGTCAAATAAGATGGCTAAATGCCATGTGTCAAAAGTCACTACATAAACCCCAAAAATGTGTTCCCCCCCAAGCCTCTATATCCTAGCCCAATGGGGGAGGTGGCGTGTCATGGCCTAGAGTGGCACTCAGGACCATGCCCTACCCTGACATAACCTTGGTTGGACTTGGAGTGGATTGGGCTTGGAGAGGTGCCCCATGAAGATGACCTCACAACATGGCAAAATCAGGCAACTCACACCATTATGCCCAAACATATGTGTCTTGTGTAGTGCTATTGCTTCGCCATCTCTTCTTTCCTCCTCACCTATTCGGGTAAATCCGATATACTCAAAAATGCATACGGCAAATATTCAAATGCTCCATGTATGTGTCAAACCGGGAAGTAGTATACAAGGGTGATATAGACCAAATGTCCATGCCCAGGAATATCACATCATTGGCTCCGAAACCCCTCCAGTTATGTACATGACATGCTTCACAAGTCAAGTCATGAATTTGAGACCTGATTTTGTCAGGCTCTGTGTGCCACGCCAAAGTGACCACGTGATCTGGCATATGGTGAGGTGCAACACCGAAGCATATGCCAACATATAAGCAACATACCATAGTTCACAGATCTCTAGGCACTTTATTGTTAACCGACCAGTTGAGCACATAAATTACAAAAATGAGCATAAAATGAGGTCAAAAACATGCAAATAATGCCAAATTCAAGATAATTACAATAGTATATAACTTCGCTCACCCATGGTATCAACATATGATTCAAAACACAATTACTTGGGACTACTTCCCAACACTCTCCTCACTTGGATCCCCACGTTGACGCATAGGGACACCTTCGAACCTCCTCCCAACACGCACCATGAAAATGGGAAAATTGATAGTGGCGCTTGTGGGTCGCTCTGTAAGCCCTCCCACATGCACTATATGAGCGGTAGACTTAGTCTAGCGCTACGGAGCTCACGATTAGGACATGGGCGAAACCCTTGCCACGTATGACTCCATATATCTTCCTACAGACGGATATATATATACTGGGCGTGAGCATATCGAAGCACATACCATGCATATAACACATACCCTCAAAAAGTGGCTTTCACCATGGTATGCCATTCCCCTCCATGGACATAACTACACGTTAAAAATACCTACGAACCCAAAGAAAGTTTCTATGCAACACCAACACTCATGCGGTACACTCGAAAGTTGCATTAAAATATTCGGTTGCACGGTCCAAGAGTATCCCAGAGTATATCACCTTCTACCCTCTTGACCACTATTCCTTGCTACACCGGGCATGTGTACGCATCAAAGGCGTTTGATGCGTCCTCAATTAAGTTGAGACCAAGGCAGTTCCAACCCAATTCTCAAAATTGATATTCCCTGCCGTGAGCCGGAGATATGATTGTTCAAAGTGGCCTCACGAATCACTTTTGTTTCGACTATATCTCCATAAAAAAATGAAGGAGATAACAAAAGGAAGGTTGATTCGTGATCAGGGAAAAATGTAGGACCACTCGAGATTCATAATATCAAGTGCGGCGATCTCGAAGTCGAAAATCGGATTCTGAAAGTCTGAAATAATCAGATTAATTTTGCGAGTGTTTAACATGAAAATTGCGGAAGCAACGAACCCCTTACTGATGAAATCTGACCCTTCATCAGGGTTTCCGCCAAAATATCTGCAAATAACAGTTAACCAATCGGTTACCGCAAAATCGCGAGCCAACCGAAAGTCGCCGATACATGGACAATCAGAACGGATAGCTGAAAAAGTACGGGAACATTATGATAGAAAAACCCTGTTGATTCCTGATATTCTGATATATAAATCTCAGCCGGCGGCGCCTCGGTATTGAATATGGCCGCTCATAGCTGAAATGGCCAAGCCTATCACACTATCACATCAGGTTAGGTCAGGTGGATGGGAGAGCATGATATCAGCCAATGGCGGCTTGCCGGCACATAGATACAAACCCCAAGTGACCCCAAGATGGCCACGGGGGTCCGAACCGGCTTCAGTGACATACACCCCTGCGCCTTGTTCGGATTCCCTTTAAGACTTTTGACCGTTTTTGGTGCACAACAATTACATGCAAGCCTACATCTGATTGCGAGAAGCCTTGTTGCTAATGGATTGCAGTAAAATGTACCGGTCTTGGAGGCAGTTCAACCGCTGGACAGGCGCGCGGTTTCACCTGCTTCACCGGTTCAACCGCAGTTGCACGAAGCGCTACACAAAAAAACAACTTCACTTTGGGAAGCCAAACGTGACCAATTCATTCTGCCTCGCCACAGGCAGACGTCCCCAGGCAATACCTGTGTAGGGTACCAGCACAATGCGCTGTCCAGACCACAGCAGAGGCATGCCGAGCCTGAGAGCGTTAAACATGACCCCACATCGAGAATCCACAATGTGTCCCCATTATAAATCTTGCTGCCAACACATCCATGCAGCACGAGAAGGCCCATTTGCACAAAGCAGGGCAATGGTTAAAGGCCCCCCCCCAAAAAATATCACCCAGAACTATTTCCCCCGCAAAGTCACCCTCATCCTTTGGATGCGTATGTACAAGCATGGGATGGTCAGCCACTCCATGGAACACTGTAAGCGCCGTGTAGGTTAATTGGGGGAGAACACTTGCGATGTGTACGTTCAGGCGCCGGACCAGGTCCTGATCTCTCTTCGTTTGCACTGCAACTTGTAGACGCTGACATGCATAATTTCGACGTGCTCTGGGGCAGGGAACCGGCCAAGGAAGCCAGCGTCCACAGCCATTGAGGCCTCACGGGCTGCTGGTTGTGGTTGCACCGCCAGCTGCGCTTCACTGGCCGATGCTGTTGGCCCTGCAGGCTCTGAGCCGAAGCAGTCCAACCGCTGCCTCAAGCGGCAGGTGGGGCTTCTTCATAGTGCGTCCCTGCACGCTGACTCGCAGGCGGCGAATCTGCAGACGACCTCCTCAATGGAGTCCAGAGACGTGGCCTCCCTCACCATCTGGTTATGGTGGCCATGCGTGTCGATGAACTGCAGTGTCTCCTTCAGCTGGGCCTCCAGGCGGATCCTCAAGGCCTCCTCCTTCTCGCGCTAAACACGCTCAGCGACGATTTACCTCTGCAGCTCGTGCACCCCGTCCTCCTCGTTGTCTCCGAGGTCCCCTAGTACAACGAGGGCGCCCTCGGGCTTGGGTCCCTCGTGAGCTGTGGCCACCGAGGATGACACCACTGACCAGAGGTCAGCAGGTCCTAACAGGGATCGGCGCAAGATGTCCACGTTCACCTCGGGGTCGAGCGTAGGCGGCGCAATGATGGCCGGGTCTTCTGAAGCAAACTCCAGTTGCAGGAAGGCCAGCTGATTCTGGCACCTCAGAGTTTTGGGGGGTAAGGCCTGTGGTTCCACAGCCTCCTCTGCTACCATGACCCTGGTTTGGCTGGATCGGTCTCTGGTTGGCCACGTCCCCAGTTGCTTGGCTCGACTTTGCCATTCGTTGCCCTTTGCTGGGGTTTTCCTGGGTTTTCCTCACTGCGTCCTAAACCTTGTCCTGAAAACCCTGCACACCCTTGGACAGTCAAACGAGCCGCAACAAGTCGATGAGGATCACTTGGGTGGGTGGAGGGTACTCAGTGGCGGATGTACAAGGCAATGATGGGGATGGTGATGAAGGCAATCAAAATGAGAAAGGCAACAAAGGTAGGTGACCCTATGCGACAAATGAATCACAGTGGGTCATCAGGCATACATGGCAGGAGAGGTCAGGACTGGAATGCGCGGAAGGGGGAAGGTTGCTTGAGTCCCTGTACCCATTGCCACTCTGACTCTCAAGCCCTTTCATGGTTTTGTGACACCCAAATGTGGGTACAGAAATGGTAAAAATAGGCACAATTTGGGGTATATCACATGGGTTGCTCGGGCAGCCAAGGCTGAACCCATGGCTCAATGGATCACACATGGGACCGAAGACTCATATCTAAGTGTAACACCTGAAATTAGGTTTGGGATTTTCATGGGCATCAAGATATGGGGCCGCCAAACGACATTTGGGGTCCAAACAGGGGGGATTTGACATACCCCAAAATGAGCCAGAAATGAAAATATCCCCGAGGGTACATCTCCATGGTGGCTTGTACACGGGACTCAACGTTTGATGTGGGACCCAACTGGAGTCCAATTTGAGCCAACAAGTACTTGGTTTCCAAAGATATCGCAATGGTGTTGGCCTGATGTGACCCGACAGTTGCCACAATGGCACCGTTGGCCACACTCACCTTCGGCTAGCTCCCCATGAGTGTGGGCGTTGGTCAACTAATGTGGCATGTGACTCATGAGCAACATACCATATACGATCCATTGGTCCATGCCTGCGGCATGCACGGGGGGGGATGAACATGGTGCACGCCGGGCTGAAAATATGGAAAACGGCAGAAAGTGGCCGAAAATGCGCACACTCAGGGTGAGAGCAAATAAGGTACATGGCCAACTTGGACTGGAGTATGCCCCAAAATTGGAACCAGGTTCCTGTCCAATATATCTTTTGGATGCAAACCAAACCCCCCTGGATTGGAGAATGGCCGGGTCGCCAAGTGAGTCCATGATTGGGGATTGGCCGGAATCGGTAACAAGATGGCCTTGGTGTGCAAAGCCCAAGAGGAGTTATCGGCTGGGTTCCAGATATGTTGGGCACCAACGTACGAATTTACAAGACAAACCTGGGTCATGATGTCAGTTGACCGCAGCATTAAGATATCAGATCGCCACTTAACATCATGACAGCCGAAAAATAGTGAAATTGATGGAAAACAAGAAAAAACGACTTGAAAGTCCCAGAAATATATTATAATAACTCCCGCTTTGATTGAGTAGCCGGCAGTTCTCTTTGTACACAATGTCTCCGCACCATTGACCTCTGATTCCACCCTTGGGCCCCACTTGGGGTGCCGTGGAAGGTTACTTGCGCTGCTCCCCAAGTCGGCACGTGGAAGAATGGGAAAATGCAAATAGCACACCTTGCTTGCACCGCATTGCTTCGGGCGTGCTCTCCGCGGCGTCTTGGGGGAAGTTTATGCTTTTGGGTGAAGAGTTTGGTTGGGAAGCAGGGCCCCGCTTACTTCGGGGTCCACTGGCGGGTTTGTCCTGGAGTGGTGCACCCGCCAAGTGAACACCTGAAATAACCCATATTTGACCAAAATCCCTACCCAAGCCTTATATACCCAGCCTAGTGGCCTAGGACCAGAGTATGGGTATATTCTTATGTAACTTTGGTCCTTGAACACACATGCAAGCGCTTGGGTTAGAAATCGACGTCATTTTGGCAAGTCGATTTTGGGCATGCAAGCACACAATGTGGCCAAGTGGGTTGCAATGGAAATATATGCCTTCTGCGGGCAGGTCAAGTGATATGACCTGGTTGTGAAGGGGTACAAAGAGGGGAGTCATTCCAACTCAACATATTTTTACATTTAAATGGTCGCCAAGTACATCAGATTGCCCATTTTTCTGAAAACGCCAAAAGTGTATAACCCTTTGGGCATATTGAGTTTGGATCCAATGGCTCCAATATGAGGTTGATTGGGGCAAACCCTCATCGACAGTGCCTATGATGCACATTAGGCCGCCCTTGGGAGCTTGAACGCGCGATTACCTTGTTATTGGGCTTGGGGGATGGAAGCGCGTTTGAGGATTTTACTTCACGGCAAAAATTGTCGATTTGTGTAAAGAAAAAGAGGAAGAAATTGCGCAATACTCCAAGTGTGTTGCACCGTTAAGTTCTCGAAAAATACCGTCATTAATTTGGCTCATCAGAGCCGCGTCACAGGCGACGCCGTCATTTGCAACCGCGACAACGGGCGCCTGTGGTAAAAAAAATAGAAAAGAATCGCCGCAAGTGCAAACCGATTCACAATGAGTGCAACTGATCGATCGCCGTCACGACTCTGAACAAAATAGACGGTTCGGCGGCCGAGGCGTGCTTGGTTCAGCGTCAGTCTTTGACAAGATGCTGATCCCTGAGACACGCATGGACTAAGTCGTACAAGAATGGCACGACCGAGGGCTCCTTCACCCAGGACTAGAGAACATGCGCTTGGATATGAAGAAGCGGTTCTAGTTCCCTCTTGGGCTCTGCAAGACACTTTGAGGCAGTCTGTGCGTCCTGCCAAGTGTGCCAGGCGGTCAAGCCGCCTAATCAATCTCAGGCCGGCAACGCCAATTGGACCCCCATACCGGACATTCCAATTGGGATTCTGGCCATTGACAAATTTGTCATGCGCCCTGTCCGGCACGGCAAGGAAGTCTACGTCTGTGTCATTCTCTGCGGTGACCAGCACAGCAGATACCTCGTGGCGGTACCTGCATGAGACAAGGGCCTGACGGCAGAGGCGGTTCCCCGCCAGATGATCGAGCACTGGGTCACGGGGTTTGATGCACCCAGGCCATGTACAGTGACAGTGGGAGTCACTTCACCGGCGCGTGGTTCCGCGCCATGTGCCGGTTAATGGGTGTACGCTAGTGCAGGACCGTGTCTTGCCACAGGCAGTCCAATGGTTGCTGGGCGCCAGCTCTTCGAACTACTGAAGAAGCTGCACCTCGAGCGTCCCGGCCGCACCTTACTAACGGGCATGCCGCGCGCCATCCAGGCATACCACGACGTGCCAACCCCATCCGGATACTTCCCCAGCCAGATCGTATTTTGGAGGGATTGTATCGAGCGGGGGCTACCGTGGGCAACCCCAGGGAGAGGACTGGATTGTAAGGTGTTCATGGCCAAAGCGGAGAAGATTGTGGTGACGCTCACCGAGGCACTTACGAAGGAGCACAAGAAGCGCCTTCACCATCTGGAGAAGACGCCGGTCGCCAAGTACAAGGTCCGAGACACCGTGAGGCTGTAAGAGCCCTCAAAACTCACCGCACAAGCAAAGCAAAGGACGGAGCGGGCGCACCGGTGAACAGGAGCCAAGTGGCCCAGAACACCGTACACGCAACACAACACACCGAGCGGGCACACCGGTGAACAGGAGCCAGGTGGCCAAGGACACCGCACACGCAAAACAACACACCGAGCAGGCACACAGGTGAACAGGAGCGAAGTGGCCCAGGACACCGCACGAGCAAAGCAAGGGACGGAGCGGGCGCACCGGTGAACGGGAGCCAAGTGGCCCAGGACACCGCACACGCAAAACAACACACGGAGTTGGCACACCGGTAAACAGGAGCCAAGGTGCCCAGGAAGCCGCACACGCGAAGCAACACACAGAGCGGGCACACAGGTGAACAGGAGCCAAGTGGCCCAGGACACCGCACACACAACACAAAGCACCGAGCGGACGCACCGTTGAACAGGAGCTAGGTGGCTCAGGACACCGCACACGCAAAGCAACACACCGAGCGGGCACACCGGTGAACAGGAGCCAAGTGACCCGGGACACCGCACACGCAACACAACCCACGGAGCGGACACACCGGTGAACAGGAAGCTAAGTGGCCCAGGACACCGCACACGCAAAGCAACACACCGAGCAGGCGCACCGGTGAACAGGAGCCAAGTGGCCCAGGACTCCGCACACACTACAACACACCAAGCGGGCGCACCGGGGAACAGGAGCCAAGTGGCCCAGGACACCGCACACGTAACACCACACACCGAGCGGGCACACCGGTGAACAGGAGCCAAGTGGCCCAGGACACCGCACACACAACACAACCCACGGAGCAAGCACACCGGTGAACAGGAGCCAAGTGGCCCAGGACACCGTACACGCAACACAACACACCGAGCGGGCACACCGGTGAACAGGAGCCAAGTGGCCCAACACACCGCACACGCAACTCTTCGAACAACTGAAAAAGCTGCACCTCGAGCGTCCCGGTCGCACCTTGCTAACGAGCATGTGGCGCGCCATCCAGGCATACCACGACCTGCCAACCCCATCCGGATACTCCCCCAGCCAGATCGTATTTTGGGGGGATCGTATCGAGCTTGGGCTACCCTGGGCACCCCCGGGGAAGGCACTGGATTGTAAGGTGTTCATGGCCAAAGCAGAGAAGATGACGGTGACGCTCACCGAGGCACTTACGAAGGAGCACAAGAAGCGCCTTCACCATCAGGAGAAGACGCCGGTCGCCAAGTACAAGGTCCGTGACACCGTGAGGCTGCAAAAGCCCTCAAAGCTCAACGAACACCTCCAGGCCACCTACAACGTCCCCGCCGCGGTGCAGAAGCGACTTGGCGAGGACATATATACCCTGAAGGCTGGGAAGCGCCTGTACCGCGACCGGTATCATTTCCAAATGAAGCCGCGCGTTTCCAAGCCCCGAGGCAAGCATGTCCAGTTCGACTATGCTGACCTGGAGGTACATGCGGACGACCCATTCACCAGGGAACATGAGTACAACGCCTGGAAAATCTTGGGGTACTGCTCGGCTCCGGATGTGCCTGGGGGGTACACGTTCAGGACACAATGGGAGGGATTTGGGTGCACGCACGACAAGTTGGAACCGGTGTCAGCATTCTTGCCAAGCTATACCCGGTGCTTTGTCGACTTTGTCAAACGCGGTAAGATCCACCTTAAGGTAACGGGTGTGTGTGTACCTAAAAAGGCATGATGCACTTCCCTTACTCCCCGTTAGTGGCTAAACGATGGGACCATGTTTCCTATCCTGGGTCGGTTCCTTCAGTCACCAGTGAGTCAGCTCAGTCTGCGAGGGCTTATGTTCATACCGGTGCTCAGGGAGCTTGGAGGCACCTGCCCCACCCCGCCGTACGAGCATATACGGTACGGGAGCTAGCCTCAGGCCCGCTCCCGTACCCCCCAACAGCTCCACACACCCTTGGGGTATGCACTTGGTCTAGTGCCAATTTAGGTCGTATGTCAGTATCCCCTTTGGGCAACCCACACCGAAAACCCCAGAGTGGCAATGGGCCTAGCCTGGTTCCGCTCACCATACGATGTCTCTGACTGCTCGCGTCCCACGTGCGAGGAACGCTCGCGGGAGGGAGTTGATGCCAAACCAGGCACACCTCTGCCGTCGAACCATGTATTTTGTACAGATTCGCGACAGCAATTGATTAATGCATTGATTGCTAGGCTGCCTGCACTAGCGGGGATTCTTTTCTAATATTGTATCACAGGCGGCCGTTGCCGCAGTTGTAAATGACGACGTTGCCTGTTCTGAAGCTCTGGGAAGCCAGATATTTAAGGGCAGTTTTTCAGAACCGAGTGTTCCGCAATTTCTTTTCTTGATTTTTGGCAACAAATCGCCGATTTTTGCCTTGAAGAGAAATCTGGGAACGCACTTCCGCCCCGCAACTCCTATAACAAGAGATTCGCGCGTTCGGGGTCCCAAACGTGGCCTAATGTGCGTCATAGGCACTGTTGATGAGGATTTGCCCCAATAAACCCCATAATGAAGCCACTGGATCCCAACTCACTATGCCCAAAGGGTTTTGCATTTCTGGTGTTGTCCAGAAATTAGGCAATCTCATGTAGTTGGCGACCAAGTGAATGGAGAAATGTTTTGAGTTGGTATAACCTCCGTCTTTGCAAGCCTTTGCACCCGGGGCATATCACTTGACATGCCCGAAGTGCACATATATGTTCATTGTAACTCACGTGACCTTTTTTGTGCGTGCACACCAAAAGCGGCCTTACAAAATGAGGTGGAATTTTAACCCAAGCACTTGCATGTGAGATCCAGGACCAACGTTATATAAGAAAATAGGCAAGCCTTCATTTTAGGCCACTAGGTTGGGTATATAAGGCTTGTATTTTTTTTTCTTTATTTTTGGCAACAAATCGCTGATTCTTGCCTTGAAGAGAAATCTGGGAACGCGCCTTTGCTGCCTAATTCTTATAACAAGACATTCGCGCGTTCGGGCTCCTAAGGGGGGCCTAAGGTGCCTCATAGGCACTGTTGATGAGGGTTTGCCCCCATAATCCCCATAATGAGGCCACTGGATCCCAACTCAATTTGCCCCAAGGGTTTTGCATTTCTGGTGTTGTCCAAAACTTAGGCAATCTCATGTACTTGGCGATCAAGTGCATGAAAAAATATGTTGAGTTGGTTCGACTTCCCTCCTTGCACGCCTTTGCACCCGGGCCATATCACTTGACATGCCCGAAGTGCACATATATGTTCATGGTAACTCACGTGAGCGTTTTTTGTGCGTGCACACCAAAGTCGGCCTTACGAAATGAGGTCCAATTTTAACCCAAGCACTTGCATGTGAGATCAAGGACCAGCGTTATATAAGAATATAGGCAAGCCTTGGTTCTAGGCCACTAGGTTTGGTATATAAGGCTTTAGTGGGGTTGTAGGCCATACAGCGGGTCATTTCATGTGTCCATTTGGCAGGTATACCACTGCAAGACAATATTGAGCAATATTGAGCCGAGCCCTTCTTTTTAACTGGAATGAACACTCGAAGGCCTATCCTTCACCCAAGGGCCCCTGGAGAGCACATCAGAAGCAATACGGTGTGAGCAACGTGTGTTGTCTGCCTCTTTCCATTTTTCCACGTGCCCACTTAGGAAGCAAGACATGTAACCTTCCATGGCACCGCAAGTGGGGCCCAAAGGTGAAATCTAAGGTCATTGGTGTGAAGACATACTGTGCGAAAGGAATTGCCGGGTGCCCAATCCAAGCCGCAGATATTGAACCATTTTTTTCGGGATATCAAGTCAATTTTTGATGTTCCTTCACTGACCTTCCTTTTCTTTGGCCGTCATGACGTTAAGTGGCAATCTTGTATCTCCATGTTGCGTTCATTGGACATCATGACCCAAATACTTTGACGTGTCTCCCATGCTCTGTCCCTTGAATGGCCATGTGTTTCACGGTCTCTAACCCTATCTGCTTCCTGGTCTCATGCCGTGTGCCACTGTAAGGCCAATCAGCTGACAATATCTGTTTCTGTTATTTTCATGCATTCTTCGGCATAGAATTTGAGGAGATTTATTATGGAATCGCTTGTTAGTTGACAGGGGAGATATTTATGCCCTCCAGCAATTCAGTCGAGGCCTGTCCGCGTGCGCGTGCTCGAATGGGGCTCCTGTTGCTTGCGCATGCTCTCTGTGCCTCGGCCTGTCCTTTCAATCGGACCCAGCGACTCAAAACTCTTCTAAACAGGTGCTAATGGTGTTAGATATGTCCTGTTACCGATACGGTCGCAATTTGGAGGCAAGGGCGACTCCCGTGGTTGATAGGAAGCCCGGAATAGAGATCTGGCCAAACCGCGCTGTGGTGCCTCAGTCCACACTGGCAGGCCCCGTGTGAAGGGATTCAAACACGCTAATGGGAGCATTTGCTTCAGCATTTTCCTCGCCTGCGTGTATGGGGGATCAAAAATGTTTTTGAATCTGGGGGACCTATTTTTGAAGAGGAGTTGAATTGGAGGTGGCTGATGTAGGCGCACCGTAACGGAGGAAGGTACGTCGTTCCTTGCTCCGCAAGTGAACTAGCTGTTCATTTTGTTCTTGTGCTTTGGTTCGTGACTTTCCTACGTCCCTCCGTGGAGTTCCTCACCCAACCTATGTATCTTATGTTGCAACGGACATCATCTTCTTTGAATACTCGAAGGTGTCTGAATCAATGAACTCAGTGTCTTGTACATTAGCTCCATCCATGCTTCGTGTTGATTACTGGAAGGTCTATAAGCTTGCTTGAGTGTTGGACAATTGCCTCATTTGATGATCCAGTATATTTGGTTGCATGGTCACACTCATTCATTTGATTCATTCACGTGACCTTTGCAAGTGTGGTGCTACAGTGCTTGGTCAGGTTAACTTCAGCATGTCATGTGTTGGTTCATTGCTTGTTTGTTGATAAAGATCATTTCGTCGCGATTGCATACTTTCTGGATTTTGTGCCTATTGCCTCTAAGGACATTGCCGGGGGTTGTTGCTACTCAGGACTAGGAGGTAAGTCTGTGAAGTGCTTTGAGGTGAATGTTATTCAGCACCTTTTAGACTTTGTTTCTATTTGATTGCCGTATCCCCCTAACCGTATGCCTTTCCAAGAATTCCGTCGATCCTTTGCAATACGGTTGAACTATGTGAGAGTGTAGACTAATGGTTTGCCTTCTTTTCAACATGTCAAGGGTATCTTCTCGTGGAATCCGATTTGGGATGTGGTCCACCCATGGCGTAGTTTAACTCTTGATTCTGATTGACCCTTGTCTTTTTGGCCAACAACCCACTTTTTCCTAAGAACCGAGGTAGGGTCTTGAACGTAGGTGAATTTGAGACCCTCCTCCTCCATATATTGTAGGAAGCAATCAGCTCTCCTATCCCAATTGGTTAGGCAATCTCATCTCCTGTCCGGATAGGGAGACTCACCTCTTCGGATAGGAATACTCCCCTCTCCGCCCGGGATAGGGACATTCTCCTGTCCCCATTCAATGGTGATTCTCCTCTCCTCTGGGGACAGGGACATTATCCTCTCCCCATGAGATTGGGACTCTGTTCTCTGCTTGGGACAGAGACTCCAAGTGCATGCCTGAAGCCAAGCAAAACCACTACCCCTCCATACCCCGCACGCTCCTTAGGCCATCATCACCACGGACAAGAGCATGGTAGAAGGGACAAAGGGAGCCACATACCAACAGAGTACACGCCACCGTGGCAAAACTCACGCGAGCACGAAATAAGCAAGAGGTATACCCGCAAGCCGCCCAAACCGCAACAAGGTATGCCAGAGAACACCAGTGCGGACATGAAACACAAGTGAACCACCGTGCCATGCCGCCCCTTTCCCAGACCAATCCCACAGCCTCCTTCGGCCGACAACGCTGCGGGGAAGAACATGACAAAGCCCCCATCACCGAGGGCAACCACCCAGAGCAAGCCGAAGAGGAATAGGAAACCCAACACATCCACACGACACCGGCATTGCGCTCGCGTAGACGCCGCGAATGAAACACACAAAGGAACCAGACCTGCAAGACAAGCTTATGGCCGAAGGAGGCAACCATGCACCGCAACCCACACAAGCGCCGCCACAACCTGCGAAGCAAACAGATTGCATGTGCACACGCACACACGTGCCTCCATCCCCGCTATCTGCCGGATGCGACGCAGCACAACAACGAGAAGGAAGGAGAGTAACCACGTCAGTCAAGCAACCCATGACCAACATTTACAACAACGGGTATGCCGACACACACACACACGTCAAGGAGAGGTATGCCGAGCAAGGCATAGCCGCCAACCTGCCCCGGGACCCCGACCCACCACGGGTATGAGCGAGTCGCTCGTCCACGAACCGACAACAAAGCCCCAACACCCCACTTCCCTGCACATTCTGTGCCGGTCAATGAGGGAGGTGAGACTTCAGGGAACAAGAACGACAGAGGGCCCGCCACGCCATCCTGTAAACCTAATGGCATCACCGAACTTTCCAACTCTCCAACTCCAATGATAACCCACGCCCCGCATCGCCACGTTCTCTTCCACAGGTCCGCGAAAGAGTGAAGGATGAACAAGGGAAAAACACAGCCACACACAACCATGGCAGGGAAAAATGCCCGCCAGGGAGGAGGGCCGACCCAAACAGAATAGAGGACAGGGTAAGTAGCGCCGTCGAATGCAGCGAGTGAATAGAGGGACAAATGGTACTGAAGGGTGCAAACAGAGAAGGGTAACGCAGAATCGAGAAGGGCAAAACCGGGCAAACAAAGCCGGATGAGCACAAGGGCAGTGTAAGATGCACGCAAGGAGGGGAGTACCACCACAAAACACGGCACCTCGGCACGCACAACAGTGCAATGCACCGGCAGGGGCGCACGGACACTACAGGCACCGCACACAGCCCCGCACCCGGCCACCTGCCCGGAGGACGTGCGGCAGGAAGAGCTGGAGTGGGTGAGCACAGGGGAAGCAAAGAGGGAGGCACTACCACACAACACAGCGCCACAGGACTCAACGCATTGCCACGCACCAACACGTGCGCACGGGCAATAAAGGCACCACACCAACACCCACACCGGGCAGCCTGCCCCAGGGACTGGCGGTTGGAAGAGGGAGACCGCCTAACTCCAGACGCCCCTCGCAACAGCAGGAGCCCCCGCCCCCCCCCCCCCGGGGCAACCTCCCGCCAGCCCAGCGGCGCACAATGCCCGACAGGGCATGCAAGCTAAAGGGCCAGTGATGAGAACCAAGGCCTGCGCACCCGCGCACACAGCATGTGGGCAGGGGGCCCCAGCTGCCTGCCCCAAGGACGGGCAGCCGGGGGGGGGCAAGCGCCTAACCCCAGACGCCCCTCAGGAAGGCACGAGGCAACCCCCCCTGGGATGACCTCCTGCCGGCCCCACAGCACGCAACGCCAGCTCGAAGGACCGCACGCTATCGAGCAGGTGCTGGGCCCCCACATCGGCACCCCCCGAGCCCAGGAAAAACGGGCAACGGGCCCCGGCTAGCTGCCCCAAAGACGGGCAGGTGGGAGAGTGAGAGCGCCTAACCCCATACGGCACTCACAACGACGAGGTGGTACCCACCCGGGCAACCTCCCGCCACCCCCCAGCGAGGCGTTGCAAGCCAAAGGGCCCAGCGCCGGGTCCCCAGGCCTGCAAACCGGCACACAGAGCATCCGGGCAGTGGTCTCCAGCTGCCTGCCCCAATGACGGGCAGCACAGGGAGTTTGAGCGCCTGAGCCAAGACGCCCCTCACGAGGGCACGAGGCACCCCTTGACCCGGGGATGCCCTCCTGCCACCCCGAAAGCGCGCAAGGTCGGCTCGGCAGAGCGCGTGCTGTGGAGTCAGTGCCGTGCCTGCAGAACCGCAACACCGGCGCCCAGGAAACACAGGCAACGGGCCCTGGCCGCCCGCCCCAAGGACGGACGGCCGGGAGATTGAGAGGGCCCAATCCCAGCCCCCCTCACAACAGCGAGGAAGTGCCCCCCCGCGAAACCTCCCGCCACCCTCACGGCCTGGAATGCCCAACATGGCAAACAAGGCAAAGGGCCAGTGCCGGGTCACCACACCTGCGCACTCACACCCACAGACTGTGGGCAGCGGTCCCCAGCTGCCTGCCCCAGGCCAGGCAGATGGGGGAGTGTGAGGGCCTAATTCCAGACGCCCTCCACAAAGGCACCAGGCACCCCCGGTGGGGATACCCCCCTGCCAGCCCCACAGCGCACAGGGCCAGCTCCCAAGAGCGCAAGCTGTACGGCGGGTGCTGGGCCCCAACACATGCATCCCCCACACCCAGGAAACACGGGAAACCGGCCCCGGCTGCCTGCCACAAGGATGGACAGCCAAGACAGAGAGAGGGCCTAACCCCTGGAGCCGCTCAGAACGGCAAGGAAGTGCCCCCCCCCGGGAAACCTCCCGCCACCCTTGCGGCTCGCAACGCCCAACAGGGCACGCAAGCCAAAGGGCGTGTGCCGGGTCCCCACGCCTGCACACCGGCACCCAGAGCATGTGGGCATTGGACCCCAGCTACCTGCCCCAAGGACGGGCGGCCTGGGGGGGGCGTGAGCGCCCGACCCCAGAGACCCATCATGAAGACACGAGGCGCCCTCCCCAGGAATGCCCTCCTGCCAGACCCACAGCGCACAACGCCAGCTTGCAACAGCGCACGCTATGGAGCCAGTGCTGGGCCCCCATCCAGCACTCTTCGCGCACAGGAAACACGGACAACGGGCCCCAGCTGCCTACCCAAAGGACAGGCAGACAAAGAGGGAGAGCGCCTAACCCCAGACGCCCCTCGCAACAGCAGGAGGCCCCCCCCCAGGGCAACCTCCCGCCACCCCAGCGGCGCACAATGCCCAACAGGGCACGCAAGCAAAAGGGCCAGTGACGAGAACCAAGGCCTGCGCACCCGCGCACACAGCATGTGGGCAGGGGGCCCCAGCTGCCTGCCCAAAGGACGGACAGCCAGGGGGGGGGCGAGCGTCTAACCCCAGACGCCCCTCAGAAAGGCACGAGGCAACCCCCCCGGGGATGACCTCCTGCCAGCCCCACAGCACGCAACGCCAGCTCGCAGGAGCGCACGCTATCGGGCAGGTGCTGGGCCCCCACATCGGCACCCCCCCGCGCCCAGGAAAAACAGGCAACGGGCCCCCGCTAGCTGCCCCAAAGACGGGCAGGTGGGAGAGTGAGAGCGCCTAACCCCATACGGCACTCACAACGGCGAGGTGGTACCCCCCCTGGGCAACCTCCTGCCACCCCCCAGCAAGGCCTTGCAAGCCAAAGGGCCCGTGCCGGGTCCCCAGGCCTGCACACCGGCACAAAGAGCATGTGGGCAGTGGTCTCCAGCTGCCTGCCCCAAGGACAGGCAGCACAGAGAGGGTGAGCGCCTGAGCCAAGACGCCCCTCACAATTGCACGAGGCACCCCCTGACCCGGGGATGCCCTCCTGCCACCCCCAAAGCGCGCAACGCCAGCTCGCCAGAGCGCGTGCTGTGGACTCAGTGCCGTGCCCGCACTACCGCAACACCGGCGCCCAGGAAACACGGGCAACGGGCCCTGGCCGCCCGCCCCAAGGACAGACGGCCGGAAGATTGAGAGGGCCCAACCCAAGGCCACCCAGCCAGGAAGTGCCCCCCCGGGAAACCTCCCGCCACTCTCGCCGCCTGGAATGCCCAACAGGGCACAGAAGGCAAGGGGCCAGTGCCGGGTCACCACGCCTGCGCACTCGCACCCACAAAATGTGGGCAGCGGTCCCCAGCTGCCTGTCCCAGGACAGGCAGATGGGGGAGTGTGAGGGCCTAATTCCAGACGCCACTCACGAAGGCACGGGGCACCCCCAGTGGGGAGACCCCCCTGCCAGCCCCACAGCGCGCAGGGCCAGCTCCCAAGAGCGCAATCTGTACGGCCGGTGCTGGGCCCCAACACCTGCACCCCCCAGACCAAGGAAACACGGGAATCCGGCCGCCGCTGCCTGCCCCAAGGATGGACAGCCAGGACAGAAAGAGGGCCTAACCCCTGGAGCCGCTCAGAACGGCAAGGAAGTGCCCCCCCCCCGGGCAACCTCACGCCACCCTTGCGGCGCGAGACGCTCAATAGGGCACGCAAGCCAAAGGGCGTGTGCCGGGTCCCCACGCCTGCACACGAGCGGCCACAGCAAGTGGGCATTGGACCCCAGCTACCTGCCCCAGAGACGGGCGGCCTGGGGGGGGCGTGAGCGCCTGACCCCAGAGGCCCATCATGAAGACACGAGGCGCCCCCCCCAGGAATGCCCTCCTGCCAGACCCACAGCGCACAACGCCAGCTCGCAATAGCGCACGCTATGGAGCCGGTGCTGGGCCCCCATTCCGCACTCTTCGCGCACAGGAAACACGGGCAACGGGCCCCAGCTGCCTACCCGAAGGACAGGCAGACGGGAGAGGGAGAGCGCCTAACCCCAGCAGCCCCTCAGAACGGCGAGCAAGTGCCACTCCGAGGAACCCCCCGCCACCCCTGCGTCGTGCAATGCCCAGCAGCGCACGCAAGCCACAGGGCTAGTGCCGGGTCCCCACACCTGTGCATCCAAAACATGTGGGCCGCGGCTCCTGGCCGCCTGCCCGTAGGACAGGCAAGCCTGGGAGGGCGAGCGCCTAGCCTCAGAAACCCCTCACAACGGCACGAGGCACCCACCCCCAGGGATGACCTCATGCCATCAGACCACGCGCAACACCAGCTTGCAAGAGCGCGCGCTGTGGGTTCGGTGCCAGGCCCCCACACCCGCAAGCCCCAGGCCCAGGAGGCACGGGCAACCGGCCCCGACTACTTGCCGCTAAGACAGGCAGCCGGGACAGAGAGAGCGCCAAACTCCAGACGCTGCTCACAACCGCGGCACGCAACACCTAGCGAGGCGTTGCAAGCAGACGGGCCAGTGCCGGGTACCCACGCCTGCACATCCGCACTCACAGCATGTGGGCAGCGGTCCCTGGCTGCCTGCCCCAAGGACAGGCAGCTGCGGGAGGATGAGCGCCTAACCCCACACGCACCTCAGGAAGGCACGAGGCGCCCCGCCCGGCGTTGCCCCCCTGCCACTCCCGCAGCACGCAACGCAGGCTCGCAAGAGCGCACGCTGTGGGGTAGGTGCCGGGCCCCCGAACCCGCACCACCCGCGCCCAGGAAGCACGGGCAACAGGCCCCGGCTACCTGCCCCAAGGACGGGCACCCCGGAGAGGGTGAGCCCCTAACCCCAGACGCTGCTCACAACCCCAACGCCGTACCACCCCGGGCAACCTTGCGCCAACCCCGCAGTATGCAACACCCAGCGAGGCGTTGCAAGTCAAAGGGCCAGTGCTGGGTCCCCACACCCGCACATCTGCACTCAGAGCATGTGGGCAGCAGTCCCCAGCTAGCTGCCCAAAGGACAGGCAGCCGGGGGACTGTGAGCGCCTAACCCCACACGCCCCCCACGAAGGCAGGAGGGCCCCCCCCAAAAGGGATGCCCTGGTGCCACCCCCACAGCGTGCAACGCTAGCTCGCAAGAGCGCACACTGTGGGGTAGGTGCCGGGACCCCACACCCGCACCATCTGCGACCAGGAAACACGTGCAACGGGGCCCGCCGCCTATCCCAATGACGGACGGCGGAGAGAGGGAGGGCGTCCAACCACTGACGCCCCTCCCAACGGCAATGAAGTGCCCCCCCGGGCAACCACCCGCCAGCCCCGCGGCGTGCAATGCCCAACAGGGCAGACAGGCCAAAGCGCCAGTGCCGGGTCCCGACGCCCGCACACCCGGAGCCACAACATGTGGGCAGCGCTTCCCAGCTGCCTGCCCCAAAGACAGGAAGCGGGGGGGGGGGCAGTGCCTATCCTCAGATGCCCATCACGATGGGAGGGGGCGCCACTCCCGGGGATGCCCGCCTGCCACCCCAACTGCGCGCAAGCCAGCTCTCAAGAGCGCACGCTGTAGGGCCGGTGCCGGACCCCCGGCCCCACTGCCCGCGCCGGGGAAACATGGGCAGCGGGCCCCGGCTGCCTGCTCAAAGGATGGAAAGCCGGGAGGGGGAGAGCGCCGAAGCACAGACACCCCTCACAACGGCGAGAAGGTACCGCCCCTGGGAATTTCCCGCCACCCTTGCGGCACACAAGCCCCAACAGGGCACAGAAGCCAAAGGGCCAGTGCCGGGTCCCCACGCCTGCACACCCGCACCCACAGCATGTGGGCAGTGGACCCCAGCTATCTGCCCCCAGGACGGGCGGCCGGGGAGGATGAGCGCCTTGCCTCAGACGCCCCTCTTGAAGACACAAGGCTCTCCCCCTGGTAATGCCCTCATGCCAGCCCGACAGCGCGCGACGCCAGCACCTAAGAGCGCGTGCTGTAGGGCCGGTGCCAGGGGGCATATCCGCACATGCCGCGCCCAGGAAACACGGGCAACTGGCCCCGGCTGCCTGCCGCAAGGACACGCAACTGGGAGAGGGAGGGCACCGAACCGCAGACGCTCCTCACAACGGCGAGAGCCCCTCCCCTCAACAGGCCATCCCTCGCCACAGCCGCGACGCGCAGCACCCAGCAGGACACGCAAGCCAAGGGGTGTCCAGTACCGGGTCCCCGCGCCTGCACACCCACACCTACAGCAAGTAGGCAGTGAACCCCAGCTGCCTGTTCCAAAGACGGGCAGCCGGAGCAGGGTGAGTGCCTAACCCCAGACGCCCCTCACGAAGGCACGAGGCTTCAGCTTGGAAAAAATTGCGCAGTGGGATCAGTGCCGGGTCCCTGTACCTGTACCTCCCACAACTGCGAGAGGTGCCCCTTCACGGGCAGCCCGCGCGACGCATAATGCGGCGCGCAGCAGCGCACGCAGGCAGGGGGCCCATGCCGGACCCCCTCGGCTGCTCACCAGCATTCACAGAGTGTAGGCAGCGGACCCCGCCCGCGCCAGGGGGGCGGCAGCCGGGAGGGGGGAGGCACCCAATGACGCGGGGTACAGGAACAGCCCCCTGCCACCCTCACAACGCACAGCGCCTGCACCCCACGCCTCCCACATCATACCGCGGGCAGCGTCCATGAGACCCGTGAAAGAGGGCCTTGCAATGGGGGGGAAGCACCGCCCACGGGGCCACGACTGGCACGCATCAAAAGATTGCGGCGGACCCGCACATCATCTCTGCTCTGAGACCTGACGATAGAGTAATATGGGCGAGCCCACGGCCCCACACAACACGTGCTCCCCATCTCCGGCGCTGGACGAGGGGCACGAAGTCATCAGAAGGCTAGGTCTCCGGAACCGCGGTGCCCCGCCCCCTTCCGGAGGACTCGGACTCCGACGTGGAGGTGACCCCGGCACCCCCCGCGAAGAGCGCCCCAGCGGAGCCCACCCAGCCAGCAGGTGGAGTGCAAGCTCTCTGCCCCGTGTGGAGGTGGGGACACTGCACGGAGGAGGGCCGGTGCCCCTGGAAACACCCCAAAACCACCGCTGAAAATGGGCACTGCCCACAGCGGGGCACGCGGCCGTTGGCACCGCACTGCACTATGGCGTTGTGCGACGCTGGATCAAGGACGAGACCGCACTCGGCAGCGTGAACATCCTGGAGGCCGTCGACCGGGTTGCCCACACAGGGCAAACAGAATTTGCCCCCGCCCACCTGGGGCAGGCTGGCAAAGAGGCTCCTCCTGGAACCCACTCAAATGATGCTCGGCCAGGCGGCAGACATGGAAAGCAGCGTACTCCACGCGTCCCGGGTGCTGCGAGCACGCCCGCAGTGGCTATACAGGTGTACCCCCCACCGCAAGCCTGGCCCTTCACCACGTGGGCAATACTGGCTATCATGTGGCACCTGGCACTTGAAAGCACCCTTGCGGCTGGCACAAGAGACATAGCCAAGGACCTACACGTCTGGCAGGCCAGCAAGGACTTCCCCTGGCCCGGTCAAGGGGCCACCTCCGGATGGCCCCTGCAGGTGAAGGCCTCAGCCTCGGGGCAACCCTCCAACGGCACCCCGACAAAATGGCGTGCCCCTTCTTGCAGACGGGCGTGTTCCCGCCCCCCCCATTGGACTGCAACTTGGAGGAGAAGGGGGCAGAACCGCTGCTGGACTCCTGGGTCCCCCAACCCTGGTACTTGCCTGCGGGCGCTCAGGCCCAGGGAACCCAGGCAGCCAAAGGAACGTACCCATCACCCCAGCCGACCAACACCCTGCTCCGCAGCCTGCAAGCGGGAGCACCCTGGTTTCGGTGGAAAGGGAACGGACGCCCGAGCCCATATTTTCCCACGGTGCAGGAACAGGGGATAGTCCACACCGAACGCATGGGGGCCGTGGAGTGGCAAGCAATCGTGCTTGACAAAGCGTGCAGATGGCTGACGGTCACCGCCCCGCACCCCCCGCAGACACAACGGTCCCCCCCCTAGTCCCCCGCCACGCCCTCACCAGTGAGGTACGGCGGTCGGTGCTTGACCATGTCAAGGACTGGATGACCAGTCCCGGCACCCATTGCCCACCAATGCAGGTGCTAGAGCAGCTCACAGCCCCCACACCAAGTCTTCGCTACGCCCAACTCACCAACGACGTGCTGGACGTGGAACTGGAGCCCCTGCGGGCACTCTACCAGCAGGCCCACATCCCGCCACCGGGCAAGTCCTACCGGCTTGCCCGCTTACGTCTGCAGCGCCGTGTCGACGCCGGCCAGGCAGGGGACATGGTGGTGCATTGGCTAACGCTCAACAATCCCTACTCCGGGCAAGGCAACTGGTACTTGCACCAATTCCTCCTCCCACCACAGGCGGTTCCTGAGCAACACAGACAGGACCCATATGCCACACCTCCAGAGCGCCTGAGCGCACGGGACTACCCACAGGCGACCCCACTTGCCCCCCCCCCCCCCCCGAGAGCAGGACCAACGGGCACTGCCGCAGGGAACGCCGCTTGACACTGCCACCACGCCGCAGCAGAGGGGCCCTGCGCCCCGGACGGCGGGGAGCCGAAAAGTACTGTGGGTTGGCGGCGTGGGCCGCAGCCTGCTGCCAACTCACCCGGGACACCACGAGACTCGGGCAGTACGGACCAGGCGACCGCACGGAGAAAAATGTCCTTGATTAGGGCCCGAATAGCTTTGATGAAATCCTGCAAATTTTGGTGTTGAAAGACAGGACCAAAGCAGCAAGTAGAGCAAGAACAGGATGTGGATCGGATCAATGAATAGTTTCGAAATCCAGTGTATCACAGAAGGGCTGCAGATAGACAAAGCCGGCTCAAGTACAAAGAGTCATTCACAATTGGTTAAAACAAATGATTTTTATGTGAAAAGTGGCATGATTCTGGCCGGAAAGTTAGCATTAAGCACTTCATGTGCACTGGTTCCGATTGATTGAAATTGGTTAGGAATCTGGGGCATAAGAGGTAGGCCAGACACAGAATATGACTCGGCCAAGCAACTGAATTCAGAAAACGTTAAAGCGCAGAACCACAATAAGTGGTAGAATCAATTGAGTATAGGGGTCTTGAAGTGGGGGACCACTAGGCGTAACCTACAAGGCCTTAGGCATGAAGTGCCTACTATATTTCGGTATAACCTCCATGAAGGAAGATACCTCCGCTCAGTTGAGTGGTAGGGGTGAACTTCATGGAAGGCTAGGGTTATAACCCTAGTTACTTTGAGAAAGTGTACTTTAACCTTCAAAAGAGAGAAAAAAATGATTAGGTTAGTCTCAGCATCAACAAGAGGGTTTTATGGGGGGCTTGGCCTTGATCAATTCCTCCAAGAAAGACATGGCAGTGACTTTTTCTTACTCACCCCTGGAGTACTAGTTAATCAAGCCAGTAGGACCAAGGAAAAAGGCTCCAATTCCCCGGAAATCACCCCAGAAAATGCATCCAACCAACCAAAGGCATTCCAATCAGCTCAAAGAAGCCTATCACACTGTAGGTACCCTTGAAAAACAGTGCAATGTACGGTGAATGATGTCCCTTCGATGGAGCATTCCTCAAAAGGTGCCAGCGTGCGGCGAAAACCTTTGGTAAAATTTTTGGGGTAGTGGGGTTTGAACCCAGGACTTCCTCCCTAGAGCACACATGCTTGCCCACTAGGGTAGAGTCGAACGCTCTAATGCGGACGGCGATCGCTGTATAAACTGCGTTTTAGTAAACGTCCTGACAAAAGGCCAGGGCGGAGCAATACTCCCAATGCAGGGCACAAAACTCCAGGAGCTGGAGAAAAAAGAAAATGGTACCAACAGGGAGTGAGTCCTGTGGTTCCTAGAAAGGGTTAGCGATTTAAGAAGTCAAATTGCTAAAAATTGACGAAACGACGTTAGAAATCGTCATTTTTAGACTAAGACCTAAAGTCGATGACAAGCGCAACAAGAGCGCACTCTCAAAGAGCTCCTGAAAAAGGAGGTAGGAGCTGTGGTTTTCAAAGCTTTTAAAAGAAATCTTTGGCACAGTTGCATCAAAATGTCTAAAACCTTTAGGAAAACGTATTGAACAGAACCCCACACAATAGAGCAGGTGGACAACCCACCTCTGGGGTATGTTAGTGTCATGTCAAATGCATGCATTGCGTTTGTGGTGGTTGTTTTGTTAAAACGCTAGGGTTGTCACCGTTGCGTTCGTTGAGGGCTCGGTCGTTCACTTCCTTCGCTGTGCACAGGTCAAATCAGAAATGGAAGGTATGTGAAAGGAATGGAGCACGCAGCGTGCACGTAGGGTTAGTAGGGTTAGTATGCGCATGTGCTCGCGATGCATGTGCCTAATCTAGGTATTCATACGCTGTGGCGCCTTCCCTGTGCCCCAATCCACCCTTCTCCTCTCTTCACAGGTCAGAAAGGAAGGTGCTTGCTCATGCTCGTGTTGCTGTAGCGCTAAAATAGGGTTGCTTAGAACGCTTAGGCTTCTTTTGCGCCTTGCAGTTGCTCGCCATTCGCTTCGTTCTTCTGCAGGAAACAAGGTAAGAAGAGCATGCATGACACACAATGCATTAATCCATTAGGGTTGTTTATAACTCTCCGTAGGGTTGTTTAAACGCTTAGGGTTGTCCTTGCGCTCGTGTTCCCTTCGGCATTCACATGGTGCATGGTGAGTAAGGCAGGTCAGCTGAAGGAGGAGCTCACCTCCTGGTTGAGTCACGCGCTGCTTGGTTGTTTTGGGTTAATGGTCATTATAAGAGTGGCTGTGAATCGTCTCCCTTCCCCGGATACGCACAATGCATTTATGGGATGTAGGCCACGCGCTGTGCACACGATATATCTCTTGCTTAGGCTACCCAGCGCTCCGCCCTACGTTCTAAAACAGAACGGGCGGAGTCCCTAACCTTGCTTGCTTGCGGCCTGGTTAGAGGACAGCATATTATAGGTCAGCCTGAGAAGCGTATAATACGTCGAGGCTGGCTTGGTTCCGCAGCCGCTAACCAGGTCACATCCGCCTCTGTTTACAGGTGGGCAAGGTCAGGGTGATTGGTGCAGCAGCAGTTGCCTTCGGCGACCTTTGGATTTTTCTGCCCAAGCTAAGAAGGGGGCAGATCACAGAATCAACGAACTGTACCTCAGCCAGGAGTGGCGAGGACAGTCCGACCTCTGTATCATACATGCGGTGCATACAAACAGAGCACTCCTTCCCTCCAAGCCCTGACAGGGAAACGTGTGGTGACATCCCTGTTAGGCCACAGTCACTTAGTAGCACTGTGTTCTCTTGCAATTTTACAGGGGAGCCAGTAGGGCTCGTGACTTCTTTGCCATGACCACCCAGTGGCGTGTGTAGGCGTTAGGGTCAGCAACCCTGGTAGGGATTGAGTGCCGTTGTGCTCACCCTGACTTCGAAGGCTGGTGCTGGCATTAGTGAGTGTAGTTGAGTTGTGTCTCCTGTACCGCGTGCTTTTCCTCTTGGGCAGGGGCGTGTGTTAGTTTTTAGGCCTTCGAAAAATGGGCGTTTTGTATGCCCTTAGCACACTTGGCCACCCCTCCCCTCTGGTAGGTAGGGCTTTTGCCGTCTTCCCCAAAGGATACGCGCCAGCACAGAAATCGGACGCCATAGGAGTGGTAACAGTACCTGATTAGGACATCAGCGAGACCCGGTTTCCGGAGCCTTGCCGGGGAGTGAAGTGAGACACATACAGACATACGTAGCACACTCAGGGGTATGGTAACCCTGTAGTCAAGGGTAGAACCCCATGGGTCTCGACCAGTCATGGGTCCTAACTGTGGGCACGCTTGTCCTCAAGGAGTGTGTAAACGCGTCGCGAGCAGCCTACCTTTTCTTTCCTTCTCCATGCACCCACCTCCCTTCCCTCGTGCCCGCCCTCAGTCCTTTTCGTCAGGTTAGCCGACCGGCCCTCGGGGAAAAGCGGCCAACCCCTTGCAAGCAAGACCACCATCTTCGCGGCCGCATGGCAACTTGTAAGTCAGAAAATTCACTCTGGTATTGCTGCTTGCCTGCGTGCGTGAGTTGCGTAGAGTTTGATTTTCTAAGGAGAAACATTTAAATTTTTGGTTTTCAGAAAGTTTTCAAAGGCACGGAAAAACAGCAGGGGTTTTTAGCAAAGGAAAAGAGGACAAAAGGAAAAACCAACACCAGCAGCGCAGACAACCGCACAGCACAGCCAATCAGCAAAACACCGCAAGGCAGCACAGCAGCGCAGGACACAGCACATGGCGCAGGACACCACGGGACAAGGCACAGCACAGCAAGACACGACGACACACCAGAGCAGCACCACCACACCGCAGAACGCCCGGGGAGACACCACAACACACAGGGACACGCCACAGCACGAGGCACCAACAACAGCGCAGACCAAACCGGCACCGAACAACACGACGCGCAGCGCAACACAGCACTGCACACACAGGGAAAAGACACAAACCAACACCACCAGCAAAGGAAAACGGACAGCAGGGCGCCACAGTACGGCACCAGCAGACAACCACGGGCCACCAGACCAAGCACCGCACAACAGCACACCAAAAGAAACAGCACAACACACAGCAGCGCACCACAGCACCAGGCACCAACAACAGCACGCACCACACAACAGCACAACGCAAGCGCACCAGCACAGCCAAGCGCAGCACCGCACAAAGCGGAGAGGACAGGGAACGCACAGCACGGCACCCAAGGACACACACAGCACAAAACAGAGCGGCGAACAACAACACACACCACCACGCAATGACAAAACACACAGAGCGCCGGGGAACACCGCAAAACACAGGGACGCAAAGCACAGGGCCCAGGGCAACGGGGAGCACCACAGAGAACGGCACGACGAGCAGCGGCACCAAATGAGCGCAGCATGACAACACAGCACATAACAGCACAACACGACACAACGCGCAGCAGCACAGCGCAGCACCGCACCCGGGGACACACGGCACAGCCCAACACACGGCACACAGCACCGAGCGGAAGCGACAAAAACGGCGAGACACAAAAGGGGGGGGGGGGCAGCAACCACCGGGGAGCAGCCAACTGCTGGACGGGAGGCACGAAAGAGGAGAGAGCGCACGGAGAGCCGAGAAACGGGAGGCCAACAAAGCAAACAACGCGCAGCGCCAACGCCCAAGGCACCCGCGGCAGGAAACCAGAGAAAGCCGGAGACAACGGGGGCGCACCACGCAAAAAGAAAAAAAAACGGAGCACCGAGCGGAGGGGGGGGGGGGCAGCGACCACCAAAGAGCAACCAACGGCCAGGCGAGACACAGAAAAAAGGCGAGAGCGCACGGAGAGCCGAGAAGCGGGAGGCCCACAAAGCAAACAAAACACAGCGCCAAGGCCGAGGGCACCCGGGGCCGGAAACAAGAGAAAGCCAAAGACAACGGGGGCGCACGCAGGACGAGAAAAAGAGGGGGGGGCACCGAGCGGCAGCGACGAGACCCGCCAGACACAAAGGGGGGGGGGGGACAAAGCACGAAGGAGCAGCCAACGGCAAAGCAGGAGAGAAAAAAAAAGCGAGAGCGCACAGAGAGCCAAAGGCTGGAGTAAAACGCAAAGCACAGCACCAAGGCCAAAGGCACCTGGGGCCGGAAACCAGAGAAAGGGAGAGAGAACGGGGACGCGGACAGGAGGAAAAAAAAATAACAAAAAAAAACACAAGGCACGAAGTTGCGGCAAGAAAAACCGCGAGAAACAAAAGGGGGAGGCGGGAGGCAACCACAAGGCAACAACCAACAGCCAGGCGGGCAACACAAAAGGAGGGAGAGCGCACGGAGGGCCGAAAAGCGCGAGGCCAACAAGACAAACAACACACAGCGCCAAGGCCCAGGGCACCCGGGGCCGGAAACCAAAGAAAGCAGGAGACAAAGGGGGCGCGCGGAAGACGGCAACGGAGAAAAGAGAAAAAGAGGACCGAGACGGGGGCAACCCCAGCCCGGAGGGGGCCAAGCAAAGCAGAGAGACAAAGCGGCCCAATGAAAAGGTGAGGCGCACCAGAACGCGCCCGGGAGGCCGGCCCGCCCGACCTGGCCAAGAGAGACGAGCACACCCACACACGCACGGGACCCGGGCGTGGCATCCTCCGACCCGCAAGGGGCGGTGTTGGCATCCACACTAAACAGCCCCGGTGCACCGGCCGAGTCCCCCATCCAACGACGGACGGTACAGGAAACCGGACACGTCAGTGACCGAGTCCACACACGCCAACCACCGCAGCGCACGCAGCCCAGAATGGACGCCGGAGGGACCCGCCAGGGACAACCCCATCGCGGGGCCCCGAACGGGTACGACGCGCAGCGAGCCCAGCGCCCCTGCCTCGGCGGGGGCCAGCGGCAGGCACAATGAGCCCGGTTCTCGGCCGGCCTCTGCGTGCCCTGCGCAGCCGCCAAGTAAAGCCGGGGGTGCAAGCCCCCGGGGTGGGGAAAGGCACCACGGCGTCGGGAAAGCCGACAGGAGCACGGGGAGCGACCCGACCGGAAGAGGCGCGGCGCACCAACGCGGGGCCAGGAGGCACGCCAGAGAGGCACGCCGCCGGCCACAACCAAGGCACACGGACAGGTGCCAAGCAGCGACGGCCACCGGGTGCCAGAAACCCGGGGAGCGCGCACAAAGCCAACGAATCACGGCACACGAACAGGTGCCAGGCAACAGCCAACGCACACACCACACACCCCAGCCAGGAGTGGCGGGGCGCAGCCAAAACCCGAGCCCGAGCACACACACCCCAGCCGTACAGCCCAGCGAGGAGTGGCGGCGTACAGGAGGAGCACGCACACCAGCGCACACACAACCCAACACCCCAGCCAGCAGTGGCGGGGCACAGCCGAAACCCAAGACAGAGCACACACACCCACACCGCGCACCCCAGCCAGGAATGGCGGGGTGCAAGCGGAGCGCGCACACGAGCACACACACAGCCCAACACCCCAGCCAGCACTGGCGGGGCGCAGCCGAACCCCGAGTCCAAATACACATACCTACACCGCGCACCCCGGCCAGGAGCGGCAGGGTGCATGCGGAGCGCGCACACGAGCAAACACACAGCCCAACACCCCAGCCAGGAGTGGCGGGGCGCAGCCGAAACCCGAGCCCAAGCACACACACCCAAGCCGCACACCCCAGCCCGGAGTGGCGGCTTACAGGAGGAGCACGCACACCAGCACAAACACACCCCAACACCCAAGCCAGGAGTGGCGGGGCGCAGCCGAAACCCGAGCCCAAACACACACAACCACACCGCACACCCCAGCCAGGAGTGGCGGGGTACTGGAGGGCCACGCACAACAGCACACACACACCCCAACACCCAAGCCAGGAGTGGCGGGGCGCAGCCAAAATCCGAGCCCAAACACCCACACCCACACGGCACAGCCCAGCCAGGAGTTGCTGGGTACAAGGGGGGCACGCACACGAGCACACACACACCCCAACACCCCAGCCAGGAGTGGCGGGGCGCACCGGAAACCCGAGCTCAAATACACACACCCACAGCGCGCACCCTAGCCAGGAGTGGCAAGGTACAGGGGGAGCGCCCACACCAGCACACACACAGCCCAACACCCCAGCCAGGAGTGGCAGGGCGCAGCCGAAACCCGAGCTCAAGCACACACACCCACACGGCACACCCCAGCCAGGAGTGGCGGGGTACAGGGGGAGCAGGCAGAAAAAAAAACGCACAGACCAACACCCCAGCCAGGAGTGGTTGGGTGCAGCCGAAACCCGAGCCCAAACACACCCATCCCCACCGCACACCCCAGGCAGGAGTGGCAGCGTACAAGCGGAGCGCGCACAGGAGCAGACACACAGCCCAACACCCCAGCCAGGAGTGGCAGGGCGCAGCCGAAACCCGAGCCCAAGCACACATGCCCACACCGCAAACCCCAGCCAGGAGTGGCGGGGTACAAGGGGAGGGCCCACACCAGCACACACACACCCCAACGCCCCAGCCAAGAGTGGCGGGGCGCAGCCGAACCCGAGCCGAAACACACACACCCACACAGCACAGCCCAGCCAAGAGTGGCGGGGTACAAGCGGGGCGCGCACAAGAGCACACACACAGCCCAACACCCCAGCCAGGAATGGCGGCGCGCAGCCGAAACCCGAGCCCAAGCAAACACACCCACGCCGCGCATCCCGGCCAGGATTGGCCGGGTACAGGGGGAGCAGGCACACAAACACGCACACCCCAAAACCCGAGCCAGGAGTGGCGGGTGCAGCAGAAACCGGAGCCCAAACACACACACCCCCAACGCACATCCCAGCCAGGAGTGGCGAGGTACAAGCGGAGCGCCCACACCAGCACACACACGCCCCAACGCCCCAGCCAGGAGAGGCAGGGCGCAGCCAAAACCCGAGCCCAAGCACACACCCGCACACCGCACACCCCAGCCAGGAGTGGCAGGCAACAAGGGGAGCACCCACACAAGCACGCACACACCAACACCCCAGCCAGGGGTGGCGGGGCGCAGCCGACACCAGAGCCCAAACACACACACCCACACCGCACACCCCAGCCAGGAGTGGCGGGGTACATGGGATGCACGCACACAAACGCGCACACCCCAACACCCCAGCCAGGAGTGGCGGGGCGCAGCCGAAGCCCCAGCCGAAACGGACACACCCGAACCGCACACCCCAGCCAGGAGTGGCAGGGTACAAACAGAGCACGCACACTAGCACACACACACTCCACCATGCCAGCCAAGAGTGGCGGGGTACAAGCGGAGTGCGCACACAGACACACGCACACCCTCACACCCCAGCCAGGAGTGGCAGGGCGCAGGCGCAACCCGAGCCAAGGCACCCACGCCCGCACCACACACCCCAGCCAGGAGTGGCGGGGTACAAGTGGAGTGCGCACACCAGCACACACACACCCCAACGCCCCAGGCAAGAGTGGCTGGGCGCAGCCGAACCCGAGCCGAAACACACACACCCACACAGCACAGCCCAGCCAGGAGTGGCGGGGTACAAGCGGGGCGCGCACAAGAGCACACACACAGCCCAACACCCCAGCCAGGAATTGCGGCGCGCAGCCGAAACCCGAGCCCAAGCACACACACCCACGCCGCGCATCCCTGCCAGGATTGGCGGGGTACAGGGGGAGCAGGCACACAAACACGCAAACCCCAAAACCCGAGCCAGGAGTGGCGGGTGCAGCAGAGACCCGAGCCCAAACACACACACCCCCAACGCACACCCTAGCCAGGAGTGGCGAGGTACAAGCGGAGCGCCCACACCAGCACACACACGCCCCAGCGCCCCAGCCAGGAGAGGCAGGGCGCAGCCAAAACCCGAGCCCAAGCACACACCCGCACACCGCACACCCCAGCCAGAAGTGGCAGGCAACAAGGGGAGCACCCGAACAAGCACGCACAGCCCAACACCCCAGCCAGGAGTGGCGGGGCGCAGCCGAGACCAGAGCCGGAACACACACACCCACACCGCACACCCCAGCCAGGAGTGGCGGGGTACAAGGGATGCACACACACAAACACGCACACCCCAACACCCCAGACAGGAGTGGCGGGGCGCAGCCGAAGCCCCAGCCGAAACGGACACACCCACACCGCACACCCCAGCCAGGAGTCGCAGGGTACAAGCAGAGCACGCACACCAGCACACACACACTCGACCACCCCAGCCAAGAGTGGCGGGGTACAAGCGGAGTGCGCACACAGACACACGCACACCCCAACACCCCAGCCAGGAGTGGCAGGGCGCAGGCGCAACCCGAGCCAAGGCACCCACGCCCGCACCACACACCCCAGCCAGGAGTGGCGGGGTACAAGTGGAGTGCGCACACAGACACACGCACACCCCAACACCGCAGCCGGGAGTGGCGGGGCGCAGCCGCAACCCGAGCCAAGGCACCCACGCCCGCACCCCAACACCCCAGCCAGGGATGGCGGGGCGCAGCCGAAACCCAATCCCAAGCACACACACCCACGCCGCACGCCCCAGCCAGGAGGGGCGGGGTACAAGCAGAGCACGCACATAAGCACACACACACCCCAACACCCCAGCCAGGAGATGCGGGGGGCAGCCGACAGCCGAACCGAAGCAAACACACCCACACCGCACACCCCAGCCAGGAGTGGCGGGGTGCAAGCGGAGCGCGCACACAAGCAGTCACAAACCCCGACACCCCAGCCAGGAGTGGGTCTGCGCAGCCGGCACTCGAACGCAACCACACACACCCACACCGCACACCCCAGCCAGGAGTGGCAGGGTACAAGCGGAGCGCGCACACAAGCGCACACACATCCCAACACCCGGGCCAGGAGTGGCGGGGCGCAGCCGAAACCCGAAGCCAACCACAACCGAGACCGAAACACAAGCGCCACGCAACAGTAGGAAACCCGGTGTCCATAGCCCGGGCACTGAGGCAGCCCGTGCCATTCAGGTAACCCGGCCAAACGAGATCCGGAGCCCGGGGGTAAGGCTGCATCCTAAGGCCTGCGCTGCTTTGGGACTCGAGGCGGAGCGTGCAACACCCAAGCACCTCGGAACCCCAGTACCAAGAACATGCATGCATTCCTTGGGAATGGGATGCGCCAGGAAGTCCGGTGAACCCCTAGGGTTCCGTTCAAAGGAGGGGACGTGCGCAAGCACGGGGGCCCACCCTCCCGGCATGACAAGCAGTCACGCTGGCGGCGATCAGCCCTCCCGGTGTTGTCCGTGGCCGCTTTGTTCGGGGCCACCAGTCAGGTCTAGCGGGATGTAAGCCGCCTCCCCTCTTCACGCGCGGAACCTCTTCCTGTTCGTCACAGGGGCGACGCCAGGGGGAACCATGGGGCACCTCTCCACGACCGGGTGAATCTACCCACCTACCTACCTACCTGGTAGGAATTGAGTGCCGTTGTGTTCACCCTGCCTTCGAAGGCTGGTGCTGGCATTAGTGAGTGTAGTGTAGTTGTGTCTCCTGTACCGCTTGCTTTTCCTCGTGGGCAGGGGCGTGTGTTAGTTTTTGGGCCTTAGAAAGATGGGCGTTTTGTATGCCCTTAGCACACTTGGCCACCCCCCCCCTCTGGTAGGTAGGGCTTTTGCCGGCTTCCCGAAAGGATACGCGCCAGCACAGAAATCAGACGCCATAGGAGTGGTAATAGTACCTGATTAGGACGTCAGCGAAACCCGGTCTCCGGAGCCACGCCGGGGAGTGAACAGAGACACATACAGACATAGGTAGCACACTTAGGGGTATGGTAACCCTGTAGTCAAGGGTAGAACCCCAAGGGTCTGGACTGGTCATGGGTCCTAACTGTGGGCACGCTTGTCCTCAAGGAGTGTGTACACACCTTGCTTCATAACACATCGCTTGTCATTTTCCCCTGGAGTAGAAAGCCACCGCTCTTTGTTTGTTCCCAAAGGTCATAACATCAGGGCAGTTCGCATGCACCACATGGTCAACAAGGCACACACTGGCTGGGTGGCTGCAAACGTGATAAGCGGCCATCTGGCTTACGCTGGTAACCATAAGCATGGGAGTACGGGGCACAGCCAGGGCAGGAGCAGTACTCCTCAACCAGCAGATGTGTAGGTGTTTGGAGTACCGAACCCGATTGAGGGTGGGAGTTAGTACATTCACCGTAACTGGAGCTCCACACACCTATGATTTTAGCAGCTGTCTTTTCCCAAAATTCAAAGTCATGCATTTTCAGAACGGCGATGTCAAACTGCACACAGTAGTACTGTTGTTTTTGTGTTTTCTCAAAATTTTAACACAATTATGCTGTCGCTGGAGCTGCAGCCGCACATCAACTGTCAACAACTGCCGCGTACGCGAGTTTCAGATTCCCGACCGCCGTGCGCAATAGAAAATCGCCAAAAAGTCAATTTTTTTTTGCAGTTGGAAGCAAAGTAAAGGCATGAGCGTGTCCCCGACATCCATACCCTGCTGCTGACCTAAAAAAATCCAGATTGACAGGCACAGACCTTGAGGAATTCGCACTTTTCTAGCCAAAAACCACTCTTTTTCATGGTTTTAGGGTCTATGGACGCCATGTAGAGGGCCTTACAGGGCTGGAGGAGGTGGTTTAGAGGTGATATATGAACAAAATGTCATAACCATTGGTAGAAGCCTACATGACAAGCGGTGTTTTGCCTTTATTCTAGGCTATTCATCCCTTTCTCATGAACCATGGGGCCCAATATCCATATGGTTCATACGTAGGGTTTCAATCACCTATCACCGTCCACACACATGGTTTGGGGCTTGGGTTGGTATTGTATGCATTTGAATGATAAGAACTACATAAAATATGATACTATGTGCATAGGAATGGGATGAACAATGAACATTTGAGGTGTTTTTGGCCATATTTTGCACCGTTTGTGGTCCATTTCCATATGGTTCATAGGTAGGCTTTTGCGTGTCTATCACCGTACACACACATGTTTGGGGCTTAGGTTGTTATTGTAAGCATTCGTAGGATAGGTGCTACATGAACTATGATACTATGGGCATAAGAATGGGATGAACGATGTAGATTTGAGGTGTTTGTGGCCCGTTTTTGCACCTTTTGCGCTCCATATCCATATGGTTTATAGGTACGGTTTTGATCACCTATCACCGTCCACACACATGTTTGGGGCATAGGATGGCATTGTAAGCATTTGAATGCTGGGTAAGAAATGAAATATGATACTACGGGCACAAGCATGGGATGAACAATGTAGTTTTGAGGTGCTTTTGGCCTGTTTTTGCACCATTTGTGCTCCATATCCATATGGTTCATAGGTAGGGTTTTGATCACCTATCACTGTCCACACACATGTTTGGTGCTTGGGTTGGTATTGTATGCATTTGAATGATACGAACTACATAAACTATGATACTACGGGCATAAGAATGTGATGAACGATGTAGATTTGAGGTTTTTTTGGCCCGTTTTGGCACCTCTTGCGCTCCATATCGATATGGTTCATAGGTAGGGTTTTGATCACCTATCACCGTCCACACACATGTTTGGGGCATGGGATGGTATTGTAAGCATTTGAATGCTGGGTAAGAAACAAATATGATACTACGGGCACAGGCATGGGATGAACAATGTAGTTTTGAGGTGTTTTTGGCCCATTTTTGCACCATTTGTCCTCCATATCCATATGGTTCATAGGTAGGGTTTTGATCACCTATCACCGTCCACACACATGTTTGTGGCATAAGATTGTATTATAAGTATTTGAATGCTAGGTAATAAATGAAATATGATACTATGTGCACAAGAGTGGGTTGAACAATGTAGATTTGAGGTGTTTTTGGCCCATTTTTGCACCTTTTGTGGTCCATATCCACCGTGGACAAGTCTTGCAAATTTCTTGACATACCTTACCTTGTTACACACCACATATAATCAATCATATGCAAAGATTGTCTCACTGCCTTCATGCCATTGTTGCGTGCTTTGTGTGCCAAGAGGAGGTATTTCCTGTGTATTACGCCTTCCGAGGTAGGGTGAGCGAAGAGTGAAAAGACGGTGATCGAACATGACATTGCTCGACACCACATATTCTAATATACAAAGATTGTCTCACTGCCTTCATGCCCTTGTTGCGTGCTCTTTGTGCCAAGAGGAGGCTTGTCCTGTGTAATTAAGCCTTCCTAGGTAGGGTGAGCAAAGGGTGAAAAGACAGTGAACTAAGGGTGAACGAATGGTCAAAAGACAGTGAGGGAATAGTGAATTGCGAGCATGCATGGCAAACAAATGTGATTTCTCTTTGGTACAACCCACAGGGCTAAGCAATGGCCCCTATGCTGATGTAGATGAGGCAGTTTGAGAACATTGTCTGGCTTTGTGTTTGCGCTGCCATTGCTTCATTGCCCACATCGCACTCATATCATGTTTGTGACCTAACGAGGTATGGGGGAAATTTCATCCGGTTTCAAATTGGATGGTTGTCTCGTTATGATTGTTCGATGATGCGTCTCGTTATGGGCAAATGAAATATCACACACACAACACACACCACACGCGCTCAGTAGAATGTACCAATGTGCATTGCAACGCGCGTTGCATGGCAACCCAAAGAGCCGGCTTGGGCAATGTCCTAGAAACACTTGGTGGCAACAATCTCCCAAACAGCTGTATTTGCACTTTTGAACCCACAATGGTTGATTTCATTGCTGTCGCTGTGCTTTCGTGTGATTTGGCATTGATGAAATTTTTCCCTAGAGCTCGGTTGAGCTTGCGAAGCAACAAATTGTGACCCTACATGCCTTTTACTCAAAATAATCCTCCGAAGGGTGCAAAAGGTGCCCCTGAATAGTCATATTTGCACCTTTGAAGCCACAAATGTGGATTAGAGTGATTTCGTTGTGATTTCGTCGTGATTACCAACCTGAGTGATTTGTGGAACCCAACAAGATAACTCCATGCATGCACACACATTTGCATTTGCATATTGATGGTCTGTTGGGTGAATTGTATGGGAATGCTTAAATTTGACCCAGTGGTGGAGGACAGAAGCAACCGTTAGGGAGCTTGTGGGTCCATGCTTGAAATATCATAGTTCAAATATCGCAGAGGAAATATCACAGTTGTGTCGGTCATTTTTTGCCCGCCTGTCCCATCTCTCCATTCAAGTGGTGGTTTGGCTTGCCGTTGTCGTGGTTGATGATTCTGCTGCGGTTGCAATCCATGATGCATGATGCATGATGCCCCACTTCTCTTCTCAAAGCAATGTTGTCTATCCCGCAAATTGGCGGTACTCTTCCAGTGTCCGCAAGGGAGCAACTGTGCATGTGGCTGCTGTGTTGGAGTTCCTGAGCAATGACATGTTGGAGCTTGCGGCCAACACATCAAGAGAAAACAAGAAGTAGCAACGTATCACGCCTCAGCTCTTGATGGTATGCACTGTGTGCCCCGTGCACATCCCATGTTGCACGCACGCACCAACTGTGCACACTGCGCGCACGCATTGTGCACACTGCATGCACGCACGCATGCACAATATCAGTGTGTCACAATATTAGTGCCTTCTGTCTGCTAAAAGTTTCAGAGAGAATCTCTGGGTCTGGGTGACAGAACACCTTCACTGTTTGTCCGTTCCCGACTCAGATTATGTCTTTTTGACACTGTGGAGCTTTTGCTCGTGCCTTTGACATTGCGTTTTGCACTGTGCACACTGCACGCACACATTGTGCACGCTGCACGCACGCGGCAGAGGTGGGGCATGCATGCGTTGTGCGTGCCCTGTGCATGCTTTGTGCATGTTGGGGGGGCTTCGGGGCACAGGGCGGGTGTGTATCCAAGCATTCCGAAATGATGCCATGAACGACGCCAGCCAAGTGGCCCTGCACGACCTTGAAATGGACAGATATGGGAAAGGGTTTTAGGGATGGGTTAAGGAAGCCAAAACTTTCCTCGAGCACACGAAGTATGCACCCACGCACTGTGCACACTGCACGCACGCATTGTGCACACTGTGCGCAAATTATTCTCTTGGCCATCGCCTCTTAACCCATTTTTTTTGTGGGGTGGACTCGATGCAAGGCATGCTGGAACGGCGCGTTCCGGACTGCAGATGCAGCAAATTCTGCGATCGCTTTGCGATAAATAGGGTGTCACGTGGGGGCGAAGACACTCGTTCAAGTCATCCTTCAAAAACTGACCCACTGTGAGCACTCCTGCCCGAATGAGCGCTGGCACAAAAGGAAAGTTGAAGTCTGTTCATTGCGAAAGGCGGCATTGTGACAGACACGCTGATGACCTTTGCATCCCCTTCTGTGCATCACACAGGGCCAGTCGCCGATACATGTTGCCGTCGGTTCATATGCCGCCGTTGAGGCGTTGAGGCCGGATGACACCTTGGTATTGAGGATGCAAGAGGCCTTGGCGGCATTCCTCCCCCTCCTGTTCAAGGTGCCACGTGTCCAAGATACAACATGTGCATGTACCGCATTCTTTTGGGACCTGGCTACAAGGGTACTGTTTCATGGGAATCAGTAACATCAAGAATGTGCTGAAGCTGCATTTGACGCTCTCTGGATTGCAATCCTTGGATTCATGACACTGGTGCTGCTGGCAGACACAGAGAGGGAGCTCCTGCAGGAGCACGTTGAGTGGGGCACCCTCTTGTTCTTTGCAGCACTATTTGTGCTCATGCACAGTCTCCAAAAGCTTGGGCTCATTGAGTGGATTGAAAATGTTGTGGTTACGATCATTGAAGTGGTACGTTGTTGCATTGCGCATTGGTTATCAAGGCAGTAGGAATACGTAATGCCACCGCATGCAGGGATTCCATTTCATGCGAAAAAGTTGCATGGCCGCAACACATGACAGAATATAGTGATCAGTCTGTGGGTCTCACTGTTTTTTGAATTTTGTTTTGTGCAAGCAGGAATCCAGTTTCTGCCACCCTCGGTACCTACCCCCTGTGATGCGCGGTCGCTGGCATGGCGGTAAGTGAGTCCCTCACCGCCTCTCACAACACATTGCAACTTTTCATCCCTAGGAAAAGCGATGGCGGCAGTGGTTGCTATCATGGCAACCATTATGACAGCTTTGTTGATATTTGGGCAAATGATTATGGCAGCGTTGATTGCAGGGTGGCGTTAACGCAACCAAATGGGGGATGGGGGCTTGATGAAAATGTTTGTAGTGTGCACGCATGCATTGTGCACGCTGCACGCCGGCATTGCGCAAACTGCACGCACGCACTGTGCACACTGCACGCACGCATTGTGCAGGCTGCACACCCGCATTGTGCACGCTGCACGCCCGCATTGGTCACACTGCACGCACGCATTGTGCACACTGCACGCACGCATTGTGCACGCCGCACGCACGCATTGTGCACGCTGCATGCCCGCATTTTGCACACCGCACGCATGCATTGTGGACACTGCACGCACGCACTGTGCACGCTGCACGCACGCACTGTGCACGCTGCATTTGACGCTCTCTGGATTGCAATCCTTGGATTCATGACACTGGTGCTGCTGGCAGACACAGAGAGGGAGCCCCTGCTGGAGCACGTTGAGTGGGGCACCCTCTTGTTCTTTGCAGCACTCTTTGTGCTCATGCACATCTCATGCACGTCTCAAAAAGCTTGGGCTCATTGAGTGTATTGGAAATGTTGTGGTTACGATCATTGAAGCGGTGCAAAGAATCAAGTTGTATGCACGCACGGACTACGAAAGCACAATCTACAGCATCTTGATGCACCAAAATTTGCTATTTTTCATGGAAAAACTGCCAAAAATGGCCGTTTCTTGGTCAAGAATTGAGTATTTTGGCCTCAGACAGGCAGTTGCAGAGCCCCCCATTTCGAGGGTGCTGGATGCAGAAAAGCATGCTCTGTGGACACACCGATTGCCCAAACACAATTTACAGCATTCTTATGCCCCAAAATCTGCCATTTTGCAACAAAATCGGCGAAAATTGCCATTTTTTTTCAAAAAATGTTTGTTTCTTTTTAGCCTGAAAGAAGCAGCTGAACCACCCCCTCTCCCGATTGGAGGGTGCTTGTTGCAAAAAAGCAAAATACGCCAAAGAACTACATAAAAAATGATCGTATGTGCATAAGAATGGGATGAGCGATGAACATTTGAGGTGTTTTTGGCCCTATTTTGCACCGTTTGTGGTCCATTTCCATATGGTTCATAGGTAGGCTTTTGCGTGCCTATCACCGTACACACACATGTTTCAGGCTTAGGTTGTTATTTTTGGGGAACAATGGGGTAGGAGGAACCCCCCCCCCTGCTATTTGGGGGGTATATAATTAAAACAAAAGGTTACTTTTGGTCTTTTTGGGTACAAAACCTATTTTCATGGTTTTTTCGTGCCTATAGTATACTATACAGGTACACTGGTGTGCAGCACTGTTCTGCTGCACCACCCCAGAGCAGACAAAAATACTCCAAAATAGGCCGAATTCAGGGGTTTTTGATGGTTTGGGAGAAGGCTTAGGTGGGAGGAACCCCCCCATCCCTATTTTAGGGCCAGAGAATCCAAAGAAAATTGGATCTTCTGTCGAAAATCCTTTATAGGCAGGTACACTGGTGTGCAGCACTGTTCTGCAGGACCAGCCCAGAGGAGGCAAAAATACCCCAAAATACGCCAGATTTCAGGGCTTTTGATATTTTTGGACAGGAATTTGGGTAGGACGACCATCCCCCCAATTTTGGGGCCGTAGACACCACAACAATAGGTCATTTCTCGCGAAAGACCCCGTTCTGTCGACTTTTTGAATTTTGGGAAAAAACAGCTGCTAAAATCATAGGTGAGGAGTTCTGAACCTGTCCTGGCACACACTGAGTAGGCCTAGCTATTAAGCACAGTAATGCCCACTGCCCCTGTGAGGTTAGAAAACAGTTAAATGATAGACACAAAGAGATTAGCTTTTTTTTTCCAACGGGACAGTGTCTCAGCACGTGTTAGTAGCTGTCCCTCGTTGTTCTCAACGAGGTAGGAGCGAGAAAGGGGTCTGATACTCCCATCTGGTAGTATAAAGGCGGACATGGGTTCCCAGGTCCCCTCAGATAACCCTTAGCCATCCCACAATGTAAGGAATTTCCAGCCCTGTTTATACTCCTGGCGTGCAATACCTGCAACCACGTAGTAGCCATCGACTGCCATCTCATCGGCAGTCATCTCCTCGAGTTCGTCTGCCTCCTCACGGCTGGCAGTGTTCTCTGAGTCGATACGCTCAACCTCATTGTCGCTGAGGCGCCACTCATCCCAGGAAAAATCATCAGGGGAGTGATAGTGCCTCAACTGCTTAGGGGCACAAAGCAGTTCACCACCTAGACATGGACTGCACCTGACATGTATTCTAGGTAGGTAGTAGGTATCTTCGGGAGCTCAGGGTGCCTCTTTTGACAATGCAGGAAGAAGGTCTTACCAAGGGGACGTCCTGTCCCTCCCACTGCCCCATGTCAGGTGCCTCTTAAGCCGCCCCCGCCCGTGCGTGGGAAGGCATTGTCGCGCCCACCCGGTTCATGTGTGCCGGCTGGGAGGATGTCCCCACATGTATTCATGGGTAGGGCCACATGCCCCCTCCTTTGGGCGGCAGCTCTAGGGGCTGCCCAGCCGTGTGGAGTATCTGCCACCACAAGGGGTATTGCTCCCGCTTATCTACGGTATCACCGCCTCACACTTGTGGCTTGAGTTGCGGGGCCACTCCGATTGGCAGGCGACCTCCTCCTGGACTGTGTACCGGCTCGCCTGTCACCGGTTGCTTCCATGGCCCCCGGTGGCGTTTGCCATGGTCCCCGATGCAGCCTGGCCGGGCTCGGACCGGTGGACTTGGAGTACCATACCTGCCACTGGCCCGGTGGGTCGGCTGTGTCGCCGCAGTGCGTCCGACCCATGGGGTGTTGGTTCTTTCCTGTCATTCGGCCGCCCTACGTGTGTGCGGTGTCCTGTGCCACTTGGCTCCTGTTCACTGGTGTGCCGGTGTGGTTTGTTGTGTTGCGTCTGCGGTGTCCTGGGCCAATTGGCTCCTGTTCACCGGTGCGCCCGCTCGGTGTGTTGTGTTGGGCGTGAGGTGTCCTGGGCCACTTGGCTCCGGTTCACCGGTGTGCCCGCTGGGTGTGTTGTGTTGCGTGTGTGGTGTCCTGGGCCACTTCGCTCCCGGTCACCGGTGCGCCTGCTCGGTGTGTTGTTTTGCGTGTGCGGTGTCCTGGGCCACTTGGCTCCTGCTCACCGGTGTGCCCGCTCGGTCAGTTGTGTTGTGTGTGCGGTGTCCTGGGCCACTTAACTCCTGTTCACCGGTGTGCTGGCGTGGTTTGTTGTGTTGTGTCTGCGGTGTCCTGGGCCACTTGGCTCCTGTTCACCGGTGTGCCCCCTCGGTGGGTTGTGTTGTGTGTGCTGTGTTGCTCGGCGACTTGGCTCCTGTTCACCAGTGTGCCTGCGTTGTTTGTTGTGTTGCGTGTGCGGTGTCCTGGGCCACTTGGCTCCTGTTCACCGGTGCGCCCGCTCGGTGTGTTGTGTTGCCTGTGCGGTGTCCTGGGCCACTTCGCTCCTGTTCACCAGTGTGCCCGCTGGCTGTGTTGTGTTGCGTGTGCGGTGTTGTGGGCCACTTGGATCCTGTTCACCGGTGTACCCGCTCGGTGGGTTGTGTTCTGTGTGCAGTGTCCTGGGCCACTTGGCTCCTGTTCACCGGTGTGCCGGCGTGGTTTGTTGTTTTGTGTCTGCGGTGTCCTGAGCAACTTGGCTCGTGTTCACCGGTGTGCCCGCTCGGTGGGTTGTGTTGCGTGTGCTGTGTTTCTCGGCGACTTGGCTCCCGTTCACCAGTGTGCCCGTGTTGTTTGTTGTGTTGCTTGTGCGGTGTCCTGGGCCACGTGGCTCCTGTTCACCGATCTGCCCCCTCGGTGCGGTGCTCTGCGTGTGCGGTGTCCTGAGCCACTTGGCTTCTGTTCACCGGTGCGCCCGCTCGGTGTGTTGTGTTGTGCGTGGGTGTTCTGGGCCACTTGGCTCTTGTTCACCACCGTGTCTGCTCTGTGTGTTGTGTTACGCGTGCGGCGTCCTGGGCCACTTTGCTCCTGTTCACTGGTGTGCCCGCTCGGTGTGTTCTGCTGCGTGTGCGGTGTCCTGGGCCACTTGGCACCTGTTCACCGGTTTGCCCGCTCGGTGTTTTGTGTTGCGTGTGCGGTGTCCCGGGCCACTTGGCTCCCGTTCACCAGTGCGCCCGCTCCGTCCTTTGCTTTGCTTGGGCGTGTCCCCGGCCACTTGGCTCCTGTTCAGCGGTGTGCCTGCTCGGTGTGTTGATTTGCGTGTGCGGTGTCCTGGGCCACTTGGCTCCTGTTCACCTGTGTGCCCGCCCGGTGAGTTGTGTTGCGTGTGCTGTGTTTCTCGCCCACTTGGCTCCTGTTCACCAGTGTGCCCGCATTGTTTGTTGTGTTGCGTGTGCGTTGTCCTGGGCCACTTGGCTCCTGTTCACCGGTGCGGCCGCTCGGTGTTTTGTGTTGCGTGTGCGGTGTCCTGGGCCCCTTGGCTCTTGTTCACAGGTATGCCCGCCGGGTGTGTTGTGTTGTGTGTGCGGTGTACTGGGCCACTTGAATCCTGTTCACCGGTGTGCCCGTTCTGTCCTTTGCTTTGCTTGTGCGGTGTCCTGGGCCACTTAGCTCCCGTTCACCGGTGCGCCCGCTCGGTGTGTTGTGTTGTGCGTGCAGTGTCCTGGGCGACTTGGCTCCTGTTCACCGCCGTGCCCGCTCTGTGCGTGGTGTTACGCGTGCGGCGTCCTGGGCCACTTGCCTCCTGTTCACTGGTGTGCCCGCTTGGTGTGTTCTGTTGCGTGTGCGGTGTCGTGGGCCACTTGGCTCCTGTTCACCGGTGTGCCTGCTCGGTGTGTTGTGTTGTGTGTGCGGTGACCTGGGCCACTCAGCTCCCGTTCACCAGTGCGCCCGCTCCATCCTTTGCTTTGCTTGTGCGGTGTCCTGGGCCACTTGGCTCCTGTTCAGCGGTGTGCCTGCTCGGTGTTTTGATTTGCTTGTGCGGTGTCCTGGGCCACTTGGCTAGTCCTCACCAGTGTGCCCGCTCGGTGTGTTGTGTTGTGTGTGCGGTGTCCCGGGCCACTCTGCTCCTGTTCACCAGTGTGCCTGCTCTGTCCTTTGCTTTGCTTGTGCGGTGTCCTCGGTTTCTTTTCTCCTGTTCGCCGGTTTGCACGCTCGGTGTGTTGCTTTGCATGTGCCGTGTACCGGACCACTTGGCTCCTGTTCACCGGTGTGCCCGCTCGGTGGGTTGTGTTGCGCGTGCGCTGTCCTGGGCCACTTGGCTCCTGTTCACCGGTGTGCCCGCTCGGTGGGTTGTGTTGCGTGTACGGTGTCCTGGGCCCCTTGGCCCTTGTTCACCGGTGTGCCCGCTTGGTGTGCTGTGCTTTGGGCTGCGCGTGCGGTGTTGCGTGTGCGGGGCGTCGCTGCAGGGCGCTCACTCGTCCATCCGGACGGCGGCTGTTCGTAGCCGACAGGATTTGGGTACCCTCCGGGCGCGCACTCGTCCATCAGGACGGCGGCTGTTCGTAGCCGGCAAGGGCTGGGTACCCTCCGGGCGCGCACTGATCCATCCAGACGGCAGCTGGTGTTGCTTGGCGCCTGTCCTCGTGCCGTGGTTCGTTGTGTGTTGTGCGCGCTCTCCAGGTTTGCGGCACCCGGCGGCTGTTGTTGCTTGGCACCTGTCCGTGTGCCTTGGTTGTGACTGGCGGCATGACTCTCAGGCGTGCCTCGTGGCAGTGCGTGGTGCGCCGAGCCTCGTCCGCTCCGGTCGCCCTCGGTGCTCCGGTCGGCTTTTTCAACACTGGGGTGCCTTTCCCCACCCCAGGGGCTTGCGCCTCCGGATTTACTGGGTGGCTGCGCGGGGCACGCGGAGGCCGGCCGAGAACCGGGCTCATTGTGCCTGCCGCTGGCCCCCGTCAAGGCAGGTGCGCTGGGCTAGCTCCGCGCTGTACCCGTTCGGGGCCAAGCGATGGGGTTGTGCCTGGCGGGTCCCTCTGGCGTCCGTCTTGGGCTGCGTGCGCTGCGGTGGTTTGCGTGTGTGGACCCAGTCACTCACGCGTCCGTTCTCCCGCACCGTCCGTCCTTCTACGGGGGACTCGGCCGGTGCACCGGAGCTGTTTCGTGTGGACGCCGACACCTCCCCTTGCGGGTCACAGGACGCCACACGCGGGTCCAGTGCGTGTGTGCGTGTGCTCGTCTTTCTTGGCCAGGTCCGGCAGGCCGGCCTCCCGGGCGCGTTTTGATGCGCCTCCCCTTTTCCTGTAGCCGGTTTGTCTTTCTGCCTTGCTCGGCCCCCTGCGGGCTGGAATTGCCCCTTTCTTGGTTCTTTTTTTTCATCTTTTGTTGTTTGCCTCGTGCCCCCTTTTGTCTCTTGCTTTCTTTGGTTTCCGGCCCCGGGTGCCTTGGGCCTTGGCGCCTTGTTTTTCTTTCCTCACCCCCCCCCCGGCCTGTGTTTTTTTTCTTTTCTCCCTTCATTCTGCGCCCCCGTTGTCTCTGTCTTTTTTGGTTTCCGGGTCCAGGTGCCTTGGGCCTTGGCGCTGTGTGTTGTTAGCTTTGTTGGCCTCCCACTTCTCGGCTCTCCGTGCGCTGTCGCCTCTTTTGTGTTTCCCGCCTGGTCGTTGGCTGCTCCCTGGTGGCTGCTGCCCCCCCCCCCCCCCACCCCTTTCGTGTCTCGCGGTTTTGGTCGCCGCCGCTTGGTGCTGTGTGCCGTGTGCTGTGCTGTGCTGTGTGTCCCTGGGTGCGGTGCTGCGCCGCGCTGCGGCGCGCTGTGCCGTGAGGTATTCTGCTGTTGTGTGCTGTGTTGTTTTGTTGCGCTTGTTTGGTGCCGCTGCTTGTTGTGCCGTGCCCTGTGGTGCTGCCCGTCGGTCTGGGGCTATCTGCTCTGCGGCGCTCTGTCTTGCGGTGTTCTCCCGCGCTGTGTGCTCTGTGCTATGTGTTCTTTTGTCGTGGCGTGTTGGTGCGCGCTGTTGTTTGCCGCTCTGTTTTGTGCTGTGTGTGTCCTTGTGTGTTGTGCTGTGCGTTCCCTGTTCTCTCCGCTCTGTGTGGTTCTGTGCTTCGCTGTGCTGGTGCGCTTGCGTTGTGCTGTTCGTGTGGTGTGTGCTGTTGCTGGTGCCTGGTGCTGTGGTGCGCTGCTGTGTGTTGTGCTGTTTCCTTTGGTGTTCCGTGGTGCGGTGCTGGGTCTGGTGGCTTTTGGTTGTCTGCTGGTGGTGTGTTCCGGTGTCGGTGTCCCTGTCTGGCTGTGTGGTCTGCTTCGCCGTGGTTGGTGTGGTTTGCTGTCGTGCCCTGCCTGCCTGTGTCGTGTTCTGTGGTGCTGTGCTGTCGCGTGGTACTCTGCTGTTGTGCTCTGCTGTCGTTTTGTGGTGCTGTTGGTGCTTGCTTTGCCCTCCTGTCGCCTGTCCTGCTGTGTTGTGTTGCGCTGGTGGTTGTCTGTGTTCTCTTTTGCCCGGTGCTGGTGTCTGCGTGCTGTGGTGCCCTTTCCCTCCCTGTCGGCATGCACAAAAACATTGATTATTACCCGTTGTTACCCCGCGCCCGTCTCTGTGTCGGTGGTTCACTTCGTTGAAGAGTCTGGCCTTGCCGTTCGCCGCTTTGTTGCTGATCCCCGGGGTTGTCGTCCATGGAGTCGTCTTGCTCGTCCTCTCTTGGGTTGATGGTGTCGTCTTTCTTGTGTGCACTCGACTTGGCGTGCCTGCAGCGCGACGGGGAGCGGAAAGGGCGAGGGTGGGGCGGGAACGGGAAGCGAGAGGTATATGGAGAAAAAAATAACAAAGCAAGAGGGCGCAAATTGAGGGACGTAGCGTCATAGAAAAATATTTTTCGGTCTTTACGCGCTGCTCGCGGAGCGTTTTTCTTTACGTATACGGCCTTTTGGAGGGCAAGGGGCACGGCGTTCTACTCGTACGTTCGCTGCTGTGCTTACGCTGTTTATTATTCACCTATTTAAGGCCAAAAAATTTCCCGTCGCAATTTAACGCTCTGCGCAGCGCGCTTTTTTGCCTAGTCATTTTTAATGGTAATTACCTTTATTTTCAGCTTTTTGAAACATTTTTTCGTCGTGTTTCAGTCTTTCCTTTATTTCACCGCGCGCGACCGTCGTACACACAAGAGCAAGAATGGTGGTAATAGTACCTGATTAGGAACTTAGGTCCGAAGTCAGCGAAGCCCCAGAGCCACGCCGGGGAGTGAAGTGCGACACATACAGACATACGTAGCACACTTAGGGGTATGGTAACCCTGTAAGGAAGGGTGGAACCCCATGGGTCTGGACCAGTTAGGGGTCCTAACTGTGGGCACGGTTGTCCTCAAGGAGGGTGTACACACCTTGCTTCGTAACACCCTGCTTGTCATTCCCCCCTGGAGAAGAAAGCCACCGCTCTTCGTTGGCTCCCCAAGGTCATAACATCAGGGCAGTTCCCATGGACCACATGGTCAACAGGGCACACACTGGCTGGCTGGCTGCAAACCTGATAGGCGGCCATCTGGCTGACGCTGGTAACCATAAGCATGGGAGTGCAGGGCACAGCCGGGGCGGGAGCTGTACTCTGCAAGCAGCAGATGTGTAGGTGTTTGGAGTAGCGAACCCTATTGAGGGTGGGAGTTAGTGCATTCACCGTAAGTGGAGCTCTACAGGAGTTTCTGCACCTGTCCTGGCACACACTGAGCAGGGCTAGCTATTAAGCACAGGAATGCTCACCGCCCCTGGGAGGTTAGAAAACAGTTAATAGATAGACACAAGGAAATTTTTCCAACGGGACAGTGTCTCAGCACGTGTTAGTAGCTGTCCCTCGTTGTTCTGAATGAGGTAGGAGCGAAAGACGGGGTTGATACTCCCATCTGGTAGTCTAAAGGCGGATATGGGTTCCCAGGTCCCCTCAGAAAGCCCATAGCCATCCCAAAATGTAAGGAATTTGCGGCCCTGTTTATACTCGTGGCGTGCAATACCTGCAACCACGTAGTAGCCATCGACTGCCATCTCATCGGCAGTCATTTGCTCGAGTTCCTCTGCCTCCTCAGGGCTGGCAGCGTTCTCTGAGTCGATACGCTCAACCTCACTGTCGCCGAGGCGCCACTCATCCCGGGACAAATCATCAGGGGAGTGATAGTGCCTCAACTGCTTAGGAGCCCAAAGCAGTTCACCACCCAGACATGGACTGCACCTGACATGGATTCTAGGTCGATCTATCCTGATGATATGATAGGGCCCAAAATAAGGGTCCTGTAGGCAGTTGCGGCGCGAGGAGGGTGGGCGTGAATGGTGAACTAAAACAAGGTCACAAATCTTGAAACTGGCGAATCGCCGTAGGCGATTTTGTCAGCTCAGTTCACGTTCACGGCTTTGTCTTAGGTTAGTCCCAGCCTGGTTAGCCATAGACTGCTTGTGTTCCAGCCAATCCTCAACTCGGCTCTTGAAGTCCTCAGGAAAGGGGGTTTTGAAGAACCAAGCAGGTCGCCCTCCATGAAACAGCTCGTGGGGGGTGAAACCTGTAGAAGAGCCCGTCTGAGAGTTCGTGGTCAGCACTGCGCAGGGCACCAGGCGTACCCAATCTTTGATAGGTTCCTGTTTCATCAGGATTCTCAGGTTCTGTTCCACCACACAGTTTTGTCTCTCGCAAAGGGGACTAGACGTGTGGATATAGGGCACACCGTTGGTTACCTCAACGTCAAGGGCATTCAGCACTTGTTTTTACCTTCCTGTGTCACTGCGGATGTGGACATCCTCATCAGAGTGCACCTGTTTAGGTGCTCCGTATGGTTCGAGCCAATGTTCGACCAACATTTTCACAGTCTGCTCACCTGTGATTTTCTTATTGCAAGGGAACGCACGGGTGAAGCGGGACAGGCCACAGGTGACCACTAGGCAACTATCATAGCAGCCGAAGCAGGGTAGGCCGTGAATGAAATCCACGTAGAGAAAAGAGTTAGTACAATAGGGTATGGGTAGGCTGGAAATCAGTCCCCTATCCCTACTATCGCTGTGCTTGCTGTCATGACAAGCACAAGCATCAACAAGGGTCTAGATTCGGTAACTCAGTTCAGTCAGGGTTGGACCGGAGTAGAAACACTCACGAAAGAAGTCCACTGAGCGAGTAGCGCCAGTGTGACCTGAGCTGAGATGGGACCACTGTAGACACCCATCAGGGTCGTGCCTCAGGCACGACTATACGGTCCTCATTGAAGAGGCACTGGTTATTTTTCTACCACTGGTGCCCGTCAATGACACAGAGTTTGAGACCAGTGCTGACGGTCTGGAGAATTTCTTTATAATCTGACTGATAGTCAGTTAGGCTCCAACCCTCGAGGACTCCAGCAGTCCGCAAAGACAGGTCAAGCTGGACATCGGTACGCTGGAAAGCCTCAGAGCTGTCACCAATAAGCGCATCGAAGTTGTTGCCCGATATGTAGTCAGACAGTTCACCTTTAATACCAGGGATATGATGGACTGTCAGCCTGAACTGCCTCAGGTAAGTCCACCAGCTTTTGAGTTTCGCTTTCTCCGGGGGTGCGCCCTTCTGAAAGGACTTCACCGGTTCCTGGTCAAGGAGCCTGACAATAGGGTTAGATCCCAATAGTCGCGACTGGAATCAGAGCACCAGCATACCGGCCAGGAGCTCCTGGTCGTAGGTGCTGTAATTGGAACACGCCTGGTTCCATTTCCAGTTCCAGTGTCCCAGTGGTACAAGTCGCCACTCACTGGAAGGATAGTCATGCTTCAGGGAAGCATCACGGTTCAGTCCTGTGGTACGATAAGGGCAGTGAGTTAGTTCAGCTGGTTTAAGCTCCTGCCATTGGTATATAGTCTCACCCCCCCTACATCACTGGCATCAGTTATCAGGACTATCCTGCCCTTATGGCGGGGTACGCCCAGGCAGTTGGAGTAAGCAATTTTCTTCTTCACCTCCTGGAAACACTCTTCCTCTCTGGCAGTCCACCTCCAGGGAGTAGTTTTCTTGATTAGGTCAGTGAGAGGGGCAGAAGAGTAGGTAAAATTGTGGATGTGTCGCCTGTAGAAGTTACAGGCGCCCACAAAACTCCTCACGTTGTGTAGACCCTTCTTAGGGTCATCGCAAATCTGCGTGTCCTGTAGGGGCTGCATCTTAGACGCGGCTGGTTTCCACCAGCCATACCGCACGTCGAAACCCAAATACTCCATCTCTTCTTTCATGAGATCGCATTTTTCGAGTTTGATTCGGAGATGGTTTCCCTGACAAAAAATGAAACATTCACGGAGGAGAAGGACATGGTCCTCTTGGGTATTGGTACCCAAAATCATGTCATCGATGTGGGCCTCCATTTCTGCCCCTCGGGACACCAACTCCTGTACTAGAGGTCTGCGCCTCAGTATGTACAAAATTTGGTTCATCAGTTCTTGGAAGAGTGTCGGCGCATTAGGCACCCCAAAAGGCATGACCTTGCACTTAACACACGACCCTTAGGGGTTATAAAGGCCAGCAGTTCCTGAGCTGCAGCGGCCAGGTGGACTCGCCAGAAACCACTGCATTTGTCCATTTGGGTTTTGTAACTGCATTTGGCAGTACGTTCCAGGCTGTTTTTCATGTTGGGAATACTCCCCAAGTGCTTTTGGATTTTCTCGTTGACCTCACCAAGCTCATCAACCAGTCCCACGGCAGTCTGTCCATGTTTAGCAACCAGGAAGCAGGGACTGCAGTGGTGGGGGTAGCCCCCCTTCTTATATTCTTCAACGAGACCAGCATCCATACCTTCCTGGATCTGGCGCTCGATTTCTTCAACCTGTTCCTGAGGCGCGGGATAGGGACGACGTCTCACTAGCGTCTTCTCAAATTCAGGTTTCAGTTTCAGGACCATCACGACAAGTTTTTTACAGGACGCGGGAGGCGGCAGGGCGCCGAACACCTCCTCATAGGTTAGGAGCAGTATCTTCAGTCGGGGTCAAGTTTCAGACTCTCGATTTTCTGCAGGAAATTGTCGTCAGCATGGAGGTTGCTCTTACCATGCTCTTTCTTTTTCTACCGATCAGGCGTTCCGGCAGGTACTGAGCCTTCGTCCCGCTCAGGGGGACATTGTTGCCGATATTGCAGAGAATACACTAGGGTTATCTCAGGGTCACGTCGCGTGTAGGAATCATCGTCCTCCTCAGACCAGATGCAGGATTTTCAGGTCTGTCTGAGGTACTGCAGCCGTTCCTGGCCCTCAATACCTTCCGCCCTGAGGTAGGACAGCCGTCGGAGTTCCTGAGTGTCATGCTCCGACAGTGGCATGTTATTAGAAGCAGGCCGCGTTAGAGCATCAGGACTCTGAGCAACGGCTTACCTGAGCAAGTATGCTGCATATGCAGCACAGGTTTCCGAACAAGGGTAGTTGGTTCCGAGGTTGACTCTAGGTCTACCTCTTCAAGCAACAGCTGGGCCAGGAAAGCACTGTGTTTGAGTTCAACACTGCTGGGATCAACAGGAGGAATAGAGCTGGTGATTTCAGACAGCTGATCGTCAGCATCCTCCCTCATAGCAGCAGGTGCCATATCGCCATCAGCTGATTCACACCCTGTGAGTGTGGCAGAAAGGTGCTCAGCAGATCGTTTTTTGAGATCAAAAAGGGTCAAGCCACGATTTTCGGCCATGACCTCTTTCAGTAGCACCTGATCCAGATCACACAGGAGTACAGGGTTGAGGGATCCATCAACAATGGATAGGAAACTGGCCCATTCAAGGGCCTGCATAGCTGTGTCAGAATTCTCAGGCACATAGAGGGGACCCCCGGGGGATTGCACTCCTCCCACAGTCATTTGGTTCATCAGCCGGCGCCAATAAGCGTGTTCACCTGAACAACCCCAGTCAGGGGTTCACATGACAACCCTTCCTCCCTCATAAGCGATTTTGATTAGAACCTTCGCGAACAGGGAGAAGGGACGGTTAGCATACGCTAGGCCCATTGCTTTCCAGAAGAAACGGAAAGCGTTATTCCAGTCCTTCGAGCATTACAACTGCATGATGTACTGTTGTTGGCTCGCCAACAATTCCACTTGGATCTCATCCAGGGATACCTGCAGGGCCGCCAGTCCATTTTCAAGAACGTGACGGGCCAATTGGTAGTTTTCAGTACGATGGTTAGTCTTTGCTGCATAGCGCAGCCCAAAATTCTTTCGTCCTGACAGCCGCAAAGGTACGGAGAAGAGCCCACTGCCAAAGTCGCAGTGTAGAGAATAGGGGCGTTGGAGAGACAGCATTTTTACTTGAGGGTTTCTTCGTCGGAAGTCGGTGCCAATGACGATGTCAAAGGCGTCAGTGTCCAACACTCTGCAGTGTTGAGTCACAGTTTCGTCGCCACGACAAATAGTCACATTGACACCCCCCAAGGAATGGATGGTACGCCCATTGCCTACCCTTATGACCACTGTCTTATTTTTCTTGAAAGTCTTTAGCAGGCGCCGGGCCACTAGATATATAGAGGGTGTTGCGCCGGTGTCAAGCACTGCACGAAAAACTTGATCCCTGATTTTCACGAGGATCCAGAAAACAACGTCCCCCTCTTCAGAGCCGCCCCCCTACTCCTCAGCGGGGAATTTCACATCAGCCCCTGCAGCCATGAGGGACTTGGCCAGCCAGGCCAGTCGCCTGTTCTTGAAGTTAGACCCCTCAGGGGAGGCGTTATCCCCCTGTGGGCGCTTCTTGGGGTCAACATCGGCGGGAGAGGAAGAAATAGCGGGTGCTGATGAGCCTCTCTGGGGGTTGGAGGTTCCAACCTTGCCCTTTCCCTTCGCCACGCTCAGGGGTAGGCATGCCACCTCGACCCAGGTGTCTCTTGAGGTATTTCTCCATATGGGAGTCATTCTCCCTCTCAAGGGCCTGCTCCATGAGCAGGTCCGCAAGATCATCGTACGTGTGGGTCCGACTCTTCCTCTCTGAGGTGGTGCGGCAATTGGTCCACGTACGTGGAGGGATGTTACCCACGAGCCACAGGTGGGGTTCTGTGGGTCCATAGGAACCCACGTTCATTCGTGAGAACAGATACTCCAGGTCGCACACATATTCAGAGACTCGCGTAGCGGAAGGAAATTCAGGGAGCATAGGGAGCTCCTCAATCTGTGTGCGTACATTGAGGTCTGTTTCATAGACTAGGAAGGTTTTCTCCAGTCTTTGAAGTACCTCGGCCCATGTAGAACAAGTTCCCACAATGTGCTTTACAACATTTAGTGGCCACATCCACATGAGAATGGCCGGTACACAAGAGAAAGTCGGCTAATTCCTCTGCCCATTCCGGCAGGTTTTTTTGGTCGAACTTCAGCAGCTCCAGCTGAATGTTCGGCTGGGCAATTGGTTTGCTATCTTCCAACCTCCTGGGGTTAGGCCTGAAGGGGGAGAAGGTATGCGAGCTAGAGGCGGTAGAGCTGTCAGCCCCATTTTCTCAGTCTCTGTCACGGGCACGTCCTGTAGCTCAGCGATGGGGACTGTGCGGGCACGGGGATGAAAAGAACTGGGGCATGTGACCTTGGGTAGCAACCTGGAAATCCTTGATCGTTTGATATCATCCGCAAGCGTGCTCGATCCGGGAAAGGGTGAGGCCAGCGCTGGCTTGGGTAAGGGTTCAGTGATACCCAATTTCGCCTTGACAGCCTCAGACAGGGCTGTCACATCTGGATCTTCAGACCAAGACAGTATATTGGCCAGTAGTTGGGCCGTAGGGTCCGGGGCACCATAGGTTTGCCCCTGGGAAATGGGAATCATCCACATAAGCTGGACACACTTCAGGGTTCCTGCTAGTGGTAGGCAGCTCTGGACGCCATGCTGGCCCTCTCCGTCGCCTGGGTAGAGACTCAGTGTAGGCCAAGTCCGTAGGTGGGCCGGAGTAAAGGTAGGAACCCATGTCCGTATGTGGTGGGGATCCCAAAGCTTCGAGTGGTTCCTCTCCATCTTCCCCTCGGACGGACTTGTAGTGCTCTTCGGGGAGCAGGTACTCGTCCATTCCTCTTCTCAGTTCGTCTTGTTCCTCAGAGCCTCGGACTTCCGTGGACGAAGATGCAGGGCAGGCTGAACGGGAGACGGGGACAGGAACTCGTCGGCGCAGGTGCTGCAGGCTGTCAGCACGGGCCGCTAAGGCCTCAGTGGTTAAGGGTATTGGTATTTCACTGGGCGCTTCTTGTTCCGCCTTTCTGTGACCTGGATCTTCTTGAGACCCAGATGCAACTCTGAGCTTGGACTCTCTCATTGAGATGGGCCAAGTGCTGCCGAGTTGTACTTGTACACTCCGAATTGGCCAAGTCCTGGCGGACAGTTGTACTGATGGAGTGGACATATTGTTTGCTGGGTTTGGCTTGTGTACTTCTCAGAGTCGGTTCCAAAGGTTCTCAAGGGTTGCCTCTGATACGGGAAAGATGTCCTTGATTAGTGCTCCAATAGTTTTGATGAAATGTTGCAAGGTTTGGTGTTGAAAAACAGGACCAAAGCAGCACGTAGAGCAAGAACAGGATGTGGATCGAATCAATGCATAGTTTCAAAATCCAGTGTATCACAGAAGGGCTGCAGATAGACAAAGCAGGATTAAGTACAAAGATTCAATCACAATCAGATAAAACAAATGATTTTTATGTGAAAGCTGGAATGACTCTCGCCTCCAAGTTAGCATCGAGCCCTTCAGGTCCACTCTCTTGGATGAAATGGAATTTGTTAGGAATCTGGGGCATAAGAGGTAGGCCAGACACAGAATATGACGTGGCCAAGCAACTGATTTCAGAAACAGTTAAGACGTAGAACCATAATAAGTGGTAGAATCAACTGAGTATAGGGGTCTTGAGGTGGGGGACCACTAGGCTTAACCTACAAGGACTTAGGCATGAAGTGCCTACCTGTTTTCGGTATGAACTCCATGAAGGAGGATACCTCCGCTCAGTTGAGTGGTAGGGGTGACCTTCATGGGGGGCTAGGATTATAATCCTAGTTACTTTGAAAAGGTGTACTTTAAACTTCAATGAAAAGAGAAAAATGATTACGTTAGTCTCAGCATCAAAAAAGGGTTTCAGAGGTGGGCTTCGCCTGGATCAAGTGCTTCAAGAAGACTTGGCAGTGAATTCTTCTTACTCACGGCATTGACATCTACGGTGACGGCCGTCACCATGGGGCCGGTAGCTGCTTGGCTGGGAAACCTGCTGCCGCCCGTCCCATGCCAGGAGGCACAACCCCGCCAGCCCGCGGCAACCCACACGCCAATGGCTCCCCTCACGGCTGAGCACCTGTACGCCGTCGCAGCGGCGCCTCTGGCAGATGGAGGGGAGAGCTGCCTCCAGCACCATGGCCCGGCATCGATCACGGGCAACATCCTGGGGCCACAGAACAACGCGCCCCAGCCGTGCCGTGGCATGCTGCACGAGCGCACCTGCATCCGTGACACCCGGGCCCCAGCAGGGGGGCGCGATGGTTGGTCAGGCGGCAAGCTACCAGGCCATCCTACACGGCTTTGCCTGAGGCTACCGCTCGCGAGTTTGGCTGAGGGCAAATGTACGATCTCTCACAGCAGCCACAGGCAGGGGGCCTTCCCGCCCCCCATAGACTGGCGGCAGGAGCCGACCCAGGCCTACTATATGACGGCAGACCCCTGGTCCCTGGCGGTCCTTATGCACACCATCAGTGCTCCGAACAGGCGGCAGGAACCAGGGTGGGCCAACTCCCCACCTGGATCTGGAACCCCAACCAGGAGGAGCACCTGCGGGCCGCATGGCACGGCGACGCCGTCCGCGCCAAGGACCTCCTGGACCTCCACGCAGGACCAATCACGCATGCCTGCCCGGCAGCCAGCCTCGCGGTGGCGCAGAGGGGACGGTGAAGCCCGATGTGGGTCATCTGCATGTTCAGGCCAGCGGACGCGCACATCGTCGTCTGCGACCTGCAGCGCCTGCGAGGGCCCGAGGCCAGGATCTGCATGGCGGACTGTGCCAGCGTGATCATCAAGGCGCTGAAGAAGGATGACAACTACGACCTCCTGCTCCAGGCCCGCCTTCGAGACGACGCCAAGGCGGCGAACCCAGGAGTATAGCCGGAGGCGGCATTGCTCCCCGCCGACCTGGAACTCCAGTTGGCGGTTCCCACCCCTGCGTACCACTGTCTCGGGGCCTTCCACGATCTGACGTGGAGGGGCAAAGCCGACTGCCAGATTGGCCCTACCCTCTGGCCAGAGTGGTTGCAGGCGGACGAGCAGCGGCACGCCGTCCGCGATCTGGGACCCGTGCTGACCGCGGCACGGGCCCCAGACGCGTCGGCCCCTGGCCGCATCCTTGCGCCGCGCACGGTCCCGCTGGCCTATCTGCTGTTTGCCCCGGCGTCAGAGAGTTACATCCGCAAATCAGTGGCTTTCTCCCCAACGACAGGGGCCACGGAGCCCACCAAATGCCCCCTGTGTGCGGATAGGTTCTACACCAGCGGTGCAATGCTGGAGCACCTGGCATGGCACGCGGTGCACGCCACTGCCCCTGCGGAGGACAAGGAGGCGGCTTCCACATGCTCTGGGGGACGGGTCAACGATCTCTGTGGCAAGCCCTCTACGCCAAGCGGAACCCGCCCCGCCAGCAGCCCCGGGAGCAGGGTAGGTAGGTAGGTAGGTATCTTCGGGAGCTCGGGATGCCTCCTTTGACGATGCAGGAAGAAGGTCTTACCAGGGGGACGTCCTGTCCCTCCCACTGCCCTATGTCAGGTGCCTCTTCAGCCGCTCCTGCATGTGCTTGGGAAGGCATTGTCGCGGCCACCCGGTCCATGTGTCCCAGGTGGGAGGGTGTCCCCACATGTGTCCATGAGTAGGGCCACATGCCCCCTCCTTTGGGCGGCCCCGGGAAGAGAAGCGGCGCCGGTGGCCTCGGTGAGACCGCCGCCGGCCAACGCGGGCCTGGAGAACGGTGATTCAACCAGCCGTGTGTCCATCCCGGCAGGGCTCGCCGCTGCCCCGATGTGTGTCCCCCGGGGGGCAGGATACCCGGACCACCTGGCCCCGGCGCCCCCAGAGAATCTGGCAGCCCCTGCCAACCCGACAGCTGACTCCGGGAAGACGCAGCAGACTATGCCCTCTGGCTGCTCTCCTGGAACCTGCGCTACGGCCTTGTTTCGCCGGACCGCTCTCTCAGGGACTTGCTCCGGCAACGACGGGGGCCGGCGACCTGCAGCGACAAGGAGCATTTCATCACGGGACCGTTGCCCAAGGAGGGATGCTTCGCCGTCATGCTCCAGGAGTGAGGGATCGCCACCCGGGCGCAGGAGACGCACATAGCCGCAGAGCTCCGTGACAAGGGATACATCCCCTTCCTCAGCACCCGCTTGGTGGAAACGGGCTCCACGTTGCGGGCAGGTGGCCTACGCACCGCGGTCAGCAGCAAGTACGTGGCTGAGCATGAGGTGCTCATTTTTCATAGAAATCGCCGCACGGACAAAGGGGGCCTGAATCTCATCAATGTCCACAAGCCGCAGGTGGGCAGCTCCCCCTCAGCGGGCCCAGCGGGGTTCTTGGCCGACATCCAGATGTACACTGCGGCGCGCGGGCCTGGGTGGGCGGCTCCCCATGATGGTCGCTGGCGACATGAACATGTACATGAATGCCACGACCGACCCAGCCACGGAGAAAATTCGCTCTGGATGGGAGGCCTGCGGCTTTCGGACGGCCACGGCGGGAGGGACAGAGGACATGACCCCAACGCTGCACCCGTTCCGGCAACGAGTGGACACTTTCCTGGTCAAAGAGCCCCTCCTGCGCTGGTCCTAACAGGAAAGCATCTGGGCCCGAAGCATGGCGCACCCGCAGGTGGTCCGGGCAGAACACCTCCTTGTCCGCCCCCTCCTGCAAGGCCTATTCAGCGCGGCGGGGAAGGCGGAGGTACCCGCCCCCTACGAGTAGGTGGGTAGGTGCACTCGGTTGTGGAGAGGCACCCCATGGTTCCCGCTGGTGTTGCCGCTGTGACGAACAGGAAGAGGCTCCGTGCTTGAGGGGGGCAGGCGGCTTACATCCCGCTACACCTGCATGGTGGCCCCAAGAAGGCTGCCCTGGGCAGCAGAGGGAGGGCTTATCAAGGATGGCGTGATGCACTTGTTACGCCAGAAGGGTGTCCTCCCGTGCTTGCGCACATCCCCTCCTATTGGTGCAACCCTAGGGGTTCACCGGACTTGCTGCTGTATCCCGTTCCCAAGGCATGCCAGCGGCGTGTTTGTTGTACTCGGGTTCCGAGGTGCTTAGGTGTCGCACACTCCGCCTCGAGTCCCCGCCCCCTACAGCCACACCGTGGGGTGCCTCCTCCCGTAAGACCCCGACGCTGCGCCCTTCCAGCGCTGCTTCTGGAGGGCGGTCACCATCGCGCAGGATGAACCTCCCCTGGCGCCCTCGCTGGACCCTGCCGAGCAGCACACCAAGGAAACAATGCCTGCGGCGGCCTTGGACAAGGTGTTCGAGCACCTCCACACAGCGCACGAGTCCCTGGCGCGTGTGGTAGGGCGCCGGCACCCCTGCCTGGCAAGTGGGGACCGGTCGGAGAAGGACCCCCTCAAAAGTGGGAAACAGCTCCAGGCGGCCATCCTCCGGTACGACGCCGTGGCAACGAACGCACCGGCGGCGTACAAGGCAGACGCAGCCCAGTACGGCATCTGCTCGGAGGCAGCTGTCCGGCTGGCAGAGGGCGCTGCGGGACGCGTCGCCGGAGTCCTGCCGTACCACGCTGGACCAGCTGCAAGAGGAGCTGGAGCGGCAAGCAAGCGCTCTGGAGGAAGACATTTGGCACCTCTGCATGCTCTTAACGTCCAACCATAAACGCGCCATCAGGCCTTTCTGGCGCCGCAACGCTGAGGACATCGTCCAAAGGTGAAAGGCCGTCCAGGGGGGCCATCCATGTGGAGGCCCCGGGCCCGTCAAATCTGTGGAATGTGAGTGTTTCCAACATCCGGACACTCCTAACAGAGACCCGCGACGTGTTGGCCGCGGTCCGCGCCTTCTTGCAAGAGCTTTACGGCAAGCGCCCAGTAGACCTCTGCCGCTTCGAGGCTGTTCTCGGTCGCCACATGCCCCAAGTTCCGGAGGGGGCGGGGACCCAGCTCCAGCAATATTCCATCCGGGACCTGCAGTCTGCGCTGGCCAAGGCCGACAGCGAGGCCCCCGGCCCAAACCACATGGAGGCCCGCTTCATCAAGGCCCTCCCTACGGCAGTCCAGTGGCTCCTCATCCAAGCCCATCGGGCAATTCTCCGGGGCGCCCCACCGCCGACCCACTGGCGAGACGCCCACATCTGGCTCAGACCTGCGGTCCCAGGCTCAGCCAAGCTGGACGACTACCGGCCCATAGCCATGGGCCAGCTGGACATGAAGCTGCTAAGGGGCCCGCTCACCCAGCGGATCGCGGAGGTGCTCACGCTGTACGGTGTGGTCAGTGTCTGGCAGCCGGCGGCCCTCCCCGGCTCCAACACCGGGCCCCCCCTGTTCATGGCGCAACGGCTTCTCCGGCGGGGGAAGCCCAACTACATCCTCTCCTTGGACACCCGCAAGTCCTTCGACACCGCCGCGCATGGAGCGCTCCGTCTCATCCTCTGCCACCTCTCTGTGCCGCCGGCAGTCATCGACCTCCTACTATTCCTGCACGCGGCGGCCAGGCTACACATCCCCGCTGCACACGGGCTCACGCAGCCGGTCCACATGGAGCGCAGCGTCCAGCAAGGTAACCCTGAGAGCACTTGCTGTATGCCCTCCTCCTGCAGCCCCTACTCAGGGCCCAAGGGCTCCGCCTACGCCACCCGGGAGAGGCGGAGAGGGGCATCATCCAGGCCTACAGCGACAACCTGCTCCTTCTGGACCACATCCTGCAGGACTTCGCCTAGGGCGTCCAAGCAGTGGCTGCATACCTGGGGATTATAGGCATGGAGCTCAACCCCCGCAAGTGCGCAATGGCCACCACTGAGGGCGTACTGGGCTCACACCTGCGCCTCTGCCCTCACCTGGCAAACCCCTGGCACTGGGTTCCGGCCCCTACCTGGGACTCCAGCTGCACCTGGACGGAGAGTTCTCCCTGCAGCACGAGCAGCGGCTACGCCTGGCAGCAGTGCACTACTGGTGCCTCAAGACCTTCGCGCCGCCCAGGGTGATACACGACATGATCCTGGTTCCGGGGGGAGGGGGGTGATACAGTACGTCGTCTCCTTCATTGCCAAAAACTCCGACACCGCGCGGCCCCTGGACCACGTCACCACCCTGGTCGCAAAGAACAGGGTGCGGTACGCCTTCGACGCCTCGTGGGACAGCCTGCACAACCACAGAACTCTGGGGCTGACGAGGGTACCAACGCGGTGCCAACAGCCATCAGTTGCCCTTGTGGGCAGCCTTGGCCACCATTGCGCGGCCTCGGTACATGGGAAGGCCACCAAGATGTTCTGAGAGATCGCCGGCGCCCATGGCATCTGCCCCGAGGTGCACTACCCCGTCCCGGAATTCGTGTCCCTGGCGGGAGGGTGACTGGATCCACCGTATACCCCGGGCCCTGGCCGCCCTGGGAGATGGGCTCTACAACCCCATTGAGTGTTTCAGAGCAGTACATGTCCAGCTACAGTCTTCGCAGGGCAACATTGTCACACTGTGTAAAGCCCGGCTTAGGAAAAGGGACACGTGCCGCCTCACTGTGCCGTACGCAGCGGCCCGCCACGGGCACCACGGGCCGCACCATCGCATCCCAAGCAACGATGACCCTTGGCCGGGGGCGGTGCGGCAGTGTCTCCACCAAGGCGCCAAGGAGCACCTGCACTACTGCGGACGCCAGCAAGGGCCCACCGACCACCCCGGGTGGCGCGAGGCCCTGGTAAATATGTTCCGCACCACTGGCGCACAAGACTGCCGCCTGCGGCTCGTCCACCCCGCGAGGGCCAGACAGGACGCCCACAGGGGCCCGCGCGTGACCCCGGACGGCTTACACCTCCATGTGGACGGCGCCGTAAGGGCGACCTGGCCCTCCCAAAGAGCGGAGTGGCATGCCACCCGCCAGCAGCCCACATGGGTATCCTCCACGAGGACCTCGTCAACAGCACGCACCAGGCGCCGAATGCGGACGTGGCGTGGGCCGAGCCAGTGCGCCCACAGCCCCATGCGCCCAGGCCAGTGGGGCTGGTGACGACGGACGAACAGTGCGCCCAGGCAGAAGATCAGACACCGCTCTGGAACCAGTAGGTAGTGATACAAGTGGGGGCGGGTCAGCCCCGGCCCCAAGCACTGCCCCGCGGCGCCACCGTGCTGGTGGCCACGGCGGTGCCCCATGACCAACACATGGCACTGCATGCTCTGGATCACCGACCCGAGGACGAAAGGCACCTGTTGGTGCACCAAGGCGGAGGTCCAGCGCAGCTCTGAGAAGACATGACGGCGCTCCTGTCCTGCGTCAGCACCCTCGCCAGGGCGGAGGTCAGGCTCCACGCCCACCCGGCGGTCCACCCGGACAGCGTGCTGGCCCTGGGCATGGATCAGCTAACCCTCGCCCACCCCAACATCCAATGGCACTCCGTGGCCGTCAACGCGGGGTGGTTCAGCCCCACAGGGTACTACTGGATCCCTGATGCCTCTGGACACACATCCTCAGCCGAGACCCACGACGATCCGGGGTGCAGGCCCAGAGCGCCTGTGGGACGCCAAAGCGGCGGCGTCGCGGCGTACGGCCCCTGAGCCCCATACAGGGTGGCAGGGTGACCTATCCTGGCTCCTATGGGTCGTGAACGCCGTGCGCCCGGGACTCTTGGATCCCGAGCCCGCCCTCTATGCTTACTGGATGGAGTGGCGCACGTCCAGCCAGTCAGGCCGGCTGCTGTCGATGGGGGACGCACTACGGCTGACGCGTGAGGTGTCGGCCACCTCCCTCCACAACAGCGCCCCGTCCCTGCTGCACGCCCTTAGGACGCGCCTCTCGATGGACACGGCCCTGTACCTGAACCAGGCACGGGCACACGTATCCAGGAGGGATGTCCGGGCTGGATGCGGCGCTCCACCTCCAGCACCCGCCGGACGGGGACTTGGAAGTGGGGGACGCCACAACATTAGATTCGAGCCACGCGAAGCAGGCTACGCTGAAAAGGGGCAGGGAGCGACGGGAGGGCGACAGGGTGGCGACAGGAATACGACAGGGTGGCTACAGGAAGACGACAGGAAAGCGGCAGGAAATCGGCAGGAAAGCAACAGGAATTGACAGGCAGGCGACAGGAAGGCGACAGTGGAGCCGCGATGGGAGGGCAACAGGGGGGCACCAGGGGGGTGACAGGGTCGCGACAGGGTGGCGACAGGGAAGCAACAGGAAACAAGACATAGCGGCAGGATAAGCGACAGGAAAGCAAAAGGAAGACAACAGGAGGGCAACAGGGCTAGCGGCGACAGAGGGGCGACAGGGAAGCGACAGGAGAGAGCGACAGGAGAGCAACAGGAGAGCGACAGGAGAGTGTCAAGAGAGCGGCAGGGTGTTTCTTTGCGCCAGGAGGGCGACAGGGGTGCGACAGGAGAGCAACAGGCTTGTAGAAGACGACAAGGGAGACAAAATAGTACATGGAGTTTTATATATATGGATATATGTGAAGAAAACGAGAACCAATGTTTTACATTTATTTGGATTCTTATTAAGATGTCACATTGCATTGTTTTTCAACAGAAAAATATTCTTGCTTTGTGACATAATAATGGTTTAAGTGAATAGCTGGCAGCAAGAAATCCGAGCGGCAATCCCTAGCCCCACCGGCAATCCCGATATGAAGAAAACGGTGTACAGGTATGCAATTTACAACTGTTCAATTTCATGTTGTGTTCCTTCCGTTTGATTAAGATTGGTGGTCGCATTTTTCTGTCTGTTCTTTGGCAGGGGTACACAGGAAGTAAGTGAAGAAGAAGGAGAAGAAGAACAGGAGGGAGGAATATGAAGACAGAAAGAAGGTGACGAAGAAGACAAAGAAGGAGCACAAGAGGGAGGAGCAGAGAAGAGAAGAAAGAAAAGAGAAAGAAGAAAAGACGGGACCGAGGTCCAAGGTCTGCTTCCCGCTGCTGCTGCTGAAGCTGCCGCTGCCGCCGTGTGTGTTGGAACTGCTGCTGCTTGCTGCTAGCGCTGCTGCTGCTCACTGGTGGTGGTGCTGCTGCAGCTTGCTGCTGCGGCTGGTGCTGCTGACGCATCCTCATGGTGCTGCTGCTGCTTGCTGGTGGTTGTACTACAAGCAAGCGAGAACAATGCAACACGGGAGCGACAGGGTAACACATGGGGTGACAGGGAGACGACAGGGAGGCGACACGGAGGTGACAGGGAGGCGACAGGAAGGCGACAGGCAAGGGATAGGCAAGCGACAGGCAAGCGACAGGGGAGCAACAGGTTACCACGTTGGGCAACAGGGAGGCGACAGGGAGGCGACAGGGAGGCGACAGGAAGGCGACAGGCAAGAGACAGGCAATTGACAGGCAAACAACAGGAGAGGGAGAGGTTACCACGTTGGGCGACGAGGAGGCAACAGGGAGGCAACAGGGAGGCGACAGGGAGGCAACAGGGTGGTGACAGGCAGGCGACAGACAAGGGACAGGCAAATGACAGGCAAGCGACAGGAGAGTGACAGGTTACCACGTTGGGCGACAGGGAGGCGACAGGGAGGCGACAGGGAGGCGACAGGGAGGTAACAGGGAGGCAACAGGAAGGCGACAGGCAAGTGACAGGCAATTCACAGGCGGAGAACAGGAGAGCGACAGGTTACCACGTTGGGCGACAGGGAGGCAACAGGGAGGCAACAGGGAGGCCACAGGGAGGCGACAGGGTGGCGACAGGAAGGCGAGAGGCAAGGGACAGGCAAACGACAGGCAAGCGACAGGAGAGTGACAGGTTACCACGTCCGGCGACAGGGAGGCGACAGGGAGGCGACAGCGAGGCAACAGGGAGGCGACAGGGAGGCGGCAGGAAGACGACAGGCAAGCGACAGGAGGGCAACAGGGAGGCAACAGGAAATAGCGACAGGAGAGCGACAGGAAGGAACGACAGGAGAGCGACAGGAGAGCGACAGGAAGGCGTCAGGCAAAAAGTAGCGTGGCGACAGGAAACGACAGGGAGCAACAGTAAGCAACAGGATAGCGACAGGAGGGCGGCAGAAAAGCGACAGAGAAGCGACAGGGAAGCGACAGGGGAGCGGTCGGAGAGCGAGAGGGAAGCAACAGGCAAGCGACAGGGTAGCGACAGGGGGCCAAAAGTGCCAAAAAAGCGACAGGGAGGCAACAGCGGGGTGACAGGATGGCGACAGGAGAGGGAGGCGGCCCGAATCTATTGGTGGAAGTCGTGGGCGATGCAGCCCCCCGCCCCCGTCCAACCAACCTGGTGTACAACAGAAACGAACCAAATCCCGACATACGCCGTCGTGTGCTACGTATTCCCCCAGGAACCCACCTGGTGCTTCGCCCTCCCGCCGGCCACCCACGCGCCTCGCAGCTGGGCCCATCCACATCTGCCCCCCTCCCTCTCCGGGACCAGGGGCGCCCACCACAGAGGGCAGATCCACTGGCAAGAGCGGCGGGACACCCCCCTGCTCCTCCTCGTTGTCGCAACCTGCGGAAACCCGCAGATGGTCCACGGGGCCACCCGGACCCCGCTCTACGAGGCAGCGTCTGTGCACCGCCCCCCCCCTCCCGGCGCCCGAGGCACGGGACTGGGTACACACCTTCCTGCAGACCGTGGATGTCACCACCATCAAGCAGGTGTACCTTGTGCGGCTCCCCCCGGCCTCCCCGGACAACCCCTGAGGACCTAGGGCCCTGAGCCCCGCCTCGGACTGAGAGTTGTGGTGCAGGGTGTGAGCGGAATGGCTCGCTCGCCCCTGCCCCAATGCCCGTGGATGATCAGTGGCCCAAGACCACGCGGGTCTACCACCACAACCCGCCCCCCCCCTCCGGGACCGCACAGCACTACCCACAACACGCCACCGACGCACCCAGAGACGGTAGGACGTGCACGCCTGCAGCCACGCACGCCTCACAGGGTAGCTGAAATGTCGGACTCCGATGGGTTCCCCCACTTGGACAACGGCCCCCACCACGAGTCCCGCTCCCGCTCCCCCGTCTCCCCGCAATGCGCGGGGCAAACCCCCGTCGAGCGGGAGGAGCGGTGGCTGGCGGAGGACGCGGTTCCGGTCGGGCCGCCGGCTGGGGAGCCCCAAGCGGCACCCAGCAGCCCTGAGGTGCCGGCCCCCGAGCCGGTGCCAGCCGGGCTGGCCGCCCCCGCCGCCCAGGCCGCTGCCCCTGCCACCCTATCCGCGAGTGGTACGCCAGATGCGCTGCCGAACCAAACGCATAGAGCCGCAACCGCCGCTCACGACGATCACACTGCAGCCCCTGCTACGCCGCCAGCGCGCGGGACCGGCCCTACTCGGGCCAAGAGCGCATCGCCGGGCGGGCCGCAGGGGGCCGCCCTGGCCGCAACGGAGAGCTGGGAGGCCGCCAGGTACCGCGCCTACCCCCAACGCAGCCACACCCATACGAGCCCCCACAAGCCGTACCCGCCCGAGGCCTCCTTCCCGGAAGGAAGGCCACGGCTTGTCCGCGCCCCGGTGCCCAAATACACGCCGATGGACATCACGCTGCTGCAGCTGCAACGTCCCGTGGTCGAAGCGGGGCACGAGGGGACCGGGGGGGATGGAGATCAAAGAAGAGGCCGCGGAGGAGACAACGATTGTGCGGGGCGGGGCGCCAAGCGCCGAGGCACAAGGCCGGGGACAGAGGGCAAACGAGGAAAGGTGGCAGGCGGCGGAGGGGGGGGGGGGCAGGTATCAGGGACGGGCAAGGGCAGGGGCAGCGGCAGGGGGGGCAGGCGCCAGGGAAGCGCCAGGGCGCACGCAGCAGCGGCACGGGGCAGGCGCACAAGAAAGGCAAAGTCGCAGGCAGCAGCGGAGGAGGGCAGGCGCATGGGAAAGGCAAAGGCACGGCCAGCGGCGGGGGGGCTACAGGGCACGATAAGGGAAGCGGACTAGGCAGCAGGCGGGAGGGGGCGCACATGAGCAACGCAGCCGGGGCAGTGAGGGACCTGAGGGCAAGGAGGGAGGGGGCGACACGGGCCAACGCGGACAGGGAAGGTGGGGCCCAGGGGCAAGAGGGGATGGGAAGGACAAAGGGCATCGCCGGCAAGAGAAAAGGAGGGGGGAGGCCCCGCAGCCTGAGGTGCAGGCGGTGCGCTGCATTCTCCCCGGCATCCACCTGACACCGGCGCAGCACGCCCACCACCACCACCCCCTGCCCATCTACAACATCCACCCCGTTGGGGGCCCTGGACCCCCCCAAAGCCTCCCAAGCTTCCCCGTTGCCAAGCCCCCCCACACAGCGGCGCCATGCACGACCCCGCCCCCGGGGCGCGGGAGCCGCGGGGGGAGCTGGCGCGGATTGCCACCGCCCCGGCGGCACAGAATCACAACGCAGAGCCAGCGCGTATGGCCAGCGCCCTGGTGGCGCAGGAGCCACGGGTAGCACTAGCATTTGGGGTAGTGGGGGCCCGGCATCTAACCGAGGCCCGGGACGAATTGGTGCGGGACTGGGACGCGGCCCCGCACTTACTTCGGGGGGAGACCCTCCTTCTGGTGCTGGAGGTGTATGGATGGCTGAACTGGGCAACATCGGGGTACAAGAAGAACCAGACGTTCGATGCTATGCTCCTCTGGCGGGTCGGCGGGAATAGGAAGGTACCCCCAGGGGGACAGGTGGCCCAGGAGGACCACAAAGGAGTCCTCTGGGCCGTGATTCGGGCGGGATGGCCCGACCAAGATCCAGGGTGGCCGGCCTCTCTGGAGCGGGGAGCTGTACTCCGCGTCACAGACGCGGAGGTCAATGTTTGGCTGCCCTTGGCCCTGCGCACCGCCCTCATCCACTGGCGCTACTGCAGCCCCGGCCCCCACAGAAGAGGAGGGGCAGGTGACAGCGAGACCCACGGGTGATGGCAGCAGCAGCCAGGGGGCCGGGCAACTACCGGCCGGGAGTCTGCCCGCGGCACTGGCCTGGCGCCCGGTGGACAGAACCCCGGATCTCTGATGGCGAACACAGAAGGGGGGGGGGCACAGGCAGAAGACCTGAGGTGCTCCCCCAAGCACGCCATGATCCCCGGACCCTGAGCACACACAACCCCACGCCCTCCGCGCACCAGAACGTGAGGTGGCGAGGCGCCCCCACTGGACCTTGACCCCTCACCCTGGCCGTGGTGGGCTACAGCGGCCGCGGAGACGCGGAAGGGGCTACCGCTGTGTGGGCGTGGCACGCGCCAGCGGCGAGGAACACACAGCCGCGCACGGCAAAGGACTTCCGTTCTGTCCCGCTGACCAATAACCCCTCAGAACCCCTGAAACGCCCACCCTCACGCGCCCAGGTGGCAACGGGGCGGCCCGGACCGCCGCTCCCAGCGCCCACGAACAGCAGGCCGCCCCGAGCCAAACACTTAGCCCACGCAAACTGCACCCTGTTTTTCACCTCAAGGGCGGCATTTGTGTGCAAAAAAAAGACCTGCAGTTTCCGCGTGATTCCACCTGAAAACTGAGAATTAAAAAACGGAGGAATCTCAAATATATATTTTTTAGGCTATCAGCGGAATGCAAGTACTCAGAGGTATGAAAAAAACTCTTTTTTTGGCATGTTGAGTGCGCGAGGCCTCGCGCACTCAATTATGCAGAATGTGTACTTCCCAATGGTCCTGAATAAACAGTATTCCATGCCTACTGAGGCTCTGATGTCTTCATGAGTGCCTCATGGTGTACCGTTCGGGTCATGTCAGCAGCAAGAGTGGTCAATCAATGGACGTTTCGTACACGCCATGCACTATGTAAGGTGTAATAGATCTAAAAGGGCGGGCTGCCCTCAGTCCTTGCTAAACACACGATTTTCAGTTAGTTTACCTACAAATGAGGTGCCCAGCCTCCCATCTTTTGGGGCTGTACAACAGTTTGTCAGAAGCGCTAGGTCACAGGACCTATGAAGCAAGTGCTCTAGAGGAGGACAGTCTAATCGCTACTCTTGAGCTCACTGTTCTCACAGGATTCCAAAAGGGAGGAATCTCAACAAGCCTTTTGGAGGCTATCGGCAGAATGCAAGTAGTCGGGGGTATTCAAAAACCCATGCTTCTAGCATGTTGAGTGCGTGAGCCCTCGCGCACTGAGTGTTCCGCTTTGCAAGTCTTTAACCCATATTGAATCTTGCAGTTTTGTTTTTGCTCCATTCTTGCTTCATGCCACTTCCGATGTTAAAACGTGATCTCAAAAAAGCCTGAAAATCTCACTCCAGCTGGCTGAGTGCGCGAGGCCTCGAGCACTCAGCCTCCGATAAAAAGTATTCTTGCATGTGGTCATGTACCGGATGTGTGAACAGCGCCCATCTTTCATAGTTTTCCAGGCGATCCAAAAATTGGTATTCTTCAAAGTAGCTAACAAAATTTTTTTCGGGGAAAATAACCGGTAAACCCTCTGATTTTGGACTAAGGAATGGTTATTTGACCCCCCTAAAAACAGCAGAAAATGGGCAAAACTAATGAGAAATGCATTTTTCGGGAGGGTTTGAAAAACAGCATTTTCAAGATGGCAAAAAAAACTATTTTCTTCAGTGACAAAATCTAGGTGCTTAGGTGAAAAAAAGGGGGTGCAGTTTGCGTGGGCTAAGGAAGACCCCGCAGCGGCCCCCCGGCAGCTGAGGACGGGTTGAGAACATCGCTGCGTAGGGCACGCCAAGCCGCCCTGCCGCCCCCCCCCTCGCCCGCAACACCACGCTGCGCCGGCCCATAGAGACAAGGGCAGCAGGCGGGACCCCTCCCCCTCCAGCAGACTATGACCCTCCGAGACGGACACACACCCCGGGCAACACGGGGAGGATAGCCTGCCTGAACTGTGACCCCTGGCCCAGGCCGGCGCGCCGGTGAAGCGCGGCCCGGACGACAGCGGACGGCAACAGTTGCTGCCCGGAGACACGCAGCAGAGCCGAACCATGGTGGGGGCCCCCTCTGACCCGCAAGACGCTAACCTCCCTGACCCCCCGGGTCCCGAGCCTTGAGCACAGAACCCGGGACGCCACTCCCCAGCCTCCGTAGCCGCTACACCAGCGGCACAGCCAAGGGCCGATAGGGGGGGCCGGTGGGGTCCCCCCACCTACCAGGGGCACGTGGGTCGCTCTACCCTGGCACGACCGACCAAGCCCCCCCCCCCCCCCCCGACTGGCGGCCGACCAATGGCAAGCGGCAGCCCGCTGAGAGACCCCCCCCCCGGCAGTCTGGACCGCGAAACCCAGCGCCGCCGCGCCACGCTGGCCCTGGACCCCCTCCGCAAGGCCGGGCGGCAAGCCCCCCCCCCCTCCCCCCCAGAAGAACCTCCGGCGGTGTACGCCGCGGTGGCGAAACAGCCGGGGCCGAGAACCACGCCAGACATGCCGCCGTGTCTGCGCGCCATGCGCCTCCTGACCGTTACCCCCCCAACTTCCCCCGTAACTTCCACATACCACCACACGCACGCCTGCGGGCCAACAACTGCCCCCCCACGAGGTATAACGGGGCCTCAGCCCTGCCTGTTTGGCCCGCTAACCAGCGACCCCGCCGATCGCCTGCCAGGGTACCAGGCCGCCCCACGACGCCCCCTCGGGCGGCACCCAGGCAGAAACACACGTACGTGAACCGGAGCAATATGGAGACCGCACCCTCCATGGACTATGCAACGCAGTGAAAGCCAGCCTTGGCGCCCGCGCAGGGGAGGCAAAGGGACGGACGAGGGACCTCCCCGCACCGGCGCGGCTCTCCACTCCCCCACCCCCCCTACCCCTCCGTCAGGCCCGAGCATAACCACATCCCCAGGGGGCTACGCACAGGGGGCTGGCCAACCCCCGCCCCCAGCAACCCTCCCCCCCTCCCCTGCCGCCCCCCCCCCCAACGCCCCCCAGGGCACCAGACCGCCCCAGACACGCGGGCCCAGCCCCGAGGGGACACCCGATCCAGAGGCAGACAGGGGGACGCTGAGACCGGGCCAGCCCCCCCCTCCACGCTAAATACGCGGAGCACGGGACCAAGACAGGACACGCGGAGGGGCAGAAACTGCATGGAACGACCGTACCAGCGCCCTGCATGCGTACCGCGGTGCGAGCACCACACCGACAAGGGGGGAGAGCGCGTACACCTCGAGGGGACGAACGCACGCACACGCAACGGGCACGGGGCAGGGACGTTGAGGGCAACCGGAGCGAGCCTGCAGACCGCGTGGAATGCCGTACCAGCACGCAAAGGAACGGGACAACGGACAAGACAACCCGCAACATGCACCCCGAGTAGCGCGAGAGAAGGGAGAAACAAGGGGGGGGGGGTAGGAGAACCGGCACCGCTCTACCCCCCTGACCTGCTGCGAGCGCCGCGCACACACGAACAGGGCACTACACACGCCAAGGCGGTAATGGATCAAATCGTTGCGTACCAACCCCGCGGCTATGCAGCCTCCGCGCCAGCCCATGGGAAGCCCACTGGCAGCAAGCCAGTAGCAGGGGCCCGGCAGCGCCGGCACCCCGGGCAACCAAGCATTACGGTGGCGACATAGTGCCTGCAACAAGGTTCTTAAGTAACGCACTGACCGGGGAGTGGAGAAATGGGGAAGCCGGGGAGCCAGAGGGCTCCGAGCCCTGTGAACCCGGGGGACTCCGCCACCAGGCAGGGGGTCTGTCATGAAAGGCCTCCACTAGGTCCTGGTTGGGAGGATATCACCTGGCCCGACCAAGTGGCCCCCGAGAGCCATAAGGCGTCTAGTACCCGAGACCTCCAACTTCAAACCTGAAACCTATCCTCGCTCCTACGGAAGCCGCCCCCCCCCCCGGCTCGTACTGCACGCGGCAAACATACTGCAAGCCACCGACATACAAGGATGGGAAAGGGACGCGGCCACCATCGGCTGGTTTCCCCCCCGAAGGCGAGGTCACCCAGCTCACGGTGGCGCACTTCCAAAAGGGGGGACCACAGAACGACGACCCCATGTCCCGCCTGGGCAACCATCCGGGGCCCCTCCTCCTCATACCCCCCTCCAATCTCGGCACCGCGCTAACCTGCGAGCTGGAAGACCACGCAACAGTGAGAGTGAACTCGGAGGCAGTTGCCAACAGCGCTCTGCTGGCCCTCCTCCAGCGGGCACCGGGCACCGGGCACGAACAGGATGCCCTCCTTCCCCAGCTCGGCGGGCACCACATTATTGCCTCAGCTGCCCCGGAACAGCCCCGCCCAGAGTGGTACAACGTCATCGCGGCCTTTCAAGACCATCGGGTGTACCTCATCGACACGTGGCGGACAATCTGGGGTATGACCCTCAGCAGAGACTACCGGTGCCACGTCCGCGCCCGCCTGCTGGAGCTTCGGCACTGCCTGCGCTGGCGCTTGGACGATCTCTGGCTCCGCCAGCTTGGCCCCTGGTCCCCCACCTCCCACCTCACGCACACCTGCCCTCTCTGTGGTACATGCAACGTAGTGTCTGCCACCGCGCCGGCAGGTACCAACAGGTGCATGCGGTGCTTCCAGGTGGCCGCGTGCCCCTGGCCAGAGCCGCCCTGGGGCCGCGGCGGCGCACAGAAGAGGAGGCACTGCGATGGCGGATAGAGGACGCCCAAACCCCGTCGCAGGCCGCGAGACCCTGCGGGAGCTACCCTTCTGTGGATCAACGTGCACCTGAGGGACCCCACGGCCCTTGCACACTTGTCGCACGTATTCACGAACTAGCCATCGCCCAGCACGGCGCGTTGCAGGACCCACATCACCATGCCCCGCCGTCGGGTCACCGCGCCAACGCATGCGCAGGCCCGCCATCGGGCGCAAGGGGCGGTCGTGCGGGACCTGGTTGCGGGCGTGGTAGCAGAGGCGCAGGTGGCGCATGCCGCTGCCTTACGCAACGCGGCGGGCAGCATGAGGACTTTCCTCCGCGAGGCTGCCCTCCCGGCGGTCTGGGCTGCGAACGGGGCAGGTGCCCTCTGGCTGCTCCCGGCGATGCATCGGGGCCTGAACGCCGTGCGCCTGGGGCTCGTGGACCCTGAAGCCGCCCTCTACGGGCTCTGGATGTAGTGGCGCACACCCAACCAGGCGCGTCAGCCCCTGTTGGCCACACGCTGCGGCTGACGGGAGGGGGGTCAGCTACCGCCCTCCGGAGCAGCGCCCCGGCCCTCCTGCACGCCCTGAGGACGCGCCATTCGGTGGCTGAGGCCCCATAGCTCACCCAGGCACGGGAAAAGTACCCGGGGGAAATGTCTCCGACACCTGCGGGAGGAGGACCTGGAGGTGAGGAAAGTTAAGATATGTGTGGAGGGCGCGGACGAGACTCCCCCCCCGCCCCCTCTCGACAGACCTGGTGTAGGACGGGACGAGGCCAACTCCCCCGTGCGCCTTCGTGTGCGACGCTTTCCCCCGGGAACACCCCCGGTGACCCAGCCTCCCGCGGGCCACCCGCATGCCGCGCGGCTGGGCCCTACCGCCCCTGCCCCCCCCCCCCCTCAAGGACCAGGGGAGCCCACCACAGGGGGAAGACCCTCTGGCAGGAGCCCCCGGGCACCCAGCTGCTCCTCCTTGTTGTCGCGACGGGCACACACCAGGAGCAGGTCCTGGAGGCCACCCCGACCCACCTCTACGGGTGGCTGCACGGAGCGGCGTGCATGCCCCGCCTCCCCCTCCCGGTCTCCCAGGCCCGGCATGAGGCACACACATTGCTGCAGAGCCGGAAGGTCACCGCCATCTGTGGGATCCACTTGGTGCGGCTTCCCAGGGCGTCCCCCTCCGCCCCCCTCGGGCCCAGTGGTGGTTTCCGGTGTGCCCACACTTGTGCTTGTTCCTTGTATTTGTTTTAGAAAGCCTTGCTGATTTTCCACAGGCCAAATTAATGTCCACACAAAGAAAAAGTGGAGCAAGTCCAGGCACCGGATCAATGAGATCAGGATGAATGCTTCCACAATGAAAACATATGTTACAGGGAGGGGCTGCAGATAGACGATGCAGGCTTAGATACAAACCTTCAGTCACATATGGACAAAACAAATGGGTGTATAATGAAAACTGGCATTACTCTGGCCGCCAAGATAGTCCCAGGCACCTCATGTGCACCTTTCAACATCAGCAATGGAGTTGGTTAGGAATCTGGGGCACGTAGGCTGGGCCAGAAACCGGATATGGCTTGGCTGGCATGGCCAAGCAACTGAATCCAGAATCGGTTAAAAGGTAGAACCACAATAAGTGATAGAAACATTTGAGTATAGGGGTCCTTAGGTGGGAGACCACTAGGCTTGACCAACAAGGCCCAAGGCATGAAGTGCCTACTATATTTCGGTATTACCTCCTGGAAGGAAGATACCTCCGCTAAATTGAGTGGTAGGGGGAACTTCATGGAAGGGCTAGGGTTATAACCCTAGTTACCTTGAAAAATGTACTTAAAGCCTCAAAAGAGTGATACAAATGATTAAGTGTTAGTCTCAACAACTTCCTAAGGAGTAAGGGGGGCTTCCCCTCGATCAAGTACCCCAAGAAGAAGATCGTAGTGACTTTTTCTTACTCCTGCCTGGAGTGCTAGTTGATCAACCTAGTGGGAACAAGGAAAAAGATTCAAATTTCCCGAACACTTGTCTCACAAAATGCTTCGAACCAGCCAATGACACTCTCATCAGTTCATAGAAGCTTACCACACTGTTGGTACCCTTGAAAATCAGCGTAATGTACCATGAATGATGTCCCTACGAAGGGGCATTCCTCAAAGGTCGCCAGCGTGCTGCAAAAGGTTTTGGTAAGAATGTGGGGGTACTGGGGTTTGAACCCAGGACCTCCTCCCTAGAGTGCACATGCTTGCCCACTAGGGTACTGTCGAACGCTCTAATGCGGACGGCGATCGCTGTATATACAGCGTTTTAGTAAACGTCAGGACCAAAGGTCAGGGCGGAGCAATACTCCTGATGGAGGGCACAAATCTCCAGGAGCTGAAAAAAAAAGGAAGTGTGACCAACAGGGTGTGAATCCTGTTGTTTCGCGGAAGGTGCAGCCATTTAAGAAGTGCAATCGCTGAAAGCTGATGAAAACACATTAGAAATCGTCATCTTTTGTAGAAGGCTCATAGTCCCAGACACGTGCAAGTGAGCTGCACTCAAGAAGTGAGGTTTCAGAGTCCAGTCGGCTCTGAGAAAAGAAGGTGTGAGACGTCCGTTTAAAAGCTACTGAACCGAATTTTTTGCACAGTTGCATCAAAGATTTTATAAACTTTAGGAAAAAGTATGAAACAAGTAGCCACACAACAGAGCAGGCGGACGACCCCCCTCTCAGGTATGTCACTGACATGACACATGTATGCATTGTCTTTGTGTTGTTTGTTTGGTTAAAACGCTAGAGTTGTCACCGCTGCGTTCGTTGGGGGTCCGGGTGCTCTCCTTTCTCGCTCTGCACAGGTAAAACCAAGGATCACAGGTATGTCAGACAAATGGAGCACGCAGCGGGCACTTAGGGTTAGAGTGTGCGCTGTGCTTGCGATGCATGTGCCTAGTCTCGGCATTCACACGCTGTGGCAGATTTCCCTGCGCATCCAACATTTCCTCCTTTTCTCCACAGGTCAAAAAGAAAGTGCTTGCCCATGTCTGTAGCGTTAAAAAAGGGTTGTTTAAAACGCTAGTCTTCGTTTTGCGCTGTGCAGTTGCCCGTCATTGCGCTGTCTCTCTCCTGCAGGCAACAAGGGAGGAAGTGCAAAATACACACGATGCATTCATTGCTTAGGGCTGTTTATACATCGCCGTAGGGTTGTTGAAACACTTAGGATTGTTCTTCCGTTCATTGTCACTGGGCACATACATGATGTGTGGTCAGTAAGGTGAGTGAGCCCCGGAGGTGCTCACCTCTTGGTTGAGTTTCTTCGTGATTGGTTAAATGTTAAAATGTGGAAGAGAAAACATTCTTTGTATCGCCTCCCTTCCTGGCATGATGCATGATGCAATAAATGGATGTAGCCCACGTGCTGTGCATGTGGTAAAACCCCTTTTAGGTTCCCCAGGGCTCTGCCCCACGTTCCATAAGAGAACGGGCAGAGTCCTTAACGCTTGCTTGCTTGATAGGACGGTTTGGGGACAATGTATTCTTTTCCAGACGGAGACCCGTATAATACGGCAAGGCTGGTTAGGTTCCTCAGCCACAAACCGTCCTGCATCTGCCTTTGCTCTCGGGTGGGAAAGGTACAGGGAGATTGGTGCACTCCCTGGCCCAGCTAAAACGGGCGCTGATCCCACAATCACATGGGCCTCAGCCAGGGATGCCGTGGACTGGACGTCTCTTTCACGTACAACCCTTGCCACAGGCTGTGCGCACAACACACAAGTGCACCTCCTCCAACCCCTGGTAGTGAAATGCGCGAGGGCGTCTCTGTGAGGCCACAGCAGCCTAGTGGCCGTGTGTTTGCTTGTCTTTTCACAGGGGGGCCAGTAGGGCCAGAGAACTCTCTGACAACACCATCCAGTAGAGGGTGTAGGGGTTAGGGTCAGCAGGCCTAGTAGTGGTTGAGTGCGGTTATGCTCACCCTACCTTCGAAGGCTGGTGCTGGCAGTAGTGAGCGCAGTGTAGTGGTGTCTCATGCTCTCCGTGCTTTGCCTCGCGGGCAGTTGACTGTGTTAGCTTTTGGCCCCTAGAAGAATGGGTGTTTTTTATGCCTCTGGCACACTGGGCCACCCCCCCCCTCTAGTAAGTAGGGCCTTTGCCGTTTCCCCAAAGGTTAGGCGCCAGCACAGAAATTGGGCGCCATAGGAGTGGTACCAGTAGCTGACTAGGACCCTCGGTCTGACATCAGTGAAGGTCGCTGATGGCACCCACGCCGGGAAGAGAAGTGAGACACACACAGACATATGTAGCACAGTTAGGGGTATTGTAACACCACCAAGACGGGTAGAACCCGATGGGTCTGCACCATTTAGGGGTCCTCATTGTCCTAACGCTCTTCGTTGGCTCCCCAAAGTCATCAAAATAGCGCAGATTCCATGCAACACGTGGTCAACAAGGCACTCACTCACTGGGTGGTTGCAAACCTGATAAGCGGCCATCTGGTACACGCTGGTAACAACAGGCATGCGACTGCAGGGCACAACCAGGGCAGGAGCAAGGCTCTGAAAGCAGCGGATGTATAGGTGTTTGGAGCGTCAAACACCATTGAGGGTGGAATTTAGTCTATTCACCGTAGCTGGAGCTCTACAGCAGTCCTGAGCCTGTCCTGGCACACACTGAGTGGGCCCAGCTGTCGGCACAACAGTGCTCACCGCCCCTGGGAAGTTAGAAAACAGAGGGGGTTGCGTGTAAAGGGCCTCAACTGTGAGTTCCGAAGCGAGAGAACCTGTTCGCGTAGGCTTGCGTGTTCAGGTGACCCGCAATTGGGCCGGTCGTATGGAGGTGGGCACCCCGGACAGATAGGACCCCACGGGTACCTAGTCCAGCGTGGGCGCGTTCTTGGTACTGGATTTTAGAGGATGATGGCACTGCGGGAGGCTGGGGCAATAGGACTCACCAACCATTGGGCTGCAGACAAGATACGCAGCCTTGTGGTATTCCGATGATCCGCAGTGTTGCTTTCCTTGTTGAGGGGCAGTTCACCTCCGGGGGGAGCCGATACTCCTGCAGGAGTGGCCCGAAGGAGACTCCCAACGGGAGCAGTTGATGTCTGCGGTACACCACCGCCTCCTGAAGCTTGCAACCCCCTCAGTTCGGTTAGTCACAATAAATGGATAGGCACAAGGAGGTTAGCTTTTCTTCTTACGCTGGGACAGAGTCTCAGCACGGGTTAGCAGCTGTCTCTCTTTGTTCGCAACGAGGTAGGAACGAAAGATGGAATTGATACTCCCATCCGGCTGTATAAAGGCTGACATGGCCTCCCAGGTTGCCTCAGATAGACCATAGCTGTCCCAAAGGGTAAGGAATTTCGAGCCCTGTTTATACTCGTGGCGTGCAATACCTGCAACCACGTAGTAGCCGTCGACTGCCATCTCATCGGCAGTCATTTCCTCGAGTTTGTCTGCCTCCTCAGGGTTGGCAGCGTTCTTCAGGTCGATACGCTCGACCACTCTGTCAGACAGACGCCACTCAACCCACGACAGCTCGTCAGGAGAGTGGTAATGTCTCAGCTATTCAGGTGCACACGGCACATCACCACCTCGGCGACCTGACATGGATCCTGGATCCATCTATCTTTATAGTGCGGTAAGGCCCAAAGAAAGGGGCCTGCAAACAGTTGCGGGGCCACGTGGGCAATCGGGAGTGGTGTACCAGCACCAGGTCTCCTACCTTAAAACTGGCAGGACGCCTCATGCGGTTACGCCGAGTTAACTCACGTTCTCGAACGTGCTTCGGGTTAGCTCTAGTTAGGTTAGCCAGGTCCTGCCTGTGTTCCAGCCAGTCCCCTACGGGGCTCTTGGAGTCCTCTGAAAAAGGGGTTTTGACGAACCAGGCAGGACGCCCCCCATGCAACATCTCGTGGGGGGTATAGCCAGTTGAGGAAGTTCACTTTCTGAGTGTCTATTTTTTTTTTATTACAGCGATTTTCGGATGCAAGGACCTGGGCACGTCCAGCTAAACTGCCTCCGCTGATCGCAATTCCTCCTACCAGAAAGAATCCTCCTGGTCCAGTACTCGTCGATAACAGAGGATCGCCAGCGCCAGATGAAGAGGCTGCAAGCTAACGCCGCCGCACAACTGTATCAGGCCTGCCTCACGTTGCTAAACCCAATAAGTCAACCTCAACTATACCTCCAGCAAGAACAAGCCGCACTTGCTCTTATACAGAACTTGCCGTGTTTTCCTAGAGTGTCAGCAAAGAGCCGACAACGACAGACGCTGCCAGAGTTTGTCAACGTGTCTGTCCAACCTTGCTGTTCCTCTGCTGTTACTTCTGCAGTCCCTGTCAATGATCCGAACAACAACAGCGCTGATGAAAACAACACAAACTCGGCCTTCCAACATTGCTGTTCCTCTGTTATTACTTATGTAGTCCCTGTCAATGATCCGAACGACAACAGCGCTGGTAAAATCAACGCAAATCCAGCAGAAACGGTATCGCTGTCGCCGACAAAACGCCAACAAGTCGCTGATCAAAAGCCGAAGCCGTCCAGGAACAGGTATGACACAGCTCCTGTCACGCTACCAAACGACGCTCTTCTATCAAGGTCGCCGCACAGGCACAATCCGGACGCTGCACGAGGAGTTTTGGTTGACCAAACACATTTCCAACAAGTGCCGGACACCACAGAATTCAAGGACGTTCGCAAAAACCATTACGCTACTTGCCGAGCGCGTCAAAGTTCAAAACCAGCAATATGTTTAACATTTTGCGGTCCCGTACTTCAAAGCGAGTCGCCATGATCAAAGAGTCTGCAAACGCTCTGCTGCAAACACAAGTGAACGGAAAAGTTGCAAAGGACACTGCCACACAGCAGCCCCCAACAACGAACCAAAGGTCTCCACCCCGCATATCCAAGCATGCATGACAACCGGGGTACAGAAAAGGTGCCCCAAATTGCTGTACATGCCCGCCCAGCGCGCCCAGAGTTCACCAATATCAACCAGCGTGTCCACCGTCAAATGCTTGGAAAACAAACTCAACGGCACAAGTCACAGCCCCAAGCTCATGTCACAAAGAGAAATTGACCAACAACAACACCTCAGTCGCTGAAGATCAAGCTCAGAAGGCACAAGGGACGACTATCGAGACACCGCCGACGAGTAAGCCTGTCGTTCATCCAATTGAAGATATCAAAGTATCGTGGTATGTCAACTCCATCGGGGAGTTGTGTCTCAGCAACAACACTGAAGCAGTTCAACTGACTGACGCTCGTTGCCCCACCGCAGAGAGGTTCGAAAGATCCTGTACGTGAAGGCTGAGACCGAATATCTAATTCAAAACAGACACTTGAAGCCTATTGGCGACATGAGCAGTTTTTACTGGGTAGAAGACCTTGCTACATCATAACCATATATATAGCAAGTATGTTTGCTGATGCATGCGCCGATCCAAGCTCTCATTTACTGATGTAAAATTTGAGTTTGTGACCAACGTTCTGATTTTGCAAAAAAAGGTGCTGAAACACCTTTCCAGGCTGCAAGAATATGCTGCCTTCACTCAGTTTTCATACTTCGTACACATTACATGAGCCAGATCAACAGTCCTTTTTTCGTCTGTTTTGGCTCAGTGATATATTAAGTCTTTCTTAGCACCTTAGCTGAACTGAAGAAGCTTAAATTATCTCGCAGGACACACTCTCCACTCAGCGACCCACTTTGATCAACGCACACTGCTATCAAAGGTCTCACTTACTACACACTCTACAAACAGTGCTACACATAGCACAACTTATATCACAGGCTCACACTCACTGCCCTTCACTTACAGGCTCACATACAGTAACAGTTTGATGCTTTAAGAACTCCAGTGCTGCAACGTCGCTGCAGGTGGACAGCAGAGAATGTGGACTACAACAATCCAGAATTTTCAGGCTCAGCACGCTTTGTGTTGCTCAGCCACGCATAGAAGGACTGGTTATACAATGAACTCTCAGTATTAATTTTATATCAGTTCTCCTTGCACTCTGTGTTTTATTTGGAAGCCAAGTGTGGATTTTCCCCTAGGGGTGAAACCGCAGTCGGTTTTCCGAAACAGAGTTACAGTGGCTTTTCACAAGGTATGGTCTTTGCAATTTTCAAAACATTGCATTTCACTTTTTCCCATGTACCTTTTTCTGTATTAACTTCCTTTTTAGTCTACCAGAAATTCTGCCCTGTTTTTTCAGGGACTTTTCCTGGGCTCCCCTGGCAGCCCAGTGGCCTAATGAAAGCCACATCCTTTATATCTATTCAAACAACTATCACTTCTCCACATATATCACCACGTGCACAACCAGGCCACCAAAGCACCTCAGCTACTCCAGTACTGTTGTACATACTATTGCAGTGTGTATCATACATTTCGTACAGTTCCGCACTGAGAAATTTTGTGACGTCTTCAAAGGCCAGTTGAGGACGTCTCCTGAGAGTTCATGGTTAGGACAGCCCAGGGTAACAGGTGTAGCCAATCTTAGGTACGCTCTTGTTTCATCAGAATTCTCAGGTTCTGCTCCACCACACGGTTCTGTCTCTCGCACAGAGCGTTGGAGAAGTGAGTATAGGGTACGCCTGTGGTTACATGGACGTTATTGGCGTCCAGTTCTCGCTTGTGACATCCGATGTCACTCCGGATACATACATCTTCGTCAGAGTGCACCTCCTTAGGCGCCCCGTATTGTTCGACCCATTGTTCAACCAAACCTTTCACAGTTTGTTCCCCTGTGACCTTTTTGTTGCAGGGAAGCGCACGGCTGAAACGGGTCAGGCCACATGTGACAACCAGACAACTGTCATAACAACCAAACTTAGGCAGACCGTGGATGAAATCCATGTACAACAGAGAATTCGCACAGAAGTCGATGGGCAGACTGAAGACCGGTCCCCGGTCACGTGAGTCGCTGTGTTTGCTGGCCTGACAGCCAAAGGAGTCCACTATGGGCTGCATACGATCGCGTAGTTCAACGCAGGTTAATCGGGAGTAGAAAGGCTCCTTGAATCATTCAACAGAATGGCTGCACCCTGTGTGCCCTGAACTGAGATGGGCCCACTGTAGTCAACCATCGGGCCGTGCCTCGGGCACAACTATACGGTCTTCATAGTACAGATATTGGTTATCTTTATACCAACGGTCGCCGTCTATCAGGCGTGCCTCTAGGCCATCACTGAGGGAATAGAGTACACATTGGTACTCTGACTGGTAGTCTGTCAGACTCCAACCCTGCTGTACACCCGCATTGCGCATGGACAGTCCAACTGGACATCCATACGCTTGAACGCCTCTTTGGCAAACGCCTCCAAGCTCTCAACTAGGAGAGCATCGAAGTTATTACAAGATAATTAGTCATTCATTTCATTTTTCTATACCCTGTAAATGGTGGACAGTCAACCTGAACCAACTGAGATAAGTCCACCACCGTTTCAGTTTCGCATTTTGAGGAGGGGGACCCTTCTGAACCCTTTTCACAGGCTCTTGGTCACAGAGCCACACAATAGGGTTAGTGCCAGGTAGGCGGGACTGCGAAGAGAGCACAAGCATCCCAGCCGGGAGTTCCTAGTCGTAGGTACTGTAGTTGGATCGTGCTTGATTTCACTTCCAGTTCTCGTGCCCGGGGGGCACCAGATGCCACTCATTCGCACGGTAGTCATGCTTCAGGATACCATCGCGGTTCAGACCTGAAGTGTGATACTGGCAGTGAGACAACCCAGTGGGATTTAGCTCCTGCCACTGGTATAGGGTACCACCCCCCCCCTACATCACAGGCATCTGTGACCAGTATTATCTCGCCCTTAGGGCTGGGTACCCCCAGGCAGTTGGTAGAGGAGATCTTTCTTCTTTAACTCCTGAAAACAGGCCTCCTCCTTGTCGGTCCACCGCCAAGGGTTGGTTTTTTTTCTAAGGTCAGTCAGGGGGGCTGATGAATATGTAAAATTGTGTATATGGCGCTGGTAAAAATTGCACGCGCCAATAAATCTCCAAACGTCGTGAGGACCATTCTTAGGGTCATCACGTATCTGCATGTCTTGCAGGGGCTGCATCTTAGATGCATCTGGATTCCATCAGCCAACGGTGAAACCTAGATACTCCATCTCCTCAGCCATGAACCCAGATTTCTCGAGTTTGATGCGGAGATGGTTTTCCTGACAGACAGTGAAAAAGTCTTGTAGGAGGAGGATGTGACCCTCCTGGGTATTACTACCCAGGCTCACGTCATCAATGTGTGCCTCCATCTCAGCCCCATGGGAAACCTGTTCCTGTACAAGGGGTCCGCGTCTCGGGATATATAGGATTTTGTTCATCAGCTCCTGAAAGAGTGCAGGGGCATCTGTGACACCAAAAGGGATTGCCCTTCCAGCGAAAGACACGGATCTTAGGGGTTACAAACGCGAGCAGTGCCTGGCCTGCTCAGGTTAGGTCCACCTGCCAGAATCCACTGCGCTTGTCCATTTTGGTCTTGAATTGACACTTGGTGATTCCCTCTATGGTGTTCTTCATTTTGGAAATACTCCCCTGAGTGGTTTCAGGTCTTTTTGTTGACCGCACCATAGTCGATGACCAAGTGCATAGCAGTGCAGCCAGGTTTAGCCACTAGGAAAGTAGGTTTTAAGGTTTGAGGTTTGATTTTGCGGGTACTAGACGCCTTTCGGCCCCGGGGGGCCACCTGGTCGGGCCAGGTGATATCCTCCCCACCGGGTCCTAGTGGGGGGCCCTCCAAGACGCACCTCCTGCCTGGTGGCGGAGTCCCCCGGGTTCACAGGCCTCGGAGCCCCGTCCCTCCCCGGCTTCCCCGTTTCGCCACTCCCCGGTCAGTGCATCAATTCGCAGCCGTGGCTGCGGGCGCTTACCCACTGCGTCGCCCCGCTAATGCGTGGTCGCCCGGGGCGCCGGCGCTGCCGGGCCCGTGTTACTTGCTTGTCGCCAGTGGGACCTCCTTGGGCTGGCGCGGAGGCTGCCTAGCCTAGGGGTTGGGGCCTGGCGCTGTGCGCCACTACTGCCTTGGCGGGTGCAGTGCCCCGTCCCTGTGTGCGCGGCGCTCGCGGCCGGTTTGGGGGACTCGGGCCGGTATCTGGTGTTGTGTCTCTCCCGTTTCCCCCTTCCCGCCCCGCATGTCCCGCGCTGCGTGTGGCGGGCCGTCCCGTCCGGGTGTCCCTTACCCTCGCTCGCTGGTACGCCATTCCACGCGGTCTATGCGTTCCGCGGGCTTGGTCCGGTTGCCCCTCTGGTAGTCCCCACGTGCCCTTTGCGTGTGTGTGCGCTCGCGCTCCCGCGGCGTCTGCTCCCCCCCCCCCTGGGTGGTGTGGCGTGCGCACCTCGCGCGGTCCCGGCACTGGGCGCTGGTAGGGCCGTTCGACATGGTCGGTGTCCCTCAGCGTGTCCTGCCCCGGTCCCTTGCTCCGTCTGGCGTGCTGTGGGGGGGGCGGTCCGGTCCCGGTTCCCCCCTACCTGGCTTGGGGCTGTGCACCCCCCGTGGGGCGGGTCCGTGGCGTTCGTGTGCCGGGGGGCAGGCTTGGGGGTGGTGGGCCGGCCCGTGCGCCGTGCCCCCCTCTTTGTGCGGTCGGGGGGGCCAGTAGGGCGGGGGGTTGCTCTGCCTCGTTCCGTCTCTCTGCCTTCCCTGGGCGCGCAACAAAGCGGGTGTCACTGGCGTCGTTCTGGTCATGGGGGGCATAATCCCCATACCACTCCGGTTCGTGCTCGCCCGCCTTCTCGGGGCGCGATCTGTGCGACGTCCTGGCGCGTTGGCGCGGGCTCGCTTGTTCCCCGCGGTTCCTCTGGGAGCTGGCTGCTGGGGCGGGGGGGCTGGCCGTGATCCGGCTCCTCTCTCGGGTGGGGGGAGGGGGGACCATCCCCCCCGCCTTGGGGGGTGGGGGCTGGCGCCCTGGCGGCTTGCGGGCCGGTGGGGGGGGGGGGATCGCGCCGCGGCCTCCCTGCTCCCCCTCTGGGGGGCGGCCCGCGGTTCCCTACCCTGGCCCCTCTCCGGCGCACTGTTCCCAGCGTGCGCGTTGGGTCGGGGTCGCGGGGCCGCCCCGGGGGGGGGGGATGGGGGGCGGCCAGTGGACCGCTCCCCCGGGGGGGCCTCCAGACCTGAACCCCCCCTCTGCCCCCGAGCGGGCAATGGTCATGGGGGGGTCATGGGGGGCGTGGCCTCCATACTGTTCTGGTGCGCCGCCGAGCGCCGCCCGCAGGCTTGGTCCGCGCGCCGCTCCGGCGCGCTGGTGTGGACTCGCCCGTCGGCCGCGACTCCCGCGGGAGCAGGCAGCTGGGGGCGCTGGGGCGCGCGGTGTGCAGGACCAGCCGCATCCCCCCCCCCTGCGTCAGGGTTTTTTCTGGGGGAGGGGGGGCGTCCACTCGGCTCCGGGGGGGCGGAGGGTCGCTCCTGTGGCCCTCAAGCGGGGGGGGGGGGGGGCGGGGGGGTGGGGGCTGGGGGCGCTGCTCCGCCGCCCCCCGCCCCTTCGTCCCTTCGGGCGTCGGCCTGCCATCCGTTGTCTCCGGCGTTCCCCCCCGGGGTATACTCGTGCCGTGGGGGTTGCCGGGCGGCTGCGGGCGTCGGGCGCGGCCCGGTCGGCCGCCAATAGGTCAGTGCCGCGGGGGGGGGGGAGGGGGGGGGAACCCCCCCGCCCTGGTTGGCGCCCCCGCCTTCCTCAGGCCGGCCTCTGAAGGGGCCGCTCCGTTTGCGCCGTCCTGGGCGCCGCCGGTCCGCCGTCCGTTGGCAGCGGGCAGGGTGGGAGCGTGCGGGCGGTTCACCGGGGGCGCTTGCCGCAGCCGCGGTGCCCCCTCATCCCGGGTGCGGCGGCCACTTCGGGGGGGGGGTGTGGCCGCCGTCTCTTCGGTCTGCCTCCGTCCCCTCTTGGGGTTTGAGGTTTGAGGTTTGATTTTGCGGGTACTAGACGCCTTTCGACCCCGGGGGGCCACCTGGTCGGGCCAGGTGATATCCTCCCCACCGGGTCCTAGTGGGGGGCCCTCCAAGACGCACCTCCTGTCCGGTGGCGGAGTCCCCCGGGTTCACAGAGCTCGGAGCCCCGTCCTTCCCCGGCGTCCATGTTTCGCCACTCCCCGGTCAGTGCATCAATTCGCAGCCGTGGCTGCGGGCGCTTACCCACTGCGTCGCCCCCCTAATCCGTCCGCTCTTGGGCCTGAGAGGGAGGGGGGGGGGAGTGGGGGGGGCCCTCTGGTCCCCTGGCGCCGCCCCCTGACGGCCGAGGGGGGGCGGCCTGGCGGTCCCGGCCCCGGGGGCCAGCAGTCGGCTGGGGGGTCGCACTCTTCCCCCTCGCTGGGGCCCCTTGTCCCCCCTGCCGTCGCCGCGCGGCGCTGGCCAGCCGGAGGCCGCCGTGAGGGTTAGCAGTCAGCGGTTAGCGGGCTGCGGGGCAGTAGGTTCCCCCCCGCGCTCGTTGTCTCCGCCCTCCCTCCCGCGGGAGGTGGCGCGCGCTCCCCCGTCACGCCGTATCGTGGGGGGGGCGTGGGTCGGGGAGCCCAGCTCCCCCCCCCACTCTCTCATGCCCGCCGTCTGGGCCGTCACCTGCGCTGCCGCTTGTGTGGGGGCTGGGGCTGTGGCGGTGGCGGGTTGCGCCAGCGGTAGCGCCAGTGGGCAAGGGCGCTGCCCAAGGCCCTGGGGAGCCAGTTGTTGGCGTCGGCGTCCGTGATGCGGATCATCGTTCCCCCTTGCAGGAAGGCCGGCCACGTCAGCCCCCTGTCGGGCCACGCCGCCCAGATCACTGACCTGAGGACCCTCTCGTGGTCCTCTGGGGCTGCCCACCCCCCCGTGGGTCACCTCTCGGTTTCCTGTGTCCCTCCAGAGGAGCACGGCATCGAAAGGCCGGCTCCTCAGCCCCCTGGTGGTCCCCTGGTTGGCCCAGCTCAACCACCGGTGCACCTCCCCCACCAGGGGGAGGGCCTCATCCCCCAGAGGGTCCGGGACCGTGCCCCAGTCCCGGTCCCAGGGCCGGGCCCCCTCTGCCCCTCGCGCCGGCTCCCCCTGCTGCCCCTGTGCCTACGGCGCCGGTGACGCGCCCCGCACCCCCCCCGCCGAGGCCATCCGCGCCGGCTCCGCTCTCGGTGCGGGGGGGGCTGGCTGGTGCTGGGGTCGTGGGGGTTGGAGGGGGATGAGCTCTCTGGCGTCGGGGTCGATGTTGTAGAGGTGGTGGTGGTGGTGATGGTGGTGGTGGGTGTGGTGCGCTGGCATCTGTTGGATGCCGGGGGGGATGCACCTCACCGGCTACACGTCCGGCTGCGGGGGCGCCCCGCCCCCCGCCCCCCTCCCTTTGACCCGCCCTCCCCCCCATGGCTCCCATGCCCTGTCCCGCCTGTCCCTGGGGGCCTGTGGCTCCCTTGCCCTTGCCCTTGGGCCCCCTTTCAGCCCCCACGCCTCTGTCCCCCTGCCCATGCCCTGGGTTCCGCCCCCTGTCACCTACGCCCTGGCCTGCCTGCTTCCCCAACGTCCCTCGCTCCGCTCCATGCACCTGGGCGCCCTGCCCGCGCCCCTGCGCGCCCTTCCTGTGCCCTGGCCCCTTCCGGGCTCCCTGCCCTGTGTCGCCCTGTCCGTGCTTGCCCCTTGCTCCTTGCCGCGCGTGCCCTGGCCCGCTCCCTGCGCGTGCCCCTGGACACTTCCCCTGTCGCCTCCTGTCCCCCGCTCCGCGCTCCCGTTGCTGGCACGCAGCTCTGTCTGCGCGCCGTCCCCTCCTTCCTGGATCACGCGCTGGGCGTCCCGCTGCCTTTGCAGCTGCGGCAGCATGACGCCCGGCAGCGAGCGCTCGGGTGCCGGGGGGTCGACGTGCCGCGTCCGCCCCGGGGGGAAGGGCTTGGGGGGGAACGGCTTGGGGGGGCTGGTGTGGGTGTGGGTGGGGTTGGCGTGGGCGCCCTCCCTGCCCACTACTGCTGCTGCGGCGGCCGCCGGCGAGGCGCCAATGGCCCGTGTGGGGTCGGTCCCCTGCTTTCGTGGCGTGCTCGGGGCCGCGGTGTGGCCCGCCGAGGCGGTGGCGCAGCTCGCCGGAGCCGCGGTCACAACCCCTCGCGCACCCTCCCCGCTCCCAGCCAGGTTTAGCAACTAGGAAACTAGGGCTCAAATGGCGGGGATAGTCGCCGTCTTTATGATCCTCGATAAGGCCAGCATCGATGCATTCCTGGATATGGCGTTCCATTCCGTAGATCTGGTCTTGTGGGGCGTAGTACGAACGCCGTCCCAACGCAGACCCTTGCAATAGGTTTGAGTGCCTGCAGCTCAGAGCACGCGCGCAAAAATGGCACATAATATTGACAGCTCAGAGCGCGCTTGCACAGTGCCGAAAATCAGCTTTCATTTTCGAGATTTTGATATGTGTGTAGTGTAGTTAACTAGAAAATTACATTACGCATTGTACTGCATAGGAACTACAGTATTTAATTCATGCTATACCGAATTCACTGAGTTTCTGTGCTTTGTTGTTCTATGCTTCGTTGAAGGAGATGGGGTATAGTAGCCGTCATCAAGATCAACATCAAAAGATAGACACAAGGTATAGTAGGATTACTAAACTGAAGTTCCGAAGTTGAGCATCATGGCTTGAGAACTCCTTCGTCGTCAGAGACGCCCTTGCCGGCAACGTTTGCTGGTTTGAATGCCCTCTTCTTCCCTTGCTTCTGGCAGTTCCAGCTCGCGTGGAGAAACTCTGCAGGAGCGCTGCGACAGATACCGGGTTGAAAGAGAAGACGCCCTTCGAAAACTGGAAGATCTTCGCCGCCAGTTCAAAGACGCAAATAACAGTGACAATTGGCTTCGGAAGGAGCGTGATGCCTTGCAATAGGATGTTCGGGTGCTTCGGACCAAGCTCAGTGATGAAGAGGAGCGCAGTGAGCGCCGCAGAGAGGAGCGCAAGGAGTGGCGTGAGAAGTTTGACCGGATCCTGACCCTCATCAAGCAAGGCAAGCCACCATCGCAGAGGAGTGTGAGGAAAACTCACAAAGGTCGTCGCAGGAGCCGCAAATACAAAGCGCAAAGACGGCGAGGTCCTACATCGCCGCCACCCAACAGTCGCTCAAACAAGTGATTCATCAGCCAAAGAAGGCGAACAGAGGACCAGAACGAAGCCCCACTCGTGTTGTGAAGTCCCCTGTGTCGACAGCCCCACCTACGACCCTACGAACACACAAACTTCCCCTTCCTCACTACAACTCAATTTGATTGAATGAAAAAGTCGAAAGTTGAGTCAAGTGCGCGGCCCAGCACGCAGATTGACAGGAGTGCGCGTGGGATGCCGTGGTGTTTGTGCCTGTGACGCGGCGGAGCCGTGGACTGGAAGGCGCGGACGCCTGCTCAGTGAGCGACAACGCCCTGGAGTATACGAGCGATGACGCCCTGGTCTTTTGAGCCTGGCGTTGTGTTGAGCCAGGCTATTGCAGTGCGGCCAATGCAGCCACTGTCCTTACGGCGACTGGGACAGTAGCCAGGCTGCCTGGAAAGGTATAAATCTAGTGCAGTATTACAGTTTCATAAGTTCCTTCGTTTTTCTATCCCTTTTTTTATACCATGAGCCACCACTACTTCACAGTGTGTGGCCAAGCCCTGCCTATTGCTGGGCGAGTGTTTTTGACTGGTTTTTGGCTGTTTTTGCCGGCTGTGTGGTGGATTACAATGAGCATGTGCTGAATGCAAATTTTTGAGTTTGTCCAGAGGTGGTTTTTCGCCTCAGCAGTGCTTCTGAAGGACCTGCCTGGGCACATATATGAATGGGCTACGCTTGTCTTTGGCTGGTCGCTGTCTTTTTGTACACCTTTTGCACTGACCAGGACAGTGCTGCTGTTGGCAGCCACTGCCTTTGTGGGCAGACTGTGCTCTGTCCTGATGACACTTTCTTTGCATTTTCTTTGTGTGCAAGCATACTCTGGTTTATATGTGTTTTCATTGCAGAGCGTGCCAGGGCCCAGTGTTGAACGTTTTCAGTATTTTGGTATTGAGCCAAAAGCAGCAGGGAAAGTAAAACAGCAACACACTTATGACTCTATTTTCACGGTGACATACAGGTTTTCGCTAATGCAGTATTTGAGAAACTTGCAGGGTTTTCCCCGCAGGTTGGGAAACGTTTGCAGGGTTTTTCAAACTTGTGTTTTTGTACATAGGGGAAAATTTCTAAGACTGCCTTGCAGTTTGAGATTGCCCCTAGGACCAAGTCTGTGGGGGCAGTGTTTACAACACCTCCAGCTACTCGTTTGGAGGCGTGGGGTTTTTAATAGACTAAAGCAGTTAAGGATTTGCCCCAACGCTTCATCATGACCTCCCACTTTCTGAATGTGTATTTTTTAGGCATATTAAGGTAAGGCTGTATAATAGTGCCTTTGGCACTCAACCTATCTATTTTTCTTCTCACCTCGAGCAAGGGTCTTAGTGCCTCTTGAGGCGCTGATACCCATGCTTGAGCTTGTGACGAGAGTGCAGTAGGTTTGAGTGCCTGCAGCTCAGAGCACGCGTGCCGAAATTGCGCATAATATTGACAGCTCAGAGCGCAGCGCAGAAAATCAGCCTTTCTTTTGAGATTTTGATATGTGTGTAGTGTAGTTATTTATAAAATTACATTATGCATTGTACTGCACAGGAACTACAGTTTTTGATTCATGCTATACCGCATTCACTGAGTTCCTGTGCTTTGCCGTTCTATGCTTCGTTGAAGGGGATTGGGTATACTAGCTGTGATCAAGATCAACATCAAAAGATAGACACAAGGTATAGTAGGATTACAAAACTGAAGTTCCGAAGTTGAGCATCATGGCTTGAGAACTCCTTCGCCGTCAAAGACGCCCTTGCCGGCAACGTTTGCCGGTTTGAATGCCCTCTTCTTCCCTTGCTTCTGGCAGTTCCAGCTCGCGTGGAGAAACTCTGCAGGAGCGCTGCGACAGATACCGGGATGAAAGAGAAGACGCCCTTCGAAAACTGGAAGACCTTCGCCGCCAGTTCAAACACGCCGACAACACTGAGGATTGGCTTCGGAAGGAGCGTGATGCCTTGCAACAGGATGTTTGGGTGCTTCGGACCAAGCTCGATGACGAAGAGGAGCGCAGTGAGCGCCGCAGAGAGGAGCGCGAGGAGTGGCGTGAGAAGTTTGACCGGATCCTCACCCTCATCAAGCAAGGCAAGCCACCATCACAGCGGAGTGTGAGGAAAACTCACAAAGGTCGTCGCAGGAGCCGCAAATACAAAGAGGAACGACGGCGAGCTTCTACAGCGCCGCCACCGAAGAGTCGCTCACACAAGTGATTCATCAGCCAAGGAAGGCAGACAGAGGACCAGAACGAAGCCCCACTCGTGTTGTGAAGGCCCCTGTGTCGACAGCCCCACCTACGACCCTACGAACACACAAACTTCCCCTTCCTCACTACAACTCCATTTGATTGAAAGAAAAAGTTGAAAGCTGAGTCAAGTGCGCGGCCAAGCACGCGGATTGACAGGAGTGCGCGGGGGATGCCGTGGTGTTTGTGCCTGTGACGCGGCGGAGCCGTGGACTGGAAGGCGCGGTCGCCTGCTCAGTGAGCGACAACGCCCTGGAGTATACGAGCGACGATGCCCTGTTCTTTTGAGCCTGGCGTTGCGTTAAGCCAGGCTATTGCAGTGCGGCTATTGCAGCCACTGTCCTTACGGCGACTGGGCCAGTATCCAGGCTGCCTGGGAAGGTATAAATCTAGTGCAGTATTACAGTTTCATAAGTTCCTTCGTTTTTCCATCCCTTTTTTTGTACCATGAACCACCACTACTTCACAGTGTGTGATCAAACCCTGCCTCCTGCTAGGCGAGTGTTTTTGACTGGTTTTTGGCTGTTTTTGCTGGCTGTGTGGTTGATTACAATGAGCATGTGCTGAATGTAAATTTTCGAGTTTGTCCAGAGGTGGTTTTTCGCCTCAGCAGTGCTTCTGAAGGCACTGTCTGGGCACATATATGAATGGGCTACGCTTGCTTTTGGCTTGTCGCTGTCTTTTTGTACACTTTTTGCAGTGACCAGGACAGTGCTGCTGTTGGCAGCCACTGCCTTTGTCGGCAGACTGTGCTCTGTCCTGATGACACTTTCTTTGCACTTTCTTTGTGTGCAAGCATACTCTGGTTTATATGTGTTTTTTTTGCAGAGCGTGCCAGGGCCCAGTGTTGAACTTTTTCAGTATTTTGGTGTTGAGCCAAAGAAAGCAGGGAACGTAAAACACCAACACACTTATGGCTCATTTTTGGTGTGACAGACAGGTTTTGGTACATGCAGGTTTTGAGAAACTTGCAGGGTTTTTCCCCTTAGGTTGGGAAACGTTTGCAGGGCTTTTCAAACTTGTGTTTGTGTAGATAGGGGAAAGTTTCTAAAACTGCCTTGCAGTTTGGGATTGCCCCTAGGAACAAGTCTGTGAGGGGAGTGTTTACAACACCCCCAGCTACTCATTTAGAGGCGTGGGGTTTTTGAAAGCCTAAAGCAGTTAAGGCTTTGCCCCAACCCTTCATTTTTTTCCCACACTTTCTGAATGTCTACGTTTTAGGCATAATTAGGTAAGGCTGTACAATAGTGCCTTTGGCACTCAACCTATCTATTTTTTTCTCAGCCCAAGCAAGGGTCTTAGTGCTTCTTGAGGCGCTGATGCCCATGCTTGAGCTTGTGAGGGGAGTGCAATAGGTTTGAGTGCCTGCAGCTCAGAGCACGCGTAATATTGACAGCTCAGAGCGCGCTTACACAGTGCAGAAAAACAGCTGCTTTTTTCGGGGTTTCGATATGTGTGTAGTGTAGTTAATTATAAAATTACATTATGCATTGTACTGCACAGGAACTACAGTTTCTGATTCATGCTATACCAAACTTCCTGAGTTTCTGTGCTCTGCCGTTCTATGCTTCGTCGAAGGAGATTGGGTATAGTAGCCATGATCGAGATCAACATCAAAAGATAGACACAAGGTATAGTAGGATTACAACCCTTCAAACTGTGGCTTGAGGTTTGAGGTTTGAGGTTTGAGGTTTCGGGTACTAGATGCCTTTCGGCCCCGGGGGGCCACCTTGTCGGGCCAGGTGATAACCTACCCTGCAGGGCCTAGTCCAGGGCCCTTCATGACACACCTCCTGCATGGTGGCGGAGTTTCCCGGGGGCACAGGTCTCGGAGCCCTGTCCCCCCCTGGCTTCCCCATTTTGCCACTCCCCGGTCAGTGCGTGGCTTAGCAACTGTGGTTGCAGGCGCTTACCCACTACGCCAAACCCCTAATGCGTGGTGGCCCCTGGTGCCCGTGCTGCCCGGCCCGTGCTACTGGCTTGTCGCCACTGGGACCCCCATGGGATGGCGCAGAGGCTGCCTAGCTGCGGGGCTGGTGCGTGGCGCTGTGCGCCACTACTGCCTTGCCAGGTGACTGCCCTGCTCGTGTGTGCGCGGCGCTCACGCAGGTCTTTGGGGGGGGGGGCGGTGCCGGTTCTCCTACCCCCCCCCTTGTGTTTCCCCCTCCCCTCGCGCTTCCCCCGGTGTGTGTGGTACGGGTTGTCCCGTCCTTCTGTCCCTTTCCTTCCCCTGCCGGTGCGCCATTCCATGCGGTCTGTGCGTTCCGCGGGCTCGGTCCGGTCGCCCTTCGGGTCCGCCGCGCGTGCCCGTTGTGCCTGTGTGCAGTCGTGCAGCCGCGGTGTTCGCGCCCCCCCCGCTGCCTGGTGTGGCGCGCGCACCGCGCGCGGCACCTGCACAGGGCGTCGGTAGGGCCGTTCCGTGCTGTTCATGCCCCTCTGTCTTTCCTGCCCCGGTCCCGTGCTCCGCCTTTTCAGCTCGGGGGGGGGGGCTGACCCGGCTCTCGCGTCCCCCTGCCTGGCTCTGGGTCGCGTGTCCCCAGGAGGGCGGGCCTGCGTGCCCGGGGCGGTCTGGTGCCTGGGGGGTCGTGAGGGGGGCCAGGGCCGCTGGGAGGGAGGGGGCGGTCTGCGCTTTACCCCCTTGGGGTGCGGTAGGGCTCGGGTTGGTCTGGAGGGCATCGAAGCTGGGTTTATGGGAGCCGCTCGTCCGTCCCTCTGCCTCCCCTGCAACAGAACCATAGCTGGCTTTCTCAGTGTTGCTCTGGTCATGGAGGGTGCGGTCACCATACTGCTCCGGTTCGTGTCCCTGTGCTTTCACCAGGGCGCCTCGAGGGGGGCGCAACGGGGCAGCCTGCTGCCGCGGCGGGCGACTAGCGGGCCAGGCAGGCAAGCTTCAGGCTCCGCTACCCGTCCAAAGGCCCACTACCGGCCTGCATGCCTGCGTGTCGCGGGTCGGTTACGGGGGAGGCGGGGGGGGGACGGCCAGGGGGCGCGTGGCGCACTGACACGGCTGTGTGCCTGGCGTGGCTCTCGGGGGGGAGGGGGGGGGGGTAGCCTCCAGACCTGGCCGAGGGGTCCAGCGGGACTATAATGGGGGCAGGTCCGTGCCGGGTCGCTGCCTTCCGCCGGTCCCTCGCGGGTCGGGGGGGTCAGTGGCCCCTTTCAGGGTAGTACATTCCCCCGCACTGCACCGCTGCGGTTGTGGGCTGTGCCGCTCGTCTGCCGGGGGGTGGGGTCCCGGCTGCTGTGCTTGAGGGTCGGGGCCCGGGGGGGCCAGGAGGTTAGCCGCTCGTGGGTCAGGCGGGACCCCCACCACAGTTCAACTCCCCTGCGGTGGGGTGGCAACCGTCGCAACCCACCATAGCCCCGGTTGTGCAGCACCGGCGCGCCGGCCTGGGCCAGGAGTCACTCAGCAGGGGAATGTTCTCCCCCGCGCCCCTTGTTTGCCCCTGGCGTGAGCGGCAGGGGGGGGGAGCTTGCCCGGGCTCGGAGAGTTACAGCTCGCCGAGGGGGGCCACCCACCGCCCCAGTCGCTGGGGTCCCGGGGGGGGGGGGGGCGGCAGGACGGCCTTGCGTGCCCGGGGTCACGGCTTGCTCGGCTGCCGGTTGCCGGTTGGCCCCGCGGGCTCTTCCGCGCGGGGCCACCTGTTTTTCGTGGGCGTTGGGTGCGGTTCAGGGGGAAAGTGGTCAGCGGGTCACTTTCCGTCGCCGCGCGGGCCCATGCGCCGCGCCACCAGCGCGCACCACATCCGGCGGTACCTCTCCTTGCGTACCTGCGGCCGCTGTGGCCCACCACGGCCAGGCCGTGGCGCCTCCTCTGTGGTTGCCCTGGCGTGCGGGCAACCGGGGGGGGGGATGCCCAGGCCCTGGGGGTCGTTGGCCGCTGGGGGGGGCACCTTGGGTCGCTGGCCTGTGGATCCCCCCCCTTTCCTTCCGCGTTTGCCAACTGGGGTCCGGGCTCCCGGGCGCCTGGCAAGGGCCGTGGCCGTCGCCGGTGCCTCCCTCTGTCACCTACGCTGCCGGCCCGGGCTGGGAGTTACTGCTCAGGGGGGGTGTCCTCCCCGTACCCACTGGTGTGCGAGCGGCAGGGGGGGGTGCGTGCCCGGGCTTGGGGGGTCAGGGCCCGATGTGGACGGGGGGGGTCCCGCTTGCCACCCCTCCCGGTGCAGCGTGTCGTCGTGGGGGGGGGGGCGCGGCAGGGTGGTTGGGCGTGCTGTACGCCGCGTTGTGCCCCAGCCGTCTTCGGCTGCCGGGGGGGGGGGGGTGCGGGTTCCATGGTTCGCGGCTGTCCGGTGTTCCTGGGCGCTAGGGGCGGCGGTGTGGGCTGCCCCGACATCGCCCAGGTACGTGAGGGCCGGGGTTCTCGGGGTCTGGCAGCTAGTGGTAAGCGGTTCAGAGGGGGACCCTGTTGCGGTGCCCGCCTGCGCGTTGCGCGCCGCCGGCGCGTGTCACACCCACTCGGTCCCTGCATGTCGGCGGTCGCTGCGGCCCACAACGGCCATACGGTCCAGCCGGGGCGCCTCTCTCTGATGTGTCCTTGCGTGCGGGCGGCTGCGGGGGGGGGGGGGGGTGCTCGGGGTGGTTGGCTGCTGGGGGGAGCATCTCGGGTCGTTGGCCTGCGCCCCCCCCTCTTATGTGTTCGTCATCCGGAGTTCTGTCCATCAGACACCAGGTCACTGCCGCGGGCAGACTGCCAGCCGGCCGTCGCCAGCCCCCCCCCCCCCCCCGGGCCACTGGCGCCATCGCCGGTGGGTCCCGCCGTCACCAGCACCTCTGCTTTTGTGGGGGCTCGGGTTGCGGCGGCGGCGGGTTCCTCAGGCGGTAGCGCCAGTGGATGGAGGTGGCGAGCAGGGCCCCAAGCAGCAAGACGCTGTCCTCCGTGTCTGTGACGCGGAGCACCGCCCCCCCCCTCGAGGAAAGGCGGCCACCGCGACTCCCTGTTGGGCCATCCCGTCCAAATCACGTCCCCGAGGGCACTTTCATCGTCCTCCTGGGCCACTGGCCCCCCTGAGGGTACCTCCAGGTTCCCTCTGTCCCGCCAGAGGCGCACGGCATTGAAAGGCAGGTTCCTCATGTACCCCGAGGTGGCCAAGTTCAGCAACCCGTACACCTCCAGCACCAGGGGGAGGATCTCGCCCCCCAGGGGGTCGGGGATCGCGTCCCAGTCCTGGACCCAGTCGCACCGGGCCTCTGCGGGGCGCGGGACCCCACTGGTCCCCGCGCCGCCTTTGCCCGTGGCTCCTGCGCCACCAGGGCGGCCGCCATCCGCGCCGGTTCCGCGCTGGGGCTCCGCTCCGCCAGGGCGGCGGCCAGCCGTGCTGGCTCCGCGCGCGGCTCCCACACCGCTGGGATGGGGCCATGCGGGGCGGGAGGTGGGGTGGCTGGGAGAATCAGGGCCCCCGAATTGGGGTCGATGTTGTAGATGGGCAGGAGGTGGTGGTGATCGGCCTGGTGCGCCGGCGTCTGCTGGATGCCGGGGGGGATGCATCGGACTGCCTGGACCCCCGGCTTCGGAGCCTCCCCGCCCCTCTTCCCTTGCCGGTGGTGCCCCTTGCCCTTTACTTCGCCTCCCGCCCCTGGGCCCCGCCCTCCCTGCCTGCGGTGGCCCGCGCCCCCCCCCCTTCTTACCCCTGGACCCCCTCCATGCCCCTCGCGCCTGGCTCTTGCGCGCCCCCTCCCGCCTGCCGTCCTGCCCATGTCCCTTACCATGCCCCGTATCCCCTCCGCCTCCCCCCATGCCCTTGCCCTTTCCTTGCGCCTGTCCTCCCCCGCTGCTGCCTGCGCCTTTGCCCTTCCCGAGCCCCTGCCCCACTCAGCTGCTGCTCAGGCCCTGGCCCCTCCCTCGTGCCTGCGCCCCCCCCGCTGCCGCCCCTGCCTTTGCCCGTCCCTGCCGCCCACCCCCCTCCTCTGCCGCCTGCCGCCTTTCCACGGTTGCCTTCTTTTTCCTGCCCTGTGGCTCCGTGCTTTGCCCCTCACCGTCCAGGCACCGTCTCCCCCGTGTCCACCCGCCCCCTCGTGCCCTGCCAGGACCACGCGACGCTGCAGCTGCGGGGGAGTGATGCCCATTGGCGTGCGCTTGGGCGTCGGGGCGCGAACGGGCCGTGGCCTCCCTTCAGGGAAGGCGGCCTTGGGGGGGTACGGCTTGGGGGGCCTCACGTGGGTGTGGCTGTACTGGGTGTCGGCGCGGTACCTGACGCCCTCCCTGCCCTCTGTTGCGGCCGCGGCGGGCCCTGGCAACTGGCCCGGCCAGGCGCCCTGGGCCCGCGGTGGGCTGGTTCCGTGCACCAGCAGCCTACCAAGGGCCGCGTTGCGGTCAGCTGGGGCGGAGGCAGCCGCCCAAAGAGGCCAGTCCGGCAGCGCATCCGGGGCCCCACCTGCGGGCAGGGCGGCAGCAGCGACGGCCTGGGCGGCGGGGGCGGCCGCCCTGGCCGGCACTGGTCTCTGAGCTGGCGGCTCGGGGTCGCTGGGGGCCGCCGGGGGCTGCCCAGGCGGCGGCCCGACCGGAACCGCTACCTCCGCCAGTCTCCGCTCCTCCCGCTCTCCGGGGGTCTCCGCCGCGCATCCTGGGGAGACGGGGGAGCGGGAGCGGGACGGGCGGTGGTGGAGGTCGTCCCGCTGCAGGGAGCCATCGGACTCTGACATCGCAGCTACTCTGTCAGTTGTGCGTCGCCGCAGGCAAGCCTGTTCTGCTACCTCCCAGTGCATTGGTGGTGTGCCGTTGGTGGTGCCGTGTGGTACCGGGGGAGGGGGGAGCAGGGCCGTGGCCCCAGGTGATCATGGGCCGGCGGTCATCCACCAGCACTGGGGCCGGAGGCGGGCGAGCCACTCGGCTCAAACGCTGCGCCACAGCTCCCAGTCCGGGGCCGGGCTCAGGGCCCCGGGCTCTCAGGGGTCGTCAGAGGTGGCTACGGGGCGCTGCACAAGGTGAACTCCTGTGACGTCAGTGACCTCCTGGGTACAAAGAAAGGGTCCCCGCGGGTCGCGACAACGAGGAGGAGTAGGTGAGTGCCTGGGCGCACTTGCCAGAGGACCTGTCCTCTGTGGTGGGCGCCCCTGGCCCTGGAGAGGGGGCTGGGCAAGTGTGGGTCGCACAGCTGCGAGGCACGTCCGTGGTCGGTGGGAGGGCAGGGCCCCCAGTGGCCTCCCGGGGGAGTGTTGTTGCACACGACAGCCTACAGGGGCACCTAGTCTTGTCCTGTCGTACACCGGGTTGGTCGGGGGGGGGGGGACGGGGGGATACCTCGTCCGCGCCCTCCATCAATATCCTGATTTCTCCAATTTCCTATTCCTCGTCAGGCGGCTGCAGGAGGTGGAGCGCCGCATCTAGTTCGGAGACCCGTCCCGGGTATGTGGCCCTTGCCTGGTTCAGGATATGGGCCGCGTCCATCGGGAGGCACGTCCTCAGGGCGTGCAGCAGGGCTGGGGCGCTGCTGTGGAGGGAGCTGGCTGACCCCTCACCCATCAGCCGCCGCGTGTCCCCCATCAACAGGAGCCGGCCCGATCGGTTGGATGTCTGCCACTCCATCCAGTACCCGTACACAGCCGCCTTGGGGTCCACGAGTCCTGGGCGCATGGCCTTCACGACCCGCTGCATCATTTGGAGTAGGGTCTGGGCTGCCGCACCGTTCATAGCCCGGACGGCTGGGAGGGCGGCCTCATTGGGGAAGGCCCTCGCGCTGCCCGCTGGGTCGTGCAGGGCGGCGCCATGCGCCGCGTGCGCCTCTGCCACCGCGCCCGCCACCAAGCCCAGTACCCTCTCCTCCTGCGCCAGGCGGCGGGCTCGGGCATTCTCTGGCCGGTCCCGCTCCGGCGGGGCCTGGTGCTGCGGGTTCTGCAAAGCGCGGCGTTGGCTGGGGGTCAGGGCGCGGACGGGTGTGACTAATGCGCGACGGACGTGGGGTCCCTGAGGGGCACGTGGTTCCACAGGAGGGCGGCAGCCGCGGGGCCCGCTCGGCCGTGCGAGGGGGTCTGGGCGCCCTCGATGCGCTGCTGCAGCGCCCCCTCTTCCGTGCACCGGCGCAGGCCCGGGGGTGGCTCGGGCCAGGGGCACGCAGCCACCTGGGAGCACTGCGTGCACCTGTTGGTGCCTGTCTGTGCGGCGGAGGACACGGTGTCACACTCCCTGCAGAGGTGGCAGGTGTGTTGGAGGTGGGAGGCCAGGGTCCAGGGGTCGAGGCAGCAGAGCCACAGATCATCCCACCTTTGGCGAACGGGGTCTCGGAACTCCAGCACGCAGGTGCAAACGCGGGCCGGTAGTCTCTGTTGAGCGTTTTCTGCCGCACCGCCTGGCACGTGTCCTCAGGGAGTACCCCGTGGTCGTGGAAGCCCGCTATGAGGTCATCCCACTCCGGGCGGGGTTGTCTCTGTGAGGTCGTCATATAGGTGTGACGTCCGGTGAGGTGGGGCACAAGAGCGTCCCATCGGCATCCATCTGCGGTGCCCTGGTGGGGGAGGGCCAACAGGGCGCCGTCGGCAACCGCCTCCCATCCCACGGTTAGCCCGTCGTAGCCGTCCAACTCCCGGCGCAGCGCAGTGGCGAGTTCATAGGGGAGCATGAGGACCCGGGGTCCTGGAAGGTCACCGAGCCGAGAGTGGGCGTCGTCATACGTAGGCCCCCCTTTTTTGAAATGTGCCACGGTGAGCCGGGGGCCCCCGTCCTACGCGGGGAGCCACCGGAAGGTAGCTGCGTCGCACCACCATCCCCGTATCTCCGCTGCCTGGAGGCTGTTGGCGGTGTGTAGCACGAGCCAGGGGCGGAGAAGCGTCTGGACGAGCGAGGACACATTGCCCCGCCCTCCTGTATGGGGCTCCGGGGCCGCCCGCAGCCATTACGTGGTCTCCGCGTCCCACAGGCGCCCAGAGCCCGCCCCATGAAAAACCGTGGGTCGCGGTCGGGTGTGTGGTGCCCTTCCCTCCAATGGGACGGCGGTGTACTGCGGCGCAGGGGAGCGTGGTGTTGTACACCACCGGCTCCACTCATGCGCCCACTCCGCGCCCACAATGTGTGCCTCCCGTGCGTCCATGGAGCTGCATCCGATGATCCACAGTGGGAAGAGCGCGCCTCAGAGGTGCTTCGAGAAACCTTCAGGCACGTCCCGGTAGGGTCGGGGATCTTCTTTGGTTGGACACGCCAGAGTGCCGCACACCAGGCGAAGGGAGGCCACGGAATCCCTGCTGGGACACGGGGGAGGGGGAAGACAGTCGCCCTCCACCGCAGTGAGCCATCAGTGCACCCGGGCTGCCGCGCTCTGGGGCGTGCGGAAGGGTTGCTCCAGCCGATGGTTGCGGGTCTCCCGGGCAAATTCCCCCAGCTGGGGCATGTGCTGGAGGAACTTGTCCACGAACGTCCCCCCCGGCGGGTCGTAGCGGGCAATCGCGCGGAGCTGCGCCTCCGCCACCTCGAGCATCCGCCCGGAGCAGAAAACCTCCATCAACTCAGCGCTGGCAGAGCGCCACGAGGCGACCCACGGCGCCTTATCCCAAGACGGGAGGTGTCGGGCCTCTTCTTGGACTGCCTGGCGATTGTGGGGCCAGGGGAGCCGTGAGTGGGCGCAGCCCATGTGCATTTGTACCAGGGTCTCTTTCCTGCCTCCGCAGAGGGTGCAGGGCTGTGGGAGGACTGCGGCGCCGGGGAGCCCCTCCTTCCAGGCGCGGGGCCTGGGTTGCTACGGCATGTGGCCGTCCCTCGCCCGAAGGGCCAGTGTTTGGTGGCCGCCGTGGTGAGGTCCCGGGCGGGGACATAGGCCGTGGCGTGGGCCGTGCCCAGGGGCGTGTGCCCTCGATGCGCAACGCGTGGCTGAGCTGCGCCTGCTGGGCCAGCACGCCAAGTGTCCGCATGGTGGGGGGCCGCAGTTCGAGATGGCTGTCACTGTCGGCGACAATGAGCTGGGCGTGGCCGGGGGTTGCCGGCGTGTTCTGCAAAACGGTGTCCTGGGATGCCGCCCAGTCCGCCTGGTGCACTAGCACGTTGCTGTGGTGGAAGTTGGCTCGGGTAAAGCAGAATGGGTGCTCAGTGTGCCGCCCGCGCACGCGCGGGCCGTCCTGGAGCCACTTCAGGGGTTCTGGTTGACTGCCTTCGCCGCGCCCGCAGGGAACCCTCTGGTCCGCTCTTGGTCCGCGTGCCGCAGGAGGTGGAGGATGATCTCGGCATCCACTGTGTGGACCCACGGCCTGTGGGTGCCGTACTGCAGGGGGAGGGAGGCGGCCACCCCCTCCCCGTCAGGTACTGTGCCCGGGATAGCCACTGCCCACGTGCTGGTGAGGTCGGCCGCGACGGCGACACTGGTTGCTTGTCTGCAGGGCCCGCCCCCCGAGTCATCAGAGGACGTGTGACCCCAGGCCTCTGGGACCTAATAGTATCCAGTGGGGCTGAGCCACCCCGCATTGAGTGCGGCAGAGTGCAACTTGACTTCAGGGTGGCCGGGGGCCAGCTGGCCTACATGCAGGGCCAGAGTGTCATTTGGGCGGGCCGCCGGGTGATCATGGAACCAAATCTTCGCTCCGTTGACGGTACTCGCCAAGGATCGGAACGCCGTCAGGTGCTCCCGGAGCCACGCTGGCCTGCCGCATTGATGTACCACCAGGTGCCCTGTGTCTTCGGGTTGGTGCTCTAGCATGTGCCCCGCCATGTGTGGGTCGTGTGGCACTGCCGTAGCCACCAGCAGGGTGGTGCTGCGGGGTAGCCCTCCAGGTCTGGGCTGGCGCGCACCCACCTGTACCACCACCCAGATGGCCCCGAGCTGTGTTTGCTCCACCGCTTGTGCGCACTGGCCGTCTGTCCTTACCCACCACACCGCTGTCGGTGCGTGGGGTCGTGGGCGCAGGGGCTCGGGCCACGCCACGTCTGCATTGAGTGCCTGGTGTTCGCTGTCCACCAGCACGGCGCGGAGGATGTACAGCAGGGCCGTTGATGGAAGATAGGCCGCCCCCTGCGAGGGGGTGGACAGGCCGCCCTTGCAGCAGTAGCCCCCTACGTGGAGGTGCAGGCCGTCCGCGGTCACCCGCGGGCCAGTATGGGCATTCCTGTTTGGGACTCGTGGGATGGACGAGCCTCAGGCCGGGGTCCCGTGTGCCGGTGGTGTCGAACAAGTTGGCCAGGGCGTTTTCACCCGCGCTGGTCGGTGGGCCCTTGCTCGTGACAGCAGTAGTGGAGGTGCACGTCGGCGCACTGGTTGAGGCACTCCCCGACCGCCACCGGCCACCGATTGTCATTGTCTGGGAAGGGGTGGTGCAGGCCGTGGTGCCAGTGCCAGGGCCTCTTGTGGGACACTGTCAAGCGACCTGTGTCGCGGTGTCGCAGCTTGGCCGTGCGTGATGGCATTGCCTGGGGAGGGCTGCAGCTGGACGTGGGCCGCCCTGCGGCATTCCACGGGGTTGTAGAGCCACACCCCCAAGGCGGCCAGGGTCCGGGGTATGCAATTGACCCAGTCGCCCCCCGCCAGGGCCGCTATTTCCGGGACGGGGTAGTGCACCTCGAGGCAGATACCATGTACGCCAGCAATTTCCCGGAACATTCCGGCGGCCTCGGCGCGTACAGAGGCCGAGCGGTGGCGGACAAGTGTGCCCACGAGGGCCACCGCGGCCTGCTGACACCGTGTCCGCACCCGTCTGAGCCCCAGGGTTCAGTCGTCCCTTAGGCTGTCCCGGGAGGCGTCGAAGGCGTACCTCGCCCTGTCTCCCGCGACCCAGAGCGTGATGTGGTCCAGGTGGCGTGGGGTGTCAGAGTCGTCCGCGATGAAGGGGGCAACATACCTGGTCATCCCCCCCAGGAACATGAGGAGGACGTCCTGTACCACCTTGGTTGGCGCAAGGGTGTTGAGGCACTAGTGGTGCACTGCCGCCAAGCGCAGTCAGTGCTTGCGCTGCAGGGAGAACTCCTTATGCGGCTGCAGCTGAAGTGCCAGGTAGGGGACGGAGTCCGCCACCGGCACCCAGTGCCAGGGGTTTTCCAGGTGGGGACAGCGGCGCAGGTGCAGACCCCGGATTCCCTCCGTGGTGGCCATGGCGCACTTGCGGGGGTTGAGCTCCATGCCAATCATCCCAAGGTACGCGGCCACCGCGTCCACGCCCTCCACAAAGTGCTGCAGTGTGTGGGCCACTACCAGCAGGTCGTCTATATAGGCCTGCATGAGGCCCCTCCAGGCCTCAGCCGGCGAGCGTAGGCGGTGCCCCTGGGCCCGGAGTGGGGGATCCAGCAAGAGTGCCTACAACAGGCAGCTCTCGGGGTTGCCATGCTGTACGCCGGGCGACATGTGGACTGGCTGCACTGCGTCAGTCCGTGCGCGGTGGCGATGCGCAGCCTGATCGCCGTGTGCAGGAAGAGCAGAAGGTCAATGACCGCCGGCGGCACAGAGAGGTGGCGCGGGATGAGGTGGAGCGCGCCTTGCTTGGCGGTGTCAAAGGCCTTGCGGGCGTCGAAGGAGAAGACGTAGTTGGGCGTCTCCTGTTGGAGCTGCTGCTGCGCCATGAACAGGGGGGGGGCGGTGTTGAGGCCGGGGAGGGCCCCCTTCTGCCAGTTGCTGACCACGCCGTGGCGCTTGAGCACCTCCGTGATCCGCTGATGAGGCAGCCGGTGAGCAGCTTCATGTGCAATTGGCCCAGGGCTATGGGCCGGTAGTTGTCCAGTTATGCGGAGCCCGGGACCTCCCGTCTGAGCCAGATGTGTGCATCCCTCCCGTGGGCTGGCGGCGGGGAACCATGGAGGATGGCCCGGTAGGAGTGGACAAGGAGCCACTAGAAGGCTGCCGGGAGGGCTTTGATGAAGCGGGCTTCTACATGGTTGGGGCCCGGGGCCTTGCCATCGGCCTTGTCCAGCTCGAACTGCTGGTGTGTTATGGTGTACTGCTCGAACTGAGCCCATTCCCCCTCCGGGACCCGGAGCACTTGGCGGCCGAGGACTGCCTCGAAGCTGGGGAGGTCCACAGGGCGCTCGTCATACAGTTCCCGCCAGCAGGCGCGGACCGCGGACATAACCTCATGGGCCTACGTGGGGAGCATTTGGGTGTTGGGGACCTGCAGGCTCAAGAGGGTGCGTGCCCGGGCTTTGGGAGTCACGGCTCGATCAGGGGGGGAGGGGTCCCGCTTGCCACCCCTCCCAGTGCAGCGTGTTGCCGTGGGGGGGGGGCGCGGCAGGGTGGTTGGCCGTGCTCAACGCCGCGTCGTGCCCCAGCCGTCTTCGGCTGCCGGGGGGGGCCCGCGGCTTCTATGGTTCGCGGCTGCCTGCCGTTCCTGGGCGCTAGGGGCGGCAGCATGGGCTGCCCTGCCGTCGCCCAGGTACATGAGGGCCGGGGTTCTCGGCGTCTGGCAGCTAGTGGTAGGCGGGTCCGAGGGGGACCCTGTTGCGGTGCGCGCCTGCGCGTTGCGCGCTGCCGGCGCGTGTCACACCGACTCCGTCCCTGCGTGTCGGGGGTCGCTGCGGCCCACGACGGCCATACGGTCCAGCCAGGGCGCCTCTCTCTGATATGTCCTTGCGTGCGGGCGGCTGGGGGGGGGGGGTGCACAGGGTTGTTGGCTGCTGGGGGGAGCTATCGGGTCGTTGGCCTGCGCCCACCCCTCTTATGCGTTCGTCATCCGGGGTTCTGTCCACCAGACACCAGGTCACTGCCGCGGGCAGACTCCCGGCCGGCCGTCGCCAGCCCCCCCCCCCCCCCCGGCCACTGGCGCCATCGCCGGTGGTCACTGGCGCCTCCGCTTTTGTGGGGTCTCCGGTTGCGGCGGCGGCGGGTTCCTCAGGCGGCAGCGCCACTGGATGAGGGCGGCGAGCAGGGTTCCGAGCAGCAAGAAGCTATCCTCCGTGTCCGTGACGCGGAGCACCGCCCCCACCCTCCAGGAAAGGCGGCCACCGCGACTCCCCGTTGGGCCATCCAGTCGAATCACGTGCCCGAGGGCACTTTCGTCGTCCTCCTGGGCCACTGGCCCCCCTGAGGGTACCTCCAGGCTCCCTCTGTCCCGCCAGAGGCGCACACCATTGAAAGGCAGGTTCCTCATGTACCCCGAGGTGGCCAAGTTCAGCAACCCGTACACCTCCAGCACCAGGGGGAGGGTCTCGCCTCCCAGGGGTCGGGGATTGCGTTCTAGTCCCGGACCCAGTCGCACCGGGCCTCTGCAGGGCGCGGGACCCCACTGGTCCCCGCGCCGCCTTTGCCCGTGGCTCCTGCGCCACCAGGGCGGCCGCCATCCGCGGCGGTTCCGCGCTGGGGCCCCGCGCCGCCAGGGCGGCGGCCAGCCGTGCCGGCTCGGCCCGCAGCTCCCGCACCGCTCGGATGGGGTCATGCGGGGCGGGAGGTGGGGGGGCTGGGGGGAACCAGGGCCCCCAAATTGGGGTCGATGTTGGAGATCGGCAGGAGGTGGTGGTGATGGGCCTGGTGCGTCGGCGTCTGCTGGATGCCGAGTGGGATGCACCGGACTGCCTGGACCCCCGGCTTTGGAGCCTCCCCGCCCCTCTTCCCTTCCCGGTGGTGCCCCTTGCCCTTTACTTCGCCTCTCGCCCCTGGGCCCCGCCCTCCCTGCCTGCAGTGGCCCGCGCCCCCCCCCTCCTTACCCCTGGACCCCCTCCATGCCCCTCGCGCCTGGCTCTTGCGCGCTCCCTCCCGCCTGCCGTCCTGCCCATGTCCCTTACCATGCCCCGTATCCCCTCCGCCTCCGCCCGTGCCCTTGTCCTTTCCTTGCGCCTGTCCTCCCCCGCTGCTGCCTGCGCCTTTGCCCTTCCAGAGCCCCTGCCCCACTCAGCTGCTGCTCAGGCCCTGGCCCTTCCCTCGTGCCTGCGCCCCCCCCGCTGCCGCCCCTGCCTTTGCCCGTCCCTGTAGCCCACCCCCCTCCTCCGCCGCCTGCCGCCCTTCCACGGTTGCCTTCTTTTTCCTGCCCTGTGGCTCCGTGCTTTCCCCCCTCACCGTCCGAGCAACGTCTCCCCCGTGTCCACCCGCCCCCTCGTGCCCTGCCAGGACCACGCGACGCTGCAGCTGCGGGAGTGTGATGCCCATGGGCGTGCGCTTGGGCGTCGGGGCGGGAACGGGCGGTGGCCTCCCTTCGGGGAAGGCGGCCTTGGGGGGGTACGGCTTTGGGGGCCTCACGTGGGTGTTGCTGTACTGGGTGTGGGTGCGGTACCTGGCGCCCTCCCTGCCCTCTGTTGCTGCCGTGGCGGGCCCTGGCAACTGGCCCAGCGAGGCGCCCTGGGCTGGCGGTGCGCCGGTTCCGCGCACCAGCAGCCTACCAAGGGCCGCGTTGCGGTCAGCTGGGGCGGAGGCAGCCGCCCAAAGAGGCCAGTCCGGCGGCGCATCCGGGGCCCCACCTGCGGGCAGGGCGGCGGCAGCAACAGCCTGGGCGGCGGGGGCGGCCGCCCTGGCCAGCGCCAGTCTCGGAGGCGGCGGCTCGGGGTCGCTGGGGGCCGCCGGGAGCTGCCCAGGCGGCAGCCCGACCGGAACCGCTACCTCCGCCAGCCTCCGCTCCTCCCGCTCTCCGGGGGTCTCCGCCACGCATCCTGAGGAGACGGGGGAGCGGGAGCGGGACCGGCGGTGGTGGAGGTCGTCCCGCTGCAGGGAGCCATCGGAGTCTGACATCGCAGCTACTCTGTCAGTTGTGCGTGGCTGCATGCAGGCCTGTTCTGCTACCTCCCAGTGCATTGGTGGTGTGCCGTTGGTGGTGCCTTGTGGTGCCAGGGGGGGGGGGACCATGGCCGTGGCCCCAGGTGATCATGGGCCGGCGGTCATCCACCAGCACTGGGGCGGGAGGCGGGCGAGCCACTTGGCTCAAACGCTGCGCCACAGCTCCCAGTCCGGGGCCGGGCTCAGGGCCCTGGACTCTCAGGGGTGGTCAGAGGTGGCTAGGGGGAGCTGCACAAGGTGAACACCTGTGACGTCAGTGACCTTCCGGGTACACAGGAAGGCGTGTACCCCCTCCCGCGACTTGGGCACCGGTAGGGGGGGGCGGGGCACGGGCGCCGCCCAATAGAGGCGGGTGGGCTGGCTCCAAGAAACCGCTCCGGGTCCCCGCGGGTCGCGACAACGAGGAGGAGTAGGTGAGTGCCCGGGCGCGCTTGCCAGAGGACCTGTCCTCTGTGGTGGGCACCCCTGGCCCTAGAGAGTAGGGTGGGCAAGTGTGGGTCGCACAGCTGCGAGGCGCGTCGGTGGTCGGTGGGAGGGAGGGGCCCCCAGTGGCCTCCCGTGGGGGGTGTTGTTGCACACGACAGCCTACGGGGGGACTAGTATTGTCCCGTCGTACACCGGGTTGGTCGGGGGGGGGGGACGGGGGGGTGCCTCGTCCGCGCCCTCCATCAATATCCTGATTTCTCCCATTGCGTATTCCTCGTCCGGCGGGTGCAGGAGGTGGAGCGCCGCATCTAGTTCGGAGACCCGTCCCGGGTATGTGGCCCTTGCCTGGTTCAGGTTACGGGCCGCGTCCATCAGGAGGCAAGTCCTCAGGGCGTGCAGCAGGGCTGGGGCGCTGCTGTGGAGGGAGGTGGCTGACCCCTCGCCCATCAGCCGCCGCGTGTCCCCCATCAACAGGGGCCGGCCCGACTGGTTGGATGTCCGCCACTTCATCCAGTACCCATACACAGCCGCCTCGGGGTCCACGAGTCCTGGGCGCACGGCCTTCACGACCCGGTGCATCATTGGGCGTAGGATCTGGGCCCCCGCATCGTTCATAGCCCGGACGGCCGGGAGGGCGGCCTCGTTGGGGAAGGCCCTCGCGCTGCCCGCTGGGTCGTGCAGCGCGGCGCCATGCGCCGCGCGCGCCTCTGCCACCGCGCCCGCCACCAAGCCCCGTGGGTTCTATTCCTGCGCCAGGCGGCGGGCTCGGGCATTCTCTGGCCGCTCCCGCTCCGGCGAGGCCTGGTGCTGCGGGTGGTGCAAAGCGCGGCGTTGGGTAGGGGTCAGGGCGCGGACAGGTGTGACAAATGCGCGGCGGACGTGGGGTCCCTGAGGTGCACGTGGTTCCACAGGAGGGCGGCAGCCGCGGGGCCCGCTCGGCCGTGCGAGGGGGTCTTGGCGCCCTCGATGCGCTGCTGCAGCGCCTCCTCTTCCGTGCACCGGCGCGGGCCCGGGGGTGGCTCGGGCTACTGGCACGCAGCCACCTGGGAGCACTGCGTGCACCTGTTGGTGCCTGTCTGTGCGGCGGAGGACACCGTGTCACACTCCCCGCAGAGGTGGCAGGTGTGTTGGAGGTGGGAGGCCAGGGTCCAGGGGTCGAGGGGGCAGAGCCACAGAGCGTCCCACCTTTGGCGAACGGGGTCTCGGAGCTCGAGCAGGCGGGTGCAAACGCGGGCCAGTAGTCTCTGTTGAGCGTTTTCTGCCGCACCGCCTGGCACGTGTCCTCAAGGAGTACCCCGTGGTCGTGAAAGCCCGCTATGAGGTCATCCCACTCCGGGGGGGGGGTTGTCTCTGTGAGGTCGTCATGCAGGTGAGACGTCCGGTGAGGTGGGGCACAAGAGCGTCCGATCGGCATCCATCTGCGGTGCCCAGGTGGAGGAGGGCCAGCAGGGCGCCGTCGGCAACCGCCTCCCATCCCACAGTTAGCCCGTCGTAGCCGTCCAACTCTCGGCGCAGGGCGGTGGCGAGTTCGGTGGAGAGCATGAGGACTAGGGGTCCTGGAAGGTCACTGAGCCGAGAGTGGGCGTCGTCATACGTAGGCGCCACTTTTTTGAAATGTGCCACGCTGAGCCGGACGCCCCCCTCCTACGCAGGGGGGCCACCGGAAGGCAGCTGCCTCGCACTCCCATCCCCGTATCTCCGCTGCCTGGAGGCTGTTGGCGGTGCTTAGCACGAGCCAGGCGCGGAGAAGCGTCCAGAGGAGCGAGGACACGTTGCCCCGCCCTCCTGTATGGGGCTCCGGGGCCGCCTGCAGCCATTACGTGGTCTCTGCGTCCCACAGGCGCCAAGAGACCGCCCCATGTAAAACCGTCGGTCGCGCTCGAGTGTGTGGTCCCCTTCCCTCCAATGGGACGGCGGTGTACTGCGTCGCCGGGGAGCGTGTTGTTGTGGACCACCGGCTCCACTCATGCGCCCACTCCGCTCCCACAATGTCCGCCTCCCGTGCGGTCATGGAGTTGCATCCGATGATCCACAGTGGGAAGAGCGCGCCTCGGAGGTGCTTCGAGAAACCCCTGGGCACGTCCCAGTAGGGATGGGGATCTTCTTGGGTTGGACACTCCAGAGTGCCGCTCACCAGGTGGAGGGAGGCCACGGAATCCCTGCTGGGACACGGGGAAGGGGGAAGACAGTCGCCCTCCACCCCAGTGAGCCATCAGTGCACCCGGGCCGCCGCGCTCTGGGGCGTGCGGAAGAGATGCTCCAGCCGGTGGTTGCAGGTCTCCCAAGCAAATTCCCCCAGCCGGAGCATGTGCTGGAGGAACTCGTCCACGAAGGTCCCCCCCGGCGGGTCGTAGCGGACAATCGCGCGGAGTCGCGCCTCCGCCCCCTCGAGCACCCGCCCGGAGCAGAAAACCTCCATCAACTCAGCGCTGGCAGAGCGCCACGAGGCGACCCACAGCCCATCATCCCCAGACGGGAAGTGTCTGGCCTCTTCTTGGACCACCTGGCGATAGTGGGGCCAGGGGAGCCGTGAGTGGGCGCAGCCGACGTGCATTTGTACCAGGGTCTCTTCCCTGCCTCTGCAGAGGGTGCAGGGCTGTAAAAGGACTGCGGCGCCGGGGAGCCGCTCATTCCAGGTGCCGGGCCTGGGTTGCTACGGCGTTTCGCCGTCCCTCGCCCGAAGAACCGCTGGTTGGTGGCCGCCCCGGTGAGGTCCCGGGCGTGGACACAGGCCGTGGCGTGGGCCGTGCCCAAGAGGGCGTGTGCCCTCGATGCGTCGACGCGTGGCTGAGTTGCGCCTGCTGGGCCACAGCGCCAAGCGTTGGCATGGTGGGGGGCCGCAGTTCGAGATGGCTGTCACTGCCGGCGACAATGAGCTGGGCGTGGCCGGGGGTCGCCGGCGCGTTCTGCAGAACGGTGTCCTCGGATGCCGCCCAGTCTGCCTGGTGCACTAGCGCGTTGCTGTGGTCGAAGTTGGCTCAGGTAAAGCAGAATGGGTGCTCAGTGTGCCGCCCGCGGACGCGCGGGCCGTCCTGAAGCCACTTCAGGGGCCTCTGGTTGACTGCCTTCGCCGCGCCCGCAGGGACCCCTCTGGTCCGCTCCTGGTCCTCGTGCCGCAGGAGGTGGAGGATGACCTCGGCATCCACTGTGTGGACCCACGGCCTGTGGGTGACGTACTGCAGGGGGAGGGAGGCGGCCACTCCCTCTCCGTCAGGTACCGTGCCCGGGATAGCCACCGCCCACGTGCTGGTGAGGTCGGCCGCGACGGCGACACTGGTGGCTTGTCTGCAGGGCCCGCCCCCCGAGGCATCAGAGGACGTGTGACCCCAGGCCTCTGGGACCTAAGAGTATCCAGTGGGGCTGAGCCACCCGGCGTTGAGTGCGGTGGAGTGCCACTTGACTTCAGGGTGGCCGGGGGCCACCTGGCGTACATGCAGGGCCAGAGTGTCATTTTGGCAGGCCGCGGGGTGATCATGGAACCAAATCTTGGCTCCGTTGACGGTACTCGCCCAGGATCGGAACGCCGTCAGGTGCTCCCGGAGCCACGCTGGGCCCCCGCATTGATGTACCACCAGGTGCCCTGTGTCTTCGGATTGGTCCTCTAGCATGGGCCCCGCCATCTGTGGGTCGTGTGGCACTGCCGTAGCCACCAGCAGGGTGGTGCTGCGGGGTAGCCCTCCGGGTCTGGGCTGGCCGGCACCCACCTGTACCACCACCCATATGGCCCGGAGCTGTTCTTGCTCCACCGCTTGTGCGCACTGGCCGTCTGTCGTTACCAACCACACCGTTGTCGGTGCGTGGGGTCGTGGGCGCAGGGGCTCGGGCCACGCCACGTCTGCATTGAGTGCCTGGTGTTCGCTGTCCACCAGCACGGCACGGAGGATGTACAGCAGGGCCGTTGATGGAAGATAGGCCGCCCCCTGCGAGGGGGTGGACAGGCCGCCCTTGCAGCAGTAGCCCCCTACGTGGAGGTGCAGGCCGTCCGGGGTCACCCGCGGGCCAGTATGGGCATTCCTGTTTGGGACTCGTGGGATGGATGAGCCTCAGGCCGGGGTCCCGTGTGCCGGTGGTGTCGAACAAGTTGGCCAGGGCCTTTTCACCCGCGCTGGTCGGTGGGCCCTTGCTCGTGACAGCAGTAGTGGAGGTGCTCGTCGGCGAACTGGTTGAGGCACTCCCCGACCGCCGTCGGCCACCGGTTGTCATTGTCTGGGAAGGGGTGGTGCAGGCCGTGGTGCCAGTGCCAGGGCGTCTTGTGGGACAGCGTCAGGCGACCTGTGTCGCGGTGTCGCAGTTTGGCGGTGCGTAGCGTGATGGCATTGCCTGGGGGGGGCTGCAGCTGGACGTGGGCCGCCCTGCGGCATTCCACGGGGTTGTAGAGCCACACCCCCAAGGCGGCCAGGGCCCGGGGTATGCAATTGGCCCAGTCGCCCCCCGCCAGGGCCGCGAATTCCGGGACGGGGTAGTGCACCTCGAGGCAGATGCCATGTACCCCGGCAATTTCCCGGAACATTCCAGCGGCCTCGGTGCGTACAGAGGCCGAGCGGTGGTGGACGAGTGTGCCCAGGACGGCCACCGCGGCCTGCTGACACCGTGTCGGCACCCATCTGAGTTCCAGGGTTCAGTCGTCCTTTAGGCTGTCCCGGGAGGCGTCGAAGGCGTACCTCGCCCTGTCTCCCGCGACCCAGACCGTGATGTGGTCTAGGTGGCGCGGGGTGTCAGAGTCGTCCGCGATGAAGGGGGCAACATACCTGGTCATCCCCCCCAGGAACATGAGGAGGACGTCCTGTACCACCTTGGGTGGCGCAAGGGTGTTGAGGCACTAGTGGTGCACCGCTGCCAAGCGCAGTCAGTGCTTGCGCTGCAGGGCGAACTCCTTATGCGGCTGCAGCTGGAGTGCCAGGTAGGGGACAGAGTCCGCCGCCGGCACCCAGTGCCAGGGGTTTTCCAGGTGGGGACAGCGGCGCAGGTGCAGACCCCAGATTCCCTCTGTGGTGGCCATGGCGCACTTGCGGGGGTTGAGCTCCATGCCCATCATCCCAAGGTACGCGGCCACCGCGTCCACGCCCTCCACAAAGTGCTGCAGTGTGTGGGCCACTACCAGCAGGTCGTCTATATGGGCCTGGATGAGGCCCCTCCCGGCCTCAGCCGGCGGGCGTAGGCGGTGCCCCTGGGCCCGGAGTGGGGGCCCGAGCAGGAGTGCTTACAGCAGGCGGCTCTCGGAGTTGCCATGCCATACGCCGGGCGACATGTGGACTGGCTGCGCTGCGTCAGTCCGTGCGTGGTGGCGATGCGCAGCCTGATCGCCGTGTGCAGGAAGAGCAGGAGGTCAATGACCGCCGGCGGCACAGAGAGATGGCGCAGGATCAGGTGGAGCGCGCCGTGCTTGGCGGTGTCGAAGGCCTTGCGGGCATCGAAGGAGAAGACGTAGTTGGGCGTCCCCTGTTGGAGCTGCCGCTGCGCCATAAACAGGGGGGGGCCGGTGTTGGAGCCGGGGAGGGCCCCCTGCTGCCAGCTGCTGACCACGCCGTGGCGCTTGAGCACCTCCGTGATCGGCTGATGTGGGGGCCCGTGAGCAGCTTCATGTCCAATTGGCCCAGGGCTATGGGCTGGTAGTTGTCCAGGTACGCGGAGCCTGGGATCTTGGGGCTGAGCCAGATGTGTGCATCCCTCCCGTGGGCCGGCGGCGGGGCGCCATGGAGGATGGCCCGGTAGGAGTGGGCGAGGAGCCACTAGAAGGGTGCCGGGAGGGCTTTGATGAAGCAGGCTTCTACGTGGTTGGGGCCGGGGGCCTTGCCATCGGCCTTGTCCAGCTCGGCTGGCTCAGCTAGCACTACACAATCCCCATATATGTCTTGTGTAGTGCTATTGCTTCGCCATCTCTTCTTTCCTCCTCACCTATTCGGGTAAATCCGAGACTGCTGGTCTCACATGGTGTATTGCTGCAACAGAGCCCATGCCCCCTCTGGGACCCGGAGCACGTGGCGGCCGAGGATTGCCTGGAAGCTGGGGAGGTCCACAGGGCGCTCGTCATACAGTTCCCGCAAAGCAGGCGCGGACCGCGGACATAACCTCATGGACCTACGTCTCAGCACTCCAGTCAGCCGGAGCGCCGCCTCAGAGTTCACGCCATGCCGAGCTGCAATCGCCTGCTACGCCGCTGGGCCACATGCTGCCAGGGCGTGATACCGGAAGATTGCCGCCTCGAGCTGCTTCCCGCTTTCGGGGGGGTCCCCGCCCGTCAGGTCCGACCCCGCAGGAGACGGCTGCCAGCCCCCCACGACGCACGCCAGGGGGTCATGCGCAGCGTGGAGGTTTTCGAACACCTTGTCCACGGCCGGCAAGGGCATGCACCTGTAGGTGTGCTGCTCGGCGGGGCCCTGCCAGGGCGCCAAGGAGGGCTCGTCTTGCGCCGCAGTGACCGCCGCCTACAAGCAGCGGTGGACGGCCGCGGCGTCGGTGTCGTACGGGAGGAGGCAGCCCTCCCTGTGGCTGGCGGGGGTGAGCACCTCCGCTTGCCCCGCCATGTTGAGGAGGCCTGGTAGGCCTCACGGACCGGAAGGTGGTCCGTCCCGACCACCTGGGGGTGTGCCATGCCGCGGGCCCAGACGCTTTCCCGCAGGGACCATTGCAGGAGCGGCTCGTTGACCAGGAAGCTGTCCACCCTGTGTCGGGTCGGATGGAGCGTGGGGGTGATGTCTTCTGCCCCGCCTGTCGTGGCCCTCCGGAAGCCACAGGCCTCCCAGCCTGAGCGGAAGTGCTTCGTGGCCGAGTTGGTGGTGGGAATCCATGTAGATGTTGGTGTCGCCGGCGATGATCACCGGGTGCCGTCCACCGAGGCTGCGCGTGATGGCGTACATTGGTATGTTGGTCCACAGCGCCGCCCGTCCCGCCCAGAGGGAGCAGCCTGCCTGCGGCCCGTGGACGTTGAAGAGGGTGAGGCCACCCGTGTCTGTGTGGATTTCCAGGGCCGCTGCCTTTGCGGGGACGAGTTCGTTGATGCTGACCACTTCGTGCTCAGCCACGTACCACCTGCTGACTGCAGTGAGGAGGCCCCCCCCCCGAGGTGGAGGTGGAGCCCGTGTCGGCTAGGCGGCTGCTGAAGAAGGGGGTGTACCCTTTGTCTCGGAGTGCCGCGGCCACGTGCATCTCCTGCGCCCGAGTGGCGATCCGTGTTTCCTGGAGCGTTATGGCAAAGAGCCCCTCCTGGGTTAGCATGTTGACGACTGGCTGCTCCTTGTCGGTGCAGGCCGCCTGCCCCGGGCGCCGTCGGAGTGTGTCGCGGAGGGACCGGTGCGGCAGGACAAGGCCGTTGCGCAGGTTCCAGGAGAGGTGCCAGAGGGCGTTGTGTGCCGCGTCCTCCTGGAGTCAGCTGTCCCTCACTGGCGGCGGCGCCGCGGGGTCCGCTGGGACTGCCAGGCCCTCGGGGGGCGCTGGGACCAAAACGTCCGGGGAGCCCGCCCCGAGGGGAGCCCACAGGGTGGCGGTGGCCAGCCCTGCTGGGAGGGATCCCTGGTGGGCTGTGCTGCCATCCCTCGGGTCCGCGTCCCTCAGCGGTTTTTTTTCCCTTAGGGGGGAGCGTCGTCCAAGCCTCCCCTTGCCCTGGGGCCGCCGCGTTGCTGGGCGCCTGCGCGGGGGGGGGGGGCGTTTGGCCTAGGAAGCGTGCCATGGGGACTTCCGTGCCCTGCCCTGGAGGATGTGGGAGGCCGCTTCCCTGTCTTCTGCCCGGGCGGTGTCGTGCACCGCGTGGATGCAAGGTGTTCCATCATCGCCTCGCTTGTGTAGAACTTGTCTGCACACAAAAACATTTTGTGGGCTCTGTGCCCCCCCTCGTCGGCGGAAGCGGTACGGACTTGCGGACGGAGCTCTCCGGCGCCGGGTTGAAGGGCAGTTTGGCCAGCGGCACCTTGTACGGCGCCCGCGTGCGGCCAGTGGCCGATGCATCGAGGGCCCTCGCCGCTGGTGCGGGTCCGAGGCCTCGGATGGCCGTGTGCTGCGTGTCTGCCTGTAACCACTCCTGCCAGTGCTTGGGGCTGATTTGGCGGTCGGGCTTGCCACCCCACCGCAGGTCACCGAAGGCCTGGAGTCAGTGGTACACCGTGGTCGGGACCGCCAGCTGGAGCTGCATGTCGGTGGGGAGCAGCGCCGCCTCCGGCCACACCCCCGGTTTTGCTGCCTTGGCGTGGTCCTTGAGGCGGGCTTGGAGCAGGAGGGCGTGGTGGTTGCCCTCCTGCAGCGCCTTGACGATCACGCGGGCGCAGTCTGCCACGTGGAATCCGGTCTCAGGCCCCGGCAGGCGTTGGGGGTCGCAAATGGGGATGTGCGTGTCTGCCGGGCTGAACATGCAGACCACCCACTTCCGGCTCCACAGTCCGCGTTGCGCCACCGCGAGGCCAGCTGCCGAGTGGGCGTGCGAGATGGGCCCCGTGTGCAGCTCGGGGACATCTGTGGTCAGGATGGCGTCGCCGTGCGACGCGGCCCGCAAGTGTTCCTCCTGATCAGGGCTGCAGACCAGCGTGGCGGGGTCGGCCCATCCCGGTTCATGCCGTTTGCTTGGGTTGCTGATGGTGTGCAGCAGCACTGCCAGCGGCGAGGGGGTCCGCTGCCATGTAGTAGGCCTGGTCAGGCTCCTGCCGCCAATCGACCTGGGGCGGGAAGGCCCCTTGTCTGGTGGTGTCGTGCCAGATGGTCCACTTGCCTTCGGCCAAGACGTTTGACTGGTAGCCCCCGGTGTGACCGTGCAGGATCGCCTGATAGCGCGCCGCCTGCATCACTAGCGCCTCCATTTGCTGGGGTCCCGGAGGGGGTGGTTCGCTGTTCGCGTCCCGAATGCGGGTGCGCTCACGGAGCGTGGCGCGCCACAGCTGGGATGCATGGCGTTGCGGTCCTTGGATGCTTCCCGTGATCTGCGTCGGGCCGTGGTGGTGGACAAAGCTTTCCCCGCAGACCGGCAGTAGTGCGGCTGCGGTGGCGTACACCTGTTCCGCCGTGAGGGGCGCCGTCGGTGCATGTGTCGCGGCTGGTTGGCGGGGCCACGCACCCTGGCAGGGAATACGGTGCAGCAAGCGAGCCGGCCAGGCAGCCATGGGCCCCATGGTGACGGCCGCCACCGTGGACGCAAGCACCGTGCGGTACGTCGGTTGGTACGGCCTGAGTTCCGTGGTGTCCCGGACAAGGTGCCTGCAGGCTGGGGTACAGGCCACCACTCTGCAGTTCCTGCGGTCCAGTTCGGCCCCGCCCGCGTCGCGGCGCCCCCGTTGCTGCACGGCGGTGGTTGCGTGTAGTAGGGGCCCCTGCAGCAGTGCCTCCTTGCCCTGCCCCTGCGGAAGGGCGGGCGGGGGCAGCTGTGGGAAGCTCTGCGCGCCTAGGCACTCTGGGTGCGTGTCATACGGTTCCTGCAGGCGGTGCTTGGGGGCCGCCTGTGGGAGGAAGAGGAGTTGGTGCAAGTACCAGTGGCCTTGCGCGGTGGATGGGTTGCGGAGGGTCAGCGGCTGTTCCACCACGCCCCCTGCGTGGGCCGCCTGGACGCGGTGCTGCAGGCCCAGGCGGGCAAGTCGGTTGGATGTGCCCGCCAGTGGGATATGGGCCTGCGGGTAGAGTACCCGTAGGGGTTTCAGCGGTAGGTCCAGCACCTTGTCAGTGACCTGGTCCGTTTGCATCCACGCCCAGTGCAGGGCGTGGCGGACCCTGGATGTGGGTGCCGTGAGCTGCTCAAGCACCGGTTCCATCCAGTCCCTGTGGTTGCTCAGCAGGGCCCGCCATACATGGCAGGTGAAGGCATGAGAGGCTAGGGGCGGGACCGTACGTAAGAGGTGGTCACACGCCGGCGCCGGCTGCATCGGGTGCGGGGCGGTAGCCGCAATCCGGCGGCACGCCGTATCAGGCACGATCGCCCCCCACTCCACAATTCCCGTGTCTCCGGCGTGAAGCAAGGCCTGCCCCTGCACCAGGAGGAAGTACGGGCCCAGGTGTCCGTTCTCTCTCCACCGGACCCAAGCCGCTCACGCCTGCAGGCTGCAGAGCAGGGCGTTGGGTGGCTGGGGCGGTGGGAAAGTCCCTTTGACGGCCTGGGTGGTATCGGCCAGGGTGCCCGTGGGCAAGTACCAAAGCGGGGGTACCCAGGGGTCCGGCAGCGGTTGTGGCTCCTCTGCGTCCGACTTCCATCCCGACCCCGGCGGGACGGCGGGGACCATGCCTATCTGCAGGAAGGGGCGCGCCATTTCCTCGGGGTGTCTCTGGAGGGTCGACACAAGGCTGAGTCCCTCCACTGCGGGGGCCACTGGGAGACCGCCTTGGGGTCTGCGTCAGAGGGAGTCCTGGTCGACCGGCCACGTGTGTAGGGCCGGGGCGAATTCCTCCGCGGTGCCCGTGGGGTTGCCCTCCGGTGCCAGGCGCCACATAATGGCGAGTATTGCCGCTGTGAAGAAAGCCCACACCCGTGGTGGGGTGTACACCTGGCTGGTCCACTGCGGGCGCACACGCCGCACCCGGGACGCGTGGAGTACACCGCGGACCAAGTCCGCAGCCAGGCCCAGCACCATCCTTGTGGGCTCCACAACAATCCCCTCCACCGGTCTGCTGTGGCGGCCCCGGGGTGCAGGGCCACTTCAATCTGCTCCGTGTGGGCCAGCCGGTCGACAGCCTCCCGGATGTTCATGCTGCCGCGCGTTGTCTCATCCTGGATCTGGCCCTGCGCCATACCAGAGCGCAGGGTGGTGCGTGCGGCCGCGGGTCCCACAGCGGTCAGCGCCACGTTGTCAGCGGCGCGCCGGGGGTGTTGTCTGGGGCATCGCCCCTCGCCAGTGCAACGCCCCTGTTTCCATGCGGGGCAGAGGGTTTGTATGCTGCCCGCCGGTGGTGTGGGCCCTGCTCGTGCGCCGTTCGCGGCGGCCGTTGGGATCACCTCCAGGTCGGAGTCCGAGTACGTGTCCTCCGGGGGAGGGGCCCTCCGCCTTGGCTTGAGAGTCCCAGCGCTCTGATGACCTCGTGCGCTTCGTCCAGCGTCAGTGATCAGAGTCGCATATTGCGTGGGGCTGTGGGCTCCGCCATTGCTGTGTCGCTGTACCTGAGAGCAGGGATGAAATACGGATCTTCCGTGGCCTTCCGGTTCCTGTCATGACCTGGCCCGCGGCCTTGCCTGTATTGCGGGCGTGGGCAGTGTGAGTGTGAGAGCCTGGCACCGGTCCGCAGCGCATACTCCTGTGGGCTGGCGTCGTGCGGTGTTGGGGTGGCCGGGAGTCGTCCCCCGAGCCCCAAGGGGGCGGGCGCCGTGCACGTGCTCTCCCTTCTGAGGCCGCCCGCCCCAGGGGCGAGCGTCCGGGGTCCGTTGCCCACCCCTGGCAAGGGCGGATGCGCTGGTTTATGGATTCCTCGATCGCCTCTGCGTGGGGCGTGCGGGGTGAGGCGCCCACTCACTCCCTGCCGCCTGTCCTTAGGGCAGGCGCTCAGGGTCCGCCACCCACCCCCCGTAGGTGCGGGTGTGCAGACGCGGGGGCCCGGCCCTTTGGTACGAGCTCTCTGCTGGGCATGGCGCGCCGTGGGGGCGGCGTGTGGTCGCCCTGGGGCCGTTTTGAGGGGCTTCTGGGGTCAGGCGCTTCCCCTTTTTCGGCTGCCCGCCCTGGGGGCGGGTCGCCGTTAGGAGCTCTGGCCCGTTCAGCCTGCGTGCCCCGCTGGGCGGTGCGCGTCACGGGTGTGTCCCGGGTTAGGGTCACCTCTGTCGGCCGCCCGTCCTGTGGGTGAGCGGTTTCCGGGGGGCCGGGGGCCCTTGCCCGTGTTCCCGGGCGCGGGTGGTGCGGGCGTGTGGGGGGCGCTCCGCGTCTTTTTCGGGGCCTCTGGGAATAGGCGCTCGTCCTCCCCCAGCCGCCCGTCCTCTCACGAGCTGATGTGGCGCGCTGTGGGGGTGGCGGGAGGGAATCCCCGGGGGGGGGGGGGGTTGCCTCGCGCCGTTGTGAGGGGGGTCTGTGGTTTGGCGCTCGTTTTCCCGCTGCTGACCGTCCTTGGAACAGGCAGTCGGGGCCCGTTGCCCAATTGCTGTGGGCGCGGGTGTGCAAGTGTGGGGACCGGGCACTGGCCCTTTGGCGTGCGTGCCCTGCGGAGTGTCAAGCGCCGCGGGGGTGGCCGGAGGTTGCCCCGGGGAGGGGTACCTCGCAACATGGCGGGGGGCATCTAGTGTCAGGCGCTCTCCCTCTCCCAACTGCTCGTCCTGGAGGCGGGTAGCTGGGCTGCGTTGCCCATGTTCTCTGGGCGCGGACGGTGCGGGTGTGGGGAGCCGGCATTGGCCCTTTGGTGTGCGTCCCCCGCCGGGTGTCGCGCGCCGCAGGGGTGGTGGGAGGCTGCCTGGAGGGGGGGGGGGACCCCTCTGCGTTCTGCGGGGCATCTGGCGTCAGGCGCTCTCCTTCTCCCGGCTGCCCGTCTTCAGGGCGGTTAGCTGGGCCCCATTGTCCATTTTTTCTGGCTGCGGGTGGTACGGGTGTAAAGAAGGTCCCTACCAGGACCGGCCCCCGCTGTGCCCCTTCCGCCTGTAACCCCTGCCGATTTGCTCCTGATCAACGATTGCATTGCTCAAAATCCAAGGTTCCAAATCCAAAAATATAGAAAGTAAAATCCTTCTTCAACCCTGAATGGCAACCAGATCCCACAAATACAGCAATAACCCAATTCACAATCCAAATCAGGCTGCGGGCTTTCGTTCAGCACACCGGTCTTCCCACGGTGGCGGGCATGTACAAGAATTGCACCAAGGAAGAAAGCCCTGAAATTGGCATATGAACACAAATAAAGCAAAGTTGGGGAAAGATGGAAACTTACACAATCACAGCCATAGACCCCTCATTCCCTGGACTCAAGACCTTCCCTTGACTCACCAACATGATGCCCTGAACCCAGTCCAATAAGATGGTTAAATGCCAAAGTCAGTACATAAACCCCAAAAATGTGTTCACCCCCAAGCCTCTAAATCCTAGCTCAATAGGGGAGGTGGTGTGTCATGGTCTAGAGTGGCACTCAGGACCATGCCCTACCCTGACATAACCTTGGCTGGACTTGGAGTCGAATGGGCTTGGAGATATGCCCCATGAGTTTGAACTCATAACCTGCCAAAAACTGCCAATTCACACCATATTGGCCATATATCAAATATATGCTCAAAATTGAGGTTACCACTTATCCGAAGGCTCAAAGCTTGCATGGAATCGAAGTCTAGTATTCATGGAGGATGAAGACCAAAGGCCAATGCCCATGTACATCCCCATTTTACCCTCGAAACCCCTTCAGATATGGGCGCCACGCAGTGCCCAAGTCAGCCCATGATTTTGAGACCAATTCTTGTAATCTCTCGTGCGCCAAGCCAGATGGAGTACTCGATCCGGCATATGGTGGTGTTCAACTCCAAAGCATATGCCAACATATGAACAACATACCATGGTTCGACTTCTCATAGGCTTCTTGCTGTTTGCTGACCAGGTAAGTAAACTAAACGCAAAAATGAGCAAAAATTGAGGTCAAAAACATGAAAATATGACCAAATACAAAGTTGTCATGATAGTATATCTCTATGCTCACCCATGATATCCGCTCATGATTCAATACACAAATGATTGGAACCATTTGCGAACAATTCCCCCACTTGGATCCCCAATCGGGCGCATGGAGATACCTTCGCCACTAATATCTACATGCCCCATGAAAATGGGAGTGCACCCATGGATCTCTTTGTCAAACATACCATGAGCAATACATACGCGGTAGACTTTGTCTGGCGCTTTGAATTCCACAATTGAGACATGGGCAAAACCCTTGTCACGTATGGCTCCCCATCTCTTCGGCCACACGAAGATTTATAACATGGGCGTGAGCATATCAAGACATATACCATGCATATGAAACATACCCCCAAAAGTGGCTCCCACCATGATATGCCATGCCCCTCCCTGGGCATAACTTCACGTTAAAAATACGTAGGAACCCAAATAAAGTATCTATGCAACCCCAACACTCATGCGGTACACTCGAAAGTCGCATTAAAATATTCGGTTGCACGGTCCAAGAGTTATATATCACTTTATACCCTCTTGACCATTATCCCTTGCTACACCGAGCATGTGTACACACCAAAAGCGTTTGATGCTTCCCAAATTAACTTGAGACTGAGGCGCTTACAACTCAACCTTCCTTATTCTCTTTCCTCACACTCGCGCGTAGATATGGTCCTTCAAAGTGGTCCCACGATTCACTTTTGTTTCCCTTATATCTCCAAGTCAAATGGGTGGCAAGTATAAGGGAAACCTGATTCGGGCACAGGGAAAAGAGTATGACCACTCGAAGAAGTCCAAATCAAGTGCGGCAATGTCGAAGTCGAAAATCCGATTTCGACATCGCGAAAAATTCAGATTAAAATTTCGAGTGCTTATTTAAAAAATTGCGGAAGCAACGAACCCTTTGCTGATGAAATCAGACCCTTCAACGGAGTATCCGCCAAAATATCTGGAAATAACAGTTAACCAATCGGTTATCGCAAAATCGCGAGCCAACTGACGGTCGCCGATACATTGACCATCAGAACGAAAGGTTGAAAAATTACGGAAACATCATGATAATAAAACCCTGTTGATTCCTGATATTCCGATATATAAATCTCCGCTGGCGGTGCCTCGGTTCTGAATATGGCCGCTCATAGCTGGAATGGCCAAACCTATCACACTATCACATCGGGTTAGATCAGGTGGATGGGAGAGTATGATATCAGCCCGTGGCGGCTTGCCGGCACATAGATACACACCCCAAGTGACCCCAAGATGGCCACGGGGGTCCGAACCGGCTTCACCCCCCTTCTCAGAGCGTTGTTACCGCTCGGAAGTCATTGAAGAGAGGACGGGAGGACCCCAATGGGCTCCAAGCCCCCCCCCCCATGTCCCAAGGACACATGGAGGCCCCACACACGTCGTAGGTGTCCCCCATGCCCCAAGGGAGGGGTGAGGACACTGATAATCAGCGCCCTACACCATATCTGGTCTCCTCTTGATCTACAACATGGAGCAAGGGGATCAAAGATAGGAAAACGTCGTCGGTCGACCTAAATAAGTATACCACAATGAGATATATATGTGGAGATCGAGTGAAGGGGGTATATGGCCACTCAAGGCCAAAAAAATCCCCGGATGAACGCCCTCACCCGTCTCCTCAATCACAGAAACAAACAAAATGCCAAGGGGGGATCCATTACGGTGCTACAGCAGCAACCAAGTGGACCAACACGTCCTTGACATCCAAAGAAATATTCTTTTTCTTTAGGTAGTCCATCCAGAATGTGGTATACCTCGGCACGAAACTGCTCGGAGGTTCCCACAAATCCCTGGATGCGGCGAATCTCTTCCAACAAACTTTATAAAGCCTGCCCCCAGGCGTCCCCGGGTCTGGCTTGTCCGCCAGGATTCTCTCGGCGGTGAAGTCGTCGTCCTCACCCTCGTCGTCCGAGTCCACATCGCCGGCCGTGAACTCGAAGGTGACGGGACGTCCGCTGGGGTCTGGTGCTCGGGGACGAAGCTGGGTATGGTCGCGGTCCAGGATCTTGTTATCCCCCACACGAACCGCATACACATCCTGCACGACCTTCCGCACAATTACCCCCGGCACATACCAAGACGCCTGCCGATGTCTGGACAGGACATCCTTGTGGTGCCGCTCCACCCACACGGTGTCTTGCAGAGCATACTTCTGGACCTTTCCCAGCTTGAAGTACTTGGCCCTCTTGTCGTGCTCGTCCTGAAGTGCCTTGCACACCTTGGCGTCCGTGTCCTCCGCCTCAGCCATCATGGCGTTCGCATCCCGGGCCACTTTGCCATGGTTCAACCACGGGAGAGTGCGTGACACTCGATCCCGTAGGAACAGGATGCGATGGGGTGACAGTCCAGTGGGCCCCGGAAGGTCGTGATACGCTTGGAGTACCCTCCACAGCGAATTGTACCAATTCGGGCTGGTTCGTCGATGTGCAGCTGGCGGAACTTCTCGAACATCTGCCGCCCGGCCACCTCAGCACGGCCATTCGACCGGCTGTGGTATGCCACGGTCTTGGCGTGCCGAATCCCCATGTGCTTGCACATCGTCTTGAACCACGTCCCCACGAATTGACTGCCCCGATAGCTGCAGATGACAGCCGGGACATCGAAAATCGTCAGCCAATGCCTGATCATGGCATTAGCGACGGTCTTGGCCTGCAGCCCCACTCCATGCTTGTCCTTCTTGTCCTTCTTCTTGGACTTCTTGCCAGGGACCGCCACGATATACCCACTGTGCCTGTCCACCGCCAGGATGACACAGTCGTAGGTCTCTCCTTCCACGGTGACCTCAGGCATAGCGAATACATCCATGGCCACGGACCGCATAGGGGCCTCCGGTATAGCCGTGTACACCGGGTTGCCCGCTGTGGAGTGGTTGGGGCTCTTCGTGGCCCGACACACGGCACAGTCGCCGCAGTACGTGTCCAGGATGGCGTAGTACCCCGGAGGGAACTTGAAACGCCACTCCAGGTCCTGCTGCATCCTGTCTCGGCCAGGGTGCATGAGCTGGGCGTTGTGCCAATGGTCAATGAGCTCCTCCACTCGGTTTTCGGGCACCAGCAGCTTGTCCTTGAGGAACAACTTGTCGCCATCCTCGGTCAAGCCCTCGGGCCATTCGTCGTCCGACGGGGCGCTCACGGCATTCCAGTACTTGCTCCAGTGCTCGGATGCCGCGTAGTCATCCGACCAGTCCTCTGTGAGCACCGACCTGACTAGCTCTACAGGGGCCACCATCCATTGCTCGAGGGTTTCCTCTCGAATAGCTTGGACGCGGGCACCCCGGAACTTGGCCAGGTCAGTACGGTTCGCCATCACCACAAAGCACTTGATTCCCTCTTGCTCCATGGTCTTCTCCATCTCGATGATGCGCTTGGCCTCCTCGGTCTCTTCGGCGTCTCCATGGCTGGATATGTCCATCCAAGCCTTGCCCGCGGGGTAGGCCCACCGACTGAGGCAATCTGCCACAGTGTTGTCCTTCCCCGGGACGTATACGACGCTGAGATCGAACTTGGCGAACGTCTCGTGCCACCGGGCCCTCCTTGCTGCCGGTCCCGAGGGGGTGTCGACGTGCTCCTTGTGCCAGCTCTGCAAGGACTGATGGTCCGTGCAAACCACTACCGGTTGCAATCCGATGTGGCCAGACCACTTCCTGAGCGCACAAACAATGGCGTACGTCTCCTTCTCCCTCGCGGTCCAGGTGCGGCGTTGGCCCTCGGCCAGGATCCGGCTCCAGAACGCCACGGGTACATGTGACCCGTCGTCTCGGATCTGCTCGAGGACTGCCCCCACAGCATAGTCCGAGGCGTCCGTCCGTAGCACGAATCCCTTGTCCGGGTCCACCAGGAATAGCCCCAGTTGCTCCAGGAGTCGCTCCTTCAGGCGGCTGAACGCATCTTCGGCCTCAGGGGTCCAAGCAAGCTTCTTCTTGCTCCCCTTCCGGCCATCGAACTTGCCCACTTGCAGCATCTTGTGCAGCGGCCCCGACAGTTCTGCATACATCCGGACATAGCCCGAATAGTAGTTGCAGAACCCCATGAAGGACCGGAGTTCGCTGATGGTCTCGGGCTTCTCCCAGTGGTGCAGGGACGCCAGCTTCCCAGGCATGGGACGGCGTTGCCCGTGACCAACCACGTGACCCGCGAACTCCACTTCCTTCACGAAGAGTGAGGCTTTGGTGTGCTTGTCCAACTCGCTGAGCACTCGGCGCAGATCCTTCTCATGCGTGTCGATGAGCTCGTCCTCAGTCATGTTCTCCGTGCTGGACCCGATGATGATGTCATCCACGAAGGGATCGGCACAGTCCCGGACAGGACCGAGTAGGTCCTCCATCATGCGCTGGAAAGCGGCGTTGCCATTCTTGGCGCCCATAGGCACCACTTTCCACTGCATGGGCCCCAGCAGCGTCGACATCGCTGTGCAGGGCCTGGAGTCCAGGTGTAGCGGCATCTGGTGGTTACCGTGTTTCAGGTCCAACACCGTGAAAATCCGCTTTTTCCGTTGCTTTTGGAGGATGGAGTCGATCAGGGGAAGCGAGTACGAGTCATGCTCGGTCTCCTCGTTCAAACCTCTGTAATCAACCACCAACCTCCACTCGCTCTTCTCCTTCTCGGGTACGATGAAGGCTGGGCTGGCCCACTCACTGTCGGAGGGTTCGATCCATCCCCGCTCAATGAACTCGGCCAACAACTTCTTCATGGCCTCGGCCCGATCGCCCTGAAGTTGGTACTCCCGATGACGATAGATCTTGGGATTCGGCTTCAGCTTGATCTTCGCTGTGCCAAACCTCCCACGGTCCGGAGGGTTCTTGTTGGCGACGCCACTGAATAGCCGCGGATAGGCCTTGATCAACCTCTCCTTCAGCTCGGCAACCTTCGGGTTCTCCTGGGCCTCTTCAGCCGCTTGCTTCGGTATCGATACAACCGAACGCACTGCGGTATAGGCCTCTTCCGCGTACGAATCCGACTTCTCCTCGTCCGATATGCCGTCTTCATCGTCGTGGGGTGCACTTCCCACCGATAATCTTCGAAAATTTGCGGCCTCGGGCTGGTGATTGTCGCTATCGGCTTCCATTCTTGGAAAATCCCATGTTGGTGGGTCCGACCCAACCAGACCATCGTATTGGTCCGCGATGTGATCGATGACCCTCGCCACGAACTCATCGTTCTCGTACTTGCCGGTGACCAACATCTTGTCATCCCACCAATGCGGAGATGTGACCATGGCCCGCCTCTTCTTAGCTGCCACACGGTCGTGCATCCCCATCTGCATGTAGTTGACGACGTCGTCGATCTCGGCGTGGGACAGGACGTCAATGCCATCGATAGGCTGATCCGTCCCCTCCTTGGGCTCAAACATGACCTTCATGGGCACCGCCTTCACCCTACGGATGAATGCTTCTTCACCCGTGGGCTGGGCGTGGACTTCTCCTCGTCCGATATGCCGTCTTCATCGTCGTGGGGTGCACTTCTCACCGATAATCTTCGAAAATTTGCGGCCTCGGGCTGGTGATTGTCGCTATCGGCTCCCATTCTTGGAAAATCCCATGTTGGTGGGTTCGACCCAACCAGACCATCGTATTGGTCCGCGATGTGATCCATGACCCTCGCCACGAACTCATCGTTCTCGTACTTGCCGGTGACCAACATCTTGTCATCCCACCAATGCGGAGATGTCACCATGGCCCGCCTCTTCTTAGCTGCCACACGGTCGTGCATCCCCATCTGCATGTAGTTGACGACGTCGTCGATCTCGGCGTGGGACAGGACGTCAATGCCATCGATAGGCTGATCCGTCCCCTCCTTGGGCTCAAACATGACCTTCATGGGCACCGCCTTCACCCTACGGATGAATGCTTCATCACCCCTGGGCTGGGCTTGCGCCCCATCCACCAGGAAAGCCTTGGTACCCCACGCTTTACCCGGGGAGGGCATTGATACACCCGTGGCGTCGATGAACAACTCCTCCTCTGGCCCTAATGACATCTCGTTCAGGGTGATGGAGTCCAGCGTCCACTTGAGACCCTCCAGCGGACATGGGGTGGAACCTATGCCGGTTATGACCAGGATCCCCTTCGCCCTATCCGCGATGATCTTCTCCACCGTACGTCTGGTGTTATCCAGGGAGCCATGCCAATACATGGGCCCCCACTCCTTCAAACCCCAATGCCTATGCCAGGCTGAGTCTCCTCGATGCCAATGCCTCCTACACTTCCGCAAAAGTGGGGCATCCCGGGAAGCGAAGACGTCAGTCTCGGGCGTTTTGGCTCCCAGCGTCTGGATCATCCAGTCGTACACCTGCAGCGCCATTCCATACTCCGTGAGTTGAACTCCGCGGTCTCCTCTGGACTTGGCCCCCACAGCTTGCACCACTCGGACGATCCGATCCTCTTCCTCAGCGTTCCATTGGGATGATCCGCATGCATAATCCGTGGACAGCCATGTGAGGCATTCATCATCCTCCCGGACCAGCGTTGCACGATGGGGAAGGGCTCCAATGGCGTTGGCCACCATGAAGTCATACCCCATGCTCATATCCCAATCTGTAATGTCAGCCACATAGAAGTTCCCGGATAGAGTGCTTCTCTTCGCCTGATCAGGGCGGTTCAAGCGCTCATGCTCCCAGAATTCCATACTGATAGTGGCCTCATGGGTGCCCCCACCCATGATCTCTCCGTTGGCGACTTTCAGGCGTACCGGTCTACGGCTGGGCTGCAGGAGTTCCTCCTTGAACAACCCTCTCCGGACCAGGCTCACCTGGGCACCCGTATCCACCAACACATCCACCACCTTCTCCTCTCGTCCGCACCGTACTCGCACCTTCAAGTGCAACTGCCGCTCGTCGCCATGAGGTGTATGGACGACTCTCACGGCATGCAACTCTAGCACGTCCGGGTGCATCAGGACTTCAAGGGTATGGTCACGGATGGTGTAGATCTTGGGTTGGTCCTGCCTGTCCACGGGGCTCTCCGTGGTCGCTCCTTCCTTCTTGCCATGTCCCGTACCCACATGTACTTCCCTTGGCAGGGCGCTCCAGGGGTTGGGAGTGGCGAAGCTCAGTGGTTTTGGCTCTTCTGGAGCCTTCTTCGGCACCCGATGTGCCTTCGCTTTCTCTGGGATTCCACTGATTTTCGGAGGAGAGACCTCCGAGGTCCCACTCCCGTGGGGGCTCCTCTAGACTTGGCTTCCCGCAGCCCCTTCCGGCTGCGATCCGCCAGGACTTTGTCCACCACGTTGCTGGGCTTTGAGATCCTCCAACGTCTTCAACATGTCCTCAGCAACCTGCTCGATCGACCTTACTCGTCGGTCTTGGCCAGGTCCACCACCATAGCCTCTTCCTCCGCCTTTTCTTTGGCCTTTGCCTTGGCCTTTTCCCCCGTCTCCGCCCTTCGCCTTCCAATCGGAAATCCGCTGCTCCTTGGGCTTCTTCTCGGGGTGGGCGGCGAAGTAGGCCTTCTTGTCCGCCTCATACACCTTGCACTGACGGTGGTCGTGTGCATGGTTGTTTCCCTTGCCATAACAGACCCAGCACCCGTCGTGCTGAGATCTGTACTCCCGGAACGAGGGCGGTGGGTTCCTGATCCTCCTTGGTCCTTCTCTGTTCTTCCTGGGTCCCACCTGGCTCCATCTGGACCGATCCTGCCCATGGTTCTTCACGTTGTGCGCCACGAACGCGAAGAAATGGGCCTCCTCGTGATCCTCCCGGGACCAGTGGTCTTGGCCACTTCCACTACCATCCTTCGCAGAGTTGGCCGTGTCCTCCTGGATCTCTCGATGATGGCGGTCTTCTCGGTGGCCTCGTTGTCCATGACCATGTCGATCCTGCACGTGGGCCTCGTTCTTCGCATTGAGCTTCAACTCCACCGTGATGTACTTCACGATCTCGTCCAGGCTCATGCGGGCGAAGATGACCTGCATCCTTAGCGGCTCCCCGCGCCTCCACTCCACGTTGTTGAGGCGCAGCAACCTTTGCCCCATGGAGTCTCCAAATACCTTGACGTACACGGCGTTCTTCAGTCCCAACATCCGGTTGGGCTCGCCCAGGTTCCTCCTGAAGAACTCCATGATACCAGCGTGGGTATCCTCCGCCGCCATAATCCTCACCGCCACGCGCTTCTTGGCGCGCTTCTTCTCCTCGTCCTCCACTCGTCTCTTCCAGTTGCCGGGGAGGACGTCCTTCAGGAGGTGGCGGATCTCGCTGGCCTCGTTCCAGTCCTCCACCAGCTTGAGACATCTGCGGTACTTCCGCAGATACCGGTTCCACTCCCGGACCCGCAACTCACCGCGGTCCAGCGGCAGTGGAATGGACCACAGGTCCTCCAGCTTCTGATTCGGAGCGTCCACCCGCTCCTCATCCTCCAACCACTGGAGGCAGGCCTGCTCCGTCCGGATCAGTCCTTCCCGGATCTGATCCCGCAGCTCCTCCTTGAGGTCCTGCGCCAGCTGGTGTGGGAATATCCGGCATACCCACTTGTCCCGCGGCGCTCCCCGCATCTCGCCGACGACCTCCTCGGCGAAGTCCTCCCAGTCCAGGATGAAATCATCCAAGTTGGACGGGTTCCCGTCGTAATAGGGGATTTTGATTCCCCTGAGGTCGTCGATCCTGATGGCGTCTCCGACGTCTCCAGCCACCACTCCACCGAGACGGATACCACCTTTGGCCGGGGGGTGTGAGTACACTCCCCGTACATCCCTCTCCTCCATGGAGTGCGGTCCAGTTGGGCCTGAACCCATGGGGTTTGGAATGCGGGAAGCATTTGCTCCATCGGCCGTCCATATCCCCGTATTGGGGTCCTTCGCCCACAGGTTTCCGCTTGGATGGCCTCGACCATGTCCGTCGGCGCTTCCCATGGTTCGCCCCTGCATGGTCTGGTTCTGGATCTCGATCTTCTCTTCCGCATAGACTACCATATTCGTCGTGATCGGTACATCCTTGGCGGCATGGGACATCTGTACCGTCAGGCTCCTCGGGTCTGTGGTTACGTGCCCTTCCCGCATGGACCCAGCCGGTGCCGTGTGTTCCCCGAGCATTGTGGATTCGCTGAACATGGGAACAAACGGCAGCGCACCCGGGTCAACACGCGGAGGCGCGTATGGTGCCTCTGCAGGGCCGCCCATGGGTTTCTCCATGGCGCTCCTGAGGGTCTTAACCCGCTCCACCAGCTCTACCGCGGCTGGCTTTGCCGGGAGCTCCGGACCCGAGGCGAGGGGCTGTCGCTCCTCTAGCCTTTTCAGGCGTCCCGACATGTCCTCCACTAAGTGGAGGAGGCTGTCCACCACCTGCTGCTGCTTCTGCAGGGCCAGCTCCAGATTCTCCCGGTACCGGGCCTGATCCGCTCGCAGCTCCTCCATGTGGTTCTCCGCGGCCGACTGGTCGTCCAGGATCCCCGCGACGTCCTCCTCTAGACCATCCTTGGCGTTGTCCAGGCGGTCCAGGCGATGCACGATGGCGTCCATCCCCATCTTCGGGTACTTGCCCATGAGGAAGGCCACGTGCTCGCAGTGGCACGCAGCCTGCTTTCCGCCAGATTGAGCGCATCCCGCGGTTCCCGGCACCTCAGACTCATCACCCATAGGCGTATCGCCTATGGCGTCCGTCTCTGGTCCCGTGTGCCGGGGCACAGGTGCCGTCCGGGCCCTGGCTGGCCTCTCCAAGCCCTCGGCATCGTGCTTCAAGGCAGGCTCGGGGGCTGTATGCGCCCTGGCGATCGGCGCGGACATCTCCGTCTCCGAAGGTGGCTCGTAGGCTGTCCGATAGCCCTCGGAGTGCCCCTCGGATTCCCACAGCCTGACCGGGCTGGGGTCCGTGTCCATAGCCCCGGCGTCCCTTGCCGCGGACTTGGGTGACCCGCGCTTCCGGTAGCGCCGGGCCCGTCCTCCACTGCTGCCTGAATGGCAGGCCTCGTCAGAGTCCTCCGCGGCTGAGCAGAGGTTGCATGCCTTTCGGCAGCGACGCTCACACATGGAGACCAGGTCCTCCATGTCACGTCCTCCTCTTCCCGAATGTCGTTCTTCTCTTCGGGCTTCAACTTTTGGAGTTCGCCATGCTCTTGAACGTCTCGGTCCTTCTATGGCTCCAATCTCCGGCGTGGTCTCCACCGAGTCCACAATACGCACCCGGGGCGTACTTGGGCAGGGCTCATAAGGGCCCAAGTCCCCGGGTCGGCGGTTGGTAGGGGCAGCAGGTAAGCCTCTGCTACCATAAAGAAGGTCCCTACCAGGACCGGCCCCCGCTGTGCCCCTTCCGCCTGTAACCCCTGCCGATTTGCTCCTGATCAACGATTGCATTGCTCAAAATCCAAGGTTCCAAATCCAAAAATATAGAAAATAAAATCCTTCTTCAACCCTGAATGGCAACCAGATCCCACAAATACAGCAAGAACCCAATTCACAATCCAAATCAGGCTGCGGGCTTTCGTTCAGCACACCGGTCTTCCCACGGTGGCGGGCATGTACAAGAATTGCACCAAGGAAGAAAGCCCTGAAATTGGCATATGAACACAAATAAAGCAAAGTTGGGGAAGGATGGAAACTTACACAATCACAGCCATAGACCCCTCATTCCCTGGACTCAAGACCTTCCCTTGACTCACCAACATGATGCCCTGAACCCAGTCCAATAAGATGGTTAAATGCCATGTATCAAAAGTCACTACATAAACCCCAAAAGTGTGTTCACTCCCAAGCCTCTAAATCCTAGCCCAATAGGGGAGGTGGCGTGTCATGGTCTAGAGTGGCACTCAGGACCATGCCCTACCCTGATATAACCTTGGCTGGACTTGGAGTTGAATGGGCTTGGAGATATGCCCCATGAGTTTGAACTCATAACCTGCCAAAAACTGCCAATTCACACCATATTGGCCATATATCAAATATATGCTCAAAATTGAGGTTACCACTTATCCGAAGGCTCAAAGCTTGCATGGAATCGAAGTCTAGTATTCATGGAGGATAGAGACCAAAGGCCAATGCCCATGTACATCCCCATTCTACCCTCGAAACCCCTTCAGATATGGGCGCCACGCACTGCCCAAGTCAGCCCATGATTTTGAGACCAATTCTTGTAATCTCTCATGCGCCAAGCCAAATGGAGTACTCGATCCGGCACATGGTGGTGTTCAACTCCAAAGCATATGCCAACATATGAACAACATACCATGGTTCGACTTCTCATAGGCTTCTTGCTGTTTGCTGACCAGGTAAGTACACAAAACGCAAAAATGAGCAAAAATTGAGGTCAAAAACATGAAAATATGACCAAATACAAAGTTGTCATGATAGTATATCTCTATGCTCACCCATGATATCCGCTCATGATTCAATACACAAATGATTGGAACCATTTGCGAACAATTCCCCCACTTGGATCCCCAATCGGGCGCATGGAGATACCTTCGCCACTAATATCTACATGCCCGATGAAAATGGGAGTGCACCCATGGATCTCTTTGTCAAACATACCATGAGCAATACATACGCGGTAGACTTGGTCTAGCGCTTTGAATTCCACAATTGAGACATGGGCAAAACCCTTGTCACGTATGGCTCCCCATCTCTTCGGCCACACGAAGATATATAACATGGGCGTGAGCATATCAAGACATATACCATGCATATAAAACATACCCTCAAAAGTGGCTCCCACCATGATATGCCATGCCCCTCCCTCGGCATAACTTCACGTTAAAAATACGTAGGAACCCAAGGAAAGTATCTATGCAACCCCAACACTCATGCGGTACACTCGAAAGTCGCATTAAAATATTCGATTGCACGGTCCAAGAGTTATATATCACTTTTCACCCTCTTGACCATTGGCCCTTGCTACACCGGGCATGTGTACACACCAAAGGCGTTTGATGCTTCCCAAATTAACGTGAGACTGAGGCGCTTACAACCCAACCTTCTTTATTCTCTTTCCTCACACTCGCGCGTAGATATGGTCCTTCAAAGTGGTCCCACGATTCACTTTCGTTTCCCTTATATCTCCAAGTCAAATGGGTGGCAAGTATAAGGGAAACCTGATTCGGGCATAGGGAAAAGAGTATGACCACTCGAAGAAGTCCAAATCAAGTGCGGCAATGTCGAAGTCGAAAATCCGATTTCGACATCGCGAAAAATTCAGATTAAAATTTGGAGTGCTTATTTAGAAAATTGCGGAAGCAACGAACCCTTTGCTGATGAAATCTGACCCTTCAACGGAGTATCCGCCAAAATATCTGGAAATAACAGTTAACCAATCGGTTAACGCAAAATCGCGAGCCAACTGACGGTCGCCGATACTTTGACCATCAGAACGAAAGGCTGAAAAATTACGGAAACATCATGATAATAAAACCCTGTTGATTCCTGATATTCCGATATATAAATCTCCGCTGGCGGTGCCTCGGTTCTGAATATGGCCGCTCATAGCCGGAATGGCCAAACCTATCACACTATCACATCGGGTTAGATCAGGTGGATTGGAGAGTATGATATCAGCCCATGGCGGCTTGCCGGCACATAGATACACACCCCAAGTGACCCCAAGATGGCCACGGGGGTCCGAACGGGCTTCAGGTGTGGGGACCCTGCACCGGCCCCACAGCGTGCGCTGCTGCGAGCCGGCATTGCGCGCTGCGTGGTCTGCAGGAGGGCGTTCCCAGGGGAGGTGCCTCGCCCCGTTGTGAGGGGCGTCTAGGGTCAGGCGCTCTCCCTCCCCCTGCTGCCCGTCCTTGGAGCAGGCAGCCGGGGGCCGCTGCCCAGTCGCCGTGGGCGCGGGCGTGCGGATGTGGACCCCCCACTGGCCCTTTGGCGTGTGTTCCTTGCGGGGTGTCGCCTGCCGCCGTGGTGGCGGGAGGTTTCCCCGGGGGGGTACCTCTCACCGTTGTGAGGGCGTCCCGTGTCAGGCGCTCTCCCTACCCCGGCTGCCTGTCCTTGGGGGCGTAGTTGGGTCCCGTGGCCTGTTTTTGTTGTGCCCGGGTGGTGCGGGTGGTGCGTGCATGGGGACCTAGCACCGGCCCCACAGCGTGCGCCTCCGCGAGTCTGAGTAGCGTGCTGTGGGGCTGGCAGGAGGGTGTCCCCGCGGGGGGGTGCCTCGCGCCGTTGTGAGAGCGTCTGTGGCTAGGCGCTCATCCTCCTCCGGCTGCTCGTCCTTGGGGCAGGCAGTCGGGGGCCCGCTGCCAACTTGCTGTGGGCGCGGCCGTGCGGGTGTGGGGACCCGGCACTGGCCCTTTGGCGTGCGTGCCCTGCGGGGTGTTGCGGGCCCGGGGCTAGCAGAGGGTTTCTTGGAGGGGAATCCTCCCATCGTTGTGAGCAGCGTCTTGCGCCAGGCGTTTCCCCTCTCCCGGCTGCCCGTCCTTTTGGCCGTTAGTCGGGTCCCGTTGCCCATGTTTTCTGGGCGCGGGTGGTGCGGGTGTGGGGACCCATCACCGGCCCCACAGCGTGTGCTCCTCCGTGCCAGCGTTGCGCATTGTAAGGCTGGCAGAAGGGCGTCCTAGGGGGGGGTGCCTCGCGCCGTTTTGAGGGGCTTCTAGGGTTAGGCGCCCATCCTCTCCCGGCTTCCCGTCCCTGGGGCAGGTAGTCGGGGTCCGCTGCCCACTTGCCGTGGGCGCGGGGGTGTCGGTCTGGGGACCCGTCACTTGCCCTTTGGCGTGCGTGTTCTTTGGGGTGTCCCGCGCGGCAGGGGTGGCGGAAGGTTCCCCCAGCGGGGGGTACCTCTCACCGCTGTGAAGGGCGTCTTTCGTCAGGTGCTCTCCCTCTCGCGGCTGCCTGTCCTCGGGGCGGGTGGCCGAGCAGCGTTGCTCGTGCTTTCTGGGCGCGGGTGGTGCGAGCGTGGGGACCCATCACCGGTTCCACAGCGTGCGCCCTTGCGAGCTGGCGTTGCGCGCTTTGGGGGTGGCAGGAGGACATCCCCGGGCCGAGAACCTCGCGCCGTTGTGAGAGGGGACTGGGGTTAGGCGCTCTCCCTCCCCCTGCTGCCCGTCCTAGGGGCAGGCAGGCGGGTCCCGCTGCCCAGTCACTGTGAGCGCGGGCGTGCAGGTGTTGGGTCCGGGCACTGCGCCTGTCGCTTGTGTGCGCTTCCTCATCGTTGTGAGGGGCGTCTGGCGCGAGGCGTTGCCCCTCTCCCGGCTGCCCCTTCTTTTTGGCCGTTAGTCGGGCCCCGTTGCCCATGTTTTCTGGGCGCGGGTGGTGCGGGTGTGGGGACCCATCACCGGCCTCATAGCGTGTGCTCCTTCGAGCTGGCGTTGCGCATTGCAAGGCTGGCGGAGGGGCGTCCCCGGGGGGGGTGCCTCGCGCCGTTTTGGGGGGCTTCTAGGGTTAGGCACCCATCCTCTCCCGGCTTCCCGTCCCTGGGGCAGGTAGTCGGAGTCCGCTGCCCACTTGCCGTGGGCGCGGGGGTGTCGGTCTGGGGACCCGTCACTTGCCCTTTGGTGTGCGTGTTCTATGGGGTGTCCCGCGCCGCGGGGGTGGCAAGAGGTTCACCCAGGGGGGGTACCTCTCACCGCTGTGAGGAGCGTCTTTCGTCAGGTGCTCTCCCTCTCGCGGCTGCCTGTCCTCGGGGCGGGTGGCCGAGCGGCGTTGCCCGTGCTTTCTGGGCGCGGGTGGTGCTAGCGTGGGGACCCATCACCGGCCCCACAGCGTGCGCGCTTGCGAGCCGGCGCTGCGCGCTTTGGGGGTGGCAGGAGGACATCTCGGAGGGGGGAACCTCGCGCTGTTGTGGGAAGGCGACTGGGGTTAGGCGCTCTCCCTCCCCCTGCTGCCCGTCCTAGGGGCAGGCAGGCGTGTCCCGCTGCCCAGTCACTGTGAGCGCGGGCGTGCGGGTGTTGGGTCCCGGCACTATGCCTGTCGCGTGTGTGCCCTGCGGGCTGTCACGCTCCGCGGGGGTGGGGGAGGTTGCCCCCGGGGGGGTACGTCTCACTGTTGTGAGGGGCGTCTGGTGTCAGGCGCTCTCCCTCTCCCGGCTGCCCGTCCTTGAGTCGGGTAGTCGGGCCCCGTGGCGCGTTTTTGTTGGGCGCGGGTGGTGCGGGCGTTGGGACCTAGCACCGGCCCCACAGCACGTGCGCTCTTGCGAGCCGGCATTGCGCGCTGTGGGGGAGGCAGGAGGGCGTCCCCAGGGGGTGCCTCACGCCGTTGTGAGGGGCTTCTGTGGTTAGGCACTCATCCTTCTCGGCTGCCCGTCCTCGGGGCAGGCAGTCGGACCCCCTGCCCACTTGCTTTGGCCGCGGGTGTGCGGGTGTGGGACCCCGCACTGGCCCTTTGGCCCGCGTGCCCTGCGGGGTGTCGCGCGCCGCGGGGGTGGCGGGAGGTTGCCCCAGGGGGGGTATCTTCCACCATTGTGAGCAACGTCTGGTGTCAGGCGCTCTCCCCCCTCCGGCTGCCCGTCATTGGGGCGATGACCGGGCCCTGTTGCCTGTGTTTTCACTGCGCTGGTGGTGTGGCCGTGGGGACCCATCACCGGCCCTACAGCGTGCGCTCTTGCGAGGGGGCGTTGGGCGCTCTGGGTGTGGCAGGAGGGCGTCCCTGGGGTAGGGGGGTGCCTCGCTCTGTTGTGAGGGGCGTCTGGGGTTAGGCGCGCTCCCTCCCGCTGCTGCCCGTCCTTGGGGCAGGCAGCCGGGGTCCGCTGCCCACATGTTGTGGGCGCGTGTGTTTCCGTGGACTGCAGCTCACTGGCCCATTGGCTTGCATGCCCTTCTGGGCGTCGCGCCCCGCTTTGCTGGCGAGGGGCTTCCCCCGCCACTGGGGGTGGCAGGAGGGCGTCCCCACGTCGAGGGTGCTTGGCGCCGTTGTGAGGGACGTCTCGGGTTAGGCGCTCTCCCTTTTCCAGCCGCCTGTCCTTGGGGCGGACGACTGGGGGTGGTCGTTTGTGGTGGGCGTGGTGTCTGCGTGCCGTTGTTGGTGCTTGGTGGTGCGGTCTGCGCCGTGGCGGCGTGGCTCGTGTTGGTGTATCCCTTCTCCCGCTGCACCTGTGCCCCCCTCTTGCCCTCTGCCGTGTGTTGCCGTGTTGTGCGTGCCGTGGTGCCCTGGCTGGTGGCGGTGCTCCCCTCCCGGCGTGCGTCCCCCGCCCTTGTGCCCTGCTCTACCGGCGCGGTTTACCGTGTCATCCTTATCCGTTCTCCTCGGCGCTCGGGCTCCGTCGTCCCCCCTCCCGTTACCCTGTGGTCAACTTTTTGCATTTGGGCGGGCGCCCAAGAGTAGGCGCTGCTCTTACCCTTTCCTCTATCCCTGCCTGCGCGGGATGACCCTCCTTCTTCGCAGGAGTTTTGCCCTGTCCGTCCGTGTGTGGCTCTGCCTTTTCCGTGCCTTGGTGCCTTCACTCCTTCGTGGACTTGTGGGACAGCGTATGGGGGTGCAGGGCGTGGGCGTGGTGGTAGGGCCCGATGTGTGGCATGCTACTTGTCCGGCCCGAAGGCGTTACGATTGTTTGTTTTTACGTGTTCTCTTGCACTGTGCCTCCCAGCTATTCGGGTGGGGGCTCCCGGGTCACGTAAGCGTTGACGTGCTCAAACAATCAAGTGACCCATATTAACACACAAATGGTTTTTGGCTGAGTAAACTAATCCTTACCAAGCACTGATATGGTACACCAAAAAATCAGTAGAAAATGGAAAACAATTGAGTCAAAGAAAATAAAACCTGCCCTGCATCAGCTGTTTCAGGTTTTCTGGCTTAGCTGTGGGGTTCCACTGCTTACCTGTAATCCACTGTTTGCTTCAGCAAAGGCTTCTGGTGTAATCCAGGACAGAATCATCCAAGTTGATGAATTCCTGAAAGCGTTTGGAGGAGCATAAGTGGCAATATTATCTTTGCAGTGTTGGATACTGCTTGGAGTCTTTCACCCCCACCAGCAGTTTAACTACGCTGTGTGGGACGTGGCTTGATTTATATTAGCGCATGAGGCCAGGGCCAGTAGCCCCTTTGTCAAAAAATATGTGCACAAAACTGGTGTAAGTCAGTTCAGCCCCGCGATCCGTAAGCTGGAGATCTTTCAGCAGCGCAGCGCAAGAAGTGACAGAACTCACTGAGAATGCAGTGCAAAAACTACTTGCAAGTGCCAGTGCATCGTCACTGAATTTAAATTCTTTGTTGCCAGAAGTGTCTGTGCAGTCTTGCACCTGTCCATCTGATTCTGAGGATGATTGCAAGTCAGGCATGTCAGAGTAATCACCCCAACGTAAAGTAGAGTGTACATCTGGCAGATATAAGGCTGGGAAGTCGCTGATGGTCTCCCCTGATGAAGGTTGACCACTGGGCACATGTGTGTCGGATTGCAGTGGGGCATATTCAGGATTCAGCGGATGAGTGAGGCTGTTTGTGACAATTTCATGCAGACTAGATACAATATTAGAAGGTGTAACACTGAGTCTGGTGGCGCTTGGACACCGAGACACCGAGGTATGGACCGGAAAATATATATAGTCGAAGAGCGCAGTCAGATCATCATTAGTCTTAGCTGGGAAGCCTGAGAAAGAGGACTGCAATGAGGGCACGTCCTGGTGTTTTCTCGGCACTCCTGTGAGGGCAACCTGACAATGGAGTAGAGTTGCAACCAGCCAAGAGATCTTCCTGTTGGCTGGGTGCATCGTAGGTGAATTGAAAACTGGTCCAGTAAGAGGATGACAAATGGCCGGCGTGTCGGTGCGGTCTTGCGTTGCTTGGTGTATAGGAATTTCTGCTTGTTGTGGAGCGGTCCGACTCCCCGAATCTTCCTTTACTTGGTTTTTCGTTTTTGAGGCTCGGAGCGGAGGTAGCTTCGCAGGAATGTGCTGAAGGTGGGGAAGGACTCAGTATTGGTAGTGGTGGCCACTGTTGGCTGAAAGAATCGTCCTGAGAGAAGCTGTCTTGGCGCGGTGTTTGCTGGTCAAGCCATCTCTGCGAGGATTGACCTCCGAGCATTGTGATTTGTGTTTCACAGGCTGCTGTCTTGTCAAGCTTTCCGTCTTTTCTCCCCTTCGGTGCTTTTCTGAAGTCACGCCACTTCTGGCAGCGCTTCGGTGGATTGAGGTGTTTTGCAGCAAACCAGGCTTCCTGATCTTCAGGCAATACCCATAGGCGAAAGCAGTCGACACACGTTTGTGGCTCCGGCAGGCGTGGAGCAGCAGGTGGGCGTGTCGTAGGGAGGCGCGCAGGGTATTCTGTAACTTGCCATTGGGGTTCAGACGAAGAATGGTGGTTGGAGACTTCATCGTTGAGTACAGCAATATTATTGGAGCAGGGAATCGGTGTGCATGCAGACAGGACTGGTGATGGAGGTGCTTGCTCGTTGATGACATGGGACTGGTTTTTGATGACATTAGACGGAAGCAGTGGTTCAAGCTGGTAAGGCTCGTGGGAAAAAGATTTATCTCTTAGACTCTGGACTGACATCTTGATCTGCGGCAACGCTGTGCTCGTTGATCGGTGCCGAATTATTGGTCCATGGTTGTTCATAAGGGCAGAATGATACCAGGCATCTTTGGAGGCAACGACTGCTTCAAGCGGTTTATGGGCGACGTGTCAGACGCGGTTGCGCAAGCAGGTGCCGCGGTGTCTGGTTGTGTCAGAGTGCTGGCTTCAGCGATGCGGGCTTTAAGTGGCTCAAGTGATGGCTCAGATGGTTGTAGTGTAGCCGTGATTCTGTTAGAAGTTGTAGATCATGCTGATTCTGGCTGCTCGAAAATACTAGCTCTTGACGAGTCACTGTGCTGGAATGATTGTGAGCGGCTTGGGGACTGTTGCTGTTGTTGACCGCCTTCACGCGGGCTGGTGTCTTGCGGTAGATCATTCTGTTGGAAGCCTTGAATAAAGGTCTGGGAGGCAGAGTCTCTGCATTGTATACTTTCTGTTGATTGGTTTTTTGTGGCGGCTGACTTTGCGGCCGCTGTTCTTGTATGATCTTGGTCGGTCTCGTCAAAATGTGGGTAGATGAGATCTTCACAATCATGATGGCAATACTTGCACTTGCTCCCAAATCGACATCTACCTTGCTTCTGATGACGGCAGGGAAGTCGGAGGTGGTGTGGTACCAACAGAACTTCGAGCCAACATAGTAGGCGGGCAACTTGGATCAGGCTGGCGGATGGTAGTCCATAGCGTAACCCTTCTGCTTCGTGAGACAGCTCACATCTTCCTGCAAGCGGAGATGGTGAAAGTGAGGTGACTTCATAGAAAGTTGCTGCGAAAGTTGCCAGATCCTTCTGGCAGCCGTATGACGGCGACGGCGTGTAGCTCTGAAGCAGGCCATGACGATGATGATGATTCTTGCTCACAACTTGTCCATGGGCTGCTTCCCTGTATCAGTTTAATGTACATTACTGCATACTATACGGGTGATCATGCACACAGGAGGTTGAGCTATGTGAACAATATGTTAAATCCTATGTGTGTGTGTGGCGAAGTTGGAGGTGTATGTGTAGTGTGTGTGCTATGTGTGTGTTACTATAGTGTGGTGTGTGTTAGTGTGTAGCGAAAACCATGTGGTGAGCTCCTGTGTTGTCTAAGCAGGTAAATAACAAGTGTGAAAAATGAATAGACATTTGATGACTCAATTCAGGTGCCTGGGGTTGATGGCCTCTGAAGGCTGGAGACTGGTATCGCGGGCTGTGGCAGCCAGCAAGATGACGGAGTTCGGTAAAGATTCCTGAAAGCGGTGTGGTCTGCAGGGTCCTGCTGCGACTACTTGCTCCCAGTGTGCCCATGCAAGTTTGTTTCACCCCTAGGGGAAAGCCAACTTTGCAGAAAAAGGACAAACATTGGCGCAGCACCAAACATAGGAGAAAATGCAGATGAGTTGCTGAGCTGGGTGTGAGTCTGGGCTGAGATTGCTGCCTTTATTTGCTTTCAAAGTCCTGCAGTTTCACCCCTAGGGAAAAAGGCAAGAGCATGAGAACAGGCGGGGCAAAAAGTGTAAAACTGTGGTGTCACTTCGGTGCAGTTAATGCTGCTAGTAGTAAAGGTCCCAGCTTACACTCCTGCACTGGCATCAATCCATGCCTAAGAAAAAGGCTCTGGCAGTGCTGTGGGAAACAGGAAAGCAAAAACAGTGCTAACAGAAATGAAAGTGGTGCACCAACTTGCAGTCACTTATCCATGCCTGAGAAAAAGGCTTTGGCTGTGCTGCAGGTGGTATAAAAGATGAACCTCTTAGGAGAGAGGGGGCAGTGCCCCAGGAAGGTTGATTACTGACATGCGTTGGAGGCAGAGCACTGCAGTATCCCTTGAGCTTGTGGTTCGCGGTCCAGATTTCGCCCCGTGCGGCATCGTTGGTGCTTCGAGCGGACGAAGGACTCTGCATCCCGTGTTGGAGGTCTCGGCGCGCCACTGGGGCACGTTTGACAGCGGGCTATTCGACGACCTTCCGAGGGTACTACAGAGACTTCGAATTTCTTTCGGAGACTGCAACACTGCTCGCACCGGAGGATCTCTTCCGAGCGGTTTATCGTCGCGTTTGAGAGCGCTGAGGCGTGCGTGGTGAAGTACGCGTAGGTGTGTGCCTCGGCGACATTGAGGCAGGTTGCCGTACAGTTGAAAATTGCTGCCATCTGCTCACCAGGGTTTCGTGAACTGGAATGAAAATACAAGCTAGCGGTGACCGTCGAGAAACCCAGACATGTAGCCTGCGTTGAGAAGTTGCTGGGAGAAAAGGGAGAGGTAGGTGGGCGGGTCGACTCAGGCCTGAGGTTGCCCCGCAGGGGGGTCTTACCAAGGGGGTTTTGCTCACCCAGCCACGGCCCTACTGCACATGCCCCCACAAAGCGGCTCCTCCACATGGGGGAAGGGCGCAGTTGCCGCGAGCAGTACCCTACCACGGGGTCTGGGCAGAGAGGTAACCAATGTTCAACCAAAGTCTCACATTCCTCTCCTTCGGGCGAATGATACGTGGGGGAGGGTCCCATTGCACATCCTCATCAACCTCCGGATTCTGGGCCCAGGGGCCGGGAGCCAGGCCAAAGGCCCTGTCCTGCAGGCAGCCCCACCTGGGTTGGTTTTCAGTAGGCGTGAGGCGACTTGAAGAAGCACGTGCTACGGGACTCGCATGCCGTGGCGCACACTCACGCCTCCTGACTCGGTCGAGCTTGCGCTCTCCCGCGGGGCCGGGGGTTCGAAGTAGGTCGCTGTGGTTGTTTGGTCGGGCGTTTAACAGTTGGGCGTAGTTTTTGAATGTTCGTTGGTCGGTTGCGTGATGGTAGAGTCACGATGTTCTGTTTTGTTCGTGGGTCTGGTCGTCGGCGGGCGTCGCGCACCACGGTGTCGCCAACCCGTTGGACGCCCTTCCCTGTTTCGACCCGTGCACACCTGGCTGGTTTGGTGTTGGCCGGCTTGCGTGTGGTCTGTTTATGGTCCGGTCGCGGCTGCAGCTGTTGTGTCGTTGGTGCGCGGTTGTCTTGGCCGCCTCATGGTTGGCTTGGTTTGCGTCGGTTCTGTCGCGTTGCTGCCGGTGGTCTTATCGCCGAATGTTGTTTGTGTAGCCGGCACGTCCGTGTCCCGTCCTGGTTAGTTGTGCCTTGGTTTGTCCAAGTGTAGTGTACTGTAGTTTGTTAACGTTGGTTGGTCGCGTTCGTAAGCGTAGAGTTGCGGTGTTCTGGTTTTTTCATGGGTATATTGGGCGGCGGGCGAGGCGCACCACGGTGTCGCCAACCCGTTGTACGCCGTTCCCGTTTCGACCCATGCATGCCCGGCTACTTTGGTGTTGGCCAGCTTGCGTGTGGTCTGCTTATGGTCATGTTGTGGCCGCTGCAGTAGTTTTTTTGGTGCACGGTTGTGTTAGCTGCCTCATAGTTGGCTTGTTCGGCGTTGGTTCCTTGGTGCTGCAGCGAGCGCTTGCGCGGTCGGATGTAGTTCGTTTAGTTGGCATGATTGTTTCTGTGCTGGTTGGTTGTGCCCGGGTCGGCCTTTGTACGACGCGTTGTGTTACGTTCCCCGTTGTCGTCTGGCGCCGCGTAGACGCCGTGTTCTGAGTTAGGTGCACCGTGGGAAGGCCCGCGCATGCGCAGCTGGTTGCGTTGAGTCGTTGTTGTTTGGGTCTTGTTGAAGGCGGCCTGTCGGGCGTGGGTTTCGTTGTGCTGTGACGGGGTGTGCACGGCGCATTGTGTTTGTGTGCCGTCGTCTTCGCTGGGTGGTGCTTGGCTTGGGTTGTCGTTGTCAGTGCCGCCTGCCGGCGAGCATTGTTGGGTTCTGGCTGGTCGTGTTTTGGCCAGCGCCATGCGCGGCTTGTTTTGTTGGTTTGGCGTCGTCTTCGCCTCCTTTCGGTCGGCGTGTTAGGGTGGCTATGGTTGGTGGTTGGGTGGCGGTTGCGTTTGTGTTGCTTGCCTAGTCAGGGTTGGTGTTGTGTTGGTGCGTGGCACCCCCATGGCCGGGCGCGATGTGTCGGTGCGTGCCCCCCCCCATGGTGGGGCGTGCCAAGCTGACGTGTTGCCCGCCTCATGGCCGGGCGTGCTGCATTGTTATGGGGCCCTCCTCATGGTGGGGCGTGCTGTGTTGGTGCGTCGCCCGCCTCATGGTGGGGCTTGCGGTGTTGGTGCCTGCCCGCCGCGGTGGTTATGCGTGGTGTGGCGGTGCTGGGGTTGGGTCGTCGTATGGGCCGCCCGGCGACTGTCGTCGTTGGGTTCGGGTTGGTGATGTGTTAGCCGGCGCCCTGCGCCGCTTGTTTAGCCGGCGCCATGCGCCGCTTTTTTTGTTGGTTTGGCGTCGTCTTCGCCGCCCTACGGTCGGCGTGTTCAGGTAGCTGTGGTCGGCGGTCGCGTAGCCGTTGGGGCTGTGTTGTTTGGTTGGCGGGGGTGGGTGCTGCGCTGGTGCGTGGCCCCCCTCTTGGTGGGGTTTGCTGCATTGGTGCGTGCCCCCCCCCATGGTAGGGCGTGCTGTGTCGGTGACTGCCCCCCGCCCACTGTGGGGCGTGCTGTGTCGGTGTGGGGCCCCTCCGAAGGTTGGGCGTGCTGTGCTGGCTTGCGGCCCGCCGCATAGTCGGCCGTGCTGCTTTGTTGTCTGACCCCCCTCATGGTGGGGCGTCCTTTGCTGGTGCTTGGCCCCCCTCATGGTGGGGCGTGCTGTGTGTTTGCCTGTCTGCCGCGGTGGTTGTACGTGGTGTGGTGGTGCTGGGCTTGGGTTGTCGTCGTTTGTGCTGCCTGGCGGCCACCGTCGTTGGGTTCGGGCTGGTGGTGCTGGTGGTGGTGTTTTAGCTTGTTTTGTTTGTTCGGTGTTGTCTTCGCCGCCTTACAGTCGGCGTTCTCGGGTGGGTGTGGTTGGCGGTTGGGTTGCGGTTGTGGTTGTGTTGATTGCCTGGTTCTCCGTTGGTGCGCGGCCCCCCTCATGGTGGGGCGTGCTGTGTTGGTACGTACCTGCGCTAATGGTGGGGCGTGCTGTGTTGGTTTGCAGTCCCCCTCTTGGTGGGGCGTGCTGTGTTGGTGCCCGTCGGCCGCCGTGTTGGGGCGTGGTGTGGTAATGTTTGGCTTGCGTTGTCGTCGTCTGTACGGTTGCGGCTGCGGTTGTGTTGTTTGCCTGGCCGGGTTTGCAGCCGTGCTGGTGCGTGCCCCCCCCCCCCCCTTTTTGGGGCGTGCTGTGTTTGTGCGTGCCCCCCACCATGGTGGGGCATGCTGTGTTGGTGTGTGCCCCCCCCCATGTTTGGGCGAGTAACAAAAAGTGCTTTTCCAATGCTTTAGGGTATACTTCAGTTGTATTAGAGGTGCTCTAAGCACACAGGCATTTCTATCTTAGTATTGGCCCAACCAAAAGTGGTGATAACACATTTTGACCTATGGAACCAAACAGTAAATTAGGATGTGGTGTGCACCCCTTTATCCCCAAGCTATAGGCAGTAAAACATCTTTTCCTGGGTTGCTGAGGCACTGATATACTGAAGGCAGAGCCTATGAATTTATCTATGTTTTCTCATAGTGGTATGCACCCTAGGGGGCTGGGGCACCTCTTTTTGAGAGGTCCTGGGTTCAATACCCAGTCAGCCTAGCTAAGTAGGAATATCCCATGTGACATGGCAGTGACCTCATCGCCACATGCCATGCCACCTCAGCACCTATGCGACCCAAAAACAAGAAGTGCACATCTCAAGATGGCACTGTGGATGGCAGGGAGCCCTTGGGGCACTTTTCCAATCACTTTTTCTGAAAAATGTAAAATATTTCATCCTGAGTTGCAATGTATGCTAATTGCTGTGGTCCATTGTTGATAGTTTCCTTTATCTAACTCTTTGTGACTGCAGCCCTTCATGCTTTGATCTTGATTTTCTTCTACTTGCTTATCTCTGGCTTGGGGTATCCTGGATTTGTTGTATTTCAGCAAGTAAAACATTTTCCTCATCAAAAACAAGCAGCAGGAAACCCTACACCAGCAGCAAGCAGCAGGAGAGGCACAACAAACACACAGTGTTGAAATCACTATCAAACCTTCTGGTAGCAAGAGGCAGACCGTCTCTGCGTACCGGCAGCAACCCCATGCCGTACAGCCAGTACGCCGAGATCAGTCATATATAAGCAAGAAGGGCGAACAAATATGGACACCAAGAAAGAAGACACGGACGTGAAGACGGCGCCTGAGGCACCAGCAATGCCAGCACCTGGTGAACCTGGACCTGGACCTAGCGCTGTACCTTCAGAGCCCTTACAGGGGCGAGTGGACGTGGCGGAGGATTCGATGGAAGGACTTCAGTCGGCCTTCCGGGCCCTCTCAGTCGAGGAGATGGACACCGATGCTGTGAAGAGGAAGAGGGAGAGAGAGAGGAATGCTGGAGAAAGCAGAGCAGACGAAGGAGCAGACCAAGGGCACGACCCGACGAATGATCCTACCTTCGAGGGCGCACCAAGCGCTTCTGGCCTCCACGCATCACCCTCTCCTATAACCACCACACTCCCAACGCCAGACGCAGCTGCTGCAACATCCACACCCATAACCAACCCAGTTATGGCTGAGGGCACAGGCTTTACTGGTATGCCTACCTACCCTGCCTATGGTGTGAACCCACCTACCACTGCATTTCCAGAAGCAACTACTACCAGCGAGCCGGTGACCTCCAGTTCTGCGCCGCGATGGTATGCGGCTGACTATCACCATCCTCTACCCGCTACGGGAGCCTATGTGGATGTTCCTGGGTATGCAACCTTGAGTGGGTTGAGGAGAGGACCTGAGTCATGCGGGAGCAGGAGTAGAGGATCCGGGAGATCCTCCAACAGGTCCCTGACGCGGTCGGAGATCAACGAGGTGCTCCGGGGAGCCAACTCGTAAATTGTTGGCGACCTCACTCAAGAGATTCGAGATAAGCTGGAGCCCCTGATACCCCCCCAAGCGTCACCTACCACAGTGGGAATGTCACCTCATCAAGTACAGGCCAACCACCTGGTGGCAGGGCTGACAAACACTCTGGGGAGCCTGAGGAGCCGACCGATGCCAACCCCTGCTGTGATACCTAGAAGCCCTTTCGTGCCGAGGACAGCCCAGCCACCCTACAGTAACCTGGGGAATTCTACGAGAGTCGAGCTGGACCGGCTGTGGCTGACAGCCCTTAGGGCAATGGTGGATGTGGAGCCCTACGGCTCCAGTGACCTAGGCGGAGATCCCTCCGATGATGAACCGCCGTCGATGACTTCTGCTTCGCCCTCGGAGGACGACGACGCGGAGGAACCCGAGAACCCAAGCGGGAAGAAGAAGAAGAAGAAGATGAAGACCCGACGCCCTGGGGGACGCAGGTCTCAGGAGGCTAAGGCTATTGCCACCTCCAAGATCGTCGTGAGCCTGCCTGAGTTCACAGGCAAGGACCTGAGCAGGTTCACTGAGAATTTTGGCCAGTTTCTCCGATTGACCGGCCAAACCCACGCTAGTGGACGGGTCAAGTACGATCTGCTCCTGCAGTGTTGCAAGACCAACTACCTGGAGAAGCAGGTCAAACAGATTGTGACTAAGTCCGCCACCTTTGCCGATGTGTTGGTTGCCTTGGAGACGCAGTACCCGACCTATGAAACCGACCTCTCCATCAGGGCCGAGATCAAGAACCTGCCCATGCTGCCCAACAACCCCAAACCTGGCACGGTCTCTGAGCTATTGGCTGACTTGGATCACTGGGCTGGACGATTGACGCCCGGTTCCTACAGCAGCGACGACCTGCTTTTCTGGTTGCTGGATAAGCTCCCTCGAGAGCTGTGGGACGAGTGCCATTCAACGGCAGAGCGCAAGGCTAGAGCCCTCCACTACAAGGATCTATGTGTACTACTCCTGGAGCTGGCGCTGGAGAAAGAAAGCGACCAGCACCTGAACAACTACCGTCCCGGAGGTGCAGGCTCTGGAAGCCATGGCAAAGGGTACCAAGGATGCAGACCTGGGCAGGGGACTACCCCCAAACACGCCCGTATCATGGAAACCGTCAAGGAGCTCTTCTGGTGTGATGCCATAGACGAGCAGGGCCACCTGCAGCACTCGCATGAGTGCGAGTAGCGAGACTGCTTCGTAGTCAAAGGGGGGCAGCAGGAGAAAAACACCGGCGCCAAGGCGAAGCTGCCGGATCACTACAGGTGTACTATCACCTGTGCCTTCTGTGGGAAGAGGAAGCACTACGGGGATGAGTGCTCCAACAAGCAGCGCCTGTCGGCGAAGCTGAAGGGTGAGGATCCTGGCAGAGGCTCTGGCAAAGGTGGAGGCAAAGGCAAAGGAAACGACTCCGGCAAGAGCAAGTCGAAAGGACGTGGACAAGGACAAGACAAAAGTCAAGGTGGACGAGGAGGAGGCGCTAACCGCCAGCCAGACAAGGACAACAAGAACACGGACAAGAACGGAGGCAACCCCAACCCAAATCCAGGGGGGAACTCCGAGCCCTCTGGAGGGCAGTCTGGTCCTACCACACGCTCACAAACGCAGGCCCAGCGAGAACAAGGGGCCAAGCAGGAGCACAAAGGTGGTAATGGCGGCAACGCTAAGAAGAGAAGCCGTTTCATGAGGATGGCCCGCAAATTGCGGAACAAGGGGTTCGAGGTGACCTGTCCCGCGGAGTTCTGACGGGGACGCTCCGGTGGCGCCCAGGACCTGGTGTTTTGGGTACGTATCCGAATAGGGGGACGTGAATACCTGGGGGTATTGGATACTGGCACCACCATATCTATAGTGGCCAAGAAAACTTTACCTTGTGGGAGCCTGAAGCACACCATGACCACCGCGGCTATACGAATGGGGGATGGACATGTGGTGCACAGCTGCGGGGACTGTGAAGTTGAGGTACCTATGGGCTCCCGGACTAGCGCCCATCGGTTCTATGTGATGGACACTGAGTCCTTCCACTTTGTATTGGGGACTGACTGCTTCGTGCAGCACTCCCAGATACAATCCCTGACGCTGCAAGCGCCCTACCACCTCTACGTGGACCACGGCAGTGGCAGAGAGTCGGTGCCACTGGAGCAGTCGGAAATTACCTCGAGCTACCTGAGGGTATCGAAGGAGGAGCCCTCGAACATGATGCCGGCCTCCAAACCTGAGGACTATCAACTATTGGGGGAAGTCCTAGACCAAGGTCTGAAGGAGTTGGGTTACTCTAGAGAAGACCTGGGGGTGGAGTTGTTCGCCAGCAACAAGCAGCATGTACTGGACCTTTACTGCAGCAAGGGGAAGAACTGCAGCTACAAACTTTACTGGTCCTCTTTCGGGATGGCCTACGGGAACCCCAGGTTCAGTGAACTGGGGAAGGTCCTGACCAAGGTGGCCTTGGAACGTTCCCGTATGGTCCTGTGTTCCCCCGATTGGGGAGCCCATGGGGGCAACGAGTACTGGCGAAACCTCCTTGACAGGCTGACTATCAGCTCTGTTCGGTTACCTGATGAGGCCATCTACGTGCCTCTGGGGCGTAAGACGCCTATTGGGAAACCCGGATGGGGGAGTATGCTCAGCGTGGTGGACAGAGGTCTTACCTCCATCCCCTGGGAGGATCTGGACCCGACTCTGGTCCAGGTTATACAACAAGAAAGCGATGGACTCGCCTTGGGTGACTTGAAGGATTGACTACGACCTCAAGATGCTATTGAGACTACACCCGGAGTGGATGAATACGTCCTGACTAACACCGACGCCCCCAACTCTCCCTGCCATGTACCTGTTCCTCATGGAGTCTCTGAATGTGGACTATCCGAGCTACCTAGCTCTATCCACTCAGATGACGAAACTGAGCACGACGCCTTCTTCGTGCACACCTGTGTGGAGGAAGTGGAGAACGCCGAGTACGTCACCTCACTGAAACCCCTACTCTCCAAGAGGGTGGAAGACCCCGTGGACGAAGAGCTGGACCCTCGACCCAGGTTAAGGGAGTATGTGGACTCCAGGAGGAAGTTGGTGGCAAAAGGGCTATGCGACGCTAAGCCTACCCACAGCTCATGGCCACTGAAGCAAGGACGTATTGGAGATCTATCCCAATTGAAGGAAGACCTCGAACGGAAGATCACCACCTGGCAAAGGGAGGTAGATCTTGAGCTCATGAAGAGCGTGTGGGGCGCCCATGTGAGGACCCCAGAGGAGGACAACCTCTCGGAGGAATGTGTATGTGAACCCCCTCGAGCGTGCCTATGTTGCCATCGTCCATCTGAGATGGTTGAACAAGACCTACTATATGCCTACCAAGGGTTGAAGAACTCTACCAAGGGCAAAGAGTCGGTGGAGGATCACCTCCCGACGTCTATTACTCAGGGGGCAAGCAACTTACACTCTGACGAGTACATGGAGGACAAGATCAAGCTATTGGACCCGCGGGTGCAGAAGCTTATAAGGACCTATCTGGAGGTGTTCGGAGAACTACCCCCTCCAGCTTCATGTGACAAGCGGGTACAGATGGACCTCAAGCTGAAACCCGAGTTCGTGGGCCACAAGATCCGGAGGAGACCCTATCCAGCTCCTAAAGAGCAGGCCGACGAGATTGAGCGACAGATACAAGAATGCATCGATGCTGGCTTAGTCCTGGAGTACAAGGACGGGGACTATCCCCAGCACTGCAGCCCCTGTTTCCTGGTGGCTAAACCTGGGTCTACAGCCAAACGGCTGGTATCGGACTACGGAGAGCTGAACAAGAAAACGTTGAACCACTCAGGGGCCATTCCTAATATGGCGTCTACCCTTGAGAAGATGACCTCCTGTCGCTACAAGACCACGATGGACAAGAGGAGCGGATTCTGGCAAGTGGACCTGACGCCCAACGCTCAGGGGCTACTAGCCTTCATCACCCCTCAGGGGAGGGTGTTCAAGTGGAAGGTCATGCCATGTGGCGTGGCCAACAAACCCGCTCTATTCCAAGAGCTGATGAACAAGATCTTGTCCATCCTACGAAGGAGACCTAAGGTGCAGGAACTTATATCCCGTGGGGCCCAGATGGAAGCACACGTCGACGATGTATGCCTCGCGACCAATACGCAGGAGGACCACCTAATCCTCTTGGGTGAGTTCTTTGCGGTCTGCCAGGAGAACCACACACGACTCAAGCTGGAGAAGTGTGAGTTCATGCAGGAGACCATGCAGTACCTGGGGTTTGACGTGGGCTATGGGTGGTGGACCCCAGCGGCCTCTAAGGCCAAACCCCTGATGGACGCTAAAGTACGACACAAGGACCCCAAGAAAGGACTTCATGATGTACGCAGTTTCATTGGGGCGTGCAACTTCTATCGCCGCCATATCAAAAACTTCACCTACACCAGCGCCATTCTGACGGACTTGATCAAGATGAGTACTACTTGGCGCTGGGGCCCACAAGAGCAACAAGCGTTTGACAAGCTCAAAGACAAGGTGGCCAACGCTAAGTGCTTCGGCGTGCCTAGGGCACAAGGGGAGATTTTCCTGGTGACCGACGCCAGCAATGTGGGCGGTGGTGGAACGTTGTTCCAATGGCAAGCACTTGAGAAGGAGGAGTTTGACTCGGCCATTTCCCAATTGGGGACGGAAGGTCTCAACCGAGATGGAACCCTCAAGCACAGCTACCCTGACGACAAGTGGGTCCTAGTACCTCTGGGCCACTGGAACTGGAAGTGGAACCAGGCCAGGGGGAACTACTCCACCTCTGAGCAGGAATTGCTCGCGGGTATGCTGGTGCTATCCTCACAAGCACGACTGTTGAGGAGTAACCCTGTGGTCTGGCCGTGCGACCAAGAGCCGGTCCGCACTTTCCAGAAGGGCCCCCCACCTGAGAAGGCCAAGCTACGGCGCTGGTGGACCTACCTCGGTCAACTACGGCTGACGGTACACCATATCCAGGTAGTGAACAACGAGTGTGCAGACTACATCAGCCGCAACAACTTCGACGCCCTGATTGGTGCCCGGTCTGAAGCGCTGGCTAAGGAGGCGTTCAGCTGTATGGACGTCCACTTGGACCTCAACATGACTATGATACGCCCCCTGGATGGACTCCAACAATCGGAGTACCTGAAGGAGTTGAGGGATATCTACAAGCAGCTGGAGAAACGCCTTGAACCCCTCCTGGTCAACCAAGATCAGTGGAAGAGGGACAAGACCTACCTCTGGCACGAGGACCTCATCGTGGTACCTGGTGACAGAGTCCCAGCGCTGCTGAAGTGGACCCATGAGTCCAGCGGTCATGTGGGTGCTGACCGTACCCTGAGGCTATTCAAGCAGTGGTTCCACACTACGTGGACTGACGACCAACTGCGGAAAACCTTCCAGCCTATCGTGGACAAGTGCCCGTGCAGGTCCTGCAAACCAGGGGATATCAGGGACAGAGGTCTCTACTCGACCCTGCCCATCCCTCACTGTGCTAACAGTGTTCAATACATGGACTACACGGAGATGCCGAAGTTCGGGGGCTATGACTTCGCCCGCATTGTAACCTGTGGGTTGACCAGGTTTACCAGGGTGTTCCGATGTACCAAGCACATTACCGGGGAGGAGACTATCAAGATACTCCTGGAGGAGTGGTTTTGTGTCTATGGGGCGCCCAAAGAGATCAACTCCGATGAGGACGTACGAGTACGCTCAGATACCGGCTGGTACAAGAGGGTCCTGAGATCCCTCAATGTCCAGGTGTCTACGGGGATCCCCTACTCGCACACGAGCAACCCCCTATGTGAGCGACAGATCCGTGTCCTCAAGGAGAATGTAAGGATATGGTGCAAAACTCAACGCACCAGAGACTGGGTGAGACTACTCCCCGTCACATCCTTGATGATGAACTCCCAAGAGAGTTCAGCTACTGGCTACTGGCCCCATGAGCTATTCTTAGGTCGCCCGGCGTGGTTCCTACATGCCCCATATCCGGAGGACACCCATTCTTCTGTGGGTGAATGGGTCCAAGAGCAACGAGGGAAGGTGGACAAGGCCAAGGCTATGCTCCAGAGAGTGAGGGAGCGTCAGTGGAACAAGAAGAACAAGCACCGAGTACCGGCCACCTACCAAGAGGGGAACTGGGTGCTGGTCCATCACAGCCGACTACCCGCCTGGCCACGCTCTACCAGCGACGACCCATACTTCGGGACCTACAAGATTCTATCTGTGGATGGACACCGTATCACCGTGCGGTGTTCTCCCCGTCTAGGGGGGACCCTGGTGTGCGCTGCTCAACATCTGAAGCGCTACTATGACCCTGAAGACCTCTGTGGGGAAGAGTGGGAGCTTAATGACGAGGAGATCGCCGCTCTAGACTTACAAGGGGCTGCCAGCCCTATGGAAGTTGAAGCGGAACTCCCCGACATGAACGCCGAGGAAATGGCTAAGGAGGGCTTCTACCTTGTGAAGTCTTTCCTACACCACCGCTACCGCCAGGGTTGGCGCTAACTCAGCCTCTGGGAAGGGTTTGGAGTCGAAGAGGCCACCTGGGAGCCCTTCTCTGCGTTTGTTCTACCTGAGGGGCGCCTAAACTCAGTTCTGGTTGACTTCTTGTCCCAGAACAACCTGGGTGAGTTGCTGAGGCTCGCTGAGACGCTTGCCTCCAAGACTAAAGCTAGGGACTGAACCTTACCCTTACCTGCCTAAGCGTATGTGTGAGTGTGCTATTCCTAAGGTCCTGAGAGCAAGCCGCAGAAGTGGTGTCCTAATTATACCCAAGTCTGCACGCTTGCTAAACCTGGAGGGTTGTCTTATTGATGCTACGGGGTACTCCCCGGGTCTCCCCTCCCCTAAGCGCCCAATTTGTGTGCTGGCGCAAAACCTTGGGGGAATACCCAGCGTACTAATCCAGGTATTGTTTTCCCTACCTATCTGTCTACTACAGGGAGGGGTGGCCAAAAGCTATGAAGGCATGAAAACGCCATTTTGCTAAGTGGCCAAAACGCTGACCTAACCACTGCCACAGCCCACCAACCCTGCTAAAATTGCAGGAAACAGGTGAGACAGTGACACACGCACTACAGGTCCTACACACCCTACAGTGGCACCATCCTGGTGGGCGAGCGCTACTGCAACTGGGTCAAGCCCCCACTCAGGATTACCACTGCTACACTCAGGCTCTACTGGTTGGTGTTGAAGAACAAAGTCGTGGGTCCTAATGACCCTCCTGTGAAGAAGACAAGAGAACACAGCGCTGCTAAGCAACTGTGGCCTAACAGGGACGTCACAACACGTTTCCCTGCTAGGGCTTGGAGGGGAGAGGTGCACAGGTGGCGTGCACAGTGATGGTGTCGATGGAGTCGAACTGCCCTCGCCACTCCTGGCTGAGGCGCAGTTAATTGATTGTGGGATCAACGCCCTTGTTTAGCAGGGCAAGAAAAAAAGGAACGCTGCTGCACCAATCACCCTACCTGCCCACCTGTAAAGCAAAGGCCAATGAAGGGGTGTTTGCGGCTGACGAACCAAGCCACACTCCACGTATTATACGCTTCTCAGTGTGACCTATAATACGCTGTCCTCAAACACCCCTGTCAAGCAAGCAAGCGTTCAGAGACCCCTCGGGTTCTCTTAGAGAACGTACCGAGGAGCCCCTGGGTAACCTAAACAAGGTTTACCGTGCGCAGTTCGCGTGGCCTACCCTTTAATGCGTGTGTGAATGCACGACTTTGCGACCAACCTTTGGCAATCTTACCCAGAATCACGAACCGTACCAGGGAGTGGCCCCACCTGGGCTTACCTACCTTACCTACCGCTGGAGAGTGAAGCAAGGTGAGGAGGACAAAGAGGCGCAAGCAAAAAACGTCGCTATGCACTTGTGTGTATGTCTAATCACCCTGATCTTACCTCTAATCATCTGCAATCTTTCTAATATATCCCTCTATCGTGTTATATTGTGCTACCAGGCTTGAACACGACAACACATGCCGAGCACTGTGCGTCGGGCAAACAGAACGAGCACATCTGCGGTTTATACCTGATTCACCGAAGTCATATTCTTATTTTGCGAATTCCTGATTTTTGGTTGATTCTGGCAATGTGGGTGGAATCTTTAATCTCATCTGTTTATGTGTGTCTCGTCATTTTCCTGTCTACGTGAGACATACGTTTATAATCTGACTGTTTCTTTATTTTCCGGCGCTTCGCTAGGAGCCGCTCCTGCGCGCCGCCTTTTTCTGCGTAGGAATTTCTTGATTTAAAGAAATCAAGAGAAGACTACAAATTTTATAAAAATGTGCATCTGATGCACAATTGGATTCTGTCCAGGTGTGTGCCTTCAGAAAGGTTCTAGGCCGTCATTTGACGGATTTAGGTGTTGTCCCTGCGCGCTTGCGTGGATTCGTCCCTCATTCTCCCATCCCTCTGTTGTACAGACCTCCTTGCAAAGCCTCGTTGAGTAGGCCGCTGTTCTGGCCGAAAAGCAGCAGCAGGGGACTGAACCAGAATCAAGACCCCTCCAAGGAGCAACCTCTAATTAAATCAGCGCACCCTCGCCCCAGTACCAGGACAGGTGTCTCCAACAGGTTCCATGAGACTTGGGTCGAGCGTCCTATGAGAGTCTGGCGTTGGGTTGTGTTACGCTGCAACTTGGAGGGAGGGATGCACATGCATATGATCTCGGCATGCCCTATTCTAACCCCACCGAGCCACAGGAACCCCAGCAGCGCCAAGAGCGCTGAGTTTTCAGTTGAAGATTGTCATCAACAATGCAGCAAGAGTTGCTGGCCATGGTAAGGCGCTCTTTTCCAGTGTTAGAGAAGCTATAGGTATTTTAAAGTAGATGTGAGAACCAAGGAAAGGCCAAGAGAAAATCCCTTTTTCCTGAACGTGCGACAGTGGTGACGACCACTGCACAAAAAGGGAGTAAGAAAAAGTGCTTTTCGAATGCTTTAGGGTATTCTTTAGTTGTATTAGAGGTGCTCTAAGCACACAGGCATTTCTATCTTAGTATTGGCCCAACCAAAAGTGGTGATAACACATTTTGACCTATGGAACCAAACAGTAAATTAGGATGTGGTGTGCACCCCTTTATCCCCAAGCTATAGGCACTAAAACATCTTTTCCTGGGTTGCTGAGGCATTGATATACTGAAGGCAGAGCCTATGAATTTATCTATGTTTTCTCATCAATTCTTAGCTATCCTAGTGGTATGCACCCTAGGGGGCTGGGGCAGCTCTTTTTGAGAGGTCCTGGGTTCAATACCCAGTAAGCCTAGCTAAGTAGGAATATCCCATGTGACATGGCAGTGACCTCATCGCCACATGCCATGCCACCTCAGCACCGATGGGACCCAAAAACAAAGAGTGCACATCTCAAGATGGCACTGTGGATGAGAGTGAGCCCTTGGGGCAGTTTTCCAATCAGTTTTTCTCAAACATGTAAAATATTTCATCCTGAGTTGCAATGTATGCTAATTGCTGTGGTCTATTGTTGATAGTTTTCTTTATCCGACTCTTTGTGACTGCAGCCCTTCATGCTTTGATCCTGATTTTCTTCTACTTGCTTATCTCTGGCTTGGGTTATCCTGGATTGGTTGTATTTCAGCAAATAAAACATTTTTCTCATCAACAGCAAGCAGCAGGAAACCCTACACCAGCAGCAAGCAGCAGGAGAGGCACAACAAACACACAGTGTTGAAATCACTATAAAGCTTTCTGGGCGTGCGGTGTTGGTTTGTGGCCCCCCTCTCGGTGGGGCGTGCTGTGTCGGTGCCTGCTCGCCGCGGTGGTGGTGTGTGGTTTGGTGGCGTTTGGCTTGGGTTGTCGTCGTCTGTTGGGTGGGTTGTGGTTGCGGTTGTGTTGTTGGGTTGGCCGGGGTTGGTGTTGTGCTGGTGGCTGCGCCCCCCCGTGTTGGGGCGTCAGGTGTTTGTGCGCGGCCCACCCCTTGGTGGGGCGTGCTGTGTCGGCGTGTTTTGATTTCGGTTTGTGGTGTTCTGGCAGGCTCCATGTTCGGCTTGTTTTGTTGGTTCGCTGCTGTTTCGACGCCATACTGCCGGCATTGTCGGGTGTTGGTTGTCTGTGGTGTTTGCCTGGCCGGGATTGGTGCTGTGCTGGTGCGTGCCCCCCCCCCACTTGTTTGGGCGTGCTGTGTTTGTGCGTGCCCCCCTCCATGGTGGGGCGTGCTGTGTTGGTGTTTACCTCCCCCATGGTGGGGCGTGCTGTGTTGGTTTGTGGCCCCCCTCATGGTCGGGTGTGCTATGCTGGTGCGTGCCCCCTCTCTTGGTGGGGTGTGCTGTGTTGGTGCCCGCCTGCCGCGGTGGTGGTGTTTGGTTTCGGACGTCGTCGTCCTTTGGGGTGGGTTGCGGTTGCGGTTATGTTGTTTGCTTGGCCGGGGTTGGTGCTGTGCTGGTGCGTGCCCCCCCCCCCCCATGTTGGGGCGTGCCCTGTTTGTGCGTGCTCCCCCCCTTGGAGGATGGTGCTTTGTCGGCGTGTTCGGGTTTCGGTTCGTGGTGTTGTAGCCGGCTGGATGCTCGGCTTGTTTTGTTGGTTCACTGTTGTCTCCGCCGCGGTACGGCCGGCGTTGTCGGGTGCTGGTTGTCTGTGGTGTCTGCCTGGCGGGGTTGGTGCTCTGTGTTGGTGCGTGGTCCCCCCCCTGTTGGGGTATGCCGTGTTTGTTCGTGGCCCCCTACCTTGGTGGGGCGTGCCTTGTCGGCGTGTCCGTGTTTCGTTTCGTGGTGGTAAGCCGTCTGGATGCTCGGCTTGTTTTGTTGGTTTGCTGTTGTCTCCGCCGCCGTACGGCTGGCGTTGTCAGGTGTTGGTTGTCTGTGGTGTTTGCCTGGCCCGGGTTGGTGCTCTGTGCTGGTGCGTCCCCCCCCCCCTGTTGGGGCGTGCCGTGTTTGTGCGTGGTCCCCCCCTTGGTGGGGCGTGCTTTGTCGGCGTGTTTGGGTTTCGGTTCGTGGTGTTGTAGCCGGCTCGTTGCTCGGCTTGTTTTGTTGGTTTGCCGTTGTCTTCGCTATCGTACGGCCGGCGTTGTCGGGTATTGGTGGTCTGTGGTGTTTGCCTGGCCCGGGTTGGTGCTCTGTGCTGGTGCGTGCCCCCCCCCCTGTTGGGGCGTGCCGTGTTTGTGCGTGGTCCCCCCCTTGGTGGGGGCGTGCTTTGTCGGCGTGTTTGGGTTTCGGTTCGTGGTGTTGTAGCCGGCTCGTTGCTCGGCTTGTCTTGTTGGTTTGCCGTTGTCTTCGCTATCGTACGGCCGGCATTGTCGGGTATTGGTGGTCTGTGGTGTTTGCCTGGCCGGGACGGACAGGCCGGCCTGCCGAGCGCATCTGGTGCGCAACCCCTTTGTCCTGGCCGGGTCGGACAGGCCGGCCTCTCGAGCGTTTGCGGTGCGTCACCCCGTGTTTTTTTTTCGCGGGTGTCGTCGCTCTGCCGCTCGTGTTCCCTTGCTCGCCCCCCGTTTTCTTGCGTCTGCACAGTTCCTGGCCGTGGGCTGGTGTTTGTCGCCGTGTGCTGCTGCGCCCCCCCCCCCCACCCCACCCCGCCCTTCCGCTTGCTGTCTTCTGCCCCCCCCTATGTTTCGTGGTGTAGCCCGCCCGCCGGCGGTTGTGCCCCCCCCCCCCCCCCCCGGTATCCACACTGGTGTCCTGCTCCGCGTTTTACCTTGTTGTTTCTGTGCCCTGTGGTTGCTTTGCGCCGCTGTCCCGTTTGGTGGCGCCTTGTGTTGCCCCCCCCCCCCCCCCCTCCCCCCCGGGTGGTGTTTCCTGGGTGTTGGCCCCTGCCGCTCGTTTTCCTTTGTCCTCCTGCTGCTGCCTTATTTTTTCCGTGCCTTTGGCCTTGGCCCCTGTTTGGTTGGGTTTCTTTTTCCCGCCTCGGGTTGCTGCCTTTCGTGCGCTCTGTGCGTTTCGCGCTGGTGCCATCCCCCCCCCACCCCCCGGCGGTTGCTCCTGGTGGTGTGCGGTGTTGCACGTCTTGTTGTGTCGCGCTGCGGTTGGGTGTGGGCTGTTTTGTGCAGCGCGTGGTGTTTTGCAGCGCCGTGCTGTGCTGTTTTCGGGGTGTCCTGCTGTGTGGTGTGCTCGTCTGTTGTGCCGTTGGCTGTCTCCTGGTGGCGTTGACCGCGCCCTTCCTGTTGGTGTCGCAAGGTGCTCCGGTTCGCCGTGCTGTCTTGTGCGCTGTTCCGTCGTGTGTGGTACCCTCGCGCGTTGTCGTGTGCTGTGGTGTTTTCCTTGTTGCTGTGTGGTGTAGTGGTTGTGGCCTTGTTCTCTCTCTGCCTTCTCGGTTCTGCGCACCTGCGGGTTTGCGCCGCCTGGTGCTCCCCCACCCCCCCCTGATTTGTGTGTCGTGCCTTCTGCCGGTTTGTGTTGCCGAGGTGTGCTGGCTTGGTCTGTGCTTTGTGGTGCTGTGTTGCTGCTTGCTGTGTTGTGTTGCTCAGGGTTCGGCGTGCCGTGTCGTGTTCTGCCGTGTCCTGTTGTGCTCCGCGGCTGCTGTGGTGCTGCGCTGCGTTTCCTCGCGCAACTGCGCCGTGCTGCGTGCTCTGCCGTGCTCGGTGGCGCTGTGCTGTGTTGTTGTGCGTTGCGCCGTTCGCTGGGGTGCTGCGTCTTGTTGCTCTGTGCTGTGCTCTCCCGTCCTGTGCTGTTGTGGGTTGCTTTGTGCCGTCGTGTTTCCATTGGCGTTGTGCGGTTGGCTGCGTCCTGTGCTGCGCTGTTGTTTGCTGCGGTGTGCTGTGCTGCGCCTTTTGGCGTGGTGTCTGGTTGCGCTGTGCTGTGCTGTCCTCGTTTTGGCTTGCTGATTCGTTTTGGTCGCGCTGCTCTGTGCTGTGCTGTGCCTCCTGGTGCTATGTCGGGCCGTGTTGCGTTGTGTTGTGCTGTGTGGTGCTGTGCTGCTGTGCAGTGTGCTTCGGAGGTGGCGCTGTGCTGCGTTGTCCCGCGGTGTGTGGTGCCGCTTCGTGCTGTGGCGTGCCCCCGGGTGCTGTGCGGTGCCTCGGGTGCTGTGTGCTTTGCTGCGTGCTGTGCTGTGCTGCTGTGTTTTGTGCTGTGCCTGGGGGTGTGGTGTCTTCGTGCGTTGTGCTGTGCTGTTCGCGTTGTGTCTTGCTGTTTGGTTGGAGTCTGTGTTCCTGTGTGTTGTGCTGTGTCTCTTGGTGCTGTGCTGCGCTGCGTTGTGTCCTGTTGTTTCGTGCGGTGTAGTGCTGTTGCGCACTGTGCTGTTTGTGTGGTGCTGTTCTGTTTTTGCTCCCGCTGTTTGGTGCTGTTGCGTGTTGTGCCCTGCCCTCGCATGTGCCGCGCTGTGGGATGCTGTGCCAGTGCTTTGCTGTGTTGCTCTGTGCTGTGTGCGCTGTGCTGTGTGTGTTTTGCCGTCGTGTTTTGGTGTGCGCTGTTTTTTGCTGCTGTCCGTTGTGCTGCTGGCGCCCTGTGGTGTTACCTCCGTGCTTTTTCAAAAACAGAAAAAACTGTTTCCTATTTTCAAAACAGAAAAAATTGTTTCCCGCTGGTTTGCCTTGTGTACCCTGTCCACCCTGCATGCAACAATACCACACACTGAAAAAACCAGCCTGCTTCATCATTGAATTCCTGGCCTTGGGCTGGTGTGCACCGCAGGTCTCGGTCTTGAGTCTTGCGATTGTGTCATCGGGGTGTTTGACACTGTGCACCTGCAGCAAAAGAGGGGGCAAACGCGACGGGCTTGAGGCAGTAGCGGGAGGAGAAAGTATATCCGAATATGGAGAATAAAAAGGGGCGAGAGGTGGCGGGTGCAGGGGCGTAACGTGTTAGAAAACTTTTTCGAGTTTTACGCGCTGCTCGCGACGTCGTTTTCTTTGACTATTTGGCAGGCACAGCAACAAGGGGCACGTCGTTATGTTCGTACATTTATTACAGTGCTTACGGCGTTAACTATTCACTTATTTAAGGTCAAAAACATTTTCGTCGCGTTTTTACACGTTTCGCAGCGTGCTTTTTGCCGTAAGCTTTTTTTATGCTATTTAGCTTTATTTTCAGCTATTTAGAAAGCTTTTTCGTTGTGTCTTACTTATCTTTTTATTTCTATCTGGCGCTGAGGATCAGCACACGCGACGGCAAAGCACAAGCAGGGGGAAAAGGGAGAACTTAGGATGCCTTCACTTTTGTTGTAACACATGGAGGAGGCATGAAAAGGCTTACAGGAGTCCTCGTGTAGAGCTGAGCGCGCCGGCTGGTGCAAATCGGGCTCTTTGTAGTGCAACCAGTCCAAGTCCTGGGGAACGGTAGTGGCTGGCAAATTCTTGGCGTGCTCTGGTGGGCTTTGCTGTCACAAACTTGAAGCGCATCATTGACTGTCCTCGGAGCCGCTGTCAGTTCCCCAAAAATTTGCCGATGGGGGGGGAAGCGTAGTTGTTTGAGGAGAAAGAGGACGAAGTCCCGTTAGCGTTTGTGGTGACAAAAGCACAGCGTGATGCCGCGCAACGCGATGGGTATTCAGGCGGACGTACGTCTCGATTGGACTACGCGGGCCTTCATTGCCGGAGCAGATCTACAGAAGGCTGTGCCTTTCTTGGCTTTGTAATTTCGGGGATGCTTGCAAGAGGTACGGCAGATCGGGCCACGCGTAGCGGGTACAAGTGCAGGAGTGGCGAGTAACACATGCCTCGGTTTTCTTTCAGTTTGGCGCAGTACAGATCGGAAGCCGCTCGGCGGTGGTTCATGATGACAAACAGAGGTCGTAGAATTGAGTAGCTAGACACTTGCGGCTCGCGGCTGGCGAGCCAAGGGCCAAAAAGTATTATGGGAGCTGAAAGCAGACGTGAATTGGTGACTGGTAGCGTTCAAGTGTGAAGCAGAGGATTCCGTAGACGAGTCCTCTAACGTGGGGACGGAACTATCACTGTTCGCAGAACTAGGGGGAGAAATGCGTGTGGCCCCTGAAACAATGGTGATGCCTGGATCAACGACGGCGCCTGGCCGCGGGACGCAGCATTGGACGGGCACAGGGACTACTGTACGCGGACAGTGAGAAGGAGCATTGGTTCGAGCGGCTCGTTGTCTTGAAAAGACGGCGTGCTGCTGTATGCGGTTGGCGCTGGCAGGGGATTTGTTGCGCTGTGGTCGTCGAATAAAGATTGCGTTGAAGAAGGTTCATGCTCTGGCGTTGGGCTCCAGAAGTAGGAGGCGTAGGGGTTGTGTTGGTAGGTGACCGAAGTCTCACGCCTTAAGAGATCGTTGTACCGGTATGCACCGGGGTAGGAGTTTGCATACCCATTGCTCTGGTAGTCACTCAAATAGCTGGGACGGGCATACTGGTCGCTGTGAATGAGGAATTCTTGGTTGACCTCCGACCAACAGGATGTCGTTGTAGGTCTGGGCTCGCCTGAAGTCCACGAACATGCCTGGCAGCCTGCCGGTGGTGGCGGACGTGGGAAATAGGGTAGAGGTAACAGCAAACAGGCAATCTCCAGGTACTTGAAGAAAGATGTTTGCGCCAGTATGAGATTTGTGACGGCGCAGACGAGGGACGCTGTCTGGTCTGGTGTTGACGCCACCCACATTGGCTGAGCGATGTCGTTAATGAAAAATTGAGCTACTGAAGGGAAAACCCGGAAAAACCCTAAGCAGCGTCGCAGCGGCGAGATTTGGATGAAGTTCTGCAGACATTAGTAGCTGCGCGCGCGATCGGTCTGCGGGTTTTTGAAAGCGCGCCATGACTGTGCTGGAGGATGGATCATAGAGAATTCATGAGGGTTGTTTGAACATCGTTGAAGTGACGTGTTGGCCGTGGCTGCGTGGCTTTGTTTTGAATTCGCGGGCAGGCTTGTTTGTCAAAGGTCGTTTCGGGTGGAAATTGGGCTGAAAAGTCCCCAGAAGGTCGACACGCTGTTTCTGTATAAAAATGTCCCATGATTCATCTGCAATTTGTGACCTTTCACGTTGAAATGAACGCTATGGTCATTTTTCTGTTTGCGTCTGAAGTATCGGGGCCCAATTTCCGCAGCGCGCGCTCTGTTGCAATTTACGTGTTTATGCATCACGGTTTCCCCACTCGTTCATATTCTTGTTCCCTTGTCATAGGTAGGTAGGTAGGTGTCTTCGGGAGCTCGGGAACCCTCTTTTGACGATGCAGGAAGGAGGTCTTACCAAGGGGACGTTGTGTCCCTCCCACTGCCCTATGTCAGGTGCCCCTTAAGCCACTCCCGCATGTGCTTGGGAAAGCATTGTCGCGGCCACCCGGTTCATGTGTCCCGGATGGGAGCGTGTCCCCACATGTGTCCATGGGTAGGATCACATGCCCCCTCCTTTGGGCGGCAGCTCTGGGGGCTGCCCAGCCGTGTGGAGTATCTCTCACCACAAGGGGTATTGCTCCTGCTTGTCTACGGACGACAGCCTCACCCTTGTGGCTTGAGTTGCGGGGCCACTCTGCTTGGCAGGCGACCCCCTCCTGGACTGTGTACCGGCTCATCTGTCACCGGTTGCTTCCATGGCTCCGGGTGACGTTTGCCATGGTCCCCGATGCAGCCTGGCCGGGCTCGGACCAGTGGCCTGGACTTGGAGTACCGCTCCTGCCCCTGGCCCGGTGGGTCGGCCGGGTCGCCTGAGTGCGTCCAACCCATGGGGTGTTGGTTCTTTCCTGTCCCTTGTCCGCCCTACGTGTGTGCGGTGTCCCGGGCCACTTGGCTCCTGTTCGGCGGTGTGTCCGCGTGGCTTGTTGTGTTGCGTCTGCGGTGTCCTGGGCCACTTGGCTCCTGTTCACCGGTGCGCCCGCTCAGTGTGTTGTGTTGCCTGTGCGGTGTTCTGGGCCCCTTGGCTCCCGTTCACTGCTGTGCCCGCTGGGTGCGTTGTGTTGTGTGTGCGGTGTCCTGGACCACTTGTCTCCAGTTCACTGGTGCGCCTGCTCGGTGTGTTGCTTTGCGTGTGCGGTGTCCTGGGCCACTTGGCTCATGTTCACCGGTGTGCTTGCACTGTCTTTTGTTTTGTTTGTGCGGTGTCTCGGGCCACTTGGCTCCTGTTCACCGATGTGCCCGCTCGGTGTGCTGCTTTGTGTGTGCGGTGTCCTGGATCTCTTGGCTCCTGTTCACCAGTGTGCTAGGCCTTGGTGTCCCGTGCCTTTGCTGCCCTCAGTGCATGTGCGCGTGCGGTGTCCTGCCCGACGTGGCGCCTGTTCACCGGTGCGCGCGCTGTGTGCGGTGCGCGTGTGCCGTTGGTGGTTGTGTCCCTCTTCCTCCCCCCCTAATTTTCGTTGTTTTTTTTGCCTCCTCTTTTTTTTTTTTTGAAATGAAAAAAAAGGGGCGCGCCTACACTGCAGGCACAGGCACGGGCAACTGGTGCAGTGGTGCAATAGTGTTGTGTTCTCTGGCGTCTGTTGTCGTGCTTCGATGGCGGTCGCGCCCCAGGGGTGCGGATCGCGCGTCCTGATGTACATGGGTATGGGTCAGGGTGGGTTTGGTTAGGTGCCTCTTTGCTTTTGGCGCTGGCTGGTTAGGCGGCTGTGTGGGCTGTGGGTGTGGGCTGTGGCAACGTTGCTCCCTCGGCGGGCCTGGTTAGGAGTCAAGGGTTAGCGATTCAGGAATTCAGGTTCTGTTGGTAGGTGACCGAAGTCTCACGCCTTAAGTGATCGTTGTACCGGTATGCACCGGGGTAGGAGTTTGCATACCCATTGCTCTGGTAGTTACCCCAATAGCGGAGACGGGCATACTGGTCGCTGTGAATGGGGAATTCTTGGTTGACCTCCGACCAACAGGATGTTGTTGTAGGTCTGGGCTCAGCTGAAGTCCACGGACATGCCTGGCAGACTGTGAATGGTGGCAGACGTGGTAAATAGGGTACAGATGACAGCAAACAGGCGGTCTCCAGGTTGCAATCCCACCGGGCTCTTAGTGTTTCTTTTCTCGACTCTTTGTTGCTTTTGAACACCACTGCTTCCCGCCTGCTTGTTTGTTTTGCACAGCGAAAACGAAAACAACAGAGCACACCCTTGCAAGACCCATGCACTGCCAGCGCCAACACCAACTCAGATTTGGTCTCTTGATCCCGTGTTGCTTAGTCTCCAACCAGTCCTCAATATCCTCCGGGCGGACTGAAACTTTCACAGTTCCTTGCATACATTGGTCTGTGAAAGAACAATATAATACAGATCACCGAACCTTACTGAACATCACGATATCTTACACCAATCATTGCAGTATCGCTTTTATATTATAAAACACTGAAACAGCGTAATAAAAATGCGTAACTCAACAGGATCTCATTCCTTCGCAATATTTGATGCATCCTTGGGGTGCGCGTGCCTGATCTATCTCGCGCATGGGATCTTCACGACATTTCACTGTACTGCACATTCGGGCCTATTGCACTCCCCTCACAAGCTCAGTGCCAGCTCACCAAACAGCGGCACTGGGCTGAAAGCAAATAATATTGGCATGAATGGGCCACAAGTACACTTCTCCGCATTGACACACTCCACCATGCACGTCCCTGCTCACACACTCACTCTGGGGGCACTCTACCATGCGACCCATGCTCCAGCAATGTGCACTCGCACACGGGGCGGTATTTTGTTATGTAAAGCAGTCTTCAGCCACCTCAGTCTATTCAGACCCGACCTAGCTTGACCAACACAAGCACTGCAACAGACATACCCTCAAGCATTGAACCAACTAATCCCACATAAAAACTACACGACACTCGTGGGTGTTTCGTCTGACATCCACCTGCGCCAGCTGCTGCACTGTGTTCAGCGGCGTGAGTACATTCTCTGAAACCTTATGAGGGCTACTACTTACGTGGCCATGTGCATGCTCCAACTCAAAGCGAGGGGGCAAAAAAATGTGAGGTGTAACATTTTTGCAGAGCACCACCGCAGTACCTGTAAACCCACCATGCACCACGCACACACTTGTACTGCACACACTCACTGCACAATTATGTTTGTTCAATCATTACGTCACAACTCAAGTTTACTGGTCCACAGCCTGCAAAAAGCCCATAAGCCTTGGCTCAAAAACTCGACTGCGGAGCTACGTACATCACGGACTGCATCTGGTGCAAAAGCCAGTATCCCAGCAGTCATCTCTGGCGTCTCAGGAAAAAAATCTGAGCTAAAGGCATATATAAGTATCAAAAAAGAAACAGCCCTGCAACACCACAGAGGGTATTTCTGGCCTCGTTGCCCAAGCCATTTTGGCATCCAAGCCAGGTATAAATCAGATTCAGGGCCAAAACAATATCCCGCGCCTTGGGACCGCAGAGCTGCCCACGAAAGTGACAGCTCCAAAGCCACGGACGCTTCAGATGCTCTGGCGCCTTGAGACAGCGCCACTGCCCATAAAAAGAGCAGCAACCCTGCCGTGGACGCCCTGCTCTAGCGCCTTGAGACAGCGCTGCCGCCCCAGGAAAGGGAGCACCAGCACTGCCATGGACGCCCTGCTCTTGCCACTGTCCTGGACACTGAGCGAAGGCTGCAGCACCCAGCAGGACACAACTGGCTTGACATGCGCATGCACACTACACTCCGTGGCCCCGGCGCTTCACAGGTGTAGGCGGTCGTTTAGGCAACCTTCTGATACTCAGCTCCTTTTTGGTTGGCGCCTCCTGTGGCTTCTCGGCATGCTGCAGCAAGCGTACATCCGTGCTCGTGTCGACACTGCTCTCCTCCGCGTCGCTCGGTCCTCTCCGTCTTCGTCGCTTGCCGGCGCGCATCTTCCTTCGGCGCCCCAGCGCACTCAGCACTGCATGTTGCTTGCTTGCTGGCTTGTCATCCTCCTTTGAATTTGTCTCACACTGCGTAGCGTTGAAGTCTTCACTTTTCTCCTGCTTCTCGTGCAATGCAATGAACCTTCGTCGCAAACGAGCATACTCAGCGCCACGCCACTTGGCTCTTTGCTTGTGTCTCTCCAGCTGCGCCTTCAGTTGTTTCACAGTGTTCTGCTTGAACGTCAGCTCTCTTTGCAGCTCCACAACGTTGTTTTCATCCTTCTTGGCTTGCGTCATCTGCTCAGCACGCCTGCGCAACTCCTTGTTTTCTTCCACAAGCCCGCGAACTTCGCTGCGTAGCCGCTCCACTTCATCTTCAGCTGCGTTGCGTTGTCGCACATACCGCCCACTGGCGTCTTGAAGGCTTTGCACTTCGCTGCGTAGCTCCTCGACGTCGTCATCCGCTTCATCGCGTTGCCTCCTGTAACGTTCACATCTTTCAGCAAGCGTCTCCATCACGTTGTCGTAGCCCGTGCCTTCAGTCTCATACCCACTGTGCATCCTTCTTGCAACCAACTTGCAGCAGTATTCTTTTCAGGAAGTGAAAGTTTTGCAATCCCACCGGGCTCTTAGTGTTTCTTTTCTCGACTCTTTGTTGCTTTTGAACACCACTGCTTCCCGCCTGCTTGTTTGTTTTGCACAGCGAAAACGAAAACAACAGAGCACACCCTTGCAAGACCCATGCACTGCCAGCGCCAACACCAACTCAGATTTGGTCTCTTGATCCCGTGTTGCTTAGTCTCCAACCAGTCCTCAATATCCTCCGGGCGGACTGAAACTTTCACAGTTCCTTGCATACATTGGTCTGTGAAAGAACAATATAATACAGATCACTGAACTTTACTGAACATCACGATATCTTACACCAATCATTGCAGTATCGCTTTTATATCATAAAACACTGAAACAGCGTAATAAAAATGCGTCACTCAACAGGATCTCATTCCTTCGCAATATTTGATGCATCCTCGGGGTGCGCGTGCCTGATCTATCTCGCGCATGCGATCTTCACGACATTTCACTGTACTGCACATTCGGGCCTATTGCACAGGTGCTTGAGGAAAGATGTATGCGCCAGTATGAGATTTGTGACGGCGCAGACGAGGGACGCCGTCTGGTCTGGTGTTGACGCCACCCACATTGGCTGAGCAATGTCCTTAATGAAAAATTGAGCCACTGAGGGGAAAACCCGGAAAAACCCTCAGCAACGTCGCAGCGGCGAGATTTGGATGAAGTTCTGCAGACATTAGTAGCTGCGCGCGCGATCCGTCCACGGGTTTTTAGAAGTGGGCCATGATTCCGGTGCAGGATGGAAGATAGAGAATTCATGAGGGTTGTTTGAACATCGCTGAATCGACGTGGGGGCACGTGGCTGCCTGGCTTTGTTTTGAATTCGCGGGCAGGCTTGTTTGTCAGAAGTCGTTCCAGTTGAAAAATTGGCAGAAAAGTCCTCGGAACGTCGACACGCTGTTTCTGTATAAAAATTCTGGGTGATTCATCTGCGATTTGTGGACTCTCACGTTGAAATGAGCGCTATGGTCATTTTCCTGTTTGCGTCTGAAGTAGGGGGGCCCAATTTCCGCAGCGCGCGCTCTGTTGCAAGTTACATGTTTATGCATCACGGTTTCCCCATTCGTTCATATTCTTGTTCCCTTGTCATACCTTCCTTGCAGTGCTTGTGTTAGGATGCGTGTGGGCATACCTCTTGCTCATCTTGTGTCCACGGGTTTGTTGTGTGTGTGTTCTGTGGAGGTGAAGCGCCCTCTGGTGGTCTGTGGCTCCGTCCTCTCTTCTGTTTGTGTGTGTTTCTCATACCATATTTCTCTCCGCATTGACGGCCTAGAAAGTGTACGGGGGATGGAGGGCGGCCACTTCGTTCTTGCGGCAGTTACTTGGTCGGCGGGCACGTTCATGTTGCGTTTCGCTTGTGTCCCTTCCGGCGTTGGCCATCTTGGTTTATACCTTGTGTGCTTGCGGCGGTTCGTACAAAGTGCGTGCATGGGCATACCTCTTGGCCTCTCAGTGCCCGTGGGCTTGTCGCTCTTGCGTGTGGTTTGTGGTGTGGTGTGGACCTTTTGTTTTTTTTCGTGTTGCGCGGCGTGTTTTGGGGCCCTTGTTCCCTTGTTCCTTCCACACACCTTCCTTGTCTCATGATGTTCGCTTTCTATACGTGCGGGGACCTGCGGGCGGCGGTCAGCGTGCTCTCTTGGTTACGACAGCGCAGTTGGAGTTATGCTGTTTGCTGCGTTCCTTGCGCGCTTCGGCTCCCTCTCTACAATAGGTAGCGTAGCGTAGCTTGTAACATACTTGTGTTTCGGTGGCCAGCGTCTTCTCGCGACGTCTATTCCATGCTGTCTTGTTGTTTGCTTTTCTTATTGGTGTTCGGGCGCACACAAGTCCCTAGCACCTACCCCATGCACTTTACTAGGTGTTTTGGGGCACACAACGCTCAAATTCGCTGTTGTTGTGGCTCTTGTGTTCCTGATTTTTTGTGAGTGTCCTATGACTTTCAACCTCGCCAGACAGCGGCATAAAGTTTTTTTTCGGGGTTTCTGAGGTCGGAAAAAACGATTTTTCCATTTGTTTTTTCTGACTGTGCGTCTTTTTCTTTTTTTTTTTTTGGTGCCTCAATCGCACCCGACCACATAGTGATGCGCCTACCGATGGTCCGAAGGGCATGACCTTCCAGCGGAAGACACGGTCCTTAGGGGTTGCAAAGGTCTACCTGTCAGATCCAACTGCACTTGTCCATTTGGTCTTGAATCGACACTTGGCGATTCTCTGTAGGGTTTTCCCCATGTTGGGGATACTCCCTGAGTGGTTTCAGATCTTCTTGTGGACCTCAGCATAGTAATCGACCAAGCGCATAGCAGTGGAGCCAGGGTTAGCCACTAAGAGAGAAGAGCTACAATGGCGGGGATAATCCCCGCGTTTAGACTCCTCGACGAGGCCAGCATCTATGCATTCCTGGATCCGGCATTCGACCCTGTCGATTTGGTCTTCTGGGGCGCTGTACGGACGCCGTCTCACCACAGACCCTTCAAACTCTGTTTTGAGTTTGAGGTCCATCTGGACCACGTTTTTGCAAGACAAGGGGGGGGGCAACGCTCCAAAAACCTCATGGTATTTCTGGACGAGGTTACTGAGACCAGGGTCAAGGTTCATGGTCTCCAGTTTCTCAGAAAGGTCCTCCTCAGCATGGAGGGTGCTCTTCCCTTTTTCTTGTTTCCTCATACGTCCCATAGTTTCAGGGGGCAACTCATCCTCCGAGTCCTGGTGACCCTGCTGTAAGTAGTGGAGGGAGTATAGCAGAGGTACCTCAGAATCAGGGAGAGTCATTTTTTCATCATCCTCCTCCGACCATATAGGCGGTTTCCAGGTCCCCTTGCGGAGGTCAAGGCGGTTCCGCCGCTTGATACCCTCAGCCGTAGCCCATACAGCCTGTTGAAGGTCCTGCACATCGTACCACGGGACGGGCATATTATTAGGTGAGGGTTTAGCACCAGGTATCTCACCTGTAGTGCCATCCGTGGCCCGCATTGGGAAGACAGTGTGGTCCAGAGACCCCCTAGGGGTGGACTCAACGGGATCCACCTCATCCATTAGCAACTGCGCCACGAAAGCGCTGTTCTTCAGTGTAAGCACCTCAAGGTTTACCGGTGGTATAGCACTGGTGAAGTCACTCAGGTGGTCGTCAGCATCCGCCAAAGGGGTAGACACTACTGGAGTCTGCTGCTCATCGGAGCACTCGCCACTGGTACTGGTAACCGAACAGTACGCCGATCTTTTCTTAAGATCGAGGAGGGTACGGCCTCGATTTGCGGCCATCAACTCCTTGAGTACTATCTTGTCAAGGTCACTCACCGGTACGGGGCTTAGAGAGCCATCAACGATGGACAAGAAACCGCCCCATTCAGCGGCTAGCATGGTCTCCTGAGAGTCTTCAGAAAGGTAGATTGGGGCGTTGGGGAGCTCAGTCCTCCCCACTGTCATACGGCCCACCAAACGCCTCGAATAGGCGTGTTCGTGTAACGCACCATTAGATGCTCTAACACCTCGTAAGCACAGGCACCAAGCCGATCACCAATTTTAAATGTCCAGCCAAGCTAATTTCGAATTCAAGACATTTGGTACCCTAAACAATAATAAACAATCATTGTTGTGCAATAATGATGAACACATCAAGTGTATCTGATCAATCATTTATGTCTGATTAATCTACAGCGCATACGCGCGACTCCAAATGCCAGCAGTGCACTGGTCTGCTGCAAGCTCCTCCCAAGTCAGTCCAAGGGAACCTTGGCCTGGCTGACACACAAAAACAGTGGCAGCCAGTGCACTGCACACGAAAGCTGATGTACAAAAAAAAAGACACTCAGAGAAACACAAAAAATTCTAAAACACCCCGGTGCCCAGCGATGGCAGGCCACCTGGTGTCAGGGGCCTCCTGTGTCCCCTGTCAATGCGTTTCAAAAACGGACACTTCGGAAAAAACTAGAGTGCACAAAAGAAATACAACTAATCACTGCCCAACGCCAAAAGGCTTCTGCACCAGAATTTACAAAACCCCTGCCCAGAAATTTGTTTATGGCACCCAAAACAAAAGACACTTCAGAAAATACCCAAACAGGCATAGCATCAAATAACACAGAAACATCTGTTGTGGACTGAGCCACAGGGTGCAGCAACCCCTAAGCCAATGTACAGGGTGTTCAGGGCACTTAATGCGCCGTGCACTGAGATTAGTTCACTTCTGAGCGGTGCGGTCTTCGGGCTGGTGCACGGCAGCGGGGCATGGCTTCCATTTGCCCTGCTGGCCCCCCACACTGATCTGCAGATCTGCAGCAGGGAAAGAGACAAAGACGAAAAAGAAAAAAACCTGCGGTAATAATATAAGACACGCATGCATGTGCCAGAAACACTGCACGATCACTGGTGGAACGCAGGCCTGTCACTTACAGCAGGACCCAGCAGCACAAACTGCACCCCAACCCAGGCTCCACTACCTGCACTAGGCCACTCATGTACCTGACACGTACACAACTCCTTCTAAGGGAAAGACGGTTGGGGGGGCCAACACAAACATACTGCCCAAACCGGCTGCTAGGCGCCAACCCTGGCCCTACTTCCTAGCTCTTGCTGCCAGCCTCTAACTCCTGGTCCTGGCCCAGACTGTCGTGGCCCAGCCTGTGCAAGCAGCAAAATTACTGCCTACATGCCGACGACCCGACCCTGTGCAGCTCAAGCACCCCACACCCAACAGCTACATGCTGCAGTCACTGCACAGCTACGAGCTGCAAACGGCGAAAACCAAAACAAGGGTGCATATCAGTGCCAACCCTGGAGCACAAAAGGAGTGCTATAGGACCGACAGTGTCCCTGCACACAAAAGTCGTTTTGACATGAAGCTTATTTTGAGCTAGATTCTGTTTCAGTCACAAAAATAACGATAACAGTTTTATGGTCTGCCGCAGGCAAGACATAATACATTATGTAAGACCACTGAGCACTATAGGAGGGTGTTTTTTGAGACCCCAGGGTAAAAGTCAAACTTTGGCATCTACTCATTTGCGAGCAGATGACGCTGGCATCTGTGGCGTCAGGCTCAACAGTACAGCGCAGGGCACAAGGCAACTCAACTCCGCTGCACTAGTACCTCGCAAAAACCGCTCAATGCACATCCTGGGCAAGTACAAAACCGCACACAGGAAACCAGGCGCCAGACACGACCTGCAGCCCAGCACCATCACACACCGCATACTAAACAACACCAGGCCAAAGGCACACATGCGACGGAAACATAACCTTACATTCGTCGTTTAGAAACGTCAATCGTCGTGGTTATGCCGTCGTTTGTCGACTGCTGCAGCGCTTCGGCGACCCCAGCGGCACTTCCAGCGCTTTGGCACAGACGTTGTCTCAGCGGCAATTTGAAGCAAAGGCCCTGGTAGTTCCGGAGCCTCCTCAATCTCTGATGCGGCCACTCTCTCGAGCAGAAGGCTCGCCACTGCGTCGCTGCGCCGAATCACCATGTCACTGTCCCCATGGTTGAAGAACACCACAGTGATACCTCTTCTGTCAGTAATAGCACCAGCAACAGAAACGTGACACCGCCAGGCAAACGCAGGGAGCGCGACCAAATGGAGACGAACATCAGAAGGCGCACAGACAGCACGATCAGTTTTGATGAGAGCTTTATGTTTGGCCGTACCCACGGGAACTGCACAGCACATAGGCGCCGTCGGAGGACCGGACCGGCAGGGTAGGGTTCACGCTGAGTTTCTGCACCAGCGGTGTCAGCGCCTTTTCATTCATTCCTGACTATTCCAACAGCCTAGAGTGTCCCAAATGAGTCCTGATCGTAAATGCAGCTCGACAAACTGGACGCTATTGACGACCTGATGCGAAGAATTCGAAATTGTAATGTACCATTAGATCCTCTAACAGCTCGTAAGCACAGGCACCAAGCCGATCACCAATTCCAAATGTCCAGCCAAGCTGATTTCCAATTCAAGACATTTGGTACGCTAAACGGTAACAAACAATCATTGTTGTGGAAAAAAGATAAACACATCAAATGTATCTCATCAATCACTTATCTCTGATTAATCTACAGTGCATGCGCGCAACTGGCAATGCCAGCAGTGCACTGGTCTGCTGCAGTTCCCCTGTGGTACCCCAGTCAGGGGTGCACAGTACCACTCTCGCTCCTTCAAGGATGATTTTGGCCAACACTTTAGATAGTTGGGAAAATGCAGGGTTAGCGTACCACAACCCCATCATTCTCCTGTGGAAGCGATAAGTGTTATTGAGGTATCGCAACCAATAGGGCTGCATCATATGCTGCACCTCCCTCGTGAACAATTCCACCTGAACTTCATTGAGGTCTACCTGCGTGGCGGGCAGTCGATTTTTTAAGACGGGGCGCACCAACTGATAGTTTTTAGTTCGATAAGACCGATTCACGTAGCGCAGACCGGATTCTTTTCGTCCTGACAGTTACAGAGGGACAGAGAAAACGTAGGTGGGTAGGTCATCTCGGGACTGGGGTTGCACCTCAGGGGGTCTTACCAACGGGCTTTTGCTTACCCACCCAGGGCCCTACTTCACCTGCCCCAACAAAGCGGCTCCCCCACATGGGGGAAGGGCGCGGTCACCACGAGCAGTACCCTACTGCGGGTTCTGCCCAGAGAGGTAACCCATGTTCGACCGAAGTCTTACATTCCTCTAACTCGGGCGGATGATACGTGGGCGAGGGTCCCATCGCACATCCTCATCAACCTCCGGAATCTGGTGTCCAGGGGCCCGGAGCCAGGCCAAAGACCCTGTCCTGGAGGCAGCCCCACCTGGGTTGGTTTTCAGTACGCGTGAGACGACTTGAAAAAGCACGTGCTACGGGACCCGCATGCCGCGACGCGTGCTCACGCCTCCTGACTCGCCTGAGCTTGCGCTCTCCCGGGGGGCCGGGGGCTTGGTGCTGTTTGTTAATGTTAGTTGGTCGGTTGCGTAATGGTACGGTTGCGTTGTTCTGTCGTGTCCGTGGGTATGGTGGTCGGCGGGTGTGGCACATCACGGTGTGGCCTACACATTTGCCACCGTTCCCGTCTCCACCCGTGCACGCCTGGTTGGTTTAGTGTTGGCCAGCTTGCGTGTGGTCTGTTTATGGTCAGGTCGCGGCCGCAGCTGCGGTGTGCCTGGTGTGCAGTGGTCTTGGCAGCCTCATGGTCGGTTGGATTACTGGGGGCTCCGTCGTGCTGCTGCCGGTGGTTGCATAGCCGGATGTTGTTCGTGTAGCCGGTTCGTTCGCGTCGGCGCCGGTTAGTCGTGTCTTGGGCCGTCCTATTGCAGCGTAGTGTAGTGTGTTTATGTTTGTCGGCCGGTTGTGTACTGGTAGAGTTGCGGTGTTCCGTCGTGTCCCTGGGCATGATTGTCGGTGGGTGTGGCGCACCATGGTGTGGCCCACCCGTTTGATGCCGTTCCCGTTTCCACCGATGCACGCCTGGCTCGTTTAGCGTTGGCAGGCTCGCGTGTGGTCTGTTTATGGTCACGTCGCGGCTGCAGCTGCGGTGTGGTTGGTGCGCGGTGGTCTTGGCCGCTCTATGGTCGGCTTGGTTAGCGTGGGTTCCGTCGCTCTGCTGCCGGATGTGGTTTGTGTAGCCGAATTGTTCGTGTCGGCGCTGGTCAGTTGTGTCTTGGTTCGTCCAATTTCAGTGTAGTATAGTGTGGTAATGGTGGTTGGTCGGTTGCGTATTGGTACAGTTGCTGTGTGCTGTTGTGCTTGTGGCTGTGGTCGTCGGGGGGCGTGGCGCATCGCGGTGTGGCCGGTGGGGGCGATTCGCCTGGGTGTCCCGTGTGTTTCGCCGGCCGCGTAGGTTGTTACGTGCTGCCTGGATTCTGGTCCTGACCCCTCCCTGACCCCTGCCGAGAAAAGTGTTGAAAATTGCTACGGCATGCCATACCCCGCCCTGGAGCCAGCGTTACATGCACAACCCGTCATCTTGTACATCGCGGTGCCCTTCGGCTTTCCTTTCGGTCTCGCTTGTGCCGATCGTATGTACATCCCCATCGGTGGCAAAGCCCCTTCTGTTCGCTATCCTCTTCGCTGCATCCCCGTGTTCCGTATGGGAGCTCCCGGGTGCTGTGCCTGCAAGGTGGTGCGGTGTTTGTGCTCGCGTCCGCTGGCCAGTGGCCTGGATCGGTTCGTGGGGTGCCCGGCTTGCTGTGTTTCGTGCTGTGCCATGCTTCGCGGCTCCGGTGGTGTGTGCGTCCGTGTCTCAGGGCAGTTCCCGGAGGTCAGGGTGGTTTGGCTTGGTGACACGCCGGCCTTTAGCGTGGCGTGGCCGTTCTCTGGGCCCCCCGATGTCGTCGCCGCCAAAAGGGTCCGGTGCCCTGGTGTTCAGCTTTCTCGGAGGCCACGCGCATTGGTGCTGGTGTCATATTTGTCTCTGAACCCCCTGCCCTTGGATATAACATGTTCGCAGGCTATGTGCCCTGATGTCGGGACCCCATGTGCGCTGCCGTGGGCGCCCCGTGATCTGCTGCCCTGGTGTATGATTTTCTCGGAGGTCATGCCTGCCGGCGGTACATTCGTCCCTGGACCCCCGCCCTGGGAGGTAACATACTCAAGGCTGACGTGCTCCCGTGTCGGGGAACCCCGTATGGCGCGGCGGGCTGGGCTCGGCGTAACATTCCCGTGTTTGCCGGCAGGAGCCGGCGGGCTCGAGGGTCCCATGTGTTGGACTGCATCCCCTGGCCAACCTCTTGTCTGGCTTGTTCGAAAGGGAGGTCAGGCAAAAGGATAGGTCAGTGTCGGGGCCCCCCTCTAGCTCCTTGATGCTGATAGCCTTCAGAAATGCGGGAAACGTGCCCCTCATATCATTGTTGCAGGTTACGTGTGCTAAAGTTGCCCCAGTGGTGCCGCTGTCGGCGCCCTGTGACCTGGTGCCGTGGTGTATATTTTTCTCGGAGGTCATGCGTGTCAGCCCTGGTGGCACATTAGTCCCTTGATCTCCTGCCGGTGGAAGTTACATTCTCGAGGATTATGTGCTCTGACGGTGGGGGATCCTGCATGGCGCGGCAGGCTGGGCACGGCGTAATATTCCCGTGTTCGCTGGCAGGAGCCGGCGGGCCTGTGGGTCTTGTGTGTTGGGCTGCAGCCTTGTTCCACCTCATGTCCGGCTTGTGGGAAAGGGAGGTCAGGCAGAAAGATAGGTCTGTGTCGGGGTCCCCTTCCCGTTCCTTGACGCTGATGGATTTCGGGGGCGTCGGGGTTGTGGCCCCCGTCCGGGATACTTGGGAGGAATGGGCTCGGTGGGGCCAGCGGGCTAGTGTCCATGCTCTATAGCACAGGTTGTAGGGCTGCCAAGGCTTGCCCGCATTCGCGGGTGCCTGCTGCAAAGGTTGGGTAGTGCAGTGCCGATGAGTGCGATAAGCGGTATTGAGATACCGCGACCAATAGAGCTGCATTATATGCTGCTCCCAACTGGCGAACAATTCCACCTGAACTTCGTTCAGGTCTACCTGCAGGGCGGCCAGTCCGTTTTTTAACACGAGGCGCACCAACTGATAGGTTTTAGTTCAATAAGACCGGTCCACGTAGCGTAGACAGGATTCTATTCGTCCTGACAGCTCCAGCGGGACGGAGAAAAGCCCACTGCCGAAGTTGCAGTGTAGGACATAGGGACGTTGCAAAGACAACAGTTTCACCTGGGGGTTACGGTGCAGGAAGTCCGTGCCCATAAGAAGGTCGAGGCGTCGGTGTGAAGCACTTTGCAGTGTTGAGTCACCTGCTCATCGCCCAGACAGATGGTCACATCCACCCATTCTCCCATTCCCTACCCGTAGGGCCACGGTTTTGGTTTTCTGGATCTTGGCTTTTTTTAGCAATCTGCAGGCCACAATAGAAAGAGTGCCGCCCGTGTCCAAGACCACTTTGTAAACCTGATCACCTATTTTGACGGCGATCCAGAAAACCAAATCCTCATCCTTGCAGCCGCCCCCCTATCCCTCTTCAGGGAAGTTTACTTCCACCACGGCAGCCTGGAGGCACTTGCAGTGCCCGTTGAGCTTGCGCTTCTTGGCATTAAAGTTCTTGCCAGCACCGCTAGCGCTAGGGGTGGAGGGGACAGTCCGTTCTTCACCCGGCTGCTCACCCTTAGGTGTGGGGTTGGGTGCTCCTCTCCCACCAGTGGGGGCAGCTGGGGAGCTTCGTCCTCCACCAGGGTTCCCATTACCCGTACCATGGAAACCCCCAGGGTTATCACCTCCTTCCTCAGGCTTACCCTTTCCGGCGTTCTTAAGCTGCTCCTCTTCCGCTTTCTTGTGTTTCTCGGACGCGCGGCGCTTTATATGGCATTCATCTTCAGAATGCCTATATTTCCCGCAATATCCGTACGTTATCGTGCAGCGGAAATGGTCTTGGTGCTTTACGTCCTGATCATCTTTGGTTTTCTGTGTGCGCTTCAGTTGGAGCATGCACTAAGTTCGCCCATCACAGTCGGGCGCATGGCAGGGTCCACCCTTATCGTCCGTAGGACGACAGTAGAAAAGAATACGGGCCCCTTTACCCTTGGAGGGGGGAGTCTCAGTCATATGTTTCAACTGCCCACCACGGGCCTTCCCAGGGTAAGAGTGGGGATGGGGTGACCTCCCCCCGGGATTTTTCTCAGCGGGGGTCTCCTTTCGCAGATGTTTGCGCAGGTAATTGTCGATGTGGGAGTCATTCTCCCTCTCCATGGCCAACTCGATCAGCAGATCGACCAGGTCATCGTAGGAGTGCGTCCGAGCTTTCCTCTCGGAGGTCTCAGTGCAGTCATACCAGGTCTTGGGAGGAGTCTTCCCCACGAGCCATAGGTGAGCTCTGGAGGACCATAGAATGTAGGGTTCATGCGTCCCATGAGCTCTTCCATCTGCGCCACCGATTCCGAGATACGGGCAGCTGTAGGGAATTCGGGGAGTGAAGGCAACTCTTCGATCTGAGTACGGACACTCAGGTCCGTCTCGTAGACTGGGTACCGCTGTTCCAGGCTCTTCAGGAAGTCCCCCCAGTTGGAGCTCTTCCTGATGGCGGTCTTCACCTGCCGTTGGAGAAGTTTCCCTTTGCACGACTTTCTGATAACTGTGCACTTAGTTCTGACATCAGCGTGTTGCTGACCTGTGAGGAGTATAAATTCAGAGAATTCCTCAGCCCACTCCGGCAGGTATCTGGGATCCAGCTCAGGGACTTCGATCTTGAGGTTTGCAGTGGCAATCGCCTTCATTCCTCTACCTGGTACAGCTGGGTCACCTGTTCCACCCGAAGAGGATGAGGGGTGCGTGGTGGCCATTGGCGCTAGCCCAGCCAGGCCATAGCTCTTCATCTGAGCCTCTGTGATGTCCCCTACATTACAGACAGGCACAGTCCTCACCCGGGGGTTGAAATGGCTAGGCCAGGTGTCCATAGCAGAGCTGCGGATACCTCTGCAGCTTGTCACATCCCTGGTCCAACGTTCCACACCAGGGGACACGGTAGGTGGGGCCTTCTTCCAATCGGAGAGCCCCAGTTTAGTCTTGAGTGCTGCTGACAATGCACTAAGATCAGGGTCTTCATCACCTGCACCTAGGACCCGGGAAAGTAGCTTCATAGTCTCATCGAGACCGAACTTAGGGGCTGCCACGCGTGAAGGCAGACCTCGCTCAATGTGTGTGGGTTCGGCGGCTACCGCCCTTGGACTGAGGTCAGGCTTCAGGCATTTATGTTCCTTCAGTTCTCTCGAAGGCGTTGGTTCTTTAGACACCTATTCAGGTTCCCACCCCGACGATTGGGACGACGTCAGCCAGTCCATTTCGCCGTAAGGGATCTGGAACATCTCGTCGCCCCAAGTAGCTCCGAACATCATTCTCAAAGCTGCATCTTTCCCTTTTCCGTTCATTGCCACTCTTTCCCAAGCCTTGACTTTGGCATTGCCCACTTCAACTGCTGGAATAGGCGTGGTTTCGGATGGGGGCAATGAGGACACGATGGAAGCTAAGGCCGCTGCCACAGCATCCTTGCCTTCGAGGCTCCTGAGGTTCGCCCGCGTTAAGCGAGGCACCTCAGCGCTCAGACGGACTCCTTCGGTATATATTTCTGTACTCTCCTCGGCCCCTCTTGATTCTGCATGTTCTCCTAGAGGACCGGTATCACGGGGTAAACCACTTGTAGATGAAGGTCGGGGCACATCCCCAGTCTTCGGTCTGGTGCTTGTGATCGGTACTGATTTGGCAGACATCCTCACAGGTCAGAATACAAGTCTTTCTTGGTGTTCTTCGTGTTATGCTTTAGTCTTCTAGGGCCTTACTCTGGTACCAGAAATGGTTTCCTGCTTCCCTACACTTGTGCTTGTTTCTTGTAATTGGTATAGAGAACCTTGCCGATGTTCCACATGTCAAAATAAGGTCCACACAAAGACAATGTAGAGCAGGTCCAGGCACCGGATCAATGAAATGAGGATAAATCCTTCCACAATCAAAACATGTGTAACAAAGAGGGGCTTCAGATAGACAGTGCAGGCTTCAATACAACGCTTCAGTCACATATGGACAAAACAAATGATTTGATAATGAAAGCTTGCATTAGTCTGGCCACCAAGATAGTCCCAAGCACTTCATGTGCACCTTGTGACATGCAATGGAGTTGGTTGGGAATCCCGGGCAAGTAGGTTGGGCCGGAAACAGGATATGGCTTGGCCATCATGGCAAAGCAACTGAATGCAGAATCAGTTAAAACGTAGAAACACAATAAGTGATAGAAACATTTGAGTAAAGGAGTTCCGACGTGGGTGACCACTAGGCTTAACCAACAAGGCTCAAGGCATGAAGTGCCTATTGTATCTCGGTATTACCTCCATTAACGAAGATACCTCCTTCCACTTCAGTTGTGCGTGTGAACTTCATCGGGGGGGCTAGGGTTATCACCCTAGCCCCGGCCGCCAGATGGCCCTCGGCCCGTGACCCCCGAGGCCGCGGCCACGGCCCGTCCGCTGAACCCCTGGCACCACACGCACCAGCCACGGCAGATCAGCAGCGCACCAGGGAGCAGGAGGGACGGTGAGGGACGCACGAACAGGCCGCACACAACATGCACCTGCCTGACAGTGCAGTCAAGATGTTGGACTCCAAGGGCTCCCCCCACTTGAACGACCGCCTCTACCGCCGGTCCCGCTCCCGCTCCCCCGTCTCCCCGGGATGCGCGAGGTAGACCCCCGCTGAGCGGGAGGAGCGGCACCTGGCTGAGACCGCGGTCCTAGTTAGGCCACCGGCTGGGCAGCCTCAGGCAGCCCGACGCACCCCCGAGCCGCCAGCCCCCGGGCCGGCGCCAGCCGAGGCTGCCGCCCCTGCCGCGCCGCAAGCGTGCGAGGCCCCAGACGCGTCGCTGAGCCGCCTGCATAAAGCCACCGCGGCTGCTCAGACCAGCAAGACCGCAGCACCGCCCAGCAGGCGCGCCAGGCCCCGGACGCATCGCCAGGCTACCTGCGGGGGGCCAGCACAGCTGGCCAAACCAGCCAGGCTGCGGCCCCTGCCACCCCGTTGGCACGCGGGGCCGGTGCCCTGCAGGCCCAGGACTTCTGCCTGGTCGGCCATAAGGAGCTGCAAGGGCAAGAGGGAAAGCAGAGGGGGCGCCAAGTACCGCGCTGACATTAAGTCCAGCCACACCTGGGTGAGCCACCTGAAGCCCTATTTGCCAACGAGGCCGCCAGCACCCGGAGCTGCCTTTGCCAAGGGTCGGCTGCGGGACGCCATGAGCGCCGGTTGCCCGCCCCCGCAGCGTGCGCCGGCGGCCACCAACGTCATGCCGCAACTGCAGCGACGGGTGGTCCAGACCGAACCCAGGGGGGGGCCAGGAGGGCCGAGTGGGGGGGCTGCGGTGCGCAGCAGGGGGATGCAGGGGGGGCAGCAGATGCCACGGGGGGGAGGGGGACGGGTGCGGCAGGGAAGGGCGCGGGCAAAGGCAAGAACAAGGGAAGGACGGAGGCGCTGGCGGCGATGGCGGACGGCACGGACAACGGCAAAGAATGGGTAAGGGCGCGGGCGGCAGCGGGGGGACTAAAGGACACGCCAAAGGCAAGCAGCAGGAGGGATCGCACAACCGCGGGGAGCCTTGGGCAAAGAAGGGGGAGGCAACGCGGGGCGCCACCGCAAGGGCGGACGGCGCCCGGAAGCAGAGGTAAAAAAAAAAGGCATAGGGCACCACCCACAACGGAAGAGGAGCGGGCAGGCCCCGCGGGTAGAAAATCTAAGAGGTCCAGTGCATCCCCCATCATCTAGTGTATGCCGGCACATCATGCCAACCACCACATACCCCCGCCCCTCCATAACATAAACCCCTCTCTGAAGGCCCTGGTCTCTACCAAGCACACCCATTGCCGGGACCCCGCCCCCGCGGCGCAGAGGCCACGCGCGGAGCTGGCACGAATGCCCGCCGCCCCGCTGGTACAAGAACCCTGGGCTGAATCGGCGCGGATAGCCGCCGCCCTGGCGGCACAAAAGCCCCGAGGCAGAACCGGCAGGGGGGGGCAAGGGGGCGCTGCAACGAGCCCGAGCTCAAGATGCCTGGGTGCGGGACCGGGGAACCATCCCCGAACTGCTGGGAGGCAAACCATCCCGGCGGTGCTGGAGGTGATGGGCTTGCTGTACTGGGCCACATCCGGGCACCTGAGGACCCCGACGTTCGAGGATGTGCTTGTGCGACGGGACCAGGGACACCAGGAGGTGCCCCCAGGGGCCTGGATAGCCCAGGAAGGCCACATGAGGCTCCTCCTTGCCATCATTCGAGCGGCGTGGCCGGACAGAGAGCCGGGGCGGCCGGCCGTCCTGGGGGGGGGGGGTGGTGGCGATGCTCCGCGTCACAGACGCAGCGGTTAATGAGTGGCTGCCCCGAGCCCTGCGCGCGGCACTCATCAACTGGTGCTACAGCCCGCAGAACTCGCCGCCGCCGCAATCCCCACCCCCGCAGAAACGTAGGCGCCAGAAATGGCGCCAGCATGGGTGGCTCTCCGCGGGGCGGGGTACGCGAGGGCCACGGCCGCCGCGCACTGCCTGACGCCCCTGAGGCGCTGCGGAGCTGCGCGCGGCGCACGCACGAAGTCAGCCCCGGCCTGTACCCTCTGAAGGCAGGTACAGGGGGAGGGGGGGCGTACCACCAACTTAGGCGGCTCAAGTTGCATGGTCAAAAACGAAGGAAAAGGTAGGAAAATGACAGGTTTTCATAAGGCATCAAGAAATAGTTGTTTTGCTGGATATTTTAAAAGCGTCGCAAACAAGTATGGCGGATTAAATATTTCTATAAGAATGATGTGTCCCATGGGCGAGACAGGGAAAAGTATTGTTTGGTGACCCTTCTTTGCGCGAGGCCTCGCGCAAAGACGTTCATTTGTGTGAGATTAATGTGCTACAGCAGGACGCATTAGGCAGGTTGTTGAAAAATGGAAGCCTGTCGTATTTATACACGTAACTTAGTACCATTATCAGGATTGCGTGATAGAGATGGATCTATTAACGAATAAACTGCAACAATGGTGTAACCAATAATCTTGAAAACTATAAGGTTTGAGGTTTGAGGTTTGATGTTGCGGGTACTAGACGCCTTTCGGCCCCGGGGGGCCACCTGGTCGGGCCAGGTGATATCCTCCCCACCGGGCCCTAGTGGGGGGCCCTCCAAGACGCACCTCCTGCCTGGTGGCGGAGTCCCCCGGGTTCACAGAGCGCGGAGCCCCGTCCTTCCCCGGCGTCCCCGTTTCGCCACTCCCCGGTCAGTGCATCAATTCGCAGCCGTGGCCGCGGGCGCTTACCCACTGCGTCGCCCCCCTAATGCGTGGTCGCCCGGGGCGCCGGCGCCGCCGGGCCCGTGCTACTGGCTTGTCGCCAGTGGGACCCCCTTGGGCTGGCGCGGAAGCTGCCTAGCCTAGGGGTTGGGGCGTGGCGCTGTGCGCCACTACTGCCTTGGCGGGTGCAGTGTCCCGTCTGTGTGTGCGCGGCGCTCGCGGCCGGTTCGGGGGGGTTTGGGCCGGTACCTGGTGTTGTGTCTCCCCTTCTTCCCCCTTCCCGCCCCGCGTGTTCCGCGCTGCGTGTGGCGGGCCGTCCCGTCCGGGTGTCCCTTATCCTCGCTCGCTGGTACGCCATTCCATGCGGTCTGTGCGTTCCGCGCGCTCGGTCCGGTTGCCCTTCTGGTGGTCCCCGCGTGTCCTTTTCGTGTGTGTGCGCTCGCGCTCTCGCGGTGTCCGCTCCCCGCTGGGTGGTGTGGCGCGCGCATCTCGCATGGTCCCGGCGCTGGGCGCTGGTAGGGCCGTTCGATGTGGTCCGTGCCCCTCCGCGTGTCCTGCACCAGTCCCGTGCTCCGTCTGGCGTGCTTGGGGGGGGGCGGTCCGGTCCCGGTTCCCCCCTACTTGGCTTGGGGTTGTGGGGGCGGCGGCAGGGCGTCCCCGGGGGGGTGCCTTCGACCGTTGCGTGGGGCGTTCTGGGTCTTGCGCTCCTCTTCCCCCGACTGCCCGTCCACTGGGTGGGCTGTCCGGGTCTGCGTTGTGGGCGCGGGCGTGCGGTTGTGGGGGCCCCGCTCTGTTCCTGTGGGGGGGGAGAGAGGTGTCGACTTGGTGTCCAGGCGCCGGTCCGCCGGATTCCCATGACGAGCCCGATGCGTGGGGGGGTTGGGGTGACCGTGGCTGGAGTGGTGCACCCATGTTCCGGTTCATGGCCCAGCAGAGCACCCCTACCGCGGGCTTACCCTTAGCACAGGGGGAGGGGGTTGCGGGCGCGTTTGTTCTGTGACCCGGGTGCCAGTGTATCTCAGAAGGCAGCCGCCCCGGAGGTAGCGCACCAGGCGCGCGCCGCGAAGGAGCTGGTTCGAACCCCGGGATCGGTGGTCTCCCACCGATCCCTTCGAATACCGGACGAGGCCTCCCGTCGACCTGTTCGAGTACAGGTGACGGTGCGCACTGCTGCAGGGGTGGGTGGCTCCCATGTGTTTTGTTTTTCTTGGTTGGGGGGTAAAACGAACGAGACCTCCACCCGATCCACCGGTATCGGTGGTGGCGCGAGTTGCTGGAGGGGCGGCTGGTTCCCACGTCGCCAACTAGAGAGCTCTACGTGCAGGGATCCCAGGAGCACCAACGCCTGGGATCGAACCCCCGCACTGGACGATTGAAGACCGACGCTCTCACTACTGGGCCGCGGGAGTCTCTTACGCGACTTAGGGGTGTCATCCGCTATGAATCCAGTCCTGAGGGTGGGGCTGTGCGCTGTGAAGCGTGTTGCGCGTGCCGGGGGGCCCCAGTCCACGTGCACGGGGTCAGGACAGGGGGGGAGGGGGCTGGGTGGGGTGCGGCACCGTCGGATCGCCGACTGACGTGCACAGGGGTAAGAGGCGGACAGTAGCACCGCCGGATCGCCGACTGACTGTAGGGCGGGGGGTCGCTCTGCCTCTTTCCGTCCCTCTGCCTTCCCTGGGCAGGCAACAAAGCGGGCGTCACTGGCGTTGTGCTGTCCATGGGGGGCGTGGCCCCCCATACCACTCCGGTTCGTGCTCACCCGGCTTCTCTGGGTACGATCTGTGCGGCGTCCCGGTGCGCAGGCGTGGGCCCGCTTGTTCTTCGCGGCCCCCATGTGGGCTGGCGGCTGGAGCGGGGGGGCGGGTCACACTCCGGCTCCCCTCTCGGGTGGGGGGGGCCCATCCCCCCTGCCCCGGGGGGGGTGTCGCGCCGCGGCCTCCCTGCTCTCGTTCCGGGCGGCGGCCTGCGGTACCCCTTTCTGGCTCTCTCCGTGTCGCTGGCGCTCTCTCCGTGTCGCTGGCGCGTGCGGTTGGGGCTGAAGTGCCGCCCCGGGGTGGGGGGGGGTGAGGGGCGGCCCGTGGACCGCTCCCCTGGGGGCCCCAGCTGACCTGCAAAAACCCCCCTCTGTCCCCTCGGAGTGGGCTGTGGTTACGGGAGGGTCATGCGGGGCGCGGCCTCCTTCGTGTTCCGTTGTGCACGTTGCTCCGGCACGCCGGTGTGGGTTCGCGGGAGCAGGTCCAGCCGCCGTTGCCCTTACCGTGTCGCCGTTCCTCCTGTGGGTGGGGGCGCCCCCCCGGCCCTGGGGGGGCGGAGGGCCGCGCCTGTGGCTCCCCATCTGGGGTGGGTGCGGGGGGGGGGTGGGGGGGCCGCGCCCCCGCCCGCTCTCGGGTCTGTGTGGGAGGGGGGGAAAGGGAAGTGGGGGGGGGCCTTCGGTCCCCTGGCGATGCCTCCTGTTAGCCAAGGGGGGGGGGGGCGGCTTGGCGGTCCTGGCCCCGGGGGCCAGCCATCGGCCAGGGGGGTCGCGCCCTTCCCCCGCCCCCCTCTACCGAGAGCCGGATTCTCACGCAGTCCCTCTCTGGGGCCCCTCACCCCCCGGCCGTTGTCGCGCGGCGCTGGCCGGCCGGGGGTGGCCGTGAGGGTCAGCGGTCAGTGGTTAGCGGGTTGCGGGGCAGCAGGTTTCCCCCCGCGCTTGTTGTCTCCGCACTCCCTCCCGCGGGAGGTGGCGCGCCGCTTTCCCTGGGTAGGCAACAAAGCGGGCGTCACTGGCGTCGTGCTGTCCATGGGGGGCGTGGCCCCCCATACCATTCCGGTTCGCGCCCACCCGGCTTCTCTGGGCACGATCTGCGCGGCGTCCCGGTGCGCAGGCGTGGGCCCACTTGTTCTTCGCGGCCCCCATTTGAGCCGGCGGCCGGGGCGGGGGGGCGGGTCACACTCCGGCTCCCCTCTCGGGCGGGGGGGGTCCATCCCCTCTGCCGCGGGGGGTGGGGGCCGGGGCCCCTGCGGCTGGCAGGCCGGTGGGGGGGCGGGGGGGGGGGGTGTCGCGCCGCGGACTCCCTGCTCTCGTTCCGGGCGGCGGCCTGTGGTACTCCTTCCTGGCTCTCTCCGTGTCGCCGGTGCGCTCCCTTCCGGCGCGCGCGTGCGGTCGGGGCTGAAGTGCCGCCCCGGGGTGGGGGGGGTGAGGGGCGGCCCGTGGACCGCCCCCCCGGGGGCCCCATCTGGCTTGAAACCCCCCCCCTGTCACCTCGGAGTGGGCTGTGGTTACGGGAGGGTCATGTGGGGCGCGGCCTCCTCCCTGTTCCGTTGTGTGCGTTGCTCCGGCACGCCGGTGTGGGTCCGCGGGAGCAGGTCCAGCCGCCGTTGCCCTTATCGCGCCGCCGTTCCCCTTGGGGGGGGGGCGCCGCCCCTGCCCTGGGGGGGCGGAGGGCCGCGCCTGTGGCTCCCCTGCCGTGGTGGGTGCCGGGGGGGGGGGGTGGGGGGGCCGCCCCCCCGCCCGCCCTCGGGTCTGTGCGGGGGGGGGGGATAGGTTGGGGGGGGGCCTTCTGCCCCCTGGCGATGCCTCTCGTCGGCCGGGGGGGAGGGGCGGGGGCGGCATGGCGGTCCTGGTCCCGGGGGCCAGCCATCGGCCAGGGGGTCGCGCCCTTCTCCTGCCCCCCCTATCAAGAGCCGGATGCCCGCGCAGGCCCTCGCCGGGGCCCCTCATCCCCCGGCCGTTGTCGCGCGGCGCTGGCCGGCCGGGGGTGGCCGTGAGGGTTAGCGGTCAGTGGTTAGCGGGTTGCGGGGCAGCAGGTTCCTCCCCGCGCTCGTTGTCTCCGCACTCCCTCCCGCGGGAGGTGGCGCGCCCTCGTACGTCGTGCCACACCGTGGGGGGGGCGTGGGTCAGGGGGCCCATCCCCCCCCCCAACCCTCCCGTACCCGCCGTCTGGGCCTTCACTTGCGCCGCCGCTTGTGTGGGGGCTGGAGCTGCGGCGGCGGCGGGTTGTGCCGGCGGTAGCGCCAGTGGGCGAGGGCGCTACGCAAAGCCCGGGGGAGCCAGTTGTTGGCGTCCGCATCCGTGATGCGGAGCACCGCTCCCCCTTCCAGGAAGGCCGGCCACGTCGGCTCCCTGTCGGGCCACGCCGCCCGAATCACTGACCTGAGGACTCTCTCGTGGTCCTCTCGGGCCGCCCACCCCCCCGGGGGTGCCTCTCGGTTTCCTCCGTCCCTCCGGAGGAGCACGGCATCGAAGGGCCGGTTCCGCGACCTCCTGGAGGTCCCCTGGTTGGCCCAGCACAACCACCCGTACACTTCCCCCACCAGGGGGAGGGTCTCCCCCCCCAGCGGGTCCCGGACTGCGCCCCAGTCCCGGTCCCATGGCCGGCCCTCCTCCGCCCCCCGTGCCGGCCCCCCTCGCTGCCCCTGCGCCTGCGGCGCCGATGCCGCGCCCCGTCCCCCCTCCGCCGAGGCCATCCGCGCCGGCTCCGCCCTCGGCGCGGGGGGGGCTTGCTGGTGCTGGCGTCGTGGGGATTGGGGGGGGACGAGCCCGCCGGCGTCAGGGTCGATGTTGTAGAGGTGGTGGTGGTGGTGGTGGTGGTGGTGGTGGGTGTGGTGTGCCGGCATCTGTTGGATGCCGGGGGGGATGCACCTCACCGGCTGCACGTCCGGCTGCGGGGGCGCTCCGCCCTCTGCCCCCCTCCCTTCGCCCCGCCCTCCTCCCTGGGCTCCCATGCCCCGTCCCTCCTGTCCCTTGGGGCCCTTGCCCTTGCCCTTGCCCTTGCCCTTGGGCCTTTTTCCAGTCCCATGCCCGTGTCGCGGGTCCCGCCTCTCGTCCCCCACGCCCTGGCCCGCTCGCTCTCCCATCCCCCCTCGTCCTGCCCCCTGCACCTGGGTACCCTTCCCGCGCCCCTGAGCACCCTTCCCGTGCCCTGACCCCTCCCCTGCCCCCTGCCCGTGTCGCGGGTCCCGCCTCTCGTCCACCACGCCCTGGCCCGCTCGCTCTCCCACCTCCCCTCGCCCCGCCACCTGCACCTGGGCTCCCTGCCCGCGCCCCTGCGCGCCCTTCCCGTGCCCTGACCCCTCCCCTGCCCCCTGCCTGTCGCGCCGTCCGCTGCTCCCCTCCCCCCCGCCGCTGCGCCCTTCCTGGACCACTCGCCGGGCGTCCCGCTGCCTTTGCAGTTGCGGCAGCGTGACGCCCGGCGGCGAGCGCTCGCGCGTCGGGGGGCGGACGTGCCGCTCCCGCCCCGGGGGGAAGGGCTTGGGGGGGTACGGCTTGGGGGGGCTGGTGTGGGTGTGGGCGGCGTTGGCGTGGGCGCGGTACTTCGCGCTCTCCCTGCCCACTGCTGCTGCTGCGGCGGCCGCCAGCGAGGCGTCCGCGGCCCGTGCGGGGTTCCTCCCCCGCTTGCGCGGCGTGCTGGGGGCCGCGGCGTGGCCGGCCGAGGCGGCGTCGCGGCCCGCCGGGGTCGCGGCCGCAGCCCCTCGCGCGCCCTCCTCACTCTCCTTCGCTGCCGTGGCGGCCGCCGACGAGGCGCCCGTGGCCGCGGTCGCAAACCCTCGCACGCCCTCCTCGTTCTCCTCTGCTGCCGCGGCGGCCGCTGGCGAGGCGCCCACGGCCCGTGCGGGGTCCGTCGCAACCCCTCGCGCGCCCTTCTTGCTCTCCTGTGCGGCCGCGGCAGCCCTCGGCGATGCGTCCGGCTCCTGCGCCGGGGCTGCCCCCCTTGTCGGCGGCGTGCCGGGGGCCGCGGCCGGGGCCGCGGCGTGGCTCGCCGTGGTCTCTGCCTCCTGCGCGTCTGGGCGGGGCGGGGCGGCGGGGCTGGCTGCTTGGGCGGCGGGGGCGGCCGTCTCGGCTGATGCAGGTTCCCGGGCCGGCGGCGGCGGCCCGACCACCGCCGCATCCGCCAGCCTCCGCTCCTCGCGCTCCGCGAGGGTTTCCCCCGTCCACTCCGGGGAGGAGACGGGGGGGCGGGAGCGGGACCGGCGGTGGTGGCGGTCGTCCCGCTGGAGGGACCCATCGGAGTCTGCCATCACTGTTACTCTGGTAGGCATGCGTGGTGGCAGGCGCGCCCTTCCCACTACCTCCTGGTGCATCAGTGCCGTGCCGTGGGCAGTGCCGTGTGGTGCTCTGCGGGGGGGAGGGGGGGAGGGGGTGGGGGGCCAGCTGTGGCGTCAGCCCCGCACGGCCGGGGGCCCGCGGCCATCCACCGGCATTGGGAGGGGAGGCGGGGGAGCCACGCGGCCCACGCGTCGCGCCACAGCTCCCAGTCTGGGGCGGGGCCCAGGGCCCTGGGCCCCCGGGGGTCGTCGAGCGGTGTCGGGGGCAGCCGCACCAGGTGGACCCCCGTAACGGCGGTGACCTCCTGTGTGCGCAGAAAGGTGTGTACTCCGTCCCGCGCCGCGGGCGCGGGGAGGGGGGGGCGGGGTACGGGTGTGGCCCCATAGAGGTGGGTGGGGGTGATCCCCAGGATCCGCCCCGGGCCTCCGCGGGTCGCGACGACGAGGAGGAGGAGGGGGGTGCCAGGGCACTCTTGCCAGAGGACCTGCCCCCTGTGGTGGGCACCCCTGGTCCTGGAGAGGGGGGGGGACAGGTCTGGGTTAGCCCAGCCGCGGGGCGCGTGCGTCGCCGGTGGGAGGGCGGGGCACCAAGTGGGCTCCCTGGGGAACGCCTCGTGGACGACGGCGTACGGGGCGGTAGGCCCGGTGCCGTCATACACCGGGTTGGTCGGCCGGGGGCGGGTGGACGCCTCGTCCGCGCCTTCCACGAACACCGTGACCTCGCCCACCTCCAGGTCCTCGTCCGGCGGGTGTAGAAGGTGGAGCGCCGCATCCAGCTCGGACACTCCCCCTGGGTATGTGGCCCGCGCCTGGTTTAGGTACGGGGCCGCGTCCCCGGGGTAGCGCGTCCTGAGGGCGTGCAGCAGGGCTGGGGCGCTACTGCGGAGGGACATGGCAGACCCCGCTCCCGTCAGCCGGAGGGTGTCCCCCATGGACAGGGGCAGGCCCGACCGATTGGACTCGCGCCACTCCATCCAGTGCCCGTAGAGGGCCGCTTCCGGGCTGATGAGCCCCGGCCGGATGGCGTTCACGATCCGGTGCATTGCCGGGAGCAGCGTAGGGGCCCCCGCTCCGTTCAGGGCGCGGACGGCCGGGAGGGCGGTCTCGTTGAGGAAGGCCCTCGCACTGCCCTCCAGGTCGCACCGTGCGGCAGCGTGCGCTTCTTTTGCCTCCGCCACCGCGTCCGCCACCAGGCCCCGGACGGCCGCCTCCTGCGCTCTGCGGCGGGCCCTGGTGTGCCCCGGCCCATCCCCCCGTCGGCGTGGCATGGTGCTGCAGGCTCTGCAAAGGGCGGCAGCGGGTGGGGGTTAGGGGGCGAACACGTGCGACAGGTGCGCATTGGATGTGGGGTCCCGCAGGTGCACGTGGATCCACAGAAGGGCAGCGCCCGCGGGGCCCGCCTGTTCGTGCGAGGGGGCGTGTGCCCCCTCGATGCGCCGGCGCAAGACCTCCTCCTCTGTGCGCCTGCGGGGGCCTGCGGGAGGTTCGGGCCAGGGGCACGCGGCTACCTGGGTGCACCGCGCGCACCTGTTGGCGCCTGTCGATGCTGCGGAGGACACCGTGTCACATTCTCCGCAGAGTCAGCAGGTGTGTGGGAGGTGGGAGGGCGGCCACCAAGGGTCGAGATGGCGGAGCCAGAGGTCGTCCCACCTCTGTCTGAGGGGGTCCCGGATCTCCAGCAGGTGGGCGTGGACGCGGCGCCGGTAGTCCTTGCCAAGCGTCTTCCGCTGGACCTCCTGCCACGTGTCGCCGGGGAGGATCCCGTGGTCGTGGAAGGCGGCGATGAGGTCGTCCCACGTCGGGCGGGGGTGCCCCTGGGGGGGGCTCACCATGTACACGTGGCGCCCGGTGAGGTGGAGCGTCAGCGCGTCCCATTGGCACCCGTTCGCGGTGTCCCTGTGGAGGAGGGCCAGCAGGGTGCTGTCCGCAACTGCCTCCCACCCCACTCGCAGCCCTTCGCAGCCGTCTAGCTCCTGGCGCAGCGCGGCTGCAACGCCGGTGGGGAGCATGAGGAGCAAGGGCCCCTGGGTGTCGCCCAGCCGGGACAGGGCGTCGTCGTATACCGGCCCCCCAGCTTTGAAGTGCGCCACGGTGAGTTGGGTGGCCCCGTCCTCTGGGGGGTGCCACCGGACGGTGGCCGCAGCGTGTCCCCACGTGCGTATCTCCGTGGCCCGGAGCACGTTGGCGGCGTGAAGGACGATGCGGGGCGGGACGGGCGTCCTGACGAGTGAGGATACGTCCCCAGTCCATCCCGTTTGCGGCCCCGGGGCCGCCTGCAGCCATTCCCCCGTCGCTGCGTCCCACGGGTGGTCAGGTCCCGCCCCGCGGATCATGGTGGGTCTCGGTCGGGTGTCCGGCCCCCACCACCGGAGCGGGATGGCGCGTATCGTTGCGCAGGGGTCTCCGGGGCGCGCGTGGCGGCGCACCACCGGCCGCACTCCCGCGCCCACCCCTCCCCCACGATGCGCGCCTCCCATGCGGTCATGGAGCCGCGCCCGATGATCCACGGTGGGAAGAGGGCGTCTTGTAGGTGCCTCGAGAACCCTCCCGGCAGGTCCTGGTACGGGTGGGGGCTCTCTTGGGGCGGGCACTCCAGAGTGCCATTCACAACACGGAGGGAGGCTACGAAGTCCTTGTCAGGGCGCGGGGGAGGGGGAGGGTGGTCGCCCTCCGCCGCAGTGAGCCACCGGTGCGCCCGGGCCGCCGCGCTTAGGGGCTCATGGAGGAGTTGCTCCAGCCGGTGGTTGCGAAGCTTCCACGCGAAGTCCCCCAGCCGGAGCATGTGGTGGAGGAAATCGTCTACTGAGGTCCCTCCCGGCGGGTCGTATCGGGTTATGGCGCGGAGCTGCGCCTCCGCGTCCTCGGGCACCAGTCCGGAGCAGAACACCTCCGTCCACGTGGCGCCTGCAGAGCGCCACGAGGCCACTCACAGGGCCTTGTCCCCAGGTGGGAGGTGGCGGGCCGCCTCGTGTACCGCCTGGCGGTAGTGGGGCCAGAGGAGCCGTGAGTGGGTGCAACCCACGTGCATGTGCACCGGGGTCTCTTCCGGGCCGCCGCAGAAAAGGCACGGTTGTGGGACGATGGCGACGCCAGAGAGCTGCTCCTTCCGGACGCGGAGCCTGCGCTGCACCGGCGTGTGGCCGTCTCGGGCCCGCAGCGCCCGGCGGTTGGTGGCCGCCGCGGTGAGGTCCCGGGCGTGGACGTAGGCCGTGGCGTGGGCCGCGCCCAGAGGTGTGTGTCCCCGGTGCGTCAGCGCATGGTCCGTCTGCGCCCGTTGCGCGACCTCGCCGAGCACCCGCATCGTGGGGGGCCGTAGATCGAGATGGCTGTCACGGCCGGCGACAATGAGTTGGGCGTGGCCAGGGTCCGGGGGCGTATTCTGCAAGACGGTGTCCTGGGACGCCGCCCAGTCCGCCTTGTGCAGTAGGGCGTCACTGTGGTGCGAGGTGGCTCGGACGTACCAGAACGGGTGCCCGGCGTGTTGCCCCCGCGCGCACAGGCCGTCCCAGACGCCACCTCAGGGGCATCTGGTTGACCACCTTCGCTGCGCCCGCGAAGACCCCCGTGGTTCGCTCGCGATCTGCGTGCCGCAGGAGGTGGAGGATGACTTCGGCGTCCACCGTGTGGACCCATGGTCTGTGTGCACCGTAATGTAGGGGGAGGGAGGCGGCCACCCCCTCCCCGTCGGGCACCGTGCCCGAGATGGACACCGCCCACGTGCGGGTGAGGTCGGTGGCGAGAGCGACGCTGGTGGCGTGTTTGCAGGGTCCGCCCCCGGACGCGTCAGAGGAGGTGTTTCCCCAGGCCTCCGGGATCCAGTAGTATCCGGTGGGGCTGAGCCACCCCGCGTTGAGGTCGGCGGAGTGCCACCGGACGTCGGGGTGGCTGGGGGTCAGTTGGTCCACGCTCAGCGCCCTGGTGTCGCCTGGGCTGATCGCCGGGTGGTCGTGCAGCCGGATCTCCGCTCCGGCGACCGTGCTTGCCCAGGACCGTAGCGCCGTCACATGTTCCTTGAGCCACGCCGGGCCCCCGCGCTGGTGCACCACCAGGTGTCCTGTGTCCTCCGAACGGTCCTCCAGCGCGTGCACTGCCATGTGTGGGTCGTGCGGCACCCCCGTAGCCACCAGTAGGGCGGTGCCACGGGGGAGCCCACGGGGTTCGGGCTGGCCTGCCCCCACTTGCACTATTACCCACTCGGCCCGGAGCTGCACTTGTCCCGTCGCTTGGGTGCATTGGTCGTCCGTGGTCACCAGCCACAACGGCGTCGGCGCGTGGGGCCGGGGGCGTAAGGGCTCTGGCCACGCCACGTCCGCGTTAGGCTCTTGGTGCTCGCTTTCCGCGAGTACGTCGCGGAGGATGTACATGAGGGCCGCTGGCGGGTGGTACGCCGCCCCCCGCGTGGGGGGGGACAGGCCGTCCCGGCGGCGGTAGCCCCCGACGTGGAGGTGCAGGCCGTCCGGGGTCACCCGTGGGCCGGTGTGGGCGTCCTGCTTAGCCCTCGTGGGGTGGACGAGTCTCAGACGGGGGTCCCGTGTGCCGGTGGTGTGGAAGAGGTGGGCCAGGGCGTCGCGCCACCCGGGGTGGTTGGTGGGCTCCTGCTCACGGCGGCAATAATGGAGGTGTTCATCGGCGCATTGGTTGAGGCACTCCCGCACCGCCGTCGGCCACGGATCGTCGTTGTCGGGGAAGGGGTGGCGTGGCCCGTGGTGCCCGTGCCACGGCGTTGTGTGTGGCACCGTCAGGCGGCACGTGTCGCGGTGTCGCAGCTTGGCGGTGCGCAGCGTGACGATTTTGCCCGGCGGGGACTGTAGTTGGACATGAGCCGCCCTGGGGCACGCGATGGGGTTGTACATCCCCACTCCCAGGGCGGCCAGGGCCCGGGGTATGCGGTGGACCCAGTCGCCTCCCGCCAGTGTTGCGAACTCCGGGATGGGGTAGTGCACCTCGGGACATATTCCGTGCGCGCCGGCTATCTCCCAGAACATCTTGGTGACCTCGGCGCGCACGGAGGTTGCGCGGTGGTGGACGAGTGTACCCACGAGGGCCACCGCTGCCTGCTGGCACCGCGTGGGCACCCGTGTGAGCCCCAGGGTCTGGTCATCCTGCAGGCTGTCCCGCGAGGCGTCGAAGGCGTACCGCGCCCTGTCCTTCGCGACCTGGACCGTGATGTGGTCCAGGTGGCGTGCAGTGTCGGAGTCGTCGGCGATGAAAGGGGCGACGTACTGCGTCACCCCTCCGAGGATCGCCAGGATGACGTCCTGCACCACTTTCGGTGGCGCGAGGGTGTTAAGGCACCAGTGGTGCACTGCCGCCAGGCGTAGCCGGTGCTTGCGCTGCAGGGAGAACTCCCCGTCCGGCTGCAGCTGGAGTCCCAGGTAGGGGACGGAGTCCGCCGCTGGTACCCAGTACCACGGGTTTTCCAGGTGGGGGCAGAGGCGCAGCTGCAGGCCCGGGACCCCCTCCGTGGTGGCCATGGCGCACTTGCGGGGGTTGAGCTCCATGCCCATCATCCCCAGGTACGCTGCCACCGCCTCCACGCCCTCGACGAAGTGCTGCAGCGTGTGGGCCACCACCAGCAGGTCGTCGATGTAGGCCTGGATGAGGCCGTGCTCGGCCCCTCCCGGCGGGCGCAGGCGGTGCCCCTGTGCCCTGAGCAGGGGCTCCAGGAGGAGCGCGTACAGCAGGGGGCTCTCGGGGTTGCCCTGCCGGACGCCGCGTAGCATGTAGACGGGCTGCGTTAGCCCGTGTGCTGTGACGATGCGCAGCCTGGCGCACGTGTGGAGGAAGAGCAGGAGGTCAATGACGTCCGGCGGCACGGAGAGGTGGCGCAGGATGAGGTGGAGGGCGCCGTGTGGGGCCGTGTCGAAGGCCTTGCGGGCGTCGCAGGAGAAGACGTAGTTGGGCCTGCCCCGCTGGAGCTGCCGCTGCGCCATGAACAGTGGGGGGCCTGTGTTGGAGCCAGGGAGGGCCCCCTGCTGCCAGTCCCTGACCACTCCGTGCCGTGTGAGCACCTCCGTGATGCGCTGGGTGAGGGGGCCCGTGAGCAGCTTCATGTCCAGCTGGCCCAGGGCTATGGGCCTGTAGTCGTCCAGTCTGGCAGAGCCCGGTACCTTGGGGCTGAGCCAGATGTGCGCGTCCCTCCAGTGCATCGGCGGCGGGGCGCCGCGGAGGATGGCCCGGTAGGAATGGCTGGCTCAGCTAGCACTACACAATCCCCATATATGGGCCAACTCCTTAAAACCGGTTTGTTTTCTCTGTTTTCTGCTCTTTTGGTGCCCTTTGCTACCTTTCATTGAAACGGGCACCCTCAAAATATACACAAAAATGGTATTATACATGCAAAATGAATTTTTGACCTCAAATACCCCCCATGGGGTTTGAACCCACACTCTACCAACCTTAGAGTTGTGTTTTTCCTCTAAGCTACGACCTGTCGTCGACGATCTCAGAGAAAACCGTAGTATAATAAAAATTTGGAAAATCAGTACTCCTTACATGCTCCAACCACTATTAACCTCCCATGCTCTTAAAACCGGTCACGCGCTCACTGAGTTGTTCAACTAGTGATTTGCTGTACCCAGAGCTTTGATTTCTGATGCAATCCAAAATGTTTTAAGGATATAAATTTTAACAAAATGACAGAAGAAAATGAGACACTGGATTTTCACGAGCTCGTGCTGAAGCTGCCGGATTCGGCGTGGAACCTGAGTTCTGAGTCGTTGGAACATGCAGCACAGTTGGCAAAGGAAGGCGCAATGAGTGGTCTCAGTCCTTGGCAGGCAGCGTCACTGTATTCCAAACTTACAGGAAAGAAAACACTGGCCACTGTCAAAGACACGATGGCCTTGGTTCGTGATGCCTTACTCACCTTAAAGGGCGACGACATTGGCAGAACAGGCACGTCGTCGCATCGCGAAGACGTCTTCTTGGCATGCGAAACTTTGAGCGGTCCCAAGGACCACGCTGGCCCCGCGTCGGACAAGGAGTCCACGTTCGTGTGGCGCGATGAGGTTCTGTCGCTTCCTTCACGCTTGTCTGCACTCCTGGAAGAGCGAAAGGTTTTGCAAGACGAGTTTCGCAGAAAAAAGATGTTGAAGCACCTTCCAGTGTTCGACGAGTTCCATAGGGCAGCTGTTAATAACGCGCCAACGCACAAACATCCAGCGGACGCAGAGAAGCGTCGTTGGGAACAACAGGTAAAAGACGCCATGCGAGTCCTGGGAGTAGTCTTAACACGCGAAGATGACACAACGGTAGCTCCGGAAGCACCTGTTTCATTGGTACTATGTGAACATTTGTTTGCAATGTTGGGTGCGTTGGACTGTAGCATCCAAAGCTCCCGGCGAGTGGCAGTAGATAAACGGTTTGAACAACCTGCGATTGCACCAGAGTTACTCTCGAAGGATGACATGTCACTACTTCAGTCGCGCAACAAATTACAAAAAGACCTGAGAGGCACGCGTTTCTCCCCTTACTCGCATCGTAGTTCTTTCCGTTCGTTTTCAACACGAGGTCGTTTTGATCCACGGAGATCTGGCAAAGGAGGCAAAGGCAAAGGTAAGGGTTTCACCCAAAGATTTGTGCCACGTAACGACAGGTTAGATGAACGACCACAGCAGTAGCTTGACTGTAGAGGATTTATTGGCACCAGCCGTGTGCGTGCCACCGCCGATCCATCCCCACATGCCACTCTATTTGCGCTGTCGTGCACAATTGCATGAATGGGAAACGTTGAAGGACACATACGCGGCGTCAGTGATTCGCAATGGGCTGCAGCTTGATTGGGTTGACGGTTTTGATCCGGATCGGCCAGCCGACGACTTCCGTCCTCGTTCTTCCCACGCAGAGGTAACCGACCCTGAATTGGTAAAACACGTGTTGGATGCAGTGCAACAGGGTTGCATGGAACGCGTCGAGCGCAAAGACATTAAGTGTTGTGCAAGTATGTTCGCAGTGGACAAAGCGTCAGACGAGGCACATCCTGAGGGAGGCCGTCGACCTATCACCAATTTGAAGAACGTGAACCAGTTTGTACAGACCACCTATTTTTGTTTGGTCACTCTGTGGGGCATTTTACCGTTCTTGAGACCCGGTCAGTATGCTTGCAAAATTGACCTGAAAAGTGCTTATTTTCACATGGGTATCCATCCGCGGGATCGACCTTATTTGGGGGTCTACGTCGACGGTGAATTTTACAGGTGGTGCGTGTTGCCGTTTGGATTAAACGTTGCACCACGGGAATGGCAACGCCTCATGCAACCAATTTTAAATGCCGTGCGCGAACGCGGAGCACTCGTTTGGGTCTACTTGGACGATTGGCTCATCATTGGCAATACTTACCGTGAATGTCTGGAACACACACGTTTTTTGGTACAACTTTTGCATCGGTTGGGTATATTGGTCAATGTCCCAAAATCATGTTTGGAGCCGTCTCAAGAAATTATAATGCTTGGTTTTATGCTGAACTTCAGGGAAGGATTCGCCGCGGTACCTCCAAAGCGCCTACAAGCAATTTTTCGGGACGTGAACAGACTGGCACACAGTCACACACCATCAGTGAGGCGATGCGCCTCCGTTCTTGGAAGAATCTGTTCCTTGTTGTTCGCCATGCCCCATATCCGACTCCTCAGCGACGCCCTGGCGGTGCAGGTGGCGGTGGCAGTCCAGGCTGGCTGGGAGGCAGACGTGGCGCTCCCGGAGCGCGTGTCACGTCAGTTGATGGATCTGGCGGACGAGTTACACCAGTGGAAGGGACGCACCTTCGTAGTTTCCATGGGTCACGTCAGGGACATGTACTCGGACGCGTCGGATCTGGCGTGGGGCGGAGTCCTTCAAGGGAATGCCCAAGCAGCGTTCGGTTGGTTCCTGAATCGAGAGGAACACATAAACGTCAAGGAGTTCAGGGGAGCCCTACTGACGATTCAAGCGTATGCGCTGAGGGACACCACGCTGCGATTTTTCACCGACTCAATGGTCCTTTACTGGTATCTCCGCAAGTGGGGAGGTCGCAAGCCGCGGTTCAACGCATTGATTCTCCAACTGTGGAATTTTACACAAGCCAATCGCATCGAGATTCAACCGTTTTACGTGCACACCTCGGTGAATCCGGCGGACATTTGGTCTCGGCTTCGTTGGACACCGTCGGAGGCTACCTTCCCGTCGGACGTGTTGACTTGGAACCTGGAGGAGTTCAAAAGTTGGATTCAGCCGGAAATCGATTGGATGTCAAGGAGTTCCAATGCGGTGTGCAGCAAGTTCGTCAGTCCGTGTCCTCAGCCGGGGGCTTACGCCATCGATGTCTTCTCCCAGAATCTAACTTTACTTTCACCGGGGTGGGTCTTCCCGCCGTTCAAGCACATACCTCAGTTGGTCAACAAAGTGTTGGAGTCACCAGGGGTGAAGGTTCTCATGGCTCTGCCGTACAGGCCGCGCGAAGTTTGGTGGAACCTATTGATGAAACACGTGAAGTTCGCAATGAAGACGTCGGACTTCCGGTTGCAAATGCCAAACGGCACAGAGACACAACCACGTTTCGTGTTGACCTTGGCGTATGTTTGCGTGAATACTATCAATTGCGAGGAGCTACCAACGAAGAGGCGACGCTTATCATCAATGAAATCGGGAAGGACACCTTGAAACGTTACAATTCTGCGTGGCACATGTTTGGTACGTTCTTGTTACAAGACGCGGCGCTTGCTCCACTGTTAAAGGTGGAGCGCTTTGGTCAAATCCCACTGATGACGGTGGCGGTGCAACTTTTAAAGTTTTCACGCACGCATTCTTTAAGTGCTGGGCGTATGGCGTATTCAGCAGTGTGTCTATTCCCGTGCTTTTCGCAACTACGTTTCGAGGGTATGCTACGCAACTTGAAACGTGACTGGTTCGTCAGTGTTCCTCATTATCATCGTTTCTATGATGTACGGCGTCTTATACAAGTCATGCATCAGCAACCTGTGGAGACGGAAGCTCAGCTGCGCTTGCAAGCCATTTTGTCCTTGAGATTCTTTGCCTTGTTCCGAGGCGTTGATCTGGCGCGATCACGTAGGGATATCCAACGCGCTGCTCAGCCTTGGTTCATTTCTGCTAAGCGCAAAGGGAGGAGATACTATGCACGTTATCCTATTCACAATGTTACGCCACCGTCAATTGATCCGCAGCGCTGCTTAGCGCGTTATTTGGAGGCTACTGGTGATTACGAGGGTTCTGAGATTTTTGTGTCCCTACGAAAGCCACGGAAGCCTTTATCGTCTGATACCATCAACGGTCTCACTACTCGCTGGTTAAGGAAACACCTGCTGGAATTGGGGGAACTGGAGACGGATTCGTTTTCCGCGCATTCTACACGAGGAGCAGCAGCAACTGCACTAATCTATCTTGGCGTGGATCCGCATGTGGTGGCAGCATTGGGTGATTGGTCCTGTTACGATACATTCAGGAAGTTTTACGACAGGACCAGAGCTCTGTTGCGCATCACGCAAGTTCTGGTCCCTCCTGATCTGGCGACTGGAGAAGCGGCGCGCGCTTCGCGCCTGGCGATTAATTAATTCTTATATAAGGGTTCAGTTCACGGGAGCTCAGTTCTTCCGTTCTGTTGCCCATATATGGGGATTGGGTAGTGCTAGCTGAGCCAGCTCGGATTTACCCGAATAGGTGAGGAGGAAAGAAGAGATGGCGAAGCAATAGCACTACACAAGACACATATATGCCCACCCTGTCCCTCCCTTAAGTTCTTCGCTCACCGTGAAAAGCAGTTGACACTTGGGTCGTCGGTTGCCACGGTTTTAAGAGCATGGGAGGTTAATAGTGGTTGGAGCATGTAAGGAGTACTGATTTTCCAAATTTTTATTATACTACGGTTTTCTCTGAGATCGTCGACGACAGGTCGTAGCTTAGAGGAAAAACACAACTCTAAGGTTGGTAGAGTGTGGGTTCAAACCCCATGGGGGGTATTTGAGGTCAAAAATTCATTTTGCATGTATAATACCATTTTTGTGTATATTTTGAGGGTGCCCGTTTCAATGAAAGGTAGCAAAGGGCACCAAAAGAGCAGAAAACAGAGAAAACAAACCGGTTTTAAGGAGTTGGCCCATATATGTGTCTTGTGTAGTGCTATTGCTTCGCCATCTCTTCTTTCCTCCTCACCTATTCGGGTAAATCCGAGACCAGGAGCCACTGGACGGGTGCCGGGAGGGCCTTGATGAAGCGGGCCTCCACGTGGTTAGGACCTGGGGCCTTGCCATCGGCCTTGTCCAGGGCGGACTTCAGGTCCTGCATGGAGTACTGCTGGACCTGTGTCCAGGCCCCCTCAGGGACCCGGGGGACGTGGCGGCCGAGGACCGCCTGGAAACCCGGGAGGTCCACCGGGCGTTTGTCATACAGTTCTCGCCAGAAGGCGCGAACTGCGAGCATCACGTCGTGGGCCTCCGTGAGGAGCGTTTGGGTGTTGGGAACCCGCACGTTCCAGAGGCCTGACGGGCCTGGGGCCTCTACCTCTATGGCTCCCCGCACGGCTTTCCATCGCTGGGCGATGTCGGGGGCGTGGCGGCGCCAGAAATCCTTGATGGCGCGCTTGCCGTCTGCCGCCAGGAGGGCGCGGAGCTGGCGAATGTCCTCCTCGAGGGCGGCTGCTTGCTTCTCCAGCTCCTCCTTTAGCTGGCCCTGCGTGGTCGGGCGGAACCCGGGCGACACACCCTGCAGTTCCTCCGTGAGCCGGAGCGCCGCCTCGGACCGGATGCCATGCCTGGCCGCGTCCGCCTGGTACGCTGCCGGGGCGCGCGCTGCCAGGGTGTCATAGCGGAGGACCGCTGCCTGGAGCTGCTTTCCGCTCTCCGGGAGGTCCCCCTCCGCCGGGTCCGTTCCCGCCGGAGACGGCTGCCGGCATCCCACCACGCGCGCCAGGGCGTCATGCGTCGCGTGGAGGTGTTCGAACACCTTGTCCACCGCGGCCGCGGGCATGGACCTGTAGTCGTGCTGCTCTGCGGGACCCAGCCAGGGCGCCAGGGAGGGTTCATTCTGTGCGGCGGTGACCGCCGCCCACAGGCAGTGTCGGACGGGCGCGGCCTCGGCGTCGTACGGGAGGAGGCCGCCCTCCGTGTGGCTGTAGGGGGTGGGCATCGCCGCGCGTCCCGCTGCGCTGAGGAGACCCGGCAGGGCCAGGCGGACCAGGAGGTGGTCCGAGCCGACCACCTGGGGGTGTGCGGTGCCGCGAGCCCAGACGCTTTCCCGCAGGGACCACGGCAGGAGGGGCTCGTTGACCAGGAAGGTGTCCACCCTGTGCTGGGACGGGTGGAGCGTGGGGGTCATGTCCTCCTCGCCGCCTGCCGCGGCTCTTCGGAAGCCGCAGGCTTCCCAGCCTGCTCGGAAATGCTCCGTGGCCGGGTTGGCGGGGACATCCATGTAGATGTTGGTGTCGCTGGCGATGACCACCGGGTGCCTCCCGCCGAGGCTGCGTGCCCTGGCATACATTTGTATGTCGGCCCAGAACGCCGCCCGTCCCGCCCACGGGGAGCAGCCTGCTTGCGGCCCGTGGACGTTGATGAGGGTGAGGCCTCCCCCGTCCGTGCGGATCTCCAGGGCCGCGGCCTTCCCGGGGACAATTTCCGTGAAGCTGAGCACCTCGTGCTCCGCCACGTACTTGCTGCTGACCGCGGTGAGGAGGCCCCCCCCTCTCGAGGTGGAGGTGGCCCCCGTCTCCGCCAGCCGGCTGCTGAAGTAGGCGGTGTACCCCTTGTCCCGGAGCGCCGCGGCCACGTGCATCTCCTGCGCCCTGGTGGCGATCCCCGTTTCCTGGAGCATGATGGCAAAGCCCCCCTCCTGGGGCAGCATGCCGGTGATGAGGTGCTCCTTGTCGGTGCAGGCCGCCGGCCCCCGGCGCCGCCGGAGTGTGTCCCGGAGGGACCGGTCTGGCGGCACGAGGCCGTTGCGCAGGTTCCACGAGAGGAGCCACAGGGCGTCGCCCGTCGTGTCCTCCTGGAGTCAGCTATCCCGCATCGGCATCGCCGCCGGGTTCGCTGGTGCCGCCAGGGCATCTGGGTGCGCCGCATCCGCTGAGCCCGTTCCCAGCGGGGCCCACAGGGGGGCCCGGGGGACCGGGGGAGCCAGGGGGGCCAGGGGGGCCAGCCCCGCGGGGATGGACATGGACCCTGGTGGGGCCGCACCGCCGGCCCCCGGGGCCGCTCCGGGTGCCTCCTCACCTCCATCCGCGTGGTCGGCTGCCTGGGGCGGGGGGCGCCGGGTGTACGGGGCGTGCCACGGGGACCTCCGTGCTCTCCCCTGCAGGATGTTGGCGGCCGCCTCCTTGTCGCCCGCCGGGGCCGCAGCGTGCACCGCGTGCCACGCCAGGTGTTCCAGCATTGCCCCGCTGGTGTAGTACTTGTCCGCACACAGGGGGCATTTCGTCGGCTCCGTGGCCCCTCGCGCCGGGGGGAGCTGCACCGACTTTGGAATGGCGCCCTCCGCCGCTGGTTCGAAGGGCAGGTTGGCCAGCGGCACCGTGTGTGGTGCCAGCGTGCGGCCCGGGGCCGCCGCATCGAGGGCTCGCGTCGCGGGCGCGGGCCCGAGGCCTCGGGCGGCATCGCGCTGCGCGTCTGCTTGCAGCCACGTTTGCCAGTGCGTGGAGCCGATTTGGCGGTCGGGTTTGCCCCTCCATCGCAGGTCGTGGAAGGCCTGTAGCCAGTGGTACACCGTGGTCGGGACCGCCAGCTGGAGCTCCAGGTCGGCGGGTTGCGCCGCTGCCGGTCACACTCCCGGCCTCGCCGCCCGGGCGTTGTCCTTCAGCCTGACCTGGAGCAGGAGGGCGTGGTGTTCGCCCTCCCGCAGTGCCTTGATGATCATGCGGGTGCAGTCTGCCACGCGGATCACGGCTTCGGGCCCCGGCAGGCGTTCGGGGTGGCAGATGACGATGTGCGCGTCCGCCGGGCTGAACATGCAGACCACCCACTGTGGGTTCTGCTGTCCCCGTTGGGCCACCGCCAGGGTAGCCGCAGGGCGGGCGTGCGTGATGGGCCCCGCGTGGAGGTCGGGGACGTCCGTGGCCCTGATGGCGTCTCCCTGCCACGCGGCCCGTAGATGCTCCTCCTGGTCAGGGCTCCACACCAGTGTGGGGGGGTTGACCCACCCCGGTTCCTGCCTTTTGTTGGGGGCGCTGACAGTGTGTAGCAGGACCGCCAGCGGCCAGGGGTCCGCCGACATATAGTAGGCCTGGGTGGGCCCCTGTCGCCAGTCGACGTGGGGCAGGGGCGGGAAAGCCCCCTGTCCGGCGGTGCTGTGCCAGACCGTCCATCGGCCTCCAGCCAGGACGTGCGACCGGTACCCTCCGGCGTGGCCGTGTATGATGGCTTGGTAGCCTGCCGTCTGCAGTACCAGTGCCTCCCCCTGCTTAGGCCCGGGCGGGGGTGCGCCATCGCCCGCACCCCAGACGCGGGTGCGCCCGCGGAGTGTGGCATGCCACGGGTCTGGTGCATTGCGCTGAGGCCCTTGTATGCATCCCGCAATTTGCGCCGGGCCGTGGTGGTGGACGAAGCTCTCCCCGCCGTCTGCCAGCAACGCCGCCGCGACGACGTATAGTTGCTCCGCCGTGAGGGGTGCCGTCGGCTCGTGCGTCGCGGCCGGCCGTCGGGGCCGCGTGTCGCGGCAGGGGACGTGGGGCAGCAGTTGCGCCGGCCACGCCGCCACTGGACCCATGGTGACGGCCGCGACCGCGGACGCCAGCGCCGTGCGGTCCGTGGGTCTGTACTGCCGGAGTCCCGTGGTATCTCGGGTGAGGTGCCTGCAGGCTGCCGTCCAGGCCACCGCTCCGCAGTTCGTGCAGTCCGGTTCGGCACCACTCGCGTCGTCGCCTCCCCTTTGCTGTACCGTGGTGGCGGTGTCGAGCGGGGGGGCCCGCTGTAGCGCCTCCGGGCCCTGCCCCGGCGGGAGGGCGGGCGGGATTGGCTGCCGGTAGTTTTGCGCGCCTCGGCGCTCCGGGTGCGTGTGGTACGGGTTTTGCCGGCGGTGTTCCGGGGCTGCCTGTGGCTGGAAGAGGAGTTGGTGCAGGTACCAGTGGCCCTCCGCGGTGGACGGATTGCGGAGCGTTAGCCACTGTTCCACCACGCCTCCTGGGTGCGCGGCCTCGACGCGGCGCTGCAACCCCAGGCGGCCTAGGCGGTTGGACGTGCCCGCGGGTGGGATGTGTGCTTGCGGGTAGAGCACCCGCAGCGGCTCCAGCGCCAGGTCCAGCACTTCGTCGTTGAGCTGCTTCGTGAGGGTTGACGCCCTGTGTAGGGCGTGGAGGACCCCGGGTGTGGGGGCCGTGAGCTGTTCGAGCACCGGTTCCGGCGGGTACCGCGTACCCGGGTTCGTTAGCCACTCCCTGGTGTGGCTCAGTACGGCCTTCCACACGTCCCTTGTAAAGGCGTGCTGGGGGGCCAAAGAGGGGACCATCCGTAGGAGGCGGTGGCACGCCGGCGGCGATTGCATGGGCTGTGGGGCGGCCGCCGTGATCCACCTGCACGCCGTGCCAGGCACGATCGCCCCCCATTCCACGGTCCCCATGCCCTCGGCGTGGATCAGCGCCTGGCCTTGGACCATTGGGAAATAGGGGCTCGAGCGCCCCTTCCCTTGCTTCCACCGTACCCAGGCGGCCCCCGCCTGCAGGCTGCGGAGCAGGGCCACGCCGGGGAGGAGCAGCTGCGGGAAAGCCCCCTTGACGGCCTGGGTGGCGTGGGCCAAAGTGCCCATGGGCAAGTACCATAACGGGAGGGTCCAGGGGCCCGGCAGCGGTTGCGCCACCCCTGCGTCCCATCGCCACTCGGAGTCTGGCGGGGTGGCCGGGACCGTGCCTGTCTGCAGGAAGTGGCGTGCCTGCTTGTCGGGGTGCCGTTGGAGGGTTGCCGCGAGGCTGAGCCCCTCTGCCGCTGGTGCCACCGGGAGGCCGCCCCGGGGCCTGCGCCAGGGGTATTCCTGGTCGGCCCCCCAGGTGTGGAGGTCCCGGGCGATGTCCTCCGCGGTCCCTGTGGGGGCGTCCTCTGGTGCCAGGTGCCACATGACGGCGAGCACCGCCCATGTGGAAAAGGGCCACACCCGCGGGGGGGTGTACACCTGGATGGTCCACTGTGGGCACGCCCGCCGCACGCGGGACGCGTGGAGCACCCCTCGGACCATGTCAGCCGCCAGGACCAGCACCATTCCCGAGGGATCCACAATGATCCCCTCTGCGGGTCCGCCGTGGCGGCCCCGGGTGTGCAAGGCCACTGCCGCCTGTCCCGCGTGGGTGACTCGGTCGACGGCCTCCTGGATGTTCACGCTGCCGCGCGCGGTCTCATCCAGGATCCAGCCCTGCGTCACCCCGTAGCGTAGGGCGGCGCGTGCGGCCGCGGGTTTCACCTCGGGCAACGCTCCGTCATCGGGGCCGGGCTGGGGGTGCTGTTTGGGGCACCAGCCTTCGCCGGTGCAGTGGCCCCTTTTCCCCGCGGGGCAGATCGCGGGTACGCTGCCCGCCGGCGGCGTAGGTTCCGCGGGCGCGTCTCCCGTGGGGGGCTCCGGCAATGCCTCCAGGTCGGAGTCCGTGCCCGCGTCCCCTTGTGGGGGGTCTCCTTCGCCGTCTCTGAGTCCCAGCGCCCTGATGACCTCGTGTGCTTCGTCCAGCGTCGGAGATCGGGGGCGTGTCTTGCGTGGTGCCGCGGGTTCCGCCATTGCTGTGTCGCTGTGTCTAAGAGCAGGGGGTGGGGTGCGGATGTCCAGTGGCTGGTGCGTTGGTGCGCTGGTGCGTTGCTCGGTGTGGGGGTGGTGGATGGGCATCCCCGGGGGGGCGCTTTCCAGTGTTGCGAGGGGCGTCCGGTGTTAGGCGCTGTCCCTCTCCCGGTCGCCCGTCCTCCGGAGCGGGCAGCCAGGGTTCCGGGACCCGTGTGTCCCGGGTGCGGTCGATGCGGACTTGTGGACCCAGCACCGGCCCCATAGCGTGCGCCCTTGCGGGCCGGCGTTGCTCGCTGTGGGGGTGGCGGAAGGGCGTCCCCGGGGGGGGTGCCTTCCACCGTTGTGGGGGGCGCCTGGTGTCAGGCGCTGTCCCTCCCCTGGCCGCTTGTCCTCCGGAGCGGGCAGCCAGGGTTCAGCGACCCGTGTGTCCCGGGTGCGGTCGATGCGGGCGTGTGGACCCAGCACCGGCCCCACAGCGTGCGCCCTTGCGGGCCGGCGTTGCTCGCTGTGGGGGTGGCGGAAGGGCGTCCCCGGGGGGGGTGCCTTCCACCGTTGTGAGGGGCGCCTGGTGTCAGGCGCTGTCCCTTCCCCGGCCGCTCGTCCTCCGGAGCGTGCAGCCAGGGTTCCGCGACCCGTGTGTCCCGGGTGCGGTCGATGCGGGCATGTGGACCCAGCAGCGGCCCCACAGCGTGCGCCCTTGCGGGCCGGCGTTGCTCGCTGTGGGGGTGGCGGAAGGGCGTCCCCGGGGGGGGTGCCTTCCACCGTTGTGGGGGGCGCCTGGTGTCAGGCGCTGTCCCTCCCCTGGCCGCTTGTCCTCCGGAGCGGGCAGCCAGGGTTCAGCGACCCGTGTGTCCCGGGTGCGGTCGATGCGGGCGTGTGGACCCAGCACCGGCCCCACAGCGTGCGCCCTTGCGGGGCGGCGTTGCTCGCTGTGGGGGTGGCGGAAGGGCGTCCCAGGGGGGGGTGCCTTCCACCGTTGTGAGGGGCGCCTGGTGTCAGGCGCTGTCCCTCCCCCGGCCGCTCGTCCTCCGGAGCGGGCAGCCAGGGTTCCGCGACCCGTGTGTCCCGGGTGCGGTCGATGCGGGCGTGTGGACCCAGCACCGGCCCCACAGCGTGCGCCCTTGCGGGCCGACGCTGCTCGCTTCGGGGGTGGCCGAAGGGCGTCCCCGGGGGGGGTGCCTTCCACCGTTGTAAGGGGCGCCTGGTGTCAGGCGCTGTTCCTCCCCCGGCCGCTCGTCCTCCGGAGCGTGCAGCCAGGGTTCTGCGACCCGTGTGTCCCGGGTGCGGTCGATGCGGGCGTGTGGACCCAGCACCGGCCCCACAGCGTGCGCCCTTGCGGGCCGGCGTTGCTCGCTGTGGGGGTGGCGGAAGGGTGTCCCCGGGGGGGGTGCCTTCCACCGTTGTGAGGGGCGCCTGGACTCAGGCGCTGTCCCTCCCCCGGCCGCTCGTCCTCCGGAGCGTGCAGCCAGGGTTCCGTGACCCGCGTGTCCCGGGCGCGGTCGATGCGGGCGTGTGGACCCAGCACCGGCACCACAGCGTGCGCCCTTGCAGGCCGGCGTTGCTCGCTGTGGGGGTGGCGGAGGGGCGTCCCCGGGGGGGTCGCCTTCCACCGTTGTGAGGGGCGCCTGGTGTCAGGCGCTGTCCCTTCCCCGGCCGCTCGTCCTCCGGAGCGTGCAGCCAGGGTTCCGCGACCCGCGTGTCCCGGGTGCGGTCGATGCGGGCGTGTGGACCCAGCACCGGCCCCACAGCGTGCGCCCTTGCGGGCCGGCGTTGCTCGCTGTGGGGGTGGCGGAAGGGCGTCCCCGGGGGGAGGTGCCTTCCACCGTTGTGAGGGGCGCCTGGTGTCAGGCGCTGTCCCTCCCCCGCCCGCTTGTCCTCCGGAGCGTGCAGCCAGGGGGTTCCGCGACCCGTGTGTCCCGGGTGCGGTCGATGCGGGCGTGTGGACCCAGCACTGGCCCCACAGCGTGCGCCTTTGCGGGCCGGCGTTGCTCGCTGTGGGGGTGGCGGAAGGGCGTCCCCGGGGGGGGTGCCTTCCACCGTTGTGAGGGGCGCCTGGTGTCAGGCGCTGTCCCTCCCCCGGCCGCTCGTCCTTCGGAGCGTGCAGCCAGGGTTCCGCGACCCGTGTGTCCCGGGTGCGGTCGATGCGGGCGTTTGGACCCAGCACCGGCCCCACAGCGTGCGCCCTTGCGGGCCGGCGTTGCTCGCTGTGGGGGTGGCGGAAGGGCGTCCCCGGGGGGGTCGCCTTCCACCGTTGTGAGGGGCGCCTGGTGTCAGGCGCTGTCCCTCCCCTGGCCGCTCGTCCTCCGGAGCGTGCAGCCAGGGTTCTGCGACCCGTGTGTCCCGGGTGCGGTCGATGCGGGCGTGTGGACCCAGCACCGGCCCCACAGCGTGCGCCCTTGCGGGCCGGCGTTGCTCGCTGTGGGGGTGGCGGAAGGGCGTCCCCGGGGGGGGTGCTTTCCACCGTTGTGAGGGGCGGCGCCTGGTGTCAGGCGCTGTCCCTTCCCCGGCCGCTCGTCCTCCGGAGCGTGCAGCCAGGGTTCCGCGACCCGCGTGTCCCGGGTGCGGTCGATGCGGGCGTGTGGACCCAGCACCGGCCCCACAGCGTGCGCCCTTGCGGGCCGGCGTTGCTCGCTGTGGGGGTGGCGGGAGGGCGTCCCCGGGGGGGGGTGCCTTCCACCGTTGTGAGGGGCGGCTGGTGTCAGGCGCTGTCCCTCCCCCGGCCGCTCGTCCTCCGGAGCGTGCAGCCAGGGTTCCGCAACCCGTGTCTCCCGGGTGCGGTCGATGCGGGCGTGTGGACCCAGCACCGGCCCCACAGCGTGCGCCCTTGCGGGCCGGCGTTGCTCGCTGTGGGGGTGGCGGAAGGGCGTCCCCGGGGGGGGTGCCTTCCACCGTTGTGAGGGGCGCCTGGTGTCAGGCGCTGTCCCTCCCCTGGCCGCTCGTCCTCCGGAGCGTGCAGCCAGGGTTCCGCGACCCGTGTGTCCCGGGTGCGGTCGATGCGGGCGTGTGGACCCAGCACCGGCCCCACAGCGTGCGCCCTTGCGGGCCGGCGTTGCTCGCTGTGGGGGTGGCGGAAGGGCGTCCCCGGGGGGGGTGCCTTCCACCGTTGTGAGGGGCGCCTGGTGTCAGGCGCTGTCCCTCCCCTGGCCCCTCGTCCTCCGGAGCGTGCAGCCAGGGTTCTGCGACCCGTGTGTCCCGGGTGCGGTCGATGCGGGCATGTGGACCCAGCACCGGCCCCACAGCGTGCGCCCTTGCGGGCCGGCGTTGCTCGCTGTGGGGGTGGCGGAAGGGCGTCCCCGGGGGGGGTGCTTTCCACCGTTGTGAGGGGCGGCGCCTGGTGTCAGGCGCTGTCCCTTCCCCGGCCGCTCGTCCTCCGGAGCGTGCAGCCAGGGTTCCGCGACCCGCGTGTCCCGGGTGCGGTCGATGCGGGCGTGTGGACCCAGCACCGGCCCCACAGCGTGCGCCCTTGCGGGCCGGCGTTGCTCGCTGTGGGGGTGGCGGGAGGGCGTCCCCGGGGGGGGGTGCCTTCCACCGTTGTGAGGGGCGGCTGGTGTCAGGCGCTGTCCCTCCCCCGGCCGCTCGTCCTCCGGAGCGTGCAGCCAGGGTTCCGCAACCCGTGTCTCCCGGGTGCGGTCGATGCGGGCGTGTGGACCCAGCACCGGCCCCACAGCGTGCGCCCTTGCGGGCCGGCGTTGCTCGCTGTGGGGGTGGCGGAAGGGCGTCCCCGGGGGGGGTGCCTTCCACCGTTGTGAGGGGCGCCTGGTGTCAGGCGCTGTCCCTCCCCTGGCCGCTCGTCCTCCGGAGCGTGCAGCCAGGGTTCCGCGACCCGTGTGTCCCGGGTGCGGTCGATGCGGGCGTGTGGACCCAGCACCGGCCCCACAGCGTGCGCCCTTGCGGGCCGGCGTTGCTCGCTGTGGGGGTGGCGGAAGGGCGTCCCCGGGGGGGGCTGCCTTCCACCGTTGTGAGGGGCGCTTGGTGCCAGGCGCTGTCCCTCCCCCGGCCGCCCGTCCTCCGGAGCGTGCAGCCAGGGTTCCGCGACCCGCGTGTCCCGGGCGCGGTCGGTGCGGGCGTGGGGACCCAGCACCGGCCCCACAGCGTGCGCCCTTGCGGGCCGGCGGTGCTCGCTGTGGGGGTGGCGGAAGGGCGTCCCCGGGGGGGGTGCCTTCCACCATTGTGAGGGGCGCTTGGGGTCAGGCGCTGTCCCTCTCCCGTCTGCCCGCCCACTGCTGGGTGGGTTGCCGGGGTTCGTTGGGTGTGTGCGGTGTGTGTGGTGTCTGTGCCGTGCGTGTCGTGGTGCGTGGTGCTGCTCATCCTTTGGTCCTCCGGTGCTCCCCTCTCCGGTGTCTCGGTGCGGTGTTTTGCTCGCCGTGTGCCCGCCGTGTCCCCTCCCCTGTGTGCGCCCCTTGCTCGTTCGGTGGCTACCCCTTGTTCCTCTGGCGGCTTCGTTGCTCTTTACCCTTTCCTCTACCCCTCTCCCTGGCTTGCACTTTTTCCCTGCCTCCGCTTTGTTGTGTGTCTCTGTCTTTTTCCTTGTCGGCCCGGGCTTCCTCCTTTGAACCTGCGTAGAGAGAGGAGGGAGCGTAAACGGGCGTGCGGCGGCGGCGGCTTTGTCGCGACACGGCACCTCGAGCTGGCTGGTACGTCATGCGACATGCGTGTGCGATCGGCTTGCGCGTAGGTTTATCGCCCCACTTGCTCCCGTCTTGTCTCCTCACCCCTTTGGCCGCTACCTTTACTCGTTGCCCGTTCCGCATGCGCGGCGTGACATGCAACATACCTGCTTCTTTCCCCACTACCTTAACGTGTCCTAGTCCTCCCGCCTTGCCGGGCGTTCGCTTATGTGTGACGACGGCACGACGCAATACTTGCCTAAGCGTCTAAGACAACCCTACTTTAGCGCCCGGACGACGCAGACACGAGCATACGCTTCTCCTCGGGACCTGTGAGGGGAAAAGAACATGGGTGCATGCACGTGTGTTTGTTGGGACCCGGCACACGTCGGCGCTATGCTCTTTGTGTGTATGCTCCCCGTGTCCCCCTCCCTGGCCATTTGTGTGTTCTAACCAACGCAACTCCGCGGTTGGCGACGTGGCACGACATGGTAACATACTTGCGTTCTTGGTGGCGGTGTGTGGCTTGCCTACTATTCGTTTACATGCGGCGGCATACCTTTTGTCCCCTTTCGCTCCCTTTCGCCTCCTACATAAGCGGGCGTGCGGGTGGGCGGTGGGCACGTCTCGGTTACGCTTCGTGGTTACCTTTTTTTTTTTTTGGCGTTGTTGCCGTTCTCGTCTCGTGTCCGTTGCGTAGCGTAGCGTGGCATGGAACATACTTGGACCCGACTAGTCCCGTTTGTATGTTTAGTTTTTGTTGTTTTTTTTTGTGTGTTGTGCTTTACCTCGGTGGTTTTTTGTTCCCTCTCGTTTGTCCCTTCATACCACGTTGCTCGTCCGTGGCGGTGATGGCCTTGTGGCGTTCCGGGCACGCGCGTGCGGGCATACCTTTCTTTCCCAATGTGAGCGGGGGTCTTGAAAACTATAAATGTTCGGGAACAAACTGCAGTTTCAAGCGCGAGGCCTCGCGCATGGAACGGCGCATGGAAAACATTAAAGTTTCGGTGATCATTGCACGAGGCCTCGCGCAATGGAGGTCACAAGCGCTAATAGAAACCAAAATTGGACAGATCCACCAACTACACAGCATGTACGTTCCCTTGATGCGGCGCTGCTGCATGGGCGCCCATACAGGTCCCGCCGGCATCTCCGGTTTTCATACTGTGGTCACCGCTGACTTCACTGCCCAACAGCGATGGTAGCGCGCCGCAACTGGGTACCGCAATCAGGATTAACTAGTCAAATGTGGGATCACCAGACAGTTACAGGTAACCGAAAATGGTGCATGCGACAAGCGAATCACAGAATAATTGGTCGCGCGAAAACTGAGTGACAGGTTGATGTTTGAAATCAAGGAAGTTTTTCAAACAGGGATTTTTACGCAGATACAGTTACGCAATCATTTTCCACAGCAACAATGCCCCTGCGAAAAGAGGTGGACCTTGAGAAGGCAGTGGCCGCAGAATCTGGAGTTTTCCGCGATGTCTGCTCAGAGGAACCGCCGTATCACACGGCAGAAGAACTGTGGAAAGGGCTAAAACAGGGGGGCGAGGGCGCGTGATTGTTGTTTGTGTTTTTTCTGCGTCTGCGCACAAATGAACGGACGCGTTGCAGCGTTGAAACGGCGATTGCGGCAGAAGAGAAGAGATGGGTTGGTGTTTTGATAGAGGAGGCCTGGCGCCACCACAAAGGGGAGAAGGTCACGAAGAACGCGCTGAAGAAACTGGACGGGATCCTGTTGCCGGAGTTCTACAACAAAGTGGCAGAAGTGATGCAGGAAGAAAAAACAACCCTTAAATCCTTGCAGAATTCGTTTGACGACATGATCCTTGAGCAGTGGGTCTCAATGCATCTGGACCACCCGCACAACGGCCAGTACGTTCGACCTGAGAAAGGTGTGTACCATCGACGCGACGTGGGTTCTATTTCTGCATCAGTGCGCCGCACTTTCTCCATTTCTGTTCTTTAGCCAAAGACATGCGGACCCGCAAAGAGGTTGCTGCACTTGGAAGGCCTGCCCTGAAGGTGACTCTTGGTACATGGGGCTATTGGCGGGAACCTGAAGGCAAAAGTCGCGGTCCATGGCTGGCATGGAAATCCATTATTCGCGCACCACTGTGGCAGGTGGCAGAGAAAGGCAAACCCGCCTCCCTGAAAATCCTCAGCGTCCAAAAACTCCTGGGTCAAGAGCCTACCAGAAGCCGTGTGGTCCCCCCACCTGCTGGCGTTACTGGTGACTTCAAGACAGTGGAACAGCAGGATCCATCACTGTCGAGTCAAACTATCACAGTTAAGGCAACCCGAATTGCAGCGTTGACCCATGATCCCCCGAAGCGGTTCATGGAGATTGACAAGAACCTGATTGTCATCAACGGCGACATATTTGAACATCTTGCTCCTGAGACGATGTGCCCAGCCTGGCTGTATGAAGAGATGGCGCGTACCAATGGCCTTTCTGCGGCTCCAAAACTGTTGTTGACAACATGTTCAACGTACTGGAAACAGAAACAAAGAGGCGTCTCAACGATGGTTTCAACGCGCCGCGCATGGCTAACATGTTGCGTGTTCCCATCTTCAGTTGGCCAGTCAAACCGAAGACTGCAGAGGATCCTACAACGTTTGACGTTCGCTGATTGCTGATTGCGTCACCGGATAGCTGGTCGAGAAAGGTATAATTCCCTCATTACGTCCGCTCTTTGCGCGAGGCCTCGCGCAATAACTTCTCCCTCATTGCAGATTCCGAATTATCTGACGTTTGGACCTACTCAAATAGAGGAGATGGATCCTGTTGAATTTGGCGGTCACCTTCCGATAAGGACGGTCATGTGGTATTTCGACACTGGCCTCTTTTACCTGAAGCAGGATAAGAGCTTCAAGCCTGCATTTGTTTTAATTGATCATCAGCTGGATCTGGTGTGCAAGATCGCGGCCATCGAGCCGGATTCTCGCATGTACCCTCTTGGTGTTACCTCGACAATGTCTCCGATTGGGTCAACCGAGTGCAGACTCAGTTGAACCACGTATTGACACAAGACTCGAAACTGCACGCGTCTGGTGATTGGGACCAGCAAGCCAACTGGGCAAACCGTGGTGTTCCCCTTTGGGTTTGCGATGACAAGGTCGGTTCTGATGCGTTGTTGCTGAAGGAGGAAGAGACCGTTGAGAAAGGTCAAGCTGCAGAAGCACTGGCCCCTGCAAAGCGGAAGTCTACTGGTGGGGAACCAGCCCCCAAGAAGAAGAAGACTGCCTCCAAGCCCCGGGAAGCGAAGTCGTTTACCGGTGCAGAATCCGACGAGAGCGATGGGGATGAAGAGGAGGAGAGCGAGGAAGAAGAGGAGGAGGAACCGCAGGTCTCCCAGGGCAAGGCAGCGAAGAAAGTGGCAGCGAAGCCGAGGTCCCAGGAAACCGGGGCCCGAGCTCCATTCAAGCAGCCAGCCCGTCAGTCCGAACCAAGAAGCGCGCCCGCAAAGCCACCGCCTAAGGGTAACACGTCCGTTGCTAAGGCACTGGGTTCTAAGTTGCAAACTGTTCCGAAGAAAAAGTAATTTCTTCGCTTGTTCTGATATATTATGCGCGAGGGCTCGCGCTATGCATTCCTCTTCGACGGCCTTTGTGCTGTCACCTTGTGCGGCACACTTTTCTCTGTGATGCATTTTATTGCGCTGTTGTGTTGGTGTTTGCGCGAGGCCTTGCGCAAGTAAGGGGTGCCAAAAAATGCTTCCTGTCGTGCAGCGTGCAACATGGTTTTCTAAAACTGGTTTTCCAAAAGATTGAAAGCTTACAGGTGTTTTTATTGTAAAGCATAAGTGGTATAGAAAACAAAAAGCCGTGATTTTCCCAAAAAGAACTTCATTCTTCTGGAAATAAATCATTTTCCTGGGCAGTCGGCTTTGTTGAAAATAAAGGAAAACCGACCAGGTAATTGCTTTTCACGGGATTTTTGGTTCTTGTGTTTTACGTCCCCCCCAAAAGGACTATTTTTTCGCAGTGCATTGGAGAGGCAGTTTTGGGCACATTTTGACCATGCAACTTGAGCCGCCTGAGACCGATTGCCGTGGTGGACACGGCCCAAAGCACCAATGCGGGGCGTACACCAGTCACGTCGTGTACACGCAGCCGACGAGGACATATATTCAATTGCCATGGTGTCAAATGCCTGGTCCTGGGGTACACGGTAATCTTGTCACTCCCATGCTTGATGACCACACTCTAAAGGCAGTGCAAGCAGCAAGCACCCTTAAGGAATTGAACGGCTCAGGTGAAACAGCATTACCCTGACCTGAAAAGTTTGGACATTGGCTCAAGGATTTGGGATGCACAGTGGGTGATGTTGTTCGTCAACTTGTATTGATGGGTAAACTTCCTGCTAACTGCCGAGAAATTTATAATAGAATTATTTTTCGGAGAGGTTCAAACTTTCATAGAACCTTTACAATTGTGCGGGGTGAAGTCCTGAGAGCAGCTAATCCTGATGTGATCAAGGAGACTTGGGAGCAATTGCGTCCAGCCTGCAGCAACCCCACTGTGCAGGAATTTTGTGATTAATTGGATGAGTTTTTCTTGTGGGGTGCACGTGTGAGAGAAGGGGTCACACAGGATGCAGCCACGAGTCTTCTCGTGCATGTGTTGGGCACGCTCAAGAGTGACACCCTGTGGTGGACGGTCATTGAGGAGGAGGGAAAGTACAACAAACAGATGAATTGCTCGGAGGTGTTTGTTCTGTGGCGCCCCAAATGTTCACTTACGAGAGAGCTGCCCGAAAAAAAGCTCAACTGCAATGCGGCATGCATGGGAAACCTGCCCCCACAGCGACGTCTGACCCAGGACAAAAGGTGCAGAATCCGGGAACACAGCCACAGGAACCTGCACCTGAAGTTCCATCCGCTGATGTGGAAGTGAATGCAATGTCCAAGCAGGGTCCAGCTAACTCAGGATATACATGTCCACACTGCAAAAAGCAGGGTGTTGTACACAGACCCGAGGACTGCTGGACGAACCATCCGGAAAAAGCGCCGCTGCACATCAGACAGAAAATGAACGAGGCGCTGAAAAACACACCAACAACCAAGGGCATGGGGGCTTCCAAGCCTGGAAAGTACCCGCCTTGTCCTAAGTGTGGTAAGACCACCCACCAATTGAACAACTGCTGCGAGGCACAACCTGAGTTACCTCCTACGGGGTATAAACCCCTGGGGATGAATCAGGATAGGGACTTCGATGGAGAGGACTGCATGCACGCCGGGCGGCTGAATATCTGCGGTTGTGGGTGAATTGTGCCTCCATCTGGGATGAGATGCCCTGTCGTCCCCCGCAGGCCAGCGTACGGGGTGTTGAGGATGAATATTTGACAGAGCCACGCGCAGGTATGAGGGAACATACGTGCACAGGAGTCATCGTACTGGGTTCAATATTGCCATACAAGGATCCACACCTGTCACTCATCAAATGTTCCATGTTGGCAGACACAGGATGTGAGTGTATGGTAGTGATAGGTCCTGAATTGGGATCCTTCTTCCTGAGAGAAGCGGCCACAGTACCATTCAAACCGATGGGGGTTGGGCAGACCCACCTCGAAGGTGGCAAGCAGGTCGTAAGAGGCGATGTTATAGTGCCTCTGAGCCGCTACGGAGTTGTCATGAAGAGATGTCGTGATGCTACCATTTACGTTGCCAATGTAGGCCCGCGCTGTATCCTGGAATTCCCATTTGTTGCTCGTTATGGCATTCATATTCATGTAGAACCCCCATGTTTTCTGTTTGAAGAGGACGTGGGTAAAGTGGTTACCCCTAATGGTCTGGCTGGGCAAACCAATGCACCCTCATCACAAATACGGGTGCAACCACACAAGCACAAATCCTCTGCAAGAGGGGCATCTACTGCGACTGATGTCAATGACGCAGAACGCCCTGCAATCCTGACATCTGGTTTGGGTGCTATCAGGGATTTTGACAGAATATTTGTTGCTACCTCTGCTACCATAAAACCAAATAATCTCCAGATGATTCCTCTCCCTCTATCCCAAGTAGGACGGACACGAAGAACACTGACACATACTGTGTATGGATGAGAGTGAACATGGTCCCCACCTGCCACTGCAGCCAAGACAGGGGGCGTTATACTCCCCTGACTGGGTGGTTATACCATGTCCAAAAGACAACGGTATGCATGATGCACAAATGCATACATGTAATAATGTAAATCAAAAAAGCGACAAATGCTACTCTACAAATCGTGATAATCTTAGGCGGCTCAAGTTGCATGGTCAAAATGTGCCCAAAACTGCCTCTCCGTGGCACTGCGAAAAAATAGTTGTTTTGGGGGACCCAAAAACACAACAACCGAAAATCCCGCAAAAAGTAATTAACTGGTCCATTTTCATTTATTTTCAAGAAAACCGACTGCCCGGGAAAATAATCTATTTCTCCAAAAATGCACTACGTTTTTCGCAAAACCGTGACTTTTTGTTTCCTCTACCACTTATGCTTTCCTATGAAAATACCCATGAGCTTGCAATCCTTTCCAAAACCAGTTTCTGAAAACCATGTTGCACGCAGTACCACAAGAAGCATTCTTTGGCACCCCTTCTTTGTGCGAGGCCTTGCGCAAACACCAACACAACAGCGCAATAAAGTGCATCACAGGGAAAAATGTGCCGCACAAGGTGACAGCAAAAAGGTCGTCGAAGAGGAATGCATAGTGCGAGCCCTCGCGCATAATATATCAAAACAAACGAAGAAATTACTTTTTCTTCGAAACAACTTGCATCTTAGAACCCAGAGCCTTAGCAACGGACGTCTTACCCTTAGGCGGTGGCTTTGCGGGCTGGTCCCTTGGTTGGAACCGACGAGCTGGCTGCTTGAATGGAGCCCTGGCCCCGGTTTCCTCGGGCCTCGCTTTCGCTGCCGCTTTCCTCGCTGCCATGCCTTGCGAGACCTGCGGTTCCTCCTCTCCTCCCTCCTCGCTGTCCTCCTCCTCATCCCCATCGCTCTCGTCGGATTCTTCACCGGTAACCGACTTTGCTGCCTGAGGCTTGGATGCAGTCTTCTTTTTATTTGGGGCTGGTCCCCCACCAGTAGACTTCCGCTTTGCAGGGGCCAGTGCTTCTGCAGCTTGACCTTTCTGAACAGTCTCTTCCTCCTTCAGCAACAACGCCTCCGAACCCAACTTCTCATCGCAAACCCAAAGAGGAAGGCCACGGTTTGCCAAGTTGGCTTGCTGGTCCCAATCACCAGACGCGTCCAGTTTCGACCCTTGTGTCAAGACGTGGTTCAACTGAGTCTGCACTCTGTTGACCTAATCGGAGAGATTGTCGCTGGTGACACCAAGAAGGTACATGCGACAATCCGGCTCGATGGACGCAATCTTGCACACCAGGTCTGGCAGATGATCAATGAACACAAACGAAGGCTTGAAGCTCTTCTCGTTCTTTAGGTAATGAAGGTGAGTGTCGAAATACCACATAACCGTCGTTATCGAAAGGGGACCGCCAAATTCATCGTCATCCATCTCCTCTACTTGAGTAGGTCCAAACCTCAGACAATTTGGAATCTGCAATGAGGGAGAATTTGTTGCGCCAGTCCTCGCGCAAAGAAAGGACGCAAAGACAAAATTATACCTTTAGTCGTCCAGCTATCTGGTGACGAAATCAGCAACCAGCAAACGTCGAACGTTGTAGGATCCCCTGCTGGCTTTGGTTTGACTGGCCGTCTGAGGATGGAAACACGCAACATGTTAGCCATGCGCGGCGCGTTGAAATCATCGTTGAGACACCTCTCTGTTTCCGTTTCCAGCACGTCGTACATGTTGTCAACAACAATTTGAGAGCCGCAGATAAGGGTATCGGCACGCGCCATCTCTTCATACAGCCAGGCTGGGCACATCATCTCAGGAGCAAGATGTACAAATATGTCGCCGTTGATAACAATCAGGTGCTTGTCAATCTCCATGAACCGCTTCGGGGGATCGTGGGCCAGAGCTGCAATTCGGGTCGACTTAATTGTGATAGTTTGAGTTGCCAGTAATGGATCCTGCTGTTCCACTGGCTTGAAGTCACTAGTAATGCCAGCAGCTGTCCCCTTTGTCGCGGCACTTCTGCAGACCTTTCACAGCTTCCGGACCAGCATAGTAGGCAAACATCATGAAATCCTTCCACAATTTATAAGTTTTGTCCTGAAGATGACAATGTTATGCGCGAGGCCTCGCGCAACGAACAGCATCGAAACAACGATTAATGAACATACGAATTGACCAGGCTGCTTCAGCTCAGCGGTTGGAACCAGAGCACGCATCTGCACAGCGTCCACAATGGCGATCTTGAGATTGCTGTACGTGTCCGGTAGGCCTCGCCGCTGCTGATCTTCAACACATCGAATGAGGTTATCTGCTGCCTCATACAACGGTATCGGCTCAACGTCTTGTGCGCTTCCTTGTGCTTGTCCCGCAAGCTTTGCACGGAAGGCCCACAGTGTCTCAGGCTTCAGAATATCGGCGATGCATGTAGTATGCCAGTGCTGCAGATCCAGACACGCTGTGCGCCGGTTCTCCCGAATCTTTGCAATTGCTTCCACGCTGTGTTGTCCAGATACACACCAAGGATCGCCATTTAGAAATATGAGACACGTCCATGCGCCAGGGCTCGCGCAACGAGAAGAGCGAACAGTCCGTTGGTAACATACTATTATCCTCCCAGAGAACGACGTGTAATGGGCCTGTTGGCGGTGCTGCTTCCAGTGACTCAATACGCTTCTGCAGTAACTTTGTATCTTTCCATCTGATCTGTCCCTTTGTCCTCTCCTGGTCGATTCTGACGTTGTCCAGCTCAACCTCCACCTGCCTCCCATCCAGCCTCAAGTGGTCCTCGATCTAAGTACCCAAGGTTAGGCCAGGATCTGGTGTTTCTTTCTTCTTCCGCCCCTTCTTTGGTGTTCCAGCCTCCGATCCCGAGGTCCCAGGGTCATATTTGGTATCTTCTCGTTCCTGGGCTGTTATTTTGGCGGGGCTTGCTATTCTGCGATAAGAAGAAAGCCTGTTTTGCAGGAAACGAAACATTAAAAAGGGTTAAAATCGTCGTCAATAATGCATATGTGACGCGGTTTTAGCGAAAACGGGTACAGTATGGTTGAGAATGCAAAACTGGAGGGGCACGCCACTGTTTTTGACTGACAACCTTGCGCGAGGCCTCGCGCAAGAGAGGGGGTGTAATGGCCTGTTGTATCATGCTGTTTGCGCGAGGCCTCGCGCATCACTGCATGTTCTCCCATCTTCTTCGAACGTTTCGCATCGTGTCAGCCTCTCTCTGCTCCTCGGACACACTGCGTTGGGGGATCAGCTCCGACAATTTTCGCTTAAAACCAGCCTTAAGCAGCCGCTGCTGCGTCAGCACCAACAACACGAACACAAGGACTTGTTTGTAGTGGTTAGAAGCCTTTGGAATTAGAAGAGACAGTGGAACGTTAGGTACACCCCTGCGCGGACAATGTGCCTGAATTGTACAAGTAGGCTCCGCACACCACCTAACCCAAGGTACATATACCCGCTCTGCGTTCAAGTAAGCAGTTAACCGCTGACGCACCGAATTGACAAAGGAATTGGGGATTTCGCATACGTTCACCCTGTGACCTTCTTTCCGGATGGTGATGACATGGCACAGATCATCAACATCCTCAATGGTCATTGCACCTCTCTTTCAGCCCTTCTTTGTCACGAGGCTGGAGAGCAGACTTTCACAAAACTCCTCGCCAAATGCCTGTCCAGGCATGGCTGTGTGCCATGTAGTGTGGCACAATAACGCAGTTGCAACAGCGCGTTCGTACTTGAAAAGTGTGTCCCCCATGGTCAAACGGTCTAACAGACACATAACGATCTGCAATCCCTCAGAAGCAAAAACACCCGTGTTGGCCGTCTCGCCAGCCCAATTGCACTGCCTAACGAGGTGTCCTAGGTATAGTAACATAGGACAGTATTGTGTTAACAGAACCTGCATGTCCTTACACACAGCGTACCGGAGGCGACTTTGCCGATTCGCAGGACGTGCCAGCCCAAGGGAATGACATTTTCTGTTAAGGTGCCCTATGTGGGGGCCCATACCTACAGCAGTGCACCAATAGTTATCTCCATTGTGAGAAGCTTTCCGGAAACAGGGGACTGTGTCACCGCTGCACAGCAAACCTTTACGGAAGAAAGTCACGATCGGCCAAAATGAGCGAAATGTTTGTGTAACGCAAAATTTGTACGCGTGCCAGAAACCATACAATACAGGGTGTGCACGCAAAAAAAGCCGGACATTCCAACCTGTTGTTTTTTCACCATACATCATCTTACAAATGCGGTAATGGATGTTCTCATCACATAAAACAGGGACAACTGGTCCAGTGTGCTGCGCAAAGTCCCTAGTGAATTGCAGTAGGTTAAGAAGCGATACGTTGCTGCTCACCTTTTCTTTGCTTAGACAAAGGGGTCGCCAATGTGGTCTCTTGGCAGGCACAGGTCGAATAATGTCAAGCGGTGCCCTAATGTTTCGCACAACAGGCCGCGTGCTTGCAAATCCCAGATCGCGCAGGATACGTGCAAACGTTCCCTCCGTGTTCCCCAGCATGCGTGCATCAACAGGAACACGCCGTTCAAGCTCTACGAGGCTAGGATGACCATGCGAGTAGCGCGGTGCATCCCTCAGCAGCAAAACAGCGGACGCTGTTGCGTTAAGGCTTTTGTCATTCTTGTCAGGATTTGTGGTACACTGTTTGTTGTACCAGTTGTCCATCCATAACAGAACCCACTGCTGGTGTATTTTGTTCCATGTAGTCTGTAACCTGACTGCGGCCTTTTCCTTCACTGAAGGTGCGCTATATCGCGCCAGACCTGACCTTGCTAAAATGCAACGCTGCGCCCTACTTCCCTCTATCGCAACAACTGACTTTGGGTTTCCCTGGTATGGACCTGCGCGGTGGCGCATCAGCAAAAAAAGGCGTCAGGCCTCTCCTATCAAAACACCAACCCATCTCTTGCCTTCTGCCGCAATCGCCGTTTCAACGCTGCAACGCGTCCGTTCATTTGTGCGCAGACGCAGAAAAAACACAAACAACAATCGCGCGCCCTCGTCCCCCTGTTTTAGCCCTTTCCACAGTTCTTCTGCCGTGTGATACGGCGGTTCCTCTGAGCAGACATCGCGGAAAACTCCAGATTCTGCGGCCACTGCCTTCTCAAGGTCCACCTCTTTTCGCAGGGGCATTGTTGCTGTGGAAAATGATTGCGTAACTGTATCTGCGTAAAAATCCCTGTTCGAAAAACTTTCTTGCTTTCAAACATCAACCTGTCACACAGTTTTCGCGCGACCAATTATTCAATGATTCCCCTGTCGCATGCACCATTTTTGGTTCACTGTAACTGTCTGGTGGTCCCACATTGGACTAGTTAATCCGAATTGCGGTACCCAGTTGCGGCGCGCTACCATCGCTGTTGGGCTGTGAAGCCAGCGGTGACCACAGTATGAAAACTGGAGATGCCGGCGGGACCTGTATGGGCACCCATGCAGCAGCACCGCATCAAGGGAATGCACATGCTGTGTAGTTGGTGGATCTGTTCCATTTTTCGTTTCTATGAGCGCTTATGACATCCATTGCGCGAGGCCTCGCGCAATGATCACCAAAACTTTCATGTTTCTCATGCGCCGTTCCATGCGGGAGGCCTCGCGCTTGAAACTACAGTTTGTTTCCGAACATTTATACTTTTCAAGTTTCTTGGGTACACCACTGTTGAACTTTATTGGTTAATACATCCATCTCTATCACGCAATCCTGATAATGGTACTAAGTTACGTGTATAAATACGACAGGATTCTATTTTGGAAAACCTTGCCTAATGCGTTGTGCTGTAGTACATGAATCCGACACAAATGAACGTCTTTGCGCGAGGCCTCGCGCAAATAGTGGTCACAAAACAATACTTTTCCCTGTCTTGCCCATGGGACATGTCATTCTTATAAAAATATTTATTTCGCCATGGTTGTTTGCAACGGTCCAGAAATATCCATCAAAACAACTATTATTTGCTGCCTTTGGAAACCTGTCATTTTCCTACCTTTTCCGTCGTTTTTGACCATGCAACTTGAGCCGCCTAAGATAATCTGAATATACAGATCACTGATTACTGTCACAGTTGTGGCTGCGACAGACCGCGGTAGATAGATTCCGCTACGCTGCTTCAATGCTTCAAAAGTCAAATCAACAACAAAATTACAAACAAATACAAGGCATATGCACCAATCCCAAATAACCAATATGAGCAAGCGACAACACAATTAAATAGTGTAAAAATCCCCAAATCTCAGTAAGCGGTGCAAGGAATCACATCACACTGAGATCTTGCTGATCCCTTTGCACACTAGAAGACAATGATAACATACGTACAACTTGAAAATCACACAAACATGCAACAATCACCGTACGCGTGGCGGCGCCATAGCAAGCAAAAGGCAATCCATTGACACACATACTAGTCGCCTACACAAAGATCTTATTGTTGGCTACACATAGCATTGAACAGATTGCTACGCGGGCACAAAGGCGCAAAGATATGGCGCAAAGTTGGTTAACATAATATGGCACAAATGAGGACATAAAATGAACCTTCAACGTCAACACGCGTGTACACGGCGCACACGAGCCCGAAGCACCAATGCAGGCCGCGGACCCCCCCCGCGGGACAAGACACGCCGGGCTGGGGAACGCGCCCCCCGCATCAATCATGCGCGGGGAGACACGGAGGGGGGGGGACGCTCCCTCGGAGCGCGACCCCTGGCCCTGCACCCCTAGCCGGCGCTAACACCGCGCAGGGACACGGCCGGGCCAACGATGGGCAGTAGCTGCCGCAGCTCCTTGGAGCACAGGGAGGGGACCGTCACCGCCGCCCACGCGCGCGCAACGAGGGCACGGACATAACGGGCCAACTGCTGGCGGCGCCCGGCGCCCCGACAATAGCAGAGATCCCATTCATGACACCCTCTGGCCCTCTCCGACCCCTCAGTCCCCCCCGACCGCACGACCGCTGCCCAGCAGCCTCGGGACGGCAGCAGGCACCCACCGTCCAAGGCCTTGACCCCCGGCGGCAAACGAAGGGCGGGACGACGGCCACCACCGTTGGCCCTCGCGGCCGCAGGCCGACCTGTGGGGTCCCCCAGCAGCACGGGACAGGCGCTTGAGCCCACGGGCCACGGCACAGAACACGCCACGTCCCCCTGGGACGGGCGGCCTGCCCTTCATGCGTCTACGATGGGCGACCGGGGGAACAGTGGTACCGCCGCGCCATCCCCCCCCCTGCTTTCCTTCTCACCGAAGGGACGACAGCCCCCTCTAGCATGGGCCGCCAAACCTCCGCAGCACCCTACCACAGCGAGGCGCACCGCAATCCCACCCTCCCCAGCCTATCCCGGGGGGACGCAGGGTGAAGGACCCAACCATGGCGCCCCAACGCGAGACATGCGCGGCTGTGCGATGAGCTATGAGCAGCATAGGCGGACAAGGGGGCCCTCCTACCCCTGCAACCCCCCCGCCCCCCCACCCCCTACCAGCGCGGACATCACCCAGGAGCGGCCCCGGGGAACGCCGGAGGGGATGCCCAGGTCACTGCACCCTGAGGCCAGTCCAACCGATTACCGCCATTCCAGGCCCGCGACCCCCAAAGTGGGCCAGGGTGCCAACGCCCTTGCGCGGGGCAGCCGCTACTTCCCCCCCCCCCGCCCTGGCGATAACGCCCACCGGACCCCCGGCACCACACCGCGGCGCACCGCGAGAAGCCCCCCGCTGGGACGGGTGGACGGCCAGCCCCCCAGGGTGTAGGCCTCCGGACCTGTCTAACGCTGCATTCGGCTGCACCACGCCACAGGGCACGCACACCACACCGCCTTGGTGCCACCAACATACCCGCCCCTCTGCTTCCGCAACAGGCATGGCCCACAATGTTATACCCCGGACCACGCAGACTGTGGGGACGGTGGACGTGGCCATGGCATCCAACGCCGCCGGCAACGTCACAGACCACCCTACCCTGAGCGGCTTCCCGCCCTGCCCGGGGGCAGTCCTGCAGCAGCGGGCTCACCCGCTCGGCCTTTGGTTGGAGCGCCCCATTGTGGCCACGGGCGCCCCGTTGCGGCACCTGGCCACGATGACCTCCGAGGAGTCGGAGGGAGGGAGGGCCGGACCCACCGCCGGGGGGGGGCCGACAGGCGGGCAAGGCGGGAGGCTGCCGGCAAGCAGAGCTGGCCTGCAGAGCTGCTTGGTGTACAGGTTTGACTGACCTGGCGCCAGGCCAGCCCCGCCATACGCAGGCCGAGAGAGGCGGGGGGCCCCGCACCAGTGCTGACCGGCTGACCCCTGCCCGAAGCCCGCCCCCCGGCCGACTGGATGGCCGTCAACAGTGGCACCAGGGGCGCACTGTCTCCCAATGTTGGCTACTTGGCCAGCCCAGCCCATGAACCGAACCTCTCCTAGCCCCCGCCCCACCCTGCGCCCGTGACCACCGCATGCCGCACCACGCGCGCTTGCGGGCCGGGGACACTCCCGTGGCCCTGCCCCTCTGGAGGCCCGCACGAGGCATACACGCAAGCAGGCGACGTATGCCACGCCCCCCACAGAGGGACAGCGGGACAGGGGAATGACGAGGGTGCGCGACTGAGGCAGGGGGCCCCAGCACGCCCCCCATTCCCAGTCCCTCCGCCCCTGGGTACCCGCGGCCCGTGGGGCTCGGTGGCGAACTCCACACATGCTGGGCCGCCCGCCTGCCGAGGCGTTGCGTCGAGCCACCACAGTGCACATGCCACGGGAGGCCCCCCTCGTGTGGCGTCCGGAAGCACGTGGACAGGGAAAAGGAGCAGCATGGAGGCGGTACCCTCCATGAACACAGAGCAAGGATGAGGACCGGACTTGGTACCCGTGCAGGGTGGGCAGAGGGACAGCTGAGCCGCCCCACCCGCGAGCCAAGCGATGCAGCGCGGGGCGGGGCGACGGGGCGTCACCGCAGCCCCCCACCCCCTGCCCCCGACGCCCCACACCGGGCCCCGACGATAGCGTGGTGCTGCCGCGCCCACCGAGGCGCCACACGGCGGCCCGGCCGTACACCCCCCCGTCAAGCGGGAACCAGCTGGCTTGTCACCAGCGCAAGACCACATCGCCCCCCTCTCCTTCCCCCCACCAAGCGCCCCCGGAAGGCCCCAGCCACACGGAGCCGCCCCAGTGAAAGCACACACCCCAAAGGCAGGAAGAGGAGCACGGGGACCGGGCCATCCCCTCCCCACGCTTGGCAGGCGGAGCAAGGGACCCGAGCGGGAAGCGTGGAGGGGCACGGACCACATGGAACGGCCCTACCGGCACCCTGCGGGTGGACCTCGCGAGATGCGTGCGCAAAAAGGGAGGGGGGGGGGGCTGACACCGCGGGAGCGCAAGCGCACAACCACGCAATGGACACGCGGCGCGCACCGGAAGGGCAACCGGACCGAGCTCGCGGAACGCACATGAAATGGCGTACCAGCAGGCATGGACAAAGAACACCCGGAGGGGGCAACCCGCTACCTGCACCAGGGGGGGAGGGGGGGGGGGGAAGAGAACAAGCGGTGCCACCGGCCCTGCCTCCCTGACCTGCCGCGAGCGCCACGAACACACCAGCAGGGCACTGCACCCGCCGAGGAAGTTGTGATGCAGCGCATCATGCACCAGTTCCGCGGCTAGGCAGCCTCCGCGCCAGCCCATGTCCGTAGGTACCACTGGCAACAAGCCAGTAGCACGGGCACGGCAGCGCCGGCACCCCAGGCAACCCAGCATCAATTCTAAGAGGGCGATGTAGTGGGTAATCGCCTGCCGACAGGCTAAGTAACACACTGACCGGGGAGTGGCGAAATGGGGAAGGCAGGGAGGGACAGGGGTCCGAGCCCAGTGAACCCGCGCCACTCTGCCACCAGGCAGGAGGTGTGTCATGAAGGGACCCCCACCAGGCCCTGGTAGGGAGGATATCACCTGGCCAAACCAGGTGGCCCCGCGGGGCAAAAGGCCGTCTAGTATCCAAAGCCTTAAACCCCAAACCTCCAACCCCAAGTTCATGCATGCTCTCATTGGTCATGGTTAGGCCAAAACCCTCTCTCCATACACATGATCTCCTGGATTGCGTTATTGGAAGGTCGAGCTCTGCCAGGGCATGGATCGGTGAAGGTCTCTCCTAGGGCAATGGGGAAGCTTTCTCTATATATATGCTCTCTTTGGGACTGGACTCTCTCTTTGGGATAGGACAATCTCCCCATGGATATACTCTTGCGGCTGTTCGAGTAAACATTCTCTTGGGATTTGGTTGGGGACTGGATGTGCCACGGGATGAGGTTGGGAAGTTTAGGGGAACCAGGTCCATGTGGGCTTAGGGACGAAACTCCGGAAGATCTCTCCGTCGTTGATCAATGTTTTTGGGTTGCTTTGGCGTGATGAAGCACAATCTTTCTCCCTCTGTCCGCCCTTTGAGCACGTGGGATTCCAGGTCTCCCAAGGGTAAGAGATCAATTAATTCATTGAATGTCAAGTTCTCCATGGTTGCATGTGCATCATCTCCGGTGAGTGCTTCTCATGTCTCGCTATTGCTGTGCCATTGACTTCACTTCTTGTTGAAAAGTTTTCCATTGCAGTATTCCCTCGTCATGATCCTGACCTTCAAGACCATCGAGCGATTGGGCATGTTTCTTTTTAGCTAATAATCGCTGGCTGTGTTGTATGTTATTGGATTTTGGTGCACATACTTTTGTCTTCTTTTATGTTAGGCGGCAAAGGTTGTACGTTTGTCTGTGTATCGCTTACAAGCAGTCAAGATGTGCATTCCTGTTGATTGTCAATGCTTTGATCTTCTGCAGCCGGGTACCTAGGGGCGGACCAACCCCTAGGACACACGTCAAAACAAACGTACCCGACGCGAACGTGTTCAACGCCGTCAGTGGTCGACAACTCGTTGGGCAACGAGTACTCGGTAACTAGGCATAGGGCTCCTGCTGTTGCGGCATCGCGCTGCGGCGCAGTGCTTTCGAGAAGTTTTTGCTTGTCGTCGGACGAGGAAGCCGTCTACGCCAGCGGGCAAGTGAGTACATCTCCTTAGCCTGCGTCCTCTCCCGCAACAGCACAACGTCTTGTTGCTCGTGTACTCGGAGATCCTGGCTTTCCGCGCCTGCACCTAGACTCCACGAGTCCAAACAGGTACGAGTAATGCAACGAGTCGAAGAACTCCTCCCCCACGCCATGGTCCATTGGCATCAAGCGGGCAAGACCTGGCCCAGGCCCCATCCCCAGGTGGTAAGATTACTGCAACGACTCGTGTGGGACCAGCAATACCGCCACTGCAACCCCCAAATGTGAGGGTGGTTTCCCCGAAACATTCGAGTTGAGAGAGGACTTGGGGGCCGACCGCCTGCAAGCCATTGTATATGTAGTATTGGCGAAGGAGGATAGAGGAGATACTCGCGCAAGAAGTGGCAAAAAGAGCCGAGGCCCTCAACGCCGAGTTGGTGCCAAAAATTGGGGACCAAGAAGCGGAGAAAGAAGAAGCCGAACAAGCGGCAAGGATGGAAGCAGCATGGCGTGCCGAAAGGGATCAAGAGGCGGACATAAGCCTGCAGTTGGATGTCAAATTACTGAAGCGCCCAAATCAGGATCTGGCTGAGGAATATGGGCATCGATTGCCATCTGCCTCGAATCGACAAGCCCGAGCTCCTGAGGAGAACATGTAAGTGCAATGTCTATTGTTTGTTTCCTTTTCTCGGGTCTCTTGAGTTGCCTTGATTGGCAAGGCCTGCTGCTTGTTTGCTTGCTTGTTTCACCCGGTGCCTGCTGGTTTTATCGGAAGCCGAATCACTCCTCAAAGCAGTACATGCAAGACACCCATATCCCACAGCAGTAACGTACAAGAGTCAAATATGTCGTGAACCGGATCCAGTCACAGTAGCAGTGTTGATGGCGGCACCAATAGCAGCAATGACGGCAAGAGACAATTCAAGGGCTCATCATACCCTATATAAATACATAGCATCAGGGGCTGAATTGTCTTGCGGGAATACTATGCACGCATCGAAAGGTCGCAAATATTATGCATGCACCGGAAAGCGCTCACAGAAAAGGCGTGAAATTATGGTCACTATTACCCGGCGCGACCTCTGTAGACTAGCGCTTCTGTCGCTAATGGTAGCGTTTGACGGCCGCAGTTACACCCCCCTACCAGGACTTACCCACGGGGGTGAGGCCGATACTTACAGAGTAGCGAGGCCGGCAAACGTGGCACTCACATGCACATGTATGGGGTATACCACTGCTTGTCCCCCAAATTAGAGGCAATCGCAAAGGCTCCGACCAAGGGCCACGCCCGCCTCAAGTCGTCGAATAGGACGAATAGGGTTCGTTCACACCATGTCAGTACAACACGCCATTGTGGTTATTCTGTACACCACGTATTTCAACTACTCCTTAAACCGCATGACTCAAGACATCATCAGTCTGGCACAGTCCCACGACCTCTATGTCTCACTTGCATGTCCACTGTGGCGTGGTGTCACTTCAAAACCGAAGGACGCATGGAGCTCACTGTGGCATTAGGAGCACCTGTGACGCGTAGGGTTGGTATGTGTGCCTGTTCTGGTCATGTTGTCACCTATAAGGACCTTGATGTGAGTGGCCGAGTGAATTGGTCACGTAGCGCCATGTCAAAGACACCTCAAGTCCCTCAACCCCACGTCCCTAGGTATTGGACACTGTTACCACAGACTTGTGTGTAGCGTGCGGCGTCACTCCACTGAAGGAAGAAAAGGGTCTCAGTTCCGAGAAACGAGACATGGACGCACCCAACTGGGTCGTAGTAGTGTTGCTGAAGCTCGAGGCTACTGCCCATGCTCCCCAATCTTCACCCTTCCCACAGAGCTTACCACCTTCGATATTTACAAAGGTTATTTCAGGGCGGAGATACATACAGGGGGGCGGTGGAGCGTCATTTGGCAAAGCCAAAATCAAAACTTCACTTGGCTTCCCAACACTCCTGTAGTTCTGGCGCCAACAAATATATATAGAAATGAAGAGAGAGAGAGAGAGATGACCACAGGCATCAAAACGAATGGGGCTGCGCGCTGTTGAGCGCATGCTTGACGGCGCATTGAGAGCACTCCAAGCTCTTGAGTCCACGACAAGGCTATGCTGTCGCCTGACGCCTAGTACTCCTGACTGTTGTTCACGGCTGGTCGCCCTTCGCTGAGACGCGCTGATGCTGGAGACTGTCGCCTGACGCGCAGTTTTCTGACTGGCGTTTAAGGCTGGTTGCCCTTCGCTGGGACCCGCGGATGCTGGAAGCCATTGTCTGACGCGCAGTACTCCTGACTGGCGTTTCCGGCTGGTTGCCCTTTGCTGGGACCCGCTGATGCTGGAAGCCGTTGCCTGACGCGCAGTACTCCTGACTGGCGTTCATGGCTGGTCGCCCTTCGCTGCGACGCGCTGATGCTGGACGCCGTTGCCTGACGCGCAGTACTCATGACCGGCGTTTACGGCTGGTCGCCCTTCGCTGAGACGCGCTGATGCGTGAAGCTGTGGCCTGACGCGCAGTACTCCTGACTGGCGTTTATGGCTGGTCGCCCACCACTTGCTGGCTTAGCGACGCTTTGATTGCTTGGACTTGCGCTTGTTTTTGCTGGAAGATGGCACGGTCCGAAAATCTCGAAGGACTGATGTCAACTCCTTCGCCCACCAGTACTCTAGGCAAGTTGTTCCCTCCTCATTCACTAATTGTCGGCACGAATGGTTGCTTGGCAACTCTCTGGTCAAGAGGCAATAAGCAAGGCCACGAATACACAAAGGCTTGTCCTGTAATTCTTCTGCGTGGGTAATTTTTCCCACGACCCTCTCAAAGAGCTCTTCAGAAATCCAGTTGTTACCGAAGTACAAACCCTGCACCATGTTTTTCGTGAACCTCTTCAAAAAGGGACCCTCGTACGGTAGCAACGCTCTTGTGAGTTCCTTGTTTTTGACCGAATGTGTAGCACCTTGAACATAAAAGTTCGACAGACAGTCCTCGTACTCAGGACGCCACCAGTCATCAGTGCGTGTCGCTTCGAGAACTTCGGTGCCGGTCACTTCAAGAGCTTCGGTGCCTGTCAGCTCAAGAACGTTTTCTGGTCTGGACACTGGTTCTTCGTCACTGTCCACCCGTGCAACCACATACTCCTGATCAAGAATTTTCTCCGCTGCCCAACACCAGGCTTGTGATTCTGACCATCGAGGATAAGCATGCCTGAGGCGCACCCTTTCAGTAGAAGTTAGTTGCACCCAGACAGTTTGGTTGGAGGACTCATACCAGGCTTGTGGATCAGAGTAACCTTCAGACTCCTTCAAATATTTTAACATCACCTCTCGCCAGTTTGTTTGACTCACCACTTCGGGGACTTCTGCGTTCCAGGCCTGTTGAGACGCTGGTTCGAGCCCTGTAACCAACACGGTAAGGACCTTCTGAGCCTCGTACCATGGAACCACTTCTTCCGACTCAAAATCGATAGTTAATTCCAGCGCGGCTGCAGAAAGCTGGCAGGAGGTCTTGGCATTTCTTGTCACCTGTGGCGCCCGCTGAAGGAGAGACACTGGTTCGTCCACTTCTGTTTCATCACAATCCGAATGAAAGAAATGTTCAGGGAAGTAAGGCGCGGGTTGAGACAGGGGCACTGGTTGTAACGGCGCCTGAGTCAAGGCTCTTGCATGGGCCAACAACGCAATAGGCTCCTGTGTGAGATCTTCGTCGCAATCTGGCATTTTTTCTGTTCCTTCTGGCTGTTTTCTGTTACGGCGACGCTGCGCGCCTGGGAGACGACGTTGTGTCTTTTCTGGCTCTGCACCAACATTGTTTCCTTCATCCGAATCCTGGCTGACCTTCAAAACACTTCCTTTGTCTCCGTACGTCGGATGAGCGTCAGCTTGTCCAGAAGCACCTTCGGAGTGCACATTCGGCAGTGCCGCACCAGCACCCGAATTTGGACAACGCTTGGCGCTTGAACCAAGGCGCTTGAACCAGGTCTTCCACCACTTAGAATTGGAACTTGATATCATTTGATGACTTGAATTGTCTTGTAAGTGCAATGTCTATTGTTTGTTTCCTTTTCTCGGGTCTCGCGAATTGCCTTGATTGGCAAAGCCTGCTGCTTGTTTGCTTGCTTGTTTCACCCGGTGCCTGCTGGTTTTATCGGAAGCCGAATCACTCCTCAAAGCAGTACATGCAAGACACCCATATCCCACAGCAGTAACGTACAAGAGTCAAATATGTCGTGAACCGGATCCAGTCACAGTAGCAGTGTTGATGGCGGCACCAATAGCAGCAATGACGGCAAGAGACAATTCAAGGGCTCATCATACCCTATATAAATACATAGCATCAGGGGCTGAATTGTCTTGCGGGAATACTATGCACGCATCGAAAGGTCGCAAATATTATGCATGCACCGAGAAGCGCTCACAGAAAAGGCGTGAAATTATGGTCACTATTACCCGGCGCGACCTCTGTAGACTAGCGCTTCTGTCGCTAATGGTAGCGTTTGACAGCCGCAGTTACAGAACATGACTCTCGACGACATTTAAGTCAAGAGTGGCAGCACCCTTACCAACACCAGAAGCAAGGGGAAGAACGAAGGAAAGAACAAGACCGAGATGAGCCAAGGCCCAACAGTCCGAGGAAGAGCACTACACGACGGGTGAAGATCGGGACTTCTCTGACTTCCGGCGTTGAGCAGACGTCTTCGTGAGCGCCGTTGCGGCGGGAGGACAAACCCCAAGTCATTCAAGCTCGGATGGGAGTTCGCCAGACTCCACAGGTGGAAGATCAGGAAGATCGCCTTCAAGGAGATCGCGAACCCGGCGAGTCCAATGACAGCGTGCGTAATAGAGTGCATCCCCGACAGCCACGCGCACCGCAACTGGATCGAGACCAAATGTGCGGTCACAAGTCCCAAACATTCATTGACCGATGGTCAGCCATCAATTGTCTCGAGGGAACAGTGGAGGAGCTGGAGAACACTGTGGCTGACTCCAAAGAAAAGATCAAGGAGCTAAAGAAGGCGAACAAGACCCTCAAGAAGGAAGCAGCCAAGGCCAAGGAAGAGGTGGTTTGACTCACTGCTGTGGTTAGTGAAGCCCAGAGAACCAGCACACAAGCAGTGGAGGAATCGAAGCGCCCGCAGGTCGCCACCTCGCTGCAAGATGGCCTTGATGGCTTCACCTCCAAAAAGCTCCATCAACAGGGCGAAGTGCGTGAAGCCCGCCCACAAGCCCCGCCACGCCGCGGAGACGTTGAGCCCGCAGCACCGTCGAGGGTTCTGTACCAACAGCGGGAGAGATGCAATTATCCATCCCGAACCCCTCCTAATGACCAAGAGGCCCGAATCTCCCAGTCCAGTGCCGCCCCCTCGGCAAAGTCCGGAAAGGTATCGGGGAGACCTCCAAGAGCACCACCTCCGACAGGATACCAAGCTGTGCCGCCGGCTGCTGGTTATCAATGGCTTCGCGTGGCTGGAAAGTGGCAGCAAGAGAGACTGCCAAGGGTAGAAGACCCCCAAAGAAATACAAAGTCGGCAAACCGTTATGAAGAGTTGCCGCAGTATGGACCGGAGGAGGAGGAGGAGGTTGACGTTGAAGATGTCAGCAAACGCAGTGGGATAAGCTTGAAGGAGATGCTGGACTGCCATTCCGAAGGTCTTCCCCCTCCTTACAACAAGTCCGAAGAGGAGCGCGACATTGCCCACGACATTAACATTCATGCCCTGGAAACCAAGAGACCGTGAACGATACGGCCCTCGGCGCAATTGGGAGCCCTGAGGTCATATACCAATTTTGGCAAGCAGCCAACGGGGAGTTAATGAATCAGAGGACACCCATGATTTGGTTCCTCCTTGTTAGAGCGGTGATCCGCTCACTCTCGACCACTTGTTCTGGGTATTTGATATTTATGGCTTGCAACTACGTGTTGGGATGGCTAGGTCACATGGAGAGGAAAGTCTTTTCAATCGGTTTTGTTACGGCCTCCGTAAAGCCCTGCAGACTTTTTACCTCCAAGACGTGGCGGATGGGAAGATCAAGGGCTACAATCAAGCCAAGAAGTGGCTTGAGCGGGAAGAAAGAGTTGACGCTCCGGAACAAGCGTCCAAGCTATGCAAGGCAGTCAATCTCGTACATAACTGGACTCATATCTTCCTATACCACTGGCGGGATTTCCGGTGAGAATACTACCTCAAACGCTCAAAGTTAGAAGACTAAAATCAGAATGATGAATGCCGTCGTATCATGAACCTCTTCCCTTCTTCGTGGCGCAAATGAATTGTGAAGGAAGAACAGAAGCGGGCAAAGAATTCGTATACTGCGAAAATGATGGTACCAAGTACGGCTCACCGGAAAATCAAAAAGAAATTCCACAAGACGGTAACCGCCAACGCAGTGTTCCAAAGGTTGCAGAAGGCACTCCTCGTAACAGGTGACACCAAACGTGAGTGGAACCTCAATCAGCGCTTGGACGAAATCTCGGTGGACGGCCACACTCTCAAGCTGCAACAGGTTCCTGGCCGCATGAAAACCGACGAAGTATTCAAATTATTTGGGGAAGAAGTGCGCAAGGAATACAAGGGGCATCCTCAAGGACGTGCCGTGGCATCGGCAGGACGTCAAGTGGCGCACGTCCAAGGACGTGGCTACGGTGATGAGAGGCGGCCTGATTCCAAAGGGCCTGCTTCGGCCTCCGTCTCGGCCACTGGTGTCAAGGACCCCTACACTACCGAGGATGCGGTCGTTGATGCCTTTGTTGCCCACAGCCTCCCCAACCAATGGAAAGATCCGAGCAAATGGCAACCCGTCAACCGCAAGCAGCAGAAGGAACCCCGACGTGCAGGGTTGCCATTCCTCACCTTCAAAGAGCACATCACCAAGTACCCCAAGGGATATTTTGTGTGTTATGGGCGCAAACAACCACATGACCATGACAACAAGACGGGTAAATGGTACACTCAAGGGAAAGCTGCCTTTGCACGAGAAAACCCGGACCGCAAGCTCAAGAGCGAGCGTCAGCATCCCCAAGGGATCCATGAAGTCCAAGCTGAACTGCAAAAATTGATGGGCCTGATGTAGTCCCTCGAGAAGATGCTGACATCGGAGAGGAGTCCAAAAGAGGGCATGCCTCAAGCGGCGTCACCCTCAACAGCCGCTCATGAGCGTGGCCCCTGCAGCCAAGGACCCCAGCTGGTGACCCGGCTGCAGGCGAACCCGGGCGGAAGGACGGAAGGACGGTTTAAGAGGTACCGTCCTCGGAAAACTGTCTCGTCTCCTTCACCGTTACCAAGTCCTCATGAGGACAATAAGGAAAAATCACAGCCTCTTCGATCCGGGATTGGAAACGAAGGTGAAGAAGAAGAACAGACCTGCAGCAGAGTCACCCATGAGCCGGGAGCTGCAGACCGGCCGCCACCCGTAGCCTACATCCTATACCAGCACCTCATGGAACTGCTGGAGGCATTCGAGAGGCTAGAGCTATTAGGCGTCCGCTTGGTTGGCAGCGAGCGACAGCTCCATTTGCGACTCCGGGTACCCTGCCAAGGGGTTGAAAGGTTGGTGAGTGTGGAGGTGGATGGGGAGCCCAAGTCAGTCTCGTGAGAAATGGCCTTTTCCCAGCATCTTGCATCAGGACGAGCCCTAACCCGGTTCGCTTGAAGGTCGCCAAAGGACAGTACGTGGGTAGACGCAGGACCGAACTCCACCTTGAGACAGAGTTCCTGAACCATGAAGAACTGTCACAACCGGACAAGGGCAAGCGTGTTACCTTTACTGGTACCTTTTATGAGGAAAACACGGACTGGGGGATTTTCATTGGCTATGACTTCATGGCGGCCACGGATACGGGTGTACAACTGGCCCAAAGCTCCATGACCCTCTACAAAGACGACTGTTTGTCCTGGTTGTCCGCCCACCTTGCATTTGAAGAGAGCCATGGGGCACATGCGAACGCTAACAGCTTTGCCGCGCCGTACGAGCAGTCAATCCATGCCAAAGGCCGCTCGAGGAATATGGTTTTACTCCCGAAGCCTTCCATGAGGCCGTTGCCGGATTTGGAGCAGGCGAGCCATCGGTGGATGCATTCAGCTCTGCTTACTCTGAAAGTCTTCAATTATGCAAGACATATTGGCATGGCAAGGAGTCCGCATGGTTCAAGCGGTGCGATGAGCATTTTTGGGGACTGCTATGGATTCGCTGCAACCCAGGATGTGTGCCCCGCACCATTGCAGAAATTAAGTCCAACCGAGCCAAGGCCCTGCTTGTGCTAGCAGAGAAGGTGTAAGAAGATGGCCGAATGGTGAGGCTCCAAGATGATTTGGAACGCATGCCTCCAAACTCTTACAAGTTCCCGGCGGGACGGAGCATCTATCAGGATGCTAGGGGCCGAACGTTAGGCAACACGCCCGTCCGAACCACGTTGGTGTATGTGGACGGCTCACTCTTGGATGAATCGGAAGCCGATACGCGACTGGTCGCGCGAGTAGTTCCTGAGCCTATGCGCTACATGTTCGCAGCACCGTCACACGAGGAAGACCAATACACGGAAGGGCATGATGAGCTAACCGCCGATGAGCTTGACGTTGTGGTGGGATACATCCACAGCCCTATGCACAACATCACGCCTGCAAAAGGGAGCCAGGATGAGACCAAGTGGCGGGAAGATGACTCCATCGCCTTGGGCGCCTTTGAGGGCAATGCATTTGTCCATAGAGTGCTTGACCGTTTGGCCAACCAAGATGAGCCGCGAGGAGGAAATCCCACCACGTATGGAGATATCTACCCAACGAAGTGTTGAATCCTCCGCCCCTCCGGAGCCTTTAAGGACCCCCACGCCTTGGACCCGGATCAAGACCAAGTCCTCCTGTCCCAAGATACCCATGTGAGGTCCAATGTGCAAGTGCCGACCAAGGCCAAAGCTTTCAGCGACTCTGACCCTTGTGTCCAAGCGCCAAGGGAAGACTTCAAGGGAGATTATGCGAAGAATTTCTTCAGTGCAAAACTCACCAAAGATCCCCAAATTTGTGGCGCGTATGGCGAAGCAAAAATCCGCCTTCGACAGCCACACAAGGTCTTCAGGCAACCTGAATTCGCTTTGAAGGGAGATCTGGTTGAAGCCATGAGGGCCAAGCTGAAAGAATTCATGGAGCGTGGGTAGTTGGAACCATGCACCAGCGAGTGGCCGTCCCCCGCCTTTATTGTTGAAAAGATGGTGGCCAGGAAAGGGTGGCTGGTCGTGGACTACCGAGGGATCAGTGAGCAAACAGAGTTCGACTCCTACACCCTGCCTGTCATCGAGGACATGTTGCAGAGGCAACATGGGTGACAGCTCTTCACAGTGATCGACCTGAAACACAGTTACCACCAGATGCCGTTGGCGCCAGAGTCTCGTGCATGCACTGCCATGTCTACCCCACTGGGTACTCTCCAATGGAAGGTAATGCCCATGGGATGTAAAAAGGGCGATATTTCTTTCCAACAAATGTTGAAAGACATCCTCAAGCCCGTTTCTGACTGTGCCGACCCATTTGTCGATGATATCATTGTAGGGTCAGGCACGGAGGGTATGACCGATTAGGAAGTGATAGTCGCCCATGAAGATGACTCGAGGGGAGTCGTGGACCTTCTGGTCTCTTTGCAACTCACCAGAAGCGCCAACAAAGCCACCATTGCAGTCAGGGAAGTGGATTCGCTGAACATGTGGTCAGCAAGGGGCAGCGCAAGTCCATCCCCGGCAAAATTGCTGCAGTGGAAAATTAGGAGAGCCCGAAGACAGTTTCGGAGATGCGAGCCTTCCTTGGATTCTGCAACTACTACTCTGGTTATGTCCGGATTTATGCACAAATGGCTGCTCCGATGGGGGCCTTGCTGAAAGGCAACCGAGATGAGACCAGAGAGGGCCGCGAGAAGCCCATCATATGGGACGATGAAGCCAATGATGCCTTCGAGGCCATGAAGCGCAATTTGCTTGAGAAGCTTAAGCTCTGGCTCATCAACCCAGACAAAGGGTTCGTCCTCCCTACGGACGCTTCAGACTATGCTGTCGGAGCGGTCCTCGTGAAAGCGGAGGCCGATGGAACCCATGTGCCCGTCGCCTTCTGGAGCTGAGTCCTTGCTCCGGGCGAGCACCGGACCTGGACACCCAGAGAAAAGCAGACATATGCCATTACTTGTGCTCTACGTAAGTGGGAAGGACACATCAGACTGCAGCCCGTAGTTGTCTGCACGGACCACCAGAGCTTGCAATCTTGGCAGAGGGAGCATGTGGATACTCCCTCAGGCCCAGCCTCTCAGCGTGTGCGATGGCATGAGACTGTGGTCCATGTTGACCTATCGCTTGTTTATGTCCCTGGAAAGGACAACACCGTGGCGGACTGCATGAGTCGATGCGTGTATCCACCCAGCAAGGGAATGGCGGATGCAAGTGCCCAAGGGGAAGAGAAAGAAACCAAGGAGGCCAAACAGATCATGGAGATGGAGAGACTGATGGAGGAAGAAGGAGTCAAGTGCTTCGTCGAAATGGCGTCCAAGATGAACATTGCTGATCGCGCTGATTGGGCAGTGATGCAAGATATGGCCGAGACAATGAGTATCCGGGGGCTCGCGCAGAAGCCAGCCAGTGACAAGCCGCAATCGAAGTCCAAAGCTACATCTACAACGGATGCATACCCTTCAACATCTCAGTCGTCCCTGAAGGAAGACTGGACATCCGACTACGCCAACTCTGGGGCATGGGCTCAGTAGTACAAGGTGATCTCCAGCCCCTACGACGACTAAGAATGGCCCCGAGGACTTTCGGTTCATCACAAGAAAATGTTCCTGAATGGGAAGCTGCTTCTCCCCAAATCTCGTGCCAAATGCCTACTGGATGAGTGGCATCAAGAATTGATGCACCCCAGTGCAGCAAGACAATGGAAAGACATGGAACCTAGGTTGTTGTGCCCTGACAGAGCCCCGGAGTTCCTCAATAAGGTGAAGAGCCACTGACAAGTTTGTGCCGCCTGCAACCCGGCAAATGTTTCGCTAGCCGGTGATCAGCAACGGATGCCGATCCCCGATAGACCCGCGGAGTCCGTCAGCATGGACGTTTTCTCCATTCCTGAAATTAAGGTGGGTAAAGACAGATACTCATTGTTGTCGACCGCCATTCGGGCTATGTTGTTGCCGTTCTGGCCAAGAAAAATGATCTAACAGCCAAAGAAGTGGCCCAGAAGATAATCAAGCATTGGCTGACCATTGTCGATATCCCCGAGACGACTCGCAGCAACAACACCCCGCAGTTCAAGGATGGATATTTGAAGGCCATGTGCGCTTACATGGATGTACGGCATGCCACGTCCATAGCCCAACTTAGCCGTTCAACTGGCTGAGCCGAAGTGGCCGGTTGCCAGGTTTTGGAGAGGCTGCGCAAGCTTCACCTGGAGAACCGGAAGAAGAATTGGTTTAGGGAGACGTGGAGAGCCATCCAAGCCTGACACGACTTGCCAACACCATGGAGGCTGTCACCCCACTAAATTCTCTTCACCAGGGACATGTTCTATCGTTCCCTTCTTTGGTACACCAGCGGTCTCGCCAAAGATGCCTTGGAGGCATTCAAAGAGGCTGAAAACACCGCCAAACTGGTGAAGGCTGCTCTTGAGAAGGAGCATGCTAAGCGGCAACACAAGACACTCAAGGGCCCTGTCACCTATTTCAAGGTTGGAGGCCATGTCTGGGCCGAAAGACCCCGGCCGCTTGACACTTCTCAGACGGAGACTTGGTATACCCCCGGTAAGATTGCCAAGAGGATTGGTCATTCGTCCAAGCACCTTTCTGATCCAGACGGGCCTCTATCAATTCAAAACCCGGCACAAGACCCAGTTGAAGGACCGTGTTCCAGAAATCACGGGGAATCACGTGGAATTGCAATGAGCCCAACATGAGGACGACTCCGACGAGTATGAATACTTTGAGGAGGACGACTTTGTCGTTGACAAGGTTTTCCAGCCACGGGCCAAACCCTGCCGTCCAGGGTGGAATCGAGTTCAAGGTGAAGGCGAAAGGATACGGGAAGTCTCAAGGCTCGTGGGTACCTCCTTCATCATTTGTGCCCGGCATCAACAAAGTGTGGGAATGCCATCTCGGTCAAAAAGACGTCCACATTTTTGCCAACGAGTTGCTGGCTGCCATCATCCAAGCTGAGGACGACATCTTGTTGCTCACTGATCCCTTTGTGTATGCATGCTGTACTGCGGGGGGCTGATCATACCCTTGTCCAGTGTTCTCCATCATATTTTTACATTTTACGAATGGACACGATTTACTGGTACTTTGCAATTGTTCCTTTTCATGAGACAAGTTTACTGTGGTGTCATACGTTTGAACAATGTTTTTGTGTTTGTATTTTAAGGACTCCACCACATGCATGGGCGCAAGCCATACATCATATACATTCAGGTCTCCCAGATTCATACTTGGGGAATTTTTGGTCATACGACGTTGCGCGAAGGGTGTTGTTGCCATCAGCAATGCGAATGAGTGAGTGTGTGTGATCAACTCATGGCACTTGTCGAATTGTCACGTTATTTGCGTTTCTAAGCTTCTACACTTGTTTTACTTACTGCTGCCCCCTGAATTGTGCTATCTTTTGCTGCGTTGTCCCACTTTTGAGCCTTACCCTAACCATGGAGTTGGTTTGAGACTTACTACTCCTCTTAACCTATAACCGAAAAAAATCTGTGTGCGTTCACCTCATATTTTGGTATGAATTTCGGTGGATCAAGACTTCTAGAATTTAGGAGTTTTGCTCCCTCTTCTCGTTGACAGGATGCACTTGTATGCCTCTTGACGTGACGTTTGATGTTTGAATGCCTTTCTTTGCTGCAGAGATGTCTTTACTTCTTTAAGACGTCGCAAATTTATCAGCGCGAGTTCTGCAGTTCGGAACACTAAAGATACATTATCTTACAGCTTCCCAACCCAGAAGGGCACCTCAAGGCACTGGAGGTGCCATAGAGTTACCTTAAGGACCTGAAGTAGCTGATTGGCTTTTGAGGCTACATAGTATGTGTAGGTGTTGATAATATACAGAAAAGGTAGGTGATGGAGTGAAAATAACGTTGCATGGCTATTATTAGGCCACTGGGTCACCAGGGTGCCCAGGAGTTCCTGTATCAACAGGAGTTTTTTTTCAGTGAATTAGGCAAAATTTTATGACTCAGGAAACGATAGAGATATGTGTTAATCTTTGAGAAAATAAAAAGACTGAGTAGAAAATCGGAAAACCATCACAAAATGGTTTAGAAACTAACTTTGTGATCGCTTGCAAAACGCTGCTTTTGAAAACCGACTACGGTTTCAACCCTAGGGGAAAATCGACAATTGGTGTTCAAATACAAACGCAGAGTGCATGACAAACAGGTATGAAACGAAGATGAGATGATTATATATCCAGTTCGCAGTTGCAAAGCGCAACACAAAGTGTGCTGAGGTAGTTATGTAGACTCAAGGTAGTCCAGATAGAAATAAATGCAACTATATAGTACTAAATGTTCTAAACTACAAGACTGAGTGCAGGATTGGTCCAAATGCCGCTTTGGGCCTTTACATTCATGAAACAGCAAAGAAACATGCATATATAAGCTCTTGGGGCTTATAAAATAAGGAGAAAGGGAAGAAAATTTTCCGCTGAGAACAATAGAGGAGCGGGCAGTGAAAAGCATTACTGCTTAATTACTATTTTTCCTGCATGACGATTGGACCGTGTTGGTTGTTGATGTGCTTCTGAGGTATGTGGATTCTTCTCGGACAAACTTGGTGGTTTCAAAGTAGATCCTTCGGTATTTTGGTTGCATGGACCCTTTGTCCTGAAGCAATTCCTTGCGGTGAGGGCAGCGGTGAGGGCGGGGGAGGAGAGGGAGGCGCGCCGTTGGCACACAGCGCGGTACAAGGCGCTGGCGCACCTGGAGCGCCAGCGCCGTCATTGGCAGGCTCCCTCGCCGGAGCCAAAAACCATTTACCAGCTGGAGATGGAGGTGGGGAGGGGAGGGGCCGAGAACAAAGGAAAGAAAGAGGGGCCAGGAGAGCGGCCCGGCAGCCAACTCGGTAGAGAACCACAGGGGGGAGAAGGAAATGCTGGACGGAGCTGACCGGGGATGCGCGGACGAGGCAGCGGGGGACATCCAGAAGGGCAGGCCACAGGGGGAGGTGAGGGGCCGCAATGGGACGGGGACAGTGCGCAGGCAGGGCGCCACGGCCAGCGAGAAGGACGACAGGGGAGCCGGAGGCAGCAAGGAGTGACCAAGGGCGAGAGGGGTACAGGGCACCAAGGGGAGGGCGGACAGAGAGGCCAGGGTAAGCAAGGTGCACAAGTTGCGGGGGAGGGGCATGGGGGGCGGCAGGGGAAGGGAGGGCACAAGAACAGGGGAAGGCAGCGCAGCCAGGAGCAGGAGGTGAGGCACAAGGGAACTTGGGTGCAGGAGGGTATCCCGGGGCACCGGTTTACCCGGCAAAGGGGGGAGGCAGGGGGTGGGGAGGTGTCATCCCAGCGTTTCCCCCACCACCGTACCCAGCGATCATGCGGGTGCAACCCCCCCATCAATGTATCCGAGTGCGCTGAGTAGGAAAAAGTTACTGCCATGTCTTTCTTGGGGTACTTGATCCAGGCCAACCCGCCCCTAAACCTTGGGAATTTATGAAGACTAACACGTGATTTTTTTAATCACCCTTTTTGACGGTTTTGGTACATTTTTCAAAGTAACGAGGGTTATAACCCTAGCTCCCCCATTGAGGTTCACCTGTACCACTCACGTGAGCGGAGGTATCTTCCTTCATGGGGGTAATACCGAAATCAGATAGATATTTCATGACTTGGGCCTTGTTGGTTAAGCCTAGTGGTCTCCCAGGCTAGAGCCCCTATACTCAAAGCTTTTACCCACTTATTGTGGGCCTACGTTTTAACTGATTCTGAATTCAGTTGCTTGCCCATGCTGGCCAAGCCATATCCTGTGTCTGGCCCAGCCAACATGCCCCAGATTCCTAACCTACTCCATAGCATGTCGAAAGGTGCACACGAGGTGCTTGAGACCATTCCTGAGGCCAGATGTATGTCATTTTTTCATATAAAAATCATTTCTTTTGTCCTTTTGTGATTGAATCTTTGTACGTAAGCTTGCATTGTCTATCCGCAGCCCTTCTGTGATACATTCGATTTCAAAACTATTCATTGATTCTATCCATATCCTGTTCATGCTCTACTTGCCGCTGTGGTCCTGTTTTCCAACTCCAAAGCCTGCAGGATTTCATCAATACCTTTAGGGCACTAATTAAGGATATTCCTTCCGGTAGCAGCGGAATCCCTTGAGTTCCTTCCGAACCAACCCTGAGCAAACTGAGCAATACACAGTCCAATACCAGCGGAAGAACATGTCCATCCCATCATTGGCAATGTCATCAAGAACGTACCCAATCAGGACTGTAAAGCTCGGCAGTGGGCTCAATCTCACTGAGCCCAGCCTCAGGGTCGCATCTGGGTCTCGAGAAGATCCAGTACACTCATCGTCCACTGTCGCTGGAGTCGTTGGAGAGCAGGATGACCTGAAGAGGCGCATGGATGAGTACATGCTGCACGAAAACAATCATAAGTCGAAACGAGGAGAGGATGGTGAAGAGCCCATCGAGGCCCTAGGGTCTCCACCTCAGACTGACATGGACTCCTACTACTACTCGGGTCCACCAACCGACCTGGCAGACACAGCTTCCCTGCCCAGACGCCTGAGAGGTACCCCCTGGCCTACGTTCACTACATCACCGTGCCAAGGGCCTACGGGGCGTGCAGAACTACCCACAAGAAGGAGAACCCCAGAATGCTATCCAGAGTACGTGGAAGGATCTCATATCCGGGGCCCCGTCTACGCTACTCTTGACCGTACGGCAGAACTGCTTGCCAAACTGTTATCTGGATCTGAAGATCGGGATGTGAAAGCCCTGTCTCAGGCCGTAAGGGTCAGGCTGGATAGCACTGAACCCCTAACCAAGCCGGCGATGGCCTCACCTTCTCCAGGACTAACCTCGCTCGCTGATGATCTCAAAAGATCAAGGGTCTCCAGGTTACTACGCAAGGTCACATGCCCCAGTCCCTTTCACCCTGGTGCCCGATCGGTCCCCATCGCTGAGCTACAGGATGACCCCGTGGCTGAGGCTGAGAAGAAGGAGCTAACGGCTTTGGCACCACTCGCTGCCAGATTACTCCCCCCTTCATCTCCAACCTCAGGAGGTTGGAAGAGTGGCAAGCCTATTGCCCAGGCAAACATCCAGCTAGAAATGCCGGAGTTCAACGCGAAAAATCTGCTAGAATGGGCAGAAGAATTTGCAGAATTTCTTCAGCTTACAGGCCAGTCTCATGTGGATGTGGCCACCAAATGTTCACTTTTTGAAGCGTTCATGCAAAAAGAAATATTTGCAGAAACAGGTAAAGCAGATGGTGAAAACCAGTTCAACTTGGGTTGAGGTTCTCCAAAGACTGGAGAAAAGTTTCCCCGTCTACTAGACGAACCTCAGTGTGCGCACACAGATAGAGGAGCTTCCTATGCTCCCTGAAGTTCCTTCCGCTGCGCGCATCTCTGAATGTGTGTGCGACCTGGAGTATCTGTTCTTCAGGATGAACGTAGGTTCCTTTGGACCCACTGAACCCCACCTGTGGCTTGTGGGTAAAGTTCCCCTACGCACATGGGAAGATTGCAGGTCTACCCCCAAGAGGAAGCGACGTACTCACACGTACCATGACCTGGTGGACCTGCTCATCGAACTGGCCGTTGAGAGGAAGAACAACTCCCATTTGGAAACATTCCTCAAGAGGAACCTGAGTAAAGGTGCCAGCCCGACCCCTGATCGTGGTGAGATGAAAGGGTCCAAAACCCCCACTAACTCCAACAAGGGTGCAGATAAAGGGGGGGGTATCCTATGTGCCATGAATGAGGTGAAACCCGAAGCAGGTGTACCCCCACTCTTCTACTGTGAAGCTGTCAATGACAAAGGGGGCCCTTCATGCCCCTGACTGCGATTATCGCAATGGTTGCATCCTGCACCTGAAAGGACAGCAGGACACTGAGGATGGAACAACAGTGAACCATCAGGATCACTTCAGGTGTACGATCACCTGTGGCTCTTGTGGCAAGCGTCGTCACTACGAGGACGAATGCCACATAAAAAAGCGCAGGAGTGACAAACTCACACGCCAGGAGGCTGAACGCCAGAAATCCCAAACACCCTCCGAAACCCCCAAGAATGGTGACAAGGTTGGTAAAGCGGGTGGAAAAGGGGCGGCAAGGATGGAACCTTCAGCCATAACCCCCAGAGGAGCTCATCAGCGCCCGCTACTTCTCCTTCTCCCGCCACTGTTGACCCTAAGAGGCGTCCGCAGGGAAATATCGCCTCCCCAGAGGAGTCTAACTCGAAGAAGAGGCGATTGGCCTGGATGGCCAAATCGCTCATGGCTGCGGGGGTGGACGTGAATTCCCTGATGGGGAGTAGGGGAGCAGCTCTGAAGAGAAGGACGTGGTTTTCTGGATCCTCGTGAAAATCGGGGATCAGGTTTTTCGCGCAGTACTGAACACCGGCGCAACACTCACCATAGTGGCCCAGCGCCAGCTAAAAATCTTCAAGAAACTGAGACTGTGACCATAAGAGTAGGGGTTGGGTGAACCATCCATTCCCTGGAGGCTGTCGATGTATCCATTGGTCTTGGCGAATCCGTGATGCAACGCTGCGGAGTGTTGGACGCTGACGCCTTTGACGTTGTCATTGGCACCAACCTTCTGCGGAAAAACCCCCGGCAGAATTTGTTGATTCACCAACGTCCCTATGCTCTCGCTGCAACTTCGGCACTGGCTTCTTCTCCGTACCTTTCAAGGTGTCAGGAAGAAAAGAGTCCGGGCTGCGCTACGCAGAACGGACAAAGTATCGTACCAAAAACTACCAGTTGGCCTGACAGGTCCTTGAAAATAGACTGGCCGCCTTGCAGGTATCCCTGGATGACATCCAGGTTGAACTGTTCGCGAGGCAACACCAGCACTTCCTGCAATTGTGTCGCTCGAAACATTTGAATAACGACTTCCGCTTCTTGTCGAAAGCAATGGGCCTAGCGTATACTAACCCTTCCTTCTCTGTGCTCGCAAAGAGTCTGACCAAAATCGCGTTTGAGGGACGAAGGGTGGTCCTGTGTACCCCTCACTGGGGTCGTTCAGGCGAACACACCTATTGGCGTCAACTGCTGGACCGAATGACTGTGGCAAGAGTGCAACTCCCCGATGGTCCCATCTACCTGCCTGATGATTCAGACACCGCTTTGCAGGCCCCAGAATGGGCTGGATCCTTATCCATCGTTGATCGTTCCCTCAACCCTGTACCCCTGTGTGATCTAGACCAGGTGCTACTGAAAGAGGTCATGGCCGAAAATCGTGGTCTGACCCTTTAGGATCTCACAAAATGATCCCCTGAGCACACTTCAGCCACACTTACAGGTGGTGAATCCTATGATGACAAACTGGCACCTGCTATTGTGAGAGAAGATGCCGACAATCAACTGCCTGAAATCGCCAGCACTATTCCCCCTGTTGACCCCAGCTGTGTTGATCTCAAGCACACTGCCCTCTTGGCCCAGCTGTTGCTGGAGGACTTAAATCTGGGGTCAACGTCAGAACAACGTTCCCCTGTTGGGAAACCTGGCTTCACATGCACCATACATGCTCAGGAGAGCCCGCAGCTCGGCACTCTGGCGCTCTAGCGCGGCCTGCGTCTAATAACATGCCCCTGTCAGAGCATGACGCCCAGGAACTCCGAAGAATGTTGTACCTGAGGGCCGAAGGTATGGAGCGCCAGAAGCGACTGCAATACCTCAGATAGACCTGGAAAATCTCCATCTGGTCTGAGCTGGATGATGAGCTCTACACGCTGCCTGACCCAGAGGTACCCCTAGTGTACTCTCTACAATACCGGCAACAGTGTTCCCCTGAATGGGATGACAGCTCGCTACCTGCCGGAAATGCTGATCGGCAGAAAAAAGATGAACGTTGAAAGAGCAACCTCCATGCTGAGGAGGATTTCCAACAGAAAATCGACAGGCTGATCCTTGACCCTCGACTGAAGAAACTGCTTTTAACCTATAAGGAGGTGTTCGGCGCCTTGCGGACTCCCCTATCCTGCAAAAACCTGGTCGAGATGGACCTGAAACTGAAACCTGAGTTTGAGAAAACGCGAGTGAGACGTTGTTGCTACCCCGCTCCTCAGGAACAGGTTGCAGAATTAGAGCGCCAGATCCGGGAATGTATTGATGCTGGCCTCGTAGAGGAATATAAGAAGGGGGACTACCCCCATCACTGCAGTCCTTGTTTCCTGGTTGCTAAACCTGGATCGACTTCCCTGCGAATGGTTGTTGACTATGGTGAGGTCAATAAGAAAGCCAAGGACCACTTGGGCAGTATTCCTGACATGGAAAACACCCTTAAGTGTATTGCCAATCGCAGGTATAAAACCAAAATGGACAAACGCAGTGGTTTCTGGCAGGTCGACCTGGCCGCCGCAGCTCTGGAACTGCTGGCATTTATAACCCCTAAGGGTCGTGTATTTAAATGGAAGGTCATGCCTTTCAGGGTCCCTAACGCGCAGGCTCTTCGAAGAACTGATGAACAAAATTTTGTATATACTGAGGCGCACGCCTCTTGTACAAGAGTTGATTTCTCGAGGGGCTGAGATGGAGGCCCACATCGATGACGTTAGTTTGGGTACCAATACCCAAGAGGACCATGTCCTCCGCCTCCGTGAGTTTTTCACTGTTCGTCAGGAAAATCATCTCCGAATCAAACTAGAAACATGCGAGCTGATGAAAGAGGAGATGGAGTACTTGGGTTTCGATGTGGGGTATGGCTGGTGGAAACCAGCCGCGTCTAGAATGCAGCCCCTACAGGACATGCAGATTTGCGGTAACCCTAAGAAGGGTCTAGACGACGTGAGGAGTTTTGTGGGCGCCTGTAACTTCTATCGGCGACACATCGACAACTTTACTTACTCTTCTGCCCCTCTCACTGATCTAATCAAAAAAACCGCCCCCTCGAGGTGGACCGCCAGAGAGGAGGAGTGTTTTCAGGAGTTGAGAAGGAAAATCGCCTCCTGCAACTGCCTGCGGGTACCTTGTGCTAAGGGTGAGATCGTCCTGATCACTGATGCCAGTGATGTAAGGAGGCGAGGAACGATTTACCTATGCCAATAGCTTAACCCCCCTGAGGTAACCCATTGCCATTGTCGCACCCCAGGTCTGAACCTTGATGGTTCTCTGGAAGACGACTATCCCTTCAATGAGTGGCGTATGGTGCCACTTGGTCACTGGATCTGGAAATGGAACCAGGCGCATCCCAACTACAGCACCTATGACGGGGAGCTCCTGGCCGGTGTGTTGGTGCTCTCTTCACAATCCCGACTATTGGGATCTAGCCCTACTGTCTGGCTCTGTGACCAGGAACTGGTGAAGTTCTTTCAGAAGGGCCCACCACCAGAGAAAACGCAACTAAAACGATGGTGGACGTACCTCAGTCAGTTCAGGCTAACAGTCCACCATATCCCTGGTATAAAAAACGAATTGTCTGACTACATATCGCGCAACAACTTCGATGCGCTTATTGGTCAGAGCTCTGAGGATCTTGCCAAAGAGGCTTTCCAGCGCATGGACGTTCAGCTGGACATGTCTATGTGTACGGCTGGAATCCTCGAGGGTTGGAGTTCAACCAACTATCAGTCAGAATACAAAAAAATTCTCCAGACCCTCAGCACTGGTGTAGAAGCCCTCGTCATTGACGGGCACCAGTGGTAGAAGAAAAACCAATACCTCTTCTACGAGGAGCGTATAGTTGTGTCTGATGCAGGACCCAATGGCTGTCTACAGTGGTCCCATCTCAGCTCAGGTCACACTCGCTCATCGCGCAGTGGAATTCTTCCGTGAGTGTCTCTACTCCAGTCTAATCTTGACTGAATTGAGGTCTCGTATGCACACCATTGTTGATGCTTGTGGCAGTCATGCCAGCAAGCAGAGCGATAGTACGGATAGGGGACTGATCTCCAGCTTACCCATACCCTATTGTACTAAATCTCTTCTCTACGTGGATTTCATCCAAGGCCTACCTCGCTTTGGTGGCTATGATAGCTGCCTAGTGGTAAACTGTGGCCTCTCAGGCCTCACCCGTGTGTTTCCTTGCAGTAAGAAAATTACAGGTGAGCAGACTGTAAAACTGTTGGTCGAACAATGGTTCGAACCATACGGAGCACCGAAACAGGTGCACTCTAATGAAGATGTACGCATGCGCAGTGACACAGGATGGTACAAAGCTGTATTGAACGCCCTCAACGTTAAGGTGACCACAGATGTACCCTATACTCACACCTCTAACCATCTTTGCGAGAGACAGGACCGTGTAGTGGAGCAGAACCTGAGAATCCTGATGAAGCAGAAACGCACCAAAGATTGGGTACGGCTACTACCATGGGCAGTGCTAACCATGAACTCTCAGAGGAGCTCGTCTACGGGTTTCACCCCCCATGAGCGGTTTCATGCAGGAGGACCTGCTTGGTTCTTCAGCAGCCACTTTCCTGAGGACTTGAAGAGCACCTTTGGGGATTGGCTGGAACACAAGCAGTCTATGGCTAACCAGGCAGGAACTAACCTGAGATAAGTTTCCTGAACGTGAACTGAGGCGACAAAATCGTCTACGGCAACCCGCCAGTTTTAAGTTGGTGACCTTGTTTTGGTTCACCACTCACGACTACCCTCCTGGCCGCGTAGCTGCCCGCAGGACCCTCATTTTGGTCCCTATCGTATCATCAGGATAGATGGATCTAGGATCCATGTCAGGTGCAGTCCACATCTAGGTGCTGAGCCACTCTGTGCTCCTAAAGAGTTGAGGCACTACCACTCCCCCGTTGACTTGTCCTGGGATGAGGTGCGCCTAAGCGATAAGGAGGTCGAGAAAATCAACCCGCAGAACGCAACCTCACCTGAAGAGGCTGACAAAGTTGAGGAGATGAGTGCCGAAGAAATGGCAGTCGATGGATACTACGTATTCGCATGTATAGCCCGCCACGAGTATAAACACGGTCGGAAATTGCTCACCCTTTTGGAGGGGTATGTGGTTTCTGAGGCAACCTGCGAACCCATGTCTGCCTTCATCCAACCCGACGGAGGTGTCAACCCCGTCTTTGTTCCTACCTGGCTGAGAACAACGAGGGAGGGCTTCTAGCCCGCGCTGAAACTCTGTCCCAGCCTAAGAAGATAATCTCCTTGTGCCTATCCATTTATTGTTCCCAACCCATCCGCGGAGGTTGCAAGGTTCAGGAGGCGGCGGTATACCCCAGACATCCCCCCCTCCTGTTGGGAGTTTCCTTCGGGTCACTCCTGCAGGAGTATAGGCTCCCCCGAGAGGTACACTTCCCCCTCACCGAGGAAAGCAACACTGCAGATCATCGGAATACCACCAGGCCGCTTACCTTGTTTGCAGCCGAATGGTACTTGAGTCCTCTGACCCCAGCCTCCCACCGTGCCATCATCCTGCACGGTGCAGTACCAAGAACACGTTCACGCGCTGGACTGGGTTCCTGCGGGGTCAGATCTGCCCACCTCCATACGACCACCCTAACTGCGGGTCACCTGAACATGCCGGCCTACGTGTACAGATTTCCTCCCTTTGGAACTCGCAGTTGAGGCCCTTTACTCACAGCCCCCTCTGTTCTCTAACCTCCCAGGGGCGGTGAGCACTCTTGTGCTGACATCTGGGCCTACTCGGTGTGTGCCAGGACAGGCTCAGGACTCCGGTAGAGCTTCAGTTACAGTGAATGTACTAACCCCCACCCTCAATCGAGTTTGGCGCTCCAAACACCTACACATCAGCTGCTTTTGGAACCCTGACCCTGCTCTGGTTGTGCCCTGCAGTCCCATGCCTGTGGTTGCCACCCTGAGCCAGATGGCCGCTTATCAGGTTTGCAGCCACCCAGCGAGTGAGTGCCCTGGTGACCACGTGTTGCATGGAATATGCCCTAATGTGATGACCTTGAGGAGCCAACGAAGACGGTGGCTTCCTAGACCGGGGGGGAACGGCAAGCAAGGTGTTAGAGATAAGGTGTGTCCACTCTCCTTGGGGACAAGCGCGCGCACAGTTAGGACCCCTAACTGGTCCATACCAATGGGGTTCTACCCGTGTTGGCGGTGCTACCATACCCCTGAGTGTGCTACGTATGTCTGTATGTGTCTCACTTCTCTTCCCAGTGTGGCTGCCATCATCAGCATTCGCTGATGTCGGACCGAACGTCGTACTCGGCTACTGGTACCACACCTATGGCGCCCAATTTCTGAGCTGGCGCCTAACCTTTGCGGAAACGGCAAAAGCCTTACCTACTAGAGGAGGGGAGGGGCCAAGTGTGGTAAGGACATACGAAACGCCAATTTTTCTAGAGGCCAAAAGCTAACACACTCCCCTGCACGCAAGGAAAAGCACGCGGAGCAGGAGACACCACTACACTACACTCACTAATGCCAGCAGCAGCCTTCGAAGGTAGGGTGAGCTCAACCGCACTCAGCCACTACCAGGCCTGCTGACCCAAACCTTACACCCTCTACTTGATGGCGTTGTCAGAGAGTTTGGAGGCCCTACTGTCCGCCCTGTGGAAGGACAAGCGAACACAGCGCCACTAGGCTGCTGTGGCCTGACAGAGACCCCCTGGCGCGTTTCTCTGCCAGCGCTTGGAGGAGGTGCACTTCTGTGTTGTGCGCACAGCTTGTAGTAAGGGTTGTACATGAGGGAGACGTCCAGTCCTCGCCGTCTCTGGCTGAGGCCCATGTGATTGTGGGATCAGCGCCCTTTTTAGCTGGGCCAGGGAGTGCACCAATCACCCTGTACCTTTCCCACCTGAATGCAAAGGCAGATGCAGGACAGTTTATGGCTGAGGAACCTAACCGACCTCGCCGTATTATACGGGTCTCCGGTTGGAAAAAAATAGACTGTACCCAAATCGTCGTATCAAGCAAGCAAGCGTTAAGGACGCCGCCCGTTCTATTATAGAACGTAGGGCTGAGCCCTGGGTAACCTAACAAGGGTTTTACCGCGTGCAGAGCGCGTGGCCTTCAGACCTTTAATGCATCATGCAGCATGCAGGGGAGGGAGGCGTAACGAAAAATGGTTTCTTTTCTGCATTTTCATCCTGACAATTTAACCAATCACGAAGAAACTCAACCAAGACGTGAGCTCCTCCGGGGCTTACTCACCTCATTCACCACACATCATGTGTATGCCGAAAGACAACGAACGCAACAGCAATCCTAAGCGTTCAAACAACCCTACTGCAACTTATAAACAACCCTAAGCGATCAATGCATGGTGCGTATTATGCACTTCTTCCGTTGTTTCCTGCAGAAGAGAGAGAGAGAGAGAGAGAGAGAGAGAGAGAGAGAGAGAGAGAGAGAGAGAGAGAGAGAGAGAGAGAGAGAGAGTGAAGTGACGGGCAGCTACACAGCGCAAAACGAAGCCTAACGTTTTAAACAACCCTACTTTAATGCCACGGCAAGACCAGGCAGGAGCAAGCACTTTCTTTCTGAACTCTGGAGAAAAGGAGAAAGTGAAGGGATGCACAGGGAAAGTGCCACAGCGTGTGAATGCAGAGACTAGGTACATGAATCGCGAGCACAGCGCACACTCTAACCCTACCTGCGCACTACGTGCTCCATTCGTCTGACATACCTTTGATTCCTGGTTTTACCTGTGCAGAGTGAGAGACATGAACACCCATACCCCCAACCAACACAGCGGTGACAACCCTAGCGTTGTAACGAAACAAACAACACGAACACAATGCATGAGTGTATCATGACAGTAACATACCTGAGAGGCGGGTTGTCCTCCTGCTCTGTTGTTTGGCTATTTTTTTCCTTCTTTTTCCTAATGTTTATAAACCTTTTGATGCAACTGTGCAGAATTTTCTTTTTAAAGCTCAAAAACCAGGGCTCATATCTTCTTTTCCAGGAGCCGTATAAGCTTCCGCGCCCCTTTTGTGGCGTACAACTCTGTTGCGCTTGTCTGCGACTGCTAGTGTTAGATAAAATATGACCATGTCTAACGTCTTTACATCACTTTTAGCGATTTCACTTTCTAAATCGCTAGCTTTTTCACTAAACCACAGGATTCACACCCTGTTGATGACCTTTTCTGCTTTCTTTCAGCTCCTGAAGGTTTGTGCCCTCGATTGGGAGTTTTGCTCCGCCCAGACCCTCCGTCAGGACGTTTACTGAAAGGCTGTTTATGCAGGGATGGTCGTCACTGCTCGGGCGTTCGACTGTACCCTTGTGGGCAAGCATGTACACTCTGGAGAGGGAGTGCTGAGTTCAAACGCCACTTTTCCCAAATTTTTGCCAAAATGTTGCGCGGCACGAAGGCAACTTTTGAGAAATGCCCCTTCAAAGGGACATCATTCACCGTAAATTACACTGTTTTTCGAGGGTACCTATAGTGTGATAAGCTTCTATGAAGTGATGATAATGTCATATGCTGGTTTGAGGGGTTTTCTGAGGTAAGTTCAGGGTAATCTGAGCTTTTTTCCTTGGTCCTACTAGCTTGATCAACTAGTATTCCAGGGGGGAGTAAAGAAAACGTCACTGCCATGTCTTTCTTGGGGTACTTGATCCAGGCCTAGCCCCCCCTAAACCTTAGTCAGTTATGAAGACTAACAGTGGATCATTTTAATGACTCTTTTGAGGTTTTTAGTACATTTTGTAAAGTAACTAGGGGTACAGCCCTAGCGCCCCATGAAGTTCACGCCGACCACGCAAGAGAGCGGAGTTATCTTCCTTCATGGAGGTAATACCGAAATGAAATAGCCATTTCACGCCTTGGGCCCTGTTGGTTAAGCCTAGTGGTCTCCCACCTCAGAACCCCTATACTCAATGGTTTTACCTAGGTAGGTAGGTAGGTAGGTAGGTGCACCAGGTCGTGGAGAGGCGCCCCATGGTTCCCCCTGGCGTTGCCCCTGTGACGAACAGGAAAAGGCTCCGCGCGTGGAGAGAGGAGGCAACTTACATCCCGCTAGACCTGACTGGTGGCCCCCTACAAAGCGGCCCCGGGCAACATTGGGAGGGCTGATCGCCGCCAGCGTGACGTGCTTGTCTCGCCGGGAGGGTGTGCCCCCGTGCTTGCGCACGTCCCCTCCTTTCGGCGGCACCCTAGAGGTTCACCAGACTTCCTGGCGTATCCTGTTCCCCAGGCATGCATGCATGTTCTTGGTACTGGGGTTCCGAGGCGCTTGGGTGTCGCACGCTCCGCCTCGAGTCCCAAAGCAGCGCAGGTCTTAGGATGCAGCCTTAACCCCCGGTCTCCGGAGCACATTTGGCCGGGTCACCTGCATGGCACGGGCTGCCTCAGTGCCCCTGCTATGGACACTGGGTTTCCTACTGTTGTGTGGCGCTTGTGTTTGGGTCTGGGTTGTGCTTGGGCTGGGGTTTCGGCTGCGCCGCGCTACTCCTGGCTGGGGTGATGGGGTGTGTGTGTGTTTCCGTGCGCGCTCCGCTTGTACCCCGCCACTCCTGGCTGGGCTGTGCGGTGTGGGTGTGTGTGCTTGGGCTCGGGTTTCAGCTGCGCCCCGCCACTCCTGGGTGGCCTGTTGGGGCCTGTTTGTGCTTGTGTGCCCGCTCCGCTTGTACCCCGCCACTCCTGGCTGGGGTGTGCCGTGTGCATGTGTGTGTTTGGGCTCGGTTTTTGGCTGCGCCCCGCCACTCCTGGCTGGGATGTTGGGCTGTGTGTGTGCTTGTCTGCGCACCCCGCTTGTACCTCGCCACTCCTGGCTGGGCTTTTTGGTGTGGGTGTGTGTGTTTGGGCTCGGATTTTGGTTGCGCCCCGCCACTCCTGGCTGGGGTGTTGGGGTGTGTGTGTTTGTGTGCGCGCTTCGCTTGTACCCCGCCACTCCTGCTGCTGTGTGGGTGTGTGTGCTTGGGCTCGGGTTTTGGCTTCGCCCCGCCACTCCTGGCTCGGGTGTTGGGGTGTGCGTGTTTGTGTGCGCGCTCCGCTTGTACCCCGCCATTCCTGTCTGGGGTGTGCGGTGTGTGTGTGTGTGCTTGGGCTCGGGTTTCGGCTGCGCCCCGCCACTCCTGGCTGGGGTGTTGGGGTGTGTGTGTTTGTGTGCGCGCTCCCCGCCTGTACCGCGCCATTCCTGGCTGGGTTGTGCCGTGTAGTTGTGTGTGCTTGGGCTCGGGTTTCGGCTGCGCCCCGCCGCTCCTGGCTGCGGTGTTGGGGCTTGTGTGTGTTTGTGTGCGCGCTCCGCGTGTACCCCGCCACTCCTGGCTGGGTTGTGCTGCGTGGGTGTGTGTGCTTGGGCTCGGGTTTCGGCTTCGCCCCGCGACTCCTGGCTGGGGTGTTGGGGTGTGCGTGTTTGTGTGCGCGCTCCGCTTGTACCCCGCCACTCCTGGTTGGGGTGTGCGGTGTGGGCGTGTGTGCTTGGGCTCAGGTTTCGGCTGCGCCCCGCCACTCCTGGCTGGGGTGTGCGGTGTGGGTGTGTGTGCTTGGGCTCGGGTTTCGGCTGTGCCCCGCCACTCCTGGCTGGGGTGTGTGGGTGTGTGTGTGCTTGTGTGTGCGCTCCGCTTGTACCCCGCCGCTCCTGGCTGGGGTGTGCGGTGTGGGCGTGTGTGCTTGGGCTCGGGTTTCGGCTGCGCCCCGCCACTGCTGGCTAGGTGTGCGGTGTGGGTGTGTGTGCTTGGGCTCGCGTCTGGGCTGCACCCCGCCACTCCTGGCTGGGGTGTTGGGTTGTGTTTGTGCTTGCGTGTGCGCTCCGCTTGTACTCTGCCACTCCTGGCTGGGGTGTGGGGTGTGGATGTGTGTGCTTGGGCTCGGGTTTGGGCTGCGCCCCGCCACTCCTGGTTGGGGTGTTGGGGTGTGCGTGTTTGCGTGCGCGCTCCGCTTGTACCCCGACCCTCCTGGTTGGGGTGTGCGTGCTTGGGCTCGGGTTTCGGCTGCGCCCCGCCGCTCCTGGCTGCGGTGTTGGGGCTTGTGTGTGTTTGTGTGCGCGCTCCGCGTGTACCCCGCCACTCCTGGCTGGGTTGTGCTGCGTGGGTGTGTGTGCTTGGGCTCGGGTTTCGGCTTCGCCCCGCCACTCCTGGCTGGGGTGTTGGGGTGTGCGTGTTTGTGTGCGCGCTCCGCTTGTACCCCGCCACTCCTGGTTGGGGTGTGCGGTGTGGGCGTGTGTGCTTGGGCTCAGGTTTCGGCTGCGCCCCGCCACTCCTGGCTGGGGTGTGCGGTGTGGGTGTGTGTGCTTGGGCTCGGGTTTCGGCTGTGCCCCGCCACTCCTGGCTGGGGTGTGTGGGTGTGTGTGTGCTTGTGTGTGCGCTCCGCTTGTACCCCGCCGCTCCTGGCTGGGGTGTGCGGTGTGGGCGTGTGTGCTTGGGCTCGGGTTTCGGCTGCGCCCCGCCACTCCTGGCTAGGTGTGCGGTGTGGGTGTGTGTGCTTGGGCTCGCGTCTCGGCTGCACCCCGCCACTCCTGGCTGGGGTGTTGGGTTGTGTTTGTGCTTGCGTGTGCGCTCCGCTTGTACTCTGCCACTCCTGGCTGGGGTGTGGGGTGTGGATGTGTGTGCTTGGGCTCGGGTTTGGGCTGCGCCCCGCCACTCCTGGTTGGGGTGTTGGGGTGTGCGTGTTTGCGTGCGCGCTCCGCTTGTACCCCGACCCTCCTGGTTGGGGTGTGCGTGCTTGGGCTCGGGTTTTGGCTGCGCCCCGCCACTCCTGGCTGCGGTGTAGGGGTTTTCGTAGTCGTGTGCGCGCTCCGCTTGTACCCCGCCACTGCTGGCTGGGGTGTGCGGTCTGGGTGTTTGTGCTCGCGCTCGGGTTTCGGTTGCGCCCCGCCACTCCTGGCTGAGGTGTTGGGGTTTGTGTGTGTTTGTGTGCGCGCTTCGCTTGTACCCCGCCACTCCTGGCTGGGGTGTGGGGTGTGGGTGTGTGTGCTTGGGCTCGGGTCTCGGTTGCGCCCCGCCACTCCTGGCTGGGGTCTGCGGTGTGGGTGTGTGTGCTTGGGCTCGGGCTTCGGTTGCGCCCCGCCACTCCTGGCTGGCATGTCGGGGTGTGTGTGTGCCTGAGTGCGCGGCCCGCTTGTACCCCGTCACTCCTCGCTGGGGTTTGTGGTGTGCGGGTTTGGTGTTGCCTGGCACCTGTTTCAGTGCCTGGGTGCGTTGCGTGTTGTGCTCGCTGCCCGGGTTTGCGGCACTCGGTGGCCGTTGTTGCTTGGCACCTGTCTTTGTGCCTTGGTTGTGGCCGGCGGCGTGCCTCTCTGGCCTGTCTGGTGGCCCCGTGTGGTGCGTTCCGCCTCGTCCGGTCCGGTCGCTCTGGGTGCTCCTGTTGGCTTTCCTGACGCCGTGGTGCCTTTCTCCAACCCGGGGGCTTGCGCCACCGGCTTTACTGGGTGGCTGCGCGGAGCACGCGGAGGCCGGCAAACAATCGGGCTCATTGTGCCTGCCGCTGGCCCCCGCCGAGGCAGGGGCGCTGGGCTCGCTCCGCGTCGTACCCGTTTGGGGCCCCGCGATGGGGTTGTCCCTGGCGGGTCCCTCCGGCGTCGGTCTTGGGCTGTGTGCGCTGCGGTGGTTTCCGTGTGCGGACCCGGTCACTGACGCGTCCGGTTTCCCGTACCGTCCGTCGTTCCACGGGGGACTCGGCCGGTGCACCGGGGCTGTTTCGTGTGGACGCCGTCACCTCTCCTTGCGGGTCCGAGGACGCCACGGCTCAACCCCGTGCGTGTGTGCGTGTGCTCGTCCGTCCTGGCCGGGTCAGGCGGGCAGGCCTCCCAGGCGCGCTTTGGTGCGCCCCACCTTTTCCTCTGGCCGCTTTCCCTTTCTGCGCTGCTCGGGCCCCTCCGGGCTGGGATTGCGCGTTTTGTGGTTCTTTGGTTGCCCCCGCCCCCCCCCCTTTTTTTTTCTTACTGCTGTCCCGTTTTCCGCGCGCCCCCCTTGTCTATTTCTTTCTTTGGTTTCCGGCCTCGGGTGCCTTGGGTCTTGGCACCTTGTTTTTCTTTCCTCCTCCCCCCCCCCCGGCTTGTGGTTTTTTTTCTTCGTCGTGCGCCCCCGTTGTCTCTGGCTTTCTCTGGTTTCCGGCCCCGGGTGCCCTGGGCCTTGGCGCTGTGTGCTGTTTGTTTTGTTGGCCCCCCGCTTCTCGGCTCTCCGTGCGCTCCCGCCTCCTTTGTGGTTCCCGCCTGGCCGTTGGCTTCTTCCTGGTGGTTGTCCCCCCCCCCTCTTTTGTGTCTTGCTGTTTTTCTCGCTGCCGCTTTGTGCTCAGTTTTTTTTTCCTTCTCGTTGCGAGCCCCCGTTGACTCTGGCTTTCTCTCGTTTCTGGCCTCGGATGCCCTGCGCCTTGGCGCTGTGTGCTGTTCGTTTTGTTGGCCTCTTGCTCCTCGGCTCTCTGTGCGCTCTCGCCTCTTTTGTGGTTCTCGCCTGGCCGTTGGCTGCACCCTGGTGGTTGCTGCCCCCACAAACCCCCCTTTTGTGTCTCCCTGTTTTTCTCGCTGTCGCTTTGTGGTTCGTTTTTTTATTTCTCGTTGCGCGCCCCCGTTGTCTCTGGCCCTCTCTGGTTTCCGGCCCCGGGTGCCCTGGGCCTTGGCGCTTTGTGCTGTTTGTTTTGTTGGCCTCTCGCTTCTCGGCTCTGCGTGCGCTCTCGCCTCTTTTGTGTTTTCCGCCTGGCCGTTGGCTGCTTCCTGGTGTTTGCTGTCCCCCCCCCCCCCCCTCTTTGTGTCCCGCGGGTTTCGTCGGTGCTGGTCGCTGCTCTGTTTTTTTTTTCACTGCTCGTCCGTCGTTCGTGCCGCCTGCTCCCCCCCTCCCCTGGTGCGTGCGTGGTGCCTTGTGCTGTCTGGTGTTGCCGCGCTGCGCTGCCCTTCCATGTTGCGCGCTGTACTGTTGTGCCTCGCCTTGCTGTGTTGTGGGCTGCTGCGCGCTGTGCGGTGTTTGTTGGGGTGTTTGTTTCTGTCTTGTGTTGCGCTGTTGGTTGCTGCTGCCTGTTGTGTCGTGTCTTTGGTCGTGCCGTCCGGTTGGGTTGTACGCGGAGTGGCTTGCTGCCTGGTTTTGGTCTGCGCTGCCATGTGCCGTGCTGTGCTGTGTGTCCCTGGGTGCGGTGCTTCGCCGCGCTGCTGCGCGTCGTGCCTCCCGGTGTTGTATTGTTGTGTGCAGTGTTGTTTTGTTGCGCTTGTTTGGTGTCACTGCTTGTTGTGCCGTGTCCTCTGGCGCACCTCGTTGCCCTGGGGCCCTGATCTTTGGGGCGCTGTGTTTTGCGGTGTTCCCCCGCGCTGTGTGCTCTGTGCTCTGTGTGTTTCGTCGTGGCGCGCTGTTGTTCGCCGCTGTGCTGCGTGCTGTGTGTGTCCTGGGTGTCGCGCTGTGCCTTCCCTGTCCTCTCCGCTCTGTGCGGTGCTGTGTTCCGTTGTGCTGTGGGCTTGCATCGTGCTGTTCGTGTTGTGCGTGCTGTTGCTGGCGCCTGGTGCTGTGGTGCGCTGCTGTGTGTTGTGCTGGTTCCTCTGGTGTTCTGTGGTGCGGTGCTGGGTCTGGTGGCCCGTGGTAGTCTGCTGGCGGTGTGTTTCGGTGTCGGTGTCCCTGTCTGGCCGCTTGGTCTGGTTCCCTGTGGGCTGGTGTGGTTTGCTGTGGTGCCCTGCTTCCCTGTGTCGTGTTCTGTGGTGCTGTGCTGTCTCGTGGTGCTGTGCTGTTGTGTTCTGCTGTCGTTTTGCGGTGCTGTTTGTGCTTGCTTTGCCCTCCTGTGTCCTGTCGTGCCGTGCTGTGTTGTACTGTTGGTTGTCTGTGCTGTTTTGTGCCCGCAGGTTGTGTATGTGTGCTGTGATGCCCTGTCCCTCGCTGCCGGCACGCACAAAAACATTGATTATGACCCTGTGTTACCCCGCACCCGACTCCGCGTCGTTGGGTCACATCGTTGGAGGCTCTGGTCTCGCTGTTCGCCGCTTTGTTGCTGATGCCCGGGGTTGTCATTGATGGAGTAGTCTTGTCTTGAGTTGGCGTGCCTGCAGCGAGACGGAGGGCAGAAACGGCGAGGGTGGGGCGGAGAAGGGAAGGGGAGGTACATGGAGACATGGTTTTACCTACTTATTGTGGGCCTGCTTTTTAACTGACTCTGAATTCAGTTGCTTGGCGATGCTGGCCAAGCCATATCCTGTGTCTGGCCCAACCTACATCCCCCAGATTCCTAACCTACTCCATAGCATGTCAAAAGTTGCACACGAGGTGCTTGAGAATATTCCTGAGGCCAGACGTATGTCAGTTTTTCATATAAAAATCATTTCTCTTGTCCTTTTGTGATTAAACCTTTGTACTTAAGCTTGCATTGTCTATCTGCAGCCCTTCTGTGGAACATTGGATTTCAAAACTATTCGTTGATTCGATCCATATCCTTTTCATGCTCTACTTGTCGCTGTGGTCCTGTTTTCCAACTCCAAAACCAGGAGGATTTCATCAAAACCTTTAGGGCACTAATTAAGGATGTTCTTTCTTGCTGCCGCCGGCGCCCATGCAGCGGTCAGGGAGACATGGGGGGCGCAGGGAGGGAATAGGCAGGAGCTCAGGACGGCGTGGAAGAGGGTAGGGGAGGAGGAGAGGAGGCTGCAGGAGAGGGAGGCATGGGGGATGTGGGAGGCTGCCGGGGCAACAGGGGTGCAGGCAAGGGCGCAAGGCATCCCGCGGAGAGAAGAGGCGTAAGCAGTCGAGGAGCTGCAGTGTGTGTGGGCAGATATTCGGACGAGGTTGGAGAGGGTAGAGAGGGCAGAGCGGTACGGCGAGCGGCAAGGGGAAGGGCACAGGGGAGCAAGGGGACGGAGAGTCGCCCCCCGCTGCAGCCATTCAGGCAGCCGGGTATCCCGTCGGAGGCGGAGAGGGAGGTGCTGGAGCGGGCCTAGAAGAGGATCAGGGGCGAGACGGTGTGGCTGGAGGAGAGAGACAGGGAGGTGGCAGAGGGCGAGCGCAGGGTGAGGGTGTCATATGCCTGTGCTTGGGTGCATATTAAAAACCATTTTTCCTTGTCTTGCACTTCAAATGATCTTATTGGCAAGTACAGGACACAGGCAACAGCAAGAAGACAAACATCTTCACAAACATTGAGCTGGACCAACTTGGGGGTCCAGTAATACGGGATCACATGCCTAAAAAGCAAGACAGTTAATGTAACAAAAAAAGCTCTTATTGAAAAGGCAATAAAGCCTATATTTTAGCACCTGTCTGAGTAGTCTATCTTGTCACAGGCCTTGTCAATATTACGTAAATGACTGTCAGCTGCGGAAGACAGCAGCGGTTGCGACAGGCCATCTGAGGCTTCTAAATAGCGTCAGAATAGCTTCTAATACATTAGAAACTTCTACAATAGCATAAAACATGATTAAATCACATTATAAGCATATGGAATGTGGTTATTCATGTATGGCTACTAATGTATCCTGGATCTTTGCTCTCTGTAGTGTACCTAGGAGCAGTAGACTCTAGCAGTAAGCTACAGCCTGCAAATATGAGCCACATATGAGCAAATATCCTAGTCTCTTAGGATCTTGAAGCTCTGAGAGATCTTGTAGAGATCCTCCATAAAGCTTCTGAGGGGCCCAAATGCCCCAGCTTATTACAACCCCTTCCTAAGCTTCATGCACATTCACTAAGAATGTTAATGACAAGCTGATAATCTAACATAAGGAGGGGTATGGGCATAAGGATCGCTCATTTTGAATGTTCTGAATGTCTAATGTATTGTCCTACTACCCCCTTCCTAGAGGTAAAGATATATCTCTACCTAAGAGGGTAACGTTCCTAAGTCTTAAGTACGTAAAGTAGGGCTCAAAATCAAACATGAGAAACACTGAGCGAAAAGCAAGCATACAGAGTATCAACAACCTAATCATAACCTAAATCTTCAGGAAGCGATTGAGGGTAAGTGTAATACAGCTGGATGTAGACGTATAAATTACAATGAGCTATACGGAAAATCAATAACAATTGAGAATGAAATACAACATGTCGGGTTAAACCGGAAATTCAAGCTCTGCCCTAGCTGTCTATTGACATGACCTGGTCTGCGTCATCCAAAGAGAGGATATACTACCTCACTCAATGGGCGCTTGGCACCAACCCCGAATGTTCCAGCTGGACGCATTCTGGTACCTGTAATGGGTTTCTTGGCTTGCATTACATGGACAGAGAAAGCGAGGCAGCATTAGTAATGAGTAACTGTTGATTCGTTTAGTGGGACGGATATGAAAAGGGTGGGGGATGGCAGTCACGATGAGAAAGATCACGAGAATTCATCTGACCCGGATCTGCTCTTCCCTATCCTCTGGGAATGAAATGCAAGCATTGATCCGTATGGGGGTATGGGGATTTATACGAATAATTCAACCCAAAAAACATTGAAAGATATAGTTCTTCATTACTGACCTTTTACTGATACTTTCTTGCTATCACTAAAACAAAGCTGAAACATCAGTTACCTAACACGACTACAAATCATGTACAAATGAATCAATATTCCGTCACGGCAACATGTAGCAATATGCCCAAGGGCTGCATACTGCATTATGCACCATGGCATACCTGGACATAGCACACAGTAATCTAATGAGATAGGAAGCTAGCGGGAATGCTGATTTGTGTAGAAATGTCCTAAATGACTTAAATCACCAAGCCAAATACTTTGCACGAAAAGGTAAAATTGAAGAAGTGTGTTCATCATGTAAATTCAGATAAAGAAGATGTATGGGTTGTGGAAAGTGCTAAAGATGGCAAAAACCAATGAACTGTATGTGAATGTAAGGCTCGGGGTTACGGCTAGGGGTGGGTTGGTCCCCTGGAGTTGTTCTGAAACGAAGTAGGTAAGTAGTCGAAACGTTGGAAAGGTCGGCTGTTTCCTGGATCGACCTCATAGCTGTAGAGCAAGCCAACGGACATCCTACCCGACTGGAGGGTCGCCACTGCCCCATATGGGAGATTCCAGGGTCACCACAGCCTCAAATAAGCGAAATGAATCAACGGTTGGCTGTCTCACACAAGTAGAAGTAGTGAATTTCCAAAACTGCTATCGTAGCAAAAGTGTGTTCTGTACATTACTGGAAGACCAATCAACGGCGAGCCCCTTGCCAAACAGATGATTGTACAAAGCCATCCGCGCGGGAGCCTGTCTTCCTACATAAAAAGTGCAATCCGCTCAACTGAATTCGGTGATTCAGGCTATCCTCACGGAGGTTAACTCCGTCATCTATCTCTACCGCAAGAGAAGGGGTCTATCCAACTGCATGGAGAGTAGCCAACTACCTGCGCGAGGGTAGAATCCTATACCCTGTAGGCATTCACCACCTTTGGATGATCCTTTTCAATGAGCGTACCGTAGTGCACTGCTTGGTCTCGGTGGCTACTGGCGTAAGACTCTTCACTAGCGAACCGCGGAATGCTTTAGCCAAGTCACAGGCTAAGTGACCAAGCTTGAACAGGGGTAGGACCAGAGACATTAAGTTGAGTTAACGCTCAGCCGTGAGCATTAGGATTATGATACCATAAACGTCAATGCATCTCCTACACTAGCTGGTTAGCTAGCTAGCTAGCGAGAGTACGTAAATAAGAGTAAGTAAGTGTTGCAAGCTTCCGCGGCCATATACCATCACCAACCTCTCTCACTGAAGCATTCTCAGAAGGACCCAAAGAGAGGTCAGTGCAAATGGTTTGGTGGAGTGCCGTCGTTTCATGTTTCACTTGGGTGCTCTTCTTTCAGTCCCCGCCCATACCGGTCAGTCGCCTCTCTACTCCCTGTTGCCCAACCAGGCCTACGCCTTCTTTGCCCCCATGGCAATGGACCGGGACGGGACCGGAACCACTCAGCCTGGGGAGTCAAAGGAAAAAGCCCAGATGGTGAATGTGGCGGATGCAAACGGTCTGTTAATGGTTGTGGCCAAGTTTGTTTTGTGGCGGAAAAAGACAACAAAGTTTTTCACTATTCATTGTGTGTCTCAAGTAATTCTAAGGTATCTACCTTTCTACCTAGGCTAAGCCTACTCAGAATGAATCAAAGCTCATGAAAACAATCACAAACTGCAATATCATACAACGAGTCAAGGTTAGAAGACAAAGATTTGCAAATGGTTCAGCAAAACAATCATGTAAAAAACCTGTTTTTTCTTGAAAATGCCCAATATTTGGGACCGTTTTCTGTACTATGTTGTTGCGATGTCAGAAAGTGATTGTAAGCACTGTGTAGGGCATGTGCTCAGGTTTTCAGAACACATTGCATGTTGGCGCAACTCATCATAGGCTCAAAGAAATAGAGCAAGTAAGTAAGTAAGTAAGGGCAGCCGCGTCCGCAGCCTTATCTAACATCCCCTTGTTTGTTTCACATGCCGGCCGCCTCTGGCGGGAAGGGCAGCTCTGCACCATCAGTTCCCCTGGCGTGTCAACTCACGGCCGAGAACTTGTACCAGGTTCCCTTGGGGCTTGACCAGTGGTAGGTTTCCTTCAGCCGCTGCGCTCACGGGTGCGCCTTCAGGTCCCCCGTCCCAGAATCCTCTGGCCTCCCCCCCCAAGCTCAGCCTTTCGGGCGTCTGCAAGCGGGTTTCCTGTGGATAGCCGTCGCCGACAGCGCAGCATTGCTCTCCACCCCATTCCACGACTCCCCATCACTCACGGGCTGGAGTACCCACTCAGCTCCCGGATGCACTTGGTGGTCGTCCATTCGAAGCTGGAGGCCAGGGGGCGACCGCTTCCACATTCCCGAAGGTCCTGCTCGCGCGTGAACCTACGTGTACTCCGGCCATTGACCCGGGGGCCTCAGAGTCAACCCCCACCCCTGCGGACACCTCACGGCCGTCCCGGAGTTCAGGGCATTTTTCCCACTTCCCGTTGTCAGGCTCCTCATGGTTGGCCCATGGCTCACCGCTCCATGGCGACTGGTTTCCCAATCCCACGGGGCTGTTGCTTGGCGCTTCCTGTCACCCACCTTTCCCTGCTCCGATTGGTTCGCGACCCCGCGATGTCCTGTTCCCCTTTGCCACGTCCCGTCTGCGGCCCACTTGCCGCGTCCCATGTCCGGTTTCCAAGGGGCTGTTGTGCTGCCCTTGCCGCACCCCTTTCCTGGCCCCGTCCCCCCCTCGCATCCCTCATCCCGTGTTTATACCCCACCGGGCCACCAGCAACCCAGTGGCGCGGGCCCACGGAATCCTCATCCATCCGGGGACCGTTTCGTGCTCCTTGCACGGGGCACTCGTATCCCGTCCCCTTTGTTCTGCGCACTTGTTACATTCTCCTGAACGGTCCCGGATGATCCAGTCCGGGGCGTCGGCCACCTTTCCCATGTCAAGGCCCGATTGGCCTACCTGTGTTATGACACGAGATCACAGCGCCTCTAGGCGGCTGTGGCCCAGCAGGGACGCCACTACAGGTACCCCCGCTAGGGCTTAAGTGGGAGCTGCATTCTGTATGTGTGCACCGCATGCCGTCCAGCCGTCCTTGATGTCGTCGTTCAGACCTTGCCATCCCTGGTATGGCCCTTCTGATGTTTGTCCCTCGCCATTGTTGGCCGAGGGTCCTTAATTCATCTGTCCCCGCCATACCTGGCTCCAGCGTGTTGCCATGTGTGTGATCTGCGCCCTTGGTTTTGCAGGGTGGGCAGCCCATGTGATCCACCTGTGTTTGGGCACGAGAACACAGCGTTTTTCTTTTGGCTGTGGCCAAGCGGGGACGCCACTACACGTACCCCTGCTAGGGCTTGGAGGGATGGGGTGCTCTGTTGTTGTGCCCCGCTTGCGTACATGGTGACCAAAACATTGTCGTCTTACCTGTCCATCTTCAGGGGGAAGGCAATTCAGTTGTTGCTCCTTCGCCATTCCTGGTGTGGGTGCGTTACCCTTTTGTTCCCACCAGTTGAGGCTAGGGCATCTTGCTGCGCGTGTGACTCCGCCCTTGGTTTAGCTCGATGGGCAGCCCTGAGTGCACCACTTCACCTTACGTGCCCCAGCTTCGGAAGGAGTGACTCATGTATGGTCGGGGTGCGGAGAGGAATAGCTACCAGCACTCACGTCAGCTCTGCTATACCTGGACCACCAGGCACACCTCTGCGCGGCCTGTTGGGCCCGGCACTTGCGCGGAAAGGCGTTCATCCCCGGATAATCGAGTCCGGGGCATCAGGCCGCCAGTTGTTCCTGGATGATCCAGCCCGGGGGGCGAGCAGGCAAGGCACCGCACAGGCACGAGGCAGCAGCCCCCCCCCCGCAAAGCAAACCAAAAAAGCGCAGACGGAAGCCAGCAATGCGAATGTCGGTTGGGGGGGGGGGGCAGCACCAGCACCAACACAAGACGCGCAACAACAAGGGAACACACGCCACCCAAAGGAACAGCACGTCACCAAACACTGCAGGGCGAGCATGCAGGGCACCGCACAGGCACCGGGCAGCAGCCTCCCACCCCACAAGGCAAACCAAAAAAGCGCGGGCGGAAGCCACCAAGGCAGCAGCCGGGGGGGGGGGCGGCACCACCACCAACAGAAGATGCTAAACAACAAGGGAAAACGTGCCACCAAAAGGAACAGCACGGCACACAACACCGCAGGGCGAGCAGGCAAGGCACCGCACAGGCACGGGGCAGCAGCCCCTTCCCCCAGGAAGCAAACCAAAAAAGCGCAGGCGGAAGCCGCAAAGGCGAAGGCCGGGTGGGGGGGGGGCAGCACCACAACCAACACAAGACGCGCAACAACAAGGGAACACTCGCCACCAAAAGGAATAGCGCGGCACCAGACAGCGCAGGGCGAGCAAGCAGGGCACCGCACAGGCACCGGGCAGCAGCTGCCCCACCCCCCCAACAAGGCAAACCAAAAAAGCGCGGGCAGAAGCCATCAAGGCGACGGCCGGGGGGGGGGGGGCACTACCACCAACAGAAGACGCACAACAACAACGGAACACAGGCCAACAAAAGGAACAGCACGGGACGCAACACCGCAGGGCAAACAGGCAGGGCGCCACACAGGCACGGAGCAGCGCCCCCCCCCCCCGCAAAAAAATAGGGGGACACTAACAAAGCGCAGGCAGAAAAAAAAGAGGAAAAAAACAAAAAAAACAGAAAAAGAGGGGTTTGGGGGGGGGGACGAGCGGGAAGGAGGCAAAAGAAACCGCAAAGCGCCAGGGCCAAGGGCACCCAAGGTGGGAAAACACAAAAAGCCTGAGACAACGGGGGGGCGAGCAACGAAAAAAAAACAAAAAACAACAAAACAAAAACAAAAAAAAAGAAAGCAGGCAGAAAAAAAGACAAAAATACAACAAGACAAGGGCAACCCCAGCCTGGAGGCAGCTGAGCAAACAAGAAGGACAAAACAGCCAGAGGAAAGGTGAAGCGCACCAAAACCCGCCCGGGAAGCTGGCCCGCCCGAGCCGGCCAAGAAGAGCACGCACACGCAAACACGCACAAGACCCGGGCGTGGCGTCCTCCGACCCGAGAGAGGAGGTGAGGGCGTCCACATGAAACAGCCCCGGTGTACCGGCCGAGTGCCCCGTTGACCGACGGACGGTACGGGAAACCGGACGCGTCAGTGACCGGGTCCACACACGCCAAACCACCGCAGCGCACGCAGCCCAAGACCGAAGCCGGAGGGGCCCGCCAGGGACAACCCCATCGCCGGGCCCCGAACGGGTACGACACAGAGCGAGCCCAGCACCCCGGCCTCGGCAGGAACCAGCGGCAGGCACCATGAGCCCCGTTCTCGGCCGGCCTCCAAGTGCCCCGCGCAGCCGCCCAGTAAACCCGGGGGCAAGTGCCCCCGGGGTGGAGGAAGGCACCAGGGCAACGGGAAAGCCGACGGGAGCACCGAGAGCGACCGGACCGGACGAGGCGCGGCGCACCAATGCGGGGCCACGAGGCACGCCACAGAGGCATGCTACCGGCCACAGCCACGGCACGGCACCAGGTGCCAAGCAACAACGGCTGCCGGTTGCCACAAACCCGGACGGCGCGCACCACACGCACACAACCACGGCACGGGAGGCGGTGCCAAGCAACACGCAACCAGGCGGGGCGCGGCCACCAAGACTCACCCCCGCCGCCTGTGGACACGAGGAGCCTGAGGAGAAGCAGAGAGGCGAAGAGGAGGCAGAGGAGCGTGCGGGAGACCAGACGCCCCGGACTGGAGCATCCGGGGCGGACCAAGCAGGAGGAGCCGCAGTCCCCGGCCTGGAACGTCCAGGGACAAGAGGCTGCCGGGCGCCTCGGACAGGATCATCTGGGGCGGAACACACAGGAGGAGCCCCCACCCCCCGGGTTGGAGCGTCCAGGGGAAAGTGGCGGCCAGAAGCGAAGGAGACAGGAGGCCGAGGCCGAGGTGTCGCAGCGATGCAGACCAGACCGGATGCAACGCAAAGGACAATGCCATGGAGATGCACCGAAGCAGAGATGAGGACGAGGCCAAGGAGATGCAGTGCAGCAGCGATGAGGACGGGGCCGTGGTGAAGCAGAGTAGTGGTCCAGTGGTCCAGTGAATGAGGCCGTGGTGATGCAGAGATGCAGTCAGGAGGACAAGGCCGAGGAGATGCAGAGAAGCGGAAGAGAGGCCGAGGCCGAGGAGATGCAGGGACACAATGAAGAGGCCGAGGCCGTGGAGAAGCACACAAGTCGACGAGGCGGATATGATGCGGAGCAGCGGCCAAGGAGACAAAGCCGTGTTGAAGCAGTGAAGCAGCAAAGAGGAGGAGCCTGAGGTGACGCAGGGATGCAGAGACCCGGACGAGGCCGCGCAGGAGACCAGACGCCCTGGAGAGGATCATCCGGGGTGGAACAAGCAGCAGGAGCCCCCGCCCCCCGGGACAGGATCATCCAGGGACAAGTGGCGGCTGACGTCACGTACTGGATCAACCGGAGCAGAACAAAAATAAGAAGGAGCCAAAACAAGAAGGAGCAGCCAAATCCACACAACAGCAGCGGGTGGGTCAAAGAGGGCTGGCGCCCCGGACAGAAACAATTGGGGCAGATCAAGCAGCAGGAGCCGCCGCCCCCACGACTGCATCATCCGGGGACAAGCGGCGGCGGCCGCCCCGGAATGGAACATCCGGGGCGGATCAAGCAGCAGGAGCCGGCGCCCCCCGGACTGGAACATTAAGGGACAAGTGGCGGAGGGCGCCACGGATTGGATCATCCGGGGCAGAACAAGAAGGAGCGGCCACAACCCCAAGGCCAAGATCAACCGGGGAAACGTGGCCTGCCACACCGGGGGGGTCTTGCCTGGGCGGACCAAGCAGGGCGAGTCCTCACCCCCCGGGGTGGAGCATCCAGGGGAAAGAGGCAGCCAGAGGTGAAGGAAACGAGAGGACGAGGGCAAGGTGGAGCAGCGATGGAGTCATATCCCGCAGCAATGCAAAGGTCAACACCATGGAGATGCAGAGAAACAGAGATGAGGCCCAGGCCGAGGAGACACAGTGCAGCAATGAAGAGGACGGGACCGTGGTGAAGCGGAGAAACAGACCTATGAATGAGGCCGCAGTGATGCAGAGAAGCAACAGTGGGAACAAGGCCGTGGTGCTGTAGAGAAGCGGAGATGAGAGCAAGGCCGAGAAGAGGCAGAGCAAACAAGATGAGGACAAGGCCGTGGTGATGCAGTGATGTCAACCAGTGGACGGGGCCGTGGTGATGCAGAGCAGCAGCCAAGAGGACGAGGCCGGGGAGAAGCAGTGCAGCAGCGAAGAGGAGGAGCCCGTGGTGATGCAGTGATGCGGTGACCAGGACAAGGCCGTGGTGATGCAGCGAAGCAGCGACGAGGCCATGAAGTGCCCCGGACTGGATCATCTGGGGAAAAACAAGAAGGGGCCGCCAAACCACAACGAGCAAATCAACCGGTTAAATAAGACCTAACGCACCGGAGGGGATCATCCGGGGCTGATCAAGCAATTCGTTTGCTTTGCGAGGGGGGGTGCGGGCTGCTGCCCCATGCCTGTGCGGTGCCTTGCCTGCTCTGCCTGCGGTGTTGTGTGCCGTGCTGTTCCTTTCACCTAGGCTTTTATGGCAAGTATTTTTCCCTAAATGGCCCCCAATTGCCAATGCATGCCCCCATGTGGAGTATGTTGTTATTGTTGCCACGTTTTTTTGAAGGACATACATTCACGATATCGTTTCTGTGTTCTTTTTTTTATAACAATCCAGTATCTGTTAAATTTTTGCTCAACAAGCATTGGCCCGTAGGATGGGGTGTCATTGAGGTGCATTGGAACGAGTTGAAATTTGGTTTGCCCCTTCGTCAATGTTTTCCAGGGTTTTTACTACTTAGGTTGATGTAATCGTGCGTTGTTGTCCCGTCTGTTCGATGTGTGTATTGAAAGTCACGCCGGATCTTTGCCTATGGTACGCAAATTCAACCAAAGCTAATTGGCAAGTCCGAGGGCAAGTAAATGTCACCCCATCTTACATACACACCTACATCCTCCACATGTAGTATCTGATCACCACGTTTGTTCTTGCCCCATGCAGTTCACCTGCATGGTGATCATCAGGTGTGTTGTTCTACTCTGCATCTCTCCATACGAGGTCGGAGACAAATGTGTTGCTGCATGGCACCACAATGACGCCCCATGGGACAACACAAGCAAATGCATGTACATTTTGTTATTTATGATCAAAAGACCTCAGATCCGTGCTTCCTTACGCCAACCCTTCCACTACAAAATTTGAACTGCGCTCCATTCCTCATATTCCTCCTACTTTGATTGGTTGCTCCTTCTGTGGCCCGTGATTTACGTCCGACGGCGCCTGCCACCTGAAATTGCGCTATCGGCAGCTCGCGCACCGCACCCGGCTGGAGGCACCCAATACGCCAATGGCAAGAACAAAAAAGGTATTGTTCCTGCCTTTTTGTCAACAGAAAGTCAAAATTGTCATCGTTCCATCCTGTGGCCCTTGATTCCTGCCCCACAGGACGAGCCACGGACGCCTGCTGCAGACTTGAAAGACGCAGCTAAAAGACGCAAAAGAGATGGTTCCAAAGCGTCAGAATCCGAAAGGCGCACGCAGGAGCCATTGGTATGTAACAACGGTCCTGTTTAGGCAGATTTCCACGCCGTGTCGTACAATGGGTCGTAAATGACGCCCCATCAAGTGTTCCACTCCTTGCAGTCGGCTGGAGCAACAAATATGACGGCCAATGCATGATCCATAGCTTAAACACCAGTTTCAAGCTGTCGGCGTCACGGGAGTGCAGGGATCCGGCAGTGTGCCACCAATCTCCAGTTACGTGTGCAATGGCTCGTAAATCACGTCCCATCGCGTGTCGTCTGTCATGCGCCGCACCACAGCAAATTACACAGTGCCAACCACAGTTTCCAGCCTGTCCACATTCATTTGTTGCTGCCTGAGCCTGCGAAGTGCAAGGATTTTGCTTTCCGTAACTCCGAAACACGCTGCACGTGGTTAGGCTCATAGGTCACGCCCCCTCGTATGTCCTGGTGTTTGTCGACTCGGTCCCTCTGCAGGACGGATTGTCTGACGAGACCAACGAGTCGGATGGAGCAGGCGAAGCAGGCGCAGAGCTAGAGGCCAACTTGGACGACGAAGCAGACGCAAAGGAAGACGCACTTCACCATGCTACTGAGAATGCTGAGGACGAGGATAATGTGGTTAGTGAAAAGTAAGAGGAAGAGGAAGAGGGCCATAGCCATGAAGATGATGATGCTGATGAACATGATGGTGCTGCTCATCTGCATGTGAAGCTTACGTCAAAGGAACGCGAAAAGATTTGGAGCCAAGAGACATTGCTACTGGAAACTGTGCGAAGGCAGAAGTGTCAGAGGTGGAGCCTCGTGTGCAAGGGGTTTTGGACATCAGATGGGTTTTCGAAGACGGCAAAGGACTACAGCAGATTGATTGTGACGAGGTACGATGGAGCCACTCGTCGGATTGATACTGCACTGCTTGCCCGATTTCAGCAAGGACTAAAGCAACAGTACAAAATCTCTGTTTGCATTGAGCCCACCCATGCCCCCATCTACTGCCTTGCAGTGGGAGTGGAGACCAGACTTTCAGTCGGAGACCCTGGATCAAATATGTCCACCAGTGTCTCTGCACTTCAGCATCTGCTGCGTCTCCGAAATGCCCAACAGCTGCATCTGGAAGGAAACTCCCGGAATTTTTTTATTTCTGTTACTTTGGTCAACAATCAAGGGTGCCAGACTCAATCTTGAGGATGCAGAGAACCAGTTGGAGGCCACTGCCAGCGTAGGGGGATCTGGATCTGATGCATTTGCCCCTGAGGTGCACTCAAAGCTTGGCAAGATGAAGAGATCACTCGCAGACATCAAGGCACAGCAGGGGGAGCTGGGTCAGAAGCAGGACAACCTGTCTTCTGCTGTTGAAGAGGCACGGGACTTGATCAGAAGCATGAAGGATGACCTCGAGTCTCTCAATAAGAGAGCAAAGCCTGCCCCTGATACTGCTCCTGCCTCTGCTTGGCTTTGGCCGGGTGTGCAGCGGCGTATGGCCCAGAGTATGGAGCTGGCTTTGGCTCAGAACACACAGAACGCACAGAACGCCATGCAGTGATGAACAGCTATGTGTACACTGCTGACAGCATTTTGCATTCCTGCTGTGTGCCATTGAAACAACATTTATGTGCCATTACATGTGCCAATTTTTGAAATGTTGGGTGCCCCAATGTAGGCTGCCCTTTGGGCATCTTCACATTTGAAACAGGTTGAAAACCAGTGAATGAACAGGGACGAGAGCATTGTGATGTAGACAGAGACGGATGACTGCTGAGTGGGCCTATTCCACATTGGACGGTGCGATGGGGCAACATTTACCAGCCATCGGATGGGCCAACTGTGTTTTTTTGACTTCTCTTGGGATAAGCACCAATTGAAACCTGTTTTTAACATATACGCGAAACCAACCCTTAAGAAAGGATAGAGTAGGTGCCGGCACATTGAAAAGACAGCATGCCGTGGCGCGACATTTCAAACACCATTGACTTGTTCAATGGGACCACATTTACTTGCCAGCCTGCGGGCCACCTTTTCTTTTTCAAATTGCGGTAATATGTTGAGTTACCATGAGACGGATGCATATGGCGCAAAATGATGGTGCTATGTTCTTCCCAAAACTGTGGCACTAATAGCTACAAAATCCCGTGGGTGGCATTATTGCTCATTTTAGGAATTTAAGGAACCATTTAGGGAAAAATACCTGCCATAAAAGCCTAGGTGTTTGATGGCACGTGCCCCCTTGTTGTTGGGCGTCTTGTGTTGGAGGCGGTGCTGCCCCCCTAACCCGCCCCCGGACGTCGCCTTGGTGGCTTCCGCCTGCGCTTTGTTGTTTTGCGTTTGGGAGGGGGGGTGCTGCCCCGTGCCTGTGCGGTGCCCTGCCTCCTTGCCCTGCGGTGTTGTATGCCGTGCTGATTCTTTTGGTGGTTTGTGTTCCCTTGTTGCGGTCCCCCTTGTAGTCTTGGTGTCCCCCCCCCCCCCCCCCGGCCGTCGCCTTGGTGGTTTGTGGTGTTTTTCGTCCCGGCCGCCCCGTTTGTTTTTTGTTTTGTTTTTCGCGTTCCTGTTTCTTGTCTCGTGGTCCTCATGCCCGTGATGTAGTCCGCCTTGTGGTATGTGTGCTGCCGTTCTGTGCCTTGCTGGCGTGCTCGTGCTGTCTGGTTCGTTTGTTCGTTGTGTAGTCTCGCTGCTTGCTGTCCTGCTTGCTGCTTGCCTTGCCGGTTTTTGTTTTTTTGTCCCCGTGTGCCGTGCTTTTTGGTGCGGTGCTGCGCTTTGTTGCTGTCCTTTGTGTGTGGTGCGCTGTGCCGGGCCGCTCTTGTGTCCCGCTGTCTCGTGCGTTGCTGGGCTGCGTCCTGTTGTGCTGTGGTGTTGTCTTTTGTTGGCGTGCGTTGCGCGGTTTTCCCCGGTGCTTTGCCATGCTGGTTCGGGCTGTTTCCGTGTTGTGGTGTGCCTCCCTGTGCTGTGTTTCGGGGTTTGTTTTGTTGCTGTGTTGCTGTTGTTCGTTGCCCTGTCTCCTGTCCTGGCGTGAAGTCCTTGGGTGTGGTGCTGGCGTGCCCTGTGGCGCTTCTTGTGGTGTGTTGTGTTGTTCCTCCTTGTGTTGTGTTCGGTGGCGCGTCTGGTGCGGTGCTGTGGTGTGCTGTGCTGGCGTGCCTGCTTCGTGGCGTCCTGTGTTGTGTTCCGCTGTCCTTTGGTCCCTGGTTGGTGCCTGGTGTTGATGCCTGTTTTTTGGGGGTCGGTGGTGGGCCTGCTTGCGTGGCGCTGTCTTCCGGTGGTGCGCTTCGGCGTTGGGGTACTGGTCTGGCCGCGTGGTCCGTCGCCCTGTCGCTCAGCGCCTTGGCGTGGTTCCCTATGGCGTCCTGTTCCCCGGTGCTGTGTCTTGTGGTACTTTGCTGCAGTGTGGTGCTGTGCTGTTGGGCTTTCTTGTCCTGCTTCTGGTGCTGCTGGTGTTTGTTTGTGCTCACCACTTCAAAAGCCACTGCAAAATCCAAAACAAAACAACTTTTTGTTTGTTTTTGGAAATAAAATTAGACACAACCAAACACGCGCACGTAGGCAGGCAGCAAAATCTAATCAACAGTGGCCTGACTTACATGTTACCCGCCTTCCTCAATGGCGTCGTTGTTGTCGGTCATGGATTTGCTACGGGTTGACCGCGTTTCCCCCAGGGCCGTCCGCCTAAGCTGAGGAAAGGAGGAGAGGGGGGGAACCGGGGAGGGAAGGGAGGTACGTGGAGAACAAAGAAGAAGCAGAAGGAACGAGGTGTCGAGACTTACCTACTTGAAAAAAACTTTTGACTTTTACGCGCTGCTCGCGACGCAATTTTTCTTGCGTAGACGGCTTATTAGTCGACCAGGAGCACAGGGTTGTGCTCCTCGTAGCGTTACGGTGCTTACGGCGTTAACTATTCACCTGTTTAAGGTCGAAAAACTTTCCGTCGCATTTTTACGCGTTTCGCAGCGCGTTTTTTGGCTGAAGCGTTTTTTATGTTGTTTAGCTCTATTTTCAGCTATTTAGAACATTTTTTCCTCGTGTTTGACACATGCATGGCACTTGTAACACATGCTGAAAAACGTCAAAAAAGCATCAGGAAAACGAATGTTTTCACTGTCATTTCTTTTTCAATAAAATCGAATGATGTGATATCTGCAAACTACACACCATTACCTTTACAAAACAGCTTTGATGACTTTTCAACTCACCGTAGGCTCTGAGAAAGATCCCAATCTTGTAGCATCATGACTAACAAATGTGAAAACATGCTTTCATGAACCAAGTTGACCACCTTTGGAAAAATCATTTCTTCTTCACCGAAATTCAGAATATATTCTGGTCGTAAACTCCTTCGTGCAGTGTTTAGAAAACACCTTGATTCAGGTTCCAACTCTCCATGGTCCCAGAGGAATGAACAAAACTCCAAAACCATTTTTCATCATTTTTCACCAAGTGGTTTCTGTGGTAACTTGTTGCAATGTTACCATAGCCATGCTCAATGTTTTTAAATGAACATGACTCAGAGTTAGAAAGCACATACGATAGTGTTGTTTGAAAACGTGATATCGAACCTCAAACCCTTTTTCTCTTTGAGATATGAAAGGAGCTCAAAAGGCACTTTTGAGGTGTTTTTAGAGTGTGGGTCATGGGTGAAGTTGTTGGTATGAGATAAATAGCAGAAACATTCATTCGAACAAGGTGAAATATGCAATAGAAGCGTAAACCTGTCTACCTTGAAAATATGCCTAATTCAGATTTTTTCAGCGCACTGGGGTGGAGATGTACGTAAAACACCCAATGTCATTTTGGGGTGTTATAGAGGGTTCGGCAAAACGTTATTTATGGGTCATCTTGCAAAAACCACAGAAAATTGCCGTTGATGAGTTGAAACAATGTGAAAAAGGTATATGAAAGCTCGGGAGCCCCCACTTGGATAGCTGGGAAGCACAGTGCAAAAAAAGGTATATTAAAGCGAGCGCTCTCTACAATTTGAAGGCGCTTTGCTCAACGCAATTTGAGCTAGTGGCGCAAAGATATGCGCGAAACGAGTTAGGCCATTTTCCACATTTTTGGCCTTTTGGTACATCAAACGTAGGCAAAAACTTCAATGAAATCATAGCTTTGAAGGGGAAGGGAGGGTGCAAAATCGACAATCAAGCTGCTGGCGACACGCCCGCAACCAGAAGAGCACGTCAAAGCGCATGACTTGACTACACAGGGCAACCGAAGGCCGTGTGCAATGAAACAATGAAATGGCACAACACAAATATCAAAGGTATGCTATGCGACACTTCAAAATTGCAAACAACAAGGCTGCAGCAGTCTGCAGTGCCTTGAAAACACGTTGTCGAGGTTCTCCAGCGCTGGCAGTCGTCGCTGAGCAGCGCGTAGCTCCAAGAATTTGACAGTCTTGACCACTTTTTAAGGTATTCTCAAGTCACTCAAAGTATGAAGCCGGTTCGGACCCCCGTGGCCATCTTGGAGTCACTTGGGGTGTGTATCTATGTGCCGGCAAGCCGCCATTGGCTGATATCATACTCTCCCATCCACCTGATCTAACCCGATGTGAAAGTGTGATAGGTTTGGCCATTCCGGCTATGAGCGGCCATATTCAGTACCGAGGCGCCGCCAGCGGAGATTCATATATCAGAATATCAGGAATCAACAGGGTTTTATTATCATAATGTTTCCGTAATCTTTCAGCCTTTCGTTCTGGTGGTCAATGTATCAGCGACTGTCAGTTGGCTCGCGATTTTGCGTTGACCGATTCGTCAACTGTTATTTCCAGATATTTTGGCGGAAACCCCGATGAAGGGTCAGATTTCATCAGTAAAGGGTTCGTTGCTTCCGCAATTTTCTAAATATGCACTCGAAATTTTATTCTGAATTTTTCGCGATGTCGAAATCGGATTTTCGACTTCGACATCGCCGCACTTGATTTGGTCTTCTTCGAGTGGTCATACTCTTTTTCCTATGCCCGAATCAGGTTTCCCTTATGCTTGCCACCCATTTGACTTGGAAATATAAGGGAAACAAAAGTGAATCGTGGGACCACTTTGAAGGACCATATCTACGCGCGAGTGTGATGAAAGAGAACAAAGAAGGTTGGGTTGCAAGCGCCTTAGTCTCAACTTAATTCAGGAAGCATCAAACGCCTTTGTTGTGTACACATGCCTGGTATAGCAAGGGATAATGGTCAAGGAGGTATAAAGTGATATATAACTCTTGGACCGTGCAACCGAATATTTTGATGCGACTTTCGAGTGTACCGCATGAGTGTTGGGGTTGCATAGATACTTTCCTTGGGTTCCCACGTATTTTTAACGTGAAGTTATGTCCATGGAGGGGCATGGCATACCATGGTGGGAGCCACTTTTTGAGGGTTATGTTATATGCATGGTATGTGCTTCGATGTGCTCACGCCCATGTTATATATCTTCTTGTGGCCGAAGAGATGGGGAGCCACACGTGACGAGGGCTTTGCCCATGTCCCAATTGTGGAATTCAAAGCGCTAGACTAAGTCTACCGCATATATATTGCTCATGGTATGTTTGACAAAGAGATCCATGAGTGCACTCCCATTTTCATTGGCCATGTAGATATAGGTGGCGAAGGTATCTCCATGCGCCCGATTGGGGATCCAAGTGGGGGAATTGTACGTAAATGGTTCCAATCATTTGTGTATTGAACCATGAGCGGATATCATGGGTGAGCATAGAGATATACTATCATGACAACTTTGTATTTGGACATATTTTCATGTTTTTGACCTCATTTTATGCTCATTTTTGTGTTTTATGTGCTCAACTGGTCGGCTAACAGTAAAGTGCCTAGAGATTCGTGAACTATGGTATGTTGCTTGTATGTTGGCATATGCTTCGGGGTTGCACCTCACCATATGCCAGATCACGTGGTCACGTTGGCTTGGCACACGAGGCCTCACAAAATTAGTTCTCAAACTCATGAGCTGACTTGTGAAGCATGCCATGTACATAACCGGAGGGGTTTCGGAGCCAATGATGGGTATTCTTGGGCATGGATTTTTGGTCTATATCACCCTTGTATATTACTTTCCGGTTTGACAAATGCATGGAGCATTTGGATATTTGCCGTATGCATTTTTGAGTATATAATTGAATTTTCGGCATAATGGTGTGATTTGCCTGATTTTGCCATGTTGTGAGGTCATCTTCATGGGGCAGTTCTCCAAGCCCATTCGACTCCAAGTCCAACCAAGGTTATGTCAGGGTAGAGCATGGTCCTGAGTGCCACTCTAGGCCATGACACGCCACCTTCCCCATGGGGCTAGGATATATAGGCTTGGGAGTGAACACATTTTTGGGGTTTGTGTAGTGACTTGTGACACATGGCATTTAGCCATCTTATTTTATTGGGTTCAGGGCATCATGTTGGTGAGTCAAGGGAAGGTCTTGAGTCCAGGGAATGCGGGGTCTGTGGCTGTGAATGTGTACGTTTCCATCTTTCCCCAACTTTGCATCATTTGTGTTCATATGCCAATTTCAGGGCTTTCTTCCTTGGTGCAATTCTTGTACATGCCCGCCACCGTGAGACGACCGGTGTGCTGAACGGAAGCCCGCAGCCTGATTTGGATTGTGAATTGGGTTATTGCTGTATTTGTGGGATCTGGTTGCTGTTTCAGGGTGGAAGGAGGATTTTATTTTCTATATTTTTGGACTTTGGACCCTTCCGAATTTCAATCCGGAGTAAATCAGCAGGGGTAACAGGCGGAAGGGGCACAGCGGGGGCCGGTCCTGGTAGGGACCTTCTTTATGGTAGCAGAGGCTTACCTGCTGCCCCTACCTACCGCCGACCCGGGGACTTGGGCCCTTATGAGCCCTCCCCAAGTACGCCCCGGGTGCGTATTGAGGACTCAGTGGAGACCACGCCGGAGATTGGAGCCATAGAAGAACCGAGACGTTCAAGAGCATGGCGAACTCCGGAAGTTGAAGCCCAAAGAGAAGTACGACATTCGGGAAGAGGAGGACGTGACATGGAGGACCTGGTCTCCATGTGTGAGCGTCGCTGCCGAAAGGCATGCAACCTCCGCTTCACCGCGGAGGACTCTGATGAGGCTTGCCATTCAGGCAGCAGTGGAGGACGGGCCCGGCGCTACCGGAAGCGCGGGTCACCCAAGTCCGCGGCAAGGGACGCCGGGGCTATGGATACGGACCCTAGCCCGGTCAGGCTGTGGGAATCCGAGGGGCACTCCAAGGGCTATCGGACAGCCTATGAGCCACCTTCGGATTCGGAGGAGACAGCCAGACCGCTCACAAGGGCGAACACGGCCCCAGAACCCAGCCTGGAGCACGACGCCGAGGGCTTGGAGAGGCCAGCCAGGGCCCGGACGGCACCTGTGCCCCGGTACACGGGACCAGAGACGGACGCCATAGGCGATACGTCCATGGGCGATGAGTCTGAGGCGCCGGGAACCGCGGGATGCGCTGGATCAGGCCGAAAGCACGCCGCGTGCCACTGCGAGCACGTGTCCTTCCTCATGGGCAAGTACCCGAAGATGGGGATGGACGCCATCGTGCACCGCCTCGACAGCCTGGACAACGCGAAGGACGGCCTAGAGACGGACGTCGCTGGGATCCTGGATGACCAGTAGGCCGCGGAGAAAGACATGGAGGAGCTGCGAGCGGAACGGGACCGGTACCGGGAGAATCTGGAGCTGGCCCTGGAGAAGCAGCAGCGAGTGGTGGACAGCCTCCTCCACCTGGTGGAGGACATGTCGGGACGCCTGAAAAGGCTAGAGGAGCTACAGCCCCTCGCCTCGGGTCCAGAGCTCCAAGCAAAGCCGGCCGCGGCAGAGCTGGTGGAGCGGGTTAAGACCCTCCGGAGCGCCATGGATAAACCCATGGGCGGCCCTGCAGAGGCACCATACGCGCCTCCGCGTGTTGACCCGGGTGCGCTGCCGTTTGTTCCCATGTTCAGCGAATCCACAATGCTCGGGGAACACACGGCACCGGCTGGGTCCATGCGGGAAGGGCACGTAAACACGGACCCGAGGAGCCTGACGGTACAGATGTCCCATGCCGCCCAGAATCTACCGATCACGACGAATATGGTAGTTTATGCGGGAGACGAGATCCAGAGCCATACCATGCAGGGGCGAACCATGGGAAGCGCCGACGGACATGGTCGAGGTCATCCAGGCGGAAACCTGTGGGCGAAGGACCCCAATACGGGGATATGGACGGCCGATGGAGCAAGTCCTTCCCGCATTCCAAACCCCATGGGTTCAGGCCCAACTGGACCGCACTCCATGGAGGAGAGGGATGTACGGGGAGTGTACTCACACCCCCCGGCCACAGGTGGTATCCGTCTCGGTGGAGTGGTGGCTGGGGACGTCGGAGACGCCATCAGGATTGACGACCTCAGGGGAATCAAAATCCCCTACTACGATGGCAACCCCTCCAACCTGGATGACTTCATCCTGGACTTGGAGGACTTCGCCCAGGAGGTCGTCGGCGAGATGCGGGGAGCGCCGCGGGACAAGTGGGTATGTCGGACATTCCAACACCGGCTGGCGCAGGACCTGAAGGAGGAGCTGCGGGATCAGATCCGGGAAGGATTGATCCGTACGGAGCAGGCCTGCCTCCAGTGGTTGGAGGATGAGGAGCGGGTGGACGCTCCGAACCAGAAGCTGGAGGACTTGTGGTCCATCCCGCTGCCGCTGGACCGCGGTGAGTTGCGGGTCCGGGAGTGGAACCGGTATCTGCGGAAGTACCGCAGATGCCTCAAGCTGGTGGAGGACTGGAACGAGGCCAGCGAGATCCGCCACCTCCTGAAGGACGTCCTCCCCGGCAACTGGAAGAGGAGAGTGGAGGACGAGGAGAAGAAGCGCGCCAAGAAGCGGGTGGCGGTGAGGATCATGGCGGCGGAGGATACCCATGCGGGTATCATGGAGTTCTTCAGGAGGAACCTGGGCGAGCCCAACCGGATGTTGGGACTGAAAAACGCCGTGTACGTGGAGGTATTTGGAGACTCCATGGGGCAAAGGTTGCTGCGCCTCAACAACGTGGAGTGGAGGCGCGGGGAGCCACTGAGGATGCAGGTGATCTTCGCCCGCATGAGCCTGGACGAGATCGTGAAGTACATCACGGTGGAGTTGAAGCTCAATGCGAAGAACGAGGCCCACGTGCAGGATCGACATGGTCATGGACAACGAGGCCACCGAGAAGACCGCCATCATCGAGAGATCCAGGAGGACAGGGCCAACTCCGCGGAGGATGGTAGTGGAAGTGGCCAAGACCACTGGTCCCGGGAGGATCACGAGGAGGCCCATTTCTTCGCGTTTGTGGCGCACAACGTGAGGGACCACGGGCAGGATCGGTCCAGATGGAGCCGGGTGGGACCCAAGAAGGGCAACGCGCCATGGAGGATCGGGAACCAACCGCTCTCGTTCCGAGAATACAGGTCTCAGCACGACGGGTGCTGGGTCTGTTATGGCAAGGGAAACAACCATGCACACGACCACCGTCAGTGCAAGGTGTATGAGGCGGACAAGAAGGCCTACTTCGCCGCCCACCTCGAGAAGAAGCCCAAGGGGCAGCGGATTTCCGATTGGAAGGCGAAGGGCGGAGACGGGGGAAAAGGCCAAGGCAAAGGCCAAGGAAAAGGCGGAGGAAGAGGCTATGGTGGTGGACCTGGCCAAGACCGACGAGTGAGGTCGATCGAGGAGGTTGCTGAGAACATGTTGAGGACGTTGGAGGAACTCAAAGCCCAGCAACGTGGTGGACAAAGTCCTGGCGGATCGCAGCCGGAAGGGGCTGCGGGAAGCCAAGTCTAGAGGAGCCCCCACGGGAGTGGGACCTCGGAGGTCTCTCCTCCAAAAATCAGTGGAATCCCTGAGGAATTCGAGGCACATCGGGTGCCGAAGAAGGCTCCAGACGAGCCAAAACCACTGAGTTTCGCCACTCCCAACCCCTGGAGCGCCCTGCCAAGGGAAGTACATGTGGGTACGGGACATGGCAAGAAGGAAGGAGCGACCACGGAGAGCCCCGTGGACGGGCAGGACCAACCCAAGATCTACACCATCCGTGACCATACCCTTGAAGTCTTGATGCACCCGGACGTGCTAGAGTTGCATGCCGTGAGAGTCGTCCATACACCTCATGGTGACGAGCGGCAGTTGCACTTGAAAGTGCGAGTACGGTGCGGACGAGAGGAGAAGGTGGTGGATGTGTTAGTGGATACGGGTGCCCAGGTGAGCCTGGTCCGGAGAGGGTTGTTCAAGGAAGAATTCCTGCAGCCCAGCCGGAGACCGGTACGCCTGAAGGTCGCCAACAGAGAGATTATGGGTGGTGGTACCCATGAGGCCACTATCAGTATGGAATTCTGGGAGCATGAGCGCTTGAACCGCCCTGATCAGGCGAAGAGAAGCACTCTATCCGGGAACTTCTATGTGGCCGACATCACCGATTGGGATATGATCATGGGGTATGACTTCATGGTGGCAAATGCCATTGGAGCCCTTCCCCATCGTGCAACGCTGGTCCGGGAGGATGATGAATGCCTCACATGGCTGTCCACGGACTATGCATGCGGATCATCCCAATGGAATGCTGAGGAAGAGGATCGGAGCGTCCGAGCGGTGCAAGCTGTGGGTGCCAAGTCCAGAGGAGACCGCGGAGTTCAGCTCACGGAGTATGGAATGGCGCCACAGGTGTATGACAGGATGATCCGGACGCTGGGAGCCGAAACGCCCGAGACGGACGTCTTCGCTTCCCGGGATGCCCCGCTTCTGCGGAAGTGTAGGAGGCATTGGCATCGAGGAGACTCAGCCTGGCACAGGCATTGGGGTTTGAAGGAGTGGGGACCCATGTATTGGCATGGCTCCCTGGACAATACCAGACGTACGGTGGAGAAGATCATCGCGGATAGGGCGAAGGGGATCCTGGTCATAACCGGCATAGGATCCACCCCATGTCCGCTGGAGGTTCTCAAGTCGACGCTGGACTCCATCACCCTGAACGAGATGTCATTCAGGCCAGAGGAGGAGTTGTTCATCGATGCCAAGGGTGTATCAATGCCCTCCCCGGGTCAAGCGTGGGGTACCAAGGCTTTCCTGGTGGATGGGGCGCAAGCCCAGCCCACGGGTGATGAAGCATTCATCCGTAGGGTGGAGGCGGTGCCCATGAAGGTCATGTTTGAGCCCAAGGAGGGGACGGATCAGCCAATCAATGGCATTGACGTCCTGTCCCACGCCGAAATCGACAACGTCGTCAACTACATGCGGATCGGGATGCACGACCGTGTGGCAGCCAAGAAGAGGCGGGCCATGGTCACATCTCCGCATTGGTGGGATGACAAGATGTTGGTCACCGGCAAGTACGAGGAGGACGAGTTCCTGGCGAGGGTCATGGATCAAATCGCGGACCAATACGATGCTCCGGTTGGGTTGGACCCACCAACATGGGATTTTCCAAGAATGGGTGCTGATAGCGACAGTCACCAGCCCGAGGCCGCAAATTTCCGAAGATTATCAGTGGGAAGAGCTCCCCACGACGATGAAGACGGCATATCGGACGAGGAGAAGTCGGAATCGGACCCAGAAGAGGCCTATACCGCAGTGCGGTCGGTTGTATCTATACCGAAGCAAGCGGCTGAAGAGGCCCAGGAGAACCCGAAGGTCGCTGAGCTGAAGGAGAGGCCAATCAATGCCTATCCGCGGCTATTCAGTGGCGTCGCCAACGAGAACCCCCCAGATCGTGGGAGGTTTGGTACAGCGAAGATCAAGCTGAAGCCGAACCCAAAGATCTATCGTCATCGGGAGTACCAACTTCAGGGCGATCGGGCCGAGGCCATGAAGAAGCTGTTGGCCGAGTTCATTGAGCGGGGATGGATCGAACCCTCCGACAGTGAGTGGGCCAGCCCAGCCTTCATCGTGCCCAAGAAGGAGAAGGGCGAGTGGAGGTTGGTGGTTGATTACAGAGGTTTGAACGAGCAGACCGAGCACGACTCGTACTCGCCTCCCCTGATCGACTCCATCCTCCAAAAGCAACAGAAAAAGCGGATTTTCACGGTGTTGGACCTGAAACACGGTTATCACCAGATGCCGCTACACCCGGACTCCAGGCCCTGCACGGCGATGTCGACGCCGCTGGGGCCCATGCAGTGGAAAGTGGTGCCTATGGGCGCCAAGAATGGCAACGCCGCTTTTCAGCGCATGATGGAGGACCTACTCGGTCCTGTCCGGGACTGTGCCGATCCCTTCGTGGATGACATCATCATCGGGTCCGGCACGGAGAACATGACTGAGGACGAGCTCATCGACGCGCATGAGAAGGATCTGCGCCGAGTGCTCAGCGAGTTGGACAAGCACAACATGGTGTGCAAGCCCACCAAAGCCTCACTCTTCGTGAAGGAAGTGGAGTTCGCGGGTCACGTGGTTGGTCACGGGCAACGCCGTCCCATGCCTGGGAAGCTGGCGTCCCTGCACCACTGGGAGAAGCCCCAGACCATCAGCGAACTCCGGTCCTTCATGGGGTTCTGCAATTACTATTCGGGCTATGTCCGGATGTATGCAGAACTCTCGGGGCCGCTGCACAAGATGCTGCAGGTGGGGAATTTCGATGGCCGGAAGGGGAGCAAGAAGAAGCTTGCCTGGACCCCTGAGGCTGAAGATGCGTTCAACCGCCTGAAGGAGCGACTCCTGGGGCAGTTGGGACTGTTCCTGGTGGACCCGGACAAGGGATTCGTGCTACGGACAGACGCCTCGGACTATGCCGTGGGGGCAGTCCTCGAGCAAGTGCGGGAGGACGGGACTCATGTTCCCGTGGCGTTTTGGAGCAGGATCCTGGCCGAGGGCCAACGCCGAACATGGACCGCGAGGGAGAAGGAGACATACGCCATTGTATGTGCGCTCAGGAAGTGGTCTGGCCACATCGGACTGCAGCCGGTGGTGGTTTGCACGGACCACCAGTCCCTACAGAGCTGGCACAAGGAGCATGTCGACACCCCCTCAGGACCAGCGGCTAGGAGGGCCCGATGGCACGAGACGTTCGCCAAGTTCGACCTCAGCGTCGTTTACGTCCCGGGGAAGGACAACACTGTGGCAGATTGCCTCAGTCGCTGGGCCTACCCCGCGGGCAAGGCTTGGATGGACATATCCAGCCATAGCGACGCCGAGGAGACCGAGGAGGCCAAGCGCATCATCGAGATGGAGAAGGCCATGGAGCAAGAGGGGGTCAAGTGTTTTGTGGTGATGGCAAACCTTACAGACCTGGCCAAGTTCCGGGGTGCCCGCGTCCAAGCTATTCGAGAGGAAACCCTCGAGCAATGGATGGTGGCCCCTGTAGAGCTAGTCAGGTCGGTGCTCACAGAGGACTGGTCGGATGACTACGCGGCATCCGAGCACTGGAGCAAGTACTGGAATGCCGTGAGCGCCCCGTCGGACGACGAATGGCCTGAGGGCTTGACCGAGGATGGCGACAGGTTGTTCCTCAAGGACAAGCTGCTGGTGCCCGAGAACCCAGTGGAGGAGCTCATTGACCATTGGCACAACGCCAAGCTCATGCACCCTGGCCGAGACAAGATGCAGCAGGACCTGGAGTGGCGGTTCAAGTTCCCTCCGGGGTACTACGTCATCCTGGATAGGTACTGCAGCGACTGTGCCGTGTGTCGGGCCACGAAGAGCCCCAACCACTCCACAGCGGGCAACCAGGTGTACACGGCTATACCGGAAGCCCCTCTGCGGTCCGTGGCCATGGATGTGTTCGCCATGCCTGAGGTCACCGTGGACGGAGAGACCTACGACTGTGTCATCCTGGCGGTGGACAGGCATAGCGGGTATATCCTGGCAGTCCCGGGCAAGAAGTCCAAGAAGAAGGACAAGAAGGACAAGCGTGGAGTGGGACTGCAGGCCAAGATCGTCACTAATGCCATGATCAGGCATTGGCTGAAGATTTTTGATGTCCCGGCTGTCATCTGCAGTGATCGGGGCAGTCAATTCGTGGGGACGTGGTTCAAGACGATGTGCAGGCACATGGGGACTCGGCACGACAAGACGGTGGCATACCACAGCTGGTCGAATGGCCGTGCTGAGGTGGCCGGGCGGCAGAGGTTCGAGAAGTTCCGCCAGCTGCACATTGACGAACCGGGCCGGAACTGGTATAACTCGCTGTGGAGAGTGCTCCAAGCGTATCACGACCTTCCGGGACCCACTGCACTGTCGCCCCATTGTATCCTGTTCCTACGGGATCGAGTGTCACGCACTCTCCCGTGGTTGAACCATGGCAAAGTGGCCCGAGATGCGAACGCTATGATGGCTGAGGCGGACAACACGGCGGCCAAGGTGTGCAAGGCACTTCAGGACGAGCATGACAAGAGGGCCAAGTACTTCAAGCAGGGAAAGGTCCAGAAGTATGCTCTCCAAGACACCGTGTGGGTGGAGCGGCACCACAAGGATGTCCTGTCCAGGCATCGGCAGGCATCCTGGTATGTGCCGGGGGTAATCGTGCGGAAGGTCGGGCAGGATGTGTATGCGGTTGGTGTGGGGGATAACAAGATCCTGGACCGCGACCATGCCCAGCTTCGTCACCGAGCACCAGACCCCAGCGGACGTCCCGTCACCTTCCAGTTCACGGCTGGCGATGTGGACTCAGACGACGAGGGTGAGGACGACGACTTCACCGCCGAGAGAACCCTGGCGGACAAGCCGGACCCGGGGACGCCTGAGGGGAGGCTTTATAAATTCCGTTGGAAGGGATTCGCGGCGTCCAGGGATTCGTGGGAGCCTCCGAGCAGTTTTGTGCCGAGGTATACCACGGTCTGGATGGACTACCTGAAGAAAAAGAATATTTCTTTGGATGTCAAGGACGTGTTGGTCCATTTGGTTGCTGCTGTAGCACCGTAATGGATCCCCCTTGGCATTTTGTTTGTTTCTGTGATTGAGGAGACGGGTGAGGGCGTTCATCCGGGGATTTATTCGGCCTTGATTGGCCATATACCCCCTTCACTCGATCTCCACATATATATTTCATTGTGGTATACTTATTTAGGTCGACCGACGACGTTTGTCTATCTTTGATCCCCTTGGTCCATGTTGTAGATCAAGAGGAGACCGGATATGGCGTACGGCACTGATTATCAGTGTCCTCACCCCTCCCTTGGGGCATGGGGGACGCCTACGACGTGTGTGGGGCCTCCATGTGTCCTTGGGACATGGGGGGGGGGGGTTGGAGCCCATTGGGGTCCTCCCGTCCTCTCTTCAATTGTTTCCGAGCGGATACAACGCTCTGAGAAGGGGGGTGAAGCCGGTTCGGACCCCCGTGGACATCTTGGTGTCACTTGGGGTGTGTATCTATGTGCCGGCAAGCCGCCATTGGCTGATATCATACTCTCCCATCCACCTGATCTAACCCGATGTGAAAGTGTGATAGGTTTGGCCATTCCGGCTATGAGCGGCCATATTCAGTACCGAGGCGCCGCCAGCGGAGATTCATATATCAGAATATCAGGAATCCACAGGGTTTTATTATCATAATGTTTCCGTAATCTTTCAGCCTTTCGTTCTGATGGTCAATGTATCGGCGACTGTCAGTTGGCTCGCGATTTTGCGTTAGCCGATTGGTTAACTGTTATTTCCAGATATTTTGGCGGAAACCCCGATGAAGGATCAGATTTCATCAGTAAAGGGTTCGTTGCTTCCGCAATTTTCTAAATATGCACTCCAAAATTTTATTCTGAATTTTTCGCGATGTCGAAATCGGATTTTCGACTTCGACATCGCCGCACTTGATTTGGTCTTCTTGGAGTGGTCATGCTCCTTTCCCTATGCCCGAATCAGGTTTCCCTTATGCTTGCCACCCATTTGACTTGGAGATATAAGGGAAACAAAAGTGAATCGTGGGACCACTTTGAAGGACCATATCTACGCGCGAGTGTGATGAAAGAGAACAAAGAAGGTTGGGTTGCAAGCGCCTTAGTCTCAACTTAATTTAGAAAGCATCAAACGCCTTTGTTGTGTACACATGCCCGGTATAGCAAGGGATAATGGTCAAGAGGGTATAAAGTGATATATAACTCTTGGACCGTGCAACCGAATATTTTAATGCGACTTTCCAGTGTACCGCATGAGTGTTGGGGTTGCATAGATACTTTCCTCGGGTTCCCACGTATTTTTAACGTGAAGTTATGTCCATGGAGGGGCATGGCATACCATGGTCGGAGCCACTTTTTGAGGGTCATGTTATATGCATGGTATGTGCTTCGATATGCTCACGCCCATGTTATATATCTTCGTGTGGCCGAAGAGATGGGGAGCCACACGTGACGAGGGCTTTCCCCATGTCCCAATTGTGGAATTCAAAGCGCTAGACTAAGTCTACCGCGTATGTATTGCTCATGGTATGTTTGACAAAGAGATCCATGAGTGCACTCCCATTTTCATTGGGCTTGTAGATATGGGTGGCGAAGGTATCTCCATGCGCCCGATTGGGGATCCAAGTGGGGGAATTGTACGTAAATGGTTCCAATCATTTGTGTATTGAACCATGAGCGGATATCATGGGTGAGCATAGAGATATACTATCATGACAACTTTGTATTTGGACATATTTTCATGTTTTTGACCTCATTTTATGCTCATTTTTGTGTTTTATGTGCTCAACTGGTCGGCTAACAGTAAAGTGCCTAGAGATTCGTGAACTATGGTATGTTGCTTGTATGTTGGCATATGCTTCGGTGTTGTACCTCACCATATGCCAGATCACGTGGTCACGTTGGCTTGGCACACGAGGCCTCACAAAATTAGGTCTCAAACTCATGAGCTGACTTGTGAAGCATGCCATGTACATAACCGGAGGGGTTTCGGGGCCAATGATGGGTATTCTTGGGCATGGATTTTTGGTCTATATCACCCTTGTATATTACTTTCCGGTTTGACAAATGCATGGAGCATTTGGATATTTGCCGTATGCATTTTTGAGTATATAATTGAATTTTCGGCATAATGGTGTGATTTGCCTGATTTTGCCATGTTGTGAGGTCATCTTCATGGGGCAGTTCTCCAAGCCCATTCGACGCCAAGTCCAACCAAGGTTATTTCAGGGTAGGGCATGGTCCTGAGTGCCACTCTAGGCCATGACACGCCACCTTCCCTATGGGGCTAGGATATATAGGCTTGGGAGTGAACACATTTTTGGGGTTTGTGTAGTGACTTGTGACACATGGCATTTAGCCATCTTATTTGATGGGGTTCAGGGCATCATGTTGGTGAGTCAAGGGAAGGTCTTGAGTCCAGGGAATGCGGGGTCTGTGGCTGTGAATGTGTACGTTTCCATCTTTCCCCAACTTTGCATCATTTGTGTTCATATGCCAATTTCAGGGCTTTCTTCCTTGGTGCAATTCTTGTACATGCCCGCCACCGTGAGACGACCGGTGTGCTGAACGGAAGCCCGCAGCCTGATTTGGATTGTGAATTGGGTTATTGCTGTATTTGTGGGATCTGGTTGCTGTTTCAGGGTGGAAGGAGGATTTTATTTTCTATATTTTTGGACTTTGGACCCTTTGGAATTTGAGGAATGCAATCATTGATCCGGAGTAAATCAGCAGGGGTAACAGGCGGAAGGGGCACAGCGGGGGCCGGTCCTGGTAGGGACCTTCTTTAAGTATTCCTTCATTATACTTGAATATCCTCAATAGAATCACACTTTCAAACTTGTAGGACACTCCAGTGAGTCCAAGGCATCGTCCTTTGAAGTCCTTGTCGTCGTCGTTGCAGCTGCAGCGTGCTTAGAGCTGCGCTCTCCCAGGTTTCAAAGTAATTTCAAGGGTTTTTAGACGGATTTGGAAGTATACTTTCAATTGTTCAAATTTTCTCCAACGTTTCAATAAATTCAAGCAAGGAACTCAACATTAAGGAACAGTGTACGCTGGCCCAGCTTCTGCGCGTTGTCCTCGTTATCATCGTCGTGCTAGAACTCAGATTACTGGACTGTCATATGCTTGTGCTTGGATGCATATTACAAACCCTTTTTCCGTGTCTTGCACTTCAAAATCAAATTGTTTCTAATGTTGTCCATTACAATTCATCTTATCGGCAAGTAGAGGACACAGGCAACAGCAAGAAGGCGAGGTGACAAACATTGAGCTGGACCAACTGGGTGGTCCAGTAATACGGGTTCACATGCATAAATAACAAGGAAATTAATGGAACAATGAATTCTTATTAAAAAGGCAATAACACCTACATTTTACCAATTTTCTGAGTAGTCCCTCTTGTCACAGGCCTTGTCAATATTACGTAAATGACTGTCAGCGGTGGAAGACGGCCGCAGTCGCGACGGGCCATCTGAAGCTTCTAAATCGCTTCAAAATAGCTTCTAATACTTTGGAACCTTCTAAAGTGCAAAAAACATGATTAAATCACATTATAAGCATATGAAATGTGGTTATTCATGTATGGGTACTAATATATCCTAGATCTCTGCTCTCTGTAGTGTACCTAAGAGCAGTAGACTCTAGCACTAACCTATAAGCTTCAAATATGAGCCAAATATGAGCAAACATTCTAGTGTCTTAGGATCCTGAAGCTCTGAGAGGTGTTGTAGAGATCCTCCGTAAAGCTTCTCAGGGGCCCAAATGCCCAACTTATTACAGAGGGAGGAGGAGGCGGCGGTGGCCCGCGGGGGGCGCCGGGTCATTGCAGACGCGAAAGGGGACACCCCACCCACGGATAAGAGGGGACGATTGCCGTTCGAGAGGAGGGCAAGAGGGGAAGGAGAAGACGGGCAGCAGGCACGAAGAAAGCGGCGCCTGGTTGAGGAGCAAAGAGCGGGGGGCGCAACGGGGGCGCCAAGGCCCAGCAACCCCATTAAGAAAAAGTCACTACCATGTCTTTCTTGGGGTATCTGATCCAGGCTACAGCCCCCTATTTGCCTAAGGAAGTGCTGAGACTAACACTTAAATATTTTTGTTTCTCTTATGAAGCTTTAAGTACACTTTCTCAGCAACTAGGGTTATAACCCTAGCAGCCCCATGAAGTTCACCCCTACCACTCAAGGGAGCGGAGGTATCATCCCTCATGGAGATTATACCGAAATAAAGTAGGCACTTCATGCCTTGGGCCTTGTAGGTTAAGCCTAGTGGTCTCCCACCTCAGGACCCCTATACTCAAAGTTTCTACTACTTATTGTGGTTCCAGATTGTAACTGTCTCTGAATTCAGTTGCTTGGCCAAGTCATTTCCTGTGTCTGGCCTAACTCCTATGCCCCAGATTCCTAACCAGCTCCATTTCATCCAAAAGAGTGCACATGAAGTGCTTGGTGCTATCTTGGGGGCCTGAGTCATGCCAGTTTTCACATAAAATCATTTGTTTTGTTTATAGGACCATTTGAGTTGCATATTTGATTCCTCATTTGTCTATATGCAGCCCCTCTTTGCTCACAATGCTTTGATTTGGAAGAATACTATCACAATTCTGACTTTGATCCTGTTTGTGGTGTTCCTTGCTCGTGGACTTTACCTTTTTGCAGTTTTGGGGAAACATCTTTTGAAAAGCAATCAAGGTTTTCAATATCAACAACAAGCAAGGGACATCAGAAACTCCTTCTGGTAGCAGAGTGCAAACACCCTCGCCAAGCTAAAGCACGAGAAATCCACAGCGTATTGAGCAAGGTCACGTCCATCAGTTACACTGAGCGCCAAGACCCTGCCAATCAGGTCCCAGCCAACGGCGGGGCCTGTAGCAGAACCTTCCAGGGCTATGTCCCTGAGCGGAAGAGATGATACAGTCGCTGTGGATGATACTGGCTGGCGCGGAGAGCACCAAGCAAGAGGGGCGGAAGAAAAATATATGAGAGAAGCCCCTGAGGCGCCTGTGTTAACCCAGGAACGCCTCAGAAGCCTCGAAGGGAGGGATCCCATGGCAGCTACCCTCCTGTCTGTTGTATCTTCCTTACCTCCTTCTGAGGATGCCCCTGATCCTGATTCCTTGGCCGCTAAGGAAGCCCAGGCCGCGATGGAGAAGGTCGCCAACGCCAAAGTGAAAGCCTGGAGAAAAGCGGGAAAGCAGGAGAAGGAGAAAGAACCGATGAAGACGTATCCCATGTTCCGCACCACGTGGGGTGAGGGGTTCGAAGCACCCTATGGGGAAATATCCGCCACGACGTCCAATGACTCCTCGGAAATGGGAGGAGGACTGGATATCTAGAGAGCCTACCCCGTCGTTACCTTCGAGGCCAAGACCATCTTCGCCTCGTGGGGTGTGCCCCGAGCCCGTGCGCGTGGAAAGAGGTTACCTTCACGTATGGCTGCCCCTAAACTCGCTCTGGATGAGACCATGGAACTCCGTTCCCGGGTTCTGGGGGCTGGGGATGAAGATCCTGATTTGAGTGCACTGTCTGCAGCACTCAAGGCTAAACTGGGGCTGTCTGAACTGAAGAAGCCCCCCTCGACCATGTCCCCGGGTGTTGAACTCCTGACCCGGGGCATGAAAAGCTGCAGTGGGATCCGCAGCACCCCCTTGGACACTTGTCCAAGCCCTTTCCATCCTCGTGTGAGGACTGTTCCTGTATGCACTATTGGGGATTCTACTGAGGCTGAGATGGAGGGCTATGGGCTGGCTGCACTGGCGCCACTTGCCACTGTCTACCCCTCACCCCCCTTCAGCTGGAAAAGGTGACACTGGTGTACCAGGTCGGGGAACGGGGGGCATCGCCACAGCGAACCTTGTGATCGAGCTCCCTGAGTTCAATCCCAAAAACTTGCCCGAATGGGCCGAAGAGTTTTCGAGTTTCTACTCCTCACCGGAAAGCAACATGCTGATGTCGGGACCAAGTGCACGCTCATCAAGAAGTCGTGCAAGAAAAAGTTCCTCCAGCGGCAGGTGAAAACTGCCATCAGGAAGAGCTCCAGTTGGGGAGACTTTCCTTAAAAGACTGGAACAAATGTACCCAGTCTACGAAACGGACCGGAGTGTCCGTACGGAGATAGAGGAACTACCGCCACTTCCTGAGTTCCCCACAGCTGCCCGTATTTCTGAGTTCGTGGCGCAGCTGGAGGAGCTAATGGGGAGGATGAACCCCTCCTCATACGGGCCTACGGGGCTTCATCTGTGGCTGGTGGGTAAAATTGCTCCCAGGACTTGGGAGAATTGTAGGGAGACGTCCGAGAGGAAATCCCGCACTCATTCCTACGATGAGGTGGTTGATCTTCTGATCGAACTCGCCATGGAGAGAGAAAACGACTCTCACATGGATAAATACCTGCGCAAACATCTGCGGAGGGAGGCCCCTGCTGAAACGCCTCAGGGAGGGAGGTCCCCACAACCCCACTCTAACCCTGGGAAGGGTAAGGGAGGGCAACTGAAGCATATGAAGGAGACCCCCCCCGCTAAAGGCAAGGGAGCCCCCAATCTTTTTTATTGCCAGCCTACGGACGACAAGGGGGGACCATGTCACGCCCCTGACTGCGATGGATGCAGCTCTTGTTTGCTCCAGTTGCGGCGGACGCAGAAGACCAAGGATGGTCAGGAGGTCAAACACCAGGACGACTTCCGCTGCACTATCACGTGTGGCTACTGCGGCAAGAGGAGGCACTACGAGGATGAGTGCCACATAAAACGCCGCGAGTCCGAGAAGCTAAAGAAGGCCGAGGAAGAACGGCGTAAGAACGCCGGTAAGGGGGGGGGGGGCAGTACCCCTGGGGGAACCCCCGGTGGAGGTAACCCTGGAGGAGGGCAAGGGAACTCCGCACCCCCCACAGGCGGAAAACCAGGCCCCACCCCCAAGGGTGAGCAGCCTGGGGAGAAGCGAACCGTACCCTCTACCCCAAGCGCCGGTGGCGCTGACAAGGGAAACGAGAACGCCAAGAAGCGCCGCCTCAACTGGCACTCTAAGTGCCTGCAGGCGGCGGGCTTTGAAGTGAAATTCCCTGAAGGGGAATAGGGGGGCGGATCCGAGGAAGAAGATTTGGTTTTCTGGATCATCGTCAAAATAGGTGATCAGGTTTACAAAGCTGTCTTGGACACGGGCGCCACGCTCGCAATCGTGGCCCGCAGATTGCTAAAACAAGCCAAGATCCAGAAAGCCAAAACAGTGGCCATAAGGGTAGGGGATGATCGGACCATCCATTCCCTGGAGGGGGTTGATGTGACTGTATGTCTAGGCGATGAGGAGGTGACGCAGCACTGCAAAGTGCTTGACACCGACGCCTTTGACACTGTCATTGGCACTGATTTTCTGCGCTTCAACCCCCAGGTGAAGTTGCTTTCCTTGCAACGTCCCTACGCCCTTCACTGCGATTTTGGCAGTGGCCTATACTCTGTCCCTCTGGAGCTGTCAGGTCTAAAAGAATCCGGTCTACGTTACGTGAACCGGTGTTACAGAACTGAGAACTATCAGTTGGTGCGGCCAGTGTTGGAAAATGGACTGGCCGCCCTGCAGCTGGACCTGAATGAAATTCAGGTAGAACTGTTCGCGAGTAAAGAGCAGCATCTGATGCAGCTCTACTGTTCGCAGACCCTAAACAATGCGTACCGCTTTTACTGGAAATCAATGGGGTTGTGCTACGCAAACCCCCCTTTCTCCCAGCTCGCCAAGGTGATTACCAAAATCGCCCTCCAAGGAGGGAGAGTGGTTCTGTGCACCCCCGACTGGGGTACCACAGGTAAACACGCCTATTGGAGGCGCATCTTGAACTGTATGACCGTGCGAAGGACTGAACTGCCCAACAGTCCCATCTACGTCCCTGAGGACTCTCAGGAGACCATGCCCGCCCCTGAATGGGGCAGCTTCCTATCCATAGTAGATGGTGCTCTGAACCCCGTGCCCGTGAGTAACCTTGATCAGCTTGTACTCAGGGAGTTGATGGCCGAAAACAAGGGCCTTACCCTCCATGATCTCAAAAAGAGATCTGAGTACTCTTCGGTTACCACTACGAGTGGTGAGTGCCCCGATGAGCCGGAGACACCAGCAGTCTCTACTCCGCTAGCTGATGCTGACGACCGCCTGAGTGATATCGCCAGTGTGATACCCCCGGTCGACCCGGAGGTTGTGACACTGAAGCATAGCGCTTTTCATAGCGCAGTTGCTCATGGAAGAGGTGGATCTCGGCGAGTCCGCCCCTAGTGGGTCTAATGATTACGCCGTGTTCTCTATGAGGGCCACTGATGGCCCCTCAGGTTAGGGACCTGGTGCTAAACCCTCACCCAATAACATGCCCGTCTCTTGGTATGACGTGCGGGAACTACAGCAGGTCCTGTGGGCTAAGGCTGAGGGTATCGAGCGACGGACCCGCCTGGACCTCCTCAAGAGGACCTGGAAAACCTCTATTTGGTCCGAGGAGGATGATGAAGAGATGACTCTCCCCGATCCTGAGACCCTTCTGGTATACTCCCTCCACTATGCGCAGGAACGCCAGGACTGAGAGGATGAGTTGCCCCCCAAAACGGTGGGGCGTATAAAAAAGCAGGATAAAGGGAAGAGTAACCTCCGCGCTGAGGAGGATTTTTCCGAGAAAGTGGAGAGCATGAATCTCGACCCCCGTCTCACTAAGCTCATCCACAAGTATCACAAGGTTTTTGGAGCGTTGCCCCTACCCCTGTCTTGTAAGAAACTGGTCCAGATGGACCTCAAACTCAAACCAGAGTTTGAAGGGTCGGTAGTGAGGCGGCGTCCATACCCCGCCCCACAAGACCAAATCGACGAGATCGAACGCCAGATCCAAGAGTGTATAGATGCTGGCTTTGTCGAGGAGTATAAGCACGGGGACTCCCCCCGCCATTGTAGCCCTTGTTTTCTGGTTGCTAAACCTGGGTCCACTGCTATGCGCTTGGTCGTTGACTATGGGGAGGTCAATAAAAAGACCCAGAACCACTCAGGGAGTATCCCCAACATGGAGAACACCCTGGAGAGAATCGCGAAGTGTCCATTCAAGACCAAGATGGATAAGCGCAGTGCGTTCTGGCAAGTAGACCTAACCCGAGCAGCCCAGGAACTGCTCGCCTTTGTAACCCCTAAGGGCCGTGTCTTCCGCTGGAAGGTCATGCCCTTTGGTGTCGCAAATGCCCCTGCTCTCTTTCAGGAGCTGATGAACAAAATCCTATATATCCTGAGACGCACACCCGTTCTTCAGGAACTGCTTTCCCGCGGGGCTGAGATGGAGGCCCACATCGACCACGTGAGCCTGGGTACTAATACCCAAGAGGATCATATCCTCCTCCTGCAAGAGTTTTTCACCGTCTGTCAGGAAAACCATCTCCGCATCAAACTCGAGAAGTGTGAGTTTATGCGAGAGGAGATGGAGTACCTAGGGTTTGACGTGGGGTATGGCTGGTGGAAACCAGCCGCGTCTAAGATGCAGCCCCTACAGGACATGCAGATACGTGACGACCCTAAGAAGGGTCTACACGATGTGCTGAGTTTTATTGGCGCCTGCAATTTTTACCGACGCCATATCCACAATTTTACGTATTCATCAGCCCCCCTGACTGACCTTATAAAGAAGACCAACCCTTGGCGGTGGACCGACAAGGAGGAGGCCTGTTTCGAGGAGTTGAAGAGGAAAATATCCTCCACCAACTGCCTGGGGGTGCCCCGCCCTAAGGGCGAGATAATACTCGTCACGGATGCGTGTGACGTAGGGGGGGGTGGTACTCTATACCAGTGGCAGGAGCTTAACCCCAATGAGTTGTCGCACTGCCAGTTCCACACTTCAGGTCTGAACCGCGATGGAACCCTGAAGCATGACTATCCCCCCAATGAATGGCGTCTGGTGCCTCTGGGGCACTGGACCTGGAAGTGGAATCAAGCACGATCCAACTACAGTACCTAGGACCAGGAACTCCTGGCTGGGATGCTCGTGCTCTCTTCCCGATCCCGTCTTCTAGGTACTAACCCTGTTGTATGGCTCTGTGACCAAGAGCCCGTGAAGACATTTCAGAAGGGCCCGCCTCCTGAAAAAGCGAAACTAAAACGATGGTGGACATACCTGAGTCAGTTAAGGTTGACAGTCCATCATATACCAGGTATAAAGAATGAGATTGCTCACTACATCTCGCGTACTCACTTTGACGCCCTCCTAGGCGAGAGCTCTGAAGCGTTGGCCAAAGAGGCGTTCCAACGTATGGATGTCCAGCTGGACCTTTCCATGCGTACGGCAGGTGTACTGGAGGGCTGGAGCCTGAGACACTACCAGGCTGAGTACTAGTGTGTACTCAGTACCCTCAGTGATGGCCTAGAGGCACGCCTAATAGATGGCGACCGCTGGTATAAAGATAACCAGTACCTATATTATGAGGACCGCATAGTTGTGCCTGAGGCACGACTGGACGGCTGTCTGCAGTGGGCACACCACAGCTCGGGGCACACAGGGTGCAACCGGTCTGCTGCTTTCTTCAGTGAGCGTTTCTACTGCCGACTAACCCAGTCTGAACTACGTGCGCGTATGCAGTCCATAGTGGACTCCTGTGACTGCCACGCAAGCAAACAGAGCGACTCACGTGACAGAGGACTGGTCTCCAGTCTTCCCATACCCTACTGTGCTAACTCCCTGTTGTACGCGGATTCCATCCACGGTCTGCCTAAGTTTGGTGGCTATGATAGTTGTTTGGTGGTCACCTGTGGTCAAACGCGCTTCACACATGCTTTCCCCTGCAAAAAGAAGATCACAGGAGAGCAGACTGTGAAGATCCTGGTGGAGGAGTGGTTTGAGCCCTATGGGGCGCCTAAGGAGATCCACTCCGATGAAGATGTACGCAGCCGGAGTGATACCGGTTGGTACAAGCAAGTGCTGGACGCCCTGAGCGTCCAGGTAACCACAGGTGTACCTTACACGCACATGTCTAACACTCTTTGTGAGAGACAGAATCGTGTGGTGGAGCAGAATCTGAGGAGTCTGATGAAACAGGAGCGCACCAAGGATTGGATACGCCTGTTGCCCTGGGCCAATCTGACCATGAACTCCCAAGAGAGTTCTTCAACCGGCTATACCCCCCACGAACTGTTCTATGGGGGGCGTCCTGCGTGGTTTTTCGAAACCCCTTTCGCCGAGGACTATAAGAGCCCTGTTGGGGACTGGCTGGAGCACCGGCAGGACCTTGCTAACAGGGCCAGGGCTAACCTGAAACGCGTTCGAGAACGCGAACTAACCCGGCGTAACCGCACGAGACGTCCTGCCAGTTTCAAGGTAGGAGACCTGGTGTTTGTACACCACTCATGATTGCCCACATGGCCCCGCAACTGTTTGCAGGACCCCTACTTTGGGCCCTATTGTATTATCAGGATAGATGGATCCAGGATCCATGTGAGGTGCAGCCCCCGTCTAGGTGGGGAGCTGCTGTGTGCTCCTAAGCAACTCAGAATCTACCACTCCCCTGATGAACTATCGTGGGATGAGTGGCGCTTGCCTAACTCTGAGGTCGAGCGTATCGACCTAGAGAACGCTGCCACCCCTGAGGAGGCAGACGAACTCGAGGAGATGACTGCCGAGGAAATGGCAGTCGATGGCTACTACGTGGTTGCAGGTATTGCACGCCACGAGTATAAACAGGGCTGGAAATTCCTGACCCTGTGGGATGGCTATAGGCTATCAGAGGCTACCTGAGAGCCTATGTCAGCCTTCATTCAGCCAGATGGGAGTATCAACCCCATCTTTCGTTCCTACCTCGTTGAGAACAACGAGGGGCAGTTGCTAACCCGTGCTGAGACCCTGTCCCAGCGTAAGAAGAGGAACTAACCTCCCAGGGTTCGGTGAGCACTCTGAGCACTGCACCAACCGTGGCTGTGCCCTGCAGTCCGGTGCCTATGGTTACCAGCGTGAGCCAGATGGCCGCTTATCAGGTTTGCAGCCAACCAGCGAGTGTTTGCCTTGTTGACCATGTGTGCCATGGGACCTGCCCTGATGTTATGACCTTGGGGAGCCAACGATGAACGGTGGCTAGCTATTCTAATGACCAGGAGGGAATGACAAGCAAGGTTTGTTCACCCGCCTTGGGGACAAGCGTGTCCACAGTTAGGACCCCTAACTTGTCCAGACCCATGGGGTTCCACCCTTCCTAATCTGGTCGCTATACATGTCTGCCTAGGTATGTGTGAGTGTGCTATGCCTGAGGTACCAAGAGCAAGTTGCAGAAGTGGTGTCCTAATTGTACCAAAGTCTGCACGCTTGCTAAGCCTGGAGGGTTGTCCTTTTGATGCCACGGGGTATGCCCCGGGTCTTCCCTCCCCTATGCGCCCAATTTCTGTGCTGGCGCAAAACCTTGGGGGAATACCCAGCGTACTAATCCAGGTATTGTTTTTCCTACCTACCTGACTACTAAAGGGAGGGGTGGTCAAAAGCTATGAAGGCATGAAAACGCCATTTTGCTAAGTGGCCAAAACGCTGAATTAACCACTGCCACAGCCCACCAACCCTGCTAAAATTGCAGAAAGCGGGTGGGACAGTGACACACGCACTACAGGTCCTACACACCCTACAGTGGCACCATCCTGGTGGGCAAGCGCTACTGCAACTGGCTCAAGCCCCCACGCAGGACTACCACTTCTACACGCAAGCTCTACTGGGTGGTGTTGAAGATAAAGTCGTGGGTCCTAATGAACTTCCTGTGAAGAAGACAAGAGAACACAGCGCTGCTAAGCAACTGTGGCCTAACAGGGACGTACCAACACGTTTCCCTGCTAGGGCTTGCAGGGGAAGGGCACACAGGTGGCGTGCACAGCGCGGATGTCAATGGAGTCGAACTGCCCTCGCCACTCCTGGCTGAGGCGCAGTCAATTGATTGTGTGATCAGCGCCTCTGTTTAGCTGGGGCAGAAAAATGAGATAGCCGCCGAAGGCAGCTGCTGTGTGCACCAATCACCCTGTACCTCTCCCACCTGTACAACAGAGGCCAATGGACTGGGTTCAAGACGGAGGAACCAAGACACACTCCACGTATTATACGCTTCTTAGTGTGCCCTATAATACACTGTTCCTGAACCCAGTTGCAAGCAAGCAAGCTTAAGGACTTCGCCCGTTCCCTTATGGAACGTAGGGCGAAGCCCTGGGTAACCTGGCAAGGGTTCATACCGCGTGCACAGCGCGTGGCCTACTGTCAAATCCCTTTAATGCATCGTGTCCACGCATGCAGGGAAGGGAGGCGAGAACAAAACCACTGTAGCTACACTGACTCAACCAGAAGGTGAGCTCCTCCTGGGCTTACCTACCTTACTCACCATGCATCGTGTGAATGCCGATGTGAAGCGAACGCAAAACAAACCTAAGCGTTTAGACAACCGTACTTTAACGCACAAACGACGCAAACACGAGCACACACTTCTCCTTTGGACCTGTGAAGAGAAGGGAAGGTGGGTGCATGCACAAGGAAGTGTGGCAACGTGTGTATATCGGAATTCGGCACATGCATTGCGAGCACTTCATCTTCTCTAACCCTACGTGCGCACTACGTGCACCATTCGTCGAGCATACCTTTCAACCTTGTTTTTACCTGTGCAGGGGGAATGCAGGAGTCGCCCAACCCCCCGGAGACACGACGGAGACAACCTTAACGTTTTAACGAAACAACCACGACAAACACAATGCATACTTGTGTCATGACACTGGCATACCTGAGAGGCGAATTTTTCGCCTGCTCTTCCTTTTGTTTGTGTTTTTGAGGTTTGTCCCTATGTTTTGTAAAAATTTTGATGCAACCATGCAGAAATTTTTGGTTTCTCTCTGTCAAGGCCCGGCACACACCTCTCTACTTCAGTGTCTTGTAGTGCCGTTAACTCCTTCTCTGGGCGCGGCTCTGTTGCGCTTGTCTGCGACTTTGAGTTTGGGCCTATAAATGACGATTTCTAACGTCTTATCGTCACTTTTTAGCGATTTGACTTGTTAGGTCACTCAACCTTTCGCTAAACCACAGGACTCACTCCCCGTTTGTCCTCATTTTTTTTTCTTCAGCTCCTGGAGTTTTGTGGGCTCCATCAGGAGTATTGCTCCGCCCTGGCCGTTGGTCAGGACGATTACTGAAATACGTTGTTCATACAGCGATGACCGTCCGCATTAGAGCGTTTGATCATACCCTAGTGGGTAGCAATGCAGACTCTAGTGAGGAGGTCATGGGTTCAAACCCCAGTGCCCCCAAAATGTTTTTCCAAACGTTTACGCTCACGCCAGCTACTTTTGAGGAATGCCCCTTCAAAGGGACATCATTCACGGTACATCACGCTGTTTCTAAAGGGTACCAGCAGTGCAAACAGCTTCTATCGACAGATGAAGAGGTTTTGTGAAGGTTTACACCATTTTCTGAGGTAATTTCAGGGTAATTTGAGCCTTTTTTCTTGGTCCTACTAGCTTAGCTAACTAGTACTCCAGGCGGGAGTAAGAAAAAGTCACTACCATGTCTTTCTTGGGGTACTTGCTCCATGCTACAGCCCCCTTTGTGCCTAAGGAAGTGGTGAGACTAACACTTGAACATTTTTGTTTCTCTTATGAAGCTTGAAGTACACTTTCTCAGCAACTAGGGTTATAACCCTAGCACCCCCATGAAGTTCACCCCTACCACTCAAGGGAGCGGAAGTATCATCCCTCATGGAGGTTATACCGAAATAAAGTAGGCACTTCATGCCTTGGGCCTTGTAGATTAAGCCTAGTGGTCTCCCACCTCAGGACCCCTATACTCAAAAGTTTCTACTACTTGTTGTGGTTCCAGATTGTAACTGTTTCTGAATTCAGTTGCTTGGCCAAGTCATTTCCTGTGTCTGGCCTAACTCCTATGCCCCAGATTCCTAACTGGCTCCATTTCATCCAAAAGAGTGCACATGAAGTGCTTGGTGCTATCTTGGGGGCCTGAGTCATGCAGGTTTTCACATAAAATCATTTGTTTTGTTTATAGGACCATTTGAGTTGCATATTTGATTCCTCATTTGTCTCTATACAGCCCCTCTTTGCTTACAATGCTTTGATTTGGAAGAATACTATCACAATTCTGACTTTGATCCTGTTTGTGGTGTTCCTTGTTCGTGGACTTTACCTTTTTGCAGTTTTGAGGAAACATCTTTTGAAAAGCAATCAAGGTTTTCAATATCAACAACAAGCAAGGGACATCAGAAACTGTTTCTACCCCAGCCAAGAGCCAACGCCGACGGACTGCAGTTCCGTGTCGCTGCTGCTGCCGCATTTTGCGCGGCATCCTGCGCGGAGGGAGCAGGGAATGGTCCGGCATGGGAGGGAGGGGCAGGTGGCGGAGTTGGTCTGCTACGTGGAGTGGGCAGGGAGGACGAGAGGGGGACGGGAGCGGCGCGGTACCCACCTGCTCTGCGACCTGGTCCACAAGGCGGGCAGGCCGCAGCACAAGGAGCCGGAGATGGCGGAGGACAGGTGGAGGAGGGTGCTCGGGGAGGCGCTCCCGGGGATGGACCTGGATGGTCCCAGGGAACGGGGGAGAAAGCCCAGGCTGCAGATGCTGAGGGAGCTGCTGCGGAGGGAAGGGTGCTACTGCAGGGGGCAGGGGACAAGGCAATGGCGCGGCGTGGGGCAGAGGGAAAGGTGATCCGTACAGGGCAACAAGATGAGGAGCCTGGCCCACAAGGAGCGAAAGGAGGCCGGCAGGGCAGGCGCAGGAGGGCGTTGACGGGGGCGGCTGCAAGGCTCACGTGATGTGTTGGCTGCGGGCATCGACACCGGAGGGCTGTTGTCGGGGACGGGCGGAGGGGATGCCGGAGGCAAGGGGCGAGCACGGGGACGCGGCGGACCCAGGGGTCGAGGGGATGATGCCCATAGTGGAGGTCGCGCTGGAACACAAGATGGAAGGGAGGACGGAGGGGCGGACGTCGGTCACATGGGCCCCCAACGCCAGACCAACAACCAGACGAACGTTTGCAGCGGCCGCGACCGGGGGATACAGAACCGCTGGCTGGTGCGTGCAGCGCGGCCGGGCTGCAAGACAACGGTCAGCGGTGCTGGCTGGTCTGCATGTGTGCCTCTGGGGGATACTTGTGACGTACGGCGAGACAGTGGAGGGCGTCGAGGTCTGAAGCGAGCGCCGGAGTATGAGCGGCGTCTATCTGCGCCCGAGGGGACTGGCTGCAGATGCGGAGACAGATGGAGCAGCAGGACGGCCCTTCAGCGTGGCCCCCAGCGCCCCCGTTGAGGATGTGCTCACGGCGGAGGCTCGACGGTAGCGACGCCTGGTGGCTGCAGGCTGGACCAGCGGGCGATGCTTGCGGGATTCCGCAGGAATCGCACTGGGTGCCGTGGGGTGCACAGCGCTGTGTTCTTCGGGTTGAGCTCGGTACCAGGCCTCTGCCTTGCCTTGCAGGAGTGGCGAACACACAGACAAATCTAATCTTCCCACACGCTGGCGTCAGGGTCTTGGCTGATGATAATCCGCACGCATTCTGGGTGAGATAGCAGGTAAAGGCCAGAGGCAACGCTGGTGTTCTCAAATCCGGTCCTGCGGGGCCACTTCTCGATGGCGCCCCAGTAGACATGTCTTCTTCATCTGACAGCAGCAGTGTGTGGGCTATCCGCTGACAGGCTGCCTGGCGACATAGCTCTCTGCTTGGCAAGATGGTGCTGCATTGGAACTGTTGAACTTAAGCGTGCCCTCCTCTGAGGGTTTGGCCTGGGCCGACCCCAAATGCGCCATGCCTTTGGTGGCCATCGACTCCATGGAACCCCCTGCGAAGTTGTGCAACAAAAGTAAGTAAGTAAGTAAGGGTGGCTGCATCCACAGCCTCATCTGCCTTCTTCTTGCTTGTTTTACATGGTGGCAGCCTCCGGCGGGAAGGGGGGCTCTCCACCATCTGGTCCCCTGGCGACCCCTTTCTCACCTCACGGCCGAGAACATCAACCAGGTTCCCTCTGGGGATGACAGGCGGTAGGTGTCCTTCAGTCGCTGCCCTCACTTTCTCAGCTCCTTCTGGTCACCTATCGAAGGATCCTCCGGCCTTCCCCCCCTAGCACAGCCTTTTGGGCGCCTGCAGGCGGGTTTCCCGTGGATAGCCCTCGCCGACAGCGGCGCTTTTCTCTCTGTCAACCACAGTCCACCATTCCCAATCCCTGACGGGTTGGAGTACCCACTCGGCTCCCGGATGCACTTGGGTGTCGTCCATCCGCAGCTGGAGGCCAGGGGGCGACCCTTTCCACGTTCCCCCAGGTCCCGCTCACACGTGGGCCCACGTGTACTTAGGCCATTGACCCGGAGACCTGAGGGTCAACCCTCACCCCTGCTGACACCTCACGGCCGTCCCGGAGTTCAGGGCATTTTCCCGACTTCCCGTGGCCAGGCTCCCCGTGGTTGACCCATGGTTCACCACTCGATGGCGACTGGTTTCCCAATCCCACGGGGCTGCTGCTGGGCGCTTTTGGTCTCCCATCCCATCCCATGTTCCCCTTTGCCTCATCCTGTCTCCGGCCCACTCCCCGCGTTCCTTGGTTTCCCTATCCCCCGGGGCTGTTGTGCGGCCCCATTCCATCCCTCATCCCGTGTTTATACCCCACCGGGCCGCCAGCAACCCTGTGGCGTCGGCCCACTGGACCCTCATCCATCCGCGGACCGTTTTGTGCGCCTAGCACGGGTCGCTCCCTTCCCGCCCCCGCCCCTTTCCCCTGTGCCGCGTCCCGTCACTCACCCCGGCCTTTTCCCTGCTTCCCACGCCTTCCCAGTCTCTTGGGGCCGTCTTGTGGCTCTAGCCACACGCCCTTGTCTGTGCCGTCCCCTTTTCCCTGCATCCCGTTTTTTTTTTGCACCGGGCCGCCAGCAACCCTGTGGCGCGGGCCCACCGGATCCGCATCCTTGCCGGGACCGGTTCGTGTGCCTAGCACTGGTCGCCCCCTTCCCGCCCCCTTCCGCTTGTGTGGTGCGCTCCCTTCAGGACCTGTGGTGGGTCCTTCTTCCTGGCCCCCGCGCCCCCCGTTACCCGTGTCTTTCCTCCACCCGGTCACCCGTCGCTGTTGTTTTTGTTCTTTGTTGCTTTTTTTTTCGCGCCACCCGCGGTCTCTCTTCTGTCCTTTTGCTCCGTCCCGTTCCCCCGCCGCCCGCTGGCTTTGTGCCTGACGCCCACCTGAGGCGCTGTGGGGTTTTGTTCGTGTTTTTGTTTTTTTTCCGCCGTGCATCCCGTCTTGTGGTTCCTTCCTCCCTGCATGCACGCACAACAACACTGCACAGGTCATCAGTCAGGGCTGCTTTCGGTGCGCTTGTTCTGTCCCATCGCTCTCCTGTGGCGTGGCCCTTGGCGGTCCCCGGCCATGCCAGGTGGGCGCCCCTCCCTCGCTTCCCACTCATATAAGCCATTAGATGATGATAATCGTTTTTCTCCCCTCTCCACCCTCCCCTCTCTTCTGTCTCCTGCCCGCCCTCTTACTGTCATTCTCCTGCTCCGTGTGCTCTCCGCTGGTCGTCCCCGCGCCATGGCTGTATCTTGCGCGCTCTCACGCGCCTCAGGGCCTCAGCCCTATCCTCCGTCCTGTAGGCCGACTTGGGCGGCCACCCCAGATACCCCTTCGGGGGGACTCCCCTATTGTCCTCCCCCGCCGGCCGCCCCTCAGTCAGTTCCCTGATGGTTGGGCGGGGCGGCCGGTACGGCTCAATGCGGGTCATCGGCATGGCGTTTCTCTGAGCGAGACGATGTGTTTCTTTGCGCCTTTGTTGGCTCCCTGTTTCCCCCTCCCACACGGCCCTGCCCCCTCTGTGTGTCCTTCTTTGATGTCTTGTCTGCCTTTATTCTTCTCTTTTTTTTTTGGTGCCCGCCTGGTTGCGCTCTTCGCCGCTCCCGCGCACCCTGCGTGTGCCCCCCGCTCTTCTCCGTGCTACCCCTGTCTCGCCGCCCCGTGCCCCCTCCCTCGCCTGTCTCCCCTCCCTTCTGTCGTCTCTCTATGGATCCTGCCTGCAATTTTTCGACCGCCCTCACTGCGTTTGCCGCGCTGTCACTCGTGTGTGCCACCCGCGTGCTCTACCCCTGCCCCTCTCTGTTGTCCCTACACTTTTCCCTGGTGGTTCACCCACCCTAGTGTTATTCCCTCTGTCCCTGTCTCTCTCGTCATCCGGGATGACTTGATTCACATTGTGGGGGGGGGGGGGGTTACTTGCGGACTGCATTGTGGCCCTGCTCGAGGACTGGTTTGACGCTGGCCGCTGGGATTCGACGACCGCGATGTCCCTCACGCTGCCCGCTCGACTGAACAGTAGCCCACTGCAGCCGCTGCGGCCCTCGTAGGCCCGTCTCCCCGAGCGGCCACGACGGTGCTCCACGTCACCTCCGGCCGTCCGCGATGGTTACGACCCTATGTTCAGGATCCCCCTCGGCGCTCCTGGCAATGCAGCCCGGCTCCGTACCGCCGCTCGTCGTACTCCAGCAGCACTCCAGTAGAGTACCCCACTCCACCTGTACTTCAGCATCATGTCAGGCTTCTCGTTCTGCCCCACACTGTTCGCGGTACCCACGTCACGTCCCGCGTCCCACTGCCCGGCCGCTCTGTCCGCACCCCTCTGCGCTCCGGTACTCCGCCTCTCCATCTGCTCCCGCCGCGGGCCCTGTTCCCTCCGCTGGGGGTTCTCGCCTGTGTCCGCCTTCTCCACATCCTCCTCTACCGCTGGCCGTGTCCCTGCCCTTCCCTACGCACCTGCGCCTCTCCGCGCCCTTCCTCCTCTCCTTGTGTCCTTCACACCTTCCCCTTAACCTCCCCCACCTTTGCCGACTCCCCGTCTCCTCCTCTTCTGCAGCCCTCCTCGCTTCTCGTCTGCCCGTCCCTCCTGCACCCTGCAGGCCCCTGGCCCCCGGCTCTTCTCGGTCCTGCTCCTACCCCGTCCTACGCCTCGCTCCCGTACCAGCCCTCGCGCTGTAACCGCTCCCGCAGCATCCGAGCCCTGGGCTTCTTCCCCTTCTCCTGGGGACAGTCCAGCCTCACCGCCGGGAGCGCCTCTCCCAGCATCCTCCTCCACCTGCCCTCCTGCATCTCAGGCCCCCTTTCCCCGGGCCTCCCTGCCCTGCTGACCAGGTCGCTGAAGGGGTGGGTCCCCCTCCTCTCCCGCTTTCTCCTCGTCCTCCCCGCCCACTTCACGTGGCGGACCAGCTCTGCCACGTCCCCCGCCATCCACCCCGCGACCGGCCCGGGCCCCCTCCGTACCGGCGGCGGCGCATACCGCCGCGGCAGTGGCGACTCCGAGTCCCAGTCCGTCGGCGTCGGCTCTGGGCTGGGGCTGGTTTGCCGCGGGGCTCCCTCCGCTCCCCCTGCCTCCCGCTCCTCCACCCGGGGCCGCTTTCCCCTCTCCGGCCCCTCCTCCTCTTCCTCCTCCCTGGCCCTTTTCCCTGACAGCGACCGTCTCTCCACATCCGTGGAGGGGGTGTCCCCTTCCGGATCCGGGAGGACCCGGTGTGCCCCCGAGGCCACCGCCTCCTCTCCGTCCCGCACCCTGCGCTCCTGCGCCGCCACCTCCCTGTCCCTCTCCGCCAGCCTCGCTGCCTCCCCCCTGATCCGCCTCCATGCCCTCTCCTGCATCTCACTCTCCTGCTCCGGAGGGATAGCCGGCTGCCTGAATGGCATCAGTGGCTGGCGACCCTCTGGCTCCCCTCACTCCTCCTGTTGTCGCCTTCCCGTTCTGCCCTCTCCACCCTCTCCTGCCTTCTCGGAAGGTCCGCCCACGCCCTCTGCAGCTCCTCCACTACCTGTGCCTCCCCTCGCTGCGGCCTGCCTCTCTCTTCCGTCCTCCCCTCCGCTACCCTGCCCGCCCCACGCATGACCCTGGCCTCTCTCTCCCTCAGGCTCCTCTCTGCTTCCCCTATCCTCTCCCATGCCCTCCTGTGCTCTTCTCCCTTCCCTCCCTGCGCCCCCCACGCTGTCCCACCGGCTTGCGGGCATTGCTGCACGTGTGCCTGTGCCTGCATGCCCTGGTACGCCGGTGGGGGCGGGTGCATCATCCCCATTGCAGGGTAAGGTGGCGGTGGGAATGGTAGGATGACTGGTGGGATGGCTGGTGGGACTATACCTCCCCACCATCCCAATCCTTTCCCCGGGATACGTGGAGTGGGCAGGGAGGACGAGAGGGGGACGGGAGCGGCGCGGGACACACCTGTTCTGCGACCTGGTGCACAAGACGGGGAGGCCCCAGCACAAGGGGCCAGAGATGGCGGAGGACAGGTGGAGGAGGGTGCTCGGGGAGGCGCTCCCGGGGATGGACCCGGATGGTCCCAGGGAACGGGGGAGAAAGCCCAGGCTGCTGATGCTGAGGGAGCTGCTGCGGAGGGAGGGGCGCTACTGAATGGGGCAGGGGACAAGGCAACGGCGCGGCGTGGGGCAGAGGGAAGGTGATCCGTACAGGGCCACAAGATGAGGAGCCCGGCCCACAAGGAGTAAAAGGAGGCCGGGAGGGCAGGCACAGGAGGGCGTTGAGGGGGGCGGCTGCAAGGCTCGCGTGATGTGCGGGCTCGGGGTGTGGACACCGGAGGGCTGTGGTCGGGGACGGGTGGAGGACAAGATCAAACTCTTGGACCCTAGAGTACAGAAGCTGATCAGGACCTACCTGGAGGGCTCCTGTGACAAGCTGGTACAGATGGACCTCAAGCTGAAGCCCGAGTACGTGGGGCACAAGATATGTAGGAGACCTTATCCGGCTCCTAAAGGGCAGGCTGATGAGATAGAGCGACAGATACAAGAATATATTGACGCTGGCCTGGTCCTGGAGTACAAGGATGGAAACTACCCCCAACACTGCAGCCCCTGTTTCCTGGTGGCTAAGGCAGGGTCTACAGCCAAACGGCTAGTAGTGGACTATGGAGAGCTGAACAAGAAGACGCTGAACCATTCCTAACATGGAGTCCACCCTCCAGAAGATAGCCTCCTGCCGCTACAAGACGAAGATGGACAAGCGGAGTGGATTCTGGCAAGTGGACCTGACGCCCAATGCCCAGGAACTCCTAGCCTTCATCACCCCTCAGGGGAGTGTGTTCAAGGGGAAGGTCATTCCCTTTGGCGTGGCCAAAGCCCGCGCTCTTTTTCAAGAGCTGATGAACAAGATCCTATCCATCCTACGTCGGAGACCTGGGGTGCAAGAACTCATATCCCGTGGCGCCCAGATGGACGATGTATGCCTGGGAACGAATACCCAAGAGGACCACCTAATCCTCTTGGACGAGTTCTTTGCAGTCTGCCAGGAGAAGCAAACCAGACTCAAGCTGGAGAAGTGTGAGTTCATGCAGGAGACTATGCAGTACCTGGGGTTCGACATTGCCTATGGGTGGTGGACCCCAGCTGCATCTAAGGCCAAACCCCTGATGGATGCTAAGGTACGACATGAAGACCCCAAGAAAGGATTCCATGATGTACGCAGTTTCATCGAGGCCTGCAACTTCTACCGCCGCCACATCAAAAATTTCACCTACACCAGCGCCATCCTGACGGACCTCATCAAGAAGACTACTACTTGGCGCTGGGGCCCTCAAGAACAACAAGCGTTTGACGAACTCAAGGGCAAAGTGGCCAACGCTAAGTGCCTGGGAGTGCCTAGAGCACAAGGGGAGATGATCCTGGTGACTGACACCAGCAATGTGGGCGGAGCTGGAACGTTGTTCAAGTGGCAAGCACTAGAGAAGGAGGAGTTCGACTCGGCCATTTCGCAATGGGGTACTGATGGACGCAACCAAGACGGTGCTCTGAAGCACAGCTACCCTGACGACACATGGGTCCTGGTTCCCCTGGGTCATTGGAAGTGGAAATGGAACCACGCCCGGGGTAACTACTCTACCTATGAGCAGGAACTGCTTGCGGGTATGCTGGTGCTATCCTCTCAGTCCCGAGTGTTGGGGAGTAACCCTGTGGTTTGGCTGTGCAACCAAGAACCGGTCCGCATCTTCCAGAAGGGACCCCCCCCTGAGAAGGCTAAGCTCCAACGCTGGTGGACCTACCTAGGCCAGCTACGGCTCTCAGTACATGATATTCAGGGTGTCAAGAAAGAGTGTGCGGACTACATTAGCCGACAACAACTTCGACGACATGATTGGTGCCAGGTCTGAGGAGCTCGCCAAGGAGGCGTTCAGCCATATGGATGTACACCTGGACTTGAACATGACCATGATCAGACCTCTAGATGGACTCCGACAAGTAGAGTACCTCAACACATAGGTTTTTAAAGGCAAAGGTGTCAGTTTATTCCGAAAACTAAGAAAATGGCAGAGTGACTTGTTTTGGGGCTTAAACATCATGCCAACCATGCTGTGAAACCTATTTTGGTGCGTCCGGTACCTGCAAAATAGGGTGTTGGGCCCTTGAAGGGTGCCCCAAAGCCTAAAACATACAGATTTTTTGCAAAATATTGGCAATTTTAGGCCATTTTTTGACACATAATGTGCTTTTTCAGGTCGAAGAGGCCCTGAAACACCTATTTGCTGGCTCCACCAATTTTGAATGCATGTTTTTTTGCGTCATGCATCTGCAAAATAGGGTGGGGAGGGCGTGTACTGGCCATCTGAGCCCAAAAAACAATGTTTTTTTTGCCCAAAAATGGCGTTTTTAGGCTATTTTTGGGCAAAAAATGGGCATTTTTTAGGGGGAGCGGCCCTGAATCACCCCTTTTTTTGGTTTCTCACCCTGCAACACATGTTGTTTTGGTGGAAAACCTGCAAAATAGGGTGAAGGGGTGTTGAATTGACCACCCGAGCCCAAAAAAACACTGTTTTTGGCGCAAAAATGGCATTTTTAGGCCATTTTTGGGCAAGAAATGGCCATTTTGGGGCAAAAAAATGGCCGTTTTCCGGAGGGGGGGGGGGCTGCATCACCCATTTTCCTCATCCCTGATCCTGCAACAAATGTTTTTTTGAGTCGAGCACCTGCAAAATAGGGTGGGGGGGCGTCAAACTGACCACCCCAGCCCAAAAAAAAACTGTTTTTGGCCAAAAATTGGCATTTTTGAGCCATTTTTGGCCAAAAAATGGCCTTTTTTTTGGGGAAGGCGGCCCTGAATCACCCATTTTCCGACTCCGTATCCTACTACCGGGCGTCATGACGAGAGCGCCAGCCCTCACTCCACCTCACAGTAGTTGCGAATGCAAATGGGCACCTTGGGATACACATTATTTTTCACCGGAATCACCTTCTTGTTGGAATTGTTAAATTGGAATCAAAGAGTGCTACCGGATAGGGTTAACACTAGTAACACCAGCATCATACTTTGTCCTTCTCCGAGAATAAGGCTCCAAAAATGGCCATTTCGTGCCCAATATAGAGTCTCCGTGGGGTTTAGTTCCGTCAATTGTATAGCCAAGAAGTGCAACAAAGTCATCTTACTTAATGTGTTCTACATAAGGACTACATGGCCACCTCTTCCAAGGTGCTGGGTGGCTTAATGTGAGCCCTTTATGCAAAAAAGAGTGCCAAAAAGGCTCAAAAAGGGCTTATTTTCGTCTAAAATCCACCGGGTGGTTGGATCGGGGGAAATGTGAAGGGTCAGATGTATAGATGCGCTACGAGCAATACTATTTGGCAATTCACTCCTACTCTCCCAGTGGCAGATTTTGCCGAAATGGCATTTCTTTGACTTTCATTTTGCGGCGATCGGTGCCGCGGCAGTTGTATGCGGGTACAGTCCGGCTCTGGCGATGGAACTCAAACCACAGTGATTTAAGCAAAAAGAAAGTGACGATTATTTTCCCGATTTTCCCGACAGTCACCTCGGAACTGATGATTGGGAACCGAAAAAAGTGCATTTCTGCATTTACAGACAAATTGGAAACTAAAAACCTATGTGAGGATTTTGGCGATATCTACAAACGCCTGGGGAAGCGTCTGGAACCCGCCCTGGTCAACCAGGAACAGTGGAAACGGGACAGAACCTACCTCTGGCATGAGGACCGGATAGTCGTGCCTAGCAACAGAATCTTGGCGCTCCTCAAGTGGACCCATGAGACCAGTGGTCATGTAGGGGCCAGCCGTACCCTGGGGCTTTTCAAGCAGTGGTTCCACTCTACGTGGACTGATGACCAGCTGCGGAAAACCCTCCAGCCTATCGTGGACAAGTGCCCGTGTCAGTCGTGTAAACCTGGGAATATCAGGGACAGAGGTCCCTATTTGACTCTCCCTATCCCCCACTGTGCCAACAGTGTTCTCTACGTGGACCACACGGAGATGCCTAAGTTCGGGGGCTATGACTTTGCCCTAATGGTGACCTGTGGTCTGACCAGGTTTACCAGGGTGTTCCCATGCACTAAACACATCACCGGCGAGAAGACTATCAAGATACTCCCCGAAGAGTGGTTCTCTGTCTATGGGGCACCCAAGGAGATTAACTCTGACGAAGATGTCCGAGTGCGCTCCAACACTGGCTGGTACAAGAGGGTCCTGAGATCCCTCAATGTCCAGCTGTCAAAGGGGACTCCCTATACTCATACGAGTAACCCCCTATGTGAGCGACAGATACGTGTTCTCAAGGAGAACGTAAGGATATGGTGCAAGGCTGAACGCACCAAAGACTGGGTGAGACTACTCCCCGTCATATCCTTGATGATGAACTCCCAAGAGAGTTCGGCAACTGGCTATACGCCCTATGAGCTGTTCATGGGACGCCCGGCATGGTTCCTACACGCTTCCTATCTTGAGGATTCCTACTCCACTGTGGGTAAGTGGGTGAGGGAGCAGCAAGACAAGGTGGACAAGGCCAAGGCTATGCTCCAGAGAGTGAGGGAGCGCCAATGGAACAAGAAGAACAAGCACAGGGTGCCCGCCTCCTACCAAGAGGGAGACTGGGTGTTGGTGCACCACAGTCGGCTACCCGCCTGGCCAGCCTCCACCAGCGATGACCCCTACTTTGCCCTACAAGATCCTATCTGTGGATGGTCACCGTATCACCGTGCGGTGTTCTCCCCGACTTGGGGGGACCCTGGTGTGCGCTGCTCAACAGCTCAAGCGCTACTACAAACCAGAGGACCTCGGGGGGAAGAATGGGAACTAAACGACGAGGAGATCGCCGCTCTGTACCTACAGGGCGCTGCCAGCCCCATGGAAGTAGAAGGAGATCTCCCCGATATGAATGCCGAGGAGATGGCTAAGGAAGGCTGCTACCTGGTGAAGTTGGTCATCCGACACCGCTATCGCCAAGGGTGGCGTTTTCTGACCCTCTGGGAAGCAATTGAAGTTGAAGAAGCTACCTGGGAACCCTTCTCTGCCTTTGTTCTTACTGAGGGACGCCTAAATTCTGTTCTGGTAGACTACTTGTCCAAAGAACAACCTAGGAGAGTTACTGAGGCTCGCTGAGACGCTGGCCTCTCAGAAGAAGCCTAGGGATTCAACCCTTCCTCTACCTGACTAAGCTTGTGTGTGAGTATGCTGATCCTGAGGACCTATGAGCAAGCTGCAGAAATGGTGTCCTAATTATACCCAAGTCTGCACCCTTGCCAAACCCGGCGGATGTCTTACCGGTGCCACAAGGTACGCCCCTGGCCTCTCCGCCCCTAAGTGCCCAGTTTCTGTGATGGCGCAAAACCTTTGGGGAATACCCAGCAAGTGAGTCCAGGTATTGTTTTCCTACCTACCTGCCTACTACAGGGGAGGGGTGGCCAAAAGCTATGAGGCATGAAAACGCCCGTTTGCTACGGTCTTAGGCGGCTCAAGTTGCATGGTATAAAACGACAGAAAGTGCCCAAAAGACACGGCCTGAAAAAACATCAAAAGAACCATTCTTTGGCTTGCAAAAAACAATGCCGTTTTTGGAACACCAAAAGAACTCTTATGTAAGGAATTTTGGCCTTTTCGTGGTCCCGATGGGTCAAAAAAATGCTCTTATTGGGGCAATGGACTGTTCCTTGCGCGAGGCCTCGCGCAAGGAGCAGTCCATTGCCCCTCCAAAGTCAGGTACTGATGGTAGAATTGAGGAATCAAGCAGACGCCTACACTGGAGTGACATTACAGGCACCCTTGACTTGATCACATTGTACAATATGTTTACGCGGGCGGACATTCAGTGCTCTAAACGAGCCTTGCAAATCTAATTGATGACACAAGAAATCATTTCAAATGTTGTTGCATTCCTAACAAAAGGAGCCCATACGTTGGAGGTGTTGCACAGGGTGCATCCTTCAGCATTGCTCATGATGCACACCTGCCACAACTTATGGAGAGGTCAAGCAAAATAAAGAGTATCACTGGTAACACATGAAGCATGTCCACTCAACAGATGACGCTGAGCTGGACAGGGACCCCCCTTGTAGCTTTGGCTGAAGAAAAATTGATCCTTCCGTTGTTGACTATAGATGAAAGTAAAATGTGCAAAGAAAATATGAATTTGCCATGCGCGGCACTTTTTTGAGCGTTTGTCTGGGCCAAAAAAACTGATTTTTTGGGGAGTAAAATGCAATGTAGTGCAAAGGACACCAATTATCAAGATGATGTTCGATATCTGCAGAAAGAAGGTGCCCTGGGGGAAGCAGTCTGCCAAGCGCAGGGGCTGACGAAGCCCAAAAAGAGTTTTTCCGCCTCCGGGGGGGGCAAGCTTCTGGTAAATTTCAATGACTCAACAACAAGTTAGGTACTCGTTGCTTCAGTGAAGGTTGTGCACAAGCGCTATCAGATGAGAACCCATCAAAATAGTACAAAGAATATATTCTCTGGGCCTTTTTTTGCGCGGGGCCTCGCGCAACGAGGACTGCAATGCAGTCCCAGAACTTGAAATTCACGACCTATACCTCTTTTTTCAGGCAGTGCAAATCAAAAACCAAACCGTGGGGTGGGTACTAAGACCACTCGACCCTGAAGCTGTCTTTCCAAAGGAAAATGAATCGGGTGAGGTTTTCGGTTTAGTAAGTTATGCGCAAGGCCTCGCGCATGGGGCAGCCCTTGAACCACATGTTGCATTTTTTTTTGCATTGATATGTAATCGGCCATGCTTCTGTTTTAATGATCCTTGGTCGTGATTGCGCGAGGCCTCGCGCATAGAATTCGATCAGTAAATCATTTTTCCAGGTATGCAATGAACATGCGGAACAAAAAATAATGTTGCCATCATTTGTTCTGCAGACCATGTTCATCCAAAAAACAAGTGGAACGCAAAATGTATTCCTTGGCCAATTTCCGCTAAAAGCACATCGTTTTCGACTGAAATCATAAGATTTATTTATTCTTTTTATAGTTTTTTTTTGTTTTCGGCTGTCCGAAAAAAAGCACGAAATGGCACAAATGCTAGACAGATATTTTTTTGGACTAATGTTCTGTTTTCAAAAAACAGAGCCTGTGAAAAAAGTTTTTTTGCATGGTCTAAATTGGGTGCATTTGGTGTGATTTTGACCATGCAACTTGAGCCGCCTAAGACAGTGGCCAAAACCTGCACTAACCACTGCCACTGCGCACCAAAACCCTGATAAGGTTTGAGGTTTGAGGTTTGATTTTGCGGGTACTAGACGCCTTTCGGCCCCGGGGGGCCACCTGGTCGGGCCAGGTGATATCCTCCCCACCGGGCCCTATTGGGGGGCCCTCCAAGACGCACCTCCTGCCTGGTGGCGGAGTCCCCCGGGTTCACAGAGCTCGGAGCCCCGTCCTTCCCCGGCGTCCCCATTTCGCCACTCCCCGGTCAGTGCATCAATTTGCAGCCGTGGCCGCGGGCGCTTACCCACTGCGTTGCCCCCCTAATGCGTGGTCGCCCGGGGCACCGGCGCCGCCGGGCCCGTGCTACTGGCTTGTCGCCAGTGGGACCCCCTTGGGCTGGCGCGGAGGCTGCCTAGCCTAGGGGTTGGGGCCTGGCGCTGTGCGCCACTACTGCCTTGGCGGGTGCAGTGTCCCGTCTGTGCGTGCGCGGCGCTCGCGGCTGGTTCGGGGGGGTTCGGGCCGGTACCTGGTGTTGTGTCCCCCCTTCTTCCCCGTTCCCGCCCCGCGTGTTCCGCGCTGCGTGTGGCAGGCCGTCCCGTCCGGGTGTCCCTTATCCTCGCTCGCTGGTACGCCATTCCATGCGGTCTGTGCGTTCCGCGCGCTCGGTCCGGTTGCCCTTCTGGTGGTCCCCGCGTGTCCTTTTCGTGTGTGTGCGCTCGCGCTCTCGCGGTGTCCGCTCCCCGCTGGGTGGTGTGGCGCGCGCATTTCGCGTGGTCCCGGCACTGGGCGCTGGTAGGGCCGTTCCATGTGGTCCGTGCCCCTCCACGTGTCCTGCCCCGGTCCCGTGCTCCGTCTGGCGTGCTTTGGGGGGGGCGGTCCGGTCCCGGTTCCCCCGTACTTGGCTTGGGGTTGTGGGGGCGGCGGCCGGGCGTCCCCGGGGGGGTGCCTTCGACCGTTGCGTGGGGCGTTCTGGGTCTTGCGCTCCTCTTCCCCCGACTGCCCGTCCACTAGGTGGGCTGTCGGGGTCTGCGTTGCGGGCGTGCGGTTGTGGGGGCCCCGCTCTGTTCTTGCGGGGGGGGAGAGGGGTGTCGACTTGGTGTCCAGGCGCCGGCCCGCCGGATTCCCATGACGAGCCTGATGCGCACGGAGCTTCGCCCTGCGGGATGCGTGGGGGGGTTGGGGTGACCGTGGCTGGAGTGGTGCACCAATGCTCCGGTTCATGGCCCAGCAGAGCACCCCTACCGCGGGCTTACTCTTAGCACAGGGGGAGGGGGTTGCAGGCGCGTGTGTTCTGCGACCCGGGTGCCAGTGTATCTCAGAAGGCAGCCACCCCGGAGGTAGCGCACCAGGCGCACGCCGTGAAGGAGCTGGTTCGAACCCCGGGATCGGTGGTCTCCCACCGATCCCTTCGAATACCGGACGAGGCCTCCCATCGACCTGTTTGAGTACAGGTGACGGTGCGCACTGCTGCAGGGGTGGGTGGCTCCCATGTGTTTTGTTTTTCTTGGGTGGGGGGTAAAACGGACGAGACCTCCACCCGATCCACCGGTATCGGTGGTGGCGCGAGTTGCTGGAGGGGGGGGTGGTTCCCACGTCGCCAACTAGAGAGCTCTACGTGCAGGGATCCCAGGAGCACCAACGCCCGGGATCGAATCCCCGCACTGGACGATTGAAGACCGACGCTCTCACTACTGGGCCGCGGGTGTCTCTTACGCCACTCAGGGGTGTCGTCGGCTATGAATCCAGTCCTGAGGGTGGGGCTGTGCGCTGTGAAGCGTGTTGCGCGTGCCGGGAGGCCCCAGTCCACGTTCACGGGGTCGGGACAGGGGGGGAGGGGGCTGGGTGGGGTGCGTTGGATCGCCGACTGACGTGCACAGGGGTAAGAGGCGGACAGTAGCACCGCCGGGTCGTCGACTGACTGTAGGGCGGGGGGTCGTTCTGCCTCTTTCCGTCCCTCTGCCTTCCCTGGGCAGGCAACAAAGCGGGCGTCACTGGCGTTGTGCTGTCCATGGGGGGCGTGGCCCCCCATACCACTCCGGTTCGTGTTCACCCAGCTTCTCTGGGTACGATCTGTGCGGCGTCCCGGTGCGCAGGCGTGGGCCCGCTTGTTCTTCGCGGCCCCCATGTGGGCTGGCGGCTGGAGCGGGGGGGCGGGTCACACTCCGGCTCCCCTCTCGGGTGGGGGGGGGGCATCCCCCTTGCCTCGGGGGGGGTGTCGCGCCGCGGCCTCCCCGCTCTCGTTCCGGGCGGCGGCCTGCGGTACCCCTTTCCGGCCCTCTTCGCGTCGCTGGTGCGCTCCCTTCCGGCGCGCGCGTGCGGTCGGGGCTGGAGTGCCGCCCCGGGGTGGGGGGGGGTGAGGGGCGGCCCGTGGACCGCTCCCCTGGGGGTCCCAGCTGATATGCAAACCCCCCCTCTGTCCCCTCGGAGTGAACTGTGGTTACGGGAGGGTCATGCGGGGCGCGGCCTCCTTCGTGTTCCGTTGTGCGCGTTGCTCCGGCACGCCGGTGTGGGTTCGCGGGAGCAGGTCCAGCCGCCGTTGCCTTTACCGTGTCGCCGTCCCTCCTGTGGGTGGGGGCGCCCCCCCGGCCCTGGGGGGGCGGAGGGCCGCGCCTGTGGCTCCCCAGCTGGGCTGGGTGGGGGGGGGGGGGGGGCGCCCCCCCCCGCCCGCTCTCGGGTCTGCGTGGAAGGGGGGGGGGGGAGTGGGGGGGGCCTTCGGTCCCCTGGCGATGCCTCCTGTCGGCCAAAAAGGGGGGGGGGGCGGCTTGGCAGTCCCGGCCCCGGGGGTCAGCCATCGGCCAGGGGGGTCGCGCCCTTCCCCCGCCCCCCTCTACCGAGAGCCGGATTCTCTCGCAGTCTCTCTCTGGGGCCCCTCATCTCCCAGCCGTTGTCGCGCGGCGCTGGCCGGCCGGGGATGGCCGTGAGGGTCAGCGGTCAGTGGTTAGCGGGTTGCGGGGCAGCAGGTTTCCCCCCGCGCTTGTTGTGTCCGCACTCCCCCCCGCGGGAGGTGGCGCGCCGCTTTCCCTGGGTAGGCAACAAAGCGGGCGTCACTGGTGTCGTGCTGTCCATGGGGGGCGTGGCCACCCATACCATTCCGGTTCGCACCCACCCGGCTTCTCTGGGCACAATCTGCGCGGCGTCCCGGTGCGCAGGCGTGGGCCCCCTCGTTCTGCGCGGCCCCCATTTGAGCCGGCGGCTGGGGCCTGGGGGCGGGTCACACCCCGGCTCCCCTCTCGGGCGGGGGGGGTCCATCCCTTCTGCCTCGGGGGGTGGGGGCCGGGGCCCCCGTGGCTGGCGGGCCGGTGGGGGGGCGGGGGGGGGGGTGTCGCGCCGCGGCCTCCCTGCTCTCGTTCCAGGCGGCGGCCTGTGGTACTCCTTCCTGGCTCTCTCCGTGTCGCCGGCGCGCTCCCTTCCGGCGCGCGCGTGCGGTCGGGGCTGAAGTGCCGCCCCGGGGTGGGGGGGGTGAGGGGCGGCCCGTGGACCGCCCCCCTGGGGGCCCCATCTGACTTGAAACCCTCCCTCTGTCACCTCGGAGTGGGCTGTGGTTACGGGAGGGTCATGTGGGGCGCGGCCTCCTTCCTGCTCCGTTGTGCGCGTTGCTCCGGCACGCCGGTGTGGGTTCGCGGGAGCAGGCCCAGCCGCCGTTGCCCGTATCGCGCCGCCGTTCCCCCTGAGGGGGGGGCGCCCCCCCGGCCCTGGGGGGGCGGAGGGCGTGGGGGTTAGCGGTCAGTGGTTAGCGGGTTGCGGGGCAGCAGGTTCCTCCCCGCGCTCGCTGTCTCCGCACTCCCTCCCGCGGGAGGTGGCGCGCCCTCGCATGTCGTGCCATACCGTGGGGGGGGCGTGGGTCAGGGGGCCCATCCCTCCCCCCCAACCCTCCCGTACCCACCATCTGGGCCTTCACTTGCGCCGCCGCTTGTGTGGGGGCTGGGGCTGCGGCGCTGGCGGGTTGTGCCGGCGGTAGCGCCAGTGGGCGAGGGCGCTACGCAAAGCCCGGGGGAGCCAGTTGTTGGCGTCCGCATCCGTCATGCGGAGCACCGCTCCCCCTTCCAGGAAGGCCGGCCACGTCGGCTCCCTGTCGGGCCACGCCGCCCGGATCACTGACCTGAAGACCCTCTCGTGGTCCGCCGGGGCCGCCCAACCCCCCGGGGGTGCCTCTCGGTTTCCTCCGTCCCTCCGGAGGAGCACGGCATCGAAGGGCCGGTTCCGCGACCTCCTGGAGGTCCCCTGGTTGGCCCAGCACAACCACCCGTACACTTCCCCCACCAGGGGGAGGGTCTCCCCCCCCAGCGGGTCTGGGACTGCGCCCCAGTCCCGGTCCCATGGCCGGCTCTCCTCCGCCCCCCGTGCCGGCCCCCCTCGCTGCTCCTGCGCCTGCGGCGCCGACGCCGCGCCCCGTCCCCCCTCCGCCGAGGCCATCCGCGCCGGCTCCGCCCTCGGCGCGGGGGGGGCTTGCTGGTGCTGGTGTCGTGGGGGTTGGGGGGGGACGAGCTCGCCAGCGTCAGGGTCGATGTTGTAGAGGTGGTGGTATTGGTGGTGGTGGTGGTGGTGGGTGTGGTGCGCCGGCATCTGTTGGATGCCGGGGGGGATGCACCTCACCGGCTGCACGTCCGGCTGCGGGGGCGCTCCGCCCTCTGCCCCCCTCCCTTCGCCCCGCCCTCCTCCCTGGGCTCCCATGCCCCTTCCCTCCTGTCCCTTGGGGCCCTTGCCCTTGCCCTTGCCCTTGCCCTTGGGCCCCTTTCCAGTCCCACGCCCGTGTCGCGGGTCCCGCCTCTCGTCCCCCACGCCCTGGCCCGCTTGCTCTCCCATCCCCCCTTGTCCTGCCCCCTGCACCTGGGTACCCTTCCCGCGCCCCTGAGCACCCTTCCCGTGCCCTGGCCCCTCCGCGACCCCCTGCCCGTGTCGCGGGTCCCGCCTCTCGTCCACCACGCCCCGGCCCGCTCGCTCTCCCACCTCCCCTCGCCCCGCCCCCTGCACCTGGGCTCCCTGCCCGCGCCCCTGCGCGCCCTTCCCGTGCCCTGACCCCTCCCCTGCCCCCTGCCTGTCGCGCCGTCCGCTGCTCCCCTCCCCCCCGCCGCTGCGCCCTTCCTGAACCACTCGCCGGGCGTTCCGCTGCCTTTGCAGTTGCGGCCGCGTGACGCCCGGCGGTGAGCGCTCGCGCTTCGGGGGGCGGTCGTGCCGCTCCCGCCCCGGGGGGAAGGGCTTGGGGGGGAACGGCTTGGGGGGGCTGGTGTGGGTGTGGGTGGGGTTGGCGTGGGCGCGGTACTTCGCGCTCTCCCTGCCCACTGCTGCTGCTGCGGCGGCCGCCGGTGAAGCGTCCGCGGCCCGTGCGGGGTTCTTCCCCCGCTTGCGCGGCGTGCCGGGGGCCGCAGCCCCTCGCGCGCCCTCCTCACCCTCCTTCGCTGCCGTGGCGGCCGCCGACGAGGCGCCCGTGGCCGCGGTCGCAAACCCTCGCACGCCCTCCTCGTTCTCCTCTGCTGCCGCGGCGGCCGCCGGCGAGGCGCCCACGTCCCGTGCGGGGTCCGTCGCAACCCCTCGCGCGCCCTGCTTGCTCTCCTGCGCGGCTGCGGCAGCCCTCGGCGACGCGTCCGGCTCCTGCGCCGGGGCTGCCCCCCTTGCCGGCGGCGTGCCGGGGGCCGTGGCCGGGGCCGCGGCGTGGCTCGCCGCGGTCTCCGCCTCCTGCGCGTCTGGTAGAATTGAGGAATCAAGCAGACGCCTACACTGGAGTGACATTACAGGCACCCTTGACTTGATCACATTGTACAATATGTTTACGCGGGCGGACATTCAGTGCTCTAAACGAGCCTTGCAAATCTAATTGATGACACAAGAAATCATTTCAAATGTTGTCGCATTCCTAACAAAAGGAGCCCATACGTTGGAGGTGTTGCACAGGGTGCATCCTTCAGCATTGCTCATGATGCACACCTGCCACAACTTATGGGGAGTGTCAAGCAAAATAAAGAGTATCACTGGTAACACACGAAGCATGTCCACTCAACAGATGACGCTGAGCTGGACAGGGACCCCCCTTGTAGCTTTGGCTGAAGAAAAATTGATCCTTCCGTTGTTGACTATAGATGAAAGTAAAATGTGCAAAGAAAATATGAATTTGCCATGCGCGGCACTTTTTTGAGCGTTTGTCTGGGCCAAAAAAACTGATTTTTTGGGGAGTAAAATGCAATGTAGTGCAAAAGACACCAATTATCAAGATGATGTTCGATATCTGCAGAAAGAAGGTGCCCTGGGGGAAGCAGTCTGCCAAGCGCAGGGGCTGACCAAGCCCAAAAAGAGTTTTTCCGCCTCCGGGGGGGGCAAGCTTCTGGTAAATTTCAATGACTCAACAACAAGTCAGGTACTCGTTGCTTCAGTGAAGGTTGTGCACAAGCGCTATCAGATGAGAACCCATCAAAATAGTACAAAGAATATATTCTCTGGGCCTTTTTTTGCGCGAGGCCTCGCGCAACGAGGACTGCAATGCAGTCCCAGAACTTGAAAATCACGACCTATACCTCTTTTTTCAGGCAGTGCAAATCAAAAATCAAACCGTGGGGTGGGTACTAAGACCACTCGACCCTGAAGCTGTCTTTCCAAAGGAAAATGAATCGGGTGAGGTTTTCGGTTTAGTAAGTTATGCGCAAGGCCTCGCGCATGGGGCAGCCCTTGAACCACATGTTGCATTTTTTTTGCCTTGATATGTAATCGGCCATGCTTCTGTTTTAATGATCCTTGGTCGTGATTGCGCGAGGCCTCGCGCATAGAATTCGATCAGTAAATCATTTTTCCAGGTATGCAATGAACATGCGAAACAAAAAATAATGTTGCCATTATTTGTTCTGCAGACCATGTTCATCCAAAAAACAAGTGGAACGCAAAATGTATTCCTTGGCCAATTTCCGCTAAAAGCACATCGTTTTCGACTGAAATTATAAGATTTATTTATTCTTTTTATGGTTTTTTTTTGTTTTCGGCTGTCCGAAAAAAAGCACGAAATGGCACAAATGCTAGACAGATATTTTTTTGGACTAATGTTCTGTTTTCAAAAAACAGAGCCTGTGAAAAACGTTTTTTTTCCATGGTCTAAATTGGGTGCATTTGGTGTGATTTTGACCATGCAACTTGAGCCGCCTAAGACGGTGGCCAAAACCTGCACTAACCACTGCCACTGCGCACCAAAACCCTGATAAAATTTCAGGAAACAGGCGGGACAGTGACACACACACTACAGGTCCTACACTCACTATAGTGGCACCAGTCATCGAAGGATGAGCGGGCTCTGAGGCCCAAGCCCTCACCCTGGCTTGCCACTCCTACACCCACACGCTACTTGGGGTTGTTGACGAGGATGTCAAAGGCCCTAGAGGCCTGCCTGTGAAAGGGACGAGAGAACACAGCGCTACTAAGCGACTGTGGCCTAACAGGGACGCCACAACGCGTTTCCCTGTTAGGGCTTGGAGGGAAGGACTGCTCAGGTTGCGTGCACAGGCTGGATGTTGAAGATGTCGGACTGCGCTCGCCATCCCTGGCTGCGTCGCAGTTTATTGATTGTGTGATCAGCGCCCGTTTTACCTTGGGCGAAAAATTCAAAAGTCGAAGAGGGCAACTGCAGCTGCACCAAAACACCCTGACCTTCCCACCTGTAGAGCAAGGGCAATGACTGGGGTTCAAGACGGACGAACCAAGACAGCCTCCACGTATTATACGCTTCTTAGGCTGCCCTATAGTACGCTGTTCCTGAACCCCAGTACAAGCAAGCAAGCATAAGGAACTCCACCCGTTCTCTTAAAGAACGTAGGGTGGAGCCCCTGGGTAACCTAAACAAGGGTTTTACCGTGCGCACCACGCGTGGCCTACCCTTTAATGCATCATATGCATGCACAGGTATGCACGAGGAGGGCAATCTCCTACTCTAACCAATCTCTCTTTTTTTTCCTCAATCCATACCATGATCACGAACTCTACCAGAGGTTGGCCCCTCCCGGGCTTACCTACCTTACCTACCGCTGGAAAGCCGAGCAGGAGAAAAAGAAAACGAGTCATAAGCGAAGCAAGCATTTATGCACGCGCCTGTATGCTCTAATCACCAAATCTCACCTCTAATCATTGTGCAATCTTCTAATCTGTCCCTCTATTCTATGTTTGCGTTACTACACTGCACATTCACAATAACACGAGACTAGCAATGTGCATGCTGCATACGAAGCAAACAAGACCTGTATGTTTATACCTTGTTCTTTGAATTCATTTTGACTTTCTTGAATGCATTCTTCTTCATTGCTCCTAGAAGCAAACGTGGAATTCCTACGTTTCTTATTTATATTGTGTCTCGTCATTTTCTTATTATTACGTGACATACTGTTATAATCTTATTATTTTTGTCTTTTCCGGCGGCCAATTAGGATGCGCTCCGGCGCGCCGCTTTTCTCTGCGTGTAAATCCGGGAATTTAAAAATTCCTGTGATGAAAATAAATTTCGCAAAAATGTGCATTTCATGCACATGAAGATTCTGGACAGGTGTGTGCCTTCAGAAAATTCTAGGCCGTCATTTCAGGGATGTTGGTGTTTGCGACGATCGTTGCGTGCCTGTCAGTCCCTCAACCCTTCGTCTTTCGTCTGCAGATATCCTGGAGCGTAAACAGTGGAGTAGGCCGTGTTCAGGACGAAAAACTGACTCCTGGACCACTGTCCTGAATCTCAAACCCCCATGAGGGTAAATTGATTTTCAACGCACTGAGGACAGATCAGGTCTTACAGCAGGTTCATTGAGACCCCAAACAGCGTGCCGTGATCATATCCAGCGTTGGGTTTTGCGTATTCACTGCATTTTGCCAATTGAAGGGAGAGGGTTGTGCACACATGAATTGGCATGCCCATTCTAACCCCGTACCAAACCACAGCTGCCCCAGCGACGCCAATGAGCGCACCGGGAGCTGTAGGTGTCTTTCTGACCCAGCAAAACCTGGCGACTGCCCTGATGCAACGCCTTCTTTTAAATGTTAGGGATGTTGTAGGAAATTTAAAACAAATGTTGAAGCCATGGGGAGGCCAAGAAAAATTGCCTTTTTCCTTCAAAATGCGACAGTGGTGGCCACCACAGCACATGGGGGGAGTAAGAAAAAGTGTATTTCCCTGCCAAAAGGTTAGCTTTAGTTGTTATAAAGAGGCCTAAAGGCAACACCCATTTTTATCTTAGTATTGGCCTATCCAAAAAGGGGTGAGAAGACATTTTGACCTATAAAAGCAAGCATTCAACTTTGGAGGTTGTGTGGACCCCTGACCCCCAACCGATTGATCTTTTACACCATTTGCTGGACTTTTTTTTTTTTGAATTGTACAGCCACTTTAATGTCCGGACAGGGACACAGCCCTCAATCAGAGTGATGTGTATAAACAAATGTGCTTGGCTCTCCCTAGCACTCTGTGAGGGTTGTAGCCATGGACGAACCTTGGAACTCCCCTGTCATGGATGGGTAGGGTTGTAGAGAACTAGGTTGCCTTGACACGCGCCCATGTGGGTGCTTGGTTAGTTGCACATAGAACTGGCGGCTTGACAGAATGAGATCAGGATGGAGGGAAGGGATGGAGGCGTTGTGGTGTGGGACGTGGTGAGACGTGAGATGTGGACGAAATCAGCCGAGGCTTACTCAAGTGTTGGATTTGTTTCCATGCAGTCAACTGCTGGATGGGCAGTGGAAAACTTGTGGTTTGCTTTTGTGTTTCTGGGCCTACTGTGGGGTGTACTGCCCCGGTGGTTAGCCGGGTTTCCTGCCCCTGGGTCGGCCATACTCCACAGCAGCAAAGAGATAGTGGAAAAATAGAATGCATTGTTGTATCAGTTGGTGGGTGCAAATTAGCTCTTGCAGCAAAACTCGGGTGAGGAGCTTTACTCTCTTTGTTTTGTGGTTTTTCCATGTGAGTCGAACAAGCAGGAGGGTTGTGGAAAACAAAAAGAACAATTAGTATATTCTTGGTTGATGCCAATGCTTGGCAGTATGGTGTTTTGTGCCGGCACCACGACTCTGGACTTGCTTACCATTTCCCTTGTCTCACTTGCAGTGGACTCGGGCTCTGTGTCTGCTTGCCTGTCATCGCTTGCTTCCCTGCACAGGCACTGAGCCAGGTCGAAGGAAAATGAATAGCTGACGGATAAATCATTAGTAGTTCTCACAGACCATAAGCAAAGAAAAGCTGAAAATGTTCCAGTATACAAAAACACCTTCAAGGTGTGGCGTCAGGGGACCTGAGTTCGTGTCAGGAGAGAAAATCACCTCAAATTGTGTTGAATGGAACCTGTAGGTAGCTCTGTCACAGTATATGCAACGAACACAGTAATAGTTCAAGCATACAGAGTGCAGCTCAAAGTGTGGTGTCAGGGAACCTGGTCAAGACTAGAGGTGATAGTCATTCTGTCACAGGCAGCTGAAATGGTGCTCAGGGTGCTTAAGCGAGCTTTATGCAACAGTTTGGGCAAAAGAAGAACAGGGTGCTGCATTACCAAGGGTGTACATAGCATATATGCGGTTGACAGAGAGCTGCAGCTTGTAGTTGTCCAAGTCACTTTTTACATGCTGATGATGCGATCGTAGGATAGCCATTCCCAGCAAACAGCTCGTCAGCGTGACTGAGTTGAGTTTCTTTGAGGATTGTGTGGCAGAGGACTTCGGCAGCGAAGAGACTTGGTGTTCTACGCGGCGTCGTTAACGAGCTTGAAGATGAGCTCGTTGCCGAGCCTTAATCAGCGTTTTCCGAGAGGTTCGAGCAGTAGAATTGTTGGTAGAGGGATTCGGCGGCGAAGGGACGCGGCGTCGTAGCCTAGCTTGACGCTGAGCTCGTCACTGTGCTTAATTCAGCGTTTCCAAGAAGTTCGGAAAGTAGTGGTGTTCGGCGGCGAATAGATTTTGTTCTGCAGCATTCACGCAACACAACCAAAGGGCAGAAAGGCCTTGTACTCGTCATGCGACTGGGTTATTATTTCCACGGAGTTCAATGGTAGTGGTGCACTGCGGCGGACGATTGAGGTGTCTGAGTCGTCGGAGATGAACAGTTGGAGGCGCTGGGACAAAGATGAACAGTCGGAGGCGCTGGGACAAAGACTGCAGAAAGCTGGATGCGGTTTCGCAGAGAAGTCTACACGTTCTGATCGGTGTTGTAATTCTTCTCTCGGATCTGCAGGCGGCTTCATCGTGAAGTCCTGCAGCGGATAACGGAAGCGCCCCGCGAACGCGGGCCTGGGATTGCATCTGGTCAATTATCGAAATCGTTTGTATTTTTGTGGCTGGCATACCGGATTGATTGTATTTTCATTGTTTTAAGCAGTCGCTGGTACTGGTATTTGCCACTGCGGCGCGCGCGGGCGACATCTGTGCGGTTCAACACCATTTGCTGGACTGACTGAGGCGCTGACATTGATCCAGAGCCTATACATTTTTCTATGTTTTCTCATGAATGCTTAGCTATCCCAGTGGTCTGCACCCTAGGGGGCTTTGACACCTCTTTTTGAGAGGTCCTGGGTTCAATTCCCAGTCAGCTTAGTTAAGTAGGAATATCCCATGTGACAATGCAGTGACCCCAGCGCCACAAGCCATGCCACCTCAGCACCTATGGGACCCAAAACAAAGAGTGCACATCTCAGGATGGCACTATATGGAGTGCGAGCCCTTGGGACAGTTTTCCAACCAGTTTTTCTCAATCGTTTTGATCCAAGTTGCATTGATTGTCTATTGCTGTAGTCTCTTGCTGATATCTTTATTATCTAACTCTTTTCTGACTGCAGCCTTTCATGCTTTGATCCTGTTTGACTTCTACTTGCTCATCTCTGGCTTGGGTTATCCTGTATTGGTTGTATTTCAGCAACAAAACATTTTCTCCATCAAAGACAAGCAGCAGGAACCCTACACCAGCAGCAGGCAGCAGGAGAGGCACAATAAGAGCTGAAAGACTCATTAAAAACTTTCTCTCTCCCCGTCGCGGCTCCCGGAGACCAGGCTTCGCTGACGTCGGACCGAAGGTCCTAATCAGGTACTATTACCACTCCTATGGCGCCCAGTTTCTGCGCTAGGGCCTATCCTTGGGGGAAGACGGCAAAAGCACTACCCACTAGAGGGGAGGGGTGGCTAAGTGTGCTAAGGGCATACAAAACGCCCATTTTTCTAACGGCCAAAGGCTAACGCACTCCCCCGCCAGCGTGGAAAAGCACGCGGGACAGAAGACACCACTACACTACACTCACAAACGCCAACACCAGCCTTCGAAGGCAGGGTGAGCACTCAGCACTTGCACTCATCACCTGCTAGGCTTGCTCACCCTAACACCTACACACGCTACTGGGTGTTCAGGACAATGAGGTCTCGGGCCCTATTGACCCTCCTGTGAAATAACAAGAGAACACAGTGCTACTAAGCGACTGTGGCCTAACAGGGACGCCACTACGCGTTTCCCTGTCAGGGCTTGGAGGGAAGGAGTGCTATTTTTGCGTGCACAGCGTGTATGTTGAAGTCGGACTGCCGTCACCACTCCAGGCAGAGGCACAGTGTTTTTTGTTTTGATCTGCCCCGCATGTTTTAGCGCGGCAAGGAACTGCACCAATCACCCTTACCTGCCCACCTGTAAAGCAAAGGCAAATGAACGGGGTAAGTGGCTGAGGAACCAAGACAGCCTCTACATATTATACGCTTCTTAGGCTGCCCTATAATGAAGCGGTAGGGTGGAGGCCCGCCGCGTTGGCCCTTGAAGACCCTGAAAATGCAAGAGAGCACAAAAATCAGGCTTCAACCATGACTCCGGTCAGCGGTGTTATCTTCTCGATTTCGATCGCTTCTGGAGTCCATTTGACCACTTTTTATACAAATCTTTCCAGAATTTCTGCCGCATGGCAGGATTAGTCCTGGCTACATGGTCTCTGGAGAGGCGCAGAAGGAAAATTGATTAAATTATTGCGAAAATCTATAAAATTAACTATAACAATCGCTATCTCCGAATCTTGGATTACGCCTCTGCTGAGGTCATTTTTGCGCCTGCGGAAATTTCTGCGGTCGCGCTTGGGAGACCCATCCGCTACCGCATAACCCTCTCCTTAAAAGAGTTGCAACCCTCTAGGAGGCTTGCAACTCCGCACTGGAGTGCCCTGGAGGAAGTCTCCGCTCGCTGACCCTCCTTTATGGGACACAACAGGGCTTGTTTATCCCCCAGGGGATAAAAACAAGTCCCAGGGGTGGCCCTACCCTAGGTGTCCGGCGGGGAGCACCAATACTACCCTCAGGCAGAAATCTGCCTACTTTGACACACTAAGAAAAAAGGCCTGGGGTTGCCTGTCCCGTTTGTTTTGAAAACCTGGCAAAAGTTTTCAGTTTCCCGAAAACCTCCATGCTTTCAAAAACCAAGCAACAGGACAGGCACGCACACAGCACTGTAACTCAGCATCAAATCAATGGTGCTGTGTCAGTTCGTGCCTTACCCAGGCACCGTGCACTGTACTGTACAAGTGCGGGTGCGTGTGCCAGGGGCTGAGCTGCCCCATATATACATGGGTTTTAAGTCCCAAATATATACCCGGTAGGTGGAGCCTGCCAAGACTGCGCCCAGCTAGTATTGCTCCACCAAAAAAGGAAAACTGCGAGCACTCAAATAAAATATAATAATTACGCAGGTTCATCCTGCCCTTCTAACACCCCCTTTAAGAGGTGTCATCACGGCTTAACGCCGCCATCGGCGACTGCTCGGACTAGGCGTGTGACTGCCCATGGTCATCTTTTGCTTGGATGCCCAGGTCGTTGGTCCCCCGGTTCGTTCCATTTGAAACTTGAGGACGCCCTTCAGGCGTTCGACCTCCGCCTCTAGTGCGGGCACTCGAAGGAGGACCATCTCCTCTAGTCTCTCGAGTCGCTCTTCCATTGGCTGCGCTGCCCGTTCATTCGGTGCCGCTCGCTCTGTCAAAGGGTCATGCTGCTGGGTTGCGTGACTCCTCCATGGTGCGCTCCTGGTACCATCTTGGCGCCCGTCACCGTGGTGAGGTCGGTAGCCTCGTTGCTGCCCGGCTGTGGATTCCCTTACGGTCCTTTGCTCGAGTTGCGGTTGGTGTGCCGCTCGTCGCTGACCCTGGTGTCTGGCGCTCTCAAAGGTCAGGTGCCGCCTTGGTGAGTCTGCAGGCACGTGCTGCCGCGGAACCATGGCTGCATGTCTCTCCTTCTCTCGCGGATTCGCTTGCCTTGCTCGGGGCTCCTGCATTCCTCTGGTGGCACGCGGTTCTTCTCTTTGCTGCTGCCTCCACGGGTCACTTGGACTTGGATACGCCGGTTTGTCCCACCGATCCTGCCCTCTGGCTGGTATCGTTGGGGTCTTGGCTTTTGTCCGTCGTTCACTCGTAACAGGGGTTGAGGACTTGCTTGAGCTCCATTTCGTGCCGTCGGGAAACTTAATGTCATGATGATCTTCAAGCTCACTGCTGCCCAAACTCCACGGCCAGTTTGCTTTTGGACTGGTAGGTCCCCAGTCCGATGAGCTGCTAATTGTAGCCTCTCTTCTTTGGACAAACGGCTGTTGACCGTCTTGTCACTCCTTCACTGCGGGCGGCTGACGGCCGTCCTCTAACTCCTCCGCTGCGGGCGGCTGATGGCCGTCCTCCTCGGCGCAGACGGCTTGACGCTGTCTTGTCTTGAGCGGCAGGCGGCCGTCTCCTTCTCAACGGCTGGCGGCCGTCTCCACTTGAGCAGCTGGCGGCTGTCTCCTCCTCAACAGCAGGAGGCCGTCAACTTCTCAACGGCTTTTGGCCGTCTCCTCTTGAGCTGCTGGTGGCCGTCTCCTTTTGAATGGCTGGCAGCCGTCTCCTCTTGAGCGGCTGGCGGCCGGTCTCCTCGTGAGCGGCTGGCGGCCGTTCTCCTCGTGACCGGCTGGCGGCCGTTCTCTTCTGCGCGGCGTGCGGCAGTATTGTGGAAAGATTTTGAAGCGGTAGGGTGGGGGCCCGCCGCGTTGGCCCTTGAAGACCCTGAAAATGCAACAGAGCACAAAAATCAGGCTTCTACCATGACTCCGGTCAGCGGTGTTATCTTCTCGATTTTGATCGCTTCTGGAGTCCATTTGACCACTTTTTATACAAAACTTTCCAGAATTTCTGCCGCATGGCAGGATTAGTCCTGGCTACATGGTCTCTGGAGAGGCGCAGAAGGAAAATTGATTAAATTATTGCGAAAAATCTATAAGATTAACTATAAAAATCGCTATTTCCCAACCTGGGATTACGCCTCTGCTGTGGTCATTTTTGCGCCTGCGGAGACTTCTGCGGACGGCATACGTGGAAAGCGTGGAGGACCCGGAGCAAGACACCGTCCTCAGCCTCCTCGCCTACCACAGCTGGAGATGGGGCCACCAGGTCACCCTCCACAGACCGCAGGACGGGCCCCACCAGTGGTCCCCAGAGCAAACGGCGAAGTGGGACATCGTCCGCCAGCTCACGCCCGAGGGCTTCTACATCCTCACGCAGAGCGGATTACCCGACGCCACACCCAATGCACAGGCGCTGCCGCTGGCCCAGCCCCAGGAGGACGACGCAGACGCAGCCCCCCCGGAGGAATGTAATTGGGACCCCCCCACAGCCACCACCGAACGCATGCCGCACCGGCTCACCAAACGTCACACCCCCCACGACTACCATGCCACCAACGACTCGCGGGGACGCCGCACACTGCCCCTGCAGTGGGCATCACCCGAAGGCACCTTCACGTGGGTGGAAATCCTCCCCGGCACCGTGGCGCTCACGTACCTGTGGCTCCGGGACGCGGAGACGCACGCGCAGCCCCCCGGCACACACCTCCTCCTCACCCTAGAGGGAGAGGCCGCCGTCGAAAACGTCCACACAGCAAAGGGAGAGGACTACGTGACGGTGAACGCAGACACCGCAGTATGGCTACACGCTCACGAGCACGCCACACCCCCCACCGTAGTACCGGGGTCACACCCCTGGCACGTGGTCATCGTGCGACTGCCCACAGCAGCAGAAACAGGAAGCGCCCAACAGGGATGGGCGGACAGGTGGGCACACGTGTGCGCCTCCCTGCACGAAGGGCTGCACAGACCTTCCCTCACCAGTCACACCCTCGAGCCGGCCCCCACCACGGCCGAATCCCACACCGGGGCGGCCCACCCCACCGGAGTCTGGGCCTACACGCGCACCCTCCACCGCGAGGCAGCAGAAGCCCTCAAGACCGCCATCTCCAACCACCAGGGCCTCTCGCACACCCACCACGATAACACACAAAAGGGCTACACCCTATGGTGGCACCACCCCGCACCAGAAGGGGGCCTGCAGCCACTGGCAGACCAGCCTGGCATCGGCCCAGACCTCACAGCGATCGCCCACGCCGTCGCCGCCATGGTCCAGCAAGTTGGGGCGCCACCCCAGTGGGCACCATCCATCATCAAGGAAACGGCGGCACGCCACAACCCAGCTTTCACACACTTCCGGGGACGCCCCATTCATCCCACCCTACCGGACCTCGACCTCCCCGCCCACGATGCATGGGCAGTCCACATCCTCGTGCCCCACGACACCGCACCCAAAACGGGGGACGCGACGGCACGCATCACCAAACAACTCCCCAATACCGCACTCCACTACGACATACCAACGCCAAACGTCATCGTCACCCACAACACGGGTCGCGACCACTACTACCTCCAGGCCACGCATGAGCGCTTCCCCGTCACCATATACACCTTCACCACCTACCCTGGCCTCCAGCCACCGCAACACCACCCGCGCCCGGCATGGAAGCATCCCCTACACGTCGCCTCGACCCCGCGCAAAAGGCCCACCCACCACGCGCCCCCTCCCGCCGACAGCACCGCCCTCCACACCGCCCGCAGACGGGCCGCGGCACACCACCAAAACCACCTGCTCCCACGCATTAACGCTGGACCCGCCACCGTCACCGAGGCCACCCACAAAAGCACCTTGAACCTACTGGCTCGCAAGCTACGCCCCAAAATGGCACTGGAGGACACACTCTGGATATACTATGGCAAAAGCCGCACGGCACGGGTGGCGGACCTCCGCACCATCATCCCCCGCCACATCCAGCGCGCAGTAGGGCCCTTCACCGTGTACGCGGTACCGCACCCCATAACAGCCCCGTGCACCCACTGCAACCCTCGGTGCGCGCTGCCATGCGCAGGCGCTCTGCAGCAACCCCTGCCCACCCCTACCTACAGGGGGGGCATATTCCTCGGCACGATACCCGGGGACCCACACCCCTACCTCCTGCCCGCAGCGGACCGCCACCACGCCATACCGCTACACCTTGTCGAGCACCTGGCGGTGGGACCATCCCCCTTCCAGAAGCGCCCCCCCCCCCACCCCATCCGACGGACGTCCGCCAGATGAGCCGACGCACGCCACACCTGGACCCAAACGCGCCATCACACTCCTCACCCTAAAGGCGGAAGCCACCATCCCCCGAGACCTGGAGGGGGAAAACCACCTCATGGTGGAAGGGCTTACGGAACACGTCCTGATCGCAGCCATGTACGCCACGGCGTCCGCCTCCTGCCTCTGGGAAGACCGCCCCTCCCCACCTCTAGCCCAAGCAGCACAGGACGCCCCCGACGCGGGCCCCACCGCCGAGGACATCCACCAAATCCTCAACATGCAAGCACCCCCGAAGACCCACCCTGCGTTCCGCCCCATCCAGCTCATCAGCTGGGACGCCATGGATGCCCCCCCGACCACCACGGAGGTCGACATCCTCAAACACCGGGATACCTGGTGGACGGTGGAATGGGACGACCACGGCAAGGTCAGACGGGCAACGGCACACGCCCCCGACGACGAAATCCCGCCCCCACCAAGCGGAGGAGACCGCTTGCGACTCGCCGCACGCATCCCCCACGCCCCAGAGGCAGCCTGGGAAGCGCTGCACTACGCCCTCTACTGGGCGCAGGGGGCGCCAGAAGGCCCCCTCCCCCCGGAACGCACCCCAGCGTGGACACGCCACGCCACCCGCTACACGGCCCACATGCGCCGCCACGGGGCAGGCACCGGGCACCAGCTCCTCACCTGGCCCACGGACCCGCCCAACTCCCTGCAGGAGGCCGAGGAAGTGCTTGGCCTCATGACCAAGCAAGTGTTCCAGCTGAAGGACCCCGTCCCCTCGTCCAAGCCCGACGTCCCAGCCGCCCGCGAACACCCCGTGTTTGCACCGGGCCACGCACCCGTACAGCAGCCCCAGGGCGCACCTCCCCAACGGGGACAACCCGCTGCCCAGCGCCGCCAAGGTGCGCGGAAGCGCAAAGCCCCCACACAGGCAAAACCCGCGCCAAAGCCAAGGGCCAAGCCGAAGAGCTGGACCAGGAGGAAGCCGCTGCCCTGTATCCCGAATACGCCATCGGCACCCGGGTGCAGCTGCCCTTCGAGTACCCCACGGCCGCGGGCCCCTCCTAGTTGATATGGGCCGCAGGGGAGGTCAAGCACCGGTACCTCGTCACCGGGGACCACCAGGTGTTCAAGATCCACGTCAAGTGGGACCCGGCCACCCCCAACGACAAGAAGCTGGGGCGCACCATCGAACTCTGGCGAGACCGAACCGGTCGTGAGATGGTCCCCATGCAGCTGTGCACCCCCGACACGGAGCACCTCACCGGCACCGAGTACACGGGCGAAGTCCACAATCCATGGCCCCTACCCCAGCCCCAGAAGCGGTATCGCAAGGCACCCGCAGCTCAGGGCGTCATCGACCTCCTCGACTCCTGACGGGGCCAGGGCCGGACACGGCCCGCCCCCCCAACTACCGGTCCCCAGAAACCGGCACCTGCGGAAGCCCACGCCCGCATCAACATCCTCAACGAGCCCGCGGTCACCTACGACCCCACCAAGGCCGCCACACTGCAAGCCATGCCCGGGCCGCACCCCCAAGGCGCAGACCTCCTGGGGTTCCTGGAGGAAGCCCTCCGCAGAGGGGACCAACTCGAACCAGCACCGATCCTGGGGCCCGGAGGGGAACAAATATCACGCCCACTGGGAACGGGGGGTACCCCTCTACCACAAGACGTCGGTCACGGTACATGCCCAACCCGACCTCGGAGTGGATGGTGGCCTCGGGGCGTACGAGTGCGTGGGGCCCGGATGGCAGCTAAACGTGCTACTCACGCACGTCCCATTCGGGGAGGAGACCAAGGACTTCCTGGACACCCTGAGCCTGGCGTACCGCCGACTCTCCCTTCTGGCACCCAGCATCATCATAGGCGACCTAAACGCCGCCCCCACCGACGACGACCGCACCGGCCCACCCACAGCCACCAACACAGCTGTCCGGGACGCCATGCACCAACTGGGCCTCACCGACCTCACGGCAGGACTCATCGGCACACCCTCCCATTACCCCCACCAAGCCGGCACCCACCCATCCCGCATCGACACGTGCTACGGGGACCCAACCACGGTGCGCGTCCACGAAGCAGCCTACGGGGACCTCCCGCCCACAGGCACGGGCCACCGGCCCCTCTACATCGACCTCATCATCCCCAACCTACCCCCACCCGCGGCCACCCTGCCAGACGACACCCTCCCACCCACACTGCAGTTCCCGGCCGAGGACGACCACGGCGCCTGGCACAGGTATAACAGGGCCCTACACGCCATCCTGCGCCGCCCGGGTGCACCGACACTCACCACCGCCATGCGCCGGGCGGCACAAGCATGCGGCATGGAGCGTGACACCAACCACACGGGAGCACCACCAGACCTCACCCTCCAGCGACTCGTCCATGACATCTGGACCACGAAAGGAGAACTCGCCACCCTGCTACGGCCCAGCACACCGGAGGCACGAGACCGGGACGCCCACCTCCGTGCGCTCCTCACCACCCGCCGCCACCAACTCCAGGAATGGCACGCCCACCGCATAGCGGCCGCAGCCCAAGAACGCGAAAGATACGGCAGAAACGACACGCCGTACAAGTCCCTACGGTACGTCAGCCGCATCCTGGAGGACACGGGGCGCCGACCCATCCACGCGGTGCGCACCCCCGAAGGAGGCCTCACCAATGACCCCGACGCCGTCCTCCAGGCAGTCCTGGACAGCTTCCAGGCACAACACGGGGACGCCCTCCCCGAGCTCGACCCCCACACCAGAAACACCATCCGCGAGCATGTGCCCAGGGTCTTCAACCGGGGACAGCGGCGCGCCATCAAACACGACCCGTTCAGCATCTCAGAACTGCAACGCGCCCTAGACCGCCTGAAGAAGGGGGTCGTGCCCGGCGTCGACGGTTTGCCGGCCGAAGCGTACCAACGTCTCACCCTGCCCGTCAAACGCCGCCTGGCAGCCCGCCTGTGGGACATCATCACGGGCGCCACGCCCATCCCCCCTGAGTGGGCCAACCTGGTCCACCCCCTCTACAAAAAGGGGGACTGGGCGCAGCCGGGGAACTGGCGGCCCATAGTCTGCGCCACCACCGAGGTCAAGCTGGTGTGGACGCTCATCCTAGGCCGCATCGCGCCGGCGGTCTTCGCCCACGTGCCCGCCAGCATGTGGGGAGCCATGGCCGGCAGGTCCCCCCACGAGGCCATCTTCCTCCAGGACACCGCACTGGACATGAACCCCTACGAGATGATCATCGCCTCCCTCGATGTCCAAGGCGCGTTCCCCCACGCCCCACACCGGCTCCTGACGGAGGTATGGGATGCCATGGGCCTCCCATTCCTATCCTTCATGACCGGGTACATCCAGACCCGACTCTACGCCGTCATCACAGCCGCAGGCCTCACCCCCTGGACCGGCACAGACAGCGGGGTCCCCCAGGGGGGCGCCGAAGGCCCCTTCCTCTACCTCCTCGTCACCCTGCCACTGGCATTCGAGCTAGCACGGGTATACCCGGGGTACGCCCCACACCCGCTACGGTCCCCCCTCATCAACTTCGCGGATGACAACCTCCTAATTACGGCCACCCGCCACCGCGACCCTGAGAACGCAGGGCTACCAACGACCACCGAACAAGCGTCCGCCATTCTCCAACTCACCACAACCTACCTGGACGCCCACCAGCTCCTAGTGCACCCCCGCAAATCGGTCGGGCTGGCCGACGCCAAGACCCCCACCCCCCACATCCGGAAAGGCGAACCACTACACCTGGAAGACACCACAGTCCACCTGGGGGTCACACAGGCCACACGGCACCACCACATCACACTCCCAAGTAAGCTAGAAGAGCGCCTCGCCCGGCTACCCAAAATTGCCAGGGGGGACCTCCTGTCTACGCAGGGCCTTGCGTACTTCATGGAAGCAGTGCTCAACGCGGCCATCGGGTACCAAGCCCTGCACCTCCCCCGCCCCCAAGACGCACTACGCCACGCTGGACAGCAAGTGACGAAGGCATGGGCGCAACACGGAGGCTGGCCCACGTCTTTCCCCAAGGAGGCCATGATGGCCCACTGGCGCTACTACGGAGACAATACGGGCGCCCTGCTCGACATGGCCTATGCCAAACACGCAGCACATCTCCTACACAGGGTAACACACAACCACCAACCAGAAGTTCGCGAGGCGGCAGCCATACGCATAAAAGAAGCGCAAATGGCCCGCAACACCTGCCCCCGGTGGATACTGGCGCAACACGGCGTCTCCACCTCCGTGGGCACTGGCATCTGGGCCCAGCTACAACTCCTCCTACCGCACCACACACACGCCATCCTGACAAACCACCACTGCGAGCAACAGGGGCCACTCGTGGCACACACACCGACATCCACCGACGCCCGGCAGGCGAGGTGGACACCCTGCGCCTCGTTGGGGCCACCATAACCATAGTGTATATCACCCCAACACAGATGAAGATCATGGCCCAATGCGACGCCCACCACGCCCCGTTCCCTTCCGACCCACAATGGCCAGCACGCCACGTCTTCCAAGCGTACCTCCGCGCATGTGCTACGAAGGCAGGGCGCGACATGCCGGGGCCCAAGGACATCGACACGGCGTACACAGCCTTCTAGCGCCAGCACCCCCGGCCCCGCCCGAGCGAGCACGAGACCCCCAACAACAGCGGCACGACGCAGGAGGAGCCCACCCCGTCAGCCGAAGGCTGGACACCACCAACCATCCTGCTACTAGCACCAAACAGCCACAAACATGCTACCCGCACTGTCCAGCGACACCATGCCCCCTGGTCCATCCCCAAACACAATGCGCCGGAGACCGATGTACAACCAGTCAGACACAGTGACCAGGGCATACCACGCACGTGCTGGCACTGCGGCCCGGCAGCCTTCGACACTCCGTGGCCCCTGCTGCACCTCATCTCCACCCACTACCGCACCCCCACCGCCGCCGCCACCGCCGACCAGCAGGCATGGCTCTCCCCCTGGTTTCACACGGTACCCCCAGACCACCCGGCACACGTAGCCCGGACCCGAACACCCACGGCGACATGGACGTTCACCAACGAGCGGGCAGACCCGGACAGCGTAGCCATAGAGTACAACCGCTGCGACCCACATTGCGCAGGACCTCAGGAGGCACCCATGCGCCCCCTACAGCACAAATGCCCCATCCTCCGCGGCGACAAAGACGACAAGGAGCGGCGACTGACCATCACGTGCCAGAAGTTCCACCCCAATACGGGATACCTCTTCCACCTGATGTACGCGTATATCACCCAGAGACGCCCAGACAGGGGCCTCCTCCGCCTCACCCCACGAGCCCAGGCCATCATCACCCAGGGGATAGGCGTCTATGCAGCGCCACTACTGCAACCCACGCAAATCACCGCCAGAACCGCCCAGGGGAACCCCATCTACGTCTATCACCCCACAGCAATCGCCCGCCTACCCATACCCAGCGACACCGACATCATCTACTTCACTGACGCATCCGGCACCCAGCAACGTACCCCCACGGTCGGTTGCGCCTCCGTGCGCATCACCCGGCACGCGGACGGCCTCCACGTGGAACACCACACCGGGGCCACCATCTTTGGGGCGTCCTCCCACGGCGAATTGCGCACCATGGCAGACGCCGTCACCGCCACACCGCCACCCACGACGATCCGGCCCCGCAACATCTGGGTAGTCGTGGACGCCACGGTCGACATTCACCTCACCAGGCGCCTTGCGGACCTGCCCCTCCACAAAGCACTTAAGTCCGGCCTCACCACACAAGCGTTGGGACTATGGATGGCCTTCAAGGGCATGCACCCCCAGGACGCCCTACACATCGTCAAGCAGGAGTCACACCGCTACGCATACGGCAATGGACGCGCAGACACGCAGGCCAAACACCAGAACACCAACCACACCCCAGGGCTCGAACGCGTGCGACTGGACACCCCACACCACAGCCACCTGCAGCACCTGCCCCCGATACCCCCGGCCACACAGCCCCCCCAATGGATGCCCGAGGACACGCCGTACACGGATCGAGACAAGCAGTACCACTACCCCACACCCATCCAGCAACTGGCCACCACACTGGGCCACCCAGCGAACACCGAACTCCTCCGACGCCTCGAAGACTCCGTCCACACCCCCCTCTACTACTCCGCCCTGCGCCCGGATAGCCTCCCAGCACACCTACAAAAGCCCCAACTCCAACTCGCCCTCGCACAACTTCCCCTCCTCACCCGATACCACCGATGGTATACACGCCGCTCGATCCACATCCCCGCAGGACACACCAAATGCATCTGCAGCCACGCGGAAGAAGAAACATGGGACCACTTCAAGGCGTGCCCCCTGTACAGAGGACTGGACACCCTCACAGACTGGAACCCGACCCACACCATCGCACAGCACGCCGGATGGCTGACGCAGTCCCCGGCGACCCAGCAACTCACCACCGTCCTCATGCAGACGGAGCTGCTCGAGGCAGTCCGCAGGGGACTCGTCCCCACTGCCGTCTACACCTTGCTTTGCACCCACGCGGAGGACCCCCAGGCCACGGCGGCGCACATGCAGCGGATGGCCGTTGCCAAGACGGCGGAGCAGCTCACATACCGCACCCACAAATACCTGCAGCATGCGGCAACCCTGCCCCCAAACAGACCAAGCCCACCCCCTCAAACTCCTGTTCTACCAACCATGAGAACCTACCCCGTGACATACCAACACGGAACCCCCACCACGTCTACACACCGTCCACCGAGCACAGCACTGAAACAGCACACACGGACACCACAGGCACCGCACACACTCCCACCAGCATGCGCACGCCACCAGCCCCCATCCCCCCACGCCGCCGTCCGTCCACAGGTACCGCCAACCGCCAGCCACCGCATGTCCCCTCTGCGTTCGCCAGCGGCTACCACAGACAGCCCTGCCCTGCAACCCAGACCACTGGGTTTGCCTGGGAGCCGCGCATCGCCTCACCCACTGCCCCCACTGCGGGGACCTCAACCCCCGCCACCGCGAGCGGCCCGCGGCCCCAGCCGCACCCCCCCCCGCCAGCCACCCCAGCTTCTTCGGGTTCCTCACCGACACCCTCCATGACCACCTTGGAGGGTATTACGTGGCGGACGCGGCGGACCACGCATGGACCATAGCCGTGGCCACGGGCAGCACACCCCTGCCCCCCCACAGCCCAGCCCTACGCCACAGCAGGGGCGGCTTGAACGTGGCGGCCCGCCACATCCTCCTCGCCCTATACCTCCACCACCGAGACCTACACCTCCCAGACCCACAACTCCCGGCCCCCCAAGCAGCAGCCCTGACGCCGGAAGCGTGGGCCGACACGGCGCCAGAGGAGATAGCAGCCTACCTCCGAATCACTTGCCGCCGGTTCAACAACGCCCTCGGCCGACGGAAGGGAACACCTTACTCACTCAGCGCACTCCTCTACCCGGCACACCACCCCCACCCCGCACAACAGAAGCCCCCGGAGGGCTGGGCGTCTTTTCGGGACGCCCACCTGGCCGCCCTCCACGAGGCCACCGCCACGCGGATGGGCCTCACGGACCAGGAAACCTACGTCAGGGGCCTCATGACGAGCCTCCAAGAGGCACACCGCTGGCACGCCCGCTCCCCGTCGCCCACAAGGGGACAGCGGGGTTCACCCGCCCCCGACACCCACCAGGCCAAGAAGACCAAGACAGGTCAGGGGGCCCGCCAACGCGCCCGCCAGCAGGGCGCGAGACCCCGACCAAGGCCCGGGTCCAGCCACACCGCACCACCCCACGCCCAGACCCCCGGGGCACACCAACAACACCGCCCCCACCAGCGCCCACCAACACCACCGTACCGCAGCACCCAAACCCTGCAGCCCAGTCAGCCACCACCGCCCACACACGTCCACACCATGCCAGGACCACCATACGCGCAGAGCCAGGGGACATGGCACCACCAACACCACCACCACGCCCCCGTCCCTCCCAACCCCTACCCCCTAATGCCCCCATGCTACAGCGACCCCCACAAGCTACATCCCCACCACGCCCCAGCACAACCAGGCCCCGCGAACCACCCACCCCACATAGCGCACATCACCGCACCAAACCATCACGTATTCCACCACCACCAGCCCCTGCCACCACACCCACCAACGCCGGGGTACCACACACAACCGGCACACCCCCCACACCACCACCGCGCGGTCCAGCACCACCCGCCGCCCCCGCTACACGGGCCCACGACATAGCAGCCACAGTACACCCCCATGGACCCGCGGGGAGCAGCGCACGCACAGCAGCAACACCAGGGCCTAGTAGGAGCGCCCCACCACCACCAACAGCCCCCCCACCCACACCCCATGCCAGCGAGCACCATCCACCAGCAGCCACCCATCACATACGGACCACAGCCCCAGCCGGGGGCTCATGCGGCCGCCTCCCACCCGCACCCCGGCACCACAACCAGTCAAGAACCGCAAGGGCCACACAGCGCACACACGCAACACCCACACGACCCACAGGGACGCCCGGACCCCCAGTCAGCACAACACCCACCCCCGCCCCCCCCAGCCCACCACCACCAGCAGCCCCCCCACCCACACCCCATACCAGCGAGCACCATCCACCAGCAGCCACCCATTACATACGGACCACAGCCCCACCCGGACGCTCATGCCGCCGCCTCCCACCCACACCCCGGCACCACAACCAGTCAAGAACCGCAAGGGCCGCACGGCGCACACACGCAACACCCACACGACCCACAGGGACGCCCAGACCCCCAGCCACAACACCCACCCACGCCCCCCCCACCACCAACAGCGCCACCCCCACACCACCCCCCCCCGCCCCCCCCCCGAGACCAGGCCACGGACACAACACGAGGCAGCCAGCACCAGCCAATTGACGTCGATACCCCCGCCGACACACGCCACCGCGAGACCCCCCTCCCGCGACCGCCACAAGAGACCCCATCACCGGACCCCACGCACGACAACGACAACCACCCCCCCAAACCCACACCACCCCCCTCATCACACCCCGCACCACCAGCCGCCGCACCGGCCGAACCCTACGCCCTACACAACCCCGCAGCGGTACGGCAGCACCTCCGGGGACTCGGGGAACAGGACGTCGTACTGTACCTCCGCACCTCCGGCACCAGCACCCCCATCCGGGCGGCCAACCTGGTTCAGGCGGCCACCCTGGGGGAGGGCGTCAGAGACTTCCTCTTCGACGCCTTCCTCCACGTCGCCTGACACGAGCGCCCCCCACGCGCCACCCCAGACGGCGAGAGCCCGCCCCCCACGGGGAGCCGGATCTGGGTGCCCCCCATCGACTGGGGGCGACACCTGGTCGGACACCCCGTGCCTGGGCGGGTGGACACCAAGGGCCGCACCCGCTACCACGAGCCCAACATGGCCCACCCCCCTCCCGACGCCACCCCCGACAGCACCAAAGAGTGGGAGCGGGAAACATGGGTAGCCCGGATGGCCTCCCTGAGCAACTTCCGGCACCACGTCCCGGGGGACATCCCCAGCCCCAACGAGCAGCAGCCAGCCCCCTCCACGTACATGACCCTCATGTACAATCTGCATTACACCCTCTCCACCACCAACTACCACGCACCCACAGACCACTGGGTGGTACACGGCACCGACTCCCTCCTCCCCGCCGACTACAGCCCCCCCACACACAACCCAGGCCCCGACACGTACGCCAGGGGGGACGACCCGGACGACCCCCACATCTGGGGCACGTGGGAACCCAAATCCCTGAACACGCTGCTCTCCATCCGCAGCGGCTACCAGGGCCTTGGTAGGGCGATGTATTGCCTCGCCAAGTGGACCCAACGGACCTGGGGGATCCCCACGGACCGATGGGTGTGGGTGGTCACGCTGCGCCCCCAGCAGAGGGAAGCCCCCCCAAACCGCAGGGGACCCACCCCCCCACGCCCCACCACCCTACAACTATGCCCGTACATGGTGGCAGCCCGCCTCATGACGCTGCTGTGGCCGGGCCCAGACACCCCCACCCAAAGCTACCCCCACCTCACAGAGGAGGACATGCCCGGCATCCAGCGATGCTTCTTCCAGACCCTCGACTACCTCCAGCAAACACACCTGCACGTCCTGGAGCAGATATGGCCACCCCCCGGGTAACCCACGTGCCCGCGCAGCCGAGACAACGCCGCCACGCCAGCACCAGCACGCACGGATCACCAGGGAAAACGCGCGCACACGCCCGGTGCCCGAACCTGCACCCTCGTTCTCGCTACTTACAGGACCCAGCATCATACGCCCGCCCCCGAGGCCCAGGACCCTCCGCCGTCTCCCACAGCCTTTTCCTCCGCCTCCGACTCCACAACCTCCACCACCACGACCACCTCATCCACCACCACCACCACGTCCTCATCCAGCACTCCACCCCCCAGGCCGCGGGGGACACCTCCCAAACGGGCCTCCAAACCCGCCCCCACCGCGAGCAGCCCCACCGCCGCCAAGGCCCACGCCCCGACGAAGCCCACACCCACGACCCAGCCGAAACCCAAGACCGCCGCCAAACGGCCACCCAAACCCGCCAGCACGCCACGACCGCAAACCGCAGCCAAGCCCAAACCCAAGCCCAAACCCGGCGCCACGACGGCAGCGCGAGCCCGGCCCCCCGAGGACGTCCTCTATGACATCCGGCCCCAGCCGTCCCAGGCTCGAAGTCAGCAGCGCCCAGCGCGGCGCCCCCCCACCATCACCGACGCCACCGCCACCACCTTCATGGCGGAGCGCGCCGCGGCCGAAGCGCGACGCACCTCGTCCCGCCACCTCTCAAAGCCCGCACCCCAGGCCCACGGACCGCTCCCGACCAAGCCAGAACGACGCCAGGGTCCACCAGCAGCGTCCCCACCCCCCTACCAACCCTCGATGACAGCCCACATACAACGCATGCCCCACTACGCCGCCGCCGCGAGTCCCCGCCCAACCCCGAGGCGGAGACCGTACGCGCACACCCGCGCGTCCACATCCGCGTGCGCCCCCACTCCCCACGCACCCCCACGGAACAGGACTACGAGGAGTCCCCCAGGCCCGCCACCGCCACCGGTCCCCACGACCCCGTCACACCCACCCACGCCCACTCCTCCGCCCAAGACCGCAGGCCCGCCCAGGAACAGTGGTGGCAGCGCTGGACCCACACGCAGCTCTGGGAGCTGCCAAAGTGGGCCCGGGGAGAGCCCTCCCTCGAGGGCCTGGTCCATCGGCCCCGCAAGGGGTCGGTGGAGAACTGCCGCCTCCAGCCGGCGGGGGGGTGGATGCCGCAGGCCGCATGGGAAGCCATGCTGGCCGATGCGCTCCACCCCCTGGGAGTCCAGCCCCGCAACCTCCCCGCGCCCCAGGACGACCCATATGTCCTCAGGCGCCTGCGGGAGACCCTCCATGAAACGCAGCGAGACGGCATCCGCCTGTGGGACATAACCCAAAGCCCAGCCCCGCACACACAAACCCCCTCACCACCCCACAAGCGTCGGCGCACCGACACCGGCGACACCCACAGCACCCCAGGAGCCCTGCGCGCCACACAACACGACGCGCCTGACCCCCCGGCCAGCGGCGCCGCCATCTAACCCCGTTACCCAGCAAACCACCACCACGGGGCGCCACGCCAGGCCCCGCCCAGAAGTCACCAAGCGAACCGGACGCCGAAGGAAGCCAACGCACACGACAACGAGCACCACTACGCCCAAAGGCACCAAACCCAGGCCCGCTAACGTCGCAACCGCCTAACCGAGCCAGAACCCAAGCACAAGTCAAACCCGAGCCACACCCCGAAACCGCTAACCCTTGACTCCTAACCAAGCCCGCCGAGGGAACAACGTAACCACAACCCACACCCACAGCCCACACAGCCGCCTAACCAGCCAGCTCCAGAAGCAAAGGGACACCTCACCAAACCCACCCTGACCCAAGCCCGTGTACATCAGGACACGCGAGCCGCACCCCTGGGGCGCGACCGCCGCCACAGCACCGACGACACACGCCAGGGGACACAACACTATTGCACCGCCGCACCAGCTGCCCATGCCTGTGCCTGCAGTGTACGCGCGCCCCTGTTTTTCTCTTTTTTGTTTTTTCTTTTTTTTCCCAAAATAAAAAAAAACAAGTAAAAAAAAAAAAGAACGAAAATTAGGGGGGGGGGAAGAGGGACACAACCACCCATGGCACACGCGCACCGCACACAGCACGCACACCGGTTAACAGGAGCCCAGTGGCGCAGGACACCGCACATGCAACACAACACACAGAGCGAGGACACCGGTGAACAGGAGCCAGCCGGCCCAGGACACCGCAGACACACCACAGCAAACCGCGCGGGCACACCGGTGAACAGGAGCCCAGCGGCCCAGGACACTGCACACACATAGGGCGGCCGAGGGACAGGAAAGAACCAATACCCCATGGGTCGGACGCACTGGGGCGACCCAGCCGACCCACCGGGCCAGTGGCAGGAGCGGTACTCCAAGGCCACTGGTCCGAGCCCGGCCAGGCTGCATCAGGGACCATGGCAAACGTCACCGGGAGCCATGGAAGCAACCGGTGACAGGCGAGCCGGTACACAGTCCAGGAGGGGGTCACCTGCCAAGCAGAGTGGCCCCGCAACTCAAGCCACAAGGGTGAGGCCGTCGTACCGTAGACAAGCGGGAGCAATACCCCTTGTGGTGAGAGATACTCCACGCGGCTGGGCAGCCCCCCAGATGTGCCGCCCAAAGGAGGGGGCATGTGGCCCTACCCATGGACACATGTGGGGACACCCTCCCACCTGGGACACATGGACCGGGTGGCCGCAACAATGCCTTCCCAAGCACATGCGGGAGCGGCTCAAGAGGCACCTGACATAGGGCAGTGGGAGGGACAGGACGTCCCCTTGGTAAGACCTTCTTCCTGCAATGTCAAAGGAGGCATCCCGAACTCCCGAAGATACCTACCTACCTACCTCTCTTCTGCGCGGCGTGCGGCAGTATTGTGGAAAGATTTTGAAGCGGTAGGGTGGGGCCCGCCGCGTTGGCCCTTGAAGACCCTGAAAATGCAAGAGAGCACAAAAATCAGCCTTCTACCATGACTCCGGTCAGCGGTGTTATCTTCTCGATTTTGATCGCTTTGGGAGTCCATTTGACCACTTTTTATACAAAACTTTCCAGGATTTTTGCCGCATGGCAGGATTAGTCCTGGCTACATGGTCTCTGGAGAGGCGCAGAAGGAAAATTGATTAAATTATTGCGAAAAATCTATAAGATTAACTATAAAAATCGCTATTTCCCAATCTGGGATTACGCCTCTGCTGAGGTCATTTTTGTGCCTGCGGAGACTTCTGCGGTCGCACTGGGGAGACCCACCCGCTACCGCATCAATAATACACTGTCCTCTTACCCTGTTACAAGCAAGCAAGATTAAGGAACTCCACTCGTTACCTGAAAGAACGTAGGGTGGAGCCCCTGGGTAACCGAAGCAAGGGTTGTACTGTGCGCAACATGCGCGGCCTACCCTTTAAAAGGCCATATGCATGCACAGGTATGCACAGGTTTAGCAATCTCACTCTGTTTCTCCTAATCTAACCCACAACAGCAAATCATAAGGTGACTCAACCAGGAGGTGAGCTCCTCCTGGGCTTACCTACCTTACTCACCACGCATCACTACACTACACTCACTAACGCCAGCACCAGCCTTTGAAGGCAGGGTGAGCACTCAGCACTTGGACTCATCATGTGAATGCCGAAGGTAAGACGAGCGCAAAACAACCCTAAGCGTTTGAACAACCCTACGGCGAATTATAAACAACGCTAAGCGATTAATGCATTGTGTGTCATGCATGCCCTCCTTACTTTGTTCCCTGCAGAAAGAGGAGACAGAATGGCGCACTGCACAGCTTAAAACCAGCCTAACCGTTTTAAGCAACCCTATTTTAACGCTACGGCAACACGAACACAGGCAAGCACTTTCTTTTCTGACCTGTGAAGAGAAGAGAAGGGTGGATTGGGGCACACAGAAAGCGACACGACGTGTGAGTGCCTGAATTAGGCACATGCATCATTAGCACAGCGCATACACTAACCCTACGTGCGCCCTGCGTGCTGCATTCGCTTCGCATACCTTGCATTTCACTTTTCACCTCTGCAGAGCAATGGAAGTGAGCACCCGAACCCCGAACGAACACAGCGGTGACCACCCTAGCGTTTTAACGAAGCAACCAACACGAACACAATGCATGCGTGTTACATGACACTGACATACCTGAGAGGTGGGTTGTCCACCTACTCTGTGGTGTGGGTTATTGTTCAATCCTTTTTCCTAAAGTTTATAAAATTTTTGATGCAACTGTGCAAAAATTTCTTTTCAAACTTTAAAAACTACGGCTCATACCTTCCTTTTCTGGAGATGTTTACGCTTGCGCAACTCTTTTTTGGAGTCCGTTTCTGTCGCGCTTGTCTGCGACTTTAGGTTTTAGTCTAAAAATGATGATTTCCAACAACGTTTGGTCAATTTTTAGCGATTTGACTTGTTAAATCGCTAACCCTTTCGCTAAACCACAGGATTCACTCCCTGTTGGTTCCATTTTTTATTTTTTTCAGCTCTTGGAGATTTGTGCCCTCCATTGGAAGTAGTGCTCCGTCCTGGCCCTTGGTCAGGATGTTTACTAAAAAGCTGTTTATCAAGCGATCGCCGTCCGCATTAGAGCATTCGACTGTACCCTAGTGGGCAAGCATGTGTGCTCTAGGTAGGGAGTCCTGGGTTCAAACCCCACCAGCCCCAAATTTGTGCCAAAAGGTTTCGCCGCACACTGGCGACTTTTGAGGAATGCCCCATCGAAGGGACATCATTCATGGTACATTACACTGCTTTTCGAGGGTACCTACAGTGTGATAGGCTTCTAAGAACTGATGGGAATGTTTTTTGTTTGGTTTAATGCATTTTCTGGGGTAATTTTGTGGACATTTGAGCCTTTTTCCTTGGTCCTACTAGCTTGATCAACTAGTACTCCAAGGGGGAGGAAGAAAAAGTCACTGCCATGTCTTTCTTGGAGGTCACGACGCAGGAGGAGCCCACCCCGTCAGCCGAAGGCTGGACACCACCCACCATTCTGCTACTAGCACCAAACAGCCACAAACACGCTACCCGCACTGTCCAGCGACACCATACCCCCTGGTCCATCCCCAAACACAACGCCCCGGAGACCGATGTACCACCGGTCAGACACAGTGACCAGGGCATACCGCGCACGTGCTGGCACTGCGGCCCAGCAGCCCTTGACTCTCCGTGGCCCCTGCTACACCTCATCTCCACCCACTACCACACCCCCACCGCCGCCGCCACCGCCGACCAGCAGGCATGGCTCTCCCCCTGGTTTCACACGGTACCCCCAGACCACCCAGCACACGTAGCCTGGACTCGAACGCCCACGGCGACATGGACATTAAACCAACAAGCGAGCAGACCCGGACAGCCTGGCCATGGAGTACGACCGCTGCGACCCACACCGCGCAGGACCTCAGGAGGCACCCATGCGCCCCATACAGCACAAATGCCCCACCTTCCGCGGCGACAAAGACGACAAGGAACGGCGACAGACCATCACGTGCCAGAAGTTCCACCCCAATACGGGATACCTCTTCCACCTGATGTACGCGTATATCACTCAGGGGCGCCCGGACAGAGGCCTCCTCCGCCTTATGCCACGAGCCCAGGCCATCATCACCCAGGGGATAGGCGTCTATGCGGCACCGCTACTGCAACCCACGCAAATGCCCACCAGAACCGCCCAAGGGAGCCCCGTCTACGTCTATCACCCCACAGCAATTGCCCGCCTACCCATACCCAGCGACACCAACATCATCTACTTCACTGACATATCTGGCACCCAGCAACGCACCCCCACGATCGGTTGCAACTCCTTACGCATCACCTGGCGCGCGGGCGGCCTCCACGTGGAACACCACACCGGGGCCACCATCTTTGGGGCGTCCTCCCACGGCGAACTGCGCACCCTGGCGGACGCCGTCACCGCCACACCACCACCCGCAACGATCCAGCCCCGCAACATCTGGGCAGTCGTGGACGCCACGGTCGAGATCCACCTCACCAGGCGCCTAGCGGACCTGCCTCTCCACAGGGCGCTCGAATCCGGCCTCACCACACAGGCGTTGGGACTATGGATGCCCTTCAAGGGCATGCACCCCAAGGACGCCCTACACATCGTCATACAGGAATCACACCGCTACACATACGGCAACGGACGCGCAGACACGCATGCCAAACACCAGAGCACCAGCCACACCCCAGGGCTCGAACATGTACGACTGGATACCCCACACCACAGCCACCTGCAACACCTACCCCCGATCCCCTCGGCCACACAACCCCCCCAATGGATGCCCGAGGACACGCCGTACACAGATCAAGACAAGTAGTACCACTACCCCACACCCATCCAGCAGCTGGCCACCACACTGGGCCACCCGGCGAACACCGAACTCCTCCGACGCCTCGAAGACTCCATCCACAGCCCCCTCTACTACTCCGCCCTACGCCCGGATAGCCTCCCAGCACACCTACAAAAACCCCGACTCCAACTTGCCCTCGAACAGATTCCCCTCCTCACCCGATACCACCGATGGTACGCACGCCGCTCGATCCACGTCCCCGCAAGATAAACCAAATGCATCTGTGGCCACGCGGAAGAAGAAACCTGGGACCACTTCAAGGGGTGCCCCCTGTACTGAGGACTGGACACCCTCACAGACTGGAACACAACCCACACAATCGCACAGCACGCCGGATGGCCAACGCGGTCCCCGGCAACCCAGCAACTCGCCACCGTCCTCAAGCAGACGGAGGTACTCGAGGCGGTCCGCAGGGGACTCGTCCGCACAGCCGTCTACACCTTGCTTTGCACCCACGCGGAGCACCCCCAAGCCACGGCGGCGCACATGCAACGGACGGCCATTGCCAAGACAGCGGAGCAGCTCACATACCGCACCCACAGGTACCTGCAGCATGCAGCAACCCTACCCCAAACAGACCAGGCCCACCTCCTCAAACTCCTGTTCTACCAACCATGAGAACCTACCCCATGACACCCCAACACGGGACCCCCACCACGTCTACACACCATCCACTGAGCACAGCACTGGCACGGCACACACGGGCACCCCAGGAACCACACACACGCCCACCAGCGTGCGCACGCCGCCGTCCCCCATCCCCCCACGCCGCCGTCCGTCCACAGGTACCACCAGCCGCCAGCCACCGCATGCCCCCTCTGTGTACGCCAGCGGCTACCACAGACAGCGCTGCCCTGCAACCCAGACCACTGGGTCTGCCTGGGAGCCGCGCACCGCCTCACCCACTGCCCCCACTGCGGAGACCTCAACCCCCACCACCGCGAGCGGCCCGCAGCCCCAGCCGCAGCCCTCCCCACCAGCCACCCCAGCTTCTTCGGGCCACTCACCGACACCCTGCGGGACCACCTTGGAGGGTACTAAGTGGCGGACGCGGCGGACCATGCATGGACCATAGCCGTGGCCACGGGCAGCGCACCCCTGCCCCCCCACAGCCCACCCTTACGCCACAGCGGGGGCGTCTTGAACGTGGCGGCCCGCCACGTCCTCCTCGCCCTATACCTCCGACACGGTGACCTGCACCTCCCAAACCCACAGCTCCCGGCCCCCCAACCAGCAGCCCTGACGCCGGAAGCGTGGCCAGACACGGCACCAGAGGAGATAGCAGCCTACCTCCAAATCACTTGCCGCCAGGTCAACACCGCCCTCGGCCGACGGAAAGGAACACCTTACACACTCAGCGCACTCCTTCACCCGGCACACCACCCCCACCCCACGCAGCTGAGGCCCCCCGAGGGCTGGGCGTCCTTTCGGGACGGCCACCTGGCCGCCCCCGACGAGGCCACCGCAACGCAGATGGGCCTCAAGACCAGCGCGCCTACGTCAGAGGCCTCGAGGCGCACCTCCGAGAGGCGCACCGCTGGCAGGCCCGCTCCCCGTCGCCCCCACAGGGACAGGGGAGTTCACCGGCCCCCGACACCTACCAGGCCAAGAAGACCAAGACAGGTCAGGGGGCCCGCCAGCGCGCCCGCGGCAGGGCGCGACACCCCAACCAGGGCCCGGGTCCAGCCACACCGCACCACCCCACGCCCAGACCCCCGGGGCACACCAACAGCACCGCCCCCACCAGCGCCCACCACCACCACCGTACCGCAGCACCGAAACCCTGCAGCCCAGTCAGCCACCACCGCCCGCACACGTCCACACCATGCCGGGACCACCATACGCGCAGAGCCAGGGGACATGGCACCACCAACACCACCACCACGCCCCCGTCCATCCCAACCCCTACCCCCTCATGCCCCAATACTGCAGCGACCCCCACCAGCTACATCACCACCACGCCCCAGCACAACCGGGCCCCGCGAACCACCCACCCCACATGGCACACATCACCGCACCACACCATCACGTATACCACCACCACCATCCCGTACCACCACACCCACCAACGCCGGGGTACCACACGCAACCAGCACACCCTCAACACCACCACCACGTGATCCAGCACCAGCCGCCGCCCCTACTACACAGGCCCATTGCAATAGGTTTGGCATAGAGAGGTACACGAAGCCATAGTATTAATAGCGCAGGCCCCCGACAGAAGCGCGATCGCGCACAGCGCAAGCGCAGTGCCAGCACAGAAGTGATGAACAGAGTAAAAGGGGACTGTACAATAAATGTCGTATGTTGCAATCTGTTTCATTATTCTGAATACAATGCATTACTGTGTTGTTGTTACTTGCAGTAACAACAAGATGTTCAATTGATTCTGACGGACAAGATTATCCAAGTGCTCGTGGGAGATTGGGATTGAAGGATTTTAATTTTATTATGAAAAACAAAATGCCGCTGGGAATAAAAAACTCCGTTTGCAGGATTGAGGAGCAAAAAAGATAGACGCGAGGTCTGTTGGAATTATAATCTTGTTGTTACTGGGCTGCCGAGGATTCTGCTATGAGGAGTGACAAAGAGGACAACGCCCAGCAGAGTACGGTGGACGACCCAACGACCACGAAGAGGTCACCGCTGAAGGAGACACCGTCCAGCCTGCAGCGACTACGGCAAGCAATAGCTGAAGAGGTTGGAGAACGACACATAAGCGCGGCTGTCGGACGTTTGCGTAACATGCAGGTATGCGATCACGGCCCAACGCCACATGTTGCCTCAGAGCGCCGCCAGCGACAGGTGCAGGAGTTTGAAGGGTTTTGCGCTGACAAAGGCGCGCACGCCCAGTGCTGCCAATATGACTGTGCCCGTCATGAAGAGTGCCATGGTGCTTTGGCTATGATCCACGGAGGAGTCCTACGTTGTTTGGTCACGAAGAACATACTGGTGCAGCAGACGACAACGCCCAAACAGCCGCCGTTGGAGAGGTCGCTCGAAGACTTGATTCACAAGCAAGCACGGCGGCGCTACTGGTATGAGAAGTTAACCGCGATCAACCACGTGGCGGCGAAGGAGATACAACGCCAGATGGAGCAAGCACAAGCGGAAACCACGCTGCATCAACGACGGCAATCCAAGAGGTCGGTGGGATTCTACGGGTTCGATGAGGAGAAGGAGGATGAACAAGAAGCGCCGGACAAGAGTACAGGAGCTCCAGACATACAGCACGAGAATACACAGGTCCAGGAAGCGCCGGACGAGCGTACGCGAGCTCAAGACACGCCGCACGGAAGTACACCAGTCCAGGGAGCGCCAGGCGAGAGTGCCAACACCAAGGACCTGCCACAATCCCACGCGGTCCACACAGTGCGCCGACGCCATCATCACTCCAAGGGACGAGGACCAGAACGACAGCCTCCACAGGGCTGACATGATGACCAGTTCATTGTGCAGCATCAGCCACACCGACTTCCACGCGTTACAAAAAAAGTTTATTTCGACTTAATCATCACATTGCGGAGGTACGACCACCGCCAGACCACGGATTGTTATTGGGGCGTGAACCCCATGTCTGCCGTGGGACGCAGAATGGTCACGTTGTAAGCGAGAGCCGGGACCAGACTATGGATTGTGATTGGTTGCCGACCAACACGCATACACGTACAGGGAGGCCAGCCCCCCTTTCTTTACGCCAAGGCTCTCGCCACGTCTGACGACGCCGGATAGCTGGGGCAGAGGAATGCCTAAATGGGTGAGGAGAGGAGACAGCGTCACCCCTGGGGCTGGAGCTAGGTATGCCTGCAGAGGGCCCTGCTTTTTGAGCCGCGCTGAAGTGTGCCTAAGGTGCGACGACGGCCCATGGATGGCTGCGCACCGAGACAGCTCCCATCAGGGGAGCCGGGCCATGGCAGGCAACATCGCAAAGCGGCAAGTCGCGGACTGAAGTGGGGATCCACCAGTACCAGTGACCATGGCCATGACCGCCACGCGTGTGAGACGGACCAGCAAACAAACATCCGGTGGGACTGGATGCCTGGGAAGCTTATGACCGACACCTAACTGTATTGTGCACACTCCAGCGAGCAACAAACCTGGGACTACAACGAGAGGACTCTTGGTCTCTGTGGGGGTTCAACTACGCCAATGAATACACTCGACATGGGTTCGCCTACCTGGGGCTGCCTACAACAACGCCAGCACACACGCCCATGTCTGCCTGCTTTGGTCCTGGTTAAGCATTAATGACCTACAGGGTTATAATTTTGAATCTTTGAAACCACAGGCTTTTTCTGCAGCCGCGCCACTGAGCTCTGCACGCTCTTCCGGCGTTCACATTATATTATTATTTTTTTTCAACCTCCACAGGAACCTCCTATATAATTTTTGCATTGTTTCAACATCTATCTGTCCGAGTTCGAGGAGAGAGCATGGCATACAGGCATGGCCTGGGTGTATATACTCGGAACCACAAGGCCAGCAATCCAAGCCAAGGCTGTACATGGTACAGTGGGCTGTCAGCAGAACTATGAACGGATGTCCAGAAATTGGTGCAGGATATCCTGAGTTTTGTCTGCGGGTTTGCCGGGTCGGGTGACTGTTTTTTTGTGTGATTTTGTTGACACAGCAACAGTGAAATTGCTGCGGGGTAAGTAGTAAATACCATGTCTTAGAGTAGAAGTATAGAGAGGGGTACCCACACCCACAAGACAAACCGGGTGGTGACCCCCCAGATGGGGAGAATAATCTGAGTGTCTATGTGCAGGTGAGGTCCATGCAAAACCTATATATCTTTTTTTTCAGCACACAACAACACCACCCATTTTTCACTGGGTGGTGATAGTTGTGGCTTGGGTGTTCATTGGGAGGGGAGTGCAATAGGTTTGGCATAGAGAGGTACACGAAGCCATAGTATTAATAGCGCAGGCCCCCGACAGAAGCGCGATCGCGCACAGCGCAAGCGCAGTGCCAGCACAGAAGTGATGAACAGAGTAAAAGGGGACTGTACAATAAATGTCGTATGTTGCAATCTGTTTCATTATTCTGAATACAATGCATTACTGTGTTGTTGTTACTTGCAGTAACAACAAGATGTTCAATTGATTCTGACGGACAAGATTATCCAAGTGCTCGTGGGAGATTGGGATTGAAGGATTTCAATTTTATTATGAAAAACAAAATGCCGCTGGGAATAAAAAACTCCGTTTGCAGGATTGAGGAGCAAAAAAGATGGACACACGGGCCACAGTACACCCCCATGGACCAGCGGGGAGCCGCGCACGCACACCAGCAACACCAGGGCCTAGTAGGAGCGCACCACCACCACCAGCAGCCCCCCCACCCACACCCCATACCAGCGAGCACCATACACCAGCAGCCACCCATTATATACGGACCACAGCCCCACCCGGACGCCCATGCGGCCACCTCCCACCCATACCTAAGCACTGCAGCCAGTCAAGAACCGCAAGGGCCACACAGCGCACACACGCAACACCCACACAACCCACAGGGACGCCCAGACCCCCAGCCAACACAACACCCAGCCCCGCCCCCCCCACCACCAACAGTGCCACCCCCACACAACCCCCCCCCGCCCCCCCCGAGACCAAGCCACAGATGCCACACACGGCCGCCCCCACCAGCCCATCGATGTCGATGCCCCTGCCGACACACACCGCGAGTCCCCCCTCCCGCGGCCACCACAAGAAACCTCATCACCAGACCCCACACGCGACAACGACGACCGCCCGCCCCAACCCACACAACCCCCCCCATCACACCCCGCACCACCAGCCGCCACACCGGCCGAACCCTACGCCCTAAACAACCCCGCAGCGGTACGGCAGCACCTCCGGGGGCTCGGGGACCAGGAGGTGGTGCGCCTCCACACCTCCAGCACCACCCAGCGCATCCGGGCGACCACCCTGGTCCAGGGGGCCACCCTGGGAGAAGGCGTCCAAGACTTCCTCTTCGACGCCTTCTTCCACGTCACCCGACACGACCGCCCCCCACTCGCCACCCCAGACGGCGAGAGCCCGCCCCCCACAGGGGACCGAATCTGGGTGCCCCCCATCGACTGGGGGCGACACCTAGTCGGACACCCTGTGCCGGAGCGGGAGGACACCCAGGGCCGCACCCCCTACCGCGAGCCCAACATGGCCCACCCCCCACCCAGCGCCACCCCAAGCAACACGAAAGGCCGGGAGCGGGAAACGTGGGTAGCCCGGATGACCAGCCTGAGCAACTTCAGGCACCACGTCCCGGACGACATCCCCACCCCCGATGACCGGCAGCCAGCCCCCTCCACGTACATGACCCTCATGTACAATCTGCACTACACCCTCTGCACCACCCACTACCATGCACCAACTGGCCACTGGGTGGTGCACGACACCAACTCCCCCCTCCCCGCTGACTACGCCCCCCCCCCAAACAACCCAGGCCTCGACACGTACACCCGGGGGGACGAGCCGGAAGACCCCCACATCTGGGGCACGTGGGCACGCAAGTCCCTGGACACCCTGCTCTCCATCCACAGCGGGAACCAGGGCCTTGGTAGGGCGATGTATTGCCTTGCCAAGTGGACCCAACGGACCTGGGGGATCCCCACGGACCGGTGGCTGTGGAGGGTCACGCTGCGCCCCCAGCAGAGGGAGGCCCCCCCGAACCGCAGGGGACCCACCCCCCCACGCCCCACCACCCTACAGCTCTGCCCGTACATGGTGGCAGCCCGCCTCATGGCGCTGCTGTGGCTGGGCCCCCACAACCCCACCCAAAACTACCCCCACCTCACGGAGGAGGACATGCCCAACATCCAGCGATGGTTCTTCCGCACCCTCAACTACCTCCAGCAAACACACCCGCACGTCCTGGAGTAGATATGGCCACCCCCCGGGTAACCCACGTGCCCGCACAGCCGAGACAACGCCACCACACCAGCACCAGCACGCACAGGTCACCAGGGAAAGCGCGCGCACACGCCCGGTGCCCGAACCCGCACCCTCGTACTCGCTACTCGCAGGACCCAGCATCCTACGCCCATCCCCGAAGCCCAGGGCCCTCCGCCGTCTCCCACAGCCCTCTCCTCCGCCTCCGACTCCACAACCCCCACCACCACAACCACCTCATCCACCACCACGACAACATCCTCATCCTGACGCGTTCCCGTGGGGGGCCGGCCACGGGACGCTGCGGTGACACGCACAGGTGAGCAGGCAGGCAAGGCACTACGCTTACAAGGGCATCAATACGCCTGTGTCATGTGACAAAGCGTTTCAGAATCCTTGCCACTCTGCAAAGAGGGAACGAAAGTATGTACAGCAACACATCAGGATATGTACACATGGGGTTAAGACTGGACTGGGGTAAGGGCATCACAGGACCATAGACACTCAGTCCCAACTCATATCCCAATCCCAGGTCCGACCCTCTCAGTGGCTGATGGGGGCGGGGGCTCAAACACAACCCATGCCCTGCTCAGTCCGGACCCTGAAACCCTGCCAATAGGGGGGTGTCTCGCCCAGCCACAGGCGAGTTCCTGGAAACCAAGGGGCTCCAAGGCCAACCGACAGTAGCTCCCTATGCTCCCTTAATGGCAGGTCCCAACTCCACTCTGAGCCAGAGATATGGCCCCGCCATTATCACCCAGGAGTTGGTAGCTGAAAATGGGCTGTTTCAGCCCAAACTGAAATTAACTCAAAAATCCCCAAAATTGACCCCTCGTCCGGACCCGCCAGAGGTAGGGACGAGGCAACTGACCCTATGCCCTTCGAGTACGAGCCGCCTGGAGCCCTCACCCAACCTGGTTCCCTCTGAGGTCCCGGCATCAGGGCAACACAGATGAGTCATGTGGGGTCATGATGCCAAAATCACCAAAATTGGCGTCATTCCCACGCGTGGCTCGCCCGGCCAAGGTAAGGCCAATGGCTCACAGGGTAGGAGGCAGGACCTAGGACTTATATCTGAGTGTACAACTTGGATTTAGGTCCGGGCTCCCTATGGGCTTAGAGAAATGGGGCCGCCAATTGACCACACGGAAGGGGGAAATTGGGGTCCCAAAATTGGGTCATTTTGGCTGCCTGAAATGAGCCAAAATTCGGTGTGCTCCCAATAGTATATCTCCACGCCGGCTTGGAGATCGGATCCGCCATTCCATACGTGATCCACCGGGAGTCCAACGGAGACTCCCATGCCCTTGGCTCTCGGAGATCTCCATGCCACTCGGCGTGGTGACGATCCCAATTGGGTCCACAAATGCCTAAATGGCAAAATTGCCCATACTCAATTTGGCCTAGCGCCTTAACGAAGGCGGCTCCGCTTCGCCCACGTGGTGTGTGGACCATGGGGACCATTACCCATAACACCCATGTCATATATGGTCCATTGGTCCATGCGTCCGGCGTGCACGAGGGTTAGAACATAGTGCACGGCGGGCAGCAAAAGTGGAAAATTGCTCAAAATGGCCAAAAATGCGCACACTCATGGTTAAGGCAAATGAGGCACATGCCCGACTCGGACCGGAGTGTGCCATAGGATTGGTATCAAGACATGTTGGTCCAACATATCTTTTTGGCGTCGCCCAACTCCTCCGTTATTGGGAATGGCAGGGTCGCCAAGTGAGCCCATGATTTGGGAAAGTCCCAAATCGCCAACATGGCGGCCACGGTATGCCAAGCCTAAGAGGAGTTATTCGCCGGGTCCAAGATATGTTGGCTACCGAAGTATGTACCCTCATAACATACTTGGGTCATGATGTCAATTGAGGGCAACGTTGAGATACACGGTCGCCACTTGACATCATGACGAGCCAAAAATGGCAAAATTGGCACAATGACACACAAAAGTGCCTTGAAAGGTCTACAATTATATTATAATATCTCCGGCTTGGATCGTGCAATCACTTAATCCTTCTAAACACAATGACTTGACACCGTTGACCTTCGATCCCACATATGTGCTCCACTTGGGGCGCCTTGAAAGGTTACGAGCGCTACTTCCCAAGTGGGCACATGAAAATATGGAAAATTGTAAAACACACACCTTGCTCCCAACGCATCGCTTCGGGATCACCACACAAGCTTCCCTTCACGAAGGTTAGGCATGCAATTGACCGTAGGGAGTATGGAGAAGGGGCTTGCACAATATGAGGTCCATTGGCGGGTTCGGCTTGGAGCAATGGACCCGCCAAATGGGCACGCAACACAACACATGGCACATACCACATATTGCCCAAAAAGGTAGCTCCCACCACGATATGTCATGCCCCTCCAAGGGCATAACTTTGTGTCAATCGCTCATAGGAACTCAAGGAGAGTTCCTATGCAACACCAACACTTGCGCGCTACACCTGAAAGTTATCTTAACGCACGCAATATCATGGCCAAAGAGTTATAACGCAAACTCTACCCTCTTGACCATGATCGATTACACTAGCGCGCATGTGTAGAAACGCAAGGCATATGAAGCTTCCTAAATTACGTCGGGAGTATTGTGAATACATCCCACGTTTCCTTATCGTCAATACTCGCAAGCAACACGAGATATGACCTTCCCAAGTGGCCTCACGAATCAACTTTGTTTTGCCCATATCTTTAAGACAAATGGAGGGCAGGATAAAAGGGAAGTTGATTCGTGTATAGGGAAGCACGTAGGTCCACTCGAAGGAGGTCAAATCAAGTGCGGGGATGTCGAAGTCGAAAATCCGATTTCGACATCCTGAAAAATTCGGATTAAGGTTGCGAGTATTAATTATGAAAATTGCGGAAGCATCCATGCAGTTCCTGGCGACTTTGGAGCCTTCGTCGCGGATAGCGTTAAAATTTCCATTATAAACAGTTAAACTGGCGGTTACGGTAAAGTCGCGAACCAACCGCCAGCAGTCAAAACAGTGATTATCAGAACGGAAGCGTAAAAATTGACGGAAACAATATGAAAATAAAACCCTGTTGATTCCTGATATTCTGACACACAGATCTCCGCTGGCGGTGCATCGGTTGCCGATGCGGGGCTTCACGGCACGGAACACGCCGTACATGGGGTTAGTGGACCGGAGACCGGTTGTATGCCGTAACCTGGCCATGGGGTTCTGGGTACCGCTTCACCCCCCTCCTTAGAGCAAACCCTGGGGGGGCTCGATAACACCACGCATGGCAGCGGGTACTCAGGATTCTCTTCTGAAGGGGGGGGGGTGTCACATCCTCACTTCAGTAAGTCACAGTAAGATAGGTATCCCACAGTGGGACAGGTATGCTGCTGTAACAGCTCGTAGCACATGTACAGTATCAAGTATCAAGTCCCGGGTCCTGGCGGCGATTGTTCGGCATCCAAAGGACCCGTTAACCCATACCAGGCGCACCGGGTGCCGGCTGCTACGGTCACCACCACAGTGGCAGTGGCATACACGGCCAACATAGGCGACACACGACGACCGAGGTGGTCCCACAAGTCGAGAGCGACCACAAAGATCCATCAGGCTACCCCAAGCTTCCCAAGGCCCGCCGACTGGGGAGAGTCCCCACGGGTCCTTCCTCGGGCGCACCATGTCCATATCCATACGACGCGAGTCCAGAGTGCCATAGTCGAACTCCTTACGAACCCCAAATCGTAAGGGAACTCCTCCTGAAGGGATCGGGCATCAAGGCCGTCTTTTCCCTCGCCCTACTGCCACGAAGGCCATACATGAGGGAGTCCTCATGCAGTGTGGGCGGAGGCGTCGACTCCTCAAACCACCAGTTTCCCAGGCAGACTGACCGAGGTCAGGAGCACCGGAGGCCGCCATCCGAATGCAAGTGCGTCTGCGAATCGGTAGGCTCACACTGGGACTGACAGTGGCGGACCGCTGGGAGTGTAGTCAGGCAACTGGGCTTCCCGCCTGGCGCCATCAGGATCTCCACACATCACAGCGAATAGGGCAACACGGTATCACGGGCACTCAAACAGTAGAATCTGTAATCAAGTACTGGTCCAGGCTGGACCAGGCTGTAAGAATATGTACACGGCGACTCAAGGCGCCTCTGTATCCCGATTCGTGGTGAAAAACAGTCCATCCCTCAGCGATGGGCTGATGACACTTAACATACAGATGCACACATCCTGGAGGGCAGAAAAACAAGCAACAATCTGGGTAAATAGGCGTGTAAACACACTCAGAACAGAGTGCCAAACCACGCCACGGTCAGGATAAGGCAAATGCAGGAGGATGGACAGGATAACGCCTGAGTTCAGGCATATATAGTCTCGAGACACACGTCGACTGGCCTGGATTCCGCAAATGCCATGGAACCAGTCCACACACTCAAAAATCGCAATGCCGATGACAGCGGCATCCGTTGCGCAACGTCGTATGGGCTTCAAGGCCCCAAGAGCTCAGAAAAATGAAGGTCAGTCGCCCTACCTGGTTTCCCAAGGATTCAGCAGGGGGGGCGAGTGACGAATAGAAGAAGAGAGGGGCCATCCTCCTCTGGATACAGCAGGGGGGGGTATATGGCCACTCCGTCACCGAAAGATGGAAGAGAGCAAGCAAGTAAGGGACGATTCGTCGGCCTCACAAGCGCTCAAAACGCATCAGGGGAGAGCTCAGGGCGCTGATCAGGCACCCCTGGCTGCAATCGCCCGGGTGAGCGCTGCCAAGTCCGAGACATGGATCTTGGTCTTGTGCTTGCGGATGTACTCCATGAAGGGAGTATTGACCCGCGGCACGAACGAGGAGACGGGTTCCCAGGTGTCGTGGGACGGCCCATAGCCTCGCCAACGAACCTTGAACTCCAGACCTCCGGGTGCCGAGGCCTTCGGACGCTGAGCCAGGATCTTCTCGACAGTATAGTCGTCCTGCTCAGCATAGTCGTCGTCCGAATCGGCCTCATGTTTGGCGTAGTCCAGGGACACATGTCGGCCACGGAGGTCGGGTTCCCGCACACGGAGTTGACTCTCGTGGCGCTCCCGGAACTGTCCGTGACCCACCTTGATGCGGTAGGTGTCCTCACCAATCCTGCGGACCACCTCGCCGGGTGTGAACCAGGTCTTGGTGCGGTGGGTGCCCATGGGGCGGGGTCTGATCACCCACACCGGGTCTCCCACCCTGAAATTCTGCGCTGTCGAGCTCGGGGCGGACTTCTGACGCTCAGCATGCTCCTTCTCAAGCTGCTGGCGGATGTCCCGCGCCGTTTGCTCTTGCCGCGCGAAGAACTCCTTGGCATCCATAGCCATGCCATCACCAGACAAGGGAAGTCCCGTACCCAGGGGGTCCCTGCCGAACAGAATCTGGTGAGGGGACAAACCGCCCGGAGTGGGGGTGTCATGATGGGCCTTCAGAGCAGGCCACATCTCCTCAAACCAGTTCCGACGTGGATTGGTGATGTGGATCTTGCGCAGCTTCTCGAACAGCTGCCGTCCAGCCACTTCAGCACGGCCGTTAGACCGGCTGAGATAGGCGACGCTCTTGGCATGTCGTATTCCCATGAGGGAACACATAGCCTTGAACCAGCCACCAGTAAACTGGGGCCCTCGGTCACTGCAAATGGTGCGGGGGATGTCAAAGACGGTCAGCCAATGACGAATCATCATGACTGCCACTTCCTTGGCAAGCAACCCCTTTTTGCGTGCCGGAACGGCTACAACGTAGCCGCTGTGGCGGTCCACACAGAGAACCACACAGTCAAAGGTCTCCTTGCCAATGTGCACTTCGGGCATGGAGAAGACGTCCATGGCCACGCTCTCCATGGGCTGGTCAGGAACTGGGGTCCATTGGGGTTCCCCCTTGACGTTCCGGTTGTCGGGATTGCAGGCCTGACAGACCGAACAACCCTTCCTGACCTTCTTGATGGCGGTGTAGAGAACGATATGGTCGATCTCGAACCGGCGCTGCATGTCAAGGGCTTGCTTCTTGACCCCTGGGTGCAGCATGTGGTGGTGCCAAGCTTCACACAGCTCGAGCACCCGGGACTCTGGGACTAGCAGCTTACCATTCCGGTAGAGCTTGCCATCTTCCTCAGTCAGCCCCTTTGGCCACTTCTGCCCGTCGTCAGGGTCGGTCACAGCCCTATACTCGGCCGCAAAGGCCTCAGACTTGGCATAGTCGTCGGTCCAGTCGTCCTGGAGGCAAGACTCCGGGAAGAGGTGCTTGTCGGACTCAGTTCCCACAGGGGGTGCCGGACCGGGCCTTCCGCCCGCGGCACCCACAGGGGCGAGTACACTGACCGTTCTGCTCACCCTCGAAGCGAGGGGGGCATCGGCAGACATGACGACGAAGCATTTAACATCCTCCTCCTCCATCAGGCGCTCCATTTCAATGATCTTCTTGGCTTCAGCGGTCTCAGCCTCATCGCCATGGGCAGAGATATCCTGCATGCCCTTGCTGGCGGGATAGGCCCACCTGCTGAGACAGTCCGCCACGGTGTTATCCTTTCCAGGAATATAAACAACCGTAAGGTCGAACTTGGCCAAGGTCTCGTGCCATCTTGCCCGTCGGGAGGCGGGACCTGAGGGGGTGTCCACGTGTTCCTTGTGCCACGACTGCAGACTCTGATGGTCGGTGCAGACGGTGACGGGATGGAGGGCTATGTACCCAGCCCATTTCCTGAGAGCCATGACGATGGCATACGCCTCCTTTTCACGGGGCGTCCACGTCCGTCTCTGGCCTTCCGCCAGGACTCGGCTCCAGAAGGCCACGGGCACGTGCCTCCCGTCGTCAAGCACTTGCTCCAACACAGCGCCAATAGCGTAGTCGGAAGCGTCGGTGCGCAGGACGAACCCTCGGTCGGGATCCACGAGGTGCAGACCCACTGCGGATAGCAGCGCCTGCTTCATCCCCTCAAAGGCACGGTCGGACTCAGCTGTCCAGACCAGAGCCTTCTTGGACCCCTTCTTGGTCTCCTCTCGGTTGCCCTTGAGCATGGTCGTCATGGGGGCTGCATACTCGGCATACATTTTGATATACCCCGAGTAGTAGTTGCAGAACCCCAGATACGCCCGTAGCTCAGAGACCGTTTTGGGCTTTTCCCAGTGCTCAATCGCAGCCACCTTGCCAGGTATGGGCTTGCGCTGCCCGTTCCCAACTACGTGGCCAGCGAAGACCACCTCGCTTACCGCAATGGTGGCCTTGTCACTGCTGCCCGTGAGCTTGTGCCGAACCAGAAGGTCCAGCACTCGAGTGACGTCCCTCTCGTGTGCCTCCAGGAGCTCCTCGTAGCTCATGCTGGGGTCCCCGGACGCGATGATCACGTCGTCCACGAAGGGGTCCGCACAGTCGCGCACCGGCTCAAGCAGGTTCTCCAGCATCCGCTGAAAAGCCGCATTGCCGTTGGTAACGCCCATAGGCATCACCTTCCACTGGAGAGGTCCAAGTGGGGTGCTCATGGCTGTGCAGGCACGGGACTCTTCGGCGAGAGGCATCTGATGATAACCATGTTTCAGGTCAATCACCGTGAAGATCCTCCGCCGGTGTTGCTTTTGCAGCATGTCCTCAATGAGGGGCAGCGTATAGCTGTCGTGCTGCGTTTGGGCGTTCAGGCCGCGGTAGTCGACCACGATACGCCACTCACCGGCAACCTTCTTGGGGACGACGAAGCAAGGAGAGGCCCACTCGGAGTGGCACGGCTCAAGCCAGCCTCTCTAGATGAAGTCACGGAGGATCTTCTCCATGGCCTCTTTCCTCTCGCCCCTCAGGGCGAACTCCCGGTGTCGATACACACGGGGGTCCTGCTTCAGTCGTATCTTGGCCTCGCCATACGGTCCACGCACCGGTGGGGGAAACACAGGCTTTCCGCTGAAGAAGGTCTCGCCATACTTCTGCTTCAGCCTGGCCCTCAACGCCTGGATCTTGGGGCAGTCATCGGACTCCGCCTTGGCTTTTCCGGGCACTTGAACCACGGAGCTTACTTGAGGGGTAGCGACCCCGCTCGCTTTCGGCTCAGGTGGTCTTCCCAGGTGGCCCAAAGGGCCATCCCTGGTCTTGCCTCGGAACAGGTGCCGTAGGTGGGTGGGTTACCGCCAGGCGGCTCGTCTTGGCTGGACATGTGATCCAGCACCCTCTGTACGAAGGTATTCCCGTCATAGGAACCGGAGACGATTGAGTCCACTTCCCACCAGGCTTTGTCCTGGCCTTTGCCCTCACGCTGGTTCCCCCAGTCGTGAAAGGGCTGATCCATATACCCCTGAACCAGATCCCACTCCTCTTCAGTGAGGGGGTCTTCGGAGTCCGATTCTTCGATGTCAAGAGGGGGAACCGCAAAGCATTGCCTCCAAGGCTCTGCTATGATACGGTTGACACACACGAAGTCCGTTGTGTCGGCCTGATCAAGGCCCCCATCCACATAGTGGAATTCTGTTGGCCATCTCTGGGGTGGCATGGGCTGTCCCTTAGCGTCCTGATAGACACTCTCTCCAGCCGGTAGGACGACCTTGTTTAAGGTCATGTTGGTCAATGAGGCTACCCAATGTCGGGTACTTTCCTCCTCGGTGCATCCCATAGGAACAACCAGCACTGCCTTGGAGCGGTCCTTGCGAATCTTCGCTATCGCTCTTGGAATGTCCCAACGGGGGCAATGGATCCACATCAAGCCCTGATGCGGACCCCAGTGCTTCTTCCACGCAGAGTCCTGTGCGCTCCAGTACTTCTCACATACCCGAAGATGGGCGGAGGTTCCTGAAGAGAACGCATCCAGGGCCAGATCCGACGCTCCCAGGTCCGCAACCACTCGGTTCGCCACTTCCGGCCTTACGCCGTACTCCTGATTCGCTGGCCCAGTGGGCTCAGTGTCCAGCGCGGCCACTTCGAGCTGATTGCGTTCGGGGTGGATCCATTGGCATTCCACATGGTGCTCAGGTGACGAAAGGCACGAGAGCTGGTCGTCCTGGTACAGGGTCATGGAGGCCTGGGCAGGGAGGACGCCGGAGTCCGTCTCCATCATGAAGTCGTACCCGACGATCATGTCCCAGTCCATCTCGGCCTCGTAGAAGCTACAGTGCAGGAGGACTTCCTTGCCGAGGTCTGGGCGGCTCAGCTCACGATGGTTCACGAACTGCAGCCCGATGGCCGCTTCCTTCGTGCCTCCCACCATGTACTGGCCGTTCGCCACCTTCAGCCTGACAGGCTTCCGACTGTCGGTCAGACACTCTGGTGGAAGTAGGCCAGCCTTGACCAAGCTGACTTGAGCTCCCGTGTCGACCAACACGTCGAAAACCTTTTCCACTTCCCCGCATAGGGCACGGACCTTAAGATGCAACTGCCGCTCGCGACCCACACGGCGCACGGCGTGCAAACTCAGGATCTCCGGCCGTTCCAGAAGCTCAACAAGCGACTGGTGCAGGTCGTGGACAATGGGCTCAGGCTGCCCATCTGCAGCATCCAGCTGCGGTCCGGGTGATCCTCCGATACTCTCGGATAGATCCTGTAGTACATCAAACACGTTCTTGGTCGCGAAGGACGGACGGGTGCAAGGGTTCGTGCCTTCACTTGCCCTCACCCCGCCTCCGCGACTGGGCGCCAGACCGGGCCTTCCGCCCGCGGCAGTCCCCTTGTGCTTATCGACTCCCGACTGGGATGGTTCGGCGCTTCCCACGTCACCATCCTGCGACCGCCCTAGCTGGGGCCCTTGGCTGCAGGGGCTCCGCTAGGGGGCGTCGGTTGTGGAAGAGGGGGTGTTCTCCTCGGCCTCAACGTCGTTGACACCTTTCTTCCTTCCCCCTTTACCTCCTCCTTTACCCTTCTTGTCCTTGTCCTTGTTCTGGTCATTCTGGTTGTTCTCCTTGTTCTTGTTGTCCGACCTGGGGACCCAGTTCCTCTTGATCTCCTGGATCTCCTTGGCCAACTCGGTCCCCACCGACGACATCAGCTTGGCCAGCTCTTCCTTGTCCACTTCCACCTTGGCTTCCCGAATACCCGCGGGCGCACGCTTCTTCGACCCGTGCACCTTCTTGTAAGCGTCCGTGTCAGCCTTGTGGATGGGGCATGTTCGGTGGTCATGGTTGAAGCCTCGCTTCCTCCCATAACACACGAAACAACCCTGAGGGTGAGCTCGTATGAACTCCCCAAAGGACAGCGGAGGGTCGCCAATGCGGCGAGGGTCCCTCTTCTCCTGCTTCTTCCAACCCTGCTGCAGGGGCTTCCAGTTTCCCGGCTTGCCCCCCGCGTTCAGGTTCTTGGCCACAAAGGCACAAACGGCCACTTCGGCGGGCTCATCGTCGTCGTCATCGTCGACGAGAGTCTCATCGCCGCCGGGTCCCGCTGGGTCCATGGCAGATTCCCCGCCAGGTCCCTCGCCAACGTAGTTGACGTCGCGGTCGCCGGGCCTCAACCCGCGGGTGTGGTGGAGGTTTCGGTACTCCTTGAGTACTTCCTCGCCAACCCACTCCAGGATCTCGTCGCAGCTCATCCGCGCCGGGATGGGCTGCAGACGGATGGTCTGGCCGCTCAACTCACAATCGTCAAGGCGCCACATTGCGGTCTTCTCGCGATCGCCCGAGACGGTGATGAGAAGAGCGTTCCGCAGGGAGTGCCGTTTGACATCCCGGGCCACGTTCTTCTTCGCCCAAGACACCACGTTCGTATGATACTCCTTGGGGAGCATCATCTTGACCGTGTGGTTGGACTTGGCCCTCTTGGATTCCTCCTTGGTGACCCTCTTGATCCATGCTTCCGGTAGCATGGAGAGGAGGCGAGCCTGCTCGTCACCCTCGTTCCAATCCTCCACGTTGCGGCGGAAGAGGGTGTATTTCCCTCGGAAGTCACGCCATTCCCGTAGGCGGATCTCCCGTCCATCATGCTCAAGCTTGATGGACTTCCAGCGCTTGGCAGCCACCTGCGGAGCGTCCACCCGCTCCTGCTCGTTGAGCCACTTCTTGGCGTCCTTGAGGGTCTTGATTCTCCCCTCCTTGGTCGCCACGAAGTATAGCTCGCCGAGCACTTCCGGCAGGCGGTACCTGAACCGTTTGAAGACATACTTCTCCGCATCAGCGGGAGGCAGGTCTTCAGTGACGGTCAGCCCCAAATCGTCCAGCTTCTCCAAGAAGCGGTCGAGGTTGAGGGGGTTGCCGTCGTACATGGGGGGCTGGATGTCCTTCAAGTCTTCCCACACGGCGGCATCCGCGCCCTTAGAGACCATGAACGCCGGCCGCGAGGTCGACCGAGGTTCCCATCGCCCTCGCCCACGGACTCCCACGCCCGCCACGTCCATCTCCTTTATGGAATCCCTGTGGCTACGCCGCGGTTCCTCCACGTACGCTGAACCGAAATGTTCACGCCGTACTGCATCCATGTACGCATCCTCATCACGGCGCCGGCGGCTGCGTTCAGCGGCCTCCCGTCGTACACCACGCGGCGGGCTGATGTCGAACTCCTCCAGGTCCAGGTCCAGGTTCAGGTCCTCACCTTCGCCGACATCCCACTCCACGTCTCCTCTGGGGACCTCATCCCTGAGTCCACCATAACGTCCTCCAGCCCTGGGGATTGGCACCGGGGCTGGTGGCGGGCGTCGGGGGCGTACAGGCGTCCGCGGTGGAGCACGGCGGTTGTGGTAGTCCGCGCTGAGCCACTCATCGCGCCATTCCTCACTGCCACTGCCGGGCGGCCCGCGCTCGTTGCGGCGGCCCGCGCTGTGGTGAGAGGGGGCGGAGAGAGAGGGGGCACTGGCGCTGGGGCGACTCCTGGGGGCTCCACCGGGGGCGTGGGGTCTGCCTGGACCTGGTCCGGGTCCCCAGCCGTCGTCCGACGAGCCAGACTCCAGGGGTGGGTGGTCGCTGCCGACGCTCCCACGGGCTTCCAGCGCATCCAGCCTCTCCTGCAGGCCGCTGACGACGTTGGTCAGCGACTTGGTCTCGGCCCTGGCGATGTCCAGGTCCTTCTGCGCGCGCGCGGCGACCGTGGAGATGCGAGCCATCTCGCTCTTGCCCGTGTCTACCTCCAGCTCGAGCAACTGGACTCTCCTGCGGAGGTAGACAATCCACCGCCAGGTGGCATCCGGGTCGCCGTTCCCTGGTGGGTCGTCGGGGTCCCCAGGGGGTCCTCCAGGAGGGCCTCCGCCGGGTCCGCCCGGTCCAGGGGGTCCTCCCCCGCCCGGTGGTCCGCCTCCACGGGGTCCACTCGGTGGGCGTCCTCCAGGGGGTCCTGAAGGTCCTCCGCCAGGGGGTCCCGGTGGGTCTCCGCCGGGTCGCCTCGGTGGGTCCGAGGATGGGCGCTTCCTCGTGATGCCGAACTCCATGTCGTCATCCTCGTCCATGTCGCCCCACCTGGGCGTCTCGGTCACGGAGGACTCGGAGCTCCGGTAGGGAGGAGGGGGATCCTCATCCTCAACTTCCATGGGGACGTCTCCGCCACCTCCGCCCGTCCAAGCCACCACTTGGCGATGTCGACGGCCTCGTTCATCCCCGTCACTGGCGGTGAAGAAGGGGTCACTGTCGTGGGGGTGCCCACCCGCTGGCCTCCGCGGCCTCTCGGGGGTCTTCCCCTTGCCCTTCCTCCGTCGACGGGCGGTGGTGCTACCGCTCCCACTGCTGCCCGTGTCCGCCTCATCCAGCTTCATCCTGGAGGAGGCGTCCCCTTCGAAAAGCCTTCGAAGGGTCTCCACTCGCGATCCTCCCGGGGGAGTCTTGTGGCGGAGTTTGGCCTCTGCCTCCTCCATTGCGGCGGCGGTGGCTGCGGCAGCTCGCGCTTCGGCTTCTTCCCGAGCACGAGCCGCCTCGGCTTCCCGGGCCTGCAGCAGCTGCGCCTTCTGCGCCTCCAACGCCGCCAGCTCCGCCTCCGTCTTGGCCTTCTCCTCAGCGACCTTCCGTCGCGCGGCCTCGATGGCTTCCTTCTTGGCGGCGTCCTCCTGGGCCTTAGCCGTTGCTTCGGCGTGGGCCCTTTCCTCCGCCTCCTTCTTTGCCCTCTCTTGGGCAAGCGCCTCTCCCAGCGCCTTCACCTCGGCCTCCTTGCAGGCAATGGCCTCCTGCGTCAGGCGGGCTTCCTCGTCGGCTGCCGCCAACTCACCGTTGACCTGGGCAGTCGCTGCCCCATGGGCGGCTACGGCCGTGAGTCCGGCCGCAATGGCCGCCATGGTCTGGGCGTGGATGGCCATGCCATGCGCCCACTCCGCAGCCTCCTCCTGGGCGATGCCGGCGGCGCCCTCCACAGCAGCGCTGTACTGCTTGGCCCGTTGCCGGGCAACCCGACGGTTGCAGGGCACCCCACAGGCGCGCTCACAGGCGCGCGCCACGTCCCTTTCGGGAGCGACGCTGCTGCTGGAGCTGGCCTGGTCGGCTGGCATCCTCCCGCGGTGGGCCGACTCCACGTCGCTGCTGGGGCCTGCTGGGGCCTGCCGGGCCCTCAGGAGCAGCGGACGGGGCTTGGCCTGGGTCTGCTTGGCGACTTGGATGTAGTCGCCAAGGGTGGTGGAGCCGGGGTGGTGACCACCATTGGGCCGTTGGGGACTGGGGGCTGGGGTTCCGCCCTTGGTGCCTTGGGCGGCTTCGGCGGCCAGGGACTCCTGGTACTCCCGCCACCTCCGGTCCCGCTTCCTGTCCCCGGCGCACCGCTTCTCCGTCGCCGGAGACGCGCTGCTGCTGCCCTGCAGCCTGCGCTCGTTCCCCGGTTCCGGGAACTTCTTCTCGATCACGTCCCACAGGGAGACGTTGATCGAGGCGCCCGACGGATAGGCGTTGGGGTCCTCGTCCTCCTCAATCCCGTCGGGGCGCAGCCCTTCGCCGGGCCTGTCCGGCCGGGTCCACGTCCTCCAGCGCTTGCGGCGGAAGCGGTACTCGTACCCTTCCGCCCGCAGCCACTCCTCCACTGCCCGCAGGCGGTCCTCCCCCATGTCCTCCCGGAGCTCGAAGCTCCCGGGCATGCCGCCTTCGCACTGGGGATTGCTGTAGCGGTATTGCTGGTCCCACAGCAATCCGCGCAGCAGGCGCGCCACATGGGGGTGGGGCTGCGGCCACCTCCTACCCGCTTCTTGCCAATTCACCATGGCAGCGGGGGCGTAGTTGATCTTGAGGTCCTTGACGTGCACTCGTTCAACTCAACGAACTGGTTGTGGTTGTTGAGGAGGGTGCTGTAGCACTGGATTGGGCGTGCGGCTGGTGCTGGTCAGCCGGTGGTTGTGGAGGTGGTTGACGCGGCCTTGCTGGTCGTCCGATGGGACTCCGGGTCGGCCGATGGGGCTGATGGAGGAGTCCTGGTCTGTGCACCTCTTTCACGGCTGCTGCGCGGTCCGGGCGAAGCTCTGAACGGCGCTGCTGGCTCCGTGACGAACTCAGCGCTGTCGCTGAGTGGCGCTGCGAGCTGCTGCGCTGCGCTGCGAGACGCTGCGCTGCGCTGCGAGCTGCGAGCTGCGCCGCGCTGCTGCGACGCGCTGCTCGGGGTTGTTGGCCCCGAGTGGCACGCGAGGGCTGGGTAACCCCGCGGCGGTGAAACGCTTTTGACGCGTTCCCGTGGGAGGCCAGCCACGGGACGCTGCGGTGACACGCACAGGTGAGCAGGCAGGCAAGGCACTACGCTCACAAGGGCATCAATACGCCTGTGTCATGTGACAAAGCGTTTCAGAATCCTTGCCACTCTGCAAAGAGGGAACGAAAGTATGTACAGCAACACATCAGGATATGTACACATGGGGTTAAGATTGGACTGGGGTAAGGGCATCACAGGACCATAGACACTCAGTCCCAACTCATATCCCAATCCCAGGTCCGACCCTCTCAGTGGCTGATGGGGGCGGGGGCTCAAACACAACCCATGCCCTGCTCAGTCCGGACCCTGAAACCCTGCCAATAGGGGGGTGTCTCGCCCAGCCACAGGCGAGTTCCTGGGAACCAAGGGGCTCCAAGGCCAACCGACAGTCACTCCCTATGCTCCCTTAATGGCAGGTCCCAACTCCACTCTGAGCCAGAGATATGGCCCCGCCATTATCACCCAGGAGTTGGTAGCTGAAAATGGGCTGTTTCAGCCCAAACTGAAATTAACTCAAAAATCCCCAAAATTGACCCCTCGTCCGGACCTGCCAGAGGTAGGGACGAGGCAACTGACCCTATGCCCTTCGAGTACGAACCCCCTGGAGCCCTCACCCAACCTGGTTCCCTCTGAGGTCCCGGCATCAGGGCAACACGGATGAGTCATGTGGGGTCATGATGCCAAAATCACCAAAATTGGCGTGATTCCCACGCGTGGCTCGCCCGGCCAAGGTAAGGCCAATGGCTCACAGGGTAGGAGGCAGGACCTAGGACTTATATCTGAGTGTACAACTTGGATTTAGGTCCGGGCTCCCTATGGGCTTAGAGAAATGGGGCCGCCAATTGACCACACGGAAGGGGGAAATTGGGGTCCCAAAATTGGGTCATTTTGGCTGCCTGAAATGAGCCAAAATTCGGTGTGCTCCCAATAGTATATCTCCACGCCGGCTTGGAGATCGCATCCGCCATTCCATACGTGATCCACCGGGAGTCCAACGGAGACTCCCATGCCCTTGGCTCTCAAAGATCTCCATGCCACTCGGCGTGGTGACGATCCCAATTGGGTCCACAAATGCCAAAATGGCAAAATTGCCCATACTCAATTTGGCCTAGCGCCTTAACGAAGGCGGCTCCGCTTCGCCCACGTGGTGTGTGGACCATGGGGACCATTACCCATAACACCCATGTCATATATGGTCCATTGGTCCATGCGTCCGGCTTGCACGAGGGTTAGAACATAGTGCACGGCGGGCAGCAAAAGTGGAAAATTGCTCAAAATGGCCAAAAATGCGCACACTCATGGTTAAGGCAAATGAGGCACATGCCCGACTCGGACCGGAGTGTGCCATAGGATTGGTATCAAGACATTTTGGTCCAACATATCTTTTGGGCGTCGCCCAACTCCTCCGGTATTGGGAATGGCAGGGTCGCCAAGTGAGCCCATGATTTGGGAAAGTCCCAAATCGCCAACATGGCGGCCACGGTATGCCAAGCCTAAGAGGAGTTATTCGCCGGGTCCAAGATATGTTGGCTACCGAAGTATGTACCCTCATAACATACTTGGGTCATGATGTCAATTGAGCGCAACGTTGAGATACACGGTCGCCACTTGACATCATGACGAGCCAAAAATGGCAAAATTGGCACAATGACACACAAAAGTGCCTTGAAAGGTCTACAATTATATTATAATATCTCCGGCTTGGATCGTGCAATCACTTAATCCTTCTAAACACAATGACTTGACACCGTTGACCTTCGATCCCACATATGTGCTCCACTTGGGGCGCCTTGAAAGGTTACGAGCGCTACTTCCCAAGTGGGCACATGAAAATATGGAAAATTGTAAAACACACACCTTGCTCCCAACGCATCGCTTCGGGATCACCACACAAGCTTCCCTTCACGAAGGTTAGGCATGCAATTGACCGTAGGGAGTATGGAGAAGGGGCTTGCACAATATGAGGTCCATTGGCGGGTTCGGCTTGGAGCAATGGACCCGCCAAATGGGCACGCAACACAACACATGGCACATACCACATATTGCCCAAAAAGGTAGCTCCCACCACGATATGTCATGCCCCTCCAAGGGCATAACTTTGTGTCAATCGCTCATAGGAACTCAAGGAGAGTTCCTATGCAACACCAACACTTGCGCGCTACACCTGAAAGTTATCTTAACGCACGCAATATCATGGCAAAAGAGTTATAACGCAAACTCTACCCTCTTGACCATGATCCATTACACTAGCGCGCATGTGTAGAAACGCAAGGCATATGAAGCTTCCTAAATTACGTCGGGAGTATTGTGAATACATCCCACGTTTCCTTATCGTCAATACTCGCAAGCAACACGAGATATGACCTTCCCAAGTGGCCTCACGAATCAACTTTGTTTTGCCCATATCTTTAAGACAAATGGAGGGCAGGATAAAAGGGAAGTTGATTCGTGTATAGGGAAGCACGTAGGTCCACTCGAAGGAGGTCAAATCAAGTGCGGGGATGTCGAAGTCGAAAATCCGATTTCGACACCCTGAAAAATTCGGATTAAGGTTGCGAGTATTAATTATGAAAATTGCGGAAGCATCCATGCAGTTCCTGGCGACTTTGGAGCCTTCGTCGCGGATAGCGTTAAAATTTCCATTATAAACAGTTAAACTGGCGGTTACGGTAAAGTCGCGAACCAACCGCCAGCAGTCAAAACAGTGATTATCAGAACGGAAGCGTAAAAATTGACAGAAACAATATGAAAATAAAACCCTGTTGATTCCTGATATTCTGACACACAGATCTCCGCTGGCGGTGCATCGGTTGCCGATGCGGGGCTTCACGGCACGGAACACGCCGTACATGGGGTTAGTGGACCGGAGACCGGTTGTATGCCGTAACCTGGCCATGGGGTTCTGGGTACCGCTTCAATCCAGCACTCCACCCCCCAAGCCGCGAGGGAAACCTCCCAAACGGGCCCCCAAACCCGTCCCCACCGCGAGCAACCCAGCCGCCGCCAAGGCCCACGCCCTGAGGAGGCCCGCACCCGCAACCAAGCCGAAACCCAAGACCGCCGCCAAACAGCCACCCAAACCCGTCAGCGCGCCACGACCGCAACCCGCAGCCAAGCCCAAACCCAAGCCCAAGCCCGGCGCCACGTTGGCAGCGCGAGCCCGACCCCCCGAGGACGTCCTCTATGACGTTCGGCCCCAGCCGTCCCAGGCCCGGAGGCAGCAGCACCCAGCACGGCGCCCCCCCACCGTCACCGACGCCGCCGCCACCACCTTCATGGCGGAGCGCGCCGCGGCCGAAGCACGAGGCACCTCGTCCGGCCACCTCTCAAAGCCCGCACCCCAGGCCCACGGACCACCCCCCACCAGACCAGATTGACCCCTCAGTCCACCAGCAGCGTCCCCGCCCCCCTACCATCCCTCGATGTCAGCCCACATACAGCACATGCCCCGCTACCGCCGTCACAGCGAGTCCCAACCCAACCCCGAGGCGGAGACCATGCGCGCATACCCGCGAGTCCGCATCCGCCCACGCCCCCACTCCCCGCGCACCCCCACGGAACAGGACTACGAGGAGTCCCCCAGGCCCGCCACCGCCACCAGTCCCCACAACCCCATCACACCCACCCACGCCCACTCCTCCGCCCAAGACCGCGGCCCCGCCCAGGGACAGTGGTGGCGGCGCTGGACCCACACGCAGCTCTGGGAGCTGCGAAAGTGGGTCCGGGCAGAGCCCTCCCTCGAGGGCCTGGTCCATCGGCCCCGCAAGGGGTCGGTGGAGAACAGCAGCCTATAGCCGGCGGGGGCCCGGATGCCGCAGGCCGCATGGGAAGCCATGCTGGCCGATGCACTCCACCCCCTGGGAGTCCACCCCCGCCACCTCCCCGCGCCCCAGGACCACCCGTATGCCTTCAGGCGCCTGCCGGAGACCCTCCAGGAAACGCAGCGAGACGGCATCCGCCTGTGGGACATCACCCAAAGCTCAAACCCGGACACACGCACCCCCTCGCCACCCCACAAGCGCCGGCGCACCGACACTGGCAGCACCCACAGCACCCCAGGAGCCCAGCGCGCCACACAGCACGACGCGCCTGACCCCCCAGCCAGCGGCGCCGCCACCTAACCCCGTGGCCCAGCCAGCCACCGCCGCGGGGCGCCACACCAGGCCCCGCCTGGAAGACACCAAACGAACCGGAAGCCAAAGGACACCAACGCACACGCCGACGGGCACCGCTACGCCCAAAGAAACCGAGCCCCAGCCCGCACCGTCACAACCACCTAACCCAGCCAAAACCCCAACACGAATCCAACCCGAGCCACACCCCAAAACCGCTAACCCTTGACTCCTAGCCAGGCCCGCTGAGGGAGCACCGTAGCCACAGCCCACACCCACAGCCCACACAGCCACCTAACCAGCCGGCACCTAAAGCAAAGAGGCACCTAACCAAACCCAACCTGACCCATACCCGTGTACATCAGGACACGCGAGCCGCACCCCTGGGGCACGGCCGCCAGCAAAGCACCGACGACACACTCCAGAGGACACGACGCCATTACACCACTGCACCAGAAGCCCATGCCTGTGCCTGCAGGGTACGTGCGCCCCCTTCATTGTAAATTTTTGAAAAATTTTTTATTTTTTTCTTCAAAGAAAAGAAAAACGAGAAGGCACGGAAAAAAAAATTAGGCGGGGGAGGAAGAGAGACACAACCACCAACGGCACACGCACACCGCACACAGCGCGCACGCCAGTGAACAGGCGCCACCTGGGCCAGGACACCGCACACGCACAAGCACCGAGCACACCAAAGGGACGGGACACCACGGCCAGGCACACCGGTGAACAGGAGCCAAATGGCCCAGGACACCGCACACACAAAGCAGCACACCAAGCGGACACACCGGTGAACAGGAGCCAACTGGCCAAGGACACCCCACACACAACACAACACACCGAGCGGGCGCACCGGTGAACAGGAGCCAAGTGGCCCAGGACACCGCACACGCAACACGACAAACCACGCGGGCACACTGGTGAACAGGAGCCAAGTGGTCCAGGACAGCGCACAAGCAAAGCAACGCACCGAGCGGGCGCACCGGTGAACAGGAGCCAAGTGGCCCTGGACACCGCAGACGCAACGCAACGCACCAAGCGGGCACACCGGTGAACAGGAGCCAAGTGGCCCAGGACACCGCACGGACGTAGGGCGGCCGATGGCAGGAAAGATGCAACACCCCATGGGTCGGACACGCTGGGGCGACCCAGCCGACCCACCGGGCCAGTGGCAGGAGCGGTACTCCAAGGCCACTGGTCCGAGCCCGGTCAGGCTGCATCGGGGACCATGGCAAACGTCACACGGAGCCATGGAAGCAACCAGAAACAGGCGAGCCGGTACACAGTCCAAGAGGGGGTCGCCTGCCAAGCGGAGCGGCCCCGAAACTCAAGTCACAAGAATGAGGCGGTCGTACCGTAGACAAGCGGGAGCAATACCCCTTGTGGTATGAGATACTCCACACGGCTGGGCAGCCCCCAGAGCTGCCGCCCAAAGGAGGGGGCATGTGGCCCTACCCATGGACACATGTGGGGACACCCTCCCACCTGGGACACCTGGACGGGGTGGCCGCGACACTGCCTTCCCAAGCACCTGCGGGAGCGGCTTAAGAGGCACCTGACCTAGGGCAGTGGGAGGGACAGGATGTCCCCTTGGTAAGACCTTCTTCCTGCACTGTCAAAGGAGGCATCCCGAGCTCCCGAAGATACCTACCTACCTATTATACGCTTCTTAGGCTGCCCTATAATAAACTGTCCTCGTACCCTGTTACAAGCAAGCAAGATTAAGGAACACCACTCGTTCCCTTAAAGAACGTAGGGTGGAGCCCCTGGGTAACCTAAGCAAGGGTTGTACTGTGCGCAACATGTGTGGCCTACCCTTTAATGCGCCATATGCATGCACAGGTATGCACAGGTTTAGCAATCTCACTCTGTTTCTCCTAATCTAACCCACAACAGCAAATCATAAGGTGACTCAACCAGGAGGTGAGCTCCTCCTGGGCTTACCTACCTTACTCACCACGCATCACTACACTACACTCACTAACGCCAGCACCAGCCTTTGAAGGCAGGGTGAGCACTCAGCACTTGGACTCATCATGTGAATGCCGAAGGTAAGACGAGCGCAAAACAACCCTAAGCGTTTGAACAACCCTACGGCGAATTATAAACAACGCTAAGCGATTAGTGCATTGTGTGTCATGCATGCCCTCCTTGCTTTGTTCCCTGCAGAAAGAGGAGACAGAATGGCGCACTGCACAGCGCAAAACAAGCCTAACCGTTTTAAGCAACCCTATTTTAACGCTACGGCAACACGAACACGAGCAAGCACTTTCTTTTCTGACCTGTGAAGAGAAGAGAAGGGTGGATTGGGGCACACGGAAAGCGACAAGACGTGGGAGTGCCTGAATTAGGCACATGCATTGCGCGCACAGCGCATACACTGACCCTACGTGCGCACTGCGTGCTGCATTCGCTTCGCATACCTTGCATTTCACTTTTCACCTCTGCAGAGCAATGGAAGTGAGCACCCGAACCCCCAACGAACACCGCCGGTCCGGCTGCCCCACGACCGTCTTCGGCACAGACCTCGTAATGGTCAGCGCCGTGTTTAATATTTCTATTTTTTCTGTCTACCTTTTATATATGCTTTTGCATATTTTGTATTTTATTATTGTTTGCAACAGAGCGCGCTGGAGCGCTGGAGCGCTTGGAGACAGAGCGCGCTACAAAGCGCGAGACGCGGTCGCCAGATCAGCGATGTGACCGTCAGCATTGACTACAGAGTTTAGGAAAATCACGGATTTACAGTATAAAAAGCCTTTTGAACGCTGTAGTTATAATTATTGCGAATGCCCGCATTTATAAAGACGATTCTCGAATGTTGTAGAGTAGATCGTTCACGAAAGGGCCAGGTGCATGCCCTGTTCTTTGTATGTTACGTGTCTGCAGGTATGCGCCAGTGGTGAGGCCCGGCAAGGGTCTATGAATCTTTCGTACAATGGGTATGGATGAACCTCCGACAGAAGGATGCAAAAGACGACATGAAACGTGTTGAGCGTGCATGCCACTGACGGGGTTCAGGTGTTGCTTGCAGGATTTTTGGACAAAATCAGCAAGGCTTTTCCAAAATCAGCAAGGTTTTTCCGAAACAGCAGGCGGAGATCAACGGAAATGATCCCCAAACACCAAGACCAGGAGAACCCAAGGGGCTAGGGCTCTGGCCCTGTTACAGAAAGATTCATCAATGGTTTTGCAGGACGGCCCGACTGACAGATGTATTACGGGCGGACGGACGGACGGACGGACGGACGGACGGACGGACGGACGGACGGACGGAGAGACAGACGGAGCCCAACGGACCGACGCCCACGGACCGATGGACCGATGCGCCGACGGACCGACCGACCGACCCATCGACCAAGAGACCGACCGACCGACCGACCGACACCGTCATGGAGGCAGGTCCTGCACCCACCTTGCCCAGGCCACACCGCATGTCAGACGACGACGGTGACTTTCATTCTCCACTGCCCAGCTCAGATTCGCGTGCAACGAGTCCGTCATCGCGTACCGAGTGGGAGTCAAGCAGCGCTGCAACCACTGAGGAGGCGCGGAGCGACGGCAATCGAGGCCATGTGGATTACGAACACCAGTCCGGTGACAGCGCAGCCGAAGGAGATCCCTGGTGGACGGATTTGGATGAAGCAACGCTGCAGGAGCTCTTCGAAACCAGTCCAAGGGAGTCCATGGAGTTTCGCGCGGCGAGTGAAGCAGGATCAGCGAGCTCAGAGTCCGTTGAGGATGCAGCAGACGCCATGCAGCGACTATCCATGACGATGCCGCTGTGGGCACCTATTGTTCAAATGCCTGAGATCCGGAAGGACCAGCGGCATACTCGTGATGCAGTGGGCCACTGCAAAATATGTGGTCCGGATCTGTACCACATGTGCCTGCCCGTGTCCCAGCCAACGAAGTGTCCGTTGAGGAAGCGTTGGTAGAAGACAGCCGTCGTCATCAAAGTCTTCGGAAGCCACACAGACCAAGCACAATGTCCCACGCCACAGGGATTTCGTCAAACCTGGGGAGTGAGTACTCCGACGTGAGGAAGGGGCGTCCACGCGTGCCGGCTGCCGAAGCGACGTAGAGGCGACGTATGAGCGGCCTACGGTGACCCTCCGTGCTAGAGTTGCATGCCGCGAACCGCGAGAGTCGTCAGTGGCAGTTGCACTCGAAGGTACGGTGCGGGCAAGAGGATGGAGTGGATGTGCGTGAACGGCCGGTTCCAAAACCGTCGGTTCACTTCTCAGAAGGGGGGTGAAGCCGGTCCGGCTGCCCCACGACCGTCTTCGGCACAGACCTCGTAATGGTCAGCGCCGTGTTTAATATTTCTATTTTTTCTGTCTACCTTTTATATATGCTTTTGCATATTTTGTATTTTATTATTGTTTGCGACAGAGCGCGCTGGAGCGCTGGAGCGCTTGGAGACAGAGCGCGCTACAAAGCGCGAGACGCGGTCGCCAGATCAGCGATGTGACCGTCAGCATTGACTACAGAGTTTAGGAAAATCACGGATTTACAGTATAAAAAGCCTTTTGAACGCTGTAGTTATAATTATTGCGAATGCCCGCATTTATAAAGACGATTCTCGAATGTTGTAGAGTAGATCGTTCACGAAAGGGCCAGGTGCATGCCCTGTTCTTTGTATGTTACGTGTCTGCAGGTATGCGCCAGTGGTGAGGCCCGGCAAGGGTCTATGAATCTTTCGTACAATGGGTATGGATGAACCTCCGACAGAAGGATGCAAAAGACGACATGAAACGTGTTGAGCGTGCATGCCACTGACGGGGTTCAGGTGTTGCTTGCAGGATTTTTGGACAAAATCAGCAAGACTTTTCCAAAATCAGCAAGGTTTTTCCGAAACAGCCGGCGAAGATCAACAGAAATGATCCCCAAACACCAAGACCAGGAGAACCCAAGGGGCTAGGGCTCTGGCCGTGTTACAACAGCGGTGACCACCCTAGCGTTTTAACGAAGCAACCAACACGAACGCAATGCATGCGTGTTACATGACGCTGACATACCTGAGAGGTGGGTTGTCCACCTACTCTGTGGTGTGGGTTATTGTTCAATCCTTTTTCCTAAAGTTTATAAAATTTTTGATGCAACTGTGCAAAAATTTCTTTTAAAAATTTAAAAACTACGACTCATACCTACCTTTTCTGGAGACGTTTACGCTTGCGCAACTCTTTTTTGGAGTCCGTTTCTGTTGCGCTTGTCTGCGACTTTAGGTTTTAGTCTAAAAATGACGATTTCTAACGTCCTTTCGTCAATTTTTAGCGATTTGACTTGTTAAATCGCTAACCCTTTCGCTAAACCACAGGATTCACTCCCTGTTGGTTCCATTTTTTTTTTCAGCTCTTGGAGATTTGTGCCCTCCATTGGGAGTAGTGCTCCGTCCTGGCCCTTCGTCAGGACGTTTACTAAAAAGCTGTTTATCAAGCGATCGCCGTCCGCATTACAGCGTTCGACTGTACCCTAGTGGGCAAGCATGTGTGCTCTAGGTAGGGAGTCCTGGGTTGAAACCCCAACAGCCCCAAATTTTTGCCAAAAGTTTTCGCCGCACGCTGGCGACTTTTGAGGAATGCCCCATCGAAGGGACATCATTCACGGTACATTACACTGTTTTTCAAGGGTACCTACAGTGTGATAGGCTTCTAAGAACTGATGGGAATGTTTTTGGTTGGTTTAATGCATTTTCTGGGGTAATTTTGTGAACATTTGAGCCTTTTTCCTTGGTCCTATTAGCTTGATCAACTAGTACTCCAAGAGGGAGTATGAAAAAGTCACTGCCATGTCTTTCTTGGAGGTCTTGATCCAGGCCAAGCCCCCTTGAAACCCTTTTGTTGATGCTAAGACTTACTTAAGCATTTTTCTTTCTCTTTTAGAGCTTAAAGTACACTTTCTCAAAGTAACTAGGGTTTTAACCCTAGCACCCCATGAAGTTCACCCCTACCACTCAACTGAGCGGAGGTATCTTCCTTCATGGAGGTTATACCGAAAAAAAGTAGGCATTTCATGCCTAAGGCCTTGGAGGTTAAGCCTAGTGGTCCCCCAACCCAAGACCCCAATACCCAACTGGTACTACCACTTATTGTGGTTCTACTTCCTAACTGTTTCTGAATTCAGTTGCTTGGCCAAGTCATACTTTGTGTCTGCCTAACTCCTTTGCCCCACTTTCCCAACCAACTCTATTGCATCCAAAAGAGTGCACATGAAGTGCTTGATGCTAATTGGGAGTCAAGAGTCATGCCAGTTTTCACATAAAAATCATTTGTTTTATCCATTTGTGTTTGAATCTTTGTACTTAAGCCTGCTTTGTCTATTTGCAGCCCTTCTGTGATACACTGGATTTCAAAACTATTCGTTGATTCCATCCACATCCTGTTCTTGCTCTACTTGCTGCTTTGGTTTGGTTTTCCAACATCAGAACCTGCAGGATTTCATCAAAACTATTAGGGCACTAATCAAGAGCATCTTTCTGGGGTCTGTGTGCATCTGAAGAGCAGACACTACATCAGCCGAGGCACTATGCCATCCACAGGCCCAAATCAGCCTTCCAAAGTGGACAGCCTTCCACACACCCATACCAGCCTTGCACAGCCCCAAAGCAGCCTTCCACAGGCCCAAGGGAACCTGGCACAGGCCGAAAGGACAAACTCGTACACACGGATCTGGGCAAAATATATTAACAGTGAGAATTAATGTTAAGTAAACATGTCGTCGCTCGATCTGCAAAGTCCGCTGACTGCAGAGTCTCAAACAAAACACACAGTCCCAAAAAAATTAGCATGTGTTTGTGTGATGTGACACGAACAGATCAAACTCATCGCACACATCATCGGCTTCACTGCTGTGGTCGTCGCTGCTGTCGTCTGCTTTCTTCCTCACTTCGGCACGCTTGTTCTTGGCGTCGCGCTAGCTTGATGCGCGTTGAGGCGTCGCGTCACGTCGCGTCGCGTCGTGTTCCCTTGCTACGCCCCCTATCGTCCTCCTTCTGGGGCCTGGCACTGCTACTGCTGCTGCTGCTACATCCACTGCAAAAGGGTCGTCCAACCTAGGGGCAGCTGCATGGGCAGGTTCACCATCCTCTCCTGGTTGTGGTTCTCGGGCTTATGGAGCCACTGTTTCCTCCTCTTCTCTCTCTTCAACCACTGGGCGCAATTCCATACCTGGCCCCAAACAAACCACCCTCCTTGGAATCTCAATCTCATCCACACTCAAAGCAATGGGGGTTTGATCCACACACATCCTCCAAGAAGCAGTGATCTGGTAACTCAACGCAGCGATGTGCATCCACTCACCAATCCAGCACAGCAGGAACTTCTTCATGGTCCTCTCACTCACGTCCAACGTGGTCCGGCTCGGCAGTAGCTTGGTGTGCACCGGGATCCCGTGCTTCACTGCTCGCTCTCGGATTCTATCGTGGATGAACTTCCTCATGCTGGCATTTGGCAACTGATCTCCTGGATTGCAGAGGTGAGACTTCCGGGGAATACCAAAAAAACCCATATGCCAGGGATCTCCTTCACCATCCACAGGTGTGCACTCTGCTCCTCCCCCTCGGCTTGTTCAAGGAACTCTTTGCCGTGGCAGCGAGCCCAGTCCATCAAGACGATTGAGGGCGAAAACACAAGGAGGTGCAGGGCTCTCTTGGTCGCCTTCAAGCGCGACTCAATCTGGTGCAGCAGAGCAATAAAGGTTGCGCCAATCTGTGTCTTCTTCTCTACATGCATCTGGACAATGTTCGGGTCAATCCCATCGCCTTGCACCAAATACCTTTTGGACTTTCCACGGATGATCGCCTATGTGAGCAGGACCCTCCCACTCCGAGTGAGGAAAGGACACGCCATCTGTTGTCGCTTGTCGTTCGACCCAGCTACGACGACTCTTTTCATGTTGGAGTAGGCACCGGCGAACTTGGGCACATACTGCAGTGGCGTCTCATCCATTGCGAGCTGCAAATCCTCGACGATTGCTCCATCCTATGGGATGCCAAACCTCCTTGGGTTGCTCACGACAGCATTGTAGGTTTCGCGACACGCATTCTCTCGGATCAACTCCTGCTCATTGGACTCCAGTCGATCGCTCGTGATGCATGTGACAAAATGGTGGAATTGGCATCCATGGCGGCGAGTCCAACCACAGCGCAGTTGTCACACCGTCTGAGACCAAACCCGTGTCTCTTTTTGAACTTGTTCGCCCAGTCTCGCAAGACGCTGAAGTGCTCGGTCTCTGGTCTCTGTGCTCGCACCATCTCTTGGGCCAGCACTTGGATGACCTTGATGTCAAACACAATTCCTTCGGCTTGGATGGTCTTGATGTACTGAACAAAGCAGAGGCGGTTGGTAAGGACGCGTTCACTGCGGCCTTTAGCGCCTACTACATAACAACATACTTGCAACGTGTCATTCTCCTCCTCTGCTGTGAGTAACACAAGAGCTGCTTGCCGGCGAGCGCCCTCGCCATTCGTGAACTGTTGCCGCCAAGTGCAAAGGGTGTTGAACGGCGGGCACCCGGAGCCATACTGGAAGACAAGAGGAGCAAAGCTTGAGAGTTGTCGCGGCGCACTACGTTGCACAGACGTGGACGGCTACTCGCAGGCACACACTCGCAAGACCAAAGTGTTGTATGATGTACTGGCGAGGCTGTTGACAGCCTCTGGGCGCTGGGCTTCACTCCAGTTCAGTCAAGTCCTATCGTCGCCGGTTACATTGAGGCATCTCTTGGCAGGCGGTGCAGTGCACTGCGATCCTCTGGGACGCTTTTTGTTTGTATGGGTGGTGGCTTCATCGTGCGCAGTGCGGAGGCGTTGTTGCAACTGACACACGGTGGCATCTCGCTGCAGATATCTTAACATCGCTAATAAAAAAAGTTTGGTCACGAGAGCCATGAAATTACACTAAATTACACAATAATAACACCATTGCCTAGAAAAACATTAGACGTCTACTGCCACCATCTAATACCGGTTGGTATGAAATGCGAATCCGGTAAAATCCGAAGGACCTACGCGGGAAATGCTATAGCAATACGACATAGACACTTACGAATTTCGACACTTTCCGAGTTTTTCCTCTTCGTCCTTTTGCACCCCCCTGTAAGCTTTGCAACGATTTTTGTTGCGAGTAGATATGGGTACTGTACAGGTACAACAAGGTATGAGGTGGAAGTATGACCCTTCCAAGCTAGGTGTTGTCGCACCTAGTAGGATGGACCACGGTAGGTTTGATGGCATGCCGGCACGCTCTTTGGACGGGTGGGAGCCACTAAAAGACTTGGACAATAAGCAATTTGCCACCGCTACTGTTAGCTTGCTGCCTTCCACATGGTGTGCTGGCCTTCTCCAACATTTGGCTTTCTTAGATCCGCTTGTGGATGGAAACGACACCGTGTTGGGTTACAAACAATTTATTCGTACATGTCGTCATCAACGGTTTGGGTGAGCCGTGCCGCCACTATTTTGCGATTTTGCAGCGAAGAACTCCCCCCGAGGTAGTGCACGAGCGGAGAGTAGTTTGTGGCCTTTGTAGGTCACGTCCAGCTTTTGCACATGCAAAGAGTGGCCTCGGAATTTCAGTCCAATGCGACACGGGCACTGGGGTTTAGAATTATTGGCTTCGGTGCTTTCATCCGGAAGTTTCTCTACAATCTCAGGCTCCGTGTCGGCTGGCTTGTCTCCAGGCCTCCGACGTTTGGTCGTCCTGTTCTTCGACTTGTCCGCATCACCTCCACCACTAGCTCCCCAGGTATCCGGACGCTACTTTACCGCGTAACGGCATTGTAGATATAGGTATACCTTCGAGGATGTGCTAGTACTCAACGGTTAGCCCAGCCTACAGAGCCTACAGCGAACCTAGAAAGGAAATAATATGAACAATGGGGGCAAGCCAAAGAAAAGGGTGACACATCAACGGGATATTGCATTAGCAATATCTCTTCTATCCTTGGTTTTGCCCAAAATGTTACCAACTTTGATCATTGGCCCCACCTTGTGCTGTTCACCACCACTACCCGGGGGGGGGGGGGTTCTTCACTATCTTCTTCTTCATCATCACCTATATCTCCAATGTCTTCACGAGCATCGGCAACATCTTGAGGCTCCACATCGCTCTCAACTTCCTCCACACCATCCTCCATCCTCACTTCCTCCACATCATCATTTGACTCTTCTTTCACTTTTGGCTTATGAGGTGAACTGTCACTCAAGCAATCAACATCAATGATCTTTCTTCTAATGGGTGGCATAGTGGCAATTCACCCAAAATTCTGCAATTCAGAAAAAGAATAAGATTTGCGTTCAGGCATGTCATCCAACAGGCAATCCCTAATACAGAGAGCTCTGATCAGGCATTTCCTCAAACAATCTGCTCAATTTCGCTTTTTTTCTGCCAGAAATCCGTCCGCCGCAGACATTTCTGCGGCTAAGCCCTTATCCGCAGAAAAACGCGTTTCTGCGGATAACACTTGCCAGAGCGATGGACAGCTTGTAGTCGTACTGGGATTCGAACTGGCCATCAGTGACTCCTAGTGTCTATTCAGTCACAGTCACTGCGCGACATCGTGTTTTGACTGAGTCGACTCGAGCGGGGTGACTCGTGACTTGACTTGACTGAGTCAAAAAATCATGACTGACTTGACTGAGTCAGCCCAGCACTGCCTAAAGTAGTTCTCCATGCTCCCTTCGTGCCGTGCGTGGCAATCGGCAGGACCCTTCTCAGAGAACTACCATTTACTGTCAGGCTTAGTCCACTTCTGGGGCTCTCTGGATCCAGGTGAACGTGCACAACGCCCCACAGCAAAATGTGTCTATCACACACAGCATTAGCATTCTCTTCTAACTTCATACCACTCCAAAGTGCCACAATGGATGGTTTGGTAGTAACCATGCTGCAGTGTAACATTGGCTGCATCCGGTTCCTGTTTGCCACAGTTCTTTTCAACGAAGGACGAAAGGTTGTGAGATGATGTCAGCTTATGCAGACAGGTGCGTTGCACAAAGCTGAGATCTGTCGGTAGCGATGGAACGTTTCAAATGTCCTATGGTCTCGTCGAATAGTCTGACATGGTTTGCAAAATATGAACACTCGAAGCATGAATTCAGAGAGCATGTGGTCAGTGAGGAACTGTTTTCCATTGTTGTGCAACGATTAACACTTCAGACAAGCAGAGAATCTTCCATCCGTGCTATCAAAACAGGATGTTACGTCGCACACCTTCTCCTTCCGGTCGCACAACGCCACTCCAAAGTGCAACACAAGTGGCACAAGCTTTAGACGCTGCCGATGTTGTACTGGATGGAAAATACTTTGGAAAACGAATTGTAACATCAGGCCGGTTTGCTTTGCTCTTGTCGCAGCCATCTTGGTGCAGCGCAGAGAGGTAGAGGGAGAAAAGAAAGGGTGTTGAGTGCCTGTTTCTTATTCCTGGTCAAAACTTCTGAGGGATCTGATTCGCAACGGAAGCCTGCCAAAGGAAGGGCTCCGGAAAACGTGAAACGTGCTGTTCCAAAGAAATTCACAAAGTAGATATTGTGAACAGCCATATCACAATCCACATTCAGCCCATATCTCCCTTGCCGGGAAGAATGCATGCAATTTTATCCCTTTACCCACCAAACCAAGACGCTGTGTGCTGTGAGCTGCTAAGGCCTGTGCGGAGTAGATCAGCACTTGCCCTGACCACAAAGCTGCATCAATTCAAGGGCGAGTTTCGTTCACCCAGGTATCGGGTCCCGTGGCCTGTAGCTGTGTCAACCACGGATACCTGCTTTTTTTTCTTTTGCTTTTTCTGATATTTGCTCTGTCATCGCAAGTCCTTGTAAATGCAACTGCACTTGCAATCCATGTATATTACACCGAAGGGAGGCTCACCGAGAAGCCGTCTTCAGCCTGCCCCACAGGTCTGGTATCTGTCCACTAACCGGTAGATGGTGGCACCGTTGATTCCCTCTTGGTGTTTGGGGTTGGAGACCCAAGACCCCTGGGCATTTCCTCCCCAAGCAACACATGTCCTCTTTCGCCTTCCCCTTTCCTACTCACACATTCCAAGGTCAGCGGAGCTTGTGGACCGTTTGGATTGCACAGAAGCCTGACTAATACCTTCAACAGTTTACTTGGAGTTTCACTTTTGCACTTAGTGACGCACTTCTGGATCTTGGACTCTTTCTTGTTTTCAACAGGACACCGGAAACACAAGGTCCCATTGCTCGGGCTTTGGATGCATCTGACGGGGTTATGGATGGAAAGTATTTTGGCAAGCCTATTGTTGAATCCAGCCGGTATCCCGCCTCACGCCCTGCACCCTGCCGCACGAACCGCAAAAGGATTTTTCGATACCAAAACTGTTACGGTGCTTTGTTCCTTGTTTCCCCCGGGGTGGCTCGTGCTTCGCACTTCACACCAGCCCTCCTAACCTCCTGATTAGCCAGAGTCCCCCTGTTACACGTTTTAACCTGCCCCATGTGTGACAGTGACCCACAGAGGTGGTGCATGAAAGGCGTACGTACACCCAGTGCACAAGTAGGAGTGCGAGCTGAAGTAGGCAGGAAAAAACAGCGCTGAGTGAAAGCCAAATTTGCCAAGACATTTGCCCCCTCACGTTTTAGCAGGTTTTGTGTTGTTGGCATCCCCTGTGTGCGGGCTCCGCCTTATTGACCACTGAGGATCCAGTGCTTGTCTGCATGTGCAAGGATTGTCTGGTCAACTGCTGACTGTGCAAAGGTTGTGCAAGTTGTGCACAAATTATGTATGAACCCTTCAAGTCGGTGTAAAAAAAATGCATTAGGATCTTTGGTTAGAATTTACTTTGTATCATGACTTCTGCAGCATCCCCCTGGGAACCGCTGCCGTATCGGTGTTCCCTCGTGTGGGGAGGTGCAGATGCCAACATAAGACCACTGCCAAGAGTTGTCAGCCATGTCTAGAATGTCAGGGCCATTCCTCTGTGTTGGAGTGTGTTCCTGGTTGGACATGGTTTGTTGTTTGGCAAGGCATGGGAACATAAAACGCTGGATGAGTGCAGAAGCGAGACGTCACTGACGCGAATGCTCTGCCTCTCTCCGTCCAACGCATGTCTTCATCCTGCAGCACCGCTCCGATGCCGCGCACGACAACTACTGCGGGGCCTGTTGCTCGGGCCTTGGATGCAGCTGATGGTGTCTTGGATGGCAAGTATTTTGGCAAGCCCATTGTTGAATCTGGCCGGTATCGTGCCCTTAGCAGGAAAGGTCGCATCTTGATGCACAAACCGCAAGGAGAAGGGCCGTTGGGGGGCGGGGGCACAATTTGTCCACCTGTCCGGCGTGTCGTGTGTCATGGCCATTCCCGATCGCGGAATGCCAAACTGGTTGGACGCAAATCGTCTCTCCGTCAAACGCCATGCTGTCATTGTGTAGCGCTGCTCCCGGGACATGCACGACAACAACTGCGGGGCCTGTGGCCAGGGCCTTGGATGCAGCGGACAGGGTCATGGACGGGAAGTATTTCGGCAAGCCCATTATTGAATCTTGCCGGTATCATGCCTCTCTTGCACCCAGTCAGAGGAAGCGCAGGGCTCTCTGGCGAGTTTGTTGTAGGGCTGCCATGTTAATCAGTCGATTTCTTTCTGCTTAGTGAAGGTCAATTATAAACCCCCCATGCCTGATTTGTGACAGTGGACCAGAGGGTAACTCAAAGGCTCTTGTTCTGCATTTGCATAGAGGTGGTATTGTGTTGAGTGGGATGCACGTTTGCTTCAGTAGGAAGATGGTAGAATTTCAGGAGCATTGTGCAGTATGTGTCTGCCTTGAACTAACGCTGTTTTCTTTCATGGACCCCTCATGCTACACTGCAGCTAATATCTGATCAGTGTTTTGCTCGGTGCTCACATTCTTGTGGTACCCCTTGAGATAGCCATGTTTGGGTTGGTCTGGTTCTTGAAGAAGTAGGCACGCCGTTTCGTATCGTTCCACATCAAATCCTGGGTCCTAGCCCCCCGCACAAACAACAGTTGCCACAGAACAGTTTGGGCCAATCTGCTCCCCTCCAATGTTTTGGAGCTGGTACGCGCGAAGTGTTCCGTGAGTGCCAGCCAAACCATGCAAGAAAGACAACATGCAAGAGCTGCAACAAGGTATCTAGGGTATCCTGTGTATTGAACACTGTGTGCATGTGATTGAGTGATTGAGTGCTGGCGCAAAAAGCCCAATGCAGAGACAAAAAAAAGTTGGAGACCAAATCAATAAGGAAGGGTCGCCCTGCATTTGTGCCCTCATCCATCCGTAGTCCTGCTGGCCTTCGGATTTCCTCCATCTTTTCAGCACCGCGGTTACAACCGCAACTGCTGCTCCGGCACTTACAACCATCACGCCAAGATCGTCGTTGAGTACATACCGGCGGCTCTCCCCTTCAGGGTACAGCCGCGCCCCTCGTGTGCTTTATGACCAAGCAGTCCATTCTGAATGGGAGGACAAGGTGCTTTCTGCTTGGCCATTGTCAAAGATGCGGGTTGCAGTGTCAGAAATACTCACCATAGGGGCATGTGACAGGGTTGTAGAGGGCTGCAGAGGGATCCTGTACCAGTGCCAAACTCATTTCCGGAGTGAAAGTGGAGCCAGTATGTGTAGGTAGAGCCCACAAAGAGGGCGTCAAACTGCTACAACGCTTGGTTGCTTGGTTCGTTGGTTACAGGTGTTGCCGCAACTGGACAATACCGGAGGGGGGAATTTTTGGAACAGGCGAAATTTGGAATGGCAAAATTTGGCACAACAAAATTGTACCAAATTTCGCCATGGTATTTAAGAATTCATGCCAAATTTTGCCCACACCAAATTTCGCCATGCCGGTGACAAAATTTTCCGTGCGAATTTTTTTGCGCAATTTGGGGAATTTCCTGCTCTTGTGCCTTCTCAATGTTCTGTTGTGGTATGCGGTCCCATGTCCCGTGTCTGATGGTGGCAACAGTCTGCATGTTCCCCGAGGACCTATGGCAAGCAGCAGGTATGCTCTGGACCCGATTTTACACAATTTATGCAGGTTGTGCTGGTAGGTAAGCTGGTGAGGCATTGCATCATCAAATGAAAACTCTTTGGTTCAATTCCCAGTCCAACGATTTTCCCCTGGCCACAATCTAGAAATTTTGTTCCAAATTTCGCCATGGTATTTAACAATTCGTGCCAAATTTTGCCTGCACCCAATTTCGCCATTCCAAATTTCGCCTAATCCAAATCACCTCGAAGAGAGGTTGTTAGATCAAGCGCAGGCGCGGGCGTCGTATACCCCCCTTTTTTGGGGGTCATTCGCGTAGCATACCCCAAGGCATGATATTGGATGTCCAACCCCTTGTCATTATTTTGCCCAATAAGACCATCCCCCAATGGATTTTTCGATTCTGAGGCCTCTATCCCCTAAAACTGGATGTCCTTTTTTTGAGGGGGGGGGGGTGGGGGGGGGGGGGTCAAAAGTTTTTGATCAGGCTCCAAGCAGTGGGGAAGCTTATCGCTGACAAACATCCGCCAGTCGAATGGTAACGCAGCCGGCGCAAGTTTTTTGGTCGGCGGTTCGAACCCTGGTCGGCCGACTGTTGGCGGCGGCGGCTGCGGTGGCGCCGTATTCACCCGACCGGGGTTCAAACCGCCGACAAAGAAAGCTTCAGTCAGCTGCATTACCATTCGGCCACTGCTTGGCCTTAGGCACCTGATCTCCCCACTGCTTGGGGCCGCGTTTGCTACTGACAAAAAACCCAAACTGTGTGCTTCTGTCTGACTGACTGCTGGCCTGGCTAAGGGACTGATTGGCTGACTGTCAACCTCTTTTCAAGGTGCACTGCCAAAGGCAATAGAATTTTCCCTCCTCCGGTACAGCGTAGACCAAAGCAAGCTGGAAAGGACCGGTTAAAAAAAAAAAAGGTCTGCTGTGATTTTTGCTGTCCTAAATCTGCCCACAAGAGTCATGCTTTTGTCTGGCATCACCCAAGTAGTTGTCTTCTTTGCCGCAACACGAAGTTAAACAGAAGGGACATAAAATGCCCAAACCAACAAATATGCTAATTCTTTTGTACAGGTGTTTTGATGCAGATTGAGGAGCCTCACCAGTTTCCGTTTTGCCACACCTAAAGTTGTGCTAAAGCCATGTATTTGGCGTGCAAAAGCCTTCACAAACATACTACGAAACTCACCATATTCTTTCAGCTACCAGACCAGACGGAGGACCGGTCTGTTGTTTTCCGTAAACTCATCACTTTTTGGGAAAGGACTGGGTTCGGGGGTTTTGAAGGTGGTAGAAATGATGGTTTTGGTGGTTTTGTTAGATTCAACAACATTCAAAGAAAAGCAATAAGACCATTTTCAAAGACCGTTGAGACCGGTTTTGTTTTGTGCATCATTTCATATAATTTTTTGGGGCACTTTGGAGCAGTTCGTGACACTTGCCTCCCACTTTTGTCGCCCCATTTGCACATGCACGCCACCATCCACCACATTCAAATAGTATGCACAAATACAGAATCCGGGTTTGTCCTTGAGCATTGTAAAGGTGTTACTTACATGAAATGTACCAAATATAGCTCAAGTTAAGGAATCCGAACATTTTGCAAAGACAGTCAGACTGGCCTTCTGTACCTAGCTCCTGGTCAACTACTTAATTCTTCAGTGTCACTGGCACCAGACACCAGCCAAACCAGTCTGTTTCAATAGTTCAAGTGCCCCGCTTTGTGTTGGTTCTTACCATGCCCGTATTAGGCCCTAGCACCAAGATACCTAGTGTGGGCCCTGGGCAGTCACCGGTTCCAACATAGTTCAACAAGGTGAAGCCTAGGGCCGGGTGGTGATTTTGTTGCAGGGATCACACAGGGGCCGGAACATGGGCACATGCGCGATGTCAGCGGGGGGGGGGGGCAATATCATTGGCAAACACAAGCTATCATACCAAAATCAATGCCATCAAATGCAATTGTGTCCAAGGGGGACGTCGACTTAGAACAGGAGGAGGAGACGTCACCTTGGGTAGTTGCGGCCACCAGGGGTGGATATAATAGTGACGACATTACCAAGGTGCGGGTGGGGGGGGCTGTTGAGCCAGGAGGCAGTGATGACGGAATGACGATTACGATTTGCTCGTTTGACAGCTTTACAGGCATAGATGATTCGGAATTGCAAGCCATTTTGGCAAAATGTGTCAAGAAATAATTGCACTGTATGGACTGTCTTCATGAAATACACCAACCCCTGTGCAATGTATGGTCTTGTGTTCAGTGTTGGTGGATTGGCCCAGTAGTACAATGGTATATGCGTAGTCAATGGATTCATTTGTCCTGCTCAGGCACTGTTTTTGGCCATTAGTCCTCTTATAAAATTGCTGGCAAAACTGCTAGTTCAGTCAAATGGGTAAATTGTAATCCCAATCGTCATCGCAGGGGGAGGGGGGGGGACCCCCCCCCACTATATCCACCGTTGGCGGCCACTCCTGGTGCGACTCCACACAGTGAGTGTCGGCTCCATCTAGGAAATGGAAAGTACAGGTAGATGTTGAGGAAGAGGAACCGGGTGCGGAACAAGTCAAAGAGGGTGAGGAAGAGGGGGGGGGGAGGGCATCCCCCAAGAAGAGGAGGTGATGGAGATGGCCGAACAAAAAAGGCAGCTTGAAACTACCCCCAAAAAAGAAGACAATCCCGGTGCCGTTTTTTCAGGAGCTAAAGCGGAGCAGTGGAGAAGGGTGTGTGGCGGGTGACTAGACAACCAAAAAGTCCAAGAAGGACACAAAGGAGGAAGCAAAGACCAAGGAGCAGCCCCGCATGAACAGGGCCATTGAGGAGTGGGGCACTACTGTCCAAAATCTCGGCCGCCAAGTGCGCCGGTCCTCGCATGGGCATTTGGCCCCCAAGAAACAGTTGGCAGTGGCTAGGCAGCTGCTGTTTGACTGTTGGAATGTGGTACTCCGCGCCCCCCTCCGCATCCGTTTGGACTACCTCTTGGCGCACAAAAAATGCCATGAACCTCTTTGGGAAGGCGGAGGACCAAAGTGCGAAGAGAGTGCGCATGTATGTGCCAAAATGTACCAACGTGACCTAAAGTAAGCTAAAGCAGCCGGTCCGACAAGGTTGGAGTAGTTTGCAAAGACCAGTCCGACCCCTAGGTGCCCATGGGTACAAATGACCTTGCCCACCGCTTCTACGTGATGGACACTGAGGCTTTCGACCTTGTTGTGGGGACGGGCTTCTTTACTGAACACCCGCAAATTCCATCCCTCATAGTGCACTCACCCTACGTCCTACATGTTGACCAGGGTCAAGGGAAGGATTTTGTCCCTCTAGAGCACACCGGAGAAGGCTCTCGATTGCTTCGCGTTTGCAAGAGGGACCCAGTACTGATTTTATCCACCTCCAAGATGGAGGACTGTCAGCAACTCAAGAAGGTCCTAAACAAGAGTCTAAGAGGGTTGGGCTACTCCATAGACGGTCTGAGCGTGGAACTGTTGGCGGTGACGGCGATGTCAAGTGGCAATCCAAAATGAACCGGTCCGAACGGTTCAAATAAGTTTGCACAAACCGGTGGCCGGTTTTGTCTAAAATGATCTACAATGACCTGAAGTGAGGTAAAGTGAACGGGTCCGAACGGTTTAGAGTAGTTTGCAAAGACTGGTCGGACCGGTTGGAGTAACTTGGTAGCCTAAAGTGATCTAAAGTGAACCGGTCCAGTCCACTTTGCAAAGACCGGTCTGGCTGGTGGGCCTCCTTCGATTTTGGCTTCGTCGCTTGGCACAAACAAGCTTGCAGGCTAAAGTCTGCTCACGTTTGCTTTGCCTCTCAACCAACACCTCATCTCGCCGTTGGATTACCTGAGCAACGGATTCAACTGATGGAACGTTTCCCGTCCCGAGCTTAGAGCAGAGCAAACTAAAAAGAAATCACCTCCCGTCCCTTTTGTTGCCTCAAGCCCTCAGCCTCCAATGCCTCCTCTCGTTGCTTCGCCTCCTCCTGTTCCGCGGCTCGGGCCTTGTACTCCTGCTCTGCTGCTCCCGGAACGCTTGCATGGTCTGCATTTACATCACCTTTGCACTCGTCGTTCTTCGGTCCCCCATTGCTTCCTCCCTGAATTGGTGACGGTGTGCAACATTTTCGCTACGTAGTCGTGATGCGGGTGCAAAATGTTGTCAGCCACTTAATTGTGTTGCCTAGTGGCGAGCATCTTGCTATCTTACCATCTTGTCATGTTCGCTTGTAGGTCTACGAGAACACCGTATCGAAATGTGTGTGGGCGAGCTCTTGCGTCAGGGCCATGTTTTTGGATCACGTTGGGGGGTGGTCAACGAGTCCATGGATGGGCAGTCGAGATGGGGGAGGGGGGGGTGTTGGGGGGAGATGCCATGCTCACATTGTAGCCTTCGTCCTATGGCTCCTCCTTTGCCCCAAGGCAAAGGCGGGAAGAAACGACTCTACATGGGCGGGAGGGTGACACCGAAGCCCATTTTCCTAACCTCCCCTCTCCTCACTGGCTGCCGTGACGGCACCATACTTCCACGGTACCAGTAGGGGTGGTACTTTTTGCTGAAGGGCGCAATTATTCCTGGTCTCTTCCGGCTGCCACGCAGCGCCCCAAATGACAATATCAGTTCCCTCAAAAAAATCACTTGTCAAACACACATTAGATCATCTTCAACATGTGCTTCATCATTAGGGCCATCTTCTTCAAGCATACAGCCTCCTCAAAATCTAGGCTTTGAGACTTTGTAATGTGAATGATATTGGTGTGTACCCACTCAACCAATTCACCACTTGGACCCGAAGTGGACAGGCCATGGTTGATAGACAGCAACCTCAGATCAGCAATTGTGCACAGCCCATTCATGCCAAAAAGACCATGGGTTTGCCTCAACAAGCGCACCACATCGCTAAACATAGATCGCGTGACTGCCCCACAGTGCCGCTTGACCTTGGCGCTTAAACTTGGCCTGTGTTTTTGCCATTTACAAAGAGCACTAGAATACAAACCACTTGCTTATTTCAAATATCTTGGAGGGTGTGCCAAAGCATTGGGTTGAGAGGCACTCATTGTAGTCGGCAAATTTTCTATTCAACCTACATACTGACATAGCTGCCCATAAATGAGGGGCCCGGGACGGAAGCCCATTTCTCCGTCCCCCACACAAGGCCTTGCAGGGCCTTGTGTTGCCTAGGTGTGAGCTGGTTGCCTAATATCCGACTCTTTCGGGCAGGCACGGTTGTCGTGTGTATTTTCCATTGAGAATCCACGGTAACAATCTTTCAGGATGAAGTTATCGGGAAAGCATGTTGCCGCTCATGTTGCAACACGTCTCTTCTGTCCAAGGAAGAGTATAATATTGCCAATAGTGTTTTGGTGCGAATTTTGGGGGGCAGGGGTGATTGCGGACCCCTAAAATGACGTCCTTTTCATTTGTAGGTATGTCTCACTGTTGCACAAATTATCGCCTCGATCATGGGATGAATCTCCCAGAAGAGGGTTGCCCAAGTTATGCACTCCTTCCACGGCATTGTCTTTACCTTTGGGCACCGAGGTCTTTGCACTTTTGCCCTTGTTGCTGCACGGTATTCATCGGCGAGGTCTGTCTTCACGGCCACATGGTCAGCAATGGTCCTCGGACAACAATTGAGTTAGGAGTGTTTTTATCTTCTTGTTGCCTGCAGGAAATAAAATGTTGTGCCCTTTTGGGCTTGCTTCTGTAAAATTTGGCTCCAATAAGTGATACGGTATTGTTTTGTTTTGTTTCGATTTCCGTTGTTGTAGGTGTATCTTAGGAAGCACGTTTGCAAGGGATTCGGGAGGGGGGGGGGATGAGAAATTGCCGTGTCAAAACATCGGTATACGCATGTGTTTTTGATGCACCTAGTGGGCGTGGTATCACTTAACAATTGCAAAGGGTGTTGGGATGCATGCTGTGTTTTTCAGCGCACAAGTTGTGGGGGCTTCTAGGAGAACCATTTTGGTATGATTATTATGCCTATGAGAACACATGAAAAGTGGCATTTTGGAAAAAGAGCGCCCTGGAGAGTGTTCTTTTGTCCAAGCTAGGTTAGGCTAACCCTAACCCTAACCCTAACTGTAACCCTAACCCTAACCCTAACCCTAACCTAGTTTTTTTGGGGTGTATTTCACGCATTATTTGCTGGGTTGGGACTGAATGTTTTGCCTTTGGTGGCACATGGTTCTTAAATCATGGCGGTGGAAACGCTACGCAAAAAGTTTTTGCACAATTGTGCAATATGATTGCTGACATGTTTCATCTTGTTGTGCTTGTGCAGTCACAAGGTCTTTGATATAGGGTTCGTTTGCTTTTTTGCCCCCGCAAACCCCAATGACGCAACAAGCTCAATATACTTTTATGCCGGCCTATGCCGGTCTTCCAATTGCTGAGGGGTACATTTGCCTGTGTAGATATTAGAAGGTGTGATGACCGTGATGGTGGTGACATTCCGGTCGCAATTTGGTAAATTTGATGTCCACTAGTGTTATTGGATGCCACTTTGTTGTGCTTGTTGTGCCTGGGTGCTATTGCACAATTTCGGAGCACCTCTTTTTGGTCGATAGTTTTTGAATGGACATGATGTTGGTACGCCGCAGGGTCATTGTACTTCAACATTTACTACATTTGTTCCACATTGAGCGGTCACTATGCCGGGTGGATGTCAACAAGGGTGCAATGCCATGTATAGCAGACGCAGTGGGTTTTTGGACCACACAGAGTCCCTTGCTCTAGCCCTGATCAGGTGCAAGGCCTTTTGGAGTCAGCAGCAGCAAATTGCTCGGCAGTTGTGGACGCATGGGCGTGGCATCAAGACCACGTTCACAATAGGTCCCTGCCAGCGCTGGCGAGACGCTTGAGAGCCTCGCCACTCTGTCCTGACCTGTCGATTTTTTGTGTTCACAAGCGTGTGTGTTGGGGCTCTGTTCACCTGAGGCATAGCCTTTTCCGGATGGGTCAGGCGTGCAATGGTGGACGATGGATGGTTGAACCGCCCAGACCACAGCAAAACGGCAAGTTCTCCCTGTGCCCTCTCGCGCGCATAACTAGCGTCATGCGTTCGCAGAGCGCAGAGGTGTCCCGCGGAGGCATGGACGTGGCACCCATCGCCAAGGACCCCTTCATAAGGGACCAAAGGCCAAGTAGGTGACTCAACTAGGGTATTTAACGTTACGGTGCACACTCCCACAAGAATGGTTGAACCCTCGCCCAATTGTGTTCCGAAATGGCTTTCCTCGTTGATGGTGGGGAGATGCACACAACATAAGGAAATAACCCCTTGAATCGGGTTGTCCTTCGCGGCCTAGGTCAACTCCAAAAAAAAAAATGCATGTGGGGATACATAAAGAGGGGGGGAGGAAATGACCTCCATGCCGAGGCCGGTGTTCCTCGCATATAAGCGTCCTTTCTCCCCGTGCGAAGGGGCGTTGGGTGAGGCTGGGTAACCGTGTTCGTCGCAGGGGAAGTTCGGAGTAGGAGCAGGCGGGGGGGTGGTTGGTGCCTTGGGGGCGGGGGGGGCGCCGGAGGGGGGGGGGGGATGGCACCCAATGGGGCCCCATTAGTGGGGAGGTGGGTGAGGCGCCAAGGTGGATGTGGGGTTGGTGCGGGGAACGACTGCCAAGCCATACATTGCCAACAGGGAATATCCAACTATGGCTCGGGTGCCTTGCTCTGTGGTCGGGGAATCGATGTTGAAACCCCCCCCCCCCCCGCTGCAGATTGCTGTGTGGTAGGGGAATTGAGGCTCAAACCACCCCCCCACGAAAAAAACACAGACACCGCCATGTGCTACGTGTGCTGCGTGTTGCCTTTGACTGTGCCTCTGGACTGCGTGTGGCGCGTTCTGCGCGTGTCGCGCGTTCTTGGCGTTGCCTCCGGTACTGCCTCTGGAGTCGAAATGTTCGTGTTCGGTGTTAAGCAGACACACCGCTCTTCAAAAATGCCATTTCCCACGAATCTTTATGCGGGTGCACTCCCCTTGGAGGATTGTGCAGCAAATATCATGCATGGAGTCCGGCCACGCCAAACTGAACTAGTCAGGTACACTGAGGATGAGGTGTGGGACCACATGTTGGCTCCCATCCACGAAGTACAGCGGGCATCCCTCCGCGAGGCGAACCTCTCCCACTTGATCCCCCTAGTACCAAGGTGTGTCCCACTTGATTCTAGCGGTTCGGCCAATCGATTGTAGTGTTTGCCCCAATCGATTCTAGCGGTGGCTTTTATTTCCGTAGGTACAACGCCTTCATCCTCCTACTAGGGATGGTACGGCCCATGCAAGTAGATGGCATCTTGGAACGGGACGGGTTACTATACAACCCCTTCATGGCACGATTGCTAAGCCGCAGAGAGTACTACGTCTTGCGCCGTAACATCCGGCCCGACGCTGTTGAACTACCGGAGGAGTGCAACGGGCCGTGGGCTAGTGCCTAGCGGTTGGGTGACGCAGCTTGTGGGGATGAGTCCGTGGTGCCGCACAAAGGCATACGTGCCGGCCCACTACGGATGTTCATCGCCCGCAAACCCCACTCAAATGGGTCACAAGCCGCCCCGCGTAGTGCCAATGCTCACGAACGTCCACTTCCCACAAGACCCGTGCATCGCCGCAGCGGGAATGAGGTGAACCCGGTGGTCGCCAGCTACCGCCAGCTATCGCGTGGGGTGGATGGCGTCAACCAGATGGCCCTCCAGATGCGCCAGATGGGACGTCAGATGACGTGGTCGCATGCGGTGCGTGTGTTCGTCGTCCGGTACGCCGTGGTCAACGTATACGCGACTTGCCGGTCCCTCGGGGGGGCCAAACGGGTACCATGTTTGATTGGCAATGGGACCTTATCCGGCGCCGCTTTTGTACAGTGCCAGTGGCCAAGCCCATCCACGTGCCGGTGCGGATGCCGGGCCGCCGGGTGTGCACCCATTGCAACCGGGGCAAGACCCACTACGTTTGTTGTGGGTGCGGCAAGTGGTACCATGTGGGGTGCTTTGCCGTGGCACATGGGGTCACCGGGGTGGTAGAGGCGGGTGTGGAGGAGGAGAGCGAGGTTGCCGAGGAGGATGGAAGCGAGAGGGAGGAGAGTGAGGATGACACGGAGGAGGAGAGTGAGGAGGAGGGGGAGGAGGATGAGGAGGGACAGAGAGGTAGGAGGAGGAGAGTGACGGGGGAGAGGACGAGGACATGGAGGATGACGACGATTAGGAAGGAGAAGGTGGTGGAGGGCGGGCGTGGTGGAATCGTGAACTTCATGGCCGCCAAGCCTCTGCCATCCCTACCCATGGGACCAGTGCGAACCCTGGGGGACAACCGCGTAGGCTGGATACCCAAACTGTGAGGACGCGGCTCCCGAAAAGTGCGCGCGTGTGCAATAGTGACGTGCTCCGCGTGCTACGCGTGTTGCGCGTGCCGGAAGTCTGCTTGTAAGTCTGCCTCTAGAACGTCGTGCTGCGCGTTTTGCGCGTTGTGCGCGTTATGTGTGTGTTGTTTGCCTTCTGCACGTGCTGCGTGTGGTGCGTGTTATGAAGCAACACGCGCAGCACGTATTGTGCCGCGCGGAGCGCTTCCGGACAGAAACGTCCCCTCTGTAGACAATGGAATATATGAACCATGAATCGTGAACAGCTTTTGTGAACGCTTCTTTGTGCACATATTTTGTTATGTCTTACCCTCCCTCCGTCTTCACGGAGCTGAACATGATGCTTGTTCGGCTCAGTGGTGCCACCAGTCTTCGGGACAGCAAGTGGTCCACCCTGGTGGCCCAATGGATGTCATCGTCCCCCTTCGTTCGGGCCCGTTTTACGGAGGCAATGTACACGCTCCCCTCCCGGCGGACCACAAAACCAAAGTGCAGGCCATCCGTACGTATGCGGAGGCCCTCTTTCCCGCACCCTATCTGATAGGGCTCCTTTTGGAGTTGGGTGCATCCCGCTCCGGCTTCCGGGTGTTGTCTGAGTACATCGCCCGCCGGGGCGACACGTACACCGCCCGCTCGGGACTACCCTTTCCACGGCCCATCCCCACACGGGACCAATTTGACGCAACGAGGAAGTCATTGACCGCTCCGCTTGCGTTGTCCCCCCCGGTGGAATGTGCCGACCCCCCATCGTCTGGTGGCTGATGGCCCTTGCGGTCATGAGTACAATACGTGCAATCCTAGCCAGGACTGTGCCAGTCTATTGACTTTACCCGACCCCTCACCTTTGTGGTGCGGGGTGACGGGTATCCTTGCGCCGGTGGCAGGTGGTCGCAGCTATCGGTGGGGCTATTGAACCATGGGCTACAAGCGTGCACACCCGGCTTCCTATGGGTCATTGGCATGGCCGCCACGGGGGACAAGGATATGGTTGCCCTGGGCCAAATTTGGGCTCAGGTGCTACAGGTTTGTAGTCTGCATTTTGGTGTTCATAAGTTGTTCATCATTCGCGCGTTCATAATTCGAGAACTACCGTCATAAAACGCCATGCTGCCCATTTATGAATTATGAACGCGGTTTATGAACACGAAATATAAACAACTTTTATGAACACACGTCCTGCAGTCCATCATTGACTGCAAAAAATTTTACTCGTGCAAAAGTTGGGTGCCCGCACCAGTCCTCCTTGGGGGCCACCAGCCGTGGGTCCGGCGGCTACTGGGTATCACCGTGGCTCCCCAAGTCGGGAGCATAACGAGGCCGTGCGTGACAACACGGCCAAGCAGTGGAATGGCATCGCTGCTCGGAGGACAACGCGGTCAGATGCGAACAATCATCGCCACTATCTAATGACCCGCAAAAGTTTGGATGCAGCAGGATGCACCGGCGAGCCGCTGCTGGTCATAGCCAGAAACCGGGTATTTTTGTGCATTTTGCACTGTTGCATGGCCTTCGGGAGGCTCTTCGTTGCCTTAATGGAGGCCCAGGTGGGAAATCATCCCCTTGAGGTGGCAGGGGAGGTGTAGAAAATTTTGTACCGCAACCGGTGTAGCGTGCGTTTGGGGGCGCACAACGCACCTGACGGTGAGGAGGCCCACAACCTGTTCTGGGCCTGGGAGCAGATTGCGCCGCTGCTTGCATACGGTGAGGAGGACCCGACGTGGCAAGCGGTTGTGGGGCCGCGAACATTGCTGCGCACTTTGTACTCGCCGATTCCGGTTGTGCCGCGCCCTTCGTGCCGACCTGCTGCTGCTGCGGGAACACTCCTGCGGGGAGTCGGGGTCGCACTATTTGTTGTTCCTCGAAGAGGACTGTGATACTATGCTCCAAGGTGCGGATGCAGGCCGATGGCTGCGGGAGTGGGAGCGCTCCCGCCGCCTGACGGACACGTGGGCGGCCAACACCCCTTGCTGGGCGGCTTTGGGGGAGTTGGGGTGGGAGGGGTGTTCGGACGAGGACATCCTGATGTCCAGCGGTGCGATGAACCCCACCACCCCGGCCAGCCCCCGCAGCGCGTTCCCAGCAAAGCTTGCCCCCGCCAAGAAACCCAAACCCCTTGCCGTGGCCCCTCCCAAACTCCCGCAAAGCAAGAAGCGCCCACCGACGCGCAAGTCCTTCGAATGTGGCAGCAACTCGTCGTCGGACCAGGCACTCCCCCGCCCCCATGGGAAGGGGAAAGGGAAGCAGGCGCAGCAAAAGCGGCGCGAAGAGCCCCCCTCTTTGGAGGTTGACAAGTCACCTGACCCCCTGCTTTCCGAGCAGGTGTATGTGCCCTACACCCATGGTGTCTACCTCGGGCTTGTAACCTCAGTTGTGGCAGGGGCGGGAGGGGGAGCGTGGGTGGAACACCTAGGGGGAAAAGAGATGTTTCATGTTGAGAGGCATGTGTTGTATGCCTGTCATGCGGCAGCAGTGACCCATTGGGAGAACCAGAAGTCTGCCAAGGCCGCCAAGGCCACCAAGGCCAAAAAGAAGTCTAACCACAAACCGGACGCTGACCCGCCGGCTGAGCCGGCCCCCAAGCCAGCCAAACCTGAACCCAAGGCTCAGGCTAAGCAGGCCCCTTAGCCCGAGCCCAAAGCTGCCCCTCAAGCCGCCCCCATGGAGGAGGATGCCCCAGCGCACACCTCGGCCAAACCCGCAGCCAAACCACCTGCCCAAACCGTTGCCCAGGCCCCGGATGGAGGTGAAACCCAGGCCACGGCCCCCCTTTGGGAGGACCCAACAGGCCCCAGCCCATGGGTGTAGGGCCGCATGAACCCGCAAGGACAAGCAAGCACAAGCAAGTACAAGAAAGATTGAAGCCCGAGCGATTTTTGTGTGCCTGTGTAGCTGTTCATAAACACGTTCATAAAACGCGTTCATAAAACGCTCTGCGCGTTCATAAAAAGGGAACCGAATTATGAAGTGAATTATGAACCCAATTATGAACACAAGAGGAGGTTTTCATCATTGTCAAAAACTGGCAAAAATGGCAATTTTTCCAAAAAACCCCCGGCGGGAAAAAAGAACTCACCCCAAGGGTGGTGACCCAACCCCCCCAATTTTGAACGAACATGGCCCATGGGTACCCTAGCAAGAGCAAAATCCGTTCATATTTCATACAACTATTTATGATGAACAAAACTACTTTTCATACAGGCCCCAAGGGCCCGTGTAATCCGTAGTCCAGAATGCGACGGTCGGCTGCAATGTGTCCATATATCGCTCCAGTTGGGAGCACCACATCCCACCACCCGTCGATGATGTCTTCCAACCCAAAGTTGGCAAGACATTGTGCCATATTGCACCCACATGCCCAAAAAACCATGGCTCGGGGAGGCTCGGCTTTCCAATTCTTGCAATTGGCCATTAAAGTTTGTGCCTTGCCATCGGGAGAGTGACAAAAAAAGTGTTTCGCGGTCCGAACTGCTTGTATCCTAGAATACAACTGTATTTGCGTCCCACAATTGTTGGTTGAAGTCCACCTCCTACGCGGCCGCGAACAACGTGGCCTCCTCGTCGCTACCCTCTAGTAGCCAGCAGCTAGCAAGTTTATCGGGGCTGCTCATTCCCCAAGCGTGCAATTGACGTACCACGCCTCATGGCGTGATGTACCATCCACCGCTATCGGCATCCAATGTAGCCTTGCATCGCCGGGTTGTTAAAATTGGACGGGTTTTACCATTCCACAACTATACGAGGGCTGCAACCGCTTTGGTGACGGGCATATAGCACCATAGAGCTCCACACCCTCAACCGTCATGCCAACGAAGCCCTCCGCTGCAGGCTGTGCGAGCTGTTGCATTGTGGCCCACACGGCCTCCCAAATACACCTTCAACTAGATGAAGAGTCAGGTAGTGCGCCCCGGTCCAAGATAGATGGAGTGACTGGATGCGCCACACCGCCGCCTCGGGCTTCTCCCAAAGGGATGGTGCTGTAGGGTTTGCACCCCCCCCCCCCCCCCGGGTTATCGGAGCCAAGACAATCTGGCCCGTGTTCGGCATGTGTTGCACCGTGTAGGGTGCACCTAGCTCCTGGGAGACGACGTCCTGTAACGACGGGAGTCGGCGTGCCTTGTGTTGTCTAGACTTGACGTGGGAGAAAGGGCTCCTTCCCGTGGATCCACTGCCACGGGGCATGAAAATAACATAGCACACGAAAAAAGCAAGCGTTGAAACATTGCAGGTCACTTCATATTGTGCACGGTGCAGCCTGTGGCAGTATGCAGTGCACTCCAACTGCAATTCACGACCGTCCGGGAATGTACAACAAAATTGTTCATAGATTGCGTGCAAACCGCACGAAGTTCGCAAATTGAAAGCAAGTTGAGCACAGAAGACACAGTGTGCAGGCAGTGCCAAATCGCGCGAAAACCGCGCGGTTTTCGCAACAATGTTCGCAAACTTAATACGTGATATTGTCAATCTTCGCAATATTGTTTCAAACGGAACGCAGAAAAGTTAGAAAGGCGCTACGGGGAAAACTGGCCCCCATTGTTGCCCGTGCCCGATCCCGAAGGATGTTTGCGGATGATGAAATCGGAGATGCAGGCAGCCTTTACCATGGTCTCCGTGTGGTACTTGGAGGCCCCATTGTCATGGACTGTCATTGTCTTCCCATAGTCAGGAAGGACATGTTCCACATTGGGCCCTCGCCCGCCTGCATGCTGCGACATCAACAGTCGCACTGTCAAACCCACCGCAGACAGGTGGCCCTTGGAGGCCTTTGCCTCTTGCCGCCATTCTTGGGCAGCACCAAAGAGGTACCGCAAGGCCTCCCCCTTCCCCCTCTCCGTCCCCATTCCCTGCTGTTGCTGCGACTGCTGCTACAGTGGTCCCTTTGATGTGCGTGCCTCCAGCTCCTTCAGCCGCGCGCGAAGCCGGCCCCTTTCTATCTCCACGGCCTGCACCGCATCCCGGGCCCGCTGCGCTTTGTGCTATGAATCGTGCAACTTCCCCCGCAGCTCCAAAGCCTCGCCGTCACAGCCCGTTGCTGCCAACGGGGCTCGGCCTGCTGCTTTTGCAGCCAATCTGCCACTTGGGCATAGGGAGTGACAGCGGGGAGAGTGGGGAGGTGGGGGGGCGTCTAGCTCTAGGCCTTGCGGCGCCGCCCCACGCCCATACCTTTGGACCCCATGGAAACCGCACTACTACGCGAGTGGGTGTCTTCTTCCCCCCCCCGGTGGTCGTCGTCCCCCCCCAACCTCCACCTCCCCCAACTCCCCCGAGTGCACCCGGCTCTCCCCCCGCCCATTCAAGCGCATCATGAGCCATGCATGGTCCATGTGCGCATCCATGCGGTCCCCCCAACCCCCTGACCCTGGTGATAAGCATCAACCTGTTTCGAACCAATTGTCCCTCAGCCACCCCTTGCCTCCCCAAGGTCGCTGTCTCTAGTTTCCAATGCCACCCCGCACCCAGTAGGGGTACAACCCCAAAAACTGCTCCTCATCCTTCAATTGTACCCCCGCCATGTTGACAGTGCCGGGGAAGGAAATGCAGAAAGCGGGGGTGGGCTCCCCCACCTGTGTCTCCACATCGGCATTCCAGGTCGCTGCCACGAACTTGATCCAAGCCCACTTCTGGCCCGGAGACTCGAGCCTCCCGGCGAACGGGGTTGGAGGCGCAGCATGGTGAGCACCTTGATGGGGGGGGCGTTGGGTGGGTAACCGGTGGCTCCGGTGTGCGCGTTCCGTTGCGCCACGACCGCCGTATGAGAAAGTGGTGGGACAGCAAGGGCAGCGAGGGAGGCCAAAACATCCCAAGCGGTGCTGGAGGGAATTTCTTTTGGCGGAGGAGGAAAGTGGACGAGACCCGCTCTCCCGGTGGGGCGCAGGGTGGGGCCAAATCGCGCTTGAGTAACGAAGCGCACGGGGGCCAGGCTCAGAGTAGTTCTACGTCCCTAAGAAACAAACAACGAAGACACAAGAGACTATGAAATCAAAAAATTGCTCGAAATTTGTGCGGTTTTCGCGCGAAGTTCGCAAACCTTAGGCAACGCGAACTGCCCACCTTCACGGAAGCATAGGTGGCAGACCAGCATCTGCGTCTGGTGCTGGTGCTAGCACCAGATGGGGAGGTCTGTGGGCTCATCTTGATGGTGTCTTATTGTAGGCACAAAAACAGGGCCTTTTTGGGGGGTCTCAAACACGTTTCTTTCATTTTCATCTGTTGAACCCAGTTCCCATTTCCTGGATTGAAGGTGACATATCGGAGGAAAAGCACATGTAGGGTTTATTGCACCATGTAAACAGGAAGCTGTAAAATCACGCTGTTCTGGACCCCCCCTGAACTGTGGACACGAACAAGCACGCTGGCAAAGTGTCTCTATTTCCACATTGGGAACTTGGAATCGTATGCTTTGTAATACAGTAGTACAATCACATGCACATACACAACCATACTTCCGAGTCACCGCTGCGAAGTATATGCAAAATTCACCTGTAAGTTGTTGTACCTGAAAGACAGGGCTGTTTACATGAAAATCCAGCTGAGCAGCTGGGGCCAGCACCAACACCTCCAAAAATGGTAATGAAGACAAGCAATTGGGCAAAGAGTAGTTGGTGCCAGCACTTCCTGAGGAAAACAAAGAAATAGTAGGTGCAAACCAAGCAGAGGTATTGTGAGTGCTGTGTAACAACAAAACCAACGGACAAGTGCATGATTGTGCAAGACGAACACTGACAGCGCTGTAGTGCAAAGCACGGGACCAGTCTTTATGGGATCAAGAAACATGATTACTTCTTTGCTGCAGCAGCCCTGTTGATCCGGGCAGTCCAATTGGTAAATCCAAGTCGTTTGGGTTTCACAGTGTCAGCAGGATCACCAGCGGCGCCTTCACTGTTGGACTTCTCCCCGCAGGTCGCAGACTGCTGTGCCCCATTGCTCGTAGCCTTCCCTGGAGTTGCACGTTTCGAACTACTGCTCTCCTCATCCTGCTTCCGCTTGGCACCGGTTTTTTTGGGCTTCGGCTTTTGGGCCAACGGCTCTGCTTCATGCTCGGCCACTTCCTCTACTTCCTCATCCTCGTCCCCCTGTTCTACGTCCTCCAGCTTGCGGAATTTTCCCCTGCAATCAATGGGTACACCCTGGAGCATCTGATTTGTCACCCCAGTCCAGTCAATATTCGGCAGGCCATCAGCTTCCTTGCATCCAACAACAGCATGTGTGACAAAGTCCTGAATTGCCGTATCCCCAAGGATACCAACCACCACATTGACAGGAATATGAAATCGACGTGTGAGGGCCCCGGGCAATGCGTGGGAGGAGGACAATAGCAGCAGCCATGTTTCTTGGTACACCACCATTTCGCTAGCCAATGTCAGCAAGTAACCAACAATCTCCACGGGCAGGTACCCCCCACTTGGGAAATCCGTCACAGTAGTGTATCGAGGCACCTTAAAGGGGGGGGGGAAAGCAATTCTTCAATGAAAGGAGCTAGCCCCAGCTGCAACGAGGTGAAACGACCATTTTGTTGTGATTTTTGAGCGCGTGTCCGAACAACCAGGGTCGCAGTGTGGTCTAGATACCTTTTGTGGCAGCGGATGTTTCGAGAGAAGATTCACTTCAGTACACCCCATAGTAAATTGTGGTGACTTCTTGTTGAGGTGGTACACTGACAGCTCAATAGCACAGAACCCCGTATCTTGGTGCTGTTCACGAAGAGTGTTCACAATGCCACGACAATCACTAGGCTCACCGGCAACAACAACAGGAACGCCACGCTGCAGCACTGTACTGACCAATGCATGGATGCCCAGGGTAAAGCCACGGGGGGGCTCAATGTACACCATTGTAAAAGAGATACCAGCCACTGCTGCTAGGGGCCGAGCCAATTGCAGCTGGCAGCACCAGTAGTTTTCCGTCCCAGTCCCCTTCCAACTGCAACACATTCATGTTCCAAGTGAAGTTCCGAGTGAAGGCCATGCAGTGACGTCAGTGAATCGCTTTGCAACTGGGGTAGCACACAGACCTGGAACAATAGGAGGGAATGCTGGCACCAGCTACTCATGCAGACAAGCGTAACCCTACCCTATAGTTAGGCAGGGGGGGGGGTTATTCTTGGAACATTGCCCCCTCCTCCTCGTCACTGGGAGGCAAACTGAGTTCGTCTTCCTCTTGAAGCAAAACCAAGGGGGGGGGGGCATCACTCATAAGTCCACATCAACTACCAGATGGAGTGTCCCACAGTAAGGGGGTCAGATACCAGCTTGATCCTACTAGTTTTGCCCGACTTTTGCCCCCTTTTTGGTTTAGGTACAATGTGATGTGGGTCAAAATGCATTCGTCACACCCAAATTGAGGGGGTATAGGGAGTGAGATACCATCTCCCACAAAAAGTGCTCCATAGTAAGGGGGGCTCACATAAGGATACCTTACTATGCACCCCCTTACTGTGGGACACCCTAGTGGCCCCAGGGAGCCAAGGGAATCAGCACTGGACACGGATATGTGGTCATCCTCTACCCCCACAAACCGATCTGGTGCATTAGCATCATCAGCATCAGGGGCACCCTTACCCTTGCCCTCCCCCCCCCCTTTCCCGCGCCTGTTCCGTGTGCGGAACCGTTCCATTAGGCTAGTGAGCTGTGCAACCTCCGCAGGGTCTCTCCTAAAATTGCATTGATCCAAGTACTCAGTAACACTTTCCGGAGGGGACCGGTTGGATAATAATAACAGCACACTCCTGCGAAAAACCTTTCGCAGAGCAGCCTCATTAACAGAATCAGGGATGGGCTTGGGAAACGTGTGTCCTTCAGGTAGAAGGCCAACAAAAGCAGTGGTTATAGCTGTAGTAAATGGGGCAAACAAAAGCTGGGGACAAGTACACCAGCCAATAAAGCAACGGAGGCGTGCTCGAAAAAGATCGCACGACCAGTGCCCAGCTTGCCGCGAAGGGTTTTGGTGCCCATGCGCGGGTGTGCCATGCTGAGGAACAAGTCCATTAGAGCGGGTTGCGATAATGCATTTGGATGGAGCTTGACCCGGGCGGAGAGCCGGGACAACAGGGCCTCACCAATCTCTTCAGCAAAGAGACATCCTAGGGTATTACTCATCCACTCCTGCCACACTGCAAGTGTGACACTCAAACTGCGAACGTATTCTGTTTTGGCGTTTCAATCGCCAGTAAGAATCAGATGTAGCAATAGGCTCCATTCCAAAACTGTGTGGGCTGCCTGACCAGTGCCTGGCTGTCGCCCTGACCAGTTGCAGTTGCGTACCTCTACGCCTAACGCAAAAAGCGCAGGGACATACCTAAACACTAAGGACTGCAGTCCTTGCAACCAACGGGTAGCTGTATCCACTTGAACTGATGAGAGAGATGCTGGTGCCAGCTGCAACCATTCCAATTTGCGTTGAATACGTACACGTACAGAGTTACCTACAAGTAGTAGTGCTGCTACCACTTTCTCAATGTGGAGCAGCTTACGGTGGTGGTACACCATGGCATCCACTTGCAAATTACAGTTTTGCAATGCAGCAAAGATAGGAAAGAAGGCGTTGTATACCTCAAGGGCAGTGTGTTTGTAAGGGTGCCACGCACTGTACATACAAGGCAACATGGACAGATGCTCATGGAAATTGTACTGCACATATGACTCCCCGTACAAAAAACGCAGTAAATAAAAATGTATTTTCATATCAATTATTAGGGGCATGGGGCGCCGGGTGTGCCGGTGTACGTCTTGGATCTCTTGTAGAATGTGTAGCAAATCAAGGATCCCACCGGTAGTCAAATCGGTCAACAACAGTGGCCGGAATTGTAGTGACCTAACGTTGTCCCGTTTAATATCGCGGGCAACACAAATAAACTCAGGCTGCGCATCAAGCGAAACCCGTGTAACATCCTTCAAGGAGCGAAGTGCAGTAGCAGTGAAATGCACAGCTGAGTCCAGCTGTCCCTACACGGTTACCAAAGACGGATGCCCAGGGAAGGGACATAGGTCTGCGGTGTGCAACATTGCAAACACTGTCAGGTTCATGCAGGGATTGGGATGCTCTGGGTCAGTAGTAGACCTCTTCCACCACCAGTTATCAAACCACATAGCCATTTGGTGGTTTGACATGGACGACCACAGTTGTTGTGCAGCCGAGGTAGCCTTGGCAGTTAGTGGTACAGGGCGATTGGTAACAACACCACAATTTGCTAAAACACGGCGAACACCCTGCGTCAAAGGTTGACCTGTAAGTGTGTCTTTCCATGATACCTTACTAGCTGGACGTGCAGCCATCAGGACAGACCATAGCATATATAACTGTTTCGTGAAAACGGACAGCCAACGAGGCTTCCTATTTTGCTTACTTGCAACAACAATTTGAGGTACAGTCTTACGAGTACGACGGTTGCAACGGACCTGTGCCAATAGGTGCACTAACATCAGAACCCCCGGCTCGGCAGCATGGGCATCACGTAATAAAGAAGACCCATTTGAATACTGTCCATGACGTAGTAGATGCCGAACAACGAAGTAGGAAAATTTCATTATCAAAGTCTGATGATGCAAGTGAAATACACGATGCACATGGTGGCAAAACACAGCACACTCCCTATCCTTCAATGAGATGCACGTACCTTATAAAGATAAACATTGGTGGGATGGATATGGGAATGGTACTAACCAGGTTGCTCACTAGTGTTGGTGCTGGTCCCAGCACTCATAGTCCGGAACATCATCTCAGAGACTCGATTGCGTTGAAAGGTGCTGGCACCAGCTACTTTGAGCCAAAAAGGGATTCGAGAAGACCATTTGAGTCAGCAGGTGCTGGCACCCGCACCTTTCTGCCAAGGAGAACCAAGGAAAGGTGAAATTGCTTGCAAAGGTGCTTGCCCCAGCTGCTTCAATGATAAACTTGATACCAAAGATACAAAGTAACAAGACATGTCCAATACGCGGTGACTATAGTAACCAACATGTGCACGATTGAATATCACCAACAAATGTAGTTGCGGGACATCCCACAAGTACTTTTCTCAAGGAAGGTGCTGGCCCCAGCTGCAATCATGGGAAACATACTTTTGAGATCATCTTTTTCAATCATCATGAAGTAGTAGTGTAGAAAGGGTGTTTTGAACCCCTAACTTCATCGGCCGCGAAAATACACGTTCAAAAAAGGGGAGTTTTTTACACTGCCCTTTTTGGGTATAGAACGGGGCAAAAGTGGGCCACGGGGGTGGGCAGTTTGCGTGGCTCAAGCAAACGGGAAGCAAATTGCAAACGGACTACATAGCGCGCACGAATTGCACAGTCGCGCGAGAATCGCGCGAATTCGGCAACACAGATTTTGTTTGCATACCTCGCAGTGGCAAGGATATCGCATACTCCATCCCCCTTTCTTTGCCTACCTAGCGTTGCGGAACGGCCGTGCGGCTTTCAGCAGTTGCCAGGCAATTGGAGGGCGTACCGGCTGCAAGAAGCCGCCAATCGCCTGGTACACCACGGCATCGCCATCCATCAGCGTGGCCTTGGCCAACCGACCTGGTACAGCCCTTGCCACAGGACAACCTCCACGGCATGGACGAGCGCGGGGTGGAGACCTGCCGCCGAGCGGGTGACCAAAGTGGGGTGGTGGGTGCACATGGGGGGGCTTGCTTCATCCGGGGCGTGGAGGGGGTTGAAAACATCATTCCCGAGGTCCTCAACGGCCAGCCCCAAATGGGCCTCTCGCCCCCCCCCCCCCCCCACAAAGAGGAGTTGGCCATACGTTGGGACCTCTTGCTGATCAAGGGTCCGAAAATTTTCTGAAGCAGCGGGTCAGTGGGGGGTCCGAGGTGCGTGGTGTTGGGCAGCACGGTGACATGCTTTGTGTAGGGGGTCCATTGCGTGAACGGGGCCCCTTGCATGTCTTGACCGGCGGGGGGTGGAAGACCATGGCGGCGGGCGGTGCTGACCATGACTAGAACCTCCCGTTGGTTAAGGAGGACCTTGTCCCACCTCTCCACCTCAGCCTCCCCCAAGGCCGTTCGTGCCTAAATGCACAAGCGGTATTGGGGGGAGAGGGCCACGAAGGTGGAAAATTGGAAGACCCACTTCCACCGGTCGGACGGGGGGAGGACGTGGGGGGCGGTGAAGGTGTCCGTGTGGGCCACGTGATCGATGGAATCCACATGACACGATGACGCAACCGGGGGGAATGGGGTAAATAGACTCAAAGGGGTCGAGCATCCTCTCCCTCAAGTTGGCAACAAGCTTTTTGAAAACACTACCGGCCAGCTTATCGGTCTTACGCAGTCTGGACTGGTAGCGCTGGGGCAAGGAGGTAGCCGCCCGTTGCTTTTCCACATTTTGTACGTTAAATAGAACATCGAAATATTGTAGAACTTTGTTTATCCATCCCCCCCCTTGCCCCAGATTTTCTCCACTCGCTCCTAAGCCGCCTTGTAGTCGGGAGAAAACCCAAGCCCACCAACAAAGTGCTTGGGCATGGGACGTGCGGGACGGTCGGGCTGGAGGGAGGGGTTAGGGGTTGCATAGGTGAGGGGGTCCGGCAAGGGCGCGGTTCGCAAAGAGGGTTCGGGGGAAATGAAGGGGGGGCGTCGGCCAATCCCGGATACCAACTCAACCCACGCATCTGATGAAGCGTGGGAAGAGTGACGTCGGGTATGTAGTGGAGGGGGGGCAAATCAGGGTGGGCGGGACAGCTTCCCAAGTCATCCCACCACTGAGCAATGGCGGTCTGCCACCGAAAAGGGAAAGAAGAATGGTCCACTTGCGGATCACGGGCAGGAAAGTGTCCTTTCAGCGCTATTGTTTCCATGCGGGGGGGGGGGGGGGTGCAGGAGGTTCGTGGTCGGGTAGACGGTGCAAACCCCCGACTTCAAATACCCCGTCCCGTGCTGCGACATGACCCCCAGGAGGGAGTCAACTGTTTTGGGGGCGGGGATAAGGCAGATGGCCCGCAACTCGATAGGGCCGCTGTAGCTAGTGCCAGAGTTCTGGTCCACCCCTTCTTGCGGAGAGCACCCGCACGCGCGGCTTCCCTCATGTCCATGTGGATAAGGGTGGAGGAGGGGTCCAAACCCTTTGCCCACTCCACCGCCTCCCCCACCGGCAGGGACGCCGTGGATGTGGCCTCCAACATGTGTGGGCGACGGGGGACGGCCAGGAGATGGGTGTGGGTGTCATCGCCTACGTCCGGCAGGCTACAATGTTGCGAGAGAGCAGTTGCAAAAGAGTTGAGAGCCGCACATGGGAAAAACAACATGGAACGAGCGGAACTTGACAAACCTTGGACATATTTGCGCCATATTCGCGCGACTCGAAAATAAATGCGAACGCGGACGAGACATGCGAACGAAACATGCGAATATGCGCGCCAATTAAACAAGTTTTTGCGAATCTAAGCGATGTTAGCTACCAATCGGGCTACATTTTGCGTGGCTTTAACTTTCTTTAATTTTTGGAGAAGTATGCATGGCAAACGGGCAAACGGGCACGGAACAACGGGCAAAATGGGCCAAAAGTTAGCGACATGCGCATGTTCAATCAAAAGTGCGGTTCGCTAAGGGTACAAGGTGCTAACGTCGCTGAAATCGTACACATTGGTGGAGCCGTCGAAAGAGGCATCGGAGTCCGTGCGTTTGGGGTGCTTGCTTTTACTCTTGCTCACGCCCCTAGTTACTTTTCGGGCCTTCTTCCTCTCCTCTTGTCTCTTTTTCTTCTTCTTAGAGAACGCGTCTTGCACACCACAAGCGCACTACAAGCGCCGCAGGGTTTGCGAAACCTGTTTTATTGCAGACCATTCCGGAAACAAACCAGACAATTAAGAAATAGCACACGTTGCTCCGCCTGGAGAGTCGATGGATCGAACACAATGCTCAATGTGGGTGGCGGCGGCCCGCGGCTCCTTGTCCGCGGGCTGAGGATTGCATTTAACACGTGTCCCACGCTACTGGTGAGAAATCAATGGCTCCCAATGCTCAGCACGGGGACAAAATCAGAAATGGCCCACATGCGGGCATAGTGGTTAACTAACCCGTGCCCCCGGGTTGGGACCCGATAACATAACCCGTGCCTTCTCGAGGTCCCCATGGTAAGAAGGGATCAAGATGGCTACCCCCCCCCCCCTAACGGTCCCCTACCCCCCCCTAAGGGACCACACCCCCACCGTACACGCACATTTGCAGGCACAGAAATTGCAGCATAAAACGAAAGAATTCAGCACAGGATGCGTTCAAAGGGCTGCCAATGCACGGAGACCAACTCCTTGACCGGCTCGGTGTAAAATTTCTTGCTCGTGCTCCACTTCACCTTGAACTCTTGCACATGCTCACCACTTTCCAGTGGAATGCTTTGGGTAGCACTCTTGGGTGGTGGTTTTGCCTTCTTGGTAGGAGGCTTGGTAAGTGCAAGCAGGTTTTTGGGAACCCATTTCCCTCCGGGAATGTCCCTTGTAAAATACAACTTGTTCCCAAAACTGTGTCGCATGCCCGACACACCATGGGCACTCTTCACCCACACAACCTCCGTGTAAGAAGCCTCGCATTGGGCAAGGCGGAGCGGAGAGGGAGCATGTGGCACTGAGAGGCGCCGAACAGACGCATGGTCGTGCAAGACGGTCTTGCCATCATGGTCATAAGTGATGCGGCGATATGCATCACCATGCTCCGAATATCCAACGACCTGCGCCAAAACCGGTTCCCCTGTGGAGCGGATGAACATCACATTTGTCCCGGGGGGGAACATGGTTGTGTTGTCAAGTTCCATTTCAGCGAAAGTGAGCAAAATGTCCTGCCATGAGTGCAAGGGATACAAGTGGCAGTGCCCCACAACACGGTCACCCAGAGAACAACACAATAAGGCGCAACGAAAAATTTAGGGTTGACCAAGTGATCCCCCCCCCCCCGGGGAACGACAACCGGTGGGGAACGACAAGGGGGGGGGGGTACATAAAAGGGCCATACTATATGGTAAAACCGGGCCCCTAGCCCCCAGGGAGCACAACAAGGTGGAACCTAAAAAGCTCCACAAATGAGACAGGTTTCCCAAACTGCGCGCCGCCCGGCGCACCACAGGCGCCGCAGGACAAGCATTCTCTTACACTTTTTGTCTTTCCACTGCTTCTTCAAGTGGGCGGACCCTTGCTTGTCCATTTTCCAAATAACTTCCTAGATTGCATGTGCCAGTCTATGTTGTCCTGCTTTCTCTGGCTCTTCCGAAAAGTCACGCACATTTTTGCTAGGCCATCCATCTCGGTGCGTCGAGTCTTTTGCTGATTCTCCGGACATTCTCCGCGTTCAAAGCCTCATAGTCTTCTTCCCCGCTGCTGTCCTGGTGGCAATCATGTTCGGCTTCATCCTGCGCTTGTGCTCCTTACGGGCGCCTTTTAAGGGGTCCCAATCTTCCTCGCTATGGTACTCACCTCGTTGGACCTACACGTAGCACAACACGGTAACATCCAAAACAGGGGGGGGGGGGGCGCAAAAAAAATTCGCGGTATCACCGTTTTTTCGTTCCCCCCCCCCCTAGGGGGGGTACAGCCCGAAAAAAAATATCCCACCCCTATGTGTAAAAAAGTTTCGCAACCCCAATTTTTTGCTAAAGAACACCACTAGTTGCTTTTTCATATTGTGTAAGCGTAGCCTACATAAAGCTTTGAGGCCCCCAAACATTCCCTATTTTGCCGGTACAAATTTGGGACCCCTACATATCCCTGTCGACCCAAAGTTCAGCCACCACAAAGCGAGGGTGCTGGCCGTGGGGCCCCAAGAGTTTTGGCTTGGGGTAAAATTGGTCAAAATGACCCTCCTTTTCTAGGAATAGTAGCAATAGCACAGGTAGCAAACTAGGTGTGGCATAGGTGAGGGTAATAGCACAGGTAGCAAACTAGGTGTGGCACAGGTGAGGGTTTGGGATGTCTCCTTTGCATGCCATATTGCTGCATACCGTTCCCTTGTTGCAGGTTTTTTTACGACCCCAGTTGAATTGGCAACGTTTCAACTGGTTTTGTGCACAAGCAATGTTGAACCCCAATGTGGGCTTGTTGGACATTGGTGGGGTGCAATGTGGTGGCGTTGTGAGCCCATTCAGCGTGCTGAACCTTCCCGTTTTGGGCGCCACTATGTCATACAGGACTGCTACAACGTTGTTGACAACGGCATTGTCCACAACATCGATGCCGGTCATGGGGTACACCCTCCTAGAGGCCATTTGTGTTGCTATTGGGGCGGAAACCACTTGGATCACACGAGGTGGCGGGTTGCGTGCTAGTTGCACTGGTACATCATTTCAAGTCCTGAAGTTGTTGGATTTCACCTCCTTTGAAGACACGGAATTGATTCCTTGGGATCAAGCCAAGGAAACTTTGCTGCGCCTTGCAACCACCCCTCCTCCATCAACCGCGCGCATTTGCTTTTTGATGGAGTACGAGGGTTTCTTGATTGGTGTGGGGAGCAGGAATGACCGATGGTTTTACGTTGATGTACAAGGATCTCCCTGGGCTCCAAGTGCTGGTGCACTCTATACCGAGTTTTCCACTCTTGCGGACCTTGTCGAAGTTGTGCTACTTCCCGATGGTTTGGCACGGACGGCCACCTCACCCAATGAAGCCCAAGCCTGCCGAATTTGGACAGTTACAGTTAGGGCCAAAATTTTGCCAGGCACAGTTGCCAAGGGCACACTTGGCCGTTGTACTGTTCGGGACATCCGTCCGAACCTTACTGAGGATTGTGCAGTTATTACTCCAATGGTACAATCTGCACATATCATCGCCACTCCTGGCAAAAGGTAGCACGTGCTGCCAAAAGGCAGAAGGACGCGAAAACTAACAAAAAACTCCGCGGTGAGTCGAAATTGCAACGGGAGGCAGTGGCCAAAGCGGATCAGGCCGAAGAGGATGTATGCCGGCAACAGGCGTTGTGCCTAGGCGACCAAGATGCCGAGCAAGCTATGGCAACCCAAGACATGGCTGATCTTGATTATGATCCACCCAGCGGATCAGAAGCCTCAAATTCTGATGAGGAGAAAGTGGGCAGTAGTTTCGATGCCTCTGATGCCTCAGATTCCGACTCCTCCAACTCAAGCTCCAGCACATCCTCATCATCTAGCTCCTCATCCAGCTCTAGTGTTGCAGCGGGAGATGTTGGCACCTCAAAGAAAAAGTGCACCACAAAGAAGGCCTACCCGGCGAAACGTAGGCTTCCGTTGACCACAAAGCTCGAAAGAAGACAAAGGCCATGTAATTTGGAAGGGATTCCCACTGAAGTGTTGTGAGCTAATTTGGATCTCCATTGTGTGAACCGGCTTTGGATCTCCATTGTGGGAACCGGCTTTGGATCTCCATTGTGTGAACCGGCTTTGGATCTCCATTGTGGGAACCGGCTTTGGAACTCCGTTGTGTGAACCGGCTTTGGATCTCCATTGTGTGAACCGGCTTTGGATCTCCATTGTGTGAACCGGCTTTGGATCTCCATTGTGGGAACGGGCTTGGATCTCCATTGTGTGAACCGGCTTTGGATCTCCATTGTGTGAACCGGCTTTGGATCTCCATTGTGTGAACCGGTTTGGATCACCATTGTGGGAACCGGCTTTGGATCTCCATTGTGTGAACCGGCTTCCGATCTCCATTGTGTGAACCGGCTTTGGATCTCCATTGTGTGAACCAGCTTGGATCTCCATTGTGTGAACCGGCTTTGGATCTCCATTGTGTGAACCGGCTTTGGATCTCCATTGTGTGAACCGGCTTGGGATCTCCATTGTGTGAACCAGCTTGGATCTCCATTGTGTGAACCGGCTTTGGATCTCCATTGTGTGAACAGGCTTGGATCTCCATTGTGTGAACCGGCTTGGGATCTCCATTGTGTGAACCAGCTTGGATCTCCATTGTGTGAACCGGCTTTGGATCTCCATTGTGTGAACCGGCTTGGATCTCCAATGTGTGAACCGGCTTGGATCTCCATTGTGTGGCCCGGCTTGGATCTCCAAGGCAAGTAATTGTGGGGCAGGTGCCATACCTTGGCACCACGGCTGTGACGTGTCCATGGTTTGATGGTATGAAGTGAAACGGCCGGGTGGAAAGTTGGGCGTCGTGGGGTCCACAACGGACATGGGGCACCCGTTGAACAGCCAGGACGAGCCATCGAAACCACGCGGGGTCCATAATCTAGCACTGTAAGGCAATGGACACGTACACAATGGCAAGGAAACCGGAACGGCCGGGTGGGAAGATTGACGTCGTGGGGTCCACAGTAGACTTGGAGCACCTACTCAACGGCCATGACGGGCGATTGTACCCACGCGGGGTCCACCGGTTGCTTGCCCGGGTTCTCGCCCCATGCATTGTGCATGGGGACTCTTACCGCCGACAAGAGGCCAGGGTGGGGCGCTACGACACGATGCGTAGCCGGGAGTAGTGGGGGGCCTTTGTGCCCTTAAACATAAATACCACCCGTGTCGGCAATGCATGTTGTTTGCTGGTTCATGACATTGTGCTGCGAAGCATGCCATGGAGAAGGGACCACCGACGACTACATGTCGCAAATGGCATGTTGGACATGGGCTAGTACCCCAAAGAGCCAAGCAGAGGAATGCCAACGAGTAGCAAAGGCATGTTATGTGGTGGGAACACCGTGATTATGTGTGGTAGGTGCGACATGGGAAGAAAAAGTGTATTCTTTAGGACACATATTTTTTCGTACCCCCCCCCCCCTAGGGGGGGTCACCCCCGAAAAAAAATATCCCAGCCGGTATCAAAAAAATTTTTGTTCCCCCCCCCCCAGATCCAAAATTGCTCCAGCGTACCTTTCGAACACTCCCAGTAACGGCCACAAGTTGTCCGATGCAATTTCCGGGCACACTTTCTCCACGTCCGCCATCGGTGCCGGAACATCTCCACTGAACCGGCGTACCATAGGTTGATTTGCACGCGTAAAAGCCCCCGCTATCTGTCGCGCCCCCGCCGGGGACTGCCTCCATGTCTCATACTTTTGTACCCTGAAAAGTGCCAACACTGCCAACGGCTGAGAATCACCAACTCCTCCACTGAGGCGCGGTCTCACATGCAGGAGCATGCCGAGCTGCACCCCATGTTCTTTCAAAAATATTCCAGGCACAAGCACGCTGACCCCTACTACTACGATCGACTGGTTATCCTGTTCGCCGTACCGCCTTGTGAACGGGGTATAATCCCCTCCGGCCTCAGTTGTAAACCTAGTGTACATTGCAGCGCAAGTCCTTGAGAAAGACATGACTGTCCCAGAGCATATGCTGCCCTTCGCCTTCGGGTCCACGTGCTGTGTCATCAGTGCTCTCCACGTAGCCATCGGTTGTCCATACACTGTCCCACTCGTCCAGTACCGCATCAGACTCCCGGCTCGACTCACGCTACATCTCTCCGTCTTCAGTGCTTACGTCCCCCACATCGTTGCAGCCTTTATATGCTGCATCATCTCCCAGGGGGTTACCCTCAGAGCCACCTATTCCAACCCCCGGCGCACCCCGCTGCTCACCAGCTACAAAGGCCCGTCCACTGTGGGGCGGGCAAGGCGTGTGAAGGGGGCTTCCCAGTATCAACCGCTGTATCTTGGCTTCCTCACCCATCTCGTCGTTGGTGGTACGGGTCTTCAGCCGTGCACCTTTTGTTGTCACGCCGTAGTTCTCCTCCTCCAGTCGGCGACCGCCTACATCGACACTTGCGACCACATCTCCACCTTGGTGAGTGGCTGAATAACTCGTCGGCCCCTGCAGCATGAGATTGGCACCCCTTGTAGCGGGGTGCCTTTGACCGGGGCTCCCGTCTGCTCTTATATAAAGAAAAGCATACGCCACATATGCAGCTAACCTTCGTGTCTACTGTTTGCGTGCAGTCCTAACCCACGGCTCTAGGCCTCTAAACTTCTATACAACACACAAGGGTGCCTTGCACTTTTCTCACAAGGGCTAGAAATTGCATCCACAACTGCGCCTAATTCTGAAGAAAGCTGCCAAACTAGTGCCTCCAAAGAAACAGAGGCACGAGCGGAGACAACGGGGCGTAGCCCCGCTCATAGGGCGCCTGCACGAGCCCTGCCTAAAGGTTGACTGCCTCTGGGGCGAGAGAAATGCCGTCCAGCTTGATGTGGTATTGCAAATGAATAGGACATCCTGTGACCCCCCTGAGGAGCCGCGTTGGACTCTGCTTCCTTGAAGGGACTAGTTATTCTACGGAAGTTCTTTTTTAAATCACCGGAGCCCGTATCGTCGGCGGTGGAGTTCCTCTGCATAATGGACATGGGTTATGGAGTGTCGAGGGTGATAGGGTATGGGGTAGTACCACAATTGGTACGCCCCAAGGCACAGAGCCCAATACGACTGATTGAAGCTGGATCCTATTCCTTCAAGGGAGGCACTCATTGTATGCGGCTCCCCGCCTGCCACAAATGAACATATATGCTAGCCCTGTGTCCTGACGCCAAATTGTACATAGCGGACATCGATTGGCAACAGGTGTGGTACCTTTTTTTGCCGGACACCACCAGTTCGCTTCTGCTGGGCGCAGACCGGGCACTACATGTCCGATCGCCATAATACTCCATTATTCTACACCCAAGAAACCGGTATAGCTACCACATATTGCGACGCCACTAGTCCGGCGCCTGTTGAGGAAAAGAGTAGGCTGAAACTTCCCAAGGGGGAACCCGCAAAGCGGGCTGCGAACTCTGACGCCCCCGGGACTCGTCGGGGTCCGGCCATTCCAGACTCGGTTCCCCAGGCGGGGAGAAAAAACCCTCTGACCCCTGAACCTCCCACCCGTCCTCCCCCTCCCAGCCCTCCCACCCCTCTACAATTCTTGGATGTCGCCGTCCATCATCTTGCCCTCGGGTGCCGTCTCCGTATCCGAAGCCCCTTCTGGTTCGGAACCGCGTTCCGGGGAGTCGGGGGCCTCCTCCTTCACTCGCACAGGCGCGTGCAAAACGCGGAAAACGGGGTGCTGTCCTCCAGAGCAAGGCAAGAATCGAGACACACGTAACGGGTAACACGCGGAGAACGCGCAACACACGCCGGGGTGGATTCAAGAGGCACAACAGTACCGTACGGGCATGACGCGCAAACGGCAGTGACACCGCAACGCGCACCTGCCCACCTGCCGGACCACCATCGCCCCCTGCTGAGACCTCCACACGCGCGGCAGCGCCTTCTGCGGCCTCCTTGAGCCCTTCTTTGTCCTCCTCACGTTTGGTCTCCGGGGGAAGCTTTTGCAGGACGCGAACGACGTGACGTCTCTCCTCCAGAGGCACGACGGAGGCACGACATGTAGAACGCGCAGAACGCGCAACACGGAGCGCAGCGGCCTCTGGAGGCGACAAAGAAGCACGCGTGGAAAACACCCAACACAGCGACCTGCTGCTCCTCCATGGCACCGGCGCCAGGTCCTTCTGCTCTGGTGCCCTGGGGCTGATCGTCCCGCGTCTCGCCGGTCTCATGCAGATCCTGTGGAAACACAAGGGGGCCCACCGAGTTGCAGAACATTGAGCAGACTGGACCGGGGGTCCACATACATGTGACTCACGGCTCCGTACAAACCACGCATTGAAAGCCGCAACGGAGGACGTACGATCGGGTTGGTTCCGCAGCCGCCCACGCCCCTTCTTGATCTGTGCCACATCCGTGAATGGGTTGAGCAGCGCCTTAGGTTGAAGCTCACGCGGTTCGCCCGTCGCGCCAGGGGGCGCGCCATATGGCAGGGAAGGCGGGGGGCCCTGCAGCGGCGCGCCATGCGGCGGAGGTGGAGTGGGGCCCCGTGGCAGCGGCGGATAGGTGGGCCGCTGCGGGTCTTGGTGGTACAACTGCTGGGGTTGACCGTTGGCATGAGGCGGCGGGTACCGCGGTGGCGGGGGGGGAAGGTGTGGGTACGTGCTCATGTGAGGGGTCGCCCCATCCCAAGCGGCAGTCTGCACAACGCGTAACACGGAAAGTCCTCCTCCAGAAGCGTGCGCGGAATCGTAGGTGTAACACGCGTAAAACGCGCATCACGCTACCATGGGCCTCTACACGCGCGGCGGAGGCAACAGCACGCACACCACCGAGACCACAAGTTTCTTCGCCGCCAGCTCTCGGGTGCGCACAAGCGACCATGCTCTGCACGCCGGAAGGTCGAGGTTCCGTTCCTCTTCCAATTGGTACGCCATCAGGCCGGCCATCCGGAGAACCGGACGGGCTTCTCCTGCAAAACGCGGAAAACGGGAATGTTCCTCCACAGGCAGAAGCATACGCGCAGAACGCGCGGAACGCGCATGACGCGCAGCACGACTATGTAGAAACACAACAGAGGACGCTTGCAACACCTGCAAAACATCCGTTTCCATGTCAACAATGTCTTCGATGCCCATTGCGCTCACCCGATCGCTCACCCCACCGCCATGACCACCTCGCAGGCCCTCCATCTTCAGCTTGGGCAGACTGATACCCTCCGACGGCGGGCTGAGGTCCACCGGCCATTGCGGTGCGGCGGCGCAACCCGTACAAACCGAAAGGCCCTTCAAAATCCCCTCCGCCACTTGCCGCGGGCTGCTCGAGGGATACCGCTTTTCGACAGGCTCGTGGGTTGTTGCAGCCGATTGGGCGTTCTTGGTCCCGCATCTTAGCACGCTTTGCACGCTTAGGGCCCGGACACTGGTGTGTAGCAGAACTGCCAAACCGATCTCTTGCCCCGACTTGGGTTCCTCCGACAAGTAGTCCTTGTAGTGCATCACCAACTGGCCCATGGTCGCATTGAAGTCCGTCTCTAAGATTCGTGTCCAGATCACGGTCGTACCCGCCTTCATGCTAGAACTTCTCTGCTCTTGTCGGTGCGGCGTTGATGCTCTTCCGCGGGCCCTTCCCGGCAATCGCAAAGGACACTTTACCACGGGCCGGCTTGTCCTTGTCCTTCTTTTTCTTGGGCACCTCCGCCACGGACTTCTTCGCTGGCACCTTGGGGGGGCTCTGCTCCTCCGACTTCCGCTTCTTCTTCTCCGCCATTGTTTGCGGCTCCTGCTTGACCTCCAGCATGGTGGACCGTGCTGCTTTCGCGGAAGAAGAAGAGTTTTTCTGGCACAACGGGCTCCTCTGGCTCGTCCTCGGAATGCTCCTTCTTCAATGTGCCTGGGGCCTGCTTCTTGCCATGGGGTGGCTCGCCGTCGTCTTCCTCCTCAGTCTCCTCTTCCTCCTCCTCGTCTCCGTCGTCTGCTGAGTCCTCCTCCTCCTCTTCCTCCTCACTCTTTTCTTCTTCGCCCTCCAACCAAATCCACAACCGGTTCGCTTGGATTTGCAGAAGGCGCAGCACGCGTAACACGGTGGCGGCGCCCCCAGAGGCGGAACGAGAGGCACATCACCGGAACGCGCAGAACGCGCAACACGCGCAACACGCATATGACACGGGGCAGAATCAGTTACAGATGCAGCACGCAGCACGCGCAGTACAACCTTTGTGTACTCGAACCATCCATCCGTCTTGGCGCGGCAATCTTGGACTTTTGCGGGATCGCGGGGCTTTCCTTTCTTCGTCTCAATCTGCAGGCAGTTGGTGGGGTAAGCAGCTTATCGAAAATGGAGACTAGGGACTATTACGGTGCGACCATACAAAACATAATGGCACTTGTCATGCATGCATACTTGATATGCCGTCACGTTGGTGAGGTACATCTCATCCTCTCGGCGATCCTTGCTGCCGACTTTCTTGCGGTTGACGCAGGCTGCGCTCCACCCGGCTGTGAAGAAATGTGTTGCACGGCCCCAGAAGCAAAAACAAAAAAGCGAAACGAACGGCATCGACGTGGGCGACATCCAAAGGTACAACACCCCTACTCCACCCCATTGAACAAGCACATACATGTCTGCTGTTTGATCTGGAACACGATGAACGCGTTGTGCTGAAGCGTGGCCGCGTTCCCCCAACTGCCCAGGTGGCGCCCCTTGGCAAGCCACTGCTTGTGGCTATCCGGGAAAAGCGTTGCAGGCATAAAGAAAGGGCTGAGGTACAGGAGGACGCGTAGCTTGCGAAAAACGTGGGTTCCGGCCTCCAGAAGCATAATGTTCGTTACGTGCGGAACGCGGAACACGCCTTGCACGGATATGCGACACGAGTTATTCGATTTCCAGAAGCACACCTAGAATCGAACGCTTAGAACACGTAACAGGCGTAACACGCGCGGCACACAGAAGCCAAGGTAGAGGCAACGGCACGATACGCTTCTCACATGGAAAACGGTGGAAATGAACAAAACGGATGCTTCCACGACGTCCGGCACATTCGAAAACCCCCCAGAACAACAAAATTTTATGGATTCATTTTTGACGAACAAAAAACGTTGATTCCATTCTGCGCGTGGTAGACAAAGGAATATGAACCGTTCATATATGAAATATGAATTATGAACAATACTACTTTTCATACGGGTACCAAGGGGGGGGCTACTTGTCACTGTAAGTGGTATATCGGCTATGCGCGACACAATGGCCGCAGCAGAGGGCAAGTCCACCGCTGTCATTGTGCGCCATTTGTTTGAGCCCATTTCAGATGGTGCACGCATTCAAGGGAAGACGGTAACAAAGGGGAGGTTGAACTATGACAAGGCAAACACGGGCAGACAGGTTAGGTTGGACTGTGCGGCGGCTGAGCACTTCATGCGCACCCGGTTGTGGGAGGCATTCGTTACAAAATGCCTTGAGGAGGGGGGGACAAACAACAAGCGGGTGGGCGGCAGACTATGGGGTGATGTTTGTAGGGAGTGGTGGGACAATTTTGCCAAGACGTGTGTGTATGCATGGCAAACCAGTTGGCTGTCCGGGGGGGGGGGCATACAAAGGCTGCGTGCATATAGCATACGATTGGACAAGGCCCACTTAATGTTACAGTGGCCTAGGCTACTATGTTCACATGTGTCGATTGACCACATGTATTTTTTTGTCCGCTAGTGGAGAATGCTCTCCCAATTTTCATGCTTTGCCATGCAAGGCAGCCACTGTAGGCTAGAGCGCATAATGCACAATAGCGAACGCCTAAGCCTCTTGCGTGGTTGGCTAGGTTTGCAGATTGTCGTTGACAACCACACCATACATGACAACCTCCATCGTTAGGGGTGGAATTTTACCAAGAGGTCCATGCATGGACAAGGGCCCGTGACAGTGCAGCATTTGGTGCGGTGTGCCTGCAAAGGGGCACTTGGTGACCTTAACTACGCGCAAGTCCTCTCACAGCGTTTCAGACGCCGCTGCAAGCGGCGGGCCCAAGACATGCCGACATGGAACCATGGGTTGTGGTGGGACTACATACCTGAGTTGGTGTGGGCTGCACGGTGGAGGTGCGCGCGTGCGCGAAAATCAATGCGAAAACCACGCGATATTCGCGAGAAATCGCCTTATATTCACGCTTGCATTGCCGCCGCAAACACAGGGAAATCCCACAGTAGGATTACGACATTTTTTGGGGGCTCCATGGCACCGTGGCGTGTGAAAAAGGGGCCGTTTCCTTTAATGGACATAATAACTTTTTTTCTGAATTTATTGCAAATATTGCTACCATCCCAACTCTGTCAAAATGGTTGTTCCCGGTCACAATCGTGCATTTGTGCACCCATATTCGCGCGATTTTTGGTCCCCATTCAAAAGTTCTTTTACCCGCCGTTCGCAAAGGGCACACTCGTCTTCATCGTCGGGAAGGACAAGTCGAAGACAAAAGAGTACACACCCTGCCCCGACCGCGAAACGTGGGAAACTAGAACAGCGGGTGGTGGACCGACGAAGGGAGTTCTATTCCAAGAAGCAACACACATGGATTGATTGCACGAACGCCACAGAAGTGCCATGCCCTTAGTGTGGGGAAAGGCACTGCTGCCACGAGGATGAGGCTATTGCTTGCGGGGCCTCACCCCCCGCCAAAGACACATGGCCCTCCGAGGAGGGCGGATCGAGGGGGAAGGAAACCCTGGGAGGCAATATAGGCATACCGGAACTCCTGCCAAGCACAGCCATGGCAAGCATGGCTGTTTGCGGCAGCGCATGAATTGGAGGAGAGTACAAGCCATGGATCATGGCACCGCTGCGCAAGCTCCGAAAGCGTAGTAGGCAAAACCATTGAGCAAGACCCCATGAAGTGTTGCAGCTAGAGATCTCAGCGATGGTGGCAGGGGGGAATGGCGAGGGAACCTCCACAAACTGCCCTCACGCAGCAAACAACTGGACAAGCTCCGCCTGCTGGCAAGATTTGTTGTGGCGGGGGAATGACCCAATGGGACGAGCATTGAAATTGCTTCCTCTAGTTTTGGACATGGTCCTGGTACATTCTGTGTGTTTTGTCAGATGTACTTTCTTACTTCCCGCGTGGTTTTCGGCGCCTTTCATTTGTTCTATTGGGTGCTTTGCTTCCATTTTGTTCCCCTAAATGATTCCTCACATTTACGCAAGTGCGCGCGACGTTTGTGATGTTTTTGGCGAAAGATGAGCTCTTGTAGAAGAGGTTGTTGCCTAAATGTGTACAATATTTGATTCATGAATTCTTGGAAGATTGCCGGGACGTTAGCGAGCCCAAAGGGCATTATGTGCCATTTAACTATCTAACCATTTAATTTACCCTTGGTGGGTATCAATGCAAGCACTTCCAGGGCTTGTGCGGTTAGGTCCACCTGCCCAAAAGCACTGCACTTGTCGATCTTAGTTTTATACCTACATTTGGCGATGCGCTTCGCGGTGATCTTCACATTGGGAGTACTCGTTGACATGCTTCGATGCATTGGTGTATCTGTCGCTCTATCTCTTTGCTCTAGTGGCAGCGCGCGGGGTATGGATGACATGTCTCTTGTGTACCCACAACGTCACGTTTGAGTTTGTGGTTCGTGGACCCGTCTGTTGCACGTTAGGCGAGGGGATACGACACCAAATACCTCCTTATATTGAGTTACCAGTGTTTTGACGCGGGTGTCCAAGGTGAGACCCTAGAGTGTCTGCTTGATGTTCTATGCATGGAGGTTGCTCTCCCCTATTTTCTGTTTTTGTCCATTAGGCAACTGCAACTGGCATCTCATCGTCCCATGACTCATGCTTGTCTTTGGCATAGTTCATAGCCCACATGTCCTCAAGGGAGTATACAAGCGGAGCGTTAGGGTATGGGAGTTCCTAGCCTACATCATCCACCTTTGTTCACCCTTGGTGTCTGGATGCAAACTAGTATTGTTCACAAAGCTTTTCTAATAAATGAACTCATATATGAACCATGAAATATGAATAGCTTTTATCAACGGTTCTTTGTTGACAGTTTCCGGTATGTCTTACCCTTACTCCGTCTTCACGGAGCTTAACATGACGCTTGTTCGGCTCAGTGCTGTCACTGGTCTTCGGGGTAGCAAGTGTTCCGACCCCTTGCTCCAATCCATGTCTTTGTCACCCCCCTGATCCGGGCCGGTTTCTCGGAGGCAATGGACCATGTTGCCTCCCGGCGATCCACAAAACCATGGCGCACGCCATCCGTAGGTATGCGGAGGGCCTCTTTGCCGGACCCTGTTTGATAGGGCTCCTTTTGGAGTTGGGTGCACCGCAGCCCGGTATCCCCGTGTTGTCTAAGTATATCACACGCCATGGGCCACCTACACCGCTCACACTAGGCTCCCCTCCCGCAGCCCATCCCCACACGGGACCAATTTGACGCAACGTGGAATTAATTGACCGCTCGGCTTGCGTTGTCCCCTACGATGGAATGTGCCGACCCTCCGTCGTTGGTTCGCTGTTTGCCCCTGTAGTCGTGGGCACAATATGTGCAATCCCGACCAAGCCATTGACTGGGCACGTCCCCTCACCTTTGTGGTGCGGGGTTAGGGCTACCCGTGCACCGCCGGGATTGGGTTGCAACTATCGAGTGGTCTATGGAACCCCGGGGTAAAGGCAAGAACATTCTTTCTAGTGGATGGTCGGCATGGCCGCCGTAGCAGCCCTTTGTGCTAGCGACCAAGATGGTCATGAGACACCAGGCATCATACTTTTACGGACCGCCATTATGCAACCATAAACCCCCCACCCCCCACCCCCCCCTCATGATGCAAGACACCAGCGCCCCGCCCCCTACAACCCACATTGGACACCCACAATGTAAGACCCCCCCCACAATGGTTGGTGCCCCCCCCCCCGCCGGGGCTTTCCATTGTCCTTGTGCCCCCCCACTCCCGGGTGCTTTGCTGCACCCCCCTCCCCGGAAAGTTTGTTTTGTTTTTATTTGTATGAAGTTTGGACAATAATTTGGAAAAGACGCACTTGTCTATGTTGTGCGTTTCTTTGCAGCATTTTCGAAAAACGATGCGGAAAAGCCCCCCCCCCCCCTCGAATAAAGCAATCAAACCACATGTCCTCTGTTTTGACGAATGGAACATCTGCGTGCGAATGTCCGTCTCATTTGTTTGGCTGTGCATGTAGTCGCTGTGGTTGGCAAGCTTTTCTAAATGCTCATACAGGGGGGAGGGGGGGGGGGAGTTGTGGTTTCCAATTCTTTTTCCATTCCACTCGAGGACAAACATGGAGAGCAAAGGGAAGCAAAGCATGCAAGGCACACGAGGCACAACGCAAAGATTGTGCCTACAAGCAAGTTTGGCTGCCTCAAGGGTCAGCATCACGGTGAGATTTCTTTGGAAGAACTTCAGATACAGAAAAAATGTCGCACACAATTACCACAGGGTCACTTCTCAGATGTATTGTTTTTGGTAATCAAGGTTACATACACCTGTGAGGAGTTTGCACCATGGACTTTCTCAAGCTTTGTGTGTACGCATGGAATTTTGGGGTTGCCACTCAAACACACTTAGATGCTGTGGTAGAGATTGGACATGTCTCTTTGCCCATGGCATGGCGCTATGCTGCTCATGGGCAGGCACTTCTCCGCGAACACCAAATGATGTGTTTTTCAACTGCTCTGTCGACACAAAACAGGACCTAAGGAAAACATCCGTGCGGGGTTCTGTGGCATAGCACCAACCCAAGATCCACAGTGTAGCCCCACATAGTGCAGTGATGAGTTGGATCATCACTGGAGGGGTTGCAAAGAAGACAACAAGCAAACAAAGGCAAATGGGTGGGCACATTCCACCTACACTCTAGCTACAGTCCCAACGTCACACGTGAGGTTGCACGCTGACTTTGCTCCCTCAAAGAACAGCATGATGACCAGTGCAAATTATATCCATGAATTTCGGAATCGCAAATAACAAGATTCTAACACCCCCTCTGGCATGCAATATGTTTTTTGGCCTGTCCGAGAAAACATACCAAGCGTGAGGAAAAAGGGCTAAATACCTTGCACAAGGGTGCTTCCCCAATGGCAGGGAATGGTCGAAGGGCACGTGAACTACAAAGCACATGAGAGTGGTGGACCATGTAGTGATATGTGCTGTCCATTGCCATTCCATGCCTCCATGCCATTGCTCTATGTTTTTGTGTATAGTCCGGTTTTTTTTGCCTCACTACACCCTGCCACGTGTGTAGATTTTTGTTCCGCGGCGTCAACTCTTGTCTTCTAGGTCACAAAACACAACCATTCCCGCTGCTACTACTTTTAGCATTGTGTGCCTTTGAGCTACAGCAGCTGGTCATGGTCAAAGCCCTCGCGCCTGTCAACCAATGTTTGTCTCAGCCACTGTGTGCCCCGGAGCCGCAGCACTCAATTCTTGTCCTAGCCCTCGCGCCCGTCCACGGCCTTAGTGTCAGCCACTATGTGCCAATGAGCAGCACCACTCGATCCTGGTCAAGGTCATGGCTTCGCGAGTCCAACTTCGCACGAGACGTGCGTGCAAAACACCGCTGCCCCCCGATACATAGCAGTTTGTCCCTGTCGCGGCCGTGGCGACTGCTCACTTTGACACACCGGCGGTTGCGCCACCAGGCGGAAATGTGGATTTCGTCTTGGTCGTGGCCCCGGGATTGATGGACTCACTGGCATCACAAGGTGGTCAACCCTGATCACAAGCACTGCGTGCCCTCAAGCTGCAACCGTCCGTCCCTCTCCCGGCCCTGGCGCTGGTTGACTCGCCAACCACAAGGTGGTTTACCGTCATCACATCCACCGTGTGCCCCCGAGCCGCAGCCATCCGTCCCTTTCCTGATCTTGGCGCCCGTTAACTTGGTCGCACCGCAAGGTGGTCCACCCTCATCACAACCACTGTGTGCCCTATAGCCGCAGCCATTGGTCCTTGTCCCGGCCCTGGCGCCGGTTGACTTCGTCGCACAACAGGGTGGTCAACCCTGATCACAACCACTACGTGCCCCTAAGCCATAGGCATCTATCCTTGTCCTTGCCTTGGCGCCGGTTCACTCGGCCGTGCCACAGGGTGGTCGGCCCTCATCACAACCACTCCGTGCCCCCAAGCTTCAGCCATGTGTCCATTTCGCAGCCTTGGCCCCCGTTCACTCCGCCGCACAGCCCCCAAGAGCCTTGCAGCCTGGCTTCACATTGCACGCCTTGGACTATGGCCACAAGACGTCCTTGTGTAAGGGTCTACCAACCACTAGGTTGACCATGAAAGGTTCATGGCCAATCATCTGAGGTCTACACTGTCCATGGGACGGAAGGTGCACTGTTCGCATCACCAGGAGTATCATCCCACCAACCCTCGAACTCCAGTCTCTTTTCCATGCCGTTCGCTGGTGTCCAGCGAGTTGTTGTGAGCCTCATAATTGCACGTTTGGGCTACTATGAGCTCCCTGATGGTGACATGGTGCACGGCTTGTACGCTGCTGTTAAGTGGGACCCGTGAAACCAAACTTAGAGGCAATGGTGCGTGGTGATGACATTTCTGGTGCCAATTTGTGGATCGGTGTTTGAAATAAGCCAAGACGCCCTTTGGAGGGCAAGTACTGGTGCATGGTTGTCGTTGACTCCCATGCCTATCGCAACTTGCGCAATGAAATTGCGAAAGGTGCAGCATGGTCCAAATTGCTGGCAAAAATGCTGGCTGAACCAAAGGATCTCCGTCTATTGACAGACCCTAACCTGCGGATCCTTCACCTTGTGGTACGCCACTGCCTGAACCCTTCGCAGGCTTTTATTGTAAGCCAGGTACTCATGAGTCATGCATCACAGTGTTTACCGCAAGTGCCGGGACATGGAAGTCAAAGACTTTGGTCGCATGCATCAAAGCCGTGATATGGTAGCAGGGCTACGTTGTTGCCCACCACCCCAGATCCTGCCAATCGTGGAACAACAGCAACAGGTTTGGCGGTCCGGAAGGCAACAACCCTTTTTTTTGGTGACTACACCCACCCATGAGATGTGGACAATTTGATGCAACGTGTGTACGCAGAGACTTACTCAGACGAGGGGTTCCGGGACGAGGTGGTCGCAAACCATCCGGCACCCCGGTTGCGGCAACGTGCCCAACGGGCTGCCGCCCCGCGTGGGTTGAGGTCATTTGACGAGGATAAGGTGTAGTACACCTTGTAGCGCACACCCGGTTGTAAGCACACCATACCTTGTGCTCATAACTGTCCTGTTCGCAACAGCAGGGATGGTTGCTAACCGTCATGGGTTGCTTCTTGGGGCTTCTCCAGGGAAGCCACAACCCCCCCTGTGCACAAAGGAGGCGTAATTGTAGCTTCTAGCATGTTGATGCGGTACTGCTGTGCTAGGACAGTAGCATGGCACTGTGTGCGGTAAAAGCAAAAGTGCAATGTGCTAGTTGTGCAGAAGCGGAGGAAAGCATGGAAATGCATGGCACAACATCCGTGTGGGATTCCACTTGGTTGCCCTGGGCAGCCCATGCCTTTTGTGTGGCAACCTTGCGAAGTTGTGGACGTATGCTGACCCACCCCCTCCGTGACCCGTGACTCGTCATTTGTAATCCCATGCGCATCGTGGACCTGGATATTCTTTTGTCTACGACGTAAATGCCGAATTGCGTGCTTCTACCGGACGGGAGAAACACCCTGGCTTTTAGAACACTTCGGGGGGTTTTGAGGTCGCCCGGCGCACTCGCGCATGAGTTTTCATGCGGTTCATCCATTTCCAAGGAGAGAAGTCTTTTGCATGTTGCCTCTGCCTGTGCTTCCATTGTTTTTTCAGCGTTGTACAGGTGCCGCTTGTCGGCCACGTTTTCCGCCTTCCGCTTTGGTGCTTCCGCATGTGCTTCTGGAGGTATGTTCGCTTCGTCCGCCGCGTTCTATTCGTCTTCCCGGTTCCCCCTGCGGTCCTCTTCTCACAAAATGAGCACCCCACAGTATCCCAACAACTGCAACCATTGGCTGAAGGTTGATGGGTCGTTGGAGAAGTGGAAGCCGAAGGAGGCGGGCCTGATGAGCTTCGTTGTTTTCTAGCTGAAAGCACAGGCATATATGTGCGCGCAACATGCAACCTTCGGTGTCCTCGTTGGTTTTGTCCGTCACGTGCTGACTCCACAGGGCCTCTTGCTTCCGTTGCCCATGCTTCCGTACTCTTGATTGTGGCCTTTGCTGTGTTTTCCTCGTTCCCGACGTGCTGTATCATTGCCTCCGAACGCGCTTCTGAGATCGTTTTGCGCGTTATCCATGTTCTGCGCGTTCCGGTTTTCTACCTCCACCGCTACTTCTGGATGCATGTCGTGCGTTATCTGTGTTCCGTACGTTCTTTTCAGTTGCAGAAAGACTGGTGTTGGGCCTCGACGGAGGACACGCCGCAAGGCGAAGAGGAGGAGGAGGAGGAGGAAGACGAGTCCTCAAGCAGCAGCAGCAACAGCAGCAGCAGCAGCAAGGCTAGTGCCAGCGCCAGTGCCAGTGGCAGTGGTCGTGCACCCACTCCGGAGAAGAAAGCCCCAAGGAGTACCGGTTTGGAAAAAGACAAAGATAAAGAGAAGGAGAAGCACAAGGAGAAGGAGAAGGACAAGGAGAAAGGGGGGGGGGGGGCAGAAGGAGAGGCGGTGGGGCAGCAGAAGACGGAGCTTGCAGCGGCGGCACAGGAAGTGGTGGTGGCGGAGGGTGCGAAGGGGAAGGAAGGGATCGTCAAGGAGGGGAAGCAGAAGGGCAAAGAGAAGGGGAAAGAGAAGGCGGGTGGTCTGGCCCAGGTGGCCTTCAAGATCGAAGGAGTGGTGGGTCCCCAGACGTCCGTTGCAGCGAAGACGACTCGCTTCGAGCACTACGAAGAGAGCCGGCAATTCATGAACGACATGGAGGTGTTATTCACGTCCCATGTGTTGTGTTTTGCATGCCTCCACAATGCTTCCAAAGGCGTTTGCCGCGTTATGTGTGTGGTCCACGTTCCGGTTCCCTGCTTCCGGACATGCTTTTGGAGGACATTTGTACGTTTTTCGCGTCCTTCGGGTTCTGGAGTCGGCATTGGCGGAGTATGGGGTGACGCTGGTACGGCAGGAGAAGCACTACCGAGTGTGCTTGAGCGCGGACGCCAGTGGCCGGAAGGATGCCCCGGTGCCACACTGCTGCACAGCCAGGTGCGGTGGACCGCAGTGCACGGTGTGCTGGCCTGCGGCGTTAAGAACGCAATCCGCCTCCACCGCCCGTGAATACTTGGACCGGGTCTACCGGACATTGGGGCACCGCGCGGCCACGGATGGGATCCTAAAAGGGATATCTGTGTCTCTTGGCTGTGTGGAGGCCGCGGAGAGGCCGCCTAGCGCGCTCGCGGGAACGGAGCCAGGGGGCCCGGAGCTGCACCGGGTCCCCTTGGTGGCGCTGAAGGGGCAGCATCCCGTGGGGGAGCGGAAGCGTCCTCCGGCGCCCCTTGCGAGCCTGGCCGCCGAAGATCCCGTGGACATGAGTACCAACGACCTCAAAGCGAGATACAAGAGAACGGTCACAATGCCCGGGATGATGGTGTATACCCTCACCGAAGACTCGGATGATGAGCTGCCGCCGACGGGCGCGTGGACAATGATCAAAAAGAGGGAGTTGGTGTCGCTGCGGGTATGCTGCGTTCCGTACGTTCGCTTTTTTTGCCTCCCGACGCGCCTCTGCAGCTGCTTCCCGTTGTTCTGCGCGTTCGCATTCATATAGCGTTCATAATTCGTCCTTCATAAAACCGAAGCTGCTGTCATCAATTTTATGTGAACTGATTTATGAACCCATGGCCTATGAACCGGTTTTACGAACGACTTATGAACACCTTCTGTCACGCCCAGAGGAGCAGCAACCGGCAGCCCAAGTTCCACTTCAAGGTCAAGCTCAAGCTCCACCACCACCTGCACATCATGGTACTCCTCCCCCACAAGCCCCGACGTAAGCCCACTACTCCGTGCAACCCCCCACCGTTCACGCGGCATCCCCACTTGCCCGCCTCCTCGAGTAGTGGATTGTCAAACTTGTTAGCCCAAGAGAGGAAGAGGAGGAGGAAGGAGAAGAAGGAGGAGGCGAAGAAGCGGAAGAAGTAGAAGAAGAAGGAGGAGGAGAAAACAGGAGGAGGCAGTGGGGGGCAGGGGGCTCAAGGACGAGGGGCCGGAGGAGGACATCAAGGAGGTGAAGGCGGAGACGGAGGAATGGGCAAGGCACGACGCAGGTGGTTCCGGGGATTCGGTTGTGACCCTATGCTCGAGGGGGGAGGCAGGCCATGCATGGAGCCTGAGCCACGCCCACTAGCGCAATGTGCTAACCGTCCTCTCGTTGCAGGCAGCGCTTGACAGTGGGTAATCCCCCAATGCCCCCTTGGTACGTCGCCGGAGGTGGCGTATGTCACCCTGTGCGGGGCATTTCACCGTTTTTTGCGGCATTGAATCAAGAAGCCCCGGCCGTGAAGACCTTGGTTTCCCAGCCCTGAACCAATGAACCAACTGGTGCTAGGACGTTGACTTGAGGTGGAGTTTTTAGGGGCCCCCGCAATGGCTTCATGGGGGGGTCCCATTGGGTGCAATGCTTCCTCCACTTGGAGGAAAAAGGGTGGGTGCAACTGCAGCGCTCGGGGCGCAAATTGGAGTGCATCCCACTATGGGAATCTATTTTTCCACGGAAGAATGTACGGCGCTGGGCAGGAGGCCACGTACGAGGGGGCCCTGGAGGGCCTCGCGAGCAGCTGACCCATCAAGCCCCGTGGTCGGGCAGCCCCGCCCACAAGCAGTAGCACGGCCCTTACGGTCCCCCCACGGCACCCCTCCCACTGCAGCCTAGGATTTCCGGACCGCGCCCGGCGCCATGGGCACCGTTGGACGGCCGGATTTGGAGGTATTTACGTTCATGATTCGTTCATAATTCATCGTTCATAATTTGGTGTTCATGATGCATGGAGGCCTAGCTGCCCATTTACGAATCATGGACTCGTTTCATTCACGTGTAATATGAACACATTTTATGATTTGTCATAGATCGTGGACGTGGAGGTGAATCCAGCGGACGTCACGGGGGTTCGCAACCGCTACCGGCTGTAGTCCGCTGAGTACACCATCGCCCTCTCGGCCCTGTACCATCTGCTACTCATCAACCCGCAACAGTGGTGCTCTATTTTGTCCGGGTTGCGCACGTGGGAACGGGTCTTCCGCCTCACGGACACTTGGGCGGCGCATACGCCATGCTGGGCTAACCTGGGTGAACTGGATGGGATGGTTGACCTAGGTACCAATATGAAAAGTAGTATTGTTCATAATTCATTTTTCATAAATGAACGATTCATATATGAACCATGAAATATGAGCGGCTTTTATGAACGTTTCTTTGTCCGCGGTTTTTGTTATGTCTTACCCTTTGTGTGTCTTCACGGAGCGGAACTCACACTTGTCTGGCTCAATGGTGCCACCACTCTTCAGGATAGCAGGTGTTCCAACCTGTTGGCCCAACGGATGCCATCGCCCCCCCTCATCCGGGCCGGTTTCTCGGAGGCGATGGACCACACGCCCCTCCCGGAGGGCCACAAAACCGAGGTGCCGGCCATCCGTACGTATGCGGAGACCCTCTTTCCCGCACCCTATCTGATAGGGCTCCTTTTTGAGTTGGGTGCACACCTGTCCGGCTTCCTCGTTTTGTCGGAGTACACCACCCGCCGGGGCAGCGCCTACACTGCTCGCATTGGGGTGCCCTTTCACGGGCCCGCGCGGTGCCGGTCGCACGGGTTTGCTTGGGAATTGCGCTTCCTCCACTGGGAGGAAAAGGGGTGGGTGATGTTGCATTGCTCAAGGCGCAAATTGGAGTGCATTCCACATTGGGAATCCATTTGGGGGGGGGGTGTATGACCCTAAGCAGGCGGGCTAGAACGAGGGGGCTGTTGAGTGCCTCACCATCACCCGCCCCATCAAGCCCTTTGGCCGGACAACCCCGGCCACAAGCAGCACCACGACCCCTACTGGGGCCCCCAAGGGCACCCCTCACAATTCAGCTGCGCATTTCCAGACCGCTCTGGGCGCAACGGGCACCGTTGGACCAGAGCCGGATTTCCAGGTATTTGCGTTTAGAATTTGATCATAATTCGTTCATAATTCAGCATTCACAATTCAATGACGCCCCGGTGCCTGTTTATGAACCATGAACGCGTTTATTGAACACGTTTTATGAACGCATTTTATGAACGCTACTGTCACAGGTTATGCACGTGGAAACGAACCCGGCGGACGTCGCGGGGGTTCGCATCCGCTACGGGCTGCAGTCCGCCAAGTACACCCTCGCCCTATCCAGCTTGCAGCTCCTCCTCTCCAACGTGCAACGGGGGTGCTCTATCCTATCCGGGTTGCGCGCGTGGGAATGGTCCCCGCGCCCAACAGACACTTGGGCGTCGAATACACCGTGCTGGGCTAGCCTTTGTGAGTTGGGGTGGGAGGGCTGTGCTAATGAGGAGATCATGGTGTTCAGTTGTGGGTTGACCACCCCCGAGCCCCCGGCAGCCCCTCCCCAGCAACCCCCCTCCCCGCCCAGAAACGGAGACCCCCTGTCGTGCCCCCCCCCAAAACCCACCAAATCCAAAAAGCGCCCCGCGGACGAGCGCAAGTGCTTTTAATCAGGCAGCAGCCCATCATCGTCGGACCAAGCAGTCCCCCGTGGAAAGGGGAAGGAGGTGAAGCGGAAGCCGCAGCAACAGCAAAAGCAACTTGGGGAACCCCCCTCTTTGGAGTGGGATGAGCGACCTGACCCCCCGCTTGGTGCACAAGTTTTTGTGCCCCACACCGAAGGTGTCTACCCGTGGGTTGTGACCTCAGTTGTGGGGGGGGGGGGGGCAAGAGTGTCGGTGAGACACCCAAGGGAAAAGGGGATGTTTCGGGTTGAGAGGCATCCATTGTGTGCCTCTCATGCTTCAGTAGTGACCCATTGGGTGCTGCAGAAGGTTGTTGTTGCAGCGACAAAGGCCGCTAAGGCGAAAAGGAAGGCCTACCCCAAGTCGGACGCTGACCACCGGCTGAGCCGGCCCCAAGCCCGCAAAGCGTCACGCCTAGCCTGAGGCTAAGCAGCCCCCTAGCCCTAGCCCAAAGCCGCCGGTGAGACGGCTCCCATGGAGGTGGATGCCCTAGCGCAACCCTCGGCCAGACCCGCAGCCCAACCCCCTGCCCAAATCCATGCCCGGGCCCCGGATGGGGGCGAAACCCAGGCCACGGCCCCCCTTTGGGAGGACCTGACAAGCCGCAACACTGAGGTGTAGGGCAGCAAGGACAGGCATGGACAAGGGACAAGCAAAAACCGTGAAGTGGACAAAGTAAATTGAAAGTTGAGCAAGTTTTGTGTCCCTGTGCATTTGTTCATAGAACGCGTTCATAAAACGATCCGTGTGTTCATAATTTAGTATTGAATTATGAATGGAATGATGAATCCAATTATCAATAGGAGAGTATATTTTCATATTTTGCCTACACTAGTAAAATGGCACGTTTTACAAAAAACCCCTGCTGCAAATACAAAACTCACCTGGAGGGTGTTTACCGAGCCTCTGATTTTCAAACACAAACGGCTCATGGGTACGTTGGCAATAGCGAAATGCGTTCATTTCTTCACAAAACAAGGTTTTATGAACTAAACTACGTTTCATACAGGTACCAAGCACAGATTTGGGGGTTGCTCTCCACATTTTAACGATGTGCCCATCCACAAAAGATCACTAATTCATCCCTAGTCTTGCCACTAGTAAAATGGACCAAAAACCCGTTTATACATATTCTTTTTTCGAAAACGCCGGTTTTGGGCACTCGCAAGTGTATATATGTTTTGATTGATGTTTATTTTTGTTTTTTCCAAATTTTGGCATGCGGAAAGTTTTGGGCTGTACTCTTGTGCCATTCATTTTGTTGTTGATTTTGGGTATGCATCACTGACAGGGGGTTGCATACAGTATTGGTTGGTTCTCAGCATGGGTTTGGCGGCGGTACCTACACACACGCAATCCCCTAGGACAAAAGGCCATGAAAATGAGCCTCTTGGCATTTGCCCATAGCTTGTGCTGGTAGGAAACCATTATCAAATCTCTCCTTGTCGGTTCGCACTTTAGACCCTCTTTTCCAATCCCAAGTTGTTGGCTGGGTGGTGATGTATGGATGCGCCGACTTGGTCCTATTGCACCAGATGGTGCCGCTGTCATGCACTTTTGGAGCGCCTCTGGCGCCATCCGCTACTTGTGCTCCCGAGACTCCGGCTCATTGATGAAGTTGGTGCGCGCCCAAGTCACACGGACTACCAAGGCTAAATTTTAGATTTCAATTACATTAAAGGCAAGCGTGACCGCTACGCGTTCACCATGTGAAGGCCTCAACTTTTTAAACCGCAGCGGCTGCACCGTGCTATCACCATGACCACCCAAATGACCACATTACTAGTCACTAGTCAAATGACTTCAGACTAGTGTCTATTTAAGGTTTGTCCAAACAAGAGTTCTGCACAATCTCATGTCACAGTTCTTCGGGAACGGTACGCCCTCTCAATTTACCCAACCCCCTCGGTACCAAGGTGGGGCTCACGTTTGGTGGATAAGCAATGTGGAACCATTAGCTCAACAAGGTTATTCCTCCATGGAGCCTTCAGGGGAAGGTCAGGTAGGGGTCAATGTTGAGAATCACGTGCAGATGGTGATTTTAGGAGGGATGGTAGGATGAGTCCAAAGACAGATGAACGTGGTGTTCATTGTGAAACCTCCAAGGACCAAGCCAAGAACTAGTCATCTCCCACACAAGTTGTTTCTTGTTGGCCTTGGTCCCTAGCGGCTTGGCATTTTACCTCATGCAGCGTCCTGCGTGTTTCCGTTGACGTGGGACGAAATTGAAAGAAATAGCGTTTTGATGTGGTGAGCCATATTGGGGCACTGGCTATCTGCCCCCTAATGGGTCCGAAGTTATCAGACTCAATCTCTTGGTGCAGGGTGGGGAGCCTGCATTCTTGGCCGTGGGTTGGTGAAGGGCCACGTTGGCCTCTAAGGAAGTGTCCGAGGTACCGCCGATCCGTTGCAAGCGTGGTCAAAGTGCCACCAAGGAGGACGTGACAGGCATCATCCATTTTGGGGCAACTCATATCCCGAATAATCAGAGCCTACAGCCGGCCCACAAGGCTCAAATTGGACTTTGGTTCGGCTACCCTAGGTACCAATATGAAAAGTAGTATGGTTCATAATTCATTTTTCATGTATGAATGATTTCACATATATGAACCATAAATTATGAACAGCTTTTATGAACGCTTCTTTGTCCACATATTTTGTTATGTCTTGCCCTTACTCCGTCTTCACGGAGCTGAACATGATGGTTGTTCGGCTCAGTGGTGTCAGCACTCTTCAAGACAGCAAGTGTTCCGACTTGTTGGCGCTATGGATGTCATTGTCCCCCCTCATCCGGGCCCGTTTCACGGAGGCAATGGACCACGCTCCCCTCCCGGCGGTCCACAAAACCAAGGTGCAGGCCATCCGTACGTATGCGGAGGCCCTCTTTCCCGCACCCTATCTGATGGGGCTACTTTTGGAGTTGGGTGCATCCCGCTCCGGCTTCCTCGTTTTGTCTGAGTACATCAGCCGCCGGGGCAACGCCTACACTGCTCGCATTGGGGTGCCCTTCCCACGGCCCATCCCCACACGGGACCAATTTGACGTAACGTGGAAGTCATTGACCGCTCCGCTTGCGTTGTCCCCCCCGCTGGAATGTGCCGACCCCCCGTCGTCGGGTCGTTGTTCGCCCCTACGGTAATGCGCACAATACGTGCAATCGTGGCCAGCCCTGTGCCAGTCTCTTGACTTTTCCCGCCCCCTCACCTTTGTGGTGCGGGGTGATGGGTATCCTTACGCCGGTGGCAGTTGCTCGCAGCTATCGGTGGGGCTATTGAACCATGGGGTAAACGCACGAACACCCGCCTTCCTATGGGTCATCGGCATGGCCGTCACGGGGGACAAGGATATGGTTGCCCTGGGCCAAATTTGGGCTCAAGTGCTGCAGGTACGTAGTCTGCATTTTCGTGTTCATAAGTTGTTCATCATTCGCATTCATAATTCGAAAACTGCCGTCGTAAAACACCGTGCTAGCGATTTATGAATTATGAACGCGTTTTATAAAAATGCATTATGAACACCTTTTATGAACACAGATCCCGCATTCCATTGTTGACTGCGAAAATTTTTACTGGTGCCACAACTGGGTGCCGGCGGCGGTCCTCCTTGGTGGCGACCAGCCGTGGCTCCAGCGGCTGCTGGGCATCAGCGTGGGTCCCCAAGTGGGGAGTGTTTTCAATGAGGCCGTGCGGGACAACGCGGCCAAGCGGTGGAATGGTGTCGCTGCTCGGAGGACAACGCAGTCGGATGCCACCAATCATCGTCGGTATCAGGTGACCCGCAAAAGTTTGGATGCGGCGGGATGCACCGGTGAGCCGCTGCTGGTCTTAGCCACCAACCGGGTATTTTTCTGCATTTTGCACTGTTGCATGGCCTTCGGGAGGCTTTTCGTGGCCTTCGTGGAGGCCCAGGTGGGAAATCATCCCCATGAGGTTGCAGGGGAGGTACGGAAAATTCTGTACCGCAAATGGTGTGGGGTGCATTTCGGGGCGCACAACGCACCGGACGGGGAGGAGGCCCACAAACGGTTTGGGCCCTCGGAGCAGGTTGCGCCGCTGCTTGCACACATCGAGGAGGACCCCACCTGGCAAGCGGTTGTGGGGCTTCGAACATTGCTGCGCACTGTGTACTCGCCATTTCCGGTTGTGCCACGCGCTTCGTGCCGACCTGTTGCTGCTGCGTTTCGGGAACACTGCTGCGGGGAGTTGGGGTCGCACTATTTGCTGTTCCTCGAAGAGGATTGTGATACCATGCTGGAGAGTGCGGATGCATGCGGGGTGGGATTCGCTACCATGTCGGGGGACGTTGTGGAGAGCAGCAATTGCATTTTGAAGAAGGGGTACAATGGGCATAGTTCCTGGGGTGGGAGTGTAGGTAAGCGTGCACTGGAACGGGAAGCAATGGTTGTCCAGCACGTTTGGGAATGGCTGTTTCTAAACTTTGACTTGCCAATGTTGCACTATAACTTATAACACCCCACACACCGCGGCGTGCACTGCCGCTTAACTTCTAAGCACCAGCCCCCAAGCACCCTCCACCCAAGCGCGCTCTGCAACCCAGCTTAATTACTCTTCGCCCATCCATGGTCGCCGCCGAGCTGAGGAAGCTGCTAGAGGAGAGTCAGAAGGCCGTCCTCGCCCTCGTGGATTGCTGTCTGTCTACCGTTGTTCGCGTTCATATTGTGTTCATAATTCGGCGTTCATAAAACGGAAAGTGCCATCATAAATGAATTATAAACGGTTTCATGAACTGATGAATTATGAAACGGTTTTATGCACCATTTATGAACAGCTTTCCCCATGTCCATAGGAGCAGCGGCTGGCACTCCATGCTCCAGCTCAAGCTCAAGCTCAAGCTCAAGCTCCTCCGACCTCCACCTCAAGGTCCTCCGCCCCCTCAAGCCCACTCCTCTGGGCGACCCCCCCTCCGCTCAACCCGCCTCCCCACCCGCCGGCGACTCCTCGAGTGAGGAGTCGTCGGACTCGTCGGAGCAGGAGAGGAAGAGGAGGAAGAAGGAGGAGAAGAGGCGGAAGAAGCAGAACGAGGAGGATAAAAAGAGGAAGAAGAAGGAGGCAGCGCCGGGGGGGGGGTTGAAGGAGGAGGATGCCGCGACCGACATCGAGGAGGTAAAGGCCGAGCTGGAGGACGTGGCTGTGGAGAGGGACAAAGGGGGTGGGGGAGGGAGTTTTGGTTGTGACCCCGTGTTTGAGAGGGGAGGCCGGCCATGCATGGGGCCTGAGCCACAGCAACCAGTGCAATGTGCTGACCCTCCCTTGGTTGCAGGGAGCGGTGGATAGTGGGTACTCCCCCGATGCCCCCCTTTTTTCGAGCCCCGAGGTGACATACATGACTCTGCGCTGGGCATTCCGCCACCTTTTGCGGCACCGCATCCGCAACAAGGGTGCGGGGGGGGGGGGGGGGGCTGGCAGCACATAGGGGGGGGCATGGGCATGGGAACGCGTGCCGGGAAAACCCCTGTCCCCCGTCCCCGAACCAATTGGGGCCGGGGATTTGACGCAAGCCAAAATTTTTACCGGCCCGCGGGGGGCCTTGATGCGGGGGTCCCATTGGGAATTGTGCTTCCTCCACTAGGAGGAAAGGGGGTGGGTGAAGCTGCAGTGCTCCGGGCGCAAGATGGAGTGCATGCGCCAGTGGGAATCCATGTTTTTGGGGCGGGGGGTTCGACCCTGGGCAGGAGGCCACGTACGAGGGGGCCGTCGAGGGCCTCACCATCACCCGCCGCATCAGGGCCCTTGGCTGGTAAGCCCAGGCCACCAGCAGCACCACGGCCCCTACGGGTGCCCCCCACGGCACTCCTCCCAGCGCACGTGCGCATTTCCGGACCGCCTTGGGCGCCATGGGCACCGTCGAATCAGAGCCGGATTTCGAGGTATTCGCGGTCATAATTCGTTCATAATTTGTTCATAATTCGGTGCTCATAATTTAGCGACCCTGCACTGCCCGTTTATGAACCATGAACGCGTTTTGTGAATGCGTTTTATGAACGCATTTTATGAACGGCACTGTCAGAGGTCATGGACGAGGAAGTGAACCTGGCGGACGTCGCGGGGGTCCGCATCCGCTACCGGCTGCGCACCGCCAACTTCAGCATCGCCCTGTCCGCCCTGTACCAGCTACTGCTCCTCAACCCGCAACAGGGGTGCTTCATCCTGTCCGGGTTGCGGGAGTGGAACGGTCCCGCCCCCTAACGGACACTTGGGCGGCAAAGACGCCGTGCTGGGCTAGCCTAGGTGAGTTGGGCCAGGAGGGTTATGTTGACGAGGACATCCTGTTGTTCAGTTGTAGGTTGAGCCCCCGCAGCCCCCCCAGCGCCTCCCACGCAACCCCCCCCCCCCCCCGCCGACAAACCTAGACCCCCCGCGCTACTCCCCCCCAAACCCACCAAACCCAAAAGCCCCCCACGCACAAGCGCAAATCCTTCTAATCGGGCAGCAGCTCATCGTCGGACTAGGTACTCCCCCGTGGACATGGGAAGGAGGTGAAGGGGAAGCAGCCGCAGCAACAAAAGCGGCGCGAGGAACCCCCCTCTTTGGAGGGGGATGAGTCACCTGACCCCTGCTTGGTGAAGCTTTTTGTGCCCTACACCGATGATGTCTACCCCGGGGTTGTAACCTCGGTTGTGGGGGGGCAGGGGGGAGAGTGTGGGTGGAACACCCAAGGGAAAAGGAGATGTTTCGGGTTGAGAGGCATCTGTTGTATGCCTCTCATGCTTCAGCAGTGACCCATTGAGAGCAGCAGAAGGCTGCAGCCGCTGGTAAGAAGGCCGCCAAGGCCACAAAGAAGCGTAACCCCAAACCGGACGCTGACCCGCCCGCCGAGCAGGCCCCCAAGCCAGCAAAGCCTGAACCCAAGCCTGAGGCTAAGCAAGCCCCTCAGCCCCAGCCCATAGCTGTCCCTAAGGCCGCCCCCATGGAGGTGGATGCCCCAGCGCAACCCTCGGCCAAACCCCCAGCCCAACCCCCTGCCCGAACGCATGCCCAGGCCCCGGATGGGGGTGAAACCCAGGCCAGAGCCCCCCTTTGGGAGGACCTGACAAGCCCCACCGCCTTGAGGTTTAGTGCGACAAGAACAAGCAAGGACAAGGGATAAAAAAAAGCGTGAAGTAGAGTGCCTTTTACCCCCACAAGGCGTGCAAGTCAGCCACACTCGCAAAGATGTTGAAAACAATTGTGTACACCTGAATATTTTGCCCGTCAACAATTCCAACACACGCCTATGATATTAGGTCTTCTCAAGGAATGCTCTTGCCAACCTAGGGTCAAATGCATCTTTTTTTTTAGGTCGGAAGGAAAGACGGTCAGCCAAGGGTACATTTGCAGCTTCTTGCATCATGTCTGACCACACTTCTTGCATGTGTCGTATGACCGCCCATCGATCCCCTTCTACTACCCATGCTGAAATTACTCCCTAGTCGGTTGGCGATTGCATTGCAAAGCCGTGGAATACAGTGTGCATAATCCCCCACCATTTCAATTAACCACATTGCTCTTAAGAATGCCCCTCAGCCGGGAACCAGGGTGACATTGTCCTGTCGTTCTAACCTATTCGCATCCTCGCAGGTCCACCACTTGGTCACAAGACTGTAGTTGCTAACTTGCATCTCCTTTCCATCCTCGCCAATTGAGCATTCAAACCCTATTGTTTGTCCGTTTTGAAGTACTATGTTGTTGTCCGTCTAACTGTCTAAGTACTCCACTTGGGTATTTGATCCACCTACGTCATCCATGCCGCAAAGTCATGAGCGATCATCGGCACCTGCCATCACCAACCATGCACGTGGCCCAATTGCCCGGCACGCCTGTTGCATCGGGCGCGCGGGGCCATACTTCAACGAACACGTCTGCGCCCGGGACTGATATTCGCCACAACTGGCACGCATCCACACAAATGAGGACGGGGTTTCGTCGCCATCCGTAAAGACTTTCACGTGGAGACAAGTCAACAATCGTGCGCATATTTTATGCTGTGCCACGTGTAGGCCTTGCGCAAAAACGTGTCTTGGCAGTGTGGTGCAACGCGATGTGCACGCATACATAGGCGCCATGTGCGCAGAGCACAAGGTGCGATGCAATGGGAGCGGGGCTCGTGATTTATGACGCAGAACCAATTATGATCACTCTTGTCATTCAGTTTAAAAGGAGGGGCTCACCCCTTGTTATTTGGCAGTTTTGGGGTGCCATCTTGGGGATGTCAAAGAAGGGGCAAACCTTGTGATGGTGTGTTGTTATTCATGTGGAGGCATGCACCCTGGAGCGCAACAATTAAATTGTGGTGTCGAATGAAATGAGTTGACGTGCGTTCTTTGGAGGCATTCTGCGTGAGGTTGCTCCCATACCAGCGAGCCATAAGGAAGGAAGGGCTGGGTGGACTGGCCGAGAGAAAAGTGGGTGGGCCAATGCCAAAAAAATTCATTTAAGGTCGAGGGGTAGTTTGGCACTATGGACATGCAATGAGGTGACGATTCTTGTGTGGAATGGCTGCAAAAAAAGTGGGTGGGGCAATGCCAAAACATGTTCCTTAAGGGTCCAGGGGCAGACTGGCGCCATGGGCATGCAATGAAGTGACGATATTTCTGTACAATGGCTGTGAGAAAAGTGGGTGGGCCGACGCCAAAAAGTGTTCCTTACGGAGGCAAGGGGTCATTGGCACTATGGGCATGCAATGAACTGACAATATTTGTGTGGAATGACTTACACAAAAGTACGTTGGCCAATGCCGTGTTCGTTAAGGGGGCAGGGGGAAATTGACGCAATGGGCCTGCCATGAACTGCTGATTTTTGTGTGGAACGGCCGAAGGAAAAATAGGTGGGCCAATGCCAAACAACGTTCGATAAAGGGGCAGGGCAATTTTACATAACGGGCATGCAATGGGCTATTGATATTTGTGTAGAATGGCTTGTATAGAATGGCTGTCGAAGGTTGCTGAATAAGGGTCCTAACTAAACATTGTGACTAGCATGGTATTCATGAAAGGGGTTCCTAGTTGTATTTCTTGATCATGAACATCCTGCACATTACCCAACCTGAGCAACAACCTGAACTACATCCAATTGGGTTATGTCATGCATAGGGTGGGTGGCTAGCTGAGGGGGTATGTCCACGCGCATGGCGCCTACCTATGCCTGCACGGTGCGTTGCAGTGCGCCGTATTTACCCTTCTGGGCACACTCCGTGTGCACATATTTTTATACCACCACCCATCACCATGGAGAACCTTGTCACAAGGTTTGAGTCTGATGTGCTCCAGGTCACTCGCAAACCTTTTGCCATGTTGAAGCGTGACGCAAAGGAGGAGCGCGTAGGATTAGTGGAGTGTGTGACCCCTGCCCTTGTCAATGATAGTGACGTGTCGTTATCGGCGACATGCACGGGGCTCGTGGTGCTCATTGGTGGTTGCCTCCATACTGAGCAAGCTGCCTGGGATCAACAGACCGGTCATGATCTTTATGTGGTGCATGTTCTCTGAAAATGCACAATCCATGATGCTCTCTTGCCACCAAATGCTAAAGGTGAGCAGGCGCTGCACCCGTGAGACATTGGTGAAAACACGGCGAGCACTTACGCCGTATACGGCCATAGCGGTGGTGGGGGTTGGTCCTGGCAAAAGCCCGTGGCCGCCTTTGTGAGACTTGCGGAGGTTGTCCAACCCCAAGTTGGGTTCGCACAACAGGCGTGCGTGCCCATGGTGGCACTTGTAAGCGGGTCTACTTTTGGAGACCTTTGGACAACGGCCAGGGAATAATATGTTGCGTGCCAAGTGAGCACACAGACTTCTACTGGTATTGGGCATCTCATGCGCGCAAACTTACAAATGCCCAAAGCCTTTTCACCTCTGTGTGCGCGCTTGCTTGTGCCGCGCCGGCACTTTCCCTGTCATTGCGTAGCCCCTCATTCTCGACTATTGGTTGGGTCACTTCGCTCGCACTCCGTGTTCTTGTCCGAGAGCTCCATACACACGTTGTGTTCACGCTCCTCAACCCCACTCATATGCACAATCTTCTCCCGAAGAGCGTCGTTGTACCCCTCCGATGGAGTTAGCTTTGCCTCTTGGCCCATGGGCTTCAGTTCTACAGCTTGGCTTCAGGCCTCATCAGCCCCACGGGAAACCGCAGCCGCAAGCTTGTGCACAACCGCATCAAGGTCGAAGGTATCGCCTAGTGCAGCACTAGTCCGGGCACTTGTCTTGCCCTTGCGCTCCACCACCTTCTTTCGCGATTTCTGTTCAGGTTGCTATCTGTGCCCGCAACTTTCCTCTATTTTGACGTGGGTGCAACCATCCAACATCCCCTTCTCCTTCCGTCCAACGCACCCAACAACCTGGAGGTCCATGTAACGTACAACCGCGGGGGCGGTGGGGGGGGGGGCGGTTGCTACCAATGCGGGCCATTGCTTGCAACCATGTCGCCCGATTCCAGACACCCAACCCGTTATCATACATGACGTGCGAATACTTGCCACTCCTCGGGCCACCACATACCGTGAACGTCTAGGTCTGTGTCTTGTCGCAATCATTCAAGACTAAAACAAATGGCAGATGGACATGAAGTCGTTGGATTCTAGGACCTTGTGTTGCCTTCGCCTTGCACCTCACTGCCGCAGTCTTGAACCACCGCGTGTTCTCTTGACCCATGACGGCATCCGCCAGACTGTCAATCGTGAGCAGCGTCGGCGATGGCTTCTCCCAATACTTGTCCACTCCAGCCCCCATCCCGCCGAGCATCAAGGTTGGCCACATCTTGGCGTGCGGGATGGCCTGCATATCAATGCTTGGGGCTGCTGCCAGGTCATCGCGAAGTGAAATGCGGGGCCGGAGGTTAGCTGTAGATTGCAAAAGGGGATGAACGTGGAGCAGAAGTCATCAACTGACACAAGAAGTGGAAACTCCGGACTATTGGTGTGCAACGTGAATCAAAATCCACAAAGTGCAACATTGTCCTGATCTGCAACCCCATCCTGACTATACATCTTGATGAGCTCTTGGTCTACAACACCTTCCGAATCGGGCAGCCTGACCAAGGATCCTGATCTGCAATAATTTGTTGAGCATGGTTATGGCATAGATCTTGACTGCAAATAAAACAATGCGTCGTGCATGTCTGTGGACATTTTCACATGGAATCATGGCCGTGCGCCATGACTTTGGGGGCATTGGAAGCGTACCTGGTTGTGGTGTGCAAGTAACTGTATGGCGGTGGGATATGCATGCCTTGGACACCACCATTATGGACCCCAACATAGCTCTAACGTGTGGATGGCTCGCACAGTCGTTGAAGAAGAGGGTATATGTTTGTCGCTTCGGGTAGGTGTGTCTACCGGGTTGACAGGCCAGCAATGTTAAAAGCAGAACTTGACACCCTGACACCGGATTAGCGAATGCGCCCCGACTATGGAATCACATGCTACATGCCCGTGGCCACCACTGTGTTCTACCTCTTGCTGCACCCCTTGCCCGAGGGACCACCATTGCCACTCCGTGCAGACCTTGCGGTGCCAACCGCATAATCCAGCAGCAGGATCTTTGCGTAGGGGACGCGCATTGCACGCGAAGCATTTCTCCGTGGGGGCCTCCTGGCACTTCTCCATCACGCAATGCGGCTTCCCAGACACCGGTGCTTGCTTCTCAAATGCCCCTAATGGGACATGGATGCCATGGGTAAGGTGATATGTGACGGGGAAGTTGGCCGAACCAAGGAATCCCACTTTGCGCCATGAGTTGGAAGGAAGCAAAAGGACGCGACCAGCATTATGAGGTCGGAATAGACAAAAAAAATATCCGCGACGCTAGTCAAACGGCACCGGATCCCACGGCTGAGGAACCCAGGCTTTGCTGCCCAAGAGGATAGTTCTGTCCGTGCCATCGTTCGCATCTAGATCGAAGTTGTCCGCATAGAACGCGGTGAGCACGTGGCGGCTTGCGGCAATCTTGTGCATGTTCCGGTGCACACTCTGGCATTCATGGCCTTGAGCCCCCACATGCGCAAAGTTGTACAGCACATTGTTGATCACGTCCAAAATGAAGTTAGAAACCTCCATGGTGACAAGAAGGTTGTGGTATGTGATCTCCGAGTATTAGATATCCGCCTGCGTCCTTGGCACTCAAGCACTCAAAATACACCGACCACCAGCATCTGGTCCTCAATGTACACCCGCCGAATTTTGAGAAATTGGGCCCCAGTCGTCCATTGCTGAGGTGTCCACCTCTCCTATCACCTTGTGCAACATGTTCAAATTGATCGCCTTCTTACGTAAGCAGTAGCCGTCCTCGTCCAACTTGAAGGCATCAGGGTTGCGCACAAAACGTTGCAGGCTGCCCAGTAATAACCAGGTCGCCGTCGCCAAGCCTAGGAAGGGGAGATGCAAAGCCGATGGTAAGAACAGCCTCAGCAAGCGCTGGTGCGGTGGCCCCTTCAACCGAGTCCTAGAAGGCAATAGGATTCCATGTCCGTGGTGAGTGCACCGGGTACAGCGTCTTGTGCTTGGTTAGCAAGACACATTGTTGATAAAGAAGTTGTGCCTTGGTGAGACCACGAGCTTGTGTCTCCGAGGGCATTGGCTTCTCACTTGCGAACAACAGCGTGTCTCCATCTCTTGGCCAAGGTAATACCAAGTGTCGACTTGTCGTGCTTCCCCATTGGAATGTACGGATCAACGCCGGACTCGACCTTCTCAATGTCGGCATTGTTCAACTTGCGGACCACGTCTTGAACGTGGCATTGGTGTGGAACAGAGAGAGCAAGAAGTCGGATATTATCCCCGGCTGCAGTTCCACCCACACGGAACTCTTGGCGGAGATCCGGCCGCTAGTGGTGCCGGGTTGAAAAGTCACACGTGTGGGAAGTGGACAGAACAGATTGAAAATTGAGCAGCTTTTGTGTGCCTGTGCATCTGTTCATAAAGCACGTTCATAAAACGCCTTCATAAAACGATCGACGCGTTCATCAAACAAGTTATGAATTATGAATGAATTATGAACAGGGGAGGATGTTTTCATAATTTGCATAAACTGGCAAAAATGGCCATTTTTCCAAAAAAACCCCGGTCCACAAAAAAAACCCACCTCGAGCGTGTTGACGCAGCCCCCGAACTTTTGAACAAAAATAGCCCATGGGTACCCTAGCACGAGCAAAATGCGTTCATATTTCGTAAAACAATTTATGATGAACAAAACCACGTTTCATACAGGTACCAAGGGTGAGGCTAGAAGTGCATCAGAAGTACCTAAGGAGGGGCCACTCAAGCGCAGGGGACAGAAAAGACCCCAAGTACAATTGTCCTCTTGGTATGTGCCAAACATAATAGAACACCACCCAGGGATATCAATAAGAATGGCGCCATTTGGGGGGTGGGGGTGGTGCGGGGGGGGGGGGGGGGGCGAACCATGGAAATGTCCATGGGTTGATTTTCATGGTATGTCCATCATGGTTGGCTGTAACAATATGGACATGGATGCTATGCATGAATTGTTCTGGTTGTTTTGTAGTCCCAGTTGTACCCTGTTTTTCTGCAAAGATTTGTGTGCTTCCTGTTTTTCTTTCTTCTTTTGACAGCCCCAGACCAAAAACAAAATGGTTCGACAATTGTCCCCCTACCATCATGGGGCTTGCAAGAATGCTAAGGGCTGTCACAAGTGGCGGTGGCGCAAATGCGTTCAGCCCTGCAAGCGTTTTGTTGTTGTTGCTGCAGCTGCTACATTTGGCTGCTTTGCTTGCTGCCACGGTGCCACGGAGCCCTGCAACATCTTCCCACCCTGCCGTTGATCCTGCAGACCCTCCCCCCCACCCGACCCGCAACATCTCCCAATTTTGCTCAGTATTCTTGCAGCCCAAGACTTGGGTGCAACAGAGTCTACCCCTCAAGAGACAGTGCACCTTTTCTCTTTGTTTAACACCCCTTCCCCACAACCTGTGCGCATTGTGGGAATCCTTGAGATAACGCACAACATCATTTGGTTCAAAAGGCAGCACATTTTCACTGGCAAAAGGAAGCAGCTGTCATACAATGATGCGCACAATGTGGCTGCCAGATTTCGCTCACAAGACATCCCCGTGCACCACCTAGCTCAAATGTAGGATACATTTTTGGCACAATCAAAAGCAGTACCAGTCCGTCCGCCCTCACTTCCCAATGAGGACTCCCATTTAGTATCTTTTGTGTGTGCACGTGGTGTCATTTTTGAGATATTGCCACGTGTGTGGCATCATGTCCCACCTCTGGCGGAGCTTTGTGCCAAATGGCTTGTGGGTGATGCACCGTCGTTTGTGCAAATTGTGGCCGCGGTTGTGCACTACACGCGGGGAGCATTGAACGATGCAAGGAGATTTACATTTTGCTCTCCTACCTTTCGTCCTCTAATGCGCAATGTGCCATGAGCACGTTAAACAGCAAAGTCACCGCCCTCCGCAATTGTATGGCATGGTCCAGTATTAGGGGGCACCTCACCGGGGTAGAGGATATGGACCCCAACCGTTTCGATTTTGAGCTGGTTGCTGGTTTGTGGGCAACATCCCCCAGGCTACGGCTGCGGCACAACCGATGCAAACAAAGAACCAGAAAAAAGAAAGTACAAGAGCGCATGCTTGAGGATTGTGAAGGGGAGGAAGATTGGGGTTTTCTTGCACGAGCTCAATCAGAAGGTGCTATTAGCTCAGATTTGTTGTCTACCATCTCCAGTGGGTGAAGCAATAGTGACAGTGACAATGACAATGATAGTGATCTAGATAGACAGTAGCAGCCAATGAAAATGAGAAACCAACACAAGGATCTAACCATGATGTTTGAACATGTCAAATGCCTCTCTGATTTGTGCTTGCATATGTGCACAGCAGCAATGGGGTACACATCCTGCCGGTCTGGACCTGTGGACCTATAGTCCCATGGACCCAACCATGGACAGGTGGATCATGGACGGGATAGGGGGGGGGGAGTTGGGGGGTGAGGGAGACCAACCCCGCCCCTTTATTGACAACACTATCGCCGTAGAGCAATGCAACTGACTAGCTCCTTACTTCTTTCATCAAAGCTAGGCAGGGCAACAGTAGGGCGGAGAGGACCTCCGGTGAAGGCCATTGCTTTGCCGAGAACATTGCAGAGCGGAGAGGTGATTAGCACAACTTATTATACAAATCCTCGACATTTCGTTGACGGTTTGAACATTTTTTCCCCACATCCATTCGTCCCCCACTTTTTGCCCCATTGCCTATCACCCAGACAACCCCCATGTTTGTCCTAGAACCAACTCTTTGCAAAATGATTTTTGCTAGTTTCCGTTTTCTGTTGTTGTTGTTTTTTAATGTTTCATTTACCAAAGGTTGTACAAACTTGAAAGCGGGCCTTTTGTTGCTATCGGAGGCCCTCCTTGGTTTAAATGATCTATGAATTTTGCATAGGAACTAACATGAAAGTTGTGACTTGTGAATGAATGGGGAGTAACAACTGAAGCTGGCACAAACACCATATACCCCCCAATTTTTGCAAAGTATTTACACAAGTACACAAGTAGCACACCCCAAGGTATGAAATCCTAATAACATCATCCGTTTGGGATTCGAGGTTTGCCCAAAGCAAAACAGAGGTTGACCCATGGTGTAACCCCACACTCTTGCGTTGCCGGTGTATCCTTTGCCGCACGTCCTTTGTTAGACTATTTTTCAGTTAGAACAGCCCTCTCGTGGGCCCTGTTTGTTTTTTGCTGCTGGAAGGGGTCTTGTGCAACCGGGCTTCTTCTCACCCAATGAATTGTAGAGTATGGTTCAAGAGAGTCTCAAGGGGCGCCGACAAGCTCAACAGACGGTGCGATGCAAGAAAGATAAGCGGTCGACAAGTGGCCCTAGTGACGATAGTCTGTATATTTCAAGGAGTATGTCGAGTCCGGATTTAACCAAGAATGGTGCTTTGCGGCGGTGCCGAATTTATTGAGAATGTGTATGGACATCCAGGTTGCACCGAATGCCCTTGGGGATCGAAACAGGAAGTGGGTATCGTCGGTTTTGAGGTGCTACTACCTGTTGTTTTCATGCACATAGCTGTTGGAGTATGTGGTATGGTAAGTTTGGAGGATCTTGTTTTTGATGTGGAAAGTAAGCAGTTTGACAAAAGGCCCGTCTCCATGGTCCCCGACTCTAGGATGGTTATCGTGCTGAAAAAATTGGAGTTGTTGGAGAAGTATTTGGCCACTGTGGTCATGGAAAACGACAACCTAACGAGGTCCAAGCGACTTTGCTCAAGTGCTCGCCGGATTGGAAGCCGGAAGATCTCCAACAAGAGTTGGAGTTTATGCTGGAGAAGGAGAAATCGATAGCCCCTTGGGAGGTTGAGTGGTGGTTGGAGGGGGTGATGATGCCCATGGACAAGTCTATGGAGACAACCGATCAACCCCCTATCCCAAGGGTCATGTCTTCCTATGTTGCGGCACCATGGAAGGTGTTGTACACAGCAGTGGGCACCTATGACACAAAATCAACGGGCACTTCGACTTTCTCTCCACGATCTTCATGGGCCATGGTGGGGGGGGGGGCCCTAAAGATTTTGCCAACACCTTGGTAATGTTGGACGAGATCATACGCCTCTTGGCCAGTTTGAGTTTGCAGTTCATGTATGAGAATGGGAGAAGGATTTGGATGCCGAGAAATAGTAATCAAGCCCACACCAATATGACTGACCCCTTGCCACCGATTGTAGCTTGCAAAAGCCATGGAGCAGGGAGGGGAAGGTTTTTTGCCTGCCCATTTCAGGAATGAAAGTACGGGGGGGGGGGGGGGGCAAAGAGGAGGCTGGTTTGTGCACGAGAGGACGGCCCGATAAATGGAGTGGAGAGATTGACAATCAACTGAACTACCCTTTGGACAGAGTGGAAGCGGGTTGGAAAGTTGGACCCCGCAGAGAACTCATACGCCCTCGTCATTGTATGCTGGGCAAAGGGCACCCAAGCCATGTACGGAAGCTGTGTGCGGGCCCCGGCTACCCTCACCCGATCCATGTCCTAGTCCTCATCGGACAAGGGTACCGCAACAAAGAGCGCCTGACGAGTTACGCCATGGCAATATTGTGCTTCATGGGTTTGTGGCGGGTGAGAGAAGCGGCAGGAGTTTGGGTAGAGGACTCGCGATGAAGGAGCTTGGTCCCGGTGTAATAAGATGGGATACCGACTTGTCAGAAGGGACCTCGGTGAGTATTCGGGCTCTTGGTCCAAGTGGCTGCGAGAGTTGAGGACTAAAAGTTGCACACCGATCCCCCTTGCTTTGCCCCCTTTGGGAGCCGTGGTTTGAGTCCTTCATCACCTACATGTTGCGAGGCACAGGGTTCACCGACCGCAGATGGCATGCGTCTCGACGAGGCGGGGCTGCATTGTAGGCGTACATTGTAGTCCTGGTCCAAGTCCGGATGTGGTGGGGTCGTTGGAAGTCATGTCGAGTTGCAGAAGACTGCGCAGAGCCTCGGGAATGTAGGGTCCATACCACGATGCAACTCCCATGGCCACGTTGATGTGCAAAGATCGATCGGAAGGATACCAGTGCGGCTGACTTGCAGCCCATGTCCATTACCGAGCACTTTAGAAGCAAGCCCGCAACTGAACAAAAAGTTCCTAGAGTTTGATCCAAAAGGGAGCACATCATTTTGTCGGATGATGAATACCCTGCAGTGCCTGCACCGACAATCCTAAGACGGGTGCGGGTCAAACGTTAGCCCATAGTGAGACTCCTTGAATGGCTCCTGGACCATGGAGTAGTTGAACCTGCACGAGTAGGACAAGTGGATGCCGCGCCTATCCGATGTTTTGTACAGGCCTAGAAGCAACGCAGGGTCGCCATAGTGGACGGAAAATAGAGCTCTATTGCAGTGCGCTAGGCTCTTCCGGCATACAGATGAGCGGTCAATGACCCCATAGTGTTTTTTCGCACAGTAGGCCCCGACACATGGCAGGTTTGGCTGCATGATTCGACTTCTCTGGTTGTGGGGCCATTGGATCCAGAGATTTTGAAGAGGGGCATAGGACGTGTGGGACCAATGGACATACCGAGGGATGTATGGGATGAGTTGGCCCCACCAAATATGGATGCATTGATGATTCGTAAGTTTCATGCACTTCCCCCTCTTAGTTTGAGTCAACCGTTTTGGCATGGGCAACCTGTGTCTTCTTCTTCAGTGTCTCCGTGTGACCCTTGTCCCTTTCCCATGGTCAAACCAAACATGTCCCCCAAGGAATGTTTTGATGTAACACCCTAGACCTCCCATTGAGCTAGAATTGTGGAGGGAAGGGGGTCCAAAGAATATGCACGACCCACTTTTGAGGCCCATTCACATACCATAGCCCGAGTAGTTGAATTGTGAGCCTAGCTCCCTGTGAAATCCTTGCTTTCCCCGTTACACGTATCCCCCAAAAGAGTTTTTGGGTGGGACCCCCCCCCCCCCCTAGACCCTCTGCGCTGCAAACTCACTTTTTAGACTATGGGGACCGAGGCGCTGCCATCATGCCTCAACAACATCGACCCCAGGTGCATCGCACCGGCGTTTGTTATTCACTGGTGAAGTCTGTCTGGCACAATGGGGTTGTCATGCGGCATCAATCACTAGTCGCATTTCCTCCTCCTCTGCATATTGGGTTGGTGTGAGGGCTTGTGTGAATGTCTTCCTTTGCTGCAACGAGCATATTTTGGCCATCCCGCACACTTCACACAATGTGGAAAGGTTGTTTCTTTTTGGAAGAGGTTTTTCTCTGAGAAAGAACACAACATAAAGCAGAACAGTCACAAAGCATATTGTGTGTTTTTTGTTTCAATGGAATAGTGCCTCCACCACAGCAGATTTTGGGACCGGTGACAAAAGCAATAGATTGATTGCGGCTTGCTGTATGTGTGGTTGTTGAGGAGGGTTGGAGGCCATGATCATTGTTTGGTGCTTTGCCATTTTAGGGTTTGTGGAGGCTTGATACAAAGGTTTTAAAAGCATTTCAATTTCTTACACCCCTCTAGAAATGGTTGGTGGCTTCATTGTTGGCTGCTCAGGATGCCTAGATGGCTATATTATCAGCCATAGCACAGGGATTGGGAAAGGCAGCAGGATTCGCGTTTCACGGCACTGAGGCTCTGCTGGTCTTCCAACAGGCCCTAATCCAAATCGACGTTGAGAACGAGCGCACCCTTGAAGTACTTGAAGTTCCGGTGGAAAGGGTCGTTGAAGTTCCATACCCTGTGGAGGTATGTGCTTTTTTTGGAGTTGGTGTGGACCCGCATCAATCATGTCTGGGCGCTGGTCAAACCTGCCCTAGTCAAGTAGCCTTATTCCCCACATGGAGCAGGCCCCAGCCCAGATCCAGTTGCAGCCTCCATTGCAGCCCAACTGTTGGTTTTGGGAATCAGATCCACATGAGAGGATAGTTTATGGGGGTTTTCAAGAGTTGCAATGAATTTGGCAGGCTCTTTGGGATTTTTGGGCGGCTCTGTGCGTGTGTGTGCTGCATGTGTTTCATGTGTTGCTGGTGCTCCTTGTGTGTGTGTGATTGTCTGGGGGCGTTTGATTACAGCCCCTGTATTTTCCTTCTGTGCCAGTGCGGTTCGTCCATCTTCTCCTTCAACAAGGCTGCCTAATGAACCCTGGTTCAAGGCAGCACTGAATTTACAAAGAAAGGCGAGCTCCCAATGTGTTCTCCCCCACGAATCAATATCTTGTAGAAAGGGTGTTTTTTGGAGGCGGGGGCCGGGGCAGGGGGAGGCACTTATTCCCGATTGCTCGCTCCTTGCTTGACGTCTGTATGGCTTTGCAACATCATATCACACAGCGTCACGTCACGTAACGTCATATCACATGACATGAGATGATATCGCATCACACGGATGCTAAGGGGCAGTAGTCACAGGACAACCTGCATCTTCTTCCAAAGGCAGTTGGCGATTAGCAGTAGCATAGAAATGGGGTGCAATAGGGTTCAAAACCCACGCCGAGTTTTTTTTCACACCATATTTCCTTGTGCTGCCATTCTGTGTTTAAAGGATTGATGACACACGAACCTCCCAACAGGTAAGCCTTATAGAACCCTTACCGTATGCCGGCGTGTAGCTGACTGCCCTGCTTTTTTCTTCCAACAGAGGGTGGTTGAAGTCCCTGTGGACCGAGTTGTAAAAGAGACAGTATGCTCTTTCCCTTTCCCAGACGTGCCACCAGTTTCAATGTGATCTGTAAGATTCGCTTATCCTCAGCCTTAGTATGTTGTAAGGGGAAAGTCCGGGTCTTTGGCCCCTTGCACACTGAAGGGTTTTCGCCCGTTTTTGCCTCTTGTCGCCAAGACCAAGTGCGCTTATATCCAAGGTCCCGCCCACTGGGACACAGCGCAACAGTGGCACACCAGAATGTCTGCCCACAAGCCCCAAGCCAACAGCTCATGCCATATGTGTTCTCCAATGTGCTTACCTGTAACAACCATTCGGCGCCTTGCAGCAGCAGGTGGTCAGTGCTGATGTTTCAGGTGACAGACCTGCCTGGTCCAGGGGAGGGGGGGGGGAGCAGACCCGACGTCGAAAGCAGCGGGAAGCGATGTGTCACAGAAGGCAGCAAGGCAACAAACAAGATGATACGGCGAAACGGGCAGACAGGGACTGTAAATAACACTGACAGTCTGGTTGTCAGATTCAGCCTTTGGCGATATGCCGGATGTCCTCCAGGATGCTTATAGTGAAGGTGGTGTGACGATGGGACGCAATGTCCATCCGAGTATTGAACCATTTGGAGGAGGAGAAAAATGGAGGTTGTACATAGCGTTGTGTGAACGTGTGCCAAATCTTGTGATTTTTGTGCTTTTGGCATGCTCCCCAATCCCCGCAGTGAGAATTAAAGGCTGGTTCCACTGAGAATGCTTGTATACATTTGTGTGCATATGTGTGCAAGTGTGTGTGTGTATGTCTGTGTGTGCCAGTTCCCCAGAATTTCAGTCGGGACTGGATGCAATCCTGGGTGGGGCATAAATGCCCCCATGGGCATTTGGTGCTGCTCGTGCTGTGCGGACCTGACACCACGACAGACCCTCATGCTCGACCCTCACGCTATGGTGTGTGTTCTTTACGTGACTGTCATGGTTGGCACCGTCAGTCGAAGAAACTCGGAACCAAACACGCGGGGGCTGTGGGGTGGGAAGGGGGTGTGACTCACGGCCATCTGGAAAAGCAGCATGACGGTCCCGAGGGCCGGGTCACGCTTTGGCAATTGAGGGACAACACATTGGTTGCCACAGACACACCACCACAGCACAAGGCCCGGGTCATGCAAAGGGTACGATAGGTACTTATGGGGGTGTGGGATTTGCACGTTAATGTGAGTGTATTACCAAGGCTGTCTTGCAATGAAGAGGAGCCTGTTGCCAGCAGGTGACAAAAGTGGTAGGGGTCGTGATGGTTCTGGGAGGAGGGACAGATGGGACTGCTTTTGCTGAGCTTGCTGCCCTCACCGCAACCTGGGACTGGAAACTGGGAGCTCCGCTTAAAACCCCCGCCTTCGCCCATAAAGAGTATCTGCCGGCCATCTTCACGGGTGTGCTGAAAAACACGGCATCCTGGCTGTGCCAGATACTTAGTGCTGCTTCGTGGATGCAAGTTGCCTTGCTGTCTGGGTTTGGCCCCAATGCCGTTGTGTGGAGTTTGCACAGTGCAGTGGCACGGGCCTGTTCATGCATCGCGCATGCGGCACAAGCCACCACAAACCAAAACAAACGAGCACAACGCGGCTCAGAATGTCAGATTCCTCATGAGTTGGATCGTCAAACAAGAAGCATGTTCAACACCAATAGGCGCCTTTCTAAAGTACAGGACAGGAGCATGCAACATCTTGGAGCCATGATCATCACGTTGCCCGAGCCTTTGGCAGTTGTGCTGAGCCATAGGCGTGTAGCAAAGAACAGAAGTGTAAGCTAAGTTTCACATTGGGATGATTAGGTAAAGTCAGGACACATACCGTGCACCCTGCCCTTCTTGAGTGCCACCGAGGCTTCGTGGAAACAGCACCAAGTTCCTTTTGGGCTGGGGGGGGGTTTAGGGAGACTAAAGGGGGGTGGGGGGACATGTGCAAGAACAAGCAAGCATAGGGGACCTGAACCGGGCAAATGTACATCGGTGGTGACACATATTGTGCTGCCAAATATGTCAACATAATGCAAATAGCCTCCTGGCATTGGTCCAGTAGGACGCCAAGGGCCTCAACATCGTCGAATGAGGCCTCACAAATGCCCCCTACGGCAAATTGGGTGGTAGTCTCCAAGAGCTATATGATTCCCCAACCTAGATTGCATGTGTCTCAAGCCATACCGCAACCCGTGCCGCAACAGCATAGCAGTACGCAAGCAGATGGTAAGATAGGTGTGTGTGTGTGTGTGTGTGTGTGTGTGTTCCCTACTCCCTACTCCCTGCTGCCTGTTCCCTACTCCCTGCAAATACTGCAGCCAGCTCGTCGTCCACGGTGCGCTCGTCATCAAACTCGTTCCCCCACCCCCTCCGGGCTTGGGCCCTATCACTTTCGGTGCCCCACAACGTCCCAAAATGCAGTCACAGGCGGTGCCACGAGCGCCTGTCTTGCCTGCTCCTCACGGCATCCCAAAAGTGTGCTCAGCATGCCATGAAGGAGGTCTTTGGGCCCGGGAGTGCCCTGTGATTGGCCATGGTGGCATGGGCGACAAACCGTTCCACAACAACACCAACGTACCGCCGGATCCGTGCTGGGCGTGCCTAATAGCATGCCATTGGGTGCTTTCATGTGAAAAAAACCAATGGCAACGAGCAGCAAGAGTCTGCATACTGTGTGGCGGGCGAGGACACTCCTGCAAGAAATTTGACCTTTACAACCCTGCGATCCACAATTTCAGAGAGCGGCGCCCTACGGCACGCCTAGCGGGGCCATGTCGTCCACCCATACACCCGACCTCACGAAAGCAATATGCAAAAAAGAAAAGAATACTTGTCCTGAATTGGAACAGTGAATCCATATCAAAAGTTACACTGTTGGCAATGCTCATGCTGAAAAAAATTTGAAATACCGGTGTTAACCAACGGGGAAGCACTAGTGTATGCTTTTGGAGCCAAAATGGAAGCTATTTTCACACCCCAGAGCCCCAAAAACTGCTCAACAATCCGCCCTTTTCAAAACACAACAATGTGGGGTCCACATGAGACGAAAAAGGGGGCGGATAGTCGAGCACTTTTGGGGCCTCCGGTGTGCCAAAATAGCTTCAATTTTGGCCCCCAAAGCACTATGATCTAGTCACAGGTGCTTGGGGCATTGCAATGACCCGAGCACTTGTGAGTGGATTAGAGTGCTTTTGGAGCCAAAATTCAAGCTATTTTCACACCCCACAGCCCCCAAAACTGCTCGACTATCCGCCCCTTTCAAAACACAACAATGTGGGGTCCACATGAGAAGAAAAAGGGGGCGGATAGTCCAGCACTTTTGGGGCCTCCGGTGTGCCAAAATAGCTTAAGTTTTGGCCCCCAAAGCATTGTTATCCACTCATAGGTGCTTGGGGTATTGTAATGCCCCGGGCACTTGTGACTGTATCACAATGCTTTTGGTGCAAAAATGGAAGATATTTTCACACCCCACAAACCCCAAAATTGCCCGACTATCGGCATGGGCAGGGGCATGGGGGGGGGGGGGGGTTGTAGACGCTGGGGTCTAGACCACAACCCTTTTCTACACCTCAAGGGTGCGGTGGCAGTTGGTTGGTGACAATGGGACAAGTTTGATATTTGGGGGGGGGACATGGGGGGGGGGGGGGGGGGGCAAAGTCTGATACTTGGGGGGGGGGGGGGGGTTCGAAAGGGTGTTGGGGTGGGGGGCGGGGGCCGATGGTCCATAAAAGTCGGACGCCTGAAGTCTGATAGCCCATTGGGTTACTATACACAAAGCTGACGGACATCCACAGAGTGTGCACTTGTGAGCGGACACAGGACACAAATCTTATTCACAAATATTTGTAAGTGTAGGGAAAGCAAAGAAGGAATGCCCGTGAATGCCTCCTTCTCGAGCCGGGGAGTAGCGCAAGGGAGGGATCTTCACTCGTGTTGCCGGATGCGGCAAATTGACTACATAGCCCCAAAACCTTTGAAACATCTTCATTCATGGACCACGTTGCAGGCAAAGCAGGCACCAAGCATCCAACCAAAAATCCAATAGGTTCAGGTTCCATACATGCCAACAAAATTTCCCCCAAGCGTTCTATGGAACATCGGCCAGAAGGTCCATCAAGACTGCGGCCTTGCAGTTTGAAAAACTACCCAAAGACCTGTCTCACGTGGCAGTGCGGTTTGGTTAGGGCTTAAATTGGCGGATATTCGGGGCTTGTGCCCTGACTCCGTTGTAGTAACTTTGGCTCAGCTCACGCATCATCGCTCGGCTGTGATCAAAGGTGAATTGAGAGCCATGCCTGACGACCTGCAAACACAGTACGGGGTGTGCGGTCAATTCATGGTTACTTCCACGTCGTTCGCGTTGCATCAACGACACGTGGGTGGACCGAGTGCTTAGAGCGATGGGGAAGCTAGGAGTAGAACTCCTCATGCCGGCATCGGTGTACTCGTGCGTGCACGCCCATCTGCCGCAGGTGCAATGGGGTGGACGGAGATGGGCGACCCGGTCCTACACTTTCAAGGGTACAAACATTGGTGTGCTGTTTGGGCCCCGCACGGACGCGGCAGTGAGGTCCCTCACGGATCCGGCGAATGACCTCCTGCACGTGCGGCTTCCATGCAATGAGCCCGGACGCTGGGCCGTACAGCTTTGGGAGTGTCACGAGGACCATGTGCACCTTCCAAATGCGCGAGTTGGGCCCACTCAGCTAGACCATGTGTGGCTAACGGGTCTCCAAGCGGTCTTCCAGTCCCGGATGCCCACTCCCTTAGCTCATTGTCTGCTTCACCCGGTGCGACACAAAAAAGCCGCCAAGCACACAAGACAATCCGCCACGGGCAATGCGTTTGTGGTGGGTGGGTATAGCGACGACAACTGGAACCCGGACTATGCAGGGCCGTCCATGCTGTTCGTTCCGCTGGCCGCCCTGATGTTCTTATTGGGGAATGTCTTTGACGGTCATAGGCAATAGGACGATCCGGCATCAATCCCCTTTGTTACGCCACATGCTGGGGGCGGTCTTAACCCTCCGCCTCTGTGGGTTGTACACGGGAGGTCGGCGTTTGACAGGGCATGCAAGGCGGTGTGGGGACGAGAGGAGTGGGCCATAGTCCTACTACTGCCGTCAGGCGCTGCCCCTGATGTAGATGCGAGCCCGGTCCCGGAGGTGGTCAGGCTGGACAAAGTACCACATGACCTGCACGTCGCTGTCACTTTGCTGCGGGAAGGTGGGGCGTTGGAGCAGGGAACAGTGGTGGTGTATCAGCCGCTCCGCTCCACGTGTCGGGAGCGGAGTATAGCACGGCCCTCGACGCCATCGAGACCATTTGCGGATGCGATGTGCACTGGCGGCCACATGGAGTGTATCGGCCAAAAGCTATTCTCTCTACGGAGCTGACGGCTTTCAATGCGGCGTCGCTAGGGAGAGTCACGATGAGCCCACATTGAGACGTGGCATGGCGGGAACCCTACACGTAGTGCTAGGTGCCAGTGGCGGCGAAGGTCACGTCGTCTAATGCCTCTGCGCAAGAAGATGGGGTCACCAACGTGGCAGTAGCGAGCCATGGCAACCCCACGTGGACAGGTGCCATCCGCGGCATGGTCCCCGAGGCGGAGATCATCGAGGCGGCCGCATACCTGCTCCACACCCCTCTGTCAAGCCACACGGTCTATGTCGTGGATGCATATATCATGGGGGCACACCCGTGCAGGGCTCAGGACGCCCGGTACTGCGGCATCAAAGGACCAACCTCCCATTTCATCAACCGGCACGCGTTGAGCTGGGTCGTGGAGGGGCTGCGCCGACTGCCAAGCCGGGTTGGCGGAGCCCATCGCCGGGTGGTACGGCAGAGCTCGCACTTGGCAGCAGTCCCGCTAGAGGAACCGGACTTCGCTGCGGCCCATGCGAAGGCCCCGCCCGTACACCTCCCGTTGCCAAAGGAACATGCAACCCACCTCGTGCCTGATGAAGATGGGGTGCTAGAACCACATGTGCCCTCCATGCGGGCCCTCGAGCAATTTAGGGAGGTAGTGTGGAACGCATTAGCTGCGCGCACCAGGGCCCACACGCCGTTGGCTGGTGCTTGTGAAGCTGTGCCTTTGGGAACGGTGCATCATGGCCCTACACATCGAGACCTGCTGCGCGCACGGGGCGCCGCCTCCCCACCATGCAAGTCATGCAACGGTGGTGGCAAAAAGTCACCCGTACGGTGATTTTGGCGCTTCCCTGTATCTTCCGTGGAGGACCCGAAGAGGACAGGGGCCACATGCGCATACCGTGTTAAAGGGACGAAGCGGAGGCGCGGCTCTTGTGTGCAAGGTTGAGGAACTTACTGCGGACCTGCCACTTGTGGACAAAGCCATGGAGTTCATGTCTTGGAAAGAGCACGGATGCATGTGGACGGAGTCCCTGATGACAGGAGTAGTCCCGGGGGAACTCAAGCGGCTCTTCGCGACGGTGAGGGCTGCGTCACCCCGGGGTCCGGCGAAGGCCAAGCTGTTCCTGGAGGGCATGTTCCAGGTTCGGGAAGATGGTTACGCCCGCAGGAATCATCGGCTCACCAAGATCACGCAACCGCCGCTGCATGATCGGAGGAAGGCCGCGTATGCATTCTTGTGAGGTGATCCCCCCTCCTGTCCACCGGCTGGAAGGGTTAGGCGGTTGCCGCCGTGGAACCCTTTCGATGGCCCTCCGGGCACCCTTCAGGCGGCCTTTCAGAGGGCGCCGCTGCACACGTTGGTGGTGTCCAGGTCGTACATCACACACGCTGAGGCCATGTCCACGTTTACCCAGTGGATGGCGGCGGCGGCGCAGGGCTTTGGTCAATGGATGGAATCCTAGGCAGCCCAAGACTTCCCCACATTCCAGGAGCGGTCCCGTGTCCGACATTCCTGGGCCACCATCCGTGGGACCATGGTGTGTGACCCAGATGATGGTGGTGAACCCTGGCTCAAGGTGTTTGCAAGCCATCCTGCTGTCGGGAACATTATGGGCTGGCCCCGTGAAGTGCTGCCAGGCTTCCAACAACCGTTGTGCTCCCTCCCAGTTCTAGCGGTGGCCACCGTGTTGAACGTGGGGGCATTGTGGCTGTATGACCAGCAGCTATAGAGGATCGTTCCGGTGGCGGAGGGACAAAGGTCCCTGGCAGTTTTGGTAGGGTCCAAGCAGCTTGCACGGATCCATGGGGACGACGCGATGGGTCGTGTCACGGAGGTGCTGCTGTCGCCAGAATGTGATGGCAGCGTGGCTGCACACGCCCGTCACACGTTGGATGCCTTGGACCTTGGGCCGGTAGTCGAGGCCCGATCCGGGGGACAGGGATTGGTGGTCGCATCGGCCCAGACCCCCGGTCAAGCCAGGGTAGCCGTCATCTGGAAGATCGGGCAAGACTGTGGTGGAGGCTCTTGGCGGGGGGATAACCGAGTCTCCGGGCGTGCGGTGGCACCGGCTGCTCGAGTAGGTTTCGGAGAAATCGAACGGACAGCCGGTTCTCGTCCTGGTGTCCACGTGGGAGCAGTCGAAGCAGAGCCTGCTCCGTAGTGCCGTTGCTCGTGCACTGGCAAGTGCGCTTCTCCGCCACCATGAGGCCCACAATGATGTATGGCAGGATTTGTGGTCTCAATGCCGTGAAGGTGGCTGTGTCCCATCATGGTTGGTGCTTTTGCTAAAGTGCAGCGGGTGCGGCAAAACGGCAGTGTCGGTGCATCAGTGTGCCTCTATCCCACTTTGTGGGTGATGCCGAGATCGCGCCGGTAGGGGGTGGCCCAAAGCGAGATGGGCGCTGCGCCACTCAAGACAATTGTCGTCGGGTGCGTGGAGGGCGATGCAGTGTATCTTACGGTGTGTCTAGGTGGATGGAGTGCACTACCATTGACCCGACTGCTGCTGTGGTGGGCTCCGCTGGACAACTCACGAGTTCTGTGGCTCTGGCATTACCGAGTAATTCTGGGGGAGCTACTCATGTTGGGAGTGCTGCTGCACGGCCAGGTGTGAAGATGGTGCACGAGCGGGTTGTTGTCCGTGTGGTGGACGCGAAAGCAGTGGTGGCATTGGAGAAGCGGTTGCCTGCCCGCCTCTGTGTGCGGTGACGGCGGACGTGATATGGCGGCCAATGTGATGTGGCAGGTCTTGCCGGCCTGATAGTGCACCATACCGCCTCCGCACACGCGGTTCAACTGGTGAAGTACGGCTACATCCACCTGCCCCGGGTCGCCGCATATTAAAGTAGCGTGCCACGGGTTGTCCCAACCAGGGTAATAAAGCCCAAACCCCTATAGGGTATTCTTATGGCACCGGGGTCTCTAATGGCGGCAAGGGTACGGTAGTCACGGGGGTTCATCCCGAGGTTACTCTGGGGGTTGGGTGAATATGTCAGTGTCTCTGTGCCCGCGCCACTGGTATTGGCCGGGTAGCAGCGCGGCGGGCCGGGCGTCGCATGGAGTCAAGGCCGCATGTGCGGCGGCATGGGTTGTGTGGGGTTGCTACAAGTGGGTGGCGAATGGTGGACTGTCGGAGCTGAGGAGGCATTGGGCCGCCCTTGGGCCCCAGAGGAAAATCAATGGGAGTACGGGGGTGTCCCTTGACCCTGGGACCAACTTAGGGAGGTATAGGGGCCGCCCAAGGGCCCCGGAAACAGATCGGTGGGAGTGCTAGGGTGTCTCGTAACCCCTCAAGCGACTAATGGTGGTGCTGGGGTGTCCCTGTGACCCCTGGAACAACTCAAAGGGAATACTGGGGCATCCCCTGGCCCCTCAAACAAACTAAAGGGATACTGCCTGCGGGCATGTACGTAGCCTAACCATCTGACCCCTGCGTGCAACACTGGAAGCACGGCAGCGGGAGAGGTGGCGGTCATGAGCGCAAGGACGGGCACCCGCGGGTAATGAGCCAACATGGCAGTATGGCCTGGCGGATTTGCGAACAGGCGGTGGGGCGTGTAAACCTCGTTACCACGGCCCGGAGGGAACGACTGCTGGGTACCCCTACGGGGTTCGATAACCAAGCTACGGCACCCGCCAGCTTAAATCTCAGCCACCAATATTCACGGGTTGTGCCTCTCACGCTGCGGGGTGGCTAGCATCCCCCCCGTTGACCGTCGTGACATATTATATGAGGGTATGTACAAATACCGCGGGTCAGCTCAGATCACAGTCTCAGGGAGAGTGTACTAGTCCTATATATATGTGGGATCCGAAGGGGGTACACCGCGAGCGCGGCTCATAGCTACTGGTGGCCATTGCCGTATCATCGTGTGCTTATATACAATGATGTATCTCAGTATGTGGGGTGCCCGGGGTGGGCAAATAGTACTTATGGCCTGTACGATGCGGACAAGGGGGCAATGAAGGCTGAGGGCCAAGCTAGGTTGGAGCTCCACAGAAACCCTGGCTGCGCGTGTTTGGACTCATGCACGTGCGCTACCGGTTGCAGGGTGCACATGGTCCGAGGGGATGAACAGTCAAAGGGTATTTGGGGTGAACACCGTGTCGGGGCCAGCTCTTGCTTCGCGGCATGCATGCTGGTTTGTTTCTTGGTTGTTGCATTGCACCCATGGGAGGCGCCCTTGCTTTCTGCTTGTTGCTATGTTGCCGCATTGCTATGCCTTGCCCCTTTACCCCCGGCGGTCCAACGGGCCAACGCTCGTCGCCGTTGCTGATGCTAACGCTCTGCATTTGCCAGTGCCCCCAAAGCCCGGTTAAATGGTAACCCCGGTGTTCTGGGTCCTCCGTCAAGGTGTGGGCCACCCCGGGCAGCCCTAGGACCCACGGGATGAAGCGAGGCAGGAACCACTTGTCGGTGCGAGATGCCCGGTTACTCCAGTAGACGGCATGATAAGTGGTTATGACTATGACTATGACTATATATATATATATATATATATATATATATATATCATGCCTTATCATGCCGTCTACTGGAGTTACCGGGCATCTCGCGCCGACAGGTGGTTCCTGCCTCGCTCGATCCCGTGGGTCCCAGGGCTGCCTGCGGTGGCCCACAGCATGACGGAGGACCCAGAGGACCGGGGATACCGGCCAACCAGGTTTTGGGGGCAATCGCAACTGCATAGCGTTAGCATTAGCAACGGCGACGGACGCTGGCCCGTTTGTTCGCCGGGGGTAAAGGGGCAAGGCTCAGCAACGTAGCAGCACAGCAACAAGCAGAAAGCAAGGTCGTCTCCTATGGGCGCAAAGCAGCAACCAAGGTACAAAGCAGCACGCATGCGGCGAAGCAAGAGCGGGCCCCTCTTTGTTCGCATACCCCCGCCACCGTGGAGACGTTCACCACCCGTAACCCCACGTAATCCACTGCCTGCTGCGTACTCGTAACTGCCCACCACCCCTGACTCCACGTGACCCACTGCCAGCACGCAATAACCCGTAGAAGCAGAGCCAGGATTTCCGGGAGGCTCCACCCTAGCCTGGCCCTCAGCTTTCATCGCTTCCATGTCCGCATAATGTACGCCGGCGACCCACCACACCAGTCCCACCGTATGGTACAGAAACATGGTAGCAACTCTACCTTCTCCATGGCCCTCAGCTGCACCCACACCCCAGATAAATACCGTGCCGGCACTCCATGTCAGGGGACAGTACCCAATCCGCTTCGAGGCACCCGCTTGCCCACGCATAGTATAACGAGAGTTTCTACAGGGGGGACGCCGGCCGGCCCGCGACGGGAGTGGCGCAACCCGTGAATATTGCTGGCTGGGATTCGGGCTGGTGGGTGCCGTAGCTTGATTGTCGACCCCGTGTAGGGGTACCCACCAGAGGCTCGCCCCAGGCCGTGGTAACCAGGTCCACCTCATCTCGCCCACATATGTTGCCCTGGCGCCTACCCTTCACCCTTACCTGCACTGATTGGCCAGCTCCCGTGGTTGCGCCTCCTCCGCCACAGCAGCGGCCAGGCCGCGGGTTCGACCCCACCGACGACGTGGCGAGCCTACTTATAGCATTGGCCCGCACGTCACCCCCTGGACCACTCCACGCGTCACCTTCAGCCGACCGGACAGGCGCCCTCCAGGAGTAAGCTGTTGTTGTGAAGACCATGTAGATTACACGATATAGAGGCGACCGCACACTCGGTGCTACGCCGCCGTGTAGTACCACCGTCGGAACGCCGATGCCACCCGCGAGCCGCCACTGCACGCACCACCGCAACCGCAAGGCCGTGGTCATATTTAGACTATGTACATGCCCTCAGGCACTGTCCCTCTAGTTTGTTAACGGGGCCACGGGATGCCCCTGCACTCCCCTTGAGTTGTTAGAGGGGTCAAGGGGACACCCCAGTCCCGCCATGCGACTCCTGGGTACCCCCACAGTACGGCTCCCCAGTACCGCCGCATGTCCCCGGTACTCCCACCATACGGACCCCAGTACTGCCACGCATACCCCCGTGACCCCAGTACACCTGCACCTGCAACTCCGCGTACCCTTCAAGACTGCACCTCCCAGTACCGCCGCGCATACCCCCGTGATGGTACATCGTCACCTTCAATTCCGCGTACCCCTCTTGATAGCACCTCCCAGACCGCCACGACATCCCAAGTACGTCCACCTTACGGTCCACCTGACCATCACGCCGTCACAATCCTCTTTGCAAATTTCGTTGCTTCCGGGGCCGGCAGGCTGCTCCTGCAACCCCGTGCAACGCGCCCAGGGGGCGTCGCAACGCATGCACCGCAGCGCGGGTAGCGACGCCGCTTGCCCCCACACAAACCTGCGAACCCCCTCAGTATCCCGAGCAACTACTCCCGTAATTGCCGTAGCCAGGCCGCCAGTAGAGACCCCGGTGCCATGGGAATACCCTACAAGGGTTTGGGCCTTATTACCCTGGTCGGGACGACCCATGACACCTCACTGTTGTATGCGGCGACCCAGGGCAGGCGGGTGAAGCATCCCTGTCCGACCCTCATGCACGGGGGCAGTACGGCTCACCATCAGGCCGGCACGACCTGTCCCATCGCGTTGGCCGTCATACGCCGCCTGCCATTACCGCACAATCCGGCCCTGAGGGCACTGCTTCTCAGGTGCCACCCCCTCCGCTGCGTCCAGCATAGGGACGGTGGCAAGCGCACCTACGTTTCCCATACCCTGACAATTTGCATTACCCTCGGCCCCTACCGCGCTGTCACCATTTCCTCCGTGATGCCACAACCAAAGTACCCGCGAGTCGCCCTCCAGAGCCGCCCACCACAGCAGCAGGGGCAAGGCTGCCGTCGGCGCATCGGGGCACCTCACCCCTTCCACCCGGACGCTCTTCAGGTCATCGTGGATTGCCTTCTAGGCACTTGAGGACATCTGTCCAGATTGCCGCAGCGCCCACCTCGCCTTAGGCCACCCCCTATTGGCACGCTCCCGACACGTCCCGCATAGTGGGACGGAGGCACATTGATGAACCCAAACTGGCGTCGTCTCTCTGCACCCGTGGCATTGCTGTTGGAGCACGGACCGCAACGGAACGCAGCCACCATCACAACACTGCGACCACAGGCCCTGCCACACATCACAACACGCTTCCTGGAGACAGAGCAAAGCACCTGCCAGCGCGCGTGCAGTGGCACAACTGAGCAGGCTGCGCCTCGCTTCATCCCATGTGGACACCGGGCGGAGTATCGGTTGTCCGTTGGGCATCATCGGTGCCTCTCAAGCAGCCGGGGCCACCGCGCAACTTTGGGGCTGCGTGTGCCATGCGTCAGGAGCTCCCAACCATAGTTCCGCACGATCTTCCCAATGACTTAGGCGTCACAAGTTGCCCGCCCCCCACCTGGCGCTATGGCCCACGGAAGTCCATGTTGTAGTGAGGAGAAAAGTATGTGAAAAGGGGTGTTATTTTGGGGGTATCTATCCCCCCCTCGGTGGCAATAGGCAACATGAAGGTATGTATGTGAAATACATGCCGTTATTTCTATTTCTAGCTACACACAAATTTTCGAAATAAAGATACCAAATCACAAAAATATGGTGGTACTTTACATTTAGACCATTGCATTCCTTTAGTAGGGGGGGGGGGGGCTATCTATTATTACTTTTACCCCTTGGTTGGGGGTTACCACAAAACCCACGTACACAGCACAAGTACAAGAACAGCAAAAATATGGGTCATTGAAAAACAAACAAAACTACCCCCAAAGCATATACGTGTATTTCCTCTTTTTTTGAACCTGGCCGAAATTTCGGCCAGTTGGTGCCAAAACAATCAAAACGCATGGTGTTATTTACGAGACAGGCCCAAGCTGGCCGAAATTTCGGCCAGGTCCTTCAAAACTCGAAATAACGTCACGGAAATGGATACCTTTGAGCTTTTTTGGAAGCTGGCCGAAATTGAGGCCAGCTTTTCCATTGGTTCCATTGGAAACATGCATGTGTATATACACCTTTTAACGCTTCTGGCCGAAATTTCGGCCAGCTTTTTGGTTTAACGTTGAATGACTATACTCATTTTCCTTTTTTTAAGGGCTGGCCGAAATTTCTCCCAACTCTCTGGTCTAATCACCTTTCATACGCTCATATTCGGCTTTTTTGCCAGTCGGGTCCAAAAACATCAAAACACATGGTCTTATTCACCAGACAGGCCCAAGGTGGCCGAAATTTCGGCCAGGTCCTTCAAAACTTGAAATAATGTCACAAAAATGGATACCTTTGAGGTTTTTTGCAAGCTGGCCGAAATTGAGGCCAGCTTTTCCATTGGTTCCATTGGAAACATGCATGTGTATATCCAGCTTTTAACGCTTCTGGCCGAAATTTTGGCCAGCTTTTTGGTTTAATGTTGAATGACTATACTCATTTTCCTTTTTTTAAAGGCTGGCCGAAATTTCTCCCAGCTCTCTGCTAGAATCACCATTCATACACTCATATTCGGTTTTCTTTGCCGGTGTGGCCGAAATTTCGGCCAGCATTTCCTGTTTCTGCCCATATCAGCAATTGTTTTCCCATCCAACACATTTTTCTTGGTTCCAGGGGTTCCACAAAACGGACCTATACACCACAAGTAAAAGAGCAGCAAAGATACGGTTCGTTGAACAGCAAACAAAACTACCCCCAAAGGATATACGTGTATTTCCCATTTTTATGAACCTGGCCGAAATTTCGGCCAGCTTTTCCAAGACCATCAAAACACATGGTCTTATTCAGCAGACAGGCCCAAGCTTGCCGAAATTTCGGCCAGGTCCTTCAAAACTTCAAATAACGTCACCGAAATGGATACCTATGACGGTAGACATGCGCAAAGAGCACAGGTGCACTGACATTTGAAGATGGTGTACAATGTACCACACTCAATGACAAGCAAATACTTGCCAACTGACAAATCCACACAGGCTATGGGAAAAAACAATAGCAGTACACCAAAAACACTTAGGGACGCATATGCTGCCCAAAATTTCGGCCAACCTTCGTACCGGCAAACAATATAACCCGTTGGGAATGGCAGTAGGCAGCAGGCGACATACGAATGACTTTATGAAAAAGAAGATCTTGGATGTAATCCACAGGCGGTGCGACCTTGAGATCGTCATAGTGCCGCTGCACACGATCCTCGGATAATTTACGGACGTGGCCAATGCTTCGGTCGTGGTCTATTACAATTTGGTCAAAGAAAATTTTTATTTTGGTTGTCGACGTGACCCAGTCCGATAATGTGATGGTGGTTGATGAATTTTTCATTGGTGGTGCCTTAGGCTTCCCTTGAAGTCCCTCTGTGCTTGCCGTATCCCCGTCCGGTTGATGGGCAGGTGGGATTGCCCATTTTTGGACGCAGCTTCAGCTGGAGGGGAAATAAGTACCTCCTGTGAATCCATTGCAGGCTCGGTCATGAAAAAGGATGCTACAGCAGGGGATTTCATGGAAAGAGAAATCACAAAAGTGGCAATAACATGCGCAATTCAACCCAAAATGGCCCAAAATCGACGTCCCGACACGAATGATGGAATACCATAGGCGAAATTTCGGCCAGCCCTGCACTGGATGTGAAACCATTGTTCAAAACTGGGTTGCCGAGAAGCTGGCCGAAATTTCGGCCAGAAATGTGTGTCATTTGGAATCAGGGGTCCACATAAGGCAAGTTTGGCCGAAATTTCGGGCAGCAAAATGCAAAACAGAGAATGTACACACAAAACAGTGGCAATGCGTGGCACACCCAATACGAGCATGACAGTTATAGTAATACCAGCGGACATTAACGCTGTGAGAAGAAAGCAGCTTTATAGGAGTGTACGGTGTAATGTTTATGCACAACAAGAATTGCAAGTTGGCAAAAATTTCGGCCAGATGTTTTGGATGGGAAAACAATTGCCAATATGCGCAGAAATGCGACAAACTGGCCGAAATTTCGGCCACACCGGCAAAAAAGCGGGATACGAGTGTATGAAAGGTGATTAGACCAGAGAGCTGGGAGAAATTTCGGCCAGCCCTTAAAAAAAATTAAATTAGGTATACTCATTCAACACTAAACCAAAAAGCTGGCCGAAATTTCGGCCAGAAGCGTTAAAAGGTGTATATACACATGCATGTTTCCAATGGAACCAATGGAAAAGCTGGCCTCAATTTTGGCCAACTCCAAAAAAGCTCAAAGGTATCCATTTCCGTGACGTTATTTCAAGTTTTGAAGGACCTGGCCGAAATTTCGGCCAGCTTGGGCCTGTCTGGTGAATACTACCATGTGTTTTGATTTTTTTGGCACACACTGGCAAAAAAGCCGAATATGAGCGTATGAAAGGTGATTAGACCAAAGAGCTGGCACAAATTCCGGCCAGCCCTTAAAACAAATGAAAATGAGTATAGTCATTCAACGTTCAACCAAAAAGCTGGCCGAAATTTCGGCTAGAAGCGTCAAAAGGTGGATATACACATGCATGTTTCCAATGGAACCAATGGAAAAGCTGGCCTCAATTTCGGCCAACTTCCAAAAAACCTCAAAGGTATCCATTTCCGTGACATTATTTCAAGTTTTGAAGGACCTGGCCGAAATTTCGGCAAGCTTGGGCCTGTCTGCTGAATAAGACCATGTGTTTTGATGTTCTTGGAAAAACTGGCCGAAATTTCGGCCAGGTTCATAAAAATGGGAAATACACGCATATCCTTTGGGGGTAGTTTTGTTTGCTGTTCAATGAACCGTATCTTTGCTGTTCTTTCATTTGTGGTGTATAGGTCCGTTTTGTGGAACCCCTGGAACCAAGAAGAATGTTTTGGATGGGAAAACAATTGCTGATATGCGCAGAAACAGGAAATACTGGCCGAAATTTCGGCCACACCGGCAAAAAAAAGCCCAGTATAAGTGTATGAATGGTGATTAGACCAGAGAGCTGGGAGAAATTTCGGCCAGCCCTTAAAAAAAGGAAAATGAGTATAGTCATTCAACATTAAACCAAAAAGCTGGCCGAAATTTCGGCCAGAAGCGTTAAAAGGTGTATATACCCATTGATGTTTCCAATGGAGCCCAAAAGTTGGCCTCAATTTCGGCCAGCTTAAAAAAAACGTCAAACGTGATACACTAGATGAAGCAGATACCTAAGGCTAACACATCACCACGTATTTCAATGGATGTCACACAACGCTGGTACCAACATTGCTCACATATGTCAAATAGCATACTCAAACTAGAAATGTAGAATATTCTCACATCGTGCGTATATGGGGTCCTACAGGGCGGGCAACTTGTGACGCCTAAGAATGACATCAACCCTGTCCAGCCCCGGGCCCCCGGCGGACGCGAGAACCAAGCGTTGTCCTCCCGCCCGAGCCTCAACGACCGCCATTAGGCCTAGGGTATCGAGCGTGTGACGGGCATCGGCAGCCACGTGGTCGTCCCCCTCGGGCAGAGAGAACATGGCCTCCGTGACGTGGCCCTGCGCGTTGTCGCCCTGCACCCGTGCCAGTTGCTTGGAGCCCACGAACACGGCCATGGACCGCCGCTCCGTGACTGCTGGGATGGCCCGTCGCAGCTGCCGGTCATACAGCCACAACGTCCCCACGTCGAGTTCGACAGCTACCGCCGGGATAGGGAGGCTGCACAGAGGCTCCTAAAAGACCGGCAGCACCTCGCGAAGCCAGCCCATGACGTTCCCCACAGCCGGATGGCCTGCGTACACCTAGAGCCAGGGATCACTTTGGCCGTCAGGGCCCCTCACCAAGGTACCACTCACCAGGGCCCACGACTGCGCTGATACCACGCGGGACCACTCCCTGAACGCCGGGAAGTCCCAAGCCATCCAGGAACCAATCCACTGGCTGAAGGCCTGTGCCACTACCGCCATCCGGCAAGGGAACAAGGACATGGCCTCCTCGTGCTCGATGTACGACCTGGACACCAACAGTGCGTGCAGCGGCGCCCTCTGAAAGGTCGCCTGCAGTTCGCTAGGGAGGCCGTTGAACGGGTTCCACGGCGGACGCCGTTGGACCCTCCCTGCCGGCAGGCAAAAGGGTGTGTCACCTCGCAGAAACGCGTACTCCGCCCTCCTGCGATCTTGCATCGGCAGCTGCATGATCTGGGTGAGCCGATGATTCCTGCGGGCATACACATCCTCCCCAACCTGGACCACGTCTTCTACAAAGAGCTCGGCCTTCCCTAGGCCCCGGGACGACGCCGCCCGCACCGCCGCGAACTGCCGCTTCAGGTCCCCGGGGATGACACCCGCCATCAGGGATTCCGTCCACGTGCAGCCGTGCTCCCTCCACGCCAAGAACTCCACTGCCCTGTCCGTCAGGGGGAGCTTCGCTGTGAACTCCACCACACGCCTGCACAGGAGTTGTGCCACCTCCTCGTCTCGCGCACATAGTAAGCGCATGTGGCCAATGTCCTCCTCCGGCCCCCCACAGAAGATACAGGGGTGGGCCGATATTGCCACACGTACGAGCTTCTGCCTCCATCGTCGCATGACCTGCATGGTGGATAAGCGACTATCACGTGCCCGCAGCAAATTTTTGTGCGTTGGGCCGTGGTGCACAGCTCCTAGGGGCACCGCCTCACAGGCGCCAGCCAGTGGCGTGTGGGCCTTGGTGCGAGCCGCCAGCGAGCGCCACTCCACCTCCCTGACGAGTTGAAGGGCTTGCATGGAGGGCGAGCTCTCCATCATCTCTAGGCACCAAGAGGATGGCGTGCTCCTTGGGCAGGACGAGATGAACAGGCGGGGCCATTGCAAGGGCTGCGGCAGAGTCCGGCGCCTCAAGCGGGACTGCTGCCAAGTGCGAGCTCTGCCGCACCACCCAATGGTGTGGCCCCCCTACTCTGCGTGGCAGCCGCCGCAGCTCCTCCACTATCCAGCTCAGTGCGTGCTGGTTCACCAGATGTGATGTCGGCCCCTTGATGCCACGGTACAGGGCCCCCTGCGCCCTGCGTAGGTGCGCTCCAATGATGGAGGCATCCACCACATGCACCGGGCACGCCGACGGGGGCGTGTGCAACAGGTATGCCGCCGCGCCGATAATCTCCGCCACCGGGACCGTGCCGTAGATGGCACCCGCCCACGTGGGGCTCCCGTGGACGGCCACCGCCACATTGGTGGCGTCGTCTCCTTTGGGCGACGCGTCGGACGACGTGACTTTGGTCGCCACCGGCACCCAGCAGTACCGGTGGGGTTCCAGCCATGCCACGTCGGAGTGGGGGCTCTGCGTGACTTTTCCAAGGGACGCCGCGATGAAGGCTGAGAGCTCCGGGGACAGGAACACCTTCGGCTGATACACCGCATGTGGTCTCCAGGCCAGGTCGCATCCACAGACCGACTGGATGGCGTTAAGGGCCGTGGTATACTCTGCCCCCCAAACCATCGTGGAGCAGGAGACCTGGTACACCACCACAGAGCCCTGTTCCACCGCCCCGCCAGCACGCAACGACGTGACGGCGACATGCGGATCATGTGGCACGTTGGACATCCGAACCACCTCCGGGACCGAGCACTCATCAGCGTCCGGGACAGGGCCTGCTGGCAGCAGAAGGACGATTGCGCACTCGCTGCACCCGCGTACCGCCGCGCATGCCCCGGAAAACGCGGGTCGCCCGTGCACAACCCACAGGGGTGACGGGTGTATGCCACCCCCGGCATGTGGCGTGAGCAGGGGGACAGACGCCGGATCGTGTTGCTGTCGGTAACCTTCAAAGACATCCCCTAGCAGGAACAGGAGGGCGGCTAGCGGGACGAACGGCATGGACTGCCCCGGGTTCGCCGGCTCCCATCCTTCCTCTCTGTACCCGCCCACCACATACACGTCCCCCGTAGCGGACTACCTATTGCGTTTGCTGGCCTTCTTGCGGCGCACCGGGTGAATTAGACGGTGCGTCAATGGACCAGGCAGCTGCAGCCGGAAGACGTCGCAGAGCCCCCTGAACCACACGTGGTCCAGCTGATTGGGCCCCACTCCCGCGTAAGGAAGGTGCAGGTGGTCCTCATGACACTCCTGGAGCTACACAACCCACTGCCCAGGTGCAGGACAGGGGAGCCGCGCATGCAGGAGGTCATTTGCGGGATCAGTCAGAGACTGTATCGCTGCATCCGTGCGGGGCCCCGAGAGAACGCAGATGTCTCTACCCTTGAAGGTGTAGGACTGGGATGCCCACTTTCGACCCGCCCACTGCACCTGCGGCAAATGGGCGTGTAAGCACGAGTACACTGACGATGGCATGAGGAGCCCCGCACGCAACGTCCCCATCGCCCGGAGTACTCTGTCCACCCACGTATTGCCAGCGTGCGTGGCGAACGATGCGGAGGGCACCAGGAACTGCCCGCACACTCCGTACTGCACGTGCATGTCTCGAAGCATGGCGCGCAACTCAGTCCGGACCGTCGTCCACCGGTGGTGTGTGAGTTGAGCCAGGGTCGCTACGACGGAGTCGTGGCAGATAACCTAGACATCCGCCAGCCGCAATCTATGACCAAACCGCAGCGCCACGTTGGACAGGTCCTTGGGTAGCTTCTCGAATTGCAGGGCCGCAGCCTTGATGGCAGCATTCAGCTTTACCACCGCCTCCACCGTGTCGGACAGGTACGGCGCCGCGTACCGGATGATGCCTCCAACCACAGCCGCCATCACCTCATGGGGCACCGACGCCGGCCCCAGCGTGTTCTTGCACCAGCCCAGCAGCGCTTCACACCGGAGTACATGTTTCTCCTTCATGGTTGCTATGCCCCTTGGATCGAGGCGTAGGCCCAGGTGGGCACTGTGCCCTTGGCGCGTAAGCACACCCATGGGGCTGTCGCGTTCCCCGGGTTCAGGCACACCATGATCGAAGGGATGCGAGCAGTATTGGCATAGGCGCACTTGCCAACGTTGAGGGACATGCCCATGTACCTGAGGTACTGTGCAATCGCCGCTCCATACTCCAGGAACTGCGGCAGGGAGTGCGCTATCAACCGGAGGTCGTCACAGTATGCTTGCACCAGGGGCGGCACTGCATGGGGGGTATCTCCCCGCGCCTTGCATGCAAGGATCCTCAGGAGAGTTTCCAAGAGGAGGAGGTAGAGCACAGCGCTCTCCGCACTGCCCTGCCGCAGGTCCCTGTGGAGCCACAGGTCCCTGTGGAGCCGAATGCTCGGCGTTGGGCCGTGCGCAGTGACAATGCGCACCAGAGACCCGCAGCTGAGGGTGTGGAAGAGCCTGATGAGCTCCTCCGGGACTCCCATGTGGCGCAGGAGGAGCGCCAGCGCCCCATGTGGCGCTGTGTCAAATGCCTTTGACACGTCGAAGGCCAGGACGCGGTTCTCCTCCTGCCCGCGCTGCAGCCTGCACTGGGCCAGGAACAGCGGGGCAGCCGCCGTGGAGCCTGGCATGGCCCCGAACTACCAGTCCGCGGCCAATCCCTTGCGTGCCAGGACGGCCGTGAACCTCTGCATGAGGGGGGTCATGAGCATCCGCATGTCCTGCTGCCCCAGCGCTATTGGCCTGTACTCGTGCAGGTTGACCGTGGCCGTACCCTTGGGCATTAGCCAGATAATGGACTCGTGCCAGGACTCCGGGACGTCCGCACCCCGCAGGATAGCCCTGTACGCGTGCACCAGGAGTCCCTTCACCGGCTCAGGCAGCTCCGCTATGAGGGCAGCCGTGACTCGGTTGGACCCTGGAGCCTTGTCGTCCACCACGGCCTGCTTCACGGCGTCTTTGAGGTCCTTCAGGGTGTAGTGCTGCACTGACCTCCATTCCTCCGGCACCCCCCGAGGGATGTGGGCCCGGACCAGCCGCTTGAAGGCTAGCAGGTTCACTGGCCGCTTGGCGTACAGCTCCTCCCAGTACCTCTGGACATCGCCGAAAACGTCCGAGGCCTCCAAGAGCACCTTCTCCAACTCCCGGACGCGTACGGACCACAGGCCTGACGGGGCATAGTTCACCACGTTGATGGCCCCCCGCATCGCCGTCCATCGGAGCTGCAGATCCGGCACCTTGCCCTACCAATAGTCCTTGATGGACCTGCGCCTGTTGCTCCTGGGGACACCCTGCAGCTCCTCCACTCGAGTCTCCAACTGGTGGAGCTGTTGGTCCAACGCGGCGCGCAGGTCCTCCACCGGGGCAGGGGACAGGTCGGGGTCCACCTGTCGGAGGTGCTGTAGCAGGGCAGCCGCTTCCTGGGAGTGGAGCCCGGCCGTTGCCGCGTCCCGTTGCCACAGCTCAGGGCCGCGCCAGGCCAGGGCCTGCTGATCCGAGAGGACTTGGGCCAGAGACGCCTCCGTCACCGCCTGCCCGTACGGGTACTGCGGGTCCATGCCCGACGGCATGCGCACTCCCGTGACATTGGACACGTCATCCCGGAAGGTGTAGAGCAGGTCGAAGACCGCTTGCCCCTCCGACGTGCCCATGGTGGCAGCGTCCTGGTCCGACGAGAGCCACGCCCGCAGCTGCCGATCCTTGCAGGCCTTCCGCAGTACCACTGCAGCCACCTCGTGAATGCCCTGGGAATCTGGGCGTATGGCATGTAGCCTGCCTGGGGCGTGCGAGTAGGCCATCCTGGTGACCCTCTCTTTGCCGGCCACCGCCAGCGGGATGTCGAGGACCACGCGGCCATGGTCCGACCCCAACGACGCAGGGGACCGCCCCGGCGCCACGTGCGGGCGCTCACGCGCCGCCCACGGGACCAGCGGCGAGTTCAACAGGAAGGAGTCCAGTCGATGCCCTGCCCTCGTGGGCCTCCTGTCCTCCTCCTGTGCCGGACCCGCCCTGTGGGACCCACACTGCTGCCACAGGGCGTGGAACCTCCTCGTGGTGGGGTGCCATGGGGACTCCAGCCACACGCTGAAGTCCCCTCCAAGGAGCACGGCCCTTGTGCCTCCCGCGCTTTTGGCCGCCGCGTACATGGCCACGTCAGCCCAGAAGGACGCCTTAGACGCCTAGGAGTCGCCGCCGCTGCCCGGGCCGTGCACGTTGATGACCGTGAGGGTGCCACCCGCGGTCACCACATCAAGGGCCATGGCCTTGCCAGGCACGATGTCCACGACGTCTCTAACTTCCTCCGCGGCGAACACGTCCGCCCGAAGGGCAATCAAGAGCCCGCCGCGCACCGCTGCCGCCGACGCTGCCTGGGCATCCACCCCCGGGAACACATGATACCCATGGTGACGCCACTAGTTCTCCGAGTGCACCACACCCTGGGGGTCCTGCAGGTCTGTCTCCTGGAAGAGGCCCAAGATGGCACCCTAGGCCTTCATAATGCCCGCCGCCACCGCCTCACCGTCGAGCATACCCGGGGCCACTGGTACGCCGTCCCCCCGCATCGAGCCCTAGACGTTCCAGGACACCGTCGCCCGGGTGTCGGAGGCGGGGCCCCTTCACGGCCGTGCCTGCGGATCAGGGCCCCTCGCCGGATCTGGATCATTGGACGGAGTGGGACCACCAGTGCCCGGCGCGGGCGGCTGGCGAGACGGCCCCTGTCCCCGTGGGTCACCGCTCGAGATGGCCGCCGCCGGATTAGACATGGCATATGCAGCGGGCTCCCCCGCGGCATCCCGCTTGGCGTACTTGCTTCTGCGCTCCCCGTAGAAGTTGTCACTCCACGTTGTGCCCCAGACCCAACTGCCCGAGGCTGTGCCGCCGAGTGCGGCGCTCCTCGCCCTCCTGTAGGGCGGGCACCCGTGGGCCACGCGAGCGCTCTGGACCTCGCCTGTGCCGACGCGAAAGGGCCCGCCTGGCCTCCTCGCATAATGCCGGCCAGCATGGCCATCGCCTGGTCCTGTTGTGCTGGATCAGCCGCATGGTCCCGCTGAATGTGGTCCAGCATGTCCTTGGGGTGGAGGTGGGCAGGCCGGCAGTGCTTGCCGGCCTTCCACGAGCAGTGACCAGCTCCATCCAGTCGAGACCAGGGGCAAACGTTGATCACCTTCGATCCACGTTGCTCCGTGGCCACATCGCCGCCGAAGTGCTGCAGCACGTAGCGAATGTTGGCATAGCCGCCATGCTAGGCGGGGGGCTTCTCTTGGGTGGCGGCTTGGGCGCTGCCTTTGGAGCCTGCCTCGCCGTAGCGGCCGGGGGCGCCGTAGGCCGAACTAGCGGCACGCTCGGTGTTTGCGGCAGGTGCAGCATCCCCCGCACGGGAAACTGCTCCTCCACCCAGCGGCGCCAAGCGTCAGCGAACTTCTCCCGGTCGCCCTCGACCCTCCACCTGGATGTGGAGAACGCCCGGAGCCACGGCCCCATGTTCTGTGCCATGACCAGGCGGAAGGCATCTCCTCCGCTCTGCCGGCGGAAGCGCATCGCGGCCGAGCATGCCACAGCCCCTTGGAGGTACAGCGCCGTGCCTCGATCGCCACTGAGAGCACCAAGGTGCAGGGCCTCCAGGTCGGCGGGGCGGACCGTGAGCACCGTGCCCTGCCCGCGATCGTACAGGCGCACTGCCGAGGAGTGGGGCTCCAGCGCCACCACGACCCAGCACCACGCCCGCGACACACTATGCAACAGTGCCGGCGAGGCCGCCGGCCTGTTGCTGCAACCTGCGCCGCCGGCGCCCTGGGGAGAGCCGCCGCTTGACCCTGCAGCACCCTGCACATGCCCTGCACATATGCATGTATGGGCATATATGTGGATACATGGGGCACATGTGTGCACACATAGGGGAATGTGTGCTGGAAAGCTGCGCAGTGCAGCTTGCAGCCTGCGACTACAATTACCTTGAATCGGGCCACTTGTCGGCCTCGCACAGCCTTCCCAATGTCTTGGATTTGCGAAATTCCTTTTTCAGTGTGTTCGGCACGTCCAAAATAGGGGGGGGGGGGTACCTTCATGCGGGGTTGGGGCCCCATGTGCGTCAAAATTCAAATCCGGACCACGCACAAAGATCACGGGGCCGACTTCATCTACAAGCGTGTGTTTTGCGACTTCATATAAACCACACGTGTGTGCACCTCATGTATGTATTATATATATACATATATATATATATATATATATTCCAATCTACACCCCTCTCACAACTCTAGGTGGCTCCACCACACGGCTCTAAGGTACGGGCGAAGGGCACAAAGTGGTGCATACATGTGGTGGAAGGGGCTCACCTCGGTCAAAACGGGCTCAAAACGGGCTAAAAACACTTGTTTGAGCATCCCAAATGGTCTAGGATCACTTTTGGAAAAACGCGCTTTTGACCCATTTTTGACCCATTTTTGGTCCCAAAATGGCCCATTTTCAAGGCATTTTGGGATTTTCCATGAGCCAAACTCCGTCGCCACGGGCTCAAAATGGGCTAAAACCACTTGTTTGAGCATCCAAAATGGTCTAGGATCATTTTTGGAAAAACGCGTTTTTCACCCATTTTTGACCCATTTTTGGTCTTGAAACGGCCCATTTTCAAGGCATTTACAGATTTTCCGTGGCCCAAAACACGCCACCACGGGCTCAAAACGGGCCAAAAACACGTGTTTGAGCATCCCAAGTGGTCCGGGAACAACTTTGGAAAAAATGATTTTTTTCGCCCCGGGGACCCTGGTGGACCCACCGTTGGCCCCCGCCGTGCGCGGGCCGGGCTGCCCTCCGGCTCCACCAAGTGACCACTGGTACGGGGGTCTACGCGTCTCGTTGGGCCATTCCGAGGGGTGGAAACCACAAAAAGTGGGGGGTTGCGAGTGCACTAGGTGCCCTCGGAATCGGATTTTGAGCCACGTAGCCCAAGATACGGTCCGTGCTTGGTTTCGGGGGTCGGGTGCATATTGCGCCGTTTTGGGGGCTTTTTGGCACCTTTTTGGGCCGTTTCTCGGACATATCGTGGAGTTGAAGGGCACTAGAGGGCTCTTTGACACGGTGAAGTCAAGTTGCACGTGGAGTGTGGCCACCGTTTTCCTTCGTTTGAGCGTTTCGCCCGGGTTTGGGGGCTATTTTGGGCGAAAATGGTTTTTTTTGGCCCAAAACAGCGCAGATTTGGGAGGGCACCTCCCGACTTGGCGCCACCGCCCCGGGCCGCCGATGGTGAGTTTTTGGCTCAAAACTTGGATTTGGCAAGGCCACCACCTAGGCTCCAAGATGGCTACATGGGCAAATGATCCGAAGCGTTGCGACCGAGCAATGGCCAAAACGGCAAGGAGACGTGTTGTTGTTGCTTGTTGCTTGTTGTTTGTTGCTTGTTGTTAGCTAAATTCAAGGGGAGAGGGGTGTAGTGTGTGTATATATATATATATATATATATATATATACATATATATATATATATATATATATATATATATATATATATATATATATATATATATATATATATATATATATATATATATATATACATATATATATATATATATATATATATATATATATATATATATATATATATATATATATATATATATATATACATATACATATAGTCATAGTCATAGTCATAACCACTTATCATGCCGTCTACTGGAGTTACCGGGCATCTCGCGCCGACAGGTGGTTCCTGCCTCGCTCGATCCGGTGGGTCCCAGGGCTGCCTGAGGTGGCCCACAGCATGACGGAGGACCCAGAGGACCGGGGATACCGGTCAACCAGGCTTTGGGGGCAGTGGCAGCTGCAAAGCGTTAGCATTAGCAACGGCGACGGACGCTGGCCCGTTTATTCGCCGGGGGTAAGGGGGCAAGGCAAAGCAGCGCAGCAGCATCGCAACAAGCAGAAAGCAAGGGCATCTCTGTCCGTCGCAAAGCGGCAACCAAGGAACAAAGCAGCACGCATGCGGCGAAGCGAGAGCTGATCCTCCGTCGTTCGCGTACCCCCGCCACCGTGGAGACATCCATCACCCATGACCCCATGGAATCCATTGCCGTCTGCGTCCTCGAAACTGCCCACCACCCCTGACTCCACGTATCCCTCTGCCAGCACGCAATAGCCTGTATGTGCATAGCCAGGATTTCTGGGAGGCTCCAGCCTAGCCTGGCCCTCAGCTTTCATCGCCCCCATGTCTCCACAATGTACGCCACCGATCCACCGCACCATCCCCCTAGTATAGTACAGAAACACGGTACCAATTCCACGTCCCCGTGGCCCTGAGCTGCTCCCACACCCCAAATATATACCATGCCAGCACCCCATGTCAGGGGCCAGCGCCCAATCTGCTTCGAGGTATCCACTTGTCCACATATAATATATCTTGAGGGTCTACAGGGGGGGACGCCGGCCGCTACGCGACGGGAGTGGCGCAACCTGTGAATATCGCTGGCTGGGATTCGGGCTGGTGGGTGCCGTAGCTTGGTTATCGACCACCTGTAGGGGTACCCACCAGAGGCTCGCCCCGGGCCGTGGTAACCAGGTGCACCTCATCTGGCCCACATACATTGCCCTGGCGCCTACCCTTGACCCTTACGTGCACTGATTGGCCAGCTTCCGCGGTTGCGCCTCTTCCGCCACAGCAGCGGCCAGGCCGCAGGTTCGGCCCCCACCGACGACGTGGCGAGCCTACTTATAGCATTGGCCCGCGCGTCACCCCCCGGACCACTCAGCATGCCGCTTCTCTGCCCTCCTCGCCTCTAGCCGGCCGGACTGGCGCCCCCCAGGGGTAAGCCGTTACAGTGGTGAGGCGACCGCATACTCTTCGCTACGACGCCACGCAGTACCGCCGTTGCCACGCCGACGCCACCTGCGAGCCGCCACCACGGGCACCACCGCAACCACAAGGCAATGGTCAGAGGTTAGACTATGTACATGCCCGCAGGCACGGTCCCTCTAGTTTGTTAACGGGGCCAGGGGATGCCCTTGTGCTCCCCCTGAGTTGTTAGAGGGGTCAGGGGGACACCCCAGTACCGCCATGCAACCCCGTAGCGCCCCCACTGTACGGCCCTCCAGTACCGCCGCGCACCCTCACCATATGGTCCCCAGTACCGCCGCGCATACCCCCACGACGCCAGTACACCGTCATCTGGAACTTCCCCGCTGCTCCCCCACTGTACGATTCCCAAGTACCGCCGCGTACCCCCACCGTACGGATCCCAGTACCGCCGCGTTTACCCCCAAGACTCCAGTACGCCGTCACCTGGAACTCCACGTGCTCCCCGTGAGTGCCCTTCCCAGGCTGCCACGCCATCCCCACGACGCCCGCCATACTGTCCACCTGACGACCCCACTGTCATATCCTTCCACGCACACATCTTCGCCTCGTCGCCGCTCCCGGGGCCTGCAGGCTGTCCCCGCAACCCCGTGTAACACTCCCAGGGGCGCCGCAACGCCGTAACCCCCAGACAACTCCGTGCACCCCCGGTGTATCCCGAGCAACCACTCCCACTACTGCCGTAGCCGGGCCGCCAGTAGAGACCCCGGTGCCATGGGAATACCCTACAGGGGTTTGGGCCTTATTACCCTGGTCGGGACGACCCATGACACCTCACTGTTGTACGCGGCGACCCGGGGCAGGCGGGTGAAGCATCCCTGTCCGACCCTCATGCACGGGGGCAGTACGGCTCACCATCAGGCCGGCACGACCTGTCACATCGCGTTGGCCGTCATACGCCGCCTGCCAGTACCGCACAATCAGGCCGCGAAGGCTCTGCTTCTCAGGCGCTACCCCCTCCGCTGCGTCCAGCGTAGGGACGGTAGCTGGTGCACCCACAACCCCCAACCCCATCAACCTGCACCCCCGGCCCCCACCACGCCGTCACCATTTCCTCCGCGATGCCACAAGCAGAGTATCCGTGAGTCGCCCTCCACAGCTGCCCACCACAGCATCAGGGGCAGGGCCGCAGACGGCGCTCCAGGGCACAGTACCCCTTCCACTCGGACGCTCTTCAGGCCATCCTCGATAGTGTTCCAGGCACTTGAGGACATCTGCCCAGTCTGCCGCAGTGCCCACCTCGCCTTAGGCCACCCCCTATCGGCACGCTCCTTACATGTCCCGCACCGCGGGGCGGAGGCACACTGATGAACCCAAACTGACACCGTTTCCCCGCACCCGTGGCATCGCTGCGGAAGCACAGGCCGCGATGGAACGCAGCTACCCTCACAACATTGCGACCACAGGTCCTGCCACACATCACAGCACGCGTCCTGATGCCCGAGCAAAGCCCTCGCCAGCGTGCGCGCCGTGGCACAACTGAGGAGGCTGCGCCTCGCTTCCTCCCACGTGGACACCGGGCGGAGTATCGGTCGCCCGTCGGGCATCACCGGCAGGCTCTCAAGCAGCCGGGGCCACCGCGCCACTTTGGGGCCGCGCGTGCCATGCGCTAGGAGCTCCCAACCGTAGTCCCGTAAGACCTCCCCGATGACATCAACCCCGTCCTGCTCCGGGCCCCTGGCGGATGCCAGAACCAAGCGTTGTCCTCCCGCCCGTGCCTCAATGACCGCCTCGAGGCCCAGGGTGTCAAGGGTGTGACGGGCATCGGCAGCCACGTGGTCGTCCCCTTCTGGCAGAGAGAACATGGCCTCCGTGACGTGGCCCTGCGCGTGGTTGCCCTGTACCCGTGCCAGCTGCTTGGTGCCCACTAACACTGCCATGGACCGCTGCTCCGTGACCGCTGGTATGGCTCGTCGCAGCTGCCGGTCATACAGCCACAACGTACCTACGTCAAGTACGACAGCCACCGCCAGGATTGGGAGACTGCACAAAGGTTGCTGAAGGACCGGCAGCACCTCGCGAGGCCAGCCCATGACGTTCCCCACAGCTGGATGGTTGGCGTACACCTGAAGCCAGGGATCACTCTGGCCGTCAGGGCTTCTCACCTTGGTACCACGCACCTGGGCCCACGACTGCGCCGACACCACGGGGGACCACTCCCTGAATGTCGTGATGTCCCGCGCCACCCAAGAACCGATCCACTGGTCGAAGGCCTGCGCCACCGCCGCCATCCAGTGAGGGAACAAGGACATGGCCTCTTCATGCCCGATGCACGACCGCGACACCAGCAGTGCGTGCAGCGGTGCCCTCTAAAAAGTTGCCCGCAGGTCGCCGGGGAGGCCGGCAAACGGGTTCCACGGCGGACGCTGCAGGATCCTCCCTGCCGGTGGGCAGAAGGGTGTGTCACCTCGCAGGAACGCGTATACCGCTCTCCTTCGATCTTGCATTGGCAGCTGCATGATCTGGGTGAGCCGATGGTTCCTGCGGGCATACACATCTTCCCCAATCTGGACCATGTCCTCCACAAAGAGCCTGGCCTTGGCAGGGCCCCGGGACGACGCCGCTCGCACCGCAGCGAACAGCCGCTTCAGGTCCCCGGGGACGACACCCGCCATTAGGGATTCAGTCCACTTGCAGCCGTGCTCCCTCCACGCCACGAACTCCACCGCCCTGTCTGTCAGGGGTAGCTCCGCCGTGAACTCCTCCACACGCCTGCACAGGAGCCCAGCCACCTCTTCGTCTCGCGCACACAGTAGGCGCATGTGGCCAATGTCCTCCTCCGGCCCCCCACAGAAGATACAGGGGTGGGCTGGTATTGCCATACGCGTGAGCTTCTGTCTCCACCGTCGCATGACCTGCATGGTGGACAAGCGACCGTCACGTGCCCGCAGGATATTCCTGTGCGTTGGGCCGTGGTGTACAGCTCCCAGGGGCATCGCCTCGCAGGCGCCAGCCAGTGGCGTGTGCGCCCTGGTGCGAGCCGCTAGCGAACGCCACTCCATCTCCCGGACTTGCTAAAGGGCTTGCATGGACGGCACACGCGGCTCGAGCTCACCATTATCCCCCGGCACCAAGAGGATGGCGTGCTCCTTTGGCAGGACAAGATGGACAGGCGGGGCCATTGCACGGGCCGCGGCAGAGTCCGGTGCCTTGAGCGGGACCGCCGCCAAGTGCGAGCTCTGCCTCACCACCCAGTGGTGCGGCCCCCCAACTCGGCGCGGCAGCCGCCGCAGCCCCTCCACTATCCAGCTCAGTGCATGCTGATTGACCAGATGTGATGTCGGCCCCTTGATGCCACGGTACAGGGCCTCTTGCGCCCTGCGGAGATGCGCTCCTATGACGGACGCATCCACCACGTGTACCGTGCACGCTGACGGGGGCGTGTGCAACAAGTACGCTTCCGCGCCAATGATCTCTGCCTCCGGGACCGTGCCGTAGATGGCACCCGTCCACGTGGGGATTCCGTGGCTGGCCACCGCCACGTTTGTGGCGTCGTCTCCCTGGGGCGACGCGTCAGACGATGCGACTTTAGTCGCCACCGGCACCCAGCAGTACCGTTGGGGCTCCAGCCACGCCACGTCGGAGTGGGGGCTCTGCACCACCTTTCCCAGGGACGCCGCACTGGAGGCCGTGAGCTCCGGGGACAGGACCTCCCTCGGTCAATACACCGCATGCGGTCTCCAGGCCAGGTCACATCCGCAAATTGACTTTATGGCGTCCAGGGCAGTGGTATACTCCGCTCCCCAAACTGTTGCGGAGCAGGAAGGCTGGTATACCACCACACACCCCTGCTCCACTGCGCCGCCATCACGCAACGACGTGACGGCGACGTGCAGATCGTGCGGCACGTTGGACATCCGGACCACTTCTGGGATCGGGTACTCATCCGGATCCGGGATTGGGCCTGCCGGCAGCAGAAGAACAATTGCCCACTCGCTGCACTTGTGCACCGCCGCGCACGCCCTGGAAAACGCTGGCCGCCCGTGCACAACCCACAGTGATGGCGGGCTTATGCCGCCCCCGGCGTGAGGAGTGAGCAGGGGGACGGACGCCGGATCGTCTTGCTGTTGGTAGCCCTCAAAGACGTCCCCCAACAGAAACAGGAGGGCGGCTAGCGGGACGAACGGCATGGACAGCCCCGGGTTGGCCGGGTCCCATCCCTCCTCCCTGTATCCGCCCACCACATACACGTCCCCCGCAGCGGACTGCCTATTGCGTTTGCTGGCCTTCTTTCGGCGCACCGGGTGTATTAGCCGGTGAGTCAACAGACCGGGCAGCTGCGGCCGGAAGACGTCGCGAAGCCCCGTGAGCCACACGTGGTCCAGCTGGTGGGGCCCTACTCCCGCGTGCGGAAGGTGCAGGTGGTCCTCATGGCACTCCTCAAGCTGGACCGCCCAGTGCCCGGGCGCAGGGCAGGGGAGCCGCGCATGCAGGAGGTCATTTGCGGGATCAGTCAGGGACTGTACTGTCGCATCTGTGCGGGGCCCCGAGAGAATGCAGATGTCCCTACCCTTGAAGGTATAGGATTGGGACATCCACTTCCGCCCCGCCCACTGCACTTGCGGCAGATGGGCGTGTACACACGAGTACACCGACGATGGCATGAGAAGCCCTACGCGCAACGTCCCCATCGCTCTGAGTACCCTATCCACCCACGTATTGCCAGCGTGTGTGGCAAATGACGCAGAGGGCACCATGAACTGCCCGCACACTCCGTACTGCACGTGCATGTCTCGGAGCATGGCCCGCAGCTCATCCCGGACTGTCGTCGACCTGTGGTGGGTGAGCTGAGCCATTGCCGCCACGACGGAGTCGCGGCATATAACCTGGACATCCGCCAACCGTAGCCCATGACCTGACCGCACCGCCACGTTGGACAGGTCCTTGGGCAGCTTCTCGAACTGCAGGGCCGCAGCCTTGATGGCAGTATTCAGCTTGATCACCGCCTCCGCCGTGTCGGACAGGTAGGGCGCCGCGTACCGCACGATGCCTCCAACCACAGCCGCCATCACCTCATGAGGCACCCACGCCGGCCCTAACGTGTTCTTGCACCAGCCCAGCAGAGCTTCACACCGGAGTACATGTTTCTCCTTCATGGTCGCCATCCCCCTGGGATCGAGGCGTAGGCCCAAGTATGGTACCGTGCCCTTGGCACGTAAGCATACCCATGGGGCCGCCGTGTCCCCTGGGTTCAGGTATACCATAATCGAATGGATGCGAGCAGTATTGGCATAGGCGCATTTGCCCACGTTGAGGGACATGCCCATGTCAGTGAGATACCGCGCTATCGCCGCCGCATACTCCAGGAATTGCGGCAGGGAGTGCGCTATCAACAGGAGGTCATGACAGTACGCCTGCACCAGGGGTGGCACCGCATGGCAAGCATCTCCCCGCGCCTTGCAGGCGAGGCTCCGCAGGAGAGGCTCCAAAAGGAGGAGGTATTGCACAACGCTCTCCGCACTGCCCTGCCGCAGGCCCCTGTGGAGTCGCATGCTCGGCGTCGGGCCGTGCGCGGTGATGATGCGCACCAGAGACCCGCAGCTGAGGGTGTGGAAGAGCCTGATGAACTCCTCCGGGACACCCATGTGGCGCAGGAGGAGCGCCAGCGCTCCGTGCGGCGCTGTGTCAAAAGCTTTTGACACGTCGAAGGCCAGGACGTGGTTTTCCTCCAGCCCATGCTGCAGCCTGCGCTGGGCCAGGAACACCGGGGCAGCCGCCGTGGAGCCCGGCATGGCTCCGAACTGCCAGTCCGCGGCCAGTCCCTTGCGTGCCAGAACAGCTGTGAACCTTCGCATGAGGGGAGTCATGAGCATTCGCACGTCTTGCTGCCCCAGCGCTATCGGCCTGTACTCGTCCAGGTTGCCCGTGGCTGTGCCCTTGGGCATCAGCCAGATAATGGCCTCGTGCCAGGACTCCGGGACGTCCGCACCCCGTAGGATAGCCCGGTACGCGTGCACCAGGAGCCCCTGCACCGGTTCAGGCAGCTCTGCTATGAGGGCAGCCGTGACCCGGATGGACCCCGGAGCTTTGTCGTCCACCACGGCCTGCTTCACGGCGTCTTTAAGGTACTGCATGGTGTAGTCCTTTACCGACCTCCATTCCTCTGGCACCCCTTTGGGAATGTGGGCCCGGACCAGCCGCTCGGGCCGGCAAGTTCACTGGCCGCTTGGCGTACAGCGCCTCCCAATACCTCTGGACCTCACCGATGACGTCCGAGGCCTCCAAGAGCACCTTCTCCGACTCGCGGACGCGTACGGACCATAGGCCTGACGGGGCATAGTTCACCACGTTGATGGCCCCTTGTATCGCCGTCCATCGGAGCTGCAGATCCGGTACCCTGCCCCGCCAGTAGTCCTTGATGGACCGGCGCCTGTTGCTCCTGAGGACATCCCGCAGCTCCTCCACGCGTGTCTCCAGCTGGTGGAGCTGATGGTCCAATGCGGCACGCAGGTCCTCTACCGAGGCGGGGGACAGGTCGGGGTCCACTCGCCGGAGGTGGTGTAGCAGGGCAGTCGCTTCCTGGGAGTGGAGTCCGGCCGCCGCCGCGTCCCGTTGCCACAGCTGACGGGCGCGCCAGGCCAGGGCCTGCTGATCCGAGAGGACCTGGTCCAACGACGCCTCCGTTTCCGCCTGCCCGTACGGGTATTGCGGGTCCACGCCTGAAGGCATGCGCACTCCCGTGACCCTGGACACGTCATCACGGAAAGCGTAGAGCAGGTCAAAGACCGCTTGCACCTCCGATGTGCCCATGGTGGCAGTGTCCTGGTCCGACGAGAGCCACGCCTGTAGCCGCCGATCCCCGCAGGCCTTTTGCAGTACTGCCGCTGCCGCCTCACGAACCCCCGGGGAGTCCGGGCGTATGGCATGCAGCCTGCCCTGGGCGTGCGAGTAGGCCATCCTGGTGACCCTCTCCTTGCCGGCCACCGCCAGTGGGATGTCCAGGACCACAGGGCCATGATCCGACCCAAGTGACGCAGGAGACCGCCCCGGTGCCAAGTGAGGGCACTCACGCGCCGCCCATGGGACCAGAGGCGAGTTTAGAAGGAAGGAGTCCAGTCGGTGACCTGCCCTCGTGGGCCTCCGGTCCTCCTCCCGTTCTGGGCCTGCCCTGTGGAAACCACACTGTTCCCACAGGGCTTGGAACCTCCTCGTGGTAGGGTGCCACGGGGACTCCAGCCACACGTTGAAGTCCCCTCCGAGGAGCACGGCCCTGGTGCCTCCCGCGCTCTTGGCCGCCGCGTACATGGCCACGTCAGCCCAGAAGGACGCCTTAGACGCCCAGGAGTCGCTGCCGCTACCCGGGCCGTGGACGTTGATGACCGTGAGGGTGCCACCTGCGGTCACCACATCGAGGGCCATGGCCTTGCCTGGCACGATGTCCACGATATCTCGAACTTCCTCCGCGGCGAACACGTCCGCCCGAAGGGCAATCAAGAGCCCGCCGCGCACCGCCGCCGCCGACGCCGCCTGGGCATCCACCCCTGGGTACGCATGATACCCGTGGTGACGCCACTGGTTCTCGGAGTGCACCACACCTTGTGGGTCGTGCAGGCCGGTCTCCTGGAATAGGCCCAGGATGGCACCCTCGCCCTTCATGATGCCCGCCGCCACCGCTTCACCGTCGAGCATACCTGGGGCCACTGGTACGCTGTCCCCCCGCATCGAGCCCTGGACGTTCCAGGACACCGCCGCTCGGGTGTCGGAGGCTGGGCCCCTTCATGGCTGCACGTGAGGATCGGGGCCCCCCGCCGGATCACTGGACGGAGAGGGGCCACCTGCAGGTTCAGGGGGACCATCCGCACCCGGCGCGGGCGGCCGGAAGGTGGCCCCTGACCCCGTGGGCCTCCGCCCGAGGCGGTCGTCGCCTGCTGAGACCCGGCAGATGCGGCGGGCTCCCCCTCTGCCTGTCCGCCGGATGTACTTGCCGCCGTACTCCCCGTTGAAGTCACTGCCCCACTTCGTGCTGCAGACCCAATCGCCCCAGATCGTGCCGCCGACGACGATGCCCCGCGCTCCGCCGCAGGGCGGGCACCCGTGGGCAGCGTGAGCGCTCTGGACCCCGCCTGGGCCGACGCGAAAGGCCCCGCCTGGCCCCCCGGCATAACGCCAGCCAGCATGGCCAGCGCCTGGTCCCGTTGTGCCGGATCAGTCGCATGGTCCCGCTGGATGTGGTCCAGCAGGTCCTTGGGGTGGAGGTGGGTTGGCCGGCAGTGCGTGCCAGCTTTCCATGTGCAGTGACCAGCCCTATCCAGCCGAGACCAGGGGCAGACATTGATCGTCTTTGTCCCACGCTGTTCCGTGGCCAAGTCACCACCGAAGTGCTGCAGCACGTACCGAATGTTGGCATAGCCGCCATACTGAGGCGGGGGGCTCCTCTTGGGCGGCGGCTTGGGCGCCGCTTTCGGGGCCTGCCTCGCCGCCGCGGCCGGGGGTGCCGCAGGCCGTACTGGTGGCACGCTCGGTGGTTGCGGCAGGTGCAGCATTCCCCCCACGGGAAACTGCTCCTCCACCCAGCGGCGCCACGCGTCGGCGAACTTCTCCCGGTCGCCCTCGACCTTCCACCTGGACGTGGAGAACGCCCGGAGCCACGGCCCCATGTTCTCCGCCATGACCAGGCGGAGGGCATCTCCTCCGCTCTGCCGGCGGAAGCGTGTCGCGGCCGCGCCTGTCACGGTCCCTTGGAGGTACAGCGCGTCGCCCCCGTCGCCACTCAGTGCACTAAGGTGCAGGGCCTCCAGGTCGGCGGGGCGGACCGTGAGCACCGTGCCCTCTTCGCGATCGTACAGGCGCAGCGCCGAGGAGTGGGGCTCCAAAGCCGCCACAACCCAATACCACGCCCGCAACGCGCTATGCAGCAGTGCCAGCGAGGCTGCCGGCCTGTTGCTGGAGGATTGCGCCGCCGGGGCCCTGGGGAGGGCCGCCGCGTGACCCTGCAGCGCCCTGCACATGCCAGCTGCATGCTCAGCCTGCCACACGTTGCTCTGGGCTATGGGCCAGACGTCCTGCCCTTGGATCACCGGCGGCCGCGTGACCTCCACGAAGACCGCCGGCGCCGGCGGGATGTCCTCGGCCGTGCACCTGTGCGCCCTGCGCACCGGCCCCAGCCCACTGAGGCACTCCCGGAACACCCGGTAGCAGGCCGGGCCCCTGGACTGCTGCCTCCTGAGCCGGCACGCGGTGACTACGACCCACTCTAGTCCCCCTGTTTCCACCCGAACACAGGCCCAATACTCCTTCCCCTCCAACACTACCAGCCGCCCCATATCCGCCATGCCCACCGCATGGTTGGAGGGTACGCTCTCCACCCTCAGCCACCGCTTGGCGCTTTCTTCCCACGGCTGGGGGGCATGCATCCGCTGCTGCTGCATCGCGTCCTGCACGTGCTGCAGGGACACCGTCGCCAGCATGGACACCCCCCCGTCCGCCGCCGCCGCCATACACAGCAGGGCATGTTGCATGCGCGCCCCGGGCAGCCCCACGTTGTGCGGGACGTTCGCCAGGTCCAAGGGCGTGCGGGGCGCCGGCAGGGCTTCCAACACCGCTGCAGGCAGCTCCCCCAGGGACAGCAGACGCGCGATGGGCCCCATGTCGCTGTTGAGGACCACCGCCGCCACCCACCGCCTGTCCAGCGCGGACAGGAGGTTGCCCGCCCTCGGCACCCTGAGGAGGGTACCGACGGCGGACATGAGGGCGCACACGCCACAGTCCTTGGTGTTGCCGGCCGGCTGCTGCACCTGTGCCGCCCGGGCCTCCGCCAGCAGATGCTCTGCACCCGGCCATCCCGCCCTCTGGCCCCTGGGTGCCATGCGCATCGTCCGGGCCGCCATGTCCCACGTGTGCGGCCATTGGGGCGGGGCCCCCGACACCACAGGCCGGCCCAGCGGGTCCACGGCCAACCGCATGTCAGGGGCCACGAGGTGGTGGGCCGTGCAGTGCCGCATGCCCGGCGTCTCCAACCGGTCGAGGTACACCGCCTCTGAGCCCCCCAGCTCGACGTACCTCGCAATGAGGAGGGCAGCCGGGGTTTGGTCGTGCCGCTTGCCCTCCCACCCCTCCCTCGGGAGCATCATGGCGTGGGGGGCCAGGCACTGCACCACGTCGGCTGCCAGCGCGACCACGTCATTGCTGAGCTCCACCCCATGGTCCGCGGCCACCAAGAAGTGGTGCCTGGGCTTGGAGTACACGTGCTCCAGGGCGCCCCGCAACTCATGTGGCGGGGGAGAGGCGTCTCCGCAGCCCCGCAGCCATGGGAGTGCGCCCGGGAGATGCCGCCCTGCCCCTCCTGACCAGACGGCGGCCTTAAGGACCGGCAGGTCCCGCCAGACAGCCCTAGCGACCGGATCGCGCCAGGGCTGTGGCTTGTTTGCACCCCACTGGAGGACGGCCACCACAGCATGCGTGGTCAGGGGCTCTGCCGTGAGCTGCAACGCTGTCCCCCGGTCAGTCTCGATCACCGTCCCCCTTGGGGCAGTGAAGACGTGGCCATCGGCCCCACGGACCGCCATCCATCCCCACAAGACCGCCACGGTCTCCCAGCTGGGGTGGTTGGTCCTCCTGGGCAGGACCACCACCGGTGGGGACGGGCCGTTGGCGGCCCACACGCGCCATTCCACTCCCACCAGACGCTCGTGACTTGGGGGCCGGTACACCTGGGGCCACGCGTCTGGGAGCTGGCGATGGACAGCGGTCCACACATCAGCCCCGCCAGCCCGCGTGAACTGGAGTCCCCCCGGGATGTCCCCGTCCACAGGGCTGGGGAGGCGGGCGGTGCGAACTTCCAGCCCCTGACCCAGGCGAAGCCCTGGCCCCTCTTGGTCTCCCAGCAGCGAGACTTCCGGGCCTGTGGCCGCAAGACGAGCCGCCACTGCGGGGAGATGCAGGGAGACAGTCCACGGCTGGATTGAGACGGGCTCGCGCGGGAGGTCAGGGCAGGCCGCCACAGCACTACCATCCCTCACCCAGCTGAGCGCCCTGTCCCACCACTGCGCCCACGCACCGGGCGTTGCCGGCAACGACCAGGACAGGTACGTCACGACCGCCTTAGCCTGCCACTCGCGAGGGTCCATGCTGGCGGGGTGTGTGTGCCACGTGCACACCCATCCCAGATTGGCTTCCTGGACGGCAACCACGTCCCTCCACGGGACCACCGGGAACGGAGTGAGCAGGGCCGCCATGCCACATGGCAACGCTACCGCCCACTCGGTCAGGCCCCCACTCTCCACCGCATACTCCACCGCCGGGAGCCCTCCCCCTTGCGCCTTTACCACCGCTTCCTGCAGCAACGTTCCGTGGCCCCGGCCGTGGTCCTGGCTGCGGTCAAGGCTGAGGGCCCCCACACGGGCCATGGCCTGGAGGATCAGGAGTAATTCCTGGGGTACTCCCCGTGGCACGCGCGGGAGGTCAGGGCAGGCCGCCACAGCACTACCATCCCTCACCCAGCTGAGCGCCCTGTCCCACCACTGCGCCCACGCACCGGGCGTTGCCGGCAACGACCAGGACAGGTACGTCACGACCGCCTTAGCCTGCCACTCGCGAGGGTCCATGCTGGCGGGGTGTGTGTGCCACGTGCACACCCATCCCAGATTGGCTTCCTGGACGGCAACCACGTCCCTCCACGGGACCACCGGGAACGGAGTGAGCAGGGCCGCCATGCCACATGGCAACGCTACCGCCCACTCGGTCAGGCCCCCACTCTCCACCGCATACTCCACCGCCGGGAGCCCTCCCCCTTGCGCCTTTACCACCGCTTCCTGCAGCAACGTTCCGTGGCCCCGGCCGTGGTCCTGGCTGCGGTCAAGGCTGAGGGCCCCCACACGGGCCATGGCCTGGAGGATCAGGAGTAATTCCTGGGGTACTCCCCGTGGCACCGGCGGCTGGGGGTGGGCGTACCGGCAGGCATGTGCCCGCATGCACCACCCCTTGGCCCAGTGCCTGCAGGTTTCCACCTCCCCCGTCTTCGGCCCAGCCTTATCCGCCACCCCCAGCTCCCGTGGACCCACCTCACGCGCATCCTTCGCCCCCACGATTCCCAGCTCCTCGTCCTGCTCCCCGGCGCCCTGTGCCTCTTCACCCTTGAACTCCGGCTCCTCGTCCTGCTCCATGGCGACTTGTGCCTCCTCACCCCTCCTGCGTTGGTCCTCCTCCTCCAGTGCCTCCGTCGTGGGCGGCGGGCCCGCAGCATCCGTGAACTTCGCCACGGCCGCCGCCACAATGGCCTGCACGTCCACCTCCTACCCGGCCACCTCCGGCTGATCCTGCTGCTGCTCCTCCCCCGTGGGTTGCTCTTGCCCCACCCCGTCACCGCCACGGCCTGCTTCCTCGTCACCCCCCACCGGGATCGCGTGTTCGGACCCCTGGGGGGCGGCGCTCCCGTCGAGGCGCATGCCCACCACCACCAGCAGCTTGAGGTCACCGCCGCGGCTCTCAAGGCGGTAGCTGCTGGTGGTGGGGACGAGGACCGCCCCATCCCCGGTCAGCAGCAGGCGGTCCGCGTCGAACACGACCTCTGCACCCTCACGGTGCAACGCCACCAGGAGCGCATGGGACCCCAGCGCCTGGGGTGTGAGGGGCCGCTCGGCTTGCTCGCGACGCCAAGCGTCAGCCCCACCTCGCCACAAGGCCACGTACAGGCCTTCGTCCCGCCGCACCTCCTCCAGCCCTGCCTCGCCCAGCAGGCGCCCCACGGACAGGCGCACCGACAGGGGGAGGCCTTCCTGGGGCTCGGCCGCCCGGACATCACCGGGGTGGTGACCCAGGACCGCCGCATCCCCCAGTTGGACACAGCGGACCTGGCCGTTGTCCGGGGACGCTGCCGCCAGGGCCATCTCCCGGGCGATCTGCCCTGGGCGCTGGAGCTCATAGCGCTCCAGGGCGTCCGCCAGCATCCCTGCCTCCCGCTGCCCCGTGCCCGTGAGGCGGTGCCTGTGGGCGCCCTCGGCCGCATGGTACCTGCAGTGCCGCCGCTCACAGCTCCCCAGGGGAGGGGGCGGCACCGCAGTGGGCATGGGCCGCAGCGGCTTGTTGGCCGGGTCCTCGTCCATGCCGGCGTAGACGTCGGGCCCGGCGTCGTCCTCAAACATGAGGGCCAGCGCCGACTCGCCGGGCCCGTATGCCTCCTCGTCCCCCTCGCACTCCTCCTCCTGCTCCCCCTCCAACCCTTCTCCATCCGAGACCACCGCCGGCGGCATGTCCGGCCGCGGCGGGAAGGGCGCCAAAGGCCGCTCGTCAGCGCCTCCGCCCCTTGCCGCCTCCGCCGCGTCCAGCCGTGCCCGCAGGTTGGCGGGCAGCCGGGCCCAGCCGGTGCCCGCATGGAGATCCATGCGGTACGCTAGCCCCGCCGGACACGGCTCACCGGGTGCCACCTGGCGCCACTCCCGCCACTCCCACATCCAGTCCTCCACTCCTTCCCCCTTGGCACGTCCCCCACTGGGCTCCACAGCCCCGCCGCCCTCCGCCGGCGTGTGCGCCTTCGGCACACCCCGCCCCGCGTCCTGTCCCCCCGAAGAAACCGCCTCCGTCGGCGTCTCCTTGGCCCCTTCCGTTCTCGGGGCGACAGCCGCGAGCGCCTGCGCTATCAGCTCGCCGGCGTCAGCCCCTTCCGGCGCGGCTCCCCCACTCCCCACGGCCGTCCGCCGGTACTCCTCCAGGGCCTGCGCGAGCAGCTCGCTGATGTCTCGCGGGCCAGCCACTGCCGCCTCCTGCGCTGCATCCCCCTCTCGTTCCCCCGCCGTAGTCCTGCCCGTGGGGGCCGCGCCCTGCAACCCATGCGTCGGAGGCGGACCCCACCCTGCACCAGTGGCTCAGGGTCCGTCGGCGCCACGGGCGGGGCTTCGCGCGGCACGGCTGGGTCCGGCATGTGGACCGTCCGCGGTGGTGACCCCGCTGCGGGAAACTCCGGCTGGGGCACCGCCAGGGGTGGCGCAGCCGCAGGTGCCCCCATTCTCCTCGCCTCGCCAGGGGGCACGCCACGTGCCTCCCCTTGCGACACCCCCTGCTGTTGGGCGCCCCGCCCCGGCCCAGGTGCCGGTACCGGTACCGGCACCGGCATCGTGTGCTGAGGCACCGGCCGTGAGTGCTGCTGGGGCATGGGGTGAGGGTACTCCACATGCAGGTGCGGACGGTGATGGTGATGGTGATGGTGAGGGTGGACGGGGTGCTGCGGCACAGCCCCTTGCGACACCCCTTGCTGTTGGGCGCTCCGCCCCGGCCCAGGCACCGGTACCGGTTCCGGCACCGGCATTGTGTGCTGAGGCGGTCGTGGGTGCTGCTGGGGCAGGGGATGTGGGTACTCCACATGCTGGTGCGGACGATGATGGTGATGGTGATGGTGAAGGTGGACTGGGTGCTGTGGCACAGCCCCTTGCGACATCCCCTGCTGCTGGGCGCTCCGCCCTGGCTTAGGCACCGGTACCGGTTCCGGCACCGGCATTGTGTGCTAAGGCGGCCGTGAGTGCTGCTGGGGCAAGGGATGCGGGTACTCCACTTGCTGGTGCGGAAGGTGATGGTGATGGTGATGGTGAAAGTGGACGGGGTGCTGTGGCACAGCCCCTTGCGACATCCCCCGCTGCTGGGCGCTCCGCCCTGGCTGAGGCACCGGTACCGGCTCTGGCACCGGCACTGTGTGCTGAGGCGGCCGTGGGTGCTGCTGGGGTAGGGGATGCGGGTACTCCACATGCTGCTGCGGACGGTGATGGTCATGGTGTTGGTGCAGGTGGATGGGGTGGTGTGGCACAGCCGCCAGTTGGTGGTGATGGTGAAGATGGACGGGGGGCGGTGGCACAGCTGTCGGGTGTACATGTTGGTGTGGGAAGTGATGCTGCATCATGGGGAACCCGACGGGGTGATGAAGTAGGTGATGGAGATGGAGTTGGTGGTGGTGGTGAGTCCCAAAGGGCGGAATGGGCATGGGCCCGAGGCCTGGGGGCGGCGGCATCGGAAACGCACCCGGCGCCGCATATCCCGGCTGCCCCGCCGACCCCACTGGGGGCCGCCCGCGCTGCGCCTCCTTGAGCTGCCCAAGATCTTGTAGACATCGGAGTAGTCGGTTGAGTAGGTGCAGCCCGAACGGCACCGTGCCCGCTGCGAACCGCGCCTGAACGTCGGGCGCGTTGTACGGGTGGGGATCGCGCGCCAACATCTGCCGCAAGCAGACGTCGACGAAGTGGTCCCATCCGTTGTCCCTGGCCGGACGGTCCGCGTCCACGCGCGCCTAGAACGCCGCATACGTGTGCGGCCCGTGTCTAACGAGATCAGACACTGTGTCTACCAGGCGCCGGGCACGTCGCCGGAAGGCTGGCAACTCCGCGGGATTGGCGGGGACAGATAGCGACATTTAGCTAACGAAGGCTGTGTGAGCTAAGGACACGGGAGAACGGGTGGACTCTGTGGCCCGTCCCGCTTGCCGCTGGCTTATTGTTGCACGACACTTCGCACGACACAGTTGCGCACCCCTCTCGCGCGCCCCTCTTCCCTTCCGTGTTCCTTTGCCCCCGGTTGTGCCCGTTAGGTGTGCCCCTTGGCCCAGCCCGGTTGTTGGCGGGCTTGTTGCCAGGTAGGGTTGGGGGGGGGGGGGGGCCGACGCTGGCTCTGGTCCCTCTCTCCGGGAGTTTCCCCACGGGGGGGCCGATGCATGCACTCCCCGTATATATATATATATATATATATTATATATATATATATATATATATATATATATATATATATATATATATATATATATATATATATATATATATATATATATATATATATATATATATATTTATATATATATATATTTATATATATATATATATATATATATATATATATATATATATATATATATATATATATATATATATATATTACTACACCCCTCTCCCCTTCAATTTAGCTAACAAGCAACAACAAGCAAGCAAGCAAGCACGTCACCATTCCGTTTTGGCCATTGCACCTTCCCAACGCCTCGGGGTTGACTCTACCTTGGCCATCCTGAAGCCTAGGTGGTGCCCTTGCCAAATCCAAGTTTTGAGCCAGAAACTCACCGGTGGCGGCCCCGGGCGGGGGCGCCAAGTCGGGAGGTGCCCTCCCAAATCTGCGCAGTTCTTGGCCAAAAACAGCCATTTTTCGCCCAAAACAGCCCTAGTAAGGGTTCAAGACAGCCAAACGATGGCAAACGGCTGCTACACTCCACGTGCGGCTTGACTTTCTCGTGACCAAGGGAACTTTGGTGCCTTCTAACTCCACGAAATGTCCGAGAAACGGCCCAAAAAGGCGCCAGAAAGCCCCAAAAACTGCGCAATGTGCACCAGCACCCCGAAACCAAGCACGGGCCGTATCTTGGGCTACGTGGCTCAAAACCGTATTCGGAGGGCACCTAGTCCACCCGCAACCCCCCAACTTTTAATGGTTTCCAAGCCTCCGAATCGCCCAACGACACACGTAGACGCCCGTACCAATGGTCACTTGGTGCAGCCGGAGGGCAGCCCGGCCCGCGCACAATGGGGGCCAACGGTGGGTCCACCGGGGTCCCCAGGGCGAAAAAAACGATTTTTTCCAAAGCTATTCCTAGACGACTTGGGATGCTCAAACAAGTGTTTTTAGGCCATTTTGAGCCCGTGGTAACGCGTTTTGGGCCATGGAAAATCCCAAAATGCCTTGAAAATGGGCCGTTTTGGGACCAAAAATGTGTCGAAAATGGGTCAAAAACGTGTTTTTCCAAAAATGATCCTAGACCATTCGGGATGCTCAAACAAGTGGTTTTAGCCCATTTTGAGCCCGTGGCGACGGAGTTTGGCTCATGGAAAACCCCAAAATGCCTTGAAAACGGGCCATTTTGGGACCAAAAATGGGTCAAAAATGGGTCAAAAACGCGTTTTTCCAAAAGTGATCGTAGACCATTTGGGATGCTCAAACAGGTGTTTTTAGCCCATTTTGAGCCCGTTTTGACCGAGTTTAGCCCCTTCCACCACATGTATGCACCACTTTGTGCCCTTCGCCCGTACCTTGGAGCCGTGTGGTGGAGCCACCTACAGTTGGGAGAGGGGTGTAGATGAGAGGATATATATATATATATATATATCTGTGGTGGTGTACCAGCCCTCCTGCTCCGCAACATTTTGGGGGGCGGAGTATACCACCGCCCTGGACGCCATCAAGACAGTCTGTGGATGTCACCTGGCCTGGAGACCACATGCGGTGTATCGGCCGAGGGTGGTCCTGTCCCCGGAGCTCACGGCCTCCAGTGCGGCGTCCCTAGGAAGGGTGGTGCAGAGCCCCCACTCCGACGTGGCGTGGCTGGAACCCCACCGGTACTGCTGGGTGCCGGTGGCGACTAAAGTCACATCGTCTGGCGCGTCGCCCCAGGGGGACGACGCCACAAACGTGGCGGTGGCCAGCCACGGAATCCCCACGTGGACGGGTGCCATCTACGGCACGGTCCCGGAGGCAGAGATCATCGGCGCGGCGGCGTACGTGTTGCACACGCCCCCGTCAGCGTGCACAGTGCACGCGGTGGATACGTCCATCATAGGAGCGCATCTCCGCAGGGCGCAGGAGGCCCTGTACCGTGGCATCAAGGGGCCGACATCACATCTGGTCAACCAGCACGCATTGAGCTGGATAGTGGAGGGGCTGTGGCGGCTGCCACGCCGAGTTGGGGGGCCGCACCACTGGCTGGTGAGGCAGAGCTCGCACTTGGCGGCGGTCCCGCTCGAGGCGCCGGACTCTGCCGCGGCCCGTGCAATGGCCCCGCCTGTCCATCTCGTCCTGCCAAAGGAGCACGCCATCCTCTTGGTGCCAGGGGATAACGGAGAGCTCGAGCCGCGTGTGCCATCCATGCAAGCCCTTCAGCAGGTCCAAGAGATGGAGTGGCGTTCGCTAGCCGCACGCACCAGGGCGCACACGCCACTGGCTGGCGCCTGCGAGCCGGTGCCCCTGGGAGCTGTACACCACGGCCCAACGCACAGGAATATCCTGTGGGCATGTGACGGTCGCTTGTCCACCATGCAGGTCATGCGACGGTGGAGACAGAAGCTCACGCGTATGGCAATACCGGCCCACCCCTGTATCTTCTGTGGGGGGCCGGAGGAGGACATTGGCCACATGCGCTTCCTGTGTGCGCGGGACGAGGAAGTGGCTTGGCTCCTATGCAAGCGTGTGGAGGAGTTCACGGCGGAGCTACCCCTGTCAGACAGGGCGGTGGAGTCCGTGGCGTGGAGGGAGCACGGCTGCAGATGGACTCAATCCCTGATGGCGGGTGTCGTCCCCGGGGACCTGAAGCGGCTGTTCGCTGTGGTGCGAGCGGCGTCGTCCCGGGGCCCTGCCAAGGCCAGGCTCTTTGTGGAGGACATGGTCCAGATTGGGGAAGATGTGTATGCCCGCAGGAACCATCGGCTCACCCAGATCATGCAGTTGGCGATGCAAGATCGAAGGAGGGCGGTATACGCGTTCGTGCGAGGTGACACACCCTTCTGCCCGCCGGCAGGGAGGATCCAGCAGCGTCCGCCGTGGAACCCGTTTGCCGGCCTCCCCGGCGACCTGCGGGCAACCTCTCAGAGGGCACCGCTGCACGCACTGCTGGTGCCACGGTCGTGCATCGCTCAAGAAGAGGCCATGTCTTTGTTCCCTCACTGGATGGCGGCGCTGGCGCAGGCCTTCAGCCAGCGGATCGGTTCCTGG